>OY743180.1:15443438-20443438 GCA_963555705.1 Ligustrum vulgare | reverse complement strand
TCTTGACATTTATGTAGCAAAACGAAACCTTGAGAAGACATTGAAAAAATGTTTGAACCATAGATATATTTCATGGTTTTGTGATATTTGAACAAGATAATTTTTTTTTTTTTTTTCATTTGATAAGGATTTAAATCAGATTTTGATAGAAGTTGATGAATTTATGTGGTTAAAATTTTATAGGTTCCATAAAATATTTGGTTGAAATTAATTATTAACTTTGGCTTAGATTAAAATTTTAATTAAAATCAACACCAAACGAGGGCTTAACTACGTTCGTCATATAAGTGAAGATTGAATAATTATTTATCTATAAATATATTTTAATAACTTACCTCTTATTGCACTTGATTAAAAAAATAATAAACTATTTTCTTCAAAGCGACCCTCATATTAGCGTCCAAATAAATAACTCTATATTTTTTTAATTGATTATTTAAAAAGTTATTGGTTTTAAAATGTATTTATTTTAACATAAATCATAGTTTACCAACTACTCATCATGTTCATTATTTTAAGGATAGAAATATTGACACCACACTTTTTGTTAACCACAACATATTTTAATTATAATGAAAATCCCTAATTTTTCATTATTTTTACACTTTGCAGCCAATTTTTTTTTTCTTTTTTCTTTTTTAATAATTTTTGATCATCTTTTTATTAATTTTCATATCTTGTCTTTAGAGACGATTTTCGTTCAAATCATACTTTTAAATAATCAAATTAATTAATTAATACAAAAGTTAAACAAATATTTGCACATCTTTTCAATGTAAATTAGCAGAATATTTGAATAGAAATCTTGATTCGTAACAAAATATATTAATTAATTGAATGTTATGAATAATAATGTGATTAAAAAAAATTGAGGACATAAAGCAAAAGTAAACAAACACTGAAGATCTTTTTTGCAACTAAATTGTGGTGTAGATATAAAAAAAGTGTTGTGTGAATATAATTACCCTTATTTTAACCATTTTTCATACTATTTTTATTGTGAGATTATCTTAATTCTGCTACAATATTATTGAAATCATTTATTGTATAAAAAAATTACATCTATGTTTGATTTACATTGTAAACTTGTAATGATTCAGTTTTAGAACTGTATAAACATATGTATTGAATTACAATGTGGTATAAGATTGGAAAGAGTTATCAATAAACATATTTTACAAATTATACACATTGAATTAAGGACCTTATATTGGAAATTGAATTTATTGTTTAAATAAATCAAAATCATTTGAAAAGTAATTGAACATTTATTTATGTGGAAATATAATTTTTTTAATTAAGGGGATTATAAACATAAGAAAAATAGAAGTAAGGACATAATTGACAATTAAAAGATTTCCACTCTCTTGTTAACATCCAAATAAATAACTCTATATTTTTTATTTTGATTATTAAAAAGGTTATTGGTTTAAAATGTATACATTTTAACACAAATTGTAGTTGGGTAATTATATGAACACCACTCTTTTTGTTATTCACACCACATTATATATACACATTTAATAAAATGTCAATTTTATATATACACCACATTACATTTTACAAGAATATCCTTCCCTAAATCAAATCAAAATGTCAACTGTACAGCACAATAAAAACAAATCAAATTCACCATTTACTCTTTCTTCTCTCTCAAATCTCTAATCTACCTCCTCTTTCCGTCGCTTCACAGAATCTCCAGATTTGCAAAACCTAATTTATTACTTTTATTCAATCAATTTCTTATCCCATCTTTTAGTGATATATCCATGTTAGGGGAAATTATAGTGTGTTGTCAAACATCGGCTGATAAGTGTTATATTCACGTTTATTTTATGCACTTATGCCCTTGAATATACCATAATGTGATTCTATCTAAGTATTATTGATGCATTTTATGTTTTATGTTGTATAGGATCCTAAAAGAGGAGAAAAGAAGAAAAAAAGACCAAATTGCACTAAAAACTGAAGTTTGGGGACTTAGGTGCAAATACCTTTACGGCCGCAAGCAAAAAATCCTCACGGCCGTAAGTGCATGATTGAAACAAGCAAAATTAAGCAGAAAAGATGTTACGGCCGTAAGAAACATATTTACGGCCGTAACCTTCAAAGAGTGAAAAATGTGCAGAAACACAGTTACGGCCGTAAAGGTACATGTCACGGCCGTAACCTTCAAAAGATACAAAATCAGCAGAGACTCAATCACGGCCGTAAAAGAATCTTTACGGCCGTAAATCTTAAAGTCAAAAATTTCCTTATTTCCATTCTTTCCATATTTTTCAATTTCTTGCTCCCAAAGCTAGGGCACGAAATTGAGGCTATAAATAGGGAAGTTCATGACAAGAAAAAAAGAGAAGAGAATTATTTTTGAGAGCCACCAATATCAAAGTTTGAAGAGAAGAAATTCCGGGCAAAATCAAGGTGAATCAAGACAATACTTTTGGGGAATTCTTCATGGCAATGCGTGGCTAATCTTCTCAACCTAGTTCAAGGGGGACGTTGTGTTCATATTATTCTATTATTCATTCCTCAAACTCGTAACGTAGTTCTTGTTTTTATATTTTATTTATTGGATTTCTCATGAACATCAATTTCGTCAAGACAATTTATTAATTGATTAAGGCCTTGTCTTTTAATTATTGTGTTGATGTTTGCTAATTTGGGTAATTGGATTCATATTTGTCTTGTTATCCAAATCATAGTAGCAATTGGTAATTTTATATTTCCATATGAAAATCCAATCTAGATTAATCAATTCGAGCATATGTAATTGATAATTTAGTTCACCTAATTCTTCTTGTTTTCACATAGTTAATGAATTAAATCTAGGGAGTTTATTCTAGGTTGTTCATTGACTCTAAATTGATTGGAGAACTAATTCTAATTGATTATTATTAAGGAAGAATTGGATTAATCAGAGCTTTTTGATTATTCCGGGTGATAATAAAACAAAGGAAATAGTACATGCGTTGCTTGGGGAATGACAATATCATGATAGGGCACAACCGAACCTAAGAACTAGGATTTTTTATTAATTGATTTTTATTCCAGCTATTTTACATCTTTATTTGATTATTTAGATTAATTGCAATTTTCAACCCAAAACCCCCCTTCACAATTCTAATTGACATAACACTAAGTTAGTTCCCGTTCCTCGTGGGATCGACCACTTGCTTCTACTGCTATATTCTTAGTAATATTGAACAAGGAATTTAATTATTATTTTGGTGCATTACGACACGCATCAAATTTTTGGCGCCGTTGCCGGGGAACGGTTAACCAGTTTTCTGTTTAATCAATTAGAATTTTATTTTCTGCATTTTTATTTGTTTATTTTTATTTTCGGTAAAAAAAAAAAAAAATTTGAAATTCCGAAAATTTTATTTATTTATATGCATAAAACTCGATCCACTAATCCTGAATATTTTTTATTTGATCCAGAAATCGAGCGAACTTTTCGACAGCAAAGAAGGGAAGCACTAGAACAAATGGCAGCTCATAACCTCAACAACAGGACACTTAAACAATTGGCCACTCCAGATGTTGCTCAACAGCCACTCTGTATCACTTTTCCGACAGTGGAGGAGGGAAAAACTTTTGAACTCAAATCTGGACTCATCCACTTGTTGCCAACTTTTCGAGGACATGCTGGTGAAGACCCTTACAGGCATCTCAAGGAATTCCACGTAGTTTGTGACAGTATGAGACCTACTGGTATTACCGAGGAACAAATTAAAATGAGGGCCTTTCCATTCTCGTTAAAGGATGCCGCTACTGATTGGCTATACTGTTTACCATCCGGATCAGTCACCACCTGGAGTGACATGAAGAGGCTATTTTTGGAAAAATATTTTCCTGCATCTCGGGCTGGAACAATCCGGAAGGAAATTTGCGGGGTTCGTCAAAACAATGGTGAGTCGCTGTATGAATATTGGGAGCGCTTCAAGAAGCTCATCTCGAGCTGCCCCCATCATCAAATCAGCGAACAACTACTGGTGCAATATTTCTACGAAGGACTGCTACCAATAGACAGAAGTATGATTGATGCCGCAAGTGGAGGTGCCTTAATGGACAAAACACCGGAACAGGCTCGGGCTTTGATTTCAAACATGGCTGAAAACACTCAGCAATTTAATTCAACCCGAGACTCCCAAGTCCGCCGAGTGAACGAGGTAAGTAGTTCCAATATAGAAAGTCAACTGTTTGAACTAACAAATCTCGTTAAACAACTTGCTGTAGGAAATGCACAACAAGTCAAAGCATGCGGGATATGTGCTAACTTCGGACATCCAACGGATACATGTCCGGTATTGCAAGAAGAAAACAATGAACATGTAAAGGCCGCAGAAGGGTTCCCATTTCAAAAACAACAATACAATCCGTACTCGAACACTTACAATCCTGGCTGGAGGGACCACCCGAACTTGAGCTATGGAAATAACAAACCTCCGAGTTTCGTCTCCAACAAGCCTCAAGGGAATTTTCAACAACAAGGGAATTTCCATCCACAGGGACAATATCAGCAAAAGCCACAATCATCGGGTATGTCTCTCGAAGAAATGATGAAAATTTTGGCCACTAATACTCTACAATTTCAACAGGATACCAGATCCAGCATTCAAAACCTGGAAAATCAAATGAGTCAAATGGCCACAGCTATCAACAGACTGGAAGCACAAACAGGAGGAAAGTTGCCATCTCAACCCGAGGTGAATCCGAGGAATGTAAGTGCAATTACTCTTCGAAGTGGAAAAGAAATTGGGGCGCCACAATCAAAACCAACCGCGAGTGAAGAGGAGGAGGTTGAAGAAAAAGAAGTCGAAAAGAAAAACAGCATTCCACAAAACTCTCAGGTAAAAACCGAACCTATTGTGAATGCGAAACTAACTCCACCGCCTTTTCCGAGCAGGTTAGTGAAGGCGACTAAGGAAAGCAAGGAGAAGGAAATTCTGGAAATGTTCAGGAAAGTGGAAATCAACATTCCACTGTTGGATGCAATCAAGCAAGTGCCCCGATACGCGAAGTTCTTAAAGGAGCTGTGCACCAACAAACGGAAGTTGATGGGAAATGAAATGGTAAGAATGGGGGAAAATGTGTCAGCACTCTTCCAAAGGAAACTGCCACCAAAATGCAAGGATCCAGGTATGTTCACTATACCATGCCAAATAGGTAACACTAAACTGGATCGTGCATTAATAGATTTAGGTGCATCTATAAATGTAATGCCTAGGTCTACATACAATGCATTAAAACTTTCCAAACTGACTGAAACTAATGTTATAATTCAACTAGCCGATCGTCCTAATGCTTATCCTGATGGGGTAGTTGAAGACATTCTAGTGCAAGTGGGCGGGTTAGTATTTCCTGCAGATTTTTATGTATTAGACATGAATGATGACCATTCCCCCAACTCTACTCCTATTTTGCTAGGTAGACCATTTCTAAAAACATCTAAGACCAAGATAGATGTTAGTAGTGGTTCACTTACCATGGAATTTGATAATGAGATTATTCAGTTTAATATTTATGATTCTGTGAACTACCTCGATGATGATAATCCTGTTCATTCTTTTAATGTTATTGATTCTTCAGTACAGGAAACTTTCAAATTTGGTGGAAATGGTGGAAAGCCAGGTAAAATCTCGTGTATTACATTGCCAACTTCTGATGACATGCTTTTGCCCCTGTCTTGCAGGCCCTGATGAAAAATATGAAAAAGAAGTTGAGCTATGGAAATCCACCTAATCCCGGTTGAAGGAGGAAACAACCTGTCGAGCCAACGACAGTAAACAAAGGCGCTGCTCGGGAGGCAACCCGAGAGGGGAGTTTCTTTACCTCCTCAACTTTTTATTTTTTTATTTTCGTGTTTTCATTTTTTTGGTTAATTTTAGTTTAATTAGTCATTTAAAAAAAAAAAAAAAAATCTCAGAGGCAACCTTACGGCCGTAATTCAATTTTTAAACTTTTATTCAGACACCACCTTACGGCCGTAAGACACATCTTCCCCAAAATTTTCAGAGGCCTGATTACGGCCGTAAGACACATATTTACGGCCGTAAATCCAGAAATTTCAAATTTAAAAATTTCTTTTCCCCCTTCTACTGTTTAGCTTTATTTTTCAATGAGGACATTGTTTTGTCTAAGTGTGGGGGGGATTGAATTGATTGTGAGCTTAATGTCTTTATCTTCTTTCTGTAGTCGAAACGTAAAAATTCAGTTTGAGTCAGCATCCATTTTAAACTTTGATAGGAAGCGACCCCACTTTTGGTTCATTTTTTTGAAAAATCATTGCATAATTGGATATAAATTGAGCACATAGAGATCATCTCGTCCAAAACTTCACAAATAGGTTGAAAATGAAAAGTGAAATTGTTAAATATCTACAACCTAGTCAACCCAACCCACAATAGACAGATTATTCCTACATATATAACCCTGAACGTCCCAATTATTATACTTTTGTGAGAAGTGATGGTTTGAATACTTTTAACCGTTATCCTCGACCAATGGACTTAGAATTGGAATGAAGATCAAGCAATGACCTATAACTCATAATTGGATGGGAAAAACACATGAAAACCATAATTTGTGAGCTTTTGAACCTAAGAGCTGTTTTTAATACTTATGAGCTCGTAATTCTTTGATGTGTGTCCTGCATGGTTGGGTTATGCTTGGATGTGCTTTCTTGTGCATACCGTTGTAGCTTCTTGATTCAAGTGCAAATTATAGCAAAGGCAATAGGTTAAACCAAATTTGACTTGCTAAAAGAGCCTACCTTGCTACATGAACCATTAGAAGCCCGTTTGAGCCTTAGCCTTTCTTTGAATTTTTATGCCACGTTACAAGCCACGAATACCCTTTCTTTCGCATTATCTCTGTTTTGATTTGAACCCATAGAGAAGGGATTCGCGAGCTTTTGTTGATTGAGGATTGTGCTATGGTCTAAGTCCAAAAAGTTGAAATGGTTATCTTGTGTTGAGCATTGGTTGTGAAATAGACTAAATTCAGGGGATTGAAATTCCATCTTGTGATTGAGAAAAAGTTGCAGTCTGTACTCGAAAAAAAATTTGAAAGAGAAAAAGCAATGAAAAGGAAATTAGTCATGAAAATTAGTAGTTGAGGATGTCAAACACTCAACTTTTGAAAAAAAAAAAAAAAAAAAAGAAGAGAAGAGATTCAAGTGTGAACAAAGTTAGGTAGCGGGAAACAATGAAGATCATATTAAGGGAGAAGGAAGTAATGCTATTTTGAATTGACTTAGTTTGCGAAATTCCTTCTCGACTCAGCCTAAATATACCCTTTTATCCTACCTGACCTGAAGCCCCGTTACAACCAAATAAAGACCTTTACTTTGCACTTGTGTTATTGTTGGCTCCGGTTATGACAGTTAGGCAATCTGTGGTACTGACTTTTCCATGCAAAAAGCCGAGCGGAAATTCTAACCCTTATACACTTTGTGCGAAGAGAGAAATATCTTGTGAGGGTGTTAACTCCCATTACATTTACTTATGAGTGGTTTGAATTGCTTGGTCTAGGGTTGGTGCTATGAATGTGGTCGGGGGTATTGTGTTGACTGAATTCACATCATGAATAACTCGGATTACGCAAATGAGTTCCTCTAAAATTGGGCGAAACTATTTTTCTTGTAGCCACTCAATAATGGTTGGGAGGTGAGTGAACACGAGAGGTGAAAGGAAATAAACCATAACGAGCCATGATTGGGTTGGGAAGTAAAGGGCGTTGCATCTCTAGCACACACTAACACAATCCGATCATGCAATGGAACAAAATTTTTGTTAAGGAAAAGTGGGTTGCAACCTCAAGTCTCTAAATTGTAATATGTGGTTTGAGTCCTATTTCTTTCTTGTTGAATCTTTGTTCGAGGACGAACAATGGTTCAAGTGTGGGGGGATTGATAAGTGTTATATTCACGTTTATTTTATGCACTTATGCCCTTGAATATACCATAATGTGATTCTATCTAAGTATTATTGATGCATTTTATGTTTTATGTTGTATAGGATCCTAAAAGAGGAGAAAAGAAGAAAAAAGGACCAAATTGCACTAAAAACTGAAGTTTGGGGACTTAGGTGCAAATACCTTTACGGCCGCAAGCAAAAAATCCTCACGGCCGTAAGTGCATGATTGAAACAAGCAAAATTAAGCAGAAAAGATGTTACGGCCGTAAGAAACATATTTACGGCCGTAACCTTCAAAGAGTGAAAAATGTGCAGAAACACAGTTACGGCCGTAAAGGTACATGTCACGGCCGTAACCTTCAAAAGATACAAAATCAGCAGAGACTCAATCACGGCCGTAAAAGAATCTTTACGGCCGTAAATCTTAAAGTCAAAAATTTCCTTATTTCCATTCTTTCCATATTTTTCAATTTCTTGCTCCCAAAGCTAGGGCACGAAATTGAGGTTATAAATAGGGAAGTTCATGACAAGAAAAAAAGAGAAGAGAATTATTTTTGAGAGCCACCAATATCAAAGTTTGAAGAGAAGAAATTCCGGGCAAAATCAAGGTGAATCAAGATAATACTTTTGGGGAATTCTTCATGGCAATGCGTGGCTAATCTTCTCAACCTAGTTCAAGGGGGACGTTGTGTTCATATTATTCTATTATTCATTCCTCAAACTCGTAACGTAGTTCTTGTTTTTATATTTTATTTATTGGATTTCTCATGAACATCAATTTCGTCAAGACAATTTATTAATTGATTAAGGCCTTGTCTTTTAATTATTGTGTTGATGTTTGCTAATTTGGGTAATTGGATTCGTATTTGTCTTGTTATCCAAATCATAGTAGCAATTGGTAATTTTATATTTCCATATGAAAATTCAATCTAGATTAATCAATTCGAGCATATGTAATTGATAATTTAGTTCACCTAATTCTTCTTGTTTTCACATAGTTAATGAATTAAATCTAGGGAGTTTATTCTAGGTTGTTCATTGACTCTAAATTGATTGGAGAACTAATTCTAATTGATTATTATTAAGGAAGAATTGGATTAATCAGAGCTTTTTGATTATTCCGGGTGATAATAAAACAAAGAAAATAGTACATGCGTTGCTTGGGGAATGACAATATCATGATAGGGCACAACCGAACCTAAGAACTAGGATTTTTTATTAATTGATTTTTATTCCAGCTATTTTACATCTTTATTTGATTATTTAGATTAATTGCAATTTTCAACCCAAAACCCCCCTTCACAATTCTAATTGACATAACACTAAGTTAGTTCCCGTTCCTCGTGGGATCGACCCTTACTTCTACTGCTATATTCTTAGTAATATTGAACAAGGAATTTAATTATTATTTTGGTGCATTACGACACGCATCATCGGCCAACCTTTTTGGGGGTAAATGTTGGTATAAATTTGTGATATGAAAGTCTTCCATCTACTCATGCTTTATTCTTCTCCTGATAATGAAACATGAATTATTTTTCTCTCCTACTTTCTACCTATTTCTGGGATTTTTTAACATTTTTTTTGCATGTTCCCTGTATTTCATCATTGTTTCCATTTATTAGTTTTTCAAAGCTGGAATGTTTAGACCCATTATTAATATATAACTTAATGATTTATTGACTATTATGTTTATCCAGAAGTTTTCTTAGACAAATGTTCTCTATCACATTATATAGATGCCCACCACTTCGTAATTCTTCTCGTGCTAGTTTCATTTCATAAATGAATACATTTCTTTGCCTTGACTTGTGCATTTATATATTGAACATGTTGAGCTTGGATTTTTTTTTTTTTTTAACATATGTTGTGCTTGGAATTAATTGCTAAAGATTTGTAAAATTGTAATAGCAGGGGAGTGCATAGAGACCAGAAATTATGGATTCTAGATCAAATGTGGAGGAAAAAAAACAATTCTCTTAATAAATTTGTTTATCTTGAAAAGCAAACATCTTTTGTTACCAAACCCTTATCAAACATTCTCTTAAACCACAAAAAGACATTGTTGATTTTATGAAACAATTGATTGTAGTCACCAGACGACTAGGTTCAATTAATTCCGCCGAATTCTTACACTTGCTTAGATGCAATTGAAATTGAAATTGAAATATAGTAATAACATAGACAATTTAGAATTTTTAATATTTGTGATGTACATAAGAATGAAAAATAAGAAAAATAATATAATAGGGTAGTTATTTTAGTCAATTTAATTGTGACTAATTTAGTAAATATGAAAATTGTGGTGTGAATAACAAAAATAGTGGTGTCCATATAATTACCCATTGTAATTTACCAATTATTCATCATGTTTATTATTTTAACCCTCTCCTTACTATTTCTATTTGAGATTATCTTAATTCTACTATAATATTATTGGAATCTTGTATTGTATAAAAAAATTACTTCTATTTTTAATTTATTTACGTTGTAAACTTGTAGTGATTCAGTTTTTAGAACTGTATAAACATATGTATTGAATTACAATGTCAGATAAGATTGAAAAAAGTTATCAATACATATATTTTATAAATTATATGCATTGAATATAAGGACCTTATATTGGAAATTGAATTTATTGTTTAATTAAATCAAAATCCTTTAAAAAGTCATTCAACATTTATTTATGTAAAAATATAATTTTATTTTTTTTAATTAAGGGTATTATAAACATAAGAAAAATAGAAGTAAAGACAAATTATATGCATTGAATTAAGTGTTGGGAACCCGGGTTGTTCTGCTCACAAAAATTGATTTCTTGTGATAGATCATCCCGTTACAGAATTTTCTGTTCTATGTATTCAACTTGAAATAAATAATTTTGTGCACACAAAACGAAAGAGATATTACCCTTGTAGCGTGCTTTACAATAATCTATTTTCGCTGCTTCTTGATTTCACCAAAACTTCAAACACTCAAACTTTCCTCAGTGTTCTCCAATGGCAGCTGTACAGGTGTGTGGTCACTTTTCTCTGGATTTTGGTTACACTAGGGTTAGGATTTTTATCAAGAGAAGAAAGCACACACTTCACACTTTAGTGTGTATTCCGCCCATAAGTATATTAGGTTAATAAAAATAGTCTTAGAAGACTATTTATAACTTCTTTACCCTCTAAAAACCCTACCAACCCTAATACTATAACCCAGGCCCATTTCTGCACGGCTCAATACAAGTTATATGCCTGTTATATTGAAGTCACCAAGGGAACCTGATCGGACCCAATTAAACTAAGCTCCAATAAATTAGTTCTGATCTAGTCAACTCTTGACCAATCAAAATAATTTATTAATCACGTTCTATTCTACTAAAAGAACGAGATTGCACTCTTAGTAAAATTGTAATTACTGAAGCAATAACCAATAATTATATCATCTGACTTATTGCTCTTACATGTTACCCCCGTCGATCAACTGGAATATTCGAAGTAAGTTTAAACGACCAAAATACCCTTATCTGAATATTCATAAATTCTCAACTCCCATCTTCTATCTGACAGTTCTATGTGATCACATCACATCATAAAATTCAACAATCACTGTCGAATTACTGAGCTCAGATTTAACTGTCCACTAGAAGAACCAGTGAGATCATGATCATACCTAAAGGTGACGGATTCCATAATACGAATATATATTCCTCGTTAGTTTACTTTAATTTCCAAAGTACCGAGATATTGACCAACAATTTGATCTCATCCATTGATACCTCAAAGAACTTCAAGTTAGTAATCGAAGTTTATTATCCGATTAGGATTAATGTTCAATGTACGATAGTCAAGTGAAATTAAATTTGCACGGTCAATGTCACAAATTAATTTCACGTGGTCCCGTTCAATACACATCAAATGTACTCTCAATTTCATTTTCAAAATCAAAGATAGATTTTAATGAAATCGAGACGATCAAAAATAAATTATTCATATTTATTTTACTGATCGTGAACAATAATTTTAGATTGAATTACAAATTGAATCTTTCTGTGTTTAACATTAATAATATCGAATCGATCTATGAACTAATGCAAGCTCAAAATAATATAATCAAATATTTAATCAAAATAATATTTTATTCCAAAAATGTCACGGGTACAAATAAATTAACTCGACGGGCATACACTATCCAACATTAAGGACCTTATATTAAAAATGTAAGTTATTGTATAAATAAATCAAAATCATTTGAAGAGTCATTCAACATTTATTTGTGTGGAAATATAAATTTATTTATTTATTTATTTTTAAATTAAGAATATTATAGACATAAGAAAAATAGAAGTAAGGACATAATTAACAATTAAAAATTTTTCACACATCCATGCTTTTATATATTAGTGATTATGTCACAAGTCTGACTTCTAGACACAAATAATAGAGTTTTAAAGGCCAAATACTATACAACCACCGTGAGATTTGGTAAATGAGAATGCTGTGTCTAACAAAAATTATTGGGGATGAATTCCAAAATCCAAAACTTGGTCTTTCAGTGTTAAAAGGTATTATTAAGGCCAATCTCCAATCATGTGCATCAAATTGGTGCATCTTTTGTACCAAATTGATGGAAGTTTTAGTTTTAATCACTATTTCATCTCTAATCCATTACATCAAATCTTACGCCAAATGAGAAATATATCTTTTATTTTTTTCAATTTGCAACAATTAAGTTAATTGATTAATCTTCCACAACATAAATTTATATAACATATAAAGAAAATATCGAGAATTTTAATGATTTACCGGACTATTAAATTATTATCATTCGCATGTTTTATTTCACTTTTAATCTTTTTTCATATTGATGTTTTGTGTGGTAGCTTCGTCGTATTTATCAAGTATGCAATATTTAAATTTTAATAAGTAATTTATTTTAATATTCAAAGTTATTATTAATTACGAAATTAATACATTATTTATGATAATAAAATTAACAACCAAATAAACACATTCATACATCAATTAAATAAAAAATTAAAAATGCAAGAAAACTATACAAGGGACATAGATGGAAGAAGAAAGATTTGTTGTGTATATCTAAGGATGTTTTTGGGAAAAAAATTTGAAAAACTAGACAGCAAACCTGCACCAAATCACAGCAAAACCAACAGTGTTGCACCAATTTGGTGCTCGGTTGGAGTGAAAATCTAGCACCAAACCATTTGGTGCTAGGTGGGAGATGGCCTTAGAGACACCTACAATTTTTGGAAAAAGTAATCATCTCTCCCAACATCAGTAGGTGGTCAGGTATTAGAATTAGAGGTTCAGTGTTTGTTTACAATGAGGTGAGAATGAAGCAGTCATGTAGCTTCTTTTCCAGTGATGCATTCTCCGTTGATGGTAATTAGACACTCAAGGACGAGGCACAAGAACGACACATTTATCCGTCGTTCGAGCCTCCCACTATACCAAAAGCAAGACAAACACTGTCCCTCTCCTACCTTCACCTCCATGTAGAGCCGTACTTGCGACTTTGTAAACCTGAAACAAACAGTAATTCTTTGACATATAGGCCCTGGGCTTGACGGGAGTTCGGGGACAGTGCCCCCGAAAAAAAATTTTTAAAGGAAAAAACTGAAAATAAAGATTAAATTCATATTCACATAAAACAAACTATACAAATTCACCATAAAATTGCAAAAAAATAAAAAGTTCAAAAATATTAAATAATATAAAACGACCAACAAAATATTGTATTCCATATACCTTAAAGTTTTATATTCAAACAAATCCCAATTTTATGAGCCTGGGCTGATGAAAAAAAAGAGGCCCAAAAATAACATGGGCCAGTGGGCCCTGAAGCAATGGCCTCACCTGCCTCTAGGCAGGTCCGGCCATGCCTCTATGTTGACACAGTTCATTTCACAATGTAGCTGCTACTATTGATCGCCTTCGTGAGGAACCGTATAATATAATAGCTTCCCACAAGCATTGTCTCTTTCAACAAGTAGATTGAACAATATGGTATATAATCAGTCCAATACTGTATTATTACAATGATGGAATCTTGCAAGAAAAAGAATAGTATTGTAAGATTGCACAGACAGTATAATCAATTGACCAGCCATATTAGCACATTTACTAGTTCAGTGAGACCATATTAGGCAACTGACTTGTATAAATTGTCAATTTCCTCTTTGAATTGAGATACAACCTTATCTCTTCTGATTTTCATGGTTGGAGTCATTAAGCCACTATCAATCTGCATTTGATATCACAGCTGTTAAAAGTCTTCAAATATTATTCAGAAATAAATGTTAGCTTTCATGCTATTGCAACAGAATTTTACCGTGAAAGGCTCGTCAACCACAAGTATAGGTCCAATCTGAAAAGTGCAATCTGAAGTCCTGCATTGAAAGAAAAGCCCAAGTCAAACAAGAGAGAGACATATTAATTATGTTGAATTTATGTTCTAATCTTAAATCCTAAGTTAGAGAATTCAAAACTTCAATAGATCAGTGGTGTTAAAAACTTCCATATATGCTTTATAAGTATGGTTAATCTTCATATTGTTTCACATTGGCTTTTGCTTCGTTACACCATATTTGTGACCACTTGATTGCTTGTTGCAAAGTATTTTTTAGTGCAATTAAATTTGATATTGAAGTTCTCATGATAATTTTGTGCTATGATGATCATCATTCTTTAAGCAAGTGAAGCAAAACAAAATACATCAAGTTCAAGTGATGGACAACAAGATTCAAGCTTTCTAAGCATGAAATTTCCCGGTATTATCATATCTACGCCGTGCATGTTCCAATTGTAATCTGAATTTAATGCTTTAAACAGTTGTCTCAGGCGAAAAGAGGTCATTTCCTTGAGCCAAAGTTTACGAAGTATAGCTGTATAGGTTTGCTGAAGTTGATATCGCTTCAGTGAAGCGAATGTTTCCAGATTTTGTGCGAATAGAATGTTCTCAAAATTTAAGATTCTATGAATTCATTATAATGCATCTTACCATTTTCTCAACTCTTCATGCAGCAGGCTAGTCAATATTTCCCTACTGACTTCGGAGGCATCAGATTCCACTTTAGACAACCTTTTAGCTTCTGATAGAATCTCTTCCTTGTTTGGGACAATAATAGCCGCAAGGCGTCGCTGATCCTACACATTCAATGCCATTTAACACAAGTTTTGGAAGGATCATGTGCTTCATCACATATATGGCAGTTGCTGAGGAGGGCATTGTACGGAAACGTACGCATGCCTAGTTGAAAGAAATTATAATTTCACCTGGCCAATGACTACAATCTGCTGAACAAGACTACTTCTCAGGGCAGCTTCTTCTATATCTTCTGGCTCAACATTTTCACCTATATCACCTCGTAAAAGAGTTAGTAACATATTAATTTCAAAAGTTTAATGAAACATTGTAATGTCTATAGGAAATAGAGGAGATTATTACTACATTGATCACTTAAAAATTAATCCTGTAAAGATAATGGCTGCAACATTCAAGGAACAGGGGGATCCATTCACTAATTATGTCATACCAAATAAATATGAACTTAATTATTTTAAAACTATCTGGAAAATCATACGGTTACAGACTTGTTCATAATATCCAACTCATGGAATAGAAGATTCTTCAACTCTGTTCTTTCAAATTCTTGAGAACATATATTTACAGATCTATATCAAAGAGGCACATTTTCTTTACATAATTCATTTAAGTACTATGCCAAAAGATGGAAAAACATCTGTACTATAATAAACATTTTATATTACCTGTTGAAAGGACTATAGTGTCCTTGGCACGTCCTTCGAGAACAATAACACCTGCAGCATCACGACTTCGTCCAACAGAATGATGAGGACAAATCCAGCCAATGTCACCCGTATTCAGCCAGCCATTTTCGTCTAATGCTTGTTTTGTTGCGAGTGGGTTCTAGTTTATCATTTCCAAAAAAAAAAAAAAAAAAAAAGGTAAATAATTTTGATACAGAAGCTACTGAACCTAATTTAGAACTAGTAGCCCTCATACATATGTATCTAATGCTGTACACCATATAAATCACTTTGAAAACCTAACCATATATTGGTAATAAAACATATTTGGGCAAATCAACGTGATATAGTTCAAGTCATCAAGTCATTTGGGACTAACAAGAATATCTAGAAATTGAAATAAAGTTTAGGATCGCATTGAAGACAACTACAAGATACTTATGTTACATGGTCAATGTTGTTGTTATTTCTGATAAGTTACACAGCATGTTTGTATAACATTTTTAACAATATATATTTTTCAGGTCATAAGGTGGAAACTGACCATGGAGCAAAAAGTCAGATAAACACGCTGGAGCAACTGCAAATACTTATCTAGATAGACACCATTTTTAGTTCAAGAAGCAGAGAAGATGAACACCAATAGTGAAATCAGTTTAATAATAATTTTATCTTTTTCTGCTGGGGGTTTGAAGCAGTCTAATGCCTTGTTTGGGAAGTTGTTATAAACGGTTTAAATTATATATAGATACAAATGAGTGATCGATAAGTGCACGGGAGGGCCTAGATACCGAATAAGATATCATTCGGGATGCTCTTCAAGCACACTCACTGTAAGGGATGTTAACCCCTCTCTAACGAGAGGTAGTTACTGTAAGCTACAGCTACAGCTACAGGACTCTTAATAGATGCTTTAAAGGGCTTAAAAGCCAATAAAGCTCTTGTTAACTTCCTTAGTTCCCTAAAAAGTAAAGGTAGTTCTCCCCCCTAGCACCCGAAGGGGCAAAGACGAGTAGATAGATCGGTTGACCCTTACTCTATTCCTTCATAGGATCCTGTAATAGTCGGGTCGAAGCTCAGTAGCTACAGAGCAATAGGGAAATGTATCGATCCCTTACTCCATTTAGTTCCTTCATGGCGGGAATGGAAAACCTAGCTATAGTGTCAAAAGTTCAAACAAATAATCAACGTCTTTAATTTGTCCTAGATGTATGTTGAACCAACTCATCGAAGAGCTTAAGCTATTAGAGAGGAGGCACTCTTTAAATTAAGCAAGTCTTCCACAAGTCCCTCAAATTCATGAATTCTTTATATTCCAAAACATGTGTAATTTTCATAAATGGTGGGTGAACTCAAGATGTTTGTTTGCTTTGATACTGTTGCAAGCGGGCCCAAAGAAAGGTACAGTGATCCACCAGCGAAGGCCCAATAGTGGCCCAATGGACCTTGACCCACAGCTAAGGCCTAGAATATCACCTTGGGATGAATGCCGAGGTGGTATGTCAAGCAAACCTCTTTAGCCGACCTGGTTAACGCCCAGCCGATGTGCTTTATACTCAGCCGGGGTGCTTTATGGCGTTGACCAGAAGAGAGAGATGGAGTCAGTGATGGGACACTGCCTTTACCCAGACGTGACAGGCGCCCATTCCCTACGAAATGTAGCAATGATTACGGTTGAAAAGCAAGATTGTCACATCCATAAGCTAGGGTAATGACAAGTGTAAAGTATGCCACGTGTCGTGATCCAAGACAAGAAGTTCCTCTATAAATAAGGCGCAATTGTCTCCAAGTAAGGGGTTAGCAATTTCTCACTCTAAACTCTATACTTCTCTCACTCCCTTTTTTCTCTTCTACACATTTATATTTCCCGCACCCAATATATATATTTGCCCAAAATGAGTACTGACTTAGGCATCGGAGTGCAAACGGGAGCCACCTCGGCCCCCTTTGCAAACTGATTGTTTGTCACAGTGCGCAGGAGATCCACGTGTTCAAGAGGGAGGAGCTGAGACGTGTTGGTCCAAGGTCCATCCGGATTTTGTGGTCAACAGATACCATGTTGAACCACCTAATCGAAGAACTTAAATCTATTAGAGAGGGACACACATTATCTGGAGGGGAAATTCTAGAGGCAGATCCGCCCCTGAGTAGGGTATGCTGTGTGCACTTGCAGGCGCTGAGGCGCAGCCACACAGGTTAGGGCTTAGCCACTTTAGCGTAGAGTTCTTCACTTCTTCTACTCTTCTGACTTCTCTGAATGGTCGGGAAACTTGGCAAACTTTGAATTTGTGTTCATCTTGCATTTCATGCATAAGATCTTCAAAATTACTAATGTTCTTTGTCAGATCCTTCTAACAAAATCTCTAGACATTTTAGTACGATTAGATTTATCAATTCCCATTCTTCAAGAATTGAAAGAAACCGGTTGGGAAAGATTACTTTCCAAAGAAAAAGTTTTCTGCACGAGAAATGACATTGATGTGTCAGACACTTATTTCTATCTTAAAAGTATGATTTATTGTTATCGTTTTAGAATATTTGTTGTTGATTTCTTTATTATTTATATTTCAGAAATATCCCAAAGTCGAGAAAACAAAGAAATTGAAGCAAATAAATGACAAATTGGATGATAGTTGGGCAAATGAAGAGTTGATGAAGTCAATCAAAGGCATAATTAAAGGAACTAAGGGAAGAAAAAAGAAAAATTGATGAAATCAAAAGTTCTGGGACTTAATTGTATCAATCGAAAGTCAAAGGATTGAAGAGCAATTAAATCCTGAGGATCAACTTATAGCATTTGAAAGATGAAAATTGCATATGGACATTGAACCATGCGGCCGCACTACAGTAGAAGCGCGCTGTTGCATGACCTGTAATTAAATGGTCAGAATTGGAAATCATATCACCATGCAGCCGCAAGGACTACATGCGTGTGGTCGCATGCTTATCCATGTGCGCGCCGTCAGCTGAGCTTTTTGCGCGGAATTCAACAAATTTTTCATCCTTTTGACCCAGGTTCCAACTAAACCTATAAATACCAAATGTCTTGCACGTTTTTAGGGTTCCAATTTTGTCATATTTCATGCCAAAACGATGTCAAATTGTCGAGGGATCCATGCAAAGCCAATTCAAGATTGAAGATACAAGATCAAGAATATGAACGTGGTGACATCCTATCATCTTCCTTGTGATTTATTTTCCATCATATATCTAGGTTAGGCTTTTAATGTTGGAATTATGATGGTACTTTAATTTCTTGAATCCATGTTTTGATTTTACATTTAATTTATACAATTTATGGGTTTGATGCAATTAATTGTGAATTATTTTTCATCTATAATTTTCGATGCATGATTATATGATGTATGTGATGTTTTTCTAAGTTCAAGAGATTAGGAATTCATTAGACTTGAATTAATTGCCACAAAGTTTGATGGGGGATAGAAATAAACCCTTATGTTTTGTGTAATCTTCAATAGTGTTCATAAAACCATTATGCTTTTCTACATGTTTGGGTTTGTCATAAAAATATAGTAAATCTCTTATGGAAAAAGGCTTTTAATTCACAGTTCGAAAGAGAGTTCTAATAATTATAGGACCATGGATTTTCAATACCCCATAAATTGTTGTTAAATGTCTAAGTCAAAATATGGATGATAGAGTTAAAGTTGATTCATAATTCTAGCATGTTTATTTCATAGTTTTCATAAATCAAATATTTTGTCTTTTTAGTTTAATCATTAGTTTAGTTTTTCTACAAAACTCTCAAATCAAACTTTATTTAGTTCTGATTAAGGTCAATAATCTAAAATATAATTTACACAATTCCTGTGGGTACGATACTGGGAAGCATCGACACGCTGCCGGGACAAGCGTATCAGTGTCCGATACGTATCGGACACCGGTACATCGCCGACACGTCGTCGACGCGTGTCGGATGCCTTTGTGGCATGTCGGACCAGAACGCTGATGAAGAAGAAAAACTGAGACACAGAGGGCTAAAATAAATGGGCAGAAAAATGTTACCTAATGAAGAGGAAGGTGCTAAAGTTGCTGAGAGCTGGAAGAAATAGCCAGAAGAAGAAGATTTTCCTACCTGATGAAGAGGAAGCAGCTGAAACAACGAGGACAAGCTGAGTCGGTGGGCATGAAAGGTGCAATGGGAGACCAGGCCTCTAATAAAAACGTGGAAGCTGAAAACTTGTACTATAACCCTGTTTTTTATTATAAAAATGTACTATTTGGATGGACTCTATTTCTCTGTATTAGGCCACTATTATCATTTTAACCCAATGAAATATCACTTGCAAAAGAAGTCAAACCCTTCTTTATATTCACAGAAACACGTAAACTTGAATACAATAATATTTAAGAAACATGTATGTTTTCAATGTTAAGTTTGATTTCAATTTATTATTTAACTATAGTTCAATAAGTATTAAAAATAAAAAAAAATAAAAAAAAAAAAATTGCTTTATATTATTAAATTAAAAATAAAAAATAAAAATTAATTAACGTGTCGGTAACGTATCGTGTTGAATGTTTCACGAAAAATCACGTGTCGGCGTGTCCGACACATATCGTGCCCGACACTCGTATCCTTGTCGGTGCTTCATAGGTACGATATCTGGACTTAAAAAATCCACTTTATTACTTGTGTGATCCGTACACATATGGTAAGCTATAAGCATCATTACCACTTTGATTTTTTCAATGAAGCAATTGATTACATCCCGATATAGTTAAATACAAGGTTCAATGACACATCATTATAACTCCTGTTTTGTTCGTGGTTCTGGATCCTAAAAATTCTTTTAAAAATCATTTAATGGTGATGATATATGCAAACTTGTAAAGACTTTCTATCCTGGAGATTTCACAGATCAAGACATTGTTGCTTTGGAATATGAGTTGATACATTTTCAGCACGATGTGATACCTGATCATCAATTTCAGGTATCCTCTCTAGTTGAGTTAAGCAAGCAGTCGACCAAGAGTGGAAGGTCAAAGATTTATGTCATGTTGACTAGATTGATTCAGTTTATTTTAACATTACCAGTTTCTACTACCACCACTGAGCAAGCATTTTCAACAATGAAACATGTAAAGACGGCACTTCGTAACAAAATGGATGATGGCTTTCTTGCAAATTGTCTGTTGATCCACATCGAACGATGTTTAGTTAAGAAAATAGGTGTAAAATCTATTATAGATGAATTCTATGTTTTGAAACCTCGTTAATCAAAATTTCTCCGAACATTACGATGTAACTACTATTTTTGTTATATATATAACTTTTGTTACATTACACATTTTGAAATTCAGCTCGGTCGAGTTGAAAATCTTGGATTTGCACTTGGCTAGCCATTGAAAAAGAAGACAAGGACTTATGGCCTAGACTAAATCAGAAATTTGAATTGAGACAGAACATATTGCTACATTACATTCATGATCTAAAATATCTAGTTATAGAAATTCTAAAGTTCTTTAACAAAAAGTAGAGCTCTCAAATGTTACCTTGTAGTAACCCTTCATCACTTGCGGACCCCTAGCTTTAACAATGCCCTTTGAACCATAAGGAAGATCTTTGTTTGTTTCTTCATCTACAACTTTTATTTCTGTATGCCTGATAGGATGCCCAATTGAGCCAAGAACCTTCAAACGATAAGGTATGACACTGTCAAATAACATGCTACATAGAACGAAGATAATGTAGAAATGGATTCTGAATATTAATTGAAACTGACAAAAACTTGGATTGTTCAAAATAAGCGAGTTTATCAGCTAAGACCAGTTTTTATGTTTTAGAAATCCACAAAAGCATGGTTTTTTGTCTTCTTTTGAAGATTAAAAGGAGTTATACAATGACAATTATAGATAGTGGCTACCATCAAATTATAAGGTTATACTCCATGGTAGAAAATCTTCCAGGGAGCCTTTTCTCCCAAATACATTCCATCAATTTCTAACAATTTGTTGATTGACATGAAATGACCCTAAGGAAATGGAGAGAATGAAGAGGCAGATATCTAAGTAATTTGAAATCAAACACCTAAGGAAGCTCACAGACTTAGCCTGGGATGAAGTTTCACACTCTAGTCAAGGAATAGGAATCACAACATAAATGCATTCTGAATCTTCTAAAGGAGGCAGGAAATGGTTGCAAACTGGCAGAGACTCCGATAGAACCATCTTAGAAGCTGAAGGAAGGAAGGGCACTTGGTAGACAAAGAGAGGAGAGTGTAATTCTGCAAGCCTACATGAATGACGTTTGGGCTAAGTCATTAATAGACCAAGGTCAACATCAGGGCACTACACTTTCAAGAAGCAATCAGTATCGGTGATGGTAAAGTCCAGCACTGGAATGAAATTCAGGTTTATTACAGATGGAATCTGTGAGTTGCTTTGGATAAGTAACCTTGGAATTAAGTGTGAAAAACTCTGAAACTTCTTGTGACAACTAGTAATGAATTTGCACAAAATCAAATCAACAGTTTATAAAAGAATAACTTGAGAAGGGACTGATTTGTACTCCTTGTATACCTACTGAGGGCAAACTAGCTGATATTCTAAAAAAGGGTTTTATACTGGGTCATTCCAAACTATCCTAAGCAAGCTAGGGATGTCAAATATCTTCTCCTCGACTTAGGCATGATACTTGGAATATCTGCCAGCTTGGGTGGTGGACTTCTAAAGATTTTCCAGCTCACATGAGTTGTATCTATTGCGAAAGCAGTATATAGAATTTCCCAAGATTCTTTCCTCTGTAAGAATTTTGTTGACTTTTTCTATTTTTAATTGAAGAATACAAGGCATTACATATTCTGTATACATTTGGATTATGCAATTGATAGGGCAGAAACTACTCTTACAAATGGTTCTAGATCTGAACATAAATACCCAAAATATCTACTTTGAAGTTTCAACAGCTGAGAAGTTCAGAGAGAGTCATTTGTAAAATATATGATGGGAATTACACACAAACTCTCTATCTAATTAACCCACAGAAATTTTTTATGTTCAAGAAATAATTGAACAAACCAGAAAATAAAATAAGAACATAGAAATTTACATGGTTCGGCAACTTGCCTACGTCCACGGACCTTCGCCAAAGCTTTTCACTATATAATAAATTGTTACAATTATATAGAATTTGCACTCACCAAACCCCCCAAGTATTGTAGGAAAAATAACCAAGTTTTACCATATCTACCAATTTTTACTTCTTTGTACAACCCACAAAGAACCCAAGAAAAACTAAGATGCTAAACTACATTTTTCCTCACAATACTCTCTAGTCAATGTGCAATTAATTGACTCCTCAATACACATATTTATAGGTAAACATACCAAAAAATGTGTATTACTTGTGCCCCAAGATATTTCCTTATTGAAGCAGAATAATCAGAATAAGGAAAGAATTCCATGCCAAAAGATTATCTTCATTTTCTTTTTATCTTTAACTTGGTCTCCAAGTTAATCACTTTAACAAGGAAATCAATTGTCCAAGATATTCTCATTCTTAATTTGGGTCAAATATCCCAACAATCTCCACCTTGATACAAATTCATCCAAGCCAAAAAATCCAAATTCAATCATTGGGTAAACAGACAAGCATTTAACACTTTGACGATCCCATACTCCATCATATGAGTATAACCAGCACTCAGAATTATCAACGAACTCCGAGCTTTTCATCGGCTCATGTCGAAATAAACCTTGTTGAAAAATTATGATGCAACTCCCATGTTTGGCTTTCCCTGGGAGATTATCAGCCATCGACATCAAATTCATCACACACCTTGCATTAACGCCAAACCAATCCCCGTGTGCAAACATATGTACCTACCAGCAAGAACACATCCTCTATCATGGCAACTGGTTTCATACCATAAGGAAGTTTCATCTTACTAAAGTACATCACCACCACCCTCCACCAGGAAAGTCGCATTGTCCACCTCCGAGCAATTAGCCGACTCTGCTCCACCTTTTGGACAATTTCTTCTCATATGACTAGATTTACCACAGTTCCAACACATTACCTTCTTCTTCATGGAGTTACCTCTCTTCCACTTTTCAGTAACAAGCAAAACTTTTCAGATGAACTGTCACTTCAACCTAATCAACTTAACTTCTGAAAATTTCACCGTTTCCTTCTCGTACATCAAAATAGGCATGATGTACTCAAATGTAGATAGAAGAGACCAGATGAACCTTATCCTCATCATCAATCTTAACTCCAATAAATTCCAGTGCAGAAACAATCTCATTGAGAACACTAAGATGGTCTAAGATTTTCATACCTGCATTCATTCTCAAAGAATGAAACCGCTCCTTCAGGTACAAGTTATTTGACAAGCTCTTCATTTGATACAACTCTTCGATTTTTTCCCACAGTTCCTTCATAGCAAATATCCCATAAATATTTGTAAGAACATTTTTGACCAAACAAAGTTGTAACATGCCAGCAGCCTTCAAATCCAAATCTTCCCAATCTTCATCTCTCGTGCTAGATTCAGTTTATTTATCAGAACTCGGGGTTGGTTTTCCTTCAAAGCTTTCTGCAGTCCCAACTGAATCAATACATCCATGACTTGTACTTACCACAAGCCAAAATTGATCTTCCAGTCAAATTTCTCCACGTTGTACTTTCCAAACATATTTTCTTTTGCTCCAAAAAATCTTCGAATCACCTGATGCTCTATTAATTAAACGTCGATTTCCCCGTCGACGGCGCCACTGTTGGGAATTACACACAAATTCCCTCTCTAATTAACCTACAGGAATTTTTGATGTTTAGGAAATAATTGAGCCAACAAGAAAATAAAATACGAACACAGAAATTTACGTGGTTCGGAAACTTGCCTACGTCCCCAGACCTTCGCCAAAGCTTTTCACTATATAATAAATTGTTACAATTATATAGAATTTGCACTCACCAAACCCCCCAAGTATTGTAGGAAAAATAACCAAGTTTTACCACATCTACCAATTTCTACTTCTTTGTACAACCCACAAAGAATCCAAGAAAAACCAAGATGCTAAACTACATTTTTCCTCACAATACTCAAGTCAATGTGTAATTAATTGGCTCCTCAATACACATATTTATAGGTAAACATACCCAAAAACGTGTATTATTTGTGCCCCAAGATGTTTCCTTATTGAAGCAGAATAATCATTATAAGGAAAAAATTCCATGCCAAAAGATTATCTTCCTTTTCTTTTCATCTTTAACTTGGTCTCCAAGTTAATCACTTTAACAAGGAAATCAATTGTCCAAGATATTCTCATTCTTAATTTGGGTCAAATATCCCAACAATATAGTCATGTAAAATATAGTCAATAAGTTTGTAACCCAAAAATTGGAGTAGATTTGGCTTGCACAAAGTTGCTTGTAACTTTTCTAGAGACAAATTATAAGACTGGCTTAGCTCTTGATGGAAGTTTTATTCATTAAAATATTCACCCTGATTTACTAGGAATTTTTGAGAAAAAAATTATAGACATCTAGAATAAAGATCGTTCAACCAAATATGTATTGGCCTCGTAAACACTTCACATTGACTTTTGAAATGTGAACTTGCAGCACTAACAATGTCAATTTGCTATGCCGATCACAAGGAGGTATTTTATCGTTGAGTCCATTTTTACTTGATCATATTTCTGCCAGAGACACAAAGCTACATGGTTCTAGTAATATGGTAACAAGTTCCTACCCAATAAATTTTCCCATTGCCCATGGATGTTTCAACTATGTCAACGAGAAACTATGTCAACGGGACTGTTGAAGTATTTCAAATAAGGTCTTCACATCATATAGTCCTTTTACAGTCTTCCTTTAAAAGAAAATTCATTGCTTTAATGGAACAATTACTAGATATTCATTGATTCTGAACTCATTATTGGAAGAAGAAGAAAACACAGCAGTTCATTGATTTTAAACGCATCAAATATGATTATTACATTACAATATGGTCGTCGAGCAGCAACCACAGGTGATGATTCTGTTAAACCATATCCATTCTGAACTTTTATTTCGATAGCCTGCGGGTATTAGATCAACAGTAAGAGGAAGAACCATACACTTTCCCTGCCTAGCTAACAAAGAATGAAGAAGCTCTTACCTCAAAGAACTTGTCCACATGGGACGGCAAGCTACCACCTCCACTTATGCCAGCCTGCAAAATTATCAAAGGAATTTTTACATTAGTCATTCGTACGTAATAATTGTAAAATGTCCAAAAATAAATTGGAAAACTGCACATGCATACACGTATGATAAATGCCAAACCTTTGAAATACCAATAGCAGAATGAATTTTACTGTAGACAATTTTCTTCGCCAACATATGCAATGGGCACAATATTGCAGCAGCAATCCTTGCCCACAACCAGTCCAAGACAGAAACAAGGAAGGGAGGTTGTTCTGGATTTTTTGTAAGACATTTCCCCTAGGAAAAGGAACAATCTTACTAATGAAGTGTAAAACATAAAATTGAGAATGAATGTTAGAAAACCAATTCATCAAAATTAATCATGAAATCTTGGTCATCACAAAAAGTGCAAGTTTTCTAAGTGGTATTGTATGGGGATATCTTGGGAGATGACTTCAGGTCAAATCCAACTTACACCTATAATCTTAATTATCTATTTTTACATTTTGGGTGCCCCCACGTGACATGTTCCGAGCCCTATTTCATTCCTGAGTTGGTTCCACCTCCTCTTTTCTTCTTTTTCCCTTTTCCTTTCACAGTTCTACTGTAGGTCACGGCTAAACGGTCCAAACCCCTTGGATCCACTAAAGCCACTCCCTTTGTCTCTCTCTCCTTGTCTTCCTCATTCTCACTTTAACTCCACAATAGTACCATTGAACTTACAAATTCTATTGGCTTCCAACAATCGCTAGTGTCCACCAGTATATTTTACTTCGATTGCTTGCAGTGCAATTTAGGTATTTCACACACGATTAGTATCTTGCACAACAATGACGCTACCCCTTGTGATTTCCTAGAATGACTAATTGCTCTCAGTTATTCACAGATTAGCAACCCTGCCTTCCCAAAGAACATTTGTAACAACTCAGCAAATCACCTTTTGAGTAGTTCACATATACTGCAGATAACTTTGCTCATTTGTAGGAAATCAAGCCCCTGTTTGAGACCCATTATTTCAAATAATGTGGTTTGTAATGGTAAATTTTTTGAGAATGTGTGGGTAAAAAGTAGATTATCTTTTTGAGTTTGTGTAAATTATTTTATTGGTAGAATTTATGGTTGAAAATGAGTTTTGAAAAAAATGTGTTTTGAATAATGGGTACCAAACATGGGCTAAATGTTTTCTCTATAATATAGAGGTTGTTTTATGTGTGTGTGTGTGTGTGTGTGTGTGTGTGTGTATATTTTAAAAAATGCAGGGTAAAGTAATATTTTAATATAAGACACAGGTTGGTGCTCTTTTTTTACCCTCTTCAACCTCATGTAAACTCCTCAAACACTTATGTATTACCGAATTAGGTGCACACATCTTGTTTTTTTATTCCATTGTATCGAGGATGACCGATGTTGTAATGTCCTAATTACCTAACTGTGAGTTTTAAGGTCAACCTCCCATCACTTTTGAACCAGTGAATATAGTGGTTTCCGTTGATTGATTTTTAAAGGAATGAAGGGAACATGGAGTTGTACATTTTGGGCTAATAGAGATATATTGCACTAGCTTTCACAGTCATTCCGAGTCAGTATAGTGAAGTCTGTTCTAGTATTAAGCCATTAAAGTTAAACAAGTGGTCTTGTGAAGTAGCAAACCCACAATATGAAAGGAGAAATTTTTTAAAATGCTAAAAGTGAATGTGTGAATATTAAAAAATGTAGTGCAGCACTTAAGTGAGGAAGACCAATGCTTAAAACATATGGTCACAAGAATATCTCAGCAATGTCACCTGGTTAGAAGGTGTTAGGCACCGTCCATTTTAGAATAGTTCTTTAATCCCCTCTTTTTCAGAGTAGCAAAATTTAACCATACTTTCAAAGCTCAGAAAATCTTCTTAATTGAGGGGTTTAGTTGGGCTTTAATATACAAAAAGGGAGTAATTTTTCCTGTTTGAAATCACAGGGGTTCTTTTAGTTTAACGAAACAGAGGAGAGGAATCAAGCTACCTCAGAAACGGCCAAACAGGAGAGGCTTTTCCTTTTTTACCCTACCTTATGTCTAGCACTAGTAGCTGTCTTTCTGAAATTCGGTATCTAAATCTCAATAGGTGCCAAGACTTGTACCAACCAAAGTTTCAAAAACCTGCTCGAAAATCATCTTAGACTGCATTCTTGTTTCTAGTTTAAGCCAAAAGAAGATAGGATGTAATCTTCAATATAGTGATATCTAATTATAATGGGCTGAACAGCTAAACTGTTAAAACAAATTCTGGAAAAATAAAGAATATGATTAGGATTCAACCTCATAAATTCGTTTGAATTCCATATATGCTAAACTGATCCTCAAGAATAGAAGAGCAACAAGTTTACGTAAAGCAGAACTCGTACTAAACTGCTTCTGAATCCCTCTGCAAACTAAGACAGTGTTAATGATCTATAAACAGTAATGGAATTCATCAAGCTGGAAAAGTATAATAACTATGAAATATGGGATCTGACTGTGGCTTCACTGTGTGAAATAACACAGAACACATTATACACCCAAAGACAATAGTGCAAACCACAGATGTGAATACCTACAAAGCATATTAGTAACCTTCATACTCCCTCCGTCCCATAAAAATAGTCTCGTTTCTTTTTTTCACATAGATTAAAAAAAATGTAATTAATATCCCTATATTAAATAATGATTTAAATATGATTAATATATATCGGTGATAACAATGTACATTAAATAGGGACATAATAGAAAATTAAAAATATTTATACTTTCAAAAAGAAATATGGCATAATCTGGGGCTGACAAAAAAAGAAATCAAGCATATCTTCATGGGACGGGACGGGACGGAGGGAGTAATTGGCAACTATATAAATAGAGATAAAAGGAACAAAACTGATAAGAACCTGTTTTTTGTAGATAAATTCTATTGAATGAGTAATGTAAAACAATCTAAAATGAAAGTAACAATTCAAGCATTCGAGAGGCTTGATCTCTCCCAACTCATTTCCCTAAAAATCTGCATAATCCTAATGATATAGCCCCCTCCTATTTATAGACAAAGGGTCTATACTATTTATTATATCATTCCCCATAATACCTCCCTTATTTTAGTATCCTATTATTACTCCGCCCTCGAAACTCACCTTGTCCTCAAGGTGAAGGTTGGATCTAATTACAAAAATCAAAATACAATAAAATCGAAAATTTTCTTGCAAATCTAAAAATTTGAGGACCACCCTTGCAACTTTGTGATTGAATTTCTGCAAATCTGAAATTTTGGGCTGCACTTCACATTTCTGAGAATCTGGGACCTTGTCTGCAATTCTTGGATCTGAATAGTAACTTTTTTTTTTGGTGGTGGAATGGACCACCTTATCGACTCCATTATTCAATTGTTGGGTCCAATTAATTCCTGGGTTCCGTATATGGTTTTGGTCCATTTCATCTTGGGCCCGTTTGAACCAAAAAATGTGGACTTCTATCTGAAACGGATTAATACTATTCTGGGCCTGTTTAAGACATTTTTTCGGATTTTCCATCAGTTGGGCCTTACCCACCCCATTACCCCACATTTTCTTCTTCCTTGTGATCAGCGCACTGACGAGAAAACATAGACTTTGAACCTTAAGCCAGCTACTCTACCTGTTTTCTTCTTGCTTCGATTTCTGACCAGCCACAATAGACTCGTCCTCAAACAGGTTGTTAGTATCCTCTTGTGTCTTCTCTGCAATTCGTTCGATTTTCTTCGCTGAAAAATAGGGCAGATCTGTACCTCTCTCGCACTGAAAGTCGCGGGAATTTTCGAACCAGACAGATATCTTCAGCTCTTCTTCTTCGACCGTTGTCTTTTTCTTCTCGCCGGAAACTCTATCTTGTGCTATGAGGAATCGTTCCATCATCCTTTCCCTCAAATCTCTCCAATTTTGCACGGGTCGATTTCGATTGTCCGATTCAAACCATGTCCATGCCTCGCCCTCAAAGTAAGCTATTGCCTCATCTACCTTATCCTCCTCCGATAAGGTGTTGACTAAGAAACACCACTCTATCCTCCGTATCCAATCTTCAACATTGCTGCCATCAAAATTCTGAATCTGATCTATTTCCTTTTCCCTTCATTTTGGTGTGATCTCAAGCTTTGTTGATGGATCCGTTGATAGATCCTTGTGCGGATCCAACTTATACATTTTGCTGAATACTTTCAGAATTGATCTCTTCAACAGCAATTCCTTCAATTCTTCCCAGGTTCGAACAGGCTGGCTGGGACCAGTACATTCATACCACTCCCATGGTTCTCCGGCCAAGCAAGCACTGGCAGCCTCCACCTTATCCATCTCCGACATCCACTTATGCGAGGCAAACCATTTATCTGCACTTGATAGCCACGAAACGAAATCTTCTTCATCTTCTCCGTAAAACATTGATTCTAATCTGAAATCTCCCTGTATGCTGAAATTTTGCAGAAATTTCTCCATGAATTGTCCCTAGACTCGGTGCTCTGATACCAATGATAAGAACCTGTTTTCTGTAGATAAATTCTATTGAATAAGTAATGTAAAACAATCTAAAATGAAAGTAACAATTCAAGCATTCGAGAGGCTTGATCTCTCCCAACTCATTTCCCTAAAAATCTGCATAATCCTAATGATGTAGCCCCCTCCTATTTATAGACAAAGGGCCTATACTATTTATTATATCATTCCCCATAATACCTCCCTTATTTTAGTATCCTATTAAAAACCTCAAAGCAAAGATATAAAATAATGAAATATGAGGTGGATGCATAAAGAACAATAATGTCACTCCTACATCTTTTTGGAGGTAAACTTCTTGTCATGCGTCCAATGCTTATTCTTCGATAGTTCCTCTGCTATTACAATAACCCTCTTTCACAACTTGCAACAGTGCTGAAAAATTATTGATGTCCCATGATATGCATTGGAATATTCATATGTATAATTACTTATAGCGCACGATGAAATTAAATACTTTCAGGCAATCTGATTTACCTGTAAAGCGTCTCATACACTAAAGGAACAGATATCAAATAATGAGGCTGATAACGTTGCAAATCTTCCTACAATTGAAGAAATAAAGTGATCAACACTTTACCTTCACAATCAAACATCAAATAATTCATTTTTGCACAAACTTTTCTTTTTGGTGAGGTCATGACTACAAAATTTAAGGCTTAGAAGTACAACACCTCCAAATAGGAAGGGAAATAACATACCTTTAGATTTTTTATTGTTGTGTATACTTGCTCAATTCCATGGGTAAATATGAAATACTCACAAGCTCGTTCATATGCATGCCAAGGTGGAAGCAGGCTTAGAAATCTGTCCCCAGGCACAGCAGGTACAGTGTCCCATAGATTTGTAATCTAGATAGAAGCATATACATGGTCAGACAAGGTCCCTAAGAAGGATACGTCATACAAACGGCTAGATAACCCAAGCATTGGTTTTTGATGAGATATGGAGTATATTTAGATAGCATAAAGAAAGTTTAAGTATTTGTTAACAGATAAAACAGGCAATATCATAATACATTTTTTCCTTGCAGGCGATGGGTCTGAGGCCATATGGTCATTATCAAGAAATCACAAGTATAGCGTAATTTGTTCTCAGCAAAGAACTACATTCTCTGTTGCCAAAGCAAAAGAATATCTTTCAACAGATGGAGAACATTACATTAAAAGATCCAAACAAAGTGGAAATTCAAACAGGCATAGCTAACTTCATTCTCCTATTCCTATTAGAACCCCCAGCTCCATTTCTCAAAGGAAAAAGGAAAAGGAAAGAAAATGAAGAAGAGGAAGAAGAAAAAATGTGATTAGTCTACCAGAAATAATAGAAAAGAATAAAGAGCTAACCTGGTGCAGCAGATTCTCGTGTGTAAGCATAACACCTTTGGGATTCCCAGTGGTACCACTTGTATATACAAGCGTAGCAACATCATCAGAGCTGATAGGTTCATAAATATATTGCTTCCCTGAAATTAATTTCACTAATTAGCAATGTCATCCCCTTGCATCCTTCCGGATACATTTTAACGGATGATGAATAAAATGTTTGTCATTACTAAGTTAATTGTTATAACAGTAATTTCATTTAGTAAACATTGACGGAAATCTTATCTGTGCCCAGTATGTGCAAATCAAATATTATCAACCTCATTAAAAAATCCAATGGAACTAAACGAGAAATTGCTCATACATATCAAAAGAACTTGTAATGTAATACCAGTATTTAAAACTCAGGAATCATCTCTAAGTGAAGCAATGAACCACACACTGTATTCACAATGTCATTGATTATGAATCATTGATTATGTAATACAATCCATACATAGATCATGATTCTTCTGTCTAAAATTTCTCATCAATATTTTAAAAGGTAAATAGCTTCAATAATAGATCTCTCTTCCATTATACTCTTACATAATACTTATCTAGTTCCCTAAAACCCTAATACATTTGAAATAAAACTCAATCTCTCAATCATCCTCTACCACAATTGTCAAAGAGCTATTCATGAGCTTAGTACCTATCAATGGGATCTACAGAATCAGTAATTGACATATTGCAGACAGAATAATTGGCATAATATAATTGATAGATTGCAGAATAATTGACAAATTGCAGGATCCATAATTGACAGATTGCATAATCCATAATTAGCATATTCTAATTGGCTTCTATAATGGGTATATTCTATTGAAATTATTCTTACCTTATAGACGTCAATTGTAAGTATTGATAGAGATTAGTTTTCCTTCATTAGCTCTGCCATATAGGGTTGTAAATATATACTTTCCATGCAAAGTTACCAGATTTTTGTATTTAATGGAATCCTCACAATGGTGAGAAGCATTCATTGAAAATCTGTTATGGTATTAGAGCTTTCACACTTTCTAATTTCTAATTCTTTGGTTTTCTTAGATTTTTCCCTAGGGGCTCTAGGATTCTAGTCCAATTTTTTTCGTGTTCTTGTAGCCATTGTAGCACATCTTTACTATTATCTTTGAGTTTCTTTTGGGTTCAATGCTAGTGGACTCTTGGAAATTGTTGATTAATCTTCTCTGTTAAAGAAATCACGGATTGTTGACCAAATCCCCATAAATCTGGTCAATATTGTGTATTTATGGTAGCAATATATTCTATATAAATATAGAATATTATATGATTAGATCTATCTTTAGAGGTACAACAGTATTAGGTGTCTATTTCTTTTTTCTATTAATTGTAACTAACCTATTGTAATATGAATTGCATGACTTTGATTCTTTTCTATTATTCTTCATGGTATTAGAGCTAGAGATTTATGCTCTCGAATTCTGATTTACAACCTAAGCCGTCAATCCCATTTTTTCTCAAACCCTAGCCTTTTTTCCCTACTTCCTAAACACCGTGTCTGACGTCTCCTCTAAAACTACAGTTCAGCCAACTTCTGTCCCTAAGGTACAAAACCAGAAAATTACTCACTCCGAATCTCTTTCTCATTCTGTCTAGATCACTAACATCTGACTGAATGCAAAAAAAAAAAACTTCCTAAGGTGGTCTCAATCTGTGTGAATGTACATTAGGGAGAGAGGAAAAATCGGATACTTGACTAGTGATATGAAGGCGCCTAAAAGAAATGATCCTATGTACGTGATTTGGAATGCAGATAATTCAATGATTATGGCTTGGCTGGTTAACTCCAAGGATGAGGAAACTTTGGGATAATGTGTTTCAGATGTACACTGACCAAATCAATCCCAGAATTATGAACTGCAACTTCATCTTGGGTGAATCCAATAAGGTGAAGAGAGTGTGACAAAATACATTAATACTCTTAAATGAGTATGGTAAGACTTTGATGCGTTTAATGATTATGAGTGGAAAAGCACACAGGATTTCAATTACCACAAGATGGTATTAAAAGGTGTATTGAGGCGCGCCTTGAGGTGCGCCTCAATTTGAAGCGCAACAAAATCTCTTGAGGCTTCTCAACTGAGGCTTTTTTTGTGAGGCTTGCATTTTTTGTGTTGAGGTGCACTCCTCAAATCACCCGCCTTAAGGTGTATGAGGCGTGTGCCTCGAATTAAACTTCCAGATTTTCGATATTTATTGTAAATCTGAAAATTAAAAGAATTGGAGAAGACAAAATGTTTTTCAAAAGGCTCAATTGACTTTTGCAATGAAAATCCTCCAAATAATTAAGAAAATACAAAGAGGTTGGAAAAATTAGTTTATGTAAATTTCTCAGCGATCGACGTCGGCAATTGACATCTCCAAAAAATGTAGTAGATCATTTGGTTTGCGATGATGCTTCATCTGACGATGAATGGGTTGTTGATTATGATGGTGAAAGTGGAGATGGAGTTTCTTTAAATGAAAATGAGGAAGTTATTGGAAGCTCTACAAATACTCAAAGTCAACGAAAAAGAAAACTATTGGAAATAGGTACAACTACAAGTATTTTTGCAATTAAACAGAATTTCTATTTATGTAACAAAATTATTGATGGTCTCTTTCTGTTTTCTTTATCCATTTTGCCGATATGGTGAAGGGTAAGGTAGAAGATGAGGGAAAGGGAAAATGATTTTTGCAGTCGATGGATGATGATGAAGAAGAATGGATAGACATCAATAGTGAAGATGAAGAAGATGATTTTGGAATTAGATATGATGATAGTTCCATGGATGATGCCAGTAGTAGCAATGAGTGATGATTCATGATGATCATATCACAATTTTTAAGACTGATGACTTGTTTGTTTCGTGATTTTAATTTTTATGGACTATCTTTTTTTAAGTAGACTTCTATTAAATTAAGTATGTTATATTGCATTTTTTGGCAATATTTTGATTTTTTCGAGGCTTACGCCTCAAAGCGCCTTGAGGCTACGCCTCACCTCTTAACTGTAAACCGCCTCAGTACCTATTTTTGCCTTTTCGATGTAGAGTTCGATGAAGTGAGGCAGAATTATAGGATGACAACCTTACCCATTGTCGAAGTAGCGTTCTCTGAAGTTAGGAGAGAAGAAAGCCGTCATGGGTTATGTTGGAAAAAAGGTTCCTAGTGGATCTGTTGAGAATTATGCTCTAATTGCCGCTAATGCTGACGCTGCCCGATTTCACTAGCAAGGACAAAAGTCACGAGTATGGTGTGACTACTGTAAAAAGCCCCACCATACATGAGAGACTTGCTGGAAACTCCACGGGAAATTAGTAGATTGGAAGGGTAGCAAGAATATTGACTGGAGCAGCCGTGCACTATCCTCGACCAATGAAGTAGAGAGCCTGAAAAATTATTCAGCAAGAAGCAGATGGATCACCTTCTCAAATTGTTGATTGTCAATCCGTTACCTAGTATTCCTATTAGTTCACTTGTCCAATCAGGTAGTACTCCCAATGCTTTCATTAGATACTCAACACTTACACCATGGATCATAGATTCTGGAGCGTTCGATCCCATGACTAGCACCTCTAATTTAGAGCCCGTTTGGTGTAGGAGATTTTGAATTTTTTGGAGAAAATGTGGTTGAAAAGAGATTGAAAAGTGTGAAAGTGATGGGTCCTATAAAAATGTGTGGTTGAAAATGAGTTTTGATGGAAGTTGTTCAAAGACTCCTAGACCAAACAGGGGCTTAGTTAAAACTTATTCTCCTTGTCTTGGTAACAGAAAAAGTTAGGATTGCCAATGGTAGCTTGTCACCCATTGCTGGAAAAGGAACTATTAAAAACTCTGGAAAATTAGAACATGTCCAAAAACTCTCTTGCAATCTTCCATCAGTAAGCAAGTTAACTTGAGACTCAAATTGTTTTGTTACCTTCTTTGACTTATTGTTAATTTCCAGACAAAAACTCGAGGATGACGATTGGCAATGCTAGGATGGTAGATGGCCTTCACTATTTTGATGGTGACTTCCTCAAAATTAAACAAGCTCAAGGCTTGATTAGTAGTTTCAGTTCAAATCCTGTACATAAGCAAATAAGGCTTTGACATCTTAGGCTAGGGTATCCTAGTTTTCCTTAAAATATCTATTTCCTAGTTTGTTTAAAGATATTGATTGCAATTCTTTTCAATGTGAAAGTTGCTATTTATCAAAAAGTCACTATGTTCCTTATAAATTAAATATATATCGTGCCTCAAAACCTTTCAAAAGTAACTAACATACTTAACATCACAACCAGACAACAGTTTTTGGAAGCCTGTGTAAATGAACAATCTCTTTGAAAAACAACTCAGCTATGTAGAATGTGTTGTAATATATATAGTTGTTTTATTATTGTAATAGATAGGGACTAAGTAGGCATAGTTTAATAGTTGAACTTTGTATTTATTTCTTGGATGTTGGAATGGAAGAAGACAAGATTTAACCTCAATATTTACATGGTATCAGAGCTGAGGAAGAACCCTAGCACCACTGCCACCTCTTCCGGCTCCGTCCAGCGTCGGCGACGCCGGTGATAACCCAGTCAGACGCCGGCGTCTAAACCCTAGGCAACAGTGGGTTCGCGTTTTCGGTCTGCACTTTCAACCTGGCGTCGCGTTTCTACTGTGCTTCTGGTCGAATGTTCCTCTCGACTATACGGTCCTTGTTGTGCCTTCCGATCACTGGCTGGTCGGTCGGAGGTTGACTGCCGCTGCCGGAAATTGTGATTTTACACCAACCGAGACTCCACCTTCGGTCAAAAAAAAAAAAAAAGGTGCTTCACCAGTTTGATTTCTCTCGACAGATTCTTGGTCGGTTTTCTGGCTTCTCGCAATCCGGAAGCAAGTAATTTTTTCCCAATTTTTTGGAATTTCCAGATTTCTTGTCTTGTTTTTGCAGCTAGAGTATTGTGGTTCTCCTGATTTCTTGTGGAATCTGTGGGTGATCTGTACTCAAAAGTGTTGGTGGTTTGGTGCCTGGTAACTCAATTGCTGTTTGTGATTGAAAATTTATAAACTCTTAGAAATATGGCTTCACTAATCCATGTAGCACGATCATCTTCCGGGGAAGGTATTTTTGGATTGTCATCCACTTCTTCTGTATCAGACTCTTGGGTAATAGATTCTGGAGCTACTGATCACTTTACTTGTAATCCATCTATGTTTGATTCTTCGACTGTTTCACATATTAAGTCCGTCCAAGTGGCTAATGGGACTCCTGCCCAAGTTACTGGGGCCGGAAATATCTCATTCTCACCTACCTTATCTCTATCATCTGTCTTACTTGCACCTTCATTCTCTACCAATCTTTTGTCTATCAGTCAAATTACAAAGAGTCTAGATTGTTCTGTTATCTTCTCATCTTCTCATTGTGTCTTTCAGGACAATCAAACGAAGATGACGATTGGCACTGGTAGAGAAAGAGGAGGATTGTACTTTCTGGAGGGGACAAAGAAGTTGCAAACAGAGGCTAGTCATGGTCTTCAAGTAGGTAGTAAATCATCCCCTAGAGATAGGATTCTATTGTGGCATTGTCGATTAGGTCATCCTTCATTTTCTTATTTAGAACACCTGTTTCCAAACTTGTTTCAAAATATTCCCAGTGGTAGTATGCGGTGTGAACAATGCATTTTTGCCAAGAGTCATCGTGTACCTTTTAAAGTTAGTTTTAATAGAAGTTCTGTCCCCTTTACCCTTGTCCATACTGATGTCTGGGGCCCTTTTTCTACTCCATATGCCTCAGGTCATAAATATTTTGTTTCTTTTATTAATGATTGTACCAGAGTATGTTGGGTATACTTGCTAAAAACTAAGGGTGATGTAGTCGATGTCATTCCTCAATTCTTCAAAATGGTTGAGACACAATTTCATACAAAAGTTAAGGTCTTCCATTCTGATAATGGTCGTGAGTTTGTGAACCAAACCCTTGCCCACTTCTTCATGACTCACGGGATTATTCACCAGACAACTTGTGCCTACACACCACAACAAAATGGCATAGCAGAGCGTAAGAACCGACATATTCTTGAGGTGGCTCGGGTATTATGCTTTACTATGCGTGTTCCAAAACGTTTTTGGGCTGAAGCAGTGACAACTGCTGTTTTTCTCATTAATCGTATGTCGGCTCGCATAATTGAATTCCAAACTCCTCTAAGGATGTTGTCACGTTTTCACTCTATTCCCTCTGCCTTAAATATTTGTCCCAAGATTTTTGGTTGTGTGTGTTATGTCCATGTGCACTCACATCTCAGAGATAAACTCGATCCTCGAGCTTTGAAATGTGTTTTTCTTGGCTACTCTAGCTCCCAAAAGGGTTACAAATGCTTTCATCCTCCTACAGGGAAATACTATATCTCTATGGACGTCGAATTTTGTGGTAAAGAAGAGGAACAAATATGGTTAGAAGAAAAGAAAGTATGGATTTCAGGGGGAAAGTAGGATATAAAACGAGACTGGTGAAAAGCATATAACTAATACTTCAGCTATCCTATTTGACAATCTGGTTGAAACTGAGGGTGAAGAAGAAAAGGAGGGAGAACAAGATGAAACAGATGAAAATGAAGAAGAAAACATGAACATTATTGAAGGAAACCATCAGATGGATGCTAATTATGAGATTGATGAGATTGGGAGAGACGATGTCTTAGACGAGATGGGTGGAACATTCTTTGCTGAAACAGAAGAACATGATGACAGTGAAGGGGATACCTATGATTCAGATTGCGAGGAACAGGAAAATCCAAATGTTTTGGAAGATATTCAGAATCTGTTTGAAGAACCAATGAAACCTTATCAGTTGTACAAAAAGCAAGAGGAGTTTGAACTAAAGATTCAATCTGCAGGAACTTTGACAGAAGCTTATAACCCAAGTAAAATGACCAATACAATAGAGCCTACTAAGCTCACTCATATCCCAACAGAAAGATCTAATAATTTTCCAACATCTCCTTCTACTATTCATAAACCCAGTCAATCTCCTATTCCAGGTATGTGTAACTCTCCATACCCCAATTTGGTAATTTCTGATTGTTTTCCGCACTCTTGTAATAAATTTGCATGTGCTCTTGAGAAGAAGGAATTAACTAAATCAAATGCAAGATTAGTATTGAATGGACAACCGACTAATCAATTAGAGAAACATACAAGTCAATCCAATTCTTGGGGAAATGAAAGACATACAAGCACGGGGAAGAATATCAAGGATAAATGGAGGAAAAATGAGGAGATACTGATCATGGAAGATGATGACAAGTTAACATCCACTCTCAGCAGGTTGAATTTAACTCTAATTCCATTGGACAATTCTTGCTATGAGGGGAATAGTTTGAACACTTCAAGGAAAAATAGGAGGAAAGGGGTTAGAGAACTAAAGAACCTTCAAAGTAGCATTAACTATGGAACAACGAAATCAAAGGTGATGAAGTCAGGGGAGTTGGAGGGGATCCAATGAAGATAATAAGTTGGAACGTGAGAGGGTTGGGGGGTAGAGGAAAGAGAAGGATGGTTAAGGAATTGCTAAGCAAGGAAAAACCGGATGTAGTCACATTACAAGAAACGAAAAAGGAAAATATTGAGACGAAACTAATTGGTAGTATTTGGGGGACTAGATTTAAAGAGTGGGCATTCATACCATCAGTGGGAAAATCGGGGGGTATTCTTGTAATATGGGATTCAAGGGTGATAAGGGGAAAGGAAGTAGTGTTGGGAAACTTTTCGATATCAGTTTTCATGGAGGAAGTTGGAGGTGGCGAAGGATGGTGGCTTTCAGGTGTTTATGGACCATGCAACTCAAGAGAGAGGGATGACTTTTGGGTAGAATTGGCAAGTTTACATGGATTGTGCGGGGGTAAATGGTGTGTGGGGGGTGACTTTAATGTAGTTAGACATCCCTCAGAGAAATTGAATGGTGACAGATATACCAAAAGTATGAGGAAGTTTGACCAACTTATAGTAGAAACGGGATTAAAGGATTTACAGCTTCTTAATGCGGAATACACATGGTCCAACATGAGAGATAGATTGGCATGTTCAAGAATTGACAGATTCTTAGTCACGGAGGATTGGGTAAGCATGTTTGAGGAAGTAAGGCAAGAAGCTCTAATAAGGGTAACATCATATCATTGTCCCATTTCTATAAACACCGACAAATTTCAGTGGGGGCCTAGTCCATTTCGCTTTGAAAATATGTGGTTAAGGCATAAAAACTTCACCAAAAACTGGAAGCAATGGTGGAATAAGTATGAAATTGAAGGATGGCCAGGATATAGCTTCATGGAAAAGTTAAAAATGATGAAGGAAGAGTTGAAGAAATGGAATAGAGAAGAATTTGGTTATGTACGTATTCAGAAAAAGACAATAATGAAGAGAATAGAGGAGATAGATAAGGAGGAGACAGAACAAAACATTGGGGAAGAAGAGAGGTTAGAAAGAAGGAAGCTGAGAAGGAGATTGGAGGAATTGATAATAAGGGAAGAAATCTCATGGAATCAAAAAACAAAAGTTAATGGAGTAAAAGAATGGGATAATAACTCGAAGATGTTCCATAGAATCCCAAGTGGTAGGAAGACAAACAACTTGATCAATAAACTTGAAGGGAGGGATGGGAGAATTTTACACACGGAAGAGGAAATTGAGAAAGAGATCATTGAATTTTTTGAGGACTTGTTTAATAAAAATGAAGGAATTAGTCATGGCATTGAAGGATTGGAATGGGCTAATATCGAGATGGATAGGAATTTGAAATTGGAGGAACCTTTTCAGGAAGAAGAGATAAAAGTAGCACTTTTTGATTGCGCTGGAGATAAAGCGCCGGGGCCGGATGGATTCTCTATGGCTGTATTGAAGGAAAGCTGGGAAGTTATTAAGGAGGATTTAATGAAGGTGTTTACTGAGTTCTATGAAAATGGCATTGTAAATGCTAGAGTAAATGAAACATTCATAAGCCTCATTCCAAAAAAATTGAATTCCATTTCCATCAAAGATTTTAGGCCTATCAGTTTGGTTACCTCCCTGTACAAAATAATCGCGAAGGTTTTATCCTTAAGACTTAAGGAAGTCCTGGAAGAAACAATAGATGTAAGCCAGTGTGCTTTTGTGAAAGGAAGACAGATTTTGGATTTGGTCTTGATTGCAAACGAGATAGTTGAGGAATACAGAGTAAAGAAGAAAGAAGGTGTAGTGTTCAAAATTGATTTTGAGAAGGCATATGATCATGTTAGCTGGGAATTTCTAGATTTCGTGTTAGAAAAGAAGGGTTTCGGCATAAAATGGAGAAAATGGATAAGAGGTTGTTTGACATCGGTTAATTTTTCAGTGATGATTAATGGCAAACCCAGGGGTAAATTTAAAGCGTCAAGAGGATTGAGACAAGGTGATCCATTATCACCTTTTCTTTTCATTTTAGTGGGTGATGCACTTAGTAGATTGGTCAATAAAGCCTGTGATATGGAGGTGGTAGAAGGTTTCAAGATTGGAAATAACAGAGTAAGGATTTCACATCTTCAATATGCGGATGATAGTATTTTCTTTTTGGAAAATAAGGACGAAACCATTGAAAACCTAGTAGGAATTTTGGAAATCTTTTCAAGGAGTGCAGGACTAAAAATCAACATGGCAAAGAGCACGGTGGTAGGCATTAACTTGTCAGAAGAAAGAATTGATGAAATTGTTAAGGAGATGGGGTGTGCTAAAGGTAACTGGCCGTTGAATTATCTTGGTTTGCCTTTGGGAGGTAATCCAAACACTGATTCTTTTTGGAATCCAGTGATTGAGAGAATTGCTAAAAGACTCGAAGGGTGGCATAGAGGTTGTTTATCAAGAGGAGGGAGACTTGTGCTTCTGCAGTCGGTATTGGAAAGCATACCTACATATTTCATGTCAATTTTCAAAATGCCAAGGAAGGTAGTCAAAAGGATTGAAAAGATGATGAGGGACTTCTTTTGGGAAGGAAAAGGTGAAAGCGGTAAAGATCATTTGGTAAAATGGGAAGTTGTCACAAAACCTAAGGAAAAAGGAGGACTAGGGTTTGGCAATCTTCACTTGAAAAATTTGGCACTTCTTGGTAAATGGCTTTGGCGGTTTCCCCTTGAATTGGATTCACTCTGGCATTCTATTATTCTTAGTCGGTATGGCCTTCAATCAAATAATTGGGATGCATGCACCGAAGTTAAATCCACTTTCCGAGCACCATGGAAATCCATTACAAGAGTTTGGAATACTTTCGAGACATGCACCAAATTAGTGGTTGGGAAAGGGGATAAAATTCGATTCTGGTTAGATAGATGGATGGGTGACCAAACTTTCCAAACACTTTTTCCGCGATTATTTAGACTATCAAACAACAAAAATTCTGTCATTAGTAACATAGTACCCAACCCATCAAGTTCAACACCTACTTGGAACTTTCAATTCCTAAGAAACTTTAATGAGAGAGAGATTGAAGAGTTTACTTCTCTTTCTAATCTGCTTGAAAACACCACTATTGACCCATTATCCCTGGATAGACGGACTTGGACTTGCCACTCATCCGGGTCTTTTTCATGTAAATCATTTTCCAAAAGCCTCTCTCAATCCGTATGTACCACAACCTTCCCCCAATCAAAATTTATTTGGAAAGGTATATTCCCTTCAAAAGTCAAAGTTTTTGCATGGTTGATCTCTTTGGGAAAAGTTAACACTTGTGATTTGTTACAACGGAAGAGGCCTAATTGGTACATTTCCCCATCATGTTGTATTATGTGCAGAAAGGCGGATGAAACAATTGATCACTTACTGATCCACTGCGAACTGGCCAAAGGAATATGGGATAGAATTATGTATTTGTTTCGATTATGGGGAGCATTACCTAGGCGATGGGCTGACCTGATACTTATCAAATGGAATTTTGGGATTAACAAAGGAAAAAAGAAGGTGATATGGAAACTACTTATAATGGCAGCAGCTTGGACTATTTGGATTGAGAGAAACAGGAGAATTTTTGACAATTCTGAGAGATCGATAGGAGATATTTGGGATTCGATAATATTTTACACAGGACTTTGGGCAAGAGCGAATGGTCTATTCAGTACCTTAGATAATTTTTTGTTTCGTTTAGACCCACACAGTTCATTACGTACTCTAGTTCCGAGTAGTTTGTAGAATATCTTTTATCGATCTTGATTAGAATCAAAACCATATTGTAGAGATGGACGCCTCGTCCATTATGAGCATTGTAATCTATTGAGTTATTTTCAATAAAATTTTGTTTCTTATCAAAAAAAAATTGAAAAACTTCGGATTCACCTAACAAAGGAGTTTGAAATGAAAGATTTGGGTGTTCTAAAGTATTTCCTGGGCATTGAGGTATCAAGATCCAAGCAAGGACTTATTCTTTCTCAACGTAAGTATGCTCTTGATCTTCTAGCAGAAACTGGTATGTCTGCTTGTGCCCCGGTTGATACACCTATTGAGGTGAACCATGGTCTGTCTATCTACCCTGATCAGATTCCTACAAATAAAGAGATATCAGCGCTTGGTAGGGAAACTGATCTATTTAACTCACACAAGACCTGATTTATCATATGTGGTGAGTGTTGTGAGCGAGTTCATGCATAATCCAAGTGATCAACACATGGGTGCAGTTATTCAAATTTTGGCGTATTTGAAGTCCTCTCCTGGCAAGGGCATCTTGTATACTAAAGGGGAGCATTTGGATATTGTAGGTTACACGGATTCTGATTTTACCGGATCAAGATTGGATAGGAAATCTACATCAGGATACGTATCATTTATTGGAGGAAATCTTGTTACTTGGAGAAGTAAGAAACAAAATGTGGTGTCACTGTCCAGTGCGGAGGCAGAATATCGTGCTTTGCATCATGCAACTACCGAACTTTCATGGCTAAAAATTCTTCTTAGTGAACTTGGTTTTGGTCCAAACAAACCCATGTTACTCTTTTATGACAACACGGCAGCTATAGAGATAGCTAACAATCCAGTACAACATGACAGAACGAAGCATGTTGAGCTTGACAGGAATTACATTAAAGACAATCTGAACTCCGAAAATATAGAAATTCCGTACATTAAGAGTGCTGACCAACTAGCTGACGTAATGACACATGGAGTTGCTAGTGGTCCATTTTAGTTGAGGGGGAGTGTTGTAATATATATATAGTTGTTTTATTATTGTAATAGATAGGGACTAAGTAGGCATAGTTTAATAGTTGAACTTTGTATTTATTTCTTGGATGTTGGAATGGAAGAAGACAAGATTTAACCTCAATATTTACAGAATGCATGACCCCTAGCGGTTTTAGGCAGTCCTAGGACAAAATTCATGCTTAGATCACACCAGGGAGTGTGAAAAACATGGAGAAGAATATACATTGCAGTGTTTTGACCTTCTCCTTACCTAATTGACAAGTACAACATTGAGACACAATGCGGGCAACATCTTTTTTTAGGGAAGACCACTAAATTCTATCATCAACTAAGGCAATAATTTTGTCTCTACTGAAGTAACTAGCTAGACCTTCGGCATGTCGTTCCCAAACAAGGAAATCATGAAGTGAGGTACGAGGTATACACAACTTTGTTTCTTTAAAAGATATCAATATCATCCTTAATTAGGAAAGCAACAGTGTCATGTGAAGGTATAGATAAGAATTCTCGAAAGATTATACCAAAATCTAGACAACTAGAATAGTCGTCCTTCAAACGGTCAAATCCGACCACTATTTTGCTCAAACCATGGAGTATTGTAGTAATACAGCTAAGAGCATTAACAGCTTTTTTGTCTAACCCTGGCTCGATGGTGTAGGACAAATGTGTACCCTTGAAGAAGTTATACTCATTTAATGTATCTTACCACTCAAATTATGCTGGGAAGATAACGAAGGGCTCGATGGTCAAAATAAATGACAAATTCTTGAGGTAATAAATAATATTGCCAATGACAAAGATTGGACAACAACATAGAATTCCTAGTCATAAGTCGAATACTTTTGTTGTGCCTGATTTAATTTCTTGCTAAAATAAGCAATAAGATGACCTGACTCTAATACCAAATTGATGCAGGAATGCACAAACTTAGTAAAAGAACAATAAAGTGATGGAGAAAAAGGGAATCAAAGGAAAGAATTGATGGGAAGAGAAAAAACTTTATTCATATAATTCCAGTTTGTTTATAAACAATGCCCTAAGTCCCTTTATGTGGATAAGGACTTTGAAATTAAATAGATTTCCTAACTAAACGAGTAGTTGTAACATAAAATAACTCCTATCTAAATTAAAAATTGAAATAAAAGATAATTATTATAATCTAAATAAAATCCAACTCTATTTAATCATGGTCTTTCGCCTTGAATAGACTTTTAGCTCTTTCCTTGTTGCATCAGTCTCTCCATGGTTTGAAACAGGCTCCTTAGGCTTGGTTAGATAAGTTTCGGTACTTGACTTTTCCTTTGTCCAGAGCCAGTTTGATTCATCTTTGTTTCTTCGCAAGATTGCTAGTGGTATTGACTATTGTGTTGCTTTTGATCTCTGTCGATGGTATCATTATTACAAGAACCGGTACTATATTGATTCTACAGCTTCAACAACATCTCATTGCCCCCTATCATATGAAGGATTTAGGTCCTCTATAATATTTATTGGGTTTTGATGTAAAATATACTCCCGTGGGTACTTTCTTGCATAAACACAAGTATACTCAGGAGTTGATTACATTGGTAGGTCTTCAAGATGGGAATTGTGTGCAAACTCCCATGGAAGTAAATGTGAAGCATCATAAGGATGGGTGCGAACTTTTACTTGATCCTTCACTCTACCTACAATTGGTCGGAGGCCTAAACTATTTGACCATAACTAGGCCTGACATTTCTTATGTGGTTCAGCAAGTTAGTCAGTTTATGCAGACGCCTCACCTTCTACACTTGGTTGTAGTCTGTCATATTGTTCGATACCTACAAGGTACTTCTGATCGTGGTCATTAATTTCCCTCTGCATCACCAATTTAATTGGTGGCTTATTGTTATGTTGATTGGGAGGGCTGTGTGAATAATCGACGTTCAGTCACAAATGGTTTCTTGGCAATGCACTTATATAGTAGAAAAGTAAGAAACAATCTTGGGTCTCCAAGCCCTCCATCTAGTTTGGGTATCGTGCTATGTCCTCAGCTTGTTCTGAGATTGTTTGGCTTCGAGGGTTGTTAGGAGAGCTTGATTTCTCTCAGAACGAGCCTACTCCTCTTTATGCCGACAACACTAGTGCTATTTATATTGGTGTCAATCTTGTCTTCCATGAATGCACCAAACACATCGAGGTTGATTGTCACTATATTCGAAGCCTATGACAAGAAAATACTTGCTCTCCCTCATATCTCTACAGATCTTCAGACTGTTGATGTCTTCACCAAGGCTTTACCTCGATCACGACATCGATTTCTGGTTGGCAAATTGATGCTTCTTGATCAAGTCCCATCAATTTGAGGGGGGTATCAATGGGATCTACAGAATCAATAATTGACATGTTGCGGACATAATAATTGTCAGAATATAATTGACACAGCAGGATCTGTAATTGATTGCATAATCCATAATTAGAATATTCTAACTAGCTTCTATAATAGGCAGATTCTATTGAAATTATTCTTACCTTATTTACGTCAATTGTACATATTTATAGAGATTAGTTTTCCTTCATTAGCTTTGCCATATATGGCTGTAAATATATATTTTCCATGTAAAGCGACCAGATTTTTCTATTTAATGGAATCCTCAACATGGTGAGAAGCATTCAGTCAAAATCTGTTAATACCTGATTCACTCAACCTTGATTTTTTCCTTTATTTTTGCAAGAAGGCACCATAATACTCTTCTTTCATCCATCTTGCATTGTTATAAACTCAAACATCTCGTGGAATAATTTGACAACCATAACAAACCAACCTCACCCAAACACTAAAGGAGGATGCTACACATACACATTCATTTACACACTACTCACATGAGATGGGGTCCACAAAATAATAAAATATTTGTGGGCCCCACCTCATGTGAGTAGTGTGTAAGGTAGTGTGTAGAATTTGTGTATAAGTTTAGCATTTTCCAACACTAAAATACTTGGATACAAACACCACTAGATGAATTGTTTTTCTTATCTTCATCTTCTTCTCTCCCTCACCTCCAAGAGCCAAACTCTTCAAAAATTTAAACTGGACAAAAAAAATTTTAAACAAAGTAGATATGAGACCTCAAAAAAATAAAATAAAAAAAAATAAAAAGCAACCCAGGATTTTTTTTATGTGATTAAGAAATATTTGATAATCTAGTATTTACAATGTACCATAAATAATATTTAATCTACCCAGATCTATACTTCTGACATTGAAATTTGGTGGGACTGGGGTCCCACTAACATCTCTTGCATATCAAACAAAGCATGTAAGACAACATGGAAAGGCATACAATGACTAAATAGAAAAGGTGAGTTACAAAACTCTAAAAAGGAGTGTTATTCTGTTAAAATCAAGTGCAATTAAACATTAGATCTATCTCTTATCAACAGTATGAAAAACAACTGCAGAGCAACTTACTGGCATCTTCAGAATGAAGCAAAGCCGTATGACTCTCATGGCCCATACTTGTTATCTCATTATAGCTATAAAAAGGAATTTCTGCTGCTGTTACATCTTTTATGCTTGACTTTTCTCCCCATAGCAAAATGACAAATCTTATAGTAGCTCGGGCATGAAAGGTTTGTGAAATCTGGTTGTACAAAACAGGATCATCCACAACCAGTGCCACACTGGGGCAAAACAATGGAAATGATTATTCTCATAGATTCACCACCTTGCAATACCGAAAGGGGTGAAAATATTCTTCTATGGTGACAACGATGAATCACTGCCTAAGAAATTGCATGAATCAAATAAGGCGTTGTCCCCACAGAGGGGTGGGGAAGCATCAAAGTCCCACATCATATGATCAGAACATTTTGCACTTATATCCAGTAAAATCCAGAAGCACATCCCAAACCATTTCAAACAGTGACATATATTATATACATTCTAAAGAAGATTAGTTAAGCATACCATTCCATTTTTGCCTTTGTACTTATTACTAATGCAAACAGAAGTGGTAAATTAATTTGACAGTGTAGAAAGCTTGTCATTGATTATAAATTTTAAAAATGACCAGATTTTACGAGATATAAACATAGCTAGACCACTGATGGAATAGTTGAATGCAGGAACCAAATATTTCCAAGGAGGAATGCTTCTCAAAATAATTTTCTTTCTTGTGTCACAACAAAAAAAAAAAATATTATTGCTTCTGTTCATCATCTGTATCTATCATAACATCTCAGTTTATCAAGTCAAGAGTGGGAGACAAGAATGAAGGAGAGAGCGGAGGGTAGAATTTGATGGTGGAAGAAGCAATTACGGTAGAATGAAAGTTAATCATTTCTGCTAGTGTTAATTTTAAACTTCAAAAGTGGGATTTTATCATTTGTTCGATCAACAAACAAGAAATGACATAGTAATTTCCAAACCAGTGCCCTCGCACGTTTCATATAACCACAGATGGTAAGTATCATTTTCCTACAGTTATTTCTGTTCCCTGTATATGTTCAGCATAGTTTTAATACTGCACCGATTGCTCAACAAGAATTTTGTCTTTATTATATTTTTTTTATCATGTTCCTTTCTTGTTTACTGATTGTGTATCATGGTAGATTATACTGGTTATATCACATTGTCTAAGCCTTATAATTCTTTCATCAAGCACTTAGTAGCGAGGAGCCAGGATTCTCATCTTAGAAGAGCTTCACCTCTAGATAGTATACAGGGATTCTAAAACTAAAAGAACAGAACTGATCAGACCTCAAATGATACAATTGGATCTATAGTCATTTCTTTCTTCATAGTTGCTTTAGGTAAATATAAACCAAAACATACTGTTGTATCAATGTCTCGTGGCATGCTAAAAAATTGAACTTATTACAATAACTTAAAACCAAAATGTGTAATATATCATTCACAAGGACATACACCAGCTTAAAGAAAAATCCCATATCCACCCCCACAGACAATTATGAACCCCGAAGAGCACGAACAGGGCCCTCAATAAAGATTGTAATTTCAACCTCTAGTTACATAATATTATAGTATCTTTTTCAACATCATTAGAAGGTCAAAACCTACTAGCTTTCAATTGTTAAAACCTTTATGACAAGGAGTTCGTGAGACTTTGTTTTCTTTTAAAATTATTCTAATCCTAGCATGGATATTAAGCATTTGAACTAAGGTAGAGTAACAAAAGTAAATAGATGATTCACATTACTGGCATCTAGTCATCTGTAAAGCAATTGTTCATGGCATCTGTTTTCCACAATCAATTAAGGACAATAGAAAACTCATTATTTTTACTTAGCAAACTAGTTCTTCACTTCATAAATTTCATTTTACATATAAGAAAGAGCAATTGATAAATAAATGTCATTTGTTACACAGTTTCCAAACTATATATGCAACCCATGTGAGAAATAAGAGTAAATACTGAAGTATAGTATCAACAAACAAATTACCTGACTCAAATTAGTTTCGATCTCAGAGCAGAAGTTCTAGAAAAAATGCAGAACTTGAAATGCATTAATGAAGATTTTTACAGCACCTCATGTTGAAAACGAATGTTGATCCATAGATGATCCAATTGAAGTCAGAAAAATTTTAAATTTATAATTAAAAATACTACTGAAATTCCATTAACATAACAGGAAGTCATAATATGATCACATGCACCCTATGAAAGATCAAGCAAAAATAAGCCCAGTTGAAATATATATACACATCAAGTTAAATCCGGTTGAAATAGAAGAAGAGCATAGTCTAAAAGGGAAATTCTCCTCTAACCTTTCAGAGTGACTGTATATCTGCAAAAGCTCTTCAACAGACGACCTCGAACCTCTCACAACATTGATTGCTCCAGTAGCCATACTACCTGAGGACAGATTTACACATTACAAAAGCTGTTCTGAATTTAAAAAATAAAACAAAAAATGTATAATTTACACAAATTCAACATTCAAATTCCAGTTTCTATAGGAAACAGAAAACAAAATCTAATCCCCAAGAGTGATTTCCAAAAGAGCATCTCAAATATCAAGCAAGTCTAACCACATTTCACTAGAGTTACTATTACTAATAGCAGTGTAATAACTTAGGAGAGCGAACTCACAATGTCTTTGCACATCTGAGTTCAGAATCACAGACTATTCCTTAGTCTTCAGCAATCTTATATGCTCTGGGTGAACCTAATTGACCGAACTATGTGGATGCAGACTAAAAAAAAAAGATGAAACAGATAAAAGAGGATATGTTTTGTAATCCAACTGGATGCACATTATTTTATGAAATTTGTGGAGTTGCATTGGGTCTATTTAGAGGAATTGTGGTGACAAAATAAAAATGGAAAACTTAAAACATGACCTGGTATTGTGCTGGAATGAAACATAATATCGAAGTTTCTGATCTACAGATTTGCAGGCAAAGAAAAGCTCTTCCAATGAGATAAAAGTCCAATGTGAAATATCAGGAGAACCATTATATTTTTCATTTGTTCCTGGAGCAATTAGCTGCTCCTTAGTTTTGGATGCATTTCATTGGTAATACAAGAAAGAACCACCATATCCTATTTGTTTGTTGTGTCAGATAGAAAGAAACTTAGATCCCAAAGAGTCTTTGTTTGCTACTTTAGTGGTTGGGGGTTCAATAAAAGCTTGAGCAGAGGGCTCATTGATGAGATCTGTAGGCTGGGGAAGAAGCAGATACATCCAGTTTTACTGCATCTTTTAAATCTTATTAATTCTTTATTTCAGGCACTAAGTTGAGATTAAGGTGAACGGCTGTATACCTTGATCTGCGACAAGCCACCGACATGAATTATCAGCAAAAAGGGCAAGCTTTTCCTCTGGCTTCAATCCAATAATTCTTAGTCCTTCAGAGAAGTTCAAAATTTCTTGTTCAAGCTGAAAGTTTGTACAAGGAATGTATTCAGATAAAACAACTTCAAGAGAGAAGCAAGATGATAGGGAAAGTAAATGTCTCTGTTCATACCAGAAATAAATTAAAATAGCAAAATGCATGGTATCTTAATCCGAAATGAATAGATTACACAGCCATAGTAATTTATTTATTTTTTTTTTAACTAAAATATATCAAACTACAACTTATAACAAAATGTATTAGAACTTTGGGAAGGAAAGGAATTGCTGATTCCATAGGCTTTCTATGAACCATATTCACCATATGAAATTATGAACGATGAATATGTTGCAGCATATTTGAAATTGACTTCAGAGTTTGGGACTTTATTATGTTAAATAGTTCACCAGATCTGGAAAATAGATGACAACAAAAACCATGCAACATGCTGCTTTTAGCACGCAGCCCAGATCAAGTTATCAAACATCAAAAGAGAAAATTAAATACTGGATGGAAGTTTATTAGAAATTCTTCATATGTTTCACAAAACATGATGTAGCCCACTTGCTAAGTACCAAGTCTTATTTGGTCTTTTCCATATTGCTAGAAACAGATTGTCATTTCCTGTGTTTTTATCTTAAGCAGGAAACAGCATGACCAGCAGGCAGCAGTCTGCATTCGAAGTGTTGTAATAGGTTATGAATGGCATGAAACGAATATGCATGATCATGGAAACACCGATTCCTGTCAAACTTGCAGCATATTCGAATGCAGGATCGAGCCAACTAGACGTCATTTAAAACTTGATCGAAAAACCAGCATTTATTGAATACTATTGTAGAAATTCTAGGGAAAAATCGATTTTGTCTAATTCACAATGAATAATTTAGAACACATACATAAAATAGTTCACTCCTAAATATCAGAAATGGATAATAGAATTTTAAAAAGAGGTCCTGGAAAAATAAAATGAGGATCCTAAAATAAAACCAGATCCTATACAACAGATCTTCCCTAAATGACCATTTCTCTTCATTTCAATTATGACCTAGCCTATGCTTGGCTAATGTTTATAAATTGTTTATAAATACTCAAGCCACTTTTTATTCATCCATTTCGAAGGATCCACAAGTATTGTCCACTTATCTGCAAATTCTAACTAAATATAATTTCAGCAGTTTATAAACACTTCCCAAACATGCTCATAGTCTATCCTAAAATGGAAATTTTATTATAACACAATCAAACTTTAAACAGCAACCTCCAAATGAGTGCAAAGAATATCATAGATCCCAAACTTGCCAACATTTTTGGTGGAAAGTTGCAGTATTGGACCCTTGCTAAGAACATCCACTTGCTGATTGGCTGAGGACACAAATGGAGTGCATATTAGGCTTGACTCTTATTTCCTTGATAAAGTGTCTATCCATCTCCATGTGTTTTGTCTCATTATGCTGGAATGGATTGTAAGCTATACTAATAAGTAATAACTAGAATGTTTGTCACGATACAGCCTTACCTACTCATTTGCATAAATTGGCTCACTAAGCTAATTTTATAAGTATTTCAATATTGTTGTATAACAAGTAGACCAATCTCCCTATTTGTCTCTCATATATTCCTCGATGGTCAACCTTACTTCCATTTATTCTTCTAGTTTATAGTTACTATGATACCATTGAATACAAAATTAATCTTGTAACCTTCATGCTTGTGGACTGCTTGATGAATAGAGCGTGATCCCCTTGACTTTGATGACATCCATTCACCATAGACTATAAACCTTTGAAACAAGGTCCTAGGAGAATATTTTAAACCATATAAGGACTTTTTTAAACGATACACTTTATCTCCCCAATTTCTCCAATGCTGTGGAAATCTTCATTTACACTTCCTCTTCCGTTTCACTATGAAGAAATGCAATGGTGTCAAATTGGGCTAATGGGCATTCACAAGTGACACGCGGAGATAAAAGGATCCTTACTGTGTTCATTTTTGTAATTGGAGTAAAACGTCTTGAGAATCTACACCATAAGTTTAGGTTTACCCCTTAGCTACTAGTTTCCATACATCTTTTTACAGTACAATCCTCCTTGAACTTATCCTTAAAAATCTTTTTGAACCCCCCTTTTCTATTTTCCCCATGTGTTCTATCTCCAATTCTCTTAGATCTTTATTTACTTTTTCCCTTCCACGACTTCATCTCTAATGCCTCATGAACATATCAAGGATTTCAAGCATGGTTAACTTAAACAAGAAAAGCACGATAGTGCAAACACTTAGGACCACTAAGAATAGTCCGTTACATTTAATATGATTTCCATCTCAGTTATCAGAACGAAAATATTCAAAAAAGATGGCTTGGGTTAAAGGAAGTCCAATTTAAGGTGTTACTCAGGTACTTTATGCATAGAAGTCTAAATTAGTCCAAAAGTTCTTCACTGTGCATGTAAATTTCTTTCATTGTTGCATTCAAATTTTTTGAAGTGTAATCAAATATATTTTTTCAGCATATTGCTTCCCTAATTCTTGCCACAGCATTCTGACATAACACTGCCCCCATTTTGTCCTATATCATCATATGAAAATTGTTTGGATGTCATGTCCATTACTAAGGAAAAGTAATCGTAAAAAAATTAAGCCCACAATCTACGCGTGCGACAGCCAACCTAAGTTGATCTCAGAGTAAGAAATTTTAGGTAATTACATGTAGTGAATCAGAACAAAACAGTAAATCATTGTCTCACTCATTGCAACGCCTTAACCACAATAATGACAAAATCCCCTATGTAGAATGATAATAAGTGCAAAAAAACAAGGCAAGAAACTAAGCCCCTGTTCTCTTTGCTGTTTTGAGGTCGTTTTCTGTTTTTATTTTCGAAAACGCTAAAAACGCGTTCTCTTTACCATTTTCGAAAACGCATTTTGGAAAACAAAAAAAAAATTTGTACACAAAACGGAAAGCGCCCGAAACATCGTTTTGGGCGTTTTGTGTGTATTTCGACAAAAATTGTCCAAAACGCGGAAAACGCGTTTTGGGAATTTTTTTTTATAGAATTATCTTAACCTAGAACTAAGCTTAATATAAAGTTTTTATTTTTTTATTATTTTTTTTAGAATTATCCTAGCTTGGAACTAAGCCTAAATAAAGAATTTTTTTTTTTTTTTTATCCTAACTTGGAACTTAGTTTAAATAAAATTTTATTGAATTCAATATCAACATTACAAAAGAAAAATTAAATGAGAATTCTTGTTGTTATATTTCAAAAAATGCAATGATAAATGGACTCTGGTGGTTTTGAAAGAACTTGCATTTTCTGAATTTTAATAGAAGTAGAGCTTTCTCAAGTCCTGAACCTGACCAAGCTGTGTTAATATAGACTCTAAATGCTCACATTAGTGTGTTGCATGTAACCATATTTTTAATGTATTGTGAAAGGAAATTTGAGTTGAAGTTGGTAGTATTCTGCAAGCAAATTAATTAAAAATAGTTTAAATAGTGTTCTGCAAAATTTCAAACAGAACGTATTTTTCAGCTTTTCATTTTCAAAAATAGTTTTCAGAAATGGCAAACCAAACGCGTTTTCAGCAAATTTGAAAACAAAAATGAAAACACAAAACACAAAACATTTTCGAAAATGAAAATACAAAATAAAATACAAACAGAACGCCACCTAAGCCCCTGTTCTCTTTGCTGTTTTGAGGTCGTTTTCTGTTTTTATTTTCGAAAACACTAAAAACGCGTTCTCTTTACCATTTTCGAAAACGCATTTTGGAAAACAAAAAAAAAAAATTGTACACAAAACGGAAACCGTCCGAAACATCGTTTTGGGCGTTTTGTGTGTATTTCGACAAAAAATGTCCAAAACGCGTTTTCCGCGTTTTGGGAATTTTTTTTTTTATTTATAGAATTATCTTAACTTAGAACTAAACTTAATATAAAGTTTTTATTTTTTTATTATTTTTTTTTAGAATTATCCTAGCTTGGAACTAAACCTAAATAAAGAATTTTTTTTTTTATTATTTTGAGAATTATCCTAACTTGGAACTTAGTTTAAATAAAGTTTTATTGAATTCAATATCAACATTACAAAAAAAAATTAAATGAGAATTCTTGTTGTTATATTTCAAAAAATGCAATGATAAATGGACTCTGGTGGTTTTGAAAAAACTTGCATTTTCTGGATTTTAATATAAGTAAAGCGTTCTCAAGTCCCGAACCCGACCAAGCTGTGTTAATATAGACTCTTAATGCTCACATTAGTGTGTTGCATATAACCATATTTTTAGTGTATTGTGAAAGGAAATTTGAGTTGGAGTTAGTAGTATTCTACAAGTAAATTAATTAAAAATAGTTTAAATAGTGTTCTGCAAAATTTCAAACAGAACGTGTTTTCCAGCTTTTCATTTTCAAAAACAGTTTTCAGAAATGACAAACCAAACGCTTTTTCAGCAAATTTGAAAACAAAAATGAAAACACAAAACATTTTCGAAAATGAAAATACAAAATAAAATACAAACAGAACGCCACCTAAGTAACTAACCTCTTTATAAGTCATATTTGTAGGAGGGTCATGGTACGGGTCCACTAATGCTACACGATCACCAAATTTTTCTGCAGAAGTCCTCCAAATGTCAGGAACTGCTTTCCAATCTTTAGAAGGTAAGATCCCGTTTCCTGACAGTAACGTACTTTCTAAAATGGGTGAAAACTTTCTGATCTGAATTTCTTCCGTCTGTAGATAAATGCAGATAGATGTTAGATACTTAAAATCCATATGCTTTTAAGCCCAATTTCTATATTCAGAACCAATTTCTACATTCAGAACCTTTTTTCCCTGAAATAACTGAGATCCTATCAACAGCTGCTAGAAGAATAAGATTTATGGATCTTCAAGTATCTAGTATTTTGTGTTACAGTCATTGAGTTTGACTCGACCAAAAGTAAAGAACCAACCCACTCAATGCTGGTAAACAAACAAATATAAGAGAAGAAAAGAAAAGAATAGAAACGAGATGTTTGTGTAGATAGGTAGACAGGTTACAGTGACCAGTTGTTAGAAGGTGGATAAAACCAGATTAACATTGTACTTCATATATGGAAATCAAAATGTTGGGTACCACTCTTGCAATAAGTTTACAAGACTATACTCATCCCTTGTCTTACAGTTATGATCATTTATATTTTAATTAAGAAGCTTGTGAATAACTTTATCAATTACCAATGCCTTGAGCCTGGCTCACCAGGTAAAAAACTTGCAACATTTCTCAATTTTCTAATAACAACAATAACATTACGACGAGGTAGACAATTTGGACAAATTCATACCCTAAATAACCTAGTAATAATTAGGTTCGTCATATGATCAGTTCCCATCACAAAATATATTTCAGATTGCGTGCAGTCAAAGCACTAATATATCATAAAAAGAAAATATTGCAAAGCCCAAATGAACCAAATGTGGATGTTCTCTAAATTTCTAATTGCAACTTTCCATTTGATTCCAAGCAGTTATCATGTTGATCTTGACCTCATTGACATCCCAAAATCTCCCAGCAAGTTTATTTTTTCCCTTTTTGTCCTAACTGCCCTTAATTCATTCATGTGAAAGAAATTCACCATATACACAATGAGCTCGAAGCATCACTTGGAAAGAACTTGGGTTAGTGGCTCAAAATTATACATCAAGAAACTAAATGCAAAAGCATGTTCTCCATTCTCCAACACTAAATTTAATCAACTCATGATAGAACAGAGATTACTATGAAGATAATTGGACCAAATGAGATGCAGTCCAAACTGAAGCCCAGCTGCCAAACCCATTTAAAAGAAGAAAACGTCCCAACATTTGGTCTTCATCTCAAAGGCCTGCACCGGCTAGAAAACGTGTTTTAAACAACGACTTCTACCTTTAAAACTGAAATTAGTTTCAGCAGTTAGATCTAACAGATGGAGCGTCCAAGCCATTGGATACATGGATTTGGTTTATAAATACACTTCACGTGTTGAGATTAGGGCAGCAGTTCATTTCGTCCTCTCTCTCTTCCTCTCTAGAATATTTATCACGTCTTTTCTTTCATCTTTGTGATGATTAGTGTCATGTAAAATCTGAGTGATTTGTATGAGAGATTTTGATTTATGCAGATTAGTTCATACTCATCTTCCTTTATGCAGTTCATGTGTGTAGTTCACAAATTTTAAGTTCTGTAAAACTCTCCGGAATTCTTTGAGTTTTTGGAATAAACTTCTTTTTTCTTGTGATTCTGGTTTTTAAAATCACTACAGCTACAAATATAGGAGTCAGCACTTGGGGGAATCTCAAGAAATTCAAACTAATAAAAGAACAGTTTCCAGGAAGTGAAGTGATCACATAAAACAGAAACTCAAGAATCAGCTTAAACCCAAAATAAATTACAACAGTAGATTCAACGAAAACTCAGTAACATCATAAAAGGATATTCAAGAACAAATTACAGTTATTACATTCAAAAACGAAAGTGTACTGGGCAGTCACCTGCGAGTCGCTGTAAACTCGAAACGTTTGATTTCTCGACAAAAGAAATGGTCTACATTTCCGATACAGTAATTTGGAGTCGATCAATCGTTGATGGGGCGACGCTAAAAGTTTCAGTGCATATCTGGGATCGCGAGAACTCGCCACAAAACAGGAATTTAGACTCATAATCATATGGGTACGTGAAAAACACAGAGAAAAGCAAATAAATCTATTAATACTTGAACCAACAAGCGACTAAAAGTGAAATTTGGTTGTTAGTGGCAATGCGTTGAAGTATCCGGAAGTGGGGGAGGGGGGGGGGGGGCGGGGTCGCGAGGGACTGTTATGGAAGATGTTTGGCAGGTGAAAACAAGATTGATTATTATCAATAGCTGTTCGAAGACAAGGCAATGTGACAGCGACATTGAGCAACGGATCTATCTATTCTTAGTAGCATCACTCCCCAACCTTTCATATTCATGAACGACGTTCTTTCGTATTGTATTTTCATTTTTGAAAATATTTTATATTTTTTAATTTTATTTTTATTTTTAATTTCAAATTTGCTGAAAAATCCGTTTGATTTGTAATTTCTAAAAATTATTTTTGAAAATAAAAATTTGAAAAACACGTTCTGTTTGAAATTTTACAGAATACTACTTAAACTATTTTTAATTAATTTGCTTTCAGAATACTACTAACTCAAACTTAAATTTCCTTTCACAGTACACTGAAAACATGATTACATGCAAAAAACTAATGTGAGCATTAAAAGTCTATATTAACACAACTTGATCAGGTTCGGGATCTGAGGAAGCTCTAATTCTATTAAAATTCAGAAAATCTAAGTTCTTTTAAAACCAGTAGAGTCCATTTAATAAGGCATTTTTTGAAATATAACAATAAGAATTTTCACTTAATTTTTTTTTTGTAATGTTGATATTGAATTCAATAAAACTTTATTTAAACTTAGTTCTAAGTTAGTATAATTCTTCAAAAAAAAATTTTATTTAGGCTTAGTTCCAATTTAGGAAAAAAAAAATTTTATATTAAGCTTAGTTCCAAGTTAGGATAATTCTTTTAAAAAAAAAATCTCAAAACGCGTTTTCCGCTTTTTGAATATTTTTTACTGAAATACACACAAAACGCCCAAAACGGGGTTTTGAGAGTTTTGCATTTTGTGTACAAATTTTTGTTTTTGTTATCCAAAATGTGTTTTCAAAAATGGTAAAGAGAACGCATTTTTAGTGTTTTCGAAAATAAAAACAGAAAACGACCTCAAAACAGTAAAGAGAACATGACCTTAGATTCTAGACTATATGACACTAGCTTGGTGGATTTGGTCATTTCAGTAGTATTTTCACCGGTACGTTGCACGAGAATATATTTATGATAATAATTTCAATTAAAATTTATGAAAATGTATTAATTGTATATACAATTATATCAAATAAAAACGTAGTGCAATAACATTTTAATACAAAATATTATCAAATTCAAAAATAAAATAAAAAAAGATAAAATTAATCAAAATAAAAAATGTAACATGTACAAAACTAATCAAAATTAAGAGATCATGATCTTTATAGGAATTTTCTTTTTCGTTATCTCTTAAAAATGATTTCTTTTTTAAAAAAATAATTTTATTTATTATTTATTTGTTCGTTGAACTTTTTTCTTTCAAATAAGTTATTTTTATATTTTTTATATGTTAAAACATTTTGAAATATTTATATTTAACCAATAAAATTAAATTTTATTTACAAAATTAAGTAGTAAAAATAATAATTACAAAAATCATCAATTATCATGATACGACAATTGGACAACGTAGGAGATCAAAAAATTATATCGAAAATCTTATACCATATAATCATTATACTTATTAAAATTCCTAATGAATAAAAATATTAGCATCAGTTCGATAATTTTTTCTATAAATTTATTTGCAAACAATGTATTTTTTACCCACATTTTAACTATGCATATTTTTCGAACCAACTTTTTAACTATATACATTTTTCGAAGCCACTTTTCAACAATGCATCTAAAAAACAAAACAACAATATTTTTGTTTATAAACAAAAACATAGCTTTCGAATGGAGGTTTATGTATTTTCAATAAATTTATTTACAAACAAAACATTTTTCTTCTATATTTATCTATACGGGTAAATACGACATTACAAATTAAAATTGCATTAATCAACATGAATTTAAATACGACATTAATATATAGATATTTTTTATTTTATTTTATTATATTTAATTTTAGTTTTTAATTTTCAAAAATTGGAAATACATTTTGGAGGGAAAATAATATTTAATGTTTCTCTCTCCTCACTTCTATTTTGATATATGTATAAATATAGATAGATTTAACAATGTTCAAAACTTATATTTTATCTTATTTTATTTTTTGGAACAAAGCATGTAGTGCTTAAAAGTATAATTCAAATTTGCAATCATTACACTTTAGAGTTTGGATTGTTCAACCATTACATTTTGAAATTGTTCCAATTCTCATTGTCTTTTAATGAATCTTTTTTTTTTCTTTTATAATTCTCTCTTTTTTTTTTTTGGCAAAAACTTTTCAAATTTAGCAAGTAATTTTGACTGGAAAGTGTATGTATATTTTTTTTGACAGTTACTTTGTTTTTATATATAATAAATAGATTATTCTCTCCTCTTTAAAAAAAATTCTTTCCTGTTTTAGTAAACATAAGGATAAAGTTTTTATTCTATTTTCATTAATCATATGGAGACGTTTATAATCGACAATTTTAAGTGACGTTGTGATATGACAAACGTATATTAGAGGGTGTAAATAGCTACCCCGCTACTTTTTCATCATCTAATGTGTATGCATTTTGTCACAATATTAATTAAAAATGTCTTCCTAGAATTACATTTTTTTTTTTTAAATCAGAACTTTTTAATCAAAGATGAGGTGATGTGAACCCCTTCGATATATGGACCGAAAATTCCCACAACAATTTAATACAAAACCCAAGAAAGCTAAAATGGTAAAATAAGCGATAAACATCTTAACCCAAGTTTAAATCTAACCGAAAATTCAAGAATTAACTAACTCTAGTCCAATGGGTATCAACTAAACAAATTTCAAGGTGGCAGAAAATAAACAACAACACAAGAATAATAATACTCAAGATATAGTTGATTAATTTCCAAGAAGAAAACAAGAACAAAAGAGGTTTAACCTTATCTCAAGAGGAGTATTTCAAGACTAAGCTCTTAATAGCATTTCATATGAACAACCAAGTTATGAAGGTTTGAAAAGAAAAAAGTATATAATGTACAAAATTTGGCAAAAGATGTAATTTCGGAATTTGCAAGAAAAATTCCGTTTTTCTAAAACGGAGTGTTTCGGTCGACCGAACTAGTCAACAGAAATTATTTAGGTCGATCACATGGTCGACCAAAATGGCACTTTCGGTCGACCAACCCTCAGCCGAACGCGACTGAGGCTGCCTTCAAAAATCTCTACAGACTTTCGGTCGATCGAAATTAGCTGAGTCCAATTTCTTCTTCTTTTTGGCTCCAACTTGATTCTTAGCTTCTTTTCTTAACTTATTCACATTATTTAGCCTTGAATCTTAAACCTCCTTGGCATTAGATCTCGTCATGGGTCCTACGGGTATGCGCATCGAGGTTTGACTTTCTCGGTTCTCATCATCCCCTCCCTCTTAAAAAGGATCCGACCTCGAATCTTGCTTGAATGCACTGTCGTGAGACTCCTTGAACTTTGATCTTGCAACATTGTGGGTCACGGGTTCGTGCAATAAAGTTACACCTTCACGATTCTCATCATCTCCTCCATCTCGAAAGAGATTCGACCACGAATCGACACCTACAATAAAAATAGAAAATTCAGACACAATAAATGTAATTGAAATTTCATACTCACCGTGCAAAATCAAATTGTAGGTGTTGCCAAGAGCTTGAAATGTGCCAACACCGTAAAGTAGCAATTTGGATTTTATTTGACCGGGGGGTCGCTCCTTCCACGAATGGGAACATATCCGACAGCCCGAATCAAATGAAATATGCTTCCCACCATGGTTGGCATTGGAAGCACATTGCTTACCAATTTTCCCAAATGGAAGCTCGAGCCTCCTGCAAAGGGGCTTAACCTAAGGTGCATTCTCGTGCCCACCTAAACCAACTCTTTCTTCAATAAACATACGCATAAAGTTCAAAAGAGTTAATAGGATAAAGTCACAAGTAACTTTAAGTGGTGAAAACTTGCTAATATGATGAGCAATTAAATTGCAAGCAAATATAACAACCACAAAATTAGCACCAACTTCGTGCAAATGCACGACTTCTCGAAAGAAAAGATTAGCTATGTTGATGACCGTGTTGGTTTGGTGGCATGCAATCAAATGTAACATTTTAATATTCCCACCAATAAACGCAAAATAGCATTATTTTCTTTCTTTGTTCCAAGTAAACCTAGTATAATATTCATAAAATTAGTAATTCAAGGTTTACTCATGATGGGAAAATATGTATGGAATTCTTAGGGCAAAAACTTGAGTTTAGCCATTTGTAAGTTTGGCATTTATTATAAGTGCAAACATGTTCAACAACAATCTTCAAATTAGTCCAATAAAATTGATCACATAATACCCCTACAATCCCGTTGATTTTAAATCGCCCCATCAAACAATCGTCATGTGCCTCTCCCATTAGCAATTTGCGCATGGCACATTTAAAAAGAAACAATCCAACTTTCCAATACAAATCATTATCATGCCCATAGAATCCATCAAGATATCGCTCACAACATGATTCATAAATATTTAACAAATTTGGATTATTAGCATGCATGCCCTTAACTTGTTCAAAACAAAATAAGGGGGCATCAAGAAATGTTAGAAGTGAAGTCCTTTTATCATCAAGACATCTCAATAAATTTCTCCCATGAACTCCCCTAACTAGCAATTCCTTTATAGGGCAAATAGGCACATCAAGCATATTCTCACAAAATAGGAATTCATCATGCCCATAAAATTTAATAAATGCAACATTGTTACAAAAGGATTTGGTACTTAGGTAATTTGATACATGCAAAAAGTTGCATTTACAAATTAAGCACTAATCATGCCAATGATATTTACCGCATGTTATATTTTCACAAGTCAACGACACACTTGTCAAATCTACACTAAGATCATACAACCCTCTAATATATTCAAGACACAATAACCTTGCATTCAAGCGAATGTTGGGAGCATACCTCCTAAATGTTACATCAGTTATGTCATTTTCTTTACCTCTGTTGTACTTGTTGTTGTAGGAAAATGTTTCCATGAATTTCTTCCATAAGACATGCTTTTGGAGTTCTTAGTTGCCTTGACAAGTTGGCCTCACAATTTCCTGCAACAAAGAAATAACCAAGTTAGGGAGGGAATCGTTAAAATATTCAAGAGCAAAGAACATTTTTGTGGGATCTCTTCTCTCAATTTTCTTTGTGGTACTCATCACTCCCTCACCCTTTTCTGAGGTAGGAACCTCAACTCTCACTTCTTCTCTCGCCTCTCCTTTTTCTGGAGTCGTGGCTCCAACTCTCAATTTCTCACCTTTTTCTACGGTTGTGGCCCTAACTCTCTCTTTTTCATTTGGCATCACTTTTGTGTTGACATCAATTTTCTCAAGTGATTTTTTTTTTTTTGATTTCCTATTTTCCCTTTTTTTTCTTTCTTCCTCAAATTCCTTCTTGAGCTTCATTCGGTCCTTGCATACTTCTTTCGGGCTCAAAGATAGGATCACAACCTTTTTTCCATTCATTTTGAAGCTACACCGGTACCTCTTTTCATTATGTTTCACATTCCTATCCATTTACCAATGTCTACCCAAAATTATATGAGTAGTGTGCATGAGAACCACATCACATAATATTTGATCGCTATAGGTTCCAATGTTGAAAGTAAGAAGAGCTTGCTCACTCACTCACACCTCCCCATAGTCATTCAATCCTTGCAATATATAAGGCTTAGAATGCTTTATGACTGGTAGTCCCAATTTCTCCACCCTACTAGCACTCATCAAATTTGTGTCACTCTCCCTATCTATCATGAGACTACATGGTTTATCACTCACTAGGCATCTAGTATAGAAATTATATTCTCTGTGTGTTTCCCTTTCATTATCATGGGCCAAATATGTTGGTGGACTAGCAATTCTCTCAAACTCTCCCCTCTCATTATCACCCCTCCTATGGAATGATGAGCTCTTCATTTTTGCTCTATAAATAATATCATCAATTCCATCTCCACTCCTATCTACTCATTCTCCTATTTTCCTATTCATGCTCCCATTCTGTTCATTATCCCAAGCATCTCTTTTAATTTTCCTATTCATACTCCCATTTTGTTCCCTACCTCCATTTCTATACACAATGTTCTCAAATTTATCCATCAACCTTCTTCTACCATCCCTATTTTCTTCACCACTATTAGTTGATATACTCTTCCCTCTTATTCCTAAATTTTCCAACCCTCCCCCAATCTTCTTCATTTGTCTAGCCATGGTGGTTGAAAGATTTTGCAACAAGTACTTCAAGTCTTGAGTTTGAGCATGGGAAATGGACATGGTGTGCAAGTGTGAAAGTATTCTCACAAGAAAATATTTCTCTCGTGTTTCACTCAAATTTGGCTTTTACCCTCTATTGAGCTCACCACTCTTGTCTTTTTCCACTTAAAATCTCTTTTCTCAAGTTCTCCAAGGAAGGTGATCAACTAAGCCACAAAGTATAATTCTTGTGGACTCAAAGAAATCACAAACAAGGAAGAAGGAATTTAAAACAAGTAGACACAAATAGCAAGTAGACTTTATGTGCTTGATATACTCAAAATGAACAATATTTATGTGGGATAAGATGCTAGGAACACAATTTCAACAATGGGATTGAATAACTACAAGTATTAGACAAGGCATAGATGTAGAGCAATATGCACAAGAGTGTAAATTTTCAATATAGCAATTTATCAAACACCTTGTACTCAATCTTTAAGTGGCCTTGAATGGGTATGATGTGGATATATGAAAACCCCCAACAACACAAATGTGGCAAGAAATGAATGATAAATAATTTCCCAATGTATGGAGCAAGTGGTATATGGAATAAAATGTTGATGACACTCTCAATAATGGGAATTGGATAGCCCAAAGTAATTAGCAATATATGGGCATTGGACAACAAAGCACTAATGGAGTATTTTTCTTTAGGACAATTTATCAAACACTTTGTGTACACAATTTGGAAAGTGTAGGTTTTGTAGTGAATGAATAATGGAATTTTCCCAACAAACTCATAATCAATATACCCAATACATGGAATCAACAAATACACATGGGCATATAAATTTTCCCAATTTTTTATTTTTTTTTTGGTAACAAGAACAACAACAACAAGAAAGTAAAGATAGGTTTACCAAATTAGAGCCATCGACCGAAAATTCCCACAACAATTTAATACAAAACCCAAGAAAGCTAAAGTGGTAAAATAAGCGATAAACACATTAACCCAAGTTTAAATTTAACCCAAAATTCAAGAATTAACTAACCATAGCCCAATGGGTATCAACTAAACAAATTCCAAGGTGGTGGAAAATAAACAACAATACAAGAATAATAATACTCAAGATATAGTTGATTAACTTTCAAAAAGAAAACAAGAACAAAGGAGGTTTAACCTTACCTCAAAAGGAGTCTTTCAAGAATAAGCTCTCAAGAGCATTTCATATGAACAACCAAGTTATGAAGGTTTGAAAAGAAAAGAGTATATAATGTACAAAATTGGGCAAAAGATGTAATTTCGGAATTTGCAAGAAAAAACCCCGTTTTTCTGAAACGGGATGTTTCGGTCGATCACATGGTCGACCGAAATGGCACTTTCGGTCGACCAACCCTCAGCCGAACGCGACTGAGGCTGCCTTTTAAAATCTCTGCAGACTTTCAGTCGACCGGAATGACTTTCGGTCAATCGAAATTGGCTGAGTCCAATTTCTTCTTCTTTTTGGCTCCAACTTGATTCTTGGCTTCTTTTATTGACTTATTCACATCATTTAGTCTCGAATATTGAACCTCCTTGGCATTAGATCTCGTCATGGGTCCCACGGGCATGCGCATCGAGGTTTGACTTTCCGGTTCTCATCATGAGGTCACCGTTCGTGTAAAAGTAAAAGGGTAAAAGCACAAATGGTCCCCAGCCTTTGGCTTTCTTGCGAAAATGGTCCCTCAACGTTTAGATTTTGGCATTTATACCCTCAGAATTACCAAACGTTGTGAAAATGGTCCCTACCGTTAGTTTCCACCGCTAAAAACGTACAAATAGCACAAATTGTCCCTAACCTTTGAGTTTATTGCGATAATAGTCCCTAACATATTAAGGTCATGTTTGACATATTTAGTTTGTAACCTCCAAACGTTTTGGCGTATTTAGTCCATAGCATATTAAGTTCCTATACTTTTGCGTATTTAGTCCCTAACATATGAAGCCCCTATTTGAGACCAATTATTTTAAATAATGTGGTTTTTAATTGTAATTTTTTTGAAGAATTTGTGATTTAAAAAAAAATGAATTTATTTGTAGATTATTTTATTAATGGGATGTATGGTTGAAAATGAGTTTAAAAAAAACAAAGTTATGGTTGAAAATGAGTTTTAAAAAAAAAATTATTTTGGATTTCTAAAGTGTACAATAAAATATTTAACAAAAATTCATTGCATTAACAGTTCAATTTATTGGTAAAAAAATAACAAATTCATGGAATATAAACAAACAAATACATTGAACATCATTTTATGAATTGAATAACAAATATGTTTTAATCAGTTCTATTTTTGATTTACGATTTTGAGAACCAATCAGCATTGATTTTCAAAATTACATTTTTTTTAAAACTCGTTTTCTTTCACACATTTTACTAATATATATATTTTTTTAATTTATGCATAAATTTTATAAAAAAAAATTCTTACTTTTTTACCCAAATTCTTCAAACTTACTTTTCAAATCGATCGATTTTCAAAATCGAAAATTGAAAGTAGAACTGATAAAAATATATTTGTTGTTCAATACCTAAAATGATGTCCAATATATTTGTTTGTTTATGCTCCATGATTTTGTTAGCCCAAGAGTAAACTAACCAAGAGGGGGGTGAATTTGTTTATAAAACTTTTTCGATAAATAATCTCAAACTTAAAAATCAATGGGTACAAGTATGAGCACTTAGTGTTGTAAGTAACTTAACTATCAATGTAGTGTGCTATAAATGTGTACAATTAATTGATAAAGCAAGTATAGCACTTAGATATAGTGTTGCACAATATAAATTGATAGAATAGAGTAAGTGCAATGTAAGTAAGTAAAAGGGATAAGAGAATGCAAACGCGATTTAAGGAGGTTCAATCAACCAACGTGATCTACGTCCCCCGTTACCGAGCTCTCCGTCATGAGCAAGGCCAAATCCACTATATTGGTAACTTACAACAAGGAGTACCAAATCCTTAGGCGACTTACAATAAGGGGCACCTACCCTTAACCAACAATCGAGTTTTCACAAGGCTCTCGAAACCACAAGATATAATGAATTGAATTTACAATTGAAATAACTCTCTTGACAAATGATATACTCAAATTAAGTACCAAGAGAGTTAGGCTAACACTTCAATAGATAGCAATGAATTAAGCTCGAGTGTTAGAGAAAAACTTTGATGCAAAAGATAATGAAAAGTTCAATGCAATCAAACAAAGTTTTTCAAATAATCTCTTGTTAAAATATTGAATCAAATTAAGTACCAAGAGATGCCACACTTGAATAATTAATAATAAGTTAAGCTCAAAGTGTTTAGGCAATGAAATTTTGATGAATCAAATGATAATGAAAATTGTAGCACAAATAATCAAAATTCCTTAATTGGAATTTCTATCTTTTAAAAGATTAAAGCAAGTTTAGAACAAAGAGAGACTTACACTTCAATTCCAATATGGTGTGAAGATGTTGAAGAAGTTTAAACAATATAAAACCAAGAATCTTCACAAAAACTTTCTTTCAAAAACTTTGATGAATTTTGATAAAACAAAGTTTGGATCAATCAAAGTTTTCTAATAAAAATAAATATAAATCAAGAACAATGAATTTTTCACAAGAAAGCTTTTCTAAAATCTCCTCTTAGTTGTTGAAAATGAATACAAGAGAGAAGGCTATTTATAGAGCAAATTTCGCACATACTGTCTTTTGCGGTCGACCTATCGTGCCATGCGGTCGACCTCAATATAGCCGTTGCGAGAAAATAGCCGTTGGAGTTCAAAAATAGACAGTGCGGTCGACCTGAAAAAATTTGCGGTCGACCTATTGATTTTGCGGTCGACCTGAAAAAATCAGGATTTCAAGATTTTGATTTTTCCAGGTTTTCTGATCAAAGTTGATTTTGAAAAAGATATTTTGATTGTTTTAAAAATGTTACTTGAGCTTTATGAAGTGCATTGTCAACTATTGATGCATTAACCTTACATAAGATTGAAAAGCAATTTGTAAATGCTTAATTCTTTGTAGGCTTCATTGCTTGGTCTTCATGCTTTCCGACTTGAAATTTGATCTTGAATATCTTCGATTCTTTCTTGATCTTCTTTGTGTCTCATGTGCTTGATCACATAGTTTTGATTTATATCTTTGATAGACGATTTGAACATTGAATGCTTTGAATATTTATCATTATATGAAACACTTGAAGCACACTTGTTAGCAACACAATATATTCTTGTTTGTTATGATCAAAACAATAAGGTCAAGTTGACCATAGGTCAACAGATTTATTTTTTTTACCAGTAAGTTGAATTTTTAATGCAGTGAATTTTTGTTAAATATTTTATCATACACTTTAGAAATTCAAAATAAACTTATTTTTTTAAAACACGTTTTCAACTACACATTCAACCAATAAAATAATTTATAAATAAATTCAAGTTTTTTTTTAATCACAAATTCTTCAAAAAATTACAATTACAAACTACATTATTTTAAATAATTGGTCTCAAATATGAGATTAATATGTTAGGAACTAAATATGTCAAACGTTTAGAAATTTAATATGTTAGGGACTAAATACGCCAAACGTTTGGAGATTACAAACTAAATATGCCAAACATGACCTTAATATGTTAGAGACTATTATCGCAAAAAACTCAAAAGTTAGGGACAATTTGTGCTATTTGCACGTTTTTAACGGTTGATATTAACAGAATCTAACGATATGGACCATTTTCGCAACGTTTGATGATTTCAAGGTTAAAAATGTCAAAAGTTAAATGTTGAGGACCATTTTCGTAAGAAAATCAAAAATTGAGGACGATTTATACTGTTTACCCAAAGTAAAAACTTGAGATCTCCAACGACAAAATAATAGATTGAATACTTCATCTAAAAGTATTTCTCACTCATTGCATCACTTGTACGCTTAGCACTAAGGTAGACTATACTAGAATTCACGTTTTATAAATTTGTTTAAATCTATAAAAATACAACGGATAACCAATTCTATTATCTGAGTTTCATTACCACCTAGACACGTGTTAAGCACCAAGCATACTATATAACTAACAATAGGTTTTCCGACGATACAATATTAAAGTACTAATCACATTAAGGATGAGAAAATAATTGATAGCAAATGTAGTGTAATTTCATGTTTAGTCGTACTTATAACAATCATACTTATATTTAAATTACTTTATTTAGCAAATATGACTAATTGAGACATTATTTTTCTTAAAATTAAATTTTTTTTTGAACAGTTATATAAACTTTTAAATAGAGTAAAATATATTATGCACGGAAAAATTTGTCATGAAAATTGTCTCCTACTTCATAAATAAATCTTGTAAATCTAGGAGATTGGAGTGACCTTGGTAGAATTCAAGAAAATTTCTAGTATCTCCGAAATATGAAACTCGGTATTTTTTGTTATTATTTAATTGACATGTGTATTATTAGGTCTCAATTAAATAATATTGAATCCCAATTAACGTGTATTAAATAGTGGAATGTGATATTACGATCTATGTGATCTGAGAATACTACAAACGTTTTATAGATTCATTCTTAGGTATGTTGTAGTTTGCTTTGTTTTTATGTCTATTTAAGCAGGAAGTGGAAAGTTGGAGCCCATGTAATTAAATAGATACTGTAATAAGTTGGCTTTTATTTCAAAAGCTTGGTTGGTATTAACTATTATGGTATAAAATTTGTGCAATAATATTGACTTCTAGTCATTTTTGGGTAAATAGATCAACTCATGATATGTCACTTTGCACAAAGAATAATTATCTTCTGCACAAGACTTTATACAAAGTAAAATACTTTTGTCAATAATTTAGAGTGTGTTTTCATAAATCTCATATAACTATTTATTTAGTACAATCGACTTATCATAATTTCACTTGTACATCATTTCCAACTTCTCACATAATTCTACTATTAAGTTATGTTTATCATAGCTAGGTTACTTATTTTGAGCTACACTATTGCTAGTGATAACACCTTTCATTGCTTGATGCATTCTTGTAGCACCTTAGAGCATTTTCAATGTATTTCATAGATTTTAGTTAATGTGATGGACAAGTTCATCATGCAAGAACAAATCATGTATAGGTTCGTTACCATTTCATCACATCAACTTTTGAGGATGAAATCTTAACATTTTAGAAGATTCAAGGAAATTAGAATCCTGACATGTTAACTAAGATTGTTTCAATTGAGAAACTGAAGTTGTGTGTATGCAACTTTAGTTGAACTTCTCTTTTAAGGATTGAGGAGTTGATATCATTGTAGAGGAGTTATTCATGGTAAATTTGTCTTTAAGTGGGAGATTGTTATGTTGTGGAACCTAATTATTTGATAATTGCATAAGGTGATAATTGGATAAGGAAGAAAATCCTAGTTAAAGACAATTTAGGATATTGTGTTCTTTTACAATTCTATTAAAGAATTGAGTCAATATTGTCTAATGTGGATTTTGAATTTGCCTTTATTAGATAAATAAACTCTTTGTGTAATGTGGATTGACCCCTATTAAGCTTTTATCATTCACTAAATAGAGAGAGAATTCCATAAATAGGGGGACAATCCTTAGACTTTTATCATTCACGAGAGAGAGAGAGAGAGAGAGAGAGAGAGAGAGAGAGAGAGAGAGAGAGAGAGAGAGAGAGTTTCCTCTACTAAAAATATATATATATTTTTTATTATAGTGAATTTCTGCAGCGGTAAAGAGGACGTAGTCCTACATTGAGATGAATCTCTATAAAGCGTGTGTTTCTTGATTGTTTTTTATTTTCTTCATATTAACTGCTTTTTATAAAATATAAAATTAGAGTTCCTAATTCTGAACAGTGAGTGTGTGCTTTCAAAATCCATGTATTTAAACTTTTCTTAAGACAAAAATACAACTTCCTCGATTTGATGCTACATTGATCACTAAACAAATTTTTTTAGAAGATAATTATATAAAAAACTAAATTTGGGAAAGGAAAATGGATTAAAATTTGTGTCTTCATGCCATCCCTTTGAATTATCCTCTTTAGAACGACACACTTGGGTATTGGCACGATCCATTACCTGCTTAGCAAACCATGCCATTTATTAAGGATTAAATACATTAAAATTATTCTGATAATGTGTATGCTAGAATATTCATCTGAGTTTATAGGCTAATTAACATAGGTAGCGTCGATATGCATATACAAAATGTATAAGAAACGTTAGTGATGATGATGATGATATGACACAATTTTTTGTCAATTGTCAAAAGATTTTAAAAATAAATTTTGTAGTTATAATAAGATAATAATACAATTAATTATTTTTTTTTAAAAAAAAAACTATTAAAAATAGTATTAGAAATAACACAATCAGCAATCTAAAATTATTATTCAAATATAAATGGCAAAAATCCTACTAACTTGTTATGTTCTTCCTGTGTAAAATTAATGATCACTATTCCTTTTAAGCCCTTCTTTGAGCCCCCTTTTTTTTATTAAAATATATATATATATATATATATATATATATATATATATATGTGTGTGTGTGTGTGTGTGTGTTGTAATAGTAATATTTTGGAGAGTACATGATTAAAAAGTAGGAAAAATGTCGAGTATATGTGCAAATTATTATATTGATAGAACATGATAAAAAAATGAGTTTAACAAGCAATTGAATATTTGGAAATTACTTCAAATTTTACTAGAATATGAAAATTAGGAAATTATTTTTCAAATTTTTTTTTTTTATTTTTTTTTTAGTGGTTGGAAAAGAAAGCAATAAATTAATTTTTTTTTTTTAAAAAAATCTAGTGTTGCAGGAATATGACTAGAAATCTTACTTGGATCAACAGTGGTTTGAACAGCAAGGCCATTGAAGTAGCAAGATGCACCACTTTCTCTAAACTTAGCCCAATATGAGCTGAACGCATAGCTTGCATGGTCAACAACGGACACTGGTTCATAGCACCCTTTCCCCGGAGCAAGTTCATCACAAATCCCACCGCCTCCGCCACACGCCATATCCAAAGCTGGCCCTAAATCCATTATGTTTACTTCATTTGCCACTACACACCATATCTTCCCTTTATATGGTTTGTTATTCAAAGGCTGTGGCAAAGTGGTGTAGTCTTGTTCGGTTAGTGCTCCGGTTAAGTCCACGTCGTAATTTGCGTTCCCGTTCGGATTCAACAGTCCCCAGTGCCTTTCTGTTCCCGGCCCGAACTTCTGGTTCTCGTCGTATAAAGAGAATAAGAAGGTTGGGATGACAGTACCTGGCTTAGCCGGCGTCCCAATTGGAGGATCCACGGTCAATTTTTTGATAAGATTCCGGTTGTAAGTTGCCGCATTGTATACATTTGCACCGGATTGTTCAATGTCACCTGCATGCATTGGGTTGAATAATATAACAAGTTAATATGAATTTTAGCAAAATTTTAACAAGTTAATTAATAATATGATTTTCAGAAAGAAAAAGTAATAAGCCCTCGTTTCCAAGTCAAAGTTAATAATCAATCACAACCATATATTAATGAAACTCACAACTTATCAATCACACATCTCATCAAATTTTATTAAAATCTAATAAATATGTGATTTTCATCTCCACCAAAGTATAAAGCTAAAATTATAGAATCTAAATAAACAATTTTAAATTATTTAATAAACGTGTTGTGTCAGTACTTTTTTTTAAAAAATAAATCGAGTCTCTTGGGTTAGATGTGTTTAATTTAGTCTCACCTGCATTAGGCCAACCAGTTTCTGCTATTGCCATCTTGATGTTTGGAAACCCTAGTTTTCGCATGGCAAAAATGATAGAATCAAGCATCTGATCCAGAAGATTTGTGTAAATCAAGCCACTTCCTGGATCCTTATAAGTTAGATTTCCATTTCCGGCCTTAAGTAACGCGTAATCTAAGTTCAAATTCGATGGATCCAAAGACCATGGATAATAACTGTAAGCGTCAATGAAAAAGAAAGATCTCGTCGAATCCAAGAATTCGAGCAACGATAACATCACCTCTTTCGGAATTCTACAACTGAACTTCCCACTTGAGGGTGGAAATGTCGAATCCATTACGTCCATAGCCAGTGGAGTCCCCACTTTTATGTTATGAATGTTATGTGCAGCCACCGATTTCTCGATCAGGCTCATGGCTGGTACAAGATCGAGCCACATTTTCTGATCATTGTAGGTAAATATTTCATTCCCAACAAGTATGAATCTGATCTTCGTGTTGGGGTAGTACGCGAGAACATTTTCGCGTACCCAATTTTCTGCAATTTTTTCACTTGAAGCAATGCTGGATATCTGTTCATTTTTCACCATTATTGAGACATGAAGATCTGTTCCCGATAAAAGCTTTAGAGTTTCAGGATTGGCATCGTAGAGCTTCACCATACCGGCTTTCATCAACTTGAGATGTTCGATTGATTGATATGGAGATGGCAAATTGCTTCCTAATTGACCATAATTTATGCCAATTCTTCTTGACAAAATTGCATCTGCCACATTAAAATAATAAAATTAGCACCTATATATGTTTGATATTGTTTAAAAAGTTTTTTTTTTTTTTTTTAAATGAACAGTGATTTTTAGAAGAATAAACGGTTGAGATTTGATTGAAAAACCAAATATTGTTTGTTTGACTTTTAATGAATGATTGAGATTGAGTACTACAGAAAAAAAGAGAAACAAAGTGTCAATGCAGATATTTGAAAAAAAAAAAACACTTACGCGAGGAAGAAAGGAGATAAAACAAAGAGAGAGCAAAAATCGTCTCAACTTTAGTTATCTTTGTGAACATTTTCAATACACTAGAGTCTAGACCTTCAATGTATTAGTTCTTTTTGTAGAAAAGACTTGGAAAATATAATTCTGGAGAAGAAATGTGAAGTTGAAAGCTATAAATGGAATGAGGAAATTAAATCAAGAAACTGTTGAACTAATTCAAGAAGTGCAGTAGCTGCTTAATGATCTTTGTGAGATTTTCATTTAAAAATGGAGATTATGCAAATTTTATTGTGGATGTAGCAAGGAAATGACACAAGAAATAATTTTGAGAAATAAAGCCAAAGATTATGAGATTTAAAGTATTTGACATTGGCTTGTTTGATTTCTTTTCATTATTTCATGTTTCCTTATTTTCATTTTGGTAATCCGATTTCTCCCCCGTCTTTACAAAATATATAATATATATTTCTGCTGGCTTCCTGTCTGAAAACAAAAAATTGTCTTCTATAAAATTCAAGAGAAGATAAACCTTGTCGGCCATCAATAACTAGAGACCAATTTCATAAAAATATATAAAGGGGTTATTTTTCGACAAACATAAAGAAGTTTCCGATGTCCACCAGTATCTGTCGGAAAAATTTACACATTTTCTCATTGATTATTGTCCAAAATGTTAAAATGATGAAAAGTTAAAAATAAAAATTGTTAAGTTTTTGACAAACAGAGAGTCGAGCTAAAATCATAGAAAGTCAAGCTAATCAAGTTATAATTAAAGAAATACTTCTTATGACGCAACTCAAGCTTTCTTCCCTCTTTTCAATTACTTAGATATATTTAATTATATATGTTATTATTTCACCCCTTAACAATTTGCATTTGTTAACTGAAAATTTTACACATTTTCTCATGGATTATTGTCCGGAAAGTTAAAATGAAACGTAAAAAATAAAAATTGTTAATTTTTCGACAAACCTCCAATGTTCGGGGGGAAATGCCACATTTTCCAATAGGTATTAGTATCAGTCAGTGTAAAGAGGGGAAAAGAAAGATAATGGGAGTATCGAATCATTTGTATTCCAATCACTGTAGTATCTATACACAATGTGGAACAAGATAATGATACATGATAGATGGGATATACACCACCTCATATATAAGATAATGACACAAGATAAATGAGATCAAATAAGAACTAATCTATTTAGTCAGATTGATTTACCTAATGATTTACCAATTTTTGTGTTGGCACAATTATGATTGTTGATTTTAAAGATGATGTGATGGGTAAAATGATAGATGTCTTGATGTGATCCGGACCAGGCATCGAAGGGCGAAGTCGAGCCATCGACAATATGACAATGATCTACGTGCAAAACGGAGCAAGTTCCGTGTTGGGATCGAGCCGAGAAGAGGGACGGATCAAGCCGAGTCGAGAAAACGAAGTAATTTGGGCAGAAAAGCTATTACGACCGTAAAAGAGGACCTTTACGGCCGTAACCAATATATTCACGGCCGTAAATATTACCATCACGGCCGTAACCAGCTATCGGGAAAAAAAGGAAGGAATTAAGCAGAACAAGACTTACGGCCGTAAGCCTGGAAGTTACGGCCGTAAAAGGGGCATTTCACGGTCGTAAGAGACTCGTCACGACCGTAACCAATAAGACAGATTTTGTTCAGAAGGGCCATTACGGCCATAAGAAAGTTCCTCACGGCCGTAAATGGGGAGCGGACCAGATTTCCGGATTTTCCAATTATTTTATTTCCTTTTTGGTTTTTAGGTTATTTTCCTAATTTAGTATTTTAGTTTAATTAGAATTCTATTTTGAGTAAATTAGAGGCTAGGTTATTTTGCTTATTTATATTCTTTCCATTCATTGTAAAAATACAAATTTGATTTTGAGATTAATAATATTTGAGAGAGGATTCTCCAAAATTGAAAGGTCGAGTTATTCCCTTTATTTCGAACTTATCAAAGATCTGTTCTTTGTGGCGTTCACCTAGGGATGGCAATGGGGCGGGTCAGGGCCGCCCCGCCCCGGACCCGAAAACACCCAGACCCACCCCGCTAAGGACCCGAATTTTTTTTTTTTTTTTTGTTTATATAAATAAATTGTTAATGAAATTTTACGTGAAAATTTAGGCGTTGAACTAGTTAGAGTTTTTAAGTTTGAACTTTAAAAATAATATGTATATACTTGAAGAAAAAAAATCAATAAACAATATAATGGTATAGTTGTTGTATATTCTCATATTCCTAAATTCCACCAATGTTCAATTCTTCTGGACTTCATCAAATTTATTTTAGTTTCACATTTCATTATTTAAAAAAAAAATTATTTTTACCGGGTCACGGGGCGGGTCCGCCTCGAACCTGCCCCGAAACCCGTCGTGGGGCGGAAAACCCGCCCCGAACCCCGCCCCGCGGACCCGACGGGGCAGGTCATTTCGGGTCCTTCGGGTTTTTTTGCCATCTCTAAGTTCACCCAACGAACTTATCAAGGAATTGACATCCCTTGCGGCGTTCACCAATCTTGGTTCTTCAATCCGCATCGTCATTAATTGCGTCGTGATTGTCGAGTCAAGGTTTTACCGTCAAATCTATCTTTTAATTTCCGTTTATTTATTCGTGTTCTTGTTATTTTCGTGTCAGATCTGATTTAGATCTTTCCTAGGGTTTTAGAATTCGTTATTCCGCGTTTTCGAAGAGATTCTCCGACTAGGATCCCATCATGTCTGCCAAGTATATTGTAGGTAAGTCAATCGGTAAATCAATCGGACAACGTAGCATGATTCATCAAACAATGATAAGCTAGTGGAATTGGTTTTGGTAACATCTAGATGAGGTTAAACATCTTGAAAGACTGAAAATGGAAGCAACCACGCGATCGCGATCTCGTGACTTCACGTAACAAAGGCAGTACCAAATTTCAGTAGTCCACGTGAGCGCCACCACTTTATGCAAGCGGTCGCGTGGCATGTCCGACCAACAAGATTTTTCCTCTTTAAAATCCGGTTTTGATTAATTTCTTTCGCAATTGAATTGATTTCCTCTTCACCTATATATATAGAAGACATATTGCACGAAATTAGGATCCTCAATCACCATATTTCATACCAAAACTCTACCAATTTCTTGAGAGAACCAATTGGTGCAAGGTGGAAGATTGAAGATTATTTCTACAACAATATTATCATGATGTGAAGTCCATTGATTTGTGTTTAACTTAATACAATTTTTGGATTTGAGCAATTAATTCCAAGTTTTATGTTTTTGCAATTATCTAATCAATGATTGTATGAATGTTGTTATGTTTTCTTAAGTTCGAAATATTAGAAATTCATTAGACATGTTTTAATTGTCATAAAGTTAAATAGAGGATAGAAATATACAGTTATGCTTTGATTAGTCTTTAAATTGTTCACTAGTTGTTAATATTTTTCTATGTGTTCGTATTTGTCATAGAAATATAGTCGGGTCTCATATAGAAATATGTTTTAATTCCTGTTTGAAAGAAGGTTTTGAACAAATTAGGAACATTGATTTTCAAATCACATGCATTGTTGTTAAACAATTAAATCAGGATATGAATGATGGAAAATAAAGTGAATTCTCTATTTTCTAGAATATTTTTCTCATAAATCTTATTATTTCAAGGTTTTTTATTTTTAATTATTAGTTTAATTTCAAATCAAAATCAAAATTGATATTTTTATAGTTTCGGTTAAGATTTGTAATCTAAGACATATTTTAACTCAATCCTCGTGGACTCTGCTGGGTGCATTTTACATGCATATTTCATACATTTATAGTAATACTTTTTGATTAATTTGAACAAATACCTACTTAAATGTGCATATTTTGTGGTCAAATAGGTTTAACACTCAACTGCATGGAGAAAACACAAGATAGAAGTTAAATGAAAGAGTTATTGAAGAAATTGAGGAGAAAAGAGAGAAATCTTACAAGGATTAGAAGTTTGGGGACCGATCTGTCACTTTCGGAAAGCTGTGGACTTCTCGCGCAATTGGTCCGGGACTAAATTGAAAGTTCTCAAAAGATGAAGGACCTCAAATGCAATTTTTGAAGGGCTTAATCGAAAGAAATCGAAAACTTTGGGGACCAAGTTAATCGATATCTAAAGTTGGAGGACCTCAATTGCAATTAAAAGATGATCAAGCTGCAAGACATCAATCAGATGAACCACGCGAACGCGTGGTTAAGCACAGGTCGCGTTCGCGAATCAAGCATAAAATCCAACCCGAGAGTTTTCAAGTCAACCACGCGATCGCAAGTCATTCAACCACGCGATCGCGTGGTCAAAAAATTGAGCAATAATCTGGGCCGACCCGGTGCAACCCGATTTGGCCCAAATGCTGTTGTTCGCGGATCTACGTGAAAATGGGTGTTTTTAGGACATTTTTGCTAGGGTTTACTCATACTCTTCTCTCCATTTTCATCCCAAAATCCCATTTTCTCTCATTTGTTCTTCATTCCTTGCTTTCTTCTTGTAATTTTCTCTTGTTTTTGTATAGTTTTGTTGATGAATGTTGATTTGAGGGAGAAATATCAACATTATTGTGGAAGAATAGCGATATTTTGAAGCAAGAATCATTGGTGAAGGGAAGTATTATTGCTTAATCTTCATATTTCTCTATTTACTTTACTTTGTAGTTGAAATAATGCATTTAATTCTTGAATTTTATTGTTATTTCACTATGGACTAAGTTATTTAGTGTTGGGATGATTGATGAAGCTTGACCTATCTTAGTTGACATTGATGCTTGTATTAAGAATTTAAGCTTTTTATTATCTTGTGCATTTATTGTTGTATTTATTGACTAACATTTATTGTTGCCACATTTATGCTTAGGTTTCATAGGATGGGCAATTATTGAGAAATTATTGTGTATTCTAGATCAATACAATATTTGCTCTAGGTTCTTGTTTAGGATAGAGATATACCTAAAACCCTAGATGATCCATTGAGTTATTTTCATAAAGGTTTAATGCAATTGGTGTGTTTTTAATCGACATAGAGATATAGTAGGTTAATTTCACTAATTAGGGTTGGTTTCACTCAAGAGAGTTAATTGACTAAGCTTGAAAAATCGGATCTAACATGATTAATAAATTACATTTCTATTTGCTTGTTGAAAATTTGATTAGGTAATGGTCAAGTGGAATCAATAATCCCAACACTCCTCTATCATCAAATCATCACCATTTTCTACTTATTTATTTAGAATTGTGATTTAAATTCTAGTACTAGGACTTTCCCAAACCGAAACCTTATTGTGTGTTTCTTGTTGAAATTGATTAAACTAGAGTGTAATTGAAATAGACAATCCTTGTGGGATCAATAAATCGGACTCATTTAGTCCACTATCACTTGTATGCAATACGTGCACTTGCGATGTGTTTTTAGCGAACAAATTCATTGACTCATTGTCCACTTTATTACTTATGCGATTCGTACACTTACTGTAGGAACTCACGCAACAGCTCAAAAGATGGTATTTATGTTGGTTAGCTATTCCTTTGAATAGATGTAAGAGACTCCAAAAGTAACATTGGAGACATGATTCCAGACAAAGAGATAGTCAATGGCGATGTGCTTCATGTGGGAATGAAAAAGTGGATTAACAGACAAATGTGTAACATTGATATTGTTATAAAATATAGTGAGGTGCTGAGGAATAAAAATGTAAAGCTCCTAGAAAAGATTTTGAACCTCAGCAGCACAATATGCAGGAGCACGATACTTAGCTTCAGTAGAGGATCGAGCCACAATTTTCTATTCTTAGAACACCACAAAATTAGATTGTTGTCAACATAGAAAATATAGGTTGGTGTAGAGGTACGATCATCTCAATTCTAGCACAGTCAGCATCAAGCTCGAGGAGTCAGTTTGAGGCCATAGAGAGCTTTCCTAAGACAACATGCGTGGGTAGATCGAGTTGGATGAGCAAAGCCCATAGGTTGACTCATGTATATCTCCTCAATTGAGGTACCATCGACGAAAAAAGTTATTAACGTGAAGTTGTTTAATGGACCAACCATGATAGAGGGTGTTGACGTAAAAAAAGACAAGAAGACATGGACACTTGTTAGTCTTATAGTCAACTTTTTAAGTAGGGAAAATGTAGAATAGGGTTATAAAAGAGATTTTAAGTGGGAGTTGATTCCATTCTTGAGAATAACAAGTCCTATATTTGAGAAGTAACATTGGGAGATTGAAGCAAGATTACAAATATTTCTATATGAGAACTCCTTCTCTTTCTCCCCCTCTATTTGATACAAAATATTTCCTATTCATAGGCAAAATCTTGATTGTTATTATAGGAAAAAGGGAGACTTTCATCATCTCCAAGATAAGTAATGATTATTAGTTGCCATTTTAAGATTTTTATAGATCCCTTTGACTTTAGACACGGTGAGTCGTAATAAGTGACACCTGTTGATTGACTGCAGGTGTCACTTATTGCAAGAGTATAGTGGAAGATTGTTGTTTTATCCATATTTTTTGGTTCAAGGAAACATACTTGCTAAGTGTTGAATACTGTGTGAATTTTGAGTTAATCTTGTAGGAATGTAGTGGAGTTTGGTTCGATACACTCTGAACTAAAGGTGGACTCATCGTGCTAGACGATGAGGTTGGGTGTCAATAAGGTCGGAATACGTGTATCCGATGTGGGTTAAATGTGGGTGGCACAAACCTTATTGAAATGGGCTTTAATCTGGCCCCGCAAATCAACTGGGCTTGAACTTAGCCTTGTAATCTGTTAAGTATATCAACATAGGGCTAGAGTAAGAACTAAACGAATGGTGGTTGGCACAATTAGGCTAAATGTGTCATGAAAGTCTATTCCAGGGCCTTGATGGAAACCTTTGGCAACAAGATGTGTTTTGTACTAAGAAATGGTCCATCAATATTAGGTTTAATCCAAAAAACCCATTTACAACCTAGAATATTTTTGTTTGAGTCAGGAAGAACGAAGTTCAAAGTGCCATTACGGAGAAAAGCATTAAACACGTTCGACATAGCTTGACACCAATGGGCCATAGATAGGCTTGAGAGACACAAATGGGTTTAAGATAATTAGGTAGATGATGTTTAGTTGGGTGGAGTTAAGAAATTTTGGTTTGTAGATATTGTTCTTAGAACGAGTGACCATATATTGATTATTAAGTGGAGGTGTATGTGGAGAAGAGACCAATAGAGGTTCGATAGGGGTTGAAATTGGAGTTATACTGAGATCAAGAGGTGAAGTTTTGGTAGATGGTGAATAAGATGGTAAGAGCATGAAAGATACAAGAGCCAGCAGGGGAAAGAGCTCATTGGTGACCAAAGCTGTTGGAAATGAGTGGTCGAGAAACCGAGTAGCAGAAAGAGTTGGGAATCGAATAGAACAGGTGAGATACAGTGATGGCATTGGGTTGATTGAGTTAGATGTATGCACTATTGGAGATGGATCAACTGGGGGATCAAACTAGGAAGATGAGACTATAATGGGTGGTTGGGAAGATGGTATGATGGAGTATGGAAAATTGATTTTACCAAAGGTGACATGATGGGATGTGTTCGTATGGGAGGACTATGATCAAAATAGAGGTACGCACTTTGATCCATAGCATACCTAAGAAAAACACATGGAGTGTCCTTGGGATCCAATTTGGAAGAGGAATAAGGCTTAAGCCAAGGGAAGCATAGACACTCGAAGGTGCGAAGACGAGAGTAATTTAAGTGGAGTGGAAGAGTGTCTTGCATGGATAAGAGAAATTCAGCAAAGGGATATACAACCTATTTCAATTAAATACATAGTTGCACAGAAGGCATGTGCCCAAAAAATGGGAGGAATGGAGGTGTGATGAAGAAGCTTAAGCCCGGTCTCAACTATGTGGCAATGTCGAGTTCAGCTGATCCATTATATTGTGGGGGTACAGGGCTGTGCCTTAAGGTGTGATTCTAAATTTTTCGAACAGGTTTTCTAGGGAAGTGAATTCGCGCCCTCCCTCCCTCAAAATTGATTGAGATAATTTTTGTGTCATAAGTAGTTTTCAACCTTAGTCTTAAATATAGGGAAAATGGTATGAACATTTGACTTAAATTGAAATATTTGCATTTGTCAATTATGAGATTTGAGGCTTATAATGGTAATTTCTGTTTCAATTTTGATCCAATCATGATGTTAAAAGAGAGGATGAGTCAACTACTATTCGTTTGGTGGAAGAGGTTCACATTTAACTGGTTTTTTTACTGTTAATTATCTAAAATTATAGGAAATGAATTTTTTCTTTCTTGTCAACTACTTATTTTTCAGCCAGACATATAAACTTTGATAGATACAGATTATCTATTATGCTCATCCAATGTCCATCTTTACTTCAAAAAATGGAAAAACATTGTTTAGAATTACTTGTTGAGCATTCGAATTCCTATTTTTGGTATTATTAATTGCCAAGATATTATCTGCTTAAAACTTTGCATTGGGACTCCAGGCCAAGCTAGTGCGCCCTGAAGCGGCGAAGTGGCAAATTAATTTGCCTAAACGGATTGAGCCGGGTTCGAATATTTGACCGAAGTCGACACGAAGTCAGTTTAGTCAGTTTTCAATATTTAACTAATATCCAACAATATGTAGGATAGAATGAATATTCTGAAGAGCTGCTACTTCACTTAATTAGCCAAACACGTTTTTGTTGCTTCTTGGGCCAAAATAAGACTTGGCCCACATCTTGAATAACTAACATGGGCTGCTGACTTGGTCTAAATAAAAAGACTTCCCAGGCTTCTTTCAATATATTAAACTCGGCTGAAACAAAAAAAGGAAGCACAGACAGAACGCGTACAGAATTGGGAGAAAAAGGAACACAGCTTTATTCAAAATGAGAGGTGATTTTTGGGTTCGAACGGATTCTTCTCTTGGTGAGATCAATCCTTTACTCTTCCTTAATCTTCTCTTGGTGATTAGATTGATTACAATAGGTGTAATATTGTATAAAAGGAGAGTTTATTCTTGGTGATTTGTTTAGGGTTCGATCGTGTATAGCTTCTGTTTTGGGGGTGTGTTTTGGGCGTTTCTTGGTCTTTGTTTGTGGTTTGCAATATTTGTAAATCAATTTTTTAGGGATTAGATTCTTGGTGAATCTTTGGAAAATTTCAGCCTAGGGTAGTCCGAAATTGGGGATTATCTTTGTGTTTTGGGATTGATTGTATATTGCTTTGAACATTGTTTTGTGCCTAGTGGATTTGAGCGTGAATCCAAATTTAGTGGATTGCTCAACGGGGGAGTAGGAAATTATTTGAATTACCGAACCTCCGGGGTCTTCAGACCGAAAAATCTTTGTGTTCTTGCATTACTTTCATTTTATTTTTTGTTATTGTTCATTTTCGATCCAACAAGTGATATCAGAGCTAGGAAAAGGGGCTGAAATATTCATTTTCTGTTACTGCAGGTTCTTGATCATCTATTACTGCAATTTTTTTGTCATTACAGGTTCTTATTTTTGTGACTGCCTACACTCTCTTTTGCCCCTGTATTGAACAATTTCGAATTCTTCGTAACCTCTATCCTTATCTTGATTCGACAATTTGGAGTTAATAATATTTGGTATTTGATTTGTTATCCAAATTGTTTTTTGATAAGTGAATAAGTGAAGTTAATTTTAGAGAAATTACACTATTATGATAAATTCTTGAATTCTTGCATAATCATTTCATTTATATAATTTTGTTGAAATATTGCATGTTTTAATAATCTGTATTTTTTTAATAGTTTTTATATACTTGGACTTGTTGCTTAAATTTCTTGATATATAGGTTAGATTTTGTAATTTCAAACTTGGTGACTTGCTTTGTGAAACTTGGTGTTTCTCCTTCAAAATGTCCCTTACTAAATTTGAAATAGAGGTGTGGACTGGAAAATGTGATTTTAGTCTATGGAGATAAAAGATTAGGGCTCTTTTGCTTCAACAAAAATGTGCATATGCTATTACTGAAAATTGGCCTACTGAATTTAGTCCTTTTAGAAGGCAAGCACTAGATGAACAAGCATGGAGCACTATTTTTCTTCATCTCTCTGATGTTGTCCTTAGAAAAGTAGGTGAAACAAAAACGACTGTTGAATTATGGCAAAAGTTAGAAGATTTATATCTGTCTAAATCCATTCCCGATAAGTGTTTTCTATTAAAACAGTTTTTTGATTTTAGGTTTGAACCATCTCAGGATCTCGAGTCTAATCTTGATAGATTTAATAAGCTTACACAAAACTTGTCTAATTGTGATGAAAAGATATCTGAAGATCAATTGTGTATTGCTTTATTAAATGTTGTAGGTGATAGGTATAAAGATGTGAAATATGCTCTTGAGTATGGTAGAGATACACTTAGCCTTGATATTATTATCTCTGCCTTAAGAAATAGAGATTTGGAATTAAAATATGAAATTAAAAGAAATCATCAAGGAGAAGTTTTAATGGCTAAATCTAAAAGACCATTCAAGCCACATCAAAATACCTATAACAATAATAGCCAAAGAAAAGGAAAATTTCCTACAAATAAGAAACCTGATTTCTCCAAATCTCGGGATAGATCAATCAAGAAATGCTATTATTGTGAAAAACTTGGCCATTACATTAAAGATTGTCCCAAGAGATTAAATGATCTTAAGAGAAAACCAAGATACAATAATGAGTGTGATGATAAAGATGGTGTCGTTTACACGGTGAATACTCAAGACACTCATCAATCTTGGGTATTGGATTTTGGGTGCACACATCATGTGTGTCCCGAAAGAGAATGATTCAATAATTTCACACCTACAGATAAAGGGAGTGTTTACATGGGAAGAAGTTTCCCTTGTAAGATACGTGGTGTTGGTGACATTGTCTTAAAACTTGAAAATGATAAATTTCTCAAATTGGAACAAACAAGGTATGTTCCCGAGGTTGAGAAAAACCTCATTTCTTTAGGAATCTTGGATTCTAATAATTTCGAGATTTGCTTTAAGAATGGGTATTGCAAAATTCAAAAGGATTCTTCTGAAATAATAAATATTTCAAAAACAAATGGTCTTTACAAAATTCATGATATTCCTCAGAAATAAGAATGCTTATCCGTCTTACATTCTCAAAACAGAAACTCTTCCATATGACATCAAAGACTTGGCCATAAAGGAGATAAATCTCTTAAGTCACTAAGCAATGATGGGGTTATAGGAAATGTCAATTTAGACAAGGAAGATTTCTGTGAAAAATGTATTTTGGGAAAACAAACAAAACTACCTTTCAAATCTGGTATTCATAAATCCACCTCCATTCTTGAATATCTTCATGCTGACCTATGGGGTCCAGCATCCACTCAAACTGTTTCTGGTTTCAAATATTACTTGTTGATTATTGATGATTTTTTAAGAAAGGTTTGGACTTTTTTATTAAAATAAAAAGATGAGACTTTTCAAAATTTTAAGGATTGAAAAATCTTAATTGAAAACCAAACCAACAAGAAAATAAAGGTTTTGAAAACTGATAATGGATTGGAGTTTTGCAATACCATATTTGATGAGTTTTGTAAACAAAATGAGATTTTAAGACATAGGACTGTCACCTATACACCACAACAAAATGGGTATAGCGCCCCGAGTTCCGTATACCCGATTCACTACGTCATTTTCTGTCTAAATTTTTCTAATAATATTTTTGCGGAAGAAATAATTGAAATTCATTTTTTTGGCAACATTAAATAAACTGTAATGGCCGCTAAAATTGAAAACATTTATGAAACCATTTGAAATAGTAAATCGAACCATTAATATTGTAAAGAAATTGCCAATATCATAATTTCTCAAATAAATGAACTTCTCTAAATTATTCGATTGTTTGGAAAATACGGAAATCATTAACGTCAAACTTTCAACAGTTTAACGATTATTGCCACCATCATTCATCGCTCGCCACCGTCTCCGAAATCTGCAAAACTGTTAAAAAATAGGGTGAGTATTTCATGGGGGAAATACTCAGTAGACTCATCGCAAATTAATTTAATTTATAAGATGATTAAACACATAAATCCCGGCTCTTTATAAAACGAGCATTGATAGAGCTTCTTTATAAAACGGCTCTTGATAAAACTCATATAGTGCATTACAGCACGGGACATATTTTGCAAATCATAGGCTCTTTGAAAATAGCTCTTTGAAAACAGCTCTTTGAAAACCATATACTTATAAAAACATTTTAATTATGCCAAGCATAATTTCTTTTGAAAGCATAACATAAGATAGGATTGAAATCCTCATAAACATAGGGAGACACAAGAACTTTACCGAACTTAGGTGGCAAGAATTCTTATGCAGTAAAATCATAATAACAGTAAGTTTTCATCATAACATAGGATAAGATCGAAATCCTCATAAACATAAGAATTTTACCGAACTTAGGTGGCAAGAATTCTTATGTAGTAAGTATACCAAGCATAATTTTCTGAAATTCATAGGGATCAATTGCATCATAACATAAGATAGGATCGAAATCCTCATAAACATATGCGACAGGAATTTTACCGAACTTAGGTGGCAAATCCTCATAAACATATGGAAACATAGGAATTTTACCGAACTTCGTGGCAAATCCTCATAAACATAGGAGACACAAGAATGTTACCGAACTTCGTGGCAAGAATTCTTATGTGTAGCGCTACTAAAACTCCGGTCCCCTTAACATATCATAACTTATCATATGGGACCCATAACAATCTTGGTAGATTGATTTCATAGCAATGATCCAAAAAAACATTTTCGTGAAGCATAGGGTATACTTACTTTTCGTAAAAACATAAAGTATATTTTCTTTTCATAAAAACATACTTACTCTTCATAAAAACATAAGGTATATTTACCTTTCATAAAAACATACGTGCTTTTCTTAAAAATTGACTTTCACAAGTCACATGACATTCATATGAAATCATAATTTAAATCAATTAATAAGTGCGAGTCTACACATTGTTCTTTCCATGAAAATACATTTTCATTTCCTTTCATAAAAATAACTCTTCACAAGTCACATGACATTTATATGAAATCATAATTTAAATCAATTAATAAGTGCGAGTCTACCTCAAATCCGACGAGTGCAAAGTTGAGCGGGAATGACTTCAATTTCTTTAATTTCTCCGTACGCTTCGTCTTAGCCAATAAGTCACTTTAGTATATCGAATATATAGTTCAAAATGATAAATTATAATTTGAGGACTAAAATTGATGTTTTGAAAGTTGAGGGACTAAAATGAATACTTTTGAAAGTTCAGGGACTAGAATAGATACTTTGAAAGTTGAGGGACTAAAATGAATACTTTTAAAACTTGGGCTTAAAAGTAAATCAACAGTGACTGAAATAATAGATTTTGAAAATGAAAGGGCTGATTAAAACTCATTTAAAACTTTGGGGCTGAAATGGATAACTTAAAAAGTTAGGGACTGATTTGAAAACCTTTTAAAACTTGGGGGACCAAGCTGCAAATTTTGAAAATCAAAAATATATTAAATCAGATTTATTTCTCTTTCTCTTCGTTTCAGATCAGAGAGCCAGGGAGAGAGACGCGACCGGAGAGAAGACTGCCTCGCCAAAAACCGACGATTTGGCCGGCGAAACGCCGGCGCATAGAGGCGGCGAGCTGCGGTCAAGGTGGGATTCTGGTTTGAGGGCTTGGGTGCGAGAAACAAGGGCGAAACCGAAAAGAAATCAAATCTTAGTTCGCGATTTGGGTCTGAAATTCCGGCGAAGGGAGCGGCGATTGAAGTAAGTATTTGGGCTTGGCTTAATCTGGGTTTTGGGTTTTGATTTTGGATTGCGATTGGAGTTGGGTTTGATGTTGAGCAGTAGGCAGTGGGTGTTTTGGTGTATCGATTATGGCAGATTGAGGGATTTGATCGTGCAGTGGTGTTGGTGGAAGAGGTGATACAGATTGGTGGTGATTCTGGGGCAGTGACTGAGGTTCGATCGGCAATAGAGGTGGCTGCGAGCCATGGCAGTGAACTGGTTTGGCAGTGATGATCATGGGTTGTGCAGTTAGTGAAAATCTGATGATGATGCTGGTTGATAGTGGTGATGATGATTGATTACAGATTGATGTATATGATGAAGGTTGCGGCTGTGGGTTGTCTTGCAGGTTGATGCCAATACGATGATGATGAAAGTTCATGGCTGAAAAATTGAGTAATGATAGTGATGGAATTGCGGTGTAACTGATTGGTGATGAAGTTGGTGGAAAATGGAGGTGATGGTGGATTGCTCGATTCTTGGTTGAGGCTTGATTCCTTAAAGATGGTGTTGATGGTTGAGTTTTGCGGTGGTGATGTCAGATTGTTTGGCTCAGGTGAGAATACAGTGATGGTTGTATTGTTATAATGATGGAAAATACTGATTGGGTGAACGTGGTATTGATAATAGCAGCGTTGGTGGATGATGGTTGCTGCTTGATTCGGTGGTGGTGAATTGGCCGTGGCAGTGAGAAGTTTGGGTTGGGTTCTTGGTTGCAGGTTATGGTTGCAGTGAGGTTGGTTACAGCTGCTAGGCTGCAATGAAGTTGGAAGGAGGCTGTTGAAATGGAGTCTGAATGTTGTGTTGGCCATGAATGAGGATGGTGAATTGGTGGTGCTTGACTGGATTGATGAACGCTGATTCAATTTGGTGTTTGAGGGAGGTTGTGATTTCAGTGGTGGTAATTATAAAGAGAAGGCATCTTTCTTGCTGGAAAGATGGTTTTGTAAAAATAACATGGTGGAGAATATCATGATTTGGAGGAATCTTGTGATAGATTAATTGAGTGTAAATTATCATAATTTGGAGGGGTGGTGATGATAATGATGATGCTTGTATAATGTGATGGAAAGGAGTATAAAGAGAAAGCAAAATGTGTGAAATAAATTTTGATTATGATAAGAATTGGACTAACTTCGATTAAGAAACGTATTTAAAACAGATATATTTTGGACTGAAAATACATTTGAGAAGTAAGTAAATTTTGAGATAAAAATTGGATTTCGTATTTGGACTTGAAATAATTTGATAAGGATCATTGGGATATTTTAATAAATTTGGAATTCAAAATGATTTTGAAAATAATACTTTGAATAAATAATTAAATAACATAATTTTATAAATTCGGATTTTAATTTAAAATCGAACAAATTCGATATTTCTTGACTTGGTTAGACGAATCCGTCGCGGCGTTAATTTCAAAATAATGAGTGAAATAGTAGCGACACAATTTTCTAAATATTAAAATAATTATTAATTGCGTAAAAATTCTGGATCGCTACAATGGGACAGCTGAGAGAATGAATAGGACCTTACTAAATAAAGTGAGGTGTATGTTGTTGAGCTCTGGTCTCCCAAAATGTTTTTGGGGAGAGGCAGTGAAGACCGCCACTTATTTGGTTAACTTGAGCCCTTCAAGGGATACAGGTTTTAAAACTCCTGAATTTCTTTGGTCTGGTAAACACCCCAACTATTCCTCCTTAAAGGTTTTTGGATATGCTGCATATACGCACCAAATCAAGGAAAACTCAACCCCAGGTCTAAAAGATGTGTTTTCTTAGGTTATGGAGAAGGTGTAAAAGGTTACAGGTTGTGGGTAAAAGAATATCAAGGTTTTAAAATAATAATAAGCAGGAATATTGTGTTTAAGGAAGACTTGATGCCTTGCCTTAACAAAACTGAATCTAAAGCTGATAATTTTAAAAGGATGGAAACTGTCATATGGGACTTGAATGATCTCAGTCTTGATAACACAACTACACAGGCTCCTCTTAAGGTGGAGCACTTGAATCAGAATGACCAAAATGAAAACATGGATCAAGAGGATACTGATTCTAATACTGAAGGTGAACTTAGTCAAACACATGATCTATCCAACTATCAGTTAACTAGAGATAGGGTGAGAAGGGAAGTAAGACCTTCCACTTGGTATAACAATGATGATTTTATGTCTCTCTTTACTGATTGTGATAATCTGTGTCATGAACCAGCTTCTTATGAAGAAGCTATTTCTTGTCCTGAATCTAAAAATTGGCTTGCAGCTATGAATGATGAAATGAATTCTTTACATAGGAATAAAACTTGGATATTGGTTAAAAGGCCTAAAGATCATAAAGTCATAGATTGTAAGTGGATTATTAAGATTAAGGAAGGTGACTCTAGCAAACATGGCATTAAGTACAAAGCCAGACTAGTAGCTAAGGGGTTTTCCCAAAAGGAAGGTATAGACTATAATGAAATTTTCTCACCTGTCGTGAAGTACACATCTATTAGGATCCTTTTGGCCTTAGTTGCTCATTTTGACTAGGAGTTAGAACAGCTTGATGTCAATACTGCTTTCCTTTATGGTGAATTAGATGAAACTATATATATGCAACAACCTAAAGGATTTGAGCAAAAGGGTAAGACTGAAACTGTTTGTCTTTTAAAGAGGTCTCTATATGATTTAAAATAAGCTCCTAGGCAATGGTATAGGAGATTTGAATCTTACATGAAGGCATTAGGCTTCAAGAAAAGTAATTATGATTCATGCTTATTTTATGATGGAAATGGAGGACCTGATTCTGTTTATCTGCTTTTATATGTAGATTATATACTTTTAGCTTATCATGATATGAATAAAATAAACTCAGTTAAACATAAATTAAATTTTGAATTTGAAATGAAGGATCTTGGCCCCGCCAAGAGAATTTTGGGTATGAACATAAAAAGGGATATGACTAATAGTACTTTGATTTTAAATCAATCTGCCTACATTTCTAAAGTGCTCGAAAAATTTTCTATGATGCATGCTAAATCTTGTTCATTAACTTTGTCAAATCATTTGAAACTTTCATCTGATCAATAACCTAAAACTGATGAAGAAATCATTATGATGAATAGAGTACCTTATGCTAATGTGATTGATTCTGTTATGTTTTTAATGGTATGCACTAGACCCGATTTAGCATATTCTGTGAGTACTCTTAGCAGGTTTATGTCCAATCCCAGTGAACTTCATTGGGAAGCTTTAAAAGGTATGCTTAGATACCTAAAAGGTACTGAAACTATTGGTTTGCATTATTCCAAATGCAAAGAAGGTATAATCTTAAAAGGGTATTGTGACTCTGATTTTGCGGGTGATTTAGATAAAAGAAGCATGTCATCATATGTTTTTACTTTATCTAATTCATGCATTAGTTGGAAATCCCAGTTGCAAAAGGTAGTTGCATTATCATCTACTGAGGCTGAATATATTGCTGCATGTGAAGCATTAAAAGAGGGGCTTTGGGTGAGGGGTTTATTGCATGAATTGAACTTTATTGATAATAATGTACTTCTATTTTCTGATAATCAGAGTGTCATTCATCTTAATAAGAATCCCACGTTTCATGATACGACTAAGCATGTAGACGTTAAATATCATTTCATAAGGGACATGGTTGAAAATGGAATCATTAAAATTGAAAAGATACCATCACTTTAAAATCCTTTGGATATGGGAAAAAAGGTGTTACCCATTAATAAATTTAAGGATTGCACGAAAATGCTGAACATTGATTCTTAAGAATCAATATTCGGTCCTTGTTTATTTTTTGAAAAACTAATACTTTATTTTTTTTATAGGTATTTATGAGTAAGATGATATTGAATTGGTTGCTCAAATCCACTAATGGTGCACTCAAGTTCGTAGTAAGGTGGAGAATGAAGAGTTGCTACTTCACTTAATTAGCCAAACATGTTTTTGTTGCTTCTTGGGCCAAAATAAGACTTGGCCCACATGTTGAATAACTAACATGGGCTGCTGACTTGGTCTAAATAAAAAGATTTCCCAGGCTTCTTTCAATATATTAAACTCGGCTGAAACAAAGAAAGGAAGCACAGACAGAACGCATACATAATTGGGAGAAAAAGGAACGCAACTTTATTCAAAATCAGAGGCGATTTTTGGGTTCGAACGGGTTTTTCTCTTGGTGAGATCAATCTTTTACTCTTCCTTAATCTTCTCTTGGTGATTAGTTTGATTACAATAGGCGTAATCTTGTATAAAAGGAGAGTTTATTCTTGGTGATTTGTTTAGGATTCGATCATGTATAGCTTCTGTTTTTTGGGGGGGGGGGGGGGGGTTGGGCATTTTTTGGTCTTTGTTTGTGGTTTGCAATATTTGTAAATCAATTGTTTATGGATTAGATTCTTGGTGAATCTTTGGCAAATTTCAGCCTAGGGTAGTCCGAAATCGGGGATTATCTTTTTGTTTTGGGATTGATTGTATATTGCTTTGAACATTGTTTTGTGCCTAGTGGATTTGAGCGTGAATCCAAATTTAGTGGATTGCTCAACGGTAGGGCTGGGCAAAAATCGACCCAACCCGCTGAACCCGTCCAAACCGACCTAACCCGATCGGTTTGGGTCGGTTTTTCAAGAAAATTGGGTTGGGTTGGATTTTTTTTTAAAAAATTTTTTCGGGTTGGGTCGGGTTGCGGGTTGGGTGAATAACCCGACCCAACCCAACCCAACCAAAAAAAAATATATATATATAGTTTTTTTTTTTTTTTTTGTAATGAAACTTAAACTTTTTTTTTTTTTTTTTGTAATGAAACTTAAATTATTTAAATATTGATTGAATATATTTTAATTTTATTAGCAAGTGTTCAATTTATTGAATTTTTGGTTATTGTAGTGTACATAATTGATTTGAATTAAAGATAGATTCATGAGTTTTTTTTTTTTTTTTTTTCAAAAATTTTACTAATTGGGCCAAAGCCCAAACCGACCAACCCGACCCAACCCGACCGAAATTTGGTGGGTTGGATTGGGTTGGGTTTGAATTCGTAATTGGGTTGAGTTGGGTTGATTTTTTATCAACCCGACCGTGGTGGGTTGGGTTCGGGTTGGGTAAAAAACCGACCCAACCCAACCCACGCCCACCCCTACTCAACGGGGGAGTAGTGAATCCAAATTTAGTGGATTGCTCAACGGGGGAGTAGGAAATTCTTTGAATTACCGAAACTCCGGGGTCTTCGGACCGAAAAATCTTTGTGTTCTTGCATTACTTTCATTTTATTTTTCGTTATTATTCATTTTCGATACAACAAATTCAATTGAGGCTTTGATAGATAAATTGTAGTGTAATTGATTTTTGGCATTTTATTCCAGTTTGACGAAAACTTGGAGCAGTGGCCGTGTTTGAATGAACTTATTCAAAGTTATAGTTCTAAATGAGTTAGAGTCTTTGATAGATAAATTGTAGTGTAATTGATTTTTGGCATTTTATTCCAGTTTGACGAAAACTTGGAGCAGTGGCCGTGTTTGAATGAACTTATTCAAAGTTATAGTTCTAAATGAGTTAAAGATTAATACAAGGGCACTATGAAAGCATTGACCAGACACATTTCACATTCAGATATTCGAAGGACCTGATACTGATATGTAAATAAGTTAATTACATGGCAATGATTCTGCACTGTTATTTTAAGTAAACACTAGTTCTCTACCCGTGCGATGCACGAAATATATAATTTTTAAATCATAATTTTGAAAATATCTTGATTCAATCACATCAAATAAAAAACATAATTTTAATAAAACTTCAATAAAAAAGTGTTATTCAATTTGAAACTTTAAAAAAGATAAAAATATTCAAAATAAAAAATGATAAATGTACACTAAGTATAACGCGTCACTCAAAATTTCACACTCATTTAAATTTTTTTATATAATTTTTTTTTTTTTTTGATTACGTTTTTCTCTTAAATTTGCTCACCTCATCACATATTTTCCTTTTAATATATTATAATTTTTTATTAACTATATTTTTTAATATGTTGCTTACATATTTTTTATTTGAAATCCAATATATTAATTAATATATTTTATTTTTCCTTGTATTTTAAACATGCCAATTTTTGTCAAAATGGTGAAATGATAAAACCTCGATTTGGTAATAATGTTTAATTTATAAACTTGTTTATTTATGATTTTGAAGTAAAAAGTAGTGGCTGAAAATTGGATAGTGAAAATACGTGTGGTTAAAAGGTTGATAGAAAATAATTAATTATTTTTGTAACATATGTATTGAAGAACCTACTCATTCATTGACATATTAGGAAGTAAAATTTCAATAATTCTATTTATTTATTTTCAAAATATATTAATTCAATTTTTTTCATTTCTAACTTAACAAATTTATAAAGCATATATTTATTTATTTTAAAATATATTAATCCAAATTTTTCATTTTCAATGTAATACATTTACATAGATATGATATGACATTTATTTATATTCAAATATATTAATCCAATTTTTTCATTTCCTATATAACACATATTATTAAATTTGAAACTTTTTAAAAAAAAAAAATCTAATCAAAATAAAAAATTATGCATGTACACTCACTATAGCACGTCACTCAAAGTTTGACATGTAATTAAATTTTTTATATAAAGTTTCTTTTGACTTTTATTTACGTTTTTCTTTAAAAATTTACCCGCCTTATCACCTATATTCCTTTTAATATGTTAATTTTTAATTAACTTTATTTTTAATATGATGCTTACATATATTTTATTCGAAATCCAATATATTAATTAATATATTTTATTTTTCTTTATTTTTTAAATATATCAATTTTTGTCAAAATGATGAAATGATTAAATTTTCTACCAATTTATCATTGTTGGTAAAAAGTTGATAGCAAATAATTAATTATTTTTATAATATACTTATTGAATAATCTACTCATTTATTGACATATTATGAAGTAAAATTTAAATGATTTTATATAATGATTTTCAAAATATATTATTTCAAAATTTTTATTTCTAACTTAACAAATTTATATAGCATGTATTTATTTATTTATTTTCAAATATATTAATCCAAAATTTTCATTTTCAATGTAACACATTTACATAGATATGACATTTATTTATGTTCAAATATATTAATACAATTTTTTTCATTTTCCACGTAACACATTTACATAGATATCACATTTATTTATCTTCAAATATATTAATCCAATTTTTCCATTTCCTACATAACACATTTACATAGATATCACATTATTTATGTTCAAAAATATTAATCTAATTTTTTTTTTTTTTTCAATGTAACACACTTATACATAGTACATTTATTACAACTCTTACTAAATATGTAATAAATAATAATAATAATAATAATTTTTCTTACAAAAATCTTTATCTTTTATTTATTTTTTATATATAAAAGTAGAAGTGAAGAGAGATAGTCATTAAATGCAATTTTCCCTCCAAAATGACTCTCTCTCCTCACTTCTACTTTTATATATATAAAGATAAAGATAAAGATTTCTACCAATTTATCATTGTTGGTAAAAAGTTGATAGCAAATAATTAATTATTTTTATAATATACTTATTGAAGAACCTACTCATTTATTGACATATTAGGAAGTAAAATTTAAATGATTTTATATAATTATTTTCAAAATATATTAATTCAAAATTTTTATTTCTAACTTAACAAATTTATATAGCATGTATTTATTTATTTATTTTCAAATATATTAATCCAAAATTTTCATTTTCAATGTAACACATTTACATAGATATGACATTTATTTATGTTCAAATATATTAATACAATTTTTTCCATTTTCTACGTAACACATTTACATAGATATCACATTTATTTATCTTCAAATATATTAATCCAATTTTTCCATTTCCTACATAACACATTTACATAGATATCACATTATTTATGTTCAAATATATTAATCTAATTTTTTTTTATTATTTTCAATGTAACACACTTATACATAGTACATTTATTAAAACTCTTACTAAATATGTAATAAATAATAATAATAATAATTTTTCTTACAAAAATCTTTATCTTTTATTTATTTAATTTTTTTTTATATATAAAAGTAGAAGTGAGGAGAGATAGTCATTAAATGCAATTTTCCCTCCAAAATGACTCTCTCTCCTCACTTCTACTTTTATATATATAAAGATTTTATAGATTCAATAGTGCTGGAGATATGATATACGAATTCATTATCCTTCTAGCAAGTATGATCAGGGTATTTATAGATTCCTCAATTCCACTCTAAGGAGGTGTAGCAGAGTTCCAATAATGAAGGAGGCTCGAGTTTCCCAACTAACTTCACAACCTTAACAAATTTTGATTCTACTTAAATAATTGACCTAAAGGGTAAGTGGGCCGTCTTAAACTAGCACAATAAATAATTAGACAAAAGGAAAATTACTTAATTGCCTAGATGTAATGTACCGTGATTGAAAAATACCTGATTTTCAAGCAATTCTTAATAATACTGGATTTCTTGTCATGACTTTAAAAAAATATCGAATTCTTAAGAGAGAGAATGTAATATTTTATTGACATCATTAACCAGAAATTCTTTTATTTAGGGAAGTTGTTACCAATTATTTAGAGATTTAAATTAGGCAATTTGTAATTATCAATAATTACTCTACAATTAATGGTTTGCTTCCTACATCATGGTTTGGTTATTCTTCATTCCAACTGTTCACGGTCTACCATTTTTTTGCAAATAGCATCAGATTTTCAGACGATTACATTCTGTAATGTTATGTTATGTTACAGTCCGTTATGTAATGTTACATATTACAATCATTGTGTAATAGTTATAATTTTGTAATATCATGTAACATGTTGTAATTTACCATCAATAATGGAGAAGGGCAGCAAATGGGTTGGAATGAAGGAATGCAGTAGTGATACAATGGCTATACCTCCTATTGTTGATAGATCCTCTGCATTGATATTGAAATTTCCATATTCCATTTTTCTTGTGCATTATTTTAGGATTTTGTAGAGAGATTCGGGAGTCGATGAATGGAAATATAGATTTGGTTCAATCAATGTATGAGAGAGATATTCCGATTTTGGGGAAGATTGAAGATATAGAGGGAAGAGAGAGAAGGACGAGAGATTGACGGAATTATAGTGAGATAGGTGAGAGACTGAAAAATTACGTATAATTCTAATTACTTTAGAAAATTAGTATTTTTCTAAAGAGGGTAAGAAGAAATAGTGTAGAGCTAATTATTCCTTAGGCAAAGACCCTTAGGCTGCGTTCTCTTTGTATTTCAGTTTCCTGTTTTCATTTTCGAAAATGTTTTCTGTTTTCCATTTTCTGTGACTTTTTTTTGAAATTGCTGAAAACGCGTTTGATTTGTTATTTCTGAAAACTGTTTTCGAAAATGAAAAGCTGGAAAACGCGTTCTGTTTAAAATTTTGAAGAAAATTATTTCATATTGTTTGTGAATATAAATGAAATAAAGATATCATATTTTGAGTTACACAACAAAAATAAATGAAATAACCCCTATCACACAATTTGGTTATACCAAAAAAGTTTAAAAAGTCATGTTACCCTTCTAAAGTAATCATTCCACATTTGAGTAGTAATTTTCCCTTCTAAATTAATCGTTCCATTTAATACTTTATATAGATACATCATTCTAGTAAGCACTCATAACGTTTAAAATTTAAATTTCAATAAAATTTGCAAAAATCTATTTACGTTAATTAATTATGCCCTTACAAAATAAGTGTCTACAATACAAAAGTAAAAAAGAAATGTTTAATAATTAAGCACATGATACATCATCAGAAAGATGGTTGAATTTGGAGTTCTACGCAAAAAACAGAGTGCAATTCGGAGTTGTACATCAAAAGTTATACATGTTTGAAGACAATGACCTATAAAGCAAATACGAAAAGGACTAAATTGAAAGAAAAGTAAAATTTGTGAACTAATGTGCAGCAAAATCTGAAGTTGAGGGACCTAAGTTGCAAATAAATTAGGATATTTTCGAAAGAAATTTCAAAATTTGAGGATTAAAATGACAAGTTTTGAAAATCAGGGACCAATAATGTAATTAAAAATGATAAATTTTGACAAATTTCAAAAAAAAAAATTTATTTTAATTTTTTTTAAGTGGAAAACGCGAAAAACGAGCGTTTTCCGCGTTTTTCACTTACAAGGCAAAAATTTCGGAAAACGTGATTTTCACATTTTCCATTTCCTTTACAAATTTTGAAAACGTTTTCGGAAATTTTTTCCGAAAACGGCGCAAGAGAACGCGTTTTCCGCGTTTTCGGAAATGGAAAACGAAAAACGGTTGGAAAACGTCAAAAAGAACGCAACCTTACTTTCTCCAATTTGGTTATTAAATTTTCTAGTCTATCTTTGTTACCAATCTCTGAATAGGGGCTAGATAAATAATATTTAATCTTCTGCTTCAAAAAGTCTATGAAATATAGTCTCACCCGATTAACATTATATCCCTAATTTGTTTGGGACAAATAATCTCAACAGTGTTAGTGAGGTAAAAAAATAAAAATAAAAACAGAGCGACATGGATTTCATAAGTTTGAGTGATTGTATTGTTAATACTTATCAAAATCGATATTGTGAATAACAACTTTGCATCGATCATTATTAATTCTACTTCCATAATAATAATAATAATAAATAATTTCTGAAAATAATTAGTACTTCTACTTTCATAGCAAGTAAACAGTCTACAAGGGTGTGTTTGATTGCGGGAGTTGAAATTTGTAGAAAGAAAATATTTTTCAAGGAATTTTCTTGAAAATTATTTTTGTGTAAAATATCAATTAGAAGTGTTTGATTGATTTAATTTTCTATGTGAAAAAAGTAGAGAATTTTTCATGTTTCATTATTTGATTGACATTATTTCCCATGATAAAGTAAATTTTAGTTATTTTAATCAATTTTTTTAACACATTTATATTTAATAATAATAATAATAATAATGTTATTTTTTTAAAAAGAAAATAAGTTAATTAATAACAACAAAACTGATCAAACGTGACACAAAAGATTTTTCATGCACCATGGAATATCTTTTCCCACCAATAGTTGAAGAAAACATTTTCCTTGCAAACAAAGAAACACAGGCACGCGAAGGGTGGACGAAGAAAATATTTTCTTGTCAAAATTTGCAATCAAATAAGTAAAGTTAGAAAATCTTTTCATTTTCCTTGAAAAATTGGTCCAATCAAACATGTCCTAACTAAAATTAGTAATTCAGAACCTGTTTGGTAATGTGAAATTTTTTGATTTTTGTAGTGTTTTTTAATTTTTTTGATGGATATATAATTTTAAAAGATTTAAAAAATAAAAAAATGATGAACTTGATTAAAAATAAATGATTAAGATTAAATTTAAAAAATTGTGATAAAACTTTTACTCTCAGCAGCAGCGGAAAAATTTGAAACTTTGGAAATTTTGGTTGGTGCCAGCCATCATCTTTGACTACACATTAATAAATTACTAAAAATGTCAAATTGAGGCTACTTTTCAATATTATTACAACAATCTAGAGGAATAGATTACAAACACTGAGAGCAAAGACGAAAAACACAACAGCAAACCTGTATATATATTAAAAAATTCCTTCGGGCAGTGGGGCTACTGACCCGCTGCCCCCCATAATAAGTTTGCCCATGGTACGACTACGAATAACATGTTATCCACCAATGTATTGATATGACACATCATATACATTTAGAATAAGATAAGCATCAGTGCTCATTATAATTATATATATATATATATATATATGTACACATACGTTCTACAATTATTTGGAGGTTAGGCCTAGCACCCTGATGATTTTTTTTATTTTTTATTTAACAAAACAGTGAATGTGGTCGATTTATGAAAAAAAGATAAATTGAAATAACTTAACTAATTCATAAATAATAATTTACATCAATAGCTTTAGGGGGTAAAAAAAAATAGCAAATACATAATTATAGAGTAAGAAGGACCTTTATGTTTCCATAATAGAGAAGAACTATCCTGCAGGAATCTCCAAAAGCCTTTTGAGATTGTTGTAGGAAGAACCCCCTTCTTTAACAGCTCGTATTGCCAAACTTCTCCATTTAACAGCATTTTCTTTCATTTCTTTACCTCTATCTCCACCTCCCATCACAATGTCCAAGCATTTCTTGAATTCTCCTCTTTCAATAATACTCTCCCCATTTCCTTTTGCCCTCACTCCTATTCCCCAAACCTCCTCCACCAATTTCGCATTCGTCGTTTGGTCCGAAAACTGTGGGCAGCCAATTATTGGCACCCCAGAAACTATTGATTCCAGTGTTGAGTTCCATCCACAGTGTGTCACAAAGCACCCAATGGACTGGTGGCTTAGAACTTCAACTTGTGAACACCATGGCACTATAATCCCATCTCCATTCAACCCAGTTTCCACCATTTTATGAACTTGGTCGTCTTCACTGTTTGATGATCTGAGGACCCAAAGAAAAGGCTTCCCATATTCTACTAATGCATGCAAAATTTCTTCTTTTTGTTCATCCTTTAAAACTGCTAAGCTTCCAAATGACACATAGATCACTGAACCCCTCGGCTTTGAGTCCAACCACTGAAGATAGTCTTCAGATTTTCTGAATAAATCGCCACCAAAAGATTTGTCTGTCAAGTCATTTCCATCGCAGAAAGCTGATGGTATTAAGGGGCCAAGAGAAATAACCTTCATATTGGTGATAATATCTGTGACAGATTCTTGTTCTAATCCATCAAATGTGTTAATGAGAACAAAAGATTGGGGGTCTTGCTCCAGGATTTGTATGTGTTCTAGAATAAAAGGGATCATGACACCACTCAGGGGATTATCCGGTAAGAGAAAGGTCGGCAAGTCTCTTGAAGAAAATAATGGCAACGCCGGTAGTTTTACTGAAATGGGAGGATCCACTTCACCATGATGTAGACCATCTTTGCTATTGAAGAAGCGGGTGAAAATGGAAAAAACAGCGGCACACTGATTAAAAAGAAAAGCAGATGGTACCTGAAGATCACGGGCCACCACAGCCGCCCAAGGAAGCAAGATGCTGTAAATTATAAGGGTCACAGGTTCCCCATCGGATGAAATCTTTCGGAGTAGACTGGCGAGATTTTGGGGACCTAGGCGCCTCATTTCGAGCACGGCGGTTGAGAAATCTTTCTGATTTTGTGAGTCTTCGTCGTCCTGATCACTGGAAATGGAAGCATATGACAAACCCTTCAGAGTTGGGAGAGACTTTATTTGTTTAAGGCCCCAGTTCGAGGTGGCCAAGGTAACCTTTGCACCATTGCGTACCAGATTTTTCGCTAGCTGAAGGGACGGATTGATATGGCCTTGGATCGGGTAAAAAACTATCAAGAAGTGATGGTAGGTCATTGCTGTGGCTGTGGCTTCTTGTTGATGATCCATTTCTTCTTATAACACTCTGTTCGCCTGACTTTTGGAGATTTTTAATTTTTTTTTTTAAGATAAAACATGTAGTTAAAAAGCAATTTAAAAAAAAATTATATTAGTTTAAAAATAATTTGAAAAATCTTTATATATATAAAAGTAAGGAAGTGATTTGATGTGAATACAATGTGATTTAACTATTTGCTTAATGTTTAGTGGTTCAATATGAACACATAGTGTGAACACAATTTGATTAATTAGGGAATTGAATTTTAGGGAATTGAATTCCTGGTAATTGGAATTTTAATGTGTTTGATTGATTTATTTTTTAGATGAAAAAAGTAGGGAATTTTTCAACTTTTGTTGTTTGATTGACATTATTTTCCATGGAAAATGAAGTAAAATTTATCTATTTTAATAAAAAAATATTTTTTCTTATTTTTCACACATTTGTACTTTATAATAATAATGTTAATTTTTAGAAAAAATAAATTAATTAACAACAACAAAAATGATCAAACGTAACGAAAATATTATAAGATTTTCTATGAAAAATGAAACCTCATCCCCCATTGGAAAACGGATTCTTTCAAAAACAAGAAAAATACCGAATTTCAAGGCAAGTGGAAAAAAGAATTCCATGAAAAATTTAGGCAATCAAACAGCGCAAAATTGAAAAATCATATTTGCGTATCAAACGCAACCTAATTTAAAAAGACCCTACCATACATTTACAATAAATAGTAAATACTCCATAGATAAAAACTCTAACCATATATTTACATACACCGCCCCCCCCCCCCCCCGCGCCCCCCCCCCTCTCCAAAAAAAAAAAAAAAAAACTCTAACCATATATTTACATACACCCCAAAAAAAAAAAAAATAAATAAATAAATAAATCTTAAATAGAAAAAGCTTCATTGTAAGGCTGATTTAAGCGACCTATTATAAATGGGTATAATTACACTTTTTAATTTACATAATTTTCTAAAACACTTTTTAAAAACACATATTTTCTCTTTTCTTAATCACACATTTTACCTAGAAAATACAAATAAATCATCTTCCTCCAATTTAAATAACCACCGAACGGAGCATAAGTTTAAATCCATTACCTTCTTTTTTATTTCATATAGATGTTACTTTCCAGCAATGTAACAGTGTTCTCGGTAAGATTTTTGTGTTCTAATGCTCCACATGCATAAATATATGTTCTTGTTAATTGATAATATGAGTTTGGTGTTTATATATATTACAAATTGATTCAACGTGCAAACTATATTTAAAAGGGTAAGAGTGATGAGTGTAGAAACTCATCATCTTAGGCCATAAATTAAGGAATTTTTTGTGCAAATTCAACCGTAAAAATTGAATGAAATCTTATCTGTGTTATTGTAAATTATTTTGGTGAATTTATTGAAAACATATGTTAAGGTGTGGTTAAAATGTGTAGTAATTAAAATTTGTAGTGGTAATAAACTAATAGAGACATTTGGTTGTTTTCGTGGCCTGTGATGTGATAAGTAGGAGAATTCTTGTACACTATAGCGTGTAAATTTCAAGCGCAATATTGCACACATAGCCCAGTTTTGGAATCGATTAAAATTTATATTTTAATATAAGTCAAAATCAATAATTAATTTTAAATATTCATTTTATAGGATTCATAGTTTTTTATCAGGGCTGACCTTGAGAATTGAAGGCCCTTATGCGAAATTTTAAATGGGGCATTCACAAGACCTCCAAAAAAAAAAAAAAAAAAAAAAAAAAAATTTACTAAACAAATCATTCAAATTACAAAAAGAGGTAATTGCATTATATACTACATTTTTAGGACCAATTGCACAAATAACTGTTCTAAGAAAAAATTTGAAAATACGTTCATCTTCTTCCCAAACCACTGCTTCCTCCTAGCACTATTCCGACTGCCTACGGCGGCATCAATCACCAACCCACCACCCGCATCTACCATCACCCCCACCACCACTCGCATCCACCCACCACCCGCTGCTTCTGGAATTTTCGTTTAGGAAATTTGATTGGGGGAACAAAACTTACGGATTTGTAGAGGGATTTGAAGTTGGTGTGGCAGTAGAAGATAATGATGCGAATGTCTCCTCCGATATAGCGATAGATTTGTCACGGGGACGAGAGAATATGTGTCCACCATAGCCTCATTCACTCTGCCTTGCCATCCCTATTTCATAAACTCTATTTCTTCTAAACACAACTTCATACCAAGACCCAATTTGAAATTAACTCAGTTAATATCCCCAATTCTATACCATAACAATCGAATTCTTCCCTTTGTATCCTTCCATTACGTTGAAATTTGCCAATTTCTCTAGATCGCTCATCTATCGCAAAGACTCCACTTGAGTTTCAAAACTTCCCACATCTCTTGTTACCACTTCTGTCCAAGAATTAAAAGTCCCATGACATTTGCTGCAATGAAAATTGACAAATTTGAAATCTTTGGATGGGCATGTAAAGAGGCAATGTGCATTTTCCATCAATCTTCACAAGGAAGGTCAGCCCTCATCAACTTATTTTCCTCAACAGGCTTTTGAAAATTTGACATGCCTTAATTTGAGGCACAACCAAAAGGTTCAAGAATGTCTTTAGTCTCTACGTCTTCCTCAATAGTGTCGGAAGCTATGCAAATTCATGTTTATGTCCGATCCACTCATTAAATTTTTGTAAAGTATCATGATATGATACTAAAATCTCACCGTAAGTATTATAAAAAGTTTGATAAAGTTTCATGTTATGATACCAAAAATTAAGTATCATGTTATGTTACTTTAAAGGTATCTCATGAAAATAGTATTTTTCAGCAACCAAAAAAAAAAAAAAAAAATTGAAGTATTTTTCAGTGATTTTTGAAAATGAAATAAGTTTCAATTATGATACCAAAAGTTAGGTATTTTCGCAAACGCCCCTTACAAAAATAAGAATGTAAACCGTCAAAAATTCAAATTAAATTTACTCGTTTAACATTTTTATTTTAGATGAGAAACTAACAATTATATTATTACAATAAAATTTTCAACTCTTTTTTTCTCGATTTTCATTCTACCTTGGAAGAACTTCATTGAATCTTATGGATCTGTTTGGTAACACTGTTTAATTTATAAATTGGTTTATTTATAATTTTGAGGTAAAAAGTGGTGGTTAAAAATTAGAGAGATAAAATATGTGTGATTAAAATATGATTAAAAAATTGTGTAGTTTATAAATAAAAAATGTACGATTACAAAACGGAAGCCCCCATGGCACATCTCCCAGTGACAAAGGGGAGGGCTAGTAACGCTCAGTCCAGCGGTGTGCAGGGTTCAAATCCTAAAATATTGAATTTGTGTCTTATCGTCAGAGGGAGTTACCCAAATTTTGAATTTACCATCAAGTCCTTCCCCCTAGCTCTGGGAGGCATAACCTGCGATTAATTTCCTCAACAATGGCTCATGATAGGTCGGTTGGGGGCCCTTTAGGTGTGGACTACAATTTTTTTTTTTTTTTTTTGCAAAACGGAAGCTATAGTTGGCTATATTCAAAAGGTTAACATTGGTAGGCGTACAAATTTGACTTCTCTTGGAGGCTCCACAAAAATGAGGAATTCACTAAATATTTAAAAATTGTACATGTTGCCTACCAAAGTTGACTTCGAGTAGTGTACAGAAATGAGAATGTCTGACTTCTTATATCTCAAACGTTAATACGTTATTTTAAATCTGATTTGGGCCTCAAAATTATTATGTTAATTGGGTTATTTTATTTCAAAAACATGGGCTTGTCCTTACACATTTGGAGTCTTTTTATTTTGGGGGCCAATGCAACTGCATGGACTGCGTACCCTCAAGGCCGGTCATGTTATTCAACAATACATTCCATCAACTTTTATCAAAATTTTCCAAAATTCTGAATTTAAATCTCTATCAACATGGGCATGGTCATGAATATTTTCAGATATTTAGCATGGGACAACCCTATAAATTCGACAATCTTTTTGACTAATCGAAGCATTTGATGAAACAATAGAAAAGAGGAGTCTATGTCCCTATTCCAGGCTCGGATGAGGCAAGAAACATGCAGGAATTCTAACTGATAAAATTCTTACTGATAAATCAAGAAATTTGTAGGAAAAAGTTAGGCTTCACTCATTAGTTGCTTTCATGTTTTGGTCTTGTGACCCATTACATAGGTTCACAAATAAACCATGACACACAATGCTCCTTGAATAGACATCGGATTTTTTTCCCTGAATCAAGATATGAGCATTTTCGAAATGTAAAAAACTGGCTTAATCAAAGAATTATTGTGATGAAATTTCGAAAGATGATTATTTTCATGGATGGAGCCTCGAAGAGCCTAGTGAGGGCATATGACTTCACTTGGTTTTAGAAAAATTCTGCTAATGAGTAATTTTGAATGTGGTGATTCTCACCGGTTCTCATGTAATATGGACCGGTAAATTTAATCAATGATCACCCAACTTTTTTAAGGTTACTATTTGACCACCAAACTTTAAAAAGTGTTTCAATGATAATCTAACTTCAACAAAATTTTTAGCTAGCCACGCAACTTCAAAATGTATCTAAATGGCCACTCAACTTACAATGTAATTTCTACTTAATCATCCAACTTCAAATGATTGAAGAAATTTTCGATAAATTAATCTTCTTTAACGCTATCATTACAATTTATGAACTAATTTATAAACAATACAATTTTTCAAACTATTTATTAACCATACATTTTCCCTATCTACTATTTAAAAGCACGTTTTACCTTAAAAGTATACATAAATCAATTTATAATTGCTAAAGTATTATCGAACAGAGCCTTAATAGCACGTGCTTAATAAACAAATTCACTGATTTTTTACTCTAGGAAAGGAGATAAATTAATAATTTTCATAAATTGATAAAATAATACTTTTGTAAAACAATTTCGTTCAATTAATACTACATCAATGAATGATATTTATAAAATAATTGAATATCTACCTTGAACTATGTATTGATTAATATCTTTGTAGTTCATAAATGTTCATTAATTTAGCATTAAATTGTTCAATGTTTTTTATTTGACATGTGTTCATTGGTTGATTATTTATTAGAGATTATTAATTTGTTAATTTATTGAGTATTACTTTAGAATGTTATACTATACCATTTGAAGTTGGACGATTAAGTAGATATTGTATTGTAAGTTGAATAACCATTGAGATACCATTTTGAAGTTGGGTGGTTAACTAGAAATTTGATTGAAGTTGGGTGACTATTGAGATACCTTTTGAACTTGAGTGGCTAAGCAGTAGCCTTTAAGAAGTTAGGTGGGCATTGGTTAATTTTACCCTAATGTAGACTCAGGCGAAAGAAAAATTTCTGCTAATGAGTAATTTTGAATTTGGTAATTCTCATCAGTTCTCATGTAATATGGACTCTGGTGAAACATAAGTATATTTACTATAGAATATAATAATATAAATATTTTATAAATGTTTAAAGAGAGAGAGGGAATTAACCTTAAAGATTTTTTAATAGATTGGATAGTTAAGATTCTAATTTAGGGATTGGAAGAAGAGGAAATTACATACAAACGGGTTTTTATCTTTTGATTTTCAAAAATTAATATTTTCTACAAATCATTAACCATTACCGCCTCATCTTCAACTTTTCACTGCCAAAGAACAATCGGATGAGTTTTGTAGCAAGACTTCTTCAACTTGTTCAGCCATGGAATCAAAGGCTACAGCGAGTGGATTCTTGCCAGTGATGTCTATATCTGAAGCAGTTTCAACACCCGGTGGCAGGCCTTCAACTTGAGGAACAGAAACAACATGGAACTTGATTAAATCTGGGTAAAAGTTGTTTATTAAATCTGGGCTTTGTTGTTTATTATTGCAAAAAAGTTTTGTGATTTGAGGTGTGACCGTGTGTGTGTAGTGATTCTAGTGAAATTCACAGGGTTACGGAGAGAGAGACAGCAAATGTGAGAGAGAGAGAGAGAGAGAGAGTACGGTGGTGGCACAGACAAAACTGAAGAAGACGGAGGCACAGACGAAAAAGGCTTAGGAGCTGAAGCAAAATTTGGGCAAGTCCCTCTTTTAAGATGTTCAGTGGCTGTTCTTGATGGGTTGATGGGTTAGAGGCGGAGAAAACAGCTTTGCACAAGGAACACCGTAATTTATGATATGTGACAAAGAAAATTAGTGAATTGTAAAAATTGTGACCTAAAAATTTCTTGATTTGTATTCGAGAAAAAATTGTCACTAATGAAATTTGTGATTTGTGATCAATAAAGAAATTGTGACTCATAATTTGTTAAGTTGTAACCAATTGACTAAAGATATGTGACTGAAAAAAATCGTGACCTACTAAATTCGAAATTTGTGACCGAGAAATAAATTGTGACCTAAAAAATTGTGACTGTGACCATAAACTTATGATCTGATTTGTGACTTGTGACCATAATAAGCTGTGACCTTAAAATTCATCCAAATCTTTTTTTTTTAAATTGTGACCTACAAAATTTATGATATGTGACCAAGAAAACTAGAGATTTGTGACCTAAAAAAATCTTGATTTGTATTCGAGAAAAAATTGTGACCAATGAAATTTGTGATTTGTGACCAATTGACTCTAGATTTGCAACCGAAAAAAATCGTGACCTACGAAATTCGAAATTTGTGACCGAAAAATAAATCGTGACCTAAAAAATTGTAACAGTGACCGTAAACTTATGATCTAATTTGTGACTTGTGACCATAACAAGCTGTGACCCTAAAAGTCATCCAAATAATTTTATAAATTGTGACCTACAAAATTTATGATATGTGACCAAGAAAACTAGTGATTTGTGAAAATTGTGACCTAAAAAAATCTTGATTTGTATTCGAGAAAAAATTGTGACCAATTGACTCTAGATTTGTGACCAAAAAAAAATCGTGACATACGAAATTCAAAATTTGTGACTGAAAAATAAATTGTGACCTAAAAAATTATGACGGTGACCATAAACTTATGATCTGATTTGTGACTTGTGACTTGTGACTATAAAAAAATATGAACTTAAAAATTTTGACTTGTGATCATAAACAATAAAATATATAATTAATTAAGACTTTATTTTTGAAATAAAACATTTTCTTAATTTTGAAAATGTGTACTTTAAAAACATTAATTAATTATAATTAATCATTTTTTGGAGGGGTGGGGTCAGGGTTGGGTGGGGTGGGGTGAGTTCGGGGTGGGTGGGATTGGGTGCTTCGGGCAAAGTGTGAACAAATAGAAGAAAAATCGTTTTGGGGGTGGGGTGGGATGGCGGGCTGGGGTGAGTCGGGGTCTGTGGCTGGGGTGGGATGAATTTTTCGCGTTGTTATGAGGTAGGTAGGGTAGGGTCGAGTGGGGTTGAGGTGGGTTAAATAATTTTGGGATGAGGGGGTGTGGCTTTGGCGAGATCAATTTGTCACTTTGCGATGAGGTGGGGTGGGGTTGAGTGGGATGGGGAAGGCTAGGAAAACATCGAGCAGAAAAAAAAATTGGGGTAGGGTAGGGTAGGGTAGGTGGGTGGTTGGGGTGGGTCTTGTTGGTAGGATGGGGTGGGTTAAATAATTTTGGGGTGAGGGGGTGTGGCTTTGGCGAGATCAATTTGTCACTTTGCGATGAGGTGAGATGGGGTAGGATGGGGAAGGGTGGGAAAACATCGAGTAGAAAAAAATAAAATAAAAAAATTTGGGATAGGGTAGGTATGGTAGGTGGGTGGGTGGGTGGGTCCCGTGGGTGGGGTGGAGAGGGTCTGGTGGGTGGGGTGGGGTGGGTTAAATAATTTTGAGGTGATGGGCTGTGACTTTGGCGAGATTAATTTGTCACTTTGCAATGGGGTGGGGTGGGGTGGGGAATGGTAGGAAAACATCGAGCAGAAAAAAAAATTTGGGGTAGCGTGGGGTGGGGTGGTCAGGTGTTGGGCAGGGAAGGGGCGAGGATGAGGGAGGTTGTGACATCAAGGTTTGAGTTTTTGATTTAATATTGTATTAGTTTTAATATAATATATAATAGGTAATTATGTTTATATTATATGTAATATTATATTTATTTTTAATTATGAAATACCTGATTTTTGAAAGAAAAATGTTAAGTTTGTTAGTTTTGAAAAGTGAAACTTAAAGTATTGTATTTATATACTTTTTCCTTGGAAGAATAGTTTACCAAATAATATGCGGGTTTCATATTTACTAGCATTTCTCCCGTGCGATACAAGGGATTTCTATCCATGATAATAATTTAGAATTCATGAAAATATGTTGATTACACAATCATATCAAATAAAAAATATGGTACAAATAATATTTTATCACAAAATATTATCGAATTCAAAATTTTGAAAAAGATAAAACTAATCAAAATAGGAAAAGAAACAATACCCACACGTCTTAAAATTTGGAGCTTAATTAAATTTTTTATATTAAATTTGTTTTAATTTTATTTATATTCATCACCAACTTTCTTTCTCATGTATTTTAATTTTTTATTAAGTTTAATTTTTAATGTATTGATTACATATATTTTATTAATTAGAACTTCAAGATACACGCGCGCGCGCACACACACATATTTAAAAAATGATAAAAGTTGCTCGGTGCTCAAAATATTTCTTTTTTTTTAATTGAAAATAAATACTTGTACGGTACTCAAAATATTTAATGCTTTTTTTTTTGCTTGTTTTTTAAAAGAAAGTTTCCCGATTTAGAAAGTTAAATTGGGCGGGAAAGTATATGCGTAAAATGGTGACGGTTATCCTATTCCTACACTTTTCAAAATTTAAAATATTTAATTAATTGTTTCTGATGTTCCGATTCGACTCTTTTAGGGTCCCTAAATCTTTAGATTTTTCTGGTTTAATACCAGTATCGAGTTTAAAAGCACTAATTCTTAGTATGAAGCATTGTATGATAGGAAGTGTCGATCACCTTTATTTTGGGATGCGATTGGTGAATGAAGGAGTTTAGGACCCGACTAAGTCCAACATATGGTACAAATTGTGCAAAAAACTCAGAAAAATATTTTGGCAGCCCAGGATCGCCAATGAAACTATGCAAATAAACGGCGAAGACCCTTAGAATTTGAGATTGGAGATAAAATTTTCATTAAAATATCCCCATTCAAGAGAATTTTCCGATTTGGAAAGAAGGAAAAACTTACTCCACTGTATATTGGACATTTTAATATCAAGAAAAGAGTTTGATCTTGGCTTAAAAACTAGAATTGCCTACTGAGTTAGCCAAAATACATGATGTGTTTCATATATCCACCCTCTGGTAGTACGTTTCCGATCCCTCTCATATACTCAAAGATATTCTCGATGAAATTCAAGCTGATTTAACTGGGAGGAACGACCCCTGAAAATCCTTATGCGAGAAGTAAAATATCTTCATAACAAGGAGGTACCCACAGTAAAAAGGTACTATGGAGGAGTAATACGGTAGAAGAAGAAACATGGGAACGCGAAGACGAGTTGAGAAGAAACTTTCCAGAACTCTTCTAGGTAAATTTCGAGGATGAAATTTCTTAAGGATGGGAGATTGTAACACATTGGAAATTTCGTGCTTTAATGGCAAGAATCTTATTATTTTCACCTCTCGTTAGGATAACTATCGACGGGATATAGAAGTGGAGTTCCATAATTCATGATAATAGAACTTAAACTAAGATGATTTAGTTAGTGGTGATTTAGTTTGGAACTCAATTAGATCAAATTTAATAAGTTAGGATTAAGCTAGAAATTAGAAATCCTTAGAAATTACGAGGTTGTCATCACTATGGACATGACTTTGAGAACAATTTTATATGACCTAAAATAGATTCTAGCTAATACATGTTATACTATCACATAGTTCATGATGAAATATAAACAATGATACCAAATTTGATCATATTTGAGGTAAGGAAGTGCATCAAATATCGAGTCAAAAATTACATGAGAATAAGGGTTAAAATGCTATTATTTTTCTAAGTATGGCTGTTTGAACAACCATGTTTGATCGAGTGCCACAGATTGTGGAGTTAACCAAGTGCTTTGCATGTATACGCGTTACGAATTTTGTGACATGAACTTTGCAATGGTATAAAGAACGACACAATCGGACTTCATTTGGACCTCCAAATATCGACTCAAAGTAGGCTGCATGAAATGGAAAATCAGCATTTTATTTGATTAAAATATTAAAGTGAGTGCCACTTGGCACACATGCAAATGTGAGGTGTAATACCTTGTTTGGACGGTTTTAAGCTTTTAAAGGCTACTTAGATCTATTATTCGTTCAATTAACAGTTAAATTAATGTTTTAAAATGCATAAGTGAAGTTTTAACTTATAAACTCACCCAAACATGCGACTCACTTGTTCTTATATATATGTGCGACCTTTCACCTCCTTCACTTTCCATCTCCTTCACTCTCGAAAACCAGCTGAAAATTAAGGGAAAAATCTGATCTTCCACCAAAGGTAAGATGTAAAGTATGGTTTCAAAAATACTTTGAAATATTTCCTCCTTTTTGATTCACTAAACATGAGAATGATGGAATCTGATTTGGTAAAAGAGTTCCTTATTGTGATATTCACAAAATGCAAGAAGAAAGAAGATAATCAAATCTGGAACTTTAAGACGATTCTACCCAGAGGTTATCAATAACGTGAATTTGTAGGAACAGGACTTAGTTTTCAGGAAATGTGAGTTACTGATAATGTCCAACGATGATAAGTTTGAAGATTCAACAAATTTTTATACGATTTTTGGACAAATTTTTACTCTATTCAAAAACTGATACATGAATGTTACTTTTCCTAAACATTTGCCTTATTTAACCTTTGAAAATCATAATTTTCAGGTTTTAATCCCAAGAGACAATCTCCTTCACACCAAGAGTAAAGCATATATGTTTTCCTTGATTTAAATTTCTATACCCGCGTGACATAATGTGTAAATCATCAGATTTGGTAAGTTGTAAGGTTTAGATTAAAGCTGTTGATATCTAAAGAAATTTATTTGGAAATATGTTACTCATTGTGGAGAATAAGTTCTTAGAAACTTAATTTCTCATATTAAATGTGTTCTTGTGATGAATCTGACTTTTGCAAAAATGATAAGTGATTTTAGAAACTGAATAATAGTTATGGACCTTACTCAAGTGTAATGAATGTTAGAGACTATTGCACGTATAGAAAAAAAATTGATTAATGTGGAATCTATAGCTTAAAGAAATCTAAAAATTACAAATGGGAAATTGAAGTGAATGTCTCCATGTAAATTGATCCTGAAAAGTGTTAAATTTTACTTGGCTTAGACCGTATTAAACTTCTATTGCCGTAATTGATGAAGTCTTGTGTCAAATTTAATTGTAATGATAATTGCTATGATATATTGGAAGTAATTGTCATGTTGAGAAATTGAAAAAGGGAAAAATAAGGAATGTGATGGTTTGATCGAATTATTTCTTGGTCTTGTTATCTCCTACATGATAAATCAAAGTTTTATTAAGTAAAGACCAATGTTCAACTTGTAGAATGAAATAAAAATAGGGACTCTATGGGTTTGATATGTATATTGTATCTATTGATGAAAGATTTCATTAGTAACCCGTGTGTATTGAGATGAAACGCGATTTAGCTAGTTATCATAAGATCCTATTTATAGGATGAATGTATCACTTAAAAAATGTGAAATGTAAAGATGGGAATTTGCATGAAATTCAAGTTGCTGATTTTGTTACAAGATCATGGGATTTTAGGTTTTATGATAAGTACAATTGCATAAATGATCATTTCCTATGAAAGAGCGAAGTATGTAGTTACCAAGAATGAAGAAATGATTATGTGAATGGTGATCCAAGTGATAATATCGTGATGATTAATGTTCAAATTCTTGCATCATATCATCATATACATTCATGATCATTATGCATGTTGAAGAGAAAATATGTTTAAAGTAATGATCATGAATCATTTAAATTGTACACCAAGGGAACAAGTCCCTAAATGAATGGAGGCCACTGACACTTGTTGTCCATAAGGTCTTATGTACCTTTCGAGATCGATGTCTCACGGCCATGGGGATGAGCCACTATCGAGCTTGATGGCTCACAAGCTTCGGCTCAAAATGAATGGAGCTTCGGCTCATAACGAGTTAACTTGGGAGTGTAAACTAATTGATAGTGGAAACTATATTTGAACTTATATTGTTGAAATGAGTATCATGTTTTAGAGTAGACCGAGATTCAATTTAGAATTCAAGAGGAACCGTGTGCAATTATTTGAATATAGTTGATAACTAATATTATTGGTATCGCGATATTTGATAAGAAATAAGCAAAAGTAAGGTCTCAAATTGCTCTTCATATACTTGTGAAATCGAGTTACTTTATAAAATAGACTCATCAAACCGAAAGGTATGTATTCATGTATTACACACACACACACACACACACACACACACACACACACACACACTCTTATATATAAAAACAAAATAGCTGTCAAAATTTATTTTCCCGCCTAAAAACCTTCCAAAAATGACCTTATGCATTTATTGCATTTGTTTGAATGCTTTGAAATTAATTAGCCTTAATTAATCCTTAAAAATTGTTTGAAGTCCTTACATTTATTGTTATTAGTTAATAAGCATTTAATAGCAAGGATTTTGACATTATTATTTTAATTAAATTTGAATATATTTTTCTAATCCGTTGTAAAAAGGTCAAGTGGACATGGGTCTCAAGCACCGAAATTAGTTGTTAAAATTTGAATTAGACATTGTAATAAATTAATTAATCAAATTGTTTATAATTGTAATTTGATCAATTGCAAGTTAATGATATAATATTTTTTTATTAATTATTTATTTAAAAGGTAAGGTTTGCCATTTTGTATGGATTGGAGACAAATATATATATATATATATATATATATATATAAACAAAAGTGTCGTCACCAAAATCCACACACACACATACACATATTTATGAACAAAAATATTGTTGTTCTCGAGATAAAATATGTATAAAGTGGTTTCAAAAAATATGAGTGTGTTGAAAAATGTATTTTTTTATAATAAAAATTATAGATCAAGTTACTGAACAAAGACTAATATTGAAGAGTTGATTATTTGATTTTCCCTTTGATTAATAATATTAATAAATATCATTTTTTAAAAACTCGGATCGAGTTTGGTGGGCTGACCTGGGAACTCGCATCCTAGTCAAAAAATAGTGTCAGCTGACCCTAAAACTTGGGCTAGTCAAACCTGGTAGACCCCAATTGCCACTCTGACCCTTCACGTGGTCCCTCGGTTGAGTCGATGGCCGAATATGAAAACATTGAAAATACTAATATTACGATCAAGAATGATTGATATTTTTTAGTCATTCTTAATTTTAATAGTTGTGTAAAGGTTATATGGTATTAGATTTTGGGTATAATTCTTGATCTCCAACGTTGCCATTTGTTGTATCATAATAATTGCAAGATTTATATAATTATTATTATTTTGACTACTTGATATTGTAAGTAAATATAATTTTATTTGTTAAATATAAATATTTGCACACATTTATAATTATTGTGATTCATATTTTTGAACGAAAGTTGAGAAAAAAAAATGTTAAATGCGAGATGAAAGTGCATAAATAATGAGAAATATACTAATACTTTCCACAACATCAATATTTGTACCCTAATATTACATTAAACATGATACACCATTAAAAAAACTATTAAATATGCATTTTCAATGAAGTTAATAATAATTCATAAAATATTAAAATTAGCAGTCATTTGGATTAGTTATTTTTTTAAATTTTAATAATTATTGTAATGTAACATTTTTTTTACACCTTTTGTATTTGTATTAATTATGTATAAGTATTAAAATTTTATGAATATTTATCAAAATTGATAATGTAAATAGCAACTTCCGTGCATCGCTCGGGTGAAATACTAGTTTCAATAAGAGCATGTTATGAGAATGCGTGATTATGTGACGCTTTACTCACTAAGCTTCATGACTTATAAGTCGTTTCATGACAACTGTAGGACATGGATCAAGAGATAAATGAGATTGTAAGATCGTGGTTGAGGACATCAAGGAATGGTGTGGAGTTCCATATTAATACCAAAAAAAAAAAAAAACAAGTGAGTACAATTTCCTCTATGGCCGGGTATTTATTTTAAGGAAAGAACCTATAAAATGATTTATGTTTATGACTCTTTTACTCTAGAGCCCCTGTTACATCACTCTTATCTATTAAGATATTGAGTAATGCACAAAGTGTTTGTTAATTAAAAAAGGCCTTTATGTAAGTAAATATGAAAATTAATATAAACTACTTTTTGTAAAACGATAGTGAAGTACCATTCCACTCTTTTGCTACGGAATGAGTATTATGAGGTTTTGTAATTGGGAACTCTTCCCAAGAGCAATGAACTTACCTTTTGATAGAAGTCTTAATATGTTTTATGAAATTGTGTTATGTTATTGTGAAATTATGTTATGTTATGCTCTAAAACTTCTTTAAAATTTGTAGTATGCAATTTACATGAATTCTAGATACTAAAGGAAAATTCATGCTTTATATAGAGGTACTAAGAGCACAAAATGATTTAGTTTTTCCGTTACAAGATATTAGTACCTTAACTTACAAGAGAAAATATGTTACGAGCAACAAAAAAATCTTTTTGTGGGTCGTGACAACAGTAGTGTCAAATATGACTGTGTGATTGAGATGTGACTGTGTGAGTGAATTATGACACTGTGTGATCAAGCTGTGACTTTATGTGATCGAACTGTAACCTCGTTTGAACAAAATGTGACCTTGTGTGATTGAATTGTGAGTTTATGTTATCAAATTGTAACCTTGTGTGGTCGAAATGTGACCTTGTATGACCAAACTCCGATTTTTTTCAATTGAACTGTGACGTTGTGAGTGGGGGTGGCGTGGGATAAATATTGCAAAGAATTTGTAATTGTGGCTGAGTTGTGATTTTGTGTGATCAATTGTGACTTTGCAGAGATGGTGGGGTGGGGTGAAATTTGTGACTAAATTTGTAATTATAATTGAAATGTGACTTTGTGTGACCAACTGTGACTTTGCGAGATTAGGTGGGGTGGGGGGTGGGTGGGATGGGGTAAAATTTGTGACTAAATTGTAATTGTGATTGAATTGTGGAAGAAAGGTGAGCGTTAATTCATAGCTTGTAAAATAAATCCTCTTAAGACTTCGACCCTTCGTGTTAAAAATCGTATCTCTTTAGGCTTCTTTGGAGATCTCATTTTAATAAAGGCATAAATTTTGTTGATGCTCAACTTAATGTCTTGTTGACTGACCATAAATCCTAGGAATTTCCCGAGCATGACTCCAAAAGCACATTTGAACGAGTTGAGCTTCATTCGATATTTTTCGTAATATATTAAAGGCCTCTTTCGGGTGTTTTAAATGGCTCTCCTTTTAACCAGCATATAATCCAAATGTACTTCCATTGTCTCGCCAATCTATTTTGTGAACTTTTTGTTTACTAGTATTTGATTAACATCGGCGTCTTTTTAATCGAACGACATTATTATGTAGCAAGATAGTCCTTGATCCATAAAAAAAGTAGTGTGTTCTTTATTGAGTCCATTCATGGGATCTTATTATATATATCCTGAATATGCATCAATGAAACTAAGAAGTACATGTCATATAGTTACATTCACCAACTAATCAATTCTGAAACAACAATGCTACTCTTACTAACACATGCTTACTAACAAAATTTGAATTTCCTATTTTGCCATTACCTTTCCACTTAATTACGAAATAACCATTCAATCTTAATTTCACAAAATCGGGACCTGAAGCCAATTCCTCCAAACCCCAAACCCTTGAAAGCGCTGTCTCTCAACCAGAGCACCTCGCCGGAAATAATGCCTCTAAAATCTCTCTATGTACTAGAAGTTGTTGGCGAAGAGTTGAAGGAGACCATTACTGGACTTCGCAATCCGATCTACAAGGGAGCCAGAATGTAGCGATCGAGAATTTTGGAGACTTATTTAAATAAATATTATTTATTTTAAAAACGTGTCGTCACGATCTTGCTCATTCGTTTTTAAAAACACGTTTTCGTCTAGCCAATAAAGTTAAATTAAATTTATTTACAAATCTTAGTCCAATTTCAATTTATTTAAATGTGTCCCAGTCCATTAGTTATTTTAAAGTCCAATTTTATCAAAAATATTCCTAGATCACTATTTATTTTAAGTCCTCGTTTTAATTATTTTAGGCTCAAACTTTAAGTCCAAATTTTGACTAAATTGAGTCCAAACTATTTTAAATCTGTTGTAAAAATATCGAAATCATAACAACGAGAAATAGATAGAGAGATCTTGGATGGAGAGAATGAGAGATTAGAGAGAATTTCTCTCCAAGAGATGTGTCTATTACAAAGGAAATGGCTCCTATTTATAGGAGTGGACAATGTCACAATTGTAATATTGTAAAGCTTACAGGGATATAATGGTAATGTCATTCACATATTTATATATTATTTATAACACTCCCCCTTGAATGACATATTCCGCAATTGCCTGCCTCATTAAAACCTTGCTAAGAAAACCCAGTGGGATAAAACTTGAGCGAAGGAAAAAGAGTACAGCTGCTCCCCCTGATGTTGGCCATCATTAATCATTGAGTCTAATATCCAAAATGACATCAATGATAAGTAGTACAAATCATGTACTGAAATCTGAAGTACTTCACTGCTTCAGTGCTTTAGTGCTTTAGTGCTGCCTCGTTAAAACCTTGTCAGTAAAACCCAATGGGACAAAATCTGAACGAAGGAAAAAGAGTACAACCGCTGCCTCGTTAAAACCTTGTCAGGAAAACCCTGTGGGACAAAACCTGGACGAAGGAAAAAGAGTACAGCATGACAGCATGATTCTCCCCCTGAAATGTGCAATCAAGTATTCATGAACCTTTTGAATAATGATATCATCTTTCTTCTGGAATATATATGAAAATCTTCTTGTGTATAGCCGATATCATAACATTCTTCATAAGATGTGTATGATTTTCTTCATTTGTTGATATCATTCCAGTATAACAATGTGTTGCTGAATTATAGCTTGTTGATAGCTATGATGATGCCTCAAAAACCTTGCTAGGAAAACCTTGTGGGACAAAACCTCAGCGAAGGGAAAAAGAGTACATTATTCTCATTAATTTTCATCAATACGCTTCAGCTGTTGCCTCATTAAAAACCTTGCTAGGAAAACCCTGTAGGACAAAACCTCAGCTAAGGGAAAAAGAGTGCAACGCGTATTTATTCCTTTTCATGGAATATCACAAGTATATTGATGCAATCTCGTATCTTTTCATCAAACATATCATTCATGATGAGCTTTACTAATTTATCGATTGCATCTTTCACTTCTGGTGAATAATCAAATTTAGAATTTATTTCTGGTGAATAATCAAACCTAGAATTCACTTCCGGTGAATAATAAAATCTAGAATTCACTTTTGGTGAATAATTAAACATATTCATTTTTATTTTCACTTCTGGTGAATAATCAAATCTAGAATTCACTTCTAGTGAATAATAAAATCTAGAATTCACTTCTGGTGAATAATTAAACATATTCATTTTCATATTCACTTCTGGTGAATAATCAAATCTAGAATTGATTCACTCTTATCAAAATCTAGAATTCACTTCAGATGAATAATTAAATATTCATTTTCAAATTCACTTCTGGTGAATATTCATTTTCCAAATTCACTTCTGGTGAATATTCATTTTCAGGATTCACTTCTTGTGAATATTCATTTTCAGGACTCACTTCTGGTGAATATTCATTTTCTGGATTCACTTCTGGTGAATATTCATTTTCTGGTGGATAATATAATTTTGCATATTGAAAATCAATTGCATGCCCAAATATAATAATAGTACACTCCAATTTCACTTTCAACATATTATATCATGGAGTCATTTGTATCATTCTATAGTGATACTAATATGGGCATATTGAACCTTTCAATGATTTATACATGTATGTTCTTGCACTTTATAAACTGCAATTTCTAATTTGCAGGAGCATAATCAATCATTGAAATAGATATCAATTTCGACATATAATCTACAATCATTTTACTTGAAATCCCAACGTACCGCGATCAACTGGTACATCAAAGAATACTCCCAAAGTACCGAGATGAGAAACATACATTTTGATCTCACTCATTGGTATATCAAAGAGCTCAAGCTAGTGATTTAGACTATAGTCTATCCACCATATGTCATGCCAGTTCAATGAAAAAATTTGCGCGCAACGAGTCGTCTTTTACGACTGTGAAATATTTTTCATTTGTACATATAGTTACTGGCTTTACACATTTAAGTATTTGGACTTCAGGTCGCAACGAGTCGTCTTTTACGACTGTGAAATATTTTTCATTTGTACATATAATTACTGGCTTTACACATTTAAGCATTTGGACTTCAGGTCGCAATTTGGACTTCTGGTCCTTGAACAATAATCCCTACATTGGGGTTATATACTTGGCCAAAGTATTATAATTTCATCAACCTCATTTTCATAAGAGGGTATGTAGTCGACTTATTTATCGATTCCATCTCAATATAACATAGAGAGATCTCTTTATATGTTCTATCATTAGGTACCTGAGTCTCTCATCATTTAACTATGTCTCTTTTACTCACTACGAGTATTTAGCCTCAAAGGGATCATTTCAATCATTCAAGAGATATTTATTTTTTTGGAATCGATAGTTATTATGCTTCAGGCATAATTACGCTTCAGGCGTGTTTTCACCATAATGTTCATAAACATTATATTATATCAATCGACTAAAAATGCCATAACACATGTCATTCTTTTAGAGATATAATCTCAATCATATATCTAAGTGCGCTTTGGTGGATTGTATACATATCGCACTTTTACAAATCATAAAGCTTCATAAGCAAATCTTTATTTCATAGTATTGACATGTTGTATGTAAAATATTGCTGCATGAGAAATATTTATATTCAAGTTGTTCTCATAGCAAATAACCTGAGACTTTTAATCTGCTAAACCATTAGCAATATAATATTCTATTATCTCAACTAATTCGTAAAATAATTAATGACTTTAAGATATATTCATGCTAGCATTTATCACTTTGCTCGTAATATCATTACTTGAGCAAATAATCAGTCATTCATTTTCTTAGTGAGATAATTAATTTGCTTTTGAGAACAAGCATCAATGATAACTTGTTAACCTGAATCTTCTGGTTCTTTAATTAATACCATTTTGAATTCTCAATAAATCTCATTTATTGAATTGGAATCTAACCAATCATTATAGAACTTCAGGTTCAGCAAGATATTTCACTTGTACATATGTATGAACTTCTGGTTCAATATAGTATACATATTTCACTTATACGTATGAACTTCTGGTTCAGCAAGATATTTCACTTGTACATATGTATGAACTTCTGGTTCAATACAGTATTCATTTTATCAGTACGTATTTCTGTATAGTTGAACTTCTGGTTCAATACAATATTCAAGGAAATATCTCATCATCTCAATCTTGTCGCCAAATCTTCCCTTATATCGAAAAAGGTAATGACGCATTATCTAATTGTTCCTACCTTTTCAATAATTTATTCCATTATTTCTTAATGGAATCACTGACACGCGAAGCCATCGCTCTTTTACGCGTTTGAATAATGCATTTAAATAGATGATTTGGGAAGAAGGCTAGATCCATAAAAAAAAATGGATATCATAATTTCAAATATTCGCAAATATTATTTCAATCTTCCGGTAAATGTTTTGAAAAGAATTTACCGAGTTCGACTTGAAAGATTGAGGTAAATCTTTTGATATATATTTAAAATATTTTTCTTTTTCCTTTCTTGAGTTTTATAAAGGCTAGAAAATAAATCACTAAAAGGTGAGTATGATGATTTTGTCAAAAGTAAATCTTCACTTTCTCAAAAGACGAGCGAAAATAGTGAAGTTTTTTCGGTTTTTAAATAGCCAAACCTTTTTCATAGTTCATGCATCCCAAAATAACATTTTCTCGTAAGTTTACTTTCAAAAATGTAAGGACCAAAACTTCGACAGATCAAAACTATCTGTATATTTTGTGGATCAAAAGTAGGAAAATGTTTTGGGTATCTAGAAGCAGCCGTGGATTTAGGAAATTGGAACCAAGCGAAAATGGAGTCCGCTTAATATAAATTTAACTTTGTGAACCCTAGAATAAATGGTGGTAGAATACAGAGTATTCTTACTCTTGAAACACACCTCTTTATGTTCCTCAAAATATCAGAGGTGGTAGGATACGACTAGAGTATGGAGTATTTCTTAGGATACAGCTACTCCCGAAATACATCTCTAATTTTGAGGATCATAAATGTTTCCTCCTTTGTATTTTGCATGTATGACTCGTTTATACTTCTTCAGGAGCAATAATAATATCATTTCAGTATGTTTAGATGATAATTTTTACTTCTTCTGGAGTAAATATGTACTTCTTCTGGAATACATAAGTGCTTGTGCAAGAACTTTTCTGGAGTAAAAATGTACTTCTTCTGGAATACATAAGTGCTCGTGCAAGAACTTTTCCAGACATTTATCATCTAATATTCATCTCATAATACTGATGAGATTATTTTCACATTAGCCATATCCGTGCTATTATGTGATATTATTTTATCATACATCAACATTCTCTTGTTGAATAATTTTCATCCACCCTTTCAAATACAGATATTGGTAACTTCTGGTACCATTTGATAAAATATTTTTATCAACATTCAATAATAATAATAATATTAACCTCTAATAATAATTAGTTTGGGCTCCACAAGTTATTTCTAATTCACATGCATGTTCCAATTGTGTGATTAACATGATTATTACTCAGTATTATTAATCATGTCAATCAAATATTATAAAATATGGTTAATATATTAAAAAGTATACTAACCTTTGGTGGACAGCATATTTTCCACTATGAAGATCATGGGCAACACTCAACTTTGATATTTGGTGCTTTCACTATCTTTGTACGTATTTGACTCATTGTTGTCACCACTAATAATTTAGTGGGTATCTTCTTCATAAAATAATTATCACTTTGCACATGTAAGCAGCCCATTACAGTGGGTCATTTCATCATCTCCCAATCGCTCCATTACGCATCTAATGTTGTCTCCATTAAAAATTTCCACTTGCTAAAAAAAATGATGGCAGTTCATTTGGTATCACTTTCCACCATTTCCACCTATTAACATGATTATCACTTTCCACCATTTTTCAGCACTCAGCACCAAGGATCACTTTCCAGCTTTTCCACCAATTAATATGATTATCACTTTCCACCTATTAACATGATTATCACTTTCCACCATTTTTCAGCACTCAGCACCAAGGATCACTTTCCAGCTTTTCCACCTCCACGAGATCCCGCCTATTGCTTTTCTTCTTCCAGCCTGTTGCTTGCTTTTCTTCTTCCAGTAACAGCTGCTCCAGCTAAGAAGTAACTAACACTTGAGGCATCACCTTCGAAGCTGATAGGTAGAAGCTGCTGTTGAAACAAAGAAGTAGTGGCTGCGGCAATCTGGAAAGCTGTTGCTGCAGCTGAAACAGGAGGAGAAGCACAGCTGCTGGTGGATTAATATTATTCCTGATTTTATTGCTACTGCTGGAACTAAGCTTCTGCAGCCTGGAAGAAGAAGAAGGTGTAACTGCCATAGCCGAACTGAAATAACACTGGTTCGAACTGCAGCTGCTGTTAACCGGACTGCTACTGCTGTTTTGCTGCTGAGGTGAACACTACTAGTTGCTGCTGCTGTTTTGCTGCTAAGGTGAACACTGCTAGTTGCTGCTGCTGCGAATCTGGGAGTTGATAGCAACGGCGGGTTTGGAAGCTGTGGTGGAGGCGGCGGTAAATAAAAAAAATCGCGATCGGGGCCAAGCTCACCAGAGAACATACGGAGCATGGTCTCCGGCTCCATGATGGTGAAGGTGGTGGATGCCTGATGCCTCAATTGACATGTTAACGCCGCCGTGTTCACCGAATACGTGGCCCGTATTGGATAGCGCCGCCGCTGGATCTCCCATATCATTGGTTTCATCGCCTTCTTGGCTGCGATGAAATCTTCTCGATCCCATTGATCCTCGGATCCTGATCTTTTCTTGCTAAAGACGTTGAAACCATTGTGATTAATTCTTGTATCTCCTGTCAAGATCCGAGATCCATCTGGAGAACTGTACGAGAATTTCTTTTGGATGATTCACCAAGATTAATTCATATTTTCTGGGAATCAGAAGAACGGTCAATATAGATTTTTCTATTTACTCAATTAGTTAGAGACTCGTGCTGATAACGTGTTGTAAAAATATCGAAATCATAACAACGAGAAATAGATAGAGAGATCTTGGATGGAGAGAATGAGAGATTAGAGAGAATTTCTCTCCAAGAGATGTGTCTATTACAAAGGAAATGGCTCCTATTTATAGGAGTGGACAATGTCACAATTGTAATATTGTAAAGCTTACAGGGATATAATGGTAATGTCATTCACATATTTATATATTATTTATAACAAAATCCAACCCAACTTCTTAAGCCAAATGTTATTGTCAATCATGTAAATCAAAATACTATTCCATTTTTAAACTCTATTCATTCCTAGTTCAAAATAATTTCAATTATTCAATTTGGGTCCATCTTATTCAATCAATTCAAAAGTTTTTTCCTCCCCAAGTACTTTCCTCCCACTGTTGATTTTCATTCCAAAATTTTTCACTCAATCACAACAATCAAGATCTCAATCTACATTACCAATTTTAAATCACAATTTACACATTATATCTTCTCAATCTCCACAACATTCGAGCAGGAAAATTTCTGGGTAAGCTCTCGACTGCATCTCTACTCCTAACCCTCGGAACACCACGACACCAACACCGTCACTTCCCCTCCACCGCTGCCCACTCCACGCACAAACACATCACTGGCCTCGATCATCATCTTCAAGCCATTACCTAAACCTTCACAGCCATTTTTCTTCTACACAGAACCCATATAATTCAATTTCAGACTTCACCCATAATATACCCAAATCCAAATCAATTTCCACAACATTAACCCATCTCCGAAACCACCATAGCCAAACCAAAATTAGACCACCAGCAACTCAAGCATCAACACTGCAGGCCTCAACCACCATGAGCCGAACCCAATTTTATAGCCACCCACATCGGTAGCCACCAAGCTTCACCAAAACCGCAATCACCCGCCACCTCCACTTACAACCTCTGCCCCAATTTGAAAATCAACCAAAACATACCAAAAACCCAGAATCAAAATAACCCATAGACATACCTCAATCACCGACCACTAATGTCGCCAGAAAACCACGAAAATCGAGCCTCGACTGCCTCGTTTTTTCTCTCGCACCAAATCTCTTTTTCACGCACCCACATACCCACTCGTCTCCGTATGTGATGGTGACGCTGCCGCTGACTCTCGACTGGAAAACGAATGCGGTCGGAGGGGCGAACCCGTCGCCCCTCTTCTCTCCATACTCTCTCTCTCTAATGAGTTTAGAGAGAGAGAGAGAGAGTTGAGGAGATATAGATATATATTCTTATATTTTAACATTTTTGAAAATTCACTAATTAAGTCCCTTATGTTTCAAAATCATTTATTTCAGTCCCTCACATTAAAAAAAAAAAAAGGTCCTAGCTCAGTCCTAAAGTTTTTTTAAAAACTATGAATTAGTCCCAAAGTTCATTATTTACGTGAACTAGTCCCAATTCTTCCAAATTTTACAATTTAGTCCCTAAAGCCTTTTAAAAACCTTATTTTACACAAATTCATCATTGTAGAATTTATTATTCCAAAGTTTGATTTCAATTATATACTTAATTTTATAGGACTAGACGAGACGCGAGAACATTAGAAAGTGTTTATCCCGTTTGGTCAATACTCGAGAAATAAGGTAGACTCTTATTTACAAATTTAAGTTTTTCAAAAGTGCGCATCAATGATTATTTGGATTATAAGTTTAGCATGTATGATTGTATTCATGAGAATTACTTGCTTTCTAAACATGAGATTATGTTACGAGAATTTACTTGGTTAAATACATGAGACTTGAACTTGTATTTATTTACTTGTTAATGAGAATACTGATGATCGTTAGACACTCGAGACTTGAATATTGATGCGCGTCGTTACGCACCGAAATTTAAATTAAATATCTTACTTGCAAATTATCAAATTTAATTGTAATAGCGGAAGTAAGAGTCGATCCCACGAGGAACAGGAACTAAAGTAGTACTATGTCAATCAGAATAGATGGGGGGTTCTTGAGTTCAAATATTGTAAATAACTTGAAAATAAAATTAAAAACGTAAATTAAATAGAATATAAATCAATTATTGACAAATCCTAGTTCTCAGGTTCAGTTGTATTCTATCGCAATGTTATTACTTCCCAAGTAACGCAAGTTCAATTTCTTCTTTGATTTATCACCCGTAAATAGTTAATAAGCTCTAACTATTCATATTCTCCCTTAGTTGCATTTAATTAGAATATGCTCTCTAATCAAACATTAGCCATTGAATAACCTAAAACAAGCTCTTTAGATTTAAGACAACAACTATATAATGGTTGAGAAGAATTAGTGTGAATTAGATTATCAATCACACAAGCTCGTGACAATTAACCTAAGTTGGAATTCTATATGAAAATATTAAATTTCCTCTTGCTACTATGAATTGAACAAAAAGACGATTACGGATCCAATCATTCAAAATAGCAAATCTCAATACAACAAATTAAATGATAAGACCTTAATCAAATAAAGAATTGCATTGATTGAATTAAAAACGCATAAGAATCCAACAAATCAAAGTAAAGAATTTAGAACTACATTATTAGTTTGGAAAAGTGATAAACAAAGGAATTAAAATACAACGTCCCCTTTGAACTAGGTGGAGAACTTAGCTGCTTAAAGCCATGAAGAATTCTGGAATTTTCTTTCTTGATTCACCTTCTCGAGTTCCTTAATTCTTCTTCCAATTCTTCAAGCAAGCCGCTCCTCTTTCAATATTTTTTCACTCCTTTTTCTGTCATGAAATTCCCTTTTTATAGCCTCAATTTCGTGCCCTAGCTTTGGGCTCAAGAAATCCCAAAATTATGGAAATATTTAAAATATGGAAATTCTTAACTGGAAAGTTATGGCCGTGACTTTTCCTTTACGGCCGTAACACGGTTTCTGCATATTTTTTATAATTGAAGGTTACGGCCGTGAATTTTCCTTTACGGTCGTGAATGTGTTTCTGCAGATTTTTCATCATTGAAGGTTACGGCCGTAACATTTCCATTTACGGCCGTAACTCACATTCTGTTCATTTTTCTTAATGCGTTGAACACTCTTACGGCCGTGACTTCATTACCTTACGGTCGTAACTAAATTTGCACCTAAGGTCCCCAATCTTCAGTTTTGAGTGCATTTTGGCCCTTTTTCCTTCTTTTCTCTTTCTTTATGATCTTATACCACATAAAATATAGAATGCATTAATAGTACTTAGATAGAATCACATTATTGCTAATTCAAGGATATAAGTGCATAAAATAAACATTAATATAGCACTTATCAAATATCATGATTATGTGTTTTACTACTTTTCTTTTGTCCAGAATCTAAAAATATTTGTTCTACTACTTGATATCTAGACCCCACGCAATCTATATCCGTACTAACAACTCGACAATATAGAATGCTAGTAAGCTCCGATTGAAATTCCTTGAACTTAGCAATTGTGTATACTACCCAAATTTTCAAACTTGGTCACGCATGGGACCATCTGTGAGTATGACTTAAAATTCACGAGAAATCCTTTTTCTGCTTTACAACGCAAAGCACGCTCATATTGCTCTACAAATTGCTTTAGCAATGTTTTTGAATACACGTACTCGTCGAAGAATGCATTCATACTCTTACTGTGCTGAGTTGTCGACACACCAGCCTAGAGACTGGTTTTTAATAAGCATGGAACCCAGCGATGACGTTCTCTGTATAGTCCAGCTAGCCAATCATTCTCGTCTCCGGGAATACGATTCTTAATGCATTTTGCATTGCCCTATCCTGATCAGTAATTATACCTGATGGTGCCTTTCCCCCAATACACTCAAGCCACATACAAAAGATCCAAACAAATGTCTCCATATCCTCATTTGATAATAAACTACAACCCAACAAGATTGAATGGCCATGATGGTCCACTCCAACGAAGGGCACAAACGGAATATTGTACTTATTGGTCAAATAAGTGGTATCGAAGGTCGCCACATCCCCAAATTCCTTATATGCTTCTATGCACCTATTGTCACACCAAAAGACATTCCTCAATCGACATTCATCATTCAAATCAAAACTGAAATAAAACCCAGGACGACTCACCTGTATTGTTGAAAAATAAGACTGAACGCAATTGCATCCCCCTTACCAAGCCTTAGTCGGCTAACCTTGTCGATATAATTTCTGCAATCTTTCTCGATGAATGTCATTTGGTCATAGCCACCCGCTTCAACTACAGCTGAGTTATAGCTTTCATGCATCGAATTTCAGCTATATCATTCACTTCAAGCATTCGCTTAACATCCTCACTCAGATGTCGATTACAATGATATAACCTAGATTTTGAATGACTTGTCTGATGATTATGCTCCAAAATTACTTTGGCCATTACCCACCTTCTGGATACATCCACCATAGCAATCATTCTAGCTTGACACCCATTACGGATTGATGGTTGAGGCTTCAAAGAACTACTTGTTGAGGTATCTCTTCAGCCTTCTCGTCCACATGTATATGTGGCATATCTTACCAATCTTTCTGTACCCTTCCTCGAACTTCTTTTCCTGACTGGAAATCCAACACAGTAAGCATAACGTTTATAAAATTCAAGCAATTCAATGTCGTCACTAAACATCATTCCATGGTTGGCACAATCTCATTACATTCTACTTCGACAACTCGTCATTGACCCTAGTTAACCCATCTCCTATAACATCAATGTTATCAAATGTGTCATCGCCCGTTTGTGTTGTATTAACATTCAATTCCTCACCTTCGAAACACATTCTCGAAAAAAAAACCCCAAAAAAAATTCAATTACCTCTACTAGTTTCTGCCATCAAAACAATAATACCAATTCAACATGACATTCAACATAAATACACAACAATACCAATTCAAAAACATAGCTCCACATATCATATTTAAAAAAATGCTCAAATGGTGTATTACCTTCATTGAACTCAATTTTCAAGTTCACGTTCAACATAAACACACAACAATACCAATTCGGAGCTACTGTTAATTACATAGTTTTAGATTTCAAAAAAAAAAAATGCAGTGGATATAAGACCTTCATTGAACTCCATTTTAGATGGCAGTGCAGTGAAATGTGGAACAAGAGAAGGTGCAGATCGTGAAGCACTTTACCTAACAGCCACCACCACCAGAAATGGGGTACATCGGTTTAAATGAAAATGGAGTGGGAACACAAAGCTACTTCTCAGATTTTTAAGCTTCAATGTAGCATTGCAGTCACCAATGCTTCACCGGAATAAGGTCGAAAACGGCTGACAGATATGCCAGCTCCCAACTGGTCACCGGTTGATGAAAATAATGGACAGTGGATTTGGATGAGGAAATAAGGGAAATGAAACTAGATCTGTCTTTATTATTTCAAAGTGCCAAAATATCGTCATTTTACAATTTATCCGATATATCACAACATATCGTTTGTTAGTAAGTTGTTAGTAAGAATATCATTGTTGATTCTGAATAGCAGAAACTATCTTTTGAACATGCCTTATTTTAAATCTGTAATTTTGGAAAGTTTGCCATCCCCTTTACTTTTTGGATCTAGCACCTGATTACATACCTTGAGTACGGAGTTTTATGTAGAAATCCGTTTTCTAACAACTTATCCACTTCGATTTTCAACGTCTCATATTTCCCAGCACTAACATTGTCCTTGGGAGCTCATGAGGCTACGTGCTTTCGGTTACTAAGACGATTTCCTTTCACGACTCCCCGATTATATTCTGCACAAGCTTTTACTCTATTAGTAGACTAGAGAACTTACATGTAATTGGTAAAGAAATACTTCATCCGTCCTACAAAGATATGTCACTTTTCTTTTTTTAGAGTATATTAATGTCTTCATTTTTTAATATACCCCTATTTAATATGCATTGTTACCAACAAATATGAACAACTCATTATTTAATGTAGGGGTATATTAGGTAGAATCTAGGTAAATTTATAATTCCAACATATATTAATTATATTTTCTTAATCCGTGTAAAAATAAAAGTAAGCATATCTTTGTGGGAAGGAAGAAGTATTCATAATTGCCCGCTTCATAGTAGGCCGTCCAAGAATTTCGTCATAAGCGGACTTTTTATTCAAAATCTAGAAATTCGTGTCATCTGATGAAATGATGAGGTTTCAACGAAGGAATTCATGGATTTTATGTTTGTATAGAATACTCATTGGATCTAGGGGTGGACGTGGTTCGTTTTGGTTCTAATTCCAGAAGAATCAAGCCAAACCATAAATCGATAATTTTTTTACTAATGTAACCAATTGATTTTTTTAAAGATATGGAACCAAACCAGAACTAAACATCTCAGTTCTGGTTTGGTTCTGGGACCATTACTATTTTTAAATAATAAATGCAAATTAAAAGTTGTTTATATCCACTTCTTCATTAGAATCTATCTATATCATTACTAAATAGAAAACGAAACTTTTAGTTAACAAAACAAAAATTTAGAAAAAGTAATATGTTATTCTAAGTCAAAAAAGAAGAAACTCGCCTGAAGGAAGCTCGCCGACTTGTCGAAAATTAGATAATCGAACATAAAGGCCGTTTACACTTATAGATACAAGTTACGATGAAGTTCTGACTCACATTCTACCATGATGCTGTGTGATTTAGGGATGGAATTTACAATTTAAGTTTAAGTTAACTCTTGAGAATTGACGAATTGGACTGATGTTTATATATGCATAAATTTAAAAAAAATAAACATCAATGTCATCGATGGTGACTAAGAAGTGCAACTATTATCGTGTTATAGGAGTGCAGGTAAAGCAGTGTGAATGCGAGTCTATAATTGAAAAGAAAAAAAATGAATTAAAATTAGATTTTAGATTTATGATTTAAAATATTTGTCAAATAGGAAATGAGATAAAATGTATGGTAAATAACATTTTTGTACATTTCACATTTAGAATTTCAGATTTGAATTTTTTAGTGAGATGAATACCCACTAATTTGTAAACATAATTGAGTTTGATTATTGGTTCTGATTCTTGAATGAGAACCAGAACCAGAACCGAAACCAAATGATTATTGATTATAAGAACCAAAGGATTATTATTATTATTATTTTTTTATATATATAGAACTGAACCAAACCACTTGATTTGGTTTGATTTGGTTCGATTCTGGTTTTGTCTGATTTTGTTCGATTATTTTATCCACCCCTAACTGGATCTTCGTTGTCCAATTGTTCTTGTTCAATTCCAAGAATAAGAGAAAATATCCTAAAAAGTGCAAATTTCACATATATTTTCTGGAAAAGTACTTTTATCATATGAGCAACATAGACACTTCCAAGCGACCTGTAACGAAATTTCGGCGGTACAGTTTGTCAACTCTCAACTTCTAGGCCAAAATATTCCTTGAGAATATATTTGGAAACTCTTCCAAATCCCTTCTTTGCTTCTTCCATGTCCTTTAGTTTGGACACTTCCCGTTTTATCTGGTCGACCCTGCTCTGGACAGCATCGAGTAAGTCGGTATTTGGATCCTTCAATGATGTGTTTCTTGAGAGGTCAGACCTTTCCTTATCAAGCTGTTGATAAAGATTTAGGATATAGTTCTTATGAGCAAAAAGCCTTTCCTCTGCGAGTCTGTATTCAAAATCCTGCGATTTCCTTAGTGCATGCAGAATTTCATCAACCTCGTCCTCAAGCTTCAGCGATTCAACACGATGATCAAAACTTGACGATAAAGGCTGAGGCGACCCAGTTTTGTGATCATGTGGCTCCTCATAATTTCGGAATCCAAATGCAAGTTTTGCATTTGGAGACAGCCCTACTATTTGTACAAGTCAATGAGCACAGAAGCCTTTTTTAGAGCAATGAACTTGTTTACAGCACAACACAATAAAATTTAGATGAGGAAGGTATTGAAAACTCACAGTCGTAGGATAAACTAGCAACTTTACCAGATAACTTGAAGAAAATGAGAGGTACAAGTCAATACTCCGGTGCTGTAACGTGCTGTGTTCACTGAACCGGAGGACATATATTTCTAAACTTTCTTTTTAAAAGGGAGGATGATACATATGAAAAAATTCACTATATATTATGACGTATTATATTATAAAAAGAAATCCACAAATCAGAAATTTTTTTAGAAGCATACGTACGAGTTTCTCTATTTTTTTTTTTTTAAAACAAATTTATTATGACACATTATAAAAAGATATCCACGAATCAGAATTTTTTAATAGCATATGTACTAGTTTCCTTTTCTCATTTTTTTCCCCTTTTTTCGCCTATCTTGGATCAGTTAAAAGTCTAGACTAGCACAGGTTAGAACCTATACCTCCAGTAACTGCAGTGTCTTCCTTCTTCCAAATATCCTCGAGGTCAGTTCCATTCCTAAGCTGATGTAATTATCAGATTGGTTATGCCCGTGGTTTATAGAACCCTGGAAACATAAAAAATATGAAAAGAAAAAAAAACCTGTCCATCGACCATTTTCCCATTGATACCTTTTCCATTGCCATTTCAATATGATGCAGCAACTGCTTTCCACGTGTATTCTCCGATCCTCGTAAAACACAAATACCAACATTCAGAATCTTCTCAATGTCATCCCGAGAATCAACTGATTCGCACGTTTGTATAAGCTTTGCAACATGCAAAATAAGATCTGTCCTTGAATCACATCGACGACAATAATACTCGGTTTCCAAACCAATGCTTCCTCCGACTGTCCCAGCCATGTAAGCTCGTAGAGCACACTCGATATGTGCACTGTGTCCACAAACATAGCCGTCTATTTTTGCTTCACATTTAATGAAACTATAGCCTCCAAATGCCATATTGATAATCTTACAACAAAGAATACAACAACAATCTCTGCAGAACCCAGGTTCACTGCAGCAAATATCACAAAACATGACATCTAAAACAGAGTCCGCTGTTGCAGATAAACTGCTGCACACCCTGTTACCAGCTTTACAACACATGTCATCAAACTGAGAATCAGAACCTGAATGTTCTGCAGTTTCCCTCAGAGGTTTGAACAGTTCTATGTCATCTACAAATAGCACAAACAAAATCGTAAAGGTCAGAATCCAAGTCACGCTAAGAATAAGCAATCTACCATTACTCAAAATGCTTTATTATATGTTACTCCATCAATAGCATTCATACTAAAACCAGCTATTTCAGCAGAAACTCTTGTTAAAAAAATCTTTCAGTCATTATGGACCAAAGGTGTGAAATAATATGCATTTTCTCCATGGAAAGAAAGGTGACCCATTTACCAAATGTTCCCAAATGTACACAACTCAAGGAATTTAATCTATTGAAGTAGCGAACCATACAAATATGATATCTAAGTCATTTAACCATCTTGCAAAAGTTTAAATTTCTATCAAAAGTTATTTGCTATCCAGGACTGGCTTTCTGTAATCTGCAAAGACCCAAATTTGATGAAGTAACAAACCATACTGAATGCCTAGAATCATGACATACCAGAACTGTGAACCATTATAAATGTACACTTTGAGGGAAAAAAAAATATATATATAATAACAAAAACAAAAGCTAACCTTTCATGCGTGATTTTGAAGGAATCTTCCAACTAAATGATGCAAAAAAAGCATTAACATCTACATCAGGGAAATTTTTCCGGATATACTGTTCGAGAGAAAGTTTACTTGCAAAACCAGTTTTACGTCCACCCTCCCTGAGACGTGCGGGGGTATACATGTACCTATCCAAAAAATATCCAGAAGCTGCAATTCGTCCCCCCACCTTCCAGCTCCACTTATCACCAGGATAAGGCCAGTCTTCTGGTGCATATGGAAGACCTTCACCTGAATCGTGGAGAGAAACAGGATAGAGGGGCATGCCATTTTCCTTCAGCCCACTTGAGCTGCCTTTAGTTACACTAGCACTGTCAATTTCCATAGACTCGCGCACTTGACTGGTCAATATAAATGTCAAACTCTGCAGAAAGCAATAGAAAAATAATAAAGAAATTGGCATGTTATATAGCAAAGAGAACAAGAATATATTCAAATCCTACAGGACCTGACCAAAAGGGAAACATTCACAGCACTCTGCAAAAATAAAGTGAACAGATTACAGTGACAAGCCAGTTTACAACACAGACGTCTGAAGCAATTATATGCATATTAGAAATCTATATCCTGGACCTTAGAAGCTATAACGAGCTTCTTAGACCTTAATAACTGATTCTGCAGCAGTTCCTCATCTATCATTGACCAGGATCTAATAACTGAAAAAACCAAGGTGTAATTACTAAACAACAAAATTCATCTTTCAGTCAAGTCTGCAACAAATGAGAAGCACCTAAATAACAACTGGAATGACTTTGAAATCAAAGACGAGATCTTTTGGTGTGAAGTGGTATCTGTAAAACATTTGGAGGATATGTTCCTGTAAGTAAATAGGAAAGAGTTCCCAGTCCTGCACATCTAGGTTGCACAGACACGGATACGATACGACACGATACGTCGACACTTGATTTTTTAAAAAGTTTAGGACACGACACGTTGGGGATATGCAAATTAATTTTTTTAATTTATTATTATTTCAGTCTTATTTACAAATAACACATTGTATATTTATTGAATCAAAATGAGGATACCAAATAAAAACAAACTTATAAGTTAGATTTATCATTTTTTTAATTGCATGCATTTCACCCCTTCCCTTTTTCATTTTGACGTATATGGTGTAGCTCCAACACGTGTCGGAGAGTGTCGGTGTCGGACACGACACGCTAGCTCCCAAAAGAGTGTCGGTGCAACCTAGCTGCACATTCAGAACAAGCAGCCACACAAGCTAATCATATCATACAAAACTTTCTTGCTCGTTTTCCAATGAGAAATTTTGTTAGTCTGTGCTTCATTACAGCCAACAAAAACCTCAGAATAAATTTTGTCCGGAATGTCCTTTTTCTCTAACTCCCCTCTTTACTATTTTTAAAATTTGTCCTTCTCCGCCCAGTTTGACGTGTATTCAAGCCTCCCCGTCTTTACTAGTTTTAAAATTTATCCTTCTCCACTAATTTAATTTGACAAGTATTCAAGCAATAAAGTCCCACGACATTTTCCACGACTGATCAAGACAATCTCTAGATCAAAGGAAAAAGAAGTACAATTCCATCAACCTTGCAGCATCATACAATTTGCTTCAGATGGAACATTGCAGTTATCAATTCCTAGTACAACTAAATATTTAAAAACTTGCTGGAGGATATAATTATACCTTAAAAATTGCTCACACCATTATTCAGAGCACTAGATTCGTGCTTAATCACGTGTCTATGCAGACAGACATAAAAAATATGGATTATCTTTTCACAGGAGATAATAACAGGTTTTAACATCTTGCCGCCACCGCAAATTACATAATTTCAGAAAAATCACCTTTTGGCTGCCCGGCTATAAATAAATTTCTATGGTAGCAAACAATTATTGTCAATTGTAGGAGCAACAGTTGATGCAAAACAAAGTAACAGCTGAATCAATACGAATAAATAAAATCATTCAGCTGAACCAACTTTCAAACCAATCTTTCTCGAGAAGCACACACGCTCAAGTCATACACCTCCCAGAAATGCACTCTCTTACTCTGAGAATTGCACAGATTAGGATTCTGAATATGGCACCAATCCTCAATCTGTAAACATAAAAGATCCTATCATAGTAGAGACCAAGAATGGTATCCAAAAATTAACTCAAATCAAACAGCTCTGCTCTCGAATTTAATGTTTGACTTATTTGGAAATCCACGCCTCTTATTACCGTAATTCATTCTAGGAGAAACTTACTGACAAACAGTAAACAACATAAAATTAAGGGAAAAAAATCGAAAACTCGATGCAAAAGGTACTTTCGAGTTGTTAAAAAAAAAGGTTCAACTACGTATCCAATTCAATTGAATAGAATCGAAACATGTGCGAACCATACATATTCATATAGTGAATTGTGAATATCGTTCAGAAACCCTCCACAGAGAGGTTTGAAGGTGGCCGACGGTAATTTTTATTCATAGTATTTGGACAAGAATTTAGATTAAGGAAGAGTTCATACCAAAATGACAACATTCGGTTTTCAGACCAGTTTGCCACAGTTCACCTGCGTCCTTGGTAATTCACCTTGGGTTTTTGTTCAATCAGATTCAGGTACGTTGAATTCGGCTTGATTAGAGGGGTTAATCACGGTGGTCCAGGTCTGATAGGGCCGGGTCGAGTCAGCTCGCCCCACATGTAAGCTCGATAATGACCTGCGTTAAAAAGTCCGTCTATTATGGGTTTCGGGCCGATTACGGGTCAGCCCACAAGTTTCGAACTACAATTCAGATTCGCCCGTTGGCCCATACGGGTTGAGCTCATATGGGTCGCGGATTACAGATCGTTTTGATTTGACTCGTATGAATAAAATTATAAAACATAGAGTTTTTCATGATTATAACAAAGTGTAAATAGTCAAATAAGGACCTATCGTTTTATTTCCCTGTCTATTAAGGCAAGATTAGACCTCGAATCATCTTTCTTTGTCCAATAAAGACATCTGTCTACTGCCGTTAACTTTTTTTTTGAAGTAAATAACCAATTAAGGACATATCGTTTTAGGTAGCTGCCTGTTAATGACCTATCTTTTTAGGTCGCTGCCTATTAAGGACCTATTGTTTTGAGTAAATAGTCAAATAAGGATCTATCGTTTTAGGTCACTGCTTATTAAGGATCTATTATTTAATCAAGGACATATTGTTTTGAGTAAATAGCCAAATAAGGAAATATCATTTTAAGTCGCTACTTATTAAGGACCTATCATTTTTTTATTTTATTTTTTGCAAGATCTTACCTCGAACCACATATCATTCAAGGTTTTGCATTTTATAATTTACTTTTAGAATATTGTCCTATCAAATTTTATTTTTCGTTATAACTTTATTGAATAATTCAAAAAATGCGTTTATGCGTTTAATAATTTATTTTTATTTTTATTTCAAATAGTTATCTTTTAACCCTCTATTGGGTAATACTATTTCGTTTATAAACACACCATTTGAACAATTCAAAGAACATGTTTATATTTTTAATGAATTTTTTCTATTTTTAATTCAAACAACTATATATGTTTTAGTTACTGATAAAAATTGATTTTTTTATAGGTAACTATAACATACTTTTTTGAGTTAAAAATAGAAGAAAATTATTAAAAGTATAAACATGTTCTCTGAATTGTTCAAAAGGTGGTTTATAAACGAAATAGTATTGCCCAACAGAGGATTGAAAGATATTTATATGAATTAAAAATAGGAAAAAAAATTATTAAACGCATAAACATATTTTTGAATTGTTCAATGAAGTTATAGCGAAAAATGAAATTTAATGGGACAATCTTTTAAAAGTAAATTAAAACGCAAAACTTTAAAATGATAGGTGATTCGGGGTAAGATCTTGCAAAAAATTAAAAAAAAAATAAAGATAGATCCTAAATAGACAGTGACCTAAAATGATTGGTTCTTATTTGACCTTTTACTCAAAACAATAGGTCATTAATTAAACGATAAGTCCTTAACAGGCAACGACATAAAACGATATGTCCTTATTTGACTATTTACTCGAAAGAAAAGTTAACGGCAGTGTACTGAGGTCCTTACCGGGCAAAGAAAGATGATTCGGGGTCTAATTTTGCCAAAAAAATACAATAGGTCCTTAATAGGCAGCGACCTAAAACGATAGGTCTTTAATTCAAATTTAATGTTACATGAATTATTTATAATTTTGCAAAGTTAAATACAACGTAAACAAATAACAAGTAAATGCATTTCTAATTATTACTATCAAATATTTATAGTTTAAGTATATCTCAACTAAGTTGTCATCTACTTTACTATAATTTATAGTTTAAGTACATCTCAACTAGGTTGGCACATACTTAAATATAATTTAGTTGTTCAAAAATTATATATTTGTTTGCCAATCAATCTTCAGCAATTGCAAAATTTTTGAAGTCTTCAGTAACATCATCAATAATTTTATCTTACATCCTTCGATCCGCGAATATCCAATCTTTCACGCATATGAGAGCTTTAAAAATATCTTCTTTAAATCTAGATTTTCTTTCATCCAATACCCTGTTATCTGCACTAAAACTAGACTCGGATGCGACTATTGAGACTGAAATTGTTAGTAGATCTCGTGTCATTTTAGATAATACAAGGTATGGTCGCTCATTTGATTTTTACAACCGTAATATATCTAAATTATTCACTTCATCTTCAGGTATTAAACTATAATGATCAAATTTATAATATCTTTCTAATTCAACAGATGTGGTATTCGGATTTGCAGTTGAAGTTGTAGATGAAGAACCAAGAACATTACATTTCTTAGCTATTAGGAAGAAAAAAATAAAGATTTACCTTTAAAAGTTGTATTAGAGTTTGTAGAAGAAGGGATAATTTTTATTGTTACCATATATAATAAAATAGTTGTTATACATTTCATTAATAAAGATTTTCAATTGTCAATTTGTAATATTTATTTTAAAGTTAATGTTTCAGAAAGTGATTCTAAAGCACAATGAACTCCAAATAACTTAATGCGAGGATCCATTACAGGCGCTACTAGAAAAATTAGTGGCATGTTTTCATAATATTTTTTAAACTTTTCCTCCATTAAGTAAATAATTTGAAAGAAAAATGAATTGTCACTAAATTATGAAAATTGTCCAGCAATTTCTACTAATTGTAAAAGTAAAAGATTATTAGTTGGATAATAAACCCCAGAACTAATTTTTGTTGCTTTATAAAAATGTTTCAAAATTTTCATGACTTAAATGCTTTTTCCCAGTCTAAATCAAATATATAAAATTGGTTCTGCGTTGAATTAACAAATGCATTAATAGCATTAGGATAGCCTACACATGATTTTAAAATTAAAAGGGTTGAATTCCATCTATTAGGAACATCATCAACAAATTTTATTCTTCTCAATTCAAGTGTTTTACAAATTGTTGCAAATCCTTATTGTCTAGAATTATAACAAGAAATATAATTAATAGATTCTCTAATTATACTTATTTGTGACGTTATTAATTTCAAACCATCTTAGACAACTAAATTATATATATTACAAACACAACGCATGTAAAATAATTTAGAATCATAAAGTGATGTTGTTGCATCCGGGCCCAAAGAAAGGTACAGTGATCTACCAGCGAAGGCTCAATAGTGGCCAAACGGACCTTAACCCACAGCTAAGGCCTAAAATATCACTTTGGGATGAATGCCGAGGTGGTACGCCAAGCAAACCTCTTTAGCCGACCTGGTTAACGCCTAGCCGATGTGCTTTATGCTCAGCCGGGGCGCTTTATGACGGTGACCAGAAGAGAGATGGAGTCAGTGATGGGACACCACCTTTACCAAGACGTGACAGGCGCCCATCCCATACGAAATGTAGCAATGATTACGGTTGAAATGCAAGGTTGTCACATCCATGAACTAGGGTGATGACAAGTGTAAAGTACGCCACGTGTCGTGATCCGAGACAAGAAGTTCCTCTATAAATGAAGCACAATTATCTCCAAGTGAAGGGTTAGCATTTTTACTCTCTTAACTGAATATTTACTCTCACTCCCTTTTCTCTCTTTTACGCACTTATATTTCCCGCACTCAAATTATATTTGCTTGACATGGGCACTGACTTAGGCATCGGAGTGCAAACGGGAGCCACCTCGGCCCCCTTTGCAAACTGATTGTTTATCACAGTGCGCAGGAGATCCACGTGTTCAAGAGGGAGGAGCTGAGACGTGTTGGTCCAAGGTCCAGCCGGATTTTGTGGTCAACAGGTGTAATCGTTCTAATTAAAAGCTCAATGCATACATTATTAGCACTTGCATTATTAAAGATAATGCTAAATAGTTTATTTAAAACACTGAACTCATTAAAAACTTGTAATAATTTTTCACAAAAAACTGACACTATTATGTGGATATTCAAGTAAACGAAATGCAATAATTCTCTTATGCAATAACAAATTATTATCAATAAAATGGATGGTAACACAAACATAGCCATTATGATTTCCTCCAGACCAACAATCAGACGTGAAACACATAATTCCATCAATTTTTTAAAGTTCATTTTTTAAAGTTTCAGCCATTGTATGTAATAATTTCATAGAATCAGAACGAGCAGTATTTCTACTTATGCTCTTATAAGCAGGTTGAATGTACTTTTGCAGGGACTCTTCAAAATAATGATCTCCTGCATATGTGAAGGGCATCCCACGAGCTGCTAAAAATTTCGACATTCCAACTCGTATTTTTTCCTGCGAATAAACAAAGTTAGTAAAAGTAACTGATCCACCAGCATTAATAAAACTAGTGATTTGAGTTTGTCTAGGACCCAAATGTCCAGTTTCATTTAGATGTTTCTCTTTGTGCCTCTGTAGCATGCCGGTGCCTTAACCATATCTCCAGACTTATGCCTTTTTGCAGATATTGCATATTGATGTACCATCATTTTCGTTTATAGTAAAAATTTGTCACACCTCTGATGTTTGTTTCTTTTTTCTTGAATTTTGAGATGATCCAACTTTTACAACATTATCATCTTCTAACTTTATTGGGGAACAACTATTATTGAAAATAGGATTTTTGAGAAGAAAAATAGCGAGAATCCATAATACAACAGTATTAAATAGTTAAATGGGCAAAAAAAAAAATGATGAATCTGATGATAATATTGGCCGTTGAATAATTATAATTGAGTATAATGTAAGATCTCAAGAGTTTAGATTGAAAATGTGATAAATATTATAAATAAACTTGAATTTATAGTTGATTTTTTTTTTTTTAATACCTTTAGACTTAGATACAATTATACATGATTGATAGTGATACTTAAATTTAAAAAAGAAAAAGAAAAATATATGCTTGCAACAAGCTACAGTTGTAGCTTGCTACAAGTAGCCCTTTTCAGGAGAAAGCCATTGCCTCTCCCAGCTTTTTAATTATTATTATTAATTTTTTTATACAGACTCTCTCCCAATTTTTTAATTTTTATTATTTTTTTTATACAGGCTCTCTCATGTCTTTTTAATTATTATTATTATTATTATTATTATTTTATATCGGTCAATGGGTTAATCGCGACCTGTGAAGGTGTGACCCGCATGTTAAACTTTTTTTACTTGTGACCCGTCCACAGTTCACTTGGGTCACGGGTCGGCCCGTAGTCCCAGGTCGATCAGAGCCGATTTTTTCGGGTCTGGTCGGTCCATCTGTCTATCTTGACATCTCTAGGCTTGATATCAAGGGCTACTTCGAGGTTTTTTTTTTTTTTTTTATAACCCCTAACAATTTTGACTGTTTTAGACATAAATTAGTGATGACAATAGGGCCGAACGGATCGACAGCTCGACTCGCAAAAGCTCAATTCACGAGTTGTTCGAGCTCATCGAGTTCATACCAAATGCCAACATTTGGTTTTCAGACTAATTTGCCATAGTTCACCTGCATACTTGTTGGTATTCACCATGTGTTTTTGTTCAATCAGATTGAGGTATGTTGAGTTCACTTGACATTTAGGTCTACTTCAGAATTTTTGTTTCAACAAATTTTGACTTTTTTAGACTTTAATGTTAGAGGTGGCAATATGCTCAAACGGTGGGGCCAGTCACCTTTATAAAAAGTGCGGTGGGGCCAGTCACCTTTATAAAAAGTTTACCCAACACAGTTTACCAAAGTCCTCTTTCCCTAGTGGTTAAGACTGAGGTATTGCTGGCTGAGGTTCCGTGTTCGAGTCCTCTTACCAGCAGGGTGGAACTGTGCCTCTCCAAAAAAATCTCTCATACGCGTAGGGCCAAGCGGTGTATACTAACCCGTAGGGCCAGGACGGAGGGGGGTTTTCTGGAGTATGGGGCCGCAGTGCGGTGGGGCCGGTCACCTGTATAAAAAGTTTACCCAACACAGTTTTGCCCCCAGGGCACATCTCCAAGTGGCAAAGGGGATGGGTGGTAAGTGCTCAGCGCAGCTGTGTGCTTGGTTCGATTCCCCGCAAGGTGGAATTGGCCTTGTGGCAAGCGGGAGTTATTGAGCGTTTCTCATGCTTACCATAAACCCTTCCACCCTGGCTCCTTGGAGGCATAACCTGGATTTACCTTCCCGAACCAATGGCCTTGGGCGTGGTCGGTTCGGGCCCTCAGGGTGTGGGCTACACCTTTTTTCCGATCAAAAAAAAAAAAAAAAAAAAAAAAAAAAAAAAAAACAAAATTTGATTTTCGGACCATATTGCCACAATTCGCTGGCATTCTTGTTGGTATTCACCGTGGGTTTTTATACAATCACACTCAGGTATGTTGAGTTCGAATTGATATTTAGGGCTACTTTAAAGGGTTTTTTTTTTAGGGCTACTTATTAGGGCCGAGCGGCTGGCCGACTCGACTCAGCTCCAATCACTAAAAAATGAGACGATTAAAACAAGTGGTTGTAAAACGGCCATGATGGCTCGTTTAGTGACCAAACGGTCACCTTTCAAAAAAGTGACAGTTGTAGTCTCCAAAGGTCACAACACTTTACATTATATACTATACTATACCATACATTTCATCTTTATTCTTTTTTTCAAGTTTAACATACACATAAATGGATAATTGTCAATATTTCAAGAATTTGTTCAATGGACAATCTCCAACAACACCACAATCTCGCTTTCACGATGAATTTTTCGGTCTAAACGAATCCCCCATTTCGGAAGATTTGGATTAGGGAGGTAGTCAACCAATTGATTTGGATGACATTGAAGAAGATGTAGATGTTGCTCAAAATTTGTATACCATAGTCCACAAATCACAATCTTGAGTTCCCTTCTCTGAGCCCAACCCCACCACCATCTCAACCCAACCTTCTGTCGCAATTTCTAACTCTTAGCCCATCCCTATCACCATCTCAATCCACCCTTCAGTTTGCAATTTTCGACATTATTTAACAATGGTTGCTGAGTTCTCTAATGACCTCTCATTCTCCCAAACTCGACACTCTTCTCGTTCCATCGAAAGATAATCATCAAATCCTATCCTCTATTTGGCTGTATAGATATTATCATTAATTCAAAAGCTCGATTTTTTATCTTGATTCTCCAGAAGTGGGCTATTGTTTTAATTTTCACAAATTTCGATTTTTCTCCTTTCGTAGGAGTGAATCGATTTTTTGCATCATTAATTGGGAGCTACAAGTTGTGATGGGATTGTTGTGATGGGTGCTATTACATCAATTAGAAGAAATTGCATCATTTGACGTGACTATATAATGTATTAAGAGCTATAGGGAAGACATTGTCACCCCTATAGAGCAATAAAAGGTGTCAAATATTTCCGTCTAAACTTCCCGCCATAAACTTAATGACCTATGGGAGCGACATATGTCGCCCTTATATGTGTGATACACCTATTACAACATTTTTTTGTGACACATTGCAGCATCAGGCCTTAATGATGTGATTTGGGAAAGGAGCTCAAATGAGAAATCAAGACACGGGTGATACTACAACAATCTATATGGAAAATTGAGCAAGTTTCGTGTTGCGCCCGAGTCGAGAATCAAACCGAATCAAGTTGTTTCAAAAGAGACGAAGAACCAACCGGAGTTGAACCACGCGATTGCGCGGCACAACCGGGGCGCGATAGCGTCATTGCATCGAAAAACAACCCGAGAGTTTCAGTTATAACCACGCGATCGCGCGAGGTTAAACCACGCGATCGTGAGGATTCAATAAAATATATAGATGGATTCCTATATTTTCTTCGAACTTATCAAAGAGTGATTCTTTGTGGCATTCATCCCAAACTTATCAAAAATTCACGAGAGTATTTTTGGCGTTCAAATCAGGAACATATCAAGGAAGTTGGACAGATCCTTGTGGCGTTTCGAAAGTCTTGGCTCTTTATTCCACATCGTCGATTTTCGCGTTGTGAATATTAGGTCAAAATTCCACCGTCCACCCACAGCCTAAGTTGAAAACTTTCCGATGATAATTCCGCGCGTCTTGAATCTCGTATCATCTGGTATCAGAGCTGGACTTTGAATTCATGTTTTATTCTATCCTAGTTTTATTTTGATGTGTTTATCATCGAGTCTGTTACATAAATCATCCATATCTTTTTTTTGTCTTGTTTTTAAGTTCTATTATTTTTCGTGCCAGTAAAAAATTTTCAATTTTTGATCCATATAAAATCCCATAAAAAGTCAAAAGTGTTTATTTTCTTCAATTCTTATTCGAATTCGGTTCCGTTTATTTCATCACAATCGTAGTCGAATTTCGGATTTTAAAAAAATATTTTTATTATTTTTTATTTAATTTCGAAAATTCCCACAAAAAAAGGTTATTCCAAAATTCAAGAACCACTTTCTTGAAATTTTAATCCTTTGTTTTATTGTTCTTTTCCATCTCATTCCACATAAATTTCACAATGTCCAAATTTCAAGAAAAATCTTCATCTAGAAGGGATAACAATAAAGATCGAGTGTGGAGGTGTTTGGATTATGTTAAGATGAGGTTGGATAAATTAGATGAAAAAAAGACTGAAGTAAAAAAAGAGTGATCTCGAACAAGCCTTAATGATAAGAGACAATATAGGCGTGATTATAAACCTAGAGATGAAATTGATTTTAAGAGCGGAGTAGATATTGATCCGAAGGAGATTTTGAAAATTCAGAAAGAAATCTATGAGGAAAGAATGAGGTGTGAACCGGTAGAAAGAAAAATGTTGGTTAGGTTGCAAAAGAAGGAGTAGAAAAGAGAGGGTGTGGTTAAATGGTTAAATGAGAGTAAAAAATATATTATAGCAGAGTCTCAAGTTAAGGATGTTGATGTGAAGGAGGAGGGTGAGTTAGAATTGAAGTTAGAAGTGGTTGAAGAAACTCCGAATTTTGAGGTGGAAGATGAAAAATTGGATAGTGAAGAGATGGGTGAACAAAAATATTTAATTGTTGACAAGGAGCACGAGGAGAAAAATAATAGTGAGATTGAAGTGATTGAGACTAATATTGTTGATGAGAAACATGAATTAGAGGTTAGGGTAGAAGCGCAAATTCTGAACTTAGAAGTTGAAGATCCACATTTAGGTAGTGACGTGATAGTGCATGAAAATCTTGATAAAAATGTGTAATAAGAAGAGGTGGTTGGGTGTGAGGAAAAAGAGAAAAAGATGATTGGGCAAGAATTCGAAAAGATTGGGGAAGGTGAAGAGGAGAGCCTTGTTGTGAGGAAAGATGAATTGGAGATAATGAGCCATGAGTACAATGATCTATATCTTGTAACGTTAGAAACTAACATTTCCCACCCTGTTTTGCTTAATTCTTTTTTTTTTTCAAGTTAATTGTACTTGGAAATTTGGGCCACACTTCATTTGCCTAAGGGAGCTTGTGATTTCGATCCATTTACCTAACCCAGGTTACAGAATGCTATTGGTTATTCCTATGACATGGACACAGGGATTTTCCATTTGATTCAGGTGGAAAAATTCTACACCAGACCCCCAAAAGCAGGACGTATTTGAAAAGCAGGCTACAAGTTGATTCGAGGTCGAATCCTTTTCAAGAGAAGGGGATGATATGATCTGGAAAAGGAGTTCAAAGGAGAAATCAAGAACCAGCTGATATGATTCGTGTTGGGCCTGAGTAGAAAATAAAAAAGGAGTGAAGAACCAGCTGAAGTTGAACAACCCGATCGCGCGGCACAACCGGGGCGCCATTGCATCGAAAAACAACCCGAGAGTTTCAGGCATAACCACGCGATCGCGCGAGGTTAAACCATGCGATCGAGCAGTTGAAATCGAAGCAGAATTTCGCAAATTTTATTTTATTTTATTTTTCAGTTTTAGTTATTTTAGCTTAATTAGAACTCTATTTTGAGCCCGTAGCAGTTACCTAGTTGTTGGGTCATTTGTTTTTATTATTTATATATTATTTTCATTCATTGTAATAAAGTTTTGATTTGATTAAACAGTTTATTTAGGATTCAATAAAATATATAGGTGAATTCATATATTTTCTTCGAACTTATCAAAGAGTGATTCTTTGTGGCGTTGGTGCGTGTCGCAATGCACCAAAATAATAAATAATTCCTTACTCGCTAAATATTAATTAATAATGTAGTAGTGAGAGTAAGGGTCGATCCCACAAGGAACGGAAACTAATTTTAGTTGTTCGATCAATTAGAATGGAATGGGGGGTTTTGTTGTTTGAATTGCTTGAATGAAAACTATGCATAAAATAAATAATTAAATATGACTAGAGAATTAATATGAGAAGAAATCTTGTTCTCGGGTTCGGTTGTGCCCTCAATTAATGTTATACCTTTGCTTGTAACGTGTTTCTATTCCTAATTCAATTATCAATCATAAATAATCAACAAGCTCTGATTATCTAAATTCTTCCTTATGTGTATTAATTCAAAATAAGCTCTTTGAACCAATTCTAGCCATGGACAGTCCTAAACAAGCTCTTAGGATTTAATGCACGACTAGTATGAAAATTTAGAAGAATGGATTGAATTGGATCGTTAATTACACAAGCTCGAATTAAACAATCCAAGTCGAATTATTACTAAACCTGCACGAGATTTATTTGCTACTAAAGTAAATATTCAATGACAATTACGGATCAAGAATCTAAACATAGCATAATCATGAATTCAAAGATCAATAATCCAATTGGCCAAATTAAACTATTAATCAAATAAACTCAACGAACAATTAAAACATAATAATTCAACAATTGAAATAAAGGAATAAATTCACGCTACTAATTTGTAGGAAGATAAAATAACATAATTGAATTGACACAACTTCCCCTTTGAACAAGATATGAAATTTAGCCTAACATGGTTGTGGTAGATTCTTCAAGTTGCTTCATGAATTCCATTGTTGTTGATGTTCTTTGGCTTGAAAATCTCCCAAGAATGCTCTATATTTTTCTCTTAATTTTCCTCAATGTGTAGCCTCTTTCAAAAATAATAAAAGTCCATTTTTCTTGTCATGAAACTCCCTTTTTATAGCCTCAATTTCCTGCCCTAGCTTTGGGAGCAAGAAATCCAAAATTATGGAAAGAATTGAAATAAGGAAATTTTTGACTTGAAGATTTGCGGCCGTAACATTCCTTTTACGGCCGTAATTGAGTTTCTGCATATTTCCTTAAATTGAAGTTACGGCCGTAACATTTTGATTTACGGCCGTAACTTTTCCTTTACGGCCGTAATGTGGTTTCTGCTTATTTTCAACTTGCTTCACTACACTTTCACGGCCGTAACCTTATTTTATTACGGCCGTAACACATTTTCTTGCGGCCGTAAATATATTTGTACCTAAGTCCCCAAACTTCATTTTGATCGCATTTTGGTACTTTTTCCTTCTTTTCTCTTCCTTTGTGATCCTATACAATATAAAACATAAAATGCATTAATAATACTTAGATAGAATCACATTATGGCATATTCAAGGATATAAGTGTATAAAATAAACGTTAATATAACACTTATCAAATCCCCCCACACTTGAACCATTGTTCGTCCTCGAACAAAGATTTGCAAGGATAAGAATAGGATTCAAACAATAGATTCCAATTTAGAGACTTGAGGTTGCAACCCACTTTTCTTTAACAAGAATGTTCCATTGCATGATCGGATTGTGTTAGTGTGTGCTAGAGATGCAACGCCTTTTATTTCCCACCCCAATCATGACTCGTTTCCTTTCACCTCTCGTGTTTGCTCACATCCCAACCATGTATGAGTGACTACAAGAAAAATAGTTTCGCCCAATTTTAGAGGAATTCATTTGCGTAAACCGAGTTATTCATGATTTGAATTCAGTCAACACAGTACCCTCGACCACATTCATACCACCAACCCTAGACCAAGCAATTCAAACCACTCATAAGTATATGTAATGGGTTTTAACATCCTCACAAGATATTTCCCTCTTCGCACAAAGTGTATAAGGGGTTGAATTTTCGCTCAGCTCTCTGCATGGATAAGTCAGTACCACAGATTGCCTTACTGTCATAACCGGAGCCAACAATAACACAAGTGCAAAGCGAAGGTCTTTATTTGATTGTAACGGGACTTCGGGTCAGGTATGATAAAAGGATATATTTAGGCTGAGTCGAGAAGGAATTTCGCAAACTAAATCAATTCAAAATAATATTACTTCCTTCTCCCTTAATATGATCTTCATTGTTTCCCACTACCCAACTTTGTTCAAACTTGAATCTCGTTCTTGCTTTTCTTTTCTCTTTTTTTTTTTTTTTTTCACAAGTTGAGTGTTTGACATCCTCAACTACTAATTTTCATGACTAACTTTCTTTTCATTGCTTTTTCTCTTTCGATTTTTTTTTCGATTATAGACTGCAACTTTTTCTCTTTTTTTTTTCAAATCATTACGCAGTCATCAATTGGCACGAGATAGAATTACAATCCCCTGAATTCAGTCCATTTCACAACCAATGCTCAGCACAAGATAACCATTTCAACTTCTTGGACTAGACCATAGCACAATCCTCGATCAACAAAAGCTTGCGAATCCCTTCTCTATGGGTTCAAATCAAAACAGAGATAATGCGAAAGAAAGGGTATTCGTGGCTTGTAGCGTAGCATAAAAATTCAAGGAAAGGCTAAGGCTCAAAAGGGCTTCTAACGGTCCATGTAGCAAGGTAGGCTCTTTTAGCAAGTTAAATTTGGTTTAACCTATTGCCTTTGCTATAATTTGCACTTGAATCAAGAAGCTACAACGGTATGCACAAGAAAGCACATCCAAGCATAACCCAACCATGCAGGACACACATCAAAGAATTACGAGCTCATAAGTATTAAGAACAGCTCTTAGGTTCAAAAGCTCACAAATTATGGTTTTCGTGTGTTTTTCCCATCCAATTATGAGTTATAGGTCATTGCTTGATCTTCATTCCAAATCTAAGTCCATTGGTCGAGGATAACGATTAAAAGTATTCAAACCATGACTACTCACAAAAGTATAATAATTGGGACGTTCAGGAGTATATATGTAGGAATAATCTGTCTATTGTGGGTTAGGTTGACTAGGTTGTAGACATTTGAATATTTTACTTTTCATTTTCAACCTATTTGTGAAGTTTTGGACGAGATGATCTCTATGTGCTCAATTTATATCCAATTATGCAATGATTTTTCAAAAAAATGAACCAAAAGTGGGGTTGCTTCCTATCAAAGTATGGTTTAAGACCTAAGTAGCATAGATAGGTGGCAGAAGTAGATAACAAGATTAAAATGGGTGCTGACTCAACATGAATTTAATGTTTCGACTACAGAAAGAGGATAAAGACATTAAACTCACAATCAATTCCATTCCCCCCACACTTAGACAAAACAATGTCCTCATTGACAAGCAAAACAATAAAAGGGGAGTTATGCGCGAGGGCTACGTGCTATTAAAAATATGAAAAAGACAGACTTACGGCCGTGAAGGTATGACTTACGGCCGTAAGTCACATTCTGAAATTTTTTTTAAGGAAACAATTACGGCCGTAAAAATGTAAATACGGCCGTAATAAGGCCTCTGTATATAAAAAAAAAAACTGGAATTGAGTTACGGCCGTAAAAGGGTATCTTACGGCCGTAACTAGGCCACTGGAAATATCATGTTTTTTTTTTTTTTGAAATAAAATAAAATAAACTAAAAATAAGAATACGAAAATAAAGAGTCGAGGAGGTAAAGAAACTCCCCTCTCGGGTTGCCTCCCGAGCAGCGCCGCTGTTTACAGTCGTTGGCTCGACTGAGTCATTTCTCATTCAACCGGGATTAGGTGGATTCCCAAAGCTCAATCTCCTCTTCGTGCTCTTCATTAGTGCCTGCAAAATAGGGGGTAGAGGTTTTTCATCAGAAATTGGTAATGAGATGGATAAGATTTTACCTGATTTCGGAGACTTTGGACAGTCCTTTCCACCAATATCGAGAACTTCCTGTACTAAAGAGTCATTCACATTAACAGAATAAACAGGATCTTCATCAAAAATTTTCACGGAGTCATAAATATTGAATTGAACATTTTCATTATCAAATTCCATGGAAAGTGTGCTACTACTAACATCTATCTTAGTTTTAGATGTTTTCAAAAATGGTCTACCTAACAAAATAGGAGTAGAGTTGGGGGAGTGGTCATCATTCATGTCCAATACATAAAAATCTGCAGGAAATACTAACCCGCCTACTTGTACTAAAACATCTTCAACTACCCCATCCTGATATGCATTGGAACGGTCGGCTAGTTGAATGATAACACTAGTTTCAGTCATTTTAGCAAGTTTCAATGAAGTGTACGTAGATCTAGGCATTACATTTATGGATGCTCCTAGGTCTATCAATGCACCAAAATAATAAATAATTCCTTACTCGCTAAATATTAATTAATAATGTAGTAGTGAGAGTAAGGGTCGATCCCACAAGGAACGAAAACTAATTTTAGTTGTTCGATCAATTAGAATGGAATGGAGGGTTTTGTTGTTTGAATTGCTTGAATGAAAACTATGCATAAAATAAATAATTAAATATGACTAGAGAATTAATATGAGAAGAAATCTTGTTCTCGGGTTCGGTTGTGCCCTCAATTAATGTTATACCTTTACTTGTAACGTGTTTCTATTCCTAATTCAATTATCAATCATAAATAATCAACAAGCTCTGATTATCTAAATTCTTCCTTATGTGTATTAATTCAAAATAAGCTCTTTGAACCAATTCTAGCAATGGACAGTCCTAAACAAGCTCTTAGGATTTAATGCACGACTAGTATGAAAATTTAGAAGAATGGATTGAATTGGATCGTTAATTACACAAGCTCGAATTAAACAATCCAAGTCGAATTATTACTAAACCTGCACGAGATTTATTTGCTACTAAAGTAAAGATTCAATGACAATTACGGATCAAGAATCTAAACATAGCATAATCATGAATTCAAAGATCAATAATCCAATTGACCAAATTAAACTATTAATCAAATAAACTCAACGAACAATTAAAACATAATAATTCAACAATTGAAATAAAGGAATAAATTCACGCTACTAATTTGTAGGAAGATAAAATAACATAATTGAATTGACACAACTTCCCCTTTGAACAAGATATGAAATTTACCCTAGCATGGTTGTGGTAGATTCTTCAAGTTGCTTCATGAATTCCATTGTTGTTGATGTTCTTTGTCTTGAAAATCTCCCAAGAATGCTCTATATTTTTCTCTTAATTTTCCTCAATGTGTAGCCTCTTTCAAAAATAATAAAAGTCCCTTTTTCTTGTCATGAAACTCCCTTTTTATAGCCTCAATTTCGTGCCCTAGCTTTGGGAGCAAGAAATCCAAAATTATGGAAATAATTGAAATAAGGAAATTTTTGACTTGAAGATTTACGGCCGTAACATTCCTTTTACGGCCGTAATTGAGTTTCTGCATATTTCCTTAAATTGGAGTTACGGCCGTAACATTTTGATTTACGGCCGTAACTTTTCCTTTACGGCCGTAATGTGGTTTCTGCTTATTTTCAACTTGCTTCACTACACTTTCACGGCCGTAACCTTATTTTATTACGGCCGTAACACCTTTTCTTGCGGCCGTAAATATATTTGCACCTAAGTCCCCAAACTTCATTTTGATCGCATTTTGGTCCTTTTTCCTTCTTTTCTCTTCCTTTGTGATCCTATACAGTATAAAACATAAAATACATTAATAATACTTAGATAGAATCACATTATGGCATATTCAAGGATATAAGTGTATAAAATAAACGTTAATATAACACTTATCAGGCGTTCATCCCGAACTTATCAAATATTCAAAAGAGTATTTGTGATGTTCAAATCAGGAACTTATCATGAAAGTTGGACGAATCCTTGTGACGTTTCGAAAGTCTTGGTTCTTCATTCCGCATCGTCAATTTTCGCGTCGTGAATATTGGGTCAAGATTCCACTCTCCACCCACAACATCTCGAATTTTATCACCTAAGAAGGAAGTACAAATAAAAGATAACAAAATTGATTGAAAATTGATTTAAAATTAAATTAAACTTTAAAAGTAAATTATTGACTTAACAGTTTCCAAGTTCCCCAACAAAAGCCTTCAAGTTCCCCACGGATTGCTATATCCAACACAGTGGCTGGTTGGTGTTACAAATAATTCTGGAATATGTAAATAAATATGTTTTGATTTCGGAATATGTTTTGAATTCAACAAACAGAATCAGAATCAAGGAGCCGAGGCCTGTGCGGGCACAGTTTTTTTAAAACAGATTCGCTCTCTCACCAATCCGTGCTTGAGTTGTAACCTTCATCGTACCCGTCAGAAAAAGCTACGAAGTTAATACTGGAGATGTCATTTGTGCCTTTCAAGTTTCAACATCTGCCGTTGGGCATATAAACTTATTACGAAGGTTACTTCAATTCCATTCCTGCTAAGGGTCTTTGCAAATGTAAGGGATGGATTAATATGGCCTGGTATAGGAAAAGTTATTAGAAGCACATAAGGTCGAGCCATTTCAAAATTTGTGTGGGCGAAAATGCAGAAATAAGTTGATAGCATGGGGCCTTTGGGATGTATATATAGCGAGAAGACAAATCATGACGTTTGAGATTATGATTTGCAATTCCTCAAATTTCATAAATATTGAATAATGATATTTGATCACTCAAATTTACCACCCTATATGACACCCTCTCACATGCGATGTGTGGGGCCTCATTTATTAATTAGCGGCCTCACACCCAGGGACGGAGCTAAAATTTCGAGTGAGTGGGGACCAAAAATTTTCAAATGGTGGGAGGGGGTGGCGGATTTTTTGAACAAAAATGATTGAAACGACGAAGCAATAAATCAAAAATTAAACTAAGTTAACTAACAAGTAACAACTAACCAGTGTAAGGTAGTAATTCACAAAAGAAAAGACTTATAACTGAAAAATAAATGTAAACTTTCAAGGTGAGAGATACTAGTAATGAGCATTGTATCACTTCTTGCATAAATATAATGATTGCAGAAAGAGAATTAAGATCAAATGAAATAAATTCAAGATGCCAATTTTATTTTATTTTATTTTATTTTTTGGACTCAAATTTTTTTTTTTTTTTTTTTCAGTGGGGGCCAACACCCCCACTGGGCCAACAGTGGCTCCGTCCCTACTCACACGTCATGTGAGAGGGGTGGCACACAGGGTGATATCCTTTATATTCAAATAGCATGTTCCATAAAGATTTTGATAAAATTTCGTACTGTAAATTTTAACGAGTTTCATTGGATCTAAACATAGTTTTATATTTCATGAGTAAAAAAATCTCTACTTTTTATCAAATTCTCCATGGAACTAAGCAAAATAGACCACTTGGAGTTTAATTTTAATCTTCTCATTATCAACTTTGAATTGTAATTCTTTCCTTCGGAATTTCTTGATATCACCCAAAAAAAATTTAAATTTGTAATTATAAAATCTATAGCCATATTATTTATGTAGATAATTAATAATTTTATAATTTTAAATATTAATTTCAATATATTTAGAATCGAGGAAATAAACTATTTTCAAAAAGAAAAGAAAATTTAATTTAATTTAAAAATAGAATAAAATTAAACTTTACCAGAAGCAAGCAAATAGAGAGCATCAAATTAAATAGGTCAATATAAAAATAAAAATAATTTTTATTATTGTATCGAGTGTTTCTTGCAAAACTCATTCTATATTTTAAGAGTAATTAAGGTAGGAGTAGAATGTTCACAACTTAGCCCTGGTTGACTATCATTATTTTAAATTCATTTTTTATAGTGCTCATTTTTAATCATCCATTTATACAACAAATGTTTTCCCCATAAATCCAAAATTTTTACCTGGACATTTTCCTAAAATCATTATTCAAAAACTCAATTTCCCAAAATAATGGATGGCTTAGATTCTATTGAATTTCTTAAGATTTTAGATTTTCGTAGATTTCATAAGATTTTGATAGAATTTCATACTATAGATTTTAATGGCTTTCATAGGATTTTATAACATTGTTTTATATTCACGTGTAGCTTCTAAAAAATTTATTGTGTATCCCTAATATGGGGTTCAAATTTTTAATAAGATACAAGTTTATTCACTTATTTATTCTTCTCTTTTTTCTCTCAAGTTTAAAACATGTTATCAGCACGAAATTCTAACCAATTGAGTTAGAAAAATTTATTAAGCTTTCTGCTCACAAATTTCTAGCCATTAAGGTAGAAAAATTATTTTCCCTTTAAATCGATATAATTATTTGATTTGATCATATCGTTTGGTCTATACAAATTTAAGATAAATAAATATTTACTTGAATGTAATTTTTTATTCAATATTTTAGTACCATATTCTAGAATATGATATTGTATTATCATTTTTGAAAAGAAATAATATAAATAAATATTTTAGAAGAATATTAAATTATAAATCTTGAAACGAAACAATCCAAATCAATAATCCAAAAGAATATTATTGCATTGTTTGAAAAGAAATAATATAAATCAAGATTTTAGAAGAATAATTATAAATCTTGAGAAGAAACAATTTAAATCAATTCCAAAATAATATTGTGTCATTTTTTGAAAATGAATATTATAGATATTATTTTGTTACTCCATAATAGGCACAAATTCAAAAATAATAATATTATATGTATAATATATTGTTTTAATCTATGATATCAACTTGTGAATGTATTCTTCTTAAAGTCAACATTCTTTATATTTATTCAATGTATATATTGTAATTCTTGTCGAATCTCTTTACATTTAAATTGATAATTCACTATGTTTTTACCCTTAAAGTAGCGCAATAGTATAATTAATGTTTCAAAAGAATATTAATAGGAGAACTATCTATTATAAATAATTTATTATTATTACAGAAGTATCACAACATTATAATTAATATTTCAAAAAATATTGTTCTTGAAAAGCATAAATTATAATTTTCAACATTTCAGAAAAATATTGACTATTATTATTGAAAAATCTCAATTTTTGAACTATAATTATAACAGAAGAATAATAATTGCTCTCGAAGATCATAATTTTGAAAGTTTTATTATTTTATTAATGTTATTTTATTGCTTCCAAAGAGCAAATCCTTATTTAGGTTCAATATTTTAAACAGTTTCCAAGTTCCTCGACAAAAACCTTCAAGTTCTTAGCGGAAGAACCATCTTCCTGCATAGCTTCCCTTGCTGAACTCTTCCATTTCTTAGCATTCTCAACCATTGCATGTTCATGGTCAAAACACTGAATTTTCATTATTTTAAAAAACTTCCATACAAGAACATCGTAAGAAATTTCAATTCTTGCATATTGGTCTTGTTCAAATTCCACTTAAGCCATTGTTCATACTTGGCTTGTATATTCCTGTTTTAATTACTCTTCGTGATCAAAGACATTCAAACTTCGAGCATTCACTCCTCACCGTTCTAGAATCAAATCTAGAAGGTGGTCCTGGCTTCTCAAATTGCTATCCAAACTTCACAATTAGTCTTTTTGATAAACATATCCTTAAGAAACTTCACGTTCAAACTAAGTATCTTAGTTTGGATGAATCAAATTCATGTGCTGTAATATACAGAGTATATTATAAGCTTCTGGGTATTAATCTCAACATTCCTGCTCTCTGTAACAATGCAACCCCGATCTCACGACGCAAGAACCAGGGGTATATTAAACCCGAGACCCGTTACGATGCGGAGATAAGAACCACAAAGGGGGAACGCCACAAGGAATGTCCAGATCCTTGATAAGTTCAATTGTTTTGAACGCCACAAGATTTGAATCTTGATAAGTTCGTTGTTTAAAGGGAAAATCCTCACCTTTAGAGTGAGTAAAAACACTCAATAATTTTATTCATCAAAAGTATTATGTTTTTACATTGAATGGAAAAGCATATAAATAGGCAAAATAAACCCTAGTCGCTAACTGACTCTGAATAGAATTCTAATTAAGCTAAAATAGCTAAAATAACTAAAATAATCAAAATAACCAAAATAAACTAGAACTAAACAAAACCCTAACCTCCTAATTAATTCAAAACTGCGGCGCCTAAGTTACGATCGTGACTTATGAGTTTACGGCCGTAAGTAAGCTACGGATTAAAAATTAAAAACATATGTTACGGCTGTGACAAGTTTTTTTACGACCGTAAATGACCTTCTGAACAAAAATAAAAGTTACAAGACTTTGGTTACGGCCGTGAATAATTCCACTTCAGTTTACGGCCGTGAGATCACATGTTACTGCCATAACGGCCTTTCTGCCCAATTTCTCCATGATGATTTTACGGCCGTAAGAACGTTTCTGCTCAATTTTTTGATCCTTTGACATTAATTGATCTGATTTGAATCTCAATTCGAGCCCAACATGAAATTTGTTCATTTTCCTATGTAGAATATTGTTGAATTGCCCGTGTCTTGATTTCTCATTTTTGACGCCTTTTCCAGATCACATCATCCCCTCTTCCTTTAAGATGATTAGTCCCGAATTATAACATTGTTCTTAGCTTCTTTTCCGGATCACATCAGCATCTGATATGCAGCCTCCTTCCGAAGAAATTCCTCTTCTAAGAAAGAAACTTCATAGAAGAAGTTTATCTTCTCAACTTAATGTCATTTCTTCTAGCATTGATAGAAGATCTGAATTAAAAAATGATCAAACTCCCAAAGTCAAAAATCTTCGAAAACTTTTTCGAAAAATATTTTCAAAAGAAGAAATTGAATCTTACTGGGAAGAGTTCTTTACTCAACCAGAAGATTTAAGTTTTTACAAATGGATTAATTTCAAAGTTTTTGGTAAAAGAAAATCTTCTTCAAAATCAAAATCTTCTTCAAAATCCAAATCCATTGAAGCTACCAATTCAAAATAAAAAATCTTGAACACTTCTTCAAGTAAAACTTAAATCTGAGTACCCTCCTCTTGAAGAAATCATTTTTCCTTATGGAAATGCAGAAGTTACTGCGTCTTCTTTCAAACAAATTCCTGAAGATAGAGTTGACAATGCAGCAGCCAAAACTGTTGATGTCATGAATCTTCAAATCCAGAACAATTACACAAATATTGTTCTTCATTCTATATGTTCTCAGTTAACCAGAATTGAAACAAATTCCGAAACTGATAACAAATCCAAAATTCCTTTTGATGTCTTCACTGCCATTAGAGATTCTCCCTCATCTTCATCTTGTTCATCAAAATTCCCAAAATAAGTTTCCGAGATGATTTCAAAACTGGTTTAATTATTTTGGATTTGAAGAGAATGTTCTTCCGAGTCTCTCTCTTCAAGGATTCTATCATTTCAAAAATGAGGCAAAAGATTTGCTTAAGCCTCAGGAAAATCTTCTCCTTCAATTTTAAAGTCTCGTGGATTATTTGTTGGGACTTTTTTCTTGTTCAAAATTCAAATGATTCTTTCAGTCTAAAAAGGATTGTTAGAAGATTCAAAATTAAATGGTGGGCCAAGTTCCATGAAACGAATTGCTGTCCTAAGGCAGTTCAATCTTGGATTGTTCAAAAAACAAATGAAGGACTACCCTAAAAAAAGCTTCAAGAAAGACAAGCTGATTTTCTTGCTGAAAAAGGAAGATTATTAGCTCTTCTTGCAAAATGCACCAGCCCTGAGGAAATGTCAATTTTAACAGAGAAAATTGTTGCTCTCGCTGAAAACTCCTCTTCAGTTCAAGATACTATAGAAGCGAGTTCAGAAGCAGATTTTAATGTTGATGACGACTTCTATCAAAATGAAGACGACTGTTGTGGGATTAACTTGGATGAATCCCTTTAGGACGAATTTCAAACTACCAAATGACTACACGGACGCAGTTTCCTTGATAACCTCATAGATTACCTTGTTCAAAAATCAAAAGAAATTCTCCTCAAAGTTATTCAAGTAAAAAATTGCTGTCAAATTTAACTTTAATAAAAAGATGCTCTCTTTATTAAAGATTGATTTGTTTCAAACTTTCGGTGGAGTTGGTGGAGTGGTTGGCAAGTTTTTGGAAAAGCTGCAGAAAAACTACTGTTCAATCAACGACTTTCAAGCTTCAATCAACTGTTCAAAATTCCTACTTTTTGAAAAGTAGTCGATAGAGTACTGTTCAATCACTGTTCAATCAAGATTTTCTAGCTGTAGTTTACTTTTCAAGATTCCTTCAATGTAACTTTTCATTTCTAGTTTCTATAAATGATAGGTTTCATTTCATTGTAAGACAGAATTAACCCGAGAGATAAAAATTCTCTTTGAGAATAAGTTATCCAAAAGATTAATTTCTTGCTTCAAAATACTTTCAATATTCTTGTAACGTTCAATATTCAATCTTTCAATATTAATCAAAGTTTTTATCTTCAATTGTTCCGATTTCATTTGTCATTTATTCAATATTTTGTTGTTGTTCTTCAATTTATTCCGCAATATTTCCTGTCTACCTAACCTGGTATATATATATATATATATATATATATATATATATATATATATATATATATGTATATGTATAGTAAGGTAGCGATTTTTATTATTTTATTATTTTATATTTTTGGTTTGATGTATGATTGCCTACATTGTTGAGAGAATCGCGTGTTGATTCAAATCTTATCATTTGTTAATTATTGTTTTCCAAGAAAACTATCATTTATTACATGAAAAATCTTTTTGTAATTACTAAATTTTTGGACATTTCCAAATGTGACTTTTTATTATGATATACTGTTTTATTATTTTAAAAGATAAATATGTTAGTAAAAAGTGATTTGAGAAATGGTGAAATGTTGTAATAAAGTGTTGTCTAAACCTAAACAGGTGTTTATCTTTAGGGTACTTACTAAACATTTTTCGTGCTTATTTCATTTGAATTAAAAGTAGATCATTTATTTGGGCTCTACACGTAGAATATTTGAACCAAAAAAAAAAAAAAAGAATTAAAATAATGGTTGGAATCATTATAATGGCATTCTGCATAATAGATACTTCCATAAATGCATAGAAATTAATAGCCTTATGAGGGATTTCATTCTTGATTCTTCAATCCTAATCGCCCGAATATCTCATTTTCTTGGTCTTCAAAGAGTGTTTGGATCTATCCTTAATTTTGATTATGAAAATCTATGAATCTTGATATATAGTTTTTCTTCTATTCTGTCTTGATCTCCTCCTCTAGTGGTTGTCCATATTCTTGATTTATAAGAGATGAAATTAGGTTAAGAAACATGTCCAAATTGAGTTAAAAAAAAAAAAAGTTTCTCTGTGGAGCATGCATCATAAATCTCTCTGTAATTGTCAGTATTTAGATTATATATTTTTATCTTGAAATTCGATTGGGGTGCTTTAAAGTGCATTGAAAAGTTAACTAAAATGGATACAATTCATGTACATATATAATTCTTCTAATCAGGACATTTATTATGCCAAAAGTGGTCTCAATATCTGACTAGCTATCTGAATTTGGAAAAATACTTTGATTATATTTCAATGCTTCACTCATATGGCTTCTAACTACATCCAATTGATCTCTAGTGATCTTCAATCAGTGTTTTATGATCCGAGCCAACTATTGGCACTTTGATTCCCGAAATTTGGAATTCTTCATTTATCGCACACTTTGACCAATTTTACTTCTTTAGCGCAAATCACCATCAAATTCAAGTTTTACATTAAAAAAATCAAAATAAATACACAATTAAGTGGAAACACACTTATATGATCTATCTTTATGGCCTAGATAAGTGTAGATTCAAAATTATCTCAACTCCAAACTTAAATTCTTTTGTGTCCTCGAATAAGATAAAATATTCACGATCATGTAAGCACACCCAACATAATAAACTAAGAATAAATTTTATAAACTCACAACATATTAGATGAGTTATTATCGTATTTGCTTCAGGATTCAAAATTGATAGTAATCCCTGAAATTTTTTTTAGAAAATGCTATATAAGTTTTAAATTATTTCATACTCGACCTGTGTTTGCATTTGTATTTTTAGTCAACCCAATCATATAAATGTGTTGAATTGGTGATCTCCGATCCTTAATGGTCAAATTTTCACTTACCCTCTCGTGATATGCACTTTTCTCCAAATTTGTTATTTTCTCTCTAACCTAATGGTGTTAATTTTAAGTTTGATTCTTAATTTACTACTTCCTCTATCCCACAAAAATAGTCCCCTACTCATTTTCACAAGATTTAGAAATGTCAATTAATGTTAGAAAAATAAGTTATACTATCCCTTTTTCTAATATACCCATAATAAATTTTGTAGTTTTCCATAAAACTGAAGGAGTATAAATTTATTTAGACTAATAAAAAACACATTAAATAAGGGAAAATTTGGAGATAAAATATTATCTTCACTCTCAAAAAAGAAAGTGAACTATCTTTTTGGGACGGATAAAAAAGAATAGTGGACTATCTTTGTAGGACGAATGGAGTATTATCTTTCCCGCTCAAGTTTGGTTGGGTCTAACCAATGATAGCATCTACTTGGGTTTGTGATAATTCTCCTTTGATTGAGTGTCACAACCTTCATACATCCACCAGGCAAGTCAAACTCACTTCTTACCTAAATCTCTTAAATAAAATTAAAGATCTAATATAGCTAGTTCTCTTTTTTCTTTTTTTCCTTTTTTATATATCCTTGTGTAATATCTTTCTCTTTTAAGCTTTTTAAATGACCCATATAGTGAACTTTAGTCCGATGTTCTAAGTCTAATAAACCATAGAGCAACGAGTTTTAAAATACCACTACGGCTCAATAACTCGAGTAAAAAAGTTATAGAGAAATGATAACATATTTATGCAATATCTTCTTCCAGTTCTGATGAGAACCAAGAAAGTCAAATCTCGATTTGCGTCTTGTGGAGCCAATGAAAAGATTCAAGGCCAAGGAGGTTCAAGAGTCGATGGTGGAACTCATTCGCAAAGTATAGAATCAGGTCCAAATGGAAGACATGACAAAAAATGATCCAAGAATCAAGTTGGAAATAAAATCATAGAAATGGTCAAAAGTTCAACCGTGTAGCCGCACGGTTGAAACATCGTGCGGCCTCGCGCGTATAATGTTGGAGCTTTGGCAGAATGTTCAATCTGGGCTGGAGAGAAGCTTGTGTGGCCGCAAGTTTTTGTACTACGCGACAACAGGTTATCCCGAAAAATCCAAAACTCAGGACTTTTATTATATTTTCTATTTTTCTTTATTTCTATAATTACTTGTACTATAAATAGAACAACCCCTCAAACCATAATTATTCAACATTGTTCATTGCGAGTGCAATACACTATTGAAGGTAAATCCCTTTTATCAAGTTTCTCTTTGGAATTTCTTCAACTTCATTTAAGGTTATTATTCTTGATTTGTTGTTGAATTCACAATCTTGAAATATACTTATTTCTATTCATTGAGTTAGGGTTTATTCCTTGAGATTTTGGCTAGATTAAGTTTGGGTCAGGATCAATTTATTACCAATCTTAGTTTTCTTGGGTTAATTTCATTGTTGTGAGAATTTTTTATCAACACACCAAAGGGGTTCACATCATTTGGTATCAGAACTTGGTTCTAAAATTGGTAAATATATCATTTAAAGTGTTGTTCTTGTTTTTATTCATCATATTCAAAAAAAATAAATTCAAGAGAAGTATTTATTGTGCATTTAGAGGTTTGTTCCCCTCCCAATGGTGGGAGGGGAACAAAAAACCTCGCCCCTCACAAAGGGGCCCCGCCACGAGGAGGTTAACAAACCTATGTGCATTTATTGCTTTAACTTTGAATATTTGGCATTAATTATCACCTTGAGTTGTTGGAATTTCACAATCGCCTATGCTACATTTATTCAAGGCTATTAATATTGTTTACATGGTGTTTGATAATTTGTCTAAAAGAAAACTGCACTATTTGCGCCTTGTTGTTCAACATCCAAGTCATGTAACCTCTTCGTTGTTTTTCAAATCCTTTGTTACTTTGTGTTTCTAAGTCTTCATCCTACACACTAATCCCTTTTGAATATAGCAAGCAAAGAAATTTCACTTGCTGTCATGTCTACTCACTTCTAAATTCTTCTTGTTTGATTGTGGTTTAGTTTCACAAGAATTAATTTTCTTGGTCTAGTTTATTACCTTCTTTGAGAACTTGAGAAAGAAAAATCTTGAGTGGAAAAAGGCAAGAGTGGTGAACTCATTATCGGGTAAAGCCTAAATTGAGTGAAACACGAAAGAAAATATTTTTGTGAGAACACTTTCACACTTGCAAAACATGTCCAATGCAAATACTTCAAGTGGGTAAGATTCCAATGCCCAAACTCAAGAATTGCGGGAAATGTTGCAAACTCTTTTGGCCAAAATGACTAGACAAATGGAGGTGATAGAGGGAAGATTAGATAGATTGGAAATAAGAAGAGAGATCACACCACCAAGGGATGTTGCTGGGCAAAAGGGTAATAGAAGAGGAGTTAGGGATGATTATGAGGATGATTTGGAGAGTGGAGGGGTAATGATCAAAATTGGAACATGTGAAGGAATATAGGAGAGCCTTTTGATTGGGGGTTTGATCGGGAGCCTCGAAGGGAGAATAGAGGTAGAGATGGAATGGATGAGAACATTAGTATTATAAAATTGAGGATTCCTTTATTCCATGGGAAGAGTGATCCGGAGGCTTATCTAGAATGGAGGAGGAAGATGGAGTTGATCTTTGAATGTCATAGGTACTCCAAGGAGAAGAAGGTTAAACTAGCGGTGGGACTATGAGTTAGCTTTGTGGGATAATTTGTTGTTTACTAGGAGGAGAAATTATGAGGAAAGTGTGGACACTTGGTATGAATTGAAGAGTCTCATGAGAAAGAGACTTGTACCTACCTAATCACTATTATAAGGGGTGTAACTTTTTTAATTGATTATAAAATAAATCAAATTATTTTACATCCCAATTTCAAATTTATGCTTATTCAATTTTATTTTTTATCTTTTGAGAAGTTATATTTTGATAAGGTATTCTATTCGAGTTGATATTCTTGTATCTCAAGTCTTTACAATCCTATCCTAAATCAAACGTTTTCATATCCAACATTCCACAATTTTATTCCAACTATAACACTCTCTATACCAATCTATATATACACATGTATTCCTCCAGTCCACTTCATGCACAAAATCACAATATTTTTTAAAGTTCAACTAGTTTCACACCCGTGCGATGCATGAATATATTCCATTGACAAAGACTAAATTACAGAAAAAATACAATTGAGAATAATATTAATTATAAGGAAGATTCAGAAGAAAAAAAACTTGATTGTTCAAGGGAACGACTCCAGGAGCATAATAGATCCTAGTTGTTCGAGATTCCATTTGTTCAACTCACGGTCCAAACCTATTAATATAATATTCCTTCTTAACAACACCTTCCTTCAGCTCTAAATGATCAAGAAAATACATCCATGCTAATTCATAAATAAATTCATCTAGAGAAGTTGTGAGGGAAACGTGGAGAGAGAGACTTTCAAGACTTCATATTATTTGGTTTGCTGGACGACTTTGACATCAAGTAAGAACATTTCGGTTGTCAACGCCTAGTTTGTTGAGGATTGTCTTCTCCAAAGCATTACCAGATATAAGCTGCACTATTATCTTAGGGATTACCTTGCAATGTACATTGAACAAAAATATCAACTTTGAAGGCTTATATGAGATCCATACTGCATATCAGAAAATGGCTAAAAGGTGTCAGATGATGGAGCAAGAGCTTGAAAGCTTGTCTAAAGACAAGCAAGAAAGAATTTCAGAGAAATACAGGCAAAAAAAGGAACTTGAGGAAATGCATGATCAAATGAAAAGTGCACATGAGTTGATGAAACAGTCAGCAATTCAACCTGCAAATAGCTTCTATTCAATGGCAGAGCCTAATTTGTTCTTGAGTCCTACTACTATCTTAAGTTGGCTAGTCAAAAGAAATCATAAGAAAAGTACATTTACGAATCGGTGGATTAACTATTAAGATGGTTTACTTGATAACCAAGCAATACTGTAATGAAAATAATAGAGGCTTGCATGTGTTGAAATTTTTGTTTTACCAATCTGTTCTTCATTGATGCAAGAGTTTGATCTTAGTAGAAAAAAATAAAGAAATCCACCAACATTTAAAACAATGACATAAACTAAACTTTAATTGAATTAACCACAGATCAACTTATCTCAAGATAACAAAGATGAAGATTAAACATCAGAAAAAAATACTACTACTTTTAAAGTAACTTCAAACAGATCAGATTCTCCAGTGCTTTATGAATCAATCATCAAATCCTTAAGGAACCAACAATATTCATAAGAAGCAAATCAAAACAACTGCCTCCTCTACTTTAAGAAAGAAAACTCAGCTCCATTTCAAATCCATATTACTTTATCTGGGAAAAAATACATCATTTAAATTATTGAATCATAGTCACATTCTTTTATGTTAAAAATCAATTGAAATCCAAATTTTTTAATAAATGAAATAAAAAAATTGATTGTCTCAGATATTTTTGCACAAATACATAGTAATTCCCATATCCAGAAACAATAAGCTGTAAGAAAATCTTGAAAAGAAAGGTACAATTTAAACCAAAAAGTAAAAATAATTCAAACCAAAAATAAGGTTGAATTTAATCAAACCATAACTAAATACACTAACGAACCACAGTAACAATTAGCCATGTAGAAATGACAATTTCTAAATATCTCATAACACAACAATGCATATCAAAGTACTCTTAGGTAAATGAATGAGAAAAAAACCCCAAGACATGAATTATATCCTATTTGTGCATTTTCTCAGCAACTACAAATCAAATTGACAAATAAAAATCCCAAAAATTGAAATATGACAAAAGAAAAAAAAAAGAAGAAAATACCTAGCAAAAATCTTCTTCTTGCTTCATCAACTCCATGTTCACAAAGAAAGCACCATATCAACTCTTCAATATCATTTGGATTTTGTGTAACATCAAATCTAAATTGCTCTGCGCCTTCTTCAAACCTAAAGAGATGAACTTGCAGATCAATTGCTTTTACGTAAAAGGGAAGGGGAAAAAATTTAAAACATTGTAAAATTGAATCACTAATTACCTATCTAGGTAGTATAATGGTAAACCCATCTGCCAGAAATCTTATTACCAAATAAAAAGCATGCATCACTAAACATAGGAATGAAAATCTCTTTTAACAAAGTAAAAAACCCAACTTACAAAACAAGAATTTAATAGCAATCTTCATTTTTCTCAAAACAACATCTCTGATGAATATTCATACTTGTAATGCACAATTATTCTTTGAGATTGAGCTATGAAATCAACAATTACAATGCACTTAAAAATATTAAAATAGGGGAAAAATAATTGGTTATAAAATCATATCACTCATTAACAAAATAAAAAAACATTATAAAAAAATCCCATATAATAAACACAAAATGTACCACATTTAAATCAAAATCACAATTCTAACAAAAAACCAATCAAATACAAATGACTGTGAGAGAAAAACTCAGATTTCCAAACCGAACAAATCAAACACAAAATGTACAACATGTAACTATAAGTCAAATCTAAATCACAATATAAAACAACAAAAACACCATCAAATACAAAAGAGATAAAGATCAGATTTTCACCATGGTTAGTGGTCTTTGAGAGATGAAATTGACAGATTCCACCTAAGACATTGTGTAGTAATGCTTCACTTAATTTCACCACTCCACGGGCTTCTAGGATTAGGGCTCGGGTCCGACGAGGCTACTGAAACTAATCCGTTCTTCTAAGCCAGCTGATTTCTCGGCTTCAACCACCACAACTTCGGCGGTGTAAACCTTATGGTGAACAAAGTTTCCCAATTAAAATCCCATAACTTGTGAACACCCAGATCGCAGTGTAAGAAATAAACCAGAAACATAAAAGATAAAGCAATAAAATTTGTGAGAAAAAAACCCATAAAATTAGAAGAACCTTGAGAGGTTTGAATGGAATTCCCAAATTTTGCAAAATAAACAATTGTGAAATCCGATAACGTCTTGAAACCAACTCTCTCTCTTACTTTAGCTTCTCTCTCCAGAGCAAACCAATTTTGTGATGTGCACGTTCTTTTGATCATCCACTTACTTCAACTGCATGGACGATTTTTTCCATATTTTAAACCCACTAGATTTAGATTCGGTTGCCAACTGAGATTTGGTCAAAATTAATTGACCAAAATCTCAGTTAGCTTTATTAATATACTAATTTCACACCCGTGCGATGTACGAACATATTTTATTGATAAAAAATAATGCATTGAATAAAAGGGAAAAATCATTAAAAAGTAACAAAAGCAATGCCAATTTGAAACTGGAAAATAATGATGTCATTCTTCTCCATTCTTAACGGCTTTTATTCAACTTCTTTGGGGATTTTTTTTACATGAATTATCATTTTATGTTTATCAAGTATCTTAAACTTCATTATATTTCATTCAATTGATAGATTTTCATTTGCAATTGGGCCCAATAGTAAATTCTTACATCTATCCACATACTGGCCTTTAAGGTTTAAGCAAATGATTTAAATCTCACATTGCAAATCATGAGTATTCCACCTTTTTTCTTGTGAATTTACTTGAACAGATATATCTTAAATTCAATTGTGTATAACTCAGATATTTACACACATGGATACACGATTTTTTAAATAGTTATGTAATATGATTAACATTTGTGTTGGCAACAATCAAGAACACGGGTGATGAATATTTTGCATATTCCAAGTCATGGGAAAAAAAATCCATTCCATGTTTCTGGTAGTTTAGATGAATCCGATGACAAACAACAAAAATGTAGATAACTTGGATAGCATGCAATTAACATTGAAATGGAATGGATTTTCAGCCTCTATAAACCATTCCATGTTAAAGACAAATAGTTATCAAGAGGCTGGAAATAGTAATAGTAGTCAAGGGCATCCAACTACAAATTAAATTATGGAACGTCACTATATAGATTAATCTCATCTATGTTTTTGTATGTGATGCAACAGGAGAGGCTGATTGCATAAATGTATTTTGTCCCTTAGCAACTGTGACGACCCGAATTCTCGACCATTCGAGTGCCACTAAAAGTGACTCATATCATATTATCGAGACTTAAATAGTAATGTAAAATTATTCAAAAGAATAATTAGAATCCCATAATTTTATTTGTGAATAAAAATAGAACATAATTTTCTTACATAAAGTTCAACATAATTATCTCATCAATCTTAACCACTTTTGCCACTTCCATGTTGACCGCCTCGAACCTTCAATTATCTGAAAATGGTAAATATCGTGGAGTGAGATTTATAAAATCCCAGTAAGTATACCAAGCATAAATTTTCTTTTGAAAGCATATGGATCATTTTCATCATAACATAGGATAGGATCGAAATACTCATAAACATAGGGAGACACAAGAATTTTACCGAACTTAAATGGCAAGAATTCTTATGTGTAGCGCTACTAAACTCCGGTCCCCTTAGCATAATCATAAACATATCATATGGAACCCATAACAATCTTGTGAGATTGATTTCATAGCAATGATCCAAACATTTTCATAAAAACATAAGATATACTTACTTGTCATAAAAACATACTTACTTTTCATAAAAACATAAGGTGTATTTACCTTTCATAAAAACATACTTACTTTTCATAAAAACATAAGATATACTTACTTGTCATAAAAACATACTTACTTTTCATAAAAACATAAGGTGTATTTACCTTTCATAAAAACATACTTACTTTTCATAAAAACATAAGATATACTTACTTGTCATAAAAACATACTTACTTTTCATAAAAACATAAGGTGTATTTACCTTTCATAAAAACATACTTACTTTTCATAAAAACATAAGATATACTTACTTGTCATAAAAACATACTTACTTTTCATAAAAACATAAGGTGTATTTACATTTCATAAAAACATACTTACTTTTCATAAAAATATAAGATATACTTACTTGTCATAAAAACATACTTACTTTTCATAAAAACATAAGGTGTATTTACCTTTCATAAAAACATACTTACTTTTCATAAAAATATAAGATATACTTACCTTTTAAAAGATTAAAATGAAGTGTAGTAGTAAATGGACCAAAACTTTCTTGACCACCTTGAATTTCTCTTACTTGTGGATTTTGTCAAGAGATTGGAAATAAGTGTATATGTATAGAGTTGTGTGTAAAAGAGATGGGTTTAAATAGATGTATAAAGTTGGCATATTGTAAACATAATCATTCAATTCTATTAATTTTAACACATCCTTTTCTTAAAGTAAAGCACCATTCATATACTTTTCCATATTTATACAAATATTATGCTCTTCATGATTACATATAATGGAGTCTTATCAATCATTCATATACTTTTCCATATTTATACAAATATTATGCTCTTCATGATTATATATAATGGAGTCTTATCAATCATTCATATACTTTTCCATATTTATACAAATATTATGCTCTTCATGATTATATATAATGGAGTATATAAATCATTCATATACTTTTCCATATTTATACAAATATTATGCTCTTCATGATTACATATAATGGAGTCTTATCAATCATTCATATACTTTTCCATATTTATACAAATATTATGCTCTTCATGATTATATATAATGGAGTATATAAATCATTCATATACTTTTCCATATTTATACAAATATTATGCTCTTCATGATTACATATAATGGAACCTCCCATGCTTGCATATATTTTCTTAATTTCAATAATAAAAGTAATTTTTGTATAAATAAATATTGGGATAACATTGAATTAAGTACTTGGACTTAATATACTTTAAATCAAGAGAATGGAGATATTTTTTTTTAAAAATTCGAAATTTAATTTAAAATCGAACGATCTCGATTATTTCTTGACTTGGCTATACGAATACGTCGCGGCGTTAACTTAATAGTAGCGACACGATTTTCTATTAAAATAATTATTAATCGCGTAAAAATTCTGGGTCGCTACAATCTTACCTCCTTAAAATAATTTCGTCCTCGAAATTAAACTTACTTGATCTTATGATTTCTGAATACTTAATCAGAATCTCTTCTTCTTCTTCTTATGTAGCATCATCGCTACCATATTTAACCCAACCATATTTAACCCACTGGACTTTGACTAAATGCATCAATTTGTTTTCTTAAGACATGGACTTTTCTATCAATAATAGACATATGTCTACTCATAAATTCTTCTGAATCAAAATGAAAATTCCCAATCGTATGTGATATTTCATCATATCTTGTAGTATTCATGTAACTTGTCACTTATCATCGTATCATGTGACCTCAGATATTAGTATATATCTCTAAAATTTCAACAAATCTTTACTGATATATCATATCATAATAATTTTTCCTTTCTTCTTATCATCGAATATTCTCAAAATAATCAAAACAATTCCCTGAATAATCTCTCTATGTAATATACCCAATAACATATCAACATAATATCATCAACTTATCTTTCCAATATTTGTAACCCAAAATTCAGTAAACAAATATCTCCCAAACTAAGATTCTTTACTTAAATATCACCACATTTCCTGCAAAGTATTTCTTTCACTTGTATATACGTATGAATTCTGATTCAATACGGTCCTTATTTCTCTTTCACGTATTCCCGTATTATTTCTATACCTTGATTATTATATCAGAATATCAGTACCCAAAATCCAAGAAAAATATTTTATATCTCAAATATTATCATCAAATCTTCCTTTATCGATAAAATTTAACAGTGCATTACTTCTTGTCTCCTCTTTTCATTAAAATAATCCTGCGCTTTCTTGCTGGACACAACATCACGCGGATTCACTCAGATCCTTTACGCTTTTAAATAGTTCATGCTGGGAAGAGGTTAGAATCATCAAACAATGGATATCATCCTTTCTAACATTCGCAAGTATTATTCCAATCTTCCTATGAATGATCTGAGAAAGATCTATAGAATAAGGCTCGAAAGATTGAGGTTGCTGATGGCTCATGATATTCCAGAAGATGTTCGCTGGTTGATCGAAGCAAAAGTTCGACTATCTGGTGAATTACCTATGACCTTTCCAAAACATATGCCTGGTTTAGGCAAAAGCACGTTTGCAAAGAAACGAAGAGCAAAAAGACTGGGTGGTTGCTACAAATGTGCTCGTTGGAAGTGTAATACTCGTTGCAAATCATTAGGATATTCTTCTACTAATCGAGATGATAAAATCGAATTCATAAAGGGTGGACTGAGTAAGGAGTCTTTGGATGATATTCGATTGACTCTCGAGACGCACCCAAGTGGGTATGTGCAACGTGAACTCCTTTCCTTATATGCTCAATTTAACGAGGACAAAAATCGTTATAGTCTCAAAAATATAATCGCAAAAGATCCTATTTGCCAGTCTGTTTTACAAAATGAGGTTGTGGCAATTCAGCATTGATATAAGGTAAATCTTTGATACGCATTTAAAAATATTCTTCTGTTTCCTTTCACACGTTTTGATAAAGCTGGTAAAAATATATTTTCCTTTCTCGAGTTTTTATAAATATTGAAAAAATATATTTTCCTTTCTCGAGGTTTGATAAAGCTGGAAAATAAATCACCGAAAGGTAATATCTTTGATAAAATAGTCAAAAGTTGGCCGATTTTGTCAAAAGTAAATCTTTACTTTTTCAGAATCAATCAAAAACAGTAAATTTTTCCGACTTTAAATAGCCAAACATATTTCATAGTTCAGGTATCCCAAAATCACATCTTCTTCGTAAGTTTTCCCTTCTATACTATCAAAGATGGAAGCACCAAAACTTCGACAGATCAAAACTATTTGTGTATTTTGTGGATCAAAAGTGGGGAAAGGCTTCGGTTATCTAGAAGCGGCCGTAGATCTTGGAAAGAAACTGGGGGAAAAAGGTATCACTCTTGTATATGGGGGTGGTAGCAGTGGTCTAATGGGTTGTGTTTCCCAATCTGCTCTTGCAGAGAAATCAAAAGTAATCGGTGTCATACCTGTCCCTTTGGTAGATGTTGCAGGAAAAACACGAGGGCATGAAGTTCAAACCTTATCCATCCATGAACGCATAACTTGTATGCTATATGGTTCTGATGCCTTTATAGCCCTGCCCGGAGGTTTTGGTACCTTAGAAGAAATCTTTAACATTACCTCGTGGGCTCAACTAGATCTCCATACTAAGCCTATTGGGCTTCTGAATGTTAACAATTTCTTTGATGGCTTGTTAACCTTTCTTGATTATGCTGTGGAACAGGGATTCATCTCTCCATTTTCCAGAAGGCTCCTTATTTCTGCTCCTACTATTGATGAACTACTGGATAAGCTGCAGTCATATATCTCAATACAAGATCCAGCAGGGGTTAAGATAGATTGGTCGCAAGGAAGGGGAATCAAGCGAAAATAGAGTCCGGTTAATGTAAACTTAACTTTATGAATCTTAGAATAGGTGGGGGTAGAGTACGGAGTATTCTTACTCTCGAGACACCCCTCTAATTTCTTAGGATTTCCTTAATGTTTAAATCTTGTGTGTACCTCAAAGGTTCCAGGTGGTAGATTACGGAGTATTCTTACTCTCGAAACACACCTCTTTGAAGGTTTCTTTATTTCCTCAAAAGGTCAGAGGTGGTAGGATACGGCTACTCCGGAAACACATCTCTCAATTTGAGGAATTTCCCATGTTGCTTTCTTTTGCTTTTGCGTGTTTCATGTATTTCTTTCCAGTGTGACTCTTGTGTGTTCTCCTTACGAGAAAATAATAATATCTCTGTTATCATCTACTAAATCTCGTTTGTGATGTAAATGAATTTGCATGTCTAACCTCAATTCTCTTAGTGATTGCATACCATACTATGCTCTTAATTCCAAACGATAAAATTCTAGGCAGAGTTTCCTTTGAAATTTGGACTTATTCAAACCGTAAGCATACTTCATAACTCACAATAATAAATAATTCCACATTTGATCACAACGATCTAAAAATTGACCACAATTTCATCAAACTTCAATATCATAAAAAAATATTCCAGAAAATCAATTCATAATTCCTCAACATAGAAATTTCAAATCATAGTCGTCAATATCACAATATCACTTCCTTCAATACCTTAATTGGCTCAAAAGATTACTCATACTTATATTTATAAGTCATAAATCATATTCCCAAAATTTAATCACAAGGCCAAAGTTCATAATAAATTTCTTTTCAATATAGAGGCATAATTCACTTACTCAACATAATAGCCATTACTTAATTCCCAATAAACAAATCTTTAAATCTCTAACTTCATAATGCTTCTCATAAAAGTCTCATTAAAATCATATCACTTATAATCTTAACATCTCATAAAACTTCATAAAATTGGCTCGCTATTTCTCATTAAATCTAAATGATAGATAATCTGAACATATTTCTAATCATTTCTGTTGACTTCTTATACTTAGTGCCATGTCTAAAATCAATTATGCAAAGTCCATTTAAGGTTCATCATTTCTAAACTCGAGGACAACAATTATTTTGAAAATCATTCTTAAGTCATATTATTCCCATTATGCTCAACACCCGTTCTCTTTCTTTCTTTCCGAATTTTTTTCAGAATTGAAACTTGAAGAGTGGTACCAATAATCATCCACAGTTTTTCCTTGCTTTTAAGCAAAGGTAGTGATAAAGGGATAAATTATTGAACCGAAAATTGAAACTTGAAGAGGAAGTACTAATAACCATCCACAGTTTTTCCCTTGTTTTTACACAAAGGTAGTGATAAAGGGATAAATTATTGTACAAATTCATTATTAATTTTGTTTGTTTAATATATTATTCCATATATTTTTTGGTAAAAGTTACGAACCAACTTATTTTTCTAATTTAGTCAGTCTTACTAAGCTTAATATGAACCAAAATTCATATCAATATCCTCTATGTCTCATGATTCTACATAAAAAGGCATAAATTAAAATTCAGGCTTCTATCAATTCATATCATACTCAACATGTATATTTCACTTAAAGATTCATAACATATGAAGATTTCATACTTAACATGTCTTAATAAAATCGTAAATGACTTGCAAAGCATATAACATACCTGGTTCGAGGAGTCAATACGTGGAGAGTGACATAGTAGAGTGATGAGTTAAAATATTTCATATAATCTTATTTTCCTTTAATCAACAATAATTTAATGTGGTTGTATCCAAATCAACATTTTCTTGAATCATAATTCCTAATTAATCACAGTCTTCAAAACAAATCCAATATCGATATAGTAATTATCTCCCCATCAATAATTAATAACTTAACCCAAATAAAATTTATCGTCAAATCTTATTTTTCCTTTAGTCCCCGAACTTCTAGAAATTTATCAAAGACATCAATATAAACATCATATCACTAACTAATTATATTCCATAAAATTTTCAGGACATTACAAACTCCCTTGCTTAAAATGAATTTTGTCCTTGAAATTCGCACATCAAATTTCATCATACTTTTCAAAATCATAACCATACTTGACATGTGAAAATTCAACTTTTTTTTTTTTATAATGAATAGTGATTTCGTTCACTGTTCATCATGAATAGCACGTCGTTTTACTGTTCACGTGAATAGTGATTTTTTTTTTTTTTTTTTTTTAAAAGAAATAAAATTTCAAAAATCTACAGAATCGTTTTTAAAACTCTTTGCTCTGATACCAACTGTGACGACCCGAATTCTCGACCATTCGAGTGCCACTAAAAGTGACTCATATCATATTATCGAGACTTAAATAGTAATGTAAAATTATTCAAAAGAATAATTAGAATCCCATAATTTTATTTGTGAATAAAAATAGAACATAATTTTCTTACATAAAGTTCAACATAATTATCTCATCAATCTTAACCACTTTTGCCACTTCCATGTTGACCGCCTCGAACCTTCAATTATCTGAAAATGGTAAATATCGTGGAGTGAGATTTATAAAATCCCAGTAAGTATATCAAGCATAAATTTTCTTTTGAAAGCATATGGATCATTTTCATCATAACATAGGATAGGATCGAAATACTCATAAACATAGGGAGACACAAGAATTTTACCGAACTTAAATGGCAAGAATTCTTATGTGTAGCGCTACTAAACTCCGGTCCCCTTAGCATAATCATAAACATATCATATGGAACCCATAACAATCTTGTGAGATTGATTTCATAGCAATGATCCAAACATTTTCATAAAAACATAAGATATACTTACTTGTCATAAAAACATACTTACTTTTCATAAAAACATAAGGTGTATTTACCTTTCATAAAAACATACTTACTTTTCATAAAAACATAAGATATACTTACTTGTCATAAAAACATACTTACTTTTCATAAAAACATAAGGTGTATTTACCTTTCATAAAAACATACTTACTTTTCATAAAAACATAAGATATACTTACTTGTCATAAAAACATACTTACTTTTCATAAAAACATAAGGTGTATTTACCTTTCATAAAAACATACTTACTTTTCATAAAAACATAAGATATACTTACTTGTCATAAAAACATACTTACTTTTCATAAAAACATAAGGTGTATTTACATTTCATAAAAACATACTTACTTTTCATAAAAATATAAGATATACTTACTTGTCATAAAAACATACTTACTTTTCATAAAAACATAAGCTGTATTTACCTTTCATAAAAACATACTTACTTTTCATAAAAATATAAGATATACTTACCTTTTAAAAGATTAAAATGAAGTGTAGTAGTAAATGGACCAAAACTTTCTTGACCACCTTGAATTTCTCTTACTTGTGGATTTTGTCAAGAGATTGGAAATAAGTGTATATGTGTAGAGTTGTGTGTAAAAGAGATGAGTTTAAATAGATGTATAAAGTTGGCATATTGTAAACATAATCATTCAATTCTATTAATTTTAACACATCCTTTTCTTAAAGTAAAGCACCATTCATATACTTTTCTATATTTATACAAATATTATGCTCTTCATGATTACATATAATGGAGTCTTATCAATCATTCATATACTTTTCCATATTTATACAAATATTATGCTCTTCATGATTATATATAATGGAGTCTTATCAATCATTCATATACTTTTCCATATTTATACAAATATTATGCTCTTCATGATTATATATAATGGAGTATATAAATCATTCATATACTTTTTCATATTTATACAAATATTATGCTCTTCATGATTACATATAATGGAGTCTTATCAATCATTCATATACTTTTCCATATTTATACAAATATTATGCTCTTCATGATTATATATAATGGAGTATATAAATCATTCATATACTTTTCCATATTTATACAAATATTATGCTCTTCATGATTACATATAATGGAACCTCCCATGCTTGCATATATTTTCTTAATTTCAATAATAAAAGTAATTTTTGTATAAATAAATATTGGGATAACATTGAATTAAGTACTTGGACTTAATATACTTTAAATCAAGAGAATGAAGATATTTTTTTTTAGAAATTCGGAATTTAATTTAAAATCGAACGATCTCGATTATTTCTTGACTTGGCTATACGAATACGTCGCGGCGTTAACTTAATAGTAGCGACACGATTTTCTATTAAAATAATTATTAATCGCGTAAAAATTCTGGATCGCTACAGCAACACAGCTTCCTCATCGCTTTCCACCCTGTTCGTCTGCTAGTAATCTTTGCCTCTTGGAATTGGATAAAAATATATGACCGAAACTAAACTTCTGGCACAATTGAGACTAAGTCTACAAACCTCTACAGAAATGCGAAGAAAATAGAAGTAAAAATAATTGTAAATTTGAAATCTCTGACAACTACAATTTTCAGAGAGTCAATCTCTAGTATGCTATATGGCTGTCTTGCACATTTTTTGTCTGTATTTTTATTATTCTCTTTATTCCCTAATATTGGATTTGTAAATTTAAAAGTTCAATATAATAACATCACGAGAAGGAAAAAAATAGAAAAAAGAAGATAGAATAAGCTAAATGCTTCATAAGGGATTTTTCTTACATACTTTCTAACTGCAGTCACCTTCTTCATATTGGTTCTTTTTTAAACTCAGATATATGAACAGAAGCTATTCTTAGAACTAATAAAAACATATCTTACCATGACACCAAGACCTATGCCGTTCTCAGAAGTTTCTGATAGAGGAGACTCAGCAAGAATCAACTCATGTGCTGCCTTTGCAGCAGCTAACTCCATCTCCAAATCCGAAATGGTTTTGCCCAACATCCTATATCGAATGAAATGATCATATTACCATTTCAGGGAAATCTACTTCAAATTAAGAAATCTAGTAAGTAAACCATGAACAAATTAGTTTTAAAATACGATTAATTGAGAAAAAAAAAAAAAAAAAAAAAGAGAGATGAGTTTAAAAGAAAGAACATTTAAATTAACAACGACAGTTGACATGAAAATTATAGGTAATTGTTTGTCAAGCAAATATTTAATTTCTATCTTTTAGACAGTGTCAGAATAGCAAATAATAGTTTGGAATAAAAGAATAAGGCTGTTAAGAAGCTTATATATACTTGAGACATGGTTCCATTGCATCAAAGATTGTCTCACAAACTGATAATATCTACTAAATTGTGCCTGGATCAAGATTTTCATAAAGATGACTCTCAGTTCGATGCAAACAATGCAATTATGCTTCAACACGGTAATGAAATCAACAGCTTCTAATTCCTAAATTATTACATTTCCACTAACTCATGATGATGGAATAGAAAGTAGTTAGAAGACTTATACAGGACTTATGAAACTGGTCTAGACTATCGTGGTGCAATCTAGCATCAATAATTTCGAGGTCCAAAAAATTTACTTTAAAACCTTCACTCAGAACCATTCAAAATCCAAAATTAGTAACAAGCATACAAAGTTATAGTTCATGGTATTCAAGAATGACATTAAAACTATTATTGCTCAAATCCAGAAACCCTTTGAACCCAAGTTATTAGCTGCATGGCTTAAAAAATTGGAAAAGATAATATATATTGACATAAAATATGTGGGAAATTATGACCACGGAAAGAATCTCGTAGGTTTAAATGGAGTAAAAATTTACTTCAATAGTATTGATTACTACATAGGCAACAACATATATTCGATGAAAATACAAGCAACCAAAAAATGAACAATGGAAATTAAGTGAGTTTGACATAATTTCTGGAGACCTCTAAGAATAGGCTTTCTTCAAAATTGTAAAGCAAGGATAACAAGAATTCCCCCCTTTAAAAGCTTTCTGATCTATATTGCCTTTACTCCTTCAGACGAAAAATATACAACACACATGAAGGAATATGTTATAATCAAAAAGTATCAGCCAATTCTCTCACAGTTACACAAGCAAGAAACACGTATTTATTTTAATGGGCTGATGACAATATAAAGATATATGTCTTGAAATCCATAGAAAAAGCATGCCTTCCTTTGAGTAATGGACACAGATGTCTGCAAATAAGAATGGAATAGTCCACAAGGTGCAGGTTCTAGGCATGGACAAGTAATGGCAGGGGAGTGTGCGATTTACCATTGCTTTTAATGCAAATATACGCTTTCCTTTTTTTTTTCCCCCTAAGTTGCTTACCTAGTCCACCTTTTTTTTTTCTTTTAGTCAAGATTGAACCCTTGTCCTTGGTCTGTTACACTATGAATTAAATTATAAAATGGCATATTAATCTCGTCCATTTATTTATATGAAAGAAGATGTCTAATATTGTAATACAACCAAGACTATTCAAAATGCATGTTATATACATAGAGAAGCTATGTAACTAATTACATCTTTAATGCACTTCCTAATTATGCATTTTAAAGAGGCTTGATAAGATGGAGTAACATAATATTCAAGTGTTGCATAGGACTTAATCACATACCGCAAAAGTTTAAACAGACTTCACCCACCAGACCACTTCTCCACAGTGTTCTGCTACAGAAAACAACAAAGGACTCAATCATCTCAAATACTACATCACAAATCACAATAATTGAAACTGAAATTTGAAGTGGGAAGTAAATTTCATAGAGAAATTAAATTTAGTTTAAAGAAATATTAGTAAATTAATTAATTGTATAATATAGTTATTGTCCTCTGTTATTGTAACATATATTTTTGAAGTACTTGATCGAAGTAAGAAAGTGAAAGATTCACCTCATCCTTTCCCCAGTGAGCCTTCAATCGTGTCTGAGCCACCTCCGAAGCAGGTGGAAGGCAAGACCAAGCAGAAGTAGCCGGCAGTAAAGAGGAAGATGAAGAAGACAGCTTAAGAAGCGGCCAGAGGTGAGTGGAATAGAGTTGACGAAAGCCGCCGAGCACCAGGATGATGGTGCAGAGTTGTAGAGGGTTGCGGTTGTAGTGCTTGGTGCAAATCAACTCCCAGAGCCAATCGTCGTTGCCATCCGCTTCCACTGCTTGCTAACGCAGGTGGCTGAGGCTAACGTCCGTCCGTCCGTCGTCAACGTGTTTTAGAACCTCGCACAATTGATTCTCGTCTAATAGTACTGCCTCGGCTTCTTTCAACATCTCTTCTTCTTGCTTGAGTTTTTGTATTGGTGTCCTGCAGCGGTAGGGTGGCTAGTGTATGTTTCATTTCCAGATTGGGAAGAGAAATTAGGTATTTGAGGTTTGGTTTTGTAGAAAATTATTGTTAGGAGATGGATGGAATGGAGGTTTGCCTTTTCTTTACTCTCTGCAGTTACGCCATTAATTAATAAGTTATAGATATAGATTTCCTCTCTAGGTATGTTTTCTGCCTCCAAAAAACCCGAAAATTAAGCAACCAGCCGACTGTGAATCCCATTATCACCAAGAACAATTCCTAGCCATCAACGAATGAAGTCGAGTCACTGCCAACATCGAAACCAAGTTGAACCCCAATCACCATAGCAAATTCATCTTCTTGGTACCATTATCCAATCCACCATCCACAATCGAATCAACCCCATCAGATTTTTACACAAACTGAATTACTACATTCATCCCACAACCACCGTGTCGAGACCACACACACATACCGACACCATCAAGAAATCACTACCAGCCACCATAACCAACTCCACGGCCAAACTCCACTGCACGGTCGAACCCCTCAATCTGCCATAACCGATTCACCAAACTCAAATACCGCAACCGCCACCAATCACCACACTGCCCAAAAGAGAGAGAGAAAGGGATTGAGACCTTATTAAAATTTGATTTTATAAAAATTGTTCCTTTTAGCCCTTAGCTTTCTAAAGTGTGTTATTTTAGTTCAAATCTTTTATGTCAACCCCTACAGCTTTAAAAGCCTTATTTCAGTCTATTGATTTTTAAAATGTTTTTATTTCAGCCCCTCTTGTTTTAAAACATTTTATTTCTAGCCCCTATTTTCCAGAGTTATTTAATTCAGTCCCCCTAGTTTTAAAAACATATTTAATTCAATCTTCGAAAGATTTAAAATATTTTATTTTCAACCTCATATTTCACTAGATTTAATATCAGCCCTAAATTTCTTTTAATCTTAATGAGTCAACCTAATAGTTTTCAAAATCATTTATTTTGGTCCTAACTCTTTTTAAATTCCAACTATATTTGATTTCCAATTTAAATCCTAAATTCTTATTCTTCTTTTAAAAGCTCTTTCGTTTTAAAAACCTTTGAATTCCAAAATACTATTTTAAGATTTATTTAATATATTGGTTAGACGAGGCTTTTGGACGTTTAGAAGATTGGCGTTTTTCCCCACTCAACATACTCGACAATACTTTTAAGGTAGATTCGTACTTCAAAAACTTTTTCTTTAAATTACGCAATATTAAGTAAATTACTATTGTAAATTCCTACATGTTATTATGGGATTTATGAGAATTACTTGTCTTCGGACATGATGTTACTTGCTTTCGAGCATGAGATTACTTGTCTTCGGACATGAGACTACTTGCCTCCGGGTATGACAATTACTTGTTGTTTAAGCATGATTTTATGAGAATTTATGACTTAAATTGCATGATTATGTGTGTTATATATGATATAGTTTATTTAATCTTGCGCTGAACCTACTAAGCATTTCTATGAAATGCTCACCCTTTTTTAAAACTTACAACTTTTCAGATTTTGGAGTTGGCGATGGAGCGCTCGATGGTGGCTATTGAAGAATTTTTAAATATGTTTTGAGATAATTAATTAAACACATTTAATTTTGAGTTTTCGAATTTCATATTATCATACCAAGTTACTTTTGAACGATTGAATTATTTACATTTAGTTTTTAAATGAAATTGAATTTTTTTCCATTCAGTTTTTATTTCAAAATTGAAGTGATGACCGTTGGAGTCATTTTAATAAAATAACGCGATTGGATTTTAGTTATTTTTCGCAAAATCATTATTCTCGAAAATTGGTTTGAAAGGATGACGTGTCGTTCCGGGTGTTTAGGACTCGGGGCATTACAGGGGGTGTATCAAAGCTTGACAAACTCTTAATCAAGGGTCTCGGAGTGTTGAGGATTATTACAAAGAATTGAAGAAAGCAATAATGATGGAAAAATATAGGAGGATATGGAGGCCACCATGACTTGATTTCTTAGTTATTTGAATAGGAAGATAGCCAATGTGGTAGAGTTGCACCACTATGTGGAGATGGAGGAATTGATCCACATGGCTATCAAAGTTGAGGAACAATTGAGGAAGAGGGATCAATTGAATAAGATGGGCCAAGATAAGTTTATTGGGGGCTCTAATTCAACTTGGAAACCTAAGTGGGGAAATGAGATGTTTGAAAGGGTATCTCCTTTGGACAAGAGTGAACCATCCAAGGGGAAGGAAATTGTAGCCAACAAAGACAAGCCTAAGGCTGGTCGCACTACTTCTAAAAGTAGGGACATTGAGTGTTTCAAATGTAGTGGTGGAGAAAATTATTCTCGTGAGTGCCTAAATAATAGGGTGATGTTCATTATGAATGGAGAGTGATATTCCGGAGATGAGGATGAGGATGAGCAAATATATGTGGGAGATGAGAGTGATAATGAAGAAGTAAAGGTGGAATGGATTGTTAGACTACCTAAGTCTTTGGTTATCATGAGGGCTCTCAACACCCAAACCAAAGTTAGTGAGGTGGTGAAGCAAAGAGAGAACATTTTCCACACTAGGTGTCTTGTGAATGATAAGGCTTTTAGTTTCATTATTGATGGGGGTAGTTGCACCAATGTGGCTAGTTCTAGTATGGTGAAGAAGTTGGGATTACCGATAATGAAACATCCAAGTCCTTACAAATTGCAATGGTTGAGTGATAATGGAGAGGTGAGGGTGAGTACGAAAGTCCTTCTTACCTTCAATATTGGGAAATATAGTGACCAAGTGCTTTGTGATATAGTCCCCATGCAAGTCACTCACATACTTTTAGGTAGACCATGACAATATGACAAGAAGGTGATTCATGATGGGAGAAAGAAGAGGTATAGCTTCCAAATGAATGGGAAGCAAGTGATACTAATACCTTTGAGCCCAGAGGAGGTCTATAAGGATAAAGTGAAACTCATGAGAGAGGTAGAAGGGGAGAAAGAAAAGAGAAAAGAAAAAGGGGAGTTGAGTGAAAAAAAAAAGAGTGATAAAAAAGTGAGGAAGGGAGTGAGAAAAAGAGTAAAGAAACGAGGGAAGGAAAAAGGAAAGTGAATTGTTATGCCAAGAAAAGGGATGTGGAGAGGGCATTTAAGAAAAATCGACAAGTATTTTTAATGATGTATAAGGAGTCCCTCCTTACACTTGATTAATCTCACAACTCCCTCCCCGATTTATCTACTTCTTTGTTATAAAAATTTGAAGATGTCTTCCCGGAGGAGATGCCTAGTGGACGTCCACCCATTAGAGGCATCGAGCATCAAATTGATTTCACTCCCTGAGCCGTCATTCCAAATAGACCAGCTTATCGAACAACCCAGAGGAGACTAAGGAACTTCAAAGGCAAGTTTAGAAGTTTATTAGCAAAAGATATGTTCGAGAGAGCATGAGTCCTTGTGTCGTTCCGTGCTCCGAGTACCAAAGAAGGATGTGTATTGATCGTCGAGCCGTCAAGTCCATAATGGTAAAATATTGTCATCCTATTCCTAGACTAGATGACATGCTTGATGTATTGCATGGTTTTTGCATTTTTAGTAAAACTGACTTGAGAAATGGATACCATCAAATTAGGATGAGAGAAGGAGATGAATGGAAAACCATATTTAAAACCAAGTATGGTCTGTATGAATGGTTGGTTATGTCATTTGGTCTCACGAACACACTGAGTACTTTTATGAGATTGATGAATCATGTTTTGTGTGCATTTACTGAAAAATTTGTGTAGTTTATTTTGATAATTTATAGCAAAAATTTCGAAGAGCATGTATTGAGATGTGTGCTTTAGGTTTTAGAAGAAGAAAAATTATATGTCAATCTCAACAAGTGTCATTTTTGCATGGAAAATGCTGTTTTTCTTGGCTTTGTTGTTAACACTAAGGGAATTGAGGTTGATGAGGAGAAGATCAAGGCTATTATGGAATGACCAATTCCAAAAAGTATCACCGAGGTAAGGAGTTTTCATGAATTAGCTAGTTCTTATCGTTGTTTTGTTAAAGACTTTAGCACCCCTAGTGTCACCACTTACTGAGGTTTTTAAAGAGAATGTTGGTTTTAAATGGGGGAGGCACAAGAAAAGGCTTTTATTGAAATAAAGGAAAGATTGTACACCGCACCCGTTTTAGAATTACCTAATTTTTACAAAACTCTCGAGATTGAATGTGTTGCCTCAGGGAGTGGTATTGATGCTAGAGAAGAAGCCCATTTCTTACTTTAGCGAGAGCTCGATGGGGCCACCTTGAACTATTCAACATATGACAAGGAGCTCTATACCTCTGTGAGGGCATTGGAGACATGGCACCACTATTTGGGCCATGGGAGTTCGTAATCCATTCCGACCATGAGTCATTAAAGCATTTGAAGGGGCAAGGAAAGGCTAGCCACTTTTGGAAGGTTTTGTGGGAAAAATGGGAACTAAACATTCTATTTTAAACTATTTGTCACCCCAAACTGATGGTCAAACTGAGGTGGTTAATAGAACTTTAACACAACTCATTCGTACTATTCTTAAGAATAACCTGAAGAGTTGGGAGGAAAGTTTATCTTCTGTTGAATTTGCTTACAATAGGAGTTTCATTCTACTACCGAATTTTCTCCATTTGAAATTGGTTATGGAATTAACCCATTGACTCCTTTGGATTTGATTCCTTTGCCTATTGATGAAACAGGTAGCTTAGATGAGAAGAAAAAAGACGGAATTGGTTAACTCACTTCACGAAAAGGTCAAAATTCAAATCGAGAACAAGAATGAACAATATGCTTCCAATGCCAAAAAAAGGTAGAAAGCAGGTCACTTTTGAGCCGGGTGATTGTGTTTGGCTCCACTTGAGAAAAGAGCGCTTTCCCAATCAAAGGAAGTCCAAATTGCTATCACATGGTGATGGTCCATTTCAAATCATTGAGAAGATCAATGAAAATGCCTACAAGCTTGATCTCTCATGTGAGTACAATGTTTCTTCCAGTTTTAATGTTTTTGATTTGTCACTTTTTGATGTAGGTAAAGATTCGAGGTCAAATCATTTTCATGAGGGAGTGGATGATGAGAACGAAGAAATTCAAACCTCGATTTTCATGCCACTGGGGCCAATGATAAGATCCAAGGCCAAGGAGGTTCAAGAGTCTATGGTGGGACTCATTCACAAAATATGGAACCAGGTCCAAATGGAAGACATGTCAAAAAATGAGCCAATAATCAAGTTGGAAATAAAATCATAGAAATGGCTGAAGGTTCAATCGTACGGCCGCACATTTGAAACATTGCACGAACTTGTGCTTATAATGTCGGAGCTTTGGTAGAATGTTCAATCTGGGCTGGAGAGAAGCCTGTACGGTCCCAAGTTTTTGAATCGTGCGGCCGCACGGTATCCCGAAAAACGCAAAACTCGAGATTTTTATTACATTTTCTTTTTTTTATTTCCCTAATTACTTGTACTATAAATAGAACAACCCCTCAAACTCTAATTATTCAACTTTTTTCATTGTGAGTGCAAGACACTATTGAAGGTAATTCCCTTCTTTTATCAAGTTTCTTTTTGGAATTTCTTCAACTTCATTTAGGGTTATTATTCTTGTGTTGTTGTTGAATCCACAATCTTGAAATATAATTATTTTTATCCATTGGGTTAGGGTTTATTTCTTGAAATTTTGGCTAGATTACGTTTGGGTCAAGATCAAGTATAAATCTGAAATTCGAACATTTCATTTCTTTCAATTATGTGGTTTTCATTGGAATTTGACTAACCAACAAGGAATTTAGTTTGCTTATTCCACTTATATTGATGAAATACATTTAAAATTTGATAATTTTTTTATCGATATTGAGTTCTATATCCTGTTACTGATATTCCAGATATAGAGACAGATCCAAAGCCATTTGATCAAGATTGAGTAGCTATAGCAGATCCATTTATAGATCGGAACCCCGTCAAGTGCTACACTCTGCACTGCGCATACTTGGATGCCGGCTCTGTTTGAAGAGTTCCTTGAGTGAGCCTTCTTCACACCAACTTCCTTTGGTGCCCCTTCTGGCTTTCAAATTAGTGGATGCTGCCAAAGGGAGTGGCGATGCCATACACAAAAAGGAAGAGTCTCATAAAATTGTAGAGGCAAATATATTACCAATATTAGCTTTCTTCGGTTGATTTCATTGTTGTGGGGATTTTTGGTCAACACACCAAAGGAGTTCACATTAGGTTCCCTTTTAAAATATCTCTTGTGCAATATCCCACTTCTTTAAGCTTTCTTAATGATCCATATAACGTGCTTTTAGCCAATGAATCCAATGTCAAAGATATCATAGGGCATCAAGTTTTGAGATACCCTATGGACATAATAGCCTGGGTAAAAAATGCTACAAAGAAAGGTAAAAGATGTATGCAAATATAAAAGTTTTATTAATGAGGATTAGATCGCTAGCATTCGCTTATTACCTAGCTTCAATTCGTTAGTCAAGATTACTTCACATAAATCTTTAACACAGAAGGAATCAACACAACTCAAGTAGCTACTACCACAGAGTTCTTCTTCCTCATGTTTGTCTATCCAATCGGTCAAGTGATTAAATAGTATTTTTTGGTCTTAATGTTGAATTCCAAGTCCATATTAACAACCTAAATTGCATTACCACATATCTACGAAATGATCAAGATGACTACTTGCTCAAATTCAAACATGGATAAATTCACTACAAGCATCGTACCCCTTTCAACAGTCCATGAATCACGTAGTTTCAAATAATTTGCATCATTAGCCGAGAAGGCTATCGAACATAACATGCATACAAACAGTTAAAGCAAGAAAATCTTTTTTCTTTTTTAATTTTCAATTTTTTTCATATATATAATGTACTCAACAAAAGCAGAAAATCTCACACAACTAAAAAAAAAAAAAAAAAAAACTATTCGAATTTTCTACATTCCCAAACTTAGAATCTTTTAATGTCAGTATAACTCAAATTGAACAAATAAAAGATTTTAGAGACTCCTTGGGTTGTAGTAGATGATGGAATATCAGATCAATGCTTGTGAATTCATCTTTAACATTCATCGTCTACAATCATTGTACCTTAAACACATGAGGAGATAAACAATCATAAGATAATAGGATGATGATGATAATTTTTAATTCTAAATAAAAGAGAAACATGCCTGTTGACAGGGCATGGCGTACCTCGTCAACACAAAGATTGTTCTATGTAAAGAATTTTGTCCTAGTTGATTTGGCGCGTCCTCAAGGATTCGAGCTCTCAACATAAGACATTTGTTGGGTGATCCCTTGTACCATCAGAGCAACTTAGTGACACTAGGATCACCCAGCAAACATTTTATGTTGAGGGTCTAAATCCTTGGGGACGCGCCTAATCAACTGGTACAAAAATCCATCATAGGGAATAATGTGTCTTGACGGGGTAAGCCACAAGGCTATTGTCAACATAAAATGAGCATTTTTATATTATAGTTGATGTTAGCTTGTGGCGTACGGCATACCCACTCAACATACAAATTGTTCCCCTGTGAAGAGACTTTTGTCCTATACTTGACTGGGCGCGTCTCTAGAGAGTCGAACCCTTAACCTTATGAGGTTTAGGTGATCTCTGGTACCAATAGAGCAAGTTAGTTAACCTTATGAGGTTTGGATGCCAAGCTTTTACAACTGTTGTTGTTAAACTTTTTGATGAGTCTTGAATGCTGTCCAATTCGAGATTCTGCTCAAGATGCTCATCAGGATCTTCTAACTCAATTAGCAGCTCTTCCAACATATTAACTTCTTGCACTTCATCAAAATCTTTTAGTTGCCTACAAGCATTGAAAATGTTAAGTTCCAAAGACATATTGGCAAAAGTCAACTTTAAAAAACCACTCCTACAATTTATTAAAGCATTTGAAGTTGCAAGGAATGGTCTACCAAGAATAACAGGGATTTGAGGGGAAGTCTTAGGTTTACTTTGAACATCAATAACAACAAAATCAACTGAATAGTAGAATTTATCAACTTGAACCAAGACATCCTCAATTATCCCTCCAGGCATCTTAACAGATCTATCTGCTAATTGTAAAATCATGGGGGTAGACTTAAGTTCACCTAGACCAAGTTGTGTATATACACTAAAGGGCAAAAGATTCACACTTGAACCTAAATCTAGCAAGGCATGACCAATACGAGTGGTTCCTATCATACAAGCAATGGTTGGAGAACCAGGATCTTTAAATTTTTGAGGAGTTTGGCATTGTATGATAGAACTCACTTGTTCAGTCAAAAATGCCTTATTCTTCACAGGTAGCTTCCTTTTCACTGTACACAAATCTTTAAGAAATTTAGAATAGGCAGGGACTTGTTGAATTGCATCTAACAGAGGAATATTTACCCTAACTTGCTTAAAAATCTCATGAATTTCTGTTTGATTTTTGGTCTTAGTACCAGGTTGTAATCTTTGAGGAAAAGGGGCAGGGGGTGCACCTACTATTGGCCTAGGTGGTTCCTGAATATCAGATAGAGATTTTAACACAATATCATCAACATGAGGTTCAGCTTGCTTACCCACCAAGTTCTCTTTAGGTTCAGGAACTTGGATTTGCTTACCACTTCTCAAAGTAGTTACTGCTTTCACATGTCTCAGATTGGAATCTTCGACCCCATTGTATTGAGTTTGAGGATTAGGCATTGGTTGAGCTGGAAACTTACCTTTTTCTGGTGCACTTGCCTGAGTAGTCAGCTTTGTAAGCTGAGATCGAATGTCATTAATGGCCTGAGAGTTTTGATTGTTGATGGCAGCTTAACTTTGCAGGAATTGTTGGATTTGGTCTTCCAGACTTCTCTTCTGCAGTGGCATATAAGGTGTTGGTTGTGAAGGTCTAACATTGTTGCCAACATTATTACTTCCTCCTTAATCATTCCTCCAACTAAAATTTGGATGATTTCTCCAACCTGGATTAAAAGTACTCGAATATGGATTAGAATAAGACTTGGAAATCATATTGACAGCAACATATTAATCAAAATACATCTCTTTTAGTTGGGGAAGTGCAGGACAATCAGATGTTAAATGTTGTACATCTTCACAAATTGAACATTTTTCTAAAATAGTGGAAGAGGAATTGACTACATTCACTTTTTGAGTTTCCAAATTTTCAAGTTTTCATGACAGCCAATCGGGCATTTATGTCATCATCTGCTCTAAGTGAATGAATTCCATTTCCAGATGCAATCTTTCGAAATTCAGTTTTTATTGGAACACCCCTATCAAACTCATCAATGTTATCCCAAGATTGAGCATTTTCAGCTAAATCATCAAAAAATGTAAAAACTTCATTCGGGTCTTTTGCAAAAAAATCACCATTACTTATGGTTTGCAAAAATTGTCTCATTTCTGGTCTGAGCTCTTCATAGAAAAATTTAGTTAACATCCATTGCTCATAACCATGGTGGGGACAAGATAACAACAAATCCTTAAATCTTTCCCAACTAGTGTAAAAATTTTCATTATTCTTTTGGGAAAAATTCATGATTTGTCTTTGAATAACGGCGGTTCTTTGTGGTGGAAAAAACTTTTTAATGAATCTTTCCGCATATTTTCCCAATTTGTAATTGAACCAGGCCTTAAAGAGTTAAGCTATGATTTAGCTTTATCCTTTAGTGAAAAAGGGAAAAGCTTGAGTCGAATGACTTCTTCAGTGCAATTTCTTTCAAGAAAAGTAAAACAAACCCCTTCAAATTCCTGAATGTGGTGATAAGGACTCTCTGATGGCATCCCATGGAAGCGTGGCAAGTGATCTATCATTCCCGGTTTAAAGTTGAAGACTGCTGCATTTGCAGGAATCACAATACATGACGGAGTGCTTGCTATCGTTGGAAAAATGTAATCTCTAAGACTTCGAACGACTGGCACCTCCTTTGGATCTGCATTATTTGCCATTTCTACCAGCTGATTTTCAAGAATTAAAAATTGGTTAGTGTGTTCCGATCTTACTAATCGCTTAGAATTATCTCGAAACCAAACAGACATAAACAAAGAACAATATCAAAAATAGTAGTAGAGAAAAATAATAATAAAATAAAAAGAATTCTGCAAAAATCAATTAACACCAAAATAATCCCCGGTAACGGCGCCAAAAACTTGACTGGATGTAAAATCTACCCTCCAAGTATAAAGGGGTCAAGTTATAGCCTAACAATAATCCATGGTCATTCTTTCTAGGGATTTTATTGGTATAATAATATTTTCTAAATTCAAGTTTTAAACTATGATTTCAATTGTGCTAAAATGAATTTGGAGAGAATATAATTAAATTGCAATGAAAGGAAATTTTGAGTTGAATTATTCTTTCGCTATCAATTGGGCTTTGCAAATGAGATTACCGTGAATTTCTTGAAATCGATAAGATGTAGAAATAATATGAAAATCAGTCAATTTATTTTACGACATTTAGTCGAGCATATTGTGTGCATATTTAATACATACTACATCAGCGACATTAATCCAAGTAAAATAATTTGAAAATTTAAAACACTCGTTAATTATTATCAATCACAAGAATCCATCCATAACGAATTAAAACATACCCATTGAAGCTAAGAATAACTCCCATCAAATATAACTTAGCCGAACATAATTAAATTAACCAAAATAAAGTTCAAACAAACAATAATCATTCTAGAAAATGAAATTCAAATTTGAAAATGAAAATTCAATAACTAAAAATATCTAAAAACAAACTAACATCAATAATCTGAATTTATAGAACCTAACAATTGAAACAATAAAAAAAATCTAAGTAAGATAGCAATAAAAATAGAACAAAACACCCAAAACTGAGGCTCCTTCTGGCGAGAGATTGGTTAAGCTGCTGCATGAGATTAGAGAAGAAGATGCTGCTGGCCGAGTGCTGTAGCTGCTGGAATGAGGAAGGCTGAGGGAAGATAGTTGGCGGCTGAGTGTAGGTTCAAGGGAGAGACCGAGATGAGGGCTGGGGTTGAGAAATATGGAAGAGGCTGGGAACGTGAAGCAGAAACAGAGGCTGAGTTTATATTGAGAGGAAGAGTAGTGCGTCAGAGGTTGAAGGCCAGAGAGGCTATTGGTGATTGGTGGAGGTCCGATTGGTGGAGATGAGAGTAGACCACGGTTGTTGGGTTTTGGAGGCTGGGGACGATTGGTGGAGCTGTCTGCGTCGGAGGTTGAAGGATGTGACTGCGGGAGAAGGACTTGGCTGGCGGGTTTCTTTGTTGTGGGCTGAGTGTTGGTTGCAATAGTGGAGAAGAGGAGGTTGGTTGTTTGTAAGAGAGGAGAAGGAAGGGAGTGCGACTGGTGGTTTGATGAAGTGGAGATGCTGTGTAGTGGAAGGAGGAGTGCAGCTCGTCAACAAGAAATAAAAAACAGAGTTGCGGCTGGTGAGGGTAAGAAAAAGTGTAGTGGCCTCTCAATGCATATGGGCTGGAGTGGCTTTTGAGTGTGGGTTTATCCATTTTGGGCTTTTTCGGGTCAATTAAGTTGGGGTTTTTGAGTTAAAATTGTCGAAAATGTACCTGCAATTAAATAAATGAAATTATTAGCAAATAAAATCAATTTAGAGTTAAAGAAATAAAATTGAATCTTTTATAAGTTTTACTTTAAATGACAAAATTTATATCCCAAAATTGTATTTTTTTTATTTATTTACTTCTTTAAAATAAGTAAAATTGGACAATAATCAAAGTGTGTAACTGTCATATTGGACAAATTAAATTTAGCTAGCAAGTCCATTTATTTTGAAATGGAAAAGGCAAAAATAATAAATAACAAAAATGTAAAATAAAGCTAATGTGAAATGGTCATTTTCAATACAAATATATCATATCAAGTTGTTAAGTTGGATAAAGATATTGAATTACTTAACCTATGTTAATAATAAACGCACTTAACTAGCATACCAACACATCCATTTTAGGCATAAATTTGACTTCTACATAATATATAACGCTAAACATGTGAATTAACACATCCATTGCTGATGCTCTTAAACTGGAATTAAACTCGGTAGAATAAAAGAAAAGCTGAATTTAGAGTCCAGCTCTGATACCAAATGATACGAAACGAGACGCGCAGAATTAACGTCGAAAAGTTCCAAACCTAGGTTTGTTTGTAGATGGAGGAATCTTGACCCAAACTTCACGACGCGAGGATAGATGATGCGGAAGAGAGAACTAAGATTTTCGAAATGCCACAAGGACCTGTCTAGTTTCATTGAAAAGTTCCTGATTTTGAATGTCACAAATATTCTCACGAATATTTGATAAGTTCGATTGAACGCCACAAAGAATCGCTCTTTGATAAGTTCTATGAAAATATTGGAATTCACCTATAATTTTATTGAATCCTCAATAAAAACTGTTTAATCAAATCCAAAACTGTTTACAATGAATGGAAATAAGATATAAATAATGAAAAATGACCTAACAACTAGGGTAGCCACTACAGGCTCAAAATAAAGTTCTAATTAAACTAAAATAATAAAACTGAAAAGGAAATAAAAATCTCGCAAAAATCTGGCCGAGCCTTAGTTACGGCGGTGAATGGCAATCTTACTGCTGTAAGATGCATATGAGTTGATGGTTACAACCGTGACTCTTTGACTTACGGTCGTAAGTATGTTTTTTGCTGAAATCTTCCATTTTCACCCTAGAATGACTTAAGGCTGTGACAAGGTAGCTTACGGCCGTAAGTACGGTTCTGATCCATTTTGACTCAGTTTGATCTTTGAAGCTCTCCGAACCTGCTTGAATTCTTGTTTTGGCTTGAATTGTAGTTCTTTCCGTCAAGCCTGCCATGATTTGTATCAATATCTAATCATGAAATGGGATTTTTTTTTTTAAATTAAGCCCTATTTGTTTGAACTATATTTTTAGTAGATTTTGATAAAAGTTAATGAAATGTATGATTGAAAATTATGGTCCTATAAATTGTGATTAAAATTAATTGTTAACTTTCAATCACTTAAATTAAAGTCCAAATTTTAACTGGTACAAAATCATGACTAAATATTTATACTGTGTATGACTACTATCAATTAATTTATATATGGTTTCTTGTTATTTTTTACGTAAAATATTTAATTGAAAAATTGTGTTATTTATAAATTGATTTATAAATAGTTAACAGACCATATTGTTGTTTATCAGAATAAATTATAAATTGTCACACAACTCTTCACAATATTTCGAGTGTGATCTTGTAGCGATCAAAAATTTTCGTGACTTTTTTAAATAAATATTATTTATTTTAAAAACGTGCCGCTACAACTTTGTCCATTTTTTTAAATACGTGTTCGTCTAGCCAATTTATGTGAAATTAAATTTATTTAAAATCTTAGTCCAAATTCCAATTTTATTAAAAATGTCCCAAATTCATTATTTATTTTTAAATCCAATTTCAATTTTCAGAATTTGTCTAAATTCATCCTTGATATTAAGCCCAAACTTTAATGAGAAAATTACAGGCTGGCCTGTTTTTTAAGTAACAATTTCAAATATAAGATCAAATATGTATAAATTCAAATATCAGGTTGTAATTGAATTTTAATAGATAATTAATAAAATGAAATATTACATAAAATATGAATAAAACAACTCATTAGCGCCATTTATGTAACGGAGATCTCACATTCCCTAAATTTCTCAATCACTGGCCTCAACAAATTTCACCATCCATCGTACCGGTCGAAATTCAAACCCAAGAATAACGTAGCAAAAAAATGGCAAAACACGGGGATGTTGACAGAAAATCAACTTCGAATAAAGGCAAGGGAAGGAATCTATCAATCCACAAAGAAATCGAAAAATAAAGAAATCCATAATCCAGTGACTCGAATAAGGTATATGAACATATGTAGTGATTGGAACACTTGTGACCTAATCATTTAGCTGTGGCCTTGAATATTGTTGATGGGCAGTGAGTTGAAATTGTGAAGATGTGATATTGGTGAAGGTTTGCGATTGATCTAGAATGTGTTTTTCCGGTAGTGATCTGAAATAGAAAAGCTTTTGAGTGTGATTAATTATCTGACATATATTGTGAACTCACTCTTTTATGTGACCTTAATTTCTAGTGGTGTGAATTGATTCGACTTGAAGGAAATGTGAACTAATTTACATGAAATTACATTTTGTAGATGGTTATTGTGAAGAAACCATGTAAATGTGACCCTTGTGTGTGGATGGAGTGCAATGACATTGATAATTTGGGATCTTACATATGGATTGTGACTCTTTGATCTGTGACATTGATAAGGAATTTCCACATCGCCCTTATTATTTTTTTTGTGTGCTGTTGATTGGCATTATGTGGATTTAATTAAAGTGAACCTAACCTGTTTCAGTTGAAGTCAGGGACTTATGCATTTGTGACCTTAACAATACGTATGTGACCTCAAGTATTGGGGAATATTGATAATATATATATATATATTACGTGCAATTGTGATTGTTCTTCAATGGGCATTACACACAATTATGACCTTATGATCCTGAATTTTAATGAGGGGCATTGACTTGAAAAGATTTGAATGAGAGCTCCAATGGTCATATGAAGCAAAGGAGAGAAATTGGGGGTGAAAGGGTCATATGATGAAGGCAATAGTCACAACAATATATCTAAAGGTGTTGAATTCAAGCAAGATAATTCAGAAATCGTTGGTGTGTTGAAGGATTTGCAAGAAAACCAACGGAGAACATCAGGAACCAACTATTCATAAAGCTATTGGCATAAACTTGCAATTAGTTTCGGATGCAAATGAAGAGAATACATTCATGAAATGCGAGGATCAGAATGCAATGTTGAATCATCTCCTAAGTTGACTTTAACTAGTGGATTGATAATTGAAGAGGTGGCAAAGGGAGAACCAGGTGGAAAAGTAGCAGCTCCTGGGAATCATCTTTAGATGCATGTCATTACAAAGAATACACCACTATCTGTTCAGACCAGATGATAATGCTCCAAGGTCACATGTTAACAATACCAAGTCACTTGTGAAGGTTGTGAATACAGGATGGTAGAGTGATTACAAGGATTAGTGAGATTTAATTTTAACCCGTCATGTTATCGAACCCAGATCACATTTAATATTTACTAGGTCATGTTGAATTTAATTAGAGCCATTTGATATGTGATGTAATTGTGATTTCCATATAGTATTCTTTGTTCTCTTCGTTCACATTGACTGCTATGTAAATATATTTTATTTTTCCAGCATTTCAAGATTAGATGCATGTCATTCCACATAAATACGACTATTTGTTTAGGTCACATGCTATTAGTCCAAGGTCACACGTTTAACTATATCAAGTCACATGTTACGCGTAGGAAGACAAGATGTTGCTGCTACACCAGCTCAACAGGAGCATGTGACATTTTATATTCACAAGGTTACATGTGTATTTACTTCCAGACATTTGATATGTTCTGTAATCGATTATGATTTCGATATAGCATTCTTTATTCTCTGATTCCCGTTGAGAGCATTTGAATATCTTTTTCCATTTCTTTATTCATCATTTCAAGATTAGACACATGTCATTACACAGAATACACCACTATTTGTTCAGACCACGTGATGTTAATGCTCCAAGGTCACACGTTAACAATATCAGGTCACATATTTAATCGATGATCTGATGTATGTTATAGTTACACTAGATGATGGTCACAATGGGGAGCATTATGCGAGGTTACAAACAATTTGACATCATGACTATCCAATATCAGGCTAATAGAAGTACAAAACTATTTGAAGCATCATGCGACATCACAAAAAAATTGTGCTAGTTCACAGACTGAATATAATTTCTGCCTAGGCAGAAATGGTGTTGGGAACTCGGGTAACAATCTAAAAAAGTTGTTGGGCACTCATATAACAGCATGAAGCGAACGCATAAAATTATCTCCTAAATAATAATAATAATAATAGGTGCTCAAATTAAACACAAGGATAATCCAAGATCACATTGACATTTGAGTTCCCGCGATAGTGACATGGTAGTGTTCCACGTAGGTTACAAATAAGGCCAGGTCACAAGGATAGTTTTGGAGGAGACGCTGCGGTCACAGGGTAACAGAACTATTTGAAGCATCATGAAATGTCACAAAACATTGTGCAATGTCACACACAATATAATTTCTGCCCAAGCACAAATGGCTTTGGAAACTCATGTCACACTCTACATAAGTCTTTAGGTTCTCATTTATTAGCATGAAGTGAATGCATACAATGACCACCTCAAAACAATAGTTGCTAAAATTATACAAAATCATTATCCTGGGTCACAATCAGATGATGATGGGTGCTATGTTCCATGTATGTTACAAATAGGACCAGGTCACAAACGCAATTTTGGAAAAGACGTTGCAGTCACATGCTAACAAATCTATTTGATGGAGTACCCTTACTGAATGTCACAGGCTAACACACAACCGTCATGAGTGCCACACTAAAAAATGGTTACACAAACAACATACCGCCAACAGTAGCGGTTAAAATAATGTTAATGAAATGAATAATGTGGTTTCTTTATTCATTACAATGGCTATACAAATTACTATGACCTCATCACATATGATACAATATTTTTCGAAGACCATAAACTTACTAATTTCAAAAATCCAAATCGGGACGATTTATTTTGATCCTGTGATAGAATCGTTTCAGACTCAATTTGTGACCTTGCATACAACAATCGGAGATGATGTTTGTGACCTCCTTGTAGACACGGCGTTGGGAAACGTCTCTGTGAGCTCCGATCCGGATGTGCAATGACACAATTCCAGGTCCACTCATAATGAAAGCTTAATTGGAGAGTCTTGTTTTGTTTTGGAAAGATTCGCGTAACTAAAAGCGTGATTTCAGGGTAGTATTAATAGCCTGTTTTGTTAATATATATATATATATATATATATATATATATATATATATATAACCTGAGTTGTGAATGATTAAAAGTTGTTTTCCAAAAATGAATTATCAATCTATAATACACCGACTTATGTATTTTTCCCAACTTTAATTATATCCAATCCAATCCAATCAATTTCCCACTGGCCAATCTAGAAGCCTAACTTGATTACACATCCTCATTTAACGATTTTGCCTTTCATACGGATTTTGATTTCCCAAAATTTTCCCTCAATTCATATTGTCTCCCCTTGCATAATTTCAATTTGTACAAAATTTTTCCCTAAATCCCTCCCAAATTATTGATTTAATTAGCTTACAAAAAACTTGTATAAAAAACCAACGTATAACTCACTATTCACGCCACCACAACCTACACTGAGATTTACAACAACTCAATCATCTTGGATATGAAATCTCCTCCTCTCAATTCATCAAAAAATCGGTTTTGACACATAATTCCACAAACTCACCGCTTCTAATTCAAATTAATGGAACTAGGGGATATTGAAAATGTCGCCTCAATTCATTAAGGAGACGGGAAGAGAATTCAATAGAAAACAACATCAATCCATATACCACAATCTGCCAAAATCAAATCACCAACCGAACGTACCACGAGCCTCAGTCAAACACATATTTGTGTGTTTGGAAAAAGTTTGTTTATAAATGATCACATAAAAATATTTTATTGGACTATTTTTTTAAAAAAAATCAATAATTTTTGCATATCAAATATTCTCGTCCACCATTTTTTTGGGGTAGGCGATTTTTATTCTTTATATAATGTGTAAAAAATTTTCTTTTCCATCCCATCAATCAAACACGCCTTTAGTGTGCTTGGAAAAAGTTTGTTTATAAGCCTCAGTTTGGCAAATTTGTTTAAAAACAAGTTTTTTACAATACAATTCCTCAAACCACTTTTTAACCACACACATTTTCTCTCTCTACTTTTCAACCGCATATTTTATCTTGAAAATTTAAAAAAAACATGTTTTTAAACACAAAAACTTTAACAAACAAAGCATAAATGACCACATCAAAATATTTTATTGGACTATTTTTTTTTAGAAAAAAAATCAATAATTTCGACATATCAAATATTCGCGTCCACATTTTTTTACTTTTCAAAAAATGAAATGATATCATATACCATTACTATTTATAAATAATACTTTGGACATATATATACAATTACATGCTCTAATTTGCATATTTGAATTAACTGAAGAAAATAACTTCAGTTTGAGCCAATGTTTGGTATAAATTAAAATCTAATTTTAGTCTGAGTCGAGTTAACAAATTTTTTTCGTATGGTAATCAAAACAAATTGGTTTAAAAATTAGTTTATAGACTACACAATTTTCAAACTACTTTCTAACCACACACTTTTTAACTCTCTAATTTTTAACCACTACCTTTTACTAAATAAAGCAATTTATAAATAAAACAGTGTTACCAAACAAAGGCTGAATCACATATTTCATGAGACTCATAACTTTTCAATCACATATTTTATCAACTTTTATCAAAATTTACTTTACCGAACAAAGGTTTAATGTTCTTCATGCATGACATAAGCGGTCCTAAACTGGACTTGTGGGATTATTAAACGAACCACATGGGTTGTAGATTGTGCGAAATAAGATATGTAAGAATTTGAGTTTGTATAGTCTTGTTCTCCTGTGCTTGAAGCGAAGGAGAACGGGTATGAGCTTTGATGTTGTCCCCGTCAATCATATTTTTTATTTTTTTTATTTTTGTTAATTTTCTTTTTTGTCTTGATTATATTTATTCTGTTTATCTTATCTTATATTTTTATCTTTTTTCACACCGTTCTTTTACGTAATTATTACAATATATAAACCAATTGATAAACAATTTAATTTTTCAAATCACTTTTTAACTACACACAATTTCTCTTTCCAATTTTTAACCACACATTTTACCTTAAAAAAGTCGAAAAAACAAAAAAATTGCAGCCGAACAGTCTATTTGTAATGTATTAAACTTCATAAAAAATTAAATAGGCGTTAAAATATAATACGGACTATTTTGAACGAGTACAACAATAAGTGGATTATTATTGAACTCATTGAATGCACCATAATCATTGCTAGTGATGTCGGTGTACCCTTATTCTCGATTTTCGTCCCAAGAGTAATGTGGATGATATGGCTCATCCACCAGCTGTCTGGACTGTAACGTTGGACAAGTTCTTTTGTCATGTCCACTTCGGCCACAAGCTCGACAATTTCTCTTTGTCTGAGACATGAATATATCCATTTAAAACGATTTGGAATTTTTTCAAACCAAATCATTTTTTTGCGGTTTGATCCCATTTGAAACCAAACCAAACCAAACCAAACAAAACAAAACCAATGCCTTAGTTGATGATTATGAAATGTATGGTCAAGAATTTTTTCCAAATGACTGTGGATTTGAACAAATAAATCTTTGACTCCTTAATTTTGATTTGTTGAGAATATAAAGTGTCTTGCATTTTTTTTTTTTAAAAAAAATTGAATACTTGCCTTTATTTTTTTAATTTTTTAAAATTTGGCGGTTTGATGGTTTGAAATCGCGGTTTTGACAATTGAAACATAAATCCAATTAGTTAAAGTGATTGGAATTTTTTCAAACCAAACCAAACAATTTCACATTTTAAATCGAATCAAACTAAACCATTTGTTACGATTTGATTCAGTTTGACGATTTATTTATTTACCCCTATTCCAAAGTGGACAAAATCCAAAATAAAAAATAAAAAATTAATTAATTAAAAAAAAATTGATTTGATGTTGTTAGCCGCCTAACAACATAAATTGGACAAGGCAAGTCCTTGTCCAGTAGGCAAAGCACATACTGTTCTCCTGGGCTTCAAGGGTAGGAGAACAGGTTTGTGAGTTTATATATACACACACACACACACACACACACACACACACACACACACACACACACACACTTCATCTCATCACTTCACTATATTAAAAGAGGGTAAGCAAAATTACTATTCATATACTATAGCTTTTTTATGTTCCTTTTACGTCACAATTTATGTCATCTTCTGCTTTCCTTTTTCTTTCACTTCTCTCTCTCTCTCTCTCTCTCTCTCTCTCTCTCTCTCTCACAACCAATTTTTCTACCCTTCGAAAGAGTTCTTCTGGCCAGTGGCGGATTTAGGACTAGAGTCCAGCTAGAGCGGTCAGCGATTGACCGTGGACGGTTGACCAATGACAAATGACGGTGCAATAGCTAAATTTTTTATTTAATATTTAATTAAATAATATTAAAAACTAATCAATAATTATATCATCTTAACATCATCTCTAATGTTAGGATCATACGAATCGATTGGAGTCTTTTTCCTGGATTCGACACAAGATCATTCATATTGAACGTAGTATGAAATTTTGTTTTGTTATCAAATGTCTAATAACTCTTGTGGTATACTAGAAGTATTTACGGGACCATTAGAACTAGAATTACCAGGTTGTAAATTTCATTTAGGTTGAAAAAAATGTTCCATTATCTGTAAATCAATGATCACAATTCACAAATCAAATCAAATCAAATACTCAACAAATTTGTGATCCCAATAAACATAATCACAATTTAGATGTCAAATATTCACCAAAATCTAAATCAAAAATCACAATTCACTATATAATTCATTTCACATAAGGGGAATACGGGTTCACCAGTGAACACATTTCAAAAACTTAACATTTACGTAAAATTTCCAAAGTAACACTGTAGTGGTTTATAAACTCGTTTATTTATGATTTTGAGGTAAAATGTGTGGTTAAAAAGTGGAGAGAGAAAATTTGAATTGTTAAAAAGTGATTTGAGAAATTGTGTGGTTTATAAACCGTTTACCAAACGGAGGCTTAAGGCAAGCTTCACATACCTAAGATTCAAACAATGAGAAATTGAGTTGACATTGGAAATTGAGACTTTCGTTTAGGTGGGAAAAAACGTTCCATAATCTGTAAATAAATAATTACAAATCAAATCAAATATTCACCAAATCTCAATTCACAACCTATAAATCAATAATCACAATTCACAAATCAAATCATATTTTCATCCCAATAATCTCAATTTAAAAATCTAATCACATTGCAAAAACTTAAATATAACATTTATGCATAATTCCAAAATTAATTATAACAAATCAAAGTTTGGCCTCAATATTTACTCATTTTAAAATTTACACTGAGTACACTTATGACTTAACTAACCCAACAACACCCATTACGTAGTCACCATTTCCAGCCAAGAATGTTACGAACAGTACACATAAACATTACAAAATACAAAAAAAAAAAAAAAAGGTAAGTAGGCAGCTTACCTCCTTCAGGCGGAGAGAGGAGCGACCAGAAGGAGCGGGGCGGCGATGCGATCTGGTGACTGGCGGTGGCGGAGGCGGATCAAAGGAAGAACGAAGAAGAAAGGGCGTGTAGTTAGGTAAGGTTAGGGATTCTATTTTTTCAGATTTTGCTTGATTCATTTAGGATTGAGCAGCAACAGCAAACGTTGGTTTGGCTTTGGGCTTGGGTTGGGTACTAATTTGGGCCAAAAAAAAAAAGTAGCAGCAGCATAGCGCGGAAGCGCCGGTGGCTGATCAACAGCGACTAGGTAGTGCGGCCGCGCTACCTCTCCTAAAGGTGCATCCGCCCCTGCTTCTGGCTTTACCTTTTTCGTGAAACCTTGCGTTCCTTCACACTTTTTTTCCTGGTTGTTTGATTGCTGAACTTGTCAAGAGGATGTCGACACCTTTGAGGAGGTGTAGTTATCTTCACTATGCTTTAATTTTATGTCACGAGAAGCATAAAGGACTCCAATGAGATAGGAAAGCAAGCCGAAATCAACGAAATCAGAAGCAACAGAGCCAATTTTCAAAACAGGAATGAGAACCAAGTTTTAGACGACATCATTTAAGCAAGTCACTAGGATGAAACACGTTTTATGCATTGTTGTCCACTTAAATTTGGGAGGAAGAGAGAAAAACGGCGAAAAAAGGTTGTAACCTAATTGTTATGCGTCTTCTTCGTTTCCCTTCTTAGAATTCTGCTTTTTGTTTTATTTCTTCACTTCGTGTGATAAGTTGTTGAATTGACTACTACCTTGTAAGTTCCTTTTTCAGTAATCAACTTCTCAATTGGGTGTCGGATTCCCAATGAGTTTCTTCTAAATTCAACTGTGGTGTATGTGTGTTGGGTTTTGATTGGGTGTCAATCATATCAATTGGTCAAAGTAGTACGTGAACTGGGAGAATGGATACTTGTAGCAAAACAAAACCCATGAAGAACAAATTAAGATGATTGATAAGGAGCTGCGAGATTTGAGTACGGTCTATCATGGTACATACCAGAATGTTAAGCTGCTACATGGAAGGCAGGATGTTGGTGTGAAATCGGAAGTGGACGATATCGTTAACAAGTAGTAAAAGTGGACTTTTGAGTCAGGGTTATCAATCCATGAGTACTAATTAATTCCTTATAAATTTACTTTGATTATAAAATTCCTAGAAGAGAACCAAAACTAATTAAGAAAATTAAATTGCAAGAAAATCTGAAAACGACAATAAAATAGAGATTTAATGAAATAAACAATGCAATTAAAATAAAATAGAAATTTAAAAGTAAAAGCAACTAATAAAAACAACTAATAAAGTGGTGGGTTTTTGAACAATTAAATGAATATCAGGACTAACGATTTCGAAATAATGTTTTAGCTTAATTTCACATCTGAAGTTGTTTTCTAAAATTGTATTTGGTCGAATTCACGCATATATCTAATTTACCTCTCCCGAGTTCAAATTATGCCTATTTAACTAAGTCAATCATGTATCTCTACAGTGGGTCAGAGTTCTCCTTAACTAAATGCATTAAATTACCTAGGAATTTATAAGTGAACACAGGCAACCACAAATTCATATCTTTATCTTTTTGTTGAAATTGCTGGATTTTATTACGTGATCTAATTGTTAACTCATCTCTCGGATTATGAAAGCAACCATTAAATCATGAATTGATGATCAAGCAACTCAAGCATTAAACGCAATAATAAAATCAATACATGAAAATAAAGCATCAACTTGAGGGTTAAAATCAAACTAAAAACATTAAATCTACATCGTCAATCCCGATTATAAAATTTAGCTACTGGTGTTATTGAAATAAAAAGCAATAAATAATGTAAACAAAACCCGAATTTTGAAGAGTTGAAGAATTAGCATCACTTAGCACCACCAAAATTCACCCCAGTCGTGCACTGCAATTGCTCCAGCCGACCGACCTGTTGATTCCAACAATAAAATCCTCAAAGCTGCACAACCTGTTGAATTATCTTTTGCCAACCTTCAATTAATATATCCTTTTTGTTTCCAAAAGTCAATAATCTGCCTCCTTTAATCTCCACCAACCAACCTCAATTCTCCCAATTAATTCCTTCCTTCAATGTATGTTCACTCAATTAATTCCTCCCAAAAGTCGGCTGTTGCTTTTTGTATGCAGTGGAATCCCCCTTTTTCTTTTTTTGGTCTAATGTAGCCGTGTGTGTATATATATATATCTTGCGTTGTACTCTGTCCACTTTGTCTCTCAGCTGCTCCTCCCAAGAAACTCTCTCGGCTACTTCACCTCTCACTCACGACTGTGCAGCCCCCATCTCTCGGCTGCTGTGTATATATATTAATAGATTTTTAAACTCCAATTAGTCATGCAATAATTTTGGCCAAAAGTTTTCCTTACAATTGATTATGAGGCCCAAGTAATATTGATGTAGGTTTTACTACTAAAGCCTCATTTTTGTCAAATAATTCATTTTGACCTCTTGTCTTCGTTTTATCGTCGATTGCATCCAAAATTTAGTTTTTCCATCCAATTGTTGAATAATTACTTCAATTCCTCATTTTCTTGATTTTGGGATAAAAACATGAAATAATGTAAATAAATACAAACTAAGTAGAATTTATTCGAGAAAAATAAAATAATATCCTAATTTTGATAGATAAATAAGTGTATAAAATACACTTATCACAGGACAAACTCAAAGTTTAATGGTGGAGATGAACAATAAATACAAGACGATAGTGACTATGTTGGCTAAGTCGAGTATGGGTAAGGATAAAAAAATCGAAGAATCTGTGTAATGATAATGGTGTGTTGAGCTCTGGGATAGGGAACTCCTTAAATCGGGGACATGGTCGACGAGATTATAAATTTAATTCCAAGATACCCAAAATAGATTTCCCTTACTTCAATGGGGATGGCCCTAGGGAGTGGATAAGGAAGGCTCAAAAATATTTTCAAATACGTCAAGTATCGGATGAGTTGAGGGTAAGCATAGCTGAAATGTATTTGAAAGGGAAGACAGACATCTGGTTCCATGGATTCATAGCAAGCCACCCACATGCTTGTTGGGCTCTATTTTCTGAGGAGTTGTGCAAGAAGTTCTCTGAATCCACATGTGAGGAAGTCGTTGAAATTTTTAGTAGGATCAGGAAATTTGGAACCATTTCTGAGTATCAAGAAAAATTTGAAGATCTTAAATCACAAGTTTTGTTAGCCCTACCCCCACTTACTTGAATCATACTATGTTTCCATTTTCACTAGTGACAGGGATTTCAAGAGTAATAGAGGGAAAGATGCACCACTTCACAGAAAGAATGTTGGTTGGTCGGCTTCTGTTAATGTTTCTAGTAGGAACAATGAACCACGAACTTCAATTCATTCAATGCGTAAAGTATCATAAGTAGAGAGTGATGAAAGTGAAGATCTTCATGAAGTAAATCCGATTTCTGCCCATTTAGTTTAAATATTGCTGTGATTTCCTTTTTAATCACTTGTTTGTGCTTCCCCATATATTTGCACTTCACTTCAAATTTATTTAATAGAAAATATCGCTCTAGTACAAACATAATTAGTGTATCATTCAATCAACAACACTGTACTAGTATAAATATAAAACTAGTTGATATTTGTCTAGGCTCTATCAAACTAGTTTGCCCCTTGTTGAGCCCCATTTTTATAACTAGTTAGTAGCACGTGCATTGCATGTGACTTTGTAATAATATTATGAAATATATTTGAATGTCTTTGAATTGAATATCTTCTAATACACATTAACTGTTTTTAATATAATTTTTCTAAAATCTGTATAAATTAAAAGCACATATTTACATGTTGATTATCTATTAGAATAATATCAAGTTAGTATTTTCGTCAAGACAACAACTGAAAAGGAGATCAAACTTGCTAACAAATTGAAGTCGATTGACTTAATTTCACTAAATTGAAGATGTTTTGCTTAAAGTAAGGCTTGCGTTAAAGTAAAATAAGATATATGTCAAGTACACAGCTTTAACATATTTATTTTTTCAAAACTATAATAATTAAAATAAAATTAATTGAAGGATAAATAAGAAATTATAAATTATTTTCGAGAGTATTATAATAAAAAATATTTCTCAATTCAAGTTATTTCAGAAGTAGTATAGGTATAAATATAAATCAATGAAATTCGAAGATACGACTATTATTAAATTAGAAAATATTACATTAATTATAATATATAATAATTAAAATAAAATTAATTGAAAGGACAAATAAGAAATTATAAATTATTGTTGGGGGTATTATCGTCCAAAAAAGTTTCATATTTTAAGGGACTTTTAATAGTAACTAGTAGTAAGTACCACGTTTTATGTATATGATGAATGAAATGCGTAATATTTTTGAAGTGCTAATATTATTTTCTAAAGCAGTTACGGTAAAAAATATTGTTAAAGAAAATAAAATTAAAATTAAGCAACTTGGACAAAAAAAGAAGTTACTTGACAAAAAGAAACGAAGTGGCCTAGACAAATCTTTTTTGTCAATAGCCTCAGTCCAATCAATCGAATAATGATTAATACGTAATTGATCGAACACTATTTGCAAACGGCTCTTCTACTAAGAAACGGAATGTTCCAAATGTTCTTGGTCATTGTAATCTCATATATCCGGCCATTCTCCACCAGAATTCAGATTTATTCTCAAAGAGGCTGAGAAATAAATTCATCATTCCACTCTAATCGATTCAAGAACGTGAAAACGAACTAATGCTCGTTCAAGTATCTTGATTATACGTTATTTATATATATTTCTTGATCTACTATAATAAAATTAGTATTTCAAATAGGAAAAAACTTTATTACGCTAAGACTCGTAAAGTCTGAGATTTGATCTTTACGACTTGTGACTCAACGCGCAACAAAAATTTTAAAATATCTAGAAATATTTTATCCTTCTTGCAAAAGAAAGCAAAATAAGGAACGTATTATCCTATTTGTACAAATTCTTCACTTAATATTACTATTTAAATAAGTCGTAGTCATGAGTAAGTTGAAATTTTAATAAAAGGAATTTATCATTTGATGAAGTTAATGAGATGCGAGAAAGAAAACTTGTTTTCTTGTATGTTGTCCAACAATTATTTTTATATGGATAATTATCTCTTGAAATTACGACAATTCATTCTTGTTCCATTGTAAATACCATTGGATTGAGTCAGATTCCTTAAGAGCATACCAAAAAGGAAATCACGGATGCAACACACAATGTAAATACGAAGAAATAAAAAAATTATCTTACCAAATATGCTATAATTCTTAATCATAAATTATCTTCATTCACATCCAATGCACAATATACCTAGCCAAAGAAATTTTTTTGGAGAATAACAATAATTACCAATAAAATAAAAACATGGATCAAACATTCAACATGAATACTATTAAAAATGGATAGAAAATTCAAAAATTATCATAGCTACGGAACAACACTTAACCACATATTCTCTTCATCTCACACATAAGTAATATACTTGTAGGAAAAAAAAAGTTAAAACCACGAATCAAGTATGAAATATATATCTAACAAAGAAGTAAAAATTTAATGAAAAATGCATATTAAAGAATCATAAAAAATCAATTCGGATTATACGAATTTATTGATTTTTAGCGTGACTTTAGAGAAGATGTGAGAAATGAGTGAAACTGCAAATAATATGATGATAAATAAATTGATGGATTATTGAAAATAATTATTCAACTCGTATTTAAATTAATAATGATCAAATAAATATTGGATTGATAGAAATGGATTTTTCTCAAATATATTTACCAAATAAATGCAACTTAATGATTTTTAAACTATTGAGTGAATTTATTTTCAATGAAAAAGGAATTTATATTCATTTAAACAATGAGTAAATGCAATATGATTTTAATATATAACATTAGGTTTCTTAATAAGCTCCTATTTGGATTCCATATTTTAAACTCCTTTTTGATTATATTATCTTTATAAATAACTTTCCTACTTTAAAAAAAAAAAAAAAAAAATCTTCTGAAAATGTGGGTTCAAACTGGAGCTAAATTTTAATTATATGTAATTTTAATAATTTTTTAGATTTTTTATATTAATATTAATCAACTTAATAGAAAATGATTTCATGTTAATTATATAAATAGTATTTACTTTTTAATTGGCATATGCTAATTTTTCCATTAATTATATATTAATAATTTTTAATAATTGTGTTTAGTGAAAAATAGTTGACTTAATTATGTGAAATTATAATATTAGTTTTAATATTTTATTTAGTGAAAATAAATTGAATATAAAAGAAAATTTAAATGAAAATTTAGTGTAATACAAATTTAAATAAATTCATAATCATAAGACAATCTCAAATTTGCAAAGCAAAATACAAATCTAAAATCGAGATTTAAGACAACGAAAAATGAAGTCTTGTTTTCTCGAAAATTATCAAGTATATTGTATACCCAATATGAATGGATTATATTTTAATATGATCAAAGAAATCATGAAATTAAAAAGCAATTATAAACATGAGACGACTCCACTTTCTATATAGAGATTACCAAGAGAAAATATACAGCAAGTAGGAGTATTTCTAATTTTATTAGGATTGATTAAGGGCATTGAATTTTGATGGTATATTGAATCACAAGTTGATGTCTTAATGCTTCATTATTTTTATAGGGAATTTTGAAACAATCGTATTAATTTTCTACATCAATGTATCATATTAATAAGATGTGAAACCAAGAAAATATGAAGGGGTTGTATATTAATTACTTTTAATTATCTATATATATATGAATTATTATTTTAATATAAAATATTTTAAATTGAAGGATTTTTTAGCCATTAACAATAAAATATGAGGGCAAATTTGCCTTTCAAAAGTTTCTCATTCATTCACTCTTTTAGTGATTAGTGATAGTGATGATTTATTAGTGGTGATGATAGTGATAGTGTAAACTATGGAACTTGAGTAGACAATCCAATTTTGGAAATTAGATATAAGCAAAAATTATAACATAATTTTTTAAATACTAAATAAATGCGAGAGTATAATATTATGAGAAAGTATAATAATGTAAAATTATATTATAACATTGTAAATTGTTATATAATAAAATATTTTAATAATAAATAAATGAAAGATTATAATGAAATAAAATATTTAAAGAAAAAAAAATTGGTCATCAAAAGTTTTCCCTAAATCCTCATTTTTTAAATATTGTAAAAAATAGAATATGAGGGGAGCACAAAATCAATCCCTTCATTTTTTTTTTTTTAACTTAATTAATTAATGTATAATATCTGAGGGTATAGTTGGTTTAAAGTAAAAAAAATGTGAGGACAAAATCGTGATGTCAAAGATTCTTCCACATCCACACTTTATATGAAAATATAATTTCTTTTAATTAAGAGTATTATAGATATAAGAAAAATATAAGTAAGAACATAATTGGCGATTAAAATATTCCTTCACATCCACATATTTATATATTAGTGGTGATGATAGTGATAGTGTAAACTATGAAACTTGAGTAGACAATCCAACTTTGGAAATTAGATATAAGCAAAAATTATAACATAATTTTTTTAATACTAAATAAATGCGAGAGTATTGTATTATGAGAAAGTATAATAATGAAAAATTATATTATAACATTTTAAATTGTTATATAATAAAATATTCTAATAATAAATAAATGAAAGATTATAATGAGATAAAATATTTAATGGTATGAACAAAAAAATTGGTAATCAAAAGTTTTTCCTAAATCTTCATTTTTTATATAGCGTGAAAAATTGAATATGAGGGGTGTACAAAATTAATCCCTTCATTTTTTTTAACTTAATTAATTAATGGATAATATATGAGTGTATAGTTGGTTTAAAGCAAAATATGTGAGGGCAAAATCGTGATGTCAAAGATTCTCCCACATCCATACTTCTAAGATAGTATATATGTAGATAGATAGATGGATAGATAGATAATTCATTTTCAACAATACATTCTCCAGTAAAATAATTGTACACGTAAACATAAAGATTTTTCCTAAAAAGCTTGTATACAAAATAAAAGGATTGTTATAAATATTATAAAATATGTGAATGACCAATTACCATTATACCCCTGTAAACTTTACATATTACGATTGTGCCATTGTTCACTCCTATAAATAGGAGCCATTTCATTTCATTATAAACACACCTAATGAGAAGTTCTCTCCCATTCTCTCCATCTCTCTATCTATTTCTTGTTATGATTTTAATAGTTTTACAACACGTTATCAGCACGAGTCTCTATCCAATTGAGTAATATAACGGAAGTATGCTATACAGTTGCATCTAAATGATGAACCTCTGTATCAGAAACCTGATTATTACTAATCAATGTTTCCTTTTCTCAAACCAAACACTTTTGATTTTAGAAAATAACTCATATATTGTAAATCTGAAAATTTATCCAATTTTAAAATTTATGGTCGAACTGAAAAAGGAAGATTTCGGTCGATCCAGATATCCGATCGACGATCGGCCACCGCCATCAGAACGGGCTTGTCGAGGAGAAGACTCGCCTGAAATTTGGGGATGATCCAACGGCTGAAATAGAAGATATCGACCGGAGAAGAAATGATGAAAAACTGTGCAAAAAAAATCTGACCGGAAATTTAAACGCTGATCCCGGACGATCCTGAACTGCGATCGACGATCGGCCAGCGTCATATCAACGGGCTTTTCTAGGAGAAGACTCGACTGAAAAATGCTGATTCCGGCCAAATGATTGGTCTTTTAGAGAAACGGAGACTATGGGTATGTTCAGGACGTCGAGGCACACATTATGGTGATGGGTTGATTTTTCCGGCTACCTGCGCGTGGCGGCCGGCGACGGCGCGTGAACGGATTTCGGCGATGACGTCAAAAGGCAGTTTGTTCGTCTTGATGATTTGGATTATTCTATGATCTTACTTTTCTGTCTTGTGCAGTTTTGAAATTTTTCGGCGGTCGAACGTGGCGGTTTACTTAAAAACTGTTTTTGGAGCAGTTCCGACGGGATTTTGAACTTCGGACCAAAAGGAAGTTTGTTCTAAATTTAATTTCAAACCTATTAACGGTTTCGATTTATCCATATGATCAATATATTAAAATATGGACGATTTTCCCCTTGATGATACGTTAAAGTATATTAATCGTGATTTAACGAATTTGATTAATCATTATTAATGATATGATGATAAGTGATAATAGAATATATATTCTAAATTATTTAACACTATTATGTGATCAATATGATAAATTAAAAGATTTAAAAGTAACATAATAGTTGTCATGTCGTGATGTGTTGAGTATAACTTATTATTGTAACGACCTGGACTATTGTGAATACGTTGACTGGATTTAGAGATATGAATTTCTCATTTATGAAATATAATTATTTCTTTATATTGTTACCACCTATATGGTTTGTTCTACTGATTTTAAATATCTCTACTCATATAAATTTGATAATATTGTTATTATTTGATATTTCAACATTTGGTACCAAAAGTTACCATTACCAAAAGATTGTTGGATCTTAATGAAAATATTTTATCATTTGGTACCAGAAGTTACCAATATCTGTAGTTGAAAGGGTGGATGAAAATAAATTATTCAACAAAGGAATGTTGATCTATGATAAGATAATATCACATGAAAGCACGGATATGGCTAATGTGAAAATAATCTCATCAATATTATGAGATAAATGTTATATGATTATGATAAGCAGTTTTGATCAAAGTTCTTGCACAAGAATTTATGTACTCCAGAAGAAGTACATATTTACTCCAGAAGAAGTAAAGACTATCATCTAAAACATACTGAAATGATATTATTATTGCTCCTGAAGAAGCATAAACGAGTCATACATGCAAAATACAAAAGGGGAAAACATTTATGATCCTCAAAATTAGAGATGTGTTTCGAGAGTACCCGTATCCTACCACCTCTGATCTTTTGAGGAAATAAAGAAACATTCAAAGAGGTGTGTTTCAAAAGTAAGAAATACTCCATACTCTACCACCTTAAATCTTTGAGATACACAAGATTAAACATTGATAAAATCCTAAAAATTTAAGGTGTGTCTCAAGAGTGAGAATACTCCGTACTCTACCACCACCTATTCTAGGGTTCACAAAGTTAAGTTTACATTAACCGGACTCCATTTTCGCTTGATTCCCCTTCCTTGCGACCAATCTATCTTTAATCCTGCTGGATCTTGTATTGGAATATATGATTGCAACTTATCCAGCAGTTCCTTGATGAGCAGAAATAAGGATTCTCCTAGAAAATGGAGAGATGAATCCCTGTTCCACAGCATAATCAAGAAATGTTAGTAAACCATCGAAGAAATTGTTAATATTTAAAAGCCCAATATGCTTAGTATGGAGATCCAATTGAGCCCATGAGGTAATATTAAAGATTTCTTCTAAAGTACTAAAACCTCCGGGCAGGGCTATAAAGGCATCAAAACCATATAGCATGCAAGTTATGCGTTCATGGATAGATAAGGTTTGTACTTCATGCCCTCGTGTTTTGCCTGCGATATCAACTAAAGGAACGGGTATAACACCTATCACTCTTGCTTTCTCTGCTTGAGCGGATTGTGAAACACAACCCATCAAACCACTGCTACCACCCCCATACACGAGAGTGATACCTTTCTCCCCCAATTTCTTTCCAAGATCCACTGCTACTTCTAGATACCCAAAATCTTTCCCTATTTTTGATCCACAAAATACACAGATAGTTTTGATCTGTCGAAGTTTTGGTCCTTCCATCTTTGAGAGTATAAGGAAGGAAAAACTTATGAGAAAATGATATTTTGGGATGCTTTAAACTGCGAAATTATCTGACGTTTTAAATTTGAAAATATTCACTATTTACTGCTCTTCTTTTGAAAAAGTTACTATTTACTTTTGACTAAATGGCACCACTTTTGATATTGTCTCTGACAAAATATATTTTGGATAATCTTTCGGTGATATCTCAGATACCATCTGTTAATACGCGAAAAAATGAAAATACAAAATACTTTGTTAAAATATATACACTATACTGATTTACCTTGTATCAATGCTGAATAGCCAAAACATCATTGTTTATAACAGCCTGGTAAACAGGATCTTTTGCTATTATATTTTTGAGACTATAATGCTCTTTATCGCTGATGAATTTAGCCCATAAAGATATTAGCTCACGCTGCACATACCCACTAGGGTGCGTCTCAAGAGTCAATCGGATATCATCCAATGACTCCTTACTCAGTCCACCCTTAATGAAGTCTATCTTATCATCTCGATTTATGGATGAATATCCTACTGAATTACAACGGGTATCACATGTCCATCGAGCACATTTGTAGCAACTATTTAATCTTTTTGCTCTTCGCTTCTTTGCAAAAGTACTCTTACCTAAGCCAGGCTTATGCTTAGAAAATGAATCTGGTAATTCACCAGCTAATCGAACTTTTGCTTCGATCAACCAACGAACATCTTCTGGGATACCTTGATCCATCAGCAGCCTCAATCTTTCGAGTCGAACTCGGTAAATCTTTTTCAAAACATTTATCGGAAGATTTGAGTAGTATTTGCAGATATTTGATAATATAACATCCATTTTGATGGATCTGATCTTCTCCCAAAGTGATCTATTTAAATGCATTATTTAACGCGTAAAAGAGCGGTGGCTCCGCGTGTCATTGATTCCATCAAGAAATAATGGAATAAATTATTGAAAAGGTGGGAACAATGAGATAATGCGTCATTACCTTTTTCGATATAAGGGAAGATTTGGCGACAAGATTGAGATATTTTCTTGGATATTGTACCTGATTTTTCCGGTATACTAAAAGTAATAAAGGTATACTGATTTGAACTATACATAAATACGTACTGATGAAATGAATACTGTATTGAACCAGAAGTTCATACATATGTACAAGTGAAATATCTTGCTGAACCTGAAGTTCTATAATGATTGGTTAGATTCCAATTCAATAATGAGATTTATTGAGAATGCAAAATGGCATTCATTAAAGAACCAGAAGATTGTTCAGGTTAACAAGTTATCATTGCTGCTTGATCTCAAAGGAAAATTAATTATCTCGCTAAGAAAATGAATGACTGATTATTTGCTCAAGTAATGATATTACGAGCAAAGTGATAAATGCTAGCATGAATATATCTTAAAGTCATTAATGATTTTACAAATTAGTTGAGATAATAGAATATTATATTGCTAATGGTTTAGTAGATTAAAAGTCTCAAGTTATTTGTTATGAGAACAATTTGAATATAAATATTTCTCATGCAGCAATATTTTACATACAAACATGTCAATACTATGAAATAAAGATTTGTTTGTGAAGCTTTATGATTTGTAAAAGTACGATATGTATACAATCCACCAAAGCGCACTTAGATATATGATTAAAATTATATCCCTAAAAGGATGACATGTGTTATGGAATTTTAGCCGATTGATATAATATAATATTTGTGAACATTATGGAGAAAACACTCCTGAAGCGTAATTATGCCTGAAGCATAATGACTATCGATTCCAAAAACAAATATCTCTTGAATGATTGAGATGATCCCTTTGAGGATAAATACTCATGGTGAGTACAAGGGACATAAATTAAATGTAAGAGACTCAGATACCTGATGATAGAACATATAAAGAGATCTCTCTATGTTATATTGAGATGAAATGGAATCGATAAATAAGTCAACTGCATACATAAACAATCCTCTTATGAAAATGAGGTTGATGATATTATAATACTTTGGCCAAGTATATAACCCCAATGTAGGGATTATTGTTCAAGGACCTGAAGTCCAAGTGCTTAAATGTGTAAAGCCAGTAATTATATGTACAAATGAAAAATATTACACAGTCGTAAAAGACGACTCGTTGCGCGCAAAATTTTTCATAGAACTGGCATGGCATATGGTGGATAGACTATAGTCTAAGTCAATAGCTTGAGCTCTTTGATATATCAATGAGTGAGATCAAAATGTATGATTCTCATCTCGGTACTTTGAGAGTATTCTTTGATGTACCAGTTGATCGCGGTACGTTGTGATTTCAAGTAAAATGATTGTAGATTATATGTCGAAATTGATATATATTTCAATGATTGATTATACAAATCAAAAATTGTGGTGCAAGAACATACATGTATAATCAATGAAAGATTCAATATACCCAGATTAGTATCACTATAGGATGATACAAATTACTCCATGATATAATATGTTGAAAGTGAAATTGGAGTGTACTATTTATGACATCTGGGAAATTGATTATTCACTAGAAGTGAATATGAAAATAAATATGTTTAATTATTCACCAGAAGTGAATTCTAAATTTGATTATTCACCAGAAGTGAAAGATGCAATTGATAAATTAGTACAACATTGCTTAATATAGCATGTTATGACATCATGAGCTATGAATGATTTATATAAAAGCTCATCATAAATTATATGTTTGATGAAAAGATTCGTGATTGCACCAATATACTTGTGATATTCCATGAAAGGAATAAATACGCGTTGCACTCTTTTTCCCTTAGCTGAGGTTTTGTCCCACAGGTTTTCCTAGCAAGGTTTTTAATGAGGAAACAGTTGAGGCGTATTGATGAAAATTAATGAGAATAATGTACTCTTTTTCTCTTCGCTGAGGTTTTGTCCCACAGGATTTTCCTAGCAAGGTTTTTGAGGCATTATCATAGCTATCGACAAGCTATAATTCAGCAACACATTGTTATACTGGAATGATATCAACAATTGAAGAAAATCATAGACATCTTATGAAGAATGCTATACAAGGAGATTTTTATATTCCAGATGAAAGATGATATCAATGTTCGAGAAGTTCATGAATCCTCAATTGCACACTTCAGGGGGAGAAACATGCTGTACTCTTTTTCCTTCGTCCAGGTTTTGTCCTACTAGGTTTTCCTAACAAGGTTTTAACGAGGCAGCGACTGTACTCTTTTTCCTTGGTTCAGATTTTATCCCACTGGGTTTTACTGACAAGGTTTTAATGAGGCAGCACTTCAGAACTTCAAGATTCAGTACATGATTTGTTCTACTCGAACGTTAGACTCAATAATTCACCATGGCCAACATCAAGGGGAGCTTTTGTACTCTTTTTCCTTCGCTCAAGTTTTATCCCACTGAGTTTTCTTAGCAAGATTTTAACGAGGCAGACAATTGCGGAATAGGTCATTCAAGGGGGAGTGTTATAAATATTATAAAATATGTGAATGACCAATTACTATTATACCCCTATAAACTTTACATATTACGATTGTGCCATTATTCACTCCTATAAATAGGAGTTATTTCATTTCATTATAAACACACCTAATGAGAAGTTCTCTCTCATTCTCTCCATCTCTCTATCTATTTCTTGTTATGAATTTTAATAGTTTTACAACAAAGATAACAAATTTGATTGAAAAATGACAAGAAATAAAACTTTAACTAACTTCTTGACTTTTAAAAATCTCCAAGTTCCTTAACAAAAGCCTTCAAGTTCTTAGTAGAAGAACCATCCTCCCGCATAGCTTCTTTTGCAGAATTCTTCCATTTTCTAGTATTCTCTCTCAATTCTCGACCTTTTTCTCCATCATCCATTATTATTTCAATGCACCTCTTGATCTCGTCGCTCTCAACAGTGCCATCTTCCCTCGGATTCACCCTTAGCCCTGTCCTCCAAACATCTTGTATAAGTTTTGCATTGGTCCCTTGATCAGTCCACTGTGGAAATGCAACCACAGGAACACCGCATGCTAAACTCTCCAATGTCGAATTCCAACCACAGTGAGTCACAAAACAGCCCAAAGAAGGGTTTGTTAGGACCTCAAGTTGTGAACACCAGGGTACTATTTTTCCCAGTTTTTCCAGTTCTTCCAAACAACTTAGTTTATCGTCGTCTTTTTCTTCTTCTTGGTTCTCGTTTACACATATAACCCACAAAAATGGTCGTCCACACTCGAGCAATCCTTTACCAATCTCCTCCAATTGAACTTTTGGGAGCCTCAAAAGACTCCCAAATGACACATAAACCACAGAGGATTCTGGCTTCGAGTTCAACCATTGAAGATTATCGTCTGATTTGTGAAGAAGATCTCCACCCACGGCCTTACCTGCTGGATCTTTTTCATCCAAGAAAACTGAAGGAATTAAGGGTCCAATCCCGATTAACTCGTAATCTTCAATCGCTTTAAGTGCATCAGGCTCTAGTGCATCAAATGTATTGACGAGAACTTTCGGCTTCGTTTCTGCATCCAATGTCTCTACCTGATCTTTAAACAACGAAAGAGAAAAGCTATTCCGATCGCCCCGCCCGGAATGAAGCATGAGGGATGGAAGATCCCGTTTAGCTAGCAATGGAAGTCTTGGCAATTGGATTACCCAGGACGGATCCTCGGACGGATAGCTAATTTCTTCTGCGTAGCCATTAAAATAGAAGTAGTATATATCCAACACAGTGGCTGGTTGGGTCCATAGAACAGCACTTGGGATGTGGACTTCACGAGCCACCAGTGCAGCCCACGAGAGCAGGAGACTGTAAACTAGGCAAGTAACCGGGTGCCCTTGCTCGGCACTGGCAAGAATCGCTCTCCTTAATGTTTCGGAACCGCGATTTCTAATCTCCGTCGTATATTGCTGGTGATCATCACTGAGTTTGAAACCTTCATCGTACCCGTCAGAAAATGGTACGAAGTTAATACCAGAGATGTCATTTGTGCCTTTCAACATCTGCCGTTGGGCATATAAAGGTATTGCAAAGGTGGCTTCAATTCCATTTCTGCTAAGGGTCTTTGCAAATGTAAGGGACGGATTAATATGGCCTGGCATAGGAAAAGCTATTAGAAGCACATGTGGTCGAGCCATTACAGGATATGTGTTCTGGGAAATGATTAGAATTCTACTTATGCAGCAGAACTAAGTAGACAGCATGGGGCCCTTGGGATGTTATTAGTACAAGAAGACAATTCATGACGTTTGAGATGACGATTTGCAGTAAAACATTTTGACAATTTGCCTTGTTACTCATTTTTCATTGGCCATTAAAAGCGACGTTGCAAGAAATTTCAATACGCCAACTTTTTTAGACTCAAACCGAAATTCTAATAAACGATATATTCATCTTCAACTACTTATCATGTTTGAGAAAAAAAAAAAAAAATTAATATTTTTGGTAATTTTTTTTTTTTTTATTATTATTTTTTTTTATGGATGTGTGGTTTAAAAAGTTTGAAAGTTAAAAAGTGTTTGATTTTATGTCTGAGACAAAGTATCATAAAAAAAATTGTAAAATATCAACGTGTGATACTAAAATTTTGCCTCACTATCATAAAAATTTGATAAAGTAACAAGTTACGATAACAAAAAATTGAAAGTATCATAAGTATCATGTTATGATACTTTAAGATGCTTTTAAAGTATCATAATCTTAAAGTATCATACCATGAAACTTATGATAAGAACGTAATTTTCAGTTAAAAAAAAGTATTTTATAATAATTTTTAAAATGAAGCAAATTTCAAATACAATACCAAAAGTTGAGTATTTGTGCAAACGTCTCTTAAAATTTGGGTCAAATACCTGTAGCGCCCCGAGTTCCGTATACCCGATTCACTACGTCATTTTCTGTCTAAATTTTTCGAATAACATTTTTGCGGAAGAAATAATTGAAATTCATTTTTGGCAACGTTAAATAAACTGTAATGGCCGCTAAAATTGAAAACATTTATGAAACCATTTGAAATAGTAAATCGAACCATTAATATTGTAAAGAAATTGTCAATATCATAATTTCTCAAATAAATGAACTTCTCTAAATTATTCGATTGTTTGGAAAATACGGAAATCATTAACGTCGAACTTTCAACCGTTCAACGATTATTGCCACCATCATTCATCGCTCGCCACCGTCTCCGAAATCTGCAAAACTGTTAAAAAGTAGGGTGAGTATTTCATGGGGGAAATACTCAGTAGACTCATCGCAAATTAATTTAATTTATAAGATGATTAAACACATAAATCCCGGCTCTTTATAAAACGGGCATTGATAGAGCTTCTTTATAAAACTGCTCTTGATAAAACTCATATTGTGCATTACAGCACGGGACATATTTTGCAAATCATATGCTCTTTGAAAATAGCTCTTTGAAAACATCTCTTTGAAAATAGTTCTTTGAAAACAGCTCTTTGAAAACAGCTCTTTGAAACAGCTCTTTGAAAACATCTCTTTGAAAACCATATACTTATAAAAACATTTTAATTATGCCAAGCATAATTTCTTTTGAAAGCATAACATAAGATAGGATTTAAATCCTCATAAACATACAAGAACTTTACCGAACTTAGGTGGCAAGAATTCTTATGCAGTAAAATCATAATAACAGTAAAATCACAGTAAGTTTTCATCATAACATAGGATAAAATCGAAATCCTCATAAACATAAGAATTTTACCGAACTTAGGTGGTAAGAATTTTTATGTAGTAAGTATACCAAGCATAATTTTCTGAAATTCATAGGGATCAATTGCATCATAACATAAGATAGGATCGAAATCCTCATAAACATATGCGACAGGAATTTTACCGAACTTAGGTGGTAAATCCTCATAAACATATGGAAAGATAGGAATTTTACCGAACTTCGTGGCAAATCCTCATAAACATAGGAGACACAAGAATGTTACCGAACTTAGGTGGCAAGAATTCTTATGTGTAGCGCTACTAAAACTCCGGTCCCCTTAACATATCATAACTTATCATATGGGACCCAAAACAATCTTGGTAGATTGATTTCATAGCAATGATCCAAAAAAACATTTTCGTGAAGCATAGGGTATACTTACTTTTCGTAAAAACATAAAGTATATTTTCTTTTCATAAAAACATACTTACTTTTCATAACAACATAAGGTATATTTACCTTTCATAAAAACATACTTGTTTTTCTTAAAAATTGACTTTCACAAGTCACATGACATTCATATGAAATCATAATTTAAATCAATTAATAAGTGCGAGTCTACCTCAAATCCGACGAGTGCAAAGTTGAGCGGGAATGACTTCAATTTCTTTAAATTCTCCGTACGCTTCGTCTTAGCCAATAAGCCACTTTAGTCTATCGAATATATAGTTCAAAATGATAAATTATAATTTGAGGACTAAAATTGATGTTTTGAAAGTCGAGGGACTAAAATGAATACTTTTGAAAGTTGAGGGATTAAAATGAATACTTTTGAAACTTGAGCTTAAAATCAAATAAAGTAAATCAGCAGGGACTGAATTGATCAGAATTTTAAAATGAAAGGGCTGATTAAAATCATTTAAAACTTAAGGGCTGAAATTGATGATTTTAAAACTAAAAGGACTGAATGGAAACAAATTAAAATGTCAGGGACTGATTTGCAAATTCTGGAAAGTTAAATATATCAGATCTTTCTCTCTCTCTCTAACCATTCTCTCGTTATACTCTCTCTCTCACTTCCATACTCTCTCTCTCTCTACCCGTTTCTCTCAACCGGCCGACGAACTGGGCAGTGGTTCTACTGAAGAAACGTCGGCGAGACACCGGCGTAAGGTGCGGCAAAGAAGGGGTTCCGGTTTTGAAAGAGTTTGGTGTGAGATGGGGATAAAAACCGAGGCTAAACTAGGCTTGAATCGCGATTAATCTCCGGTATTAAATCTGGCAGCGAAGGGCTTAAGGTTGAGGTAAGTATTTGGGTATTCTATTTCTTTGGTTTTGGGTTTTGTTTTGGGTTTTGATTTGGGGATTGTGGAGTTGAAATTTTGGGTCGGAGGTTACGGTGGTGCGCGGACTTGGGCAGTATTGCAGCGGTGGTGGTCGTATCACAGTGATGTTGGGTGCTGGTTTGTTGGAGCTGCAGGGGTGGTGACAGTGAAAGGGCTGGTGATGCTACCGGTGGTAGAGATAATACTGAAATGGTGTTGAAGGTGGCATTGGTTGTATTTGGTTATTGTATATGCAGGCTGTGGATCTTGGTTATGGCTTGCCAATTTGGTGATGATGATAAATGGTGATTTGCAGTGGTGAGGTTATTGATAATGAGAATGATTTCTGAAAACTTGATGGAATTGAGAATTGTGTGATGTTGAGATGGTTATGTGAGGTTAACTGCGTGAGGGAGATGAATCAGTGTGGGTGGTGATTCTGGTTCAGCTTGGTAGTGGCAGTGTGGGTTCGTGGTGATCTGGACTGTGATTGTGTGGATGTGGAGGTGTCTGATTGTGAGTTGCAGGTGATGAAGGTGGAAATGGATAGTGGTGGTTTTGACATTGATGAAACAGTGGTAGTGAATAGGCGGTAGTGATGGTGATGCTAGGAAAAATTGAAATCGGTGGCTGTGCTTGAACTTGGAATTGAATTGTGTATTGCAGGTGGTGCAGTGAAGGGCAGTGTTGGTTAAGCAGGGACGGTTAGGGTGTGATGACTTTGCAGTGGTTTGGTAGTTTGTTGTGTGTATTGTGAGGAGATGGAGAACGTATAAATTTAGGAAAAATGATGAATAGTTAGGTATGAAAAGGGTGGAATATGGGTAATTCATCATTATGTTTAGTATACACATGGGGTAGGATTGAATTGTGATAGCTTTGATTAATTGATAGTGGTGTTCTTTGTTAGGTGTAATGATATGATGAAGATGCTTTGATTATGGTATATTGAGGTGGAAAGAGTAATAAAGAAGGAAGAAAAATATGTGGGTTCATGATATAATTTTGATAAATATTGGACTAACTTCGATAAAGAAAAGTATTTAAAACTGATATATTTTGGACTGAAAAATGATTTTGAAAATAATACTTTAAATAAATAATTAAAATAATATAATTTTAGAAATTCGGATTTTAATTTAAAATCGAACAAATTCGATATTTCTTGACTTGGCTAGACGAATCCGTCGCGGCGTTAACTTCAAAATAATAAATGAAATAGTAGCGACACAATTTTCTAAATATTAAAATAATTATTTATTGCATAAAAATTCTGGATCGCTATAATACCTAACACTCCCAACATTGTGATATAAGTCAAAATTTGGCAACAAGCTCTCAGCACCAGGTAGAAGTGACAATTGGCCGGACCGAGCCGAGTCACGAGCTCGTTTCAAATGAGCCGAGCCTAGACAGGTGCCGAGCTCGACTTGGCCCACGAGCTCGCGGCTCGTTCATAATTTTTTTTCCTCCAATTATGGCCTAACTATAATGATATATTATAAATAAGCCCTTGTTTGAGCTCCATTATTTTCCATTTTTTTTACAAATTTTTTCTACAGTAATCAATCTCAACCATCCAAAAAAGTCAAGTCCACAATTTTTTACTTTTCAAACCACTTTTTAACCATTAGATTTCCAAAACCCAAATTAAAAATTGAAATAATGGGGCTCAAACAAGGGCTAAATATATAATTAGTTATGTAATAAATAAATTAATAAGTAATATTATATTGTTAGTGAATGAAAGTTGAAATGATGAATTGTAACGTAAAAACTTGTTCAAATCTCCAATTATAATTTGAAAAGACAAAAATTAAAATTTAGTAAATAAATTAAAATTTAAAAGTTTAAAAATTAAAACTCTCTTCCTTTTTCTCGGGCTTGAGACCGGTTACTAAATTGAATAATTAAGTTTTCTAGTATGCGGAGTTAAAATTGTACACGAACAATTTGTTACATGTACAATTTTTGTTTTGAAATCAAAATTTTATTTTATATAAAGAAATTAAAAGTTTAAAGTTAAATATTATTTACCTGACTGCATGCAATTTCGGCGTACTTAATTTGTATGAGAAAATGAGCATTTTGCCTATCTTTGACACATATTAACGCTTCCAAAAAATCTTCTTTGAGTCGGCTCCTAACTTTTGACAAAATCCTTTTATCTGTACTAAAAGCAGACTCCGAAGCTACCGTGCTAACCGGAGGTGTTAGTAGATCTTTTGCTATAGCGGAAATAATCAGATATCTTCGTTTGTTCGTTCACGAATATTCAAGTAAATCAAATTCTAAAGAATTAACACGCTCCACATTTCTAAGTAAATCTTGTTGAAAATACATTTTCAGTACTTCAGGTATTACAAGTGGACCTGATTCGTTACAACTAGGAGACATACTATAAAAAAAAAGTTCCATGTGTCTGATTTCTTCCATTAGATTGTATAATTTTACTTTGTCGTATCCAAGTGTAGTGGCACATGATGGTGTTAGTTCCTAACCGTGCAACATATATGGTATACATGTTTACTAACGTGCTTTTTAAATTATTATAAGTGATAGGAGTTTCCAAAATTAACGAGCTATTTATTTTTGAAACAAGAAGTTTCCTACCCTTTAAATTGTAACACAGGTACATTACGCATGCTAAGGAAAATAACATAGGTAAATCTTCCCAATATTTTCTAAATTTCATTTCCATATCAATTATAATATCAACAAAAAATGAGTCAATTCTATATCTATAAAAAGTTTTGGCAATAATATAAAGACGTTCAAGAACTCTTGAACTAGTTGGGTAATGTTCCCCAAATAATATGTTGGTTGAATCGTAAAAACTTGTCAAAATTTTTTTAATTTTAAAACCAACTACTCAATCGGATACTATTAATAAAGGATTGATAAGTACGTTTTGCGTACGTATCTTGGCTTTAAATTTAGACAATTGTAAGTGTTTTAGAATATGATATTGCTAATTATATATTTATTTTGTTTGTTTTAGGAAAAATCAAATTTTAAATGCGTTTGGATGCGAAACGGATAAAAAGGGACTAAAACCATACAAAGTAGACTCAATTGCATCATATAAAAAGTCTAGGGACCGATTTGATCAGCAAACTACGGTAACAAATATATGGGCCTAATTCTAATCCAATGAGTGACCTAATATTATATTAAGCATCAATTTTTTTAGACGGAGGAGGGAGGAGGTCAGCCGAGTGCAAATAAAAAAGCCTGCGTTTTCTGTTGAAGAAGGGGAGGAGAGAAAAGTGGGCTGAGACATACATATTATAATATATATACAAACAAGGGAGGTGCTCGGCTGTGTGTGAGTGGAAGAAAAACAATTGGAGGTGCTCGACTGTGTGTGAGTGGAAGAGAAACAAGGGAGTTCGGCTGCTGCAAATTAAGGTTGGGAACTGAGAATAGAGGAGTGGGGCGCCGACCATAGGTATTAATTATCTTTATAAACTTCTTTCATTCCAAAAGATTAAAGCAGCCTGGTGAGAATTAATTGGGAGAAAGAGGTTGGCAGCAAGCTTTAGTGTAGAGATACAGATTTACATATATACATTGGAAGGTAGAAAGTGGTGGGGAGATAGTGGGCTGAATTGTTGTGAATTGAAGGCTGGTCGGCAGGTAGTGGAATTGAGGAAATTGACATAATTTTAGGTGGTGAATTAAAGGAGATTTTTGGGGATTAATTGAGGAATTCATTGCCGATTGTGGGTAAAATTAAAGACAGGATTCGGCTGGATTTTGGAAACAAGACGGTGAGGAATTTACATCGAAGAACAAAGATTTCATCGCTTGGATTCGGATTTGAATGCGTTAATTGGAGATTTTCATAGTTTAATAATCCGGGTGATGGCTTCCTTTTATTTCTTGTGTATTTCCCACTTTAATATGCTAGGCTAATTTTCTTTATGTATTGGATGAAGATGAAACTTGTTATAAATTTATTCTAATTCGATAACTAGTAGTTTAATAATTTCTTGTGTTGTCTTGATTGATTTTGCATGCTTTATTATTATTATTATTTGATTGATTGGCCACCAATTAAATATATCGGTACTTGTTGTAGTCTTGGAAAAGTCACAATAGGTTTGAACATTGCATGATCAACACATGAACACTAGATGTTAGGAATAACACTATGACATGTGCAATCTAATTGATAATTGTGTGATTTCATGCGTTCTAAACATTCGTATTCGGACTAGGAATAGATTCGTTTCATGTTTAGAATAGATTTAATTTGTCTTGGAAAAGAAACTTAATTGCATGTGAATTATCGATTGTCAAGAAACGCATGAATGATTTAAACTACGAATTGTTGAATTGAGATAGGTGATAACAAGTGGATTCGGATTCCAATACATGCTCTCCATTCATATTTTACTCCCAAACATTTGTTTTTATTTAATTTTTATTTATTGCAATTTTTTAGAATAGATAGACAAACAAAATCATCTTTTTATTTTAATTGTTTTCATTAATTGAGTCGACGATAAACTAGTAATTAGGACTAAACATTATTCCTTGTGGGAACGATACTCTCAACTCATCACAATTATTACTTGTCAACGATCCCGTACACTTGCGGGATTCGAACCGAACAAGGATCATTTTCATTCCTAATTGTTCTACTATTATAATACTCGGTTATGATGTGTTCATAACCTTCACATGATTTGTGTAACAGATATGTAGAGTTCCACATATGGCCTACGTCAATGATAAATCTCTAAGGATCTAAACCGTATTGTGAACACATTTTTTCAAAGTATTGTTTTCTACTCGGTGATATAGTTATGTGCACTAAGGCATCTCTAATTTTATCCATTTGATCTTTAATATGTTTCATTCCATCTTGAACAATTAAACTCAAAATATGACAAACACATCTAACATGGAATAAAAAATCACCAAATTTCGGATTAAGAATTCTAAATAACTTATCTACTACATGCTTATTTCCACTAGCATAATCGAAAGTAAATGACTTTATTTTACTTTCAAAACCATATTCTCTAACAATTTACAGTATAGCATTAAATATGTTGACTGCGTTATGAGGAATTCTATAATTTTAAAAGCGATAATTTTTTATGCATAACACAAAGTGGATCTATATAGTGTGCTGTTGCAGCAATATAACTTTTTTTTGTTAATACTTTCCAAAAGATCGGAAGTAAAAGAAATAACACCACCATATTTATTTAAACCGACTATTAATTGCTTCTTAATTTTAAGAAAATATTCTATTGTATCAGAACACAGAGTGTTTCGACTAATACCAACGTACCTGGGTTGAAGATAGTGTTTGATGTAGGTAACAAAGTGTTCGTTGTCCACTATGCTTAGTGGCAACTCCGCTCTCACAACGAATTGAACTATGCCAATTTGATTCTCTTCTTCGGAATAAATCCAATTTTAAAGTGTAAATCCAGCTGCAGAACCACTAGCGGATGAACCAAATTGTAGTTGAATTTGATTTGATTCAACGAACCCGTGCTTGGTCTAATACTTACGAAAGTGACGGTTGAGGCGTGTAGTACCAATGCCCTTTTGTCATGCCAATTGTTGTGCACAATATTTGCACACAATTTTGAACTCTTGAGTTCCGTCAATTGTTTTCCCTATTGCGACCAATTTAAAGTGATCCCAACACTTTATAGTCTGTTTCTTACCCTTTTCAGCTTTTCATTTCCCTCTTGCGTCGGAAATATCGGGATTATTTTCTAAGATTTGAACATCTGCATATTCTTCAACATCGTCTAAATCGATTCGTTGATTTAATGCATCTTCTTCAATATTGTCGGGAATTGGTATGTCGTTGAGATCGGCAAATTCATCGTTGAACTGAGATTGCGAGTGAGATTAGGGTGTTAAGTCATCATGCCCCACAAATCCAAGTGGACCATCGAATAATTCATTAACAAATCTTCGACAGTTGGGATCCATTCTTTTGTATGTGGAAATTTTGAAATAGAAAATGAAATGTGTATAATTGTAGTGTAGTAGGTGATAAGAATAGTGAAAATTGTGTGTGTATAATTGTATAAATAATAAATGGTTAAAATTGAGAAATGTAATGAAAAATTGAGCGATTGAAATGGAAATTGGGGAGACCGAAGTATGTAACTATGTAATTAATTGAATAATTGTAGTATAGAGAAAGCTTTGGACTAAGAATTAGATAGTAGAATAATTGAGAGATTTTGGTGTGGAGTGAAAAAGAAATTAAAGGGCTATTTTTAGGATAAAAAGAGAAAAAAATAAAAATAAACAAATTTTTTAGGAACGGCGAGCTGAGCGGCTCATCGGCTCATGGGAAACGAGCCGCTTGTCTAACCACGAGCCGAGCCCTCGTGTTTCAAAGTGGGCGATCGGCTCGCCAAAATGACGAGTTGAGCTGCCCTCGACTTGTGTTTTCGTGAGCCGAGCTGATTAGCCGTTCGGTCCAGTTGCCACCACTAGCACCAGGCTCCTTCACTATTCCATAGTGCCTCAAACTGTGACATCTGGCACACACAATTGGCTTTTTACAAACTTTTTAATCTGGGCTTCTTGGATTTTTGACATTTTTCGAGTTTTCATAAAAAAACCTTATCAAGGATACTAGGATTTTGAATTTTTCAATTTCTAGTATCTAATTCAAAATATCAAGGATTTTAGATTCATCAACCATGTATCCATTTTTACTGATTTTCTTTTCTCTATGGATTTTGAACGAGAGTTTCACGGAAAATCTGTTTATTCACGAAAAACATGTTTTCAAAACTAAAACTTTTAACAAACTGAGCCTAAATACCTCATGCAAGGCAAACTGGGATGGTATCTGAAGCAGTCTCGCGTAGTTCCCATCTTTGGACATTGTTAAATATCAAAAGGACAATTTTTGGGTAAAAAAATGTCTAGTGAAAAATAAAAGTGGTGGAATTTTAAAGTGGCGAGTTGTATGATGGGGTAATGGTGGTTAGCGTTGCGAATTTTGAAGGTTTTGGTTTGGGGTGGGATGGGATGGTGGATGTGTGTAAGTGGATGAAAAAGATGAAAATTTATTTTTCTTGTTTTTGTTTAATTGTATGATATGAATTAATTATTTTAAAGTTATATATATAGAAAGTTACCATTTTTCCCTTTGAAAAAATGTTAAAATGTGATAAAAAAAACATTTTGTTGGTCCACTAATAGAATAATTATTAATGATATTCATCCATTTGAGCCTCCACTGCAACAGTTAGAAATGTTTAAAGTGACGATTGCAACAAGAAAATGGGTTAAACTTGCAAATGTTTGAAAGATTTGGAACCTCGGGTGCAATTATTCCTAAAAAAAATTGTGTCTTTAATATAATTAACTTAGCTGTAATTTCAGATACAAATTAATATAATTTTATATTTAATTATGAAATGGGAATTTTTTTAAAAAAAAATTAACCCCAATTTGTTAGAGATTAAACTAGAATTTTAGTAAATTTTGATAAAAGTCAATGAAATGTATGGTTAAAAATTGTGGTCCTATAAAATGTGATTAAAATTAATTGTTAACTTTCAATCACTTAAATTAAAGTCCAAGTCTTAAATGGTACCAAATCAGGACTAAATATTTATACTTTGTTCGGCTGCTATCAATAAATTTATATATGATTTTTTGTTATTTTTGAGGTAAAATATTAAATTGAAAAATATTTTAAAAAATATGTAGTTAAAAAGTAGTTTGAAAAATTATATTTTTTTTTTTATAAATAGTTAACAAACCATATTATTATTTATCACAACAAATTATAAATTGTCAAACAACTTTTCACGATATTTAGAGCTTGTTTGGTAACGTGATTTTTAAAAGTTGTTGTGGTGTTATTTTTTTGGTTTTTTTTTTTTTAATTGATATGTAGTTTAAAAATGTTGTAAAAGTAAAAAAAAAGTGAACTTGACTAAAAATGGATGGTTGAAATTGAGTTTGAAAAATTGTGAAAATTTTCATTTTACCAAACAAACTCTTAGTATTTCGAGTATGATCTTTAAGTAACATGTTGAGCACGTGGCTTTTAATTTTCGTTTTCTCTTTGCGTACAACTCTTAGACCCTGTTTGATTTTTATTTTAAAGAGATTATTTGAGAAAAAATAATTTTTGAATAGTGAGTTTTTGGAAAATATGTGGTTAAAAAATAAAGAATATATTTTGGATTTATGTGTAATATTATTTTGTTAGTACCACATTTTTTGAAGATAGATTTTGAAATGACAGGTGTACTTTTGTTTCTTTTTCTTTTCTTTGCTATTGGAATTTTTTTTTTTTTTTAGGGTGTATTTGATTACAAGAAAAAAGTTGAAAAATAAAATATTTTCTAACCAAATTTTAGATTTGGATATTTGAATGACAAAGTTGTCCACGAAAATAGTTTTTATCCAAGGCCAAAAGTGCACATTTCCCTTGAAATCATGGAATTTATTTTCTTTGGGGTATGTGATTTTTATTTCTTTATTTATATAAGCTGGAAAAAAATTTATTTTCCTCCCCATCAGTCAAATACCTTTAGTGTGCTTGGAAAAAAAATGTTTATAAATGACCACATAAAAATATTTTATTGGACTATTTTTTTTTTTGGCAAAAAAATCAATAATTTCGGCATATCAAACATTTTCGTCCATCATTGTTTACTTTTCAAAAAATGAAATAATAACATATACCATCACTACTTAATAATATTTTGGACATATATATACGTTTATCTGCTCTAATTAGCATATTTGAATTAATTGAAGAGGATAAATTCAGTTTTAGCCCATGTTTGGTATTAATGAAAATCTAAATTTTTGTCTGAGTCAATTTAACAATTTTTTTTCATTTTATAACCAAAATAAACTAGTTTATAAACAAGTTTATAAAATACACAATTTCTCAAATTACTTTTTTAATCAAACGCTTTTTATCTATCAAATTTCCAACCACTACTTTTTACTTCAAAATCATAAATAAAATAATTTATATATCAAAGAGTGTTACCAAACAAAGGCTGAATCACATATTTCATGAGATTCACAACTTTTCAATCACATATTTCATCAACTTTTATTAAACCTACATTACTGAACAAGGGTTTAATGTTCTTCATGCATGACATAAGCGGTCCTCAATTGTACTTGTGAGATTATTAAAGTACCACATGGGTTCTAGAATGTGCGAAATAAGATATGTAAGAATTTGAGTTTTTATTATTTATATTTTTATGTATCTTATCTATCATCACTATATCATCATCATCATCATCATCTCACTATATTAAAAGAGGGTAAGCAAAATCACTGTTCATACACTGTAGCTATTTTTACTATTTCTTTTACGTCACAAATTATGTCATCTTTTGCTTTACTTTTTGTTCCCCCCCCCTCTCTCTCTCTCTTAGAAAACCAAAAAATACAGAGCAGAGCAGACTTCTCTCTCTCTCAACCAATTTTTCTACCCTTTAAAAGAATTCTTTTGTCTTTACCTTTTTTGTGAAACCTTGCTTTCCTTCACACTTTTTCCTGGTTGTTTGATTGCTGAACTTGTCAAGAGGATTTCGACACCTTTGAGAAGGTGTAGTTACTTCACCTTGCTTAAATTTTAGGGAAGATATTTGAGATTTTTTCCATGTTCATTGTATAAAGTGTAAACTTATATGGAATAGTTTTTCCATTCACTACAGGATAACAAGAAAGCATGGGATGAAGAAGATTAACTGATTTGAAGATATCAAGCATCTGGCATCATGGTTTGTTATTGATCCATCATTTTCTTGAATCCCTTTTCTTCATTCTTTTTATTCGTTGGTTCATTTTGGAATCATTTGATTTGGCATCTATAATCCTGTATTAAAGAACTCAACAAGTTGTTGGCACTTAATTAAAAGTTAAAAGTATGATTAGGTTGTATTTCAAGGTGATAATTGTTGGAATATTTTGTGTATAGTGACGCCAAAGAAATAGAATAATTTATATGAAATTCGTGCTGACAAATGGACGGAGTAACGACTAAGAAAACAAGAAAAAGAAAAGAGAAGAAAGGTGACAAAGTCGAGGCAAGTGTTGAACACTTTGTCCTTAAGTCGAATTTGCCCCGCAACGGTGTCTACCGATTACGACAATGAACTCCCAAGATACAACGACTTCTGCTTATGTTTGTAGCACTCTAAAACACAAGCACAACAAACTAGAACTATGACTTTTGTACTCCAAAATGAAAATGAAAATGAAAGAAAATCAAAACAATATGCAACAAATGAAAGAATTTTTTATTAAGAGGAGAGCAGAGAATAATATTTTGATGGTATATCATTGGTGTAAGGAATGGGACATCCCAAGGGTCCTATTTATAGATGATGAAGGGTTGTGGACCAAGTGATGTGGAGCCAAACCACGCATCACTTCTCCAAACCATGCATCACTTCGAAAAGACCCAACTTTTCGGACTACCATGCAATCGCATGGCTTTACGCGAAATTGAATTTTTAATAAAAATAGTTGACGTGTGATCGCATGGTTTTTATACCATGTGATCACATGGTTTTTATACCAGGTCGATACCCATTTCTGTGCCTTGAAACAGCGAAGTAGCAAACTAATTTCCCTAAACGGATTGGGTCGGGTTTGAGTATTTGGCTAAAGTCGACGCGAAGTCACTTTTAGACTTTTAGTCAATTTTCAATACTTAACCAATTTCTCGATTTATTAAACCAATATCCAATAATAATTCTTGATAAATCAAATACCTATGCTCTAAGAAGAGCTTTTTTCAGAGTAATCAAATCAATCATTATCCAAGAATGTTTGTATTAGTTTGGGATTTTAGCATCACTTGTGGAAGGAAAATTTCCAGAAAAGGGTATTCCATTTCTTAGATTATTACTTTAAAAAAATCCCTTGAGGCTAAATGACAAGAAAATGAGCCAGATTCGTGTAGCTTGTTTGGTACGATGGACCAGACAATACCCGAGGAAGAACAAAAGCTAAAATCTTATTTATTATACCATATAATCTTGCATATATCGCGCTTCTAACATGTCCTTAACATCCAAGGGAGGGTTCTCTCTCAATTCAATGAATCATTTGGGATGTCTGCAAATATAATAATGAAGCTGAAGATCAATGGCACATCTATAGTAGTTTCCTCTTCATCCAGCAACTTGAAAACTATTCATAGTTAAGACTTACAGTCAATGATCCATTCATGTGTAAAAAGAATGTTCAAATTGCTGGGAAAATTACTATTTAAGTGTTTTACGACTTGCTGAAACTAGCTAATACCTTATTCATTTTTCTTGTTTGCAATTTGGATTATCGTATTAATTGGGAAATATCTCTCTATGATCCTTGCGTGCTATCAGGATTATTCAAAGGGTAAAGTAGTTGATGATTAGCTACAAGCTTATGAGTGCCGTGATACTATATTGGCTTATTCAACAGGATAAATAGACTTGAATTTCTGCATATTTTCTTCAAAAAGATATTAATTAAATTTAGCCAGTTGTAGTTTTCCCTAGATGTGATGGCATGGGTGGAGTTTGCTGTGAAGATACTCATAATTTTACTTTCTTCATCTCTAATTGTTGTATCACTTCTCTTGAGAATTGATGAAACTAGAAGTTACAATGCTTCTTAAGAGCGAAGGTGGGAATTAGGTAATTTAATCAAACAATAGCATGTTATATTAGATGTCACATGAAATCTTTTTTAGCATAAATTCTTTTCAATAACGAATTTACATATATTTGATGTCTTGTTACAATTAGTTGAAATGATGGATATAACAAATGTGAATAGTTTTGTATTAGAATTAGTTACAAACAAAATTACAAAACAAATCTATAAATAGAGCTATGAAAATCTTTCAAAGAATATTCTAGAAGTATACAAAATAGATCAAAGGCAAGCCATGAAATAAGGAAAGAAGTAAAGAGTGTGTGGGAATCATTTCTCGGCTCACTGTTACATAATGATGAAAGAGGAATAATGCGAAGTATCAGATACGGATATATCGCCATACCCCATATATCAATTCATGCCAACTTTGTTGACTTTTTATCTTTAACACCTCCCTTCAAACGAGAGTGCACTTTGGTAAACCCAAGTTTGTTCTTCAGCATTTCAAATCTTGAGTGAGAGAGACTCTTAGTCATGAGGTCTACAATCTAATCTACAGTTGGAATGTATTGAACAACAAGTTCTTTGGTTTGAATCTTATCCCTGATGAAATGAACCCCAACTCAATATGTTTAGTCCTAACATGGTATACAGGATTGGAGGCAAGTGCATTTGCAGACATGTTATCACACCATAGAGTAGGGTTTGAAATCTGTGGAAGATAAAATTCCTCAAACAAATTCTATATCCAAGCTATTTTTGCGGAAGCCAAGGATAGAGCCCTATATTTAGATTCTGAGCTTGATCTTGCAACAACATGTTGCTTCTTTAAACACCAAGCAATTAAACTATCCCCCAAGTATATGTAATAGACTGCAGTTGATCTTCTATCATCTAGACGTGATGCCCAGTCTCCATCTGAGTATCCATTAAACTCCAAAGTGTCACTTCTTTTAATATGCAATCCTTGATCCTTTCAAATATCTGAAGACTCTCTTTTAAGGCTTGCCAATGAACCGATGTTGGAGATTGAATGAACTAAATTAACTTATTCACAAGAAATGCTATGTCTGGTCTAAAGTGAGAAAGATACTTCAAACTTCCCTATGCACTTCTAAAAATCGAAGCATCCTTCAACACTTCACCCTAATTTTTTGACAAAGTTTTTCCTACAGCACAAGGTGTAGGGCAGGACTTTAGATTTCGAAAATTAAATCTCCTTAGCATTTCAGCTTTATACTTGGTCTGAGTTAGATGAAGAACTCCACTATGTCTGAATACTTGAATACCCAGAAAGTAATGTAGATCTTCCATGTCCTTTAAGGCAAGGTTTTTATCTAATTCAACAATAAACCTTTGCATCAACATGTCATTATTTCCTTAGATTACTATATCATCAACATAGATAAGAGCAAATACAATGTATTTCTCTCTCTGATAGAAAAAGAGGGATGTATTATTTTTAGACGTTCTGAAACTCCATTTTATTAAGGTTGCCTTTAACATGTCATACCAGGCTCTTGGTGCCTGTTTCAGTCCATACAGAGCCTTCTGTAATTTGTAGATATAAGATGGTTTTGTTTGATCTATGAATCCCTCTGGTTGATTCATATATACTGCCTCTTCTAGCTCACCATTTAGGAAGGCATTATATATGCCAATTTCCATGATACTCCACTCTTTGGAAACAACAATAGTGAGTATAATTCTCAAGGTTGAAGCATTAATAATTGAGCTGAAAGTTTCAAAGAAGTCTACACTTGGAGTTTGATGAAAGCCTTTATCAACCAACCTAGATTTGTGCCTTTTCACTAAGCTATCTGAATTTTATTTCATTTTGAAAACCCACCTGTTGCCTATTATATTATAGTTCTCTGATGGTGTTACAAGTTTCCAAGTGTTGTTTTGAAGTAGTGCAGCATATACCTCTTTCATAGATTTCCTTCAATTTTCATTTTCCCATGCTTCAGTTACACTTCTAGGTTCTTCTTCCTCAGATTGATACTCTACTGATTCTCCAGTAAACACCTTGGGTTTAAAAGTTCCTGATTTTTCCCTAGTAACATCAATCCTCTGCCATGATATAACATCATTAGTAGGTTGCTGAGATTTATTACTAACCCTTTAATCTATCTCCAAACCTTCATGATTAGCTGATGTGTTCTTCTTCATCTCCAAAAGACATTGATCCTAATGTACTTCCAGCCATATCTCTTAAACCATTACTAGAATAATTACCACTGCTTGTACTTACTGGAGGTAGCCCTACAGATTGAGTAGCACTAGATTGGGTTGTATCAGTTGATGTGAGTTCGGAATTGGTTTTATGTTTTTGGAAAGGGAGGTGAAAACCAAATACCGTGACTTCTGTTCTAAAGAAACTGATTGATGACTCAGAAAATTTGAATCAAAAGGAAACTCAGACTTATTGAAAACAACGTGCCTTGAAATGTAGATTCTGCCAGTTGAATTGAGGTACTTATAACCTTAATGAGATGGACTATAACCAAGAAAGATACACTTAGTAGAACGTAAGCTAAATTTATGATTTTGGTATGGTCTTAAATAGGGATAAAAAGCACATCGAAAAACCTTTAGAAATTTATAGTCAACCTCACTTTTATAAAAAACCTTATAGGGAGATTTCATTTCAAGAACTGATGTGGGCTTTCTATTGATTAGATATGTGGACGTTTGAAATGATTCCCACCAGTACATCAAAGGCATTTTGGCTTGTGCAAGTAACCATTTCTTATATGCCTGTGTTTTCTCTCAACTCTACCATTTTGGGCTGATGTGTGGGGACAAGAGTGTCTGAATTCTATCCCATTTTGTAATAGTAATGTTGCAAAACTTTTGAATTCACCTCTCCAATCTGACTACAGTGTTTTTATTTTTCTTTCAAGTTTGTTTTCAACAATTTTTTTTAAAAAAATTATCAAAGATGTTAAGTGATTCAGATTTATTTCTCATTGGATATATCCCTGTAACTCTGGTAAAATCATCCACAAAGGCTATATAGTATTTAAAACCTGAAGTTAAAGATATGGGTGCAAGTCCCCATACATCAGTGTATATCAATTCTAAGGTGCTTTTGCAAGAGAGGTTGACTGAATAAATGGTAAGGAATGTGTTTTTCCCAGTTTCCATGCTTCACAGAAATACTTGAATTCATTTATTTTAAATTTTTTATTATAGAGTTTGAGCACTTGAGACATTACTTGGCTAGAAGAATGTTCCAGCCTTTCGTACCAGACATCAACAACTGGATTTAAAGACTCTTGATGTAACGACCCAAGAATCTTAACGTCGTTAACAGTCCATTATGACGGAATAAAATTATTTGTAGAATTTATTTGATTAAAGAAAGAAAAAGAAAGAAAAAAGGAATTTTTATAAAAAGAAAAAAAGAAAAGTTACGTCAAAAATATATTTAAGTGTCCCTTTTCTCGAGATTTTTTCTAGCACTCTCGACCTCATTTGATTACATGTTATAAATGAACGGGAAATTTCTTGGAGTGAACTTCAAGAATATGAAAATGGTTTTTCATTCCGACCAATGAATAGCCTTCGGTGAGTTTTTAAAATTATGATGGTAAAAATGGTTAACCCGAAAAAACTGTTTGAGTGACCTTCTTTGAAAGGCCATAACTTCCTCCTCGATTATCCGTTTCTTGCATTGTTAAAAGTAAGAGAAATTACTCCGTGGCTACTTTGTAACAGTACAAAGAAACCAAGATTTCGACTTCGTTTGATACCTCGAATCTGTGTTCAAACATTTCCTCTTGAAACTATTTTTGGAGCATGATGTGGCAAGGCTACACTTAGAATTTCCACCTCCTCCTTGAGTCTTCATTACTCATCCAATTTGCGTAAGACACCTCCTGCTTTGCATGGTTTTTATCTTCCACCTAATGCTTGGGCTTAGTTATAAAATTATAAAATAATGGAAAGAATTTCCTAGAGCCATAAGCTTTTCCCATTTCAAGCAATTAATTACACTTATAAATAGCCTTGGATTCAGATGAAAATCACACAACAAAATGAATCCAAGAAATGTTAGAGAGATAATGGTATTATTCTAGAGTTTCAAGATTTGAAATCATGTTTGTTAAATTGTTAGGAAAAAAAGACATGTTAATCTAAATCAGTACTAGTTGGATGTTTAAAGAAATCCTTGTTCTTGTTTACGCAATCTTAGACTCTTCAATATGATGAAGATAATAAATTGATATGTCATCTACTTAACACAATACATGATTATATTCTCTTGACATTACTTGAGAAGATGCACTTAAAGTAACTTAAATATTACCTCAATCTGGACCATAATATAAGAATTTACTTGTTTATGTGCAATCCATGAATATACAGACTTGTCTTAACTTGGATTGACTTGACTTGTAAGTGATTACATGATCTTAAATGATACTTTATGATATGCTTTCATTACAAATGGCATTAAAAGGATTTTCATGCATTTATTATGCATTGCATAGATAGGGAATTCTTGGTTTTACAGTCACTCTATTCTGCTTGAAGTATGGGGAAAATTTCCTGCATGAAACTCTTGTATCGAGTTTGATGCCTTGCATGAACATCTTGTGAAATATTTGAATTGGGGTTGTGTACCCTTTGTGAATTATTTCACGCTCAGGATAATAGTTGATTGTAATATGGGTCCTATTAAAAGTCATGTTTTCTTAAAAAGACATGCATTTGCACCTGTAGTGTTTATATGAATCTGACTCTACTGGAGCTGATTAATGTGTAACTGCATATGAATTTGAATATATTAATCTGACCTAACTTGAATATATATCATGCCTTGACTTTTCTTGATTATATGACTTGAATATAGGAATTAACTGGTTTATAGGGATGGCAAAAAAATCCAAAGGACCCGAAATGACCCGCCCCGAAAATTATCCGCCCCATCGGGTCTGGGAGGCGGGTTTTCCGCCCCCACGGAGTTTTTCAGGGCGGACCCACCCCTTGACTCGATTTTTTTTTTTTTGAATGAGAAACTAAAAATAAATTTAATGAATTCCAGAAGAATTGAACCTTGGTGGGATTTAGGGATAACACAACCACTATACCATTATATTGTTTATTGATTTTTTTTCCTTCAAATATATACATATTATCTTTAAAGTTCAAACTTAAAAACTCTAACTAGTTCGACGCCTAAATTTTTCACCTAAAATTTCATTATCAATTTTGAGAAGAAAAAAAAAATTATTTTCGGGTCATTGGCGGGGCTGGTAGGTTGCCCCGCCCCGCGAACATTTTCGCAGGGCGGGCGGGATAACGGAATTTCGGCTTTGGGGCGGGGTGACCCCGACCCGCCCTGACCCATTGCCATCCCTACTGGTTTAAAAAAGTAAGACTTGTATTTACGCTGATCTTAAATATATGAAGTATGACTTGACTAGAATATACAAAGTATAACTTGACTAGAACATGTGATTTTACTTGATTTGAATATATGAAATTGACTACACTAGACAAAATATAAATTGAAATACATATAATCTAAAATGACTTGACTTCAACATGACTTGGGACTATACTTGATTTGGATATAGGGCTTGATGTGAATATAGAACTCGACTTGAATTTGAAGCAACTTGAATATGACTTGACGTGAATATTTGCTTGATTGATTTAATAAGTAAAACTTGCACGAGTCCTGAATACATAAGGTTGACTTGTCTACGTGCAATAGCACATAATTGCACCATACTTCACTCACTGGGCAAGTGTATGCTCATTTTACGACATATCTGATATTTTAGGTAATAATAGAAATGAAAAAGAAATTGGCGCAGATCTTTAGACCACGAGAGACAAATAGCGTTGCACTAGTTGACGACCTGTGAATTGTGAACTCACTGAATAATGTCTTATATTTGAACTGCCAAACTCGATATTTACTATTTATCAAAAAGATTTTCTAAAAGATTTTAAAGTCAAAATCTCATATTAAATATTTTGTCGTTACTTTTTAAATGAATAGATTTTATTTTAAAGTAAAATGATTTTGAAATCCCAATCAAGTGACGTCGTTTATGTCACTAACTTATGAGAAAAAAATAAAAGTATTTCTGCAAATTCTCGTAAGCCACATGTTGGCATCGAATTTTAAAAATAAAAGAAAAGTGCATCACACTTGACTTTGATTATTGGTCCTATTTGACTCTATAGAAGACATAAAACTGAAGGAACTATTTGTTAAGTTTTGACCTTTATCGAGAGCATGGTTATTTGATTTTGATGGATCAAGCTGATACAAACCCTCTCTAAGCTTCCCCTTCAACAACAAGTTCCTCGTTGGTTTATCCTTAACACGACAGGAATAGTTTATCAGTCAGATTCCTTAGTAACAACTTCCTCTATAAAAACATGATTATTAGCAGTTAATTGAGACATTCTAATCAAATTCTTCTTTATTTCAGGCACATGTAACAATTTGTTTAGTATCATTGGTTTATCAATCAGAGTTTGCATCTTAGAAGTACCACTATAAGAGATTTAATTTATTTCCTTTTCCTACCATGATCATCTGCTTACTTGTATACTATCTTGCTATATTGAGCTTTTTAATATTTACTGTCACGTGGTTGCTTGCTCCTGTATCAGCAAACCAAGCAGAATCATTCACTGTGTTAGATGAGGCAACAAAGGCAGTAGATGATGAACCACTGTTGCTGTACTGATAAGGAGTATTGTTTTTCTGATATGGTGGCGTCCCTGTGTGGCTTTCATTGTATCTGTAGTTGCATTTATTGGCTTTATGTCCAACTTTGCCACAAACTTTACATATAGGTTGATTAAACCTTTCACCTCTATTTCTAACCCCCTCTTCTTCCTCTATAATTGTTGTAGCTTTGAGTTCTTCCAAGACTATTATAGTTATAATCCCTACTTTGATTGTAATGATTAGAATTATTATAACCCCTGCCTTGATTGTAGTTCCCTCATGGCTTTGAACAAAATTGGCTGATGATTTGCTCAGATTAATGGTGGCCATTTCATTCCTCACATCATTGATAGGTTCAAATATACTCTAGTCATAAGAGTAGATTGAAGCTTTCCCCAAGAGATTGAATCTTTAACATTAATTTTCACTACAATATGGGCAAAATCATCATCCAATCCAGCTAGAACTTGATTAACAAGATCTAGAAGAGACGCCTTCTTTCCAGCAACTTCTAAATTACTTGCTAAAAGTTTTACCTTACTCAGGTACTAATCAATGTTCAAATTCTCTTTTATCAATTTTTGTAGCTCTCCAGTGAGAAAAGTGATTTTGGATTTGTTTTGAATACCGAAGCTTTCGTTGATCTCTTCCCATAGCTTATATGAATTAATTGAACCCATAACCGTTGGAGTAATTTCTGGAGTCATTGTAGAGTAGAGTCATCCCATGAGTAGCTGATCTACTGAGTTCCATTATTTGAACTCTGGATTGAGACACATCTCAACACTTGTTCCTACTTCATTAGTGACTTGAGTAGCTACAAATTCCGGAGGACACACCTTAGTCCCTAGAAGGTATTCTTCTAGTTTATGCCATTTCATAACATGAAGGATCATTTTCTTCCATAAGAGATAATCATCTCTATCAAGTTTCACAGAAGGGGTTTGGGTCAAATTAACACCAAAAGGTGAAACATGGTTGCTTCCCATCAATTGATGCACCACAGTATTAGAGGCTGAAGCCAGTGAGGTTGTGTTTAGAGGGGAAGTATGAACATCACCCATTATAGTTCTGATATCAAGTTGAAATTTGAAGGATATAACAAATGTCAAAAGTTTTGTATTAGAATTAGTCTATCAAAGAATATTCTAGAAGTAGATCCCTACTGTTCACGTATACAAAATAGATCAAAGGAGAGCTCTGAATTAAGGAAAGAAGTAGAGAGTGTGGGAATCATGCCTCGACTCATGGTTAAAGAATGATGAAAGAGGAATAATGCAAAGTATCTGATATAATCCCATATATGGGGATATATGCGGATATATGGGGATATGTCCACATATATGGATATCAATTCATGCCAATTGTTGACTTTTATCCTTTTATCTTTAACACAGTTTGGAGAACCATATATTTTATATTTTCATGTCCAGGCTAGCACAAACTTCGAGAGCACAAGAATGGCATTCAATCAATACTTTTTTCAGAAATGGAGTTCCATTCCTAGTGCAGGAGATGATTCTAAAAAGACTTCTACTTGTCTCTGTTGTATGCAAGGTCCTGTGTATTTGTCCAATATTAACCAGAACCTCACTTCACATTATACTTATCAAAACCCACTATGAAGACCAGTCCAGAAGCTGAGGCCCAAATTTGTAGAATCTCTGCAGGATGATGGGTTGAAGCCTAAGTCCAAAATGCTATTGACCCACTTAAATAAACAAGCCCAAATTGTAGCAGACCATTCCAAGTTGAATCAGCCCCAAATCTTGGAACTGGGTCACAAGCCCAACCAATTTAACAACCTACTCTATCCCAACTGTTGGATCACAAGAACTGATCTGCACCATCCGTTTTGATGATAATGCTGAAGACATCTCATTTTGGCCCTATTCTGATTTCCTTCTTCCAGACTCTTCGTGTTCTCTCTGGCATCGTGTCATTCTAATCTGGTCTCTCTCATTCTCACATCTGAGTTCATCTTCTTTGTAAAATCTCTGATTATTAGTGAAATATCAGAGAGTTCTTAGTGATTTACAGCATTAAGTCTGTAATACTTTGTGGTTCTTTGTATTTGGTTTATGAAAGAAACTGAGTCTGAGTTTTTTTTTTTAAGATTTGTTTCATTTTTGTTTAAACTCTTTAAAGGTTTGTTGTTTCTATTTTGTTTAATATACTTTGAAGTTCTTTTTGTTTATTTTTGAGTTCTTTGTTGTTTTCTTATCGTGATTCTATAATGACCAAGAATTTTCAAGTTAATTATTAAATAAATATTTTATTTCTCAATTCTCAAATAAAAACGAGTCGTTATAATTTCCTTCACTTTCAAATTAAAGCATATTCGTCTAGCCAAGTCAACTATTTTCGAGTAAATGAAATAAATTTATGTCCAAATCGATTTTTTGCCAAAACGTCATTTTATTTTTAATTTCAAATTTCCTTCAATTTCAAATTCCAATTTTATTATTATTCAATCTACTATAAATCCAAATTTCAAATTTATTTCATTATTATCCAAATTATTTTAAGTCTAAATTCAAATTTATTTCAAATTCCATCTCTTATAAACAATAATATTTCGAGAGGTATTCTACTTGCTCTGTCTTTCCCAGGTTTTTCATAATCATATTCTAAATCAAACGTTTCTTATGTCCAGTCTTTCACAATTCTATTTCAACTACAAAACATCTCAACTGATCAGTACCTATATATTCCCTTCACCATCAACATTCTATTCACAGAAATAATCTTGCTCCAAATTCCAACAAACTCTTGGTAAATTCCTTACCTCCTAACAGTCGACTATCTCACCACAAACAACCAAGAAACCCCATCAGTTGAACCAAACCCAATCGACCACACTTAGAACTGCAGGTCACAACCGAAGCCAAAATCAAACCAAATTCACAGAGAACCACCAACCAACTTCCATCATCGACATCCAGTTTCTTATCAATTTGCCCAGGTCAACAAAAACCATAGTCGAACCAAAATTTGCCACATCCCAATTTCACAAACCTTCCATTGCCGACTGTAAAAAACCAAAACCAACCGAGCACTGCCATTCCCCAACCTTCAACCTCCACAGTCATCATGACCTAGACCAATTCCGCCACCGCCACCAATAATCGACCATCACCTCCTCTGCCCTTCAAACCTCAATTCCACCATCATCATGCACATTACAAGAAAATTACCGACTGCAAGCCTTTAATGTTTCTACAAGGAAACCACATAAACCACCATAACCAGCATCACCATCGACCAACACCAAACGAATACGATCACTGCACTCCTCAATGTCCCCTCAATCAACCCACAAATCAATCCAAGAAAATCCCAAATTCAAAACCCAAAACCAAGAATTTAGTTGACCCAAGATACCTACTTACCTCGGTCGAGTATTCGCAGGAAAACAATAGCCCAAATCCAAATCCTAAGCCTCGGATTACTCTCGATTTCGCACCCAACACATCCCAAAATCAACATCTTCATGCACCCATATACACCCCGTCACCGCCACATGCAGGCGGCGCGACCGGCGGCGGCATGGGATCGAGACGAGGCCGACGCCCCTATCTCCCGCCTCTCCTCCTCTCTCTTCTCTTCTCTGTGCCATTCTGTCATCCGAATAGAGGGAGAGAGATGAGAGTTTGAGGAATTAGTGGCCAATAGCCGGATCCTCCGACCCATTTTTCAAAATACCTTTTGACCCATTTGTAAGTTGAAAAAAAAAAGCGAAATAGATTTATTATTTACAAAGTCCAAAATATCCTTATAACTTATTCAAAAGAGTCCGGCACCTCACCATTTGTATTGTTCGGGTCCGGCGAAATTTCTCTCCATAAAATAGTTCGGTCTTTGCAAAGAAGAAGAACTTCACTCCGAATTATTCAAGATTCAAACATTAAACAAGGTTAGATTACATTTTTAGCTTTGATTCGTAGATTTATAACTTGAATTTTGAAACTTTTTTTATGAAAATAGAATTTTTCTTGATCCACCATTGTTGAGTGAAGAAGATGAAGTAAGGTCCGACATCAAAAGGAAATGGTCCGGCCGGACCTTTGTGAAAAAAGGTCCGGCCAGACCTTTTGAAGGTCCGGCGGATCCGGACCTTCTTTTGAAGGTCCGGCCGATCCGGACCTTCAAAAATGAAGGTCCGGCGCCGGACCTTTGTGAAAAGGTCCGGTCGGACCTTTTGAAAAGGTCCGGATCACCGGAGCTTTTCAAAAGGTCCGGCGCCGGACCTTTGTGAAAAGGTCCGGTCGGACCTTTTGAAAAGGTCCGGATCGCCGGACCTTTTGAAGGTCCGGATCGCCGGACCTTATTTGAAGGTCCGGCGCCGGACCTTCTTTTTAAGGTCCGGCCGGACCTTTTTCCGGCCGGACCTTTTTTTTTAAAAAAAAATATAAATAATTATTTTATTTTTAATATTATTTATCATTTATTACAAAAATAATTTTATTAATAAATATAAGTAGAATTAACAAATGGCCTAACTATGATTTCATAATTGTAATAAAAATTTAATAATTTCATAATAATTAGAAGTAAGATATGTAATTATAATTTCATAATAATGCAAATAAGAAATTTATTAATAATATCAAAATAAATGTAATTATAATAATTAAATAATGTTGATAAAAAAATTATTGATATTTTTCATAATAATTAGAAATAATAAATATGGACTATAATTTAATAAATGTAAAAATATATATAATAGTTTCATAACATTAATAATTATAATTACACAACTTTAATAAAAAAAAATAATACAATAATAATTAATATTGTTTATATAAAGTTTTTGACGACGTCTTTTTTTCATTATAAATAAATTATAAAATTCTATATAATTTTTTTATTTTTAATATTATTTATCATTTATTACAAAAATAATTTCATTACTAAATATAATTAGAATTAACAAATGGCTAACTATGATTTCATAATTGTAACAAAAATTTAATAATTTCACAATGTTGGAAAATGTAATTATAATGTAATAATTTGTTAGTAATAATTACAAATAAGATATGTAATTATAATTTCATCATGCAAATAAGAAATTTATTAATAATATCAAAATAAATATAATTATAATAATTAAATATTGTTGATAAAAATTTATTAATATTTTTCATAATAATTAGAAATAATAAATATGAACTATAATTTCATAAATGTAAAAATATATACAATAGTTTCATAACATTAATAATTATAATTATAATTACACAACTTTAATAAAAATAATAATTAATGATGTTTATACATAAACCATAATAATAAAAAATAATAATAATAAAGTTTTTCCTGTAATGTTTAATTTTCCTACTTGTTCATTTTTACGTGCGGTAGTTTACAATGTAGAATGGTTAAATATTGCGGCATACTTTTTTGAACTTTGATTTTAACATTTGAAATTATTGCAGAATGGAGTATGCTATTGGTCTTGAACTGAGAGGGCTTCCTGCTAAAGTTTCCCAGTACAGGGAAATAGAATTCGACGAAGTTCTAAAGACTCTTGATGAGTATCATCAAGATATCTTGAAGCGATCATTCCTATGGCGATTCAAGGAATTGACCAAGATGCAATTTGCGGCTCAGATTATAGACTCTGGTACTTCGACTTCTGAAGTCAGTAGACGGTGATGCATATAGTTTTTGCTTCGGGGATGACAAGATAGTCACATTCTCGAGGTTTGAGTTTTCCCTCATCACGGGATTAAAGTGTGATCGCGAAACGAAAAAAACTCCACAATTACGTTCAAAAAAATCGAGGCTTCATCTGAAATACTTTGAAGAACAAAGGGTCATTCACAGGGAGGTGCTCTGGAATACTATAAAGACTTGTCCCGATATGTTGGACATATTGAAATTATGCATGGTCTATATTCTTGAGAGCTTCGTGAAGGGCAAGCAAGCAAAGAATGGTATCGACTTATATAGTTTGAAACTTGTTGATGATATTGAAGCCTTCAACAACTATCCATGGGGGTCTATAATTTATGTCGATACCGTTAACATATTTAAGAAAATTCATTCGATGCCCAAGGTGAATAAGGGCCCCCGGAAGTATGATGCGTACGGCTTCCCTTTTGCTCTGCAGGTAATAATTTTAAACTTTTCATTTTGAATTAGGTTATTATGTTTTTCATCGTCATAATAATTGTAAGTTTCACAGATATGGGTATATGAGGTAATTCCCGCCTTAGGTGACAGGTGGGCAGTTAAGACGGGGACGCGATTTCCTCGGATGTTAAATTGGATAGCAACGGAGGCGCCAACTTCTAAGAAGCTTTCGGCTATCCTCGATGATCCTGACGTGAGCGTTTATAAATTATTATTAAAGTAATATAATATTTGACACATGATTTATAAATTGTTTGAATGTTAATATATTAGCTCGAAGTCCTTCATGCGTTGACGGCTTCGACCGTAGAGGAGGAGCAGGACTACATGCGTGGACTGGTATGTAATGTAATTTTAGATTGTTATTTACCTTTTGGGTTAAATAATTAATCTTCACTTTTGTTATATCTAGGATCAACGCAGTCCAGTACGAGACATGTCCCCGCCGCTCATGAGATCTCATTCACCGAGGGCATCTCGCGGACCTCTACGCTCCTCCACTCCTCCGCTATGTTCATGGATTCAATAAGCTATAATATTTTACTGGGGGTTAGTTTATTTCCTATTATATTATTTGGAGTTTATAATTTGAATTTGATATGTTTTTGAGTTGAGAATTATTTTTGGAGTAGTCAGTGATATGGGAGTATTATTGAGTTGTGGTTGGTGTTTTGAATTGTCGTGGTTGAGTGGTTGAATGTTTTTGCTTTATTATGACATTTTGATGTCCCTTTATAGGGTGGCTAAGTCCAATTTTAAGGGGAGACTCTGTCAAAATTTTGTAGAATCTTAAATAAACATTATTCGACATTTAATTTCCACTTTTGTTATATCTAGGATCAACGCAGTCCAATACGAGACATGTCCCCGCCGCTCATGAGATCTCATTCACCGGGGGCATCTCGCGGACCTCTACGCTCCTCCACTCCTCCGGTATGTTCATGGATTCAATAAGCTATAATATTTTACTGGGGGTTAGTTTATTTCCTATTATATTATTTGGAGTTTATAATTTGAATTTGATATGTTTTTGAGTTGAGAATTATTTTTGGAGTAGTCAGTGATATGGGAGTATTATTGAGTTGTGGTTGGTGTTTTGAATTGTCGTGGTTGAGTGGTTGAATGTTTTTGCTTTATTATGACATTTTGATGTCCTTTATAGGGTGGCTAAGTCCAATTTTAAGGGGAAACTCTGTCGAAAATTTTGTAGAATCTTAAATAAATATTATTCGACATTTAATTTCCACTTTCGTTATATCTAGGATCAAAGCAGTCCACTACGAGACATGTCCCCTCCGCTCATGAGATCTCATTCACCATGGGCATCTCGCAGACCTTTACGCACCCCCACTCCCCCGGTATGTTAATAGATTCAGTTTTCAATAAACAATAGTATTTTAATGATCACATTTACATGTTATAATATTTGAGTTAAATAATCAATTGTCATTTTTGTTTTCAGCGCCCAGTACCTCACTTTGATGATTTGTTTGAGCGTCTGGTGGGGGTCATTCGTGATGAGATGCATGCCCTTGGGGATGAGCTCCGAGGTAAGGTCGACGTCCTCGAAGTGAAGGTCGACGCCCTAGGAGGTAAGGTCGACGCCATCGGAGGTAAGGTCGACGCCCTCGAAGTGAAGGTCGACGCCCTAGGAGGTAAGGTCGACGCCATCGGAGGTAAGGTCGACGCCCTCGAAGTGAAGGTCGACGCCCTTAGGGATGAGCTCCGAGATGGGCATGGAGCCTCATATATGATGCCAGAGCATGATGAGATGGATGATATGATAGCTCGGATGACGGAGCAAGATTTCTACGGGGTGCCTCGGGTGTCGGAGGAGGAGGTGACTCGGGGGGCGGAGGAGGTGGTGCCTCGAGAGCCGGAGGAGGAGGTGACTCAGGGGGTGAAGGAGGTGGTGCCTCGAGATCCGGAGGAGGAGGTGACTCGGGGGATGGAGGAGGTGGTGCCTCGGGGGGTGGAGGAGGTGGTGCCTCGAGGGCCGGAGGAGGAGGTGACTCAGGGGGCGAAGGAGGTGGTGCCTCGAGAGCCGGAGGAGGAGGTGACTCGGGGGGCGGAGGAGGTGGTGCCTCGGGGGGCGGAGGAGGTGGTTCCTCGGGGGGTGGAGGAGGAGGTGACTCGGGGGGCGGAGGAGGTGGTGCCTCGGGGGGTGGAGGAGGTGGTGCCTCGGGGGCCGGAGGTGGTGGTGCCTCGGGTGCCGGAGGAGGAGTCGACTGAGGTGGATATGGTCGAGAAGAGGGGACGGAAACGTACTGTCGAGGTGAAGGACAAGATTATAAGTAAGAGGACAAGACAACCCTCACAACATGTTCTTTCTCCCTTCACGACCGAGGCGAAGAAGAGGACATTCGTGGACGGCACTTATGTCAACTTATTCCGCGAAGTCGATCCGGCGAAGCAAAAGGTGTTTGATATGTGGTACTCTCAACTTAAGTCGAAGTAAGTTTGTTCTCTACTTGTTTATTTATTTTTTAACTGTAAAAATGATTATATATGAATCTCTAATTATTTATTCATTCAGGTTTCGCTTCGCTATTGGGAAGACAACAATATCGGATGCCAAAGATTGGTTCGCAATAGTCCTCAGAAGCGGAGCTTGGCTTGCCGACGATGTGAGTGCATAATCGTAATTATGTGAACTCACTATATTATTTGTTGATTAAATAATATTTAATTCGCTTATATTTTATGTTGTAGCATGTTGATCTTGCAATGGAGTTGCTGCGCGATCGGGCTAGTAGGTACCCGAAATCGTTCGGCTTTCCCCGGCGAGTGATCTTGTGTTGCGGCTTTAAAAATGCTGTCGACATTGAGTACTCAATGTTCGAAACCAACCCTACCTCATACGTGTTGCCAGATTACATGTTGGACTACGTGGTAGCGGTAGAGCCCGTGTGTGGCCAGTGGTGGACGGGTTGTACACACATCTATATTCCGGTGATCGGGAACTCGCACATCATTGCTGTTGAGGTCGTGTTCGCCGAATCGAAAATGTATGTGTACGACTCCGAACATGGTTGTTTCACAGAGACCCAGCTCCAAGAAACTCTGATGCCCTTGGCATTCATTGTTCCTCTAATGGCTAAGCGTGCTGGAATTCATGTCGATGATGTACTAGCCATTGAGAGGATCAAGGGGATTTCCAAACAAGGTGTCAGGTAAATTTTCTTACACTCGTATTCTAGTATTTAATTAAATTCTTAACTATATTCATTTATTTCACTAAAGTTTTTTTTTTTAACTTACAGTGGAGATTGCGGGATTTTTGCAATAAAATATATTGGGTTCTTGAGCATCGGACGAGATGTCAAGATGATCAATCAAGAACATATACAGAAGTGGAGAATAAAGTTGGCTACTGATTTATTTAACTACAATTGTGATCCATAAGATTTAGAAATGTAAAAATATAGTTTTTATATGTAATTGTGTATATATATTTATTTGTCAATTTTTTTATTACTGTCAATTTATTTATTATAGTTTTTATTTGTCAGTTTCTTTAGAAATGTAAAAATATAGTTTTTTGGAACGAAATATATATATATATAAAACTATACCCTAAACCCCAAACCCCTAACCCCAAAATAGAAAACTATACCCTAAACCCCTAACCCTAAAATAGAAAACTATACCCTAAACCCCTAACCCCAAAATAGAAAACTATACCCTAAACCCCTAACCATAAACCCCAAAATAGAAAACTATACCCTAAACCCCTAACCCCAAAATAGAAAACTATACCCTAAACCCCAAATTAGAAAACTATACCCTAAACCCCAAATTAGAAAACTATACCCTATACCCCAAACCCCAAAATAGAAAACTATACAATTACAATTTATTAACATAGACAAAATAAGATAATTTATCATCAACAACACTACAATTACAGTAAAAGTTTTAATAGTGATAAAATTAATTATTCAAGGGAATCTGACTAGTACAAGTTTGGCGAGTATGACCGACTGCGCCGCACCTGCCGCACTTTCGCGGTCTGGGAAACTCTCCAGTAGATGGTATTCTAGACGTACGTACACGTCCAGGAGTACGTCTTCGGACATTCGGCGGCAGTAAATTATCAAGCGGGAGCAAGTGTTCGGGAAGTTCCCACTCACCCTCATTTGGTAGAGGAAATATAGTTTCAGCATATGCTTCTCTCCAAAAAGCAGTCGTATAGTACTCAGTTGATAATGACTGTGGTGAAAAGCCCCTATGTCTAGCAACTGCAACTGCATGAGCGCATGGAAAGCGCTCAAGTTGAATCTAAACTGATCCAGTGGCTCCACGCCCAACCTTCTAGCCAGGTCTAATGTCTTGAAGAGTTTGGTTTCCATGGCAGGGGTGAGATAAGATGTGCATGCTTGAGATTCCTCGCGTCTATCGTGAAACCAAACCTGTAACTTCTCCCTAATGTTCTCAATCATTGCCAGAATTGGTAACTCTCGATCCTTCTTAAATAATGCATTCAAAGACTCCACATTATTTGACGTCATCATATTGTATCGACGTCCTGGAAATTGACACCGTGCCCAATGTTGAATCCCCAATTTATCTATTAAGTACTCCGAGGCTTTCTCACTCTTGTTATTTATTTCAATCATGAACTTATTATAATCTTCAAAAGTGTAAGCCTCTGCTGCTCTCTTAAACAAGGCAACGATCCCAGTACCACGGTACGTCGTCTTCAAATTTCCTTGTATATGGTACATGCAATAACCGTGGTGTGCCTCGGGAAAAACTTCAGCTATACCATTTATGATAGAATTTCCGCGATCAGTTATAAAAGCAAACTCATGGACATCTCCAATTACTTCCCTCAACTTTGAGAAAAACCAATTCATCGCTAGATCATTTTCGCTATCCACTATGCCGAACGCAAGAGGGTATATTTGAATGTTGGCATCTTGACATGTAGCAATAATTAACTTCCCTTCATATCTAGCTTTCAATGTTGTACCATCTACTAGAATTAGAGGTCGCATCGATCTTCTAAATCCATTTATACATTGTCCAAGAGCCATGAAAAAATACTTGAAGCGATTGTTATCGTCAGCCTCAATAAAGAATGTCGAACCAGGATTAGTTCTCGACATGTTATGACAATACCTGGCTAATTTCGCATAACTTTCCTCGGGTGAACCCATTAAATCCTCTAACGCACATTCTCTAGCCTTCCAGGCCTTCTGGTAGCTCATGGTCACCCCAAAATCTCTCTGCACATCGTTAATGATGTCTCTGGGTCTGTAAATAATCCTTGGGTCATCAAACTTATGCATTATCTGTCGTCCTATAAACCATGAACGAGCTTGTCTGTGATCATTTCGACGAATGCCCACTTGACAAGTATGCTCTCGTGTATACTTGCGAACTACGAAGAATTGATTTGTGTCCATCCTCGTTGCTCGCAGACGCCAACTACAATTATCATCTACACAGACAATTGTGTAGGTACTCCTGTCTGACTTCTTCACTTTAAACTCGAAATTGTGCTTAAGTGCAATACTGTGCACCGCTTCTTGGAGATCTTGCTTGGTATTAAATAATTGCTGGACTTCCAAATCTTCATCATCTGGAACCACACGTGAAGAATTAGTCGATCGTGAACTTGGCCCAGCCTGTGAGTTCTCGAAGTGCTCATGTTGACGTCTGGATAAATTAATCAGATCATTGTTTGTAAATGGAATGTCCTCCTGATTGTCTCCGACTACATCGTAACCTCTATGGGTGATAAGAGGAACTGTGTCAGGGATAACATCATCATCCTCACGAACTATTTCTAACGTGTCCCAAATATCATTCACATTCTGATCCCCACCATCGAATTCTTCATTCTGATTATCGGGGGTATCCTTTCGTACTAAAGTTACACAGAGAGGAATAGTTTCCTTTTTATTCGCCTCAATTAACCACGTAATTTGCACATCAGAAGTAACAAATAAGGGTGGCAATGCAACAGTAGAATTAGAGTTATATAGAAATCCAAATTTCATATCATATTCAGATGGATTAACTTCGAGTTGATCTTGTAGTTTGTTGTACATGTCTGTAAATGACATACCTGGAGTTAACAAAATTACAGAAATGTTTTGATCACTTGTATATTTCCATGACCATCGTAGATTTTCATCAACCACGAATTCACCAAAATAAGAAACTGGTATGAAAGTCATATCTGCATTAATTAAAAATAATAAAATTTCAAAACAACAATTTAGGGAAATCAGAGTAACTGATAAAAATAATTGTAAAAAAAATAGTTGTCGGGCCGGAGCCTCGGTCCGGCCGGACCATGCTTCCGCAATATTTAATCATTCTACATTGTAGACTACCGCACGTAAATAAACAAGTAGAAAAATTAAACATTATTTAATTATTATAATTATATTTATTTTGATATTATTAATAAATTTGTTATTTGCATTATGAAATTATAATTACATATCTTATTTCTAATTATTAATTCATTTTTATTAAGAAATTATGAAATTATAATTACATATCTTATTTGTAATTATTATTAATACATTATGACATTATTTAGTAATGAAATCATTTTTGTAACATATGATAAATAATATTAAGAATAAAAAAATTATTTAGAATTTTATAATTTATTTATAATATAAAAAAATAAAAATAAAAAATTTTGCCGGAAGTCCGGCCGGACCTTAGTAGAAAGGTCCGGCCGGACCATTAAAGGTCCGGCCGGACCTTTATAGAAAGGTCCGGCCGGACCAATTAAGGTCCGGCCGGACCTTTCTACTAAGGTCCGGCCGGACTTATTGCAGTTCCTTTTTCCGCTCTTATGTTCAATTTTTTCGATTTTGCTATTAAACTGATAAAAATCACACTTCACCATATTAATTTTAATTGTTACTACATAATTATAGATCTATAATTATTATTAACTAAAAAATTAACAAATAGATCTATTGAATAAGTTTAACACAACAAGAACAAAATTAAATACAATATAATAAATATTGCTAAATCAACTTACCGAAAAGAAGTAGCGAATGAAATCTTTTAGTTGAGATTTGTATATTTTTTGCGGATTTTTTTTAGCACAAACAGAAAAAAATGAGAGAATAATTTATTATTTTCGTTTTAATATAAATATGAGATAAATGAAGTGTATAAGAGAAATATGGTTATTAAGGGTATACAGGTCATTTTAAAGAAAAAGGGGTATTGTGGTTAGTTTTTGAAAAGTTAGGGTATTTTGACTTAGCCATTGTTTGACTTGGGTATTTTTAAAATTCTCCCGTTTGAGTTTTGATTTTTAATTTATGAGTTTTATGTTTTAAGTCCCCCAATTTCTAAAAGTCTTTTATTTCCGTCCTTGCAGTTTTTAAAATATGTTTTTATTTAGTCCCTGCATATTCAAAAGTATTTAAATTTGTCAGCCCCAATTGTATAAATTTTAATGAGTCAGTCCAATTGATTTCTGAAAATCCTATTTTAGCCCCAAAACATTGCTAATTCAACTTTGTTAAATCCCAAATTAGTCCCTAAACTTTTAAATTCATTTTAAAACTTTTAATTCCCAAAATACTAATTCAGAAATTATTTTCTCTTTGGCTAGACGAAATCGCGGGAACCGTTTAAAGCAATTTAGCTTTACATCCAGTTCAATTTAAAGAAAAATTCAAGACTTTGAAGTGGGGTTTACATTAAAGCAATTGTGGTTATTTTATCCATGTTATTTCTTAATGTGTGATTTCAATTGTGATATAATGCTTCTACTATGAAAAGGTTGTCAGGGACTGTAAATAGATTCAAGATCAAAAGTGGGTCGTTTGGGGTTGTCCCACAATGCACAATTTTAATTAGTTCTAAACATATGTTATTAGAGACCGTAAATAGGTCCGGGATTGAAAGTGGGTCCTTGGGGATGTCCCACAGTACACAAATCAACAGAAAATTTTGTTTTAGTATGATACTCATAATTGGATTTGCATGTTTGGATTTGACTTGGATTGATTGCTGTTTCTCCACTGAGTATAATTTATTATGCTCACCCCCAATATTTCGACCCTTTCGGGTTAAGGAGCTCAGCGAAGCATGGCAATGAGCGGGGCAATCTTTGAATAAAATGATAGACTATTTCAATTAATAAATTTTAGAAAACTAGTATTTTAATTGTTGATTTCCATTCCTTAATTTAATTTCAAAATTTAGTACTTTGAAAATTTTGGTATTTTGCTTATTATTATGTTTGGTAGTGACAATTTGATCTAATTTGAGTAAACTATCTCAATAAATGATGCTTCCGCGTTCTATTTCTAAAATATATTATTTTAGAAACCATTTTCTATTTTGTCAAATTAATTTCGAATCTTATTAATTTGAAAGTTGACAATTCGTTCATTATGTTTGATATTGAAAATTTAATTATTTCAGTCAAATATGCTTCCACATCTTATTTCTAGTTGTTATTATTTTAGAAAAAAAAAATATTTCGCATTTGACGTTTATTGAAAATGACTATTTAAACGAAATTTAGACTTTAGTAGCGTTTCGAGTTAACAAAATTTGGGACGTTACAGATTTTGGGTTCAAATACATCACAGTGGTATCAGATCCTTAGGGTTCATATGAATACGTTGTTTACGACTCAAATCTATTTAGATCTAGACGTTTTGGGCTAGATCTGTAGATTTCTGAAAGTTTTTGGGATTTCTTGACAAAACGTTTTTTATTTTGATTTCTTAAAGTTTTTGAAGAATCTTTGAACAGATCTTTAAGATCTGTAAATATGAAATAAAAACGTTTTAGGTTTTTTTAAAACACTTAGTATAAATTTTTTCAGATCTGTAAAGTCTCAAATGTTTCTTTTGAAATCCTTGATGTTGTTCTTGAACAGAATTTTACATTCTAAAAATTTTATTTACGAAATCCTAAAAATTTTTAAAGGGGGTTTTCTTATTTCTTGGTGTTCTGGATCTGTATTTTTAAATAAAAAAATTTATAAAGATCCTAGAACTCAGGATAATCTCTCTGATATCCTTGAATTCTAAACGGATCTAACCAGAACTTCGTGTTCGAGCTTGGTGCATGAGACTGGAACTCAATGGAATTGAAACTTCTTGAAAGATTGTGGTACTAATTTGCATAAGGCGATATCATTCATTGCTTTTGTTGATTCTTTTGTCTCTCCTATTAAAACTCCTATTTTCTTTCCAAAACCCTTCCATTTTTTAAGCCTTCTGTTGGACCCCTTTACTTTCCTTTGTCCAGGATTTCTTGAAAATACGGGAATCTAAGGGTGTTTTGGGTTGACCCAAATTAGGTTGAGGAATATACTGGAAGAACAATTAGTTCTTAGTTTATATATTCTTAGTGATTGATGCTTAGTGCATAGTTATACATCATCATTTTTACTTAGTGTGTTCCCTTGATATATTCTTGCTGCTTGATGCTTTGTTATTACTCTGTGGTATGTGATCACCTTGATTACAGTATTTTTGACTATACTTTTATTGAATCCGTGTAGTAAATACATCATTATTTTGACTTAATGTGTTCCCTTTGTTTGATATACTTCTTGGCCTGCTACACTAACACAAGATAGGCATACTGAAATGGATGAGATGGCTTGGAATAATTTATTTCTTCACTTATTTGATACTGTTATTAGACAAATGGGGGAAACTAAAACTGCAAAAGATCTTTGGGATAAACTTGAGGAAATTTACCGCACACTTACACTTCCTAATAAATGTTTTATGTGGAAGCAATACTTTAGTTTAAGTTTGATCCTTCCAAAGATGTTGATGAAAACATGAGTAGATTTAATAAGATTACCCAAAGCTTAGTGAGTTGTGAGGAGAAATTATTTGATGACCAAAACGTAGTCTGTTTCTTAAATGCTTTGGGGAATAAGTATAAAGACCTGAGAAATGCCTTAGAATATGGTGGACAGAAATTGACTTCTGAAATAGTCCATAATTCCCTTAAGAATAGGAGTTAGAAATGAAAAATGATCATAAGGAAGCCTATAATGTAATAGGAACTTCTAAGAAAAAGAACTCCTTTAGGGATAATAAGACTTTGAGTAACTCCAACAAGAGTTGGAATACTTCCAACAATAATAGAAACTGGAATAATTTGAATAGTAAACTTGATAAGGAATACTATCAAAAGAAAGGCACATTCAGTAGGCCTAAAGACTACAGGGGTCAAAATAATTTCTTTAGAGTTAGGACATGTAATTATTGTGGTGAACCTGGTCATCACATTAAAGATTGCTTTAAGAAGCAACAGGAAACTGCAAATAGCAACCAAACAGAGGCGATAGCTCAAAATAATAGTGGGGTTGTTTATGTTACAACTGAATCTTATTCTAAAAATGAATGGATTCTTAATTCTGGTTGTACATTCCATATGTGTCCTGAAAAGGAATTATTTGCTAATTTCTGTGATGAATCATCTAGATCTGTTAAGCTTGGAAATAATTTGACTTGTGAAATTAAAGGTGTGGGAAAGGTACTGTTGAAACTTGAAAATAACAAGACCCTTGTTTTAAATCAAATAAGATATGTCCCTGATTTAAAAAGAAATTTGATATCTTTGGGCATTCTTGATTTTGAATCCTATGATATCAGATTATATAAAGGTTACCTAAGTATTTTAAAAGGTAACACTTTACTTTCTTGTACTCCCAAAACAAATGGTATCTATATTTTAAAATCTTACTTTATTTGTGCTAAGTCTTTTAATGCAGTTTCTGTAAATAATAGATCTGACTATTGGCATAAAAGACTTGGACATTTAGGTGAAAGTGATTTAAAATTACTTGAAAAGAAAGGTGTTTTTGGTAATGATATTTTACAACTAAATTTCTGTGAGAAATGGGTTTTGGGAAAACAGAAAAGAAGCTCTTTTGGTAAAGGCATTCACAAGTCAAATGATATTCTAGATTATTTGTATTCTGATTTGTGGGGTCCTACCTCAGTTAATTCTATTTCTATTTTTAAATATGTCCTGCTTATAGTTGATGATATTCTAGGAAAAGTTGGGTTTATTTGTTGAAATATGAGGACGTTACTTTGTGTGTGTTTAAAAACTACATCAGCTTGATACAAAATTTGAAAGATAGGAAAGTTAAGGTGATTAGAACATATAATGGTCTAGAGTTTTGTAATCTGGACTTTGATACTTTCTTTAATAAACAAGGTACCCTTCGACATAGGACCGTTACATACAATTCACATCAAAATGGGATTGCTAAGAGGATGAATAAGACTACCTACCTACTACTTGATTCAAATTTACCAAAAATTTTCTGGAGTGAAACTATCAAAACTGATTCATATCTGATCAATTTATCACCCTACAGTGCTATAGATTTCAAAATACCTAATCAGATTTGGAATAAAACCCTTCCTGATTTTTCAATTCAAAAAGTTTTTGGATGTTCACCATACTCACATCAAAGTGAAACCAAACTTGATGCCAGGTCTTTAAAATGTGTTTTTATTGGGTATGGTGAAGGTGCCAAGGGTTATAAGTTGTGAGTGAAAGAACAAAGAGGTTACAGGGTCATTATCAGTAAGTCTGTGTACTTTAATGAAAATGTTTCTCCTTGTAAAAATGAATTTTTGGAAGATCCACTTAGTGAAAAGGACTTCCTCACTTCTGAGCTAAGTGCTGATAATTCTTATGAAGAGACTGATTAGCCCCATACTCAGTTTCAGGTGGAGCAACCCCCACAGTCTCCCAATGATGTTTCTGAACCTGAGTATTTTGTTCCTGTTCCTGTTTCTAAAATTGAAACTGAAAATGATTCCAATCTTAATGATTATCAGCTTGCTAGGGATAGAACTAGAAGAGAAATCAAAACTCCTTCTAGATATGAGGATCCTGACTTTGTTTCTACTTTCACTTATTCTGAACTTATGCATACTGAACCTGAATCATTTGAAGAAGGTATTTCTTTAGCTGATTCCAAACTTTGGCTTGTAGCAATGCAAGAAGAAATATATTCTTATCACTTGGATCTTAGTGGATAGGCCTGAAAATAAGAGGATTATTGACTGCAATGGATTTTTAAAATAAAAGAAAGTGAGTCTAAAGATATAAAACCTAGGTAGAAAGCTAGGCTTGTAGTTAAAGGTTTTTCATAAAATGAAGGGATAGATTATAATGAAATATTTTCACCCGTTGTTAAGTATACTTCTATCAGAATATTATTTACTGTAGTTGCACAATTTGATTTAGAACTTGAACAAATGGACGTTAAAACTACTTTTTTATAGGGATCTTTAGGTGAAACCATTTATATGCATCAGCTTAAAGGTTTTGAAAGAAAGGGCAAATCTGACTTCGTGTGCTTGCTTAAAAAATCCCTGCATGGTTTGAAATAGGCTCCAAGACAATGGTATAAAAGTTTTGACTATTATATAAAATGTCTTAATTTTCAAAAGAGCCAATATGATTCTTGTTTTTACTTCAAAAGTGGTAAAACTGATTATATGTACCTTCTTTTATATGTTGATGACATGCTTATTGTTGGTCCTAGTATGCATGATATAAATATGCTTAAACATAAACTGTATTCTGAGTTTGAAATTAAATATTTAAGGCATGTTAAAAGAATTCTAGGTATGGACATTTTTAGAAATAAGGAATCTGAAAAACTGTTTTTGAATCAAAAGCATTATATTGAAAAAGTTTTGAAAATGTTCGATCTGAGTGATTCTAAACATGTTTCACTACGTTTCCCTGCTCATTTTAAAATGTCTATTGATCAGTCACCTGATGAAGAAGAATTTAGAATGCATAATGTGTCATAGTCAAATGTTGTAGGATCTGTTATGTATCTTATGGTATGTACTAGGCCAGACATTCCATTCTTTGTCAGTATGATAACTATATTTATGAGTAATCTTGGTGAACTGCATTGGGAAGCTATGAAATCTTTGTTAAAATATCTTAAAGGTTCTTTAAATCTTAGTCTTCTATTTTCAAAATCCAAAACTAATTTCAGACTAAAAGGTTTTGTTGATTCTAGCCTTGCTGGTAACATTGATAACAGAAAATCTACTTTTACATATTTCATTACTTTAAATAGTTTCTACATTAGTTGGAAAGCTCAGTTACAAAAAAAACAGTTATTTTATCTTCAACTAAGGCTAAATATATAGCAGCCACAGATGTTGTAAAATAATGTATATGACTTAAAGGTTTGCTTAGTGAAATTGGTTGCATTGATAATTATGAAATTGAGATCTGTACTGATAGTCTTAGTGCCTTATATTTGTGTAAAAATCCCGTGTTTTATAATAGATCTAAACACATTGATGTGAAATTTCATTTCATTAGGGATATAACTGAAAAAGGTATAGCTAAACTTGTTGAAATACCTACTCAGTTAAATCCTGCAGATGCTAGAACAAAGGTGTTCCAATTTCTAAGTTTAAGTATGCTTTCTCATTTTTAAACTTACTTGAATTTATATATTGTTGTGTGTATTTTTTGTAGGTAGGCTGATCCAATTGAGGTGGAGATTTGTTGACCAATTGGACCAAATCCATTGTGAAGACCAGTCTAGAAGCTGAGGCCCAAATTTCTAGAAACCCAACCGGATGATAGATTGAAGCCTAAGTCCAAAATGCTGCTGACCCACTTAAATGAACAAGTCTAAATTGTAGCAGACCATTCCAAGTTGAATCAGTCCAAGTCTTGGACCTGAGTCACAAGCCCAACTGGTTTAACAACCTACTCTATCCCAACCATTGGATCACAAGAATTGATCTCATTTTGACCTTATTCTGATTCCCTTCTTCCAGACTCTTCGTGTTCTCTCTGGCTTCATGTCATTCTGATCTGATCTCTCTCATTCTCGCATCTAAGTTCATCTTCTTTGTAAAATCTCTGATTCTCAGTGAAATATTAGAGAGTTCTTAGTGATTTACAACAATAAGTTTGTAATACTTTGTGGTACTTTGTGTTTGGTTTATGCGAGATATTGAGTTTGAGTTTTTCTTCAGATTTGTTTCATTTTTGTATAAACTCTTTAAAGGTTTAGGTGGCGTTCTGTTTTTATTTTATTTTATTTTGTTTTTTCATTTTCGAAAATGTTTTATGTTTTATGTTTCCTGTTTTTATTTTTGTTTTCAAATTTGCTGAAAATGCGTTTGGTTTGTCATTTCTGAAAACTGTTTTTGAAGATGAAAAGCTGGAAAACACGTTCTTTTTTAAATTTTGCAGAATACTAGTTAAATTATTTTTAATTAATTTGCTTGCAGAATACTACTGGCTCAACTCAAATTTCCTTTCACAATATACTGAAAACATGGTTACCTGTAATACACTAATGTGAGCACTAAGAGTTTATATTAACACAGTTTGGTCAGATTTGGGATTTGAGGAAGCTCTGATTCTATTAAAATCCAGAAAATGCAAGTTCTTTCAAAACCACCAGAGTCCATTTATGAAGGTATTTTTGAAATATAACAACAAGAATTCCCACTTAATTTTTTTGTAATGTTGATATTGAATTCAATAAAACATTATTTTAGGCTCAATTCCAAATTATGATAATTCTAAAAAAAAAAAAAAAAATTTATTTAGGCTTAGTTCCAAGCTAGGATAATTCTTCCAAAAAAAAAAAAAATCCCAAAACGAGTTTTCCGCGTTTTGAATATTTTTTTGTTGAAATACACTTAAAACGCCCAAAACTTATGCATTTTGTGTACGATTTTTTTTTGTTTTCCAAAATGCATTTTCGAAAATGGTAAAGAGAACGCGTTTTTATTGTTTTTAAAAATAAAAACAGAAAACGTCCACAAAACAGCAAAGAGAATAGGGCCTTATTGTTTCTGTTTTGATTAATGTTGAGTGCATTTTATATGTATTTTTCATATGTTTTTGGTATTAAACTTGGAGTTCTTTGGACAAATATTTACTTAATTTTGTACATTTTATGGTTATATAGGTTTAACAATCAACTTCATGGGAGAAAATACAAGAAAGAAGCTAAATGAATGCTTAACTAAAGAAATTTAGGAGAAAGGAGTCAAAACTTGCAAAGATTAGAAGCTTGTGGACTAATTTGTCACTTCCGAAAAGCTATGGACTTCATGTGCAATTGACCGAGGGACTAAATTGCAAGTTTTCAAAAGTTGAAGGACCTTAAATGCAATTTTAGAAGGACTTATTTGAAAGAAATTGGAAAATTTGGGGATCAAATCGATTGATATTGAAAGATGAAGGACTTCGTTGCAATTAAAAGAAGGACCAAGCTGCAAGACATCCACCCGGTTGAACCACGTGAATGTGTGACTCGAACCAAGTGGCGTTCGTGACTCATGCCTTAAATTCAACTCGAGAGTTTTCAAGCTTATCGTGTAATCGCGCGACCTTGAGGCACGCGATCGCACAGTCTTTTTTGCAAAGGTTTGAAGATCATTCTTGCCTCTTGACATTTATCTTCCAATTTTCTCTCCACTTTTCTTACTTTTCTCTTGTAATTTAATATTTTGGTGATAAATGTTGATTAAAGGGAGGAATACCTACAACATTTTGAAAGAACATTGATGTTTTGAAGCTAAAATCATTGTTGAAGGGAAGTTTTTATGGTTTCATCTTCATATTTCTTCATATATTTGAATCCATTGTCGAAATGATGTATTTAATTCTTGAGTTTTATTGTTATTTCACTATGGGCTAAGTTATATTGTGTTTGGATGATTGATGAAGTTTGACCTAGTCTAGTTGTTATTAATGCTTGAATTGAGAATTTAAGTTATTTATTATCTTGTGCATTTATTGTTGTATTTATTGTCTTGCATTTATTATGGCCAAATTAATGCTTGGATTTTATGGAATGTGCAATTATTGAGAAATTGTTGTGTATTCTAGATCAATACAATACATGCTCTAGGTTCTTGTTAAGGATAGAGATATACCTTAAACTGTAGATGATCCATTGAGTTATTTTCACAAAGGATTAATGTAATTGGTGTGTTTTTAATTGACATAGAAATGTAGTAGGTTAATTCCACTAATTAAGGTTGGTTTCACTCGAGAGAGGTAATTGATTAAGCTTGGAAAATCGGATCTAACATGATTAGTAAATTACATTTCAATGTGTATGTTGAGAAATCAATTAGGTGAAGGTCAAGTGGAATCAAGAATCCCAAAACTCCTTAATCATCAAGTTATCACTATTTTCTACTTACTTACTTACAATTGTGAAGTTAATTTAAGTACTAGAACATTTCCAAAACCAGATTTTATTTTGTGTGTTTATTGTTGAAATAGATTAAATTGGAGTGTAATTGAGATAAAAAATCCTTGTAGGATTGATAAACCAGATTCATTTAGTCCACTATTACTTGTATGCGACCCGTGCACTTGCAGTGTATTTATAGCGAACAAGTTTTTGGCGCCGTTACCGAAGATTGTTTCTATTTGAATTACATTTTAGTTGATATTAGTTTTGATAATTAGTTATTTTTATTTCTTGTACAATTTTTCTTTTGTTTTGTATAGGAAATCTTCTAATTTCTCTTGATGTTCTACGTTGTCAATAGTGCATGCGTCGAACAAGAAGTCTTGATCTAGTTGATTTGGATCCGAATATCGAAGGGACTTTTCGACGGAGACTAAGGGAACAACGAGAGGCTAGGAGACAACTACTCATTGGGATGGAAGGAGAAGGATTGAAAAACGAGCTTAATGCTCCACCCACAACTCCTCCAAGGGGTGGAGTCCCACCCGGTTTCAATCCTCAAGCGGCTAGAGCTCAAGAGCCGGTGTTTAATGAAGAAGACATGCTATTTGGTGATTTCATGAATCCCCCTATTGTCGAGAATCAATCAAGCATTGTCTATCCCTCCTATAATCATCCAAATTTTCAACTTCGGTCGGATGTAATCAATTTGTTCTCCAACACTATCTCATTCTATGGGAGAACCGATGAGAATCCACATGCCCATGTGGCACGCTTCCTTGAGATTTGTAGCAACTTCAACTACGAGGGTGTGAATGTGGAAGCAATTCGGATGAGATTATTTGTGTACACCTTGAAAGACAAGGCAAGAGAATGACTTGACACTTTTCCTTCTTTACTACAAAAAAATTTCCGCCTTCTAGAGTTTCTAAACTCAAGCATAAAATTACTATATTTCAACAATTCGAGATGGAGAGTTTTCATGAAGCTTGGGAGAGATTCAAGGATATGATTAGGAATTGCCCGAATCATGGGATCACATTGGGGCAACAAGTCAACCACTTCAATGCCGGGTTAACTCCTCCTTGTCATTCAAATGTGGACTCATCTTATAATGGGTCCATCAAAACAAAGAGCATTCGGGAGGCTTATGACTTGTTTGAGATCATGAGTGAACAAAGTGCAATGTGGCCGGAGAGAGGTGCACTAAGGAGTTCTAGTGGTGCACGTGGGGGTGATGATTATGCACTTGTTTCATCAAAGATAGACTCCTTAGTCAAGTAAGTGGAAGGGCTTTCTACTTCAACCTCTCGGCCCGTCAACATGGTTCAAACCCCTCCGGTATGTGAGATATGTGGAGTTAATCATCAAAGCTCAATGTGTCCATTGGTGGCAAGTGGTTCTTCATCTGCCGAGCAAGTTGTTTATGCTCAAAATTTTCAACGCCAGGGGTTCAATCCATATGCTCCTACCTATAATCCTGGATGGAGGAGTCATCCCAATCTATCTTATGGCAACAATCAAAATGTGTTGAATCCAAATCCACAAGACAAGAAAGAGGGATGGGAAGAGGCTATCACCAAGCTAGCAAATCATCAATTGCAATATCAAGAACGCAATGATGCCTCTTTGAAAAATTTGGAGAAGCAAGTCGGCCAAATAGCAAAACTTCTCTCGGAAAGGCAACAAGGAGCCTTGCCTAGCAACACCGAAACAAATCCTAGGGAGAATGTTCAAGCTATTACAACAAGGAATGGGGTACAATTCCCCAAGGCTCCTATTGAAGAAAATGAGCCTGCTCGAACATCCGAAGAGGTTGTTGAAGTGCCCAAGGAGAGTGAACCGGAATTATCAACATCAAAGGCTCCAACACCAATCAAAGCTTATGTGCCTCATATTCCCTTTCTTTAAAGGTTGCAAACGCAAAAGTTTGATGGTCAATTTTGCAAATTTTTGGAAGTGTTCAAGAAGCTACACATCAACATTTCGTTTTCCGATGCCTTGGCTCAAATGGCTCACTACTTGGAGGCGTCACCACAATATCAACATAAGAGGGCTCCTTACTTTGAGGAGTTGAAGAAGAGTTCTTCACCGCCATTACCATCTCTCGAGAAAGCACCTACTCTTGAACAAAAACCTCTTCCTTCTCATTTGAGTTATGCTTATTTGGGAGAATCTTCTACCCTTCCAATCGTTATTTCTAATTCGTTGAATGAAATGGAGGAAGAAAAATTGCTTCGGTTATTGAGGGAGCACAAAGAGGCTATTGGATGAACCATCTCGGATATTCGAGGTATTTTCCCTTCATTGTGTATGCATAAAATTCTTATGGAAGATGATTTCAAACCCTCGGTGGAGCATCAACATCGGTTGAATCCTAACATGAAAGATGTTGTGAGATCCGAAGTGGTGAAGTGGCTTGATGCGGGTATTATCTATCCAATCTCAGATAGTACATGGGTCAGCCCCGTGCAAGTAGTGCCAAAGAAAGGAGGTGTCACTGTGGTAGAGAATGAAAATAATGAGCTTATTCCAATAAGGCCGGTGATGGGGTGGAGAGTTTGCATTGACTATCTCAAACTCAACAATGCTACTAGGAAGGATCATTTTCCACTTCCATTCATCGATCAAATGCTTGAGCAATTGGCGGGTCACTCTCACTATTGCTTTCTAGATGGATATTCGGGCTATAATCAAATCTCTATAGCCCCGGAGGATCAAGAGAAGACAACTTTTACATGCCCATATGGAACTTTTGTATATAGGAGGATGCCCTTCGATCTTTGCAATGCTCCCGCTACTTTCCAAAGGTGCATGATGGCCATCTTCTCCGAAATGGTGGACAAATTTATTGCGGTACTTATGGATGACTTTTCGATATTTGGCACTTCATTTGATGATTGTTTGAATAATTTGAATATGGTGCTAAAGAGATGTGAAGACACCAATTTAGTTTGGAATTGGGAAAAATGTCATTTCATGGTTCAAGAGGGCATAGTTCTTGGACATCGAATTTCAAGTAAGGGATTAAGGTCGATAAAGCAAAAATTCAAGTTATTGAAAAACTACCTCCCCCAACCTCGATGAAGGGCATAAGAAGGGTTTTGGAGCATGCGAGATTTTATAGGCAGTTCATTAAGGATTTCTGAAAAATCACAAAGCCACTTTATTCATTACTTGAGAAAATTACCACATTTGATTTCTCTAAAGAGTGTCTCCAAGCTTTCAACACTCTTAAAGAGAAACTCATCGTGGAACCTATTATTGTGGCTTCAGATTGGGGTTTGCCCTTTGAACTTATGTGTAATGCAAGTGATTATGCCGTGGGGGCGGTGTTGGGGCAAAGGAAAGACAAAGTCTTGCATGTCATCTACTATGCTAGTAGAACCTTGAAAAATGCCCAATTAAATTATGCTACTATCGAGAAAGAGATACTAGTGGTGGTCTTTGCTTTTGACAAGTTTTGATCATATCTTATTGGGTCTAAGGTGATTTGTATACCGACCATTCGGCCCTCAAGTATTTGTTGGCAAAGAAAGATGCTAAGCCGAGGTTAATTAGATGGGTCCTTCTTCTCCAAGAGTTTGATTTGGAGATTCGTGACAAGAAGGGGACCGAGAATCTTGTGGCCGATCACTTGCCTAGATTTGAGCCTAGATTTGAGCAAACCGAGGAGGTTATTGATGAAGAGATAAGTGAGGTATTCCCGGATGAGCAACTTCTCAAATCATGGATCTTCTACAAGTTTCTAGTGTGCCATGGTATGCGGACCATGTGAGTTTTCTAGCAAGTAGTATCACTCCCTCGGACCGCTCCTATCAACAAAGGAAAAAGTTCTTTGTGGATATTAAGCATTATTTTTTGGATGATCTGTTGTTGTTCAAAAGGGGGTCCGGATCAAATAATTCGAAGATGTGTGCCCGAGGAAGAGATGGAGAAAATTCTTGAACAATGTCACTCATCACCTTATGGAGGTCATTTTGGAGCCGTGAAAATCATATCAAAGGTTCTTCAATCTGGATTTTATTGGCCCACCTTGTTCAAGGATGCTCACACACTTGTGTCCAAATGTGATCGTTGCCAACGCCTTGGTAATATTTCTAATTGAAATGAAATGCCTTTAAATTCAATTTTGGAAGTGGAAATATTCGATGTTTGGGGTATTGACTTCATGAGACCCTTCCTATCTTCATTTTCAAATCAATACATTTTGATAGCGGTGGACTATGTGTCAAAGTGGGTAGAAGCGGTGACACTCCCCACCAATGATGCTCGAGTGGTGGTGAAATTTTTAAAGAAAAATATTTTTTCTCATTATGGTACCTCTCGAGCTATCATTATTGATGGAGGAAAACACTTTTGTAACCTCCTCTTCAACTCACTTTTGACCAAGTATGGAGTCAAACATCGAATATTCACCCCTTATCATCCACAAACAAGTGGGTAGGTGGAGATTTCAAATATAGAGTTGAAGAAAATTCTTGAAATGATGGTAAATGCCTCGAGTAAAGATTGGTTCAAGAAATTGGATGATGCATTATGGGCATACCACACTGCCTTCAAAACCCCTATTGGTATGTCTCCATTCTGCTTCTTATTTGGAAAAGCATGTCACCTTCCGGTTGAACTCGAGCACTGAGCCTATTGGGCAACAAAAATCTTGAATTTTGATATGAAATTGGCTGGTGAGAAAAGACTACTCTAACTCAATGAACTTGATGAGTCTCGCCTTGATTCATATGAGAATGCTCGGATTTACAAAGAGAAGGCAAAGATGTGGCATGACAAGAACATTGTGAAGCGAGACTTCCAAGTTGGCAACAAGTACTTCTTTACAACTCTAGACTTCGATTGTTTCCCAGTAAACTCCGCTCTAGATGGTCGGGACCTTTCACTATTGCTCAAATCTTCCCACATGGAGCGGTTGAACTTTATCATGAGCGCAAAGGGAACTTCAAAGTCAATGGACAATGCTTGAAACCATACTTGGGTTGTGATTTTGAAAAGGAGAAGTCATCCATCCCTCTTGCAAATCCGGAGTGATTGTATCCAAAAGTTGAGCTTACGACTCTAACCAAGCGCTTTTTGGGAGGCAACTCAAATTTCTACTCTCTTTTTGCTTACTTGTTGATATTTACTTGTTCTATTTTTATTGCTTTTAATTTGGTTAATCATCAATTTTTGTAGGTTGAATTTTTGAAATCCTAAGCCGCCTTGTCCTCAATAAGTTTGGGAGAGATTTGCTTGGCAAGAGAATCAAAACTTAGATCAATTTTGAACATCATTCACGCATCAATCCGAGGAAATTCCATCACCCATTCCCTCCTTTTATTATGCTCTTGTCTACATTGAGGACAATGTTTGATTTAAGTTTGGGGGTGTTAGGATCATTTTGCTATGTGAACATTTTAGATTGCCTTGCCGACTCTTGATGTTTTGATGTTTGAAATTGCTTATTTTGTTTGGAATATTGACATGCTAGATAGCATTGACGGCTTAAGATATTTTGATGATTGAAATTGTTGTTAATTCATGAGTTATGACCAAATTTGCTACTTGTGCTACTCTCTATAAAATGCTTATCCATGCAAGATCCTATGTACATTGAGCACAATAGTCATGTTTGATTGTTGGTGAGTTTAGGAATTGTTGAAGGGTAAAGAGGTCAATGAAGTAGAAGAACTAGGTTGTGAGCTTTTATTTTAATTTTTATCAACCTATCCAATGTTTCCTAACGCTCTAAATCTCTTGATCCTAATGGAAGACAAGTTTGGGGGTGGTTGACCCGGTGAAGGAGACAGTCTAGACGTGTGGTGATTCCATGCATGCTGGAAATAAATTTTTGTGTGGTGTGTCTTTCACCAACTATAAGCTAAGTAATGACCGTATGCTAGAGTTCTAAGCCCATTTTAATTTTTTCATTGCATTGCACTATCTCAAATCCTTTTTAACTCGAGTAATTAAGCTCGTAGGAGTATCTTGAAACTTGATGCCTTAAGTTTGAAATTTGGGAGTTACCGGCCTAAAGCTCGCTACATGGGTCAATTAGAAAGCTTAATTAGTAGGGTACTCACACACACACTTGAAAAAAAACACATCATCATTGCATTTGCTTAATAAGTCTACCTCGCTTCATAACCTTTTCTACTCGAGTTATTAAGTCCGTAGGGGTATTTTGAAACCTGGTACCCTTTGATCTTAAAACAATCAAGGAGCTGCCGACCTAAAGCTTGCTACATGGGTCAATTAGAAAGCTTAAGGGAGTGGGGAAGGCAAGAGTAATCATCACGTTAGTTTTTAGAAATCATGCATTTGTACTTGTATAAGGGCTTAGACTAATAGTGGGTTTGAATTGCTTAGTATAAACTTGAATGTCGAAGCACTCATTTAGTGGAGAGTCACTGCATTTCTAGATTGTTGAAATTGTCAGTAAAACGCAACCAAACTAAAGTGGAAAAAGAAAAGAGTTATTTTAGAGTACCCTCTAGAATTGCATCCCGGGAGAGGAAAGAAATATCTATTAGGGGATGAATGTCACGAGTGGGAAAGGAAAGAATTGACCACTTATGATGTGTTAGTTTTGACTTTAAACCTCTTTATTCATCAACATTCTCTAACCTAATTGACGATTGAAAATTGCTATGCACACACACACCGATCGAACATATGATAAGCCAAACTCATTTTTGGTAGCATTATTTGGGAACATATTTGTGAATTAATTGTGCAATTTCACACTCATGGAAGATTGTAAGTTATCTAGCATTGTTGATCATTTTTCCATTGTTTTTGTTGATGCATGTAAATATTCTTTCTCGGGACGAGCAAGAGTTCAAGTTTAGGGGTATTTGTTGAGTACATTTTATATGCATATTTCATATTTTTTTAGTATTAAACTTGGAGTTATTTGGACAAATATCTACTTAATTTTGTACATTTTATGGTTATATAGGTTTAACAATCAACTTCATGGGAGAAAGTACAAGAAAGAAGCTACATGAATGCTTAACTGAAGAAATTGAGGAGAAAGGAGTCAAAACTTACAAAGATTAGAAGCTTGGGGACTAACTTGTCACTTCCGGAAAGCTGTGGACTTCCTGTGCAATTGACAAGGGACTAAATTACAAGTTTCCAAAAGTTGAAGGACCTCAAATGCAATTTTAGAAGGACTTATTTGAAAGAAATTGGAGAATTTGGGGATCAAATCGATCGATATTGAAAGATGAAGGACTTTGTTGCAATTAAAAGAAGGACCAAGTTGCATGACATCCACCCGGCCGAACCACGCGAACGCGTGGCTCGAACCAAGTGGCGCTCGAGACTCATACCTTAAATCCAACCCGAGAGTTTTCAAGCTTATCGCGCGGCTTTGTGGCACCCGATTGCGCATCATTTTTTTGAAAAAAGTATTTGGACCGAACCGTTGTGACCCGATTCAGGCCAAAGGCTGTCAAACACGGATCTACACATTGTTTGGGTATTTTTAAGGTATTTTTCTAGGGTTTTAAGATCATTCTTGCCTCTTGACATTTTTCTTCCAATTTTCTCTCCACTTTTCTTACTTTTCTCTTGTAATTTAAAATTTTGGTGACGAATGCTGATTAAAGGGAGGAATACCTACAACATTGTGAAAAAACATTGATGTTTTGAAGTTAAAATCATTGTTGAAGGAAAGTTTTTATGGTTTAATCTTCATATTTCTTCATATATTTGAATCCATTGTTGAAATGATGTATTTAATTTTTGAGTTTTATTGTTATTTCACTACGGGCTAAGTTATATTATGTTAGGATGATTGATGAAGCTTGACCTAGTCTAGTTGTTATTAATGCTTGCATTGAGAATTTAAGTTATTTATTATCTTGTACATTTATTTTTGTATTTATTGTCTTGCATTTATTGTGGCCAAATTAATGCTTGGATTTTATGAAATGTGCAATTATTGAGAAATTGTTGTGTATTCTTGTAGCGACCAAGAAATTTTCACGTATTAAATAATTATTTTAGAATTATGAAAATCGTGCCGCTGCAATCTCACCCATTTTTAATTTAAAGTCATGACGTATTCGTCTAGCCGAGTCGAGAAATATAGAGTCCAATTCAATTTTAAATAAATTCCTAATTTCTAAAATTATATTATTTATTTATTTATTTAATTTATTCATTTCAAAAATTGTTTTAAATTCCAAATTGTGTCAAGCTCATTTTATCAGATTCATTTCCCGATCCAGTCGAATTCGCGTAGTATTTTTCTCGAATTCCGTTCTTTGCTTGTCAAGATTTCCATAAAATGCCTAATCAACCTATACTACCACCAACTACATCAATCCCATACCTATCAAACTCTCATACACACTACACAACCCACTCCATTATTTAGCACCACCCTCTCTCACGACACACCCCAACCCATTCCTCATCAACTCTGTTCCATCTCCAGCTCACGGCAAGGTTGAGACCAAGCAGCTTCCATCAATCATTTTAGCCATCTTCAGCTCTCCTGGTATGAATCTCTCTTCTCTAACTCCTCTGTTTGAACTCCATTTACAACTCCGATCCGCCACCTCCTTCATCGTCGTCATCACCACACTGAACCGCCTGCACCAACCCATCACAATTGAACACCACCTCTGCCAAACCACCAGCCCACTGCCAAGACTCCAAACCGTCACCACCGCCGCCTCCAACTCACCTCCATCGTCACCACCTCAACCTACACAATACCACAAACCATTTCCACAACACCACCACAACCCTTCCACCGCCAACCACTAAGAACCACCATCAACCACCTGCAGCACCACCAAAACCACGGCCAGCCCAACTCCAATCTCAACCAAAATCAAACCCAAACCCAAGAAAGAAATTACCCAAGATACTTACCTACCTCGACCGTCGGTAAGCTCTCCATAAAATCGCAAAATAAGCCTCGTTTTGCCTCGGTTTTTGCACCTAAACTCGTACCAAACCTCTCAAATCAGACCCTTCTTGTCCCCCGCTCGCCGCCACTCGCCGGCGGCATTTTGCAGGCAAAACCGCCACCTGAAGACCGGCTTGCGCGGAGGGAGACTTCCGGTCGTGCCTCTCCTCTCTCTCGTTAGTTCTGAAAAATGAATTGGGAAGACAGAGTAAAGTTTGTTTTGATATTTTGATTTTTTAAATTTGCAGCTTAGCCCCCAAGTTTGTAAAATGATTTAAATCAGTCCTTATAGTTTTAAAACTCATCATTTCAGCCCCTTTAGTTTTTAATAGCTTTAAACAGCCCCTTCATTTTAAAAATCAATTATTTCAATCCCTACAATTTAATATCCGTTTTGAGCTTCAATCCAAGTTTTAAAAATTTACATTTTAGTCCCCCAACTTTCAAATCATCAATTTCAGCCCCTAAACTTTAATTTATCATTTTAAACTATAAATTTCCGAAAGACTAATTTAACTTATTTTTCTAATTGGCTAGACGAGGCGTACGGAGATTTAAAAAGATTGAAATCATTCACGCTCAACCGCACTCGTTAAGTTTAAGGTAGACTCGCCCCTATTAATTGATTTAAATTATGATTGCATGTGAATGTGTATGTTATGTGACTTATGTGAAAGTCATTTTTATGAAAAGAGACGAGAATATATTTCTTTGGAAATGTTTATGTTGTTATACTTGTCATAACTTATATGCTTTTATGCATGAGAAAGAAAGAAGAGAATATCTTGCAAGATAAATAATGATGTTATGAATAACTTATGTGCCTTATGTGCACGAGACGAGACTACCCACACCCGATGATTTTAAAGAGCCTATGATTTTTCAAAGAGAAGCCATGTGTTTTAATGCACGAGAAGAGATTACCCACACCCTATGATTTCTAAAGAGCCTGCATTTATGTGTTCAATTATAATGTGGATTAATTAATTGGCGATGAGTCTACTGAGTATTTCTATGAAATGCTCATTTCTATTTTAACAATAATTGCAGATTTCGGAGAGGGCGGCAAGTGATGGATGATTGTGGCAATTGTCATTAAATAATTGAAAATCTTATTTTGATGATAAGTATTTCCAAACGTTGGGTATTTTTGAGATTTTTAATTATTTGAGAATTTATAACATTGTCAAATGTTTTGTAATATTAATGGTTCGATTTATTATTTTGAATTATTTCATAAACGTATTCAATTTTATTGACCATTACATTTTATTTAATGTTACCAAAATTTCAAAAAAAAAAAAATTGAATTCTCAGTTAATTCTTCCGCTAAAATATTATTTTAAAGTTTAGACTCGACGATGAAGTGGTGAACCGGGTATTTAGAACTCGGAGCGCTACAATTCTAGATCAATACAATACATGCTCTAGGTTCTTGTTAAGGATAGAAATATATCTTAAACCCTAGATGATCCATTGAGTTATTTTCACAAAGGTTTAATACAATTGGTGTGTTTTAATCGATATAGAGATATAGCAGGTTAATTCCACTAATTAGGGTTGGTTTCACTCGAGAGAGGTAATTGACTAAGCTTGAAAAATCAGATCTAACATGATTAGTAAATTACATTTCAATGTGCATGTTGAGAAATCAATTAGGTGAAGGTCAAGTGGAATCAAGAATCCCAACCTCCTTAAGCATCAAGTTATCACCATTTTCTACTTACTTACTTACCATTGTCAAGTTAATTTAGGTATTAGAACATTTCCAAAACCAAATTTTATTGTGTGTTTATTGTTGAAATTGATTAAATTGAAGTGTAATTGAGATAAACAATCCTTGTAGGATCGATAAACCGGATTCATTTAGTCCACTATTACTTGTACGCGACCTGTGCACTTGCGGTGTATTTATAGCGAACAATTAATATACTTTGAAGTTCTCTGTAGGTTTCTTGTTGTGATTCTAGGTTCAAATACGTAACAACCACAAGATCTCCCCAACCGTTATGCCAGTTACGGGGAAGATTCTTCATCTACATTGTTTAGCAATGCAGCAATGGGAGTTTCTCCGATGAAAATGATGCATGCTACAAGAAATATGGAGTTCAGCACAGGAGTAAGAGTGGGAGTAACTTCAATTCTGCAAGAGAAACCTAAATCACTCACACCAAACACTAAGAAAAATGATAGTGATAAGGATTTCAGGAGTCAAAGAGGGAAAGATGCACCACTTCACCGAAAGAATACAATCCTCGTGGGATCGATAAACCGGACTCATTTAGTCCATTATTACTTGTACACTACCCGTGCACTTGCGGTGTACTTATAGTGAACAATTAATATACTTTGAAGTTCTTTGTAGTTTTCTGCTTGTGATTCTAGGTTCAAATACGTAACAACCACAAGGTCTCCCCAACCGTTATGCCAGTTACGGGGAAGATTCTTCAACTACATTGTTTAGCAGTGCAGTAATGGGAGTTTTTCCGATGAAAATGATGCATGCTATAAGAAATATGGAGTTCAGCACATGAGTAAGAGTGGGAGTAACTTCAATTCTGCAAGAGAAACCTAAATCACTCGCACCAAACACTAAGCAAAATGATAGTGATAAGGATTTCAGAGTCAAAGATGGAAAGATGCACCACTTCAATGAAAGAATGTTGGTTGGTCGGCTTTTGTTAATGTTTCTGGTAGGAACAATGAACTTCGAACTTCAATTCATTCAGTGCGTAAAGTATCATATGTAGAGAGTGATGAAAGTGAAGATCTTCATGAAGTAAAGTCGGTTTCTTGAAGTAGTAGTTCACTACCCATTCAATTTAAATATTGTCGTGATTTCCTTTTTAATCACTTGTTTGTTCTTCCCCGTATATTTACACTTCACTTTCAAATTTATTTAATATAAAATATCACTCTTGTACAAACATAGCCTCTGTTTGGGCGCACTACTTCCTCCCAAAAAATTGATTTTTCTGATTATGTGGTCCCCACATCCAATAACATAATTTGCTCATATCTGTGCCTTTTTTGACTTCCACGGCTACAAAAAGTGGAATTAACGTTGATGCCCTCATTTAGCTTTATTCTTGATTTACAAAAAAAATTGCATTGAGGGTATTGTTGTCAAAGCCAATTAAATGACTGACATATGCTGCTGTTTTTTTCTTGACTTATTATTTTTTAAAGCTAGTAGAACGGTTGACTATCAGAATTTGATAAAAATGCTAGAAAAAAGCGCTCTCAAACAGAGGCATAATTATTGTATCATTCAATCAATATCGTGTTACACATAAGGCCCGTAGTTCGTGCAACGCAGGACGCTGCATTAGTATAAATATAAAACTAGTAAATATTTATCTAGGCTCTATCAAACTAGTTTGCCCTTGTTGAGTCTCATTTTTGTAATAATTGATTTTCAATTTGATTCCTAAAAGTAGGGTATTTATGTGAACAACCCTAAAATATAATGGGCTTTGTTTCTTCTTATATTTATCCAATAATTACATCTGACACGACACCTTCATCACTCAAAGTTTTGTAATTAGTCAAAGCCTAACAAGATAAGAAAGCAAATGGTTTTTTTTTCCTTTCTACTGGGGGAGTCTGGGAGCGAAGGATAAACAAAAAAGAAGAAGGTGTAATTGTCGTCATAAAAAGGGATATGTATTACAACACATTTTTTAGTAACACATCGTAGTTGCAGCATCAGTCCCTAAAAAGCATGTACAAAATAAAAAGATAACAAAATTGATTGAAAAATGACAAGAAACAAAACTTTAAACAGTAAAGTCTTGACTTAATAATCTCCAAGATCCTTAACAAAAGCCTTCAAGTTCTTAGTAGAAGAACCATCCTCCAGCATAGCTTCTCTTGCTAAACTCTTCCATTTCCTAGCATTCTCTCTCAATTCTTGACTTATTTCTCCGTCATCCATTATTATTTCAATGCACCTCTTGATCTCGTCGCTCTAAACTGTGCCATCTTCCCTTGGATTCACCCTTAGCCTGTCCTCCAAACATCTTGTATAAGTTTTGCATTGGTCCCTTGATCAGTCCACTGTGGAAATGCCACCATAGGAACACCGCATGTTAAACTCTCCAATGTCAATAATAAATGCACTTAACTAACATACCAACACATCCATTGTAAACGTAAATTTGACTTCTACTTAATATATAACACTAACATGTTAATACATCCATTGCAGATGCTCTTAGATCTAGGGCTGGGAAAAAATCGAACCCAATCCAAACAAACCGATTTGGGTTGGTTTTTCAGGGGATTGGATTGGTTTGCAGGTTGAAAAATGTAAATATGGCTTGATTTGGTTTGGATTGTGTTTTAAATTAAAAACCAGAATTAATTCTACCAAACCAACCTGTTAATGTTTAAAAATAACGTAAAAAAAATACTCAGACAAAGCCCTAATTCTAGACTCCTCCTCTCATTTCAAATTTCCATTTCCACGTCACACAACACTTGACATGTTTATATTTCTTTTGAGGAACTTGACAGGTTTATATTTCAATTTTGAGAGATGACAAGTTTATATTTCTTTTTAGTTTATATTTAAATTTTGAGAGATGCATCCAGTGCTTGCTGATTGCCACTTACTACTTAGTACTCACTAGTTGATAATACAAATTGGGCAAAAAATTAACCAAGTTAAATAAATAATATAATTGTAATAGTTAATTCAACCTAAGGCTCAAAATAAGAGGCCTAGTAATCTAAAAAAAATAAAAACATAAAAAAAATAAAAAATAAAAAGAGGCTCAAAGTGAAAACCTAGACTGCATCCTAAACCGACCCAAACCACTCAACGTTGGGTTGGGTTGGGTTGGTTAGGGTTTTCAAGCTCAGGGTTAGTTTCCAATCTAACCCAACCCAACCCACGTTCAACCCTACCCAGACCCAAACTCTTAGCCCTAACTTTGTTCCACACTGTGTACCATCAAATAATGGATAAAAGAAGAGAAAAAAACATAAATAAGGTATTTAATAATACAAATTTCAAAAATAAGATAAAACTTATATAATTTCAAAAATCAGGTTGTAATGGGATAATTAATTAAATTAAATAATTGAAAATATTATATATTTATTAAGGTCACAATATTGTACAATTTCAGGTCATAATATCATATAATCTCAGGTCACGAAATAAAATCTTTTAAGTCACATTATTTGGAGTCACAAATTATGATCAGGTCACAATTATTTAGGATCGCAGGTCACAACGATAATAATTTCTGGTCACAACCACCATTATTAAGGTCACGTGTAATAATTTTACCACAACATATTAAGGCCACAATCATAATCACCACCTCCGACCACTACAGCCACCACCACCACCGCCATCACCACACCTTCGTCATCGCATCCCTCAACCTCAATCTCAACAAAAAAAATGTAGTCAAAATCTACAGAATCCACCACCACACCGCAACACAAACATCACCAGTGACCACCATCAACGCTGCACACCACGACACCAATGCATCCACCAAACCCTCAACACCACCACCACCACCACCATTGTATCCATGGACCATGGCAACACCACAACCTCACCGACCACTGCAACACCCACATAAAAACACCTACACCACCACATGAAGCAGCATTCGACAACACATTATCAACACCACCCTCAACACCACCAACACCACCACCACACAGTTTTGGCCGAATCGAAACAGCGCTATGGCCAAGGTGCAGCGGCATCCTCTTCTATAGGTAACGAATTCTCTGGTGCCGAAAACTGAAGTGGTGGTTTCGGTAACTCCACAGATCGAAAAATCAGATTTATTGGCAACGATCTGAGGCAGCGCGGTCTCACTTCCAGATTCGAGGAAACTGTGGAAGATCTTGCGTCGTCGCATGCGACGATGCTGTGGTGGGTGGAGTGGGGTGGATGATTGGAGTGCCATCACCAAGGAGTTTGCCGTCACCATCGTCGCTTCCAGAGAAGTGAACGCAATTTTTTGAAGGAGAGAGTATAGAGAATATGTGGGAAGTAGGTTTGAGTATATTTTGAGATTATAGATTATTATTTATTATAATTTATAATTTATTAGATTAGATATATTTTAAAAATTTATAACAACCTGAAATTTTAAAATTTACAAGTTTGGTCTTATTTTTGAATTTGATTCCTATAAAGCAAGGTTTGGTATAATTTCCTCATAAAAGAAATCAAATTTGTAATCGAACCAAGTTTGGCCTTGTTGAGCCCCATTTTTATGATAATTCATTTTCAATATTTCATTTTCCAATAAAATAATTTTATACGTAAATTTATAGATTTTCCCTCCTTTTCAACCACTCATTTTTCTAGAATGAAGTATTACAAAATTCATTTTATTTTTAAATAATGGTCTTTGTTTCTTCTTAGGATTATTCTTGTTGTATCGTGGGACGGTTTGAGGGGGGCCCACCCTCCTATTGTGAGGGGAGGTACCCCATTTGGTACCATCCTTGCCGTGCAACCGCTTTTTCCCTTATGGTGTGTTTGATTGAAGGGATTTTTCATGAAAAATATCCCATCAATCAAAATATTTTTCATCTTTGCATGTTTGATTCCTAAAATTTTTCATGGAAAATGTCTCAATATTTTCCATGGTACAACTCCTTTATGCATTGTTTTACATTATTTGCCTAGAAAATTTTCCAATGAGGGAAGGTGAATAAATATTTTTCATGAAAATATTTTCCATTTTCATTTTCCATCTTTTATCTATCAAACACACCTTTATATTCATCCAATAATTACATATGATAGGACACTTTCAACGCTCAAACTTTTGTAAAAAGTCAGAACCTAACTTGAAAGCAATTGGTTTTTTGCTACTGTGGGGAGTCTAGAGTGGAGGATAAACAAAACAAAAAATGTGTACTTGTCATAAAAAGGGATATGTTACAGCACTTTGCAACACATTGCAGTTGCAGGATCAGTCCCTAAAAAGCATGTATACAAAATAAAAAGCATAACGAAATTGATTGAAATGACAAGAAATAAAACTTCAAAAAGTAATGTATTGACTTAAAAATCTCCAAGCTCCTTAACAAAAGCCTTCAAGTTTTTAGTAGAAGAACCATCCTCCTGCATAGCTTCTCTTGCAGAATTCTTCCATTTTCTAGTACTCTCTCTCAATTCTCGACTTTTTTCTCCATCATCCATTATTATTTCAATGCACCTCTTGATCTCGTCGCTCTCAACAGTGCCATCTTCCCTTGGATTCACCCTTAACCCTGTCCTCCAAATATCTTGTATAAGTTTTGCATTGGTCCCTTGATCAGTCCACTGTGGAAATGCAACCACAGGAACACCGCATGCTAAACTCTCCAATGTCGAATTCCAACCACAGTGAGTCACAAAACAGCCCAAAGAAGGGTGTGTTAGGACCTCAAGTTGTGAACACCATGGTACTATTTTTCCCAGTTTTTCCAGTTCTTCCAAACAACTTAGTTTATCGTCGTCTTTTTCTTCTTCTTGGTTCTCGTTTACACGTATAACCCACAAAAATGGTCGTCCACAGTCGAGCAATCCTTTACCAATCTCCTCCAATTGAACTTTTGGGAGCTTCAAAAGACTCCCAAATGACACATAAACCACAGAGGATTCTGGCTTTGAGTTCAACCATTGAAGATTATCGTCTGATTTTTGAAGAAGATCTCCACCCACGGCCGTATACGATGGATCTTTTCCATCCAAGAAAACTGAAGGAATTAAGGGTCCAATCCCGATTAACTCGTAATCTTCAATCGCTTTAAGTGCATCAGTCTCTAGTGCATCGAATGTATTGACGAGAACTTTCGGCTTCGTTTCTGCATCCAATGTCTCTAGCTGATCTTTAAACAACGAAAGAGCAAAGCTTTTCCGATCGCCCCGCCCGGACTGAAGCATAAAGGATGGAAGATCCCGTTTAGCTAGCAATGGAAGCCTTGGCAATTGGATTACCCAGGACGGATCCTCAGACGGACTGCTGATTTCTTCACCGTAGCCGTTGAAATAGTAGTAGTATATATCCAACACAGTGGCTGGTTGGAGCCATAGAATATAACTTGGTATGTGGACTTCACGGGCCACCAGTGCAGCCCACGGGAGCAGTTGACTGTAAAGTATGCACGTAACCGGGTGCCCTTGCTCGGCACTGGCAAGAATCGTTCTCCTTAATGTTTCGGAACTGCGATTTCTAATATCCGTCATGTATTGCTGGTGATCATCACTGAGTTTGAAACCTTCATCGTATCCGTCAGAAAACGCAACGAAGTTAATACCAGAGATGTCATTTGTGCCTTTCAACATCTGCCGTTGGGCATATAAACTTATTACAAAGCTGGCTTCAATTCCATTCCTGCTAAGGGTCTTTGCAAATGTAAGGGATGGATTAATATGGCCTGGTATTGGAAAAGTTATTAGAAGCACATGTGGTCGAGCCATTTCAAGATATGCGTTTGGGGAAATGATAAGAATTCTACTTATGCAGCAGAAATAAGTAGACCTTTACTTTCAAAAAAAAAAAAAAAAGTAGACCTTTGGGATGTTATAGCATAAGAAGACAATTCATGACGTTTGAGATGACGATTTGCATTAAAATTTGCCTTGTTGAGTGGACTTTTATTTGCCGTTAAAAGCGAAGCTGCTAGAAATTTCAAATCGCACACTTTTTTAGACTCAAACCGAAATTCAAACAGCATCTCCAAGCTACTTGATATTTTTATTTTTAAATTAATCTTTATATATATAAAAGTAGAAGTGAGGAGAGAGAGTCATTTTAGAGGGAAAATTGTATTTAATGACTATCTCTCCTCACTTCTACTTTTATATATAAAAAATAAATAAATAAATAAAAGATAAAGATTTTTGTAAGAAAAATTATTATTATTATTATTTATTACATATTGGTAGAAAATTTAATCATTTCATCATTTTGACAAAAATTGATATGTTTAAAAAATAAAGAAAAATAAAATATATTAATTAATATATTGGATTTCGAATAAAATATATGTAAGCACCATATTAAAAATAAAGTTAATTAAAAATTAACATATTAAAAGGAAAATAGGTGATAAGGCGGGTAAATTTTTAAAGAAAAACGTAAATAAAAGTCAAAAGAAACTTTATATAAAAAATTTAATTACATGTCAAACTTTGAGTGATGTGCTATAGTGAGTGTACATGCATAATTTTTTGTTTTGATTAGATTTTTTTTTTTTAAAGTTTCAAATTCAATAACATGTGTTATATAGGAAATGAAAAAATTGGATTACTATATTTGAATATAAATAAATGTCATATCATATCTATGTAAATGTGTTACATTGAAAATGAAAAATTTGGATTAATATATTTTAAAATAAATAAATATATGCTTTATAAATTTCTTAAGTTAGAAATGAAAAAAATTGAATTAATATATTTTGAAAATAAATAAATAGAATTATTGAAATTTTACTTCCTAATATGTCAATAAATGAGTAGGTTCTTCAATACGTATGATACAAAAATAATTAATTATTTTCTATCAACCTTTTAACCACACGTATTTTCACTATCCAATTTTCAGCCACTATTTTTTACTTCAAAATCATAAATAAACAAGTTTATAAATTAAACATTATTACCAAATCGAGGTTTTATCATTTCACCATTTTGACAAAAATTGACATGTTTAAAATACAAGGAAAAATAAAATATATTAATTAATATATTGGATTTCAAATAAAAAATATGTAAGCAACATATTAAAAAATATAGTTAATAAAAAATTATAATATATTAAAAGGAAAATATGTGATGAGGTGAACAAATTTTAGAGAAAAACGTAATCAAAAGTTTAAAAAAAAAAAAAAAAAATTATATAAAAAAATTTAAATGAGTGTGAAATTTTGAGTGACGTGTTATACTTAGTGTACATTTATCATTTTTTATTTTGAATATTTTTGTCTTTTTTAAAGTTTCAAATTGAATAACATTTTTTTATTGAAGTTTTATTAAAATTATGTTTTTTATTTGATGTGATTGAATCAAGATATTTTCAAAATTATGATTTAAAAATTATATATTCCGTGCATCGCACGGGTAGACAACTAGTTATATTAATAAAATAGAAGTGTAGTTTGCCATAAAAGTTATTGTTTTCCCGCCAAAGTGCACATCCCTTATATGGTTTGGTTAGTGTGAATGCAAAATGAGATTAATGTGAATACAAAATAGTTTTAAGTTAAACGTGAATGCAAAATCTAGATAGATATGAATTCATTTATTACATTATATATATATATATATATATATATATATATATATATATATATATATATATATATATATATACACACACACACTAATAGTCTACTATTATGGTAAATAATGGTTAATATTTTTTAATCATTTTTAATTTTAATAATTGTGCAAAGATTATATGATATAATAGTTTTTTGATCTTCAACGTTGTTCAATTGTCTATAAGATTAAACACATATTTTTAATTATTGTATTTGAGTTTTTGAATGAAAATTGAGAAAAATATTAAATATGTGATGAGAATGGAGAAATTATTTTTATATCTTTTGCATTTGTATTGATTATGTATAATCATTAAATTTTAATGAATGCTTATCGATATTACGGATAGCAATTTTAGTTCATTGTACTGTGAAAATCTATACTATATATGAAAGTATGATAGTCTGACAGAATTAATTCTTAAATTCTTTATATTTTAGTATTATAATAAAATGTGTGGTTGAAATCTTTTTTGGAGAAATATATGTGATTAAAAAGTGGGTTGAAAAAATGTGTTACTTATAAATAATTTATCGAAAAAGTTATTGAACGAAGGTTAATATTGAAGAGTTAATACTTTGATTTCTTTTAAGTTAATAATATTAATACAATGATTAATATTTTTTAACCATACTTATTTTTTATAAATTTTTAAAGATTACAGGGTATAAGATTTTCGGTACAATTTCGTGATTTCTAACTTTACTCGATTGTTGTATCATGATAATTGCTAGATTTTCAAAATTATTATTTTGACTGCTTATTTTTATAAATAAAATTTTATTCATTAAATTCAAATATTTAAATATATAAATTGACGTTTACTATTCAAAGATGTTTTTAATAATTTGAATTAGGTATATTATTTTTTTAAATCTAATAATTATTGAAATAGAAAATTATTTTTTATGCATTTATATATGTGTTGATTATGTATAAGCATTAAAATTTTATAAATATTTATTAAAATCGATATTGTGGATAACAACTTCCGTGCATCGCACGGGTGAAATACTAGTTATCTTTATTTCGAATTGTTAACTTTATAATTTCATTCTAATAGGCTTTCTACTTTAACATTTTAATTTAGAAAATTGATTTGACTATCCAAATTTGTAGAGCCAAACACATTCTCTATTACTCCCTCCATCCCATTTATATGGCTACCTTTTTTTTTTCTCTTATCCCAATTATATAGACTTATTTCTTTATTGTAAGTATTTATTTTGTTTGTTTATTAATGTACTCTTATTTATTACTTTCAATAATAATAGTTTTAATATTTAAATAATGGTAAGTTGAGAATTTTTTTTACAAAAATTACTTTTTCAATAACATTAAATATGTTTTCTTAATTCGTGTGAAAAGTCAAATAAGCCTATATAAATAGGACGGATGGGAGTATTAAACGCATTCAAAAAATTCGAATTTTTAATATTCTTACATTAACTTTCTTTATTACATATTTGATATCATTGATAATTCATGTTTTAATAAAAATAAATATTAATTAAAAATAAAGAAATAAAATAAATATTTTTATGAAAAAGTAACATAAATAGCCAAAAATAAAAAAATTGTTAGAGCTTGTAAAAAATTTTGTTCTTTATATTTAAAGATGCTCTTTAAATATAAAGAACTCATTGAAGATGCTCTAATAAACTAAAAATATATTCATCTTCAACTACTTATCCTTTCAATAAAATAATTTTACATGAGAACTTATAATTGTCTCAATTTTTATTCATACATTCTCTGATAATCATTTTTCTCAAAAAAATCAATATCCTACCTGAGTCGTCAATAAGAATTGAAAATCATTATAAAAATAAAAAATAAAAAATAAAAGTGGGGTAATTGTACTTTGAGGATCCAAATCTTTCAAACATTTGTAGGTTTTAGCATTTATCTTATTTCAACTGTCACACTAAACATTTCTTAATATTGCAGTGGAGGCCATAATAGATAGAATCCATTAATAAGTCTGTTAGTTGACCCACAAAATGATTTTGACCTCATTTTAACAAATTTTCAAATGACAAAATGGTAACATAATTTTATTTATTTTTTTTTTTTTTTGCTTAAAATAATTAATTCATATCATATAATAAACCAAAAACGAGAAAAATAAATATTCATCATCATCATCATCATCATCATCATCTTTTTCTTCTTCACCCCATCCCCACCCCCAAAACTAAAACCTGCCAAAGTAGCTATTGCTGCCTACCACCACCACCATAAGTAATGTGGAAGTGCTCTCATAAATAATGTGTTCACTCGTGTTTACACTCAATTTTCAAACTCTCAAAGAAAGTTGTGAAGGATTCAAAATCACAAACCCAACAAAAACTGCAAAGTTTTATTGATCTACAAATGATCCATACAACAATAAAGAATCTGTGTATCAAAAATCAACAGTTTAATACAAAAACGTTTCGAAAACTACAAATCGCACAAAGTGCGTAAAACCTCTCAACAAACTCTCAAAAAATTCTGAATCAAAGTGTGTTTACAAGAACACGAAACACTCTCTAACAACTCAGAAGAATATTACAAAGTTTCTTCTAAAACAAAGAAAATAGAGAGAAAAATCGCCTGAAGAATGACGTGAGAGAGAAGTGAGAGAAAGTGCAGAAACTGAGATAGAGACGAATCAGAATAATGAATCTGGACACTTCCATTCAGCCTTTTCATCTGGCTAAAAGGATAAGTTGATCCAACGGTTCAAACGGCTCCAGCCGTGTTGATCAAACGGCCTTAACTAATTCAGTTCAGATCAAGAAAAGCGTGTTTCCACATATGCAACTTAGGCTCCGGGTTTAGCAAATATGGACTCAGCATTTACATGGTTTGGGCTGAATCATCCAGTTCTGGGCTGGACTGCATTCTGGATTAGGCTTAGATGCAGATTGGGCCAAAATATCTTACAAATCTTCCCCTCAATTTGGTGCAGACTGCAGCTATCTTCATTCCAGCTTTCAATATTATTCAGCTCCTTTATAAGGTTTTCTGCAAGGCACAATACAACAATATCAAATTCAACAATATTAAGCAACTTCAGAGCATCTTTAAATTTGGCTATGGGTATTACTTTAGTTCTAGCATCTGCTGGATTAAGCTGTGTAGGAATCTTAATCAATTTTACATATCCTCTTTCAGTAATATCTCTAATAAAGTGAAATTTGACATCAATGTGTTTAGATGTATTATGAAAAACAGGATTTTTACTCAGGTATAAAGCACTTTGACTATCAGTGCAAATTTCAACCTCAGACTCATTTAAACAGTTAATTTCACCGAGTAATCCTTTCAGCCACATGCATTCTTTTACAGCATCAGTGGCTGTAATATATTCTGCCTCAGTTGAGGAAAGAGCAACTAACTTTTGTAGTTGTGCTTTCCAACTGATGCAGGAATCATTTAAAGTAAAAAAGTAGGCTGATGTAGATTTTCTGTTATCAACATTTCCAGCAAAATCAGAATCTACAAAGCCCTCCAGTTTAAAATCATTTTTAGACTTAGAATACATAAATCTCAGATTTAAAATTCCTTTCAAATATTTCAATAGAGATTTCAGAGCTTCCCAGTGTGGTTCACATGTGTTACTCATAAATCTACTTAAAACACTAACTGAGAAAGCAATATCTGGTCTGGTTGAGACCATGAGGTACATCACGGAACCTACTGCATTTGAGTAGGGAACATTATGCATTCTGTGATCCTCTTCTTCAGTTTTAGGACATTGTTCACTGGACAATTTGAAATGAGCAGGTAATGGCAGTGTAACAGGTTTAGAATCAAATAGGGAAAAAAATTTCAAAACTTTTTCAATATAACCCTTTTGATTGAGAAAAGGGTTTCCAGCTAATCTGTTTCTAAAAATATCAATTCCAAGTATTTTTCTAGCTAGTCCTAAGTCTTTCATTTCAAATTCAGTTTTCAAATCCTCTTTAAGGCAAGAAATGACATGCAAACTTTTACCAGCAATTAGCATGTCATCCACATACAAAAGCAAATACATAGGATCAGAAATATCATTCTTAAAGTAAAAACAAGGATCATATGAACTTTTCTGAAAATTTAGACTTTGAATGAAATTGTCAAATCTTTTGTACCACTGTCTAGATACTTGCTTCAGGCCATAAAGAGATTTCTGAAGCAGGCACACTAGATCAGTCTTGTTTTTCTATTCAAAGCCCTTTGGTTGTGACATGTAAATTGTTTCATCAAGTAAACCATATAAGAAGGCAGTTTTCACATCCATGTGCTCTAATTCTAAATTATTTTGAGCAACTAAAGCAAACAAGACTCTAATAGAAGTATATTTTACAACAGGGGAAAACATTTCTGTGTAATCTATGCCTTCTTTTTGTGAAAAACCTTTTGCAACTAACCTAGCTTTATATCTAGGCTTACCCCCTTCAGAATCCCCATCCTTTATTTTAAAAATCCACTTACAGTCAATCAGTTTTTTGTTAGGAGGTTTTTCTACTAAGGTTCAGGTCTGATTTTTATTAAGGAATTCATTTCCTCTTTCATGACTGCAAGCCATAAGTTTCTGTCTTTGGATCCCATTGATTCTTCAAATGAGCTAGGTTCAGGATCTAAAGAGGTTGACAGGGCAGAGGCAGAATAATATTCAAAATTATCAAATCCAGCTGGGGGTCTAATTTCTCTCTTAGTTCTGTCCCTGACTAGTTGGTAATCATTCAAAATAGGTTCATCATGATCAGACAAAGTAGGTGAAGTGGGTGCAGGTGATGCAGATAAATCAGTATGCAAGTATTGGGGTTGCTCAGGCTGAAAGTGAGAATCATCAAAGCTCACTTCAGTAATTAAAAAATCATTTTTACAAAGTGGATTTTCATTCTTTTCAAACTTGCAAGGAAAAACTTTTTCATTAAAAACAACTGATCTGCTTAAAATGACTTTGAAATCTATTTGTTCTTTAACCCAAAGTCTATAACCTTTAACTCCTTCCCCATATCCAACAAAAACACATTTCAAAGACCTGGGGTCAAGTTTGGATTGAACCTGATGTGCATAAGCTGCACAGCCAAAAGATTTTAAAACTGAGTAGTCTGGAACTACACAATTCCAGATCTGATCTGGAGTGCTGTAGTTCACAGTACTAGAAGGACACTTATTTATTAAAAAAGATGTAGTTTTGACTGCTTCCCCCCAAAAAATTATTGGCAAATTAGATTGGATTAACATGCGCCTTGTTCTTTCTAACAAGGTCCTGTTCATCCTTTCAGCAACCCCATTTTACTGTGAACTGTATGAAACAATCATATGCCTAAGTATACCTTGGTGTTTGCAAAAACCATCAAATTCAAAATTGCAGAACTCTAAACCATTACCAGTTCTGATTATTTTAACCTTTTTTTTTTCAAATTTTCAACCAAGGTAATAAATTTTTTGAAAACAGAGACAGATTGGTATTTGGATTTCAGCAAATGAACCCAAGACTTTCTGGAGTGATCATCAACAATCAACAAAAAATATCTAAAATCGGAAACAGTGTTAACAGGAGCAGGACCCCACAGGTCTGCATGCAAATACTCAAGAATGACCTTGGACTTATGCACCCCTTTTTCAAAAGAAGAAGTTTTCTGTTTTCCCAAAGTACATTCTTCACAGAAATTAAGTTTCTAAAAACTGTCTTTGCCAAAAAATCCATTTTTCTCTAACATTTTAAGTCCTTTTTTCTCCTACATGGCCTAATCTTCTATGTCACAAATTAGACAAATTATTATCAACAGTTTCAATAGTTAGAGAAGTAGGAGGGGCTGACTGGACAGAAAGAATGTAAATTCCATTAGACTTAGTTGTACTAGTGATCAACAGATTATTTCTCAAAATTTTTGTGTATCCATTATTGACTCTAATATCATATCCTTCATCATCTAAAATTCCTAAGGAGATGAGGTTTCTTCTTAGGTCAGGGACATACCTGGTATGATTTAGGGTTAAGGTATTATTATCACAAAGTTTCAATATCGCTTTCCCAACCTCTTTAATATCACAAGATACATCATTACCCAGTTTTACAAAACCAGAAGCATAATCAGAGAAATTATCAAACAAACACATATGAAATGTACAGCCAGAGTCAAGAATCCATTCATCTTTCATTTTAGAAGAAGTAGTTACATAAACAACCCCACTGTAATTCTGAATATCTACAGTTTCCTGTTGATTATTGTTTTTATTGTCCCTTATTTTCTTGAAATAATTATTGACAAGGTGACCCATTTTACCACAGTAGAAGCATTTCCCAGTATCTTCCATTTTTCTATCAAACTTGTTGTTATCATATCTTTTAGTATCAAATGTGTTATGATCAGACCTCTTATCAAATCTTTTATCCCTAGGTTTGTTAGGTATAAACCTCTTAGTCTGATATTCTTTTGTCTGCCTAGGGATGTTCTTGTCGTGGTTCCAAGTTTTGTTATTACTACCCTTAAAGGAAGTCTTACCCCTTATGAATGAAGACTCGGCATTATAAACTTCTTTAAGTTCAAATTTAGACTCAAGTTCTTTATTCTTAAGGGAAGTATGTATTATTTCCACAGAAAATTTTTGGCCACCATATTCTAGAGCATTCCTAATATCCTTATACTTATCTCCCATACCATTTAGCAAACACACAACTCTCTGGTCCTTAGTAGTTTTCTCCCCAGCATTTAAAAGGTCTTAAGTTATTCTATTAAACCTATCAATGTTTTCTTCAGCACCCAGGGAAGGATCAAATTTGAAGCTAAAGAATTGCTTCCATAAAAAACATTTATTTGGAAGAGACACGGTAAGGAAGAGTTCTTCTAATTTATCCCAAAGGTCAGCAGCTGTTTTAGTTTCCCCTACCTTCCTAATTACAGTATCAGAAATGTGAAGAAATAGTGTACTCCAGGCTAGTTCATCTTGTTCAGTTCTCCTTTCCTCAGTCAAATTTTCTGGCCAGGTTTCATCTATAGCCTTAGCACATTTTAGTTGGAGTAAAGAGCTTTAATTTTCTGACGCCATAAACTGAAGTCCCCCTTCCCATTCCAAATTTCAACCTCAACCTTAGCAGTATTCATTTTAAAAAAAAAAAGGTTTTGGAAGAAAGAATATTACAGATATGCAGGAATAACAAGAAATCAACAATGTTCAATAAACTGCAGAATTTCAACAAATCACAGAGATCAGGTTTACATATAATGATCACAATACAGAGCAACAATAACAACAAGGAATTATACAATAACACAAAAGGATGAAATCAGTGAAAAATAAGAAAAGATTGACTTTCTTTTCCTCAACCCTTCTTAGGTCAGCCCAGAACTACCTCAGATTCCCGGATTCTCAAAGGGAATCCTAGACAAAGGACAGTAAAGGGGTCCAAAAGGGCTTCAACGGAGGAAAAAAGAAAGATAAGCAAATGGGTTCAACAAACCCTAGAGATTAAAGGGATTCACCTGACTGATGCGAACAATTTTCAGCAATTAAATTCCTTTAAGGAATTTTTCAACAACAGTAAACCCGGTTGCAAGATTTTTCAGATTCACACTCCAATATGCCAAAGAACCAACAGATCAGTCACCCAAATGTACAGATCTTTAAAGATTTTATGAAAAACTTAGAGGTATCAGATGATTCAACCTTGGGTTTTTCAGATCTAGGGTTTTCATCAAAAAATTTACAAGTTTTCAAAGAAAAATTTCAAGATCTTCAAAAACAGAGATTTTCTTCCACGTATCAGAAACACTAAGGCTTTGATACCACTGTAAAGGATTCAGAATCACAAACCCAACAAAAAATGTAAAGTTTTATTGATCTACAAATGATCTATACAACAATAAAGAATCTTTGTATCAAAAATCAACAGTTTAATACAAAAACGTTTCAAAAACTACAGATCGCACAAAGTGCATAAAACCTCTCAAAAAACTCTCAAAAAATTCTGAATCAAAGTGTGATTACAAGAACACGAAACACTCTCTAACAACTCAGAAGAATATTACAAAGTTTCTTCTAAAAACAAAGAAAATAGAGAGAAAAATCGCCTGAAGAATGGCGTGAGAGAGATGTGAGAGAAAGTGCAGAAACTGAGATAGATACGAATCAGAATAATGAATCTGGACACTTCCATTCAGCCTTTTCATCTGGCTAAAAGGATAAGTTTATCCAACGGTTCAAACTGCTCCAGCTGTGTTGATCAAACGGCTTTAACTAATTCAATTCAGATCAAGAAAAGCGTGTTTCCACATATGCAACTTAGGCTCCGGGTTTAGAATACGGACTCAGCATTTACATGGTTTGGGCTGAATCATCCGGTTCTGGGCTGGACTGCATTCTAGATTAGGCTTAGCTGCAGATTGGGCCAAAATATCTTACAAAAGTGATCAACTACCATGAGAAAATTATAATTCTTGTGAAGTATGAAACCACAATCGAAGAAGAGATATAGGAATTGATGGGCACAAATAGCAAGTGAAATTTATGGCTTGCTATAACAAAGTAGGAGAATCTTGGAACTTAAGTGACAATGTTTCAATAGTTCAAATTCACAAGGGAATTGATAAAAGACAAGTAATCAATAAGGAAAGTGTTTGGTATTGAGAAAAGTAGTTTCTAACATGGAAGTTCTCTTCGGGACAATTTACCAAACGCTTGGTAGGCACACTTTGGAAATTATGGAAATGCAAGTATTTTGGTTATGAAGAACAACAACAATACAAGAAATGTAAAGATAGGTTTATCAATTTTAGAGTCAAGTTCTGATACCAAATGATGCGAACCCCTTTGGTGTTTGGATCAAAAATACCCACAACAATATAATGTCAAACCAAGAAAGCTAAAATGGTAAAATAAACCTAAACCCAAGCTTAACCTAACCAAAATTCCAAGAAAAATCATTAAATCAATGAAGAGAAATAAGCAAGTTCAAAGGTTTCTTGCAACAACACAAGTATCATAACATTCTACATGAAGTTGAGGTTAATACCTCAAAGAGGCAACAAGATTTGAAGAGGAATTCTTACCTCTAATTTGCTCCCAAGGAGGCTTCAAGTTCATACCTTCTAAAGCTATCTAAGGTTTGAGTGTTGGGTTCTATTTATAGTACAAAATATTTTAAAAATAAGAAAAATCGGATTTTAAAGCAAAACTCACGAATCTGACTTTCAATTTGCATGCGCGGCCGCGCGACCAAGAAGTTTAACACTCTGCTTAACTACTATAGCAACGCATGGCCACTCCTCGCTTCTACCATGCAGCCACTTGGGGTAAAATCCAGTACTCCTGATTTTTTACTCCAACTTGATTTTTGACTTTTTTTCTTTATTTTAATCACTTATTTTAGCCTCTCTTTGATGTCTCGAGAGTCCTGTAAAATGTACTTAAAATTTGATTGTCTCACATGATTGAGTTTTCCTTGTCGAGCCTCCTACGATTCTCATCATGTATGATGGAGGGTAAAAGTGGTCGGCAGCGGCGATTTTTGCAAGTTTTGGTTTAGGGTGGGTGGGTGGGTGGGTGTAAGTGGATGAAGAAGATGAATATTTATTTTTCTTGTTTTTTGTTTAATTGTATTGTTAAAATGTGATAATAAAAAGAACATTTTGCTGGCCAACTAAAAGAATTATTAACGAAATTCATCCATTTAAGCCTCCATTGCAACAGTTAGAAGTGTTTGAAACGACGATTGCAACAAAAAAAAAGTAGGGTAAAACTTGCAAATGTTTGAAAGATTTGGAACCTCAGGTGCAACTATTACTAAAAAATTGTGTCTGTAATAAAATTAACTTAACTGTGAGAGTTCAGCTACAAATTAAAATAATTTTATATTTAATTATGAAATGGGGGTTTTTTTTAAAAAAAAAAAAAAAATTAAGCCCCTATATTTTGGAGATTAAACTAGATTTTGATAAAAGTTAATAAAATGTAAAGTTGAAAATTGTGGTCCTATAAAATGTGATTAAGATTAATTATTAACTTTCAATCACTTAATTGTAGTCCAAATTTTAAATGGTACCAAATCAGGACTAAATATTTATACCTTGTTCGGCTGCTGTCAATAAACTTATATATGATTTTTTGTTATTTTCAAGGTAAAATATTTGATTAGAAAATAGTTGAAAAATATGGGAAAAAATATTTTTTAAAAATTGTATTATTTGTAAATTGATTTATAAATAGTTAACAGACCATATTGTTATTTATCAGAATATCTTTTAAATTGTCACACAACTTTTCACGATATTTCGAGTGTGATCTTTAAGTAACATGTTGAGCATGTGGCGCTTCATTTTCATTCTCTCTTTGCGAACAAGTCTTAGCTCATGTTTGATTTTTATTTTAAAGAGTTTATTTGAAAAAATAATTTTTTAAATAGTGTTTTTTCGGAAAATATGTGATTAAAAAATAGAGAATATATTTTGGGTTTATGTATAATATTATTTTATTAGTACCAAATTTGTCGAGAATAGATTTTCAAATGACAGGTGTACTTGTTTCTTTTTCTTTTCTTTTCTTTGCAATTGGACAAATTTTCTTTTAGGGTGTATTTGATTGCATGAAAAGTTGAAAGATAAAATATTTTCTTACCAAATTTTAGATTTGGATATTTGAATGACAAAGTTGTCAATGAAAATAGTTTTTATCCAAGGCCAAAAGTACATATTTTTCTTGAAATCGTGGAATTTATTTTCTTTGGGGCAGGTGATTTTTATTCTTTATATAATGTGGAAAAAATTTCTTTTCCACCCGTCAGTCAAACAAGCCTTTAGAGTGCTTGGAAAAAGTTTGTTTATAAAGACCACATAAAAATATTTTATTGGACTTTTTTTAAAAAAAAAAAAAACTCAATAATTTCAACCTATCAAATATTCCAGTCAACCATTTTTTACTTTTCAAAAAATGAAACAATAACATATACCATCACCATTTATAAATAATATTTCGGACATATATATATATATATATATACACACACACACGTTTATATGCTTTAATTAGCATATTTGAATTGACTGAAGAAAATAAATTCAGCTTGAGCTCATGTTTGGCATCAATTGAAATCTAAATTTTAATCTGAGTCAAGTCAACAAAATTTTTTCGTTTGATAACCAAAATAAACTGATTTATAAATAAGTTTATAAACTACACAATTTATCAAACTACTTTTTAACCGCATACTTTTTATCTCTCTAATTTTCAACCACTACTTTTTACTTCAAAATCATAAATAAAACAAGTTATAAATAAAAAAATGTTACCAAAAAAGACTGAATCACATATTTCATGAGACTCAGAACCTTTCAATCACATATTTCATCAACTTTATCAAAATCTACGTTACTGAACAAACGTTTAGTGTTCTTCATCATGACATACGCGATCCTAAACTATACTTGTGAGATCATTAAAAGTACCACATGAGTTCTAGTTCTAGATTGTGCAAAATAAGATATGAAAGAATTTAAGTTTATATACATAAGCAAAAACATTGTTCATATACTGTAGCTTTTTTACAGTTCCTTTTACGTCACAGACTCACAATTTATGTCATCTTCTGCTTTTCTTTGCGTTTCTCTCTCTCTCTCTCTCTCTCTCTCTCTCTCTCTCTCTCGTATTCATTTCTCTCAACCAATTCTTCTACCCTTCGAAAGAGTTCTTCTGGCTTTACGTTTTTCGTGAAACCTTCGTTCCTTCACACTTTTTTCTTAGCTATTTGATTACTGAACTTGTCAAGAGGATGTCGACACCTTTGAGAAGGTGTAGTTATCTTCATTGTGCTTAAATTTTATGTTAGGAGAAGCATGAAGGAATCCAATGGGACGGGAAAGCAAGATGAAATCAGTCAGCAACTTAGCCAGTTTTCAAAAATGGCAGGATCGAGAACCAAGTTTGAGACGACATCATTTAAGCAAGTTGCATTTCCATTTCATAAATTGTAATAGGATGAAATACATTTTATGCATTGCTGTCTACTTAAGTCTAGGAGGAAGAGAGAGAAACAATGAAAAATGTTGTAAGCGAAATGTTATGCGTCTTTGTTTCCCTTCTCAGAATTCTTTTTTTATTTTATTTCTCCATTTCTTGCAATCAGTCATTAAATTGATTACTATCTTGTAAGTTCCTTTTTCAGTAATCAACTTCTTAGTTGGGTGTTGAATTCTCATTGAGTTTCTTCTAAATTCGGCTGTGGTGTATGTATGTTGGGTTGTGATTAGGTGTCAATCATAACAATTTGTATCAGAGCAGTATGTGAACTGGGAGAATGGATACTCGTAACAAAAACCATGAAGAACAAATTAAGAGGATTGATAAGGAGTTGGGAGATTTGAGTACGGTCTATCATGATATAGAACAAAATGTTAAGTTGCTACATGGAAGGCAGGACATGCTCGAAAGTTTAATGGTGGAGACGAACAATAAATACGAGATGATAGTAACTATGTTGGTTAAGTCTGAGTATGGCTAAGGATAAAAAAAAATTGAAGAATGACAGTGGTGTGTTGAGCTCTGGGATACCGAACTCCTCAAATTAGGGACATGGTCGAGGAGATTATAAATTTCATTCCAAGATACCCAAAATAGATTTCCCTTACTTCAATGGGGATGGCCCTAGGGAGTGGATAAGGAAGGCTAAAAAATATTTTCAAATACACCAAGTATCAGATGAGTTGAGGGTAAGCATTGCTGAAATGTATTTGAAAGGGAAGGCAGACATCTGGTTCCATGGATTCATAGCAAGCCACTCACATGCTTGTTGGGCTCTATTTTCTGAGGATTTGTGCAGGAGGTTCTTTGAAACCACTGATGAGGAAGTTGTTGAAATTTTCTATAAGATGAGGCAATTTGGAACCATTTCTGAGTATCAAGAAAAATTTGAAGATCTTAAATCACAAGCCATGTTAGCCCTACACCCACTTATCTGAATCATACTATGTTTCCATTTTCACCAGTGGCCTTAAATCTGAAATTAAACCTGTGGTTAAGATGTTGACACCTCCTACCCTTGCCAAAGCTTTTGAGATTGCAACTTTACAAGAATCCTCTATTCTGGTCATGACAAAAACTCAAAAACCCAAACACTTTACATCAAATCCTAAACCATGGTTTTCCCAGACACCTAGAAATTCAGATAATCCCATATCCCCAGCCTCAACCAAATCCACTAATAATTTCCAAACAATTACCCCAAAAGACTTCCAAACAAAAAGGGCATTAGGCTATGTTTTAAGTGTGATGAGAAGTACACTTTTGACCATGTTTACAAAAACAAAATCTTGTAGTTTATGTTTTTGGATGAAGAAGAGGAAATAGAAGGGTAGGAGACAGGGGAAGAAATAATGAAAAATGAGTAAGAGTCTGGGGATAAAGATACGAAAATCTCTATCCATGCGTAAGCTGGGAGTAGGAAGCATAAAACATTGAGGATATTTGGCCTTATCAAAAAGAGAAATGGGTCAATCCTCATAGATAATGGGAGTACTCATAGCTTCGTTGATGAAAGATTGGCTAAGTCAGTTTGGTCCAATCGTGCTCGATTTCAAAGCTAGGCATATGACATTCCAGCATGAAGAGGAAATAGAAAATATACCTTGAGAAGTGACAGAAGTTTTGGCACATTTTGAAGAGGTGTTCCAAGAGCTGAAAGGGCTGCCCCCTCCTAGGGCACATGATCATCAAATTCCACTTCATAATGGTGCTCAACCATTCAAGATGAAGCCATACAGATGCCATTTATCCAAAAAAGTAAGATAGAAAAGATGGTGCTGGAAATGCTTGAAAGTGGACTAATGTAGCCCAACAATAGCCCTTTCGCTTCACCTGTGTTACTAGTGAAGAAGAAGGATGGCTCTTGGCGATTTCGTGTAGACTATAGACAATTCAAAACCTCACAGTCAAGGACAAGTACCCTATGCCCCTTATTGATGAACTTGATGAATTACATGTCTATAAGTACTTCTCCAAAGTGGATCTAAGGGATGGTTATCCCCAAATCAGGGTGGCTCCTGGAGACATTCATAAAATAGCTTTTAAGACACACCAACGGCTCTATGAATTTAAGGTGATGCCTTTTGGCCTCACTAATGCTGCTGCAACTTTCTAGAGCCTGATGAATGAATTTTCGAAAAATAGCTGAGGAGATTTGTACTTGTTTTCTTTGATGATATCCTAGTATGCAACCCTGACCTTCAATCCCATTGTGAACACCTAAGCATTGTGTTGAGGCTGCTAAAATAACACCAGTTATTTGCTAAGAGGTCCAAGTTTTCATTTGGTCAAACTCGGGTGGAATATTTGGGGCACATTCTCAGCCAAAGTGGGGTTGCTACTGACAACAAGAAAATTGAAGCCATGGTCAAATGGCCTAAACCAATTAACCTTAAACAACTAAGAGGGTTCTTAGGTCTAACATGGTATTACAGGAAGTCTGTGAAAGGATATTGGGCCATTGCTAAATCTCTTACAAACATGTTCAAGAAGGACAGTTTTTTTATGGGATTCAATTGCAGATGAAGCCTTTGAGCTACTTAAACAAGTGATAAGTGTATTTTATACACTTATTTATATGTCAAAATTAGAATATTTTATTGTGGTTTGAGAATAAATTCTACCTAAGTTGTGTTTATTTGTTCTTATTTCAGATTATATCCCTAAAGTGAGAAAATGAAGCAATTGAGGGAAATAAAGGTCAAGTTAATGATAGTTGGAGTAAAATTGGTCTTAACTTGGAAGAAGTCAAAATATTGAAGGCTTAATTGAAGAAATTAATGGAAGAAATGACTCAATTGAAGAAAACCAAAAGTTTCGGGGTCAAGGTGTTCAAATCAGAAGATAAAGGGCGTGAAGTGTAAATAAAAGATGGGGACCTACTTAAAAGGAATAAAAGATGAAAATTGCACATATCAGATTGAACTACGCGGCCTCACCACATTACACTGAGAGGCCGCGCGATGTGAGATAGAATGGATAATGTGCTGAATGCTAGAACTGCACGGCCGCACCCCATTTCACTGTGCGGCCCCGCCAGTCTTCGATTGAGCCGACTATGGGCCGTTTCACGAGGGTTTTGACAGATTTCTACCCCTTTTCATCATATTTTTGCTCTAAGAGACATATACAACATTGGGGGCACGATTTTGGGACTTTTGCAGAGCCTCCTAATGAAGTTCCTTATCGATTTTATATCAATTATTTGGGAGATTCAAACAAGACAAAAGGCGTGGACATTAGAAGATTAACATTGGAATTCAACTCTTGGTGTAAAAAAAATTTTCTTGTTGTTAATTTCACAAACTCCATCATGTGTTATTATTATTTTTATTGTTTTTTTTATTTATGATGTGTAACTAATTTCAATGCTGGGATGAACGATGTAGCCTAATTTTATTATTTTAATTCCAATATTCTATTGCTTTAATGATTCATTGCGTGTATTGATTTATTATTGTGTTTAATTCATGAATGAACTGACCAATTATTCATGATTTATTGAGTTATTTCCATAATTCGAAAGGTGCGTTAATAACTTAGATCAAGGTAATAAATCCGGTAATTGGACAAGATATAGAAATATACTCTTGTTATTATTGCGATCGTGTTTGAATTCTTGTATGTTATGCATCTAGATAAGGAATATTCGGACCCTCTGTAGAGATACATGATTGACTTATTTAGGTAGAATTGATTTAATCTCAAGAAAGGAATTTCAATATACATTAGTGAATTCGACCGAGTACATATTTAGGAAATAAAACATGGAATTGGAGTTAATTAAATAGGCTATGTGAAATTGGGATTCCCAACTACTTTAAAATCATCTTTAAAAACAAAACAAATTCGCAATTTTAAGTCTTTAATTTATTTTCTTAGTTTTAGATTAAAACACCAAACTCATTCGTATGTTCAAATAGGGATAGGAACTAAAATATTTCGGTACTTAATAGCAGTCTTCGTGGGACAATAATCCGGACTCTAAGGTCCACTTTATTACTCCTTACGACGTATACACTTGCGAGTGTATTTCGCATCATGAAATATTAGTGAACAACAAGCCATATATTTCACCCTAATTTTAGCCTTACCAGACTTCACTAGGCCATTTGTGATTGAAACCGATGCTAGCCAAGGGGGAATTGGGGTTGTTTTGATTCAGAATAGGAGGCCCTTAGCATATCTTAGTAAGGATATTGGGGAATGGAACATGGGACTTTCCATATATGAAAAAGAATTGTTTGCCCTAGTAACTCCATCAACAAGTGGAGACATTATTTGGAAGGGCGTAACTTCATTGTTAAAACTGATCATCAAGCTTTTAAGTTTCTCTTAGAGCAAAGGGTTACTACGCCCTTACAACAAATGTTGCTCACTAAGCTACTGGGACTCAACTATGAAATAGTGTACAAGAAAGGAGTAGACAACATGGTAGCTGATGCTTTGTCTAGAAGACAAAACCCATAATTAAAAATGTCAGCCATCTCCTCAGTTGTTCCCTTGTGGATTCAAGAGTTGGAAGCTAGTTATCAAGGGGATTCAGAGGCTCAGGAATTGATCACTGCCTTGATGCTTGATCCTACAAGATGGTCTGATTATCAATTCCAGAATGGAGCTCTTAAATACGAGTAAAAATTGTATGTTGGCAGAGGGAATAACATTAGGGAAAAGCTTATCCAAAACATTCATTCTTCTCAAGATGGGGGCCACTCCGGGATATAGGCTAGTATCTTTAGGGCAAGGCAATACTTATTTTGGCCAGGCATGAGAAGAGAGATTAAAGTTGTAGTCCTACAATCTGATTTTTACCAAAGATGCAAGGGAGAACATGTGCATTACCCTGTGCCTTAGCACTTATGGAGCCATGTTACCATGGATTTCAATGAAGGACTACCTTCTTCACGGGGTAAAAATGTCATACTAGTAGTTATGGAAAGATTTATTAAGTATGGACATTTTATAGCACTTTCACACCCTTATACTGCTGCAAGTGTAGCCAAGGTATTCCTAGAAAACATTTTTAAACTACATGGTCTACCACAAAGTATAGTGTTTGATAGAGACAAAAATTTTACCAGCAAATTTTGGATTGAACTACTCAACCTACTGGGGACTTAATTGCATCTAAGTTTAGCCTATCATCCTCAATCTGATGGTCAAACAGAAAGGCTTAACCAGTGTTTAGAGATATACCTTCAATGCATGACTCACTCGAATCCCAAGCAATGATATAGTTGGCTATCTATAGTTGAATGGTGGTAGAACACCACCTTTCACACGCCTATTCAGATGAGCCCTTTTGAAGCACTTTATGGGAATAAACCCCCTTACTTGGCCCTGGGGCCTTACGAGCTATCCAATGTGGCTGTAGTTGAAGACATTCTACAAAAGAGACGTTTAATGGATCACCAACTCAAAGAGAACTTGGCTAAGGCTAGAGCCAAGATGAAAGTCTTTGTTGATAGAAACAGAACTGAAAGGGTATTTAATGAAGGTGATTGGGTATATTTTGAGACTTCAACCCTATAGGCAACAGGCAGTCCAGGAGAGACTAGACACTAAATTGGCTCCAAAATATTATGGTCCTTATCAGATCACTAAGAAGATTGGAGAACTTTCCTACCAACTAGCTCTACCTATTGGTTCTGAGATCCATCCTATGTTTCGTGTTTCCCGTTTGAAGAAGAAAATAGGCAACCAAGAGGTTCCAATAATGCAATTACCGAACATCCATCCAAAAGGAAACACCAATAAGCAACCTATGGCAGTACAACAAACTCAAATCATCAAGAGACACGATGTAGCAGCAACTCAATGGCTGATTCAGTGGACTGATTTTGTCCATGATAATGCTACTTGGGAAGATGCAACTTATATACAAGAACACTTTCCACATTTTGAACTTTGGGGACAAGGTTTAGGTAAAGAGGGGGGTTGTCAGGATAAGCATGAAGGACTCCAATGGGGCAGGAAAGCAAGACGAAATCAACAAAATCAGCAAGCAACTAAGCCAGTTTTAAAAAATAACAAGAACGAGAACCAAGTTTGAGATGACATCGTTTAAGAAAGTCGCATTTCCATTTCATAAATTGTAATAGGATAAAACACGTTTTATGAATTGCTGTCTACTTAAGTCTGGGAGGAAAAGAGAGAAATGATGAAAAAAGGTTGTAACCGAATTGTTATGCGTCTTCTTCGTTCCCCTTCTCAGAATTTTGTTTTTTGTTTTCTTTCTTCATTTTGTCCAATCAATCATTAAATTGACTTCTATCTTATAAGTTCCTTTTTCAGTGATCAACTTCTCAGTTGGGTGTTGAATTCCTAGTGAGTTTCTTCTAAATTCAACTATGGTATATGTGTGTTGGGTGTCAATCATAACATTTTAGGGAAGGGATTTGAGATTTTTCCCATTTTCATTGTATAAAGTGCAAACTTATATGGAATATTTTTTCCATTTACTGTAGGATAATGAGGAAGCGTGGGATGAGGAAGATTCACTGATTTGAAGATATCAAGCATCTGGCTTCGTGGTTTGTTATTGATCTATCATTTTCTTGGATCCCTTTTCTTCATTCTTTTTATTTGTTGGTTCTTTTTGGAATCATTTTATTTTCCATCTATAATCGTGTAATAAAGAACTCAACAAGTTTTTGGCACTTAATTAAAAGTTAAAAGTATGATTGGGCTGTACTTCAGGGTGATAATTCTTGATTAGTCAAGTACCTAAGCTCTAAGAAGAGCTTTTGTTAGAGTAATTAATCATCATCCAGGAATGCTTGTATTAGCTTGGGATTTTAGCATCACTTAGTGAAGGGAAATTTCCAGCAAAGGGTATTCTGTTTCTTAGATTATTGGTTAAAAAAACCCCTCGAGGCTAAATGACAAGAAAATGACCTAGATTCGTGTAGCGAGTTTGGTACGATGGACCAGACAATACCTGAGGAAGTACGAAAGCTAAAATCTTGTTTATTATACCATATAATCTTGCCTATACAGGGCTTCTTACATGTCCTTAACAATCAAGGGCAGGTTCTCTCTCAATTCGGTGAATCATTTGGGATGTCTGTAAATATAATGATGAAGTTGAAGATCAGGGGCACATCTATAGTAGTTTCCTCTTCATGCAGCTAGGGATGGTAAAAAAAAAATTCTAAGGACCCGAGATGCCCCGTCCCATCAGGTCCTCAAGATGGGTTCGGGGTGGGTTTCCCTCCCCTCGGAGTATTTCATGGCAGACTCAGCTCGGCCCGACCCAAAACCCCGGAAATTTAATTTTTTTTTCTTTTTGAATTAATTGGAATAAGAAATTGAAAAATAAATTTAATGAGGTCAAGAAGAATTGAACATTCGTGGGACTTAAGGGAATGAACATAGACAACCACTATACCATTTGTTTGTTTGTTGATTTATTTTTCTTTCAAATATATACACATTATCTTTCAAGTTCAAACTTAAAAATTCTAACTAGTTCCATGCCTAAAATTTCATTACCAATTTCACCAAGAAAATAATAAAAAAATAATTTCGGGTAATTGCCTCGGCGAGTGGGTCGCCTGACCTCGCGATCAGTTGCAGGGCAGGATCAAAAAATTCAAGTTCGAGAAGGGGTAGCCTCGTCCCTCCTCGAACCCACTCCATTGCCATTGCTACATGTAGCAACTTGAAAACTATTCACAGTTAACACTTACAGGCCATGATCCATACATGTGTAAAAAATGTGCAAATTGTTGGGGAAATTACTATATAAGTGTTTTACGACTTGGTGAAACTGGCTAATACCTTATTCATTTTTCTTGTTTACAATTTGGATTATCGTATTAATTGGGAAATATCACTCTCTTTGATCCTTGTCGTGCTATCGAGATTATTCTAAGGGTAAAGTAGTTGATGATTAGCTACAAGGTTAAGAGTGTTGTGCTACCATATTGGCTTATTCAACAAGATAAATAGACTTGAATTTCTGCTTATTTTCTTTTGAAAGATATTGATTAAATTTAGCCAGTTGTAGTTTTCCCTAGACGTGATGGCATGGGTGGAGTTTGCTGTGAAGCTACTCATAGTTTTACTTTCTTCATCTCCAATTGTTGTATCACTTCTCTTGAGAATTGATGGTACTAGAAGTTACAATGCTTCTTAAGAGAGAATGTGGGAATTAGGTACTTTAATAAAACAATAGCATGTTATATTAGATGTCACATGAAATCTTTATTAGCACATATTCTTTTGAATAACGAATTTACATATATTTGATGTCTTGTTATAGTTAGTTGAGATTTTAAGGATATAACAAATGTGAAAGTCTTGTATTAGAATTAGTTACAACCAAAATTACAAAATGAATCTATAAATAGAGCTATGAAAATATGTTAAAGAATATTCTAGAAGTAGATCCCTACTATACATGTATGTCGCAAATTAAGGAAAGAAGTAGAGAGTGTATGGGGATCATGCCTCGGCTCATAGTTATAGAATGATGAAAGGGGAATAATGCAAAGTATCAAATGCGGATATATCCCCATATCCCATATATCAATTTATGCCAGTTTTATTAAGTTTTATACTTTATCTTTAACACCTCCCTCAAACTAGAGTGCACTTTGGTAACTCCAAGTTTGTTCTTCAGCATTTCAAATCTTGAGTTCCTTAAACAAATTCTGTATTCAAGTTATTTCTTCAGCAGCCAAGGCTAGAGCCCTGTATTTAGATTCTGAGATTGATCTTGCAACAACGTGTTGCTTCTTTGAACACCAAGCAATTAAACTATCCCCCAAGTAGATGCAATAGGCTGTAGTTGATCTTCTATCATCTAGACATGACGTCTAGTCTGCATGTGTAACTTCTTTTAATCCACAGTCCCTGATCTATTGATCCTTTCAAATATTTGAAGATTCTCTTTAAGGCTTGCCAATGAACTGATGTTGAAGATTGAAAGAATTGACTCAACTTATTCACATCAAAAACTATGTCTGGTCTAGAGTGTGAAAGATTCTGCAAACTTCCCACTGCACTTCTGAAAATCGAAGCATCCTTTAACACTTCACCCTAATTTTTTGACAAAGTTTTTCCCAAAGCACAAGGCCTAGGGCAAGACTTTAGATTTTGAAAATTAAATCTCCTTAGCATTTCAGCTATATACTTGGTCTGAGTTAGATGAAGACCTCCACTATGTCTGAATACTTGAATACATAGAAAGTAATGTTGATCTCCCATGTCCTTTAAGGCTAAGTTTTTATCAACTATCAACCTTTACATCAACATGTTATTGTTTCCTGTGATTACTATATCATCGACATAGATACGAGCAAACACAAAGTATTTCTCTTTCTGATAGAAAACAATGGATGTATCAGCCTTAGACTGTCTAAAACTCCATTTTATTAAGGTTGCCTTTAACGTGTCATACCAGGCTCTTGGTGCATGTTTCAGTCCATACAGAGCCTTCTATAATTTGTAGATATAAGATGGTTTTGTTTGATCTATGAATTCCTCTGGTTGATGCATGTATACTACTTCTTCTAGCTCACCATTTAGGAATACATTATTTACGTCAATCTGCCCGATACTCCACTCTTTGGAAACAACAATAATGAGTATGATTCTCAAGGTTGAAGCCTTAATAACTGGGCTAAAATTTTCAAAGATGTCTACACCTGGAGTTTAATGAAAGCCCTTATCAACCAGCCTAGATTTGTACCTTTTCACTGAGCCATTTCTCTGATGGTATTACAAGTTTCCAGGTGTTGTTTTGAAGTAGTACAGTATATTCCTCTTTCATAGATTTCCTTCAATTTTCATTTTCCCATGCTTCAGTTACACTTCTAGGTTCCTCTTCTTCAGATTGATACTCTACTGATTCTCTAGTAAAAACCTTGGGTTTAAAAATTCCTACCTTTCCTCTAGTAACATCAATCCTCTGCCTTGACACAACATCATCAGTAGGTTGCTGAGATTCATTACTCGCCCTTTCTTATATCTCCAAACCTTCATGATTAGCTGATTTTTCAACATTTATCTCTTCTTCTTCATCTCCAAAAGACACTGATCCTAATGTACTTCCACCCATATCTCTTAAACCATTACTAGAATAATTACCACTGCTTGTACTTACTGGAGACAGCCCAGCTGATTGAATAGCACTAGATTGGGTTGTGTCAGTTGATGCGAGTTCAGAATTAGTTTTATGTATTTGGAAAGGGAGGTGAAAACCAAACACTATGATTTCTATTCTAAAGGAACTGATTAATAACTTAAAAAACTTGAATCAAAAAGGAAACTTAAACTCATTAAAAGCAACATGCCTTGAAATATAGATTCTGCCAGTTGAATTGAGGCACTTATAACCTTTATAAAATGGACTATAACCAAGAAAGACACATTTAGTAGAATGGAAGCTAAATTTGTGATTTTGGTATGGTCTTAAATAGGGATAACAAGTACATCAAAAAACCTTAAGAAACTTATAGTCAACCTCAGTTTTAAAAAGAACCTTAAAGGGAAACTTCATTTCAAGAACTGATGAGGGCATTCTATGGATTATAATTAAAACCTGAGGTTGAAGATATGGTTGCAGGTCACCATACATCAGTGTATATCAATTCTAAAGGTGCTTTTACAAGAGAGGTTGACTGAGTAAATGGTAAGGAATGTAATTTTCCTAGTTGACATGCTTCACAAAAGACTAGAATTCATTTATTTTAAACTTTTGATTAAAAAGTTTGAGCACTTGAGACATTACTTGGCTAGAAGAATGTCCTAGCCTCTTGTGCCGGACATCAACAATTGGATTTAAAGACTTGACTTTGATTATTGGACCTATTTGATTCTTTAGAAGGAAAGGCTAAAGGAACTGTTTGCTGAGTTTTGACCTTTATCAGGAGCATGGTTATTTGATTTTGGTAGATTAAGCTGATACAAACCCTCTCTAAGCTTCCCTTTCAGCAACAATTTCCTCGTTAGTTTGTCCTCAACACACAATAGAAATCAGAATGAAACTCCATAAAAACATGGTTATTAGCAATTAATTGAGACACACTAATCAAATTCTTCTTTATTTCGGGCACATGTAACAATTTGTTTAGTATCAATGGTTTATCAGTCAAAGTTTGCATCTTAGAAGTACCAATATGAGAGATTTAATTTATTTCCATCTCTTACCATGATCATCTACTTACCTGTATACTATCTTGTTGTATTGAGTTTGTTAATGTTTGTTGTCACATGGTTGATTGCTCCTATATTAGTAAACAAGGCAGGTTCATTCACTGTGTTAGATGAGGTAACAAAGGCAGTGGATGATGAACCACTGTTGTTGTACATTGTTTTTCTGATAAGGTGGTGTGCCTGTGTAGATTTAATTATATATGTAGATGCATATTTTGGCTTTCCGTCCAACTATGCCACAACCTTGACATATAGGTTGATTAAACCTTTCACCTCTATTTCCACCCCCATCTTCTTCCTCTATAATTATTGTAACTTTGAGTTCTTCCACTATTATAGTTATAACCTCTGCTTTGATTGTAATTATTAGAATTATTATAATCCCTGCCTTGATTGTAGTTCCCTCATAGCTTTTGAACAAAATTGGCTGATGATTTTCTCAGATTAATGGTGGCCAATTCATTCCTCACATCATTGATATGTTCAAATCTACTCTCAATATTCATAAGAGTAGATTGAAGCTTTCCCCAAGAGATTGAATCTTTAACATTAATTTTCACTACAATATGGGCAAAATCATCATCCAATCCAGCTAGAACTTGATTAACAGGATCTGAAATAGACACCTTCTTTCCAGCGACTTCTAAATTACTTGCTAAAAGTTTACCTTACTCAAGTACTGATCAATGTTCAAATTCTTGTTTCTCAATTTTTGCAGCTCTCCAGTGAGAAAAGTGATTTTGGATTTGTTTTGAATACCGTAGCTTTCCTTTATCTCTTCACATAGCTTATATGAATTAGTTGGACCTATAACCCTTAGAGTAATTTTTGGAGTCATTGTAGAGTAGAGCCATCCCATAAGTAGCTGATCCACTGAGTTCCATTGTTTGAACTCTAGATTGAGACCCATCTCAACACTTATGCCTGCTTCATTAGTGACTTGAGTAGCTACAAATTCGAGAGGACACGCCTTGGTCACCATAAGGTATTCTTCTAGATTATACCCTTTGATAATAGGAAGAATCATGTTCTTCCATAAGAGAAAATTATCTCTATCAAATTTCACAGAGGGGGTTTGGTCAAATTAACACCAAAAGGTGAAACATGGTTGCTTCCCATCCATTGATGCACCACAGTATTAGAGGATGAAGCCGGTGAGGTTGTGGTTAGAAGGGAAGTATGAACATCACCCATTATAGCTCTGATATCAAGTTGAAATTTGATGGATATAACAAATGTGAAAAGTTTTGTATTAGAATTAGTTACAAATAGAATTACAAAATGCATCTATAAATAGAGTTATGAATCTATCAAAGAATATTCTAGAAGTAGATCCCTATTGTAAAGTATACAAATAGATCAAAGGCGAGTCGTGAATTAATTAAGGAAAGTAGCAGAGAGTGTGGGAATCATGCCTCGACTCTCGGTTAAAGAATGATGAAAGAGGAATAATGCAAAGTATTTAATATAATCCCATCTACGGGGATATATGCGGATATATGGGGATATATCCACATATATGGATATCTATTTATGCCAATTGTTGACTTTTATCCTTTTATCTTTAACACAGTTTGGAGATATATATATATATATATAGTCCATGCTTTTCTATTTTTTCAAAATTCCCATTCAAAATCATCAAGTGTGGAAGATTTCCCTTAAGCACTTAAAATTTGATCTGATGCTCATAAAATGATAAATTTTGTTTCGAATCAAGCGAAGTCAGTAAACTAATTGGTCATCTCAGGAATTGATTTAATTGTTTTTCTTCTCAGAAATCTAACGACTCATAGCTAGCACAAACTCCGAGAGCACAAGAATGGCATTCAATCAATACTTTTTGCTGAAATGGAGTTCCATTCCCAGTGCAGGAGATAACTTTAAAAAGGCTTCTACTAGTTTCTAGTGTATACAAGGTCCTAAATATTTGTCCAATATTAATCAGTACCTCGCATCACATTATACTTATCAGGACCCACAAGATCTCCCCAATCGTTATGCCAGTTACAGGGAAGATTCTTCATCTACATTGTTTAGCAGTGCAGCAATGGGAGTTTTTCCGGTGAAATGATGCATGCTATAAGAAATATGGAGTTCAACACCGGAGTAAGAGTATGAGTAACTCCAAGTCTGCAAGAGAAACCTAAATCACTTGCACCAAACACTAAGCAAAATGATAGTGATAAGGATTTCACGAGTAAAAGAGGGAAAGATGCACCACTTCACAGAAAGAATGTTGGTTGGTCGGCTTCTTTTAATGTTTCTAGTAGGAACAATGAACTTCAAAATTCAATTCATTTAGTGCATGAAGTATCATATGTAGAGAGTGATGAAAGTGAAGATCTTCATGAAGTAAAGCCAGTTTCTTAAAGTAGTAGTTCACTGTCCATTTAGTTTCAATATTGTCGTGATTTCCTTTTTAATCACTTGTTTTTTCTTCCCCATATATTTACACTTCACTTTCAAGTTTATTTAATAGAAAATATCACTCTTGGAAAAACATAATTATTGTATCATTCAATCAATCAATATCGCGTCACACATAAGGCATGCAGTCGTGCGTTGCACGACTTTGCACTAGTATAAATATAAAACTAGTAGATATTTATCTAGGTTTGCCCTTGTTGAGCCCCATTTTTATAATAATTTATTTTCAACAAAACATTCTCCAGTAAAATAATTTTACACGTAAACAGAAAGATTTCCCCTATTTTTCAACGACTCATTCTTCTAAAACCCACTATTACAAAATCCATCTTTCTTAAAAAAATGGGCTTTGTTTCTTCTTATATTCATCCAATAATTACATGTGACACGACACCTTCATCGCTCAAAGTTTTTTAAAAAGTCAAACCCTAACAAGATAAGAAAGCAAATGGCTTTTTTTTTTTTTTTTTTTTTTATGGGGGAGTCTGGGAGCGAAGGATAAACAAAACAACAAATGTGTACTTTTCGTCATAAAAAGGGATATATATTACGGATTTTTTTTATAACACAGTACGGTTGTAGCATCAGTACCTAAAAAGCATGTACAAAATAAAAAGATAAAAAAATTGATTGAAAAATGACAAGAAACAAAACTTTAAACAGTAATGTCTTGTTTAATAATCTCCAAGATCCTTAAAAAAAAAGCTTTCAAGTTTTTAGTAGAAGAACCATCCTCCTGCATAGCTTTTCTTGCTGAACTCTTCCATTTCCTAGCATTCTCTCTCAATTCTCGACTTATTTCTCCGTCGATCATTATTATTTCAATGCACCTCTTGATCCCGTCGCTCTCAATGGTGTCATCTTGATGCGAACCACGTAGCAATTGTAGCTACGAAACCCACAAAAGATTAAATCGATTCAAGAACGCCAAAAGAATCACGATTTAGGATTCAATTAAAATCAATTGAATCGAGCAACTAGTACAATCAATTGATATATTGACTTCTTGATCACAACAATAATAATTCTCACCCAAATTTGAACACACAAGAATAAACTCGCAAGTTCGAATTTTATTCAATGAAGAATAAAGTTGTTGAAAGCAAAATAGCCTCACGATATAATCTCTCAAAGTTTTCTAACCTAATAATGAAAGTTACAACCCCTTAAATAGGGTGAAAAAAGGACTTAAGAGCCCTAAGACAATAAGGAATGTAATTGTTTCAAATATGGAAAGAAAATAAAAAGAAAATTTCTCGCATAACATAGTTACGGCCATGACAAACCAACTTATGGCCGTAAGTTGGTCACGGGTTAACAATTATGGCTATGAGAAAATACTTACGGCCGTAAGTCCAATTTTCCAAGAAAATTCAGTTTTCACCCGAGTGATGGTTAAGGTCGTGACCTAGCTTATTTACGGCCGTAATTGTGGCCTATTCAACTCCCGCCTTGACTGCTTGGATAACGTTGATCCACCAGTCTTCTCGGCTATACTCCAACATGAAAATTTCTCCCTTCTTAGCCAAGAATGTTGTTTTGTCCATCGTTTCTTGAAGACTTGTATTCAGGCTCTGGATAACATTACATCTTCTCTTGGATTCAGCCTTAGCCTTGTCCTCTAAACATCTTGTATAAGTTTTGCATTGGTCCATTTATTAGTCCACTGTGGGAATGCCACCATAGGAATCCCACATGTTAAACTCTCCAATGTCAATAATAAATACACTTAACTAACATACCAACACATCCATTGTAAATGTAAATTTGACTTCTACATAATATATGACACTAACATGTTAATACATCCATTGCAGATGCTCTTAGACCTAGGGTTAGGCAAAAATCGAACCAAATCGACGAACCCAATCCAAACAAACCAATTTGGGTCAATTTTTAGGGGATTGAGTCGGTTTGCGGGTTGGAAAATGTAAATGTGGCTCAATTTGGTTTGGATTGTGTTTTAAATTAAAAACCCGAACTAACTTAAACCAAACCAACCTGTTGACGTTTAAAAAAACATAAAAAAATAAAAATCTCAGACAAAGCCCTAATTCTAAACTCCTTCTCTCATTTAAAATTTCCATTTCCACGTCACACAACACTTGACATGTTTATATTTCTTTTGATGAACTTGACAGGTTTATATTTCAATTTTGAGAGATGACAGGTTTATATTTCTTTTGAGTTTATATTTCAATTTTGAGAGATACATTCAGTGCTTGCTATTTGCTACTTACTACTTTGTACTTGCTAGTTGATAATAAAAATTGGGCAAAAAATTAACCAAGTTAGAAAAATAATATAATTATAACAATTAATTCAACCTAAGGCTCAAAATAAGAGGCCTAGTAATCTCAAAAAAAAGGGCCCAAAGTGAAAACATAGACCGCAAACTAAACCGACCCAAACCACTCAACGTTGGGTTGGGTTGGTTTGGGTTTTCAAGCTCGGGGTTGGTTTCCAATCTGACCCAACCCAACCCACACGCCAACCCTACCCAGACCCAAACTCTTAGCCCTAACTTTGTTACACACTGTGTACCATCAAATAATGGATAAAAGAAATCAAATTTGTAATCGAACCAAGTTTGCCCTTGTTGAGCCCCATTTTTATGATAATTCATTTTCAATATTTCATTTTCCAATAAAATAATTTTACACGTAAACCTAAAAAATTTTCCTACTTTTCAATCACTCATTTTTCTAGAAAGAACTATTACAAAATTCATTTTATTTTTAAATAATGGTCTTGGTTTCTCCTTAAGACTATTCTTGTTGTACTGTGGGACGGTTAGAGGGAGCCCCCACCCTCCTATTGTGAGGGGAGGTACCCCGTGTGGTACCATCCTTGTCGTGCAACTGCTTTTTCCCTTCTTCTTATATTCATCCAATAATTACATAGACCATGTTAGAAGCATCTCGGAGCTTACCCCCGATGTAATCGCCCCCTCACATGGAGGGGGTGGAGCCCACTTGTGGTCACCTCGGAGGTAAACCCCGGGGTGCTTCTAGCATTTTTCAATTACATATGATAGGACACCTTCATCGCTCAAACTTTTGTAAAAAGTCAAAAACTAACAAGAAAGCAAATGGTATTTTTGCAACTTGACATAAAAAGGGATATATTACAGCACTTTGCAACACATTGCAGTTGCAACATTAATCCCTAAAAAGCATGTATACAAAATAAAAAGATAACAAAATTTGATTGAAAATGACAAGAAATAAAACTTTAAACAGTAAAGTCTTGACTTAAAAATCTCCAATCTCCTTAACAAAAGCCTTCAAGTTCTTAGTAGAAGAACCATCCTCCTGCATAGCTTCTCTTGCAGAATTCTTCCATTTTCTAGTATTCTCTCTCAATTCTCGACTTTTTTCTCCATCATCCATTATTATTTCAATGCACCTCATGATCTCATCGCTCTCAACAGTGCCATCTTCCCTTGGATTCACCCTTATCCCTGTCCTCCAAACATCTTGTATAAGTTTTGCATTAGTCCCTTGATCAGTCCACTGTGGAAATGCCACCAAAGGAACACCGCATGCTAAACTCTCCAATGTCGAATTCCAACCACAATGAGTCACAAAACAACCCGAAGAAGGGTGTGTTAGGACCTCAAGTTGTGAACACCATGGTACTATTTTTCCCAGTTTTTCCAGTTCTTCCAAACAACTTAGTTTATCGTCGTCTTTTTCTTCTTCTTGGTTCTCGTTTACACGTATAACCCACAAAAATGGTCGTCCACACTCGAGCAATCCTTTAGCAATCTCCTCCAATTGAACTTTTGGGAGCATCAAAAGACTCCCAAATGACACATAAACCACAGAGGACTCTGGTTTCGAGTTCAACCATTGAAGATAATCGTCTGATTTGTAAAAAAGATCTCCACCAACGGCCTTATCTGATGGATCTTTTCCATCCAAGAAAGCAGAAGGAATTAAGGGTCCAATCCCGATTAACTCGTAATCTTCAATCGCCTTAAGTGCATCAGGCTCTAGTGCATCGAAAGTATTCACGAGAACTTTCGGCTTTGTTTCTGCATCCAATGTCTCCAGCTGCTCTTTAAACGTCGGAAGAGCAAAGCCATACCGACCGCCCCCACCAGAAGGAAGCATAAAGGATGGAAGATCCCGTTTAGCTAGCAATGGAAGTCTTGGCAGCTGGATTACCCAGGACGGATCGTCCGAAGAATTATGGATTTCTTCACCGTAACCATTGAAATAATAGTAGTATATATCCAGCACAGTGGCTGGTTGAATCCATAGAAGAGCACTCGGGATATGGACTTCACGTGCTACCACAGGAGCCCACGGGAGTAGCAGGCTGTAAACTAGGCACGTAACTGGGCGGCCTTGCTCGGCACTGGCGAGAATAGTTTCCCTCAGTGTTTCAGAACCGCGTTTTCTAATCTCCGTCATGTAATTCTCTGGATCGTCACTGGGTTTGAACCCGTCGTCATATCCGTCAGAGAAAGCCGCAAAAGTAATGCCACTGGTGATGTCACCTGCTGCTTTGGCCATCCGGCGCTGGGCATATAAACTCGTTGCGAAGGTGACTTCAATGCCATTTCTGAGAAGGGTCTTGGCAAAAGTGAGAGATGGATTGATGTGGCCTTGTGCCGGAAAAGTTACCAGAAGCGCATGAGGGCGAGCCATTTTTGTCTGAACAAGTAAAATTGATGAATATAATAATAATTTTATAGGATAAATAATGATAAGAATGTTATGCGGCACGAAAATTGAGAAATCTGTGATCTAGATAGCATGCGAACGTTATATATATAGGAAAGAGGACATAGACATTGCATGACGTATGAGATGACGATTTATAGGAGAACGTTTGGGCCAGGACTCTGATTTGCTAGGGATTATTACTTGCATGGAAGGAAACAACTTCAGCATTAAATTCTACCTAAAAGTAGAAAATCGAAAAAATAAACTGGTTTTCATTTCTTTAATGAACTAGTTTTACCAACTATCATTGAAGTTACACAAATATTTCAAAATGATAACTGAATTTTCATCCTTACGTTAGAGGTCATTAAAGTCACAAATTTTTTCGACAATGATCACTCAGACTAAATTGTACCTAATATTAAAGATAAGGACTCAGATTATAATTTTGATACCAAAATTAAAATTGCAAAGGAGCCCCCTTTTCACCTCAAAGTCACTACTGCCGCTTGCCTCCGATCGACTATAAACTAGTTTATTTATAATTTTGAGGTAAAAGTAGTGTTTAAAAATTGGAGAAGGAAAATGTGTATTGTTAAAAAATAATTTAAAAAATTATGTATTTAAAAACCATTTTTTGACTTTTATCGAGTTCATGCTTAATTAACTTTGCTAAAAAAATTGATTTTATCTCTATGGATTGCTATAGCCTCTGCTCGGAGGCAAAATCAGGGATTATAATCACGGATTTTTGTGAATCTTGGGTGAATAAAGGGTTAAAAATTAGAGAGAAAAAATGTAAGATTAAAAATTTTTATTAAAATTTGGACCAATTATACCGAACTCTCTCATAATATTTGAAGAAAGAAAAATAAAAGCTTCACGTTTGAGATGACATAACTTTTTGTATAACGGTGGACGATTTGTCTTATTCCGTTTTGTAAAAGCATATTTAATTTTAGTTTATATATCAATTTATAAATCACATAATTTCTTAATTTACTTTTTAATCAAATATATTTTTTCTTTTCAATTTTTAATTATTACTTTTTATTTTAAAATTATAAATAAATCAATTTATAAATCAGGCAGTATTACCAAACGGAAACGTATATTTTGAAGCTGTCAAAATACCGAACTCTCTCATAATATTTTGAAGATAGAAAAATAAAAGCTTGACGTTTGAGATGACATAACTTTCTGTATCTGTATAACGTTGGACGATTTGTCTTATAGTATACTGAGGAAATGAGTGTAATTTGACGGGCTATTTAGACAGACAAGTCTCATGCATGACATAAACTGTCAAAATCAGATGTCGGGCAGAGATTCCTTCGATCGGCTAACTCTTTAACGAGATAATTAAATTACAATTTAAACTACACAATTTCTTAAATCACTTTTTAATTAGATATATTTTTTTCTCCAATTTTTAACAACATATTTTACTTCGAAAACACTAAAAAAATTTCTCTCTCCTTATTAAATAGCCGCCTAACACAAGAGTAACGTTGCTCATGCATGACATAAGCTGTATTAAGAAGTGATTAATACATAAATTTGAGTGAGCATGCACGTCGTTATAGAGTCGCTTCAACAATCGTTGAGCGATTGCTTGATATAAAAGATTAAAAAAATTGGTGGAGCTAGCACGTATGGGAGCTCGTCAAGTGTCGGCTCCACCCCAACCTCAAGGTAAGATTCTCAATTTAGGGAAAATTTTGATATGCACAACATATATCATCCTCTCTTCTTTCTAAAATCAAAATCATTGCATTTGTTTTGATTTTTCTTTCATTTTTATCCTTGGAGTACATAAGCCAAAATTTGGTTCGTTGTACTTGTGTTTTGGAGTGCTACAAACACAAGTGAAACTGTTATATCTTGGGAGTCGATTGACAGAATCCGTAGGCACTGTTGCGGGGTAAATTCGACTTGAGGACAAAGAGTCAAACTCTTTCCTCGGCTTTGTCCCTACTTTTCTTCTTCTTGTTTGTATTTTCCTTGTCGTTACTCTATCCAATTTTCGGCACGGATTTACAAACTATCATTCTACTTATTTTGGCGTCACTATTCACAAATTCTTCCAACATTTTCTGGCAAAAAATGTGGAAAAATTGTAGATTACATTCATAAGAGGTAAACATGAATTTAATTGTCTTAGTTTTACCTAAAAAATGTCAAATTATAAAAAATAATTTCTGCATTTTATGTTTAGTGTTTGATTGAAAAATTTGACCAAAAAAAAATTTTTTTATGGTACAATCAATTACACCACACCTTAATCATTTACCTTAAAAATATTTTCTTACCTATTTAATAAAAATGAGGTGGAAATTTCTTTTATTGAAAACCATCAATAGTTTTCAAAGAATTAGGTGGAAAATTCATTTAGGCTGCGTTTGATAGCGAGGGTGGAATTTGAGTGAAAAGAAAATGAATTTCAGGTAATTGAATTCTAGGGAATTGAATTCCTGAGAATTGGAAGTTTAATGTGTTTGATTAGTTTAATTTTCTAGGTGAAAAAAGTATGGAATTTTTCAACTTTTGTTGTTTGATTGACATTATTTTCCATAGAAAATAAAGTAAAGTTTATCTATTTTAATAAAAAAATATTTTTTTTTTTATTTTTTCATACATTTGTACTTGATAATAATAATGTTAATTTTTAGAAAAAAAATAATTAATTAACAACAACAAAAAGGATCAAACGTAACGAAAATGATATAAGATTTTACATCGAACCACCATTAATTTTTAGAAAAAAATTAATTAATTAACAACAACAAAAATGATCAAACGTAACGAAAATGATATAAGATTTTACATCGAACCACCCCCCCCCCCCCCCCCCCCCCGGAAAACAAATTCATCCAAAATAAGGAAAATACCGGATTTCGAGGTAAGTGGAAAAATGAATTCTATGGAAAACTTAGGCAACCAAACAGCGCAAAATTGAAAAATCATGAAAAATATGGCGAATCAAACACAGCCTTAGTGAAACTCATCGACAAGATGGATACCACAAAAAGAAGATCAAGACTAGCACCTTGTATAAACAAAGACATTTTATTAGTTAATTTTTTTATATATATAAATAAAGAATATGAAAATTTTTAGGTAAAATATGTGATTGAAAAGTAATTTTAGAAAATTTGTGTTGTTGTAAAAGTGATTTAAAGAAATGTGTTAACTTATAAATTTGTTTATAAATAATTTACCAAACAGAAGTTAAATTAAAATTTTGAGAAAAAAAGATCTTTACAATGTGTTTTTTTACGCAATGATTACAATTTATAAACTAATTTATAAACAATATATTTTTTCAAACCATTTTTTAACTCCACGCATTTTTTCTTTTCGATTTTCAACCACACATCTTATTTAAGGAAAAAAATATTCTAGCAAGAAGCCGTCAAACGGTTTGTAAAAAATCAGATTTTACTTCTACCCACATGTCGAGGATTATGTAACTATATCCTCGCTTATCATGTGCAACTTATTATTGAATTGAAAAATACTACTACCTCCATCCCATAAAGATAGACTTGTATACTATTTTCGTCCGTCCCACAAAGATATGCCACTTACTATAATGAGTATGTATTTAATTTTTCATTTTCTCATATATTCCTAATTAATGTACCTTGATAGTTAAATTCAATGTCAATTTAATGACATGTAGTTTGAATGAATTAATGAGTTTTTGAAATTAACATAAGTTGTTGAGCCCCATTTTTATGATAATTCATTTTCAATATTTCATTTTCCAATAAAATAATTTTATACGTAAATCTATAGATTTTCCCTACTTTTCAACCACTCATTTTTCTAGAATGAACTATTACAAAATTCATTTTATTTTTAGATAATGGTTTTTGTTTCTTCTTAGGATTATTCTTGTTGTACCGTGGGACGGTTTGAGGGGGCCCCACCCGCCTATTGTGAGGGGAGGTACCCCATTTGGTACCATCCCTGCCGTGCAACCGCTTTTTCCCTCATTGTGTGTTTGATTGAAGGGATTTTCGATGAAAAATATCCCATCAATCAAAATATTTTCCATCTTTTCATGTTTGATTCCTAAAAATTTTCATGGAAAATGTCTCAATATTTTCCATGGTACAACTCCTTTATGGATTGTTTTACATTATTTGCCTTGAAAATTTTCCAATAAGGGAAGGTGAGTAAAGATTTTTCATGAAAATATTTTCCATTTTCATTTTCCATCTTTTATCTATCAAACACGCCTTTATATTCATCCAATAATTAAATATGATAGGACACTTTCAACGCTCAAACTTTTGTAAAAAGTCAAAACCTAACATGAAAGCAATTGGTTTTTTGCTACTGTGGGGAGTCTAGAGTGGAGGATAAAAAAAAAAAAAAAAAATGTGTACTTGTCATAAAAAGGGGAATAATGATACACTCCCGGCATACATTACCACAGCTCTCACCTCAAGCCAAATTCTCGTATTTAAGTGACGAGATTTAGCATTGTTAACATATCACGATAAAATGAAATTGTTCCTTTTTCAACTCTAATGAAAACACTGACTCTTCTCAATTCTCACTCCATTCACACTCCATTCACTTCCGCCAAAAAATCAAAAAAAAACATTGTTCATCATTTCCGCCAAGAAATCTGAAGAACACAATTCTCGTTGACCTATTTCGACTTAGCTGCTGCCAAGATTCCACGCCCGACTATTATTGAATCATGGAAGAAGGTAATTTTTCCACCACCAGTTAGTTTACTCCAAAAATCAAAAAGCACTGTACATCATTTTCGCGAAAAAAATCTGCAGAACACAGTTCATCTCTTCGACCTATTTCGACTTAGCTGCTGCAAAGATTCCACGAGCGGCTGTTACTGAATCATAGAAGAAGGTAATATTTCCACCACCACTTAGTTTCATATTGTAATACGAAATTGCTGTTTTTCTGATTTGGAAACGAGAAATGAGGTTAAGGTTAGGAGAGAAGTTTCAGCTTAGAATAGATTATTGTGATAATTTTCCTCCCAAAGCAATGTATTAGACTTTCAATAACAAAAAATTGTTGTCTTCGTCCAATGAGCACATTCAGTGAAAAATTTGGCATATAGATTTGGGCAACTTTGCGTTATTTCTTTACTTTGTTTGAAATATAATAGTTCTTCAGTGCATTATTATGAGGAAAAAATATTTTCTATTTTTTTTTTTTTTTTTTTTTTTTTTTTTTTTTTGAAAGAGACTAATAGCTCTTTGGTGCATTATTTGGAACAGAAATTCGGTATTCCTTTTCGGATGAAGCGATAATAAACACAACTGAAGTGATTGCGGATGATGTGAATTTGGAAAATAATGAGGAAGGTACGGGAAAAGATTGTGGTTTGAATGTGGATGCAGAGAGTGTGGATGTGCCTAAGGTTGGCATGAAATTTAAGGACGCTGATGAACTTTTCGAATTTTACGCAAAGTATGCTTACCGCGTGGGATTCCCCGTTAGAAAAAGAAACTCGAGGAAGGGCGAGGATGGTTTATTACGAAATGTTGCATTTGCATGTTCCCGAGAAGGGCAAAAATTGAGTACTACAACAAATTCTTTGAGGCCGCAACCAACCATGCAAACAGGGTGTAAAGCTAAGTTGACAGCTTCTTCGAACGTTAATGGAATATGGCGAATAACGAAGGTTCATCTTCAACATAATCATTTATGTAGTCCAACAAAGTCTACATTGTTTCGATGCAATCGAAAGCTTAGTGAACAAGTGAAACGTCAGCTTGAGGTGAATGATATTGCTGGAATTCCCTTACATAAGACTTTTAACTCAGCTGTTGTAGAGGCTGGTGGATATGATAAGGTGGCTTTTAACGAAAGGGATTGTCGAAACTATATTGGTAAGGAAAGGCGTTTAAGACTTGGGGATGGAGATGCCGCAGCTATTCAGGCTTATTTTTGTAAAATGTAAACAGCTTGTCCGGGATTTTATTTTTCCATAGATTTGGACAACGAGGGTTCTTGAAGAAAGTTTTTTGGGCCGATGCTAGATGTAGAGAAGCATATAAGGAGTTTGGAGACGTGATCATGTTTGACACTACATACTTGACTAATAAGTATGATATGCCGTTCGCCCCGTTTGTAGGTGTGAATCATCACGGGCATTCGACATTATTGGGTTGTGGTCTGGTTTCTAATGAGGACACCGAGACTTTTGTTTGGCTTTTTAAGAATTGGCTTCAGTGTATGGATGGTCAGGCTCCCAACGGGATAGTAACAGATCAAGATAGAGCTATGCGGATTGCAATTGAAGTAGTGTTCCCGAACACAAGGCACAGGTGGTGTCTTTGGCATATATTGAAGAAACTTCCTGAGAAGTTTGGCTATCACAATGACAAAGCCTCGATAATGTCGGTCATGCATGACTTGGTTTACGAATCACAAGATCCTGAAGAATTTGAAGAGGGGTGGACTGGGATGATCGATCCATACATGTTGCATGAGAATGATTAGTTGGATGGACTTTATATGAAAAGAATGCATTAGGTTCCTTGTTACTTGAAAACAAGCTTCTGGGCAAGGATGTCAACCACGCAAAGAAGTGAGAGCATGAATGCATTCTTTCATGGGTATGTGAAATCGAAAACATCATTAAAGCAGTTCGTAGAACAATACAAGCTAGCATTAAGGAGTAAAGTTGAGAAAGAATTCCAAGCAGACTTTAAGTCTTTCACACAAGTTGTCCCCTGTGCAACTAAGTATGAAATGGAAAAACAGTTTCAGTCGGTATACACATTAACAAAATTTAAAGAATTCCAAGAAGAGTTCACAGGAATGGTGTATTGTGTGGTTGTACGTACATCTGGTACTACCGTGGAAAAGATCTATGAGGTACAAGAGGACCATTTCTAGGATGGAAAAGCACTCCGGCCCAGTTAAGATATGATGAAGTTTGTCGTGCGTTTACCAAGGTGGCAAACCTAGCTGTGGATGATGAAGAGGAAACACGTGAGTTGTTGTCGTGGTTATAACACGAGTTTAGTGATTTATCATTAGGAAAATCAAGACGTCACGTGGATAATGGAGTGCTCCGAAATATTTCAGTTTGTGGAGAGGACTTGGTTCCAATTTTGGATCCGAAATGCACGAAATCTAAGGGTGCCCCTGAAAAGCTTCGGAAGAAAGGGGCATTGGAATCTAGTTCAAAGAAAGCACGGGTAAATTTATGACAACTGTCATTGTAGCTATAAGGACTTGGTTCCATTTTTTATGCTTTTATTTATTTTATTTTTACTGACTTAATTGTACTGTTTTACTTTTTTTTAATAAATGCTTAGGTACGGTCAATGTCGAAGAGCAGCAAGAGCAACCAACCAGTTAGTCTGAGTCCTATTCATATATTAAGTCCTGCGACACAAGAAGCTCAGTATCTCGTGGTCAATCCACTCTCCGGGTCCTATTCATATATTAAGTCTCGCGTCACAAGAAGCTCAGTATCTCGTGGTCAATCCATTCTCACATACGCAACAATTAATGGTAAGAACTCAAAACTACACCACTCCTAACTGTAATGACATGGAGATTAGAGTTGCTTAGATTTCTCATTTTTCATTGCTTGTGTAAAGGGTGCCCAATGTCAATCGTGAATTGAAGCCTGTTGGTAAAAATATCGCAAGTGCACGATATCGCTAACAAGTAGTAAGAGTGGACTTTTTGAGTCCGGGTTATCGATCCCACGAGAACTATTTAATTCGCTATAAATTTACTTCGAATATAGAATTCCTAGACGAAAACCAAAACTAACTAAGAAAATAAATTGTAAAATAATAAAAACAGAAACGACAAATAATTGAAAATCAATGAAATAAACAAATCAATTAAAATAAACAATAACAAATTAAACTAAAAACAATTAACGAAAGCGAGAAACAAATGTGGTGGATTTTGAGCAATTGAATGAATATCGGGACTAACGATTTCGAAATAACATTCTAGCTTAATTTCTCATCTCAAGTTGTTTTCTAAAATTGTATTTGATCGAATTCACGCATATATCTAATTTACCTCTCTCGAGTTCAAATTAGACCTATTTAACTAAGTCAACCATGTATCTCTACAGCGGGTCAGAGTTCTCCTTAGCTAAATGCATGAAATTTCCTAGGAATTCATAAGTGACCACAAGCAACCACAAATTCATATCTCTATCTTTTTGTTGAAATTGTCGGATTTTATTACGTGATTTAATTGTTAACTCACCTCTCGGATTATGAAAACAACCATTAATTCATGAATTAGTGATCAAGCAATTCAAGCATTAAACGCAATAATAAAATCAATACATAAATATCAAAACACCAACTTGAGAATTAAAATCAAACAAGAAACATTAAATCTACATCGTCAATCCCGATTATAAAATTTAACTACTCATGTTCTTGAAATAAAAAAAAGCAATAAATAATGAAAATAGAACCCGGAGTTTGAAGTGTTGAAAAATTGGCATCTCCAATTAATTCCAGTTGCGTCACCTTTGTTTGTGTGAATTTTCTCCTCAAATCACCAGCCACACTTCCTCCTCCAATTTTTTTTTTTGTTACACAGCAATTCAAAGCCTTAATTTGCACTAGCCGACCAACCACAATGTGACCTTAATCTTGTCCCCCAAAAAGTCACCAATTTTTGTGTATGGATATGTTTTGTCTCTTGACTCATTCACACTCGGCCAACCACAATACAATTCCAGCTGTTTCAATTTTTTCTCCAAGCTGCTGCCTATTCCTCCAATTGGTAATGTATATATAATATATGTATATCTCTACTCAGCCGTCTACTTCTCCTATGAATTGTATCACCACCAATTAATTTTTACTTGTAGCCGCACTTCTTCTATTTTTGCACGGCAGCACTCCCAGCTAATTCTTTTTCTTTTGCTCTCGGCCGCTTCCCTTCTACCCACGGCTGCTCTACGGCTCCTCCTGGCTGCAATGTGTGTGTATATATATATATATACACAATTCAACCCTAAGCCCAAATAAAATAAATTATCCTTTAAGCATTTCAATTCTTTTAAATAAACTAAGTTGGTCCTTGAGTCTTCAATTGTGCAATTAAGTCCTTGAGTTTCAAAACGTCTTCAATTAACTCCACTTTTCATCCAATTATTATGTATTTGCTTCAATTCCTTACTTTTCTTGATTTTGGGATAAAACCTGAAATAATGACAAATAAACACAAACTAAGTAGAATTTATTCGAGAAAAACAATATAATATCCTAATTTCGACAGATAAATAAGTGTATAAAATACACTTATCAAAGCCTATGGAGCAAATTCCTTGCCTAGTCAGTTTAGGATGACAATGTTTCAGCCACCACTTCGACCCATGGAAGATGAGGTCATTGGATCATCAAGTGGTACAATTAATATTGACAGCGTTGAGGGTTGAAGCATGGTTTAAAGAGAGTATATCTTGTTCTTTGTGCAATTAATATTCACATGGTTGATTGGTAGGATTGTAGTGTTTCGACCAACCATATCTTTTTTGTAAACATTTCGTCTATTATGTGTCGTTTACAATGGGAGATATTGTAGTATATGTTATGAGGATATTATTTTTTGATATTGTTTGATGCCAATTTCCTTTCACATCCTGCAATTTTTGTTGTTCTTTTATGTATGTGAGCGTCAAGATAGAGATCGATGAAAAGTGTGGAAAAAATGAACGATGATGAACTTGAGATGTTCATGGCTAGATTTCAACAAGGTGAATGAAGATAATACTATTGATGGTCAGATTTTATGGAGCAATTTTAGTCATGTAACTAAGATTGGAAACAAACAAACACAGTTAAACTTCTACATCAATTACTAGTCACTACATGTAGTCATTTTGCACTTGAAATTGCTACATTAACCTCTACAACCTAAAAACTAAACAGATTTCCTCTTGCTAAAGTCAACTGAAAATGATATTTTGACATTTCTCTCATCAGATAGACGTGCAAACAGTTTAAACATGCGAGAAAAATCTTCACTTTCATCTTCAGCCCCTTAGTCTTGACATGCATGATTCCTCGCACTTGAACTACCTTCATCATCAGTCCTCATACTCGAACTGCCTTCATCACCAGTCCTCGCACTCGAACAGCCTTCATCATCAGTCCTCGTACTCGAACTGCCAAGATCCCATATGTAAAAATTACATCCCTTGGCATTACAATTGAAAAACATCTTCCCAACGGATTTCTTGGCAGGGTCTTCCACTTGCATCCATCTCACGTAGCCATGATTACAAATTGGGCATCGTTGCTTCATATTACAATCCTTCAACCAATGCCCGGTCCTTCGACAGCTGTGGCACACTTCGCTGTTCTTCAACTTCATTTTGATATCCTGCTCCATGATAGGATCAATTAGTCATATTACAGGCCACATATATAATTTCAGAATTCAAGGACCAACCAGTTTGATACTTAAAATTTAAACTGAAGAATGATACACAGTTAACGTGATTCTAAGAACTGAAATTATTGAAGATTGATGAACCTACAGCTATTAAAACTAGGACAAATCTAGCTTGTGTTTGTGTTGAAGCTGGAAAGGATAATGGTAACAGTGAATGGGTGGAGAAACAAAATACCAATGGTGCAGGTCCATCCTCGACTAAGAACCAGCAAGTGCAAAATTCAGTCATCCTGGACTAAGAACCAGCAAGTGAAAAATTCAGTGAAGGATACCACAGGAGGAATAAAACCTGATCAAATTGATAATGGAAAATCCACCTGGATTGAACAACAGCAGCAGAAATTATCTCAAAATGAAGTGGAACGTGATTTGGTGAAAGGAAAACAGACCAAAAAACAAGAAAAGGAAAAGGGAGATAGAACCTTTGATAAGGTAGGCAGCCATGTAGAAAACAAGGCAGAAATTACTTCAAAAGAAGTGGAAAAGGGGGATAGGATCATTGATAAGGCAGGTAGCCATGTAGAAAACAAGGGCAACAGATGGTTAAGGGATATATGATGCACCAAACTGGATAAAGTAGAAGGGAATCCAGTTAATGGGAAAAAAGAACATATGAGCTCTTCTGTGCATCAAGTAGACAGTAGCTCAAAGGAGGGCTACACGATCTAGGAGAAAATGGCACTGCAGAATGGAAATCTTAACTGCCTAAAGGAGGGAGCCAAGCCTTTATAAAAATGAGAGTTGTGAAGACCGAATCAATAATGGAGGCACTTCATCCAAATGCAAAATTACTATCCCATTATTTCCCCAAGTTAATCAGTGAGGAGACCCAAAACTCAGTGACGATGCCCAAATATTTCATATACAGATCGACGTGGAGCGAAAAATTTAAAACGAATACCACATATTCAAAGCATTTTATCAAAAATAATGAACAAAAAATTTAAAAATAAATAACCCCAAATCAATGTCAAATCTTTCTGCTACACATCGAGATGCAATGACAACGAAAATTTTGGAGAAAGAATTGGCCAAAAAGATGGAAATGACAAACATCGAAAATCAGAAAATCGAAGTCGAACCAAAACATACATAATCTGTGGCTCAAAAACGTGGCAATGCACGTTCCAGAGAAGAGCAAATCCGGCGAGGCGCGTAGATCCACGGACTTTATCGCCCGTGGTACTTTCAAGAGAATGGTTAGCGCCGGAGGTATTTCGGAGAACACAAAGGGAGAGCGCTGAAGAGAGGGTTCGAGTCTGAAGAAAGGGTTTGCTTCTGTTCTGAGGGGGCCAGACGTATGTATGCTGTGGTGGTAATTTTGAATGTAAGTGAGGGGCAAGATTGTCATTTCTTTGGCTTGAGGTGAGACGCGAGGTAGTGTATGCGGGGAGTGTATCATTATTCTAAAAAGGGATATGTTACAGCACTTTGCAACACATTGCAGTTGCAGGATCAGTCCCTTAAAAGCATGTATACAAAATAAAAAGCATAACAAAATTGATTGAAATGACAAGAAATAAAACATCAAAAAGTAAAGTATTGACTTAAAAATCTCCAAGCTCCTTAACAAAAGCCTTCAAGTTTTTAGTAGAAGAACCATTCTCCTGCATAGCTTCTCTTGCAGAATTCTTCCATTTTCTAGTATTCTCTCTCAATTCTCGACTTTTTTCTCCACCATCCATTATTATTTCAATGCACCTCATGATCTCATCGCTTTCAACAGTGCCATCTTCCCTTGGATTCACCCTTAGCCCTGTTCTCCAAACATCTTGTATAAGTTTTGCATTGGTTCCTTGATCAGTCCACTGTGGAAATGCCACCAAAGGAACACCGCATGCTAAACTCTCCAATGTCGAATTCCAACCACAATGAGTCACAAAACAGCCCAAAGAAGGGTGTGTTAGGACTTCAAGTTGTGAACACCATGATACTATTTTTCCCAGTTTTTCTAGTTCTACCAAACAACTTAGTTTATCGTCGTCTTTTTCTTCTTCTTGGTTCTCGTTTACACGTATAACCCACAAAAATGGTCGTCCACACTCGAGCAATCCTTTAGCAATCTCCTCCAATTGAACTTTTGGGAGCATCAAAAGACTCCCAAATGACACATAAACCACAGAGGACTCTGGCTTCGAGTTCAACCATTGAAGATAATCGTCTGATTTGTGAAAAAGATCTCCACCAACGGCCTTATCTGATGGATCTTTTCCATCCAAGAAAGCAGAAGGAATTAAGGGTCCAATCCCGATTAACTCGTAATCTTCAATCGCCTTAAGTGCATCAGGCTCTAGTGCATCGAAAGTATTCACGAGCACTTTCGGCTTTGTTTCTGCATCCAATGTCTCCAGCTGCTCTTTAAACGTCGGAAGAGTAAAGCTATACCGACCGCCCCCACCAGAAGGAAGCATAAAGGATGGAAGATCCCGTTTAGCTAGCAATGGAAGTCTTGGCAGCTGGATTACCCAGGACGGATCGTCCGAAGAATTATGGATTTCTTCACCGTAACCATTGAAATAATAGTAGTATATATCCAGCACGGTGGCTGGTTGAATCCATAGAAGAGCACTCGGGATATGGACTTCACGTGCTACCACAGGAGCCCACGGGAGTAGCAGGCTGTAAACTAGGCACGTAACTGGGCGGCCTTGCTCGGCACTGGCGAGAATAGTTTCCCTCAGTGTTTCAGAACCGCGTTTTCTAATCTCCGTCATGTAATTCTCTGGATCATCACTGGGTTTGAACCCGTCGTCATATCCGTCAGAGAAAGCCGCAAAAGTAATGCCACTGGTGATTTCACCTGCTGCTTTGGCCATCCGGCGCTGGGCATATAAACTAGTTGCGAAGGTGACTTCAATGCCATTTCTGAGAAGGGTCTTGGCAAAAGTGAGAGATGGATTGATGTGGCCTTGTGCCGGAAAAGTTACCAGAAGCGCATGAGGGCGAGCCATTTTTTATCTGAACAAGCAAAATTGATGTATATATATTAATTAACTTAAATTAATAATAATAATATTATAGGATAATGATAAGAATGTTATGCGGCACGAAAATTGAGCATTCTGTATGGAACCTTATATGGGAAAGAGGACATAGACATCGACATTGGCATTGCATGACGTATGAGATGACGATTTATAGGAGAACGTTTGGGCCAGGACTCTGATTTGCTAGGGATTACTTTCTTGGAAGGAAACAACTGTATTATTAAATTAAATTCTACCTAAAAGTCTAGAACACGTAGTAGAAAAACGAAAAAATAAACTGGTTTTCATTTCTTTAATGGATTAGTTTTACCAACTATCATTGAAGTTACACAAACATTTCAAAACGATCACTTCTGTCCTCCAAAATGCTGCAGCAAGTTGACTATGTTAATTTTTATTTCTTTTTTTTTTCCACGTTACTTGTCAACAATTTTCCTTTTTTTTTTTTTCTTTCGATTTTCGATTTTGTTACGTTTTCTTCACAATTTTTTTTTTTTAAAATAATTTACCTAATTTCAAAAATCAAATATAATATAAAGATAGAAAACTTGTATTATAATATCACTTCATCTTATTTTAAAAAAATACAACATCATCACGTTATAACGTAAAATATATCGTCAATTTGACAATAATTAACATACCACCATCGAATAACATTAAATTAATCGTAGTTGTCTTCACCGTCCTCGTCGTTACCGCGAACCCATAGTTTCGAAATCCCGTCGTTTATGTGTGACTCTGGTGAAATTGTAGGTAGTACGTATTTTCTTCGACGTTCATTCCAGGTGCGTAAGTGTAACTAGAGTAGAGTTAAGGGTAGTATGTGTTTTGTTCGACGTTCATCGTATTGCTGTTGTGCAATTAACATGTGTCAATATCGTTATATGAATATTAACGAGTATTAACGAGTGAAGAAAAAATACGAATTTAATTGAAAAGAAAGGATACCTTGAAATAAATTGTGGACATGTTCTTCTATCGTGACCTATTCTGGAGCAGTGACCGCACTGTCGTTGTAATTGAGTCATACCCTTCTCCTTGGCAGATTTCAACCGTTTTCCACATCCTTTAGCCCTTACGGGTTGTGGATCCATTATTGAAGCAGTGGTGCCGTGAGACCTCCCCCTAGCCTCAAAGCGTGGTGGGATGCTCCCATCAACCTCGTTGTTCTCCATGGCCGTGATTGTCATTTCTCTCATTCCTTTGAGTACGTAATTGATTGAAATTTGCGTTAATGATGCCTCCTCGATTAGGTCATTAGACTCATGTCTCAAAGTGCGAAGTCGTGAAGCAACTGAGACTTCCTCGGTGAATGTCTCCACGGGGTCAAACACTGGATTCGCTTTCGCATTCTTGATCCACCTGGGCATAACGTACATTTGAGGCAGAAGCATTATATCTTTTTTGCTCAACAGGCCAAGAATGTGACGACATGGGTAGCCCGCAAACTCGAACAACATGCAACTACAAGTCATGATTTCCATTTGAGAATGGTAAACAACGTCGTAATCCCCACTTGACGTTTTACGTTACACTGCATAAACCTTCATGTATTCGTTGCTTGATCTCCTCATTGTAGCGTAGTGCGTACTTTTAACGAGTTCTTCGTGGAAGAGTCGGAAAACTGCTTTCGTATAAACCTAGGACATTTGCACTTCCATAACCACCTCTGTAATCATTCTTAGCCATCGATACAAATCAGTATGAGTTTCCATTAGTTCCTCATGCCTTTTGTGATCAACCGCTCCCGCGAATTTGGAAAAAAAAAAAATTCATCAACCCATTTCGTCTATCCACATAACTTTTCAAATAAATGATTATGCACTTTATTACTAAGGTCAGACAAACATGTATCACTTTCGATCTCACCGAATGAAAACATAACAAAATAGTACAAGATTTTCTTTCATAGAAAATTATTATTTACTATTATAATTTCTATATTTTAACTTTCAAAATTATTAACATTAATTCAAACTGTAACCAGTTATTAATTTTTTGGAGAGTAAGGATTAAAGCCAGAAAAAAAAAAATATTGTTTACATGATGTCCTCGATGAAGTTATTTCATAGTTAAAAATGCATTCCTTTTTTTTTTTTTTTTTTTTGAATAACTTTTTTTTTTTTAGTTTTAAAAGGAATCTTTTGTTAAAATGTTTTTTGATTAAAAACAATGTCATGTTTTTGAGGTAAAATATATTGTTGAAAAGTGATTTTACAAAATGTGTGTGATTAAAAAGTTATCTAGGAAAATATGTTATTTAAAAATAAGTTTATCAAACAAAAATGTTATGCAAATAGCTACTATATAATGACAAGTATTAGTGAATGACATTTGTACCCTTATAACCCTAAATATTAGTATATTGTGTATTCCTTATCCACCTACATGTTCTGGATATCAATTATATACAACTTTATATGCTTCTTTACTCTTCTGCTTTTTACTCTATTATTATATAACACATTTAGCACGAAGTTCTAGCCAATTGAGATAGAAAATTTATTCATCTTTTTTATCATAAATTTCTAGTGAGTTGAGGTAGGAAAAAGTATTTTTCCTTCAACCAAAGATAGTTAAGAGTTGTTGCCAAATAAATTTGCAAAGAACTCTTCCTTTTTGTTGAAAGAAAATTCCAATACTCTCTAAAAGTTAGATTTTCATAATAATGTAGTTTATTTATTCGATCTGGTCATAACGTTTTAATTATAACAATTTATAATAAACATTTATTTATATGTAATGTTTTTCGTTCAATAATCCAGTAAAATACTTTAGCGCTAGAATTCTATATCATTCGGAAATTTCCAAGGGATTGTAGAGGCCGTCGGAAATTTCCAACGACTTCTAAAGTCCATTGGGAATTTTCGAAAAAAAATCAGTTTATCTCTAATTTTTTTTAAAGGGAAAATTACACGGTGCCCTAGCTTCCAAAAATACAATTCAAAATACTAGTGCTCAACTTTATTTTTTTATTTTCAGGTGTTAATTCTATTAATTAACTAATTAATACATAATTAAAAAGTAAAATACACTCCTATAATTCATCATTCCCAATTGATGTTCTGCATGCAAATGACCAGGAGATCGAAGGCGAAGTGATGGCGATCTCGCCGCTGGAGTCTGATCTTGCCGCTGCAGCCGTCGCTAGTGCAAACTCCAGCGGTACTGCTGTTGCCGATGAATTTTTCTCCCTTAATTATTAAAGAATCCTAATCTCTCTGTACTACAACCCTTTCCACTGCCCCCTCTACCATTGTCGTTGTAATTAAATTTTTTTCTCAGCATGTCCATGTCATCATCGGCACCATCATCATCATCACCAGAATCACTAGCTATGCCCCAAGAAAAGGAAGACCTCTTAAGCCAAGTGTTGAAGTACCACAACAATCCCTTCCACCACTATATATTCACACTGCTTCTGCCATCCTCCTCTAGATCTGGTGTGGCACTGCGAGCGGCAATCTCGCACAAGGGTTCAAATAGTCCTAATTCACACAACAGCTGGGGCGACGACGCTGAACGAAATCACACTATTGTGTAGCAGAAGCAGCTTTTGGCTGACTACTGCCAGGCTCGGTTTTTCAATGAGTCAAGTGAGGCCACAGACTCGGGCCCAATATTATTGGGGGCCTTTTTTTTTCTCCCTCTCTCTTTTTTAAAACCCATATTTTCTCTTAGACCCAATTAAAAAAGGAACTTCATTCATTAATGGAAATGATTTATGTTCGGAATTGAAAGTCTTGAGGTGCTATATACCAAGTGAAGCAATAAGAGCAATTGAAGTGCTACAATATTTGAAGACAATGAATTATTGTTTCCCAAATGATGATATTGCGTACAAAATTTTGCTAACCATACCCGTTACAATTGCACCTGCAGAAAGAAGTTTCTCCAAATTGAAGTTGATTAAGACTTATCTTCGATCAACTATGTCACAAGACAGATTGAATGGATTGACTATGTTATCAATTGAGAAATAAATGGTTGAACAACTAGATTATTCAAATATAATTAATGTTTTTGCCTCTAAAATCGCAAGGCGAATAGTATTTAAACGATTATTTAAACGTTGTTAATTTTGTTATTGATTATAATATAAATATTTTAAGTTTTGCAGTTATATTTAAAATTAACAAGTAAGCAATTGGTTCCATAATACACATAAACTTTACATATATACTACAACTTTTTGGGGGCCTAATTTATGACATTCGACTCGGGCATCGAAAGTCACAGGATCGGCACTGACTACTGCCTCCTCCTCTGCCACCTGCGGCTACCGATCATGGTTTGGAAGATGAGAAATGGCAGAGCGTAAATTAGAGGAGAAAGCAAAATAGGAAAATTAGTGTTGTATTTGATTGGTGATGGTTGGATGTGGGTTTGTGTAGTAGAATCTGGTAGTGTTCTTGGTTTTTGGCGGTTGTTGTGTTTGGTGGTGGTAGGATGTGGACTTGTGTGGTTAGGGTGGTAGCGGCAGTGAAGTGGGTGGTGGTGGTGGTGAGCCAGTGACTAGGTGGTGGTGGTGGTTATGCCCTATTGTGGTGGTGGATGTGATGGTGGTTGTGCCTAGTCGCAATGGAGTGGAGTGGTAGTGGAGGAGGGTAATTAATTTGGCTTAGGGTTGGGTTGGGTTAGGTTGAGTGGGGTGGGGTGGGGTTGAGTTGAGTGACTTGAATAGTGATTGTGGCCAATTAAAGGTAATTGCAACCAATTATTAGGTAATTGTGACAAAAATGTCTATTAAATGTGACTTGTGACAAGTACATAATGTGAGCAATTATTAGGTAATTGTGACAAAAAAAATATTGACTATCTGTGACCAAAAAAATGAGTAAGTTATGACCAATAAATAAATATTATGTGACCCATTATTAGATAATTGTGACTAATTATTAGGCAATTATGATCAAAATATCGATTAATTGTGATTTTTGTTCGGCTTGTAAGGAGTACGAGATGTGACCAATTATTAAATGTGATCAAAATATTAAGTAATTGTGATTTTGTGCAAGTTGTGTTAAGTGCAGGATGTGACCAAGAAAACAAATAAATTGTGATCAATTATAGATGATTGTGATCAATAATTAGGTAATTGTGATAAAAAAAAATATTGACTGATCGTGACCAGAAACACATAAGTTTTGACCTATGAATAAATAATATGTGATCAATCATGAATGATTGTGACCAATTATATTAGAAATTGTGACCAACTGTGACTTTGTGTAACCTTGAACAATGACGTGATGTGACCTATAGTTGAGTCAAATATGACTATGTGTGATCAAGTTGTGACTTTGTATGAGCAAGTTGTGACTACGTGTGATCGAACTGTGACTTTGTGTGATCGAATTGTGACCCTGTGTAATCAAATTACGACTTTGAGTGATTGAACTGTGACCTTATTTAACAAAAATGTGACTTGTGTGACCAACTGTGACTTTGGGGATCATGTTGAGTGGTGTGGGATGAATTTTGTAACTAAATTTGTAATTGTAACCAAACAATGACTTTGTTGGTGGGGTGGGTGGGGTGAGGTTGGGTTGAGGTGAAATTTGCTATTAAATTTGTAATTATGACTGAATTGTGACTTTTTATGACAAACTATGACTTTGCATGTGGGGTGGGGCTATGGTGGAGTAGGTGAAATTTGCTACTAAATTTATAATTGTGACCGAATTATGACTTTCTGTGGCCAATTGTGACTTTACGGGTTGGGGGTGACTGGGAGTGGAGTCGGGGTGATTTTTGGAATTAAATTTGTAATTGTGACTTTATGTGACCGACTGTGACTTTGCAGGGCGGGGCGGGGCGGGGCGGGGCGGGGTGGGCCGGTGGGGTGGGATAAAATTTGAATTTTTTTTTTAATTGTAACGAACTGTGACTTTGTGTGACCAACTATGACTTTCATGTATTGGGTGGGGTGGAGACGGGTGGAATTTTAGAAATATTTTTAATTGTAACGAACTATAACTTTGCGAGACCAATTGTAACTTTGCGTGGTGGAGTGGATGGGGTTAAATTTGCGATTAAATTTGAATATGTGATGAGAATCGGGAAAGTCAAACCTCGATGCACGTACCCGTGGGACCCATGACGAGATCCGAAGTTGAAGAGGTTCAAGATTCGAGGCTAAACAATGTGAATAAATCAAGAAAAGCAAGTCGAGAATCAAGTTGGAGCAAAAAAGAAAACGAAATTGGAAACAGCCAATTTCGGTCGACCGAAACTAATTCCGGTCGACCGAAAGTCTGCAGAGTTTTTTGAATCAAGCCTCAGTCAGTATCGGATGAGCAGAGGTCGACCGAAAGTCCTGTTTCGGTCGACCATGAGATCGACCGAAATAAGTTCGGTCGACCAAAACTTATCTTTCGGTCGACCGAAAGTCCTCCGAAATGAAATAGCGGGGTTTTTGTTGCAATTTCCACAAAAACGGGGTTTTGTTGCAATTTCCGAAATTTGCACCTTTTGCCCAATTTTGTACATTATATACTCTTTTTCTTTCATTTGTAAAGATAACTTGGTTTGTTCATTAGAGAGCTCTTGAGAGCTAGGGCTTGAAGTCCCCCTTCTTGAGGTAAGGTTAAACCTCTTTGATCTTGTATCTTCTTGGAATTTAATCAACTTTGCTTGAGTATTGTTATTCTTGTGTTGTTGTTTATTTTCCGCCACCTTGGAATTTGTTTAAGTGACCCCCATTGGGCTAGGGTTTGTTAATCCTTGAATTTTGGGTTAGAATTAAACTTGGGTTAAGGTGTTTATCCATTTATTTACCACTTTAGCTTTCTTGGGTTGGTATTAAAATTGTTGTGGAAATTTTCGGTCAACGCACCGAAGGGGTTCGCTTCATTTGGTATCAGAGCTTGGCTCTAATTTGGTAAACCTATCTTTACTTTCTTGTTGTTGTTGTTCTTGAAAAAAAAAAAAAAAAAAAATCCGAAAATTGAAAGAAAAAAAAAATCGTGGAAATTAGTTGTTCTTGATCATTTGTTGAACTCCACATATTGGGCATTTTGATTGTTGAACTTATTGGGGAATTCCATTAGTCATACACTTGCATTTTCTATGTGTTCAAAAGAGTGCCACCAAGTGTTTGATAAATTGTCCCAAAGAAAAATACCCCATTCATGCCTTGTTGTTCAATACCCATATATTGCTAATTACTTGGGGCTATCCAATTCCCATCATTGAGATTGTGTTATCAACATTTCATTTCATATATCACTTGCTTAATCCATTGGATAATTGTTGATCATTCACTTCTTGCCACAATTGTATTGTTGGGGGTTTTCATATATCCACATTCAAGGTCATTCAAAAATTGAGTACAAAGTGTTTGCTAAATTGCTTCATTGAAATTTACACTCTTGTGCTTATTTGCTCTTCATCTATGTCTTGCCTATTATTTGTGGTTTGTCAATCTCATTGCTAAAATTGTGTTCCTAGCATCCTATCCCACATAAATATTGTTCCTTTTGAGTTTAGCAAGCACATAAATTCTACTTGCTATTTGTATATAATTGTTATAAATTCCTTCTTCCTTTGTTTGTGATTTCCTTGACTTCACAAGAATTATACTTTGTGGTTTAGTTGATTACCTTCCTTGGAGAACTTGAGAAAGGAGATTTTGAGTGGAAAAAGGCAAGAGTGGTGAGCTGATTAGAGGGTAAAAGCCTAAATTGAGTGAAACACGAGTGAAAGTTATTCTTGTGAGAACACCTTCACACTTGCACACCATGTCAAATTCCAATGTTCAAACTCAAGATTTGAAGTACTTGTTACAAAATCTTTCAACCACCATGGCAAGACAAATGGAGAAGATTGGGGGTGAGTTGGAAAATTTAGGAACAAGAGGGGAGAGTACATCAACTAGTATGGGTGAAGAAAATAGGGATGGTAGGAGAAGGTTGATGGATAAATTTGAGAATATTGTGTATAGGGATGGAAGTAGAAAACCAAATGGGAAGTTGAATAGGAAAATTAGAATGAATGTTTGGGATGATGAAGGGGATGGTGAACAAAATGGGAGCATGTATAGGAAAAGAGGAGAATGGGTAGATGGGAGTGGAGATGGAATTGATGATAATATTGATAGAACAAAAATAAAGAGTCCATCATTCCATAGGAGAGAAGTAGTGAAGGGGATGAATGCTAGACTACCAAAATTTTTGGACCATGATAATGAGAGGGAAACACATGGAGAATATAATTTCTACACTAGGTGCCTAGTGAGTGATAAACCATGTAGTCTCATGATAGATGGGGAGATTGGTACTAATTTGGTGAGTGCTAGTAGGGTGGATAAATTGGGGTTACCGGTTATGAAGCCTCCTAGTCCTTATATATTGCAAATGTTGAATGACTATGGGGAGGTGAGGGTAAGTGAACAAGTTCTTCTTACTTTTCACATTGGTACTTATAGTGATCAAATATTATGTGATGTGGTTCCCATATACAGTACTCACATAATTTTGGGGAGACCTTGGCAATGTGAGCGAAATGTGAATCATGATAGGAAGAGGAACCGGTGTAGCTTCCAAATGGAGGGAAAAAAGGTTGTGATCCTATCTTTGAGCCCGGAAGAAGTATGCAAAGACCAAATGAAGCTCAAGAAGGAATTTGAGGAAGAAAGGGAAAATAGGAAATCTAAAGAAAAATCACTTGAGGAAATTGATGTCAACACAAAAGTGAGGTCAAGTGAAAAAGAGAGAGTTGGGGCCATGTCCCTAGAAAAAGGAAAGGCAATGAGGGTTGGAGCCACGACTCCAGAAAAAGGAGAGGTGAAAGAAGAACCGAGAGTTGAGGATCCTACCTCAGAAAAAGGTGAGGAAGTGATGAGTGCCACCAAGAAGATTGAGAGAAAAGATCACCCCAAATTGTTCTTTACTCTTGAATATTCTAACACTTCCCTCCCTAGTTTGGTTATTTCTTTATTGCAGGAAATTGTGAGACCAACTTATCAAGGCAACAAAGAACTCCAAAAGCATGCCTTATGGAAGAAATTCATGAAAACATTTTCCTACAACGACGAGTACAACCGAGGTAAAGAAAATGACATAACCGATGCAACATCTAGGAGGTATGATCCCAATATTTCTCTAAATGTAAGGTTATTATGCTTTGAATACATTAGAGGGTTGTATGATCTTGAAGTAGATTTGACAAGTGTGTTGTTGACTTGTGAAAATGTAACATGTGGTAGGGATCATTGTCATGATGAGTGCTTAATTTGTAAGTGCAACTTTTTGCATGTGCCCAATTGCATAAGTACCAAATCCTTGTGTGAAAATGTTGCATATAGTACATTGCATGGACATGTTAAATCCTTATTTTGTGAAAATATGCTTGACGTGCATATTTGCTCTCTAAAGAAATTGCTAGCTAGGGGAGTCCATGGGAGAAATTTATTGAGATGTCTTGGTGATAATAGGACTTCACTTCTAACATTTCTTGATGCCCCCTCATTTTATTTTGAACATGTTAAGGGCATGCATGTTAATAATCCAAATTTGTTAAACATTTATGAATCATGTTGTGAGCGATATTTTTATGAATTCTATGGGCATGATAATTATTTGTTTTGGAAAATTGGATTGTTTCTTTTTAAATGTGCCATGTGCAAATTGCTAATGAGAGAGGCACGTGATAGTTGTTTGATGGGGAGGTTTAAAATCAACGGGGTTTTAGGGGTATTATGTGATCAATTTTATTGGCCTATTTTGAAAATTGGTGTTGAGCATGTTTGCACTTGCAGTAAATGCCGAACTTGTAAAATGGCTAAACTTAAGTATTTCCCCCAAGAATTCCATACATATTTACCCATCATGAGTAAACCTGGGAGTACTACTTCTATGAATTTTATAGTAGGTTTACTTGGAACAAAGAAAGAAGATGAAGCTATTTTTGTGATTGTTGGTAGAAGAATTAAAATGTCACGTTTGATTGCATGCTATGAAACCAACAAGGTCATCAACCTAGCTAATCTTTTCTTTCAGGAGGTCGTGCATTTGCACGAAGTTGGTGCTAATTTTGTGGTTATTAAATTTGCTTGCGATTTAATTGCTCATCATAATAGCAAGTTTTCTCCACTTAAAATTGCTTGTGACTTTAACCTATTAACTCTGTTGAACTTTATGCACATGTTTATCGAAAAAAGAGTTGGTTTAGGTGGGCACGAGAATGCACATTTGGTTAAGCCCCTTTGCAGGAGGCTCGAGCTTCCATTCAGGGGAATTGGAATATAATGTATTTCCAATGCCAACCATGGTAGGAAGCATATTCCATTTGACCCGGGTGGCTGGATGTATTCTCATTCGTGGAAGGAGCGACCCCCCGATCAAATAAAATCCAAATTGCTACTTTGCAGTGTTGGCACATCTCAAGCTTTTGGCAACGCCTACAAATTGACTTTGCACGGTGAGTATGAAATTTCAGTTACATTTATTGTGTCTGAATTTTCTATTTTTATTGTAGGTGCCAATTCGAGGTCGAATCTCTTTCGAGATGGAGGAGATGATGAGAATCGGGAAGGTCCAACTTCAACGCATGAACCTGTGATCCACAATGTTGCAAGATCAAAGTTCAAGGAGTTTCACGATAGTGCATTCAAGCAAGATTCGAGGTCGAATCCTTTTCAAGAGGGAGGGGATGATGAGAAGCGGGAAAGTCAAACCTCGATGCACGTACCCGTGGGACCCATGACGAGATCCGAAGTTGAAGAGGTTCAAGATTCGAGGCTAAACAATGTGAATAAATCAAGAAAAGCAAGTCGAGAATCAAGTTGGAGCAAAAAAGAAAACGAAATTGGAAACAGCCAATTTCGGTCGACCGAAACTAATTCCGGTCGACCGAAAGTCTGCAGAGTTTTTTTAATCAAGCCTCAGTCAGTATCGGATGAGCAGAGGTCGACCGAAAGTCCTGTTTCGGTCGACCATGAGATCGACCGAAAGTCCTCCGAAATGAAATAGCGGGGTTTTTGTTGCAATTTCCACAAAAACGGGGTTTTGTTGCAATTTCCGAAATTTGCACCTTTTGCCCAATTTTGTACATTATATACTCTTTTTCTTTCATTTGTAAAGATAACTTGGTTTGTTCATTAGAGAGCTCTTGAGAGCTAGGGCTTGAAGTCCCCCTTCTTGAGGTAAGGTTAAACCTCTTTGATCTTGTATCTTCTTGGAATTTAATCAACTTTGCTTGAGTATTGTTATTCTTGTGTTGTTGTTTATTTTCCGCCACCTTGGAATTTGTTTAAGTGACCCCCATTGGGCTAGGGTTTGTTAATCCTTGAATTTTGGGTTAGAATTAAACTTGGGTTAAGGTGTTTATCCATTTATTTACCACTTTAGCTTTCTTGGGTTGGTATTAAAATTGTTGTGGAAATTTTCGGTCAACGCACCGAAGGGGTTCGCATCAATATGTGACTGAATTGTGACTTTTTTTTACCAACTGTGACCGAGTGGGGTGGGGTGGGGTGGGTCGGGGTCGGGGTCGGGAAATATTAAGTGTATGTGGTGTTTAGGTAAAATTTATATTATCAATATAATAGATAATTATTTTTATATAATATTATATTTATTTATTTTTATTAACACCTGATTTATAAAAAAAATTAAGTTTGTCAACTTTAAAAAGTGATAGTTTTATGTTTATAATAATTGTTATAAATTAGAGAGAAAAGATAGAAGAAATAAAGAGGTTAATAAATTTGTGTATTTTATGATGAACCAGAGCCCCATATATATAGGGGAGAATAGGGATATACAAAGTAATAATATTTAGGGTTACCGGGGTACATATGTCATTCAGCAATACAAGATAATGTTTACAACACTCCCCCTTGAATGACATATTACGAAATATCTGTCTCGTTAAAACCAAAAATATCAAACGAAGGAAAAAGAGTACAGTTATTCTTGGAGTATTAAGATGAATGATGCCTCGTTAAAACCTTGCTGGGAAAACCCAATGTGACAAAGTTTTGGCTAAGGAAAAAGTGTGTAGCTACTCCTCCTAGTGTTGATCACCGTAAATCATTAAGTCGATGCATCCCAATCTTGTGAACTGATTTCTTGAATGTAGATGTTGGCAGTACTTTTGTGGATAAATCAGCTACATTGTCACTTGAATGAATTTGTTGAAAACTGTGGAGTATTTTGATGCTGCCCGTTAAAACTTTGTCAGAAAAATCCAGTAGGACAAAACCTGAACGGAGGAAAAAGAGTACAGTTACTCCCCTTAATTAAATCTGTATTGAATGATCCATATAGTTATTTTCCCTAATTCAATCTCTATTGAATCATCCATATATTGATCTCTTCAGAAGTCTCATATAGGAGACTATATCAATAGATATTGATAACAGCTATCTCATTAAAAACCTAGCTAGGAAAACTCAATGGGACAAAATCTCGACTAAGGAAAGAAGTGTGTAACGCATATTACCTCACTCTCATGGGAATATTACAATTATATTGATATTCCATATAATTATTCCAACTGTTAATCGATGCAATATCGAATATGTTCACAAGCATATATAAATAGCACAGATCTGATATCTGATATTATTTGTTCTTTGAATATAAATTCAATTATTACTTTGAACTTGAAGAACTATTAAATATTTCCAACCATTTGAACATACTGCATCAAGTCATGTTCTATAATCAATGCATTTAATGCAGTTCTTAAATCTGGAAGTGACTTATTTACTTCAATGAACAACTAACTTATTCACTTCAGGTGAATAATTAACCATGAATTTGAATTTTGAAAATCAATTACCACGATTTTAAAATATTATTCACAATAATGGTACATCTCAATTTCAACACTTTGTCATATAGAGTCATTTGTACCATTCTTCATGTAATCTAATTTTATACTACCAATCACATTTAATTAAAAATTGAATCTTTTCAAGGCATATTAAATATTCAGATCGCAAAGTATCTAAATACTTTGATCAAATAAGTTTCTTAAAAATTTGAACTATATATTTCAGATGTATTTAATCCTTCAATGATTATACTATATGCTTCAGGCATTGTATATGTTTCACATTGTAATTGTCAAATTGCTACCACCAAATATAAGACGTGAAACTTTAGATAGGTTACAATTCTTATATTTCAAATAGATTTTCTCTAATCATTTCATCGCAATCCTAAAGTACCGAGGTATTGATTACCCTTTTTAATCTCACTCATTGGTATTTCAAAGAATTCTCCCAACATACCGAGTTGATGATCATATATTTTGATATCACTCATTAGTACATCAAAGAGCGCAAGTTAGTAATTAGAGTAAATCATCTTTCAGTATACATTTCTAATAATCATATATTCATTAGCACTTATTATGCATTTGTCAAGCAAATAAAATATTGCATCTGTGCCAAATTTTTTGAAGCATTTGTTGCGCAACAAGTCGTGTATTACGACTATACCTATAGGTATTTTACACTTTTAAGTGTTTGAACTCCAGGTCCCAAAACTTCAGGTTTTGTAGTAAGTTTACTTTTGCCAACTATTTTTATGTCAATTTTCTTTAACATCTTTTTCTTTTATTATCCTCGCTATCATTCATATTATGACACGGTCGGTTTCGCAGTTTTGTTTTGCACAAGTGCTTTATAAAGTATGTTGACACAATTATCATCTTAATTCGATTTCTTTCCCTCCAACGACATAACTATAGAGATCTCAATTTTTCAATATTTCAAGTACTTTTACATCTTCTGGACATTTACAATTAATTATGTCAATAAATATTCTCTCAGGAGTATATGTCTCATCAATAAGACCATCATAATCATTTGCTCTATTTTTATTTATTTGGGTATCTTTATTCGAATCAGATATCGCTAAGCTTCAGGCGTGTCATACATAAATATAAGATAGAGCATTTGTAGCTAGTACATGAGATTTTATTAATCTCTTATGCATCTTGTAATTATGTTATCTCTTTAACTTTTCATTCGTATTTTCAATCGAACTTCTATTTCATAATATCAATCGCGAGGATATATATAACATAATATGATGCATATGCTTGATTTTAAGCTACTAATCTTCCCCTCTAATGTTGAGGAAATTGTCAAATCAAATTGACAATCATTTTTTCAGCGTTGTAAAATATCACTTATCTGGGATATATGTTCAAACCACGCATTTTTCTTAACATTCTTTATTTTCCATTTCAGTGCATTGTGGTGGATCAATTGCACTATTAAAAAATTAGATGAAAAAATTAAGCTCTAAGCATAAGCCAATTATAATAGGGAGAACTATGATATTGGCATGATGCGTAATAGAATTCCCTAAACAAAAATGGAAGTATTTTGTTCTCAATTAAATTAATTGGAGGCATTTAACAAGCAAAAATGTTAAACCATTTATCGACATCCCAACAAACACTTATTAAAATGTTGAGATTCATGTCCACTAGCATTATCAAGACACAATCTTGATTATATAATCTGAAAATTACGCCCATAATTTAAAATTTGAGCAGTAATTTCGCAAACTTCAAGTTGAGAATATCATGCAATCATTTAGTATATGTATCAAATCTATTGGATACAAATAATATCTAAATGATAAGTGTGGAGGATGATGGGGTTCTATTTATCACCCTAATTAAATTTCAAAAATATACGAAATTTAATCCCTATTTTAGCTAGTGATGGTTAATAAAAAATATTTCATGAAAAAGAACAAACATCATATAGGATTGAATTGAAGAATCTTTTGGTTCTTCACTGAGTATCCATTTTAATTTCGCATCATTATTGATTTAATGATGTTCCAACTGGTCATACCAAATAATAAATTCAAATTGCTCAAATGACATATTCTTTGAAACATATGCTACTTCGAAAGCACGTTTTTATTGCTCATTCAAAATCAATATGTCAGTATTATTCTAGAATATTGAAATTGTAATATCATACTCTTCAAGAGCGGATAATATTATGTTAAAAATGTTGTACTTATTCAGGAGTAAGACATATTAAACTAAAATATTCAATGTGAAATAATATTTTGCTTCTTCAAGAGCAAAAATAAAATATTCTTCTGAAATATTTTATTGAATAACATAAATGAGATATTCCTAATGTTGTAACATTTTGCTGGAATATCGATTTAGATCAATATTCTTCTGGAATATTGATTTAGATTTGTTTCTTTTCTAGAATAATGATATAATATTCTTCTGGAAGGTTATACTATATTATTGAATGTAAAGTATACATTCAAACAAATGTTTATTGTAAGTTGGTTTAATTAAAACAATGTGATAAGATCGAATAACTATACCACTTTCTATCGAAATTCAAAGTTAAATAGAATACTAACATTTACTTTTAACAAAAAAAGAAACTATGTTATTCGTGAATAAGTAACATAATAAATTAAAATATTTATCATAAAATAAAATTGTTATTCTTCAGGAGTAACAACAAAATAATTTTTCAGAATGTCAAATTAATAACATATCTCATAATATTGGGCTCTTCAAGAGCAAATTATATTCCATTATAATATTTAATATAAGATAAAATTATGATTCTTCAGGAATCATCACAACAATATATTATTCTATACCATAATAATATTCAAAATTATTAATAAATTCAAAAATTCGAATTTCTTTGAGAACAAGAATGCAATATTTATTACATGAGCAATAGAATAATATCCTTCTAGAATATTAAAATGTAGCAATAACGCAATATTCTTCTGGAATATTGATTCGAATTTCATTCAATTATAACAATAATTAATATCTATTGTGCTAATTAAGTGGGGAGAAAAAAGCAAATTATTCTTCTAGAATAATTATATTTTTAAAATTACGATTCTTCAAAAATAATAAATCAACATTCTTCTCGAATATTGAGAAATTATACTCTCTAGGAGTAAATAATATTCTTCTGGAATATTGACATTAACTATTCGTTCTACCTTTGGAACTAACAATTTTTATGCTCAACACGAGTGACGATAAAATATTCTTCTAGAATATTTATCTTACGTGGGTTGTTTCTTTGAGAACACCAACACAATATTTTTTTAAAATATACTTTAAATTATGCTTCTTCAGGAGTATTGAGTCAATAGTCTTCTGGAAAATTGAAATTGTAATATACTGCTCTTCACGAGCAAGTAATATTTTTCTAGAATATCAATAATGTCGTCCTACTTCATGAGCAACAACATGATACACTATCAATTCAAATTTTATGAATGAACATCTACAAATATTTAATCAGCTTAAAGAATATTAATTACCAAACATACATCAGGAAAAAGAATCTCCATATATAGAAGTTAACAAAATTAATTAAATCTCTTATCAATATGCAAAAGATACATGCATGTGAATTCAACAAATAAAAATTAGAGGTATTACTAATATGTGGTACAGGAACGTAGCTAGAAATTTAATCTTGCGGGGGCTAAAATACGGGGAGTGGAGGGGGGCGGGCCCCCCTCTTCAGGGTTCCGCCCTCGAAAAATTTTTTTAACTAAGAGGATTCGAAACAACAATTTTGAGTACCAAAATATGTAAGTTAACTTTGTAATGATGTTGTTAAGTGATAGGATCTTTTTACTTATAAATCATCTCTCGACCTGCTCTATATAAAGAAGTCATATTAGGAATTTCTGTGTCTTGAAGTACAAAATGACTTCACATTATTCAACAATCCATCACATCCATCTTCTCTATAGTTTTGAGGTTGAGTTTTCGTTGGCAGAGCAACCGGACTCGCTACACTGGCGATGACTGAGCTACGAAGAGGAGTCGATTTGAGAAAGAATAAGTCCAAGGGTTCTGAGTTGTGAGGACTGAGGTGTTTCTACTGATTAGGTGATACAAGATTAGGTGGGCTGGATATGTTTTTGCTTTTGTATTGAATTTGGGCTATTTATTTATTTAAGTAACTATTGAATATTTTGTTTAGGTCTAAAATTTTTGTATGGTTAAATTTTAAAGTGTAAGTTATTGGGTCAATATTTATTAATCGAAAAAAAAATAAAAATTTTCCAAATTTTGTGGGGGCGAGTCCAAATTTTTGCGGGGGAGAAATTGAAAAATATATTACAAATTAACTAGAAATAGTGGACCAGCGGAAAATGTTGGGGGGGGGGCGGTCGCCCCCTGCCCCCTATCTCCGTCTCTGATATGGTAGAATCAAAAGGTATAAATCTAAATAATCTATATGGAAATTCAAAATAACGTAGTGATTGTCAACGATAGGATTGAAAGAGCAAAATCAAACTTAAAGGTACAGGCAAACATTATTGATATAGGCAAAAGAGACAATGACAAATGTTCAGTACCTTACAGAATGAAAATTAATGTGCGGGAACAAGATATGTCTTCTTCCGCTATCGAACTTATTTCAATTCTTCTAAAATATTGAAAATTATAATTTATGTTCTTTATGAGCAAATACTATTCTTTTGGAATATTAATTATAATGTTGTACTATTTCAAGAGTAGCAACAAATTATTTATAATAGACAACTATATGTTTAATATTCTTCTGGAATATTAATTATCTGTTATGCTACTTCAGAAGTAAGAACATAATGAATTATCAATTTAAATCAATAATAACAATAATACTTGTAATTGATAGATCTATAATTAATGTTCTTATGGAATATTAATATATATATTGTTGTGCTACTTCAGAAACAACAACACAATAAATCAATAAATTTGTAATGGACAAATTTCTAATTAATATTCTTCTGAAATATTAATATATGTTAAGTGCATTTTTATACACTTTTTATACCTTTAAATTAGCATATTTTGGAACATCTTGAGCAAATATCTACTAATTTATGCATATTTTGTATTTAAATAGGTTATCCAAGTCTGAGGCCAAAAACCACAAAAGAAGTGCAAATTACGCTGAAATTGAAAGTTTGGGGACCATTTTGTCACTTCCGGGAAGTTTTGGACAAGCCGCGCAATTAATCGAGGGACCAAATTGCAAGATTTCAAAAGTTGAAGGGCCTAAAGTGCAATTTTAGAAGGACATAATTGAAAGAAATCTGAAAATTTGGGGACTAATTTGCTCAAGATTAAAAGATGGAGGACTTAATGACAATTACGGAAGGGACTTAGCTGCAAAAACACCCTCCAACTGAGCCACGCGATCGCGTGGCTCGAACCAAGTCGTGAACGCGACTTGGACCTCAAAACGGATTCGAGACTAACCTTGAAGCAGAATTTTCAAGAGCGCGATCGCGGGCTGTTTACCTCGTGCGATTGCACGCCTTTAGGATTAAAAAAAAAAAAAAAAAAAATCGGGCTGGACCGGGTCAACCCAGCCTACCCGGTTCGGCCCAGAAGTTGAATTTCACGAATCTTTGCCTTTTTTTTTTTAGGGTTTTGGATGATTTTGGGGTATTATAAATAGATAAAATCAGATTTTTAGGTTGCCCCATGTAAGTTCTTGCCTCTTTAACTTTCTTTTGTAATTTTCATCTTGATTTTTCATACTTTTAATGCAATGTTAAGTTAATATTTTTATATTTAGTAAAGTTATTGTGCATTTAAGTTGCTTATTATTGTTGGGCTTTTGATTATTGTTATTTTTTTCATATTTTCATCAAGAAGGTCATTTATTTCTTATGCATTTAATGTTGTGTTTGAGTTGTTGAAGATATTAATGGTTGATGAAGAAACTTGATTCAAAGTGAAGGATTCTTGAGTTTTCACTTCAAGAACTTTACAAAAAGGGAGGTTTCTTTATTCTTTTGTTTTTAATCTTTATTTTTAGTATTATTCATATGTTTATGTTGTTTGTTAAATGTTTTTGTTAGTTTATTATGGGTTTATGTTATTGTGTTGGAATTTTTGACTAATTTATTTTTATTTAAGCATTTTAAGTAGTTTCTAGATTTTGGGTATTTATGTTTACATGTTTATGATTATGAATGTTGTTTTAGGTTTTTGTAACTTTTAAATGTTTGTTATTATTTTAAGTTGTCATTGAAATTTACTACACAAGTTAGGTGATTTTAAAATTTTTCATGTAATTTGGTTGATTAATTAAATACCACTAATTGATTTGAAAAGAATAAATTAGTATAGTTATGAAAACTAAATTCACTTTGTTTTATGTTATGTTACTTGTTTCAATTATCAAGTTTATATTTTCATCAAAGTATTTAGATTAATTAGTTTTATTCTAAGTTTCATGTTGTTATCTATTTGCTTTAGTTAACTAGTTTACATATTGCCATGTTTCTTATTTGTGTCACTTAGTTAGTAATTCACCACCAAACCATATTTTTATGTTACTTGACTTTTCTTTTAAAATGAAATCAATAACTTTAGTTACAAATCAATCAATCATCGTGGGTACGATAACCCTGACTTCTCTAGTCCACTTTACTACTTGAACAGGAACCGTGCACTTGCGGTATACGATTTTAGCGAACAATATACTATTGTGCTACTTCAAGAGCAACAACGTAACATAATAATGAATAAATACGCCCAAAAAATATTTTCCATCCTCTTGACTGGAATCTGAACCATCGAAATTGTATAAAGGTTTAATGATACTGACATATTATCTCCTCAAATAATGAGAAACTATTTTCAATCCGAACCACCACGGTGCTTTTAACTAATGTTTTGATATTTGAGATGTTGAGAAATTTTTCTAACTCATTTTGATAGAGACTCGTGTTGATAACATGTTATAAACTAGAAAGAAAATAGAGAAGAAATAAAGATGTCAATAAATTTATGTATTTTATTATGAACCAGAACTTCATTTATATAGGTGAGAATAGAGATATACAAAGTAATAATGTTTAAGGTTACAGTGATACAATTGTCATTCACCAATACAAGATAATATTTACAACAGTTATTTACTTTTTCTTTTTTAAAAAAAATAATAAATTGGACCAACTTGACTCCAAACTCGCAGTGCAACCCAACTCCAAAGCCCGGCCACCAAGAGCTTGAATAGTTCCACCTATGCATCGTGGAAATGTGCTTTTTTGGTGATTTGAACATTACATGTGACTTCCATGGAGTGTTAGTCACCCCAACCATTTGAGTCAACTGAAATCTATATCTCCCATTTGCATACAAAATATACAGATTAGTTCAAGTAATGATTTATTTTTTTTAAATGCAACTGAAATAAAATTTCAATTATTATGTAATTACAAGATTAAAAACATAAAATATGATTATTAAAGGTATTTAGTAATTTCCAACGGATCCCCAAAGTCCTTTGAAAATTTTGAACGACCAAAGATTCCGTGGGTAATAATATTATTGTATGTGTACCATTTTAATCATTTGTGGCTTGTGTATGTTATGAATTTGTAATTGAATTTCCGAGGGATGCTGGTGTTATGTATATAGTGATCTTCAGCTCGATTTCAGGTTATCCCGGAATTTTGAATTGATTTTTTGGACATTTGAAATTGAACATACAATAAGGTTCTGTTCTATAATATTGTAGTAATTATAAATTGATTTATTTATATATATTTTTGAGTTCTATGATCATTTTCAACCGATCTGGTCACGACTTACGACTCACTCTATGTATCACTCTGTGCATAATATGAGGATCATGCCTCTTGAGTATCATTAAATGTTTTACACATACTCCTTGTTTTTAATATTTTTCTATAAGCTCGTAATTTAGAATTTGAGCGTTTGTCACTCTACAATTTACTGGAGGTGAGGTATATGTCCCCTCCATTTTCTTATTTTTTCTTGTTATCTAATAAAAACTTACTTAAAAAAAAAAAAAAAAAAAAAAAAAAAAAAAAAAACTTTCTTTAGTTACACGAGTTTACCTTAGTAAATTCTCTCTAGTGTAAATTTCTCTCTCTTTTAGGGTTAAAAATTTTGAGGTTATTTTGTTTTAAAATTCCAGAAGTCACTAGTAGTCTAGTATAGTGTCGTGAATTGGGACTCGATGCATTTAGACTCAATGCCCCAATTATAGAAGTTGAACAATTAGAGTAACTTGATTTATTATGAAATTATTTAATGCATTTAACGTGTGAATACTATATTGTTTTTCGAAAATTTTATTATAGTATAAAATGAATATTTTTTTAGTTCCGGTATAAATCTTAAATGTATTGTGTTGTTACTCAAGAAGTAACAGAATATTATGTACATTAATGTCTTGTTAGATTTTACCTGCTCTCGAAGTTCATAATAATGTAAGATCTAACATAAATTATGTCGTTACTCCTAAAAAATAAATCGTTACATAATTTATTATTCTATACAATGATTTGTTATAACTCCTGAAGAGCATGCATAATATTATTATTTTCAGTATTTTAGAAGAATATTTACTTATTACTCCCGAAGAAGCACTACAAATATAAAAGAATATTATCTACTCTTGAAGAGCATGATCTTATAATTTTAAAGTTTTAGAAGATTATTAATTTATTGCTCCTTATGAAGCATATTTTTATTATAGCACAAATATTCAATTGTGTCAATCCTCTTGAAGAAGTATAATTGAAAATTTTATTTATTTTAAACAAATATAGTGTTGATTCTATTTGAAATATTCAACCAACATTATGTTAAGATTATTATTTTGATATTCCAGAAGAGTTAATAATTCACTATGTGAAAGTGGGAAGATAAAACTTTACTGTTAATAGTAATTTATTTGTCTACTAAATTAAAAATAAACACAATAAGTTTCTAAAATGCCTCTCATCATGATTTTGGTACAATTAAATAAATATATTATTGAATTGGAAGGTGAAAAATAAATTGGTTGGCATGATCGGTAAGACCATACCGGATAAATAAGATGCACAAAATTATTGAAAATTCAAAACTTATTAAATGAAGAATCAGGAGATTACTGGTCATTATGAACCTCTTCCGAATAGGAGATCCAGTTTTAGTGGATAAATTGCACAAAATTTGAGACTTAGAATTGTATTTCTCCATTAGTATTTTGCTCCACAACGTCTTTTGAGATCTAAATTTCCACCAGAGTTTAAAATCAAAAGTTTTATTCATCTCTTCCAAACTAAGAATCCCCAGTCCACCATCAATGGTAGGATAGTATACCTTCCCCCAGCTAGCCCAATGTATTTTTCTCCCAGATTCTTTGTCACCCAATAAGAAACCTGATGCAAACCACGTAGCAATTGTAACTACGCAACCCACAAATTATTGGAATCGACCCAAGAACGCCAAAGAATCACGATTTCGAGATTGATTCAAATTAATTGAACCAAGCAACCAACACAATCAATAGATATGCTGACCTCTTGATCACAATGAAAATAAATCTCACCCAAGATTTGAACAAACAAGATTAGCTCGAAAGTTCGGATTTTATTCAATAAAGAATAAGGTTTGAAAGCAAATTGCCTCTCAATAATAATATCAAACTTGTGTCCTGAATAATGAAAATTACATCCCTATAAATAGGGTCAAAACCTAGGTTAAGAGTTTTAATTATACTAGGAAACAACTAGCTAAAAATAAGGAAATAAATAAAACCCTAAAATTTACGCGTATAGGCATTTACGGCCGTGACTAACTTCCTTACGGCCGTAACTTGGTTTCTGTTTAACAGTTACGGCCGTGGCATAATTCTTTACGGCCGTAAATCTTATTTTCTGAAAATCTTGTTCTTATTCCGAGGCTGTGTTACGGCCGTGACAAATCTAAGTTACGGCCGTAAATCCAATTTTCTTCAAAATCACAGTTTTCATCAGTGGGCTCATTACGGCCGTAAGGATTATGGGTTACGGCCGTAATTCTTGAATTTTGACAATCTTCTTCGACGGCTTGAATGAGGTTGATCCACTCGTCGTTTTGGCCATTGTTCCTTGGACTAGCTTGTCCATTGCTTTGTTGGCCCTCTTTGTTTGCAGTCGAGTCATTGGTCCTCCTTTGATCTTCAATGGATCTTTGTGCTGGCTTGTATTCGTAGTCTGGATCACATCATCCCCTCCCTCTTCGAAAGGATTCGACCTCGAATCTGTACCTGCATCAAACGGAGATAGATCAGAAACATTAAATGAAGCCGAAACATTATACTCACCAGGAAGATCGAGTTTATAGGCATTGTTGTTGATCCTTTCAATCACTTGGAATGGACCATCCCCTCGCGGTTGTAACTTTGACTTGCGTTGTTCTGGAAACCGCTCCTTTCTCAAATGTACCCAAACCCAGTCACCGGGTTCAAATATGACGTCCTTTCTTCCTTTGTTAGCATGTGAAGCATTTTTCTTTTCAATCTCCAACCTCACCTTGTCGTGGAGTGTTTTAACCATCTCAGTCTTTTTTTCTTTCCATCTAAACTACTACGTTCATTCACAAGTAAATGAATTAAATCCAATGATGTTAGCGGATTAAAACCATAAACAATTTCAAATGGTGAACAAGAAGTAGTAGAATGTATAGCCCTATTATATGCAAATTCAATAAATGGTAAACACTCTTCCCAATTCTTCAAATTTTTATTGATTATGGTGCGCAATAATTGAATCATTGTCCTATTTACTACCTCGGTCTGTCCATCGGTCTGTGGGTGACAAGTTGTAGAAAAAAATAGTTTTGTTCCTAATTTGTTCCACAAGACTCTCCAAAAATGACTAAGGAATTTAACATCCCTATCCGAGACAATACTTTTAGGAACCCCATGTAAGCGCACGACTTCCCGAAAGAAAATTTCAGCTATGTTAGTAGCGTCATCAGTTTTGTGGCATGGTATGAAATGTGCCATTTTACTAAAGCGGTCTACTACCACAAAAATTGAATCTCTTCCCTTCTTAGTCCTAGGTAATCCCAAAACAAAATCCATAGAGATATCGACCCAAGGTTCACTAGGGACGGGTAAAGGCATATATAACCCATGGAGTTTAATCCTAGATTTAGCCTTCTTACAAGTAATGCATCTATTACAAACCCGAACCACATCAATCTTCATCTTAGGCCAATAGAAATGTTCACTTAGGATTTCAATGGTCTTTTTAACCCCAAAATGACCCATTAAGCCTCCACTATGGGCCTCTCTCACAAGTAACTCCCTCATTGAACACCTAGGGACACACAATTTATTTTCTCGAAATAAATAATCATCATGTTTAAAGAACCTATCCACAGCCCCTTTACCACATGATTCATAAATATTAGAAAAGTCCAGGTCATTAGCATACATGTCCTTAATGTATTCAAATCCAAGCAATTTAGAATTTAAAGAATTTAAAAGAACATACCTTCGAGACAATGCATCTGCCACCACATTTTTCTTACCTTGTTTGTACCGGATGACATAGGGAAATGTTTCGATGAACTCTACCCACCTTGCATGTCTCTTACTCAGTTTGGCTTGACCCCTCAAATGCTTCAAGGATTCATGATCAGTGTGTATCACGAACTCCCGTGGCCACAAGTAATGTTGTCATGTCTCCAAAGCGCGCACAAGTGAGTATAACTCCTTGTCATATGTGGGGTAATTAAGAGCAGCCCCCTTTAGTTTTTCGTTAAAATAGGCGATTGGCCTTCGATCCTGCATTAAAACAGCTCCAATGCCTAGCCCTGAGGCATCACATTCAATCTCAAAAGCCTTGTCAAAGTTAGGAAGTGATAAAACCGGTGCTTTACACAACATATTTTTGATAGTATCAAATGCATGCTCTTGTTCTACACCCCATTTAAATCCTACACTCTTTTTGACAATTTCTGTGAGTGGTGCAGCAATTGTGCTAAAATCTTTAACAAAACGCCTATAAAAACTAGCCAAGCCATGAAAACTTCTAACCTCAGTTATGCTTTTAGGTGTTGGCCATTCTTTAATAGCTTTGACATTCTCTTCATCTACTTCTATCCCTTTAGCACTAACCACATAGCCAAGAAACACAACTTTTTCCATGCAAAAATTACACTTTTTAAAATTAGCAAAAAGTTGCTCTTGTCTTAAAACTACAAGCACACACCTAACATGTTCCACATGCTCATTCAAAGTTTTACTATATATCAAGATATCATCCAAGTAAACTACAACGAATTTACCTATAAATGCACGTAAAACATGATTCATTAAATGCATAAAAGTGCTAGGTGCATTAGTAACTTCAAAAGGCATTACTAACCATTCATACAAGCCATACTTAGTTTTAAAAGCAGTTTTCCACTCATCTCCTTCTTTCATTCGAATTTGATGATAACCACTCTTAAGGTCAATTTTACTAAATATGTTTTTCTTTATTTTCTGGCACTCTTTGCTCCCTCTCCTTTTTCTGAGGTATGTACCCCCAACACTCCTTTTTTCTCTTGCCTCTCCTTTTTCTGGAGTCGTGGCTCCAACTCTCCTTTCCTCTCCTTTTTCTGAGGTCGTGACCTCAACTCTCTTTCTCTCATTTTCCCTCACTCTTTTTTCTTCATCATTTTTCAATTTTACTTGATCTTCATACACTTGTGACGGCGTCAATGGTGCAAGTGTAATGGTTTTTCCCCCTTTGGTAAAGCTATACTTATTTTTATACCCATCATGCATTACCTTCCTATCATATTGCCAAGTTCTACCCAACAAAATGTGCCCGGCATGCATGGGAACCACATCACACATAACATCATCCACGTAGCTACCAATAGAAAAACTCACCAACACCCTCCTATTCACCTTAATTTCTCCACTATCATTTAACCATTGAAGCCTATAAGGTTTAGGATGTTTTAATAAAGGTAATCCTAATTTTTCAATAAGCATAGTACTAGCAACGTTAGTGCAACTACCACCATCAATAATCATACTACATACCTTGTTATTAATACGACATCGTGTATGGAATATGTTCTCCCGTTGTTGTTCCAAATCATCCGTGTTGATTTGAGCACTAAGAGCTCTCCTTGCCACTAATAACTCGCTATGCTCCCCGGATAATATATCCTCATCATCACATATTTCCTTCAATGCCGGCATATCGCTATAATCCTCTTCCTCACTATCACTCTCCATGGTTCCATCCTTTCGCACAAGTACCACTCGCCTATTAGGACATTGAGATGCCACATGTCCTCTCCCCAAACATTTGAAGCATTGAATGTCTCTACTCCTAGATGGTTGAGGTTCCCCTTTAGGTGCGAGTTTACTAGCTTGTTCCTCCTTCCCTTTTGGTGCCTCAAACTTCCCTTTTGAAACAGCCCCATCTCCTTTACTTTCCCACTTTGGCTTCCAAGAAGAATTAGAACCTGATGGATACCTTGTTGTTCCCTTTTTCTTTAATTGCTTCTCCACCTTTATAGCCATGTGCAACATATCCTCCATCTCCAAATAATGTTGTAGTTCAACTACATTAGCTATATCCCTATTCAACCTATTCAAAAATCGAGCCATCGTAGCCTCCCTATCCTCTTCTACATTAGCTCTAATCATCAACATCTCCATCTCCTTATGATAATCTTCCACACTCTTTGATCCTTGGTATAGACTTTGTAATTTTTGATGAAGCTCCCGATGGTAATGACTAGGAACGAACCTCTTTCTCATGATAGCTTTTAATTCATCCCAAGTACTAATAGGTCTCTCGCGATTCCTCCTCCTAGAAGTTACCAATTGATCCCACCAAGTAATAGCGTAATCGGAGAATTCAAGTACAGCTACCTTAACCTTTTTCTATTCCGAATAAGTGTAGCAATTGAAAATCAATTCCATCTTCTTTTCCCATTCTAGGTATGCTTCCGGATCACTCCTACCCTTGAATGACGGAATTGTCATTTTGATGTTGCTCATACTACCATCCATTCTATCGCCACCAAGATCTCTATCCCTTCTTCCATGCCTAACTACTCTATCCACAATTGCCCCACTGTCAAAATCACTACCTTCTTCATTCTCATCGTCCCTCTACTCTACGACCTTGCCCACCTTGCCTGCGGGCATTAGGCACTTCCCGAGGTTGCTCAAACCTTTCTAACCTACCTAACACATCCCCAAACAACCGCTCAAACCGTTGTATCATCTCCTTCGTCATGTTGGCTCGATCGTTATTTTTTGTAGTAGAAGATTGTTCAGACATCCTAAAACTAAATATTATATGCCTCACGTGTATTTCGCTCGTGTATCACTAAATTTTGGATTTTTCCCTCTATTGATCTCACCTCTCTAGCCTTTTTCCACTCAATGGCTTTCACCCCAATTGCTTCAAAGAACGAATCCGAACTCAAACAAGTTTAAACTTGAAGGACTCAAACCGAATGCGAGTGAGAAGTTATCAACTTGTTGGAAAAACTCAAAGAAGACCTTGAAAGAGTGTAATCTGACTCTATAAAGGACTCGACACTTTTATGGAAACTAAGATTGTTTCAAGAAAATAATTCTTGAAATCAAATATCAACTATGTTTATTGGACTGAGAATTTTCATTTTTTTTTTCGAAAATTCAACTACGAGAATAACGAAACAAACGGAATTTAATTTGGATACCAAACGAAGGGTATAACGACTTTTGAATTTTTTGTGACACTTTTTTGGATTGAAGACTCAAGAACTTGAAGAACACAAAGAACAAAATTAAGAAACTCAAGAAACAAAATAAAGATATAACCTTGATTTTTGGAGCCTAAGCTCTGATACCAGATGATGCAAACCACGTAGCAATTGTAGCTACGCAACCCACAAATTATTGGAATCGACCCAAGAATGCCAAAGAATCATGATTTCGAGATTGATTCAAATTAACTGAACCAAGCAACCAACACAATCAATAGATATGCTGACCTCTTGATCACAATGAAAATAAATCTCACCCAAGATTTGAACAAACAAGATTAACTCGCAAGTTCGGATTTTATTCAATAAAGAATAAGGTTTGAAAGCAAATTGCCTCTCAATAATAATATCAAAGTTGTGTCCTGAATAATGAAAATTACATCCCTATAAATAGGGTCAAAACCTAGGTTAAGAGTTTTAATTATACTAGGAAACAACTAGCTAAAAATAAGGAAATAAATAAAACCCTAAAATTTACGCGTATAGGCTTTTACGGCCGTAACTTCGTTTCTGTTTAACAGTTACGGCCGTGGCATAATTCTTTACGGCCGTAAATCTTATTTTCTGAAAATCTTGTTCTTATTCCGAGGCTGTGTTACGACCGTGACAAATCTGAGTTACGGCCGTAAATCCAATTTTCTTCAAAATCACAGTTTTCATCAGTGGGCTCGTTACGGCCGTAAGAATTATGGGTTACGACCGTAATTCTTGAATTTTGACAATCTTCTTCGACGGCTTGAATGAGGTTGATCCACTCGTCGTTTTGGCTTGGTCCCAACATGGAACTTGCTTCTTTTGATGACACGAACATTGTTTTGACCATTGTTCCTTGGACTAGCTTGTCCATTACTTCGTTGGCCCTCTTTGTTTGCAGTAGAGTCATTGGTCCTCCTTTGATCTTCAATGGATCTTTGTACGGGCTTGTATTCGTGGTCTGGATTACATCAAAACCATTCATCAATGTATTAATTTTGCGAAAGATATCTTTAGGAGGATCTAGCATTTGCATTGAGAACATTGGCATTGATTGAAGAACATGTCTAATAAGGATGATTTTTCCTCCAGAGGAAAGAAGTTTACTTTCCCACTGTCTAAGGCTGCCTTGATTTTCTGTATCAGAGGCTCATACAGGAACGATTTCTTCTTCCCAACAACAAAGGGAGCCCTAGGTACTTAATTGGCAATCTTTCTTCCTGGTAACCAATCAAGTGTTTAATTGTTGCAACCTGATGACTATTATCCAGGACAAAGGAGCTTTTTCTAGCATTCACAGTCTGGCATGATGTTTCTTCATCCATATTCAAGAATTCAATGACTTTTTTAATGGAGGAAACATGGTCGTTGGCGAACAAAATAATATCATCTGCATAGTTCAAATGGGAAATGATAGATCTACCTTCATAAACAAACTGTAAGGATATGTATTTCTGAAATAAGTGGTTCAATCCCCTTGATAAACTATCAGCCATGATTATAAATAGACTAGAGGAAATGGGGTCTCCTTGTCTTAGACCTCTTGAAGATGAGAAGAATCTAGATAATTCTCCATTCATCATAACAGAAAATTGACAATTTTGAATGCACTTTGAAATTAAGTCAATCCATTTATGACTGAATCAAGTCAAGACACCCTATCATACTCTTTAGCTATATCAAGTTTTAGGATTAAATTACCTCCTCTCACTTTTCTGTTCAGTTGATGGATCGTTTCCTGATGTGATGCTTCTTCCTTGGATGAAACCACTTTGATTTTTGGCTATGATGCTGAGCAAGACAGTAGCAAGTATGTTGTTCAAGATTTTTGTAACAATCTTATTGAACACATTACATAGACTTATTGGTCTATACTCTTTCCAGCTTCTAGGAGATTCAGCCTTAGGTATCAAGATAATGGAAGTGGCTGTGACTTCATTTGGTAAGGCTCTACCATTAAAAAATTCCTCAATGGCTTCTTGCAAGTCTGACTTGATTATATCCCAACATTCTTGGTAAAAATAACCATTAAAACCATCAGGTCCAGCGCAACTATTAACATCAATATCAAAGACTGCCGGTTTAATTTCCTCTTCGCTAGGGTTTTGAGTCAATTTGTGGTTGTCTTCTTCATAAACCAATTTCGGAATACATTGCAGCAATTCAGATCCATTTTTAATTGGCTCAGCAGTAAAAAGAGTTTAGTAGAAGGTAACAACATCTTCCTTGATCTCCTTTATATCCTCAGTCCAATTTCCATCCCCTCTAGTAATCCCACCAATTTTGCTTCTGGATCTATTGGATTGGACTTTAGCATGGAAGAAACTCGTGTTTCATTCTCCCTCTGAGAACCATTTAGTGCAAGACTTTTGTTTCCAATATAGTTCCTCTGTAGCCAAAAGTATGCCAAAGATGCAATACTTCTATATTCAGGGGAAGGATTATCAGCATAAATTTTTCCTTGCGTATCTGCAAACTCCTCAGCTTATTTAAGTTGATGAAAAATGTTTTCAAAAACTTGCTTGTTCCAGTCCTTCAAGCAGTGTTTCAGCCGTTTAAGCTTGAAAGAAAAAGCATATAATCCTCTGGAATAAGGATTTAATGGTGCCTGCCAATTATTAAGTACCGTATCTTTGAACTTCTCATGGTTGCCCCAATGCCCCACATGTTCAAAAATTTGAAAGAAGATTTCAACTAAATTTGCTCAGGTGGCTGAAGAATGGAAATAGGACTTTGATCGGATGTGTTGCTATTAAGAACTTGAGCAAATACATTTAGCTGAAGTAATGCAAACACATCATTGATAAGGACTCTATCCAGTTTCTGCCAAATCTGATTCTTGTGCCAAGTGAAAAAGCTTCCTTCAGTTCTCATTTCAGCTAGTTTACATTCCTGCATGTTAAAGTCATTCATGGAAGTTATGAGTGGGTCATTACCTCCCCTTCTTTCTCCTAAATGAGAAATAGCATTGAAGTCTCCTCCCACCATCCATGGTGTGTCCAGAGAGTCAGCCTGTTTTCTCAGTTCTAGCCACAGGTCTCTTCTTTTCATATAAGTGATCTTAGCATAAATAGCTAAGATGGCCATTATTTTCCTTTCATACTCAATCGAAATAGTAAGAGCTTGTTCATGATTGCTGATTATATTAACCCTGCTACCATTACTCCAAAAGCACTAGATTTTTCCATTGACATTTGAGAAACCATTATCAAATTTCAAGGTCTTAGCATATTCCTCCACACTTCCTTTAGTAATAAGAGGTTCAAGGATGAACAAAAATTGAAGTTTGTATATGGCAACCAGAGATTTTATTCTTCTTTTAGAGGGTTTTTTTAATATCCCTCTTACATTCCAAAAAATAACCTTTAGAACCATGAATAAATCAGATATTGGATTTTGGCCCTGAATGGGGCTTCCTTCTTATCTTCCGCGACTCAGCAGCCTCCTTGCTATGCTCCCTTGGAACCATTGTTTCAGAGTAAAAAACACATTCTCTATTACTGATAAATTCATCAAGAATTTGCAGGCCATTTAGAGATCCAATGTTCTCAATCAATTGATTATCCTAAAAAGAAGTATGCCCTTGTTCCTGTCTACTGTAAGAGCAATATTCTCATTACTTATAGGATGTTTATTCTCTTCAATTGAAACCTCTTCATTAAACTCCTTCTCCTCCTCTTCCCCTGTCTCTTCTTGGATGGAGCTTAGAATATCAAAAGGGTTGTTGGTGATCTCAAGATTAAGAATCCGCAAAACAGGTTGAACACCTTCTTTATGAGCCCTTTCATTAATACCTTTTTTAGAAACTTGAGGAGTTATAAGAGTATTAAAATTGCTAACTAGTGTGAGAATGCCTTTTGCAAGTAGCTCCACTTCCTTAACTTTATCAACCCCAGAGCTTTCACCTATGTCTTTCCCTTTTTGGTGTTTAGTAGAATCATTTATTGCTATCTGCCAACCTTCAAAATCTTTCTGTTGAGTCTTTCCTCCTTTTTCTTTATCAGCTCTAGGATTCCAAATCTTTTGAACTTGCACCTTTTGGATCCCAGTCTTGGCTTTTGAGAATTTCTTTGGTACAGATAGTCTGTTTGATTCCTTCCAATAGCACCCAATGTCCAGATGACCAATGTGATGGCAGAATAGACAATAATCCTATTGGCCAAGTTTAGAAGCATCTTCATAAATAATCGATTGCCAGATTCTAAATCTATCATTCCCAGTTTTAACACCTTCAATCCGTTCCTTCTTCAATGATAGTTCATTAGCAAATTATTTGAACTGCTTTAATCAATTGCTGAAATATTACTAGTGAGAACATATTACTTTCCCAAATTTGTTTGGGAATGTTCAATTGCTAACTATATGTCGCAATATAGATAATCATGCCAAATTAAAAAGTTCTTCCTTTATTACTGCATTAAAGAATACCAAGAATACATATTTAGTTTGAAATCAAATGTTATAATATAGTATGAACTTTAACGGGCGAAATTTTGTAACATGATTTCCCGACTCTGAGTTTTCTCAGCATTAGGGGGAGGATTAGTAGCTAAAAAACATACAAATGCATCCTATTATGTTATATATATATATATATATATATATATATATATATATATATATATATATATATATATATATATATATATTTCTTTGTGATTGATAATACAAATCAGAAGTTCGATTAAAAATATAAACAAAAAGTTCGAAAATTAATATAATTACAAGATGCACTTATTTAATATCTATATGAAATTAATAAAATCTCATATATTACCTATAGTTTCTCCATCTCATATTGATGTATGGTATGCCTGAAGCATAGTGATTTCTGATTCAAACAAAGGTCCCCAAATAAAAAATGGACCAAATGATTATGATTGTTCTATTGAGGAGACATATACTCGTGAGACAATATATATTGAAATAACTAATTGTAGATCTCTAGAAGAGGTTAAAATACTTGAAATATTGAAAATTGAGATATCTGTAATTATGTCGTTGTGGGGGGAAGAAATCAAATGAAAATGATAATTGTATCGACGCACTTTATAAAGCATTTGTGCAAAAGCAAACTATGAATCTGGCAGCATAGTGCTTGAAATCTTCAAGCCCATAAAATTTTATAATAAAGTGCTTCATAATATGAATGATAGCGAGGACAATAAAAGAAATTTGTCGAAGAAACTCAATATAAAAATAGTTAGCCAAAGTATGCATCCAGGATAAATTGAACTTACTACGAAAGCTTGAAGTTTTGGGACCTACAGTCAATCTGACTTTGAATGAAACGGTATGCACTAGATGAAATATTTTACTTGTCGACAATACATTATAAGTGTCACTAAATATATAATTATTACCAATGTAAATCTGAAAGATGATTGACTCGAATTACTAGTTTGTACTCTTTGATATACCAATGAATGAGATCAAAATATGTGATCAACAACTCGGTACGTTGGGAGTATTCTTTCAAGTACCAATAAGTAAGATTAAAAGGGGAAATCAACACCTCAGTACTTTGTGATTACGGTGAAATGTTAGAGAAAATTCATTTGAAATATATGAATCGTTACCTATCTAAAGTTTCATGACTTAAGTTTGATGGTGGCAATTTTACAGTTACAATGTGAAATATATACGATGCCTAAAGCATACAATATAATCCTTGAATGATTAAATATGTCTGAAACATATAGTTCAAGTTTTTAAAAAACTTGTTTAATCAAAACACTGATAAGTACGTTTTTGTACGTATTCGATCTTAAATTTAGGTAATTGTGAATAAATTTAGAATGTGAAATTCCTAAATTATGTGTTTATTTCATTTGTTTCAAAAAAACTCTAATTTGTATGTGTTTGGAGGATAAATGAGAAAAAGGACCAAATCGTCCAAAAACTGAAAATGTGGAGACCAACTTGTAAATTTTGCAAACGCTGAAGGACATGTGTTGCAATTATGGGAGGACATAAATGTAATAAAAGTGGAAATATGATGACTAAATTGAAGATGTCAAAAACTTGGAAGACTAGGCCTGCCATAAAATGAGGACTAAGGTGCAAAGCATAAAACTTGGCAACTCGGATTTTTTATTTATTTTATTTTATTTTCTACTTATTTTCTAGGCCCAACTTGAAAAAAAAAGAAATAAAAAAATAAAATGTCTGAATCCCTCTTATCTTAAACCATATAAAGACCTAACCTAAACACAAAAGAGTTTGTTCATTATTCTACAATAAAAATGAAAAAGCATGAAGCAAAGAGGGGATTCAAGGCAAAAAAAACAAGTGTTCTTCCATATTTTTCAAGCTTTGGATTGATTTTCTTGATGCAAGATTCTCATCCGTCGCTTGATAATTGTTAGACATGTTTAATTCTCTATTTTACAATTTTATTGTTTTAATTTTTATTATGAGTAACTAATTTATTGTTGGGACGAACGATGTGACGTTGTTTGAATATTTAATTTTAATTCTCAAGTTTTGGAGTATAAATCTTATGTGTTGGATTTATTATTGAGTTTAATATATGAATTGCTTGATCGAAAATTTGATGAATTTGTGAGTTTTTTCATAATCCGATAGATGAGTTAACAACCTAGACCACAAGATAAATTTCGACAATTTTACAAAACATGGTTGTGGTTAGGGGTGGGCATTAACCCACCCAACTAGCTAAAACTACCAAATCCAACCCAACCCGGTCAGTTTGGGTTGGGTTTTGATGAAAATTGGGTTGGGTTGAGTTCTAAAAAAAAAATTGTTTGGGTTGGGTTGGGTGACAAACCCAACCTGACCCAACCCAATCAAAATTTTAAAAATATAAGACCATTTAAATTTAAACATATTTTAGTTTTATTAACAAGTATTTAATTTATTATATTTGAGCTTATTGTATTGTACATAATTTATTTGAGTTAATAGTTGATTTATGGATATAATTTTTTGATTTTCTAAGATTTTTAATTAATTGGACCAAAGCCCAAACCACCTAGCCCAACCCAACTCGACCGAAACTTAATTGGGTTGGGTTGGGTTGGGTTTGAACTCGTGTTTGAGTTAGGTTGAGTTGATTTTTTATCAACCCGATCATAGTGGATTGGGTTTGAGTTGGGCAAAAAACCGACCCAACCCAACACAATCCACGTCCACCCCTAGTTGTGTTGTCGTAATTTTATTAAATTCTTTTGATTGAATACGTTTAATTAGGGCTTATTGTGACCTAATATAGAGATATGTGGTTGACCTAATTAAATATAACTAATTTAAACTCAAGAGAGAAATCTTAGATACAATTGTGAATTCGATCAAGCGTTATTTTAGAAATAAAACGTGAGATTAAAAATTGAATAGTATAACAAAGTTACTATCGTGAGTCCAACACTTTTAATTCATAAAACAAAAATCCAATTTTTACTTGCTTCACTTTATTCAATTTCACATATAATTGCTTTTATTAGTTAGTTATCTTTAAAAATTCAAGATTATTGTCTTTATTTGTAGTTTAGCTGGTGACTTTTTTTTTTGGGTTAAAGTATTCTTGCTTGAGAATCCAAGTCTAAAATACAATTTTATTAACAAATCATGACAAGGTACAAAAGCTACGAGGGTGACTTATTTGCCTTACCTCCGCGCAATACAACAAATTCAAGCAAAACAGGAAGAAAGGCTACAAAGAAACAAACAAAAATTAGACGAATAAAATCATAAGGGCAACTACCAAACGTAGCACAGGGACATACTAATCTAAGCACTGCAAAGTTTGGTAGTTTCTCTTAATTCTGCATCAAGTATAGTACAACTGCCATAATTTTCATAAAAGGCCCATATAGTATCACCAAAGTTATTCCTGAGAATTCCCCCTCCCGCAGCAATAGAATTCCCTTTCAAAGATCCACCTGTATTCAGTTTATGCCAATCATCCTTTGGTTTTAACCACCTGACAACCGCACGTTCTATCTTATTGTTGTTAGCAGCTTTGTCCTTAATTAGCAAGTTAACAAGATAGTGGGTTCTTCTGATGACTCTTTTCTCACTCATAGCAGCCTCTTTATGTTTTGCAAAGTCTCTATCCCACCATAGTAACCACATAGCAATGAGAGGTGTAATAGAATTTATAGACCCGGGTTTAGCTTTACCACTCAGGATCCAAGACATATAGAAGGTTCTGGGATTAGAGGCATACTTCCTCTCTATGTTAAAAGCCTTATGTAAATGTTGTCAAACCTTCTTTGCAACCTTACCTTGTACGAACACATGGTTTATAGTTTCTTCCTCCTCACAGCATTGACACTTTGATCCAATAGGTATACCAAATTTAGATTTCATAACCTCATCAACAGGTAGCCAGTTATTCCATAGTCTCCACATAAAAATAGAGATCTTAGTAGGAATTGAAGAATTCCAGATATGTTCGAGAGTACGCTGTCTGGTCATCTAAGTTCTAACAAGTTCAATGCAGGATTTGTTGAAGAATTCACCATCTGAACTGAGCATCCAAAAGATTTCATCAACCTTTTGTGATATCGAAATTTCCATAATTTCATTAACCACTTCAGTAGGCAGATCATTCTCCAATCTGTCTTTAAACCATCCTTCAACATATCTGTAATCAAGGACATATTTTCTGGTATTGGTATGAAGAAGTCTTTGTTCTAATACTCCACTTTTCAGCCATTGATCTCTCAAAAAATCAATTCTACCCACCCTTACTTTCCAAGCAGTATGAGGCTCAACGAAATGTCTCACTTTGATCATTCTTTTCCAAAGAGGAGAATCTTGTCCTTTAGTTTCCACCTTGGATTCATGCTGAGTTCTACAATATTTTGACTTCATAGCCCTACCCCAGAGAGAGTCTTGTTTTCTGAATTTCCACCAAAGCTTACAATCCGAAGCAACACTTCGGATTCTTAGAGAGTAACATCCTATTCCCCCTTCATCCACTGGATAACGGAGTTTCTCCCAAGAGGCCCAATGAATATGTTTGTTGTTGTTAGAGTCACCCCAAAAGTAAGCATTAAGTAAACGTGAAATCTTTTGAATGATATTTTTTGGGGGATCCATGACACTTATCAGATGTAGTGGGATGGAATTCAGTATATGTTTGATGAGGACCAGCCTTCCTCCAGTAGAAATAAGCTTATGTTCCTAGCCATTGAGACGAATTTTGATAGAATTGACAATATCCTCATAAAGCTTGATCTCTTTGTGACCTTTGTGGATTGGAACCCCAAGATATTTGAATGGGAGGGCTTGATATTGAAATCTAGTAATAGAAGCCACAACATCTATTCTATTTTCCTTGCTAACAGGGAACGAACTCTTGCCTTTGTTTATTTTCTGTCCCGACCCAATAGTGTAACTTTGAATAAACTTCATGATCTTGCTCAAGGATTTTTTATCACCTCTAGTGAAAATAATCATATCATCTGCAAATGCTAAGTAGGAAATATTCACAGATCCTCCATACACAAAGTACATATCTGGGTTTTTGTTAAAAAGGCTGCCAATACCTCTTGAAAAACTTTCAGCAAGAATGACAAATAGAGAGGGGGAGATATGATCTCTTTGTCTAAGACCTCTGCTAGAGTTAAAGAAACCTTTCAATTCTCCATTATGCATAATAAAAAAGTTGCAACAGGCAATACATCTTCAAATTTTGTCCACCATGCATAATAAAAAAGTTGCAACAGGCAATACATCTTCAAATTTTGTCCACCCATTCATTATTAAATCCTAACTTACTGAGAATTAGAAATAAATAATTCCAGTCCACCCAGTCATAGGCTTTCTCCATATCAAGCTTTAGGATTACATTCTGCCCTCTAACCTTTCTATTTATCTGGTATGCCATTTCTTGTGCCATTAATACGTTATCAGCTATATCTCTTCCTGGTGTGAAGCCACTTTGAGATGGTGAGATAATTCTAGGTAAGAATTTATTTAGTCTGGTAGTTAACACTTAGGTGATGATCTTGTTCAGAACATTGCATAAGCTGATTGGGCGAAAATCCTTCCATTCAAGAGCATAGGTTTTTTTGGGGATGAGAATAATGTGGTAGCTGCCACTCCAGGAGGTAAAACTTTTCCTTCGAAGAAATCAATAATCGCCTCTTGAAGGTCTCCTTTAATAATCTCCCAACAACTTTGGTAGAAATGGCTTGGGCCTAGCAGCGCTATATTTGTTAGATGAAAACACAGCAGACTTGATTTCATCCATAGAGGGAATATCATTGAGAAAGTTATTATCCTCTTGGTTAATGAGAGTGGGTATGGCTTCAATTAAATCATTACAACCCAGTGTCTTCCTTCGTTAAAAGGTTCTTGTAAAAATCAATTGCTAAAATCTAAATCTCATTCAAATCTTGAGCGAGAGTGCCATCCTTTCTGAGTATTTGATTGATCTGACTTTTGTTTCTTCTTTTCTTAACCACAGCATGAAAAAATCTAGCGTTTTTGTCCTCGTCACAATTCCATTTAATCCCTGCTTTTTGTTTCTAGAATTCCGCTTCTCTAGCCAGCAACAAATTAAGATTAGCATAGGCTTTGTGCATATCCATTCTACTCTCACCAGTTTTGATAGCATCATAAACTCTCTTTTTGTTTAGAGCTTCCTCGTCTACTTTCTTAATGTTAGAGAAGATATTACCAAATACCTCTTTGTTCCATTTTTTAAGAACATCTTTCAGCCTTTTGAGTTTATAGTAAAAGCCAAACAAACCTTTTGAGTATGGACAAAGTACCTGTCTCCAGCTTTCTTCCACAACTTTAATAAAATCATCATGCTGACACCACATTGACTGGAATCTGAAGGAAGGTTTGCCTCCGGTATTTGGTTCTTTGTAGGACAAAAGGATGGGACTGTGATCGAAGGTATCCCTATTGAGTGTAACTAGGGAAAATCCTTCAAACTGAGTCATCCATAATTCAATAGCCAAGAGTCTATCCAGCTTTTCCCACATACGTCTATTTGTCCATGTGAACTGACCACCACTCACACAAATTTCATCAACTCCACAAGCTATCAACATATCATTGAAATCTTCCATAGCTCTTTGGTTGGGTTGGTTTCCTCCTTGTCTTTCATCACTGGACAAAATAGTATTAAAGTCACCCCCTATGATCCATGGAGTGTTCATTTTAATAGAGAAATTAGCTAAATTGTCCCATAAAAGTCTTCTCAGCTTAACATTGCATTTGGCATAAAAAATAGACAAATGTAACTCAATCCTAAACATTTTAGCTTCATATTAACCAACTGATCTTTTTCCTCAATGATTTGATAGTCCATTTCCTCCTTCTACATAATCCATATTTTGCCAAATTGGTTAGCAAAACATTTGTCAAACTTTAGCTTAGTGCAGATTTCCTGAATTTTGTCATTATTCACAATAGGTTCTTCAATAGCAATCATACCCATTTTATGAATATTTATCAACATCTTGAGTCTATTAAGGGAATTTGAAATTCCTCTAGTGTTCCAAATAAGAATATTTTTCATGAAATCTTCTTATTATTTTTGGATCCCCTTGTCTTATTCCTTCTTGGTTTTGGGGTACTTTCACTACTCTTCTTCCTAACAATGATATCTGCTACTTCTAAATCAGAGGAATTGTCTTCAGGGATTTGGTTCTTACTCTCATATATTTCAGGCTCAGAACTATAGCTTTCAAGTTTCATCTGCGAACTCTTAATACTTGTTCCAATATTAGGCTGCAGGGCAACATCACTCAAATCTATACATAGTTGATCAATTGGGATGATTTCCCCCACCTGCATTTCTTTATTTGTTTGGAATTCCTCAAGGACCCCTATCAAATCTGATTCCCCTTCCTTAAATTCCTTCACACAGTTGAAATAACCACTATGTGGTTCTGGTTGCTTCAATTCTTCACCTTCTTCCTTTGTTTAAACATCTTTATTTCCAGGATCATTCTTAAAAACAGACTGAGTAATTCTTTCAGACAACTTCCATCATAGTAGAACTTCTATCTTCTGACTTAATACTAGTCTCAATAGATACATTTTTATCATCATTACTACCAGGGAATCTGCCTACTTATTCCTCTTCTGATACTTTAGAATTTTCTCCCTTTTCAATAACATTCTCTTTCACCATATAAGCAATTTTATCAACTTGTTTAGCTCCCCAGATGGCTTTTCCTTTGTCAACAATCTTAGGTCTTGCATCTCCTTTATTCATTAAGATTTTAGTCCCTGCCATTTTTTTCCAATAACAACCATTCACATCATGTCCTAGATGTTTACAGAAATCACAATACGGAGATGTATCTTCATAGTATATATTTTGCCAAATGGCAAATTCCTCAGCTGGCTTTTTATATCCCACAGCTTCAACATATGTTTTTCGGATGATTAGAGACGTAGACATGAAACAAACAGTAGTTCTTCGAGATATAGGTCCTGGGCTAGACGGGCGTCCGGGGGCAGCGCCCCCAAAAAAAAAAAATTTAAGAAAAAACTGAAAATAAAGATTAAATTCATATTCACATAAAACAAACTATACAAATTCACCATAAAATTGTAAAAAAATAAAAAGTTCAAAAGTATTAACTAATATAAAACGACCAACAAAATATTATATTCCATATACCTTAAAGTTTTATATTCAAACAAATCCCAATTTTTTGAATCAGGGCTGAAATATTAAAAAAAAAAAAAAAAGGCCCAAAAATAATATGAGCCCTGAAACCATGGCCTCACCTGCCTCTAGGCAGGTCCGGCCATGGCCCTAATCACCAAAGAGAAACCAAGATTTGGAGCTCAGCTCGATGAATCCAGCGACTATGTGAATCTACACTCTGAGTGTGTGCCCAAATTTGGATGATTCAGAGTTTCCCGCCTCGGAATGTAGTTTAGGTGGTGATTAATCTAAAGTAGTAATAAATAAGTTAGACCTTGTGGGATTGACATTCTAGACTCAAAAAGTTCAGTTTACTATTTGATTGTGATATTATGCACTTACAGTAATTTTCACCACAAATAGACAAATATTTTGCAATCTAGATATATGAAGTATGATCATCCTAAATGAATATCTATTGAATATGGGTACAAGAATTATCAATAATGCCTATAAGGTACAAAGATCAATATTTATATTCGTTATTATCGTCATTAATAATTTAAATATGGTTAGATCATTTGAAGAACTTTTAATGACAGTTGAGAAATTGATAAACATGATATGCAAATCTCAAGTAATAATGAGACGTATTCTTTTTACAATAACACTACATGGAGAGTGTTTTTATATTTAATATGCATTTTCATAAAGTATAAGTCATATACACCCAAATATTTATTGTTCATCTACGAGATTCCTGGAGAGATCAAAATATGGATGGTTCAATATAGATTGAATTAGGGGGAATTGCTGTACTCATTTTTTTTCGCTCGGGCAAAAAGTTCAGTTTACTATTTGATTGTGATATTATGCACTTACAGTAATTTTCACCACAAATAGACAAATATTTTGCAATCTAGATATATGAAGTATGATCATCCTAAATGAATATCTATTGAATATGGGTACAAGAATTATCAATAATGCCTATAAGGTACAAAGATCAATATTTATATTCGTTATTATCGTCATTAATAATTTAAATATGGTTAGATCATTTGAAGAACTTTTAATGACAGTTGAGAAATTGATAAACATGATATGCAAATCTCAAGTAATAATGAGACGTATTCTTTTTACAATAACACTACATGGAGAGTGTTTTTATATTTAATATGCATTTTCATAAAGTATAAGTCATATACACCCAAATATTTATTGTTCATCTACGAGATTCCTGGAGAGATCAAAATATGGATGGTTCAATATAGATTGAATTAGGGGGAATTGCTGTACTCATTTTTTTTCGCTCGGGTTTTGTCCCACCTGGTTATTCGGACAAGGTTTTAATGAGGTGGCATTAAAATACTCTAAAATTTTCAACAAATTCGCTCGAATCACAATGTAGTTGATTTATCCAAAAAAGCACTACTAGTATATACATTCAAGAAATTGGTTCGCAAGATTGAGACACGTCGACTCAATGATTTAGAGTAATCAACATTAGATGGAGTAGTTGTACTCATTTTCCTTATTCTAGGTTTTATCCCATTGGATTTTCTTGATAAAGTTTTAATGAGGCGACATTTATTTTAATACTCCAAAATAATTGTATTTTTTTTTTCTTTCGTTTGATATTTTAGTCTCATTGGGGTTATATCAAATAAGGTTTTAACGAAATATATATTTTGTAATATGTCATTAAGGGGGAGTTTGTAAATATTATTTATATTAGTGAATGACATTGTACCCATGTAACCCTAGATATTCTTTCCTTGTGTCTCTTATCCCCCCCCCCCCCCCCCAACACACACATACACTTATGGTGTTCTGGTTCTTATTAATAAATAAGTTTATTCACTTCTTTATTCTACTCTCTTTTTCTCTTTAGTTTATAACAAACATAACATATGTTGTAAATAATACGTTATTAGTAAATGACATTTATATCCATGCAATCCTAGTTATTATTACCATTTTGTCTCTTTTCTTCCCTATATGTTTGGGGCTTTGGTTCTTTATAAAACACACAATTCTATTGACTTCTCTATTCTTTTCTCATTTTCTCTCTAATTTATAACGTGTTATCAATACTAAGTTCTAGCCAATTGAGCACGAATAAATTGACTATTTTTTAAGTCACAAAACTCTAGTCAATTGAAGAATATTAGATTGATATTCGTGAAAAAAAATGATTTTGTATACTACAATAAGTTTTATTATTATATCGGAATCAACATTGTAGAAATTCGCAGGATCTAGACAACCTACAATAGCTGTGATCAAATGCTGATATTGGCAACCATGGTCCGATCATCATGAAATTTGGACAAACAATTCAAAACTAACTGTTCTCCATATCCAACAGTTAAATTAATATCAACAATTCATTTTTGAGAAATCTCTATGCCAACAATAATGAATTTTGAATCAGTTGGAAGATCGTGAATTTTTGGAGAACAAGACTCTTCATATATTTTTTAGAATACTTAAATTTATTACAATCATTAATTATTGTGTCGTTACTTAAGAAGAAGTACGACATTGTATTTTATCAATATTCTGAATATTGTATATATTAGTCTTGAAAGTATATATCTAATTATATTCCTAAAGAAACACAAATTAAATAGTTTAATAAAAAAATCATTAAGATTCCATAATAATACCATTCACTCATGAAGACTATGAATTATAATTTTCAATATTCCAGAAGAATTTTGTCTTATTATCCTCGAAGAAACATAAAATATATTAGTATTATTGACGAATTGTGTGTTTTGTTTTCGAATAACCACAATTTTCTATGTACCAATATCCTACAAGAATATTATGTTATTGCTCCCGAAGAACATAACTTTATAAGTTTCAATTATTCAAACAATATTAGTTTCTTAACGGGTAAGTTGTTATTGTACTAGTATTAGTACAATTAAAACAAATATTGTATTGAATCAAAAGTTCGATAACTTTAATATTTTATAATTTGGCACGACTGGTTGAATCATCCCTGCTCAATAATGAGAATTGTTTAAAATTCAAAAGAACGATCATCGAAAACCATAAGATTCTCCAAGTTAATAAATTCTCATGTGCTACTTATTTTCAAAGGCAAACTGCTTATCTCACTAGCTATATATGGAACTAGGGATGGCAATTTTGAACCACCGAACCGAAAACCGCGGTGAGCCGAACCGAATGGTGCGAAAAAACCAAACTGATGGGACAACGGGGCGGGTATGGTATATGAATTTAGTGACCCGATTTTTGGTGGGGCGGGTATGGTAATTGTGTCGGTGAACCAACCGAACCAAATACCAGATTTAAAAATTAATTTTGGGCTATATTTATAAAACTTAAAAGCCCAAAATTAGTCATCCATTTAAAACATAATTAGAACATTTTCCCGCCCCACTACCCACATGACCAACCAAGCCCAATAAGAATACATTAACCTAGCCACCTACGGATCATTCAATTTCATTAGATTTTGTGTGTCTGTGAACACATATTATATATTACTAGCCACTAGGAGACTACCGTGAGAGACTGAGAAGCGATTAGGAGAACAACCAAAAACTTGACTTGCGAATCTCATTCTCTAGTCCACCGGACCACCGCGCCGTGCCCAACTCGAAAGAGCTGAAGTTCGAAGTCTACTCTCTTGGATCTGGACAAATTTCAAAAAAATGTGAGTTCCCTCGTCGATCCCTTTTTTTTTTTTTTACAATCTTTATTCTACCCTCGTCGATCCCTATTTTTTTTTTACAATCTTTATTCTTTCTTTCATCTATGTTTTTGGCCTTTGTTTTTTTGAGTTTTTATTAATGCACACATATTTAATCTGAAATTCCAAATTAGCAATTCAGATAGTGGTTTGAGTGGTTTGATTCCTTCTTATTCATTGGTTCTTTGTGAATATTCTTGTGAATCACAACCATGATATTTTTGAGAAAGTGGGAAATAATTTGTCTATGGACAATGGTAGGTTCTATTGGAAATTGGAATCTATTTATTTTTATTTTTATTAGTAGCCAATTTCCACAATTGAAATGTTTGGAATTTGATAATGGCATGTGTGTTCTTCCCTTCAAAAGCACAACGGTTTCTTCAATTAGGGAAGGAATTTCATTTCAGAACCCTAACTTGAGGTAAGATTCTTTGACTTCACTTGGAACTTTTTGCTATGGTTCTTGCTTATGGATATACATGTTTAAAGTCCCTTAATGTGTATTTGAAATGGTTTTCTTGCTGTGTTTCAGTATTTCTCTAAATAATAATAAGGTTTTAATGCAAATTAATATGAGTGTTCTTATTTAATATTAACCTATATTTAAACTTGTGTGTATAATGAAAATATAATAATGGCTTGTTTTCAGATGTCTAGCCATGGGTCAGCATCCGGTGATCGTAGTTGTTCGCTACAAACACACCGCAAGTGCACGAGTCGCATACAAGTGATAGTGGACTAAATGAGTCCGGTTTATCGATCCCACAAGGATTGTCTATTTCAACTACACTCTAGTATAATTAATTTTAACAAGAAACACACACAATAAAAGTTTGTTTTGGGAAAGTTTTCGTACTAAAATTAAAGTTGCAATTATAAATAAATAACTAGAAAAATAATGATGAAAAGATGATAAAGGAGTGTTGGGATTCTTGATTCCACTTGACCATTACCTAATTGAATTATCAACAAGCACATAGAAACGCAATTCATTAATCATGTTAGACCCGATTTTCCAAGCTTAGCCAATTACCTCTCTCGAGTGAAATCAACCCTAATTAGTGGCATTAACCTACTATATCTCTATGTCGATTAAAAACACACCAATTGCATTAAACCTTTGTGAAAATAGCTCAATGGATCATCTAGGGTTTTAGGTATATCTCTATCCTAAACAAGAACCTAGAGCAAATATTGTATTGATCTAGAATACACAACAATTTCTCAATAATTGCACATCCCATGAAACCTAAGCATATATGTGGCCACAATAAATGCTAGTCAATAAATACAACAATAAATGCACAAGATAATAAAAAGCTTAAATTCTTAATACAAGCATTAAACTCAATCAAGTTAGGTCAAGCTTCATCAATAATCCCAACACTTTCAATTTAGCTAAACATGCGTTCGAAAATTAAAAATAACATGAAGCAGTAAAATAAAACCCGGAATTGGAAGATTGTTGAAATCTGCATTATAGTCCTCCAACTATCAAACTATTGCAAATTAGTCCCTGCACTTTAAATCATTTGCAGTTCAGTCCCTAGTAATGTTTATGTCTGAAATCAGCACTTCCAGCAATTCTTTCCTAGTTGCAGCAGTAATTTCATCAGTTAACAGATTTCCAGCAAGCAAGATTTCAGCAATTCCAGCATTCAGCAACTTTCCAGCAGATTTCCAGCAGGCAGCAGATTTCACAGCAGTCAGCAGCAGCAGCAGCAGGCAGCACTTTCCAGCAGGCAGCAACTTTCCAGCAGCAGCAATGTTTCACAGCAACCAGCACTCTGATTTTCAGTTCAGCCTCCCTAGCAGCAGCAGCTCCTCCCAGCAACAGGTATCTCCAGCAATTTCACAGCTTTTTTCCACAGCTTGCAGTCCAGCAGCAGCTCCACTCTGCTTCTCCAGCAACTTGTGCAGCAACTCCAGCAGCAGTTGAACCAGGCAGCAAACCAGCAGCTTGTGCAGCAACTCCAGCAGTAGTTGAATCAGGCAGCAAACCAGCAACAGCCCTGTCACAGCTGTTTCCACTGGTTTCCAGCAGCTGCAACCTGGTCTCCTGTGTTTCCAGCAATCAACTGCAACCTCAGTTCCTTCCTCAGGATGCTTCCAGTAGTAATTAAAGCAGTCCAGCAGCAGTGACCACCAGGAATCAACACACCAGTAGCAACAGTCTGTCACCCAGCTACCTCTCCAGCTTCCCCCCTGGTTTCACTCTGCAGTCCTCTTTTTTCTCCCCCCGTCTCCTGCATATCCTCTGTGTATCTCTCTCTATATAATACATATCTCCAGCAATTGAATACTAAAGTCCAGGTTGCTGTCACCACTCAGGTTCCCCTTCAATTCCAGCCCATGCTCCTTTTTCCTTTTTTCCATACTCTCCATCACGCATTGTTTCATTCCAGCCATGCATTCCTGTCTTTTTCCTTCTCATGCCCTTCAACAATTGAAACCTTTCAATTTGGTCCCTTGGTTAATTGCACAGCTTGTCTAAAACTTCCCGGAAGTGACAAAATGGTCCCCGAACTTCCAATTTTCAGCGTAATTGCACTTCTTTAGTGGTTTGTTTGGCCTCACTTGAATATTAACCTATTAATCACAAAATATGCATAAATTAGTAGATATTTGCTCAAGATATTCCAAAATATACTAATTTAAAGGTATAAAAAGTGTATAAAAATGCACTTAACAAATACCCCCAAACTTAAACTCTTGCTCGTCTCGAGCAAGAATATCTACTAACACAAAAACATATGAATGAATGATCAACAATGCTAGATGACTTGTAAATTCTTTCTTGAGTGTAAAATTGCCTGATTTCACAATTGTGTTTTCAAAATAATACTACAAAACGAAGTTGAGCTTATCTCATGTTTGATCGGTGTGTGTGTGCATAGTCACTTCCAATTATCACTAAGGCTCAAAGAAACATTGTAGGAAGGATAAATTTCAAAATAATACTATCCACCCTTTGTGGTCAATTTCATTCCTTATCCTCTCGTGACATTCATCCCCCCATATTATCTCTTCTCTCCCGAAATGCAATCTTAGGGGTGACTCTCAATTCACAAATTTCTTTTTCCACTAAAGCTTGGTTATGACTTACCAGCAATCTCAACAATCTAGATATGCAGTGACTCTCCACTAAATGAGTGTTTCAACATTAAAGTTTATACCAAGCAATTCAAACCCACTATTAATCTAAGCCCTTATGCAAATATGAATGCATGATTTCTACAAACTAATGTGATGATTGCTCGTGACTTCCTCACTCCCTTAAGCTTTCTAATTGACCCGTGTAGCGAGCTTTAGGCCGGCAACTCCCTGATTGTTTTAAGATCAAAGGGTACCAGGTTTCAAAATACCCCTACGGACTTACTAACTCAAGTTAAAAAGGCTACGAAGTGAGGTAGACTTATTAAGCAAATGCAATGATGATGATTTTTTTTTTTTTTTTTTGTGTGTGTGTGTGTGTGTGTGTGTGTACCCTACTCATTAAGCTTTCTAATTGACCCATGTAGCGAGCTTTAGGCCGATGACTCCCAAGTTTCAAACTTAAGGCACCGAGTTTCAAGATACTCCTACGGGCTTAATTACTCGAGTCAAAAAGGCTACGAGATAGGGCAATGCAATAATTAAAATGGGCTTAGATTTCTAGCATTTGGTCATCACTTAGCTTATACTAACGTCAACAACACTCCACACAAATTTAGATCAAGCATGCATGGAATCACTATACATCTAGACCGTCTCCTTTACCAGCTCGACCACCCCCAAACTTGTCTCACAAAAGATCAAGAGATTAATAGCATTGAGAAGGAATTGGATAGGTTGATGAAAATTTAAGATACAAGCTCACAACCTAATTTCTACTTCACAAATTCTTCCAACCTTCAATGGATTCCAAATCTCAACAACAATTAGTTATGACTATTGTGCTCAAGGGTACTCAGGATCACTCATAGATAAGCAAGTTAAAAATAAGCACAAGTAGTATATTCGATCATAATTCGTGAATTAATCAGCAATTCCAAACATCAAATCATTTTGAGCCGACAAGGCTATCTAGCATGTCAATATTCACAACAAAATGAACAAAATCAAACATCACAATGTCTTAAGCCGGCAAGGCTATCTAACATGATAAAATGCAAAATGAAGTCAACACCCCCAAACTTGAATTACACGTTGTCCTCAATGTGAAAATAGACACAATATGTAAAGAAGAAAAGAGGTAGTGAAACTTCCCTGATTCAATGCTTGTTTGTGATGTTGAATTTTGACCTAAGCTTTCGTCGAATGTAATTCACCCCCAAACTTGTTGAGTACAGTGTCGCTTAGGATTTTCAAAAATATTTGTTACCTACAAAAGTTTGACAAATAATTAAGAGGAAAGTAAACAAATAAAGTAAATAAATACAAGTAAATTAAAAGAGAAGAAATTTGGGTTGCCTCCCAAAAAGCGCTTGGTTAAAGTCGTAAGCTCGACTTTTTGATACAATTACTCCGGGTTTGCAAGAGGGATGGATGACTTCTCATTTTCATAATGACCCCCCAAGTATGGCTTTAAGCGTTGCCCATTTACTTTGAAGTTCCCTTTACTTCCATGATAAAGTTCGACCGCTCCATGTGGGAAGATTTGAGCAATGGTGAAAGGTCCCGACCATCTAGAGCGGAGTTTACCGGGGAACAATCGAAGTCTTGAGTTGTAGAGAAGTACTTGTTGCCCAACTTGGAAGTCCCGCTTCACAATGTTCTTGTCATGCCACCTCTTTGTCTTCTCTTTGTAAATCCGAGCATTTTCATATGATTCAAGGCGGAATTCATCAAGCTCATTGAGTTGGAGTAATCTTTTCTCACCGGCCAACTCCATATCAAAATTCAAGACTTTTGTTGCCCAATATGCACGGTGCTCAAGCTCAACCGGAAGATGACATGCTTTACCAAATAGTAGTCGAAATGGAGACATACCAATGGGGGTCTTGAAAGCGGTGCGGTATGCCCATAATGCATCATCCAATTTCTTGGACCAATCTTTCCTCGAGGCATTCACCGTCACTTCAAGGATCTTTTTCAATTCTCTATTTGAAATTTCAACCTGCCCACTTGTTTGCGGATGATAAGGAGTGGATATTCGATGTTTGACTCCATACTTGGTCAAAAGTGAGTCGAAGAGGCGGTTACAAAAGTGTTTTCCTCCATCACTAATGATAGCTCGAGGGGTGCCATAACGAGTAAAAATATTCTTCTTTAAAAATTTCACCACCACTCGAGCATCATTTGTGGGGAGTGCCACCGCTTCTACCCACTTCGACACATAGTCTACTGCAACTAGAATGTATTGATTAGAAAAGGACGATGGAAAAGGTCCCATAAAATCAATACCCCAAACATCGAATATCTCCACCTCTAAAATAGAATTTAAGGGCATTTCATTTCGGTTAGAGATATTACCTAATCGTTGGCATCGGTCACATTTGGACACAAGTGTGTGAGCATCTTTGAATAAAGTGGGCCAATGAAATCCCGATTGAAGAACCTTTGATGCAGTTTTTACGGCACCAAAATGGCCTCCATAAGGCGATGAGTGACATTGTTCAAGAATCTTCTCCATCTCCTCCTCGGGCACACACCTTCTCATGATTTGATCTGGACCCCTTTTGAACAACAACGGGTCATCCCAAAAATAATGCTTGATATCCGCAAAGAACTTCTTCCTTTGTTGATAAGAGCGGTCCGGGGGAATGATGCCACTTGCAAGAAAATTCACATGGTCCGCATACCATGGCACACTAGCAGCTTGCAAAAGATCCATGATTTGGAAAATTTGCTCATCTGGGAATACCTCACTTATTTCTTCATCCAAAATTTCCTCGGTTTGCTCAAGTCTAGATAAGTGATCAGCTACAAGATTCTCCGTCCCCTTCTTGTCACGAATCTCCAAATCAAACTCTTGGAGGAGAAGAACCCATCTAATTAACCGCGGCTTGGCATCCTTCTTTTCCAATAAATACTTGAGGGCCGAGTGGTCGGTATACACAATCACCTTGGAGCCAATAAGATATGACCGAAACTTATCAAAAGCAAAGACCACAGCTAGCATTTCCTTCTCGGTAGTAGCATAATTCAATTGAGCATCGGTCAAGGTCCTACTAGCGTAGTAGATGACATGCAAGAGTTTGTTCTTCCTTTGCCCCAATACAGCCCCCACGGCATAATCACTTGCATCACACATAAGCTCAAAGGGCAAACTCCAATCCGGAGCCACAATAATTGGTGCCGTGATGAGTTTCTCTTTAAGAGTGTTAAAAGCTTGAAGACACTCTTTAGAGAAATCATATGTGGTACTCTTCTCAAGCAATGAACACAGTGGCTTCGTGATTTTTGAGAAGTCTTTGATAAACCTCCTATAAAATCCCGCATGCCCCAAGAAGCTTCTTATACCTTTTACCGAGGTTGGGGGAGGTAATTTTTCGATAACTTGAATTTTTGCCTTATCAACCTCAATCCCCTCACTTGAAATCCGGTGTCCAAGAACTATCCCCTCACGAACCATGAAATGGCATTTTTCCCAATTTAAAACCAAGTTGGTGTCCTCACATCTTTTTAGCACCATCCTCAAATTATTCAAACAATCATCAAATGAAGTACCAAAAACTGAGAAGTCATCCATAAATACCTCAATAAATTTCTCCACCATGTCGGAGAAAATAGCCATCATGCACCTTTGGAAAGTAGCGGGGGCATTGCAGAGACCGAAGGGCATCCTCCTATATGCAAAAGTTCCATATGGGCATGTGAATGTTGTCTTTTCTTGATCCTCCGGGGCTATAGAAATTTGATTATAGCCCGAATACCCATCTAGGAAGCAATAATGAGAGTGACCAGCCAATCGTTCAAGCATTTGATCGATGAATGGAAGGGGAAAATGATCCTTCCTAGTAGCATTGTTGAGCTTGCGATAATCAATGCAAACTCTCCACCCCGTCACTGGCCTTGTTGGAATAAGCTCATTATGTTCATTTTCCACCACGGTAACACCTCCTTTCTTTGGCACTACCTGTACCGGGCTCACCCATGCACTATCCGAGATTGGATAGATAATAACCGCATCAAGCCACTTCACCACTTCGGCTCTTACCACTTCCTTCATGTTCGGATTTAACCGACGTTGATGCTCCACCGAAGGTTTGAAATCATCCTCCATAAGGATTTTATGCATGCATAACGAAGGACAAATACCTCGAATATCCGAGATGGTCCATCCAATAGCCTCCTTGTGCTCCCTTAATACCCGAAGCAATTTGTCTTCCTCCACCGCATTCAACAAGTTAGAAATAATGACCGGAAGGGTAGAAGATTCCCCCAAGTAAGCATACCTCAAATGAGAAGGAAGAGGCTTTTGATCGAGGGTAGGTGCCTTCTCGAGAGATGGTAGGGGTTGTGAAGAACTCTTTTTCAATTCCTCAAAGTAGGGGGCCCTCTTGTGTTGATATTGTGGTGATGCCTCCAAATAATGAGCCATTTGTTCAACTTCATGATCATCATCCTCAATAGTCAAAGAGTGGGCAATGCAAGACTCCAATTGATCCTTAGAAATCCCACGGTTGAAGGAATTTACCACTAGATGATCAATTACATCCACCCGAAAGCATGAGTTGGACTCCGAGGGGTATTTAATGGCCTTCAACACATTGAAGGTGACTTGCTCATCTTGCACCCTCAAAATCAATTGCCCTTCTTGCACATCAATGAGCGCTCTCCCGGTTGCTAGAAATGGCCTTCCCAATATGATTGGAATGTCATGATCTTCCTCCATGTCTAGAATAATGAAGTCCGCCGGAAAGATGAATTTATCCACCTTCACAAGAACATCCTCAATGATCCCCCGAGGATATTTGATAGACCTATCCGCCAATTGTAAAGACACAGTGGTTGCTTTAGCTTCCCCCAATTCCAATTTCCTGAAAATGGACAAAGGCATCAAATTAATGCTAGCACCAAGATCACATAAAGCTTTACTAAAATTAACATCACCAATAGTGCATGGAATAGTAAAACTCCCTGGGTCTTTAATTTTTGGAGGAAGCTTGTTTTGAATGATGGCACTACATTCCTCAGTTAGCATCACCGTCTCATGCTCTTCAAGCCTTCTTTTGTTGGATAGAATATCCTTCATGAACTTGGCATAGCTTGGCATTTGAGCTAATGCATCGGCGAAAGGAATGTTGATGTGTAGCTTCTTGAATACTTCCAAAAATTTGGCAAATTGACTATCAAGCTTTTGCTTTTGCAACCTTTGAGGAAATGGAATAGGAGGCACATAAGCCTTGATCGGTGTTGGAGCCTTTGATGTGGATGCTTCCGGCTCACTTTCCTTTGGCAACTCAACAATTGGTTCGGATGCTTGAATATGCTCATTTTCTTCAATGAGAGCCTTGTTTGATTGAGTTGTTGGTTGTGGGGCCGTGATCTCGAGAAATTGCACCCCGCTCCTTGTTGTAATAGCTTGAACATTTTCCCTAGGATTTGTTTCGGTGTTGCTAGGCAAAGCTCCTTGTTGCCTTTCCGAGAGAAGTTTAGCTATTTGGCCCACTTGCTTCTCCAAATTTTTCAAAGAGGCATCATTGCGTTCTTGATATTGCAATTGATGATTTGCTAGCTTGGTGATAGCCTCTTCCCATCCTTCTTTCTTCTCTTGTGGCTTTGGATTCAACACATTGTGATTGTTGCCATAAGATAGATTAGGATGATTTCTCCAACCGGGATTGTATGTAGGAGCATATGGATTGAATCCTTGGCGTTGGAAATTTTGAGCATAAGCAACTTGCTCGGTAGATGAAGAACCACTTGCCACCAATGGACACATAGAGCTTTGATGATTAGCCCCACATATATCACATACCGGAGGGGCTTGAACCATATTGACGGGCCTAGAGGTTGAAGTAGATAACCCTTCCACTTTCTTGGCTAAGGATTCAATTTTTGACAAGACAAGTGCATAATCATCACCTCCACGTGCACCACCAGAATTCCTTGGTGCACTTCTATCCGGCCACATTGCACTTTGTTCACTCATGATTTCAAACAAATCATAAGCTTCCCGAATGCTCTTTGTTTTGATGGACCCATTAGAGGATGAGTCCACATTTGAACGGCAAGGAGGAGTCAGCCCGGCATAGAAGTGGTTGACTTGTTACCCCAATATAATTCCATGATTTGGGCACTTCCTAAGCATATCCTTGAATCTCTCCCATGCTTCATGAAAGCTCTCCATCTCGAATTGTTGAAATGTAGTAATATCATGCTTGAGTTTAGCAACTCTAGATGGTGGGAAAAATTTTGTAGTGAACCTTTGGACAAACTCCACCCAAGTCGTGATACTCCCCGGAGGCAAAGTGTCAAGCCATTCTCTTGCTTTATCCTTCAAAGTATGTACAAATAATCTCATCCGGATTGCCTCCACATTCACACCCTCATAGTTGAAGTTGCTACAAATCTCTAGGAACCGTACCACATGAGCATGTGGATTTTCATCGGTCCTCCCATAGAATGAGATGGTGTTGGAGAATAAATTGATGACATCCGGCCGAAGTTGGAAATTTGGATGATTGTAGGAGGGATAGACAATGCTTGATTGATTCTCGAAAATAGGAGGATTCATGAAATCTCCAAAAAGCATGTCTTCTTCATTAACAACGGGCTCTTGAGCTCTAGCCGCTTGAGGAACAAAATCGGGTGGGATTCCACCCCTTGGAGGAATTGCAGCTGGAGCATTAAGCTCGATGTTAACTCTTTCTCCTTCCATCCCAGCAAGAAGTTGTCTCCTAGCTTCCCGTTGTTCCCTTAATCTACGTCGAAAAGTCCCCTCGATATCCGGATCTATTTCAACTAGATCAAGACTTCTACTTCGACGCATGTACAATTAACAACCTAGAACAACACAAGAAATTAGAAGATTTCTTTCACAAAACACAACAAAAGAAAATTTGTACAAGAAATAAAAGTAACCAATAGTTAAAACTAATATCAACTAAAATGTAATTTAAATAGAAACAATCCCCGGCAACGGCGCCAAAAACATGTTCGCTACAAACACACCGCAAGTGCACGAGTCGCATACAAGTGATAGTGGACTAAATGAGTCCGGTTTATCGATCCCACAAGGATTGTCTATTTCAACTACACTCTAGTATAATTAATTTTAACAAGAAACACACACAATAAAAGTTTGTTTTGGGAAAGTTTTCGTACTAAAATTAAAGTTGCAATTATAAATAAATAACTAGAAAAATAGTGATGAAAAGATGATAAAGGAGTGTTGGGATTCTTGATTCCACTTGACCATTACCTAATTGAATTATCAACAAGCACATAGAAACGCAATTCATTAATCATGTTAGACCCGATTTTCCAAGCTTAGCCAATTACCTCTCTCGAGTGAAATCAACCCTAATTAGTGGCATTAACCTACTATATCTCTATGTCGATTAAAAACACACCAATTGCATTAAACCTTTGTGAAAATAGCTCAATGGATCATCTAGGGTTTTAGGTATATCTCTATCCTAAACAAGAACCTAGAGCAAATATTGTATTGATCTAGAATACACAACAATTTCTCAATAATTGCACATCCCATGAAACCTAAGCATATATGTGGCCACAATAAATGCTAGTCAATAAATACAACAATAAATGCACAAGATAATAAAAAGCTTAAATTCTTAATACAAGCATTAAACTCAATCAAGTTAGGTCAAGCTTCATCAATAATCCCAACACTTTCAATTTAGCTAAACATGCGTTCGAAAATTAAAAATAACATGAAGCAGTAAAATAAAACCCGGAATTGGAAGATTGTTGAAATCTGCATTATAGTCCTCCAACTATCAAACTATTGCAAATTAGTCCCTGCACTTTAAATCATTTGCAGTTCAGTCCCTAGTAATGTTTATGTCTGAAATCAGCACTTCCAGCAATTCTTTCCTAGTTGCAGCAGTAATTTCAGCAGTTAACAGATTTCCAGCAAGCAAGATTTCAGCAATTCCAGCATTCAGCAACTTTCCAGCAGATTTCCAGCAGGCAGCAGATTTCACAGCAGTCAGCAGCAGCAGCAGCAGGCAGCACTTTCCAGCAGGCAGCAACTTTCCAGCAGCAGCAATGTTTCACAGCAACCAGCACTCTGATTTTCAGTTCAGCCTCCCTAGCAGCAGCAGCAGCTCCTCCCAGCAACAGGTATCTCCAGCAATTTCACAGCTTTTTTCCACAGCTTGCAGTCCAGCAGCAGCTCCACTCTGCTTCTCCAGCAACTTGTGCAGCAACTCCAGCAGCAGTTGAACCAGGCAGCAAACCAGCAGCTTGTGCAGCAACTCCAGCAGTAGTTGAATCAGGCAGCAAACCAGCAACAGCCCTGTCACAGCTGTTTCCACTGGTTTCCAGCAGCTGCAACCTGGTCTCCTGTGTTTCCAGCAATCAACTGCAACCTCAGTTCCTTCCTCAGGATGCTTCCAGTAGTAATTAAAGCAGTCCAGCAGCAGTGACCACCAGGAATCAACACACCAGTAGCAACAGTCTGTCACCCAGCTACCTCTCCAGCTTCCCCCCTGGTTTCACTCTGCAGTCCTCTTTTTTCTCCCCCCGTCTCCTGCATATCCTCTGTGTATCTCTCTCTATATAATACATATCTCCAGCAATTGAATACTAAAGTCCAGGTTGCTCTCACCACTCAGGTTCCCCTTCAATTCCAGCCCATGCTCCTTTTTCCTTTTTTCCATACTCTCCATCACGCATTGTTTCATTCCAGCCATGCATTCCTGTCTTTTTCCTTCTCATGCCCTTCAACAATTGAAACCTTTCAATTTGGTCCCTTGGTTAATTGCACAGCTTGTCTAAAACTTCCCGGAAGTGACAAAATGGTCCCCGAACTTCCAATTTTCAGCGTAATTGCACTTCTTTAGTGGTTTGTTTGGCCTCACTTGAATATTAACCTATTAATCACAAAATATGCATAAATTAGTAGATATTTGCTCAAGATATTCCAAAATATACTAATTTAAAGGTATAAAAAGTGTATAAAAATGCACTTAACAGTAGTCAACCCACTTCTGTTGGAAGTGCTTCAGTTCGAGTTGGAGATTTTGTGCCGTACACACCAACAAGTACACCGACTACTTCAGAATCAGAAATTCCACCTGAGGTAAATCCATCTCCTATTCATACGAATTTAGTTGATGATGAGGAGACAATTGCTGAAAATAGAAAAAGAAGAAAGAGTTCTTCAGTGTGGCAACATTTCAAGCTACAAAAAATTAATGATGTGTACAAAGCTATTTGTAATAAATGCAAGAAACAATTAGGGGGTGAGTCAAAAAATGGGACAAGTCATTTACATGCTCATTTGGAAAGATGCCCTCTTCAAGGTCAAAAAGATGTGAAACAGATGCTATTGAATCAGTTTAAAGAACCTAGTGGTAAGGTTGCAGTGGGGGCGTTTAATTTTGATCAAGATAAAGGTAGGAAGGAACTTGCTAATATGATCATCCTACATGAATATCCCCTTTCAATGGTTGAGCATTCTGGGTTTAGAAAATTTTGTAGTACAATTCAACCATTATTTAAAGTTGTTTCTCGTAATACCATCAAGAGTGACATACTAAAGATTTATGATTACGAGAGATTAAAAGTAATGGGCTTGTTAGAGGGGATCAAAAGTAGAATTGCAATCACTACTGATATGTGGACGTCCAATCAAAAGAAGGGATTTATGGCTATCATCGCAAATTACATAGATGATTCTTAGAGGCTTCAAAGCCGAATTTTGAGGTATTATAACTTCAAAAACTACATTTTTTATATATTCTCATACATTTTCGTAAATTTATATATTGTCTTATTAATTTTTCATTATGGATGTAGGTTTATATATGTCCCTTGTCCCTACACTGCTAATTCACTTTGTACTGTACTGATGGATTGTCTATTTGAATGAAACATTGACCAGAAATTGTCCACATTAACCGTCGATAATTGCACCATGAATGATGCTATGATCAATATTATGTTAGATAAACTTTCTGGTTCTTCTCTAATATTGAATGGTGAATTTTTCCACTTGCGGTGTTGTGCACACATCCTAAACCTGATAGTAAAGGATGGTTTAGAGATCATTAACCCTAGTGTTGAGAGAATTCGTGATAGTGTTGCATACTAGTCAGCAACTCCAAAAAGAGTTGAAACATTTGAGGCAGTTGCAAGACAATTGAAAATTCCATGTGAAAAAAAGTTAGCCCTAGATTGCAAGACTCGATGGAACTCTACATATCTAATGATTAGTACTAATTTACTTTATAAGGAAGTTTTTGCTCGCCTAAGGCAAAGAGAGTCTCAATATAGAAGTGTACCCAATGAGAGTGATTGGAAATTAGCTACCGAGATTTGTGATAAGTTGGAGCTATTTTATGAAGCAATTGAATTATTTTCGAGTACAAAATATCCTACTGTCAATCTATATTTCCCAAATATTTGTGACACAAAGTTGGCAATTCGTGATTGGAGCACATCGTCTTGTGATGAAGTCAAATGGATGGCAGAAAGTATGAAGGAAAAAATTGACAAATATTGGAGTGATATGCATGGGATTCTAGTTGTTGCAACTGTATTGGATCCAAGGTACAAGATGAAACTAGTTGAATACTATTTCCCTTTGATTTTTAAAGATGGGGCTCACGAAGAGGTTGAAAAGGTTAGAGCATTTTGTCACAAGTTGCTCAAAGAGTACAAGAGTCCATTTAATTTGTGCGAAAACACATCTCAATCTTCATCATCTTTGCAATCTGAGTCATCTTCCACCGTTAGAAAACATTATCGCATATCTGGTTTTGATGAATTTGTTAGCCATTCCATTGTTGCTGATCATGTAAAAACAGAGTTTGATGTTTTTTTAGATGAGCCGGTATTGCCAAGGATGGATGGTTTTGATTTATTAACATGGTGGAAAGCAAATTCAATAAAATATCCGCCTTTGCACAAGGAAAAGATTTATTAGCCATTCCAGTATCTACCGTTGCGTCTAAGTCAGTGTTTAGTCAAGTGGTAGATTTGTAAGCCCACATTCAAATAGGCTTCACCCGAAAACTTTAGAAGCTTTAATGTGCGCTCGAAATTGGCTTTGGGATGATATTCATGGTAAGCCATAAGCTTTTTTTTTTTTTCTAATGTATTTGAGTTTATTTCTAACTATTTCTCCATTGTATGTAGAAAATTCTGCTCATTCATCATACTTTGGAGCTTGTGCAAGGTTTAGTGAGGAGGATGTTGACGAGGTGCAATTTTTGTTCGAATATTTAGTTATGACTATTGTGAATTACAGTAAATGTTGTTATATTATTACTCTACTCACATTCTTATTTATTGTATAGGAATCAACAGTGACATATGCTACTAATAATACTTGTGGCGGGGAAGAATGAAGTATAAAAGTCCAGAAACAAAATGTTTGTTGTTCTCAAGTGTTAACGTCGGGAAACCGAAAAAATAATTTATTTTGTTTTTGTATAATCGTACTGTAATATATTAATATTATTATACTCATAATATTATTTGCTGAATTCGGATTTTAAATTTTAGAATTTGGATATTGTTTGAATTTCGCATTTGAATTTGAGATATTGTTTGCGAAATTTGTTTAGTATTGTTATGTTTTCTTTTTTAGTTGAACTTGCTAATTTATATTTAAATGGTTATTAACTGCACTGAACCGACACGCAAACCGAAACCACACCGACCTGATTTAGGCGGGTATGGGGCTGTTATGGTATAGATAGAAAATTGGTGGTTCGGTTATGGTTTTGGACGAACCGAAACCGAACAAAACCGTTGCCATCACTATATGGAATTGAGTTCCTGATATTCTCAATTCTGGAATAATTTGAGGGTTAACCCTAGGATGTAAAGGCTATTGGACTTCCCCCAAGGAAGCTTGGATCAATTTTGGAAGGACCTTACAAAGTCATACGCCAAAAACAAGGAGAATTATATGGTCCACTGGACCTTTCGAGAAGACCACTTCCCAGGCCATTGAATGTCAATAATCTTAAGATTTACTACAAGTAGTGGGACCAAGCCATGTTGCTTTCCTATTTTCTATTTATTATTTATTTAATTTAGTATGGGTTTGCACACCCCAATCTTTGCTGGTTTCTTTTATTTAAATTTTACAAGATTGCCTACGCAAAAACCTTTGCATCTGTATTAGATAGGAAGTGTTTTTACATCATGATTAAAAAGCAAAAATAATAAAATAAAACGTTCATTGAAAACAACAAGAAGAAAGGAAAGCATGCAGTAAGTCTCAATTCTTCAATTATCTTCAATTCACGCCCATTTGCGATGCTTGATTTTCCAAGAATTTGTTGATGAATTCTCTATTGTGGCTCGTTCTTTGGAGAGGCAAAGGTTCTGATTTCGTGCATCTATGTATAAAGGTATTGGAAAGACCTAGGTCAAAAGAGAAGAAAACCATATAAAAATCGCGGAAAAAGCCCAAGTCGCGGCCCAACGAAAAGCCGCGCGATAGCGTGGTTTAAAACATAGCGATTGCGTGGACACAGCTATAACTCTCGGGTGGAAATTTTACTACCTCGAGCGATCGCGAGGTGTTAAATTCTGCAATTGTGACCTTTAATTATTCTTGGTCCTCCACTTTCAATTGTTGCAATTTAGTCTTTCCCATCACTTGTTTCGTTCCTCATCTTTTGAGATATTTTCTGCAAAATAAACAAATGAACAAAAATTAAATAGCATAAATTCTAAAACGACACTATTCTAATTTAGACATATAAATAAGTGTATAAAATACACTTATCAAATACCCCTAAACTAGAACTATTGTTCGTACTCGAACAATGTAAAGCTAAACTAATAAATCAAAATAACAAAATGCAATTATTTTTGTTATGTCAACATGTTTACCAAATGCCTCTATAGTCGAAATCAATTCACACTTTCAGCAAGAGCTATGAACAACATAGTAAAATAATTTCTAGTAATCTTATGCCAGATTTTCAAGTATGTGTGTGAATAGCTAAAGTCGAACTCCTACTCATCTAAAGGATATACTTAACACTGTGTAACTTTTTATGCATAATCAAGCCCGAATCCCATGTGGTCACCCTAATGAATCTAATGATTTTCCTTGCATCGCTCATGGATGATCACAACTTACTACTTTTCTCTTGAATCCCAAGGTCACTTCTATTCATGTGGTTTCTAAAAATAAAAAATTTGAATTTTTTCACACCAGGTGGTCAAAATTAGCTAGGTCTGCCCAAACAATCAATGGTAAGCGGTTCCCTAATCCATGCCTTTTGTATCAAAGTCTCAATCAACAAGCTTATACCAAGTAATTTTTTATTATTATTATGGATGACTTTTTCTTTTATATCCATGTCTTTTATCATCTTTGTGCAGAACTTTTCATACTTGCTTTCTATATGACCTATGTAGCGAGCTTTAAGTCGGTAACTCCCAGCCACACGACTTTAGGGCACCAGGTTTGAAAGACCCCCAAACTTAATTACTCGAGTCATAAAGGCTTAAACAGAAAAGTCAAAGATGTTTTATTGTCTTACGTGTAAGTCCACTCTCCGTACTTGCTTTCTAATTGACACCTATAGCGAGCTTGAGGTCAATAACTCCCAACCTAGACGACTTTAGGGCACCAAGTTTGAAAGACCCCTCAGACTTAATCACTCGAGTCAACAAGGCATTTGAAGAGCAAAATAAAACTTTCAGCGTTTTTCTATTTTCATGCTAGCAATGGTTTATATTCATTAACCAAGGCCTCTTCAACAAATGATATATTTCAGGAACTACAGACCATTCAAAGTTCAAACATACCTTCACCACTTCTTCCCACCTCCAAACTGCTCTTGAGCAAGTTTAGATTCTAAGTTTTAAAGGTTGGGATGTCTCTAGATCTAAGTTTAAGGATTAATATTCATTCATATGTTCGAGGTACATAAAACTTTCCCACATGTGTTAAACAAACCCCTACACAAGTATTTATCCAATAATGGCTATATGTGCAATGTAGATGAAACCTAGCAAGTGATAACCAGTTCATAAAATTCATGTTTTCATGTTGTACACAATTTAAGCTAAAGCAAGATTTGATTCATACTACATCCTAGGCAATATACATGTCAACAAAATTTTTCAAGTATTTCAATTTTTTTTTTTTTTTAGTATCCCAATAGAAATTGAATGAAAACATAGAATGGATAGCATGAATATCATGAACATGGAATTAATGAGATTTTTCACCCCCAAACTAGAAAGAAACATTGTCCTTAATGTTTGTCAAAAAGATTCAACAATGTAAAACAAGACAAAGGAGAGATAACGAGAACTTCCCAAGTGTAATGGAGATGTTTTGTTGCCTTGAAGCTTCCATATTTGAAATGTATTTGGATGAACTTGACCATATTCTTGCTTTGCTCAACTTAGTTGGAAGTGTTTTGATTTGTTTTTTCCTTGCAAACAAAAGATAAAGAACATTAGAAGTCATAAACACCAATTAGAAACAATGTAAGCTCGAACCAACACCCCCAAACTAAAGATAAAGCAAAATCTTGAATTTTCAAAGATGGTCGATCACACGTATTCACACTTTGACATCGCCTAGAAAAAGACAAATTTTCCCAAGCCATCTTTTGATATGTTAATATTCACAGCATGATCTACAACATATTAAAAATTCAGGTCATTTGGAGTTCAATAGGGTCATGAAAAGCTATGGAAAAATAGGTGACGTGAAGCAGTTTTCAGGTGCAATGGCCTGCAGTGACCTTGCATTGGAGCTACCATGGTGCTAAATTTGTTTGCATGATTTTCATGCAATGAAGTGAACTAATTCATGAACTTAACACACACAATCAATGATAAACATATCATGAAGATAAATGCTCAGGACAATTTCTCATATTACAAAAATCTCTTTGTAGCATTTCATCAAACACTTCATGTACACTACAAAAATTAAAGAAGGTGCATCAATTTGGAAACATGGATTGACCAAAACTTTTACCTATTAAAGCACAAATCACATTCTCCAACAACTAATGTAAGCACATACTCTAATTCTTCTTAATTCAAAAATCACAAAATTATAGAAAGGTTAACAATTTGGCACAACCTTTGAAAAAGAAGAGGAATTCATACCATTTGTTTGATGTTGAAGTGATCTAAGCAACGATATTGATGCAACAACATGTTAATGATATGCTCAAATGATGAGAGATCATATTGGAAGTGATTTTGGGAGAGAACAATTTTGATCATTTTAAAAATGAAAGAATGATAAAAAGCCTTTAAAATGCCGATTTTGGTCCCAATACAGCAACGCGATCGCATGGCTAGAGTGCCCCTGAACGTGTGGTGTAATTCTGTAGCGAAATACTAATTTTTATGTAGTCATGTGATCGTGCAGGCTTACTGCCCAGCTATCGCGTGGTTTACCGATAGAAAAGAAAATTTATTTTAATTTTGGATTTCCAACTCGATTTTTACCCTCTAATCAATTCACGATCTACATTATGCTTTCCTAAAAATTTTCTTCATGTTATAAACTAGTGTGTGTGTGTGTGTGTGCGCGCGCGTGTTTGGGATAACAAATTAAAGCCTAGTCTACCAAAATGTGCTAAATAAAAAACATACATAAATATGCAACAATAGACTAATATGCAAAAATGTTCTAACAAGTATCCTGAAAAATACTCAAACAAGTTACCTACCATGCATATATCTAAAAACAAGTAATTAAAATAAAACTCGAAGCCTAATAAGTAAAAAGGTAAGAAATTGGGTTGCCTCCCAAAAACATACCTAAATATGCAACAATAGACTAATATGCAAAAATGTTCTAACAAGTATCCTACAAAACACTCAAACAAGTTACCTACCATGCATATATCTAAAAACAAGTAATTAAAATAAAACTTAAAGCCTAATAAGTAAAAATGTAAGAAATTGAGTTGCCTCCCAAAAACATACGTAAATATGCAACAATAGACTAATATGCAAAGTGTTCTAACAAGTATCCCGCAAAACACTCAAACAAGTTACCTACCATGCATATATCTAAAAACAAGTAATTAAAATAAAACTTAAAGCCTAATAAGTAAAAAGGTAAGAAATTGGGTTGCCTCCCAATGAGTGCTCCGTTTTAAGTCCCAAGCCCGACTTTTTGCACATTCAAATCATGGAGGCATAAATGATCCTCTTGAAGCTTTGCACTGCTTGCAATTCCCTACCTTGCATATCTCAACCCGTTTTCTCACTTTCTTGAATTCCAAAACCTCCTTATTAACTGTTTGTTGAGGAAAATTAGTCTTTTCTTCATTCTTCAAGTTATTCCTATCCTTCTTCTCCTCCTCCATTAACCCCTGATTTGTCATCCAAAAATTCTATTTTTTAATCCTATCCTGCAAATTTTCCTCTGGTCTCTCAACTACTTCCTCCACTTTGAAGCAACTTTTATTTTGCACTTGAGGATCCTATTTTGGCTTGATACTAAAAATTACTTGCTCGTTCTCCACCCTCAATATGATTACTCCTTTCTCTATGTCAATTAGAGCTCATCTCGTGGCAAGAAATGGCCTTCCAAAGATAAGAGGCATCTAAGTGTCTTCCTCCATGTCCAGGATCACAAAGTCAATTGGAAAGAAGAATTTATCCACCTTCATAATAACATTTTCAACAATCCCGTTGCTGTATTGACCTATTCGCCAGCTTCAATGTGATATTCGTTGGTTTAGGCTCCCGTAAACCAAGTTTCCTATACACAGAAAGAGACATTAAATTAACACTGGCTCCTAAGTCACATAAAACGTTATCAAAACTAAAATTACCAATAGTGCAAGGGATAGAGAAAATTTCTGGATCATTCAATTTTTGTGGTAATTTCTTTTGAAGTATTGCTGTAACGCCCCGAGTTCCGAGGAGCGCGGGAACGTCACTTTTCTAAATTCTTGAATAAACTTTGTTGCGGAAAAATGATTAAATATTAAATATCGCATTTATCGAATAAAAATTTAGCGATAATTCAAATGGAATAAGTATTTTCGTACAAATTTGTAAAAATGACAATTCTTGATAAAATGAAATAATCATTTCAAAGTTCACGACTTTTAGAAAAAAAATATCAATTTGAAATTTGCCGTCATTGCCCATCACTCGCCACCGTCTCCGAAATCTGCAAAATTGTTTAAAATAATGGGTTGAGCATTTCAAAAATGAAATACTCAGTAGACTCATCGCCAATAATTAATTTACAAGATAATTGAACAAGAAAATTATGCAAATAATGTAGTGACATTCTTTTCTTATTCATAGGCATCACATAGTGAACGCAAATGAACACATTCTTTTCTTTTCTTGGCTAGCAGATAAGTTATGCCCAGCATAACATAATTTCTTTATCTCAAAAGAGATATTCTTTTCTCATGCAATAAAGCATATAAGTTATGACAAGCATAACATAATTCTCAATTTATCTCATGAGAGACATTCTCTTCTATTCTCATGCAATTAAGCATATAATCGCGTAAATTCACATAAAAACATGCAATTATAATCTAAACCAATTAGTGGGGGCGAGTCTACCTTAAATCCGACGAGTGCACAGTTGAGCGGGAAATGATTTCAAATTCTTTAATTCTCCTATGAGGGTTGAAATAATAGATTTTAAAAATGAAGGAACTGATTTAAACTCATTTAAAACTTAAGGGACTGTTCTTTCAAAATATAATAAGACTAGGGACTGAATTAAATAGTTTTGATACTTGAGGGGCTAAAATAATAACCTTTGAAATTTAAGATTTAAAATATTTAAACTGTAGGGACTTTTTTTTTAAAAAAAAAAACTTGGGGACTGAAATGATAACTTTGGAAACTTGGGGCTTAAAATATATAACATTTTAATTAAAAGGGACTGGAATGAAATAACTTTAAAAGCTTGGGGACCAAAGTTGTAATTTTCGAAAATCAAAATATTAAAATAAAACTTTACTCATTTTTTCCCCAAATTCGTATAGAAAATCAGATTCCTTCCCTTCTCGTTTCAAAATTTCAGACAGACGATGGCAATGATCGACCCATCTTCAATCACTACTGCCGGCGCTCGTGCGTCGGTCGGTTACAGCGGTATTACCGCCATCATTTGGCGGTGGTGGAAATGGTTTTGGGTGCAAAAACGAAAGCAACAACCGGGGCTGGGAGTGGCGATTAGGCTGCGAAGAACCGGCGATACAACCGGCTGAAATCAGACCAGAGAGGGTTCGAGATTGGGTAAGGTTCTGGGCTTCGATTCTTCTCAGTTTTGGGTTTTTAATTTGGGTTTTGATTTTGAGTTTTTGGGCTGACTTTGGAGTTGGCTGCGTGGTGGTTTGGCGATGGAGACGGAGGTGAGTTGGAGGTGGATATGGTGATTGAAGTGGTGATTCTGATGTTTGGTCGAGGTGATGGTGACTGGCTGCGGTCGACCGGTGACACTAGGTACTGGCCGTGGTGGTGACGGTGATGATTGGTGTTTGAGGTTGATTGGGCAGTGGTGATTTTTCTTGGAGGTGGCGATTTGGTAATTGATTTTGGATGATTGATGGGAAATCTGGAGTTGGGCAGGGGTGGTTTTCGTGTGGTGGCGATAATGGCTGCTCGGTTCTGGATGCGGTGATGATGAATGCAGACGGTGGGTGTGCAGATGATGCTTGGTTGCCTGGCTGCGGGAGGGGACTGCAGTGGCTGTGTTTGGTGAATTGATGATGATGGTTGTGGTGGTGTCCTGTGAGGGAGGGAATGGATTGATCTGAACAGTAATGTGTTAGGGCACAAATTTCTAGGTTGGTAAGTGGGCCAGCTTGGGCTAAAGAATTTATAATTGGACTGAAAATATTTAAAATTGGATTACATAATTTTTGACCCAAAATAACCAAATATTGGACTTAATAAATTGGACTCAAAAATTATTATATATTTGGATTTAAAACTGATAAAGAATTTGATACTTTAAAATATTCGAGATTGGACTCGATTTGAGTATATTTTTAAATTTATTTTACAATGGCTAGACGAACACGCTTCACAGTTAAAAGTAAAAATTCGGGGTTAAATCTTAGCGACACGTTTTTTCGAGAAACACTATTTTTACATTATTTAAAATTTCTCGATCGCTACAATAGCGTTGCACTCCTCACTCAGTACTATTGTCTCAAAATCCACCAACTTTCTTTTGATAGCATCTCCTTCATGAACTTTAAGTAAAGTGGCATTTGGGCAAAAGCTTCAGCAAACGAATATTTATGTGCAGTTTCTTAAAAATTTCCAAGAATTTACCAAACTATTGTTCCAACTGATGCTTCCTTTGTCTTTGTGGATATGGAATCGGAGGCATATATGCCTTGACTAGGGGTCGAACTCTAACTTGTTCTTCAACTTGTTCTTGAGCTTCTGAAGTAGATCCCTGTTCTTTCTCACTTTTTTGTTCTTCCTCCACATTCTCCCTCTATTTCTTCTTCTTTTCATATTTTTCAACAGTTACTTCAGGTAATTGAACCCCACTCCTTGTTGTTATTACATTTACATGTTCACGTGGATTTATTTCAGTGTTACTTGGTAACTATCCTGGCTGCCTGTCTACTCTACTAGCTGCCAACTTCCCCATCTGTTTTTTCAAGTTTTTAATTTCAGCTGCATGATTCATTATTTCACCATTCTGACTTTTGACCAGCTGGATTAACGTTTCCATGTTCTCGGCCATAGTTTTCTGATTGTTGCAGTTGCTGAAATTCAGGTGGCTGCTGAATATTTTGATTGTTAGACCATGAAAAATTGGGGTGATTCTTCCATTCTGGGTTGTAAGTTTGTGAATAAGAACCACCCTACTGCCTATTTCCCACAAAGTCGACTTATTCTGGATTTGATTGATTGTACTGTAATGGGCAGAAATTTACAGCGTGATATTTGAAACAAAAATCACACAGAGCTGTTTGAACTGAATTCACTGACTGCACACCCATACTGTCAATTTTCTTTGTCAAAGCATCCAGCTTAGCACTCAAAGCTGTAATTTTTCTAACTGCAACAATGCCCCCAGCCTTTGGTGTAGATCTATCAGAATACCACTAATAACTGTTAGTAGCCATCTTTTCAAAGATTTCAAATGCTTCTTCATACGTCATATCCATTACTAAGCCTTCAGCTGCTGAGTCAGCGTGCTTCTTGTTTTCATTTGTCAACCCATTGTAGAATATCTGAACTAAGATCCAATCTGTGATTCCATGTGTAGGACACTGTCTGATAAGCTTATTAAATCTTTCCCATGCCTCAAAGATTGATTCCCTTGATTGTTGACTGAATGATAAGATTTTACGCCTCAGCTTTGACATACGGCCAGGTGGGAAAAACTTATCTACAGATTTTTGGCTCATAGCTTCAAATGTAGTTATTGTGTGCAAAGGCAAAGAGTAGAACCAGGTTTTTGCTTTGCCCGCCAAAGAAAATGAGAATAACTTCAATTTTACGGCATCATCTGAAATTCAATTCATACGCTGCATATCACACAATTCCAGAAAGGTTCGAAGATGAGCATGTGGATCTTCATATGGCAATCCATGAAAAACGCACAAGTTTTGGATCAAGGAGATCAAGGAAGTCTTGATCTCAAAGTAATTTGCTCGGATTGCAGGAAGTACTATGCACATTCCAATGTTCCCCACTGGAGGAACCATATAGTCTCTCAATATGCACCTTCCACGATGTTGTTGCTGTCCATTCACAACTTCTAGTAGATTATATTGATTTTTCTGATTATCTTGAATTCTATCATCTGTCATGGCTAAATCTGTTTATTGATCTGTGTCCAACTGCTGTCTGTGCCTCTGTCGAAAAGTGTATTTAATTTCTGTATCAAGAGGAAGCAAATCAAACTACTTAGTCCTTCTTAACATAAATTAAATAAAATGAAAATGAAATACCAAAAATAGAAACAAAAAAAAAAAATAAAGCAAAATAAAGTTTAAAGTAAAGTAAGAACTAATATGTATTGATATTAATATAAAAACATCCCCAGCAACGGCTCCAAAATCTTGTTCACTGATATCTCGCGATGCGAAATATCCCCGCAAGTGTACGGGTCGTGAGAAGTAATAAAGTGGACCTAAGAGTTTGGATTGTCGTTCCCACAAGGATTGTTATTAAGTATTGAAATGTATTAGTTCCTATCCTTATTTGAACGGGCAAATTTGTTTGAAAATTTAAACTAGCACTAGAGAATTAATTTAAAGAAATAAATTGTGAGATTGCTTTTGTTTTAAAATTGATTGTAAAGTAGTTGGGAATCCCGATTTCACCTAACCAATTATATTAACTCCAATTCCAGTTTTATTTCCTAAATATGCACTCGGTCGAATTCACTAATGTATATTGAAATTCCTCTCTGGAGTTTAAATCAATTTTACCTAAATAAGTCAATCATGTATCTCTATAAAGGGTCTAATATTCCTTATCAAGATGCATAACATACAAGAATTCACACACAACCGCAGTAATAACAAAAGTATATATCTATCTCTTGTTCAAAATACCGGAATTATTACACGTTCTAAGTTATTAACTCAGCTCTCGAATTATGGAAATAACTCGATAAATAATGAATAAGTGGCCAATTCATTCACGCATTAAGAACAATAATAAATCAATACATGCAACAAATTACTAAAACAAAAAGAATATGAAATTAAAATAATCAACTAGATTACATCGTTTATCACAACATTGAATTTAGTTACACATCATGATTAAAAAGCAAAAACAATAAAATAAAACGTTTATTGAAAACAACAAGAAGAAAGGAAAGCATGCACCAAGTCTCAATTCTTCAATTATCTTCAATTCACGCCCATTTCCGATGCCTGATTCCCCAAGAATTTATTGATGAATTCTCTATTGTGGCTCGTTCTTCGGAGATGCAAATGTTCTAATTTCGTGCCTCTTATGTACTATATATAGGTATTGGAGAGACCTAGGTCAAAAGAGAAGAAAACGAGATAAAAATCGCAGAAAAGCCCAAGTAGCGGCCCAGCGGAAAGTAGCACGATTGCGTCGTTTAAAACCTAGTGATCGCATGAACACGGTTATAACTCTCGGGTGGAAATTTTACTACCTCGCGCGATCGCACGGTATTAAATCCGGCGATTGCGTGGTGAGACCCTTCAGTGCAATTTTCACTTTTTCAGTTGTATAAGTTAGTCCCTGACTTTTAATTGCAGCATTGGTCCTCTACTTTCAATTGTTGCGATTTAGTCCCCAAACTTTGGAATCTTTTCAATTTGCTCGTTTCAACTCTCAACTCCTTCAATTAGGTCCTCCAACTTTTGATTTTCTCTCTTTGGCACCAAGCATGCTTCTCGATTGACGTTACAAACTACTCATTCGCTCAATTAAGCTTCGAATAGCTTCCAATTGTGTGTTTTTCCCATCACTTGCTTCATTCCTCATCTTTTGAGATATTTTCTGCAAAGTAAACAAATGAACACAAATCAAATAGCATAAATTCTAAAACGAAAATAATATATTCTAATTTAGACATATAAATAAGTGTATAAAATACACTTATCATGCATGAATTACTTGATCACCAATTTGATGAATTGAGGGTTGTTTTCATAATCCGATAGGTGGGTTAACACCTAGACCAAGTAATAAAATTCGAAAATTGACAAAAGGATAGAGATACATAGTTGGGGTTGTCGTATTCTTTTGAATTCTTGTTGTTGAATGAATCTATTTAGGGCTTCCTCTGACTAATCACAGAGGTATGTGGTTGACCTATCTGGATAGAACCAATTTAAATTGGAGAGGGGGATTTTGGATAAAATTGTGAATTTGATTGAACACTAATTTCGGAACAATACATGAGATGAGAAATTTAATATAATAACAAAGTTACTATCGTGAGTTCCAACACTTTTAATTCATAAAAACAAAAATCAAATCTTTTATTTGCTTTATTAGTTTATTTTGATATTTAAGTGCTTTCACTAGTTTAAGGGTTCAAAATCAATTTTTTTGCATTTATTTGTAGTTTTAGGAATTAATTAATCAAAGCTAATAATAAATAAGTTAGTCCTCGTAGGATCGACAATTCGAACTTAAAAAGTCCACTTTATTATTTGTTCATGATATTGTGCATTTGCAATAAATATCACAACAGTTTCAACTCTCAATTTCTTCAATTGGGCCCTCCAGCTTTTGATTTCTTCACTTTAACTCCATGCACGTTTTTCGATTGATGTCATTGACCTCTCAATTGCTCAATTTAGCTCCAAAAGTCATCCAATTGTGCATAATTCCCATCAATTGCTCCATTCTCATGATCTTGAGATATTTTCTGAAATGTAAATAAATAAACACAAATTAAATAGCATTTATTCTCAAACGACAATATAATATTCTAATTTTGACATGTAAATAAATGTATAAAATACACTTATCAACATGCTATCACATTATGCAACATATACATGGTGTATTGAATACTCACTTAATTAATCAAATGACTCAAGTAATCATATTAATAAAATATTTCAAGTAAACATATCTTACTTCATTATTCAAATGAAACCATATATTTCGTGTAAACATATTTCACTCACTTATAATCATGTAATTCAGGTAAATATATTTCATTCATAGTTTAATAGATGAATCGATCCATGAATAACTCCTAAAATGACTTTTTTTTGGAATAAAAGTCTTTCAACTAAATTTGAGCAGAGTATGCAGAGAAACAAGTATATAACTCCTAGCACATAAATCTTCAAAAGTTGTATAGTATATCATTGGAAAGATCATTGCATTTGGGATTCAACTAACTTTACGATTTGTAAATCGGAGTTGTAAAACGAAAGGTATGGTTGAATGAAGTCAGGATGCCGGCCTATCCAGTTGGTGTCTACACCAACTGTTATGGTGTTAAGACCAAAATTCCTGATAGTCATCTTTCATCATTTTAAGCTCAGGTGTCGACACAAAACCAGTAGGTGTCAACATCAGGCATATTTTTAGAGTCTGAAATCTGATTTTCTTTATTTCTTTGATCCAAACTCATTTGTTTTGATAAAAGACTTTGAGAAAACATGTTTGGTGATACAAAGGAAGACTTGGGATGAATTGAAACAACAGTTTATCATAATTTCTTCATCTAGGATTTTGGAAGGAAGAAGATATTTTGGTAGTGTTTCTCTTTTTGATTTTCAAATGTAATGCTTTGATTCAAAAGCCTAGGTATTTATAAGATGAATTAGGTGCATGAATGGAAGAGAACTCATGTTCATAGGGGATTTCAGCCTTACTTTGTGATTAAGGAGTGACTAGACCCTTATCTTCCTAAACTGGAGGTGGAAGACCTCTTTCATGCAAGTAGATGGTGGGAAACATGGATATGATGAGTCATGGAAGCTATAAGTGCAGAGGTGGAATTGTAGGTAGCCACCTCATACTTGTTTACTCAAAAATTCCAGTTTCTTGTTGCCGTATTTGAGCATAAATTCGAGGTAGTAGATGATATTATTCAGAGTTATTGATACCATTTTGAAGTATTCACAAAGTACTTTCACGTCTGATTCACCATACGAGGAATGGTTAACTTAGGAAGAAGTTATGGCTTGCCGAAGTAGGCCATGTGAAACTATTTTCCTTTACCGTTCAGTAAAGTACAAACTTCAACAACTCACCTGGTAATGAGTTCCGGAGTGGCTCAACGAGCGTTGACCCGTTGCACGTGCCCGTAGGACCAATAACGAGACAAAGAGCCAAAGGAATCAAGCAGGCAATGCAAGGATTCATGCAAGCGTGGATGGACGAGTGCTCTAGTGCAAAGACTTCATTTACGTTGCATAACAATGTGGAAGAGGAGTCAAAGTTATTGCAATGCATTGGGATCAAGGAAGAACAAGAAATTGGGCAGCAGCTGATTCACGGCCGTAAAGCCTGAAATCACGGCCGTAACGGATTCATGGCCGTAAACCCAAAATTACGGCCATAACACTACAAAGGCGAAATTAAGCAGAATGGGATTCACGACCGTAAACCAAATCCTCACGGCCGTAAATAGATTTAGCAGATTTTATATTTTTTTGTTCAGAAGGTTGATTACGGCCGTAAAGGGCATTTTCACGGCCGTAACATATGTTTTCAATTTTAATCCGTAGCTTGCTTACGGCCGTAAGAGTATAAGTCACGGCCATAACTTGGCGCCGTAATTAAAACCTAATTTTGGGATTTTTAGTTTAGGTTGAATTCTAATTTATTTTTAGTTGCTTTATTTTGTTAAGCCTATATATATGGCTTTATTCAGCATTGTAAAACACAACTTTTATTCTTGAGATTAATGATATTGAAGGTGAGACATTCCCTTAATTTTCTTCGTGTTCTCGTCGAACAAATTGAACTTATCAAAGGATTTGACAACCTTTGTGGCGTTCCCCCTTTGTGGTTCTTATCTCCGCATCGTAACGGGTTTTGGGTTTAATATACCCATAGTTCTTGCGTCGTGAGGTCGGGGTTGCATTGTTACCGTCTACTATCTTGGATTTTAGAGTTTTCCGGCATTTAATTCCTCGTGTTCTTGGTGATCCCCGTATCGGATCACATCATCTGGTATCAGAGCCTGTCTCTAAATCCAATTATTTAGTATTCCAGTTCTTTTTCTTTTATTTCCAGTTATTAATCATTCAAAAAAAAATTCATTCCAATTCTTATTTCTTGAAATTCGTCAGAAATTCAAGATTTGCCAATTTCTGTTTCTTGTTCTTGATTAATTTTGTTAAGTAGCAAAAAAAAAAAAATCCGAAAATTACAAAAAAAAAATAGAAAGGAAGTGTTGTTGATTTGAACAAGAAATCAAGAAAATAATCTTTGGCAAATCTTTCCAACAATTCTTGTTTCCATTAAATTCCTTATTCCATAAAACTTCTTCTTGCAATAAAATTCTTGTTTCCATAATTCCATCTTCAAATTTCCTAATTCCAATTTTTCCATCGACTTTCCTTATTTGTACTTTGGGGTTTATTCCATAAGGACCAGATCCGTGACTAGTTTGGTGGGTTCTTTGAGAACGTGGGAAAAAGGGAATAGAGAGGAAAAAGGCAGAGTGGTGAGATTAATAGAGGGAAAAAGCCAAATTGAGTGATACACGAGCAATAAAAAAACACGTGAGAATCTTTATTTAAATTTTTCTCTTTTCCTTTATTACTAACCATGTCACAGAAGGAAGTTTCGTCGACGGAAAAGGATCTTCAAGATTTCAAAATGCTGGAAATGGTGGAGGAACGTTTTGCAAAACTTGAGGCGAGGTTGGATGCCAAGTTGGAAGCAAAATTTGGTCCACAATCCGGCGTGAATGTGGAAAGGGCTAATAATTCGGGGGAGACACGAGGTGCGGGAAATGTTCAACCACGTCAGGAACAACCGCGCAATTTCCCTAATTTACGGAGACCACTAAGGTATGACTTCAACCCACAATTTAGAGCTAGGAATGAACGTGTTGAGGTTGTTGATAGTGATGAGGATAGTGGTGAATTATCTATTACTAGTGTTGGTAGGAGACGAGATCAGGGAGAAAGACGTGATAGGGATATAGGCGTGATCGTAGGGATGATGTAGATGGACATGTTGGTAACATTAAGATGTCCATTCCCTCGTTTCAGGGTAGTAGTAATCCGGACGTTTATTTTGAATGGGAAAAGAGGGTAAAATTAATTTTTGATTGTCATAATTATTCTGAAGCTAAAAAGGTTAAATTGGCAGTCGTAGAATTTACTGATTATGCTATAGTATGGTGGGATCAATTGGTTACTAGTAAAAGGAGGAATGGGGAGAGGCCTATTGAAACTTGGGATGAGTTGAAGGCCCTTATGAGAAAACGATTTGTGCCTGGACATTTCTATAGGGATCTCTACCAAAAACTACAAACCCTTTCCCAAGGTAGTAAGAGTGTGGAGGATTACCATAGGGAGATGGAGGTTGCCATGATTAGGGTAGATATAGAGGAAGACCCGGAGGCAACCATGGATAGGTTTTTAAATGGTTTAAATCAGGATATTGCTAATGTTATTGAATTGCAGCATTATATCGATTTGGAGGAGATGCTTCACATGGCCATAAAAGTGGAGCGACAATTAAAAAGGAAGGGAACTTCAAAATTCTCTACAAGTTCCAATTCTTTTGGTAAGTCTACATGGAGTGGGACTTCTAAAAATGATGGGGTTGTGCAGAAAAATAAATTTGAGGCACCAAAGGGAAAAATAGAGCCACCCAACAAAGATAAAATTGCTTTTGATTCTCAAACTCCTAGGACTAGAGATATTCGTTGTTTTAAATTTTCCGGATTAGGACATATTTCTTCACAATGTCCAAATAAACGAATATTGGTTATGCGTGACGGGGTATTAAGTTCGGAGGATGAGAAAGAGGGAGAAGTGGAGGATGAGTATAAGGATATACCAGCTCTAGAGGATGTTAGTGAAAATGATGATGGGGACTATGCCGTAGCTAAATCACTTGTCACTAGGAGAGCCCTTAGTACTCAAGTTAAGGTGGAAGAGTCGGGTGAGCAGCGAGAAAATATATTTCATACTAGGTGCTTTGTGAATAACAAGGTGTGTAGTTTGATAATAGATGGTGGTAGTTGTGCGAACATTGCTAGCACTACTCTAGTGGAGAAATTATGCCTACCTATACTAAAACACCCTAGGCCATATAAGCTACAATGGTTAAATGAATCGGGTGAGATTAAGGTGAATAAACAGGTGGTAGTTAATTTGGCGATTGGGAAGTATGAAGATAGGGTGGTTTGCGATGTGGTACCCATGCATGCGGGGCACATCTTGTTGGGAAGGTCATGGCAATTCGATTATTCATGATGGCTTTAAAAATAGGTATACCTTCACTAAGGATGGGAAAAATATCAAACTAATGCCTTTATTACTTCAACAGGTCTATGAAGACCAATTGAAATTAAAAAGTGAGGAAGAGAGAAAGAGGGTCGGGACCACATTCCTGGAAAAAGGAGAGTTGAGTAAACAGAAGAGGGTCGGGACCACGATCCCGGAAAAAGGAGAGTTGTGTGAAAAACCGAGAGTTGGGACCACGATCCCAGAAAAAGGAGAGGGTGTGAAGAGTGCCAGTAAAAATAAAAGAGAGAAAACAAATGTGAGCTTCTACGCAAAACAGAGTGATATCACCAAAGCTATTTCTACAAATAAACCAATGATTTTACTCATGTATAAGGAATCTCTCCTTGTACTTGATGAAGCTAACCAATCCCTCCCCAGTTTAGCTGTGTCTCTTTTGCAGGAATTTGCAGATTTATTTTCCGAGGAGATTCCTAGTGGGCTGCCGCCAATTCGAGGGATTGAACACCAGATTGACTTCGTGCCGGGAGCAGTCATTCCAAACAGGCCAGCTTATAGGAGCAATCCCGAAGAGACCAAAGAGCTACAAAAGCAGGTTGAAGAGCTATTGAAAAAGGGCTATGTTCGGGAAAGCATGAGCCCATGTGCAGTACCAGTTCTGTTGGTACCTAAAAAGGATGGGACTTGGAGGATGTGCGTGTATTGTAGAGCAGTCAACAATATTACAGTAAAGTATCGCCATCCCATACCTAGACTTGATGACATGCTTGATGAACTATATGGTGCTTGTATTTTTAGCAAAATAGACCTTAAGAGTGGTTATCACCAAATTCGTATGAAAGAAGGTGATGAATGGAAAACCGCCTTCAAAACCAAATATGGTTTATATGAATGGATGGTTATGCCGTTCGGCCTCTCAAATGCACCTAGCACTTTTATGAGATTAATGAATCATGTCTTGCGTGCTTACATTGGTAAATTCGTTGTGGTATACTTTGACGACATTTTGGTATATAGTAAGAACTTAGGTGATCATATTGAACATTTAAGATCCGTTTTGGAAGTTTTGAAAACTGAAAAACTATATGCTAATTTTAAAAAGTGTGCTTTTTGCATGGAAAAGGTAATTTTTCTTGGTTTTATCGTTAGTGCTAATGGTGTTGAGGTAGATGAGGAGAAAATTCGTGCTATTAAAGAATGGCCAACTCCCAAGAGTATTACGAAGGTTAGGAGCTTCCACGAGTTGGCTGGGTTTTATAGGAGATTTGTTAAAGACTTTAGCACACTTGCAGCACCACTCACAGAAATAGTCAAGAAAAGTGTAGGATTCCATTGGGGGGTAGCACAAGAAAATGCTTTTAAAATGCTTAAGGATAGGTTATATTCTGCATCGGTTTTGGCTTTACCTAACTTTAACCAAACATTTGAGATTGAATGTGATGCATCAGGAATAGGTATTGGAGCCGTTCTTATGCAGGAAAAAAGGCCGGTTGAATTTTTCAGTGAAAAGCTGAGTGGGGCAGTTTTGAATTATCCTACCTATGACAAGGAGCTTTATGCTCTTGTTCGTGCCTTGGAGACATGGCAGCACTATCTATGGCCAAAGGAATTCGTCATACACACTGACCACGAGTCACTGAAACACCTCAAGGGACAAGGTAAGCTAAACAAAAGACACGCTCGTTGGATGGAATTCATTGAGACTTTTCCATACGTCATTCGCTATAAGCAAGGTAAGGAGAATGTGGTAGCAGATGCCCTTTCTCGCAGGTACGTACTTCTAAACTCTTTAAATGCGAAGTTTCTTGGGTTTGAATATATAAGAGGTATGTATGCTAATGACCCTGATTTTTCTATCATTTACGCTTCATGTGAAAAAGGTGCAATTGATAAATTTTATAGGCATGATGGCTATTTGTTTAGGGAAAGTAAACTTTGTGTGCCTAATTGTTCTATGCGTGAATTGCTAGTGCGTGAGGCTCATGGTGGGGGGTTAATGGGACACTTTGGTGTTATTAAGACATTAGAAACTTTACAAGAGCACTTTTATTGGCCTAAAATGAAAAAGGATGTTCGCCATATTTGTGAAAGGTGCATAACTTGTAAGCAATCTAAGTCTAGAGTCTTACCACAAGGTTTGTATACACCTTTGCCCGTACCTAATGAACATTGGGTAGATATATCCATGGATTTTGTGTTAGGACTGCCTAGGACAAAAAAAGGTAGAGACTCGATCTTTGTGGTGGTAGACAGGTTTAGCAAAATGGCGCATTTTATTCCTTGTAATAAAACTGATGACGCAACAAACATAGCTGACCTATTCTTTAGGGAGGTTGTGAGACTCCATGGGGTACCTAGGAGTATTGTGTCTGATAGGGATATTAAGTTCTTAAGCTACTTTTGGAAAGTCTTGTGGGGAAAGATGGGTACTAAATTATTATTTTCTACTACATGTTACCCGAAAACTGATGGCCAAACGGAGGTAGTTAATAGGACATTAATCCAACTTTTGCGCACTATAATAAATAAGAATTTAAAAAGTTGGGAGGAATTTTTTCCATTTGTGGAATTTGCTTATAATCGATCTGTGCATTCTACTACTTCATGTTCACCTTTTGAAGTTGTTTATAGTTTCAACCCGCTAACTCTTCTTGATTTAATTCCTTTACCTGCAGATGAACAGAGCAGTTTGGATGGAGCGAAAAAAGCTAAGCTTGTGAAAGAGCTTCATGAGAAGGTGAAAGGGCAAATTGAAAAGAAAAATGAGTGTTATGCGACTCATGCCAACAAAGGTAGGAGGCAAGTGACGTCCGAGCCGGGTGATTGGGTGTGGGTGCACTTGCGAAAGGAGCGATTTCCAACCCAAAGAAAGTCTAAGTTGCAGCCAAGAGGCAATGGACCTTTTCAGATCCTTGAAAAGATAAATGAGAATGCATATAAATTCGATCTTCCAGGTGAGTATAACATGTCTGCTTCTTTTAATGTTGCTGATCTTTCTCTGTTTGATGCAGGTGATGATTCGAGGATGAATACTTTTCAACAGGGAGGGGATGATGAGTTCTGGAGTGGCTCAACGAGCGTTGACCCGTTGCACGTACCCGTAGGACCAATAACGAGACAAAGAGCCAAAGGAATCAAGCAGGCAATGCAAGGATTCATGCAAGCGTGGATGGACGAGTGCTCTAGTGCAAAGACTTCATTTACGTTGCATAACAATGTGGAAGAGGAGCCAAAGTTATTGCAATGCATTGGGATCAAGGAAGAACAAGAAATTGGGCAGCAGCTGATTCACGACCGTAAAGCCTGAAATCACGGTCGTAACGGATTCACGGCCATAAAGCCAAAATTACGGCCGTAACACTACAAAGGCGAAATTAAGCAGAAGGGGATTCATGACCGTAAACCAAATCCTCACGGTCGTAAATAGATTTAGCAGATTTTATATTTTTTTGTTCAGAAGGTTGATTACGGCCGTAAATGGAATTTTCACGGCCGTAACATATGTTTTAAATTTTAATCCGTAGCTTGCTTACGGTCGTAAGAGTATAAGTCACGGCCGTAACTTGGCGTCGTAATTAAAACCTAATTTTGGGTTTTTTAGTTTAGGTTGAATTCTAGTTTATTTTTAGTTGCTTTATTTTGTTAAGCCTATATATATGGCTTTATTCAGCATTGTAAAACACAACTTTTATTCTTGAGATTAATGATATTGAAGGTGAGATATTCCCTTAATTTTCTTCGTGTTCTCATCGAACAAATTGAACTTATCAAAGGATTTGACAACCTTTGTGGCGTTCCCCCTTTGTGGTTCTTATCTCCGCATCGTAACGGGTTTTGGGTTTAATATACCCATAGTTCTTGCGTCGTGAGGTCGGGGTTGCATTGTTACCGTCTACTATCTTGGATTTTAGAGCTTTCCGGCGTTTAATTCCGCGTGTTCTTGGTGATCCCCGTATCGGATCACATCATCTGGGACTATCCATTGATCGAACTTAAGAATGGATTTCATATTAAATTTCGTTCTAGGAACTTATCCATGCATATATCATATGCCTTTAACAGATATCAAAAGTGATCAAATTAGTTTGGAGAACAATACTCCCTTTGGATTGCAATGATCCAAAGTACGGAAAATGGTTGCGCAATTGGGAAGGTCCGTATAGGGTTATAGGGTCCAAAGTGTGTTACTTAATGGAGCTTACCATTTAAAATATTTAGATAAAACTAGACATTTAAGAACTATTAATGGAAAATATTTGAGAAAAAATATGTTCTATACATGCGAATGAGAGTATGTATAAAGTGCATACAATTAGTATGTCACCGCCCCATCTAAAACTTTCTCTTTTGTGAAATAAAAGAACAATATTGTCCTATCATTTCTACAATTGTTTACATCTGGTCCATAAAATTAAACAGAGAAAGAAGATAAGAGAAAGCGTTCAAACAAAAGGATAGAACGAATAACGTTAAAATAAGGATTTTATTAACAGAATAAATCTTTAAATAAAACAGATATATATATATATATATATATATATATATATATATATATATATATATATATATATATATTCTACAAGGCGCAATATCTAAAGAGTCCATACAACAATGGGCTATTACACTCTCATTAACCACTGCCTTCAAAAAATGATTTAGTCTTCATCGCCTTCCTAAATGCGTCGGTCTTCATCGCCTTCCTAAATGCATCGTTGTAAGGATCATGTCAAAAGAGTTAAAGTACCACGAAGGTCCAAATAATTTGACAGTTGTATGAAAAGCACTCCCGAAAAGAAGTTGGATTCTCCACTACAAATCCATTGGAGAATCTTAACTGAAAAATAGTGTTGAGAAGACCTTTGTGGCCAAGAATTTTTCTTATATCTCCCATACCAATGGAAGTATCAAAGCGTACAAGCAAACAGTAGACTGGATAAAAACCCAAATATTTTTCTTTGATAAAAAGAAAGATATTGGCAGACTAGTTATGGTCGTAGAGGCTACTGAAATGAAGTTTTTCAGAAGAAGATGAAAATTATCAGAGGTAATTGTATAGTAAAGGAAAGTATTCAAAGACTCAACCTTATAAAGATTGAGAAATGAAGAAACGAAATGCTAATGGCCATTTATTCACTAAGAGGTTGAAATTGAATCGAGTCATTGGAATAAGATACACATCAAAAGCTTAAAAAATGGAAGAAATAGCAGAATCTTCATATTATTTAGATTTCTGAATGAAAAGTTTTGCAAATACTTTGAATATGGTAAAATTAATGTTTGCACATTAATTCAACAATATTGGGGAGTAATTGTTGATGTATAAAAATACACAATTCAAAGTCCAATATAGAAATCCAAAACATAAGAGCCTATTACGAATATCAGGGTGTTGTTAAGGAATCTATGCGATTGGGTGATTGCAAAGCATTTGGACGATTGGGGAAACAGAGCATGTTTGGACGATTGTATGATTGCAAAGTATCTAGACGGTTGACTGATGAGTAAGCAAAGAAACAATTTCCACAACATACAACATGATTCAAGGTAATATTTTGGAGTCATTAGTAGTAGTTACCATGATATGGGAAATTAATGAGAATGTGGAGGAAGCAAGTTGGATCATCACAGGAAATTACTAGAAGAAGTGAACGAAGATTACACATCAGTTATGAAGCCAAGGTGGTAAATTAGAAACTCAAAGTAGCAAGTAGTTAGTAGAATCTATATCTATATCTATATATATATAAAAGTAAAGAAGTGGTTTGGTGTGAAAACATTTTGTGAGAAAGTGGTTTGGTGTTAAGACATGTGTCACTCAATGCATTAAAAATTTAAACTTTTTTGTTAATATATACTTATTTATTTCGTTAGTTATTATTGGATTAATTAGTGGGTTAACTAATAATGTGGTTTACTGTGCACGTGAATCTATTTTAAAATTTAAAATTTTGGTTAATATATATTCATTTATTTTGTTAATTATTGGATTAATTAGCGAGATAACTAATAAGGCGGTTTTCTGTGCACGTGAGTATGTTTAAAACGTTTGGTTAATTTGCAAGTCCCAGTAAAAAAAAAAAAGGAGGAAAGAAAAAACCTGGAAGGAGAACCGCTTTTTTTTCCCCTTATATTTTCAAATTTTCAACTGTGTAATGCACGCATGCAGTAGCGATTTATTGGAATGCGTACAGTCACTCTGATTCCTGAGCTTACAATTAATATGAATAGTCGCTTGGATTATACACATAATACGGAATTGCATTGATTTACAATACACCTGTTCTCTTATTTCCGGTACAACATTGGCAATTCTGCATCTCTGGTCTATCTACCAATATATCTGAGTACTTGCAAGGTGAGTTCAACTACTATGAGCAGAACATCGATTGATCTTTTCTTACTCCATCTAACTTATACCATCTACTGCTCTTGAAGGATGTGTGGTCTCTACAGCTTCGTTGATGAGCTCAATGTCAGGAAGACCGAATGGAGCATGAAGGTTCGTGTTGTGCATGCATGGGATACTCCAAGCTACAACAATCCGGGGGATATTTTCAGTTTTGACGTCGTCTTCGTGGACAAAAAGGTTGGTTGTACACTTAGATACGATAAAGTTTACAAACAATTTGCTATTTACGTTCGTACCACATGAATATTTTACATACAATATTTTTTAGTAGTTTATTTAAGTTTTCAAACAATTTATGTTCGAACCACAATAATATTTAGAGTTTTATTCGTTGTAAATTTATATAAATGAGGTGTATTTGTTACAACTGTTTTACCATTATTTTTTAATTTTGGAGGTAGTTATCTGGTAATATTTACAATTTTATTCGTCGTAAATCTTATAAAAAAAAATTTCCAACTTCATTAGTCAATTATATTTTTGTTGTTACATATTTCTTGACGTGTATTTTAAATTTATTATTATTATTATTTTATGATATGATGTTTATTTTTAAATTTGTTTCAACTTTTTAACCTATACTTTTTACTTTTGAATGGAAGTAATTAGCTGGTAATGCATAAGATGATCTATGATTTCCCCACTATTAAAAGATTTGTCGACTTGGGTATATGTAAAAGAGAAACTGTTACAATAAACTAATGGGTGCATTTGATCATGGAATTAAACTATTAGCTATTAATTTTATTCAGATTATGTATGATTTTTCCACTATTAAAATATTTGTGGAACTGTGACTAATTAGAATAGTAATTATTGCTCCCTCAAATAAAAAAAATTAAACAAATAAAGAAGAAGAAGAATAGAAAAATATAACTTTTTTTTTATCAGTATACTGTTATTTCTTAACCCATCATTACAATGTATACAATTATGTCTATATATAAAGATATTGTTGTTTTTGAAACATATTTGGTATATAAAGATTGTGCAGCAATTTTTTTTTTTTTTTTGGGAATTTATTTATGTTTTTAGTCACTAATTTGAATCTATTTAAATAGTTCTATCTATTGCTAACAGTACACTATTTTTTGTTCCTTAAAATTGTTCATGGCACTACATGGTTTCATGCTACAGTGGGCTTCTCTATTCTTTGTAGGGTGGAAGGATTCAGGCTTCAGCTAAGCGTAACTTGATCCGTGTGTTCAAGCCTCAGTTACGTGAAGGTGGTCTGTACGCTATAAGACATTTTTTGGTCGAGGAGAATAAGCTTAAGTACAAGGCAGTTAAATGTGATTATAGGATTGAGCTATTAACAAGGACAAGAATTGTTGAAGTTGAGGACCATACATTCCCAAAAGATATTTACGTCTTCAAACCTTTCCGGGAAATCTTAAACATGTCCAATTTTGATAACACTGAATTATTTGGTATGATGGTTATGCTTAGTTTCATTGTAATTCTTATTCAAATTACCACTATATATGAATCTTATTATTGCATAATGTATGTGGAGTTATAGACGTGATTGGAGAAGTAGTTGCTCGCGACGGTGTGCAAACCAGAGACGTGAAGGGAAGGACTACCAAGCTTATTGATGTTGAGTTGGAAGATTTAGAGTAAGCCTTTATGCTTTCAGTATGATTTTATTTGTAATATTCTTGATGGGATGTTGGAAAAGTTGATAACAATCTGGTGATTAATCTACAAAACATGTAGGAATAATCGATTGAAGTGCACTTTATGGGACACTCATGTGGATGAGGTCATTGGTTATTTGGATACTAGCTCCCACGAACCAGTTATTGCATTATTGCAAATGTGTCGTGCACAGAGGGACTACAAAGGTTCACTGATGAGTACTGTTTTTTATTCCCAATAGATATACATATTCACATCTAATGTTTGTATTTTTCCAGGCTCCATTAAGATTTCAAATACATTCTATGTTACTAAGATATTGGTAAATGCTCCGATCGATGAGGTGAAACAATTTCGAGATAGGTAATTTGTTGTTTGGATACATATTACTTATGTTCAATTTAATAGATTTTTACTTCATAGAAATTATGTTGAAATAATTAAAATCTGTTCATTTATAATAGGTTGTTGGTGGGAAGGGATGTGAGCACGACTAGGATAAGTCAAATCTCAACTTCAACTGCTTATTCAGTTAATGATGATTTCACAAGTGGGCCGGTTGATGTGAAGACTATAACAGAGATTAAATCCAATATTGAGGTAATTTATATATGACTGAATAAGCCAGTCAGGTTTGGCAATATTCAACTAACAGAATATGCTCTTTCCTTCCAACCAGGTTGGAAGCTATTGGGTTCGTTGTACTATTGTGGATGTTGAAAGCTCTTTCAATGATTGGTCTTATTTATCTTGCAATAAAAGTAGATGCACCAAAAAAATAACCCAAACTGGGAATAAATTTTACTGTGCTCATTGTGATCAATATGATCGATCTGGGAAACATAGGTTCTATAATTTAGCCTTTTGATTTTAAATTTATGTAAACAGGTGCTTCTGATAGTCCGATGAATTTCTCAACAAGTCTCTTCTTCATACAGGTATAAGATGCAGGTCAGGGTGATTGATGACACAGATAATTGTTCTGTTTTGTTGTGGGATAAGGAATGTTTCAAGATAATTGGAAGGACAGCAGCTTCACGAGGATATGTTTGAGGTACTTGAGATCGTATAGCGTATGAATCATATCATTTTTGCACTTTGTACATGTAAGATAAATATTGTATTAACAATTGAAAATTTTCCAGAAACATAACGAATCGGACTATCCAGCTGAGATTCAGAACATTGTGGATAGAACGTTCTTTTTCAAAATCCAAGTAAAGGATAACAATCGAGACGGTCGTAGTTCTGTTTTTACCGTATTGAAGCTAATAGATGCCTTGGATTGGGAATCAAAGCAAGTTTCCTACGCTGGCTGTAACAGCGAAGGGCTGGGTAACATGGCTAGGAACAAGCACATTGATGATGGTCTCTCAAAGTTCAATCCTCATACTGTATGTCATTTATTTAAATTTACTTTTCTATCTTTATGTGTAGGTTTAAATATTCTACATGTTTATGTACTTTTGGGAATAATTCAATCTTCCGTGATGGTGTCGTAGGAGGTTCTAAGTGATGATGAGGTCACCACTCCAGTGAAGACTCCCGCTGCCAATGTCGTTCGGAATAAGCAAATTGATCCTGGGTCGACTAAGCGAGATCTTGGAGCTGCCTTCTCATCACAGCAATCTTCTAACAAGTATATGAGAATTGTGAAGGAGGAGATAGACTAATTGTTTGACTAAGGAGGAGATGGGCTTATTGTTGGACTATGTCACATTTTATGATTTTCTAATGCCGCTTTTGTTACTATCTTTTGATCTTTTGATTGTTATGAAGTCATTTAGGCTGTGAAACTACCTTTCGTTGTCAAATGTAGTCCACGGACATTGGGTTCTGCTAATTGAATTATGAATGCATGTTTGGCTATTAATTTTGTTGTCAATTGTACTCCACATGCGATATGTATTCCAATTTGAATTATGGGTGCATGTTTGAGAAGTTAATTTTCAGGCTATTTTTGTTTGAAGCAAAATTATATCTACTATTTCAATTATTTTATGATTTTTGTGACGATGTGGGATACTCTTATTCAATTTGTTAACATTTACGATTTTATTTAGGATACTATTATTTGAACTTGATATCCTTTTTAACTTTAAATTTTCGCACTTCTTTATATATCTAATAACATTATATGACATAATCATATTTATGAGAGATGATGAAAATTAACAAATTATATATTTTTATGTTATGACATTCCATGAAATAAGTACTTTCAAATCATTGACCATTTGATTGGAAAATTGATTCGTTCAAACCTTTTTTTTTTTTTTTTTTTTTTTTTTTTTTGTATATTTTTCATTTTTTTCTTAAACTAAGTGGTTAATTTAATTTCCAATTGTAGTAATTTATATGGACGATCAATTTTAATTTTATTTGAACAATTTTTTAAAATAAAAATGAAATGTGATTTCCCAATCTTATTATTTTTGATGATTATACGATATTTCGATTAATTTAATTTTCGCAATTTTTTTGTCTTTTTTATCCATTTTTTTAAAATTAATTTACAAATTTTTTATTTCCTGCACTTTCTATAATTTTTATATATACATTTTATATTCAAGGAGAATTAATTTTCATTTAAAACTACAGCATTTTGGTTATTGAAGATGATTTAGTAATTAAAATATTAGTAACTAACATGATTCATGTTACTCTCTGAACTGTTAGTTAATTAATTTAGTTAATCTATTACCTGGAACTAAAATTGGATAAAATCAGGATACAGTAGCCGAGAAATATACACAATAATGGTCCACTACACAGTAGCCGAGAAATATACATTAAATGAGAATTCGAAACAAAGCCAGAAACATGTAGATGGGTATGTGAACAGCCATTCTTCGAATTAAAACCCATCTGATTATCTTGCCTAGCTATTGATATGTGCATGAACAAAAATAAACAGTGAGACTGTTGATTGTATTTCTATATCTTAATCTATCATTTCTTGATATATTTTGGAAGGTAGTATAAAAAAATTATGTCTGCAAGGACAAAGAGGAGGAGGAATGGTATGAGTACTATCTTTCGACGGTTAATCGTTCTGATTTTTTTTCCTTCTTCATTTATTTTTGTATCCTTTTTTTTTCTTGGTAGTTCTGTTATTTTGTGTTATTATTTTTTGAAAATGTTGTTATTTACTAATTTATCTGTAAATATCTTCGGTTTATTACGCTGTACATGGAAAAAAATTATGCTTTCCAAAAGACTTTGTTTTAATTCGTTTATATACCTGTCCATTATCGAAAGACATTATGATTTCTAAACTTTTGGATCTTTTTTTTTTTTTTTTTATGCATGACATGGTAGTAGTTTGCTTAAAAAGCCCTAAAACGTTCATTGTCACGGCAGTTCGCATTTTTTATTCCTATTTTACTTATTTGTTGTGGAAACTTAAAATCAAATTTCACATTTTTATATTGTAAGGAAATATAGCAGATTATAATATCCACACTTGAGAATTTTTTAATATAATTCGAAAGCCAAAATCAGAAGAATATGAATGAATGTAATAATATAAGAAAAGAATAAATGATAACTTACCTCCCTCATGTGGATCATCACTTCCGCGAGCAATATCCTTGGTCAGCATAATCCTCGAATTCCATGGAACACAAAAAAGCAGGAAGTCAGTTGTCTTTCCATGGTCATTTTACTAGCAATTTCATTTATGCAACATCTCGTTGTATTGTGATCTTTATATTGTTCATAAATGTTTGTTTGCTTACACTAAAAATTCTTATTCTTATTTTTGCAATTTTACCTTAAAAAAACAAACAAATACCATGCAGAGAATGATTACCTACATTCACAAAGGTCAATCAGAACATCTACACCGTACATGCAAAGAAGTGCATTCAGCAATATCACGAATGGTAATGACTAATACTGAATTTTTTATTTTTTATTTTTTTCCTGCTATTATAATATTTGTAAGTTAGTACAAATTCTGAATTCAGTTTATGGTCCAGATTTGCCCATTCTGGAATCATCATATACTTGCACGAATGATATAAGTACTCCAATACATAGCAACACAAGGGCAAGCAGTACTACAATATAAAAGTCAAGAGGCAGAAATACGTCTATCATGTCAAGCAATCCCCAAAGCAACATTACATTTGGTATTTATTTTTACTATATATAAAAATGTGAAATTTTTGAAACAAATTTACCAACCATTTCATTTTGGTAAAAGAAATTTTTTTGAATTTCTTCTGGTATTGCCAACAGTGATGACATTTTAGGTGAGTCTTTGTTAGTCTTTGTCAAGTATATTGCTCCTAGGGCTTAGCTATACTAAATGTCAATTTTGCTCAATAACTCATATATAGTAAGTCTGTACTGACAATATCCAATTCAATCTAATCCAAATTAAGTGTTTGACCAAATATCTGCATGTGTCTAATTCATGAGGGGGTTTCAGATATATTACCAAATATCTACAAATTATGGGATATTTTACATTAATTACATAATCTAATGCGGCAAAGGTTTCAAGAATATAGATTCAACATCTTCAATCAGCAAATAAAAAATAACTCCCTGTGTGCTATTAATCTAAATCTAAATACATACATAAAATAAGTACAGATTCAATCTCAATAAAGCTTGAACATTAATCAAAATGTTTTGAAATAAAATAAAATAGCCATGGACTTTACCTGAAAAGAAATCTGCTTCTATTAGCGACACCACAATTACCGTATATCATTAATTCATAAGAAATTAGCAGGTCTTATCCATCTTGCTTCCTGTAAAGGCATATATTTAATGATATAATCGATATTTAAAAAAATCAACTATATAACATACAAGCTTAGATAAATTCATTTTTCCAAATAAATTGACACAAACAAATGCGTACACTACCAGATCCAGTCAATATATCCTAGAATAACCCTCCATTAGAACTTGATCTTCATGTTCTTCCATCACTGCTGACCAAGATTATAGCTCAGTGTACTCACGACAAAACATAGTACGTTATGGTTCTTTAAAACATAAAAATATATACTTACATTAACCATAGCTCTCTAATTTTAGAGTTTGCATCAAGAATTTGCAGATCTGGGCCACCTTGCGATCAAAATAAATATCATCAGTACCTGCATATATTTTTATAATCAATTCCATGTAGATCTGAATTTTCTCATAAATAACATAAAACGTAACGTATTTTATGAGATTCAGTCAAGATAATCCTTGATCCACACCCTGAAATACCTTCCCTTGAAAATAATGTGATGGTATTCATTAATAGGGTCTCCAGTTGAGTTCAAAATCTCCGGATCTTATATCACGCACAGATACAAGCAAGGAAAACTTGAGCTTCATCTGGCATTGTCAGGTCTGCACTAGATCTGGGTTTTCCTCGAACGACTTTTTTTTTTTTTTTGGCCAAACGCTGGATAACAACGACCCAGATTTCTAGGTAATCGATTGGAGACATCAATTGACAAACGGATGATGGTTTGAAATGGTGCGATCCAGTAGATCCGGCGATATTCTCTGAGATGTTTAATAATTTGGGATGCTGAAATTGTGAATGCGAGAACTATAATACATTTTAGTCTGAGACTCGGTGTCCAAATACGTGGACAAAAGTGTAGCAATAGTTTTTGTAATTTTAGGACATCTATGCAAGACAATTTTTTATTAAATAAATGCTACTTTGAAGTTCAATTTTAACTTTTACGTGTTTGTGTACATTATTACGATTTTATATTGGTAGTTGTGACGTTTTTGCTTTTACGACAATATAAAAACTTACACTTTGTTATGTCATGTTATACGCTATTATAATACCTTTTTAATATTCAAGGTATTTCTCTTAATAAATTGCATTATGTGACCATCTATTTAAGATTATTACGTTTTTTGAAAATGATAAGTTTATGTACAAATATGATTGAAAAGTAATTTAACGTAGTTACCCATAATATTGATTATTGAAACTGATTAGAAAAACTTTATAAAACCATTTTATTGCTATTCAAATGTTACAATACAATGGTATTTCTCTTAATAAATTTCGTTAGGTGACCATCTGTTTAAGATTATTAAGTTTTTTGAAAATGATAAGTTTTTGTACAAGTGTGATTGAAAATTAGTTGAACGTATTTACCCAATAAAATTGATTGTTGAAATTGATTAAAAATTATGGGATCCCAAAAAAAAAAAATTAATACATTATTTTTCTATTAAAATATTACAATACAATAAGGTAAATTATGGTTTATAACTTTTTATTTTATACATTGAATGAATTAAATTCGAATTACAATATTCTTTAATTAACTGTATAAGGTATAATGGTTGAATAAATTTTTATGAAGTAATAATTGGGTAATTGTTATAGACTATTATTCATTTGATACTTTTTTTCACTTTTTTTTTTTTTTTTACTATTCAAATATTACAATACAATAATTGATTATTTTTATAGCTTACAATTTTTTTAAACCATATGGATTAAATTCCATATAGAAAGTATTTTCCTATATATGACTTATTATTTTCCACCTAAAAACTATGCATTTGTTTATTGTTTAAACTATGAACTTCTTCGAATTATTTTTTTATTCATTTCTCTCATATGATAGTATTTTTTATCCATTTACAATATAATGACGTATTTTTCTTACCTAATTAATATACGAATGTTGCAGAGTACTTGGATTTTGGTGATCCTACATTTAATTGTGAATATTGCGAGGCCTGTTTTTGGTATGCGGAGCGCATTGGCAAACAATATAATACAAATAAGCCGAAATATTCACTATGTTGTATGCAAGGAAAAGTTGAACTCCCATTGATGCAAGAATCTCCTAAGGTTATTGATGATCTATTTAATGGACGAAGCGACAAAAGCAAGCACTTCCTCGAAAACATTCGTTCCTACAATATGATGTTTTCATTCACCTCTATGGGTGGAAAAATTGACTCGAGTTTGAACAAAGGGGGTTCACCACCCGTTTTTAGGTTGCATGGCCAAAATTACCACATGATCGGGAGTTTGTTGCCAACTGAAAGGTCTTCACCAAAATTTTCTCAACTGTATATTTATGATACTGAGAATGAGGTTTCTAATAGAATAAAAGTTGTTAGGTTAGTGAACATCTAATTTTTCTTTCTTTTTCAATTTTATTTGCATCGTACTTAATAGTATTACTTAATTTCATTTATATTCGAATTTTATTTTGAATATTTATTTTGATCTACAGTGGCAATGGGTCAGATGTAATCAGATTGCATGAAGATGTTGTTCATGAACTTAAGTCAATGCTTGATGAGAATAATGTCCTTGCGAAGTCGTTTAGAATGGCTAGGGATAAAATGGGTGAAGAAGATTGCCCAAATTTAAAACTAAGACTCATTGGAAGACGGGAACAAGAAGGAAGAAGATATAATTTACCAACCGTTTCAGAAGTTTTAGGTTTAAATGTTGGGGATCTTGATACATCCATTGGTGATAGAGATATAGTTGTTGAAACTCAAAATGGACAACTAAAATGAATAAATGAGTTACATGCTTCCTACCTCGGGCTACAATACCCGTTGCTTTTTCCATATGGTCAAGATGGTTATAGAGAGGATATTCCATTGAATAATTTGAAGTCTAATTCACATGGAGGTAGAAACAAAATGAGCATGCGGGAGTTTTTTTCCTTCAGATTACATGAAAGGAAAGGTGAGCAACAATACATTTTATGTTCAAGGAGGTTGTTTCAGCAGTTCTTAGTCGATGCTTATACTATGGTAGAAGCATCACGTCTGAATTACCTTCGTACTCATCAAAAAGTGCTTAGATCAGATATGTATAAAGGTTTGTCTGAAGCATTATTAAAAGGAGAAACAGATCCTTCTTCCCAAGGAAAACGTGTTATTTTTCCATCCTCTTTCACTGGTGGTGCTCGATACATGATACAAAATTATCAAGATGCAATGGAAATATGTAAGTGGGTCGGTTATCCTGATCTATTCATTACAATAACATGCAACCCGAAATGGCCAGAAATTGTTCGATTTATTGAGAAGAGGGGTCTAAAGGCAGAGGATAGGCCAGACATTGTGTGTCGAGTATTCAAGATGAAATTAGATCATTTGATTAAGGACTTGAGAAAAAACAAGATTTTTGGCACTGTAAGAGCATGTAAGTTTCATTGACCAACTAAAACTATTTATCATTGTGAAGTTCATTAATTTTTTTTTTTTTTTTGTCTTTATTTAATAGCCTTTTTATGATATGTTTTTTTGCAGTGATTTACACGATTGAGTTTCAAAAACGAGGCTTGCCGCATGCACATATATTGTTGTTCCTCGCTAAGGAAGACAAATATCCTACACCGGGGGACATTGATCGGATAATATCAGCAGAAATACCTGACAAATCAATTGATCCTACTTACTATGCTGCAGTTACAGATTTGATGATTCACGGTCCATGTGGTGTATTGCGAAAGAATTCTCCTTGCATGGTTGGTGGACGATGCACCAAGCACTTTCCAAAAAAGTTCATGGATTGTGCTACTATTGATGATGATGGTTATCCAATTTATAAGAGAAGAGATAATGGTAGAAATGTTCGGAAGAATGGCGTTGAATTGGATAATAGGTATGTTGTTCCACACAATCGTTATTTGTTGATAAAGTATGGTGCCCACATCAATGTTGAATGGTGTAATCAAATCAGATCAATCAAGTATCTATTCAAGTATGTGAACAAAGGACATGATCGTGTCACGACCACTTTTTATATAAACTCTGATAACGGTGGTGCTCAAACTCAGATTGATGAAATTAACATGTACTATGATTGTTGCTATATTTCTCTGTGTGAAGCTGCATGGAGGTTGTTTGGTTTCGATATCCATTACAGAGACCCGACTGTTGAACGTTTGAGCTTCCATTTTCCGAACGAGCAAAATATTATATTCTCTAATTCTGATCTGATTGATGAAGTTATAGCTCGACCAACTATACACCAGAGCATGTTTATAGCGTGGATGGATGCAAATAAGAAATATGACTTTGCAAGAGAGCTGACTTACGCAGAATTTCCCACTAAATTTGTTTGGAAGCAATCATTGAGAGAATGGCAACCTAGGCAACAGGGATTTTCTATAGGGAGGATCTTTTACGTACCACCGAGTACTGGAGAAATGTATTATTTGAGGATTCTTCTGAATATAGTACGAGGCCCAACAAGTTTCAATGACATAAGAAAAATAAATGGGGTACAATACGAATCCTTCAAGGATGCATGCTATGCATTGGGTTTGGTTGATGACGATAAGGAATACATTGATGGAATTGCTGAGGCTAGCCAATGGGGATCTGCTCACTGTTTGCGAAATTTATTTGCGACGTTACTACTGACAAAATGCTTGGTAAAACCTGATTTTGTATGGGAAAAATGTTGGAAATATTTGGCTGATGACATACTCCATAGACAACGTGAGATCATGCAACATGAAGGTATGTAGTGTTTTTTAATTATTTATATCTATTATTTTATATTTTGTATATTTCATCATTCACATGATACATTAATTGTTCAATTTTTTAATTGATGTCCAGACTTGCAATTGACTGAAGCGGAGTTAAGAAATTATGCACTGTATGAAATTGAAAAAATAATGTGTAAGAGTGGGAAAAGCCTACGTGACATACAATTAATGCCATATCCAGATGAGATTTATTTTCCGTTGAGTCGGAATAGGCTAATAAATGATGAACTGCACTATGATAGAAGAGCCTTGGCTAGAGAACTTGATATGTTGGTTTCAGGTTTGACAGATGAACAAAAATTTGTATATGACACTATCATCCATGCAGTTGAGAGCAACGAAGGTGGTTTTTTCTTCCTTTATGGATATGGTGGTACGGGAAAAACATTTGTTTGGAAGACATTGTCTGCGGCATTGAGATCAAAGGGAAATATTGTATTGAATGTCGCATCGAGTGGTATTGCATCATTGCTTCTACCACAAGGTCGTACAGCACATTCTAGGTTTGCCATTCCCCTATGTCCAAATGAGGATTCTACTTGCAACATCAAACAAGGTAGTCCCCTTGCCGAGTTAATTATAAAGAGTAAACTTATCATCTGGGACGAAGCGCCGATGATGAATAAGTATTGCTTCGAAGCCTTAGACAAGAGCATGAGGGATATACTAAGATTCAACAATCCATAGAGCATGGAACTTCCATTTGGAGGTAAAACGGTTGTTCTTGGTGGAGATTTCCGACAAATTTTGCCTGTTATTCCCAAGGAGAGCAGACAAGACATTGTCCATGCAACGATCAATTCATCTTATCTGTGGAGACATTGCAAGGTCCTACGACTAACAAAGAATATGAGGCTTCGTAATGTTGATTCAAATAGTCAGTGCAATGATTTGAAGGTATTTTCTAAATGGATATCCGAAATTGGTGATGTCACAATTGGTGGCCCGAATGATGGTTATGCAACAATTCATATACCTGACGACCTCTTAGTAAGTGGATCTAGTGATCCAATCAAGGCAATTGTGGAAAGTACATATCCATCATTTCTGGAAAATATTGGTAATGCATCATTTTTTGAAGGAAGGGCAATACTTGCACCAACTCTTGATGTTGTTGATTTAGTGAATGAATACATGGTCTCCCGCAACGACAATGATATCAAAACATATTTAAGTGCAGATTCAATTTGTCGATCGGATGGAAATGATAATTTGTTTCAAAATCTCCATACTCCTGAACTTTTGAATGGAATAAGATGTTCTGGTGTTCCTAATCACGAATTGAAGTTGAAAGTTGGTATACCCGTTATGTTGTTGCGGAATATTGATCACTCTGTGGGGCTGTGTAATGGTACGAGATTGATTGTTACAAAACTTGGAAATCACATTATTGAAGCACAAGTTCTTAGTGGTAATCACGCAGGGCATAAAGTTTTTATTCCAAGGATGACGTTGACACCTTCAGATGCAAGGCTGTCTTTCAAGTTCAAAAGACGACAGCTTCCGTTGGTAGCTTCGTACGCTATGACTATCAATAAGAGTCAAGGGCAATCACTTTCCAAAGTTGGACTTTATTTAAAGAAGCCAGTTTTTAGCCATGGACAGTTGTACGTTGCAGTATCTAGAGTGACGAATCGTAATGGTTTGAAAATGCTCATTTGTGATGAAGATGGAAATAGGATAGACTAACTACGAACGTAGTTTATAAGGAAGTTTTTCAAAATTTATAGATGAATTATTGTAACTCCATTAACTATATCATCATTTTATTATTTCCCTATTTATATCATTATACACATGTTTGTCCAATAAAAAAAATATAAAATATTGTAGGCGTAATTATATGAGAAGACGTGATGACCGTGCAACGCACGGGTGAAAATACTAGTTTATATATATTGTAGGAAGTTAGACGTTTAGAATGGCAAATTAATCAAAATTCTCAAAATATAATTCAAAAACTTGTTTTTTCAAAATAATTGTTTATAAAACATGAGCAAAATAATATTAAAAATAAGAAGGAAAAAACTTGGTTACATCAAGGTTTAAAGCTTGGTCTTGCTACATTATGCCTCGTGTGAAATATTAATTTTATTTATTTATTTATTGGAATGGGGGACATATCAATCCTTGAATTCTTGATAGAGTTTACGGAATTATTACGAAAGAAATTACTTTTGCTAAGCAGCCAAGTTTAATTTCATTAAACATATCACATATGTACTTTCAGGAAAAAATAAAAAATAAAAATAAAAATAGATAAATAAAAATTTACCAATATAAAATATGTCAGCAGCAAGGTACAAGCTTGTTGTAGCATTATATCCTGCGCATTATGCATAGGTAAAATTCGGGATATTTGATAACATGCGCACATGGTGCATTGTGTTCACCCGCTCCTCTACTATCATCTCTTTGCACCGTTCTCACTTCCTCTTTCTTATTACACTCAAAAAAGTCTTAGCATTTACTCTCTCTCCCCCTCTCCCTCTCTCTGTGAACTGCCATTATTGCTCCTCTCTCTTACTGTGTAACATACGAGATGGATAGTCAAGATCGCAAGAATTCAACTGGTTCTACAGGTTCGCGTCTCTTCGTTTTTTTCAAGAAACTATAAGTTTTGGAATTATTATCTGCTGAACTTTTCCGATTTTTCAGTCTTTGTTCAAAGATATTTCGTGGGTTTTGGCTTAGAATTTGATGGATTTTTATTGGTCTGTTCATCTCCTCCCCTATCCCTCTCTCTCACAGACGCAGAGAAACACATTTACTGACCCCTTAGTAAATGTATATACATATGAAATGATGAATATGTACATTCTTCCGTTTAGTCCATTGATTGGTGTAAAGTGATTGCAGTAAAATCATTTTATAGTCTATGCTCTCACAGAACACACGGACAAACATAGCGGGAAATGGGCTCTTTGTAATTGAAACTACTTTATTTCTCGTATATGGTGTTTTTGCAAGAACTTTCGACTCGTGAATTTGTATTTTTTTATTTTCTGGTTCTGTTCGAATTCCCAATTTTTGTTTCCAGTTAATGGTTTTCTTTTGTGTGTCTGGTTCTTGAAGGGCATGAGATTCATGGCGTTCACCTATGTCTCAGATGTGGTTGGCCTTTTCCAAATCCACACCCAAGTGCGAGACACAGAAGATCCCACAAGAAGGTTTGTGGAAAACTTGAAGGCTATAAACTATCAGAATCTGAAAATGCTCACTTCGCACTTGCAGACGAACATGCTTCCGATGAGGATCATCATACCCCCAGTGAGATTTCTTGATTTTGTATTCATATTCTGAATTTGTTAGATTGTGGGCATTTGTTTGATTCCGTTTCTTAAATTAAAAAAATTGGGATTTTTGTTTGTAAAGGTCCCGAGGCTGAGAAGAAAAATATCAAGGAGTTTGATAGTAGTGGTGGAGTAGGTGAAAAATCGAACAGATCAGAATATGAAGTGTTTTCAGATGCAGTGGCTGAGTTTTCAGATAGCGGAGTTAGTCCCAGTTTGGATGAGCGTTTGAAGAATGTTCCCGATAAGAGTTTGGAGAAAGGCAAATTGGATGATCTTAACAGAAACCAACTACTGAAGTCTGATGAAACTACCAGTAAGAATTTGATTATTTGGTTGTAGCATCCACTTCTGTTTCATACCAGTAAATTAAATACTGATAACTAGCATTATAATTTAATTTCTAGGTTACTGCTATTTTTTTTCCATGATGGGAAATTTACTAGCGGATTACAGAAAGGATTATACATTATGCATATTATATTAATCATATAAATTAGATGCTTAAATTAAATGAATCTTCATATGAAAATCTGTCTCATTCGGCTATAGGCATCCGAGTCGACTTGTTCTCCTCTACATCTTGAAGGAACTTGAGTCCCTCTTGGGATGTGTCCTCGTCTAGAGCAGTGTTATATGGCACATTTAAAGGCTATATTATTGCATTACCTAAAGGCAACAGGTCTCAGGAAACTATGGAGAATTGATTAAAGCAATAAATTTCAATTTTACATACATTTAAACGAACAATTATATGTGCATTCTTGTTTTTCTTTGAGTTCTGTTTAAAGGAATGACTATTCACCTTTCCTCATTGCATTTGATAAAAACTGACTAGATTATAAATTGTGAAACATTGATCACATGATTGAATATTGTTGGGCACTGGGCACTTCATCTAGGAAGTGGATGAGGACATTGTGTAATATGAATGATGCATATGAATGCACTTAAAATTTAAACATGTTTGTAACACTCTAGAGTTGCAGCTTAAAATGTACTTAAATTTTAAACGTGTTTGTAACTCTCTAGAGTTGCGGCTGAACTTTTCGTATTAGTTCAAAACCTTGGAATTACATCTTGATAGATGTGATGACTGTGAAAGAAAATGTGTTATATGGCATAATTGGGGTAAAATTTGTATTTTTCCTTGTGATAGTTCTTTGTTATTCTTCATCTTTCCTCTCTTATTGGTCTTCCTGAAGACTCGTTACATTAATCAAACTGGATATCCAACTCACGGCTGTCTTAAAGATACTAGAGTTCTTCATTGAATATAATTTATTTATGTGTACTTCTTTAATATCAAGTCCACACTCCCGTGAGTGCAGAGACAACTGAACAACCGAATGATGATACTACATCTGAAGCAGTTTCTGTTGGATTCACTGGTCCGCAGTCTGATCCTGTCAAATCTGAGAGCCAGACTGCTATGATCACAGATAACATAAATGAAGATGGTGATAAAAAAATGCAGCTAGAATCACTGAGTGCTAGAGAGATTGTAGATGCCAAGGTGGAAAAAGGTAAGATGTATATAGAAAGGTCAGAGTCTGTGGCTTTAGACTCTGAAGAAGGAAAAACTTCAGATCTTAATGTAATAGAAGTGGATAGAGAGGAAAAACTTTGTGATAAGTTAGATACTGAAGTGGTCAAGCATGAAGTTTATACTCAAAATGAAAGAACTGAAAACATGGATTCTTTTGTTGAGGTAAACAAGGATGCTGATTCTGCCACAGATATAAATGGTGAAAGCGACCACAAGTTGATTCAGATTGATGTATGTAAGTCAGAGAATGGGCAGGAACAGATGCATTTTCTATCTGCAAATTTACCAGGAGTGGATAACCCTGAAATCATAATTGAAGATTTCAAAGATCATAAATATGTTCAGTCTAAGCTTCCTGTGGACCTGAGCTCTGCAGAAATAGCAAGACCCATAGAAGCTGTTGATGAAGGTAGTATTGTGGAGTGTTTGAGTGCCCATTCAGTTAAGCCAGTTGGAAACATGCCTAGCTCTTCTGTAGCTTTGAGTGATTCCAGTGCTGTGGAAGATAATCTTAAAGTGGATGTATGTACTGCAACAAGCCGGAATGTTGAAACTTGTGGCTTAGAAGTCCGAGAAGTTACCTCTGGGGAAGAGATTCAAACAAACTGCAGTACCCAAGGATTACAGTCTCATCCTTTTGACTCGTCAAAGAATGCACTTTCCGAGTATTCTCCAATCAATGGTTCTGATACCACATCTATTGTTTCTTCTACTGACGAGGAAGTCAAGCAAAAAACCAATGTGCATGGAGATGAGAATGCTAAAATTTGTGATATAGGTAAGAGTGACAAGGGTGTTGCCACTGGAAATGAAAGGAGCGACAAGGACTCTGAGGAAGTAATATGTGTCGAATCAAAATCAACCCCCGGTCATGCAGACATGTCTTTTGCACCTAAAGATGATCAAACTACCATGGCTCTCGTAGAAGACAACAGCCATTGTGAAGAAAAGTCTAGCAGTATGCTTTTGGATACAGGGAATGGAAGTGGGAAAGTTGGTGCCCTCGATAAGTTAACAAACAATGGAGAAGCAACGAATGGTTATTCTACGCAGTCACTGAATCCGACTGATTTTTTAACTTCATACCGAAGTGCAAAACACCCAATTTCTGAAGAAATGGCTCCTCTACCTGTTGATTCTGAATCTTCGAAACAAAAATCTGCTGAAGAAACTAGCTGTGCTGGTGATGTTGATATAGAATCAGAACCTGTTGATGCAGTTGGAATGGGAGGTGAACTGAATCATGATGAAAATATTGTAAAAATGAATGAAGATCAAGATAAACCTACTTCAATAGAGCAAGAATCCATGCCTGTAGGTCATGAATCTTTGAATGGAACTTCTGCTGATGTTGAGAACAAATGTACAAGTGATGAAGTTAGCACATTAAATTCTGTTGGCATAGATTCAGGTGTGAAACTGATTCATGATGGGGATAGTGTAGCATTAGACAACAATCCACCCATCTCAGGTTCAAAAGAGCAAGAAGCTCCACCTTCAGATTCTGAGGTTCTAAACAAAAGTTCTGGTACTGTTGATGATACACCTACTACTAATGGTGAAAGAGTCTCTGGTATTAGTTTTGAGCCTTTGCAAGATGAAGCCGATGACAAGCTCACAAAACAGAAAGATGGCAATTCTTCTGTTTTTATATCAGGTGCTTCAAGTAGTCCAACTGAGAGTCTCGAAGGGAACTGGGGATCAGGTAAAGTTTTTGTTACTGTAATAAACATAATAGAATAATAATGAAAAGGAAATACTATACTAGATGATAATGGATTGACAAAATCTAAAAGGAAATACTAGATAATAATGGATCGATAAAATAAGTAATGTTTTGTATGCTTGTTAGTTGTAAGAAAAACAGCAGACAAAACCAGAATTTATCGTATGAAATGAAGGAATTAAATCGAGAGACAATTAACAAGCACAGAAAACACTAAGAATTGTTTGTCGTGGTTCAGGAATCGCCCTACATGATACATCCACAGTAGGACCAGATTTATCCTTTTATTCTGAACCACAGGCTAAAATACGGATTTGCTCTGAGAGTAAATATACTCAGGTCTCACTCTTCTACTCATGTTAAGTCTGTTTTAACAAACTTCCGTGTCTTCAAGTAACTCTAAATTTCTCCGAATGTTTTTTGATATAATTATGACCTTTCATAGCAAATCTCCACCTTTGAATCACAAATGCTGGTCCTGCAGTCACTTCCTCAGCAACGGGGCTGTTCAATGTCTCTGACATTCACCAAATTCGAGCTGTGCCCAAACTTTGTATTAGGCAGTGTCTAGCATATCTGCAGGGTTGTCATGTCCACTCTTAATTTTCCGCAACACCTTGAACTATGATCTCTCGTATAAATAGCAGAGTCTTACGTGAATATATATTGGAATAAGAGATTATTTACCTATTTTGACTTTGAGTCCCTTATATTTATTCTAGTTTAATTAGGAATTAATATAGTACTAGGAATATTTGGATCTTTGAGAGATGCATTGTACTTTCACTAGCACACCAGACTCTGCCATTTACTTCTTCATCTTCCGACTCAGTTACCAGTTCCTTGACCCAATAACTTCTTTATTGCTTTTGTAAGATTAACTTTTCAGCTTAAAACATTCCCATGCAGAGTAATAATGTATCTAGCCAATAATCTTCTTTTGTCTAGATCTCCTATATTCCCTGCAAAATTAGAATCTACATAATATAATATATCTATTAATGTCCTGTGCTCGACCATACACTAAACTAAATTTTCATGTTCATTCAAATATTGAACTACCCATTTAACTGCCAGCCAATGGCTTTTTCCTTGTCTCTCACCAAATTTGCTGAATGTGCTATGCCTGTTCCTGTGCAAATCATGGCGTACTGCTTACATCAAAGATTTAGTGGCACTAGAGTAAGTAACATTATATCATATATATCTCTGCTTCTTCCGGGCTGGGTGCTTGAGTTACCAAGAGTTAAAAATGTGTTGCCAAAGGGGTTCTAACTGTCTTAGCTTCAACATAGAACTGCCCTAAAATTTTCTTCACATATCCTTATGACGAATTTAGAAAATCTGCTGTCCTTTTTTCTGCAAATCTGCATCACAAGGATCTTTGTTGCGTTCCTGAAGTCCTTCATTTCGAACTCCGAGCTCTTCATTACTTCAGATCCTTCATCCTATCATGTTTATCTTGAATGATATAAGCATGTAATGAACATATAGATGAAATAAGCATCAGCAAGACTTTTAAAATCTAATTTCCATGGTTTGCCATTGTTTTCAGTAGAGACAGATATAAACCATCATCACTTTCATATCCGTCTGATGCCACTGCTCTGCATCTCCAGAATCACTCCGCTCTCTCTTTTTCCTCTCAAGAGTTTAGACAATCTTTCTAAAGTAGCCCTCTTCTTTTTGACTATCGTAATATGTTTTCTTTATAAATCCAAGTTTAAGCCAGATATCCAAAGTAGTAGTTTCATTTGAAACTTCCCTGAGAACTTCATCTCCAAGTGACAAGGTGGACTGTGCTATGGGCGTTACTTATAAGACCTTTCTTTTCCTTCCCTGACATACTACTGGATAGTTTGTCAGTTCCTCCAAGAGTTTCTTCAAGAACCTGATGATAATTGAATAACCCTCATCTTGAGAAAGCATAAACTGTAATGGTCGATGGCAGAAATTTCTGTGACTGTTAGTTGACATCTTATTCCTTTTTCCGATACCAATTTGAAAGTAATACAGCGTCACAAAACCAGAAATTTTTCTCAGAAATAAGAGAATCGAAAATGAGACACGATTAACTAGCACATAACACACTGAGAATTTTACATGGTTGGGAATTCCCCTACATTCATGGCACGACCAGATCTATTTCATTTTTTTTTTCTGAACCACAGGCTGAATTACAGAGTTTTCCCCAGGATTAAATACGTACAGGTCGCACTTCTATACTTGTACTGTTGTACACAGTTTCCAAGTTAGTCTAATTTAAGTAACTTGTCTTCATTAAACTGTGAGATTCCAAGATGGTTCAAATCATTACATATGAGTTGAAAAAGTTGGATATGAGTTTTTCAATCCTCTTTGCATATCTGTCTTTCCTTGTGTTGCTTGCATGGACTTTATAGGACTTCTAATATGGTCTATATATACGTGTGATGTGATAAATTAGATGATGGCTCGATGTTGCATGCCATATACTGCACTACTACTCTGTAATAGCTGTATTCAGTCATTCTAATTTTTTTACCTGCTTCACATGATGGATTGAACAGTCCTTTCCTCGCAATCTGACATAACAGCCATTGCCGAAACATATCAGAAGAGTAAAACTATAGCCAAAGAAGGCCATCCTCACAAGTCAGATGATTTTGAGCCTCCATCTTTTGGGACATTGGTCCAGTCTATTGATAAAGTTGATCAGAAAGTTTCTGCTTCAGAAATCAAGATAGCTCAAAATGCTCAACAGCCAAAATCTGAAGCTCTTCCACAGGGCTGGTTCCCTTCCATAACAAACGTAGTGAATGAATCAGAAGGTCGAAAGAAAAATGAGGAGATTATTGCTAAAGTGACAAACTGGAGTTCAGGTAAACAACACGGCCCACTGAAAAATCTTTTGACTGAAGCCAAGTCTCCTAACCCAAAACAAGTGCCTGCTGCAAATCAGAAAGACGAGACTACCACGAAAGATAATGGTAATTCGACGTTAGGTTCTGGAGCACCCAATAAAGAGATGGAGTGGAATTCACCGGCAAGGTATCCAACTGAGATTAAGAAAGAGAAGAAGAAAGGAAAGCCGTATTGGATACCGTTCGTATGCTGTTCCTCGGTACATAGCGACCTGTAATCCTTGGTTTGCATTGTAGAGATGAAGACATGATGACAAATTCCACCATACTTTGTTATATGTTACTGTCTCTCTGGTTGATTGTGTGTTGGTGTGTATATCTTTTGAGTTTGTTGGTGTGCATTATGTATAGATAATTTTGCCTTTTTATTCGGATCTGCTGCCAATGTCAAAAATGGAAAAACCTGCATGCATGCAAAAGATGATTATTTATTTCCTTCTGTTAAAAAAGTTGAACTACAACCTTAGAAGCCCCAATTGCTATTGTATTTAATAAAACTATGTTTCCACTGAAACTTATTTAGGTAGGCAAATGTTGGATCGGTGTCTATTCAAATTTGCTCCGTGAAATTTCGGAATGGATCAAACAGTAAAAATCTCATATCGTGTTGGTTCAGATTGGGTTGAATTGAAACAGACATTAAGAAATTTTTGTTAACAACAAGTAAATGAATAAATAGTTCATAAAACAACTATTATATATCTAACTCGTATAATAAAATATTACATATATAGAGAATTAGAGATTTTGTATCAAATTCAATAAAAGATTATATATTTTAGATTTAATAATTAAATTTTTTTAAGTTTTTTTTTTTAAATTTTGCGGATCAGGTCGGATCGGATCACCCTCGATCCAAATTCGATCCGTTGATCCACGGGTCGGGATTTTTCTGATTGGATTGGGACGGATAAACGGATCGAGTTGGATTTTTTTGCCATCTCTTTCTAGCCATTAAAAAAAAAGAAGAAGACATGAATTAATGCAGGACGACCACGATAATTCAAAAAGGGAAAAGTACACAATTATTACAATATATAAGAATCATTTTTCATAACTAACAAATTAACAAAACAATTTTAAAAATAAGGTGCTAAATGTAAAAGTAATATAATATTATATAAAATAAATTAATATATCATCTTGTCTTTTGATTTTATTCTTCCTCATTGCTGCTATATTGCTAGATCTTTCCTCAACATATTTGAAACTACCATTCCTCCACAAAAAACCCCATATCCTTGGCCACCATCTAAAACCCTCTCCGCTGACTCTCATCGTGTCTCTATGCTTCATCAACGCCGTTTCATGCCAAGTTCCCAATCACCTAGCCGAATCCTTTGCTACCACTATGCCGTTGCCGTCGCTACCTCCTTTTACACTTTTTTATTTGTTTGACATAGTTTGATGGTTTGGAGTTTGGACAATGGTTGTGGTGTTGTTCTGTGGTGACAGTGGTAGTGAGGTGGTGGTGTTAGTGGATCTAAGATGTGATATAAGTGGACAGTGGTTGGCACATATCTGCGATCACTATGACTTTTTGTGACCCGTAATGCACTAATTGTGACCAAATATGTGTGAATTATGACTATTTTGTGATAATGAAGCTCCCTCATGTGGTTTCACACGTTCGCCACACACGCCATCATCGTGCCTCATGCGCCTTACAAGTCGATTCTCCTCGGTTTGCAAGGAAGTCCAGTGCTGTCCGTTTGTCCTAACATTTTTCAGTTTAACTAGAAAATGCAGTTAAAGTTTCAAATCGATTGATTTTAAATTGTTTTCTACAGTTCTTCAAATTCTTCCCACTTTTGGCACTTTTTTGCTTCTGGTTTTAATCAAACCTTGCTCTAATACCAATTGTTGTAATTTACCTCGCAAGAAAAAAATAGTTAAAATGAGATTACTGGAATTAAATAGAATCAGAAGAGCAGAAATAATGCATCAATAATAAATCAATAGTAATTTATTTCTCCCAATTTCGAAGGTGGTTGTAAAGGGGCTCATATCAATTCCCAATTATCCAAGCTTTGATAACACCAGCAAGCAATCTACAGAGATTCCACCAAGGAAAATGTATGATTTATTCACCAAGAAGTAACTACAAGAAAGGCCTACAATGGAGACCATAATAAAATAAAAGGACATAAGTTCTACCAAGGAGAAGTCTGGATCGATGCACATACAAAGAGTGGTCGAGATTCACCAAGAAAATAGTCGAGAGAAATGCAAACGAAAGAGGCAGCTGAAGGACAAGAAGTATGGGCAGCTGAGTTATACTGTTTAGGAGTGGCCACAAGTTAGACTAAATAGGTTAGAGCTAGGACTTGCATGCTCTACCTTTTGGGTTACTTGGAGTAGCTAACGAGAAACGGGATGAGCCCATTAAGTCCGTCAATTAGATGATTAATGGCTCACGGACTATCAAACGTGGACTGACTATAAATACTCCAACTAATGGAGTATGTTAATCGACCTAACATCATAGCCCCCCGTTTGGGACCAAAAATCATTAACAAACTCCATTCGAAATGAATAGCATTATTCTCTTAGAGAAAAACTTGCTACAATTTGTTAGATCACGATTTTCAGACTTGGCTTGAAAAAACAAATCTTGATCCTTTTCACTAACGTCTCATCGAAGATGAGCATCTATTTGATGTTCTATATTGTTAACATTTAAACTTTTCCAAGCAATGTTGGAGACTAATTACGAGACATATTTTTTTTTAGCTTTGACACATGTACAACAAGGTTGACAAACATATATAGGTGAGACGATCATGTTAATTCACACATCACTAAAATTAGAACTTATCTAACCACGTCATTTTTTTTTATCAAACTTGTTGTCAACAAGATTGTACACGTAGCATTAACATTTTTTTGAAATGAAATTATACTCAAATAACAAGGCATGTCACCAGCATAAATGGTCTTATGACCTTGTGGAAACGTGTTTTTGGTAAACAATAGCTCGAGCCTAGTCACTCAACCCTCTTTGAGGAAGCACCCCTTCTTCCGAAGTTATGGGACAGTTATGCTGAGTCCTATATAGAAAATTTTCCTTGTGCCACTAGGCATTCTCTATCTACCCATATCTGTTGTTTCGGTTTTATGTAACTTCACGTTTAAAGGTTGTTTGCTCTTTCTGGGAGTCATCTTATGTTATGCATAAGGAAATTTATCCTTATGGTTCTTGTAGGATGCAAATACAAAGGATGATGATACAATCATTGATCACACCCTCACATAGAGGATGTGGGACGGTCACCTCTAGGGTGATTCTATTATTTTTCAAATACGGAAATGAAAAGTAGAAGAGAAGTTGTGAAGTGTGTGGGTCGAGTGGTGATGAGATGGTGATGTGGCTACTTTTTAGGGTGTGTTTGATAGCAATTCCAATTTCATGAAAAATGCGTTTCACTCAAATTTCTCATATTCCAAACAAACACATTTTTGAATTTCATGGAATTTGAATTCCACTCATTCACAAAAATGCCACATTTTCCTTGAACTCAAGGAATTTGAATTCTTTTTGAATTCCATGAAATTTGAATTTCACCTCATTTTCCACTCTCCAATCAAATATTCCCTTACATTATGGATAATTTGAATACGTTTTTAATTGGTTTGTGAAATTGTGATTCTTGAAATCAGTAACCGATGAAGATATATCAACGTTAGATGACGGTAGTTTCGTTTTCCTATGCATTGAGCACAGGAGAACGAAAGTAAGCTTTACCTTGCATGATTTATCATGCATGGAAAAGCTTCCTTGCACAAAGGCAAGCCTTGCGTATGAATATGGCTGACACCTTACGTTTTTTTTTTTTTTTTGTCATTTATTGTAACATTTTCCTATAAATTCATGGTTGTATGTTTACACTTCATTCACTCACGCAAAAAAATACAGAAAAAATTTCACAACTCACCGAATTTCTTATTTTCAGAGGTTTGTTTGTATCTTTTGTTGTTGAAATCTTTGGTAAATTATTTTTCTTTATTTACAAAGCAAAGCATATATATAATTATTAAATGTGTTGTGTTATATATAAATTTAAGTTTTTAATTTTTTTTAAATTTTGTAACTTAGTATTTTATTTTATTTTTTTACAGTAAGTTTTGCATGTTTTAGTGTTTGAATTACTTCCTGAACTAATTTTTTTTCGAACTAATATTTAGGAATGGAAGGGGGTAATAACATATTTATTCCATAAGTGAATGAGTATGCGAAATTATCTGAGTTCAGCATACCTAGTTGTAGCAATCGAAAGAATCCAGAGACAAACGAGCTTGTCTTGAAGGTGTATGTTTGCTCCAAACAGGGTCAAAAAGATAAGACATACCAGAAGAAACTTAAAAATTTGGTAGCCCGTTCTGGTGAACGAAATCGTGGGAACTCGCGCTGTGGATGTGGCGTAAAGTTGATAGCTCTAAAACATCAGACAACTTCTATGTGGGTCGTAAGCCATTTTGTCAAGGGGCACAACCATACACTATCTACACCGAGCAAGACTTACCTACTATGGTCGCACCGACATGTTTCCGCAACGAAAAAAGCACTTGTTGAGCAATTCTCACAGGTCAACATTCCTAGTTGTCAACACGTCAGACTTATGGAAATAGATGCTAGTAGTCCTTCTTTGTTGTGCTGTTCTGAGCAGGATATTAGGAACCATCGTCGTGATCGACGACGAGAAAACATTGGGCACAACGCAAAAAAATTTATTTATCATTCCGAGTTGGAGAAAAGAAGAAGTCCTAGCTTCTACTACGCTTATATGACTGACGAGGACGGTGTGTTTGCTAGTTGTTTCTGGGCTGATTTCTAGTCGAGAAGTTCTTATATTTACTTCGGAGATGCTGTCATTTTTTACATAAGAGATAACATCAACAAGTACTCGATGGTGTTCGCACCTTTTGTTGGAGTTAACCAACATAGGCAAACAACTGTTTTCAGACATGGCTTATTAAGTGATGAAAAAATTGATTCATTTATTTAGTTGTTTTCGAAGTTTTTCGAAGTGATGCCTACTCAACGGCCTCCCGGGGAGATTATTACTGATCAATATGTTGCCATTGCTAGAGTGGCCGGTGAGGTATTCCCCAACACAGTTCTTAGATTCTGCCATGACATATTCTGAACAAGTTCTCAGAGAAGATGACTCCCATGTTGTAAAGGAACAATAGCACGGCTTGGTGAGCATCATTAAGCAATCAGAAACCCCGGATGAGTTCGAAGCCCGTTGGGCTGATGTGAACATCTATGAAATACAAAGTCGCTAGGTACCTGGGTATGTGAAGCACATATTTTCTATAGGGATGTCAAGTAGTCAACGATCAAAAAGCAACCACGCATTTTTCAAAAGATATGTGAATAAGACAGATACATTGATGGATTTTATCACTCAATTTAGAACTGTTGTAGCTCACCAGCGACATAGTGAATTGGTTTCTAGCTACATTGACTTGAACGAGGAGCTTCGTATGACAACAACGTTTGCCATGGAAACTCAGATGGCGCATATTTATACAAAGACAATTTTCTTGTTGTTCCAAGAGGAATTAGCTAAGACCAGTTACTACATTTGCTCAAAGAAATTAGCACATGAGGGTGTCAAAACGTACACTGTAACGCATTTTGAGACTAGAAAAACACACCATCTCCAACGTGAGTTGACCTACTTCTCGGCACTTGACTTCATAACATGCAGTTGCAGAATATTTGAGTTCGAAGGATTTTCATGTTTTCACATGCTCGCATTTATGATTAGGAAACAAGTGATGTTACCAGACCAGTACATTGTAGGTTGGTGGATGCAAAATGCAAAAGCAATCCCCGTCTTCGAAACATCGACAGACACAACTGGTGGTTAGTCATTGATTTCTCGACATGGGATACTGGGACTCACGGCAACAGAGTTGATGGATGAAGGTGCTTTAACTGACGCTCGTATCACGTTACTAATGGATGGATTTTAGAACTTGAAAATACAAGTAAAAGTTGTAGATGATGGAGGGGATGTGGGAATGAGTAGAGTTATGAGCAAGACCAACGAAGGAGCCCAACTCGTACTTGATCCTAATCCAGTTAGAACAAAAGATTGCGGGAAGAGATTGAAGTCATCAAAGGAGATAGTCATGTCTCAGTCGAAGAGAAATTGTTGAGCTTGTGGTCATAGTGGACATGACAAAAGAACTTGTCCGACCTTACAATCCGGATAGCTGGTGGACGAGTCGCATCATCCACATTACTCTTAGGACGAAACTCAAGGAGACGGGTACACCGACATTACTAGCAATGATTATGTTGCATTCCATGGATTCAATAATGATAACTACGATTAAACCAATTATTGTTGTACTCGTTCGAAGTAGTTTATATTACATTTTAGGTCTATTTCATTTTTATGAAATTTAGTACATTAAAAAAGATCAAAATATAAAATAAAATAATCAAAATAAATAGAATCGAGATAAAACAAATACAAAACGAAAATTAACAAAATAAAAAAATAACAAAAAAAAGTATGAACATCACTTATATTTGTAAATAAAAAAAAATGAAGAAAAAAATTTAAAAAGGGTATGAATTGATGTTGTCAGGCTCCTTGGTCTTGCCTTGTGCGTGAAAGGGCAAAGCTTATATGATTCTCAAGCTCAGGAGAACCGGTCTGTGGATGACGGTTGGTGATGACTCTAAGGTCGTACGACTAATTGACAGATATGAAAATAAAAATAATATTTTGCTACTTAGCTTGACCCGCAATTTGACAAAAAACACAGTTTCACGATATTTTGATATTCCATTTATCGAGATAAATTGAGGTAGTAAAATTTACTTTTCTTTTTCACTGATTTCAATTGCAAATTTCAAACTCCTTCAAAGACTAGACTATTCATCCAACCAAAAATCCTCATGCCCCAACTTCACCTCCTCTCGCCTCCACTTCACCACCATCACCCTCACCCACGATGGCGTTTCCACTGGAGTAATCAACTTCTTCAGCATTGTACAATGTCAGACCTTGGTAAGTTCGTATCATTCATTTTCAGCTAAGAAACGAAATTAAATGCACTAAAATAAGAAATTTTTGTGTGCTACTTATGTGGGTGGTCAAAAACATGATTTTAAAACACAGATAGTGCTTGGTGTGTGCTAAAGGGATCCATCCTATTCATGTATTTCTAATAAATCAATTTGCTAGTAATTGGAGTACTATACGGTAATAGATTGGAGATGAAATGTGGTGGTGCACATGTGTGCTACTATAGATTTTCGATAATCTTTTGTTCCATCGGTGTTAGCAAAGAAAATTACAAGTCTAAAATGATTGTTATTACATGTTTATGTTAAATGTGTTGTGTTGAATATGTTAAGGTCGAAGTGTTTTAACATGTATTAGTGTTGTCTAAGAAATCAATGCACATTGTTTGTTGATGATGGCATAGTAGCAGATGACAATTCCATGGAAAAATAATGAGATATACTCGAGAATCGGGTTGCAGGGAATGATAAAATCACATCTGAGGATATTAAGATGCTGCCGAAAGTTGGGATGAAGTTTTCAAGTCATGATGAAACTTTTCTATTTTATATGCAACGTGCTTATAAATGGGGTTCCATATAAGAAAAAAATTGAAAAAAGAACCTGATGGGATGTTGTATGCAACATTTGCTTGTAGCCGAGAAGGAAGGAGAGTTAGTGCAGAAAGTAGTTCATTTAAACTTCATACAACCATTCAAATAGGATCCAAGGCTAAGATGACAGCTTGTTCAGACGTGTCATAAAAATGGCATGTTATGAAGGTTGTTCTTGAGCATAATCACAAGAAAAGTCTACCAAAATATAGGATGTATCGATGTAATCGACAATTGAATAAACAAGTGAGACAGAAGCTTGAAACAAACGACATAGCTGGAATTTCATTGCACATGTCGTTGAAGCTGTTGGATATGAGGAGCTAAATTTCGTTGAGGAGGACAGTAAAAATTACATTGACAAGGTCAGGAGATAAGACTTAGATAAGGAGATGGAAGTTTAATACAAGCTTATTTCTCCAAAATGCAAGCCTAATGTTGTGGTTTCTTCTTTAGTGTGCATTTGGACAATAACTCTCAGTGGAATAATGTGTGTTGGGATGATAATAAATGCATACAGATATACATGGTGTTTGGGGATGTTGTCACGATCAACTTCGCATATCTAATCAATAGGTAGACATGCCATTTTCCCATGTCATTGGTATAGACCATCACGGCCAGTCCACAATGGTTGGATTTGGTTTAGTATCCAATAAGGACATCGAGACGTTCATTTGGCTATTAAGGACATGGCTTGAGTGCATGGATGGACATGTGCTGGCCAGCATAATTACTAATCATAATAACGCTATGCAAAATGCAATTTAGACCGTCTTCCAAAATACAAATCATAGGTGCTGTTTGTAGCACATACTTAAAAAAATTGCTTGAGAAATACGGAGGCTACCTTCTTAAGGATTCGATACTTTCTATGTTCATAAAGTTGTATCTGAATAGCAATTTTCGAAAGAATTCCAAAACAGTTGGAGATCAATGATTGATTAGTTTTCGCTGCATGACCATGCGTGGTTTTTCGGACTGTATCGAGAAAGAGGTCGTTAGGTACCAAGTTTTTTTGAACATCTTTTTGGGATATGATCTCATCCACGCAGATGAGTGGGAGTATGAATGCATTCTTACGAGTATACCCATTCGAAGACCTCCTTGAAGCAATTCGTTGAATAGTACGAGCGAGCATTGAGTTGTAAGGTTGAAAAGGAGTTCCAAGTATATTTTAAGTCATACTCGCAGATGGTCTCATGCATGACTAGGTACGCCTTGGAGAGGAAATTCCAAGATGACTACACAATTCCGAAATTCAAGGAATTCAAGAAGAGTTAACGAGAAAAGTATAGTGTGATGTCATGTACACCAATGACGATTATCCTGGTAATGATGCTAGGTACATAGTTCAGGAGTAAATCATATTGGATGAACATACAAAGAGAAGGATTTCATAGTAGTTTATGAGATAGACACCATTTACATTGTTTGCAGTTTCCACTTGGTCGAATTTAGAGGGATCCTTTGTAGACATCCATCCTGATACTTTTTTTGGAATGACTTCAAATTGCACCCTGAGACTTATGTCCTAAGAATATGGAAAAGAGATATGGTTAGAGCTTACAAGAGGATGAAAATAAGCTACAAAGAATGGGTTAGTACTCCTATGCAGGTTAGATATGAAAAACTGTGCAAAGCTTTTGACATATGACAACTTTGGTAGCAAATGATGAGGTACACACCCGAGGGTTAATTGAATGGAAGTAAACTCAAATGGATGAACTAAGTGATAACCCAAAGAATAACTAACAAAGAGGAAGTGAATTGGTTTTTGAATTCTTTTCAATAAATTATCTCAAAACAAAATCAATACACACAAATATTAACATAAAATGTAATAAGTGATGTAAATTCAATCATTAGAATCAAGTATTGTCACTTAAAGAAATATTGCACAATGCAAATACGCAAATGAAAGTAAGTGCAATAATGTAAAGAGAGATAACAAGCGGATTTAATGTGGTTCGATACATATTGTGTTCTACATCATCCTTACTGAGCTTTCCATCACGAACAAGACTAGGTTCACAATAATGATAACTTACAACAAGGAGTATCAGTTCTTAATTGACTTGTAATAAGGAACACTTATCCTTATGTGACTTACAACAAGGAACATATATTCTTACAATTGAAAGAACTCCCTTTAACAAATGACATATTCAAGTCAAAATGTCAAGGGAATATTGATAACACTCCAATAGATAGCAATTAATTAATCTCAAATGTTTAGTTGAGAAACTTCGATGATTAAAAAATAAATGATGAAATAATATGTATCTTTGTATCAAAGTTTTCAACCAATAATCTCTTTTAACAAGTAATACAAGTAAGGCTAGGCGTGGGTTGGGTTGGTTTGGAGACCAACCCTAGCCCAAACCGATTAAGTTGGTTTGTACAAAAATCAACCCAAGCAACCCTCTGGAGGTTTGAAAATTCGAATCAACCCAACTCAACATTAGGCGATTTGGGTTGGAGGTTTGGGCTTCCATTTTGGATCTTAAGTTGATCCATATATAATTAGGCGGAGATTAAACTCATATCCAATTATTAGGGACAATGAAATTCTTGTCATTGAAATAGTTATTTTGTAAATAAGATTGTCACCAGCTTATTTAATTTATGCAAATCAAATTGCAAGATTAAAAAAAAATGGATACACAATGCCACTTTTCTGGCAACAGCTCCTATTTATGGCCCTAAAAATTCTTCGTAAGCAAATTCACTTAAAAATGACAAAACGTTGCAAAAAAAAGTGTGGAAGTTCTAAAATGAAATTTTTTTCTCAGCAAGAAGAAAATATTTTTCTGGAGAGTGAGGTGAGGGTCACTTGTTTGGATGAGTGGAATATAGGGTTTAAGGGGAGTTTTTAAAGTTTTTTTGTAATTTTTTTAACATTAATTGGGTTGGTTTGGTTTGAGTTAAATAGATTTTTTTGGATTAACTCGCAACCCAACCCAAACCAAACCGACCTAAAATTTCATTTTCCTACCCTGCAAACCAACCCAATCGCTCAGGTCATAGGTTTGGTTCGATTTTTGCTCAGTCTTAAATACAAGTTAAGTGTGAAAAGAGACTTACACTTTAATAAGAGTGTTGGCAAATAAAACTTTTATAAAGAAGTGAGAATAAACGAACTTGAAAAGTACAAATGGAATCCTTGATGAAATATATAGATGAAAAAGAGTTGAATCAATCAAGAGATTCATTTGTAATGAATGGAGGAGAATTCAATACAATATAGACTCAACGATTTTCTCAATAAATTTCTCTCTTAAATGCTCTTGCGAGTTGTTAGAATTGAACTAGTAATCGCACTCGTGCGATTCACAGAAGATATAATTGACAATTATTTATTGAATAAGTTGTAAAAATATAATGCCCGACATAAATTTTGCATTCATATTTAATGGAAAATATTCAAAAAAATAAAACATAAAATTGCGACTTGCATATTTCTTTTAATAGTCAATTGTTCATTCTCTAGTTTTCTTAGTTTATTTAGACGAAGTGAGATATGAACATGTGGGTTATTTTATACTTTACAATTTTGATTTGATGATTGAAGTCGAACTTACGGTTATTTGATTCATAAAAGTTGAAATGTTTACAATTTTCAAATTGTAAAATGAAATCAAGAGGCTAATAGACATTTACAGAATTAATTTATCGACTCCTCGAATAGCACTATAAGAATTTGTACTAACTATCTTAATGCAATAATTGATATTTAAATGTATTAATCAAATATTTCATTTCATTGTATGTAAAAAAACAAATACATTACAACCAAAAATTACCAAACATTTTAAAAAATAAAAAAATTGCTCAAACTTAAATTAAATGCTGTAATTTGTTAAACTTAAACGTGACAAACTTATATGCAGTCCTATATTTAAATGAATGTAACAAATAAACAATATGTAATATAAATTTTAATTAAATTTTATTGAATGAATATTACAAATATAATTCACTTTATATACAAAAAATAAATAAATAAATCATCTATACATCTCAATTTATAAATGGAGGCTTAACCCACAAGATATAAGACTTTATCACTTATTCGTATAGAACTGATTATTCAAAAATAATTTTTTAATGTTCATTCTCAACTACACATTCTTTAAAACTCATTTTTAACATGCACAAATTACAAATTGAACAAATGAGTTTATCGGAACCTAAAGTTATATAAAATTAAATGATTTAATTAAAGTTATTTAGAAAGATTGGATATCTATTATTTCTTTCAATTTGATAAGAAAAATATTCGAAATTAATCATTTAGGTCAAATTGAATTTAGGTAAGAAATGATAGGTATCATTTTAGAACTTAATGATAACTTAAAAAGATTGGATGTTGAAAAAAGTAAAAAAGTATAATTAAAACTTTTATCTTTAGTATTTAAGGCAATTTTACAAATCACATGTTTAGATTTTGCTCTTATTTATTAGCTTTTATTAAACTTCTCGTTGAGATCTTGGATTTGACACCGATATTGCATATTTTTTGACTTCAAAATAATGCAATAATTATCAAAAGAATAAAAATAATTTATAATTTGATTTTTTATGGATATTTTTTTTCACAAATTCATAAATCATTTATTATATGCATTAATTGAACTATCCTAATTCATGTATTAAAATAAATTGTTAAAATTTAAAAATTTCCTAAAATGTCGGGTGAAAATGATCGGGAAAATGTATGCGTAAAATTGTGACGATTATATATATATATATATATATATATATAGATGTAGAAGATAGGGCTATTTATAGAGCATAATGTTGACAAACAGGTCTTTTGGTTGATCAAGTTCGATCGATCGAAAGCAGAAAATAGCCGTTACAAAATTTGGATTTCAGTCAATCAGAACTTTTGGTTGACCGAAGTTTTGCAAATTTTGGAAATTTTGTTTGTCAACATGTGTCTTCTGATAAAATTCATTTCATATTTTGAAGCAAAATATACTTATACAAATGATGATTGGTGTAAAACATTTTTGAGCTTTATGCATTTACTAAATATTGATAAATTGAAACATTTACATATACTTTGGAAGATTTGTTCAAGGACTCTAAAAATACAATCTTCAAGTTCTTGATCTTTCTCTTCGTATCTCTTTAATCACACCATCTTCAATAGATGATGATTTGAGCATTTGAATATTTTTGAAGATTATACATTAAAAAAAAAATTGTTACATCCATAAGTATCTTGTTTGTTATAATCAAAACAAAGGAGTTATATTCAATCATAGGTCAACACAGAAGATCTTGAGACGAGAACAAGTTGTGGTAGCAACCTTATAGGTTCTAAGGATCCAGAGATCAAAGAGACAAGCTATCAACTGATAGGATCTTGGATCCTAAGTGCACTAAAACGAAGGGAAAACCAAGAAAATAACGTAAGAAATGACCGTTGGAGACATGTTCCAAAAAAGCCAATTTATATGTTACATTTTGACTTCATTATTTCGCATGTCAAAAAATGCATCTCAAATGCTTGAATTCATATCATGTGGACTGTGTTGTGCTGCAGTGAATATCAATGTCAAGCAAAGGGAAGAATTCGATCCAACACAATTTTGAAGAACCGCATTCCATTACTCAAAAAAAAAAAAAAAAGTTATTCTTGAAATTTACGTTCTTTTTCAATGAGCAAACAAGTATCATAGTATGATAGTTATGATACTTTTGAAATATCACAATATGATACTTACGATACTTTTCAAATTTTTATATCATAACCTAATACTTTTTAAATTTTTATGAAATTTGAAGCGTAAATTTTAGTATCACACTTCGATATTTTTTAACTTTTCATGATACTTTTCACCATAATCAATCCGACAATTCATCCAACAAGTTATATAATTGATGAAAGCCCTAAGCTAATCTTCATTTCTGTGTATAAACAGGGCACATGGATTTTTGTGGTTACATCTCACATGTCCAAATACAATTTTCGTTCTACAATATATAAAACTACCAAATGCTATTTTGTAGATGGTCCGAGATTGCTTCTCATCTCTCTGAAAGAATTGATGGTGATATAAAAAACCACTGGAAAACAGACATGAAGAAAAGCTGAGGATCATGGGGTTGATCCTCTGTCCTTCAACCCCCTGCGGCCTAGAGCCACCCTCCACTATCTCTACAAGAACAGAAACAAAATCCGAAAGAGGAACAAGAATTATCGTCAGATGCGATGGATCAAAACAAAGACACAGACTTAAGTGCAAATGTGCAATCCACCATTATTCTAATTAATAATTTCTATTTTTAATATATGAAGCCCATGTTTGATGACCATCTTAAAGAAAAATTAATGTTTTAAATAATAATTTTTTGAAAAATGCGTGGTTAAAAAGTAGGATAAGAACTTTGAATTCACATACATAATATTTTATTGTGAGAATGTGCTCTTAAAAATGAATACGAGCAAAAAGAAATTCCAAAAAAGAAATAGACAAACAAGGTCTAAGCCCCTGTAAGGTCCTAGAATTCTTGGACAATTTTCCCCAAAACTTATTTTCAATCACATTTTAATGAAATCCGGTGCTTTCATATTTTTTAATCTCACATTCTCCCAAAAATTCAATTTTTCTCAAAAATATCTTACACCAAATAGATTCTAAACGTCCCTCAAAAAAAAAAAAAGACTCGAAGATCTGGGAAATGAGCATCACGTGAAGATTCAAAGACATAGGAAAAGTAGAAGAACGAAGAGTTGTTGTCTTGCACCTTGGACACATTGATGTGAGGGAAAAAAAATGAGATAATAGGTTGACGGGTGTTGCGGAGTTGTGGCTCGCAATCGCAGAGAGATGGGAGAGACTAAGTGGTGACTCTGGAATGAACGAAATCCTAAACTTGTGATATGCAACTATATATGTTGTAACCCATAATGTGTCTTATGTACCGTGACTCATGTAATTTGTGAATAATATATGATTGATTCATAAATTATGTTATTGTGACCGTGACCTTCAAGTTAAATTACAATCAAATGTCACAAATGACCACGTAATTTTTTATTTATTTTTTATTTAAGTTTGTTAGTTTACAATTTATATTCTAAGTCATTTGAAGTTATGGCCCTCCATTTGATTGTTATTTAAAAAAAGTTTATTTAAAATGAATAATAATTTTTAGAATAATGTGTAATCAAATAGTATGGAATCTTTCTTAGATTTATGTGTAATATTATTTTATTGATAAATATGTAATTGAAAAGAAGAGAAAAAAATTGTTAGATTTTTAAAGGGCATAAATTTTTCCCTAAATAACCAGGCAAAAAATTGTACTACCTACAATAACCAGCCCTAACCACATTCTTAAATTAAATACAAAATGGTCTCTTGCAATCTGAGTATTGATAAACTATAAAATATAAATAAGGTAACAAAAAACTACCAATATCTGACCCAAAAAATACCTCTTTTAAGTTATACATTGGCCCTTTTCTTTCCATGTCATTTATCAACCATCCTCGAACCCCTTATTTCTCAAATAAAGTAAGCACCACTTCACATCCCCAAGTATTCCTTATTGTTTCAGGGTCCGAAAAGGTAAAAAATATTGGAATTGGTAACAAAAGGTAGCGGAGGAGATAAAAACTCATTCACGATGATTTCCACAAATCCATGAAAAGTTAAGCGTCGGAAATCCAAACTCGATCTAAATCCTTCAAGAAGCTTGGACTGCCAAACGCTGTAGATGATCAATGAAAACTTGTAGACTCACATCATCAGTGAAGATCACATCTGAACCAGCAGCCATCTCGTGTACATTACTGTATGTCGCTGATGGGTTCAACTTTGCCAACAGGAACCTTGCCTGTTAAAAATGTGCCAAACCATAAGATACATCAACAAAGTATGTTAAGGAAGTGGGTGACAGATTCTTTTTAGACCACACTAAAACTAGAAGAAAATTTGCACAGAGAAAACAAGCAATGTAGGTAAAACGGTATAACGAAAAGCTCGTTCCTGCTTTTAAGCGTTCTAGTCAATTATTTTCAGACACTGAGTGAACTCTGAGGATCTCCTCATGTTGCTATGGGCCATTCAAATGCTGCATCGACTATGGGGAATTTTTAATTAAAATGCATCTTTAGCAACAAATCATGATATAACACTAGGCATTGTAAGACGGTGTCCCACACTTAAATCTGGAATACTCATCAAATCTATATCTAACACAAGAACTGAGTTGCCATGGAAGAACCATCAAAGTTCACATTGAGCCAGTTTGGTAATGGAGAAAAAAATGTTTTTGGGAGAATTTGTGGTTGAAAAGTGTAAAAACTGATGGGTCCCAAATAAATGTGTAGTTGAAAATGAGCTTGGTGAAAAAAATCGAAAAAACTTCCATTCCCAAACAGGCTCTAAGACATAATACAATTGAGCACAAAGCGTGGGGTGGAATTAGGTAGTTGCCTCCAGCTTTCTGTAAAAATTGAAATTTTAGATATATATACTAGGGTTTTGCCGGAAAACCAATATTTTTTACTTAGGTTGGGCAGTTCATGGGTCAAGAAAATTTGGACAGCAGGTTTCGCGGGCCGCGATTAACCTGCCGACCCATGAAATAATTAAAAAAAAAATAAAATAAAATAAAAAAAAAAAAAAATATATATATATATATATATATATATATATATATATATATTAAATATAGTACAATGAAAATATCTCTTCTTCTACAAACTCTATTACAACTTCTAAGTGTAAATCTTCTTTTTTTATCCTTAATAACTAAGAAACATAATGTTCTTTGATAGTAGTAATTAGAAATGCATTTAATTGTTATTTGTTTATGTTGCATTTAACTTTACAAAGTCAAAAGTAATTCATGTAACATAAGATATAATTTTGGATTCTATGTAAACATTTATTTATATTTATTTATATAAACATAAATTTATCATTTTATTCATTTCATATTTGATTTAACAAAAAACTGTTTGGTCCTATTATTTCTAAGATTTAATTATCTCCAAGTATTTTACATATCATGGCAATTAGGATAGAGATTCTATATCAGTGTCCAGTGAATGGTCTACTCCGATGGAATAAAGGTGTTGTCATTTCAAGAAAGTCAGAGACAGGTAAACACCACCTATACAATTTAACATCCAGAAACGTGCAGGTTCATTAGAAGCCCAGAATATTTACTCACCTCAATTCATGGCCAAGAGCTAGCTTACTTTGATATTTCCAGAAACAAATACATAACATGCAAGCAAAATCTCAAGCAAACTGAAATTAGAAGAAAAAGGAGACCTGGGAACCATGCTGATCACACACCACCAGTCTTGGCACAGGAAACCGATCATGAATAATCAGTTCGGCGTCATCATGTGGAGCTTGTAATAAGTGAGCAAAGGCCTATAAAGACGAGGAGATGAGAGTATTAATTAATATTATTGTTAAGCACGCCGAAAACATCCTATTAATTTCATGAAAGCACTGCCTTATTCGAAGTAAAAATTCAACTGCCACAATTTGAAGATAGAATGAGGGCGTAAGAAGTCAAAAATTTAGAGAGATTTATTTCAGCACTGTTTATGAAATACTCATAAATGCTTTCCCCCATCTTAAATTAACCATATTTACCAACTAGAACAAACCAATATTTTTATGAATAAGCCAAAAAAAAAAAAGGAAATATTGGAAGATCAGCAGCAAAGATGAAAGCATACTTGATGTTCTGGTTGATTCTGGTAACCCATGTTCCTCCATTGAGCTATTGTCATTCCATGGAAAATAACTAGACTAAAATATGAATCTAGCAAGAGAGTGCGATCAGCTGCAATGGATGAGACATCCAACAAAGCTGGTGCAGGCAGTGAATTAAACGAATATGATATTAATGATGGTTGAATCATGACTGTGGCATTGCTAATAATCTCCCGATTCAACAAAATACGAAAATATGCCGTCTCATCAGGACTATTATTGAACACCTGAGAGATAAGACTGGTCATTAATTTCATTATCATATAGTCATATATACATTAAACATAAAAAGGAATAAAGACACCACAGCAAGCAATATTACCTGTACAAATTGTGATCTACGCAGATTAAACATAAACTGAGGGAACAAAGAAAAACTTGGATTTAATGTGAATGAGGTTGGATCGTCCTTTCGATAGTCACCAAATTTGGAACATAGTCGAATTAGATTCCTATCTAGCCACCTTGTTGCGTCAAATGCTTCCTGACATTTAGGAAGAACGGTCAGACTTCTCTTATACTGTTCACCAATTCAGTGAAAATAACCACAACAAATGCCATTTGGCAAAATTTATAAATGTCCAAACTTCATTTTCAACCACACATTCCAATGGACCCACAAGTACTATCCATTTATACACCACTCATTTCTATCTATGCTGAATTTATAAATTCTTCCCAAAGGAGGTAGAAATACTTTCTTTATTCTTTATAAACTATAATATTCCCCAGGCAATCCAAACAAATTAACTCCTCTAAACAGGTTGGGGTGCCAAATATCTGATTGTCTCGGCCTAGCACCATATATGTATTATTCACTATTGGAACTTACAGTACTTCAAAGTTGAAATCTAAGTTAAATAGTACCACCTAGAAAGACAGCAAAATCAAATATAAATCCTACATACAATAGTCCTCAATTCATTCCACATCCTAAATACAATCAAATACAAGCTCAAGACATTTAAGAGTTGGAGAAGTGCCATAAAAGAAGATTTCTTTTAGTTGTTAACTTGTCAAAAATAAACTCATACCACATGAGCAGTCTAAATTAAGACCAATGAAGCTGTAACAAATTTAAGGTGAGTATGGAACCCAGCATAATGTTGACTCAAGGAAAAAGAAATTGATGTATGAAGTAAAGAAAAAAGGAGTTCATCAGAATTTCTGCAAACATTTATGCAGGGAATATAACGATCATATTTACTTTATGCAGGTAATCAAGGTCAAACATACAATCAACATTTTCTTAACTGCCCCTTTATATATCAATATGTAAGCAGATCAATTCTTCACTGTTAGAACCTCATCAGCTAACGTAAAATTCAAAATATATTATACAGTATCCACGATGAAGATGCAGCCAGAACTAGAATCAGAATAAGCATTCTTGCATGCCAGTGGTGATGCCATGATGCACACTACAGAAGTGTGGGGTTCTGCTGAAATGGGAAGATTTGCGTCTGGTATGCTTACAACAGTTAAATGAAATATAATAATAATAATTACCTCCATCTCCATTTTATAAGAAGCTAATCTAGCCATTACTACAGCAGCAGCTTCCTGATCAAATCCTTGAACTAAGTCCTGCATCCACGAAACTCTTGCATATCAGGATTAACCTGCCAGTGCCAGCTAATGTTATTCTTGCAAGATTTAAGAATGCAACTCACTGAGTCCTATTAATTTACATGACAAAACAAAAATTTACTCCAAATACAATCAAAATATAAACTTAAAAGGGTATCACAAAAATTCTGTCATACTTTATAACTTTCAAGGTCAGCTGAATAAAATGATAGTGATTTTTACTCCAATTCCAATAAAATGCGTGTTTGGTATTGTTTAAAAAGAGTTTTTTTGAAATGAATAGTTATTTTTAGGAGAATGGATGGTTTAGATTTTGTTGAAAAGTCAAATATTGTGGGCTTGACTTTTGATAGATGGTTGAGATTGAGTACTATAGAAAATGAGAAAAAATTATTGTGAATCAAACAGGGGCATAGTACAAATACTGGAAATAACGTCAGAAAATAAAATAATACATAAATTAGTTAAAGACCTCAAGTCTCAAATATATAAATGCTTGAACAACATTCACTTTATATATATAATATAAATAACAATCTTTTCCTTTTTCTGTAGGTGATTTGAACCACATTCACCAAACTGGGAGACCTTCTGTAGTTAAATTGGTTCATTCAAAATTTTCTTAACATCCTAAAAGACACTGAAATAGACCACTGAATTGTGGTCAAATTCATAAAATCTTAGGGGTAAAAGGTTCACAACTGTGCTTGTTTGAGAAAAATATAATGTCATTATAATGGAGTAATGGGCCACAAAATGTGTGGACAATAAATGGGTAATAGTTGTTACTTGTTAATGTGTCGTTAAAACTAATGTTTGACTTTGACTTAAAATTATAAGGAGATTAAAACAAAACCCAAACAAGCATTATATGTTCCTTCTTTCCTCCAAACTAGTAGGTTTATTATACCACATAACCCCTCTGAGTCTTGAAAAGATAATTATCTCCTCTCAGAAAAAGAGTTCATCATTCCTCGCATGCATAAACAAATTTTGAGAATTTTCTTCAAGTCCTTGCGTTCAACATTAAACAATTACTTTAAAAGCGTATAATAACACAACAAAAAAGGAGCACCGGAACAAAAATGACAATAAAGGAACCATTATGTACATGAAGAACCTTTCTCTACATTGATTTGGGAAATATTTATGAAAACTTGACAAAGACATTCTCATGAGACAACAAATAAAGATAATTAATCATCTTACCTCGGTGCCAACAGCACTATCTACCCACCGTCTAGTAATAGTTGTTACTCTAATCCTTGTTTGGCCATCAGAGCTCTGGTAACTGCACTAAAAAAAATGGATTAGGGCCAAGCAATTTCATTTGAATTACTACGAGATAAACAGATTCATTATTTTATAAATAAAAGTAATACGATATGTCATGCGTGAAACATTTTTATCAAGGATTAAAAAACCAAGCCATAAATATCTTGAAGCCCAAGAGTCATAAAAACAAGAGAAAAAGAAACACAGTAGAAGTGCCAAGTACACAAGTGGAAAGCTAAATTTTTTGAGGGAAGCAGTTAAGAATTTTCTCCACGTACTTTGTCAGAAACTGTATGTATAATTGTGGATTTGTTCCAGATGGATCTGACTTTTCACTAGAAGAAACATCAAAGAAAACAGTCAAGCAAGTATTTCTGTCGAGGCCACACATCTTCCAAGCTGTAGTGTTCCCCTGTCCAATGACCGTGTTGGCAACAGTAGGGCCTTTCTGCAAGAGTATCTTACATAAGTTTCAAGCTAATAATAGTGAATGCATCAGAACAGGTCCTAGAGCCAGAAGAGAGATTGTTCTCAATTTCCAGCCATGTCTAAGATGACTAAAACAATTAGTTAGCAAGTGTTTATTGAATCAACCTTCTCCAATGATGTGCACGGCCCAAGGATCCCTTGGATTTTAATTTCCTTCGAACAGTTGATCTCAAGCGTCCCACTGAAAAGGGCAAACATGAATTATAGTAATGTTCTGCTTTCCATAATTTTCTCTATTGATATAAATGGAAGACTTTGAGCAAAACAAAGAGTGCAATAGCCACTGATATATAGTCTGTTTGGTAGGGGGGGGGGGGGGTGAACAACTTCTTTATAAACAAAGAATGTGATGTTTTCGAAGTAAAATATGTGGTTCAAAAGTGATTTAGAGAAATGTGTGTGGTTAAAAAATGATTTGAAAAAATGTGTTTATAAATTTGTTTATAAACAGTTTACCAAACGGAGGCATATTCACGTTAGTGGAGATGCCAATCTCTTAAAAGATTAAAGGTTCCACATCCAGCTGAATCTTTAGACAGGTTTTATGTTGTGAGCCCACATACAAAAACAGCCTAGGTTCCAGAAGTGGCACAAATGAAGCATGGGAAAAGGAATCTCCCAGTTTAATTATCTTTTAGTTTTTCGGAATTTCCCCAAGATTTACAGCATTCAAATCCCCAATTTCTGACTTAAAGTGTTTTTGTACACAGGCGGAAGGATTAAAAACTCAGCATCCTTGCTCCCCCACCTCACCTCAGCTGAGAGAGAGAAAAATAAAGAGAAATAGAGAGGAGTTCAGAGTCGGGTATCAAGGAACTCACTTGAATGAAAGCCCAAGTGATTGCTCCCCATTTTCAAAAATTCGCTTGAATGAGTCCTTGAAAACAGAGTGACCAAAACTTTCAGCCAGAACAACCAGTCCACCAGTTCTTTCAATGGCAACTTTCATCTCAGCAATCCCAACCTGAAAACTAATATTATAAGTAAAATGGGTAGATAGAAGGGCAGTATTTATAATCGGGTTGTTGGTTGCAATCAAACATTTCAAACACAGAATCCAATAGATGCAGGTCAGAAAAGGAAGGCAGCAGGCAGCCTCCTACTTTACATTCAGCATTTCATATCTTATTAGACATTATAAATGCCTTCACAACCGCCAAAAAGAAAAGACTGAATTAGGTCAAAAAGCATAAGCAAAACACAGAGGAACAGAAACCAAAAAACCTTCTATTCAAGTTCACCATTTCATAATTAATAAACAAACATGTATCAAGTATCAATAAACAAATAGGTCCAATAAGTGCAAAAAAATGTAATTTAATATAAATGTACATGCAGGAGTAGACATACAGAAATACACAAACTTATGCACATAAATATATATTTGTACATTCATATAGGCACAACAAAATACCATTGTGATGTCTTATCTATAGTTTGTTCATCTCCAAGAGCAACAAACTTCCAACTATCAATATACCAGAGTGGTACGGAAAAAGCAAATATAAGGTTCAAGTGGTGTTCTGTAATTCAAATACAGGCATATAGCATGAAGTGTCATCCATTCCTTCTTCTAGCCTATAGAAGCCTAAGTTTTAGGCTTTTAGCATATATATAAAAACCGTGCAAATACAACGATTTCAGCACTCTCACGAACCTGATCAAGTGCAGAGGCAAAGACATCCAACACGTGACCCTGATTAACCAGCTGTTTTCCAAGTTCCTCGTAGAAATGAACGGCTTTTTTGAAAAATGGTGCTGCGTCCTTGTCAAGATCCTTGTGGGAACGAACTGGATCAGACAGATCTTTAGACACAATCTGCACATGAATGTAACAACTGTTCATAACAACTTAAATTTTCATATCAAACTCAATCAGCATAAAATAGCCAAGAAAATACAAGAACCAATTTCCAACAAGGATCCATGTACAACACAAGACAGACTTGTCTACACATAATTCCTCCAAAAACTAGTTTACAACACATCCCCGGACACACCAATTGATAAATCTAAAAAGTATGCCGCATGCACAAGCTTTTTCCCATTTCTTCATGCTGAGGAATAACCAAATGTTATGTTATTTGTACAAATCACCTTACAGCTTCAAAAATTCTATGCAGTGAAAAATAAATACAGCTTAAGGCGGTAATAAGAAAGTTAAGTAGCACGCAAAGTGCTGCCACTTTTTCCCTCAGTCACACTTTCGTCTCCATCTTTCTTTTTAGGCATTTCAATCCCCAACATTCCAATTTTTGGCACAACATAGCATATCTACACATGGTTTCCATAAAAATTCGGTTAAATTCATTGTTCCCTCAAATTCAAATGACAGACTTGTCTACACATAATTCCTCCAAAAACTAGTTTACAACACATCCCCGGACACACCAATTGATAAATCTAAAAAGTATGCCGCATGCACAAGCTTTTTCCCATTTCTTCATGCTGAGGAATAACCAAATGTTATGTTATTTGTACAAATCACCTTACAGCTTCAAAAATTCTATGCAGTGAAAAATAAATACAGCTTAAGGCGGTAATAAGAAAGTTAAGTAGCACGCAAAGTGCTGCCACTTTTTCCCTCAGTCACACTTTCGTCTCCATCTTTCTTTTTAGGCATTTCAATCCCCAACATTCCAATTTTTGGCACAACATAGCATATCTACACATGGTTTCCATAAAAATTCGGTTAAATTCATTGTTCCCTCAAATTCAAATAAAATACCAAAAAAATAAAAAATCAGATCACTTTCTCAAACTGAGCTAGATGAACTCAGGAAACAGAGTCCTAAAATGGTTTTTTACCTAAAATCTGCAACAACAGACCCCAAAATTTCATCAACTAAAATACAAATTGTACTTTAGATTCTAATACTTTTAACATGACTGATATTTGGACCTTCACCTTTGAATTATCATTACAACGCCATTGTTTATCGTGTCAGAAAGAATTTTGTGAGTGATGAACTGACATCAGATGTAACATTAAAATACCATTCTTTTACAACAATTCTTTTATATGGCTCGGACTCTTCAAGTTTCCTTACATATGGATATTACAGTGAAAATGAAAGCCATTCCAGCTTCTCTTCTTCCTGACCCTCAATCTACAAAGTTTATTAAAAGCATTGGTGATGGTCGGGGTTTTTTTTTTTGGGGGGGGGGGGGGGGGTGGGGAAGCTGGGTTGAAACTATTTGTTGTGGGGTAGAATGTTCCATAAAAGCTTGACTAGGCGGCGCCTAAGCAACTCATAGACTCGAAGCTCAGGCGAATCGCCTCGCCTTGGTTAATGCGTGCCTAGGTGGACTTTGTTAATTTTTTTCCACATTTTAAAAGCATTTTATTTGACTTTATTTCAAGTTTTTAAATAACTTTATTCGTAGAAATTTCAAACAAAACAATGGACAAAGGAAAATTGAAAAACTTAAAAATTGTATAATTGACTATTTGTAGGAATTACTAAGTAAATATAGCATTTTATGATTTTTGATGTTTGGCGTGTAATATTTTAATTATCAAAGATTTTAGAATGATTAAAGTTTTAAAATAATAATAAAAATAACAAAACATTATTTTACGCCTAGTCCATGTCTAGGCTCGTCTGGGCATGTAAAGCTTGAGGTATGACCTCCATGCCTAATCACGCTTTACACTCTTTAGAACACCATGCATGGATGTTAAGAGAGGGGAGGGGAGGGGATGTTTGAAGTAGAATAAACAAAATTCCTTTTTTATTTTTCTCTTCATATATTTTATTTGAATTTGCGGTCAATAATGTTTTACTGTCAATTTAACAATTATTTTGGATAAAAACTGTGATTTGGTACTTCTTGGGCCTACAAATAGAAAGTTAGAGGATAAAAGATAAATAGGTTGGGACAGACCACAAAAAGAGGAAAGGTAGGGGATTGAGGGTGCATTTTAGCATAATAGGAATTATCCTTTTTATTCTCCGTTTTTGCAATAGGAGTTTTACAGCATAATATGTATAATAAAAATGAAATACCATTTTCACACCTAAATGGTCAGGTTTTGACTTCCGCAATGGAGGGTTTTCAAATAATAATTTCTTTTTAGTTATTTAATTTTCAAAGAAAATGAAAATCACATAATATACTACGAAATGAGAAACCTATTTAAACTTCTTTAAGCAAAATAATCAATACACGGGGTTAGGAAATTTTTTCACTTGGGCGTGAAACACAAATAGAGTCATGCAGTTGCGTCCAAGGGAATCATTTTTGGAAGTCATCTAACAGCAAGAGTGCAAACGTTTTATTGTTCAGAGATCAAAGAAAGTTGTGTTATTTTCCCTATAACCAATAACAGTTTGTTTTATTAGTTCTCTTTTTAATTGAAAAAACTGATAGTCCATAATTAGAAACTAAGGACAAGTAGTTTATTATCATATATAAATCCTGAAAAGCGCAGAGGGCAAAGATCTAAGTATTTTATTCTTCATCGATTAGTTGTTTGCTCCCAAAATTGCAGATAAGAGGGGAACAACAACTACGTCAACGTACATTGAATTACCCAGTGTTCCTCAACTAGTAAGTAGTAACATGCCTTTCTTCATTCAATGCATTTCAACAATGCTGGATTTCTAAAAGTGTTGGTGTCTCTGCCATTAATAACTTTTTCCCAAGTAAAAAATGAGGCTGCCATTTTTCCAATCGTTAGTCAACAAAAAGGGGGCCTAAAAATGAGACTACACTTCAATTCTCCCTCTCCAGCCACATATTCAAGAAATATTTATCTAAAACCATCCCCCAACTATGTTGTATAGCTCTAATTTCTCCCTAGAACTACACTAGTCAACGTGTCCATTGGATTCTCTTTGTGTAGATCTTTACTAGTCTCAACGGTTGTTAATTCATCATTTCTTGTATCCAATGATAACGAATATCGATGTGCTTTATTAAAAAATGATAAACTGAGTTCTTACTCAAGTTCAGAACACTCTGGCAGGCACAATGTACTTTGTAATTATTCTACTTGATCCCTAGTTCTTGGAGAAATCGCTTTAGCCACAACATCCTTTACCAACTTCCGCTACCACAACATCCTTTACCAACTTCCGCTACTGCAATATATTCTACTTCTGTTGTGGATAAAGCAAAATACTAATACAATCTTTAATGTTATGACACAGCTCCTACAAAAGTGCAAAGAAATCCTTAAGTAGATTTTCTACCGCAGAGATCTTCATCCATATTCAAATAATCGAATTTATACAACCTTCCAAGATTGGATCAGCTCCCCGTAGCACGAACATGTCTTCAATGTCCCCTTGAGGTACCTAAGAATCCACTTGACCGCCTCCCAGCTCCTTTTCATCTGGTTCATTTCTTTCTTGGATGAGGGACATGAACTCTTGCTCAACTTGAAGTGGCTTACTAGAAGAATGTTGACAGATTTGACATTATGCATGTTGAATAACTTGATCACACATTTAACTTACTTTTTGTGAGAGCCACAAGCTTTGGTTCTTCCTATCTCGAACTATGCACATTCCAAAAATCTATTGAGTTAGGCCTAAGTCCTTCATGTCAAATGACTTGGAGGGTCCTCCTTCAGGCTAATATCGTTGCATCTTGTCCAACGATCAACATGTTGTCTACATACAATAGAGAAGCAACGAAGTTGCCATTTGGATACCTCTGAATAAAAACAAACTGACCTACAACGATTCTTTTGTAGTCTTGACTCACCATGAATGAGTCCAATTTTTATATCATTAACTTAGTGCTTGTTTGAGGTCATACAAGCTCCTCTTCTTTAGCTTGCAAACGAGGTTCTCTTTTCTTTAAACTTCAAAACCTTTGGCTGCCCCATAGATTTCTTCATTTAATGATGAAAAAATACAATTTTGACATTCATCTATTCAAGTTCTAGGTCCACTACTAATCCAAGAATAACTTTAATTGAGGCCATCTTTACCGCAGGTGGAAAAAATTCGTCAAAGTCAATTCTCTTTTTCTGTAGAAATCCTTTGACTACCAACCAGGATTTATGTTTTAGCCACCTTTTCGCTGTCAATGTGCTCTGAACTTCAGTAAAAATTCAATGTATCATTCTCTAACAAAACACACCGACATTCACTATCATTAGATAAAAGTAGCAATGGATTAACAATTGTTGAAACTAGTGAAGATCCACATAAAGGAGAATCAAGCGAACATGTTGACGAATGTGATTCCGAGGGAGAAACTAGAGCTATGTATAGACATAGTTGGGATGGTTATTAAATAATAATTACTTCAAATGCGGCTAGAGGGAGAGAATTGAAAAGTCAAACCTCATTTTCAAGCCCCTTTTGTTGATTAACATTTGGAAAAATGACAGCTCAATTTTTTTGTCCCTTTGACTTGAGAGAACTATTAATGGCAGACAATCACCATTGTTGAAATGCATTAAATGACTGCCGTTTGTATTGATTTTTTTGGATATGGTAGGTAAATAGACATACAGTGTCCCATTCCTTTGGTTTAGATACACCCCAAAAAGAGAACGAAAATAGAGAGATTTGAGAGGTTTTTTGTTTTTATAAGAGTCAGAAAATTCCCCATAAATTCTATGAAGTAAGGAAATAGAATAGATTTCACTCTTATAAATCATTTTTTGTGATCAGAGAATCATATAGTTTTCTCTATTATTTTTTCACAACAAGGAAGTCTTTAATTTCTTCATTGGCAAACACACTAACTAAATAATATAGAAGGACAACATAGGGTAAAAAAAGGTTGAAGGCTTTACCGCTCCAGGGCCTTCTGTGCATGGACCCCCGACCAATGCGATAATCCGTGCACCAGTTCCCACTGTAGATGCGCCCAGCAACCCTGCTGCCACACTCAATGCAACTCCAGTACACCTCAACGCCCTATTGCCTGGTGCCACGGGCCACTGATCTGTCCCCAACTCATCCAACAACTATACCCACAAAGACATAAAAAGCAAATAATGATCAAACGCCCAATGCTCAACAGCTCTCTGAATAAAATAAGTTAACTGGAAAAATAAAACATTTTCTGCCAATCAAAAACATTTCTGAATAAAATGAGTTTGGATGAAATACATTCCAAATATAACAAAATTGAATGAGCATCAAATGCACAAATTTCGATTTAGTAAATAATTACCGAATTGAGCGTGTATTCACATTCAGAAGCTGGCAACAAAAACCGGTTAATTCCCGTATTAGCAACCCCAGCCGTAGGGCTTAGTTGGCCTCCGGGCTTCTGGACACCTGTCCCAGCTCGCCTGCCACCAGCAGAGCCGAGCCCCAACTGCTCCAAGACTTGATCTTTAGACAACTCCTTTGATCCCCTAAATACATAAACCTTTGACATCTCAGAGAACCCTAGCTCATGCAGTTGCACCTGCTTGCCATATGAAATGAACCCGACCATCGCATTGTCCGGAAGCATCCCAATAGCTCGTTTCAGTGCCGATTTTGCAAAATTCTGCTCCTCTTCAATCACACACGTATCCAGAACAAAAAGATAGATTGGCGTGGGTGGGACAACAGGAACAGAGTTATAATTCTGGGGGTTTTGGGGGTAATTGGGGATGGTGTATTCAATGGAAGGGAAATTCGGATACAATTCCGCAGGTAAATTAGTCTGTGAAATGGAGTTGTAATGTTGCGGAAAATGGTTCCGCTGGAAGCAAAAAGGGCAGATCCATAAAAGGGCGGTGAAATCAACGCGGCAAAATGGATTCAGGACGGATGAACACGACTTGCAACGTAACGGAATGTAAGGAAGGACGTGTAGATCGACGTGGGGGCGGATCGGCTGGATCGAGGCGGCGATCGGGATCACACACTTGGAAGCCTCGACCTTCGTATGTGGCCAGTTGTTCCACGTCATCCGAATACCCTCGATTCCCTCAGGATCTGTCTGGACTAGCTCCGGTGCCGCCATGGACGATTGATTGATGGATTGATAAATACTATGAATGGGAGTTAGAATTGATGAAACTGAATTTGGGGGGTTTTGGAATTGGGGTTTTTGGAATGGAAAATTGAGAGAGCGACCCCTGAGAGGGGGAGAGATGAATGGGAATTAGGAGGGAAGAGGGGTCGCTCCGAAAGAAGGGAATCAAGAAACAGAGGCGAGTATGAGAGTGCGAGTGCATGCATTGTGTACTGTAGCAATACTCATTCAAATCAACTGCGAGCAGTATTTTTAACCGTGTTCGGCTGCTTTTTACATTTTTCAACTGGCATTTCTTCCGTGCGATGAAAGGAAATTATTCAAAGGGTAATTATATTACCATCACAAAATTTATTTACTACATCACATTATAATCACACCACAATTAAAATATATTTTCAATAAATACACCACAACAAATTTACAATAATACTCCTAATCCTATAAAAACTTTAAAAAAAATAAAATATTATTGTGATGTACTCATCATCCCAAATTCTTAATATTTCTCCCATTTTTCCTCATCATTGCCACCCATTGTTTCCTTAATTACAATTAATTAGGTTCAAATTTCCATGTTACACATTTTTTAATTGATGTTTGATGGATAATTGAAACAATAAGATATTTAATTTCATATAAACATAGTAGGTGGTTGGCTTCTAAATACTTGATACATATTTTTTTTAAATATTTGATGCAATTTGAATCACTATTTTTTTTTTAAAACTAGATGCAATTGAAAACACGATAAGTGGAATGCAGTATGAACACGCAAATATATGTAATTGAAAAATCATAGAATAACTGAATATAATATTTAATTGAAAATCAAATATAATTAAATAACCAAAATCATGGATGACATCAAAATATAGAGAACCTTGAACAATAAAAATCTTTCACTAACCTAAAGTCCTAAACTTTAATTTATGTTAATATTTGCATGATGTTATTATTTGAAATCTCATATGAAATTATTATATTAACATCTATTCTAATTAATTTGGTATTGAAAAGCAAAAATATAAAATAACAAGAAGAACAAGATGATTTAGAAAAATAAACATAGAGAAGATAAGAAAATATTTGAAAGATGTGATGTATATAAAAATTATTTTTAGTGAGATAATATTAATAGAATATGTATGTAATTTTATTTATGTCTATTTTTATAAATAAAGAAAATACTTTAAATTGTGGTGTAAAAAATAAATTTTGTGGTGGCAATATAGTCACCATAAATATAAAGAAGAAAAGAAAATAAATTTATTTGAAAGATTGTAGTGTATTTAAAAATAGTGAGAGAAAAATAAAAGGATATTTTTGTAATTTCTTTTATGGTGAGAGAAAAATTCAAAATACATGAGAATAATATTATACACAATAAATATTATATTTTAATAAATAATATAACGCATTCAAATTATAATACCTTCTTTGAATATTAAGTCAATTTATATATTTATGTAACACATAAGTGTTAATTCAATAATTTTTTTAAACTATTATTAATTTCAAAGAAAATACAAATTCAGTAATTTATTTAATGGTATATCATGTTTAATGTAATATTATGATACAAAATTAATTTTGTAGAAGACGTCAATATATTTTTCACGATTTCCACATTATCCTCTCGTATTTAAATTTTTCCACTTTTCGTTCGAAAATATCAATCACAATAATTATCAATACGTGTTTAATTTAAACCCATGAATATTTGTATTTAACCAATAAAATTATATTTTTTTTACCTATAAAAAATCAAATAGTCAAAAATAATAATTACGTAAATCTAGCAATTATCATGATATAAAATAATTATACTAAAAATCGTATACCATATAACATCTACGCAACTACTAAAACTAAAAATGATTGAAAAAATATGATTCATTATTAGTATTCACGTTTTCTTGCATTTACCTCTCGTATTTATCATTTCTCCAAGTTTCCTTAAAAAATATCAATTACAATAATTATAAACGTTTGTTTAATTATATGTTTTTATACATTAATCTAAATAATATAATTAAATCAGAATATTAATTGTATTAAAAAAAATTATTGATAACACAATAGAAAATTATAAATTTTAAGAGAACAATTATTTACAAATATAAAAATAATAAATTTATATAGAAAGTTTAAACGAACAATTCTTCACTTTTTAACCTTACATTCTAAAAAAATTTATTATTTCAAACCTCATTGTTTGAAATAATGTGACGTGTTATTATTTGCCCAATGTTTGATATTCGAAATTTCAAATAATGTGGTTTCTAAAATTTTTATAGAATTGCGGTAAATAATATCTTGAATAATGAGTATCAAGATAAAATAGACATTGCATAAATTAGATAAATATAAAATTCTTTTTTTAATGCAATCATTACAATTTATAAACAACATAATTTCTCAAACTACTTTTTAATCAAACCCATTTCTAATTCTCTCCACGTTTTAATCACACGTTTTCTCTATACTTATTCGAAACATTACTTTTTTTAAAACTCATTTTTTGCCACAATTTACCAATAAAATAATCTATATAAAAACTGAAAAATTTCTCTACTTTTAATCTTATATATTCTAAAAAAATTACTATTTCAAATAAAGTGATTTGTAAAAAAAAAAATTGTAAAATGTGTGATCGAAATTTATTAAGCCACTGTTCGGTAACTTCAAAAAATCGATTTTTAAACCAATTTATAATCTATACAATTTTCCAAACCAATTTTTAGCCCCACATCTTTTCTCTCTCGAAATCTTAACCATTGATCTTACCTTGAAATCCGTAAAAACCCCAAAAAATTCTGCTAGAATTGGTCCGAACGGAGGCTAATTGTACGTGTATTAAAAATTATTATGATAAAATAAAAGATAAGAATGTCACATCACAAAAGATCAAATTACAAAAATATACATAGTAAGACAAAAAGAAGTTAGCTCTATTTGTCAAAAGTTTTATGTTTAAAAAAATGTTTTTTATGTTTTCTTGATAAAATGTGCGGTTGAAAAGTGGAAAGAAAAAATGCATGTAGTTAAAAAGTGATTTGAGAAATTATGATTTAAAAATCTTGTTTTTAAACATGTTTGCTAAACAGGAAAAAAAATGTCCTAAAAAGAAAAAGAACAGTAAAAGGCGAGAGCTTGTGGAGCAAGACTTTTTTTTCATTATAATATATAATATATATATATACAGTATAGATAAATTTTTTATATTTTCTTGGTAAAATGTATGGTTGAAAAGTGGGAAAAAAATATGTTTGTGACTAAAAAGTGATTTGAGAGTTTATGGTTAAAAAATCTTGCTTTAAAACATGTTTGAGAAATTATAATTTAAAAATCTTATTTTTAAATATGTTTGCTAAATAAGAAAGAAAAGATGTCGCAAAAAGAAAAAGAAAATTAAAAACTGGTGTCAGCCAGTGCTGACGGCTGACACCATTTCAATTGTCAGCCACCATTTGACCGTCTTTACAAAAAAAAATGAACAGTAAAAGACGGGAGCTTCTGGAGCAATACTTTTTTTCATTATAATATATATATATATATATATATATATATATATATATATATATATATATATATATATATATATAGATTTTTTATGATTTTTGGGTAAAATGTGCAATTGAAAAGTGGAAAAAATATATGTTTGTAATTAAAAAGTGATTTGAGAAATTATGGTTAATAAAAAATGTCGTAAAAAGAAAAAGAAAAAAATTAAAAACTGGAGTCAGCCTGCGCTGACACCATTTCAATTGTCAACCACCATTTGACCTTTTTATTATAAAAAAAAAATCAAAAATGAACTGTAAAAGACGGGAGCTTGTGGAGCAAGACTTTTTTTTAACATTTTTTCGTTTTCAATTTTCATTCAAAAACACCAATCAAATTATACCTCGTCAAATAATAATTTTAATAACTATAAAATCAACATGAAATAAAGACATAATATGTTAAATTACTTTAATATATCACTTTTCTTTTCTAAAAAGAAAAAAATAAAGATTTGTTCAATAATTTTATTTTATCGTGTATAAACAGATTTTTTTTTTCATTTTCTAACATGCAAATCACGTATTTTTGAAATAATGGGTCTCATTATTTGCTTTTCGTATTTTAACTTTTTTCTTTTCCAATTTTCATTTAAAAATACCAATCAAATAATAATAAATGGGGTAAATATTAGTCTCTATTTGTTAATTTTTTTTTGTTTAAAAACATGTTTTTTTATGTTTTCCAAGTAAAATGTGTGATTAAAAAATGGAGAAGGAAAATGTGTATGGTTAAAAAGTGATTTGGAGAATTGTGTAAGAAAAAACATGTTTGTCAAATGGTGACTAATTCATGAACATTAAAAGGCAAAAAAATAAAAAAGTTGAAATGGAAATGGGATGTTAGTACATTTGACATCCCATTTCAATCGTTTAAACCACACACAAAAAAAAAAAAAAAGGAAAATGAACAGTAAATGGCTGTATCTTCTAGTGCGAGACTTTTGCACTTTAATATATAAGTATAGATTACACAATTTTTCAAACCACTTTTTAATCAAACACATTTTATTTCTCCAATTTTTAATCACACATTTTACCTTGAAAAAAACCATTTCTCATGCGAACAGTCCATTTATTTTTTATCCTACACCTTAAGCAGCACCTGTTTGGTCCCGGGAAACTCGAAAAACTTCCTCCTAAAACTCATATTCATACATTTTTATGGGATTCACCACTTTCACACTTTTCAACATTTTTTCAATCATATATTCTTTCAAAAATTCAATTTTCTTCCAAAACATCTTTTACCAAACGAGCTCTTAATGTTACATTTTTAATTTTTAACCTTACATTTTTGTTACACCAGTGTCTCATAGAGTGGAATTCATATAGAGTACACTTCAAATAGAATGTTAACATTGGGTCATGAAATTTTTATAATAACTAGTTCAACACCCATGCGATGCATGAACATATTTCACTGACAAAATATAATATACCGATACGAAACAATGAAAAAATAAATAAAAAATAGCAACAGCGAGTGTCAATCCAAATAATAATAATAATAATAATAATAATAATAATAATAATAATTTTGTTATCAAAAGTGTTACAAATTTTAGAAAATATCCGTATACACAACATTGGTCATCTCATTTGTTGGGTTCCTATTATCATCAAATGTATCTTTACTTTCATCATTAGCAGCGCTTTGCTAAAAGGTTGCGGTCACCAGATTATGCCTTTTATTCATAGTTGAAAGGATATTTAATGGATCGAGTCCAATTGCACCATACTTCATCAGTAGATGCTAATTATGAGGAATAACACATCAGTTATCAACATACCAATTTACTCTTCTTGTAAGGAAGATTTCAATATAAATGTATACGAATCTACCAGTTGTGTTGTGTGCAAAAAATTATTGATGTTGATAAAGAGCAGGAACAACTCACTTAGATATTCCTGAAATTTATAAATACAATGCAGTTGTACATATTCAACTGAAAAACATGAATCTTAAAAACAAACTATAAATCAAAACTTTCACTGAAAATCAACAAAACATCTATAATAGAGTTTAAAGACTCAGCTACACCCCTGAAGATGCCGCCCAAAACCTCATAGGCGAGGATGATGTTAGTCTTTCTTTTTGTTTTTCTTTTACTTGTCTTCTCTCAACCATTCTAGCCCCGTTTGACACAGTTTAAAACAAAACTCTTTTTAAATTTTTTTCGTCATACTAATTTTCAACTACTTTCACACAAAAAATTGTTCTGCACAAAAAACTTAAAATATATATAAAAACACTATTCAATGCATCAATTTCTCCTTATAATGTCCATCAAACATGAGCTAAGCATCATAGTGTTTTTAGTAAAACATTGACTCTGGTAGAACTATAGGTAGATGACCGCAATTTTCCGTGTTGCTTATGCAATTATAACATCAAAAGTGGACCAAGTAAACAACTTCATTCCATTTTGAATATTACATAGAAAATAAAACCAAACTTTTGCTAATAAAGAAAAAAAAATGGAGTTTGCCAAATTGCACTCAAAAGAGGAAACATAAAAAACACCAAACTCTAGGAAATAGAACATGGATTTTAGATATTGATACAATATGGATTATAAGGTTTATGTGAACCCAATGAACCAAATAAAGAACATCACAAGAATGTAAGAAATATCATGATATAGTGCAATAGCCATAGGTCATGTTTTGGTTATGGAGAGATGATCAACATTGGGGAAAAAATTACCTTATAACGGTTCCGTCAAGGGGGATGGACCAAGGGATCACGAGACAGAAAAGAATTTTCCACACAAATTGAAGTTTTCAATACCAAATAACAAAAAATACATAATATTATTATCCACGAGTTTTGAAACTATAAGATTCTGCAAGCAGTCCATTGTTTTGAATTCACAACTTGATCAAGCATTTGAAATTACACAATTCTGCTAACGCGGGTCTTGTATAAGACCTGTGAAAATCACAGTCCACAACGTTGCTTCTGATCGATATTCAAAACAAAGGAAAATATCATGGACAAGCTCTTGTTCACGTAGAAGAGATCTCTAATTTAGGATCTTCTACGAAAGTAGAGTATAAATTATTTATGCATATTATACTTTTTTCCTCCACATTTATAAATTATGTCACCAACAACACATTATTCACATTTTCAGTGAAGGAAACTTGATTTACAGTGCACTGACCAAATATAATTCTGGACACATAAATTAACTTAAGATGTTTCTCCTTGTCGGATAACCTTGTCAGAACAGACTCAACCTGGAAATGAAGCACAGACAAACAAAAGATCAGTAGAGTGCATTCTCAAGCTCTAACAAGGAAAAAAGTAAATGAAACTAATACTTGGTTGAACAGGATAAGGGAAGAAACTGGCGAATGGCTGGCCATTGTAGAAATCCAATTTTCCCCTGTTGGATAAAATTCAATAATGCGGGGCCAAACATGTATAAAATAAAATGTGTGGTGCTATCTTAAGGATTTAGTCAATGAAGTGATCCACTAAAGATTATTCGGGACTAATGGGTATTAAGTGTCGTGAGGTTAAAGTGTAGAGACGGATTCAATGTTTTAAATTGATGAGGGGTCAATTTAATAACATTGAAACATGATAGTTGCCCTACAACTATTTATACAGGTCATGGTCCCCAATTGAGCGTGGCTTTTCATAATTCTCTGCATCCCCATCAACAGAGGACTAAATAAGGAGAAAACCACGAATCAGTTGGAAGGCCATAACACCGTTCGATCAAACGCAATAATGAATTCAGGTACGCTTCCGCTTCAGTTTGGATCTTGATAATTACAGCATGATGTTTGTGGATTTTAGATGAACATTCATCTATATCAAATTTAATTTAACAAGTGGTATCAAAGCCAACATCGTGTTGAATTATCAGATCAATTTTGAACGCATATATGTAAATCCTTGTTATGTGCGTATGTATATGCAAAACAAAAACAAAAGGCTTCTGATTTCGAAATATACATACACCACCGATTGCGCAAATTGAACTTATACATTATGCTACAAATCAGATTCAAAATTTTGGAAATATGGATTCTTGTTCTTTTTTTTTTTATCCAGAGGGTATCTCTGTGTATGTATATGTGCGATAATCTTGGCTTAATCAATTTGATTTTCAGTTTAGTTTTTTGTATATTTTGAATTGGATTTATGGATTCAGTATGAATTGTGGATTATATGTGTTGTTGTGTGTACGGTGATTGTGGTGGTTGTTGGTTGAGGATGAAGAGGAGTTCGCCGGAATCGTGGTGCGCAGCGCGCGGCGCGCAGCACAGGGGCTAGCGCTGCGCGCGATGCTGCACCGGTGATACAGGCGAGCAGCGCCGGAGATGGCGCTGCACGTGCAGGGCTGCGGCTGCGGTGGCTAGGGTTATAAACCCTAGCTGTGCGATTTTTTAGGGCAAGGTGCTTCATTCGGAAATTTGAAGTTTTGAAGGGCTAGGTTGCAAATTCACGAAAATTAATTTTATTTCACATTAGGTCCTCATGGTTTGTTTTAAACATTATCTTAAACCCTAAATTTTTAAAATATTTTAAGTAAGCCCTTCAGACTTCTAAATTTGCAAAACCGGCCCCTGCAGTTAAGAAATCATTTAAGTTGGGTTTTAAGAATTCTGAATTTTACGATTCAGTCCCTAAAGTTTCTAATTTTAATTAATTGGCCGCTAAAGTTTGGAAAAATTGCAATTTAGTCCTTCAAGTTTAAAAATATTTCATAATTGGCCAATCAAGCTTAATTAAATTGCAATTTAACCATCCAACTTAATGATTACTTAATCATAAAGTATTGAATTTCATAATTCAAATCCTAAAGCCTTAAATATATGCAAAACATTCAATTCAAGTTCAAATTTTGGTATGACGTACTCTTTTGAGAAATATAATACTTCGAAGTGAATTAATTGAAGCAACATGTTTCCAAAGCAACCTCTCTTGTGGAAATTAATTAACTTAGAATATTAGAAGGCTTTGTGTGTGTGTTGTTCATGCGGATATTGATCGGCCCAAAGGAAGGTCAATGTTTGGCTGGAATTTCACATGCACCTGTGGTAATTAACGCGCGACGATTATTTGGTTTAACGTGTGATCAATAAATCGGTCCAAAGAAAGGTTTATTGGTTGACATGTCTTATTGTCAGTGTTTGATTACTACATCGAGGTACCACTTACAAGTTAATATTTCTGTCCAAAGACTAAATATTGATGTTGTGCTGGGTATCTTGTGATGGGCCTTACCATTATTTGAAATTATTATTTGCATAATAAAGTACTAATGTAAGCTATTTCCATCTTCTTCTCTATACAGTTAATTCATCTGCTACCACAATATATGCAAATCTTAATTCAATTCCCATGCTTGATGGGTCAAACTTCAAGGATTGGAAAGAGAACGCACTAATTGTTCTCGGCTGCATGGATCTTGACCTTGCTCTCAGGGTTGAGCAACCGGCTTCTCTTACGGATGCAAGTTCACCTGATGACGGGAGGAACTTTGAGAAGTGGGAACGCTCAAATCACATGAGTCTAATGATCATTAAGCGCGGCATTCCGGAAGCCTTTAGGGGCGCAGTATCTGAAGAGGTAACTAATGCCAAGCAATTCCTTGCCGAACTTGAAAAGCGTTTTGCTAAAAACGATAAGGCTGAAACAAGCACGCTTCTGCAAAGCTTGATTTCAATGAAGTATAGAGGCAAGGGGAACATAAGGGAGTACATCATGAAGATGTCTCATACTGCTTCAAAACTTAAGGCACTAAAGCTCGACTTGTCTGATGACTTGCTCGTGCATTTAGTATTAATATCGCTTCCTACACATTTCAGTCAGTTTAAGGTCAGTTACAACTGTCAAAGGGAGAAATGAACTCTAAATGAGCTCATTTCATATTGTGTGCAAGAGGAAGAAAGGTTGAAGCAGGATAGAACTGAAATTGCTAACTTGGCAAGTACCTCTAAGGATAAGGGCAAGAAAAGAAAAACAGAATATGAAGCTGTTAAGGGTCCAGATCAAAAGAAGCCACATAAGGACAAAGATGGTTGTTTCTTTTGCCTGAAACTTGGACATTTAAAGAAGGATTGTACCAAATACAACGCTTGGCGTGCAAAGAAAGGTACATTTCTTAATTTGGTCTGTTATGAGGTTAATTTAGCTTCAGTTCCTAGAAACACTTGGTGGTTAGATTCTGGTGCTACTACTCACATAAGTGTTTCTATGCAGGGTTGCCTGTTCTGCCGAAAGCCAAATGATGCTGAAAGATTCATCTTTGTGGGCGATGGAAAATCAGTGGAAGTTGAAGCAATATGAACTTTTAAGTTATTATTGGGAACTGTTTTTATTTGGATTTGAAAGACACTTTTGTTGTGCCGTCATTTAGACGGAATTTGGTTTCTATTTCCTTATTGGACAAATCAGGATATTATTGTTCTTTTGGAAATTGTCAGTTTAGTCTTTCTTTAAATTCAAATATTGTTGGTACTGGTTCATTATGTTCGTACGATAACCTATATTTGCTTGATACTATTGCATCATATAATGAAACCTTGTATGTGGAATCACGTGGTACTAAGCGAAAATTAAATAAAGAAAATTCGGCAAAACTATGGCACAAGCGCTTAGGTCACATCTCAAAAACTAGAGTTGAACGACTTGTGTCAGATGGTATTTTGGATTCCCTCGACTTTACGGACTTTGATGTTTGTATTGATTGTATCAAGGGAAAACAGACCAAAACGAAAAGGTTAGGTGCTAATAGAACTTTGGACGTCTTAGAATTGATACACACGGATATTTGTGGACCATTCCCTACGGCTTCCTGGAATGGTCAACAATACTTTATATCATTCATAGACGATTACTCACGTTATGGGCATCTATATCTTATTCATGAAAAGTCTGAGTCACTGGACATGTTCAAAGCTTTCAAAGCTGAAGTTGAGAAGCAACTCAACAAGAAAATTAAAAGCGTTAGATCTGATCGTGGTGGTGAGTACTACGGCAGATATGACGGTTCAGGTGAACAACGTCCAAGACCATTTGCTAGATTCCTAGAGGAATGTGGAATCGTCCCACAGTACACCATGCCAGTTTCTCCTAGCATGAATGGTGTAGCTGAAAGACAAAACAGGACTCTTAAGGATATGGTAAGGAGTATGATTAGTCATTCTACTTTGCCAAAATCACTCTGGGGAGAAGCATTAAAGACTGCAGCTTATATTCTGAATAGAGTACCAACTAAAGCTGCTGCTAAAACACCTTATGAGCTTTGGACAGGCAGAAAGCCTAGTCTAAAGCATTTCCACATTTGGGGATGTCCAGCTGAGGCAAGGCCTTATAGGCCGCATGAGGATAAATTGGACTCCAAAATAGTTAGCAGCTACTTTATTGGTTATTTTGAGCGATCAAGGGGCTACAAATTTTATAATCCCACGCTTAAGTCAATTTTTGAAACGAGAACTGCAACATTTTTTGAGGATGTTGAGTTTGGGGGGAGAAATAAGGTTAGAGACATTATCTTTGAGGAAGAAGCTGAGGAAGGATCGATTTCGATTCCTACTGTTACTTTTGATAATGTGCAGGTTTCTATACCTGTCATTGATCAAGAAGTACATCCGGAAACTCAGCATGATAATGTTGAAGAAACTCACATCCAAAATCCAGAAATACAAACTCAACAACCTCAACAAACAATACCATTAAGGCGATCCACTCGAGAAAGGAAAAATGCTATTTCGGATGACTATATAGTATTTCTCCAAGAACATGAGGAAAATAATGGAATGATGGAAAATGATCCAATCAATTTTCATCAGGCCATGAATGGTTCTGACTCTCAAAAGTGGATTGATGCCATGAATGAGGAGTATAAGTCTATGCAAGACAATAAAGTTTGGGATCTTGTCCCATTACCAGAAGGTGCGAAACCCATTGGTTGTAAATGAATTTTTAAAACCAAAAGGGATTCGAAAGGTAATGTGGAAAGATATAAGGCTCGTCTTGTAGCTAAAGGCTTTACACAAAAGGAAGGTATTGACTTCAAATAGACTTTCTCTCCGGTTTCAACGAAAGACTCTTTCAGGACAGTCATGGCACTTGTTGCACATTTTGACCTTGAGTTATATCAGATGGATGTAAAGACAGCGTTTCTCAATGGAGACATTGATGAGACGATTTATATGGTGCAACCAGAAAACTTCGTGTCAGGAGACTCGAAGAATATGGTTTGCAAATTAAAGAAATCCATCTATGGACTCAAGCAAGCTTCCCGTCAGTGGTACTACAAATTTCATCAAGTGATCATCTCGTTTGGTTTTGAGATAAATGTTGTTGATGATTGTGTGTATCACAAGTTCAGTGGGAGTAAGCATATTTTCCTGGTTTTGTATGTCGATGACATACTGCTTGCCACTAATGATATAGGCATGTTGCACGAAACCAAGAGCTTTCTGTCAAGGAATTTTGAGATGAAAGATCTTGGGGACGCCTCTTTCGTATTAGGAATTCAGATACACCGGGACCGCTCTCGGGGTATTCTTGGATTATTACAAAAGAGCTATATCGATAAAGTTCTTGTAAGGTTTGGCATGCAGGATAGTAAACCAGGGGACACCCCTGTTGCTAAGGGAGACAAATTTAGTCTCAATCAGTGCCCGAAAAATAATCTTGAAGTTAAGGAAATGCAAAAGATTCCCTATGCATCAGCTGTTGGGAGTCTGATGTATGCTCAAGTTTGTACACGTCCAGACATAGCGTTCATTGTTGGAATGCTAGGCAGATATTTAAGTAACCCTGAGATGGATCATTGGAAAGCAGCAAAGAGGGTTATGAGGTACTTGAAGAGAACAAGAGATTGCATGCTTACATACAGCAGATCGGATAAGTTAGAGATCGTAGGATACTCCGATTCTGATTTTGCGGGATGCCAAGATAGTAGAAGATCCACATCAGGCTACATATACCTGCTAGCTGGAGGAGCCATTTCCTGGAGGAGTGCTAAGCAGACACTCGTAGCTTCTTCCACTATGGTAGCAGAATTTGTAGCTTGTTATGAGGCATCTAATCATGGGATATGGCTGCGAAATTTTGTCACCGGGCTGCGCATTCTGAATGGAATTGAAAGACCATTAAAGTTATATTGTGACAATAACTCTGCAGTGCTATATTCCAATAATAACAGGAGTTCAACTATGTCAAAGCACATTGACATTAAGTTCCTGGTTATGAAGGAAAGGGTACAGAGTAGACAGATTTCCATAGAGCATATTGGGACAAACTCCATGATTGCGGATCCGCTTACTAAGGGATTAGCACCCAAGGTCTTTCACGAGCACACTGCTCGTATGGGTGTAATATTTCTTGAGGATATCATGATTTAGTGGGAGTTTGTATTTTGGTTGCTTTATGTTTTGGTTTTGGACACATTTGTGTATTTGGATAATTTTCTGTACAGAAATAAAGTATTCAGTTCATTCTACTCTGTTACATTATGTTTGGTATTGATCTCACCTAAGGAATAAAGTCGGACCAATTGAAAATAGGCATGTTTGGATCACATAACATGTAATTTTCATACTACACTCTCATGATTGATCTATGTCATTTGGTTGTATTGGTATACGTGACCATTGATGGATTTAATTACGATTAATGTAACGAAAGTCGCTTTGATCCTATATTGATATGATTGATGGACGAGATTGTTTGGAAATACCCTTAATAATGATAGCACATTTTTGAGCTCATAAGGTTGTACACATTTGTAAGGATACATGTATGGCCCAGTGGGAGATTGTTGGATAAAATTCAATAATGTGGGGCCAAACATGTATAAAATAAAATGTGTGGTGCTATCTTAAGGATTTAGTCAATGAAGTGATCCACTAAAGATTATTCGGGACTAATGGGTATTAAGTGTCATGAGGTTAAAGTGTAGAGACGGATTCAATGTTTTAAATTGATGAGGGGTCAATTTAATAACATTGAAACATGATAGTTGCCCTACAACTATTTATACAGGTCATGGTCCCCAATTGAGCGTGACTTTTCATAATTCTCTGCATCCCCATCAACAGAGGACTAAATAAGGAGAAAACCACGAATCAGTTGGAAGGCCATAACACCGTTCGATCAAACGCAATAATGAATTCAGGTACGCTTCCGCTTCAGTTTGGATCTTGATAATTACAGCATGATATTTGTGGATTTTAGATGAACATTCATCTATATCAAATTTAATTTAACATCCCCAAGTTACTTAACATCGTTTCATAATTAATACACCATTTTTCTACAGCAACATTAAATTATTGATGCAAGACAAGGAAATATTTCACATCCACTCTAGAAATATGATTGGTAGAAATATAAAGGGTTCCATGAGAAAACATACTGACAAGTGACAATCACTTAATTGAAGTCAATCAAGCCTCATCCAAACTATATTTCTTAGCTCTCCAACTATAGAGCATAATCATGAAACTATGTGGGACGTGTTCATAAACATTTTAACCCCTGTTCTCTTTGCTGTTTTGAGGTCGTTTTCTGTTTTTATTTTCGAAAACGCTAAAAACGCGTTCTCTTTACCATTTTCGAAAACGCATTTTGGAAAACAAAAAAAAAAATTTGTACACAAAACGGAAAACGCCCGAAACATCGTTTTGTGTGTATTTCGACAAAAAATGTCCAAAACGCGGAAAACGCGTTTTGGGAATTTTTTTTTTTTTTTTATATAGAATTATCTTAACTTAGAACTAAGCTTAATATAAAATTTTTATTTTTTTTATTTTTTATTTTTATTTTTTTTAGAATTATCCTAGCTTGGAACTAAGCCTAAATAAAGAATTTTTTATTTTTTTATTTTTTTTTATTTTTTTAGAATTATCCTAACTTGGAATTTAGTTTAAATAAAGTTTTATTGAATTCAATATCAACATTACAAAAAAAAAATTAAATTAAATGAGAATTCTTGTTGTTATATTTCAAAAAATGTAATAATAAATGGACTCTGGTGGTTTTGAAAGAATTTGCATTTTCTGGATTTTAATAGAAGTAGAGCTTTCTCAAGTCCCGAACCTGACCAAGCTGTGTTAATATAGACTCTTAATGCTCACATTAGTGTGTTGCATGTAACCATATTTTTAGTGTATTGTGAAAGGAAATTTGAGTTGGAGTTAGTAGTATTCTGCAAGTAAATTAATTAAAAATAGTTTAAATAGTGTTCTGCAAAATTTCAAACAGAACGTGTTTTCCAGCTTTTCATTTTCAAAAACAGTTTTCAGAAATGACAAACCAAATGCGTTTTCAGCAAATTTGAAAACAAAAATGAAAACACAAAATACAAAACATTTTCGAAAATGAAAATACAAAATAAAATACAAACAGAACGCCACCTTAGTATTTTATCTTTGAAAAGTGGGTTTGAGAAGTCAAAAGGGAACTGTGTAAGTCAGAAAAATAATTTAATTTCCAAATTACCCTCATATCCTCTTTCAGTTCTGATTAAAATGTGGAATAATGCTGGGGCAAATTTGACATAAAAAAATTTCAACTTAGAAAAATGTTTGTTGACAAAAATTTTGGTAGGGCAAAGGCCCTACCTTGCCCATACATAGATCCACCTCTGACTTTGAAGCACGTAAATTTAGAGTAGCTTCCCACTAATTTTAAAAATCCACTTTTAGTAACTTCAAGAGATTATTGTCAGTGTTACGAAAAAAATCAAAATTAAAATAATTCTTAGATTCCTTTGACAACTAAGATTCTATTCAAAATTAATTTAGCAGAATCTCAATTATTTTTAGATATATAAAGAGCTCTCCAACTACGGAGCATAATCATAAATTTTTGCATATCTGGCACAACACAGATTTACAACTGTTTTCTACCACAAATTATTCATTAAGTAGAGTTCATAGATAAAACTACTAATGCGAACCCCTTTGGTGATTAAACCAAAAATTTTCAAAATAATTTTTGTATCAACCCAAGAAAGCTAAAATGGTAATAAATGAAGAATCTTGACCCAAGTTTAACTCAACCAAAATTCTAAGGAGGGTGAACTCTAGCCCAATGGAGAGATTAAGACAAATATCAAGATTGTGTGGAATGAACAACAACAAATACACAAGATAAACTCTCAATATATAAGCTGAAGAAAATTCCAAGAATAGTTGCAAGGTAAAAAAAGGATGATACCTCTCTAAAAGCTCTCAATAGAGTGTTCTTCAAATGCAAAAATAACTAGGGTTATGAGACATTTACAATATGTATACAAAAGTGAAAACAAAAATTTGAGAAATTGCACAAAAAAACCCCGCTTTTACATTCGGGAGACTTTCGGTCGACCGAACCGATCGACCGAAACTATTTCGATCAAACACCTGGTCGAGTGAAATGGCATTTTCAGTCATACAAAGTTCAGTCGAACCCGACTGAGGCTACCTCTAAAATCCTTGAAGAGTTTCGGTCAACCGGAGTGACTTTCGGTCGACCGAAATGTCCTGAGCTTCCAAAGTTAGGCAATTGACCTCAATCTTGCTCTCTTCTATGTGGACTTGATTTCGGAGCTTGAAAATGAGTCCCGCCATCGACTCTTGGACCTCTTTAGCCTTGGATCTTGTCATAGGCCCCACCGGTATTCTTATCGAGGGTTGACTTGTTTGACTTTGACTCGATTGACTCCCTTGATTCTCATCATCCCCTCCCTCTTGAAAAGGATTCAACCTCGAATCTTCACCTGCATCAATACGGGATAAGTCAGAGACATTAAAAGAAGCCGATACATTGTACTCACCAGAGAGGTCAAGCTTGTAGGCATTGTCATTAATTTTCTCGAGGATTTGGAAGGGGCCATCACCACGTGGTTGCAATTTTGATTTTCTTTTGATTCGGGAACCGCTCCTTCCTCAAATGTAACCATACCCAATCACCGACCTCGAATGTCAATCGCTTTCTACCTTTGTTGGCACTGGAGGCATATTATTCATTCTTCTTCTCGATTTGGAGTTTGACCTTCTCGTTGAGAGATTTTACCAACTCCCCATTTCTATTCCCATCTAAACTACCTCTTTCATCAATAGGTATCGGAATCAAATCCAAAGGAGTTCAAGGGTTAAAACCATAAACAATCTCGAATGGAGAAAAAGAAGTAGTAGAAGGAACACTTCGATTATATGCAAATTCAACAAAATGTAAACACTCTTCCCAATTCTTTAGATTGCCCTTAAGGATAGTGCGAAGAAGTTGTGTTAAAGTTCTATTACCACTTTGGTTTGACCATCAATTTGAGGGTGACACGTTGCGGAAAATAAAAGTTTAGTCCCCAATTTTCCCCACAAAACTGTAACACCCCAAGTTCAAAAATTTAAAACCTAGGCGTGTTAACTTCCATTCACATTATATGCGGAAATAAATCGTTGAAACATTAAAATGCGGAAACAAATCATTTTAAAACTTCAACCTTTTCATTTTCTATTCTAAAATTTTATAGAAATTTCGGCAGAGTCTCCTCTATAACTTGGACATAACCAACCTGTAGAGGGACATCACACCTACAATAATTATGAAATTTTCAACCCATTCAACTCCAACATTCAACATTCAACCATAATTCCAAAATTCAACTTCAACATCAATTCCCCAAACTCCTCAACCAAAATAACTTGAAGTATAAATTTATAAACTCATGAAACATGATAAAACTAATCACAGGGGAATACCATAACTTATTTTGACTAAGAACCGACAAACTAATTCAAAATGATTTATCAATTTAAAAGAATAACAACTAAAAACTTAAATTAAATCATTAAATTAAATTTTAAATAATTCAAGTCGGTACTGTCTGAGCCTGCCGCCACGTGCTCTCCTCTAATCATCTAACTTTCATCACCTGAAATGTTGGGGAGGGATTGGGGTGAGCTAAAGCTCAGTAAGTAAACTTTATGCATGAATGCATGCTTATGACATGAATGCTTTAACTTTGAAATATGTATCCCCATTCACTTTAACCTTTCAAAACTTTCAACATTTTTCAAGCTTTCACTTGACATTTCAAAACTTTCACTTCATTCCATCGTGAGCTCACTTGGTGTAACTTCTAGTCAATCAGATAACAGTGGGCAATTCTTATTTGGAACCAGATTAACATGCGCATTTCCACCGCAAAGCGGCTCATTCACTTCATTCCACCGCAAAGCGGCTCATTCACTTCATTCCACCGCAAAGCGGCTCATTACATTCATTCCACCGCAAAGCGGCTCATTACATTCGGGTACGCCGGTCCCCCGCGCCCCATTTCCCACTCGCATCTTTCATGACATAGAAGTACACCCATTCTTTCAAAAACTTGGGATACATAATTTTTGACAAAAATTGCACTTTGACACATTCCTTTCATTAAAACATTTGACTTTCCCATTTCGATGCCAATGCATGTTTAATGATGCAATGACATGATAATGTGTATGCTTTAACATTTCCTTAAATACACATACTTGCATTTCGCAAATCAAATACATCAACATTAAGTAATTAACACGAAATCACTTACGCACATTAATTTCACATTAACTTTCTACTTTGATGAAAATAGGGGGGAAGTTTACTTACTTGAAATCCTTAGTATTTACCGTTCTGAACTTGCAAGTGGAAAAGTCTCGGATGCCCGTGACGTCAATGTACCAAAATCCCTAATTATTCACATTCGTCAATAAATATGACTTTTAGTTGACAATTAAATTCGTCATTCATTTTAATACTCAATCAAACATTAACTGCCATTAAAACTTCAATTTAACTCACATGTGATCTTAAGCCATGACTAATGCATATAATATTATATTCAAAACGAGGGATCCAATTACATGCATTTACGAGTTCTTTATCATTCATTTATTCAAATTTAAGTTGAAATATTTAGCTTAACCTAAACTTTACAAAATTTCTCAATTAAAAATCTCGTTATTAAGAATTTGAAGATACTCAAATATGATCGTCAAATTTAACTCTAGAATCAAACAAAACCTCATAACCTTAATTTCAAGGGTTGAAAATAAACATTTATAATTTGGAATTTAAAGTAAAATTTCAAACAAAGTATCATAATCTTAAAATCCCAAATTCTGAAATCCAATATACAATTACATAATTTTCTACAATTTCAAAAAGTAAAATTATAACTCAACTTCACACAGTTTAACCTAAAGCTATAAAATCACTACCTTAAGTCCCAACAAATTCACAAATCTTAAAATTAATATAACCTTAAATTCGAAAATATGAGAACCACACACATTTACACCCACTACACACACAAATATATATATATATATATACACACACACACACATATACATATATTCGAAATCAAAGATACACCGTGGGAATTTACACACCTACATATATATACACATACATACGGTCAATATATGTAATGGTGTTCGTGGATGTGTAATCCCGTGTGTGTTCGCGTGAGTGGTGTGTGCGGGCGTGAGAGAGGAAGGGAGGGGGCGGCCTTACCAATGATGGAGGTGCACGGTGGTGGTGGTGATAGTAGCCGGTAGTGAGCGACGAAGGGAAGGAGAGGGAGAGTTGCGTGACCGAGAGCGAGGCGGAGAGACGAGGGCGGAGAGACGAGGGAGAGACAGAGAGCGTTGAGGGTGAGAGATTTTCGAGTGAGAGAAAAGGGAGGGTTTAGGTTTAGGTTTAAATCTTTGAAAATTTGCAAATTAGTCCCCCCTTTCTCTCCATGTGCATAGTTAAGTCCATAAGTTCCAATTTTATTATTCAATTGCCACTAAACTTTCCCCAACTTTCCATTTAACACAATAAAATAGAAAATAGCATGTTTAGGAAATAAAACAGTTAATCGCATAAATTACACGTAAACTATTAAAATAAACAATTTAGAAACGTTTAATTGGTACATTGATCGAGACGGCATCCAAGTCCTTCCACTGCAAAATAATTCAAATTATCGACATTAAAATATCATTAAATTTAAAATTTATAACATTAACATAATTATTGCGTGAAATTTAAGGATACACGTAAAAATGAAAAGCGGTCTTACAATTCCTTACCCTCTAAAAAGAAATTTCGTCCTCGAAATTAAAATTTACCAAAAAGTTGTGAATACTTGGCACACATCTCATCTTCCCATTCCCAAGTAGCCTCTTCTACTGCATGATTCCTCCAAAGGACCCTAACTAACGTAATCTTCTTTCTTCTAAATTCCTTATTTACTTTCATTAGGCTTTTCACAAGTGACTCCTCATAAGTCAGATCCTCACAAGATCTAATGACTCATAACTGAGACTATGGGGGGAATCCGAAATATACTTCCTCAACATTGATGCATGAAAAACATTGTGCTCACCTGATTGCGCTGGTGACAATGCAACTCGATAAGTTAGGTCACCCACCCCTTTCAAGAATTCCAAAGGGGCTGACAAAACATAGGCTTAACTTTTCTTTCTTCCCGAATCTCATAATTCCCTTCATTGGAGCTACCTTCAAAAAGATCATATCGCCTTCAACGAATTCCAAGGTTTCCTTCTTCTGTCCACATAACTTTTCTGTCTACTCTGTGCAATTTCATTTGTTAACGAATCTTTTCAACAACTTCAGTTGTCTGCTGTACTATTTCTGGACCCAATAACTTTCATTCTCCTAGATCACCCTCGTAACTGACGATCTACACTTCCTATCGCATAGTACTCAATACAGACCGAAGTTTGATGGCTATTGTTGTAGGAGGCCATTAACCGACATTATCCCACTTATGAATCCATTCACTAACTTTCTATTTCCAGCCTTTCATAGGATCTATTCTAACGTCTAAACCTTAATATATATATTGATTGATCACATTCTTAAAACTAAAATCAAGATTGACCAAAATAAAACTTCATAATCCAGAATTATTGAAACTTGACGTCCATACCAAAATATACAGTAGAAATACTAAAACTTTAACAGAATCTTTCTGGAATGATTTACAAACGAAATCCTTTCTGAACATGCTGACATTTCTTTTAAAATCGGAGGATCAACGTAAATCCTGTAACCCATACTTACATATTGTAATAAAGTATTCAGCATCATACACTCATCTTAAAACTAAAGCCAAGGTACTAATTTAAGAATTCATGCTTTCAAAATCATCATAACAACAATACTCTAACCAAGTATTTTATAAATAAATCATTAACCTATCACCAATGAATAAGACTTTTGTGATTCATATAGGATTCCTCATCAAGCTTACTTAACCCAAAGATACAATTCCATTATAAGTAAGAGTCACACAACTGACCTCAAATAATCATATCAATCTCTCCAAGATTACAACATAATAACCATCATATCCTTCACACGAACCTTTTACGTCAATATACTCACTAAGACTTTATATCAATCTCTCAAACTCAACAAATCTTGGACTCTGCCATAGTCACTCTTTCTGCACATTACTCCATAATAAATAATCATTGTGAAGTCTTATTCCCATTTTCCACAAATCCTATCCACAAGGACAATTGCCTAAAATTTCATTTCTTATTTTTGAATCAAGATACCATCAATAATAATCTCCACAATTTCATGGTATGTACTATCATAAACTTTCCTCCGATCAGATGCATTACTTCTGCAATACTTGTACAAATCTAGGACCTGATAAAGTTTCTTTCATCAATATTGAAAACTTAATGTACATCAGTGAATCATTCACATTATGAGGAAATCCTGATTCATTTTCCATGACTGAGATTCATCATTCTTCGAATTTCCACTTAGAACAAATACAACATAACTTATTCATGGATGGTCAACTTATTTCATAATTTCAATATATTATCACCTTCAGTTCTCATCATCACATTATTCCTTACAATCATCTATTATGCCTTTTATATACAATTGACCTTATGACAATCATTATCTCACATAATCCCAAACATTCAATCGCATGTCCCCAATTTCTCACTTTGAATAAATGGTTACTCCTTTAAGGCATCTCACCATAAAATATTTTCAATATCTCCCATTCATGATAACTGACTAATCCCAATAGTCATATTACATGTAAATTCAACAGACGGTAAATGGTTTTCCTAACCATCACAAGGGTCTAAAATGCAAGCTCTCAACATAGCCTCTAAACTCTGTATAAAGAAATATTTGCTGATTACTTAAGTCATTATTCAATAACCCAAATGACATCACGTCTCTTCACTAATCTCTGTAAGCCCATGGAAAATTCTCTCCAAATTTCAATAAATCTTTACTATTTCTTTAAAAACATATCAAACCATAATAATTTGTCATCTCTAAAACTTCTTTATCACCAAATATCACCAAAATAATTAAAACGATAGAAATTACCTGAATATTCTCTCTATGTAGTATATCCAATAACATATTATTCACAAATCAACATAATATCATCAGCTTATCTTTAACATATCTTCCCGATCAAATTCCAAAATAAATCAACAGTATTATCTCATATCCTCATAATTTATAATATTCTCCAATACAAGTGATCATTCCTTACTAGTGATCAATCCGTTCCCAAGAATAATTAAGATTTTTTCCCAATATCGCCATAATACTTGTCTTCACTCATCTTTTCAAAATATAACTTATCATTTCCCAATATATGCATCAAGTCATCACATAACTTCATGTATACCTTGATATCCTAGAAAAATCAATTCTTAATTCCTCAACATAACAATTTCAAATCATAGTTTCCAATATCAATATCTCACTTCCTTCAATACATTAAATGGCTCAAATGATCACCCATTAGTCATACTTATAAATATATGACACAAATCAAAATCCCAAAATTCCTTAGTTAAAAGACCAAACAAAATTATAAATTTCTCTCAAAATAGAGGAATAATTCACTTACTCAAACACAATATCCATTCCTTAATTCCCAATAATTAAGAATCAAATCTTTAAATCTCAAATTTCATAATTTTTTTTTTTCATAGGATTCTCAATAAAATCATATCACTCATAATCTCAACATCTAATCACAACTTCATAAAACTGGTTTTGCCATGTCTAAAATCAATTATGCAAGGTCTCATAAAACCATCTTTCTTCTTCATGTATAGCTCCTGAGCACCCCATGGCAAAAAGCTAGGTCGAACAAAACCTTTGTTCATGAGATTATATAGTTGCACTTTGAGCTCTTTTAAGTTACGAAGGAGTCATCCGATATTATACCTTGGATACTAGAGTTGCGCACTTAATCGATGACGAATTCAATTTCTCTTTTAGGTGGTAAATCACAAAGATTTTCTGAGAACATCTTTAGTCATTCTCGAATAACAGAAATTTGTTCGAGAGAAGTATTCACCTTAGGCACTTCAATTATTGCAACTATGTAGGCCTAATAACTCTTATTCATCAATTTACGAGCCTTCATCACTGATAATATCGAAATAGAAAGTTTCACCTTTACTTCAACAAAGCGAAAAGGGTTTCATTTGAAGGTTTAAATACCACCTTAACGTAGCCATTGATTGAAACCTTATACCGAAATAATCATTCCATTCCTAGTATGACATCAAGTTCGTGGATATCCGGTGTTATGAGATCTATCATCTACTCCTTCCCATTTACCACGATCGGGAAATCGTTTAACGCATATCTTGAGTTCAAAAGTCTCCAAAATGTGTTGGCAAGCAAAACTCAATCTCCAATTACCGAGATGGGTAAATCCATTTTCTTATGATTATGGGACTATCAAATGAGTGGGTAGTCCCGAGATCAACATGATAAGTGCTTAATACTAAGTTCGATGACTTCTCAACTTCCGACTTGGACATAATATACATTCTTGCCGATGTAGTCTCCATGACTCAAAGCACTATTCCCATTCACTTCTTATCTCTCACATAGGGACTTATGAACATTACCCAATTTTTTATAAAAATCATTACCATCTCATTTCCTCATTTACATAACCAAGACATACTCGTCATATTCACTGACAACATTCTTAACTTTTCACTTTCCGACATTACACATTAGCATGCAAGAATTTACAATAATCGGGACATCGAATAACATTTCATAATTTAAACAAAATTAACTTACCAGATGATCGAAGGAGAAGCACTTGAGGCGTGACTCAGTACCCGAACCATTTTCAAATGAATTTTAAAAGTCTACAGAATCGCTTTTAAAACTCTTAGCTCTGATACCAAAAATGTAACACCCCAAGTTCAAAAATTTAAAACCTAGGCGTGTTAACTTCCATTCACATTATATGTGGAAATAAATCGTTGAAACATTAAAATGCGGAAACAAATCATTTTAAAACTTCAACCTTTTCATTTTCTATTCTAAAATTTTATAGAAATTTCGGCAGAGTCTCCTCTATAACTTGGACATAACCAACCTGTAGAGGGACATCACACCTACAATAATTATGAAATTTTCAACCCATTCAACTCCAACATTCAACATTCAACCATAATTCCAAAATTCAACTTCAACATCAATTCCCCAAACTCCTCAACCAAAATAACTTGAAGTATAAATTTATAAACTCATGAAACATGATAAAACTAATCACAGGGGAATACCATAACTTATTTTGACTAAGAACCGACAAACTAATTCAAAATGATTTATCAATTTAAAAGAATAACAACTAAAAACTTAAATTAAATCATTAAATTAAATTTTAAATAATTCAAGTCGGTACTGTCTGAGCCTGCCGCCACGTGCTCTCCTCTAATCATCTAACTTTCATCACCTGAAATGTTGGGGAGGGATTGGGGTGAGCTAAAGCTCAGTAAGTAAACTTTATGCATGAATGCATGCTTATGACATGAATGCTTTAACTTTGAAATATGTATCCCCATTCACTTTAACCTTTCAAAACTTTCAACATTTTTCAAGCTTTCACTTGACATTTCAAAACTTTCACTTCATTCCATCGTGAGCTCACTTGGTGTAACTTCTAGTCAATCAGATAACAGTGGGCAATTCTTATTTGGAACCAGATTAACATGCGCATTTCCACCGCAAAGCGGCTCATTCACTTCATTCCACCGCAAAGCGGCTCATTCACTTCATTCCACCGCAAAGCGGCTCATTACATTCATTCCACCGCAAAGCGGCTCATTACATCCGGGTACGCCGGTCCCCCGCGCCCCATTTCCCACTCGCATCTTTCATGATATAGAAGTACACCCATTCTTTCAAAAACTTGGGATACATAATTTTTGACAAAAATTGCACTTTGACACATTCCTTTCATTAAAACATTTGACTTTCCCATTTCGATGCCAATGCATGTTTAATGATGCAATGACATGATAATGTGTATGCTTTAACATTTCCTTAAATACACATACTTGCATTTCGCAAATCAAATACATCAACATTAAGTAATTAACACGAAATCACTTACGCACATTAATTTCACATTAACTTTCTACTTTGACGAAAATAGGGGGGAAGTTTACTTACTTGAAATCCTTAGTATTTACCGTTCTGAACTTGCAAGTGGAAAAGTCTCGGATGCCCGTGACGTCAATGTACCAAAATCCCTAATTATTCACATTCGTCAATAAATATGACTTTTAGTTGACAATTAAATTCGTCATTCATTTTAATACTCAATCAAACATTAACTGCCATTAAAACTTCAATTTAACTCACATGTGATCTTAAGCCATGACTAATGCATATAATATTATATTCAAAACGAGGGATCCAATTACATGCATTTACGAGTTCTTTATCATTCATTTATTCAAATTTAAGTTGAAATATTTAGCTTAACCTAAACTTTACAAAATTTCTCAATTAAAAATCCCGTTATTAAGAATTTGAAGATACTCAAATATGATCGTCAAATTTAACTCTAGAATCAAACAAAACCTCATAACCTTAATTTCAAGGGTTGAAAATAAACATTTATAATTTGGAATTTAAAGTAAAATTTCAAACAAAGTATCATAATCTTAAAATCCCAAATTCTGAAATCCAATATACAATTACATAATTTTCTACAATTTCAAAAAGTAAAATTATAACTCAACTTCACACAGTTTAACCTAAAGCTATAAAATCACTACCTTAAGTCCCAACAAATTCACAAATCTTAAAATTAATATAACCTTAAATTCGAAAATATGAGAACCACACACATTTACACCCACTACACACACAAATATATATATATATATATATATATATATATATATATATATATATATATATATATATATACACACACACACACACACACATATACATATATTCGAAATCAAAGATACACCGTGGGAATTTACACACCTACATATATATACACATACATACGGTCAATATATGTAATGGTGTTCGTGGATGTGTAATCCCGTGTGTGTTCGCGTGAGTGGTGTGTGCGGGCGTGAGAGAGGAAGGGAGGGGGCGGCCTTACCAATGATGGAGGTGCACGGTGGTGGTGGTGATAGTAGCCGGCAGTGAGCGACGAAGGGAAGGAGAGGGAGAGTTGCGTGACCGAGAGCGAGGCGGAGAGACGAGGGCGGAGAGACGAGGGAGAGACAGAGAGCGTTGAGGGTGAGAGATTTTCGAGTGAGAGAAAAGGGAGGGTTTAGGTTTAGGTTTAAATCTTTGAAAATTTGCAAATTAGTCCCCCCTTTCTCTCCATGTGCATAGTTAAGTCCATAAGTTCCAATTTTATTATTCAATTGCCACTAAACTTTCCCCAACTTTCCATTTAACACAATAAAATAGAAAATAGCATGTTTAGGAAATAAAACAGTTAATCGCATAAATTACACGTAAACTATTAAAATAAACAATTTAGAAACGTTTAATTGGTACATTGATCGAGACGGCATCCAAGTCCTTCCACTGCAAAATAATTCAAATTATCGACATTAAAATATCATTAAATTTAAAATTTATAACATTAACATAATTATTGCGTGAAATTTAAGGATACACGTAAAAATGAAAAGCGGTCTTACAAAAACCTTCCAAAAGTGGCTAAGAAATTTGACATCTCTATTCGACACAATGCTCCTAGGAATCCCGCGGAGTCTCATCACTTCTTTAAAGAATAGGTCGGCTATGTGAGTGGCATCATCGATTTTATGACAAGCAAGGAAGTGTGTCATTTTACTAAATCGGTCAACTATCACAAAGATGGAATCGCTCCCCTTCTTAGACCTAGGTTAAGATAAAATCCATAGAAATGTCAGTCCACGGTTCACTAGGAACGGGTAGGGGCATATATAATCCATGTGGTTCTACCTTAGACTTGGCATTCCTACAAGTTATGCACCTAGAACAAATTCTCTCAACGTCCCTCCTCATTTTAAGCAAAAAGAAATGTTCTTGCAAGATTTCCAAGGTCCTCCTCACCCCAAAGTGACCCATCAAATCCCCTCCATGGGCCTCCCTTACCATCAACTCCCTCAATGAGGAATTTGGTACACAAAGTTTACCTTCACGAAATAAAAACCCCTCATGCCTATAATATTTGTCAAATGCAACCCTCTCACATGATACAAATATACTAGAAAAATCCGCATCGTGCGCATACAAGTCCTTAATGCTCTCAAAACCCAACAACTTAGCACTCAAGGTAGTAATAAGAGCATACCTTCGAGAAAGGGCATCGGCTACCACATTCTCCTTACCTTGTTTGTATTTGATGACATATGGAAAAATTTCCACGTACTCCACCCATTTGGCATGCCTCTTGCTCAACTTCCCTTACCCCTTCAAGTGCTTCAATGACTCATGGTCGGTGTGGATGACGAAATCTCTAGGCCACAAGTAGTGGTGTCATGTCTCTAGTACTCTCACCAACACATAGAGCTCCTTGTCATAGGTGGAGTAGTTCAGGGCAGCTCCACTGAGCTTCTCGCTAAAGTAAGCAATCGGCATTTTTTCCTGCATCAAAACTGTTCCAATACCTGTGCCTGAAGCATCACATTCAATCTCAAAAAATTTGTCAAAATTAGGCAAGGATAAAACCGGGGCGGTACACAATTTGTTCTTTATTTCATTAAACACATTTTCTTGTGCCTCCCCCCATTTAAACCCAACATGCTTTTTGACAACCTCGATAAGTGGTGAAGTTAGTGTGCTAAAATCCTTGACAAAACGACGGTAAAAACTAGCTAACCCGTGAAAGCTTCTTACCTCGGTGACACTTGTGGGAGTGGGCCATTCTTTAATGGCTTTGATCTTCTCCTCATCGACCTCTATCCCCTTAGTACTAACTACAAATCCAAGAAAGACCACACTCTCCATGCAAAAATTACACTTTTTGAGGTTAGCATACAATTATTTTTCTTTTAAAACCAAAAGTACACTTCTCAAGTGCTCATTCAAATTCTTACTATAAATCAAAATATCATCGAAGTAAACTACCAAAAATTTTCTAAGTAATGCACGCAAAATATAGTTCATTAATCTCATAAAAGTGCTCGCTGCATTAGTGAGACCGAAGGGCATAACCAACCACTCATATAACCCGTATTTAGTTTTAAAAGCGGTTTTCCATTCATCTCCTTCTCTCATCCTAATTTGGTGATATCCACTCCTCAAATCAATTTTTCTAAAAATGCAAGAGCCATGCAATTCATCTCACATATCATCTAACCTAGGAATGGGGTGTCGATACTTTACCGTTATGTTGTTAATGGCTTGGTAATCGACGCACATTCTAAAGGTTCCATCCTTCTTGGGTACTAGTAGCACGGGAACGGCACAATGACTCATGCTCTCACGAACATATCCGTTGCTCATCAAATCCTTGACTTGTTTTTGGAGTTCCTTGGTCTCTTCCAGATTGCTTCGATATGCTGGTCTATTTGGAATGACGGCTCCGGGAATGAAGTCAATTTGGTGCTCGATGCCCCTAAGGGGTGGAAGTCCATTAGGCACCTCCTCCGAGAAGACATCTTCGAACTCCTGCAACAAAGAAGTAGCTAAAGTGGGGAGGGAAGTGTGAGGTTCATCAAGTGTAAAGAGGGACTCCTTATACATCATCAAAAGAATGGAATGATTTTCTTTTAAGGCTCTCTCCACATCACCTTTACTAGCATAAAAATTCATTTTTTTCTCAACCTCTTTTGCTCTCTTTCTTTTTTCTTTCACCCCCTCATTTTTTTCACTACTTTTCTCCCCTCTTTTTTTCTCACTTTCTTTTTGTCCTCCACTCGACTCCATCTTTTTTTTTTCTTCTTTTTTTTTCCTCCTCCTCCTCCCTCTTGAGTTTCAGTTGGTCTTTATAAACTTCTTCCGGACTCAAAGGTAGGAGTGTTACGGGCTTCCCATTCATTTGGAAGCTATACATATTTTTCCTACCATCATGCAATACTCTCCTATCATATTGCCATGGCCTACCCAATAATATACGTGTAGCTTGCATGGGAACCACATCACAAAGTACTTGATCTTCATATGTCCCTATGTTGAAAGTAAATAGTACTTGTTTGCTTACCTTCAACTCACCATAATCACTCAACCATTGTAACATATAAGGACTAGGATTTGGCATTAAAGGTAATCCCAACCTCTCCACCATACTAGCGCTAGCTACATTGGTGCAACTTCCCCCATCAATGATGAGGCTACAAGCTTTGTCCCTCACAAGACACCTAGTGTGGAAAATATCCTCCCTTTACTTAGCCGCCTTATCCACCTTGGTTTGGGTGTTGAGAGATCTAATGGCGACTAAAGACTTGGGTAGACTAACAACTCCCTCCACCTCTTCTTCCTCGCCATCACTATCTCCTCCACATTGCACTCTCTCTTCGTCCTCTTCGTCTTCCGAGTACCACTCCTCATTTTTAATAATCATCACCCTATTGTTAGGGCACTCTCGAGAATAATGCCCCCGTCCTCTACATTTGAAGCATTCAATATCTCGACTCCTAGAAGCGGTAGGAACAACCTTTGATTTATCCTTGACGAAGCCAACTTCCTTCCCCTTGTAGGTTTCAATATTGTCTTTAAGTGGTGTTTTATCAACCTTGTCACTCCCCCACTTAGACTTCCAATTGGAACTAGGACCCCCCAAAAACTTTTCTTGTCCCTTCTTTTTCAATTGATCCTCCACTTTAATAGCCATGTGTACCAACTCCTCCATCTCCACATAATGGTGTAATTCCACCATATTGGCTATCTCCCTATTCAATCCACTCATAAATCGAGCCATAGTGGCTTCTCTATCCTCCTCTATGTTAACTCTCATCAAGGCTTTCTTCAACTCTTTGTAATAATCTTCAACCCCTTTAGTTCCTTAAGTAAGAGTTTGTAGTCTTTGATAGAGCCCCCTATAGTAGTGACTTGGTACAAATCTTTTCCTCATAAGACTCTTCAATTCATCCCAAGTATCCACACTACCCTCTAGATTCCTTCTCCTAGTGAGCAATAAATTATCCCACCAAGTCAAGGCATAATCGGTAAACTCCACTACTGCTAACTTAACATTTTTATCCTCGGAGTACCTATGACATTCAAAAATAAATTCTATTTTCCTTTCCCATTCTAAGTAGACATCCGGATCACTCGTCCCATGGAAAGAAGGAATTTTCATCTTTATACTTTCAAGATTACCATCCACGCCATCCCTACCCCTAGGGTTCCTCCCATGACCTCGACCAAATCCTATCACATTCCTACCTCCTCTATTCCTACTCATGTTCCAATTTTGGTCACTACCCCCTTCACTCTCCAATTCATCATCATCAACATCATCATCCTCATACTCATCTCTAGGCCTTCTCCTATCACCCCTCCTAACATTATCATCCCTTGGGAGTGGAACTTCCCTCCTAGTCTCCAACCTCGCTAATCTACCCTCCAATCTTCCCCCCATATCTGCCATAGTAACCGTGAGAGCTTGTATCATATCCCTCAACTCTTGATTTTGTGCATTAGAATCTTGTCCACTTGAAGTATGTGTATTAGCCATGGAGTGTGAGTGTGCAAGTGTCCTCACAAAATTTTTTTGCTCGTGTTTCACTCAATTAGGCTTTTTCCCTCTAATGAGCTCACCACTCTTGCCTTTTACAACTCCTCACTTTCTTACCCAAACTTTCCAAGGAACGTAATTCAACTAGATTGAGAATTCAATTCTTGTGTAATACAAATTTCACAAACAACAAAGGAAGCAAAGGAAGGATTGACACAATAGCAAGTAGAATTTAGTTGCTTAGTATTATACAAGGAAGTAAGGAATTGAACTAGATCAACAAGATTTTCAAGGATATAGTCACAACAACTTGATGTAAGACACAAGGAATTCAACTAGGAATTGTGTTTGATAATTGAAAGGTAGGATTCAATATGAAAACTCTCTTTGAAACATTTTGTCAAACACTTAGGATGCAAACTTGAATAGTTTAGGATCTTCAAGTGTTTGTTCAAATGTAACCCCAACAACTTTTCAAATTGATAATAACAACAATGCCCAATATGTAGGAATCACGAAATATTCATGGGCATACACAATTTCCAATTTTTCTCAATTTTCGTTTTTTTTTTAATAGAAAGAATAACAACAAGAAATGTAAAGATAGGACTACCAATTTTAGAGCCAACCTCTGATACCAAATGATGCGAACCCCTTTGGTGATTAAACCAAAAGTTCCCAAAACGATTTTTGTATCAAGCTAAGAAAGCTAAAATGATAATAAATGAAGAATCTTGACCCAAGTTTAACTCAACCAAAATTCTAAGGAGGATGAACCATAACCCAATGGAGAGATTAAGACAAATATCAAGATTGTGTGGAATGAACAACAACAAATACACAAGATAAACTCTCAATACATAAATTGAAGAAAATTCCAAGAATAGTTACAAGGTAAAGAAAGGATAATACCTCTCTAAAAGCTCTCAATAGAGTGTTCTTCAAATGCAAAAACTAACTAGGGTCATGAGACATTTACAATATGTATACAAAAGTGAAAACAAAAAGGTTGAGAAATTGCACAAAAAACCCCGCTTTTACATTCGGGGGACTTTCGGTCGACCGAACCGGTCGACCTAAACTATTTCGGTCGAACACCTGGTCGACCGAAATGGCATTTTCGATCGTACAAAGCTCAGCCGAACTCGACGGAGGCTACCTCTAAAATTCCTGCAGAGTTTCGATCGACCGAAGTGACTTTCGATCTACCAAAATGTCCTGAGCTTCCAAAGTTAGGAAATTGACCTCAATCTTGCTCTCTTCTATGTGGACTTAATTTTGGTTCTTGAAAATGAGTCCCGCCATCGACTCTTGGACCTCTTTAGCCTAGGATCTTGTCATAGGCCCTACCGGTATTCTTATCGAGGGTTGACTTATTTGACTTTGACTCGATTGACTCCCTTGATTCTCATCAACCACGTATGGGGAGCATAGAGAAGAATCTTGATATTAAACCCAACGAATTTAATCATCAGGCAATAAGGGACATCCATGTATAACAATCAGTGACTTTTGAAAAAACCTCTATACGCATAATAGCTCATAGTCAGAAAGCATCATAAATTAAGGACATGACCCCAAGCAATAGTCTAAGGTCAAGCCTCCTGTTGTGTCCATTCCCATTGGCCGCCCTACTAGAACTGAGGGGTTCCAGGTTAGTGTCATGGTTGGAGCCTGTTTGATGATAAGCTTCAGCCACAACCAGCAAACACAAACAAGTAGGATGAATCAATCAATTGCAGAATATAGAAAATGTAATTTTGAACTCTTTCAATATTTTATATATTGATAACAACTAATACAAATTGTATATACTAATGGAATCTATTACATTGCAGGAAAATAAATGGCATCATGAAGCATAATTTTGCAGTTGTGCTGGTAATTCAATTACAGTAACCGAAGAAGAACAAAGATGAGAAGTAGAAGATAAAGAGTAGAGAAGAGAAGCAAAGATGAGGGGAAAATGTAGAAGAGGGAAGAGAGGCAGAAGAAAAGGGATGAGAACCGAGAGGTAGAATAGGATGGGAAAATGTTGTTATGCAGCAGAACCATAATTTTCAAAAACTAATTTCCTCCTTCCACGTGCTGTTATTTATAGACTAATTAGGAATATTCTAGAATAAGTGAAGTGAGGTACAAGACGTGAAGTGAGGTACAGCTGGTGTAGTGTGAGCCTAGGGGGAATATGAGCTAACCGTGACAGTTATTTACCCGTGAACGTATTGCTCGAGCCCCGACCTTAGCTGCTTCGATTCCCCGATTTCTTCACCATCTGAATTCGGACCCTCTATCAATGACTCCAGCATCTCCCCTATTAGCCCAAGGCACCTCGATCTCGCTATCACCTTTTCCACGTAATTACTATTACCACCACTCTTCTTCCTCTGAAGAAGATCCATTATGGGAGACCTACTCCTACTCGATATCTTCACCCGTGACCTCCCCGGCAATAACCCCCTCACCGCCTCCTCCTTCAATGCCGAGAAGAATCCCTATCTTTCTCACCCTACGAGACCCCCCAAAACACAAACTCAATGTCCTTTTTGAACAGAAAGAAATAAGCACACGAAAAGTCGGTACACAATTATTATGTCTATATGGGGTAAAACATGTAGGTATTATATATCGAGTCAGTAGGATTTTGAAAATAAAGGAAACTAGGGTCCAATTCAATCTTTTCATTATTTTTTTATTATTATTACTAGTATTTTCACCTGTGCGATGCACGAGAATATGTTTGTAATAGTGATTTCGATCAAAATTTATGAAAATATTTTAATTATACAATCATATCAAATAAAAACATAATACAATAACATTTTAATTCAAAATATTATCAAATTCAAAACTTTGAAAAAGACAAAACTAATCAAAATAGGAAATGCAACATGTACAAAACAAATCCAAATTAGGAAATCGCGATCTTTATAGGATTTTTCTTTTTTTCTTTTTAAAATTATTTTTTCTTTTAAAATTATTTTTATTTATTATTTGTTTGTTTGTTGGACTTTCTTCTTCTAAATTTTTATCTTATTTTTTATAAGTTAAATTATTTTATTTTGTAATATAATATAATATAATAAATAAAATTAACGACCATAAATCTATATTTGTTATGAATTGGTAATTTTGAAATTAAAGAATATTGTTATTATATATTTTTTGTATTTAATTTTATCTACAAATTAGTAAATGTTGCTTTATTTTAAAATAACTTTTTTTTTTTTAGAAAATGTTGCAATGTTTGAAAGAATTATTAATTTTTTAATTAAAATCGGTTCGACCCCAATTCTACCTGATTCAACCTTCGATCCTAGACAAGTTGTCTTTTTCGGATCGAAGCGATTTTAGGTTTTCTGAATACTGAATATTATATAATTTAAATGATATAATTTAAAATGAATGAGATATTAAAGAAAAGTAACAAATATATAATAAAGTAAGAAATTATCCGATTTGAAAGAAAATTATATTCGATCAAGTATGAAATTATTTGATTTAAAAGAAAATTTATGGATTAGTCATTTATTTTTTTATATAATCTAATTGGAGAACTTATAAAAATACACAATATAAGGATTGTATTTAAGTTCTCTAAACTAAAACATTTTCGGGTTATTTAAATGTTTTTCGATACATTTTATAATATAATTTTATATATCTCTAGAAATAATTTAATATTACTTTACCAAATTAGTTACACATGATTAAGCACAATATTTTTTAATAATATTGTTTTAATAAATTGAAAAAATTTCTAAATATGCGTTTTGAATATTTTTTTATAACAATTGAAAATTATCTATATATTATTTAAATTAGATATGATGCTTTTGATGTAACTTTTTCACCTTTTTCACAAAAAATAAAAATAAAAAATGAAGCATCTCTATTTAACAATTAAAAACACTTTTTTTTCAAGAAAAAAAATTCAAATTGTCCTTTTTTGGAATTGGAACGAAGCGTTTTTGTTTGAAAAATTGTTTCTAAAAAGCAACACATTTTTAAACTACGTTTTAATCACACATATTTTTTTCTCTCCACTTTTCAACCACTATTTTTTACTTGAACAAGCTATAGAGATATTTTTCAAGTTTTCAATTTGTGTTAGTCACTTCTTTCAAAATTAAGGGAATCTCGACTATGAGATGTCTAGAATAGGAAGCCAATAGTGTCCTGTTAGATTATACAATTTTCCTTCTGGTTCATTTACATTTGTAAAATTCTTTTGTACATGTAGGCTATTCCCCTCAATGCAAGAAAATCATCAGGGGGGGTCCATCGAAGGATATGGTCCCCTTTTGCCAGTGGCGGATCTACGATTTCATGTTGGGCCGAGTTGAATTTTAAAAATTGTGGGGGTGGCCGAAAATTCTAGTCCTTTGATTTTTGAGGTCTAAGGCAAACTTCATAAAGTTAATCAAAATCGAATCTTCACATAATATTAATATCATTTTTCACAAATTACATTCTAAAACATAAGTTCCAACACAGAGACAAAAATAAAACCAAAGCCTAAGTCCAATAATCTAAAGCCAAATCACGCCAAAAATCACATTCACAGTAGTCAGTACGTAAATAATCATTTTCAAAAATCACATTCTAAAATCTAAACTATAATTGAAGCCTAAAATCATATTAGCAGTCAATACGTTGCCTAACAAATGCCCGAAATCAAATATTGAAATCATATTTTCATATTTTCACTAACACTCAATTCACAGTTTCCAAATCAAATAACATTATAATTTGTAACTCACATCACATTATCGCAGTCACATTCACATAATCACATTAAGAAATCAAATCTCGAAATCACATTTTCACTGACCTTGCAATTGTCTGATTCAATCTTAATTCTCAAGAGTCAAGTCAGCAGGGCAGCAAATTGTGCAAAAATTCCAAATGCAGCAAATCTGTGATGTTAATGTTACTAAAGTTAAAAACTTTTAAAGCTTAAATTACACAAATTTCAAATTAAGCTAAATAAAATCTAAAAACAAGAATTGAAAATCAATTAATCAAGATTCAGAAATCTAAACAAACTGGTTATTGGAAATTTGGAGCTTAAATAAACAATAAACATCGTTATTTACCATATATTAGTCCAGACGGCGGCATGAGGTGGACTGGTGCTGGAGCTCTCGCGCGCAGTGCAGAACGACATAAACTAGAAGAGTGAGAACAGCAGGCGCAAAGCAGGGAGCACAGCGACTCACTCACCTCAGTCCGCACGGTGCACGCAGGCCGCATCGAAGGAGAAGACGGAGCAGCGGCACTGTGACAGGAGCCAGCAACTAGGGTTTGTTGGGTTGGCGTTTTCTTAGGGGAGAGACGGACGGGAGAATGGAGGTTGGACTGGAGCCATGGACGAGTATGATGAGAGTGAGAGATCAGAGTGATTTGGGTTAGATTTGTTGGATTATGTTATGGCGGGCTGTTGAATTTTGGACCGAGCTAAGTCAAGATTTGGGCTGAGCTAGTTCTTCTTCTTTTATTTTTTTGTTGAATCTTGACTGAAACAGTACTGGGCTACAACCCAGTATTGGCCTTAAGTAAATCCGCCTCTGCCTTTTGCAGTTGCCACACTTCACTAAGTCTGCTGTAAAAAAGATCTCTAGAAAGGCGGATCTCCTCTCTTTGGCTCTCTGCTTTATGTCTGTATATATCTTTCTCTTTGTGTGAGGATTTGCTTGCTTTCAAAGAGCAATGTTGTTTGACGCTGTCGTCTGCAGGTTGCAATTCCTTTGTTAATGAGATATTAGAAACTGTAACGCCCCGAGTTCCATAAAACCCAAGACGTCACTTCGCTCTTTAAAACTAACTTTTGAACAAAAAGTTTATTGCAGAAATAACTAAAATTTAAACATCACATTCATTATCATTATTAAAAAAATTTATAACGGTAATCCAAATTCAAATAAATCTACTTGAAATGACTTATGAAACTCCAATTCTCGACAAAATAAAATAACGATGTTCATGAAACATGAATTAAAATAATTTTTATTTATGGTTTGCCACTACTGCCCATCACTCGCCACCGTCTCCGAGATCTGAAAAGTGGTTAAAATAATGGGGTAAGCATTTTAAAGAAATACTCAATAGACTCATCTCCAATAATTAATTTACAGAATAATTGAACACGAAATTATGCAAATAATACAGTGATATTCTCTGATTCTCATCATAAGCATCACATAAAGAGTGCAAATGAACATATTCTCGTCTCATGCAATAAAGCATATAAGTTATGACATGCATAACATAATTTCTCAATTTATCTTATAAGAGATATTCTCATCTCGTCTCATGCAATTAAGCATATAAATCACGTAAATACACATAAAACATACAATTATAATTTAAACTAATTAGTGGGGACGAGTCTACCTCAAACTTAACGAGTTCACGAAAAGGTAAAGTGGTATTAACACGTCAATCTTTTAGTTCTTCAAAAAATTCGTCTAGCCAAGAGAAAATTAATTAAATTAGTACTTTCGAAATTCAAGACTAAAGTGATAAATAAAATTTGAGGACTAAATTGTAATTTTAAAGAAAACTAAAATTAAGGATCCAGAGGCAGAAATAGTATTTTCAAAAATGAAAGGGCTGACTTGAAACAATTTTAAAACACAATAGAGGATTTCAAAATGTTTTAAAACTGAAGGGACCGAATTATAAATTTTCGAAAACTTGGGATTTAAAAGAAATTTTCAAACTTTAAAAATATAGCGCTTGTTTGATTCTATAAATTTCACACAAAAAATACAACTTTTTTTTACAGTAATCAATCTCAACCATCCAAAAAATTTAAGCCCACAATTTTTTACTTTTCAAACCACATGATTTCCCAAAACTCTTCTTTTTTTTTTTTCAAAAAGTTATAAAAACAATCAGAGGCTAATATAGATACATACAATTCTGGTCTCCTGCGCTTGGAGCGCAGGAGTATCCTGCGCTCCAGCGCAGGGCCCCACCAGTTTCACAGGGGCTGTCGGCCCTTTGGCCAACATCCCCTAATTTTATTTTTTTTATTTTTTTTGTCTTTCATTTGTTTTATTTATTTTTTTCCATATTGTAATGTATTTTTTTTGATGTATTTTCAATCTCGATTTTTGATATATTTTTATATAAATTTTTTTCAACAATTGTTTTCATTAATATTTTTACTTGAATTGTCATGTCAAATTTTTTTCATTATTTTTTCCCTACATGAATTGTCTAATCAATCTCGTTTTTTGATGTATTTCTACATAAAGTATATTTAACTTTTTTTGTGTAATATTTTTTAGTGGAATTGTCATGTCAATTTTTTTCATTATTTTTTCCCTACATGAATTGTCTAATCAATCTCGATTTTTGATATATTTTTATATAAATTTTTTTCAACAATTTTTTTCATTAATATTTTTACTTGAATTGTCATGTCAAATTTTTTTCATTATTTTTTCCCTACATGAATTGTCTAATCAATCTCGTTTTTTGATGTATTTCTATATAAAGTATATTTAACTTTTTTTGTGTAATATTTTTTAGTGGAATTGTCATGTCAATTTTTTTCATTATTTTTTCCCTACATGAATTGTCTAATCAATCTCGATTTTTGATATATTTTTATATAAATTTTTTTCAACAATTTTTTTCATTAATATTTTTACTTGAATTGTCATGTCAATTTTTTTTCATTATTTTTTCTCTACATGAATTGTCTAATCAATCTCGTTTTTTGATGTATTTCTATATAAAGTATATTTAACTTTTTTTGTGTAATATTTTTTAGTGGAATTGTCATGTCAATTTTTTTCATTATTTTTTCCCTACATGAATTGTCTAATCAATCTCGATTTTTGATATATTTTTATATAAATTTTTTTCAACAATTTTTTTGATTAATATTTTTACTTGAATTGTCATGTCAAATTTTTTTCATTATTTTTTCCCTACATGAATTGTCTAATCAATCTCGTTTTTTGATGTATTTCTACATAAAGTATATTTAACTTTTTTTTGTGTAATATTTTTTAGTGGAATTGTCATGTCAATTTTTTTCATTATTTTTTCCTACATGAATTGTCTAATCAATCTCGTTTTTTGATGTATTTCTTGACTTGTCAATTCAATTTTGCCTTTTGATATATTTTTCTTTACATGACTAGTCATTTCATTCTCCAAATTTGATGTAGTTTTTTTCCTATAAATTCTCATCATTTTTAACCATTATACCAACCAAATCATTTCACTCTCTTGCAACATTTTTTTAAGCAGATTTCTTTCTTTCATTACAAGTTCATTTCAATTTTTTCCTTTAAGCAACATCTTTGTTTAGGAATGGAAGGGGGCGATAATGTGTTTGTACCACAAGTGAATGTTGGTGCAATTCCGCGAATTGGGCAAGAGTTTGAAACACTAGACGATGTGTACAACTTTTATAACGAGTATGCAAAATTAGCTGGGTTCAGTACACGTATTGGTAGTAGCCGAAAGAATCCACAAACGAATGAAGTTGTCTGGAAGTCATATGTTTGTTTCAAGCAAGGCCAGAAAGATGAAACATACCAAATGAAATTTAAAAATTTGGTGGCTCGTTCAGGAGAAAGGCTGCGCGGAGACTCTCGTTGTGGATGCACCGCCAAGTTAACTGTTTTGAAGAAGGAAACTCAAAATTCTTGGTATGTAAGTCATTTCTCCGAGGCGCATAATCACTCACTTTCCACACCAAGCAAGGTTAACCTACTACGTTCGCACCGCGAAGTTTCGACCACGAAGAAAGCACTTGCGGAACAGTTTTCACAAGCAAATATTCCTACTTGTCAACAAATCAGGCTCATGGAGATAGATGCTGGTGGTCCATCTTCGACTGGTTTCACTGAGCAAGATTTTAGGAACCATCAAAGAGACCTTCGAATGGAACACATTGGGCATGATGCAGAAACACTAATAGAATACTTCGAGCTGGAGAAAAGAAAGGACCCCAGCTTTTACTACGCATACGAGACGAACGAGGATGGAGTTTTTGCTAGGTGTTTTTGGGCAGATTTCGATTCCAGGAGCTCATACGTCTACTTCGGAGATGCTGTCGTGTTTGACACGACCTACAATACCAACAAGTACTCCATGGTGTTCGCACCATTTATTGGTGTCAACCACCATCGTCAAACTATTGTATTTGGATGTGGCCTACTAAGTGATGAAAAGACGGATTCTTTCATTTGGTTGTTCTCGAAGTTTCTGGAAGCCATGCCAACACAACAACGTCCTGGTGTCATTATCACTGATCAAGATGTTGCTATTTCGAGAGCGGTAAGTCAGGTATTCCCCGAAATTCTACATAGATTTTGTTTGTGGAACATTTTGAATAAGTTTTCAGAGAAGATAGGTGCTGTACTTTATAAGGAAATGTACCATGATTTGGTAAACATCATATTGGAGTCTGAGAATTCATACGAGTTTGAACATCGCTGGTCTGAAGTGATGCTGACCACTCCATTAGGGGATAACGAGTGGCTGTATCATATGTATGCAATAAGAGCCCGTTGGATACCAGCATACGTGAAGCACATCTTTTCTGCAGGGATGTCTAGCAGTCAGCGATCAGAAAGCAACCATGCATTCTTCAAAAGATACGTGGACAAAAAAAATACATTGATGGATTTCATCACAAGGTTTTCCAATGCCTTGGCTCACCAACGACATGGCGAATTGGTTGCAAATCACACGGACCTAAACGAGCAGCCTCGGATGACAACTTCGTTCGCAATGGAAGTCCAAATGGCCAGCGTGTATACAAAGACAATTTTCCTGCGCTTTCAGAAAGAGCTTGCACAGAGTACTCACTATCTTTGTTCGAAGAGTTCAAATTACGAGGGTCTCAAAACGTACTCCGTCAGGCGTTTTGAGAGTGGAAAAACATTTGATCGAGAACGTGAAGTTTCCTACTTCACAATGACTAATGAATTGTCATGCAGTTGTAAGACATTTGAGTTCGAAGGATATCCGTGTCGGCACATGCTTTCATTTATGATCAAGAAACAGGTTAAGCTGTTACCAGACCATTATATTGTACGTCGATGGACTCAGACTGCAAAAGCAATTCCCATTTTTGAACCAATTGTCGATCCATCTACTGGGAATTCTTTAATTTCATGTCACGGTATGTTATCGCGCACTGCATCAGAGTTGGTTGACGAGGGAGCATTGACCGATGCTCGAACCACATATCTAATGGATGGGTTTCAGAACTTGAAATTGCATGTTAGGGATATCGACGATGGCGGTGATATACAGAGGAGTACGATGAAGAACAAGGGTAAAGAAAGTACTCAACACGTGGTCGATCCTACTCCGGTTAGGACAAAAGGGTGCGGAAAGCGATTGAAGTCGTCGAAGGAGGTAGCCATGTCCCAATCACGAAGAAATTGTCGTGGATGTGGTCGCAGTGGACATGATAGAAGAACTTGTCCAACTTTACAACCAAGGTGAGTTAATAGACAATATCATGTTTAAGCTTTATTTTTCTACCCCATAATATATTTCATCTTTTTTTATTCATGACATTAGGACGCAATTGGTGGACGAGCCATGTGAACCACAACACTCATGGAATGATAATCAAGATAATATGTATACCAACATTGCTAGCAATGACTATGGGGAGTTTCAATACTATGGGGAGTTCCAAGGGTTTGACAACAATGACTATCATTAAGTCGCATTTTCGTTGTATTTTTTTCAAATTGTATCTTTTTTAACTAAGATCGTTTATGTTAAATCTATTTTAATTTATGTTCGTTTTGTTTTTATTCAAATTAATCGTCAATTAATTGTGTAGAAAATAATACAAAAAACTTTTGAAAAAAAGGAAAAAAAAAAAAAAACGTCAAAAAAAAAACAAAAAACAAAAAATAAAAGGAAAAGGCCCTTTCCTTTCAAGTATTTAACAAGAAAAAAAAAATATATGTAAAATAAAAAACGTCAAAAAAAAAAACCCAAAAATAAAAGGAAAATATTTCCTTTCAAGTTTCAAGTATTTAACAAAAAAAAAAATTGTAAAATGGGGCTGTCAACCGACAGCCCCTGCGCAGTGGGGCCCCTGCGCTCCAAAGCGCAGGATAACCCTGCGCTTGGAGCGCAGGGGAAAGAAATTGTAGATACATATTATCTCTCTCTCCAAAAAAACCGGATTAGAGAGAGTGAAGAGAGGCGACGAGAAGGAGCTCCGCACCTTCTTCAATTTAGGCTGCCGGCGTCTAGCGGTCGGCGATAGCACCACCACGCGGCGGATGCGCCGGTGAATGGGTGTAGTGGGACTTCGGGGTGTGATTGGGTGCGAAAATAGAGACAACCGAGGCTAAAAAGTGGCGATTTTGAGAGTTTCGCCGGCGAAAATCCGGCTAGAAATGGGTCGAGGTCAAGGTAAGTATTTTGGGTAATTTTTATTCTTGGTTTTGGATTTGATTTGGGGGAAGATGATGTGGATATGGGAGTTGGGCAGTGGCGGTGCGGTCGTGGTGGCGTGGGGTGTTGCTGTGATCTTTAAAATGGTTCAATCATGTGTGTGTGAGGTTGGGTTATTGGAGGTTTGGGAGGTGGTGGCGGCTGCCGTTAATGGTGTTTTGGGCAGAGGCGGGTTTTGGTGATGCCTAATGGTGTTGTCCGTATGTGTATGTACGGTGATTAGTTGGTGTGATGTCGAGATTTGCAGTCGACGGTGCATGTTATTCACGGTTAACAATCTAAGCTTCGAGATTGGTTATGGATTGGAGACTGTGGTGAACATATTTTTGAGAGGGAAGAAGGTATATCTTACTGGAGGTCTGGGTATGTCGTGAATGACGTTGGGAAGGGGTAAGATTTTTTGCATTGGTTTTTAGTTAAAAATGGTAGATTATGATAAATCTTGATTTATGTAAATAGTGAGAATTATGGAAACGTGAGTCAACTGTGAAGGTGGAGCGTGGGAGGATTATTACCCAGAATTTGCTTCTTGACCGTGTGAGTTGTCTGCGTGAAATCTTTGAGGAAGGAAGAATATATTTGTATCTTGATTGTGTCATATTTTGGTGTAGGAAATTTTTTGTGCGAATTTTGCTAGAAGATTGTAGCTGATCGAGGAGAGATCATGGGAAGAAGTAATTTGTGATTGGGTTTCTACAATGGTCAAGAGATAATTGATCTGTTTGAAATAGGTTGAATCAAGAAAATTGAGAAAATTGAATTAAATTTTGATGTAATTGAAATTTGAAATGTGAGGGAATGTTTGAACACAAAACAAATTATTAAATGGGCATAACATAATTAAAACTTGGATAAAAAATATAATTTGTGATCTTGGAACATTTTTAATAAAATTTGGAATTTGACTACGATTAAAATAAATTTAAATTTCACTTAATAATTGGCTAGACAATTATTCTTTAAAAATAGATGGGAGAAGTCGTAGCGACAGGTCTTTAAAATTTGTTAAAATATTTTATTTAAAAGAAATGAAGAATTCTCGATCGCTACATAAACACTTTAAACAATAATCTTAAATTCACAAATGCTTCTCTTGAGATCATTGCGTCCCTTCACGATTAGCACATCCTTTTTAATTGACCTGTGTGTGATTTGGCCAAGGACATGGATCATTGTTAATGTCATTTTTTTAATCGACCCACAAAGAAAATATTTTATTATGAATGAAAATGCTGTTGGGTAACTGTCTGTATGTATCCTCACCATTCTACAACTTGTCTTCAGCAATAAGAGAAATGATTTATTTTTGTTTGAGGGTAATTTATCACTTTAGTCATTAGGATTTTTATCGTAAGCTTTTATTACTTCCTATCCTACTATCTAAAAAGAGGCAACACCAAAAATACTGTTCATAAGCCGATTTCTGTTTTCCAAGCCGTTTAACTCCAGCTATTTTTTCAGCGGCTCTGATATTTTATCAGCTTCTTTTTTGTACCAGCTTTGATACTTTGATATTTTGCCGATACACGTTCAATAAAAGAAGAATTTAGGGTTCCGTTCATTCGCTCGCTCGCTCTTTGCCTTCTCTCTGCCCTCTACACGATTTTTCCCCTTCTTTGAGGTTGTCATTCTCCGACAAAACCTGCGTCATCTACCGCTCCACCACCACCGTCAATCCTTCGAGCACCATTCTCTCCGCCTTCTGCGATTTTTTGGTCCTTGCTTTGTTTTTGAAATCCTACGCTCCTCGCCTTTGCCTTTGCCTTCGCCTTCGCCTTCTTCGTCCCCCCCGCCACTGCATGTTTCTTGCCTGAAGATTTTTGTAATGACAAATATCAATGTTTGCATCTTTTAAACTCCTTGTTCTATTTTTTTCCCGACCTCTTTCAAGATTGTCGTTGGTGGTGGAAATTTTCCAAACATTTGCATTCACATCTCTACATAATTGAAAGCGGTGATTGTGGTTTGATTTGCAGGCAGTGGTGGAAGTGGCAAGGAAGAGAACTGATATGGGTAATGTCTGTTTTTGGTCTTTACAGATTTTATTTGGATTTTAATACCTGCCATTTCTTGCATCATGACTCGAGATAAGTTGGGGATTTTGAATGCCGATTATTTGGTCGTCTTGTAATGAATTCTGATTGTCCTTTACTTTTGACTTGAATTTATCTGGTTGGCTTGTAATGAATTGTGATTGTACTTTATTTTTCACTTGAATTTATTCATTGTTCTGAATATATTTGGTGAATATGAACTATATTCAGTATATTAAGTGGTTATATTTAATTCTGATTCTGTTCTATTGAATATACCAGTCAACTTCATGTGAATTTCATTTAATTTGAGCGTTTCGGTAATAATTTTTTTGTTTAAAGGATATGTTGAATTTCTATGTTCTATTTACGTTAGTTTCTGGATTTTTTAATTTTTGGGGGAAAGATGTCTAGGAGAGAAATCAATGCGTTCACGATATTTTACTTCAAATTTGATTTTGGTCTTACTTCTCTACTCACCACCACTTCTCCATGCCATTGAGTTCCCTTGCTAAGAAATTGTATCGAAGAATGTCGACCCAATAAAAAGTTCGATGTTTGCTTCAATTTTTTTTAATTAAATGCTATTGAGTTTGTTTTCCACCAAATAATTCTCAATTTTTCCCCTTGAACTGAAGGAGAAGTTTAGGTTTCAAGTATATATGAGTTCTTTGCGATAAAATTCTCATTTTCATTCTATCTTAGAGTAATGTTAACACATTCTTTCAATCTTAATTTTCCAACCCACAATCTCAAGGATGCATTTTAGCAAAAGTTCACAAAGGCTTCCACCCTTGTCAGTGGATTCCCCAACTTGTATGCCATTGTACTTTACCATTGTCATTTTACCTCAATTTTGAATTCTTGATTCGTTTCGGTTTATTAGTTTGTCATTTGGGTGGATTGTTTTTATGGAGAAAGTTAAATCACCATATTTAGGGAATAAGATTTATTGAGACAAATGTTCAGGTTTCTTTGGAATATTTTTAATCACTAATGGGATTATTGAAATAAACTCCTTTTTCATAATTCATTTATCAATTCAATTTGGTTTACTTTTGGAGCTTTTATGTTTTTTAAGTACAATTAATTAAAAAAAAAATTAATGGCTTTCAAGCATAAATTTAATGGGATTTTTTGAAATAAACTCCTTTTTTATGAATTTTTCTCACGGAGAGAGAAGACAACTGTTGAAGTGGGAAGACCAATTTACTCTTTACCCTTTTCATGATTATTTTGGCTCATTAAAGATTTAAGACACTTGCTGCTAATCTTTGCATATTTGATAATGGGCCTGCTGATTTCTATAGTGCAAAAAAAAATATATGTTTTTCCCTTATTCCTTAGTCAGTAGGTAGAATTTGTGTTGTGTTTATGTTATATACATTTATGTAAGATAGGCAATACCCCATTTATCTTCTCATTCGTTTTTGGGATCTTCTAGATTTTCAGAGCTCATAAAGGAGTAGAAGCTGATACAATTGACAGATTACCAACTCCTTTTAGATTAGTGCAGCTAGGAGTTGCACCTCATCATCATGAAACAAAGGTCTTCTTCTTCCACTAATTCGTATCTACATGTGCAATGTCAAATGTTTCTGTGTAATTCTTTTGCTCCTATTATCGAAAGAACATTTACTTTGAATAAATAATCAATTGAGCCTAAAGAGAATGACTTTAACTTTGAATGATAATTACACTCCAAATTAGTATTTTAATTTTTGACTGACTGTTACCATAAGAATAGACTATGCTTGTTTGGTTAGATTTGTGTAAGATCTTAACCTACTGACACAGTGAATTGGAGTTTTAGCTTATCAGCAGATTGTGTGCATTATCTTTAGCCTTTTCATGATTATTTTTAGTCATTAGGTACTGACTCATTAGGTGTGTTCTTAATTGTAAAAGAAGATCATTGGTGAGACTTACAATTTAGTACAGTAATTGATTTTAGTTAGATGGTTTAGTGATCATGGCATTTCTTTGTTCATATTATTTACTGATATAATCTCTTACTTTTTCAAATTTAAATTAGCCTGCATTCATGAGTTGTAATGTTTATATTTGATTTTCTTTTTACGTCACCTCCAAAATAAGTCTTTATTTTGCTATTACACTTAATGTGGCATTATAATAGACACATTAGAGTCTTTTGTGATTTAAATTTGTTTATTTGTCTTATTTGTTTTTTCACTACATTAGTATAACTAATAAAATACTTATATTACTTTTGGAACAGTCTTAGACCGATTGACCTATTTATGTGTCGTACATGAAACAAAACAATAATATGCGATTATTTGCTTTCATTTTGTCTCCTTTTAGTCTATATTTTAATTATTTTTCCCAGTTAAAAGTATTTTTTGTAATTATTTTATGTGTGTTTTTGGTGATATATAGGAGAATTTTAGAGAAATAAGGATTTCATAATTTCTTCATGAATTATAGTTACACTTTTATAATTCTCGTGATTAGGTGACTTCGTACATGTGTTAGATTTCATGTATGCATGTTGCTTGTGACTTTTTTTTTTCCTTTTTTTTTTCTCAATTTGTTTAAGTGTTCATTTATGATAGTCAAAATTGTTTTTTTGGCTTGAACTTTTTTTTTTCCAAATTGAACACTTGTTTTTTCAGCTTAACTTTATTTTTTTTATTAAGGAATCATATGTTCACAGTAAGAATTTTTTTTACAATTTGCTGCCATCATTATCTATTCAGCTTGAACTTCTGTTTTTTCACCTTTATATTTTTTCCCAGGATCTCAAGAACAGCCTCAAATTTAGTTTGTTGCGACAGTGTATTGAGGAATCATATGTTCATAGTAAGAATTTTTTTTCAATTTGCTACCATCATTATCTATTGCTAAACTTATATTTGTCTCTTTCTCAATTGAAACTATTTTGTGATGCATGTGTGTATATTGGTCGTGACAGCGTGGAAGGGGAATGGGAGAGGTGGTGGAAACGGCGTGGGCATGGTGGTGGAATTGATTGGAGAAGAATATTATTATTATTATTATTATTATTATTATTATTATTATTATTATTATTATTATTATTATTTTAAGTGGGATGGTTTGTATTTGTTCAACTGAAATTGATAAGATTGTAATTCACTAGTACAAAAAGGCATAAAAAAATGAGGAAAATACGTCGGTTTTTCAAAAAAATGACGCATAAAATAGGACGGTGGCATTTTCATAATTAAAATTTAGGAATAGGCGTCGGTTTCTATTTTAAACCGACGCGCAAAGTCGGACCGCCGACTTTGCGCGTCGGTTTTTGCAAAAACCGACGCGCATTCTCATAATTTATTCCCGGTATTTTCATAACTCTCACGCCTCTTTCTCTCTTTCAGTACACTTCTCTCTAGCTATACACTCACGCCTCTCTCTCTCTCTCTCTCTCTCACAATTCACTCTCACAATTTCTCTCTACTCTCACGCCGGCTCTCCCTCTCTTGTGAACGTCGCCGCCTCCACCGCCCTCACTCTTCTACCGCCGCCGCCTCCACCGCCCTCACTCTTCTACCGCCGCCGCCTCCACCGACATTGTAAGACCCGATTCCCATTTTTGTTTATAAGTATGTATATGTATTTGTGTATATATATTTATGTGTATATATATGTGTCTGCGTGTATATATATATATATATTTGTGTGTGTGTGTATATATATGACTGTGTATATATTTGTGTGTGTATGTATGTGTATATATATATATATAGATATGTATGTATGTGTGTGTGTGTGTGTGTGTGTGTGTGTGTGTCTATATATATATATATAATCTATATATATTTGTTATTATATAAATATGATAATTACATGTTAATATGTATAAATGTGTTAATTAAATTTTAATATATATAAATTTGGGTGTTAAATTTATATTGTTGATTTTTAGTTAGTAGATAGATAAATTTTAATATTTTAATTATTGGAGTTGAAATTATGAGATATTAAGTCATGAAATCTTAGCTTCACTTTTTAGGAATTGAGAATGGATTTCAAATTAAACTTGGAGTAGTTGATGATGTATGTATTAGATTTTTGAATATGTCGAGGATGAACATTTTTGTTTATTGTGATATGTTGATTATTCCTATAGGTTGGTTAAGTCCAATTTTTAGGGGAGGTTGTGTCAAAAGTTTTGTAAAATTTTGTAAATAAAAAATGAGAATTATAGTTTAAAGTGATTTTCACTATTACAGAATTGACCGTACTAAATAAATATTTACTCAAAACTAATAAAAATTTTTAATTATATCTTCACATATAGGTCATTGATATGGATCGGGGTTGGATGTATGGCAGACGTAATAGACATGAATATGTAAAAGGTGTTGAAGAGTTTATGAAATGTGCGGATGAAAACAAGAGAAAGAAAGGTGAAACAATGATTTTGTGTCCTTGTTACGATTGTAAGAATTTGAGAAAGTTTCGTAGTTTTGATCAAGTGAAGAGTCATTTTCTATCGGTATACAACTGAGTGCAACTTTAGGGGAAGATAACATTGAATCAAATTATATGCGTTGGGATCATGAAGAAGGATTATGGATTGACCGTCGTTCCTGATTATTAATTGTATGAGTTTATTTACACAGTCTTTGCTTTTAACTTTCTTTTACTTTTCATATATGCTCTATACATTTTTAACAATTTCTTTTGTCGTTTTGATAACAATAATTTATTAATACGTTGTTATATGTGCAGGTACGTTAAAAGTAGTCTCAATATAATGGCCGAGTCTTCATCATCTTCAGGTGATCATCGTGCTATCAGTACCAAAAGGACTAGAGGGCCAACAATGTGTAAGAACATGAAGAAGGCCGGTGAAGTGAATGTCATCGAGTTCGATGACAAACATAGGCCAATCGAACCAGGCAAGGGGAACTTCAAACACTATGTCGGGTGTTTGGCCCGTATTCACGTTGACATTAACATCAGTGATTGCTACAAGGTTGATTCCGGCCTTAAGGACTTGATGTGGGAACAAATAAAGGTACTATCACTACATACATGGTTAATAGATAACGTTTCGTAATTTTTTCTTATAACATCGCATATTATATTCGTCTTTCAGAGGGAGTTCAACATCCCCGATGACGCAGCAAAAAAAAGGGTGTTGAAAGTTGCGGGGATGCGATGGAAAGATTTCAAGACTCGGCTGGTTCATGATTTTATCACACATGACCACCCAAAATACACATCTCCTACGCAACTTTACTCTTTTATAACTGAAGAGCAATGGGACTCGTTTAAGAAAGAACGCCAGACTGATAAATTTAAGGTATATATATTTAATTGTACGCATGTGATTTATTTAGTTGAAAATTAAATACTTGATGTGACAATTTCAGGAAAAAAGTAAGAAAGCCAGGGATGCTCAATTACGAAATGAGCATCCACATTATATGGGCTCAGCTGGTTATGTGGGGATGAAGCCACAGTGGTTAGTGACCCACTGTCTTCAAGTTCTTCATGCGACATGATTAGCTCGTCGATTGTAAGTGAGGATCGAAGTTTAGATTGGATTCGAGCTAGGTCGAAGAAGAAACAAGATGGAAGTTATTACATCCCCAACGAGAAAACGAGGAGGGTGTTTGATAAAATTGTAAGTATATCATGATTATTTTTTCATAATTTAAATTCAAATTTACTTAAATTTATACTTATATTTATGTTTCATTTTTCTGTTAATAGGTTGAAAAAGCTGAGCAGTCCACGCAGGGGACATTTGTGGCAAGTAGACAGCACGATATTTTAAGTGAAGCCCTTGGTAAGCCGGATCACCCTGGTAGGGTGAGGGGGTATGGTGTCTATATGACCACGAGGGATGTTTACGGCAAGCCTGATGATTACATTAGACGTTCCTGTGGGGTCGTCTCAGTAGACGATATTAAGGAGATGATCAGGTCAGAGATGGAGGATAGTATTGCCGAGCGGGTCAGGCATCAGACCATGTCGAAGATGCAGAGTAAATTCGATACTATGCAGAGGGACTACCATAGTATGCAGACTAAATACGATGCTATCCTCCAGCGCCTGGGCTTAAATGTTGAGGCCGAGGTGGATCCACAACCCCGACCACCAACTCGCAGCAGTTGCCACTCCGTGGATCCAGATCCATTTCATGGACTTCAGGTATTTAATGTTATGTTATTTAGAATTTTTAACATTATTTATGTTATTTCAACTGGAAGTTGCTAACATATATGTTCAATGATGTTATACAATAGAAGTCGTCTCCTTGTCGTCTCGCCATTAGTCTTAATGGTGAGAAACAAATAGTAGCGAGCGGGATGGTTTATCCAGCCGGACCCGACACGGTGGTGCATCATCAACCTCTTTGGCCTGATCATGCTAAGGTGTCCATTGACCACATTGTCGATGGTGCAGAAGCGTGTTGTATTCCAGTGCCTTCTCAATACCACACCACAGTGGGGGAAGCTATTGGAAGCTTCTTGCAATGGCCCAAGGAGTTGGTGATTTTTGGAGAGGTACAAACATTTAGTTATATAAAAGATTCTGTCAATATTAATTTCTTTTAAATTTGTATAACTGAAGATGATAAAAATTATCTTGTTGCAGGAAGAGGCACCACAACAGGCAAAAAAATTTAATGAAGGAAAAACACCCCAGAGTTTCGAAATGTCATCCACTCAGCGACCTGCGATTGTTGACGATGAGACGTTGCAACGTATGGGTGATGATTGTAAAATGTTACACACTCTGGTCATTCAATTGCCTGTTGGTGATGACTTCTACCAGGTACCCGTTGATGCCGCCGTGTTCAACTTTGCATTCGATGATGGTTTTTATGTTACAGTCGGAGACATCACCGACTTGCTTACGATGCAATGGTTGGATACATCAATCTTACAAGTGTTTTCATTGTAAGACTTCTGATCAAAAAGAAAAACTTCAATTTAAATCATTAATTTATTTCTATTTATTGGCATTATTATTTTTTAGGTACCTCCATGAGCTGTGTCAGGAATACGGTATTGAATCGATTGGATTCATGTCTTCGACACACATTGCATCGATTTCAGTAAGAACAAATGCAAATGGTGTTATAAATTACTTGGCCAGCACAATGAAGGCAATGAAAACTAAGAAATTCATTCTAGCACCGTATTTTCAGGAGTAAGACCGTTGATATTCTCTAATTTTTAACCTAATTTGAATGATATGATATTTAAAGTTGTATTTACACGTTCATAATACGTAGGAATCACTGGATGTTGCTAGTTATTTCTCCTGAGAAGAATACGGTGTACTTCTTAGATTCAGCTGCTGCATCTAAGCGTGACTTGGATATCAAGCCGATATTGAACACGTAAGTTAGGAAACTTTTAATGAAATAATTGTGAAGTTGTGGTGAAATTGATTGTGGAGTTGTGATTGTTGAGAAGTTAATAGTTTTGAATAGCAGGGTCCCCCTACAGGTTGGATAAGTTCAATTTATAGGGGAAACTCTGCCAAATTTTTTGTAGGATGTTTGAGTCTTAATTTTTTTGTAACTTGTTGATATAATTTATTGAAATTTTAGGGCTTTCAAAACGTATTGGACAGTTGGAGGCATGAGGACAAAATCCAATACAACGTGGAAAAACGTAAAAGTATGAAAACACAGATTTAAACTTTTTTAAAAATCTTTGAATTATTTCTATATTTTATTTAGTTTGATTATTAATATTGTTATTTTTCAATGTGAATATTTCAGTGTCCTCAACAACCTGGAGGGTCTGAGTGTGGCTACTACGTTATGAGAAATATGTATGAGATAGTCACAGAACACTTTCAACTTACTTCGTTAGAAAAGGTATAAGTCATTGTAAATGAGAATTTTAATAATGACTTTATATTTTATGAAAAAATAACTAATAATTCATTTTGATTGTTTGTAGTCATTTAAAGAATATTATTCAACGGAGGAAGTAATCGAGATTCAAAACTTATGGGCAAAATATTTCGTTCATAGGTTTGTGTAAATCGAAGCGTAATCAAAACTTGCACTTACATATATATTTAATTTGTATCATAAATTAACAATTTGTAAGTATAATTGTTGTTAATTTAATTTTATTACGTATATATCGATTATATATATTTATTTGGTGATGCGCATATTCAGGTTATCGCAGACCACGTCCTGGTCACTGCAGGTCACGACCTGCAGTGGCCTGGGTCATTGCAAGTCACGTCCTGGTGATTGCAGGCCACGACGTGCAGTGACTTGGGTCATTGCAGGCCACGACGTGCAGTGGCCTGAGTCATTGCAGGTCACGACATGCAGTGGCCTGGGTCATTGCAGGCTACGTCCAGGTCACTGCAGGCCACGACGTGCAGTGGCCTGGTCATTGCAGGCTACGTCCAGGTCACTGCAGGGCACGACGTGCAGTGGCCTGGGTCATGTAATATATATTCAAAAAAAAAAAAAAAAAAAAAAAAGTTTAGGCGTCGGTTCTAAAGATAAAACCGACGCCTAAAGCTATTTTGGGCGTCGGTTCAAAAATTAAAACCGACGCCCAAAACCGACTTTAGGCGTCGGTTTTAACCAGAAACCGACGCCCAAAAATCTGTTTTGGGCGTCGGTTGAAAAATCAAAACCGACGCCCAAAGTGTATTTTTTTTTTTTTGACTTTAGGCGTCGGTTTTAAACTAGAACCGACGCCCAAAGCTGACTTTGCGCGTCGGTTTGCAACCGACGCCTAAAGTCGAGACTTTACGCGTCTGTGTCATATGCGTCGCCGCTACAACCGACGCGTATTCCGTTTTCCAACCGACGCGAATTCCTATTTCTGTACTGGTGATTATTCCTTTTTGTTTATTTGAAGAGGATCTAAGATGCATTCTTTTTAATGTAACATTACATTTGCCAATTTTCTTAATTTTCACTTCACATGAAGAGCTTTATTTAAATTTAACCAACTATTTGGTGTTGTTCTTTCTTTTTAACAATTGAATGCGTTAATCTTTCTTTCTTTAATTGTTCATCTTCTTATTCCTTCTACCAACTCTCGCGCGCGCGTGTGTGTGCTTTTGATAATTTGACCCCAAGAAGCGCGCGGTCATAATGGCCACGTATGCAGGTAATATTTATAAAGCTTCTTATTTTCCCCTTTCATATGTTCTTCCCATCTTTCTTTCCTAATAATAATTATCAACATGACACACAGGCATTCAAGGATTGTGGTAAGAAGCCACCTGGAGTATGGAAGACTTTAATTGAGGTGATCTACCAGGTCAAGAGCACAACTAGCTTCACTAACAGCTGTAAGTTGATATTCTTAGCTTATTAAAGAAGGTTGATCTTATTAAACCAAGAGTTACATAATTTCTTCAAAAATCAAGCAGCCAAAGCTTTTTGTTTAGAAATCAACTTAGGTGTTATGGGTATGCCAATCGCTTTCTTGAAATTCTACTGCAGGAAAATCAAATTCCACCCCCCTTCCCCATCTGTCCGATATCCTGTAAGGCCTCTTAAATGAAAGAAACTATATCTTTTGGAAAATTATTATTATTATTATTATTATTATTATTATTATTATTATTATTATTATTATTATTATTATTATTATTATTATTATTATTATTATTATTATTATTATTATTATTTTGTACTTCGTAAGGGATTGCTATTGTCTTGTCTTGTATGTAGGATCTTTGCATACATTTTATCCAAGAGCTTTCATATTTAATGTTCTCTGTTATAGGTAAGGAGGCCTGAGGCGGCTTCTAAGTCACGTGGGAGATGAAGCCAATGCAGCCAGTGTACTTGGGGCAAATTTTTTTGTTGGTTTTGTTGCTAGGAGCCTTGCTACTGCTGCTGCTACATAACGATGTTATATCTGTGAGTCACCTTTCGAGAGATACTCTCCCTCTAATTTCATGTGAGAAGAAGGCAAGTCACCGCCATGATTTTATTTTAGGCCCTATAAATGTCACTATTGTTTAAAGAAATACTTGAACATATTGTCCTAGGCGTTTTCAGACGAGGAATTTGAAACTAATGTTGTCTTGGCCTAATGGGAAAATAACCAAGGCTGAGGCAAATTCTACTGAGTAGTTCTTTGTTATCTGTTCCATTTATTTGTGTATGTATTTTTTGTAGATGGTGTTGATATATCTTGTATTTTTTTACTGTGATGCAAGAATTGTACCATCTTATGCCTTTTATGTGCCTCCTGTGAGTCCTTTCTAATGAAACAATATTTAGGGTACAAGACTAATAGTATCTTTTAGTGTTGTCTGTCGAGGCACAATCCATAACACATTTTTTTTTATCATGATGAAATGATGATTTAGCACGGCCCAGAAACTAGGTAAGCTTGGCATACGAGAAAGTGATACGTGAGTGATTTTCGTATGAAATATTATTTTTTTCTTTGAAATTGTACTAATCTCTCTCGATAAAATTTTACTCAGCCGTTAATATTTGAAAGTAGTAGACGTGTGGCATGACTAATTTTACTTTTATTTCTTTTAGTTTAATTTTGATTTTGATCATTTGTATAGTTTCGATTTCTTTACAGGAGTGCATTCTCTTACAGTTGCACCAGACTCTTATGCTTCATGTAAGTCTATACCCCCACCCACTTTTGATGGTTTTTTGTACTTGCTTTTTTTTTCATCCATTTTCAACTTCGTCTCCAGATTTAATTTGTGGTTTTTTTCTTTTTCAGTGCACAAGATAGTAATAAGTGAATGACGATCGAATATTTAAAGTTTGCTTATATTTGCCTTTATTCTGTGTTCATTTGATTTTAGCTTCTTTTTTTTTATTTGATATTTTTTTTCTTGGGGGTATTGATGAGTAAACGGTGGTGAAATGTTGCTTACAAAGAAGTTTTAGCTGCTGCTTATTTAGCATAATCATCACATTAGCATGATTTTTTCTTCTTCTACAAGTCATATATCATTTTTTAGATGCAACTAAATATTGCAATTTCTCTTAATGGAATGTGATAATATGAGGATTCAAATTATGTACTTCTCCAAGTTATTTGGAAAGATATTTGAAAATTTTGGTTGAACAATCTTTCCCCATTAGAATGAGGTATAGTTTCTTATTTTCATAATGGAATGCATATATTGACTTCTCTTTTCCAAGAATTTTCCAATTATTTCAAAGTATAATTAGAACTTGGATTAAACATGTTAGTTACATTTGGAAGAAGGTAACATCAGAAGAAAGTAAGTTTTTTGTTGTTCTGTTTATCCTTAGTGACCATAGTTTTGCATTTAAATACAAATATATTATATTCTTTCGCGCAACATGAATCATTCATGACATGTTCTTTTCTATTTTCTTGATTCACAGTTTTAAATTGTATCTGGGAGAAGGTAAAATTGTAAGCATGTTTTGGGCTGATGTCAGTCATCATTAACAGCTCTGATGTCAGTCATCCCCACGTCCCTCTCTCTCTCTCTCCATACATATGTGCACAGATAATTCTTGATGTAAACATGTTTATGAATATATTGCAACTTGTGGAGATTTTAATTTAGTTCGTTTTGTTTTTCCTAAATGAAATAGTGTAGATTGAGTTATTTTGGTTGCTTCGAAAAGGATCTTGGAGAAGCTAAATGATCTTCAGAAAGATCCTCCTACTTCTTGCAATTCTGGTATTGTTTGACTCCTTTTTCTAGGTTTTTTATTATTGGGTTTAAATGTGTATCACTTTGTTTTGGAGTCTAATAATTTTTTTGGTGGCTAAGCAACAAACTGTTAGAAATAGCAAATGAAAATAAGTGAAAATCAGTTATATTGTTGCAGTCGCCCTCCAAATATCTCCTTCAAATCTTGTCTACTCGGATTCTGAAGTGAGTTTTGTTCATCTTCACTTTTTACTGTTTCTTTTACACTCTCTCTATTAATTACATAATATATTTCTGGATTTTTACTTCTTATTTCTTGTGCAATATATATGTAAAGGTAATCTTTTTAAATTTATATTGTTCATATGATTATTTTATTGAGTATATTAAGAATCATCTACATATAGTGATACCAACTGATGTCAATGGTAGTTTGAACTGGGTTTAGAAAATTTGGTGTCTTTTTTAGACCAAATTTACATTTCCATATGTTTAGCACTTACAATGATTTTATTGTATTTTCTATTTTGTAAATCAGATTGTCGTCCATCCCAAATGTAATATTTGAATTTTTTTTAATATGACTATTGATTTTTCTTCTTGCAGACCGCTCTCACAGAATGCTTTTACGACTTTTGCAATATGATTATTTTAGCCATGACCCTAATTTGTTCCATGACCCTAATTTGTTCTACATTAATTTCACTCTGCATTCATATTAAAGATGCATTTCATATTTATTTTGAGATATTCGTTTGATTTGTCATAGATAAAAGCTTGAGTACTGTTGAAACTCTTGTTTCCATAGCTATCTATAGATTCATCTGTTCAATTTTTCAGGGACAGCCAAATTTTATTTTGGGCGTTTCTGACCAACAATTAATTAATACACACACTTTTACAGTTTTTCCATTAAATGAATTTTATTTAGCATGGATTGAGTGGTATGGAAAACCAATCTCTCACTTTAGAACACTCCACCGATCTCTTCTTTCTTGTATCCCGCAATATTCACTCCCATGACTTCTAATTCATTTTGGTTAACCCCGTGCACAGAAGGGAACAGGTGGATCACTTTATGGACCATAAAAAATGGTATGCTCGCACTAAGTGCTGACTCCTTTCTTTATTATTGGTGAAAAAGATAATTACATTAAATCCACTTACTATAAGATATAAATGAAAGGATAGTGATTAATTTGTAATACATTTTTGAAAGAATAAACTACTTGATTTTTTATTTTTTTATTATCCGTTTTTTTATTTCATGTTGAAGTTCATTGAAATCTGGTATTGAATATGTCATTTAACTTAGCACCTACAGTGCATTATAGACAAATTGGAAGACGTTGATTTTTTTTTAGAAGATAAATCAACTGATGCTGAGATACTAAACTCTATGGCTGTTAAAAAAAAAAACCACTTTCAGACGGCTCTTGGAGTAAGCTATCCTTCTGCTTTGCAGGAACTGTGAGTCAGTTACTTTTCGCTTTATGTACATGATGTTACGGAATATAAATCTTAATTGAGATTCATATTCTCTATATTTCTTGCTTGATGATCAGGTTGTCAAAGTGCCCAATGTCTCTTGAGAAGATATTGGAGAGCTTCAAATTGTCAAGAAGGAACTTGAAGAGGTAATTGAAACCATCAACACAGATTTTATCTATACCATATTTTTGTTATTCATTTTTAGGAGTTCAACATTGTCAACCTTTTTTTGAAGCAACATTGCTAACCTTTTGTTTAATTGTAAACCATTCAATATCTCATCGAACATCTACAAAAGTTCGAGAAAATTAGTATGTCACCTGACCTGAATTGCTTACCTTGTACTTTGGAGACAATGAAGAATCTGTATTTATGTCCGCAATTCCTATTGCAATTTTTTATGTCTTTAATCATATATTGTTTCCTATTGTTTTCTGGTGCATCGTGATTCTTTTTTCGACTTACCTTTATTTATTTATTAAACTTCTTAGTTACAAACTCATCTCTTTCATTACTAAAATTAATTTTGCTATATAATTATGGTTTCTTTGTTGCTACTATTTGGTCATAGATAAAGCTGCATACTTCAGACAATATTAACAATACTTACACTTGACTCTGAGTCGTGCAGCGCATGTCTTCCACTAGTAAGCAATAAAGAGGGTTCTATTGTAGGTTGATTATATATTTAATAAAAATATTTATTGTGAAATTTCAATTCTTCAAAGTATTTTTTTTTTTTAAATCAACGGGTCTAAATATTTAATGCATTATTTGGTTACCTGCTCAAAGATTACCTTGGACCTCTTTATGGAGACCTTCTCATATTCCTATTTTTATCGTTTTGTGTTAATTATTTTTTTTCTTTAAGTTAATTATGAGAGTTCAAATAAAGTCGTAATAGCAATATTTTAATATTGATGTGAACTTTTCGCACACTACTTTGTTATATTATTTTCGAATTACTAAACTGTAGCAAAAAATTTAGTCATTTAAAATGATCCATTAGCAATATATTTTCATCTTTCCTTAATTTTTTATTTCGTTTTCCTTTTTGATTTATCCCAAATTATAGGTTACTTTCCTTATTGAGATTATATTAATGTCTTAATTTTTTAATAGACTCCTATTTAATATGCATTGTTATCAACACATATAAACTACTTATTATTTAATGTAGAGGTATATTAAGTAAAATGTAAGCAAATTTATAGTTCCAACATATAATAATTATGTTTTCTTAATCCATGTAAAAATATAAATGAGTCTATCTTTATGGGATATGAGAGTATCAAACAAGAAATAATTATTTCGAAACTTCTCTGATAAGAAAATACTAGCATTATGCAAGCAAAGTACGCACCAAAACTAACACGAAGAAAAATATTGATGTTTAGTCTTGAAGTCAAATTGTCCTACCATTTTATTGACAAAAATAAATCCATCTGAAGGTTTGTGCAATGCTAATAGAAATCATATTGGTAAGAAATTTGATTGAAATATAATTGATGCCGCATTGCTCTTGGATATATAAAAAAATAAAGTTTTTCTACTCACACACCAGTTGTGCCTCCTGAAAATGATACGAGTTTAATTAGTTTCATAATGATACAAGTCCAATTCGAAATAACAAATGTGACGACTAATTTTGTATATAAGAAGTTTTTTCAAAATTTATAAATTTATTTATAAAAGAATTATCATTATCGAAACTGTCACTTGCTATTGTTAATCTTTTATTGATTTTTCTCATTATTCTATGTTAGTAAATTATACTTTTTCAATAGAATATATACGTGTATCACACGGGTGTGAAAATAGTTAGAAAATAAAGGAACTACTCTATGCAATACATCTGGCAGTATAAAACCAACTGAACGGATACTGAACACTGAACGAAATCATAAATTATTCATTGCAACGTTACTGAGCTGTGAAATAAATAATTAAGTCTCGTTCCAAATTCATAAATAAACAAGACAGAGATTCATAAATTGAATAAAATAAAGTACTGCTGGAAACAAAATTATTCAGTCGAATTACACCGAATTTTATTTATTGAGTTCCATAAATCTTGACATCACGACTACACCGCATCAACTGTCAACCACGACCTAATCTAACATGTAAGTAGTGGGGTGAGTATATCGATGGGTGGGCATCGGGTGGTTCGGTTCGGGTATCTCAAGAACCAGAACTGAACCATACTTTTTCGGTTCTTGTAAAATGAAACCATTCGGTTCCATTGAATCGCAAGAACCAAACCAGAACCAAACCATTCGATTTTGGTTCAGTTTTGATTCTACAATAATAATTATTTTTCTAGAGCCTTATCGATGAGCATCAGGCCTCGGGAAGTGAACCAATAACCTGAAATAAACTTCTACCGAATATACCAAGATCAAGGATTTCGAAAATCCTTTCACTCCGAAGAAAGTATAGGATTCTCCATGAAACATAAGATATTCATAAACAAAAATAAGAAACAAATGGTGTAGAATGTTTTCTGAGTATGGCCATATATTAAACTTGTGGGATGAATCATGAATTTTAAATACATTATTATTAATTGTTTTATATTTGTATTTAAATATTTAATTAACTCTATCGTGGTCATTTACAACTTCGCTTATTAATAAGTTAGTCTCATTTGATTTTCATTTACTAAGAATTTCAGTCTAAGTGTGAAGTTAAAGGTTACAATGAGGTAGAGTCGTAGAGACGTAACAAATTTCATAAAAAGAAATTAATCATTTTCACTTCATCCAAAAAAATTACAAATTCTTTTGATTTTTAGTTTTAGGACAACCAATTAAGATCATAAAAAAAGGATGAAAGACCGGTTCTAACTTTAGTTTTTCGGTTCTAAAAGCGAAATCGAGAACCGAACAGAAAACCAATCGGTTCTCTGTTTCAAAATCGATTTTCTATTTTATTTTTTTAAAACCATACAGTTCCAATTTTTTCGGTTCGATTCCGATTCGGTCATATCGGTTCTGATTTTTTTACCCACCCCTTCGAAATACTTTGTAGGACATTAAAATCATGGTATAATCCCGAATAAAATGTTCAAAGCATGTGTCAAAAATATCATACCGTCTTCATATCTTTAGAATGACAATATAAACATCATATTATATCATATCTTTAATTTTCATAAATATAATAATTCAACATGTTAAAATAATTTAAATGGGATAAGAATAACTGCCTCGATATCCTATTTTAAACTTTTGAAAAACTTGATTTGATGTTCACAAAAAGAAGATTTTTGCAATCCTTGAAACTGCCCAAGAATTTTATAATATTTTACTTTTTGTAGAATATGAGAATTTAGGAAGTATTCTAATTTGTGCTTGTAAAGAAAAATATATGCTTAGAGAGATATAAGGTGGGCAAAATTGCTCTGTTGCCCAACGTGGACAACATTATGTTGTCCACCTTCTAATGATGGTGTGTCGTGTTCGATGTTGCTCACTTGACACACCTGTTGAAATATTTTGTATATAGTGACGTCAAAGAAATATATGAAATTCGTGTCGACAAATGGAGGAATAACGACACGGAAACAAGAAGAAGGAAGAAAGGGACAAAGTCGAGGCAAGTGTTGAACACTTTGTCCTTAAGTCGAATTTGCCCCGCAAAGGTACCAACGGTTTATGACAATCGACTCCCAAGATACAACGACTTCAACTTGTGTTTATAACACTCCAAAATACAAGCACAACGAACCAGAATTTCGGCTTATGTACTCCAAGATGAAATGAACAAGAAAATCAAAATAATACAACAATTATGTAAGAATTTGATTTAGGAAGAGAGAAGAGAGTGATAGTGATAGTGATATTGCATATCATTGATGTGTTTTTGGGACACCCCAATGGTCCTTTTTATAAAGAATGAAAGATTGTTGACGAAGTGGTGGGAACCAAACCATGCAACTCTTCCAAACATTGCAACTCTTCAAAAAGACACACATTTTTCGGACAACCGTGCGATCGCACGCTTTTAAGCCTTGCGACCGCACGAATTTATACCAAACAGAAATTTAATTGTTTTGACGTGAAACCGTGCGATCGCATGGGCAAAATTTTGACCATATTTTTGTTCTTTTCCGTAATTTTTCATTCATCCGATATTGGTTTCGAAATGCCGAATATACCCTCTAATGCATGCAGAGAAATCTAAATTCTCTTTTGGGGGCGTTGCCCCCTCGACCCCCGCGACCGACAGGACAGGTTGATCCCCGTTTGTGCTCCCCGAAGCGACGAAGTGGTAAACAATTTGCCTAAACGAATTGAGTCGAGTTTGAGTATTTAGTCGAAGTAGACACGAATTCACATTAATTAGTTTTCAATACTTAATTAATATCCAACAATACCTTCATTGAAAGATGAACAATACAATGTTGTCAAAAGAAAGATCATGTATAAGTGGGTAATGAGAAAGTGGAGACGTGTGAAAATATTCTACGTCTCTATCGTTAATAAATATCAAACAACCACCCCTTGATGGGACATGTGTCAAAACAAAACAAAACAACACAAATCCTATCAAATCTTAAACCACTAAAATCCAAACAAACATATCCCCTATATCTCACACGTCCAAACATTACTTAAATATAATATTTTATTTAGTGTTTGTTTGATATTGTTTAAAAAGAGTTTTTTTGAATTGAATAATAATTTTTAAGATGATGGATGATTGAGATTTTGTTGAAAAATCAAATATGATTTAACTTGACTTTTAATTGATAATTAAGATTGAGACCGATAAAAAAAGAGAAAGATTTAAAAAATAACAAACAAGGGCTTAAACTAAAACCAAATAATAACAATTTGAATACACTAAAAAATCTTGGACTTAACTTATCCTATTGAGCTTTTTCATGAGCCTCGTATACATGATTAATTACCAGCTACCCAACAAGTCCAAAATTAATACATTTATCTTTACCTCATGCCAAAATCCAAGTATTCGATAAATCAAATGAAATTTATTACATTTTCACTTTAGTCCATAACTTTCAAGGAATATTAAATATCGCATGTAAAGAAAATTAATTCTATTTTATGAAAATTTTAGGACTTTACATACGGGACGAGCATGGTATGCAATTGCAGCCGGTGTTAATGCTTTATTTAGGAGATGAAGACATATCACGGGATCTACTATGTGACTACATGGCCATCATTTGTCAAGGTGACAAACATGTCTGAGTAACTGTCTAATGTCAGGTGCCAAGTAGCAATAAATTTCATTTTGTGTATGAGCTCGATTGTAACTTTGTTACGTGCAACAAGGGTCAAAATAATAATATTTCACTTCAAAAAACAATACAAAAGTAATGCTCGAATTTTTTACTATTGGCGTCGGCAGTGCAATCTCTCAAAGGGTAGTACCGACAAACCATTCATCTTACTTCATGGATGGATGTGGCCCACAACCCTTTGGCTACAGTAAAATAATTCTTGGAGTCAAATAATGTAGGCCACAGGTGCCGAATATTCCTGTTTAGGAAATTGTTTATAAATTTTCATTCCCTTCACATAAAGATAAAATGATTTTTATTTTCATACAAATTAAAAAATATAATTAATATATCTTAAAATTATAAATTTACTTATATTTTATGTAATATACCCTTACATTGAATATAAAGTAGTTCATTTTTGTTAATAATGATGCATATTAAATAGGATTATAATAGAAAATTAAGACAATAATATATTCTCAATAAGAAAAGTGACATATAATTTGGAACAAACAAAAAAGAAAAACAAGTCTATTTTTGTGGGACGGAATGAGTAATTATGAACTGTCACGTTACAACATTTTATTGATCAATTTTTTTAGAAAAGTCATTAATTTGAATTATTTAAAGATTTTCGTCCATCATTTTTTATTTTTCAGGCAAATGGACCAATAGTTAAAATGTTGGGACGCTAAACAATAGTTTATAAAGTGTTTACCAATTGTTTCACTGTGCCAAAATGAGGAAATGGAAAAAATGGGTATTATTATAGGGTTGAGACAGACTCTTAAAACTGTCTTTTATTTTTCCTTTCTTTACTTTAGTTGATCTAGATAAGATGGACACTTGGACCTGCTAAATTTTAATACTAATAGACTCCATAATATATCTTGCTAGATTTGTCTATAAATAGAGATAAAACATTCTTAACTTTTTCATAAAAACATAGTTTCTTTGTTCACTAAAATCCAGTTACAGAAAAATGGGTTCCAAGACAATTCTACTACTCGGCCTTCTGGCTATGGTTCTTCTGATTACGTCAGAGGTGTCAGCTCGGGAGTTGTCTCAGACTTCTGGTGGTAAGTTTCTTCGTACACGTTAAAAATGAAATTTTATTTCTTCCAGGAGAACAACGTGCACGTTATTATTTTAATAAATAAAACACGTGTGGAAGAAAAATTTCGAAATTGAGAGTTTTAAGAATTTTCCCTTTTTAATTAATAGCTAACTTAATATGTGCTTTTGAACCTAAAATTTGTTCAGATAAGGAGGCTGAGAAAACAAATGGAGTTAATGAAGCCAAGCGTCATGGAGGTGGTCGTTGCCACCACGGTTGCTGTGGCCGGAGGTTTTTCGGACGTGGTTGCAAGTGCTGTACGTATGCTGGTGAGGCTGTGGATGCAGAACCTGAAACCAAGCCTCACAACTAAAACCCACCTCAGAAATGCTGTGTTTTATAATGTTGTTGCATTGTGAGTCTGTATGAATAACATTGAGCACGAGTGGTGTCCATTCATGGATGGACTAACCCATTTATGCCTCACCTGTGTGAGTTATAAATACAATCTTGTGCTTTCTTTTGCATACTATTTCTTAAATCATTTTTTTTCCTTTTAAAGAAAACTACTACGTTACTTGCACAGAAAGGAAAAATAAAACAAGACCCGTGACCTAACAAGATCTGTACTAAAATAATAGCAAGGGTGATGTCATTTGAACACATTGGATAGTGGATACATACCCTTCAGATAGAGACTACTTGCCCAAAAATGAAAAATAAAATCAGACACGTGATATGACAAGATATCCAGTAAGATAATTAATAGTTAAGGATAATGCTATTTGAATACACCAGATACCACATCCCTTACATAGATGGTGGAGTCACTCATTATGAGAGCGACCCCGTGCACTTCCATATTAGGTAACAAGGGTGACATCCGATGTGTTCAAATAGATTAATCCAAATGCCAAAGTCTCACATTATGTTAACTTTTTTTGTTGAAGCATGCAATTAAGTTAATTCTTAATTGAATACTCCAATAAAACCTCTTGTTCGACTGTAAATTTCTTAATTATAAATTTCAAATATTATAGTCAAACGTTTCTTATAAAATAAATTGAGTAGTGATCAGCACCTACACAATATATGTGGCGACTGTTTGGTAACTAAATTTTGTTTATAAACAAAGAATGTGTTATTTTTAGATAAAATACGTGATTAAAAATGATCTGAATAAATGCATAGAAAAAAATTTGTTTAAAAAAATGTTTACCAAACAATTGCTTATATATCAATCAAAAAATATATATTGATATATGAGCAACGTGTGAGAAAATCACATCTACAAAACCATGAAAATATATATATCTATCTATACTATTTTTAAAAGTCCCTTAAAGAAGAATTTTTTTGACTATTTTACCCTTACATCTTTTCAATTATTTCATATTCACCCTTAGTTTTAATTAATGTACATTTTTTAATTTTTAATTTTTTTAATTTTTCGTATTTTTAATAAAAATATTTTTCATACATTTACAATCTAAATTTCTCGCTTTCTCACTAAAAATCTTTTAAATAAAACCAACTCTCATATAATTTATAATCTCTAATACGTTCTTCAATTAATATGAGAACAAGAAAAAATGTGCACTTCTTGAATTAATTTTTTTATATGTATTTTTAAAAAAAATACTTTTAAAAGTCTCTTAAATGCAGAAAGTCTTTTAGACTATTTTACCGTCGCATCTTTTTAATAATTTCATATTCACCCTTTAGTTTTAATTAATTTACATTTTTTAATATTTTATTTATTTTTATTTTCGTATTGTCAATAAAAATATTTTTCATAAATTTACAATCTAAACTTTTCACTTTCCTACTAAAAATCTTATAAATAAAACTAATAACTCTAAAATAATTTAAAGTTCATAAACATCCTTCAACTAATATGAGAAAAAGAAAAAAAAAAAGTGTATTTCTTGAATTAGTTTTTTTACTTGTATACAAAAAATAAAAAATAAAAAATCATTTTTACCTTCTATATTAAACATTTTATTCTCTATTAGTCATATTCCAATTTTAAGTTTCTTTGTCAAATATTAATTTGACATTGTTATACTCACAACACCCATAAAAATAGAGTATTATAAAGATTCACTTCTTTGTTAAGAAAGTCAATTATTGAAGTATGATTCGTTTAAATTTGTTTTTCTAAAATATTAATTATATGAAAAATTAATTAAGTTTTATTTTCCAATCAATTTAAATTCTTATTGTATTAAGTTTTTATGTTGCAATTTTAAAGTGCAAATTTCTTTAGAAGATCATTTATTTATGTTTTAGTTGATTTATATGTATATATTTTTATCTTGTATTCGAATTTTAAAGTGAAATTTTAGTTTTTACAGTTTATAAAAATATCACGAGGTATCTGCAATTGACTAGTACATATTCGTCCAAAAATAAGCAATTTATGTCTCTTTGTACTATGTATTGTAGTTTGTTTACCTCGACTCCTTTTGCAATTTCTTGCTCGCCCCCCTCTATCTCTTTTCTCTCAAGCTCGGTCACTTTCTCTAACTTAAGATTTTCTAGCTCATCCACCTCTTCAATTTTTTTCTTTCAAATTCAACCACATCTTCTACCTCCACATTCGTATCACCATGTCCGCACACTACCTCATCACTATCCAAATGTGGATCTACCAATTCAAAATCCAAATTTTGAACTTCTACCTCAACCCCCAATTCCTTATCAAATTTTGGAGTTTGTTCACCTAACTCCACATTTTCAACTCCTACCACAAAGTTCGGGGTCTCTTTAACTAATTCATGTCTCAAGCCTCCCTCCTTCTTTTCAATTTTCATATCCCGAGGCTCAACATGATTTTTACTCTCTTCTAACCATATAATTACCGCCTTTCGTTTCTCCTCCTTCTTTCGCAATTTAGCCAAATATTTTCTTTATGCCTCCCGTTCACACATCAATCTTTTCTCATAAATTTCTTTTTGAATCTTCAAAATTGCCTTATGATTAATCTCGACTCCTCTCTTAACCCCAATTTCATCTCTAAGTTTAGGATCACGCCTATAATGACTCTCATCACTACGATTTGCTTGAGATCACCCATTTTTCAATTTCCCCTCCCTTTCATCTAGTTTATCCAATATCATCAAAGCATCATTCAAAAATCTCCACATACGATCTTTATCATTATCGTTCCCCCTTCTAGATGGATATTTTTCTTGAAAATTGGACATTATAGAATTTATGTGGAATGAAATGAAAAAGAACAATAAACAAATGATTAAGGAATTCAAGAAAGTGGTTCTTGAATGGATTTTTTTTTAATAATGAATTTTAGGAATTAAATAATAATAAAAAATAATAATTTTTTTAAAATTAAATCCGAAAATTCGACATGAACACAACAAAATAAACGGAACAGGATTTGGATAAGAATCGAACAAAATAAACACTTTAAAAAAAAATTGGAACGATTTTCTGGATTAAACACTCAACAAACTCAAGAACAAGAAGAACACAAAAAAAAAAAACCGAAAACAAAACACTCAACAAGATATGGATGATTTTTATGGAACTTGATGATAAACATAAAAATCAAACTGGGTAGAAAAACCTGAATTCAGAGTCCAGCTCTGATACTAGATGATGAGATTCGAGACGCTCGGAAGAAACGCCGGAAAGTTCCAAATTCAGGTTATGGTTGGACGGATGAATCATGACTCGATATTCACGACGCGATGGCTCAACGATGCGGAATAAAGAACCACGACTTTCGAAACGCCACAAGGATTTGTCCAATCTCCCTGATAATTTTCTGGTTCTGAACGCCACAAATATTCTCAAGAAATATTTGATAAGTTCAGTATTTGAACGCCACAAGAAATATTCTTGATAAGTTCGAAAACATAAGAATCCATCTATATCTTTTATTGAATCCTCAATAAAAACTGTTTATATCAAAATGAAGTATGATTACAATGAATGGAAAAAGCGTATAAATAAGTAAAATAAAACCCTGGTCGCTAATGGACTCAAAATAGAGTTCTAACTAACCTAAAATTAGCTAAAAACTAGAAAAGGAATAAAAATACGAAAAAGGAATTAAAAATCTGCATTATTTGCAAAAATCCTAACTTACGGCCGTGACAGCATCACTTACGGCCGTAACTATTCTTCTAATTAAGGATTACGGCCGTGACCATAATACTTACGGCCGTAACTTTGAAAACCTGAAATTCTTCATTTTGATCAGTGACTTGATTACGGCCGTGATAATCTTGACATTACGGACGTAAGAACCAAACTGATCCCTTTTGCCTCGTTTTTGCTCCAATTTGGCTTGAATATTTAAATTTTCCTGTCAAATGCTATGACTCCGATTGTCGAGGGTCCGGAACACATCACAACATACATAATCTTCGATATGAATTGTATCTTTTAATATTAGATGACATGGAATTAAATAAAAGAAAAGAACTGTTGGTGCATTTTGTGTACTTCAATTCCATCTATTTTGTATATATAGTTATATTATTGTTGTTATACACACTGGGGATGATAATTATTTAGTGTAATATGTTAATTGAGTTTTAGCTAAGTGGATATACAAAAGAGAGTATATAAATTACAAGATTAGTTGTTAGAACAAGAATTAACTTAGATTAATTTGATTTTGAGTTGCTACTTGTTAAACACAGTTGGAGCTGCGATGATAAAATGCTTTAACATCCCCCCACAAGTATTGACTAATTGCTTGAGCATGTTTTAGTCTAATTTGATTAAGTTTTATTATATCTTTAGTATGATATTTTTTTTGATTCGGTATGCTCTTATCTAAATATAGTATCAAAATAATTTAAGAATTAAAAAAATATATAATTACAAATGGAGATGTAAATAGGGATTTTTGTATCCCCGACCAGCCCCATCCCATCTTCATTTAAGTGGGGGTGGGGATGGGGCAAGGACGTGGATGGTAAGTCTCCGTTGGGGCGGGGACGGAGACGGGGAACAACTCCCAGCCCAGTGCCATCCCTGATTCTCCAACCTAAAATCTTGGTTGATTGCTTGGATTCTTGAAAATCTTCTTTTCTTCTTTGAAATTCTTCAAAAGCCTCCTTTAGATTTCTTGTAGATTTATGATGAAGAATGATGAATGAAGACGTGAAGAACCCTTTTCTAGTGTAAGGTAGGTCTTAATATAATTTAAAAGTCAAGAAAGTTGTTTATTTTTCCTTAAGGTCGCATTTGGCTCGAATTTTGGCTACTTTTGGGACCTTTTTAGGTCTAATTTCTGGGAGTGTACATACAGCCACTCCCCCTCTCTTAAAATAAATAAATAAATAAAATCATTCACCACTTTCAAACCTTAGTCTCTCTTTGTTTTCTTCTTCTTTATTTTTCTTTGTTTTTCTTCTTTGATTTAGTTAGTTTTTAGTTTAGTTGTTAGTTTTTGTTTTTGTTTCAAAATTCTAGTCTCCATTGAAGCAAAGAAGCAAGAAGTGATGTGAAAATACAAAGTTCAAGGATTTTTGGAGCAAAACTCAAGGGAATGTTTATTTCATTATCTTGTATTTTAAACTTTAATTTCTATATTTTGTAATGTATTTTCCTATACATTATCTTGTGTACAATATTTATACAATGAACTAGTTGTTTAATGTTGAGATGATTGATGTAGCTTAACTTGGTTTAAGTAATTTCAATATTTGCTTATTGATGTTTAATACATATTTTCACATGTGTTTGTTATTGAGATTATTTTACGTGTTTGATTGATCATCAAATAGGTGCTTAGTGAAGTGTATGATAATCAAGAGATATTTTACATTTTATACCAAATAAAAAATGCCCTAGGTTATAATTTAGGAGATAGAAATATACTTGTTGAATGCATTTTACATGCATATTTCATATATTTTTTGTAATACTTTTTGAGTAATTTGGACAAATACCTACTTAATTGTGCATGTTTTGTGGTTAAATAAGTTTACCAATCAATTTCATAGAGAAAACACAAGAAAGAAGCTAAATGGATGAATACTTGAAGAAATTGAGGAGAAAAGAGTTAAATCCATCAAAGAGTCAAAATTAGAGCCAAACTGCAACCAAGCGATCGCGTGGTAATTCTCAAGTCGCGTTCGCGAAGTCAAGCAAAAATCCAACCCGAGACTTATAATGCCAACCACGCGATCGCGATCAAGTCAACCACGCGATCGCGTGGTCATAAAATGAAGCGAAATTCTGGGCCGACCCGGTGCAACCCGATTCGGCCCAGATGCTGAAACACGCGGATCTTAGCGAATTTTAGGGTTTTTGAGTGGTTTTTGGTGAGTTTTGGTGGACATTCTTGACATTGAAAAACAAGAAAAACCCTAGCTCTCTCTATTTTCTCTTTTATTTCATCCTTTTCTCTTGTAATTTCTCTTGGTTTTGTATAGTTTAGTTGATGAATATTGATTAAGGGGAGAAATACCAACATTATTGTGGAAGAATAGTGATATTTGGAAGCAAGAATCATTGGTGGAGGGAAGTATTTATTGCTTAATCCTCATATTTCTCTATTTACTTTACTCTATTGTTGAAATGATGTATTTAATTCTTGAATTTTATTGTTATTTCACTATGGGCTAAACTATTTTGTGTTGGGATGTTGATGAAGCTTGACCTAGCTTAGTTGATTTTAATGCTTGTATTAAGAATTTAAGCTTTTTATTATCTTGTGCATTTATTGTTGTATTTATTGACTAGCATTTATTGTGGCCACATTTATGCTTAGGTTTCATGGAATGTGCAATTATTGAGAAATTGTTGTGTATTCTAGATCGATACAATATTTGCTCTAGGTTCTTGTTTAGGATAGAGATATACCTAAAACCCTAGATGACCCATTGAGCTATTTTCACATAGGTTTAATGCAATTGGTGTGTTTTTAATCGACATAGAGATATAGTAGGTTAATACCACTAATTATGGTTGATTTCACTCGAGAGAGGTAATTGGCTAAGCTTGGAAAATCGGGTCTAACATGATTAATGAATTGCATTTCTATTTGCTTGTTGTGAATTCAATTAGGTAATGGTCAAGTGGAATCAATAATCCCAACACTCTTTTATCATCTATTCATCACCATTTTTCTAGTTATTTATTTACCATTGCAAATTTAATTCTAGTACGAGAACATTCCCAAACAAATCTTTATTGTGTGTTTCTTGTTAAAATTAATTATATTAGAGTGTGATTGAAATAGACAATCCTTGTGGGATCGATAAACCGGACTCAATTAGTCCACTATCACTTGTATGCGACTCGTGCACTTGCGGTGTGTTTGTAACGAACAATACTCATATCCCTAGGCGATCTATTGCCCTATTTTTACAAAGAGTTAATGCTTTTGATTGTGTTTTAATAGACATAGAGATATAGTAGATTAAATAAATTGATTACGACTAATTTCACTCGAGAGAGACTATTAGTTAAAATACGGAAATCGGGTCTAACATTGTAAATGAGCAATTTGCTAATTTGCATGTTGAGAAATTAATTAAACAAGAGTTAAGTGAAATCATGAATTCCAACTATTTAATCTTTCATTTTCCTTATTTTTATTAGGATTTCAAGTTATTTTAGTTTATTTTCATTTGCAAAAATCCAACTTTTTTTTTTGTTAAGATTATTAACTAGAGTATAATAGAGATACATTCCTCGTTTGATCGATAATCCGGACTCAAACAACCCACTTTATTACTTGAATACGACATGTGCACTTGTGGTACACACATTTTTGGCAAACAACTTTCTCCATTTTGATTTATCAATTGTTCTATTTGACGAGCTTGGTGTTGTACCAATCGAGTTAAAGGATCCATGAAGGCAGTTGATTTTGAGGGTCAGGATGAGCTCATGTGAGACATGTCTTTTGACCTTTAGATATAAAAGCATAAGATTTAGTTTTTTAGGACAAAATGTAGGAGTTAAAATTTAACAGTAAACTGCTCAATGTATCGATACATATATACTTAATGTATCGATGCATAGAAGAAAACAGAAACTTTTCATGGTTTCAATGTATCAATACATGGTCACGAATGTAAAGGGTTTAGACGTTATTTCATATCATTCTCACGCACCCATTTACTTTTTCTCTTCCTAAAAATGCTCTCAACTCCCTCAAACTTAAATTTCGGTGTTTTTATCTCAATATTTCATTAAAATGGGAAGAATTAAAGAAGCGGCTACAACCAAGGTTAGCGAAAGAGGTATCTATCTTGAGGAATCATTTAGTGGTTTCGAATCGTCAGCTAAAACTATTGAGAAATTCGAATACATTGCCAAGTCTATCGAGAAAAACACTCAATCTTCTATAGATTTCGAATCTGCGGAGGAAGAAATTCCATCCTTGGAACCAAGAACCAAATGTAGGCATGATCCAAACCTGAGGCATCTACAGCATGCTAGACTAGGGATTTCTCGAGGTATAGCTTATTTATCTTCTTCTTCTAGAGGTAGAGGAAGAGGTAGAGGTAGAGGTAGAGGTAGGGGAAAATGCAAAGAAAAGCGGTGGAGTCTAACGATTCTAGCGATAGTGAATTCGATGAATTAACCACTTTTCCAAACACTTTCTTTCTAAGTACGGAGAATCAATCTCGATTTCTTGCACTCAAGAAGTTATCTATTGTGCCAGGGAGAGTGTTAAAAAATTCTTTCCTTTGTTCATTTCAGTTTGATTATTTATCATATGTTGAACATTTTAATTGGTATAAGTTTTTGTTGAATGGGGAGAAGATATGTGGGATTGATTCAAATGTTCTATGCAAATGCTAAGGTGAAAATGAGGTGTGATAATGAGACAAAGATTGAGTGGGTGGCTCGAGGTGATGGTGTTTTAAAAACAATGGTAAAAGGGACGACCTTTTGGGTTGGTGACTCAAAAATTAGGAAGGTGTTTGGGGTGGAGGAATGTGGCTAGATTTACAATCCTTCCTTTGTTAGGGTTGAGGCATGTCGGTATGTGTTTGAGGATCCAGCACTTATGGATATTTCTGAGCAATCACCTACGCTCCCTTTTCATAGGAGGTTTTTACACCTCATGTTTACCCATCTGATCAAGCCTCGTGGTTATAAGCACACGACACATCAGGCCGAGGATTTGTGACTTTTGAAGAAGTTTTTTTATGGGGAAGCAAGTTGACTTGATAAACCTTATTTTAGATGGTTTATTTGAGAGTGTGAGGACTCGTAGTAGCAGGTTTCTATATGGGAGGTTGATTATGGAGATTCTTCATCATAAGGATGTAAGTTTTGAGGGTGAATTTCTTTAGACAGTCCATCTGAACCATACTTTTGAGGTTACCACTTTGGCTATAATGGGATGTATTGAGATCGTCCAGGAATTTGGGTACTAAAGGATCTAGTGGCGGTAGGTAGACATGTTCCAGGAGTTGTTTCTGCATTGGAATCTATTGGAGTTATGATTGATGATGAGGATAAGGTTCATCTGGTCTCTTCCATCCACGTTTGAGCACATCATGCTGATTTTGATGTACGAGAAGGAAACGGTGGAATTTTCAGAAGTTAAGTTGATTAGGTTGAAGTGACAATTCATCTGAAAAGCTTTGCTTGTTACTGAAAAGTGGAAGAGGGATAACTCCATGAAGAAGAAGGTAATGTTTTGGAATTGTGATAAATCTATTCATGTGCGAAGAAATTGTCCAAATGGTGGAGCAGAGTTGGCTAACTGCTCGGAGGTGGACAATGGGACTCTCCTGGTGGAGGGTGGTGATGATGTACTTTAATAAGATGGACTTCCTTATGGCATGAAGCTAGTTGCCATGATAGATGATGTGTTCTTACTGGAGGGTATATGTGTTTGTACATGGGCATTGGTTTGGCGTTAATGCAAGGTATGTGGTGAAATTGATGTCGATGGCTGATGAGCTCCCAAGGAAAGCCAAACATGGGGGTTGCACCATAATTTTTCAGCAATGTTTATTTCGACATGAGCCTATGAAAAGCTCGGAGTTCGTTGATAGTTTTGAGTGGTTTATACTCATATGGTGGAGTATGTGATCTTCAAAGTGTTAAATGCTTGCCTATTTACCTATTGATTGAATTTGAATTTTTTAGCTTGGAATAATTTTTATGTCAAGGTGGAGATTGTTGGATTTTGACTAAAAAATATCTTGGACAATTGATTTCCTTGTTAAATTGGTTAACTTGGAGACCAAGTTAAAGATGAAAAGAAAATGAAGATAATCTTTTTGGCGTGAATTTATTTCCTTATTCTGATTATTCTACTCCAACTAGGAAATATCTTGGGGCACAAGTAATATACATTTTTGGGTTATGTTTACCTATAAATATGTGTGTTGAGGAGCCAATTAATTGCATATTGACTAGAGAGTATTGTGAGGAAAAATGTAGTTTAGTATCTTGATTTTTTTTTTGGTTGCATAAAGAAGTAGAAATTGGTAGATGTTGTAAAGCTTGATTATTTTTCCTACAATACTTGGGGGGTTTGATGAGTGAAAATTCTATATAATTGTAACAATTAATTATATAGTGAAAAGCTTTGGTAAGGGTCCGTGAACGTAGGCAAGTTGTCAAACCACGTAAATTTCTGTGTTCGTACTTATTTTCGGGTTTGCTTATTATTTCATGAACATTAAAAATTTCTTGGAGGTTAATTAGAGAGGAAATTTGTATATAATTCTCAACATTTGTAAATCTTTTTTATTGTAAACCTGTTTGTCCACTTATGGGTTAATTTCACAAAACACCATTCAAGTTTTAACAAAATTTCAAATATACCACTAAAATTCAATCATTACACAGACTGTCACTCAAGTTTCAAAGGTTACTCAAAATGCCACTTTGATGAATTTCTTATTCAAAAATTGGCGCAAACAATCCCTAATGTTTAGAAAAATCGTTCAAATGGTTCTTAACTTTTTACTTTGAGGTAAAAATCATAGTTTTTTTTTTTTTTTTTTGGGTCAAAAGTAACAAAATTAGTCTTTTTTTATTTAAATTACCAATATATTCTTAATTTTAAATAGAAAATTTTACAATTGAGTAATAATCTTTGCAAAAGTATAGTTGGATATGTTCATAACCTTTTTTTTTTTTATATTTAATTAACTAAAATTAGTAGATTGTTTTTTTTCCCATTAGAATTTTATATATCAAATGGATAACATACTTATAAATTTGCTTGTATAATTTAAAAATTATTATGGCTTCGTTTGGCAGCTGAAATAAATAGAATTTGAATTATAATGTCTATTATTTGATTTTCTAGGTAAGATGCGTGGTTAAAATTTGGAGAGATAAAATGTTTGGGGTTAAAAAGTTATATGAGAAATTGTGCCAATTATAATTTGATTTATAATTGGTAGCCGAACGGAGTCTGTGAAATAAATTAAATTAATATTTATTCGTAATATTTTTTGAAGAAATAGATTTTTGAAAAGAAAAAAATTATTTAATTCTTTTCAAAAATGAAGTGAAAAATATAAAATTTTTAAACATAATATGTGTCTTTTTCTAAGCCCCTTAAAAATGTGTATTCGAAAATAAATTTTGGGGGACATAATTTTCAAAAAAAAAAAAAAAACAAATAAATAAATAAATATTAATGTAATTTCATTCATAATAATTTGTAGGTTATACAATGGATAACAGCGGGTCATTTATTTTATTTTTTATATTTAATTAACTAAAATTAGCGGGTAATTTATTTTATTTATTTTTATTTAAGATTTTGTTGAGCCAATGGATAATAAACATATATTATCCATTTGATCAACAAAATCCTACTAAGAAAAAAGAATAATCTACTAATTTTAGTTAATTAAATACAAAAAACAAAGTTATGATCATGTCCAATTGTACTTTTACAAAAGTTATGACTCAATTGTAAAATCTTTTATTTAAGATTAAGAAAATATTTGTCATTTAAATAAAAAATACCACTTTTGCTAATTTAGAATATAAATTAAGAGTTTTTACATGAAAATAAAGAGTTAAGGACCTTTTGAATGATTTTTCCAAACATTAGGGAATGTTTGCTCCAATTTTTGGATAAGAAAGCCAATAAAGTGGCATTTTGAGTAATCAATTGAAACTTGAGTGACAGTTTGTGTAACAATAGAACTTTAATGATATATATTTGAATTTTTGGTGAAATTTGAGCGATATTTTATGAATTTAACTCTCCATTTATTTGTTCGGTACATATAGCAAAACTAAAAATTATTGAAACTCAATGGAAAAATTGACATTATTATAAACCAGTCGGTGAAACCTGAATCGAGACCGAACCAGGCGAGACTAGGGGAATTTTAAAAATACCCAAGTCAAACAATGGCTAAGTCAAAATACCCTAACTTTTCAAAAACTAACCATAATACCCTTTTTTCTTTAAAATGACGTGTATACCCTTAATAACCATATTTCTCTTATATCCTTCATTTATCTCATATTTCATATTTATATTAAAACGAAAATAATACAATTCTCACTTTTCATTATTCTCTCATTTTTTCATCTGTTTGTGCTAAATACGCAGATAAATTATTCTCTCATTTTTATCTGCTCGTGCTAAAAAAAATCCGCAAAAAATATACAAATCTCAACTAAAAGATTTCATTCGCTACTTCTTATCGGTAAGTTGATTTAGAAATATTTATTATACTGTATTTAATTTTGTTCTCGTTGTGTTAAACTTATTCAACAGATCTATAATTTCAGTAACCAAAAATTAACGAAAAATTCATATATTGTTAATTTTTTAGTTAATAATAATTATAGATCTATAATTATGTAGATTAAACAATTAAAATTAATATGGTGAAGTGTGATTTTTATCAGTTTAATAACAAAATCGAAAAAATTGAACATAAGAGCGAAAAAATGTGCCTGCAATGGTCCGGCTATAATGGTCCGACCGGACCATGAATTGGTCCGGCCGGACCTAATTGCAGGGTCCGGCCGGACCCTGCATTGGTCCGGCCGGACCAATTTCAAAAATGATTATTCTAACTTAATTTTTTACATTATAAATAAATTATAAAATTTCAAATAATTTTTTTATTCTTAATATTATTTATCATATGTTACAAAAATAATTTCATTACTAAATAATGTCATAATTTGTTAATAATAATTACAAATAAGATATGTAATTATAATTTCATAATTTCTTAATAAAAATGAATTAATAATTTCATAATAATTAGAAATAAGATATGTAATTATAATTTCATAATGCAAATAACAAATTTATTAATAATATCAAAATAAATATAATTATAATAATTAAATAATGTTTAATTTTCCTACTTGTTCATTTACGTGCGGTAGTCTACAATGTAGAATGATTAAATATTGCGGAAGCATGGTCCGGCCGGACCGAGGCTACGGCCCGACAACTATTTTTTATCAGTTACTCTGATTTTCCTAAATTGTTGTTTTGAAATTTTATTATTTTTAATTAATGCAGATATGACTTTCATACCAGTTTCTTATTTTGGTGAATTCGTGGTTGATGAAAATCTGCGATGGTCATGGAAATATAAAAGTGATCAAAACATTTCTGTAATTTTGTTAGCTCCAGGTATGTCATTTACAGACATGTACAGAAAACTACAAGATCAACTCGAAGTTAATCCATCTGAATATGATATGAAATTTGGATTTCTATATAACTCTAATTCTACTGTTGCATTGACACCCTTATTTGTTACTTCTGATATGCAAATTACGTGGTTAATTGAGGCGAATAAAAAGGAAAATATTCCTCTCTGTGTAACTTTAGTACGAAAGGATACCCCTGATAATCAGAATGAAGAATTCGATGGTGGGGATCAGAATGTGAATGATATTTGGGACACATTAGAAATAGTTCGTGAGGATGATGATGTTATCCCTGATACAGTTCCTCTTATCACCCATAGAGGTCACGATGTAGTCGGAGACAATCAGGAGGACATTCCATTTACAAACAATGATTTGATTAATTTATCTAGACGTCAACATGAGCACTTCGAGAACTCACAGGCTGGGCCAAGTTCACGATCGACTAATTGTCCACGTGTGGTTCCAGATGATGAAGATTTGGAAGTCCAGCAATTATTTAATACCAAGCAAGATCTCCAAGAAGCGATGCACAGTATTGCACTTAAGCACAATTTCGAGTTTAAAGTGAAGAAGTCAGACAGGAGTACCTACACAATTGTCTGTGTAGATGATAATTGTAGTTGGCGTCTGCGAGCAACGAGGATGGACACAAATCAATTCTTCGTAGTTCGCAAGTATTCACGAGAGCATACTTGTCAAGTGGGCATTCGTCGAAATGATCACAGACAAGCTCGTTCATGGTTTATAGGACGACATATAATGCATAAGTTTGATGACCCAAGGACTATTTACAGACCCAGAGACATCATTAACGATGTGCAGAGAGATTTTGGGGTGACCATGAGCTATCAGAAGGCCTGGAAGGCTAGAGAATGTGCGTTAGAGGATTTAATGGGTTCGCCCGAGGAAAGTTATGCGAAATTAGCCAGGTATTGTCATAACATGTCGAGAACTAATCCTGGTTCGACATTCTTTATTGAGGCGGACGATGACAATCGCTTCAAGTATTTTTTCATGGCTCTTGGACAATGTATAAATGGATTTAGAAGATCGATGCGACCTCTAATTCTAGTAGATGGTACAACACTGAAAGCTAGATATGAAGGGAAGTTAATTATTGCTACATGTTAAGATGCCAACATTCAAATATAACCTCTTGCGTTCGGCATAGTGGATAGCGAAAATGATCTAGCGATGAATTGGTTTTTCTCAAAGTTGAGGGAAATAATTGGAGATGTCCATGAGCTTGCTTTTATAACTGATCGCGGAAATTCTATCATAAATGGTATAGCTGAAGTTTTTCCCGAGGCACACCACGGTTATTGCATGTACCATATACAAGGAAATTTGAAGACGATATACCGTGGTACTGGGATCGTTGCCTTGTTTAAGAGAGCGGCAGAGGCTTACACTTTAGAAGATTACAATAAGTTCATGATTGAAATAAATAACAAGAGTGAGAAAGCCTCGGAGTACTTAATAGATAAATTGGGGATTCAACATTAGGCACGGTGTCAATTTCCAGGACTTCGATACAATATGATGACGTCAAATAATGTGGAGTCTTTGAATGCATTATTTAAGAAGGATCGAGAGTTACCAATTCTGGCAATGATTGAGAACATTAGGGAGAAGTTACAGGTTTGGTTTCACGATAGACGCGAGGAATCTCAATTATGTACATCTTATCTCACCCCTGCCATGGAAACCAAACTCTTCAAGACATTAGACCTGGCTAGAAGATTGGGTGTGGAGCCACTGGATCAGTTTAGATTCAACGTTGTATGCGGACGTAATGTTGGTTATGTTGTGGACTTGAATGAGAACACGTGCACGTGTAAACAGTTTCAGCTTGAGCGCTTTCCATGCGCTCATGCAGTTGCAGTTGCTAGACATAGGGGCTTTTCACCACAGTCCTTATCAACTGAGTACTATGCCACTGCTTTTTGGAGAGAAGCATATGCTGAAACTATATTTCCTCTACCAAATGAGGGTGAGTGAGAACTTCCCGAACACTTGCTCCCGCTTGATAATTTACTGCTACCGAATGTCCGAAGACGTACTCCTGGACGTGTACGTACGTCTAGAATACCATCTACTGGAGAGTTTCCCAGACCGTGAAAGTGCGGCAGGTGCGGCACAGTCGGTCATACTCGCCAAACTTGTACTGGTCAGATTTTCTTGAATAATTAATTTTATCACTATTAGAACTTTTACTATAATTGAAGTGTTGTTGATAATAAATTATCTTATTTTGTCTATGTTAATAAAGTTCGTGAATGACTTATTAAACGGTGAAAGATGATAAATGTTTCTTGGGGAAAAAAAAGATATTTTAGGATTTAGGGTATAGTTTTCTATTTTGGGGTTTGGGGTTTATATATATATATATATATATATATATATATATATATATATATATATATATATATACTATTTTTTTGTTCCAAAAAATATATTGTTATCTATACTTGTGAGGTAATTTATTCAACTAAAGAAATTGACAAATAAAAACTATAATAAATAAATTGACGATAATAAAAAAATTGACAAATAAATATATACACACAATTACATATAAAAACTATATTTTTACATTTCTAAATCTTATGGATCACAATTGTAGGTAAATAAATCAGTAGCCAACTTTATTCTCCACTTCTGTATATTTTCTTGATTGATCATCTTGACATCTCGTCCGATACTCAAGAACTCAATATATTTTATTGCAAAAATCCCGCAATCTCCACTGTAAGTTCAAAAAAAAAAAAAAAAAAACTTTAGTGAAATAAATGAATATAGTTAAGAATTTAATTAAATACTAGAATACGAGTATAAGAAAATTTACCTGACACCTTGTTTGGAAATCCCCTTGATCCTCTCAATGGCTAGTACATCATCGACATGAATTCCAACACGTTTAGCCATTAGAGGAACAATGAATGCCAAGGGCATCAGAGTTTCTTGGAGCTGGGTCTCTGTGAAACAACCATGTTCGGAGTCGTACACATACATTTTCGATTCGGCGAACACGACCTCAATAGCAATGATGTGCGAGTTCCCGATCACCGGAATATAGATGTGTGTACAACCCGTCCACGACTGACCACACACGGGCTCTGCCCCTACCACGTAGTCCAACATGTAATCTGGCAACACGTACGAGGTAAGGTTGCTTTCGAACATTGAGTACTCAATTTCGACAGCATTTTTAAAGCCGCAACACAAGATCACTCGCCCGGGAAAGCCGAACGATTTAGGGTACCTACTAGCCCGATCGCGCAGCAACTCCATTGCAAGATCAACATGCTACAACATAAAATATAAGCGAATTAAATATTATTTAATCGACAAATAATATAGTGAGTTCACATAATTACGATTATGCACTCGCATCGTCGGCAAGCCAAGCTCCGCTTCTGAGAACTATTGCGAACCAATATTTGGCATCCGATATTGTTGTCTTCCCAATAGCGAAGCGAAACCTGAATGAATAAATAATTAGAGATTCATATATAATCATTTTTACAGTTAAGAAATAAATAAACAAAAAGATAACAAACTTACTTCGACTTAAGTTGAGTGTACCACATATCAAACACCTTTTGCTTCGCCGGATCGACTTCGCGGAATAAGTTGACATAAGTGTCGTCCACGAATGTCCTCTTCTTCGCCTCAGCCGTGAAGGGAGAAAGAACATGCTGTGAGGGTTGTCTTGTCCTCTTACTTATAATCTGCTCCTTCACCTCGACAGTACGTTTCCGTCCCCTCTTCTCGACCATATCCGTCAGTCGCTCAGTCGACTCATCCTCCGGCATCTCCGACACCCGAGGCACCTCCTCCTCCTTCGCCCCCCGAGGCACCACCTCCTCCACCCCCCGAGTCACCTCCTCCTCCGGCTCTCAAGGCACCACCTCCTCCGCCCCCCCGAGTCACCTCCTCCTCCGCCTCCTGAGACACCTCTTCCTCCTCCGCCCCCCGAGGCACCTCCTCCTCCACACGAGGCACCCCCTCAGTCAGAACCCCGTAGAAATCTTGCTCCGTCATCCGAGCTATCATATCATCCAGCTCATCATGCTCTGGCATCATATATGAGGCTCCATGCCCATCTCGGAGCTCATCCCTAAGGGCGTCGACCTTACCTCCGAGGGTGTCGACCTTCACTTCGAGGGCGTCGACCTTACCTCGGAGCTCATCCCCAAGGACATGCATCTCATCACGAATGTCCCCCACCAGACGCTCAAACAAATCATCAATGTGAGGTACTGGGCGCTGAAAACAAAAATGACAATTGATTATTTAACTCAAATATTATAACATGTAAATGTGATTATTAAAATACTATAGTTTATTGAAAACTGAATCCATTAACATACCGGGGGAGTGGGGGAGCGTAAATGTCTGCGAGATGCCCCCGGTGAATGGGATCTCATGAGCGGCAGGGACATGTCTCGTATTGGACTGCGTTGATCCTAGATATAACAAAAGTGGAAATTAAATGTCGAATATTGTTTATTTAAGATTCTACAAAATTTTCGACAGAGTCTCCTCTTAAAATTGGACTTAGCCACCCTATAAAGGGACATCAAAATGTCATAATAAAGCAAAAACATTCAACCACTCAACAAGACAATTCAAAACACCAATCACAACTCAATAATACTCCCATATCACCGACTACAAAAATAATTCTCAACTCAAAAACATATCAAATTCAAATTATAAACTCCAAATAATATAATAAGAAATAAACTAACCCCCAGTAAAATATTATAGCTTATTGAATCCATGAACATACCGGAGGAGTGGATGAGCGTAAAGGTCCGCGAGATGCCCCTGGTGAATGAGATCTCATGAGCGGCGGGGACATGTCTCGTACTGGACTGCGTTGATCCTAGATATAACAAAAGTGAAGATTAATTATTTAAACCAAAAGGTAAAATAACAATCTAAAATTACATTACATACCAGTCCACGCATGTAGTCCTGCTCCTCCTCTACGGTCGAAGCCGTCAACGCACGAAGGACTTCGAGCTAATATATTAACATTCAAACAATTTATAAATCATGTGTCAAATATTATATTACATTAATAATAATTTATAAACGCTCACGTCAAGATCATCGAGGATAGCCGAAAGCTTCCTAGAAGTTGGCGCCTCCGTTGCTATCCAATTTAACATCCGAGGAAATCGCGTCCCCGTCTTAACTGCCCACCTGTCACCTAAGGTGTGAATTACCTCATATGCCCATATATGTGAAACTTACAATTATTATGACGATGAAAAACATAATAAACTAATTCAAAATGAAAAGTTTAAAATTATTACCTGCAGAGCAAAAGGGAAGCCGTACGCATCATACTTCCGGGGGCCCTTATTCACCTTGGGCATCGAATGAGTTTTCTTAAATATGTTAACGGTATCGACATAAATTATAGACCCCCACGGATAGTTGTTGAAGACTTCAATATCATCAACAAGTTCCAAACCATATAAGTCGATACCATTCTTTGCTTGCTTGCCCTTCACGAAGCTCTCAAGAATATGGACCATGCATAATTTCGATCTGTCCAACATATCGAGACAAATCTTTATAGTATTCCAGAGCTCCTCCCTGTAAATGGCCCTTTGTTCTTCAAACTATTTCAGATGAAGCCTCGATTTTGAACGTAATTCGGACGTTTTTTTCGTTTCGCGATCACACTTTAATCCCGTGATGAGGGAAAACTCAAACCTCGAGAATGTGACTATCTTGTCATCCCCGAAGCAAAAACTATATACACCACCGTCTACTGGCTTCAAAAGTCGAAGTACCAGAGAATCTATAATTTGAGCCGAAAATTGCATCTTGGTCAATTCATTGAATCGCCATAGGAATGACCGCTTCAAGATATCTTGATGATACTCATCAAGAGTCTTTAGAACTTCGTCGAATTCACATTCCCTGTACTGGGAAACTTTAGCCGGAAGCCCTCTTAGTTCAAGACCAATAGCATACTCCATTCTGCAATAATTTTAAATGTTAAAATCAAAGTTCAAAAAAGTATGCCGCAATATTTAACCATTCTACATTGTAAACTACCGCACGTAAAAATGAACAAGTAGGAAAATTAAACATTACAGGAAAGACTTTATTATTATTATTATTTTTTATTATTATGGTTTATATATAAACATTATTAGTTATTATTGTATTATTATTATTATTTTATTAAAGTTGTGTAATTATAATTATAATTATTAATGTTATGAAACTATTGTATATATTTTTACATTTATGAAATTATAGTTCATATTTATTATTTCTAATTATTATGAAAAATATTAATAATTTTTTATCAACAATATTTAATTATTATAATTATATTTAATATTTATTTTGATATTATTAATAAATTTCTTATTTACACGATGAAATTATAATTACATATCTTATTTCTAATTATTGTGAAATTATTAATTCATTTTTATTAAGAAATTATGAAATTGTAATTACATATCTTATTTGTAATTATTATTAACAAATTATGACATTATAATTACATTTTCCAACATTGTGAAATTATTAAATTTTTGTTACAATTATGAAATCATAGTTAGTCATTTGTTAATTCTAATTATATTTAGTAATGAATTTTTTTTGTAATAAATGATAAATAATATTAAGAATAAAATAATTATTTAGAATTTTAAAATTTATTTATAATGTAAAAAAAGATGTACTCAAAACAGTCCGATCAGACCAATTTCAAAATTGGTCCGATCGCAAAAATGGTCCGTCGGGACCATTGAAAAGGTCCGACCGGACCATATATGGTCTGGCAGATTATGTCCTGCCGGAACAAATATGGTCCGGCCAGACCAAATAATCTGCCGGACCAAAAGGTCCGGCGGGACCTTTTTTAAAAGGTATGGGTCCGGCCGACGACTTCATCTTCTTCCAAACTTTTCAACAATGGTGGATCAAGAAAAATAATCCAAACTTTCAAACTTCAAGCTATAAATTTAGGAATCAATGTTAAAAATGTAATCTAACATTGTCTAAAGTTTGAATCTTGAACAATTCGGAGTAAAGTTCTTTTTCTTTGCAACGACCGAACTTCTATGGACAGGAGACTGAGGAATTTCGCCGGACCCGAGCCGGACTCTTTTGAATACTTATAAGGATATTTTAGACTTTGTAAATAATAAATTTATTTCGTTTTTTCTTTTTAACTTACAAATTAGTCAAAAGGTATTTTGAAAAATGGGTCGGAGGATCCGACTATTGGCTACTAATTCCTCGGCGGGACTCGATACATTGATTTGAACGTATCTGTTTTAAGTTTTTCCCCGAAAGAAAGACAAAAGACTAGTCGGCAGCAATTAATCAAAAAAGGGAAAAATGATGGAACTGGAGACCGTGGGGAATCTGGCGATGCACACAATACTCTCAAAATTGGGCCCATCGGATGTTGCGTCGGTGAGCTGCGTCGGGAAGACATTTGAAGTTTGGGCATCCGAGGACTCCCTTTGGGCCAAATTCTGTTGGTTTGACCTTGACCTCTCTTCTCCTCTTGATCCTTACGGCAACCCCGCCCCTTCTTTCAAGGTAGGTATAACCGTATGAACACACACACACAGATGATACTCAAGCTAGGTAATTATGCTAATCAAGAACGGTTTTGTAGTAATTTAATTTAATATGATTTTGAGTTTAGAAAGGAATAATTTTTATTGGGTAATTTTAAGGTTGACAATTGTGCGGTTGTGCCATGTTTCATTACAAAACTTTACATAGTGTTTTCAAGTTATAAATAAGAAAAATTGGGAAATTAACTCAGTGTTGTAAAGTTGCGATGCTGAGAACACAAAACAATGTTCATACAATTTAAAGTTTGGTGGTAAAAGTGAAATTTAATGTAAAGTTCAGTAGTTAGTGCTAAAAATGAAGCCGATTTTTATCCCATAATTTTTATGCTCAAAATCCGGATACTATAGAACAGAGTTGGAGAAAAAGAGAGCTATTTATTGAATAACTATCTCTTGAATAATACCTATTTACAATCCAACTGTTTTTACCGAGATGGGTCACTTGCTTTCATTTCTATTCAAATTCTTTTTTAATATATTGAGTAAAAAACTTATACAAGTAATGAAGGTCTATATTCTATCAGAGCTCACTGCAGTTTTCCTTGGCAGGCAGCTTATCTAGCATGGCGAAAAGATTTTGCTATATATCCGTGGTCACTGGTTATACGAGCTAAACGATGCTGGAGCAAACTTAAAAGCTGGTTTGAAGTGAACTTTCCAGAGGTTTTGCCTACTCTACGCAAGGGTGCATCCGAAGCTGAGATCAACAAGTTTGAGAATTCTATGAACGTAAAATTGCCTCTTCCTACAAGGCTTCTTTATCGTTTTTGTGATGGTCAAGAACTACCAAATGAAGAGTTTAATGGAAGCTCTCCTTCAACTTTGTTGGGTATTATGGGAGGATACTCTTTATACGATCATCTGGTTAATGTGTTCCTGTTGCCCTTAAGTGAGGTGATACTTGATACCAGGGGTATTATGCATCACCTGGAATTCAGCAATATATCTGAGTATATTGTTGTTGCAGCTTCTGCCACCTATAGTGAAAAGATTTTCTTCCTGAATTGTAGCACTGGTCAACTTTTTGTTGGTACTAGGAATATTAATATTGATGGAGAAATGCTTCCTTGTGTGCCAGATACATTGTTAAGTTCAGTGCATGAATCAAAAGGTAGTGAACAACAGGATGCCATGCTATTATGGCTGGAAGAACATGGTCGTCGCTTGCATGATGGCACTATTAAGGTTCGCCAAGAAGGAAAGGTCAGGAGCATCAATCTGTTCCCAGAAACACCTCCCCTATGTTCCTCTGCTACAACAAATGGCGTCAAGGTAACTACTGTTTTTTTTAATCATTCTAACTACCCCCTTCCCTGTCTTATTTGATACACTGTTAAGTAGCACTGCCTGTGCGGTGTGGGCGGAATTTAACAGAGGGCTACTGATTTTATGTTATTGTGCCTTGGGGCTTGATTTTATGATTCTTATTGTAAATTGGAAAAGCTTATGGTGAGGTATCTAATTCCTAAAGGTGCTTATAAGGTCCCAGCAAATTTTCAGATGGTGATATTCCTTACCAGGTTATTATATTGGCTAACTATGTGGCCATCTAGTTACATAAGTTCTGAACTCTTTGTTGAAGCAAGAGTAACTCATTGCTAAGCTGAATCCCATGTTTTAAAGTCAATCAATGAGCTGATCTCTCTTACTTTTTCAACTTTTAACTGTTAGCACTTCACGAAACGTATACTCCCAGAAAGTGGATTATTTATTCTATATGCCATGCCTTTTCTTCTGATCCTATGTTCGTTTATAATATATTTATGAAGCTTTTAGTACATTTTTTCTTGGTGATGTATGAGTAGCTTGCGTAGGAAAGCCTCCCTTCTTAATATCTATAATCTTGTTGTCTTCTATTTTTCTTGTAGAACTTCTCCATTTTGTTGGATTAAGTTACTTTATTGTTATTGCCAATATGCCATCATAAAGTAACTAATCCTATGACTAAGTGTTTACAAAATGTTGCATATATTTCAGTGTAGTGCTTTTGAGGTAGTATATCTCTAGAACATAGATGTGGTAACTTTAATTTAGGTTTTATATGGCGTGACTCTAGGATTTTTAACCATTCAAGTAACTACCAAATTTTTACGGTTGAAATAAGTCTTGGAAATCAATTCTATCACTCCTTGTAACTCGTGAGCGTCAATTTTCTCATTTCTAAACTTTCCAAAATCTTATTTCTGAAAGCTATTCAAGTATATGCTTTGTATGTGCGGTTGTTGCATGTGGTTTTATACTGATTTTTGACTCATGTATGTTAAATAGTAGCATTTGATCTTCTAATGAGATATACAAGAAACTGAAATAAAATTACTAAAATGTAATATCCTAGGTTACACCGACACTCTGTTAGAGCTAGCGTGTTGATGTCCTACACATTCTCGGACATTCGTTGACACGTGTTGGGAGCTACACCTTATGCATAAGGGAAAGGGGGAAACGCAGGTAATTAAAAAATGATAAATGAGGCTTAAATTTTGTTTTTATTTGATATACTCATTTTGGTGCAATAAATATACAATGTGTTGTTTGTATATTAGACTAAATAATAATAAAAAAAAAAAAAAAAATTAATTTGCGTGTTTCCAATGTGTCGTGTCCCAACTTTTTGAAAAATTATGTGTTAGCGTGTCCATGTCGTATCATGTCCGTGCAACCTTGGTAATATCATAAGCTGTCCTTTTATTCTTCATTTTCCAACTGATTTTTTTATTTAAATCTGAGAAGTTCTGTTTGAATTTGTGATTGTGGTAATGCACTTCCTTCGAGTGACATTTTATTTTCCTCAACCATTTGATAATTGAGATATGAACTTCAGGTCCGTGCTTCTGCTGCATTTGTACCTGAGTTCAGTAACCTTCAAGATGAGTCAGACAAGTTTTTTTTTGCTTATTCAATCCGCATGTCTCTTTCTCCTAGTGGATGTGTCATCAATGGAATGAAGTTCAGTTCTTGCCAGTTGTATTGGAGGCATTGGACTATACGTGCTAATGATGCTGTCGTATCAAATGTCAATGGAGAAGCTGTAATAGGAAAGGTAGGATTTCTTGATTATAACTTTCAAACATTTTCACTTGGTTATGATAGCTGTCACTCTTGAATAAATTGGTTTAAATTGTAGACTGACTAAACCCATCTCATTGAACTGTGATTAAAACATATGATTTGATTTATATATGTGAAGGGTGTGCAGTATTTATTCCTGTGAAACTGCAGGATGAACTTTAATTGACTTAAATTCCTAATCTTCATTCACAAGGATAAGATAGAGGAGTAATATAATCAATTTTAATTCAATTTTGATTTACTTGCAGTGGAAGAGAAATAGGCACCAACCTATCAAAGATTTAAATTGTAGGATCAATTTTTGAACCATAGACTAGGTATTTCCACTAATTTTGGGTGAGATGCTCGCTTCATGGAGCTCATTTCTGATTTGACAGTCAAAGTTTCACAATTTTTAGAATTATAAATGTTTTCAAATTTAGTCTAGGAAATGATGGAGATTACTATCTGATTTATGCATTTATATTAGGTGTTAATATATATATATATATTATATTCTTGTAAATAATGATTAGCAAGTTTGTATGTTCCCTAGTCTTCTTAGGACTTCTACTTTCAAAAGTTTGGAATACCTTTCAGGTAAACATCAGATTAGTGGTTGGGAAAGGGGACACAATCCGGTTCTGGTTAGATAATTGGTTGGGTGACCAAACTCTTCAAACATTATTCCCTCGTCTCTTTCGGTTATCCTATAATAAAAACTCTGTCATTAACAATGTAATATCCCTAACATCAAATTCGACAACCTCCTGGAACCTTGGATTCAGTAGAAATCTTAATGACAGAGATATTGTAGAATTCACTTCCCTTTCCAATTTGCTCGAAAAAATCACTATTGACCCACTTTCATTGGATAAAACTATTTGGACCGGTCACCCATCGGGTTCTTTTTCATGTAAATCGTTTCTGAACCTTCTTTGTCAATATCCTAGCGATTCTAATTTCCCACAATTCAAATTTATTTGGAAAGGAATAATTCCAACGAAAGTTAAAGTTTTTGCTTGGTTGGTGTCTTTGGGGAAGGTGAACACTTTAGATTTATTACAATTAAAGAGACCCGGTTGGTATATTTCCCCATCGTTTTGTATCATGTGTAAAAAGGCTAATGAAAAGATCGATCACTTACTGATACATTGTGAATTAGCAAAAGGAATTTGGGATAGACTACTGAATATGTTTGGAGTATGTGGTGCAATGCCTAGACGTTGGGCGGATTTGATCCGTATCAAATGGAATTTCGGGGATAACATGGAAAGAAAGAAGGAAATTTGGAGAATTGTTGTACTGGCAGGAGCATGGACGATATGGCTAGAAAGAAATAAAAGGATTTTTAGCAATATTGAAAGAACGATGGAAGACATTTGGGAGAACATCATATTCTTCACGGGCTTATGGGCTAGAGCAGCTGCTCTGTTTAGTGGGTTAGAAAACTTCCTATTCTGTCTAGATCCTAAGAGTTCTTTGGGGACTACTGGGATGAATACCCCATAGATTTGTAGATAGCCCCTCTATTTTATCATAGATTTAATACTTTATGTGATGGACATCTTGTCCATGACTCCAGTTGTAATTTTTGGATGAGTTCAATATAGTTCAGTTTCCTATCAAAAAAAAAAAAAAAAAATATGACAATTGTTGATTAACAATTGAATTAATTATAAAATCCAGTAATGAATTTATATGATACGTCACGGGTGCTTAACATAAGATTATCAAATGTCATTCCTAGACTAGTTGTTACTAGCTTATTGATTCTTAGCTTTAATATTGCTTTGACTTTATTAAAAAAATGATTCAATATCTAATTTTTATGGGACGACAAATTTATGTGATTATATCTGACTGTGTGATGTGAATTCGTGTGGGAATTACTGAAACTCACGGAATTGAGATGAAGAACGTCTCGAAAGTTCCAAATTTAGGTTGGTTAAACAGTAACACTACGACCCGGACCTCACGACACAAGAACCTAAGGTATAATAAACCTTAGACCTGTTAAGATGCGAAACAAGAACCATAATGGGGGAACACTACAAAGGTTGTCCATGCCTTTGATGAGTTCGGGTTTTGAGTAATCGCCTATGATATGTCGACCTCTTGATCACAAGACATAAAAAATCTCACCCAGTTTGTTTAACGCCACAAGAAACAATTCTGATAAATTTATGGAAAAAAAAGAATCTTCACCTTTAATTGTATTGAATGACTCAGTAAAGTTTAATCAAAATCTTTAAAACCTAAGTTACAATGAATAATAAAGCCCTTTATTGGTGTAAGAGAGGAAATAAAGTCTAAATAGCTACAATTATTTCAAAAATAATAATTTTCAAATTCGATTGTTTTCTATATGAAAATCGGGTCTTAATGTTTGACTAAAAATTTGAATCATAATCCTGTAGGTTTTTAATTCTTCTTTGCTTCCCAAGTCTTCTCTGATACAACTGATCTGAATTCGTGTGGAATCACTGAAACTCGCGGAATTGAGATGAAGAATGCCTAAAAAGTTCTAAATTCAAGTTAGTTAAATGGTAACACTACGACCCAACTTCACGACACAAGAAACTAACCTTAGATTCGTTGAGATGCGAAAACAAGAGTCATAAGGAGGGAACAAAGACTGTACACGCCTTTGATAAGTTTGGCTTGAGTTTGATTCAAAAATAATGAAACAAGCAACCAACACGAATCACCTACGATGTCGATCTCTTGATCACGAGACTTAAAAAATCTCACCTAGTTTGTTTGAACACCACAAGATTCAAGAAACAATTCTTGATAAGTTCTAAGAAATAAATGTTAATTCTATTGAATCACTCAGTAATGTTTAGAGCTTGTTTGGTAATGGAAGAAAAAATGATATTTGGGGGAATGTTTAGTTGAAAAGTGTGAAAAGTGGTGGGTCCCATAGAAATATATGTTTGAAAATGAGTTTGTGGTAAAATTGAAAAAAAAAAAAAATCATTAACAAACAGGGCCTTAATCAAGCAAAATCTATAAAACCTAAGTTAAAATGAATAATAAAGCTAAGTTGCACGGATACGTTGACAGGCGATTTTTCAAAAAGATAGGACACGACACGTTTGGGGACACCCAAATTATTTTTTTATTTTTACTCTAATTTACAAACAAAACATTATAAATTTAATGAATGAATAAAAAATTGTAACAATTGGCGATACTTTATATTAACTTTTGGAATTGAATTACAGTTTAATACAAATGCGAGACAGCAACCACTCACCTACCCTAACCCTAATTCTATATACATATAAATAATAATACATAAAATTAAAACATTTAAACACGACCCAGAGCTTCAGCGTTGCTACAGAAAATGGGGGAGAGAGAGAGCTGCTCCAACGACAACGCTACTTCTTCAATGTCTTCTCCGACGCTTCTCCTACTCGGCCATTCCTCTGACTTTTTCCTGCTTCCAAGTCGCGGTGCTGCTGAAAGATCATGGTAAATCTTATTCATGTAGCTCTGACACATGTCAGATCGTGTTTGACAAGTGTCGGTGTCCAATACATGTCGTATTTTGGTCATAACTTTATCTCCCAATGTCCGATTACGATGATTCAACATGCGTTGAAAAGATGACTTAAATGGCTACAATTGTTTCAGAAATAGTAATTTCCAAACTTGATTGTTTTCTATACAAAAATTGGGTGTCTTAACATCTGACTAAAAATTTAAATTATCGAAAATTTTTATTCTTCTTTGTATCCTAAGTCTTCTTTGACTAGAATTCGACCTCCAATCTTCTTCCTATATGTCATGCTTGATTTGGAGCCTTCAAACACGCAAGTTGAAGTCTTTTTTGGCTTGAATATTTGATCTTCTTGTCAAGTCTGTTACGATTCTCATCACTGTGCTTCAAGGCTTTTAGACGGGCTCATGAAGCAGGTGTATTTGGCTGTTTCATTCCATTCAATTTGTGCTGACTCATATTGACTAGGACGAGTTTGAAGTACTCATGTTGAGCGCAATATCTGGTTTATTACGAAAGTTGCTAAACACCTCCTCTAAATTACATTGTATATTTGTATGAATGGAATACCTTATGCATCATAATTTTTGTGTGTAGTTGAGTCTTATTAACATTATTACATCTGTGCCTTTTGTTACGTAAGCAATATTGAAGACGAAGAAATGTAGCTATACCACTTAACAAGAAAAGGATTACTACTTCCATAAGCTTCCTAAGACCCTATTTGTTGAGTTAACGTTGTTACATTTTCAGTCTTACATTTGAGTCTTATTTACTCTATCTTAATCGCACAACTGCAGTTTCCACTACTACACCCTGGTGAGGATGAATTTGTTTATGAGAGTTGCACACCTCAGCCATCTTCTCGAGGATCCATTGAAGGATCGTTTACTTTTGTCCCTGGAAGGTATTCCTTAAATTTTTCAGCGTTTTTAAGTTGTAATGGACGTTTTTTTCTCGCCATACAGTGCTTTTTGTTAACTCAGATTTCTTGGCATCTAGCTATAATGCGTGATTAGGTTTTGTTTTCTGAAATCTGATGTTCGGTTTTACCCAGATTGGTTGACCCAAAAGGAGGCCCGTTTGAGGTTGAAGTAGCACGGTTCCCTCTGCAATTACCAGACTATATTTTCTGATAAATCTATTGTACAAAGTCAATAATGGGAATGTCGTGTTGATACAGCGTTGCTTTTCTTCTGTAATAATTTGGTTTGCTGAATATACTTTCATAGATGAAATCTCCAAATCTTTTTGCGTGTTTCATTGTGTCTTTTAATTATAAGGAATGACCATTTGGTGACTATTAGAAGGAGAACCAATTGTATGCTATAGAAAATTGTTTTCTGCATAGTTAAAACTACTACCTCCGTCCCATAAAGATAGACTTGTATACTATTTTCGTCCGTCTCACAAAGATAGGTCACTTACTATAATGAGCATGTATTTAATTTTTCATTTCATCATATATTCCTAATTAATATACTTTGATAGTTAATTTCAACGTCAATTTAATGGCATGTAGTTTGAATGAATTAATAAGTTTTCGAAATTAACATAAGGGTATATTTGAAAGGTATATTTGAAGAAGTGTATATAAATTTATTATTTGAACTATATTAACTATCATTTCTTAATCTGTATGAAAATGGGAACAAACATATCTTTGTGGGACGGAGGTAGTATTAAACAAGAACTTGGAAAGGTTCTCATAATATTAGAGTTAGGTTTGCTTGATCCAAGTGGAATTTTTCACTTTTTTCCTTAATCATTTTCAATCGCATAATATTTATGTGAGATCCATCACTTTTCAATCAAACATTATCCTAAAAACTCAAATTATCCGGCATATCTTGGACCAAACGACCTCTTAATACAATAAGTACTAGTCTTTCTTGAAGTGTACAAGAATTGTTAACTGCCTTTTGATACCGTTTTCTTAAAATAACTCGGCCTATGTTAGGTAAACCATTTACTATTTAAAAATATGTTTTTAAACAACACAATTCTACAAATTACTTTTTAGTTACACGTATTTTCTCTCTTCACTTTTTAATAATATATTTTACTTCGAAAACATAAAAAACGAGTTTTTAGGCACAAGATTTTTAACAAAGATCCTTAATTTCCTCGATGGACACTTAAGGTTAAATATAGCACTAGAAATCTTAGTTGAAAGCACAAGTAGAACTAGAAAGTGATATGGAGTTGAGAGAATTGTATTTTGAGCCTCCTAAGAGGATCTCCAATGGGATGTGTATTTTGAATGTAAAGGTGATATGGTTGGAAGAAAAAAATGATGTGAACCATTTTATTTATTTATTTATTTTGTTAAGAATTTCATCTCTCTCCTCAATTTTTATTTTCTCAATTCATTTCAATCTCTGTTCTCGATTATTTTCTCTCTTGTCAATTCAGTTAGTTTTCAAAGTGTGAGCAAGATGAATATTCATACTCAAAATAAAATAAGGATAGGCCGTGCTCGAAGTAGTCAAAACTGGAGATGCTCTAATCAATGGAAGCCGAAAATGACAATTTTAAGAATGCTTTAATAGCTTTAGCGGTTAAGGCAAAGAGCAGCGGGGCTTACTTTCAGTTTAGCAAATTGAGGTTCTGTCTATATTACCACGAATTTTAGTGAAGTCTAATTGAGTTGTTTTGTCAAAATTTTGGAACAAATCTTCAAAAATATTTCAGCGTCTACGAAGTCCATCATGAGGGTTCTGTAGAAAAGAGAATTTCATTGCACGAATGAGGAGCCAGAAAACCAACAATATGTTTGAAAGCCATTTCTCTTTCATGGAAAATGGAAATTTCAACACATTTTCTATCTTTTGCATTGTTTGATAGGCCATACATTCTCATCCAAATATTTTCCACTTTGTCCCTCACTGATGTGTTTTCAATGTCTTGATTTTTCCACCTTTAGTTGAAAAATCTTTTCGTCACTTTTGATCATTTTTGCAGTTATTGACTTATTAATTGATCTGCATCTTCAATTTTTGGAAACTTATAAAATTCTTCTGTCAAACCCTGATCAATGAACCTACAAAATCCTTCAAATTGTATCTAATTAAATCCAGGTATTGTAGACATTCCCTCATTTCCATCCCCGAGCATCTGAATCACATGAAATTTTACCCAACTCCATATACTAGCAAGTCTATTTGGCACTAGCTAAATGATTATTTTATTAAAAATCGTAAATTCGGGCCAACCATTAAGATTATCCCACTCTGGAATAAAACTGCACTAGTACAAGTAAATTCGATATACATCGTATTAACTTCAAGTCATTTATTTTGTTATTTCACTAGTGGTTACAATCAATACCACTTCCATCTACAACCTACTCAAAAGAGAAAATAGGCACTTATGTCATGTAACTCCAGAAGCTATTGAATACAATATCTACGGTCGGAATCAGAATCAACGATCAAAGTTAGTAGGCACATAAAAGCTGAACGAGCTCTAATTGCTGATCATCAAACAAAGTCATGAAGATTTCTTCTCTTTCAAAGGTTCACGAACTGGTAAAACCGAGGTCAAAGGCATTGGCAGATACCTTGCGAAACAGATTATGGCGTTCCTCAAGCGGTTGATTACAACCTTTGCCATCCCATCAATTCCCTCCTCATATTGCTCATACACAAAGAACAACGTGAATGCAATGACTATTACTGTAATAATTTATATGAAAATGATCAGTACACTGTTTAGAGTAGCAATAAGCATCACGTGATAGTTTAAAATTCATACCTATGCCAATGGCCATGGTCAAGAAATGTGGAACAATCAATTTGCAGAAGTAGAAGAAAGAAGATACCTGCATCAATTGGAAGATGTTAAAACGTCTGCAAGAATTTCACTACGAATTCGTGATCCAACTAATACTATATTTCACGCTCATATTATATGAAAAACTGATGAGTGTCCAAAATGAGGGTAAATGACAGTTCTAATAGACAAATAACACGGATCTTAGCACATAAATGATTCAACATTATCATATAACAAATGTGCATATCATGTACAGCTTCACTAAACTCATGAATGCTTTAAAATAAATTTCCAACTATAACCCATTTTTAAAGCATTTGGAAGTAATTAAAACCAAAAATGCTTTCTTTCTTTTTTCTTTTTCATTTTTTAAACTGAAACGTGGTAATTTAGCCCCTATTTGGCAAACATGTTTTTAAACATTTTTTTTTAAAACACAATTCCCCAAATTACCTTTAACCATACATATTTTCTCTCTCCACTTTTTAACCACACATTTGCCTAGAAAACATAGAAAAGCATGTTTTTAAACAAAAAACTTTTAACAAATAGAGCAGTATCTAAATCAGCAAGTTCTATATTCTTCGTGATGTTTGGAAAATTTTCATGCCAAACCACACCTCTAGCTCTTGCATAAACAACGTATGAAAGGCACTTGTGCGGGGTACATGATTGGCAGAGAGTCTAAAAAAATTAAAAACTAATGAAGGAAAAAATAGCATTATATCAGAAATACTATTTGAAAGTGCTCCCTCCTCCGCCTTAAGTTATGGATTATTGACTGCTGCCAATCCATTACGATAATATTACCTTCTTGACCTGACTAACACGATAGCCAAATTCCAAGTAAAATATTTCGTAACACTTTTGATGGGATACTTGGTGAGAACTCAAATATCCTGCATGTACCATAATATCAAGTAGCAATACTGTGGAGAGAGAGAGAGTAAATCGGGTGAACAATATTTGATACTGCTTTCCAACATATACATGACCATAGATGGGAAAAGCCAACAATTAAGGCTCATGCCACATCGAATTCTTTAAATACTCTTCAGTTGGTCGATAGGGTGGAGGGAGGATATAATCGAAGGAAGCTACAAGTAATATTCTAATGGTCAAACATAATGCTTTTGCAATATCATTGGGCAATATAAAACTGTCAAGATATCGATTGGAGCTTATTCCCCTGTTCTTAGAATCCAAAATAAAATAAATCAAAAGTAGCATGGTTAAGCAGATTCTTTGGAGTAATTTCTCCTTTTAATTAAGCACACAAAAAGGTTTGAAAGGTAATGTCAAGGTATCATGTCGAGGAAAGGCACTAGTCAATCACCTAATGACTTATAAGTATCTTTGAGGCATGCTCCTCTTTATGAAAAAGGAAGAAACTTTTTAGTAACCCATGATTTATGGCATGAGCCCAAGTCTAGTCCTATTTCCAAGGCTTTCGATGTCACAGTAAACCAAGTATAGTTACACTTTATAAAAGTAACCACAATACATGCATGTAAACAACGAAAATTGAATAATTATATAACGACAAAACTATATAAGGCAAGAAATAATACTAAGCACTTAATCAATAAACTAATGCGTAATAGAAAATTTCATCATCTTCTATATAACACTAGATAAAGCACGTGTGTTGCACGTTCTACACCTATAAAGACGGTTATGTTATTGCATTTTTCTATATAGATTTAATACCCTTATGAGTTCAATTCATAAAAAATAGTTGAAGAACTCAATGTTTAGAAAACCGGAAACCAGTTCGAATCGGAAAAGACAACAAGTCAAGGGTCGAAGGTTCGACCCGGTTGAACCTGGGTCAAACTAGTTTAAATTAAAACATCAAAAATTATTTCAAAAATCACAAAATTTTCTAAAAAACAAGTTATTTTACAAATAAACTAATATTTACTAATTTAAAAAAATAAAATTATACACAAAAGTAGCTTAAAACAACTAGAGAAAAACAAAACAACAAAAAAAAGCCCAAAAAAAACCAAAAAAAGGATCAAAAAATCAACCAGTTCCTGGTTTTCCTGGTTGAACCGATCGAAAACATGGTCAAACGGCCAGTTTTTGGGGTGAACCAGACCGATTTTCCAGGCAGTTCCCGGTTTTTCCGGTCGAATCGGCCGGTCCGGTTTTCTAAACACTGGAAGAACTTGCTTTTACAATTTAGCAAAAATATAATATATAACCAAAAGAGGAATTGTTACACTTTTTGAAGGAGTTGAAGGAAGAAAAATAAATATGAATAACATCCACAACTTAACACTGACATGTGGCAGTAGGAATAGTACCCATTTAACCACTTTTATTATTGACTAGTTGAAGTATGTGTGATGTAGAATCAATAGAGAAGAAGGAGAAGTGCAGCAAGAAGAAGAAGAGGAGATAAGGGGAGGGGAGGGAATCTGACAGAACAGAGGCAGAAGTTGGGGAAAAGAGAGGAGAAACAGAAAGAAGAGAGTGAGGGGAAAACGTAGGCAACAGCCTCAATAATTCATTCATTCATCAACTAAGCTTTCAATACAAAATTACACCCATATAAATAGTATAACAACCCTACATGACAATGGGCTTGGACCAACCCACATATAAGCCCAATAACAAAACACAAAGCAAAATGGCCCCAAAAAAAAAAAGAACAACGGCCCAACAAGGGCCCAATATCTTCGTCTTCATCAATGTGTATTGTAGGTATGGTGCTTATAAGGGTGCATATGTTATTGTATTTTAATTTTTATTAATTTATAAAGTTTCAATACCATGGTTTTGAGCTTAAACGGAGATTGATTCGGGCACTTAAAGATCATCTGGAGACTGGGGCTACAACCAATTAATTAGAACTTAGAAGTGTTAAAACAATTGCATGAAATTTATGAGTTTAGGGAGGCAAAATTTGAGAATTGAAAAGTTCTAGGACTAAAACATAAATTTTAAAAACTTATATAAGACCAAGCATTTGTGAATTTGGAAGGACAATTTCCAAATTGTACCTTGCAATAGTGATGGCGAAAGAGAAATGAAATAGGGAAATTTCGGGATCAAAGTGAAAGTTTTGAGAAGTTGGAGAAACACACAAAAAATAAAAAATAAAAAAATTACGGGTGACCAAAGATGTTGCCGGCTCATGATGACATGAATAGTGCCAATACATTTACTTTTTTATTATATGTAGATATAATTAGAAGAAGTATTGAGCAATTGCATGAAATTCATGAGTTTGAGGAGGTAATATTTGACAATTGGAAAGTTCGTGGATTAAATCGCAAATTTTAGTAACTTACAAAGGATCAAGATGTCATGAATTTAAAAGAACAAGGATCAAATTGTACCTTCTATTAGTGGAATGATGAAAGAAAAATAAAATAGAAAATTTTGATGGCCATAATTGAAGTTTTAAGGGGTTACAGGAAGGAAAAATAAATATGGATGACAAACCAGATACATGGCAGTAGGAATAGTGTAAATTTTAGCTACTTTTATAAATAGATAGATAATTAGAAGAACTATATGACATGAAATTCATGTATTTAAGGAGGTAAAATTTGACAATTGAAAAGTTCGAGGATTAAGAGCTTGTTTGCTGACTCATTTTTTTTAACTTTTCCCTCAAATTCATTTTCAACCACATGTTCTTATGGGATCCATTACTTTTCACAATTTTCAATCATTTTTTAACCACACATTCTCTCAAAAACCCAAAATTTTCCAAAATTCCCAAAAAACTACCACCAAACAGGCACTAAATCGCAAATTTTAGGAATTCACAAAGAATCAAGACGTCATGAATTTGGAAGGACGATGATCAAATTCTACATTGCAATAGTGGAAGGACGAAAGAAAAATGAAATAGAAAAATTCGAGAACCAAAATACATGAGTTTAGGATGTAAAAATTGGCAATTGAAAAGTTCGAGTATTAAATCACAAATTTTAGAAACTCACAAAGAATCAAGATATCATGAATTTGGAGGGACAATAATCAAATTGTACCTTGCAATGGTAGAAGGACGAAATAAAAATAAAATAGAAAAATTCAATAAAAATGAAATAGAAAAATTCGAGGACCAAACTTGAAGGAAGAAAATTGTAAATATGGAAGACAGTCACTCAAGGTTTTATCAATGTGGCAAATTGATTAGTAAGAAGTGCCAAGCCTTGTTTATTATAGTAGAAATCTGTGATACTGCTGTGTGATTGCTTTATCAATTCTCTCTCACCCTGAAATCATTATTTCAATGCAAAAAGTATCAGTACACATTCAACAACTTGCCTCCAAGGAGTAATAAACCCAATCCCACAAGAAGAAAGAGAGGAGAATGGGGAAGGCCGGGGGGGGGGGGGGGGGTTGACGAAGGCCAGATTATCATATAACCTCAGTAACACATTTAGAAATAAATTTCATTGAATGAGCACCTTCAAGAAAGTGCACCAATCTTCTCCGTGGGCCAATAACCTTGTTACAAGACTCAGTTCATTCCACATACATGTCATGGCCAAAAAGGAATTTCTCATATCAACTTTTGAGACTTCAAAACAAGTTGATGATACTCTAGGAATTGTGAATCCACATCTGAAAAAATTACGTCGTAGTCAATGAACCAAATATTTTTTCAGAAACAGATCTAAAAAAAGAAGAAGATTAAAATGGAAAATGCAATTTTTTAACTCATTCTTATGCATAGATGTACAATCACGATTGCAAACATAGTAGATAATTGATACCAAGTACCAAATCAGATTACAAATGAACATAACAGAAACAAAGATACTCTAATCTATTATATCACATTTGTTCATGCTCACAGATAACGGTTCACATTATAAAAAGGAATAGTAAAATAAAGCCCCAAAGCCAGAACATATGAAAAAAGAGATGACAGAAATTGCGTAGCATGTTGAAATTTTCTCTTCTTCCCATTAAAAGACTTTAATCTCCCTGAAGAACCGACCGTGCAAAATATAATGAAAACAAGTGAAGACATCCATCTAAAGCCATAATAGCTTCATTTACCAAAGAAAACTTTAATGACCATACTTACATTTTTGCTGGTAGCATACAATATCCATAAAGCGAAACAATAGTCATCATCAGAAGCTTAGCTGCTGACGTTATAAATGTCCTCCCAGAAAGGAAAAACCAATAATAAAGCAGAACAAGCAAGAGGAAACAGTTAAATGTTTTCTTCTCATCTCTCCACAGAAGAATATCTGCAACTGCAGTAAGGTAAAATAATGTCATACTGACATGAAAAACAGAACACATTACTCAATTATTCTCTTTCTGTAACATCAAACAGGAGTGAGCGAGAGAATAAAAAGTCAACAGCAGCATTCAGTCATTTCAAAATATGCTGCAAATAGATTCTACTTGTATTTTCCTTGATAAAGATGTGCCTTTCGATGCTCGTATGTCAAGGCCATGAGGCTCATTTTTGCACAACCAACTGTGAAGGATAATGGTGGCAAACGTCTTGTATATACATATGTTCAAATGGGTATGTGGATAACTTGCTAACTGCCTAAATCTCTCCCTGGCTACAATTGCAGTAAATTGAGTTTCGTTACAACACAATTTTAAACGATGTGATGTGATAGTACGATATTGATTCAGGTCATCATAGCTGCTTACACAGAAATATATAAACCCTAAAGATCAAGCTTATCAAGCCCAAATGGGCTCATGTTTCCATCATTTACATGCTTGAGCTTATAATTAATTCTGCAATTTAAGAAATGTAAGATTGCAAAAATAAAGATAAGATACAGCACCCTGAAAAAATCACTAACCTTTCCCACTGCCTAACAGCTTATCCACTTTCGATTGCTCATCAGGGTCCTTGTATCTCCTCAAAGGAGAGTCTTCAGCTAGAGCAGAGAATGAATCAACAGTTAATGCAGCACCTTCCTGTGTCACAATTTCCATATTTAACCGTTAAGTCAAGATTATGAAAAGGTCCGATGTTCTCCCTAGAGTAACTTTTATCTGTGAAGAGATGACTCTTCCCCTTGGCATGGTTGGATCACAGAGATTTTCTTAGGACAATTAAGAAATACCAGATAGAACTTCCAAAATGTAGCAAGTAGTTTCAAAACATTAAGCAAAGTGCACTTGAATGAAATTTCAGCATCACTCTTTACTTTCAACAAAAAGATTAATCGACGACCAAGCTAATTAAGGATAACTGACACCCTCACTTCAAAAGATATCTAATATATATATTTACTAATTCAGACTTGCCCAATGAAGTCCCCCAAAAATGACAAAAATTGAAATTCAAGCCACAATGTCAATGGAAAAGGGAAAAAGGAATTCAAGTACGCTTTGCTTATTTGATGTAATAAAAACATTTAAGAACCACTTGGTTGGTGAAGAATGGTGGTCGGCAGTAGTAGATGGCAGTGGTTTACAGTGGATGTGTTGGAGGCCTAAGCAAAGATTGTACATTACCGTGAGAATGGAGGATAAGGTGCCAACAGCATTGCTAAGACTTTGTTGCAATACGAAAAAGGACAGATGAAAATAAGTCAAAATTCATTCCTCAAATGGCATATAATATTTTCACCAAGAATTTTTCTGAAATTGCAAGACCTGAAGACTTTATTGCAATCCAGAAAACAATTGAGATGAAAAAAAGTTCAAATGTCATCCCTCAAATGGCTTAAAATATTTTTTAGAATTGCAACAGAGATTATTCATTGCAGAATGCCATATGCAGAAACTGTAGGAACTGATATATCAGGGTAGCTCATAATTTTGATAAAATTAAGGCTACATCTCAATCTCTCTATCACACACAGCACATATATGCATTCAATCAACATACGCATCCCAGATACCAGAACACCCTTCGTCATTGTATTCACAAACCACCTACATTTATTTCTGGCCAATTCTCAGACAAATTGATATCCAACCCAAGTAGATGTGCCTACAGCAACTCCATCAACACTGATTTTTCCGTCTGTGTTATGTTTCTCTCTCTTCTTCCACAGCAAAATCAATATTTGTGCTTCTGTTTCTGAGTCAAATGATCAATCCTAGATTTGGAAAAATGTTGAGGGTAAACTTCTCAACAAATAGGAGTTGTGGGAAAGGTTGCCTAAAAGTTCAACTGGCACTTGTGGTCATTACAAGGAACTCTTCCAAGGTTTATACAACAAATAAATGCACACACCTTAAGGAACTTGCAAATTTAATGTGTATCGGGTCACCTGTATCTGTATCAATCCTGGGGAACAAAAAGGGCCTCATATCTTTGTGAGGATAGAACTTAAGATGAAATCGGAAAAGCTAGGACCAAACTCTTATTAGGGATCATCGTCCGCTTTTAAGGTCAATTCAAGTCTGTGATTACTGCTTCAATTGACATTTGAGTGATCATTTATATAATGAGTATGTTACATTCATTGCCTTCAAGCAGTTGTCTTTAACCACAATACGACCTGTACAAGTCACAAGTCAAGTTTCAGAATGGTCTAAAAAGCAAACCTTAATCAAACCCAAGTTGGAGATCCTCCTCAGATCTAGTTGGTGACTCCAAAAGTGAGTAAGCAAGTGTGATGATCAGGGAAAAAACAAAAATTATAAATAAGAAATAAAAAAATTGCTCTCTTTGTTTTATTGAAAAAGGCTTTATATGGAACATCAAGATTCGAACACAGACTTACTTCCAAGGAAACAACTGGTGAGTATCCAAGATATGTCTCAGCTGCAGAACAGCTATATGTCCTTGTGCATGAAACTAATGTAGCAACGTCATAAACCAACACGCATCGCTCAATCTTTCCTAAGTTCAATTTCATGAGGGTCAGCTTCACAAGCAAAAAGAAAGAGTGAATCACCCAAGCAGGAAGATTGAAAATAGGCCTGCAACCACATTAGAAGAGAATATAATTTAGCAAAAAATATTAAATTCTCTACCTTGTAGCTTGCCGCAAGCTAAAATTACTAATAATCTGCTGATGGGAAAATAAAAAGGCAACACCAAATAAACTAAAACGATTGGCAAGCAACATAAGCAGTCTATCAGCAAAGGAAACAAACAACCTGCACCTCAGTAATGAAGAGAAGGAAGTCCAGGGGAATAAATAGATCAAACACAATCTCCACAACTCATCATTGACTTGGTAATATAATGCATGTAAATAGTAACTGAATAAGGATAAAATACATATAACAGGATGACAGTGGAGAATAAACATGAAAAATATACAAGGAGAAGATATTAATTTCTTGGTTATTTTGTCCAATCAAATTTTTTTACTGTTTTCCCTCGACTTTTTTTTTATTTTTTTATTTTTTGGGTAATATAATGTTTCCAGTTTCTACAAAATTAAGGATATGGAACAACAAAAGTTCCTCACAAAAAAAATTGTGAGGCGTTGTTCACTGATTCTGTCGTGTATCAACAAATTAATGGAACATGTTCATGCCTTCTCTTGCACTGTGATTTTGCTTGAGAATTATATTAATGGGAAATCATGTTTGCTAATTTCGGAGAGAATTTAGTTTCCTTTCTGGTCTTTCAAGAGAACTTCTTCCTCAAGAATTTGGGGCTTTGGAGCAATGACAGGAAAATACCAGTTATAAAATTGGGATGCATTGTTATACCTTACTCTAGTTTAAAAGGGCATAATCGGGTACCAATACATTTTATCAGGCAAGGCGTAAACCTCAAAACAAAGCAACATGATATTCCAAAATATATATAAATACAAAATTATACTCAATATAAACTATAAACCGTCTTAAAATATCTATAATGTAAAATGGGGTGAAAAAACTAACTTGCACACAAATGCAAAATAGATCAATAAAGTATCAAACAAAAAATTCTCAAGTTAGTAATGTGATAAAGCCTCAATAGGTGGAACATATATAGTTCATGTTTGATACCAATTAAAATCTAGATGCTAATTGAAGTCAAAGTCAACAATTAACCTTAGTCACATATTTCGTGAGACACAACTTTTCAATCATACATTTCATCAACTTTTATCAATTTGACTAAATATATTATTTTAATCTCAACCAAACAGGTCCATAGAAAGTTGTGTTGTAATGGAATTTTATTGAAGAACAGAAAATAAAATTTTATTTGTAATTGTCGTGCAAACTGGAATTAAATTACAAAAATGGCAGGTTTACGAGAGTCCTAACTCTCTTCCGTACAATCATTATAATTGCATGAAAGCGTGAATGTATTATGATTGGCTGCATGTTTACTGAATTGCGTGTATGAAAAGGGCATGAGGCCTATCATAATCGCACAACAAAAATATAACGGGATCCTCAAGAAAATAACATCCTCCTCATCACAATTAGTTATTACTCATTCTTTGTCATTATCCCTCATTAGCTGTCATGTATTGTCCTTGCCCTTGCCCTTCCCATCTATTATTACTGAAAAATAAAAAGGACTTCCACTTCCCTTCTATTTTTACACAAAAATAAAGACCCGTAAAACATACTTCGATTATAAAAAATAGCCCAAAAATCTAAGGCCACTAACAAAATATCCAGAGAACGCAAGAAAAAAGTAAAACATTTCAGTCCTGTGAGGCATACGCCTCACTAAGTCAAGGTATAAGCCTCACGAATGTGCCAAATGGGCCTCAAAGTGTAAGCTTTGAAGCGTGGCCTCACGCATCGGTATTTGAGGCATAACCATCAAATAGCTTTTTTGAACAATAGTATGTAATAAAGATTAAATAAATAAATAAAAGAAAAGAAAAGGTGTATTGAAGTGTTTTCTTGCTTCTCTCCTTAAATTTAAAAAAAAAATGTCAACAAGATTGTTAAAAGGCAAAGTAAGCGCATAATAAATCATAGCCCCTATTTGGTGGAGATTAAAATCAGAATTTTAATAGATTTTGATAAAAATGATGAGATATGTGATTGAAAAGTTGTGGATCCCATAAAATATGTGGTTGAGATTGATTGTTGACTTTGATATAAATTAAAATCTAGATTTTAATTGATACCAAACAAGGGCATAAAAATCTTGAAAATTCATAACAAACAAATGAAAAAATCTATAAAGTAACAAAAATAGAAACTATTATTTTAGTTGGTTGAGTTATTGATTATTCCAAAAGTGGGTCTATGAGAAATATATTTCTTTAATGTATAAAAATAGCTAGTGGGGCAATCGAATTTTTTAAAGTTTTGTGACCTACACTCAAAGCAAAGTTACTATGTTTGGAGAATTTGAGGTCTCTCTCCCTCTCAACTCCCTGATTCCCCCCCCCCCTCTCTCGGTTCCAATCGTCACCATCGACCACCAACCACGCTGCCGCCGCCGAACACTGATATGTTGAGATCCAATCATGACCCCATTGGTCATGAGGGTAAAAATCTCCATAACCCGACTGGTTATGGACAAAATTTTAACAAATTCTGGAGCTTTAGGATTAGATTCAAGGTATTCATATTAACTTTAACTAAAGATGGAGGAGCAATTAAAATTGCAGAAAGAACAAGGACATGGGGGTATGAGATATTAATTACAATTGATGCAGCTCAATGGTTAATTGACTCAATAGAAGTATTATGTAAGAATGGCATGCTGTTGAACAGGAAACAAAGATTCAAAAACAGGGAAATGGTAATATGGATTTAAGTACTACAAAATGAAATAGGTGTATTTCTGAAAATATGCACATTGAGAAATAGCTTGATGAGGCACATAATCATCCCTTCGGAAGAGGATATGATAAGGTGGAGAAACTTGGATAAAAGTTTAAATATGATACTTGGAAGGGAGGAGAAGGTACTCGAGCAAGACAACCATACCAAAATGAAGAACAAAGCAAAGTTTGAACCAGAGAAGAAATCTTGGATAAGTCACAAGTGTAGTAAAAAATGAGGAGGCTGAGAAAGGAAAAAGCCTGAAGCTACAAAGAATCACAAATGAAGAAGGAAACAGAAATTCAAAAAATCGAAGAAAATACATATTGATGTTCAGGGAAAGTAGCCACACACCATGGGAAGCTATCAGATATGGGTTAAGAAACATGATGAAGAGGCAGTATGATGTTAGACCGCTACATGATGACCGTGCCTTGATCTGGTGCCACAGCGAAGAAGAGAAAAGCAGACTTCTCAGAACAGGAAGGTTGAAAATACCAGCAGTAACAACAATGTCTTTCTATCCTTGGAGCTTGAAGAACCAATCGGAAGGTATTAAAGTCGACTGTCGCTATGGTTGGATCTGAGTGGAAGGTATCCCTTTGAATATTTGGAACATCCATGTGTTTAAAGTAATAGGATCTTTTTGTGGGGGGCTGATTGATGTCGATAGAGATACAATCGAACTCAAGTTCTTAACAAATGCTAGAATGAGATTGAGAGGCAGTAAGCAAGGATTCATTCCAGAGTCAATTCAGCTACCATACGAAGGTTCAAGCATAACTTTAAAGTTTTTCAAGTTGAATGACAGGAAATACAGATTCCATGGAACGGTTGTTAACACAGAAGATGATATCCAGCTTTCACCACAGGAAGAAGACGATGAGCTGGCTGAACACAGAGAAGCAGGAAAAGATGACATGGTAGTGGAACCCAATTTGATTGTTACAGGTGGATTAACCTCAATGGTTGAATAGAATGGAGACTCCAGTAAAGATACCATACACGGCTTCATTGAAAAGGGTGAGAAGATGGCATTGGAAAAAAGGAAAAACGTATGGGCTGTGAGAAACAAGGAGAAGTTGATAAGTCTTCAGACAATTTTTGAAAAAATTAATAGCAGTTTGATGGTGAAACCCCAGGCGAGTAAGAACTTTCTAGGTAACAGAGGTAATTCAATAGGGCCGACAATGAGGATGGGCCAACTAAACTGGGCTTTGGGCAGCAAGAAGGAAAGTGGCCTGCCAATTAATTTTTCTGGGAAAATCTATCAAAGGAAAAAGAAAATCAAGCCCATTAATCCAATCCCATCGAACCAGATCCAGAAAGCTTTGGAAGGCTTCAATTCCGGGCAATTTAAATTAATTCAACCAAATCCAGTTCCATCTGTGATACCCGATCGCAGCCCAATAATAAATCAAGAGAATCGAGTCGAAGATGCTCAAGTATTGAGGACGACGCTACAGTTCATGATTACCTTCAAGAATAATAACGGGAAGAATGTGTTCGTGAAAGGAAATATGTATAGCAGCGACAATAAGGCTTCCAGTCTGACTGCAACAAGTAAAGGAAAAAACAAAGAGAAATCAGTCCTCCTCTTTGAAGAGTATGAAAAACTTGATGGACTTGATGACTTCGTGATGATGCCGAGGATACACAGGAACTCCGAAAATTTTCTGGAAAACAATTTTAATCTTTTCGAATTTGGATCAGGAAATGATCTTGGAAGTCTACTGGAGGTTGAAGATAATCTGGAAAATAATGGGCCTCTCACAGAAAGAACAGAAGATATCGAGTACAGTGAAGTTGAAGACTATGAAACAGAAACAAAAAATGAAACCGAAGGGGAGCATGAAGTGCTCAGAGACATGGGAAGATTATTTTCAGCTACAAATGAGCCTTATCAAGAGTGCAAAGATCAAGAAGACCAAGTACCAACGAAACAATCAGCAAAAATAATATAAAAGTCACACTCTACAGACATACCCAGGAAAAGCACACATAACGGTCAGTTAACCATAGCTTCACATTCAATTCCACAAATTGTTACAGCAACTTCATATCCACCTACCACAATCCATGTGTCAGATAAACCAGGTATTATCACTTCTCTGTGCTCAAATTTGATTAATCCATTATATATCCCGTCTTTGCGCAATATAGTTGCAGGTGCTATCAGAGAGGAGAGTTTATATAAATACGCATCAGTTAATAGAGTGAATAGCCATACAACAAATAATCTTAACCAAATTGTAATAGCTTCTGATCTTTGGGGAACACCAACCTATTCCCAAAATGAGGTAGTGTTGATCAACAAGGAGAACCCGAGAATGGAGGAGATAGAGAAGTCAGCCTCTTTCCTTAGTAAGTTAAACCTAGCCCTAGTGCCTTTAAAAAATCAAAAGGAAACTAAATCAAAAGTATCAAAAAAGGGGTTCGGTAAAACATATTGCAGGCAAAGTGCTAAAAGAGGGGTGGGGGAACTTAAAAATCTTCAAACCAACATTAACTATGAAAAGAGATAGACAGGGGTAAAGTGTTCAGGGGATAAAATAGATTCCAAATGAAGATCATTAGTTGGAATGTGAGAGGTTTAGGGGGGAGGGATAAAAGAAAAGTGGTGAAGGATCTTTTGTGTAAGGAGAAACCTGACGTGGTAACAATTCAAGAAACTAAGGAGGTAATAGATAAGAGGTTGATTGGTAGTATTTGTGGCCCTAGATTCAAAGAGTGGACCTTTTTACCATCAATAGGAAAATCTGGAGGAATATTGATTATGTGGGATTCAAGGGTACTCAGGGGTAAAGAAGTAATTATGGGTAATTTTTCAGTTACAGTACTATTAAAACTTGTCGGAGGGGGGGGAGGAGTGGTGGTTTTCAGGGATATATGGCCCTTACTGTTCAAAAGAACGAGATGAATTTTGGGAAGAACTGGGTGGACTATATGGCCTAGGAGGTGAAAGATGGTGTACTGGAGGTGACTTTAAAATGTGGTTAGATACCCATCGGAGAAGCTGAATGGAAACAGATCTACTAGAAGTATGAGAAATTTTGAACGCTTCATAACAAAAACAGGTTTAAGGGATTTGGCATTATTAAATACAAAATTCACATGGTCAAACATAAGGGAAAGATTGGTGTGTTCTAGGATAGATAGGTTCTTATTCACAGAAGGATGGGAAAATTTGTTTGAAATAGTTAGGCAAGAAGCTTTTGTGAGGCTGACACCTGATCATTGCCCCATTGTAATCGATACAAGCAGATTCAAATGGGGACCCACGCCTTTCCGTTTTGAAAACATGTGGTTAAGGCATAAAGATTTTAAGAGGAATTGGAAGAGGTGGTGGGATAATTGCGATAACCAAGGTTGGGCCGGTTATACATTTATGGAAAAATTGAAAAGGATGAAGGGAGGGCTGAAAGTTTGGAATGAAAAAGAATTTGGAGATGTGAGATTGGAGAAAAAATCAATCATGAACAGAATTGAGGAAATAGATAAGAAAGAAGATACACAAAACATAGAAGAAAAGGATAGATTTGAAAGAAGAAAGTTAAAAAGAATATTGGAGGAACTCATAATTAGGGAGGAAATATCTTGGAACCAAAAGGCGAGGATCAATGGGGTTAAGGAACGGGACAATAATACCAAAATGTTCCACATGATTGCAAGTGGGAGGAAAACAAACAATCTTATCAACAAAATTGAGAGTGGTAATGGATTGATACTATTCACAAAACAGGAAATAGAACATGAAATCACAGTTTTTTTTGAGAACATATTTAAAAAGGAGGATGTTGGTGATTTTGGCATTGAAGGTCTAGATTGGAATGGGATCGAATTGGAGAGTAAACTAAAGCTAGAAGAACCATTTACTAAAGAAGAAGTGAAACATGGCTTATTCAGTTGTGAAGGTGATAAAGCACCATATCCAGATGGTTTTTCTATGGCAGCTCTACAGGAGGGATGGGAAGTGATAAAAGAGGATTTGATGAAGGTTTTCATGGAATTCTATAAGAATGGTATTGCGAACGCTAGGGTAAATGAAACATTCATATGTCTAATCCCCAAAAAATTGAATTCAATGTCTATCAAAGATTTTCGACCAATTAGTCTGGTCTCTTCTCTTTACAAAATTCTTGCAAAAGTTCTATCTCTGAGACTGAAGGAAGTTTTACCAGATACAATTGATGTGGCTCAATGTGCTTTTGTAAAAGGAAGACAAATTTTGGATTTGGTCTTGATAGCAAATGAAATTGTAGAGGAGTATGGGGTGAAAAAGAATGAAGGTGTGGTACTTAAGATTGATTTTGAGAAGGCATATGATAAAGTAAGCTGAGAATTCCTTGATTATGTGTTGGAGAAGAAGGGTTTTGGAGAAAGATGGAGGAAATGGATATGGGGTTGTTTATTTTCAACAAATTTCTCTGTGATGATCCATGGAAAACCGAGAGGAAAATTTGGAGCATCTAGAGGCTTAAGACAGGGTGACCCCCTATCACCTTTTTTATTCATCATAGTTGGAGATGTGTTGAGTAGAATGGTGAACAGGGCTTGTAATGAAGACATGATAGAAGGCTTTAAAATAGGAAGAAACAACGTAAGAATCTCACATGTTCAATTTGCGGATGATAGTATCTTCTTTTTGGAAAATAAGGATGAGAGCATTGATAATTTAATGGAAATTCTTGACATTTTTTCAAAAACATGAGGACTAAAAATAAATCTGGCTAAGAGTACAGTGGTGGGTATAAATCTAATGGAAGAGAGAATTGAAAACATAGCAAAAAATTTGGGTTATGTTAGGGTGTGTGGCTACTAAATTACCTCGGATTACCATTAGGGGGAAATTCAAATGCCTATTCCTTTTGGAACCTAGTGATAGAAAGAATTGTTAAAAGACTAGAAGGGTGGCATAAAGGTTGTTTGTCATGTGGTGGGAGACTTATTCTTCTCCAATCGGTACTGGGAAGTATTCCCACATATTTTATGTCAATCTTCAAAATGCCTAAAAAGGTGATCAAGGTGATCGAGAAAATGATGAGAGATTTTTTTTTGGGAAGGTCAGGGAGAGAAACATAGTGACCATCTAGTCAAATGGGAAATAGTGTCGAAACCAAAACAATATGGTGGTTTGGGAATTGGGAATTTAGAATTGAAAAACATGGCCTTATTAGGGAAATGGTTATGGCGGTTCCCCAAAGAATCGAAATCACTTTGGCACTCTATCATTCTTAGTCGGTATGGCTTTCACTCTAATGGATGGGATGCAAATACTGGAATGAACTCTACCCTTCGGGTACCATGGAAATCAATTGCGAGAGTTCGGGATAAATTTATGGAAAACATCAAATTTGTAGCTGGTAAAGGTGACAAAATCCTGTTTTGGCTTGATAAATGGATTTGTGAACAATCATTTCAAGAGGCATTCCCTAGACTTTTTCGCCTATCAAACAACAAAAATGCTCTCATTTGTGATATTGTTTCCTTTCCATCAGCTTCTAATCCGGTCTGGAACTTAGTTTTTGCTAGAAACTCAGTGATAGAGAAACCGATGAATTCACTTCCCTACTAAGTATTCTTGAAAATATTCACATCGATACATCTACACCTGATAAAAGATTATGGAATGCCCATCCCTCGGGGACAGTTTTCTTGCAAATCTTTTTTATATACATTACTTCAACCAACATGTGACACCTTTTTTCCACAATTTCAATTCATTTGGAAGAGTGCGGCACCCTCTAAGGTTAAAATTTTTGCTTGGTTGGTTTCTTTGGGAAAGGTGAACACTTGTAACTTGTTGCAATTGAAAATGCCATATTTGTACATATCCCCCTCACATTGCATTATGTGTAAAAAGGCGGAGGAGAACATCGACCATATATTACTCCATTGTGCGAGTGCTAGAGACATTTGGTGCAGAATTTTGTGCTTATTTGGTGAAGTGGCGGCATTACCAAGAAGATGGGCCGAAATGATAAGGATAAAATGTTCATTTGGTGGAAACAAAAAGAAAAAAAAGGCGATATGGAAGCTGATTTTAATGACATCAGCTTGGACACTTTGGACAGAAAGAAATCGGAGGATTTTCGATAACATCGAAAGATCTTTGGATGATATTTGGGATAATATTATTTTCTTTACAGGACTCTGGGCCAGAGCAGCTGGAATTTTTAGTGATCTAGACAATTTTCTATTTCGATTGGACCCTAATAGTTCCTTATGTTCCATTGTCATGAATTGCTCTTAAACCTGTTGTTCAACCTTGTGAAGCTTCACAAGTTTTAATTGTCACTTGTAGTGGATGTCTTGTCCACAAATGTGTTTGTAACATCATTCTCAACCTCTTTAATGAAAGTTTTGTTTCTTATCCAAAAAAAATGTTTGGAGAATTTGAGTAGCGCAACCTAACAAGCCTTCAGGTGCGTGCCTCACTTAATTGAGGCATTGCCTCCAAAAACAACCTCACAATCAGCACCTCGAGGCGTTTTGTGTTCAGCTTACTCTGAGGCGGGCCTCAATCGAGCTTTTTATAAACAACTTTAATGCCCAATCCAGCAGTTCAAACTCTTGTCCTTCACGATGCAGCTTGCATTCATTGGTACAGTTCGCAGGTCTCAGTTTGAATTTATAAATGCGCAATAATGATATAATCAACATATAAATCAGGTAACTGATGGATTTGCAAAATAAACATCCAATAAAGAACTAATATTTTTTTAAACTCCAAAAATTTACCATATCAAGTAATCAGAATGAGGTTCGATACCTCTGATAACCAAAGCTCTCCAATACGAGAGGTACAAAATCCCTCACCTTCATCGGTTCAAGATTCGTGATGAAAAATACCTACAAAAAAATTCAACTGCAGGTAGACTTTCCTAATTCTTGAAAGAAAATATACAGCAAAAAATCAGCACAGTAACAACTAAAATACCTTTCCAGACATGAAAAACATCTGAGAACTTAGAGATTCTTCAGCACAGATATGAGCATGGGCAACATTATCCACATAGGTGAAGTCTAACATATTCTCACTACTTCCTATAATAAACTGAAATGAGAAAACTATTACTTATACAAAAAGATTATGTACATGGGATGCTTGATTAGTACTACTAAATGAATGAAAAAACACAAACAAGGTAGAGATGATGAAAATATCAGTGAGAAACAACATTGATTTCACTCTACATTAAACAGAGAGTAAGGTGTTAGTTTACATGAAATATTTCCTAGAAAACCATGGAAAAATGTCAATGAAAAGGTTAGTATCAACAGTACACGTTGTCAGCAAAAATAAACACCAAAATTAATCAAAACCTGAAATATATGACATGAAATAGTTATTAAACCTTGGCCCAGCTGGAGTTTGCCATATTGATAAGTGATGGCATAAGTTGATTATCTCTAGGTCCAAATACATTGCAAGGACGAAGTGCACAAGTCAAAAGGCCATCAACTTTGTTTGCAAATAAGACCAGTGCCTCTGCTTGAGATTTAAGGTCAGTGATCATGTTCTCAAACTGTTTCCAAGCATGCAAACAGAGGAGTGAGAGACAGTTTTATAAATGACTGGCAGAGTAGAAAAGAAGCAAAATCTCAAGCTTCTCGAGTCTGAAACGTACTTGGCTAGGGTATGGCAATGATTCATCTACATTACAAATTTTACTTGAACCATCGAAAACTACATCAGCAGAACTGTTGTATATAAGATGTTTAACTTTACATTCTCGACAAGCTTTGATTACATTTTTTGCACCTGAAATGTGGAGGCAATGGGGATATTATTATAGGATGAAATGCAAAATAAAATTTAACTGGCCAATGCATCATAATACCTTTATCCAATGAAGAGAAATTACCTTGAACAACAATTGTATAGCAAGAAAAAAAGTCTTGAGGGAATGAAACCATGGATTCAGTATAGAATACAACTGACACACCTTCCATAGCTGCATAGAGAAAATATTATATTACAGAACACATTCATATCAACATTCCAAAAATATGCTTATAATAAAACATAAACCGTCTTTAAAGTTCATAACAAATTGCAAACAATCGTAAAATTGATCGATAAAACGACAATAATACATCTCAAATAAGTAATCACATAACAAAATTGAAATCTATTACTAGAAGAAGAAACAACCTAGATATCCCACATATCATCACTATTAATAGGATATTTACAAGAATCAACATATTTGATTCCCTTGTCATCCTCATCATCACTACCGGTCTCTTCTGATTCTTTCTCATTGTCTGCCATTGGCAATAAAATCTTCTCCTTCTCCTTCCATGTAAAAGCGGGAAAATGAAAGCAAGAAGCCCATAAAAATGTTCTAGGCTATAAAAAAGAGTCAAAGAGTTGAGGACAGTAATACAAAGCCTAGAAAAAGTAAGGCAGATGAGTGTGTACGTAAAATGCCTAGAGTTTATCCATTGGGTGTAAGCCTCAGTAAGGCAAGGCCTAACTTCATTAAATCGAGGTGAAAGCATTGACAAATGGGGCTCAAGGTGTAAGCTTTGAAGAGTATAATGGAAGTCTAAGGTGACACGCGTCTCAAAGTGTAAGATTCACACCTTTTTAAAAATGAACGTATTACAACTTGAATTACTATGTGTCAAAACAGAGAACTAAAAACAAGATCTATAGAACGTAATAGAATCAGATAAACATAATCATATTTAATGGGAGAGCAAGCAGAATTGAGAGTTAGAGATCACATCTCTAGAGGGATGGTAAAAGTAGCATAGCAATTTGCAGCTTACAGTCATAAACATGTGTTAAGTAAGTTTCCAGATCCTGTATGTATACAAGGCATAAGAAAATAATGGAGTGACCTTTAAAGTTTATAAGAGAGAAGCCTCGACCATTGTACAAAAAGATACTCCTTGTGTAAACTAATAGGAATACAACTCATTTCCACAGCTATCAGGAGATTGAGAAGGACTGACTGATTCATATCCAGACTGCAATGATTGTAGAAATGAGTGAACGTAAAAAAATGATTTATCAATTTGTACTTGTGTGTTTTTGTATGTATAGAAAGAATGAAATATAGAGAAGAATAAAATATGTAAATGGAGAAACTTCTTGTGAACTTCTGAAAAGGATTGAGTTGACTCTCCACTTTGACTGTAAGCAGACAATTTTTTTATTTACTAGTAAGAAGAGGACAATTTTAATATAGAACAATCAAAATCATTTTTCGTCTGGGCATTCAAAACAAGGCTGTTTAGAAAACTCCTCATATACATAATACACGTAGATGTATAGACTGTATGGTATTATGAGTTGCTCCGCACAAGATAATTGTACAGACTGCTTGAAAATAGTACCATGATTCAGCTAAAACCAGGACCCCCCCGCCCCGGCATCATTGCAAGCATATCCACATTCAAAGGTATATTATGTTAGTAAAAACTTTAATATAAATCATAGAAAATGGTATTTTTATTCACGCATTAATTGGATGATATACAAGAGTTTATATAGGGATCTGATGACAACACAAAAAGAAAAAAAATTCCTTCAGCCTAGTTAATAGCTAATTACAAAGGAATGCTAATTACAAGGATTGATAATTATATCAGAATCTTAATCATAATTCATAAGGAGGTCCACAATAGACGTAAGGAAAGAAATGAACTATAAAATGAATAATTCAATATAAACATATACACACGCATAATCATGTAAAGGTTAATCTAAGTGTAGCTCAAATAATCAGTCTCACTCCATACCTCAACATCCAAGTAGTATATAGATGATTCCATTAACCACATTAGAAGTTGTACATTTTGCATCATTAATGTGTATTCTTCAATTAGAACCTCAAAAACCCCATTCAGATGGATCTGTACTATATTTTATATATATAAGGCCCCATGTTGGAGAAACCTTTTTTGACAATAGTACCCTCAGTATCATTTTATAATTCCTGTCCTTTAATATTAATATTATTTTTCTTCAATTAGAACCTCAAAAACCCCATCCAAATGGTCATCTGTACTATATTACATATAAAAGACCCAATGTTGGAGAAACCTTTTTTGACAATAGTACCCTCAGTATCATTTTATAATTCCTGTCCTTTAATATTAATATTATTTTTATTAATATTATTTTATGTTAATATGTTAGTTTTGTAGTTATATACGTGCCAAAGAGACATTTAATTCTTCGAAGGCCTTTATGTATGTGCAACGATTGAATCACAACTAGTAATTTAATACATTAGACTATCCAATGTCTACAAAGTCCAAAAACTCTGTATCTTGCGTTGCTAGATTTTTGGGCCCTTCTTTCTTCTTCCTCTGCATAAGACTCTTTTTTCTTATTATCCCCCTTTCTGAATCGCCCCCCCCCCCCCCCCCCCCTTTCTTGTTAAAATGATTTGCTCTTTTATAAGTGTCCTTTGATTTTAATGTACTTCAGTGGATGTTAGGCAATAATGACTCAAATGTTTTTGCTAATCAATAAATAGGATTGAGAATATTAAAATTTAAGTTTTGAAACATATCAAAGTTACTGCTCAATCAAATATAATTAACCCCTTGTTTGTCCCCCATTTTCCAAAACTCATTTTCAACCACACATGGGACCCACAATTTTTATCAACTTTTCAACCACAATTTCATCAATTTTAACAAAATATACTAAAAAATTATTTTTAGTAAAGCGAAACAGGGGCTAAGTTCTGCGATACTGCTGGTATGTCCAAATTGACAGGTAGCAAGGATATGGATTTGAATTAAATACAAACGATGCAACGAGATTTATGCAATTAGCAAGAATGAAAATAGTTGGAATAATATTGGTTGAATCAAGAATTGTGTTGCTTCCACTAAGTAAAAATTGACAAAGAACAATTATAGGAGAATCAAGTTTTATATAAACCTAATGACTTTTATCAATCATTCTTATTCTTGTGCAAATAATTTAATACCCTTTCATAGAAAACTAGCTTCTAATTTGTTGGAAATTGTCTCTTGATTTAATGAACTACGAGATATAAGGTTGATAGAAGCAAATCGTTGGCTACAGATGGTGGGATCTTAGGACCTGAATGCTACAATGATTGACAACAGATGCCTATGTTGAGACCTAAATGCTTTAGCTATATGTTTAAGTAATTTAAAGTTCTCTAAATGCTATCATAATTTTCTACTGGATAAAGGTAAAGATTGTACAAGTACTGGAATATTTTCTTTTTCATTTTTCTTTTGATCGGAAGTTGTCTCAAAATAAGCAGCGAGGTAATAATTAAAGCAAAGGGATCCTAAATGTGATGTCATGTTGCTAAGAAGAGATAATTTCCAAGGAGTTACTCGGAATGCTGCCAAGATATTAGCATCTTTGGTTTCATATTCATGAGTATAATAAGTCACTTTGTACTCTTTAACACCCGCTTTGAATCTAACACTTGCTAACAAGAGTTGATCTTTTGTGATTGTTTCGGATTGGATCAAATTTCATTGCAAAATATAAAATCATTAATTAGCTAAAGCATCGAAAAACATAAGTTTGATGGTCTTGCACAATGGAATTTGAAAAGGAAAACAATCGTTCCACATGATTGAGTTTATATTGTTTTACATAGTTAGTTACTTCACTACTTAGGTTGTTTTGTGTTTTCTTAGGAGCAATGGCACTTGCGGAACCACAGAGCTCATGAGCTGAAGAATGCTCTATATAAGTATAGGCTATAGCTGAAGCTGTGAAAGCTTGAGTCTGGGTTTGAACACACTCTGAATTTCAATCACGATCAATCTTGTCACTTGGTTTCTTATAAACATTTTTATTACAATGCGTGATCAATGAGATCAATATATTGTTGCATGTCTATTGGCATTCCTAATTTTTTTTTGTTTACTAATAGAGTAATGCTATTCATCTACAATGATGACCATTGGTCTTCTACATTGTCCCAAAAAAAAAAAAAATCATTCTAACTTTATTGAACTGGTGACCTTGAGTCCCAAAATTCACTCTTCTCACTGAAAAAATGAGTACAATTTTTTAATGCAAAAAGATTACAAATACATCAAGTTAATCTATTTTGGCACTAAGAGAAAGTGTGGAGAAACATTCGTGTTGGTATGTTTTAAAAGATTTTCTTTTCTTTTTTTAAGTGAATTTTTTATAATGGCCAAACTAAATTAAGCTCATGTTTGGTAACTCTAAAAAATTTGATTAAAAGTGAAGACTGTGAAGTCAAAGTTAACAATTAATTTTAATCATACATTCATAGGTACAACAACTTTTCAACCACATATTCCATCAACTTTTATCAAAATCTACTTGAAATCTGATTTTAGAGCCCGTTTGGTGTAGGAAATTTTAGATAAAATTTGAATGTTTGGGAGAATATAAGGTTGAAAAGAGGTTGAATAATGTGAAACTGGTGGGCCCAAAAAAATATGCAGTTAAAAATGAGTTTTGGGGGAAAATTGTTCAAAAACTCCTAGATCAAACAAGGGCTTAATCTCTACTAAACATAGGATAAATATCGTCCATGTTTGATTCAAATTAAAATCTAGATTTTAATCTATGTCAAAGTCAACAGTCAATCTCATCAATAGATTTCGTGGGACCTATAATTTCTTAATCACACATCTCATTAACTTTAATCAAAATCTACTAAAAATCTGAATTTAACTACCATCAAACATGGGCATCATTACTAACAATGACAGAACTTATTGATGCAAAATATTAAAATCGGTAGAAACATGTTTCGAAAGTACGTATTTATCAAAAGATTCAGCTATAAAATACTTCATTCATCCCATAAAGATAGTCTCATTTCTATTTTTACGCATTAAGAAAATATAATTAATATATGTTAGAACTATAAATTTACTAACACTTTATCGAATATACCCCCACATTTATTAATGGATAGTTCATAATTGTTGATAACAATACATAGTAGTATTTACCCCGTGCGATGTTTCCATGCACAAAAGTTGCTTTCGCAATACCTATTTCGATAAGTATTCGTAAAACTATAATGCTTTTACATAATTATTAATACAAATATAAAATACATAAAATAATAATATTCTATTACAATAATTATTAAAATTTAAAAAACAACATAACTAATCAAAATTATTAAAAACTTATTTTGATAGTAAATGTCAATTTATATATTTAAATAAAAAATGACCATAGATTTCAATAATTATTGTGAGTTATTGTTAATTTAATTGAAAATGCAAAGTCACATAATTTCTTCTTTTGCCTCTCTCTTGTATTTAACATTTTTTTTTCAAATTTCTTTAAAAAAAAAAAAAAAAAAAAAAAAAAAGGCATTTTATAATTTCAATATAATCTACAAGGATTTCAATACGACATTAATCTATATAAATTCAAATGAAAATTGCATTAATCTACACAGATTTAAATACGACATTAATCTACACACGTTTTATTTTATTATATTTTATTTATTTATTTTTTCCCAAAAATTGCAAATGCATTTTGGCGGGAAATGACTTTTAATAATTCTTTCTCCTCACTTCTAATTTTATATATAAAAAGATAAAGAATAAAGATAAAGATTAAATAGAAGTATATTAGAAAATTATAACATTAATATACTCTCAGTAAAAAAGAAAAACGAAACCTATTTTATGGGATGGAGGAAGTATCCACAATACGGCTACAAAGTGCATTGTATCGTACGTGCCACAAATAAAAAAATGTAAATCTAGACATTCAACTTCATATCCATTTTACTGATACTGAATTATTTAAGTATATATATGCAAATAGATGTAAAATGTTCGTAGATGTATAAAGGAAGAATTACATGCCTTTGATGATCTGCGGTTTATTGCGAACGTCGACATGGAAATAAGAGGCGCGTGCAGAGGAGAATGCTTCGGAGAGAAGCAACTCAGAAGGCTCTAGTTGCGGAGACAGAGCGTAATCTGCGATTCGGACGATCCAATTACCGAGTTTCAGCAGCCTCTCCACCAGCACTCGGCCAATGAATCCTCTGCCTCCCAACACCAAACACGTTTTCAATACCTCGGAATTACTGCCACCATTTTCCGTTGCCATATTCGAATTTATTTGATTCGGAGATGATAGATGGAGGAAAAAATGGCAGAAGAGATGGCACAGTGATGGCGCAAAACTCAAAAGGGTTTTAAGTAGGTGGGCCTGGTGCGTAGATCATACGAATTAGGTGGCCGGTCGATCCACTGCTCCAACAACTTGCATCTTTAGGTAATGACTAATTTTTTATCCGTGCCGTTCGATCCACAGAATATATTTGATTTAAATTATAATTTTAAAAATATCTAGATTATATAATCATATCAAATAAAAACATAAATCAAATAAAATTTCAATACAAAATATTGTTGCTTTTTATATGTTATAATTTTTGATTAATCATATTTTTTAATGTGTTGCTTACATATATTTTATTTGAAATTCAATATATTAATTAATATATTTTATTTTTTCTTATTTTTTAAATATGTCAATTTTTGTCAAAATGATGAAAAGATTAAGCCTCCGTTTGGTAATATTGTTTAATTTATAAACTTGTTTATTTATAATTTTGAAGTAAAAAATAGTTGTTGAAAATTGAAGAAAAAAATATGTGTAGTTAAAAAGTTGATAGAAAATAATTATTTTTGTAATATGTGTATAGAAGAACGTACTCATTTATTGACTTATTATGAAGTAAAATTTCAATGATTTTACTTATTTATTTTTAAAATATATTAATTCAATTTTTACATTTCTAACTTAACAAATTTCTATAACATATATTTATTTGTTTTAAAATATATTAATCCAATTTTTTCATTTCTTACATAACACATGTTATTGAGTTTGAAACTTTAAAAAAAACAAAACTGATAAAAAGATATTCTGCATGTATACACAGTGTATCGCACCATTCAAAGTTTGACACTTAATTAAATTTTTTATATTAAATTTCTTTTGACTTTTATTTACGTTTTTATTTGAAAATTTGACCACCTTATCACCTATTTTTCTTTTAATATGAAATAATTTTTAATTAACTTTATTTTTTAATATGTTGTTTACATATATTTTATTCGAAATCCAATATATTAATTAATATATTTTATTTTTCCTTATTTTTTAAACATACCAATTTTTGTCAAAAATGATGAAATGATTAAATTTTTTACCAACTTATCATTGGTGTTGATAGCAAATAATTAATTAATTATTTTTGTAATATGCTTATTGAATAACCTACTCATTTATTGACATATTAGGAAGTAAAACTTCAATGATTTTATTTATTTATTTTCAAAATATATTATTTCAAAATTTTCATTTTTGACTTAACAAATTTATATAGCATGTATTTATTTATTTTCAAATATATTAATCCAAATTTTTCATTTTCGATATAACACATTTACATAGATATGATATTTATTTATGTTCAAATATATTAATAAAAAAATTTCATTTCCTACATAACACGTTTAAATAGATATCACATTTATTTATGTTCATTTCCTACATGACACATTTACATAGATATCACATTATTTATGTTCAAATATATTAATCTAATTTTTTTATTTCTAATGTAACACATTTACAAATATTACATTTATTACAACTCTTATTAAATATGTAATAAATAATAAATTTACCTACAAAAATCTTTATCTTTTCTTTATTTATTTTCAAAATATATTAATTCAAAATTTTCATTTCTAACTTAACAAATTTATATAACACGTATTTATTTATTTTCAAATATATTAATCCAAAATTTTCATTTTCAAAATAACACATTTACTACGTGACATTTATTTATGTTCAAATATATTAATCCAATTTTTTTCATTTCTTACATAACACATTTACATAGATATCACATTATTTATGTTCAAATATATGAATCTGATTTTTCCATATCCAATGTAACACATTTACACATAGTATATTTATTATAACTCTTATTAAATATGTAATAAATAATAAAATTTTCAACAAAAATGTTTATCTTTTCTTTATATATATATAGAAGTGAGGAGAGAAGCTCATTAAATGTAAATTTCCCTCCAAAATGATTTTCTTTCCTCAATTCTACTAAAGTTATGTATAAAGATAAATATAAAGATAAAGATTTTTCATTGTCAAGTGTATGAATGAATTAGAAAATGCTGGTTATATGGATGAATTTTAAAGAATTGTCGACACATTAATGTGGTCGATTTGTGTACATATGTTGGGTATTTTGATTCCAATCAAACCTCATAGGTAGAGGTGGACATTTTAATCGGAATTGAATCGAACCAAGATCGATGGTTCCGATTCAATTCAAAGAAAAATATTTATGAACCAAAACCGATTGGGTATGGGTAGTGACGGAGCTACCTAAGAACTAGTGGGAGTCCACGCGCCCACTGAAATTTTTGGATTTTTTTAAGGAAGAAATGATTGCTTTATGATCAGAATTTCAATGGATTAATATTCTCATGTGAGTTTGAATATAATTACGAATTATATATATATTGTAAGCCTTTGTTTCTGTCGATGAAAAATAGAAGAAGACATTATTTTTCTCACTCTTTAGATGATGAAGAAGACAAACTTTTTCTCCCTCTTCAGGAGTGTGTATATAATTATATAATTATATTTGTTGTCTAAGTCATTTACTTAATAATTGCACATTGGGTCGATCTTTATTAGTTGTGAGCAATTTCTCTTGATCTTTAAATTTGACAAAGGAAACAGAAGTGTACAAAATCGTTATTTACGAATTATGGTATTAAATTTGAAGAGCCAATATTTTAATGTATCATTAGTTATGACTATCCTTTTATAAGATTTGGTACTCAAAATTATCGTTTCAATTACTTTGGTTCAAAAAAATTAGGGGGCGGACCCCGAGGGCCTCCTCCATTTGAAAATTTTGGCCCCCACTCGCTCAAAATCCTGACTCTGTCCCTGGGTATGGATAGGTTCTTGGTTCTTGAATTGGAACCGTGAATATCTGGATAGAACCGAATTTTATATATATATATTTTAACAATTAATAGATTGAATAAAATTACCAAATTTAATATTTAATAACTTAATACACTACAGTCTAATGAAAATATATATTCCAAAGTATTTGGCCCATTATCCACTCATTCTAAATAAATTATATATAACCCAAAAAACACATTTAAGTATGTTTCATATTTTGCAAGTATCTTGTATGATGTCATCAAGGTGAATGCATTGAAAACAATGAAAAGTGAAGTTATGAAAACATTGTATGCGTTATATGATTAATAAAAGGGATGGCATGGCTTTGATGGTTGGATTGGAGGCAGTAATTCTAACAATGGAGTAACTTTGATTGATGGTTCTGATGATGAAGATGATATGAAGGCATTTAATAAGGTTGATATGGGGTATAAGAAATTGAAAACTAGCAATGTGGATTTAGATGGAAAAGATGAGATTCAAAAATATTTGACGAAAAGTACCGAAGACTCTGCAAATGCAAATTTTACTTTTTATATTGTTGGAAGATTAATAGTGTAAGATTCAAAACTTTATCTGAGATTGCAAGGGATGTGCTAGCCATCCCCGTCTCTGTTATTGCTTCCGAGTCAGCATTTAGCACGGGTGGATGGATTCTTGATTCATTTAGGAGTTCTTTTACTCCTAAAACAGCCAAGGCCTTAATTTGTACACAAAATTGGTTACATGAAGAATCTAGACTTTTGAGAGTACCCAAATATGGAATTTGCATTAAAGAGACGGAGTTTTATGAAAAAATTGAAATAGGTGAATACTTATTTTTTTTCCTATATTTTCATATTTCATTTTGCTAATCTAATAAGTTTTAAATTTGTTAAAGTTGTTCTAATTATGATATTTGAATTATGTTTTGTAGATTTTGTTAATGTTACAGCTCAAGCAATGGGTGATTAAGCGGTGTGTGTGACACCAGAATATTCATCAACTCAAGTTAGTGGTTATCCATTTTAAGGCTCTTTTGATGACCATTTACTGGATTATATAACTTTTTATGTTGGTATAACAATTTTGGAATTGTGACTAGTGCTATAATAGGCTAGTTCTATTTTCAAACATGGGCATTTCATTGAACTTTTTATGACATGTTGGATCATAGTTAATGAGCTTCTTTCATTCCATGATTATTTATAGGAGCAATAAGTAACTTATTCATAATTTTTTATTAAAAAATAAAGAATGTTATGGGTAAAACCGAACCCTAATCGAAACCGATGGTTTTGGTTAAGGTTTGGTTCTTAAAATTACAAGGAACCGAACGATTTCATTTACGAAATACCCGAAGTATAATGGATGGTTCTAGGTAATGAAAATACCCGAACCGACCAACCCGACGTCCAACGCCTACTCATGGGCGATGATGTGTCGGATTAAGTATGTTTTGCGAGTCTTTTGGCACATGAAATAATAATATGAGAAAAGTATATAACTACAAACCTAAAACTATCACTATTTAAAAGTAACAAACTTAAGATTTTTTTTTAATTTTAAAAATCAGGTGTTAATCAGTAATTAATAAATATAATATTGTATAATATAAAAATAATTATCAATTATATATTAAATTAAAACTAATATAATATTTAAATAAAAAAAGTTATCAAACAACATGTGTTCGTCCGTCACAACTCCAACTCCACCCACCCCAAAAATAAATTTTTTTCTTCTACTTTTCCCTACCCCATCCTATTGTACCCCACCCCACCCCACCCCACCCCACCCCGCACCACTCTACCCACCCCACGAAAATGAGGTTTTTTCTTCTTCTCTCTCTCAATGTTTTCCCACCCTACCCTGCCACCTCCACCCCATCCCATCCCATCCCATCCCATCCCATCCCATCCCTCATCACCTCACATCACCCCACCCACAAAGTGACAAGGGAAAAATTCACAATTACAACTCTTTGAGTTTCAATTTCAAAAACTAACAAGCTTAACATTTTTTTAAAAAATCAGGTGTTTAATAATTAAAAATAAATATAATATTATATATAATATAAACATAACTATCTATTATATTATTATATTAAAACTAATTAATATTAAATTAAAAACTCAGGTTTTGATGTCACAACCTCCCTCACCCCTGCCCCCGTCGCCGCCACCCCACCATATCCCATAAATGAGTTTTTTTCCTTCTCTCTCTCGATGTTTTCCCACGCACCTCATCGCAAAGGAGGCAAGATCTGCTGTCCCAAATATATGTCCCATGAAATGTCTCACAATAAGAAAAGTCCACAGTATTTACTAAATAGTAAATACAACTCAGCAAACGGATTAATAACGTCTGTCTAGCACAAAATTAAACACCGTCAACAAATATCGTCTCTTCTTCTTCCCACTCAGTTCAATTCCACGAATGATCTTCCAATTCAAGAAGACAAGAACCCATCTTTTTTGGAAATTCAAATGAATTTCTGCCAGTACAAGTATAGAACCCATATATCTCTGCAACTTCTGGTAAGATTAATAACATTCTAGTTGGAAAAAAAATTTCTCCCGCAAGGGAAATTTTTCCCTCTCAAATCTCTTCAATCTTGAGGTTGTTAGTGATATTGCAATATAAATACAAAATATTACAATAATAATAATGGATATAATAACCGTAACCAATTAGGTTGAGGCGCGGATATCTCGCTTTCTTTAAGGAGATTCAAGCCCTCTGCGGTGTTGGAAAAACATCAATCACCGGTGCAACCAGAAATCTCTGACTTGTCCCCTCCAGGATACAACAGCCCAACTTAAATGTTGTGTGGTTAAATCCTTGTTTTTGCACTAAAGAATTAACCCAAAGCTCTCTCTTTCAAGAACACCCTTCTATTGGCTAAATTAAACATATATATATATATGAGAGAAATATGTATAGATATCAATTGTGTTTTTGAAATGCAACGAGTGTCTATTTTCTTGTTGCCTAATGCATGAATTTATAGATAAAGTTGTAATCATTACAATGATAATAGACCAATCAAGAGACAACAACTCTAGCAAAATATGTTTGAAAACTATTGGTAGTAAAATTGGTTCAATTATAAACCTCCAAATAAATGGATACGTGCACCAATATTTTGAAGAATTCATGCAACCAATTATTGATTAACAACATATGGGTATAATTATGCTCCAATCAATTTTAAGCAATTGTCACCATTTTAATAAATGGTCCCAACAATCCCCCACTCATTTATTAAAATAATATATACACTTTGGCCAATAGACAAATTATTATGCATCATGATAGGTGTGACTCTGCATTGAACCTTCACTAGTGAAACAGTAATCTTTATTCCACAGTTAGTAGTAGTCTCAGACTTGAACTATAACTGGTTAAGGGAAATAAAGAATTGCTGCTCACACATAATAATTCAGGTGTTAATTTGAGCTTTAATAGCCAGCACTTACGGCCCTGTGCTGATCCCGGTATTCATGAGTGTATTTCAAGAATATGCCCAGTATTCTCATAGAGAGCGGCCCCACTCTCGCACTCATATAGGTAAAATTTGTCAAGAGTGCACCTGTAGCTGTAGCACCCCACTCATAAGAGATACAAATTTTATTAAGAGTTTTCCAATAAAACTCAACCCTCCATCGTTACAGGATAATGCACATACACCATAGGGATGGACAAAATAAATTTGTGCATTCTACCGGCCATCATATAATTCGTTCTTCCCATTGAACCTGGATACAGGATCTCTGGTCACCAGGTTGGGTATCCTTATACATGGCTCATGATAATATAGGCATTAGCCCCATCCCCCTCGATGTATTCCAGACCCTTTCTCTTGCCAAGGCCTTGGTTAATGGATCTGCAAGATTATCACATGATTTAATGTAATTCACATTATCCCATTACTCAAATAGGATCTCACAGTACTATGTTTTCTTCTTATAGGTCTGGATTTACCGTTATAATAACGGTTATTTACTCTACCAATAGCAGCAGTGCTGTCACAATAAACCAAAATAGGAGGTATTGGTTTTTCCCACATTGGAATTTCCTGTAATAAATCTCTCAACCAATTTGCTTCCTCACTAGCTGATGCTAAAGCAATTAGTTCAGCCTCCATAGTAGAGTTAGCAATAATGGTTTGTTTTTTAGATTTCCAACAAATAGTAGCACCTCCTAATTTGAAAATATATCCACTGGTAGATAAAGAATCTCCTGATAGAGTATTCCAATCTGCATCACAAAATCCTTCAACAACAACAGGATATTTTTGATAAAGTAATCCATAATTTTTTTGGTACCAAATAAATATCTCATTACTCGATTTATAGCATGCCAATGTTCTTTACCTGGCTTACTCGTATACCTGCTAAGTACCCCCACTGCAAATGCAATGTCTGGTCTCGTGCAATCAGTTGCATATCGCAAGCTTCCAATTATGCTAGCATATTCCTTTTGATTTATCACTTCATCTTCCCTCTCAACCGGGAATAAGTGTATATTTGAATCAAAAGGAGTAGCAACATACTTGCAATCAAAATAATTGTATTTTTTCAAGATTTTCTCAACATATTGTGATTGATCAAGAAAAATACCATCACTTGTTTTAGTAATTCGCATTCCCAAAATAAATTTAGCCTCACCAAGATCTTTCATGTCAAAATGTTTTTTGAGCATATTTTTGGCCTCATTTATAACATGAATATTAGAGCCAAAAATCAACATATCATCAACATATAGGCTAATAATAACATGCGAATTTTTCCCAAGATTTATAAAATATGCATTTATCACTCTCATTCACTTTATACCCATTTTCAATCATGCAGGAATCAAATTTATCATGCCACTGTTTAGGAGCCTGCTTTAAGTCATAAAGGGATTTAGTCAACTTACACACTTTGCCTTCTTCACCTGGTTGTGAAAAACCTTCGGGTTGGTCCATATATATTTCTTCATCAAGATCACCATTTAAAAAAGCAGTTTTAACATCCATTTGATGAATAATCAATTTATGAATAGCAGATATTGCAATTAGCAATCTTATGGATGTTATCCTCGTAACCGGAGAAAAGGTATCAAAAAAGTCTAAATCAATTTGTTGTTTGAAACCTTTTGCGACAAGCCTCGCTTTGTACTTGTCTACACTACCATCCGGTTTTAATTTCTTCCTAAGGACCCATTTACACCCAATAGTTTTACAACCTGGTGGTAAATCAACCAATTTCCAAGTTTTATTTGAAATTAGTGATTCCATTTCATCATGTACAGCTTCTTTCCAGAAAACAGCATCTGGTGATGAAAAGGCTTCTTGCAAAGAAAGTGGTGTTTCTTCGATGTTATAAACCACGTAGTCAGGACCAAAATCTTTTTCAATTCTAGCTCTTTTACTCCTTCTAATTTCAGAATTTTCTTCATTTTGCAAACTTTGAGTAGAAGAGTTAGATTCTAAAAAATGTTTTTCAATTTGTTGGCCCCCACTATTTTTCGATTTAAAAAGAGATTTTTCTTCATGAAAAATAGCATCACCAGACTCGAAAATAATTTTATTTTCAATATCAAAAAATCTATATGCTGTACTATTTTCTTGGCAGACGAGAAAGTAGTATCATAGTAATCATAAAAATGATCGGCAAGATAATTTAAAAGATAATTCCGACAATTATACTTATCTTTTTTGTTTTTCTCCACTTTTTCATCATGATCAAAATATTCATCATCGTCCATGCCATCAGTTTTGATTTTTCTTGGATCCTTCTCCGTGAGGATATAAGCAACTTTGAGCAGGTTGAGGTAAAAGAGGACTTTGCCTTTCCAGCGCTTAAAGTTCACGCCTTTGAAGCGAAAAGGCTTGTTGAGATCTCCTACACTTTCATTGGTCTTTTCCACGGTTTGATCCATTACTTGAATTCTCCTTAAAATTGTTAGTGATATTGCAATATAAATACAAAATATTACAATAATAATAATGGATATAATAACCGTAACCAATTAGGCTGAGGCGCGGATATCTCGCTTTCTTTAAGGAGATTCAAGCCCTCTGCGGTGTTGGAAAAACATCAATCACCGGTGCAACCAGAAATCTCTGACTTGTCCCCTCCAGGATACAACAGCCCAACTTAAATGTTGTGTGGTTAAATCCTTGTTTTTGCACTAAAGAATTAACCCAAAGCTCTCTCTTTCAAGAACACCCTTCTATTGGCTAAATTAAACATATATATATATGAGAGAAATATGTATAGATATCAATTGTGTTTTTGAAATGCAACGAGTGTCTATTTTCTTGTTGCCTAATGCATGAATTTATAGATAAAGTTGTAATCATTACAATGATAATAGACCAATCAAGAGACAACTACTCTAGCAAAATATGTTTGAAAACTATTGGTAGTAAAATTGGTTCAATTATAAACCTCCAAATAAATGGATACGTGCACCAATATTTTGAAGAATTCATGCAACCAATTATTGATTAACAACATATGGGTATAATTATGCTCCAATCAATTTTAAGCAATTGTCACCATTTTAATAAATGGTCCCAACAGAGGTGATTCATGTAAATCGTTGTAACTTTTAAATTCCAATTTAGTATTTTGTTCTTTGGGATGCATTCTTTTCTTCATTCTGAATCCAGTGTTCTTAGTATTGGGTTACCAAATTTGTGATAGAATAAAAATTGGCCACTATCAGTACATTTGAGCTTTAGAATATGAAACAGAGGGCACATGAACAACAGAAATTTAGCAGCAAAATCAAACTACAATTAGCCATCAAGTTTGCAAGATTTTGTTAGAAGACTACTACATTAAAACTTGCAAAACGTATTCTCTAATCACATCAAACAGCTGCTGCAGCAGCTTAGTGGCAGACATCTCTTCGAGAAGAATTTTGCAATGCTCTCTGTTTTCCCATGCCTCTTTTCTGCAAATGCACATGGCAATATCAAATGGATATCACTAATTGCAGAAAACCTCACTTCCATAAGTGATGGTTAGCCCGCAATTAACAAAGCTAGAATCAGACGAAAATATTCAATCCAACACACCCAATTTTCAATCTATTGAATTTTTATCCGATTATTTTTTATTAGCCAACTAAGACAGAAACCCAAAAGCTCAAAAAACAAAAACAAAATCCAACCCACATGAATTACTTTAAGAGTCAAGATTAAAGAGATTTGAATCTGTACAAGTGGATTATAGAAACCAATTGAAAATTGAAGGCTCCAAAGAAACCAAAATTTACAATATCAAAATTTAAATAACCAAAAGTTCAAAGATCAAAAACAAAACTCAACCCACATGAATTACCTCAAGATTGATTCATTGAAGGGATTAGAGCAAGAATACTATTTGGGGAATAAAAATTTTCGCCACCTTGAACGTTATTAGTCTTGCCCAAAATTACAGAGATATGTGGGTTATGTACTTCTATTGGCACAAATTCATTTGGAGTTCCAGAAAAGTATGGGTTTTTGAATTGGATGCTCTTTCGTGGAATTGAACTGGGAGGGAAGAAGAGACGTTAACGGTAGTGATAAGTTGTGTTAGACAGAGTTATTAATCTATTTGCTGAGTCGTATTTAGCAAATGACGTGTACTTTTCTTATTGGAGGGACAACCCTTGAGACATATATTTGGGACAGCAAATCTAGTCTCATCGCAAAGTGACAATTGATCACAAAAAATCACAAATAATAATTACAAATTTAATCGCAAATTTCAACATAATCCAACCCAACCCAACCCCCACCACACTACACCACAACACAACACACCACACCACACCTCACCCAACTCCACCTTACATGCAAAGTCACATTTCATCACACAAAGTCACAATTCGATCACAATTATAAATTTAATTGCAAAATTTACAACACCCCACTTCACCCGACATGCAAATTAGCAACTGGTCACATGAAGTCATAATTGGGTCACAATTACAAATTTAGTTGAAAATCTCACCCCACCCTTCCCACATCACCACAAAGTCATAATTAGGTCACACGAAATCACACATAATCCCAAAAATATTTTTTTTCTCTAAGTTTCCCGCCCCATCTCATCCCATCCCATCTCATATCCCCACCCAGACTCAAAATGATTTTTCTCTCTATGTTTTCCCACACCACCTACAAAGTCATAATTGGTCACACAAAGTTACATTTCAGTCACAAATCACAATTATAAATTTAATCGAAAATGTCACCGCAATCCCATCCAACTCCACCCCCACATGCAAAGTCACATTTGATCACATAAAGTCACAATTCGGTCAAATTACAAATTTAGTTGCAAAATTCACCCCACATGCAAAGTCATAGCTAGTCACAGCTGGTCGCACAAGGTCACAATTCGGTCAAAATTACAAATTTAGTTGCAAAACCCCACCCACCCACCCACCTCAACCCGTAAAGTCACAGTTGGTCACACAAAGTTACATTTCAGTCACAATTATAAATTAGGAAAAGTATATAACTACACAACTAAAACTATTATTTTTTAAACATAACACAAACTTAAGGTTTTTTTTTTTTAAATCAGGTGTTAAATATTAATAAATAAATATTATATTATATATAATATAAAAATAACTGTTCATTATAATTTAAATTTAAACTAATATAATTCTAGATAAAAAAAAATCTCAAATAATACTACCAATTTCCGTCCCGTCCCGCCCCGCCCCGTCCCATCCCACCCGAGTCACAGTGGGTCATACAAAGTCATTGTTCAATCATAATTACAAATTTACCCTGCCCTTGACCCCACCCTTACACAGTCACATTTGGTCACACAAAGTCAAATTCAGTCACATATAAAAATTTAATTGCAAATTTAACACCCCCACCCAACCCACCACACCCCCACCCTACCCTACCACACCACACAAAGTCACAGTTCGTCATAAATTATAAATTTATCGCAAATTCCACCCCGTCCCAATCCCGCTCCAACTCACAAAATCACAGTTGGTCACACAAAGTCATAATTCAGTCATAATTACAAATTAGGAAAAGTACATAACTACAGAACTAAAATTATTACTTTTTAAACCTAACAAACTTTTTTTTTTTAAATCAAGTGTTAAATATTAATAAATAAATATTATATTATATATAATATAAAATTAATTGTTTATTATATTTTAAATTGAAACTAATATAATTGTAGATATAAAATCTCAAATTATACCACAAATTTCAGTCCAATCCCACCCCACCCCACCCCACCCCACCCCCACTCCACCGGACCCGACCCAACCCCAGCCCACTCGAGTCACGGTTGCTTACACAAAGTCACAGTTCAATCACAATTATAAATTTAATTACAAAATTCACCCTGCACTCGATCCCACCCCACCCCACTCCACTCAGTCGCAATTGGTCACACAAATTCAAATTCGGTCACATACACAAATCTAACATCCCATCCCATCCCACCCCCACCCACCCACCCCATCACAACACAACACAACACAACACACCACACAACACAACACAAAGTCACAGTTCATCATATATTATAAATTTATTGCAAATTCCACCCCAATCCCACTCCAACCCGCTCCCACCTGCAATGCCACAGTTGGTCACACAAAGTCACATTGCAGTCACAATTACAAATTTAATTGCAAAATCCATCAAAAACTTGTTCGCTAGAAACACACCGCAAGTGCACGTATCACATACAAGTAATAGTGGACTAAATGAGTCCGATTTATCGATCACACAAGGATTGTCTATTTCAATTACACCCTAGTTTTAATTAATTTAACCAAGGAATACACACAATAAAGTTTTGGTTTTGGAAATGATTTAATACTAGAGCTAAAATCGCAATTGTAAGTAAATAACTAGAAAATGATGATAAATAGATGATAAAGAAGTGTTGGGATTCTTGATTCCAGTTGACCATTACCTAATTGAATTCTCAACAAGCAAATAGAAATGCAATTTATTAATCATGTTAGATCCGATTTTCCACGCTTAGCCAATTACCTCTCTCGAGTGAAATCAACCCTAATTAGTGGAATTAACCTACTATATCTCTATGTTGATTAAAAATACACCAATTGCATTAAACCTTTGTGAAAATAACTCAATGGATCATTTAGGGTTTTAGGTATATCTCTATCCTAAACAAGAACCTAGAGCAAATATTGTATTGATCTAGAATACACAACAATTTCTCAATAATTGTACATCCCATGAATTCCAAGCGTAAACGTGGCATAATAAATGCAAGTCAATAAATACAACAATAAATGCACAAGCTAATAAATAACTTAAATTCTTAATACAAGCATTTAAATCAATTAAGTTAGGTCAAGCTTCATCAATCATCCCAACACAAAATAGTTTAGTCCATGATGAAATAACAATAAAATTCAAGAATTAAATACATCATTTCAACAATGGATTAAAGTAAATAGAGAAATATAAGGATTAAGCAATAACTACTTCCCTTAACCAATGATTCTTGCTTCAAAATGTCAATATTCTTCCACAATGTCATGGGTATTTCTCCTCTCAATCAACATTCATCAATTATACTAACTAATTACAAGAGAAAATGAAAAGAGATTAGCAAGAAAATGAAGAACAAAAGACAGAAAATGAGTTTTTGGATGAAAAATGGAGAAAAAGTGCTCAAACCACCTTAGCCAAAATAGCCAAAAATCTCGTAGATCCGCGTCCTACGGCGTTTGGGCCAAACCGGGTCGGCCCAAAATATTTTTCAAAATTATGACCACGCGATCGCGTGGTTGAGCTGAAAACTCTCGGGTTAGATTTTTTGCCTGATTCGCGAACGCGACATGTTAGAGCAACGCGATCGCGTGGTTCACCTGGGCGCGATTTTGCATCTCCGTCCTTCAATGATTTGCAATTGGGGTCCTCCAACTTTCAATGTAGATAAACTTGGTCCCCAAAGTTTTCGATTTCTTTCAATTGAGCCCTTCCAAAAGTGCATATGAGTCTGTCAACTTTGGAAACTTGCAATGTAGTCCTTCGATCAATTGCACATGCGATCCAAAACTTTTTGGAAGTGACAATTTGGTCCCCAAACTTTGATTCTTTGAAGGATTTGACTCTTTTCTTCTCAATTTCTTCAACTATTCATCATTTATCTTCTTTCTTGTGTTTTCTTCATGAAGTTGATTTTTAAACCTATTTAATCACAAAATATGCACAATTAAGTAGGTATTTGTCCAAATTATTCAAAAAGTACTACCATAAATGTATGAAATATGCATGTAAAATGCACTCAACAAATACCCCCAAACTTAAACTCTTGCTTGTCTCGAGCAAGAATATTTACATGCATCTACAAAAAGTGACATAATGATCAACAATGCTAGATACTTGCAATCTTCCATGAGTGTGAAATTGCATAATTAATTCACAATTATGTTCCCAAATAATACTACAAAAATGAGTTTGGCTTATCCGATGTTTCGATCGGTGCGTGTGTGCATAGCCACTTTCAACCGTCAATAAGATTCAAGTGTGGGGGTGGTGATGGGTTTAGTTAATTTACTTTAATTTTATAATATTATTTTTAATATTAAAAATCTTAATTAACACCTTGTTTTTGAACTAATCAGTTAGAATTTTGAATTTTGGAAGTTGAATAACAGGTAATAATATAATTGACAATTATTTATTGAATAAATTGTAAAAATACAATGACCGACATAAATTGTGCATTAATATATAATGAAAAATACTCTGAAAAGTAAAATATAAAATTGCGACTTGCATATTTCTTTTAAATATTTTGATTTGATGACTGAAGTCGAGCTTACGGTTATTTGATTTATAAAAGTTGAAATGTTTACTATTTTCAAATCGTAAAATGAAATTAAGAGGCTAATAGACATTTATGAAATTAATTTATCGACTTCTCGAATATCACTATAAGAATTTATACTAACTATCTTAATGCAATAATTGATATTTAAATGAATTAAACAAATATTTCACTTCAGTACATGTAAAAAAAAAAAAAAATACATTATGAACAAAATTTACCAAACAATTTAAAAAATAAAAAAAATTGTTCGAACTTAAATTAAATTCTGCAATTTGTTAAACTTAAACGTGAAAAACTTATATGCAATCCTATATTTAAATGAATGTAACAAATAAATAATATGAAATACAAATTTTAATTAAATTTTATTAAATGAATATTTAAAATATAATTAACTTTATATAAAAAAAAATCATCTATACATCTCAATTTATAAATAGGGGCTTAACTCACAAAAAAAATAAGACTTTATCACACATTCGTATAAAATTGATTCTTCAAAAATAAATTTTTAATGTTCATTTTCAACCACATATTCTCTAAAACTCATTTTTCACAATTGCACATACTATTTTTGTGCATGTTAAATAAATGTATTGACCATATTCTATTTTTAAATATAATGATTTTGCTAACATCTTCTATTTTACAAATTGAACAAATGAGTTTATCGGAACCTAAAGTTGTATAAAATTAAATGGTTTAATTGAATTTATTTAGAAATATTGGATATCTATTATTTCTTTCAATTTGATGAGAAAAAAATCTGAAATTAATCATTTAGGTCAAATTGAATTTAGGTGAGAAATGATAAGTATCATTTTAGGACTTAAATGAGATAAATTAAAAAGACTGGATGTTGGGAAAAGTATAGCTAAAACTTTTAACTTTAGTATTTAAGACGATTTTACGAATCATATGTTTAGAGTTTGCTCTTATTTGTTAGCTTGTATTAAACTTCTCGTTGAGATCTTGAATTTGACACTCATATTGCATATTTTTCGACTTCAAAATAATGCAATAATTATCAAAATAATAAAAATAATCTATAATTTAACTTTTTATAAATATTTTATTTTCCACAAATTCGTAAATCATTTATTACATGCATTAATTGAATTTTCTTAATTCATGTATTAGAATAAATTGTTAAAATTAAGAAATTTTCTAAAATGGCGGTGAAAATGGGAGGGAAAATGTGTGCATAAAATGATGACAGTTATCCTAGTATTATACATGTATAGATTTAAATCCAATCCAATTAAATTATTCCTTTGCCAACTTTTAGAAATCCAGCCAAGAGCCCTTGCTTTCATACGTCTTCCCTTACTTACCGATTTCACTTTCTTAGTTTTTCACTCAATCACCAACAATTAAGGTCTTAACCAATATTATCAATTTTAATTCACGGTTAACACATTTTATATCTTTCCAATCTCCTCAACATTCATGCAGCCGATACAGACCATATAGAAACATTCCTTCAACTCAAACACTTTCTGGTATGAAATCTTGATCTCTCCAGTTTGCTCATCTCGGTTTAGACATGATATTCATACATTGAAACTCATGTGTTGATTCATTGATTTCTAGCCACCAACAAATATGAGAGATCCCATATTCTTACAAACAAATTTGCAGAACCTAAACCCGACTCTCGAAATCACACAAATCAACCACCATAACTGAGCCTCATACTGATACACTGCCCTTCACACGCATGCACGGATCAAAAATCTAAAACCCAACACCATCGACCCACTTCAACACCCCCAAGCCGATTACACTACATTTCCCAAATTTAAGGGAAAAAAAACCTTGAACCTCCATAACCTATTGTTTCTCCACAATATGCGAATTTCAGATTCACCCTCAAACGCCACTTGAGACTCGCCAATCAAAAAATTCTCTCTTTGAGTCTGCCCATAGAAATCTCCAATCATCCAACACCAAAACAACCAAAAAATTCGAGAAATAAACAAAGCCCATTACCTTACCTCGACCGCCGACCCATTTTAGCTTGAAAACTTCAATCCAAACCAATCCTCTGTTTCGCACAAACCCGAGCCCAACCCTTTTTTCCTTTCACACACCCATACCACACTCGTCACCGCCATGTGCCGACGGTGCCATCATCGGCGTAATGGTCGGCAGCCGCGTCGTGGGAGGTCGGAGCATGAACATTAATTTTCGTCCAAGTCCACATCATATGTTGAATTCTCATCATTAACTTGGTATATTTTATCACTAGAATGGTGCACCTAGAAGGTTAATTTGATCAAAGAATGATATTAGATAAAATAAATAAATTATTATTCTGCAAAAGAAAAAAGAAAAATATTGATCAAGTATGACATAAATAACTCTAGTCTTCGACACCGTGATCCCATCATTTAACAAGGTATCATGACGGGTAGCAAGTCGGATGAATGTTGACCTTGTATCACTTAGATTCTGAGAAAACAACTTAATTATGCATTATAGGCACTCATACAATTATTTGATGAGTTAATTATTTACATGTTTAATCGTTGAGTTAACTGACTATGCAAAGTTGTATGTCTTTGTCTATGCGCTCTTGACCATCTCTCGAAGCATCCCTCCCACATTGGGCTATATTCGTTAAATATTTTTTTAAAAAACAAATTAGTATATCCAATAAAGTTGAAAATTAAATCACTTAACGACGCTTACAAAGTAGCTCTTGATGCCATAGTCAATCACATCCAAACATCTCATGTGTGTTTCGAAATCTGTTGAAGTTATGCTCTTGAGGTAATATTAAAAGGAATTCTTATTCATTTCCCTTTCTTTTTAATTCTCTCTTTAATTTCTGTAGCAAATGATACGTACATGCTCCATGCAAAGCGCTAGTAAGACCTTATCAACCGATGTCCTATACATTCATGATGATTAGACACGATGTACAATTTATCTCAATCGTCATGGACTTCTTTCAATCTTAACAAAAGCCAATTCTAGACATAATTGTTTTCAAAATCTACCACGCCAGATGCAAGAATGTATATGTTATTATTCATGTTTTGTATACATGCAATGAATAGTGTACCACCATAACCGCTCATCAGGAATGTCACATCCCCTACAATAACTAATTTACAATGCTTCCATCCAGCAATTGACGCACCCAAAGCTACAAAATTGAACAATAATTTTTCTTCCGAATCAATTTCAACACTAATATAAGATCTTGGATTGGAAACTCCCAATCTATGCATATACGCAGAACGATTTCCATATGTCTAATCCAGATCTTCCTTAATCAATTTTAGCAAGCTTCCGTACTGGCCATGTTTTATCATAACTAACAAAAACTCCATATGAATGATGCATGTCTTCCATCATGTCTCCTGCTATATATATTCTTCTAGATGAAAGAAAATTGTGCTCGATTCAATTTGCAATCACAAACTAGTAGTTTGCTTGTTGTCACACAATACTAATTTCATAAAGCACATGTGTATTACTCATCTCTCTTATCTTGAAGTTCCCAAAAAATCATGTTCGTGATGACTTTAAGGTCCAGTTGCTACCCTCTTCAAGACATTTCAACCAATAAAACACACTGTTAGATTTCACCACACTGAATTGGAACCGATTATTTCACATACCCAGCCAATTCCATTCTCATTTCTTCCATGGACGGAGTTTCTTGTATCACGCCAAACTTAATGAACTGTAGTAGTGATGGGTATTGGACACAATTAATGAGGGGTGTTGTTACTATAGTTTGCTTCCAACATAGAAACATTTTTTTATCATCTAAATCAGGGTTCAAAACATCAACGTCTACACAAATTGGTATAGTGTTCGCTCAAAATAGTGTACCGCAAGCGCACGGGTCACGTACAAGTAATAAAGTGGACTTTTTGAGTCCAGATTGTCGATCTCACGAGGAATGTTTACTTTAGATTATACAACTTTAATTAATTTAATTTTAACAATAAAGAGAAACACACAATTAAAAGTTGGTTTTGGAAAATTCTAAATTAACGAAACTAATTTTAAACCAAATTATAATAAGGAAAATGGAAGATAAAATAGTTGGGATTCACGATTTCACTTAACTCTTGCTTAAGTAATTTCTCAACACATGCAAATTAATAAATTAATCATTTACAATGTTAGATCCAATTTTCCAAGCTTAGCTAATTACCTCTCTCGAGTGAAATTAACCCTAATCAATTGGTTTAACCTACTATATCTCTATGTCGATTAAGGCTCAATCAATTGCATTAACTCTTTGTGAAAATAGCTCAATGGATCATCTAGGGTTTAAGGTATATCTCTATCATTAACAAGAACCTAGAGCATTTATTATTTGGTCTAAAATGCATAGTATCTCTTGATTATCATATATTTCACAAAACATATATTTGGTGATCAATTAAACACATGAAATAATCTCAATAACAAATACACATGAAATAAGCTCAAAATTTATAAACAAATATTAAAATTACTTAAACCAAGTTAAGGTACGTCAATCATCCCAACATAAAACAATTAGCCCATTATATAAATATTCCACAAAAGATAAGGTTTATGAAAATACATCACAAAAATAGAAATTAAGGATAAAAATATAAGAAAAATGAAATACAACACTTCCCTTGATTTTTGCTCCAAGAATCTTTCAACAATGTTTTGTATTTCCACTTACTTCTTGCTTCTTTGATCCAATGGGTGCTAGTAACTTAGAAACAAAATTAAACTACAAATTAAATTACAAACTAAATCAAAAACAAAGAAAAGAAAGAAAAGAGAGAAAAGAGGTTAGGGTTTTTAGAGAGTGAATTTTGGGATCCAAGTATGAACAAAACCTAGCAAAAATGCCCTAAAAACACCATTTTTCGCGTAGATCCGCACCCTTCAGCTTTTGGGCCGAATCGGGTCGCACCGGGTCGGCCTAGATTATCGCTCAAAATTTTGACCACGCGATCGCGTGGTTGGGCTGAAAACTTTTGGGTTGGTTCTTTGGCCTGACTTCGCGAATGCGACCTGGTCGAACCATGCGATCGCGTGGTTCACCTGGCAGCTCCGTCCTTCCATGATTTGCAATTGGGTCCTCCAACTTCTGGTCTTCTTCAATTTAGTCCTCGAATTTTGACTTTTATTACAAATATGCACCTGAAATATTTACAAAGTAGGTCCTCCATATTTCTGAGATGTTGCTGTTGAGTCCCCAAACTTTTAATTTCTTTCAATTAGGTCCTTGGACATCGAAATTGCTCTTCTTTTCACTCAATTGCTCTCCAATCTTGTCTATTTTCTTTCCAATTGAGATTGTACCTAATTGTACAAGATAAACACAATTTATAAGTAGATATTTTCTCAATTTATCAATTAAATTGCTAATTTAAGAACTAAATAAGTGTGTAAAACACACTTATCACTTAGCTTATCACTCACTTCCTCTTTCATTTCCAAATAAAATGGAAGGGAAAAATAATCACAAATTGGAATGGCAGGAGACTGGTCAAACACCTGGAACTATAATATAGACTGGATTGGACTGCATCATTCCCCTCCCGTTGAGATACAATTACCACTAGCGTATCACAGGAACGGTCTAAGGGTACAATAATTTTCTGAATCGAGTACTAAACGTATTTAATGGATCGTTCCATTTACCTCCAAAGTATAAAAATATTGGTACACAGGCTATTATTTGAGATAAGACATTAATTCAAAATTTCATATGTTTAGTGATAGATTGCGATACTCGTATCTATATCTAATAATTTATAAATATGCATATAAAGTAACGATCATAATGTAAATTTATGCACGAACCTATGACAATTGACAATTGTTTTTAAGTTGATAAAATAGACAAAAAATGTGAAATTTGATCCTCTATGTAGCAACAAGTTTAGTTGCAGAGCCCTTAATCGATTTGAGCAGATTCAAGGATTATTTTAGGTTGAAGTATAGGGGCATAGACACGCTAATTTCTTTCAGTGCTCGGTTTCTTAGCAACAGTTTTGCTAAGATCACAATGAGGGTCACAATTTGTCTACGTGGCGCAATCCCCTCTTTTCACACATCACATCATCTTTTAAATCAAAAACAATAATACCTTCACATCATCAAATTATCATCTACATTGTCACATGAATTGTGCACTTAGATTAATTCTCTTAGCAATATCCCCTTGCAGAGACACGTCTGAGTTGACAAGATACAATAATCAGTCTAATTTCTTCAACATGCAGAAGATCATCTCAAAACATCAATCGATGATACATGAAACTGATGATGCTCTCAATTTGTTTCGATCATTCTCTGATATTCCCATATTCTACAGTATATGCAGTTGAATATCATCAAACATTGAAGAAGTGAAGAATCGTTGCAGACACTCGGCGAATCAGAAATTCAGAAAATGTGAAGATGATTGGTTTTGTATTTGAAAATATGAATGTTTGAAACTGTATTATGAACTTTATTTCTTCAAGCCAGGAGAATTTGTAAAGATCTCCATTTTTATCTATTATTTGAATTTAGACACTCGGCGAATTAGAAATTTAGAAAACGTGAAGATAATTGTTTTATTATTTGAAAATATGAATGTTCGAAACTGTATTATGATTCTCTTCAAGCTAGCGAATTTTGTAAATATCTCAATTTTCTTATCTATTATTTGATATTCCTTTTTTTTTTTTTTTTTATAAAATGAAAGTGAATTTTTGTTATGATAATTAATGTTTTTTTCCCCTAAAATAGTTCTTGTAATCGAGGGTGATATTTTTATAATATTCCTCCGTTTTGTAACACTGTTTGGTTTATAAACTCGTTTATTTATGAATTTGAGGTAAAAAGTAGTGGTTGAAAATTGGAAAGAGAAAAATGTGTGGTTAAAAAGTAATTTCAGAAATTATATGATTTATAAAATGGTTTATAAATTAAAAATAGTACCATTAATAAATGGTGGCTTTGAACACACATTTTAAGTTCTTAGAAATCCAATATGGCATTACCCATGTAAAGGTTTCAATAGTGGGTACCAATAAAAAAAATCCCCTTCTTTAAAGTAGAAATTACATAGAAATCAACTTTTAAAATTTACAATCCAAAATTAAGATTTATAAGTTATTTATACATAAATCAAGTCAAAATTCACTTTTAATTATTAATAATTATAATAGTTATATTTATTAAATTATCACACCCACTTCACACCATTCCCAACTCATTTCAACCATAATCTAGATCACCCACCACCCAATTATTTGACTAATTGCTTCATCTCCACCGCCCTCCTTAGACAACATAGTGATGTGTTCCAGACCCTCGACAATCGGAGTCATAGCAGGCTTGACGAGAAAATTTAAATATTCAAGCCAAAACAAGAATTCAACAGGTTCGACGAGCTTTGAAGATCAAACCGTGTCGAAAAGAACCAAAAATTATGCAGAAGAGCTTTCACGGCCGTAACCAACATATGTCACGGCCGTAACCTTAAACAGAAACACGCCTACGGCCGTAAGTGTCATCTTTACGGCCGTAACCAACATATGTAACTGCTTAACAGATCAGATTTTTCCAGATTTCGCATTATTTTATTTCCTTATCAGTTTTAGTTATTTTAGTATAATTAGAATTCTATTTTGAGTAGATTAGCGACTAGAGTTTTATTTTGCTTATTTATACGCTTTTTCCATTCATTGTAATTCAGACTTCGATTATTGAATAAACATTTTGAGTGTTTTACTCGTTAAAAGGTGGATTCCTTTTATTCTCCAAGAACTTATCAAGATTTTCAATTCTTGTGGCGTTCAAAATCCGAACTTATCAAAGATTAACTATCTTTGTGGCGTTCAAAATCAGAGACTTATCAAGGAGATTGGGCAAATTCTTGTGGCGTTTCGAAAGTCGTGGTTCTTTATTCTGCATCATCGAGCCATAATGTCGTGAATATCGGGTCATGATTCACCCGTCCAACCACAACCTGAGTTCGGAACTTTTCGGCGTTTCTTCCGCGCTTCGAACCTCATCATCTGGTATCAGAGCTGGACTCTGAATTCAGGTTTTTCTATCCAGTTTGATTTTTATGTTTATCATCGAGTCCCATAAAAATCATCCATATCTTGTTGAGTGTTTTGTTGTCAGTTTTTGGCGTTCTTCGTGTTCTTAAGTTTCTTGAGTCCTTAATCCAGAAAATCGTTCCAACAAAATTCAAAAGTGTTTATTTTGTTCGATTCTTATCCAAATCCTGTTCCGTTCATTTTTTTGTGTTCGTGTCGAATTTTCGGATTTATTTAAAAAAAAACTTTTTATTTATTTATTTTATTTTATTCCGAAAATTCATCCAAAATTCGAAAAAAAAAGAGTCATTTCAAGAACCACTTTCTTGAATTTCTTGATCCTTTGTTTATTGTTCTTTTCCATTCATTCCACATAAATTCTATAATGTCCAATTTTCAAGAAAAATATCCATCTAGAAGGGAGAACGATAATGATAAAGATCGTATGTGGAGATTTTTGAATGATGCTTTAATAAGGTTGGATAAACTAGATGAAAGAGAGGGGAAATTGAAAAAGGGACGATCTCAAGCAAATCGTAGTGATGAGAGTCATTATAGGCGTGATCCTAAACCTAGGGATGAAATTGGGGTTAAGAGAGAAGTTGAGATTGATCCAAAAGCAATTTTGAAAATTCAAAAAGAAATTTATAAGGAAAGATTGAGGTGTGAACGGGAGGTAGAAAGAAAATATTTGGCTAAATTGCGAAAGAAGGAGGAGAAACGAAAGGCGGTGATTAAATGGCTAGATGAGAGTGAAATACATGTTATAGTTGAGCATCCGGATATGAATGTTGAAAAGAAGGAGGGAGGCTTGAAACATGAATATGAAGTAGTTCAAGAGACCCCGAACTTTGTGGTAGGAATTGAAAACGTGGAGTTATGTGAACAAACTCCAAAATATGATGAGGAATTAGAAGTTGGGGTAGAAGTTCAAATTTTGAGCTTTGAATTGGAAGATCCACATTTTGGTAGTGATGAGGTAGTACATGAACATGGTGATACGAATGAGGAGGTAGAAGATGTGGTTGAGTTTGAAGATAAAAAAATTGAACAAGAAATTGCAAAGGAGGAAAGAGGCGAAGAGAAGAGCCTCATGGTTCAAGAAGTGGAGTTGGTGGTGGTTTATCATGAATACAATGATCCATACCTTGTACCTCATGAAGCTAACATGTCCCTCCCCATTTTATTTAAATCTTTTTTGCAGGTTAATTATGTTTGGAAGCTTCAACCACACTACGAATGGCAAAGGGAGTTCAAGCTCCATCTCTTCGATGTATTTCAATCAAAGGAGCATAATTTATTGAACTCATGGCATGGAAGCAGTAATTTTCCGTTTGATCCAGGAGGTGAAGTGAAACAACAGGAACAAAGCTATGATTCGGGACGAATCATCCTAAAGAAGGAGGGTATGATGTGTTCCAGACCCTCGACAATCGGAGTCATAGCAGGCTTGACGGGAAAATTTAAATATTCAAGCCAAAACAAGGATTCAGCAGGTTCGACGAGCTTTGAAGATCAAACTGTGTCGAAAAGAACAAAAAATTATGCAGAAAAGCTTTCACGGCCGTAACCAACATATGTCACGGCCGTAACCTTAAACAGAAACACGCTTACGGCCGTAAGTGTCATCTTTACGGCCGTAACTGCTTAACGGATCAGATTTTTCCAGATTTCGCATTATTTTATTTCCTTATCAGTTTTAGTTATTTTAGTCTAATTAGAATTCTATTTTGAATAGATTAGCGACTAGAGTTTTATTTTGCTTATTTATACGCTTTTTCCATTCATTGTAATTCAGACTTCGATTATTGAATAAACATTTTGAGTATTTTACTCGTTAAAATGTGGATTCCTTTTATTCTCCAAGAACTTATCAAGATTTTCAATTCTTGTGGCGTTCAAAACCCGAACTTAATCAAAGATTAACTATCTTTGTGGCGTTCAAAATCAGAGACTTATCAAGGAGATTGGGCAAATTCTTGTGACGTTTCGAAAGTCGTGGTTCTTTATTCCGCATCATCGAGCCATCATGTCGTGAATATCAGGTCATATTCACCCGTCCAACCACAACCTGAGTTCGGAACTTTTCGGCGTTTCTTCCGCACTTCGAACCTCATCACATAGTCTATTCAAACATCACCATCTCTCCAACGTTACACCCTCCCATTTCCCTCTTTTCTCCAACTCTTCGCCACGAAGCTGCAGTTGCCCGATGCTCAGACCTCTCCTCTAGGGGTGGACGTGGTTCGATTTGATTATGGTTCAAAAGAATCAAATCTGTTGAGTAAGTGCTACTCACTTTGGGCCTAAATTGGTTTAGCCCACATACATGGCCTAGAATTAGACCATTATATAAGTTGGTGATATCAAATTGGTGATAATAATCTTGGTGGTTCCACAACAACACAATTGACGGTTTCTCCTCTTTAGCTCCCTTTGGGAGGCGTTTTTGATTAAGGGTTCGGACAAGATTGCTTAGTGATGTCCATTTGTAATTCCCTTTTGTGATCTCTTTTCTTGATGATTAGAGTATCTTTTCTTTGTGGTTTCTCCAATTTCTTCGTGTTTGGAGTGGTTTTACGATGTGTAAAACATAGTTTAGATGGAGAGTAATCTTTGTGAAATCCGTGTGTTGTATGGTAGTGGATAGACTTAGTGATTTTGGAGATCATTTTGGTGTTCTTGGTGTTGATCTTGTAAATGTAATGAACTTCTTGATGTACTTAGTGGATTTGAGCGTAAATCCAAGTTTGATGGATTGCTCAACGGGGGATGTAGATGATTCTTGAATTATCGAACATCCGGGGCCTTTGACCAAAAAATCTTGGCGTTCATGTATTTTTACATTTAATTATTTTTGTTCTTGATCACGTATCGATCCTAACAGTGGTATCAGAGCCTTGTGATTTGAATTTAGACCTTTGTGTTGGGATCAAGAATCAGTTGAATTTTGCGATTGAAATCAATGTCAAAATTGGCGAGAAAAGGGCTACTACCGGTTTGCTAGAAGAAAAAAGATCCACTGCCGAGTCCAAGAAGTAGCTGACTCGAAAATTCAAGGTGGAAGGCAGTGCACAGTCCAAGAAAGTGAAACCAGGCTAAAAGAAATCAGTTGAACAGAGGCACCATCCAGAAATCAGTAGAAGCCGGTAAAGAACCTTGAAGACGGAAGCGGCGGTGCTAGGAGAAATCAAAAGCTGTGAAGAAGTAGAGACCGAGAAAGAAGTTGGCCGGTTAAAACGGGAAAGAACCTGACGGCAAGAAAAGAAGGATTGTGGACGTTGACTGCAGTGAAGTGCAGAGGTTGTGATCAAGGAGCACTGACCGGAGGAAGAAGCTGTGAGAAAGTGAAGTCAACCGTGAAGCGAAGCCAAAACCGGGTTCACTGACATTTTTCAAAATCTAATTTCTGGACATCCATCCGGTGAAGTAAAGGCACCAGCGGGACTGCGACGTCAAGGTGAACACTCGCCTGGAGTTTGGGTAGAACCAGGCGACGACAGTGGCAGATTTGGCTGGAAAAACAAAGTTGCAACCGCGGTTGAAAACTCAAATTACGGCCAAACGGTGACTCCAAATAAAAAATGGCCACCACCACTGAGATCGCGAGGACGAGGAGAATCTCCACCTATTTTCTTGAAAATTTTGGCAAAGATTCCGGTGGCGGAGCAGGGGCGGCCGGCGGTGGTCCGGCGAGCACATTTTGGGCAGTTTCATCATCTCGACCTGCTGAGTCCATTTTCGCAATCGATTTTGCAAAATTCCAAACACGCCTCTTCGTTATACGAACACGAATTGTTCGCTCGGTGATATTCCTAAACCCTAACTTTTTCATGCTCTATGGATTAGTTACCTTGCCGGTAGCAACCTGTTTGGGTTAATTATTTTGAAAATAGTCACCTTGTCGGTGGCAACCTATTTTGCGAGCTATGTTCGATATTGATATGTATTAATTGCTTTGGACTTGTGATTTTTTATTTTTGTGGGTAAACATTGGATAATTCTCTATATTTTGTGGTTGATCACTTTATTGAAACCCTAGCTTAATGGACTTCAAATTAGACCTACCTAGTATATAATAACCTAGAATTAAGGAATAACATTTCCTTTGAGACTTTGCTTGTTTCTTAATTTAGATTTTACTTGATTGTACCTTTGTGTCATAACCTGTGTTATACTTGAAATACTTGGTGTATTTGTTTTGTTAAGCTTTGTTTCAAATATGACTACACATTGCACGAATTTGGGGGTTTTCGATGTGAATTATGATTTTTGGTTTTACAACACAAAATGAGGCTGACTGGTTAAATTGGACATATGATCATGATAATAATGGAGGGTGATCTTTTAACTTGTAAGGTGTTATGAGAATTGGTGTATTTGTTACCACTGCTTATGTGTTTAGAGATGTTGATTCCTCTATTTCTTTTACTAACACAAATGACATGCTTCGTAGTGATGAGAGGACTATTATTGGAGACTTTGTGTCATAAGTACCTTTTTGTGATAAATGCGATTATATGGAGACTGTGTGTCTTATATGCATTTATGTGGTCATTGTGTGTTTGATAAGTCTCATAGAAGGCATGTTTGAAAAGACTATATGTCTAATGTGGTTTTATGTGATCGTCGTGTGCATTGTAAGCAATGTTGTGTTTCTTTTACTTCAGGTATTTGTGATACTACTCATGATAGATTGCATGATAAATGTGTTGATCATTTTTTGCTTTAGACTTTTGGTTGTGCTTTAGAATCCAAAAGTGTGGTTAGATCATGGAGTAGTATGATCACGGTTAATGGGGCTGATATGTCATGTTTTGGACATGGTTTTTGGTGCAATTGAGAGAAAAATAGCAAGGTATGCTAGTTATCAGTTACATGTGGAGTTAGATATAGTGAGAGTACTATACCAAGGCCTAGGATACCTCGAGTGAGGTGGAGACTTCATATTCAGCGTCCTGATGTTAAAAGATAGTGGTGAGAGAGTGATAGGAATACACCCGTTATATCATATTCTTGTGTTGACTAGTATTTGACTAGTGAGGTAAGGTAAGGAGACTTTGTGGATGAACAATCAATAGAGTGGATAAGCAATGATAGGAGACATGAGTTTTCTTGTTATGAATTAAAAGAGGATACCACTCGGAATGAACTTTTAAGATTATTGGATACATAGGTACACACATAGAAGGAGGTGAAGGTTATATGAAAACTTTTGTTGGTGGTTTTGTTGGTCGCGACAACTTAAACAACCTGATGTGAAATTACATTTTTTATAAAAGTGTTTATATTTTAACCTCTTGATTTTTTGAAGATAAATGAAAATCCGTAAATGTGTGTCTTTTGTCTTAAAAGGTTCTTATATGGCTTAAAAATTGCTTTGGTTGTGGTATAAATGACTTGATTCATTTGTTCTTCTTATTGACTTTTGATGCAATAAGTTTGATCATTGCTTGTATATCATCTTGTTGAAATAGTAGTAACTTGGTGTTCTTATTAGTGTATATTGATGATATTGTTTTTGATTGGTTCATTGTTGATACTTATAATGAGAGTTTTGAAATATGTACATTAATCTGAGGAAATATGATATGAATCTTGTGTTTAAGTGTTATACACAATGTGATATTGTGAGGATTTATAGATGTATGTTATGCATGAGATATTGGTAATTGGATGTTATCCTCCTATGTGTTTTCACCTCGTGTGATAGTTATGTGAGTTCGAAATCACATATTTTTTGCACATAGTTTTTTTATCCATGATCGAGTTTGAGTATATTGGCACCGTATGAGTCATTAAATGATCTTTGATATTTAATGTCTTCTAAATAAACATTGTGATTTTATTGGTTATATGATTATACTCTTTGACGGTTAGCATGTTATACATTTTATGAAAAATCTAGTTTTTCATGGTTGTACTATACATAGAGAAAATTTGATGCATTTTGTTTAAGGTGTCAAATGTGAAGGAAATTTTGAATAAATGTACATTTTATTTGAGATGTGTCACAGGGTGAATAAAACCTATATAAATGTTTTTATCAACTATTTCCTAGTATATGGTACTAAATTCATAACTTGTGTTTCAGGTGTGTGAGAGCAAGATGATATTAAGTTGGTTGCTCAAATTCACTATTAGTGCACTCAAGTTCGTAGCAAGGTGGAGATTGTTGAGTAAGTGCTACTCACTTTGGGCCTAAATTGGTTTAGCCCACATACATGGCCTAGAACTAGACCATTATATAAGTTGGTTATATCAAATTGGTGATAATAATCTTGGTGGTTCCACAACAACACAATTGACGGTTTCTCCTCTTTAGCTCCCTTTGGGAGGCGTTTTTGATTAAGGGTTCGGACAAGATTGCTTAGTGATGTCCATTTGTAATTCCCTTTTGTGATCTCTTTTCTTGATGATTAGAGTATCTTTTCTTTGTGGTTTCTCCAATTTCTTCGTGTTTGGAGTGGTTTCACGATATGTGTAAAACATAGTTAGATGGAGAGTAATCTTTATGAAATTCGTGTGTTGTATGGTAGTGGATAGACTTAGTGATTTTGGAGATCATTTTGGTGTTCTTGGTATTGATCTTGTAAATGTAATGAACTTCTTGATGTACTTAGTGGATTTGAGCGTAAATCCAAGTTTGATGGATTGCTCAACGGGGGATGTAGATGATTCTTGAATTATCGAACATCCGGGGCCTTTGACCAAAAAATCTTGGCGTTCATGTATTTTTACATTTAATTATTTTTGTTCTTGATCACGTATCGATCCTAACAAAATCAAACAATGAACTGATTTTTTTTTTTCACACTAATGGAACCAATTGATTTTTATAAAGATATGGAATCAAATCGTTCTGTTCTAGTTTGGTATGGTTTGTCTTGGTTCTGGAACCATTACTTAAATTTTTAAATAATAAATGCATATTAAAATATATTTATATCAACTTCTTCATTAGAATTCATCTACACCACTACTAAATAGGAAATGAAATTTTAGTTAACAAAACAAAAGTTTAGAAAAGTAACACGTTATTCCAAATCGAAGAAAAAGAAACTCGCCTGAAGGAAGCTCTTCAACTTGTCAAAACTTAGAGAATCGAACATAAATGTCGTTTAGACTTAGGGTCCATTTGATAGCGATGGTGAAATTAGAAATTTAATGTGTTTAATTTTCTAGGTGGAAAAAGTGGAGAATTTTCTAAGTTTTGTTATTTGATTGACATTATTTTCCATGGAAAATAAAGCAAAATGTAGCTATTTTTAATAATAAAAAATTTCACATATTTCTACTCGATAATAATAATGTATATTTTTGAAAAAATAAATAAATCAATTAACAACAACAAAAATTATCAAACGTGACGCAAAAATATTTGCCAATTAACATGGAAATCATTTATCTACTAAACCAAGGGCAAATGAATTCCATGAAATCATGGCAAGCCTTGTCATGTGAGGCTAGGTAGAAATTTGAATTCTAGGCCAAAAATTGTCAATCAAACAATGTTAAAACTTGGAAAAAGGCAAATGAATTCCATCTTGTATGGCAAATTACTTCAATCAAACACTACCTTATAATTATAGGTTACGATGGGATGTGACTCGGTCCACTCTGTTGTGACGTCGTGTGATTTACGGATGAAATTTGTAATTTGAGTTTAGGTTAATTTTTGAGAATTGACGAATTGGGCTGGGATTTATACATACATAAATTTTAGAAATAAACATCAACGCTGTCTATGGTGATTAAGGAGTTCAATAATTGTTGTGTTGTAGGAGTGCAAGTAAAGTAGTGTGAATGCGTGTTTATATAATTGAAAAGAAGAGAAGTGAATTAGAATTAGAATTTAGATTTATGATTTAAAATTTTTGTCTAATAGAAAATGAGGTAAAATGTATGGTAAATAACATTTTTGTACATTTCACATTTACAATTTAAGATTTCAATTTTTTTGTGAGACGAATACCCACTGATTTGTGTATATATATATCCCTACTATATATAAAATCTACTTCCAAAATTACTGTTTACGGATGAGAAATGACGACTTATGAAAATCAGAAACGCGTTTTTCCTTTTTTGTTTTTTTGTTTTTTGTTTTTTCCCTTCTTCGGTTCTTCTTGAACAGTGTTATGCTCAAAGTTTTGCTGCGCCGATCGTGAAATCGCAGCATCAAAGGTTGGTTTTTTTTTCCGTCTTTTGTTGTCTGTGTAGATCTATGGTTTTTTTTTTTTTTTCCGTTTTGTGTGTATATTTGTGTATTTTTCCTTATTTCTCTCCCCGATTCTAATGTAGTTGTGATTGCAGGTAGTTCGTGTTTGAGGTTGTTTTGTGTTTTTTCTTGCAGTCGACGGTAAGGGTTTTTTGTTCTTTATTTATTTTTTATAATTTTTTTTTGTTAAGATATATTTTTTCACCTGCTTTAGGATTTCGATTTCCATGCTCTGTTTTTGTCGACAATCATTGTTTGTTGATCATGGTTTTTTGGGGTTTTTTTTTTCCCGTAAATTTTTTTTTCTCGTTATGTGTTCTTCAGTGAAAAGGGTTTTTTGTGAAATATATGTAGTTCTGCGTTCTTGTTTTCTTTCTCTCTCTATTTTTTTTTCATTTTCCATTTTTTTTTTTTTACTTTAGCTTTCTGTTGAAATTTTGTTCAGTTCTTTTTCCACTGTACTTGTGTTTGTTTGTGTGTAATATTGTTTGTTCTATTGTATCCTTCTTATCTTGTAATGAAAAAAGCTTCTACAGGACGTTTATGTATGTTCAACATTGCTATATAACTCAAGAAAAGAAATTTTTGGGGAACTTTTACATCGCCTACAAAAAACTCAAACATTTGGTTAACACTTTATTATATACTTAAACATATTTTCTATACTTTTATTTATACATTAATTTTTTTTTTTTTTTTTAAATTCTACTGTCTTATGAATTCTGTGGAATGCAAACATTTGGATAACACTTCATTTTTCGTTTATTTTATTTACTATTAATGCAATTTGAGAGTTATGTATTTGCAGTTGATGTATATCCAAGGTTTCTCCCTTTCCAATTTGCCTGTTCTCTTCATTCTTATGTTCTTAAGCTCTTTGATTTTTAATTTATTTGCGTGTGAATGTCTAGATTAGTGTTGATTCTTTATTTTTTTTATTATTTCTTCTTAAATGGATGCCAATGTTGTTGGTTTATCTTTGACATTGCAATAAATTGTGTTTAGTGTTCAAGAATTCTTGTTTTTTATATATGGTTTTATGGATTGCTTCTCATTTTTAAAAGGTAGTTTTTTGTGATTAATAAATGAAAAACAAGTTTAAAATTTTGTATAGTGCAATTGGTTTATTCCACTTATCTCTTGAAGTTGTAGATATGCTTGCTATATGTCAGTTTCAGTCTTTATTTATTTATTTATTTTTGTATACTTGAAATAAATCTATTTTATCCATGTGTGTGGTTTAATTTTAAGGTATATTGCTCTTGTTAGATTTAACATGTCAGTTACTGTCCACCATTTCAACCTTGTCAAGGGTTTTTTTTTTTCCCTCTCTCTCTCTCTCTCTCTCTACAGGTTGTATATGTTGTTTGCTACATAGTATAGTAGAGAAAAGTGTCACATTTATCAATCTTGGGTTCTTTTCCTTTAGTATAGCTCTTGTTTTGCATGTAGATATATTATTAAAGGTGTGTTAACTAATATGAGTAGCATGTCAGTTACTGTCCACCATTTCTACCTTGTCAAAGGTTTTTTTTTTCCCTCTCTTTCTCTCTACAGGTTGTATATGTTGTTTGCTACATAGTATAGTAGAGAAAAGTGTCACATTTATCAATCTTGGGTTCTTTTCCTTTAGTATAGCTCTTGTTTTGCATGTAGATATATTATTAAAGGTGTATTAACTAATATGAGTAGCATGTTAGTTACTGTCCACCATTTCTACCTTGCCAAAGGTTTTTTTCCCCCCCTCTCTTTCTCTCTACAGGTTGTATATGTTGTTTGCTACATAGTATAGTAGAGAAAAGTGTGTCACATTTATCAATCTTGGGTTCTTTTCCTTTAGTATAACTCTTGTTTTGCATGTAGATATATTATTAAAGGTGTATTAACTAATATGAGTTCTAAATAGTGTTTTTTTTTTTTTTGTGTGTATATGTGTCTTTAAGACAGGGAGAGAGTCTTTTTGCTTGTTATGAGTTCTAAATTATAGTTTTTTTTTGTTTCCAGCATTTTTTTAAGTAATGCTTCAATTTTACTATGTAAAGTTATCAAGAATCTATTATCATAATGATTTTTGATGATTATATTTTTATTTGGACTAAATTGTGAATTTGAAATTATTTTAATACTACCTTTTATTATTATCATTGATGCTTTTTTCTTGCCTACTTACAACTATTAGATATGTTTGTATTTTATTCTTTTTCCTTTTTCTATTGATACTTCCTTTTCCTTTTTCTATTGATACTTCTTTTTCCTTTTTCTGTTGATACTTACGTATATTTGTTTTTTTGTGTTTTATTTATGTTTTTTCTCTTTTCTTATTGATAACTAATTAACGGTAAAGTGAAGGTTTTTTAGTGATCAATATGTCCGATATTAAAAAAAGGGAAGCACGAAACCGAAGACGACGAGAATTATATGCTGAAAAAAAAGAAGCAGGAGACATCTAATGATACGTTTGTACGACATAGGCGTCGTATTGATACTTTCCCTGGTTAGTTATGCAAGTATATCGAATAAAAAACTCTCTTGATTTTTTTTTTTTTTTTTTTGATAAATAAATTGCTTTTTCTATCTCTTAATTTGATATTATTTATTCTTTTATTTTTAGAGGAAGGATCATCCGCTGAATTTATTGATATCGATAAAGATATTGAAATACAAGGTAAAAGTAGAGGCTTAAGGTCTCCATCATGTCGTTTTTCGTTATATATAGATTATTATTGTTACTTTCATTTTTTTGTATGATGTGATGTTAATTCTTCTTTAAACGTAATTCATTTTTTTATATACAGGGAACAATGATACTCAATTTATAAGGAAAGATGAAACGACTAGATCGAACATAAATAATAACTACTTTAATTATTCTGAAAATATCAACAATGAAGAAGCTCACAATTTAAACGTCTATAGTAATGTTCTTTCTGAGCCGTATATTTTACCTGATTCAACATTCTGTTCTTATTGTGATGCTAAAAAATTTTATAAAGAAACAAAAGGATTTTGTTGTTCAAATGGTGAAGTGAAATTATGTTTAAATTACATGCCTGCAGAAATGCGTGAACTTTATTTGTCCAATTCTGATGCTTCATTTGATTTTAGAAATTTCTCAAGGACATACAACAACCATTTTGCTTTTACATCGTTTGGTGTTAAGTACGACAAAGAATTGTGCAAAAATAGTAAAGGAATATATACTTTTAGAGTCCAAGGTCAAGTGTATCATTATGTTAATAATTTATTACCTTCTGTTGACCAAAGAATTTATAATAGACCTTCTGTTTCTCAAGTTGCTATGATTTGGGTTGATGATAACTCTTCATCAAATATAACTGCACAAGATATTCGTGTTTTTGGTCATGATGGGACTCCACATCGTGTTCATTATTTTTACGGCTGTTATGATCCACTTCAATATCCTTTGCTTTTTTCATATGGTGAGCCTGGTTGGCATCAAGGAATAAAAAAACATTGTAGAAGTCAACCATCTCTCCAAAAAACATCTATTCTTGATTTTAATTACATTACTACCCCTGAGGAGTTATTTGAAAGAGAGGAAACAGGTAGCTATTAATTATTTAAAAATATTACAAATAGTAGAATTTAAATATCTTTTCTTTTTTCATTTATAAGTTTATTATGTTTTTTAAAAATACTATTGTTTTATAAAGTAACATTATTTTTTGCTTTTAATCGCAGCTCCAACAAAACGTTGTAAGCGAGCTCAAGTTTCCTTGAGGGAATATTACTGCTATAAGTTGCAGATTAGAGATCCATGTAACATCATCCTCCTTCATACTGGTAGATTGCTTCAACAATATATAGTAGATATATATATTAAAATAGAAACTTCTAGATTAGACTTCTTTAGAAAAAATCAACGTCAAATACGAGCAGACCTTTATCAAGGCATTGTTGATAGTGTTTCCTTAGGTGAAACTAGAGGATGTAAGATTGGTAAAAGGATTATTTTACCGTCGTCATTCACTGGGGGACCTAGGGATAACACAAAGAAGTACATGGATGCGATAGTTTTAGTTCAATGATTTGGAAAACCAGACATTTTCCTTACAATTACATGTAATCCAAATTGGGTTGAAATAAAAAATGAATTATTATACAGTGATCAAACGCACAGTCGTCCAGATTTAATTTCACGTATTTTTAAGGCTAAATTAGAAGAATTAAAGGATGATTTATTTGACAAGAATATATTTGGTCCAATTGCAGCTTATATTTATGTCATTGAATTCAAAAAACGTGGATTACCTCACGCTCATTTTTTACTTATCCTAAAGCATGGTTTTAAAATTACATCAACAAAACAAATTGACAGCATTGTTTCATGTGAAATTCCATGTGAATCTAACAATTCTTATTTGCGTTCAAAAGTAATCAAACATATGATGTATGGACCATGTGGTCAACTAAATCTAACTAATGTGTGTATGGAATACAATCAAACCTGTAAAAATAAATATCCTAAAGACTTCATCTCAAGTACTACCTTAAACAAGAATTCTTATTCACTATATCGTCGATCTAACAATGGTGAAAAAGTGAAGGTTAGAGGTCATTTTTTAGATAATAGATGGGTTGTGCCATATAATCCATATCTATTATCTAATTTTGACTGTCATATTAACATTGAAGTTTGCTCAACAGTAAAAGCTGTGAAATACTTGTACAAATATGTGTATAAAGGACATGATCGAATTAATTTTTCTATCAATAATGACGAACAAAACATTGAGGTAGATGAAATTAGTAAATTCCAAAGTACTCGATGGATATCAGCACCTGAAGCAATCTGGAGAATTTACGGTTTCAATTTAAGTGAAAATTCTCTGTCTATCATTTCCCTTCAATTACATTTAGAAGATTGGAAAAATATTACTTTTAATGACACTGATAATTTAACTAACATAGTTAACAACAATTTTCTTAAACGTACAATGCTTACAGAATATTTCCAAATGAATCTTACAAATGAAAAATCTAGAACTTTACTATATAGGGATTTTCCTATTCATTTTGTTTGGAACACACAAGATCGTTTTTGGAATCCAAGAAAACAAAAATGTTATAGGAAGAATTGTTTCAGCAAATCCAAACGAAGGTGAACGATATTATTTACGTATTTATTAAACCATATTAAAGGTGCAATATCTTTTGAAAATTTGAAAAAGGTAAATAATGTTCAAATGAATACATTTCGCGAAGCAGCTTCTATCTATGGACTATTAAATGAAGATAAGAATTCTAATCTATGTATGGCTGAAGCTGTATTGTATCAAATGCCATGCTCATTACGTCGTTTATTCTCAACAATATTACTATTTTGCACACCTAATGATCCAAAATCTTTATGGTTAACTTACAAAGAATTCATCATAGAAGATTATATTTTAAAAGGATTCTCCAAATCTACAGCTGAACATGCAAGTTTAGAGAATATAAATAATATACTTGAACTTTCAGGTAAAAGTATAAATGATTATAATTTAGTTCCATATTGTGTTTCTACTAATGAACATGATAAATTAACTACCATGATTTCTGATGAGACAAAAGAATATGACGATGATGTAACTTTATCATCAATGATTGAAAGCTTAAATAAGGAACAAAGAGATGCATTTGATCAAATCTCCAATAAAATACTAAATAATAAGCCTGGTTTATTTTTCATTGATGGACCAGGTGGTATAGGTAAAACTTTTCTGTACAAAACACTTTTACGATCTATTAGAGCAAAAAAAATGGTTGCTATTGCAACAGCTTCATCAGGTGTTGCTGCATCTTTATTACCTGGAGGACGAACTGCACATTCTATGTTTAAAATACCACTTGATTTATCTTCTAATCTCACATGTTCTATTAGTAAAAAATCAGCATTAGCAACACTATTAATAATGACCAAATTAATTATATGGGATGAAGCTCCTATGGTTCACCGTACAGCTATTGAAGCTTTAGACAAGTTATTAAGAGATATAACAGAAATTGACATGCCGTTTGGTCAAAAAGTCGTAGTTTTTGGTGGTGATTTTAGACAAATTTTACCCATGGTTCAGAATGGATCGAAAACCGATATTATTCAAGCAAGTCTTGTGTTCTCTTATTTATGGCCGTCATTTACACGAATATCACTAACTTGCAATATGCGTGCACATCTTGACATTTCCTTTTCTGAGTACCTACTTTCTATTGGTAATGGTGATATTGAAACTCACACTTGTGGTATGATTGAATTGTCAAACAATATCGCTATTAAATTTGAAGAAGAAATGAAATCATTAAATGATCTTATTGATTTAGTGTTCCCAAATATTGAATCTTATGATATGTGTAGTTTAACAATGATCAATAGAGTTATTCTAACTCCAAAAAATGAGAATGTTGACCACATAAATACCTTATTATTAAATAGAATTCATGGAGAGAAATTTGTGTACTATAGCTTTGACGAAGTGATTGATAAAACAGAAGGAAATCTTCATGAAGATTTTTTAAATACATTAACACCTAATGGTATTCCTCCTCATGAACTTGTTCTTAAAAAGAATTGTCCTGTTATTTTGCTTCGAAATATCAACCCTTCAGAAGGATTATGTAATGGTACAAGATTAATTTGTAGACAATTTGAGCGCAATGTTATTGATGCTGAAATAGCAACTGGAGAATATCGTGGAAAACATGTTTTTTTTACCTAGAATTCATTTTATACCATTAGAAAATGAGAAAGGTTCAGTTCCTTTTAGGAGAACTCAACTTCCTATTCGTCCATGTTTTGCTATGACAATTAACAAAGCTCAAGACCAAACATTAGATTTCATTGGATTATATTTACTTGAACCAGTCTTTTCACATGGTCAACTTTATGTTGCATTATCGAGAAGTAGATCAAGTTCTGATATTCAAGTACTATTAAAACCACATATTTCAACATCCCATTTGTTACATCATTATTGTACCAAAAATGTTTTGTACAAAGAAATACTTGATTTAGTACATTCAACAGTCACTTAGTATAAATATAAAAACATTTTGAGAAATTTGGAGATCCTTGAACAAAAAAATCTGGTCAGGTCTTAATTTGCAGGTTTGTGGATTTTGATGGGTCTAATTTCAGTACAAAGCTCATCTCCTCTTTTCTCTCATCATACAAGAAAACAAGTCAACTCTAAAATAACCACTATTTCTGCCTTTTTTGTTCGCAGTTTCTTCATTCTCCATATTCATATTCACGATGGGAATGACAGCAGAAGAAGAAGAAACACAGTTTCATTTTTTGTTGTTGATGATAGTTTCATTGGCAGAAAACTTATTGAGAGGCTTCTTAAAACTTCCTCTTTTCAAGGTACTTAACTTTCTTCATTACTGTAGACAGACAGAAATAGATTACTGAAAAAGTGAAATTCTTTTCCCCATTTTTTTATTGTATTTTTTCATCATTCAGACCTTTTTTTATATAGGTATTTTACATTTTCTATTACAGTTACTGCAGTCAATTCTGATGGCAAAGCTTTAGAATTTCTTGGTTTGGAAGAAGATGACAGAAACAAGTCAAATGAGACTTCCGTTTCTCTCAAAAATAATCAGGTAATTCTTAATCTTTCTTTTCATTTTTCCTTCTTGTTTTTCTTGAATTTTTCAAGAATATTTATGATCCTTGTGTTAAGAAGGGATATAGAAATGATACTTATTAATGAACATGTAAGGTTTAAAAAATTGTTCTCCTTGTTCTCATTAATTAGAGCTTAAGTTATTAACAAAATCTTATATGCCAGGAATAATAGGCTATGATTTGCTCAACAAAATGAAGGTATTTTTCTTCATTTTACAACTTTCTTATTTAGGAAATCTAGGGCACTTACTGTAATGAGCTTCGTTTTGATATGACTTATTTGATTCTTTAAAATGCATTAACTGCACTTAATCACAGTTAGCTTCCTACAGATAGGGACTTGGTTTGCACCTAGATCTACCTGACTCGTTCAAATGTACACAAAGCCTGCACTGCTGAAGTAACCTGCAAAATTTATTGATATTTCCTGTTGTTTCAATCCCAGTGGAATCACACAGCAAATATGGGAAAAGAACAGCAGTTATATGTCTAAAAGATGGTTCCACCCCGAAGAAATACCCTCGTGCTCCAGGTACTCCATCGAAGTTGCTATAGTAAAATAAATTCTCAATGTATGTACTTTTGTAAAATTTTTTAATAAACTGTCATCGGGGTCGTCGACTACATGCATGTACAACTGGAATCTTCCTATGTAATTTGAGTGCAAAGTAAACAATGTAATTTATAAGCTAATGGTTAAACATAGTTTTGTTCTTTAGTTGCTCTGTTTTTCCAAGTTCTCCCTCTCACTTGCATGTGCACATATAACATACACCAGTTTTATTCTTTTTGGTTAAAGAACGTATGGATTGGATGAATAGATTCATTTAAATTTTTATTTATTTATTTATTTATTTATTTATTTTTATTTTTTTATATGATGTCAGTTTATGACTTTTAAAACATTTAGTGAAGGCTCCTGTTTCCCATTATTTTAGCCTCTACAGATATTCAGTTGAGTGTTCATATTAAAGCTTTAGATACCTATTTCCTGTTACTTCAAACATTTAGTAGAGGCATCTGTTTCCCACTATTTCAAAACTGTATGTATTTGCTATTTATCAAAAATCACTAGCTCATTAGGTGTGTTTTGTTGCTTTACTTTGGTGTTTATATTAGTAATGAGGTATCTGTTTCTTCCATTCAACGCCAAGTAGTGGGTCCATGTCACCAAAGACAATAGATTTTCAAAAGTAAATGCATTTTAGAAATTGAATTTTGACTGTGCTTCTTTTGTTAATTTATGATGTGGATTCTGTGTACTTTACAAGTAATTTTTAATTGAGTTCAATTCTTGTTATTATGATGTTCGAGTTTTGTTGTTACTTGTTACTAATTTCTTTCTGTTTCATACACTTTCACAGGTACCATTACTCTTCTATCCAATTAATTAATTTGGTCTTGTTGACCTGTCCAGTAAGTATTCTTCACATCAAAATTCACTAGAGATTTTTTTAGGAACTTTTGTTACTATATAAAGGTACACACTTTTATTTTAAAACTCCTTCTTTTATGTTATTAATAATTATTTACTAACAAAAATCCACTTTCGTTTCAACATACAATTTTTTTTTTACTTTCCCACGTACACAGTTATTTTCCCCCTAAATACTGTATTTTATGTATAATTACTATATATATTTTTTTATGTTATTAAACATCGTTTTTCCCCTTTCAAAATTTTCTCTCATGTACTCACCACTACATGTATACATTTATACTTTTTTCAAATAATTATATTCTGATAAACATTTTTGCTACATAATATTCTTTCTTTTCATATCGTATCATATTGTACATATATTAAACTATACATAAATAGTTTTTTTTTTATTGACTAGATTAATATGAATAAACAAATATTTTTTTCTTATTTCATACAATTATATAGCATTTTTGTGTTCCACTTATTTCTGTGAGAAGTGAACAACTTCACGTGACTCTACTTTTTTTTTTTTTCAAGACTGCACACTGCAGCAAGAACAGGTCTGACAGAACAGTACCACTTTTTTTTTCTATTTTATTAATAATTCAGTACTTTCTACTATTAAATTTTCATTATATATATATATATATATATATATATATATATATATATATATATATATATATTTTCTCCAACCATTCCGCATACCATACCAATTTTTTCAGAAAAGAAGTGTAAAGTTACAAGCCTAAACGTACTCTACCAGATTACTTTACTGCAGACAGTATTGAACATTGTGCATAATCTTACTATACAACTATTCCCCATACCAAACCTATTTTTCAGAAAAGAAGTGTGAATTTACAGGCCAAAATGTACTTTTTCCAGATTACTTCACTGCAAACAGTGATGAACAGTGTGCATAATCTTACTTTACACCTAACACATCTTTCAAATTTCAGATTTTGAATCATAACAGTAAAAAAAATGAAAAATAAAACTACATTAATAATAGAAATAATGCTTTATTTTGTTTTTCACGTTTTTACACTAAAAAATTTAAATTTCTTATATAGTTTACATGTATTATTTATATACTTACAAGTAATTATATACAAACATTTTTTGTAGCTATAGTTTATTTGTATTTCAATTTATTTGTATATAATACTTGTAAGGGAATATTAAATTTCTTAATCTCTTAAAGTTGTTTCACAGCCATAATAAACATTAAATTGTACTTTTCTTTCAATCAACAATAAAAATATATAGACATGTAACTCCATATTACTCTATATGATTTAACAATGACTGTAGAAAAAATAATCTTCTAACCATACTTCATTGTACCTACTACATCTCAGACAAATATAAATTTTGCACTGTCTTCTCTCTCTCTCTCCTGCATATCACACATCATCATCCATGTCTTTGTCCACAATACACAGTCTATATATATAGTTTATTTATATATTATATATATTACATATATGATTTAATAGTGACCGTGTAAAAATAAATCTTCTAACCATACTTCATCATACCTACTACATCAGACAAATATCAACTTTTGCTCTCTCTCTCTCTCTCTCTCTCTCTCTCTCTCTCTCCCTCCTGTATATCACACATCATCATTCATGTCTCTGTCCACAATACATAGAGTCTATATATATAGTTTATTATTAGATTACATCACAAACAGACAGCTTCATCACAAAAAAAATTGAACACGGCCAGTGAAGAAAGAAGAAAAAAAATAACAGAATAGTTCATCTGTTCTCACATTTTATTGCCAGTATTGTGTTCTTTCAAACCTTAAACCGGTATGTATTCTATTTGCTCTTCCACATATCCACATATATAAATGAAATAGATACATATATCTTTAAAAAAATGCATTATTTAACCAGAAACTCTCTCTTCACAAAGGTGAAACAAGCTGAAAATGTCTGGAAACTAAATGCTTATACCTGAAATTACTCATGTCCATCAAAATTGGACATCAAAAATCATTGTCGCTGAGAAATCATATCCTAAAACATCATTCCACAGCCCAAAAAAGTATCAAACTTTACTCTTTATGGACATAGAGGTATGTTATTGTTAAGAATGTATTTAAAAAATTTGAAATTGTCCCATCTTTTTTCTCTTTTGCATTTTTTAAAGTTTCCAACAAAAAATTATTCCAACTTCGTCAGTCATGATTTCCTCCTGTTATCTCATTTTTCTCTTTCCTGTCCTGTCCTTTTCTTTTGAATGATAAAATAATTCTTATCTTAATGATGAATACAAAAAATTTACTTTTGTTTTTTATATTTAGATTAGATTAAATTATGTTAGATTATATTAGATTATTAGATTAGATTAGATTACAGGTCTCTTTAAGTAAGCTTTTAAAAAGAAATTATTTATTTATTTATATATATGTGTGTGTGTGTGTGTGTAAAAATCAAATACAATATAATGATCATGAGATTTGAAAATATTACTGTACTTTTATTATTTAGATTTATGGAATCTTCTTCATCTCTAATTACATTATTTACAGTGAAATTATTGTCTCATTCATTTCTTTTTTAGGGTAACACTGTCAGAGCAATGATATGGGATCATCACATCCCAGCATTTGAAAATATTCTCATACTAGGAAACACATATCTCATTTCTAATGCACTGGTAAGGTTAGCACCAGAAAAATACAAGAAGTTTGATGGAGAACTTCAATGGACTTTATCTGGAACAACAAAAGTTGAACCTGTTGATGAGCTGTATCATGATATTATCTTCAGCAAGCTTCAGTTGTCTTCTTTTCCAGAGTTAAGAAGCTACATGGATGATAAAAATAAACAAATTAGTATGTTTTCTATCCTATATTAACATACATTATCAGTATATAGTATACATTTAAACTATCTGGAATTTTAAATTATTTTTTTTTACATAACTTTATTTATTAATATGCATATATATATTCAATCAACTAAAAATTTTACAGACACATATATCCTATTCTTTATGTCATAAGATAAGAAAGCTATTTTCATTATATATACATTCTTCATTAAAAACTTTTTTCATATTCTTCTATCTATTTTATTAATATTTTAACATCTACTGTTATTATATATTGTTATTATTATTCTATTATTCTATATTTATGAAACCGGAACATATTTGTATAGTTACACAATACATTATTAATTGATAGTCAATGTTCTGTTATTTTTTATTTTTTTAGGTTATATTGCAGTTGTACTTGATGTGAAACCGACGAGACCATTTTACACAAAAGCTGGAAACCTTACTACTGTGCAAGATATAGTGTTGATGGACAAAGAGTAAGTACATATAAATTTTTATTTATACACACACATTATTATATTTATTATAATATAATATAATTCATAAGACATATTCAATTTTTTTCTACATTTTCTCTTAAAATCATCACAGGATTTAGTACAATCTATTCATTTTTTTATTTATGTCACAGATTTAATACTCTTAATTTAACAATGTGGTCATCCTTTGTTGACAATGAGTGTCAACATATAACTCATTTGGTCTCTAAAACACCCGTGATCATTGCAACACAACTTCTCGTCACTTCATTCAATGGTATGATTTTTCTAGACTCAAATGAATAAAATCTGCATGTCTCTAATAATTTTTACTTCTGTTATTACTACTACTTATAGTTTCTAATGTCTTTTATCAAATTATATCTGTTAGGTCTCTCTCTTTCCACAACTTCATACTCCTTTTTCTACATAGATTTTTCATTTGCTGAAGTTAAAGAGTATCAAAAATGGTACACAAATACATATTAAATCATTTTTTTTATGTCTTGCTTTTGTACTATATATATATATATATAATGTCATTTTTCGTCTTTTTTTGTTGTCCTTCTTATAGGATTGTTGACAATTCAGATAGGATTGCAGAGATTACTTCATCGAAACCATACTGTACCCCAAAAAAATTGACTGCGTTGGAAAGCACGGACTTCACAACTGTGAAAGATGTGCATGAATTAACAGGAAAGGTAAAAGTTCAGATTTTAAAACTTATTATAATACTCCTGTAAAAAAAAAAAAATGACACTGCTCTTTTTCTTATCTTCTATATATATATGTGATATGTCTATAAATTTCTTCTTGCATTTTATGTTTGTTGAATGTCAGACAGGTAGCTAAATAATAATTTCTAAAAATTGAATTTCACATGACCAATTCTCTTGTCTAATCAAGCAGCTTTTGATAAGTGATAATTGGTAAAAATTGTATAAAAGTTGCTTAGATTGACTTCATGTTATAGTTTTGATTAAATTACATTTATTTTGAATTCTATTTACCTATAACATAATACCATTTTTTTTCTTTATCTTTAATATAATAAAAAATGAACCATGTCAAAACATAACTCTTCTATTTTTAATCCATATAACCTATAATATGATACCATTTTTTTTCTTTATCTTTAATCTTTAATATAATGAAATGAACTATGTCAGAACATAACTCTTTTATTTTTAAGCAATGAAGTAAGTGTTCCATCTTTAAACTTTATTTATACAATAACTATTTCATCTTGACACTTCATTCATGCACCATTATTTTTTCAAAGTTAACTCCACAAATTGTTTCATATAAGATAAAGACACAACAACATTATATATACTATACATGATAGTTCATTTTCAATTTTCTTTTAAAAATTTCGAATTTATTACATGTTTCTATATCTCTTTTCACATATTCTTCCTTATGAAATTACTAACTTCTTTAAAACAAACATAAGTTATCATAATAGCAACACTTAATAAAGTTTTAAATACAATCTCTCACTGGGAAAAAAATATTTAAAAAGAAAACATTTTTTTTTTTCATTTTTACTGTTTTTTTTTTCTTTTACATATATATGTTAGGTTAATCCCCCTCCCCCCCCCCCTTCTTCCATTTTTTTTTTTGGAACAAAATATTGTATTTTATATATATAAATATAAAATATAAGAAAAACTTAATTATTTTCTAATCAATATACAACTTAACACATATTTCACATAATATATTTGGGTCATTACTAATGCTATTTGAACTTTTACAGTAAATCTTGATTCCCCATAAATGACTTCTTCAAATTCTCTGAAGTTAGTTATATTTATATACTATAGCTGTATTAGTTCTTATTCCTGAAGCAATACATTATTTATCTATGATATTATATGATATGAATTAATCAATACATTTTCTTACAGTTTCATCAAACTCGATTTTGGGTTAAAGGTTGTACAGCAGTGAACATGAATACGTCTCCATTTTGGTACATGAGTTGTAACCTCTGTTTTAGATCTTCTTGTGCCACGACCGTCTGAGAAAATTATGATTGCCGCTACTGTAACACAACTAATGTAACAGCAATCCCCAGGTTTCTCTCTCATCAATTTATATAAACCTTAGTTATATACTTATAGAAATAGAAGATACTACTCCTATTGTTATTTTCAATATAATCATCATTTTCCTCCTATAATTTAAATAAAATTCTTCCTTTTTAACAACGCATCTACCATTTCATTTGATCCTTATTATTTTTTCATTAGAGCAAGAGCTAAAATTCATATAGAGGATGAGACTGGAACTTTACCAGCCTCAGTCATGGGAGAAATAGCAAAAGATTATCTACAATGCTCAGCTTTTAAATTGATGGGAGTTTCTAAAGGGGTCAGCACCTTCTTTATGATCATGCCATTTTTTATATGATCACAATCACTTACTGTCTACAAATATTTACACTTATGACTTCAAATCACTTTTTACAGAGAATCAATGATGGAAAAATAAGGCTGAACATTGAAGATCAATACATTTTCTACATAAAGGCTATTCCAATGTCACATAGTCCAGGTGATCGTGGAAAGGCACAATTGACAACTTCCCAGCATGTTTATAAATTTGAAGTTGTTTCCCTTGAAGAATATGTCCCGAGTAAGTTCAAGCAATCTCATATACTGACAGCTGGTGGTAGCTTTTCAGTAGTTCCAAACACACATGATGCAGTCGTTGCTGTTGTTGATTCTTCATCTTCACCTCCAGCTAAAAGGACTTTATTTTCACTTGATGTTGCAATGTCGCCAACAAAGAAGAAATCAAGTGATAAACTTGATTAGAATTTCTTGGGCAACACTCTTTTGTATTATGAACTATATATTTTTGATCTTTTGATTGCCACTGGTGCTATCTTTAAATGATGATGAAAAATCACCAGTCTGAACTTCTGAGTTGGATTTATGTTTATGTCAGGTTTCCATCCTAAAATCTCCCTACTTACCATAGGTCTATTTTGTAAAACTCTCTAGGAATTACTCCTCTTGTGGACCAGCTCATGATTATGTAAATGTTAATTGTGAATGATTCAAATCCTGATTTTTCTTCTGTCAGAGAAATGCTTTAAAATGCATCTTTATGGAATCTATGGATCTGTCCCCTGTGAAATGAATGACAAACAGTTATATGCAAGTATTCTTATTTCCAGAGTGCCACTCATCTCAACTATAAGACATAGACTTCAACAGGAACATTTAAACTAATTTTATAAATGATACTGAATAATGAATGGAAATTTCATTATTGATGCAGACTAGGTTCTCCACAATAATCCTTTTAAAATAACTTGTTCATAAAATTAAATCTTTGTGCCTCTGACACTCAGATATGTTGAGTTAACTATATCCATTTGGTGATTATTTATTCATGCCGGTCCAACTATTTTATAGTTGGTATTTGTTTGATCTCCGCAGACTAACATGGTCCAGATACAAGAAAAAAGTGAATCTTAATGTATAGGAGGAAGAAAAACATGATGTAGAAAATGCATAGGTCATGATTGTATTCTCTACAAATAAAAACTCATCTTGGACTTTGAAGTTCTACATCCTTATAGTAAACGAACTCTGCTGATTCTTCTTCACTCACAGTAAGGGGAAATTTCTGAAGTAAACCATGAAATATTTTAGCAAATGACTGAGTCTAAATAATTGAATATATAATGTAGAAGCACCTACCTTTTCTAATCTATATAATTAACCTTATATAACTATATACCGAATAACAATTCACTTTTTTTTTAACGTATTTCCTGCTATTAAAGTAATCAATCAAATTGAAACTATATATTATATCCAACATTCATGTTACTTAATATATACTCAAAAATAACACTTTTTAAAAGTACTAATCCCACGCGAATAAACACGTATATAAATTATTTCATGCAACGCACGTAAACTCAACTAGTATATATATAAAATTAAGTTTGCTTCTTGATTCTGGAATGAGAACAAAAACCAAAAAAAATTACTTTATATTTTATCATTTTATTTAAGACGTACTTTTTTTATAAATGTAAAAAATTTGTCAAAACTGAGAGTTTAAAGAATCAAACATTCATTAGTATCAGTATGAATAAAAGAACCACTTTACCAGACAAGTTTGATTCAAAAATTTATATTTCCTAAAATCAATGAGTCGTATAAACTGATAATCATCAGCAATGGCATGTGTGAATTTCATGAAAATGAAGAGTTTTATAAAATGGTACTCGTGACCAATTTACAGAACGAACAAACTACTGGAGCTAACTTGAATAGATAAGTGTAACACTTGAACAAGTGGAAAATCATTATATGTAACGTCATATGATGGTTGTCCTGGACAATAATTCAAACGTCACTCACAAAAGACGTGTTTTCTTCAGGAAAACATTCAATTCAAACTACAAAAAAATGGTGCAATCTAAAAAAGAAGAGAAAAGCATGGAATTAATGCAGTATCTTTCCAAATAACCGAGCTTCAAAATGATATACTTCTTACCCAAAGGAAAATCAATGGTAACACTGAAATGGGTAGCAATCTAGGTTCACAACTAGTTAATTAACTTTATATATAAAATCCTAGAAACATGAAAAAATGATTTCCATAAATTGAAGTATGAGAATGCAACAACATTCTAATAACAGATTAAGGAGTTTCTACAAGAGTAGATAAAGGAAATTTTACTTGAAGTGGAAAGAGCTAAATAACATACTTGAAACATGATCCTAGCACTATAATCCTTGTACAATCCTTGGATCTTTCAGTTTCAGCATCCACCATAGACTTAACAAAGGCCCAGGATATCAGGAACAAGGACACGACTTATTTTTCTCTGATAAGCACCAATAGTGGACTATACTATGAAGAAGCCAGAAGCTAATGGGAAAAGTTTTTGAAAGAAAATATAGCTAGAAATCTTTTTTCTTGTACCCTCGTTTTCAAGTAATTGGCAACAGAGGCAAGCTTCAGAACCTATAAAAGATTGAAAGAGGAGCTACTTTACATCACTACAACCCATTTGTCATCCAAACCTATAGCCACGATTTGTCAAATACCTATGCAACTACCATGGACCTTAGCCTATTTGCAAGAATCGATAATTCATCAACAAGAAGAGAGAAGGGATCTAGTTTCTCTTGGGGGAAAAAGGATTGATAAGTGAATTAACTCAATACTTTTTTCTTATCTTTTAGAGCCAAAAGAACACAACAAGAAAATCCAACAAGAAAATGTGAAAGATAACAAAGAAGACATATGAAATGTAGTGTCATCGTGTACCATTGTATCCCCATTCACTATATTAACGAAGGACAATAAGAAAATTCAAAAAATTGCAGAGATACACCTAGTTCATGTAAGAATAAGATGGAAATCAAGTTAAAGATACAGATATCAAGTATCGGGTTTGAGGGCAGTAACTTTGTGCAAATAATTAATTATGTCCATAGACTATAAATATCTGCCATGCTCAGAAGATGAATAGAAACATAGAAATCACTATATTGAAGCATCTCACAAAATACTCAGATCATTTACTTTATCCTAATGAAAAGTGCCAAAATGGATGATGGATCAGTTACACTCCATTAATCAAAAGAACTACCAAAATGCCCTTGACCTTCATTAAATCAACTAACCTCTCTTGCTTTCAGATCAGGTATTTCTCATGGAATAGAATCATAACCCTGTAGCAGGAAACATACATAAAATTGAATGATAAATATCATTAATCGACTTTGGGGAAGCTACTAAATTATATTAAGTACAATACCTCATGTTTTGCTTCACTTGGATAGCTACATATTCTCGATCATCCCAGTCTGCACGATCTTCAGACCCCATCTATTGACAAATAAAATGATCTAACAAAGTTAAAACATGTAATGTATCAAATTTATTTAAATACCCACACTAAATGAAATTAGAAAAATGATGGTCAAAGAGACAATTTTTTTCTCCAACATACATAGAACTAATAACACAAAACAGGAATTTATATACCAGAGAGTCTTCCACTTCCCCCATCTATCCAGTTTGCCAAGAAGGATACAATAATGCCCAGGTGCTTCTGTAGACAGGCCAGCTATTGAGCCTCTTCATCAGTTCGAGATGACGCAAATCAATGACTGATGCTGCGCACAAGCTGCAATAGATAGAACTGTATTTGTTACTGACATAATGTACTATTTAATAACTAATTCCAACAACTGTGAACAGCCAAAATTACTATGTAACCATCACAGCACCAAATTATTTAACTGCTTAGTATATTATACATCAATCCGACAGTAGTGACATATTCACCCGTTATCTATTGTGGTGCACATTTTATCAAATCATATAAAGAAAAATAGCAATCCAGCAAAAAAACTCAAATTCAATGGTGCAAATGATTAAGTAATTCCTCATAAGTAGACTTTTCTTGAATTTTCCTCCTGCTAAGAGACTGTCAGCTTGATGTTTAAGAAATGCAGGAAACTTAAAATTACATGAGATAGGAACTGCAGCATAAGAGAGCGAAAAAACAAATGTATAATAATCACAATCAATAAATATGCAGGAGGGTATATATAAGGAATATATGAGCTAAACATTGTAAATTAAAATGCTAAGAGAAAAAAAAACCTGTATACATGCAAGTTCATCACCAGCTGCCACTCTTGCCCCCACCTTGTTGTCTTAACATCCAATTATAAAGCTTCTCCTACGCCAAAATAGAAAACAATGGCCAAGGTTAATTATATATCAATTAACATAGAAAAATTGGGTGGGTATGAAAGGCTATGAATATGGCTCTTCAGTTCAGTTATGAACACCCACAATGGAAATCCCACACACGAAAATAAAGGGTCCTTTCCAAATCCAGTTTGTAAATGAGAAACAAGCAGTAATTAAATAAACATTTATGGAACTTGTATATATTAAATATGATAAATAAAGAAGTTAAATTACTGATAAATAGTACAAACCTAGTGAAAGGAACCGTTATTCCAGTGATGACTATTCTTTACAAATTATTGAATTTCCTATACGGAATTAGCAAAAGGGCAACAAATTTAGGACGATTAAAACACAAGAAAACAATTTACATATCATCAAAAATATCTACAGGTGAACATTTAAAAATCAATAGACATGTGCACTTCCTTCCAAGTTCCATATTGAAATCAAGAGCTCATGCGTTTCAAGTTGTATATTCACAGTAGGCAAGAAGATGCGCACCCATAGACTGGAAGAAGACTCACCCGACGATCAAATAACAGGACCTGCAAAAGGGAAAATGTAAATTCTTGAAAATATAATTACAGAGCCCAACATTTTGCCCCTACCACCACCCCACCAGACCCTAAAAAATTAAATAAATAAAAGATAAAATCCATAAGAAATTATTAAAATTACAGCTCTCGAAGAGCTAGCAAAAGAACTCTGTCAAAGCAAATAGGAAAATCACAAGAGAGATTATGGGTAAATGCCTTAAATGCGTAGTGGCGATAGATAGATTGGAGATGACGGTTAAAAGAGATTATGGGTAAGTGCGCTCTCTTTCTTCTTCCCAGAAGTGCGCTTCCTTTCTTCTTTATATCTATATTGGTATCCTAGAATCTTCCAGAGTTCATCGATCTCTTCTTCTCCGCTACACATTCTCTGCCTCCGCTGGATCCCTAAGTCGAATCTCGTCCGCCGATCAGCTTCTTCGTGGTTTCTTTCTATCCCTTACAAACCACTGTCATCGACAGCAACTAAACAAGAGAATCGAAATCAAACGCCTTGCAAATTTCATGGTAAATCTCTCTCTTTCTCTTGCGCCTGACAGACGATTTTTGTGCTTTCGATTTGGCTTCCTGGATTTTATGCGGTTACATTTTTGAGATTCAAATTTTCTGGGCTACGTGTTCCGATTGGAATTTTGTGATGCCAGAGATTTTGAAAAGTGGGATTACTTTTTGCTCCTTCGTATGTTCTTTTCAGCTAGAGAGATACTTTATGTGAGTTTCTGTTTGATAAATATATATTTTTTTAGCATTTCATAAACTTCAATCTGCGATTTTGTATCTTATTTGATGTTTGGTGTTTGGTCATTGATTTATGGTTGCTTAATGTGGAAATGTGGTATCATATGAGGCAGATTATTTGAGAATGCCTGTTCGAAGAGAAAAAGAAAAGTCTGAGTTCGTTTCGAAAATTTAAGACAGTGTTTATTATTTTTGGGAGGAGAAATAACAGAGAAATTTTGGATAATACAAAAATATATAGGCATCAGTTGATTTAGATTATTTCCTTTATTAGCTATCAATTACAATTGAGAATTATTTGGACCATTTTTTTTTTTTTTGGTCTTATTGTTACAAAGAATTTTCAGTGCTAATATGATTCTCTCTGAAAAATTTGGATGCAAGTTTTGTGTGCTGTGGGGTGGGCTGGGTTGGGCTGGGGCTGGGTGGATAAGATTAGTGGTTTGCAAATTGATTTGTGATTTGAGTGATGCCCAATGGATTGTACTCTTTATAAGTATCCTTATTTTTTTGGTGTATTGATGTTCGATTCATTATTTTGTTGAAATTTTCATTTTGATTTCGTAAGCTATGTCAGTACATTACAGAAAATGCAGTACTTCTATACTTATAAATGTATACTTACAGTTATTGAATCTAAATTTGGGTACTAAATATGTGAAACGTGAAGGTAGATGTGGCCGGACTTAATACAGAAATCAAAACAACGAGGATTGGATGTAATCGAGACTTATGTTTTATGGAATTCGCGTGAACCAGTTAAAGGACAGGTAATTTTTCTTTTTTTCATTTTTTCATGCGTGAAATGTATAGTATCTTTCCTTGACTATTCTTTCCTTCAATTCTTACATTTTTCTGTTTTCGATGACAGGGAAAGTGTGAAAAGCTGTAGTATAAAGAATCAAATAGGGAAAATATGGAAATTATCAGATTGAGCTCTGAGTTGAGCATAAATTTAAAAGGAAACAAAATTCTTTATTATTTGAGTCTTGATCTCCAAGTTTTACATTCATTTTATTTGAAAGAAATGGTACTGCTGAGATGCTAACTGCTTGAATTTTATAGGCATATATGTTTACACTTTACATAGACAAGGAGCTATAGGTCCTAATAGCACTAAAAGATTTTGCTGTATGTTGATTTCCTCCTCCAATCCAACCTTACATATGTCGATTGTCCAAGCATAATATTGGAAGAAAACGAATTCTTTAAATGAGAACTTGAATGTCCTGCATTCAATTTGAAATATCTAATTCCCTGAAAACCATCATAATTCAAGCATGCAAGAATTTTGCTGAGGTCATTCCCCTATCATTTTGATTAGGATAATACTGTTTAATCTCCCACCGCTTATATTTTTGTTTATTTTAGAAAATTAGAGGATGTTGATATGATAAATGTAGGTGTAAGTATGTTCTATAAGGGAGTACATGGTAAGGAAAAACATAACCATCTCCATGTTAATAATTTCATAGTATCCTTGTAATTTAAAACTTCTCTTTATGTCTGCCTTCTGCAGGTGAATTTGAATGACACATTCTTCGTTGGTAATGTTGATGAAGCATCTCGACGGCTGGTCCATTTTACATATGAGTGTTTGGAAAAAGCAATAGCAGCTGGTAAGTGCTTTTCGAGTATCTCATGAATTAGGTTGTATCTTTTATATGAACATGGAAATTTCTAAAGCATAACTTGTCGGTCTCCAATTTCCCATTGTTCATCTTTTTGTGCATATCTACTACTATTCATGCTTGGCCTATAGAATAATTTGTGATGGTTTATTTCTTGCATGGTTGATATGTTATTATTTCACTGTTTCTCATTGATAATTCTGACAATTGAACATTAATTTCAAATGAAGAATGAAGGGAAATTTGAGCATTTGTATTTGTAATTTTTGAAAATGGTTTCAGTTATTGTGTTATTAACTGTTAGCTGAGGCTTTACTTATATATAGACATTAGACTAGAGTTTTACATACGACTGGATTTTATGCCTCTGCATAAGCCATTGGTTAGCAAAAAGTCCATGATTTTGGAAAAATATGCTAGAAGTTAGCTTAGTAAGGTTTAAATAAATAAAGCATGACTACTTTGATATTTACTCACTGAGTTTAAAACTTCCTTTTGAACACCAATTGGATTTCAAATCAGATGGTTAAAGAATAATCATATATATTTTCATTGTTAATTGATTGAGTGGTTTTTTTTATTATTATTATGTTGTTGCTGGTAAGGGCGATTTATTATTTATTTATGATAAAAATGCATGTAATATTGATAACAAGAGAAATTGATGTCTTACTGAATTGATAATTTATACAGTGCAAATGTTAATCATAAGTAGTTTAGTGATAAAGTCTTTTTTAAGTATCGGTAATTTTAAATTTAAAATATGGAAACAATTTACCTTTAGCAATTAAGGTTATTTCTTGCTTATTTTAACTATATGCATCTGTACCTTTTTTTTTTTTTTTTTTTGATTTGATACATGCCCTTTTCATGATGGGAAAAATGAAGCTCCCAGAATGAAGTGCAATTTATAGCTAATGAGTGTGCTTAAAGGTGTAGAGCCTCCTCAAAAGGTGGTACCTTGATACTTATTTTTAACATGATATTTTCTCCTTATTAAAAATCCTTACCTGAATGATTATCCATGTATTTTTAAAAATACAAGATATTAATGAAGTGTTTGTAAAAACTAGCTATGTCTATTAGGAGGACATACTATACATAGGGAAGTCGATCAGGAAAGATTCTGCCTTTACCTTTACATATCGAATGTTTCTTTCAAGGAGAAAATAAATTCAGATGCTACACTTAAAGAGAGAAATGCAATAGCTCACTCCATTCCTCAATCTTCTTTCGTTTTCTTCGTGGCCTATTGAAAAAACTGCACGATGAGATGCTCCATGGTTTCAAATCTGTACCCTATGCCTTAAGATGGTACAACTATTTGTTTGGCTAACCTCACATAACTATCGGCCAAGAATGCATAATTTACGTCTTTTGCTTTCATTTTAGCGAACCATTGTTTCTTTTGATGTTGGTTTACTTGAAATCACATTTCTTTTTGCCACCAACGTTCCTCACATATAATAATTTATATTTCTTTACTGTTGGAAAAAATGCACAAACCTTGTTTAATATATTAGAGATATATATTGGTATACGTATCTAATCTTCAATTGTCTTGCGTACAGTGCTTGCAATTTTTTCGTTCATTTATCCTTTATACATTTTAGCATTTTAGAAAATAGATTTGTGTATAGAATAAATTTGTTATATTAGGGATATATTCAGTTTTATAATTCGATTGCCTATTTGAGAGATAGCGTGGCTTACAAAGTCGTTTAGGCATTTTTATTAATGTTCTTTTCACCCTACACTTTCTCCTTTTCTGTTAACTCTTATAAATTGAGATGATGAAGGAAAGATTTGCTAATCTTCTTCTTGGTGAAAGCATGTCTGAAGGAGGCAAAGTAGTTTGTAAAGTGCATGCGATCTCAAATTCCATTACAAATCTATTTGGTTAGTCACTAATGAGTATGTTGGCAAAACAAGGTCTGAATGTATGGTCTAAATTTATTTTTTTGGAATTTTTTGTGTTATAGCATCTGTAGTTAGCCAAACGTGGAGGTTGGAGCCACTGGCACCACGGAGGAAGACAATCTGGTGTAGAGAGAGGGAATAGTTGTTATCTGTTTGTGATTTAATTGTGAAACAAGTGACTTCTATGCAGCCATTTCCTAGAGACTTTGTGGTTTGTGATGGTCCATCTAAATTTTGGTGACTCATGCCTCCTTTGAGACTTCAAAAGCTGTACATTTTAGCAAACAAATAGCAAGATAAATAATATCGGCTTCGAGTTTGGTCACGCTAATTTACATACTCTATCAACAAATTTGATTGTTGTTCTTATACACTTGAACATTCTTTTCTAGAAGATGAAAACAGTCGAGTGTTATCTATGGTCTAATTGATTTTAGCATTTGATCTGAGTTTGTTCTCTAATTCCGTTGTCCCACTGACTGTTGCAGATGGCTTTTTGCCGCTGAAGAGGATACCAAAGGTCTATCCAGTTTTAAGGTTCGTTTCTTTAGCTTTTGTAGTGTCTATATTTTACAGAATTCATATATTCATATGATGGAATGTAGAAGAAATAAATGAATATAAATCCTATAATAATTACATTGTCAATCAAATATGTTCAAAACTCTCGTGTATTTTGATGTGATCATGTATAATTGCTCTTATTTAAGTAAAAAGGGGGCCATGAATGCTCTCGTTGTAACTTGAATGAGCAGAGTGCTACTTAATAGAATTGGACAGGTACAGTTATATTAGCATTGGAGAATTAGAGTTCTTTAAGGCTATGAAATTCTGATATCTTGAGCTTTTTCTTAATGCATATTTTCACCTAGATCTTTTGAAGGGCATATTTTAATGATTCACAATGATTTCTTATTGTCGTGCATGTTTCTTTAGGGGTAGGATGAAATTTATTCATGTGCGATTTTTTATATCTCAAAATATGCTTGTCAATGTGATTGTTTGTGGTTTATGAGCTTGATAGAAAATGCATATTTTTTTTTTTTTAGTTTAATTAAGAAATATATTGTTACTGCTACCTTTTTCACATATATAATTCTAATATAAATGCAAATTATGTGAAACTTGCTGCTGGAATAGAAAATGTATTTTGATCTCCAGAATTTTTTGGAGGCTAGTTAATTAAAGAACACTTTGTGAATGTAGATGACGCTTTTGTTATTCTAAATGTGCAATCATAGCTTATAAGACATTACGTGGGAAAGAGCACTTCATGGAACATATTATGGACTAGCATTATGGCTTTTGATATTCCAAATATTTATTTTGGAATGCAAGATTGATTGTGAAATATTTGATTGATTAATAAAATTTTGTAAAGGCACAAAGAACAAGAGTCTCTGGTACTGTATCATCTTACACTTGAGGTTATTGAATCCGAAAAGAAGAAACTTTTATGAAGCAAAGGTTTGGGTTAAGCCATGGATGAACTTTAAGGAGAATTCAAGCATGTCGGAGGTGTTCCTTTCTCCTCTGATTTGGATGTCAACAAGTAGTTGGCCAACCTCAATGTTTCTTGATTTTAAAAACTCATTGTTAAATATGGGTACCTATGATTTTTTCCCAATATGTATCTGATTTTCATTGTAGATTTTTATTATTTTAGGATGTTTCCTAGCTGAAGAGACTAAGCAGGTTTTGTCAGATCTTGAAGGAATGTTTTAATGAGATTTTTATTCCTTTATCTTTTCCTATAATTTTAAGCTTCAATCAAATTTCGGTTTCTTTGGGAATCATAATATGTTACTGACACTAATTATTTTATGTTTTCAAAGGATATTATGCTGACTATATTAACCAAAACAGGTTTCAATCCTTAAATTTTTTAGGCATGATACTTTCTTCTGCTCAAGGGGCTTATGCTTTTTTGGAGCTTTTGGTTGGTCCAGCATATGTACAGGAGCAAAGGTCCAGAATAAATATGCAAATGAAGTCAGTAGTATTCTAAACCAAATAATTGATATATATACTTGATGCATGGATAAGTAATCAATTGCATCAGCTGCTGAGGACTTGTACATCATCACAATATTTAGGAAATATCTAGAAAACTATTCTCCAACCTTTTGATTAGAACACTTTGTTTGTTCATTTGTACTTTTTTGTTGATTTCTTGTTCATCATATTCAACGCTTTTTTGTTGTGGTGATGAATTGTGCAAGTAAAAATATTTCTCTTCTATTTTACGCTGAAGCAACCATTCAGGTACTAAAGAAGCCAAATCGAGCTTTTGGGGCGTTGCTGGGGAATTCAACTAAGAGACAAGAGGAAGTACGATCCTAATAAAAGAGTGTCTTGTGACGTTATTAAATTTAAAATTCTCCTTTATTAAATTTAAAATTAACCTGCTTCATCACTGGCTTCTTAAGGTAAATAATAGTATGTGTGCTTGCATGTGGAAGTTGTATGATATATACACTTATTTGGCTTGAGAATTTGACAGGCAGTAGAATTTTGAAACATCGTGAATGGTCCTAGGATTTTTGTGATATTTCCATGGGCGGAGGTCGGGTCTTAGTTGGTTTCTTCTTCAGGATCATGAAAGTTCTTTTTACCTTGTCTGTTTTTAGGAACATGAAGAAACCAAACTAGAACAGATAAAATCTTTAGTGAATCTTCCGTTCTATACATTCTCAGGAAGGGATGAACGGTTGCAATCAGATGTTATAGAATCTGCTAAGCCATTGGAGGTTCCACAACAGGCAGAAGCTGTTCCTACTCCTGCGACTGGCTCAAAGATAGGAAACGTTATTTTGTTGAGTGATAATTTGGATATGGAGGAATCTGGAAATGGTGAGACAGAAGCTCTTGCTAATGATCCGCTGAAACAGCATGATAACACAACAGGTTCTGTTGAGGGAATTGATGAGGAAGATGTACCCATGTCTCTCTCTGATCTGTCCTTCAGCTTCCAGAAGTGATTTCTAGCATCAAATCAAACACGAAAATCCAAAGCAGCTGGTAAATCTCAACAGTTGGGATTTCCGGTAGGTGAAACCCTTCCAGTTTGAAGCTGCATGAAAGCAGGTAAAATTCGAGGAAGATAACAGGAGAGAAAAAACCAAAGAGCAGGAGCTTCTTATCTTAAATTATTATTATTATTATTATTATTATTATTATTATTATTATAAAATAGAGTAAAAAATGCGAGATCAACTTCATTTTTTACCAATTTATTGTTGTGTACTTGAATTTTTAACATTTTGTTATTATCTTCTGGTTAGGAATTTGAAAAAGAAATGTGTTTTTTAGATTACAGTTTGTCTTCCTATATGAAGCTGAAATTAGCAAAAGGCTTTATTAAATCCTTTTATTCATAGAAGCCTTTCGGGTTGTTCTTGGCGAGGAAGGGGTGTCTCTGATACGGGCACTTGGGTTACATGGCCGTTTGTTGTCTAGATTTTCTGATGAAAATTGTGATAGAACAATTTAAAAAGTGAAACAGAAATCAGATTTCTATATTTCAGTTCATGATTGTGATAAAGTTTACACCTATAAATTTTCAATTTGAATTCATGCATAGCTTGCATAACTCAAATATTGATTCATGTGAACATTTACTTAGTCAATTACCTCTTATTAATTGTGGGATTACACTTTGTTTAGCAGAAGTAAGCAATGGCCACCAGCATAACTTCGGGAATTGGACTTCTGCATGACGAGCCTATTTTCTGTCTGGTATTGGCATCCCAAAATGCATCCAGAAAGATCATTTTTGGTATGGTACAAAGGCCTCCGTGTTATAATTTACTTTATGGAGCTAAAGAGGAACAATAGAGATTGGTATTCTAATAACTTTACCTCTGGTTTATTGGTTTAGACAGATGAAAAAACATATGCTAAACATTATTTGAAGGAAAATTTACTAATCTAGAAGATTTTCTTCTAATACTAATTAGTGGTAAGCTTATTTATTATTTGAAGGAAAACTTACTAATCTAGAAGATTTTCTTCTAATACTAATTAGTGGTAAGCTTATGTATTGTATTTAGCATAATCCATTTCCTATTTTGTTTATTTTCCGAAAAGAAATCTTATCTTATCATATCATGTTCAGCTTCTCTGCTTGCTAAGATTGATCATAGCTAGTGAAAACTTGTTTTTCTGTTTATATTTTTCTGAAAGATTCTAGAATTACTTATTCCCAATGTCTTGTGGATTCATTCAAGTAGCCATTTCCAATCTCTAGCTAATGAGAGTCAGCATAGGCACCACAGGAGCAATCATATCATGCTTGAGAGATGGTTCTATAAAGTGTTTTGATTTCTCTGTTATTGGCAGTGGAATAGCTGGCCTTCAGTATGCTCTTGAGGTTGCAAAACATGGAACTGTTACAGGGATAACTAAGGCCTATCCCCATGAGAGCAACACAGATTATGCACAGGGTAGCGCCAGTCTTATTGTGCCGTCAGATTCAGTAGCACATGTTGGATGCAATAGTGGCTGGAGCTTACCCATGTGATGAGGAGACTGTTCGAGTAAGTTGTCGAATCAAGTCCTTCTCATTCTCTATTTTATTTTATTTTTTTGTGTCAGAACACACAATGACTTTTCCGACCGAGTGTGTTGTTTTACCTGAATTGCTTACTCCTCCACGCCCTCTTAAAAACATTCAAATGATATGAAACATTGCCTTTGAACTTTGATGAGTTTAGCCCCAGTCTCAACTATAAGAGCAGTAGTAATCAAAACAAAACCAAAAACATGTAAAGCACCCATATAGATTTCTAGCAAGGTGACCTTTTACATATATGGATTATCCAATTTTAGGTAGGCTGATAAGTGGTTGAAGGGGGGGGTAGGTTAATAAGTGGCTGAGGGGACAAGTGAGAGTACCATTAGGCTTGGAATGAGGTTATTTCCAACATCAATGTTTAATTGATTTTCCATGTAATAATTTATGTTCAAGACCTGTGAAGCTCAGACACGGAAAAAATGGAGGAGTACCCGTGTTGACACGACACGATTACGGGTATGGGATCCAGACTGGATCCTACAATTTCAAATTAGACACGGCTGGAAAAAATAGCCACTGTTGCGTGAAGAAGAAGAAGAAGAAAATACTTTGCGGGTTGCGAAGAAGACGAACAGGACAGAAAACTAGCTGCGTGCAATGATGAAGAAGAAGAAGACTGAAGACTTGGGCTTTTAAAATGGGTTATTAAATTGTGAACTGGTGCAATGAAGAAGAAGACAGAAGACCTGCGCTTTTAAAATGGGTTATTAAATTGTGAATTGGGCTTGTAAATTGGACTCTTAAATTTAGATTCGGGACTTTTTTTGGGCTATTCACATGTGAAAATTACATCCAACCCTACTTTTAAATTATCAAATTCAAAAATGAGGTGAAACATGTATAAATACAAATATCAGGTATTAATTAATTTTTATGACTAATTAATAAATTAAAATTAAATTAATTATTCAAACACATCTCAATCATACACCACTTTCAACCGTAATTATATCCTCCCCCGCCTCCCTCTCTCTCTCTCTCTATAATCCACCATACACAATACAGGCAGCTCCCCCATTCCATAGCACCCTCTCCTACAAAACAGAGCACTGGAGATTCCTTCACCCACGGCCACACCTAGTGCCTTCGACCTTCGTCTCCGTCTCTACTTCCATCTTCACCAGCGATGCCCTCACTCCACTGCTTCAATGTAATAGACTCTTACCTCATTCAGCGGCAACGCATCTCCGGCCGATCAATCAGCAATCCAAGACCACCAGAAGCACCGCAGAACTGTGGGGAACACTCGCTTGAAGTGTGGGCTGGAAAGGCGTTCGACGGCGGTGCGAATCGACCGGAGAAGGTAAGTGACAACCGGAGCTTTAAACTGAAATTCCCGCCGGTAGGGAGCTCCAATCAACGAACGGTTTGCGATCTGGCATTTGAGTTGGTAGGTGGTGGTGGTAGGCGTATGCGATGTGATCTCTTCTTGTTGTTAGATAGAATCCCTTTTGTTGTGCTGTTCAGTCGTGGCGTTGGCGATGGTGGTTTATTTTGTGTGTGCGGGTGGGGGTGGTGGTGGTGGTGGTGGTGGAGGAGGAGTGATTTTGTTTTTGGAATTTGTAAATCATGTGTAGTTTTGCTGCCGGTGGTGGCGGTTGCAGTAGCGTAGGTGGCAGCGTGGCGGAGGCGGTGACGATTGTGGTTGTGGCGGCGACGGTGGGTGGCGGGGTGGTTGCAAGCGTTGATGGTCTAAGATGTCGACTTTATAAATGTGACCTACTAATTGATAATTTGTGACCAAGAAATAAATAAATGTGACCTAATAATTTGATATTTGTTACTAAAAAAAATTTTGACCTAATAATTTGATAGGTTGTGACCTGAAAAATGTCAGGATTGGCTAATTTGACATTTTTTGTGACCTACTGATTTTATAATTTGTGACCTTGAAATCAATTGTAACTTAAAAATCTTGTCATATAAATAAATTTGTTTTTGTGACCTGAAATTTTTTTGTGACCTACTGATTTTGTAATTTTTGACCTTGAAATCAATTGTAACTTAAAAATCTTGTCCTATAAAAAAAATTGATTTTGTGACCTAAAATTATACAATATTGTGACCTCAACATATATAATTGCGACCTAACCCTTGATTTTAGACATGTAACTTGAAATTCGTAGTTTGTGACTTGGGATTTTACAATATTGTGACATTAATATTTTAATTAATAAAATATTAATGATTATTTAATTTATCTTAATTAAAACCTGATTTTTGTAATTATATATGTTTCACCTCAATTTTGAAATTTGCATTTATAACTACCTTATTTATGTATTTTTCCCTATTCACATTTTAATTTTAAATTTATTATTCAATTTCGTACTTTTTTTTCTTTTTTTTTTATTTTTATTTTTGTCATGTTATTTTATACATTGTACAATTTATTTTTTATTTTAATTTTAATATGTGAAATTTGAGAAAAGAAAAGGTTAATGTATGAAAAACCATACCCACGTAGTCGTGTCCAAAAGAAAGACCATGGAGTCGTGTCGCCTCTATTTTTTAACACAATCATTACAATTTATAAACAAATTTATAAATAATACAATTTTCTAAATTACTTTTTAACCATATACATTTCTTTTTCCACTTTTTAATAACACATTTTATCTCGAAAACATAAATAAACAAATTTATAATTACTGCATTGTTACCGAACAGAGTCTAAATGACCATATCTGTATTATTGGTAATTGGAACTCAGGAGTCTACAAATTGGCTCTGACATTTGTATGAATTGAATCATGTTCACAATCCATTCGTAAAGAAAACAGCTAAGCAAGGCCTAATCGGTCTAACATGAAAAAGAAATTTCATGCCTCGACTAATTGGTCGATTAAATATGATTTGATGAAAGTTCATGTTAAAAATGAATTGCACAAATCTTTATAGAACTACCACAAGATTTTGTTGACTAACTCAATCCCAACACGTAGACAAAAACTATACAAGTTATGTGGGTTGAAACTCTTATAATCTTCCCCAAGTCAATTACATCACCACAAAAAGGGCCAAGAGCAGTGTGGAATTCCTCTCAATGCTCCAATGACAAGCAGCCTAAAGCTTTCAGGTTTTGGTAGTAATAATCCCTCTGAAGATGCAAAGTCATATGGATCAGTAATGGGTGCTTACAGTTCATGGCCATTACAGGCATGAAATTTCTTGCAGCATAATAAGGCATGTCACCTTAGGCATAACTCTTCAGAAGTTCATCATAACAAGGGTTCTTACATAGTTACATTACATAGGATTAACTGATTTAGTACTTCAGGTTATAGTGTCTACACTGGCTCCAATCTTGTCACTTGCGCGCGCGTGCGCGCGCACACACACATTACTTCCAGAACCTTAAAGCTCAACTCCATTACATATCAGATAATATTAACATGATAAAAGAAAAGATGCGATGCAAGAAACATGACACTGCCAATAATTCGATTAATCATACAATGGAGGGAAATTAGTTCCTAATCTCATCCATGAAATAGAACTTCCAAATTTTCAACATAGAGGGACCCCTAAAAACATAAAAATGTGGCAGTGGAAACAGAAATAGATGAAAAATAGAGTTAGAATTGCTTATGTAAATGACAATATCCATCTCCCTTGCAGGCATATACTGCATCACGGCAAAGACGCCAATATTCTTTCCAAGGAAGGACCATCCATGGAATTTTTGGAGGAAGAGCAGTTCCTGGAGCAGATGGAACACTGCAGATGGAAAAAGTGAATATAATAAGCAAACCATCCAGAAAATGAGGCAGGGGAAGGAAAGATTTATGAAGGCAAAGCATTAGTAACCTTCTCCCGGTGAGAACTCCATAAGCTAATGAGGCAATAGATGACCTAGAAAATGCTGAATGAATACATCTGTAGTGCGGCGATATTACTTCACCTGAAATATTTATTCAACAAACTAATATACTATAAGGCTCTGTTCTGTATCACTGTAGTAGCAATTATAAAATTGTTTATTTATGTTTTTTTAGGTAAAATGTGTGGTTAAAAAGTGGAGACAGAAAATATGTGTGATTAAAAAGTGGTTTAGAAAATTGTGTTGTTTATATTGATTTATAAATTGTAATGATTGCGTTAAAGAATAGATGCTAAACCATATTTTTGAATGTTTACAAAATCATTTATGCACACTCTTGACTGCATGAAAATAGAAGGCAGGTGTGTGCACGTGTGCAGACAGACTTGCAAAAATGAGTACGGATAAATATAGCAAAACCTAAATAAAACCTAGGGGAAAAATAAACATCAGTAGCCAAGTATAAGGAATTTATATGGGGAAATGCAAGGCAACTGACAACAGTATAATTTTTTTATTTTTTTTAATACAACAGCTCACGCTAACAAACATGTCAAGCAAGATTTATGGCAATTGCAAAAGGTGCTTAAACCATCTGATTTAGACACTCAGGTTGACAGCTGCAAAATGATTTCTACACTAGCCACTAGAAAAGAAGTCCAGCGATATAGTTCGTTTTTGCTTTTGCTCTGCTATGGCATAATTGTAAGTCAAAAGAATATTCATAATACAGCTCAAGGCCTTACCTAAGCTCAAATAGTTGCTGTGAATAAATGAAACCAAGACACTGGATTCACTGCCACTAGTATCAGTTGTTTTTTGCAGATTCCCACTGGATGAACTAGTTCTCGACAGAGATCTAATCTCTGTGTAATGAATGGCAGTTTGTTCACAAGATAAAATTTCGAACCAAATCCCAGATGGAAATCTTTTCTTCCTGACTAACCAAAGAAAGACTTTGGCATACGGAGTGGCATGAATTAAAGATATAGCAACCTCAACAACCATGCAGATAAAGCTCATGGCTGTTTTCAAAATGGTGAAGAAAATATAAAATGCAGATGTGGTTGGTAGCAGAAGTAAAAGTAGTGTAAACAGAAGAGAGCCAACTACATGTTGCTCCACACTGTAGTCATAGCTATCTAATCTCTGACGTAATGAATTCCATTTCCCACCCCTGCAATAAATTCAGCGATTCTATGAGTGGATGAAACCATCAAAAAATCATAATATCTCCGAAGTATATTATATACAAGGTCAACTCAAACTGGAAAATTCTCAAGCAGTCAAGAAAATCTGCATTAATAGCACAAGCACAAGTTTGTACATAAATAAAACCCAAAATAGAAAAAGCAATTGAATTAATTGATATATCAGTGATTAAGTGTGCTCTGCAGATATGAACTGAACATGTTAAACAATGTTTCTTATTCTGTTTTATAACTTGATCAGTGTTGAAATACGAGGATGAAAATGTAATTGTATTTCTTGATTATGAAAGTGTTACAAAGCAATGTATAAATAGAAACCTAAAACACATAATTGCCTACTAGTCCCTACACTATTCTAAACTAGTATCTTGATCCTTACAATATTAATACAACATTTCAACACTCCCCCTCAAGTTGATGCAAAGATAAACATCAACTTGAAAATAATGTAAACAACAAACTTGAACTACAACTTCAAGTAAATAACAAAGTGCTCCCCCTTTCTTCTAATTTCAATAGTCTTCTTGGACGATGCCATAAGGAATGATCAATTTGGACACATTAAAATCCACAACCCGTAAATAACGGAATCCTTAATCCGGACAGAAAGGAAAGCCAACAGAAGGAGACGTAAACCAGTCAAGAGAATCGCCTGATCATCAAGGTCGACCTAACAAAGAAACTGATCTTACGAATAAAAGGCTAATAAAAAGACACCAAGAAAGATAGAGAAATTGGAAAGCTAGGGGCTGAATTCCACAAATTGAAAGACTGGGGACTGAAATGCAAATTCTATAAAATCAAGGACCAGATCAAGGGACCAAAATGCAAATAATGAAAGTTCGGGATTGAAAAGAACTTTCAAGAAAGTTTAGGGACTATATTGATGAAATAAAAAAGATAAGGGGCTGGAATTGTAAAATTTGAAGGTTGAAGGGCTGAAATGAAACTTTTGGAAAGTTGAGAGTCCAACTTGTTCAAATCGAAAACTTTGAGGGCAGAATTGGGCAATAAACAACTCAACGAGACAACAACCCAATAATGGGTCCAATATCAATATAAGCCCAATAAACCAACTCAACACTCCCCAAACTTTAGGCCCAAATATAACAATCTAATAATCAGCCCTTAATCACCAAGCCCAAATATATACCAAAAATATCCAAATATAATAAAAACAATCCAAATGGAGGCCCAACTAAATATATCAGCAAACACCTTTTCCCATCCAACCCTACTGCACGTCTACGCCTCTCTCTCCCTCAACAGCCTACAACCCAGCCACCACCATCATCTTCATCACCGCGCCTCCATCTTCTCCAACTTCCCAGCCGCCGCCGCCGTCGGCTTCCCTCTCTTTCTCTCCCGCAGCCGCCGGCAGTCAGCCCTCATCTCTACCTCACTACTGCTGCCATTCTACCGCCAGTTCCTTCTTCTCTACTGGTACTCACCCGCCTCTCTCCACCACCGGGACTTCACATTGCTACCAAGCAACCACCTTTTTCTCTCCCCCTTCTTTGCATTACACACAGCCCAGTCCACCGGCTCCACCAAATCACTTTAGTCCAAAACCGACCAGAAAACCAACACTCCATTGCCTCTGCAGATCCGCCACACCACCTGGTCGCTACAACACAGCGCCCTTCTGGCGACCCATCTCAACCACCCACATCAACGTTAAACACAACAACCTGGTCCCTGTGCCTGTAACACAACGACCTTCCGCAAACCAAGCACAAAACCCAACACCAAACATCAGCACCAGAAACAGCCAACTCAGCCGCAGCTCCAAGCAACGAGCCACACATTCAACAGCAGCTCAACACCATCGCAGTGACGCAGCCAGCTTCATCCCTCACCGAGAACATCCAACGCCACAGAATGGAACTCCTTTTAGAATGGAAAAAAAAAAAAAACAAAACAGACATAACTTGGCCGCGAGCTGCCGTGCCGCCGCGAGCGGGAGGCAAACTCACGAACCCTAACCAAGATCGATTTATTGCTCTGATACCATGTTGAAATACGAGGATGAAAATGTAATTGTATTTCTTGATTATGAAAGTGTTACAAAGCAATGTATAAATAGAAACCTAAAACACATAATTGCCTACTAGTCCCTACACTATTCTAAACTAGTATCTTGATCCTTACAATATTAATACAACATTTCAACAATCAGAAACAGAAAGTTATTTTTCTGTTATCCTTTGATATCCTCTTCAAGACATCAAAACCCCTATGAAAAATACAGGCTAGGAGGATATTGCAAATATCATGCCCAAACCTAGCATCCCAAAATAAAGACTTCTTCCTTTTCTTTTGGGGGCCCTACATTACCCAAAACCCTTTCATCAACTTAAACTGCTTTTGCAATACGCCAAGAAAAATGGTTGTTATCAAGACAAGATTCAATTGAATACAATTTTTCAGATGCCATTTTTTGCACAAGTTTTAGAATTTGCCTCAACATTAGAAATTGCTAGTAGATGCAGTCCTAACCACAATGGCAATATAATAAAAACCAAAAGATTCTACATCTTTAAGCTAAACAATTTACTATAAACACATAAATGATGATTGCCAAATAGCATAAGAGGGATTTTACCTGAAAAGGCGCCACAAAGCTGCTATCGCCTGTATCTGCTGTGAATAGACAAGTGAAAGGAATGAATGAAGAGTCAAAACATGAGTGGTAACTAGTGATATTACATCGATAATCGCAGCTGCTGTCACTGTTGAACCAAGAAGAATCCCACATATAGCAAGTCCTTTTATAAAATGAATGAAGATGAAGCCCATAAAAAACCAAAGAGTGGACCATATTTGAATTGCATTAAGAGATATCATGCCAAGAATTCCAGCAAGCTCAGTATTCAATTTGAAACCCGCTGGATTTCCCATCAGCCATACACAACCAGTACGCAACCAATAGTCTGTGATGTCATTAGCAAAGTTTGAAACCCATTGACAAGCACATTCCGCCTGGAACCACAGTGCAAGACCAAGCAAATTTCCGATAAGAACATCAACTACAATGCTAGACCACATTGAGTGCTTATGTAATGCAGCTTTCTCCGCAAATTCAACACATGACCGGGACCTAAATAACAGCCAAAATTACAATGTGTATGTAATAACCCATTCCCCAAAAAAGATTAAAATAATTGCAAAAATTATGCAGGATATAAGCAAAAGTGACAAAACAAATATAAAAGTTCCAAAAACCTCCAACTGCACAAGTCATTTTGTCATTAGGTTAAAAAATGAAACAGCAGGCTTCTTTTCTTTCCAGGAATCCGAATCTGTGAACTGATGTATGGTTTAACCACTGACTGAAGTCAGAAATAAACCAAGATGACATTTGAGAATATATTTTTGCTCTTCAAATGAATTCATGATAAGATGTTACATGTGCACGTTGAGATTACCTACCAACTTTGTTTGGTGGAAAACTTGCAAGTTCTTTCTCATCTCAAAGATGCTATATGAATATGTACATTTATAGATATACCTATATATCTACAAAATTATGTATTTGAACCCATACAGATGCATAGGAAAACAGACAAGCTTGAGAATTATAAGTAGAAGTTCATAACTAACTATTGTTTGGATTTAGCCACAAAATAATTGTTAACAGGACTCCGGCAATTAGCGTGTACTACTCCGATTCTGCTGCCAACCTTACATGTATGCAAAAAGTAATATAACTAATACATTAACGGTAAAACTATAGTGTCCATATAAGTATGCGAATCTACATGTCACACAAGAATTGAATTCTCAAATAAGCTAATAAATATGTCTTCTACATTACGCAAAGCAATATAATCAGATCAGACTTTTATTCCAAGAAGCCACATGACCATTTTACCTTATAATATGATCCTGGAGAAAGATTGGCCAATACAACAACTGAAAGCAGCGAATTTGAATATTTTTTCGAGTATTGCTGAATACTTTTTCCAGTGTGATATATATAAAGGATTGTAACACACTATTATAAAGAACATGGAGAATCTGAAGAATGATATAGAAAAACGTTGCTAGTGAAGCCACTGATGCAGCAAATAGTTTCCATGAAAAGGTACTGAACCTGACAGATCATAGAAAAGTTGTTATAAGTACCAGGGATTAAAGGTACCAGGGAAGAGAGACCAGAAATTTAGAAGAACATTACAAACAAACAATGTGAAAAAGTGAGGCAGATCTTCCAGCATGAAGATTTCCCTGAAAGAACATTCTAGCGGCCATGGCACTGTTCATTGCTAGGATCACGGCATCCTGTGCGCAGGAAAGAAAATCAGCAGGTTCGTAAAATGCCAATATGTTTATGCATGAATTGGTAAATATTATTACCAAGTCAAGGTATGGGTCCTTTTGATGAAGATCTTCAAACCACTTGGGTTTCTTGCAAGAAGATTTTACTTGGCTGAATAACCTTTGACTACCCAAGGAATAATGATGACCACCAAAAGTAGGAATATCATAAACTACTACCTGAATTTATTTGTGAGGCAAGTTAAGAGAGCAACACACAAGGGGCAAGGGACGAGGAGGGAAAGCATGTAGCACAGGTGAACATGACTTACATACATGGAGATTCAACTGGGACATTTCCTTTTCCCAATGTACATGATCCAGTTTAGGGATCAGTTCAATTTTTCTGTTAACCATTCTAGAAAAACCATGTACAAGCTTGACCCATGGATTGTTTTCTAGAGTAGCAGTTCTACACTGCTCTAGTAGCCCATAAAGTTTGTGGCAACCACAGCTCCATCTTCCATGGTTGCCTTCATGAATATTTTGGCTGCACATCAACTTTTGCTTATCACTTGAGGAGAAAATATGTTTCTCTCTATCATTTTCATCCCTGGGAAACTGACCATTGGCACCGACCTCTGCATCATAATAGCCCAGCAGGGAGAACATACATTTATCTTGAAGAAATGCAGGCATATTTTGATTTGTCTCATGAAGGATTCCCTGTCACAAAGAAAAAAAGGATGTAAATAGAGGTAGTTCAATCACGTAAATATGAAGTGCTCAGAAAATGATGAAACTTGAGTGATTTCAGATGAAACACAAGATTCGACAATGGCCCAATCCCGTTTGCAAACTAATGTGTACTCTTTGGAATAATACATGTCAGTCAACAAAGCATGTGAGAGCAAATTACATGATGAAGGTCATGGAGGTTATAGTTTATCAATGACTGAAGCATTTTGTAACCAATAAACAAAATAATATAATCTAAATTATCCAATAGATTTTTCAGCAATGCGATCTCTACCGTCAAGGGAATACTCTATCAAGTTTCAAGTAACTTTTTGAACAAGGATGGAACTTTATGGACTCTTGATTTCCAAAGTTCAATATCAACTAGAAGCATGCCGATGCTCTAGGCATATCAGCCTCACTGGTCTGGCAGCAGCTTTGTCTGAGCAGAGTCTCCGCCAGAATCTCTTCCCCCGTGACTTCCTCATATTCCAAATCCCTGCCTAGGAATACCTTCTTTCCTTTCTGGAGAGAGAGAGTTGAAATACGGGAAATGGAACTTTCTTAAAAATGAATTTATTGAAGAAGAAGAGAAAAAGAAACGACAATGTAGGATTAGGGGATCTTGAAACTGGGCACTGCTGGAGTAGATGAAAGAGAATGGAGGGTACTATGGGATTTCTACTTATTATAAGACTGCTTCAAATAAATTAATAAATTAGGTCTTACATTTTCTCTACATCTAGCGAAATTAATTCCTCTGAAGTTTATCAACCTGTTATCATTGTGTGTATGTACATAGACTTCAAATACTTTAAAAATCAATATTAAGAAATTTAAATTTTGGTTTAGGTTTTATGATGAAACTGAGTTACGAAGAAAAGAGAAAAGAGCTCTTATTTAGAAATTTCCTGGATGAAGTGCTTCAGAAATTGTCTGTTAAATGGAAATTACTCAACAAAGGAAATTTGCTGTTTCATCCTGAATGCCAAAATCTCCTTTTCATTACTGGTATCTGGTTGATCAGGTGATTAGCAATCATTCAAAATTCAATATGTTACCACATTTAAATGTTGCTCCAACCACAAAAGTTTATCTCATTTGTTTGTTACAAGAACTGCTACTGCTATAATCTGGGATCATTTTATTCATATTTTTGGTATTCACATCCAGGAAACCTTCAGTCATGGTGCAAGGTTATTTTCTGGGTATTATATCTTTCACCTAGTTGTGCACAAATTATTGTTCATATACTCAATTTTCGGTTTCTTTGTACAGGGAAAAATGACGCAAAATATGGGCACATTGATATGAATCCACAATATATTATCCAAAGGGATAAAAGATAAGCTATAGAGATTCAGGTTGCAGAGCCATTGAGATGTGGTCAAAGGAATGGTGATTTTTATACAGTTAAAGTTTCATGTATTTTAATCCATCTATTCTTGCTAAAAGAAAAGACAGACTAATACTTATTCTTGGATTAGTCCCCAAATGGCATTCTTAAATTAAATACTGATGCATGTAGCAAAAGAAACCTGGAGGATTATTATGTAATCATCTTGGAAGGTTCTCTTAGCATAGTTTGACTATTTGATTTTGGTTCTGACCTTGTGGCTGAGTTGAAAGCACTTCTTGAGGGTCAGAGGCATTATTGTAGGCAGTGTTCTAAAAAGCGTGAAGCGTGACGAAGCGTGAAGCCCAAGAGTCAAGCTTTTGAAGCTTAAGCTGGAGTAAGCGTTAAAAAGCGTTTTTCAATTCCTAAATATTTGATTTAAATTTTACCCATACTTGAACAAGTAAAAAAAAAAGGAAAAAAAAAAATAGCAGCTGCGCGCATCGGGCACGCTTAAGCGCGCACAATGCGCGCTTAAGCTCGCTTCAGCACGCATTGTGCACGCGCTTTTTAGAACAAAACTTTCAAAAACGCGTTTTTCTCGCTTTTCGCCAAAGCGACGCGCGAGAGGCGCGCACTGTGCGCGTGTTTTAGAACATTGATTGTAGGTATGGGTATTCAAATATCTGGGTTGAAATAGACTATAATTGCTATCCAATGTTTGCATGTGGTCTAAATTATAATTTCTGGTTGGTGAAGTCCAAGTTCATTAAATACATGTTTCTCGGGAATCTAATGAAGCAGCTAACTTTTTTAATAATGAGTGTAGCATCGGAAGAGTTCTAAGGCCCTGTTTGATTACACAAAATTTTCCATGGAAAATGGAATATGTTTTCCAATTCTCACTTTTGGTTTGTTTGTTTGACAAAATTTTCCATGTAAAACTTTTTCCGCAGACCCCACTTTTTCTTCCATTTTCCTTGATTTGGTGGAAAAGATTTTCTTTGGGTTTTGGTGGAAAAATGTTTTCCATGATAGATGAAAAATGATTTTGGACACGTTTAATCAATTTTGTTGTTGCTAATTGACTTATTTTCTTTCCAAAAAATAACATTATCATCATCAAGTACAAATATATTTAAAAAGTAAAAAAAAAAAATTTTTTTATTAAAATAGCAAAAAATTACTTTATTTTCCATGGAAAATAATGTCAATCAAACAACAAAAGTTGGAAAATTCCCTACTTTTTCCACCTAGAAAATTAAACCAATCAAACACATTAAACTTCTAATTCCCAGTAATTCAATTACCTAGAATTCAATTCCCTGGAATTCATTTTCTTTGCACCCAAATTCCACCCTCGCTATCAAACGGACCCTAAGTTTCTTTACTCTAGTTCGTCTTACAGGTAGTGTCAAAGTATTCTCAAGCTCTGATCATATTTCCCAGTGTTTGTGCATTGTAATGGTTTTCTTCATAGATTGCAATAAGGAAGTACCAACTCTAGATTGCTTTGATTCCTTAGAGGAATTGTCTTCAACATTATCTCTATACTCTCTTCTTGTACTTCTGAAGATGAGGTTTGGCATCCCTCCCTCAGTGTATTTTAAATTAATAAATGGGTAAAAGTCGATCAAATCCCCAAAACCAATGGAATTGGTGGTTCTTTTCTTTTTCTCATAAAAGGTGATACTCTTTACTGCATAAGAATTTATGGAAAAATTATATGAATTTATTTTATTATTTAACTTTTCTTTTTCTCTTAAAAGGTGATACTCTTCACTGCATAAGAATCTATGAAAAAATTATATGAATTTGTTTTATTATTTAAGAAGATATGTTTATAGTTCTCAGATGAGGTCACTCTCAAGAAATGATCGCACATCTTTGATGTATTCTCAGCTCCCCATATAGAAATTACCTCCACATTATGGGGAGGAGAATCGGTGCATTGATTGCACAATTACACATTTTACAGTTATTTATTTCGGTGTGCGGGTTACACATCAAGGCTGGTGATAAGCAATAGCCCTCTAAGGAGGAAATCTATTTAAAAATTACACAAGCCACCTTAAAATTGAGCAATGCAATCTCAAGTTACACCATGGTAAATTCAATACAGGTTGTTCGTAAACATTTTGTTAAAAACGGCCGTGCTATACACCCCGCAAGGTGTCCTAGAATGGAAAAACTTGAAATGGGTTTTGGGTTATACATCTCCGAAATTTCCAATTGGTAAGAAACAAAATCCCGGGCATAAACTAACTTGTACTATCCCAGTAAATTGAACCACATAAAACTGCATCAATCAATTACAAACAGCTAAAACATTCAATAGAACACATAAACTGAAAATTCGAAGAGGGAGGTGATCACATACTGGGAGGAGATTTAAATCCGGAGCCACTGAGGAAGACAATTCTGCCTCATCGAAAGCGAAAGCAACAATGATATCGAGCGAAGAAACTGAAGTGGAAAAAGACCAACCAAATAAGAAAGTGGAACTGCGGAGTTCATCTTTAGAGCAAAGATAAGCCGGCCACCATAGCCTGCACTTCCTTCTTCTCATTTTTATCTCATCGCCATTATATACTCCTTCCTTGATTCGTCAATGAGATAAACTACTATACCGAGGTGAAATTCGACCATAGGCTATTACTACAAATTTAATGACAAGTGAATATGGCAAAGTAGAATTGAACTGCAAAATAATATCAATAACGATTAGTGAGAACATAGTTGCTCGTAACATATAAAGTCAAGACCACAGTTAATGAAGAATGTAAAAAATAAAATGTGAAAGGGTCATTTTTTGTTGTAAGCATGAAGTTCTCAGTTTTTTACCAACTGGGAACAAATATTGAAGAACAATATCGAGTAATTGATGTAACACGGAAATAATAACAACCTCGACTTTTTTGTACCTCAGAATTGGATGGGGAGGATGGTTTTGAGGATATTATAATAATGTCATTTGTAGACACTTCTATGGAGCTAATGCTCTATACATTTAAAGGATGTTGACTAAGTAACCTTTTCAATTATGAAGGTATCAGAATCATTCATTCTTGGTAAGGATACTCATATTAAAGAGTTTCATTTGAAGCCTACAAGAATTTCTTGCATTTCTTACATTACATAAACACCATAATCATAAGATCCATCCTGGGTGTAAAGTTTGATATTTTGTGCATTTATTAGGATATAACTAATATCTTGAGCAATAAAACACCCACCCGTCTTAACAAAGACTCATTGTATAAATAGGGGCGGATCCAGGATTTCTTATTGGACCGAGCTGAATTCAGAGAGGAGTGACAGTGCAGGGGATAGGAAGGGGTGCGAGCCCCTCCTATGGGGTTCAAGGGGCAGCGTCACCGAAATTTTTCCCAACCCTAAAGAAATAAGGTAGTGAATTCAAAAATCAGAAGGCCTAGAACATAAGTCCGTATGTAAAACACCCAAATAGACACCCAAAGAAGCTGTAAAGAACAAACTCGAAATCTGCCTAAAACTAAAATTGTAATTAGAATCTGTAATTTACAGCCTAAAACCTTAAACGGTTAAACCAATATCATTTATAATCTACATCATATTCTCGAAATCAAATAACATTCTAAAAATCAGATAAATTAATATCTAAATCACAATAATCTAAAATTGACCAAACCCAAATCATATTTTCTAATCACATTCTCAAAATCAAATTCAACTGACGCACTAACTTGCTAATTATAAAAATGACATTCACACAATTCAAATGACACGCACTGACATTCAAATGACATTCCCCCAAATCAAATGGCATTCTCTAAATTAGGAAGTTAGCCCTAACCTAGCCTGCAATTGCAAATATGCGATTAAAGAACCAAATAACCGAGATTATTGAAATGGAAAGGAAAAAGTTAATTTTCCAGACCCCCTGCAAATTGCAATTGAGAAAAGATTAGAAGAACGGACCCTAACCTGCGGAGAAATCGGGGACGGCGGAGGAATTGGGTAATGGGAATTTTACTGTTGTAGAATGAATGAATGATGCAGGACGTGAAATTTGGGCTACATTTGATTGCTTAGAATTGAGAAAGGGACTTCGCATATAGAACATTCGTTTCAACCCCCAAAAAACTGATAACTGGTCATCCAATCTGGTAGAGCTGAACTGGGAACTTACGAAGCTCTCTTCGAGGATTAATCGGATAAAATATGGACACCTGAATCATTAGAAAATCACAATTTTTCTAATTGTAATAATTCAGATCCATACTCAATTCACTGTTTGTGGGCACGTTAGCATAGAGCAACCGGGAGAATCAGTATTAGTACATTCCAAAATTGTGAACCCGTTTAATATATTAAAATGGTATTGAATATGTTGCTCTACATAATTACATGAAGATTTTTGATGAGATGATGATCAGTGAAAAAGAAAAAAAATGGTATCCTACCTACCTTGTGGATGGATGCGCTATATCCAGCAATCTCTTGCTGTGAATTACATTTACATGTTTGGTGCTAATATTATATATATATATATACTAGTAAGATTTACGTGCGTTGCACGAAGCGATTTATATTTGTGTTTATTCGCGTGAAATTAGTAATGAAAAAAATAGTTATTTGTTTGTACACATTAAGATTGAAATATAATTTATTGTTTCAATTTGATGTGTTAAAATTAGGGAATAATTTATGGTATCAATTCGATGTGATTAATTTAAAGAACATAAAAAAATATTGTTTGTATATACATTTGAAAAAAATCAATCACAGTACAAATCAATGGTTAGGATTGCATTGCAACCTATTCTGATAGTTGGGATCAAAGACAAAGGGGACTATAACAAAAACAATATTAAACAGTCTCAAAGTCAATTGCTTTATATTTTCAACAAATTGCTTGTTTTCCTTAATGACAATTGCACGACCTAAACCACACATAACTACAATAACATCTAGGTCCCCAACATGTATTCTATCTGCCCTTCTCACCTTAAATAAATGACCCTGAATAAATGATATTAACTGCTTCTCAATATAATTCATACAAATACATGGCAAACACATTATTAATTCTATAATCTCCTTTCACAATCCATAACATCACGAAACTGAATAACGAAAATCAATGCCAATGAACCATATGCCCTTTAATTTGTTCATGAACTTTTAAAAAGAAAAGTCAATAGGACTAATTATTACTCTCTCAAGACATAATGGAAGGTTCTTACCACATGAATAATTTCAGAGCAAAAACTTAAAAATACGAAAGAAAATAAGAAAGATGAAACAAAGCTTACAAAAATAGTACCAGCAACAAGAACCGAGCCATGAGCGTAACTATAAGAGGAGCTCTGCCAAAGTTTTAGACAATGTTTCACAAATGGGTTTGATGTACTTGTGATGGTTTTCACATGGTCGGGTAATGCAACTGCAAATTTTGATGCATTTTTAGTTTATTCATCATCATAAGCTTCTGGGATGCACTTAGTTTTTTTTATTCTAATTCCAGTTTTGAAATGTAATGAAGAAGGGAAGAAGCAGCGTGGATAAATGTAGAATGAAATGTAGTCGAGACTCGGCCTTCTATGACCAAAAATGAAGCAAAACGAAGTCAAGTGCACCATTCACAAATAAAATATGTACCTCAATGATAGTTTTGAGTGTGCTTTATAGCCTCGTCAATACATTTGAGAGCAATGTCATATTAGCCAATCATGCAAATGCTGCACCAATAATTCTTGTTAGAAAAACCAAAAATCAAAAAGCAACAAAAACATTGCAAAATTCAAAATTAGAGTGATAGAAGCAAAAAATTTTACTGTTCCTTAACCACATCTTTTTCCTACAATATCCAAAAATAAGTAGTATAAGAGTGATAGAAGCAGTGTTGTGGAATCTGATAAAAAACAACAAATCACATCGAAAATTCTGAGTTTTCGAAAAAAACCCTTCCAATGTTCAACTCAAACACCAACAACAGTTCTAAAAAAATATCAACAAGCAAAGGCAAAAAGACTATTGTTAGATCATGAGTTCCAAATTAATGCAGGGAAATAGTAAGAATTATTGTTAATGCTCCAAAATTTATTGACTCAATCAAATGCCAAAAGTTTGGACATAAAATATTCATTGATCACACATTCGCAATCCACGTGAGAAATCGATTAACCTTGTATTAAATTGGATTAGAATCACCGGGAATTATATACATATCCTTGTCCATGCCTTTGGCAGCCTTCAACATACAATAAATGAGTTTGGCAGCATAAAATCAAATTCTAACGTAGAATGAACAATTATATATAATGGAGCACACATTCAAACAAAACATTGTTCAAAATTAAGGGCATTCTTAATCACAATACAACACGAAATAGAGCGTATCCGGTGACGTATCATCAACTACCAATTCGGCTAGCATCTCACCTCCAATGCACAAATAAAAAGGATGGTATCAAGCATCTTGCATCTTGATAGAAAAGTCACAACTTAAATATCTTGCTTCGATTAAAGAAAATAGCTATACTGAAGCAAACAAAACATTTAGCGATGATTTTATTTTTTTGGAACAAAACAACCTCAAAACAGGAAAAAAGAAAAGAAGAGAAAAAACTTCAAAAAAATAATTAACAGAACCTTAAACCACATAATACTTTCCACTTCCCCTGCTTTAGGACTGTACTGTAGCACTGGTGAAGAGTTAGCAGTAATGGTACTAAAGAATAGTCCTCTCTAGCCAACTTTTAACTGTTAACTTCATTGATAACCTGCTTTAGGACTATTTCGTAGCACTGGTGGAACTAACTATTAAAAAAATACTGTATTGATTCCAATGTAAAATATCACTTCACAAGTAAGTAAGAATGTATCATAAACTAAAAAGTATACTCAAAACCTTGATTTTTGCTTCTATGGAATTGTGGAAAATAACTTTAACATTTACATTTTTTTTTTGAAATGTAAGCTAGATACAATGAAATGGTGAATCTTTATTAAACTTTGGAAGACTGCCTTACGAATGTCAAATTGTGAAAGACTATCTCCTTTTATATTTGTTTCTTAAACGAAAATGTAAAATTATAAAATGAAGTTAGCCAATTTTTTTAATAAAAATATGGATCCATATTTATCCAGTCATGCTTTTTTCCCCCTTTGTCACATTTCCAATAGTAAAAGCTATAGTTTATTTATATGAATTTTTCCTTCAACAAAAACAAACAATTTAATTAGGATAATTTTACAATATAAAATTCAGCTAAATGTAAACATACTTGACTGGATAATTGCCCCCTGCAACCTTGAGAGTGTGGAATGAAATGTATAAGAAATAGTTGCTTTAAATACAAAATATATGTCCAAAAGAATCCCAAGGAAATAGATAGTTCCAAAAATGGCTTTACAACTTTGTTATGAAGACAAATTGCACATGCGGAATACAAATGAAAGAATCTAAAAATATGTGCATAGACGTATATGAGCTTAACATATGGCATTAAATAGTAAAAAAACCAGAACAAAAGGCTGTAAAATTTACCTGCAAATGAGTTTAGCCTATTGAAATGCATGATTTTTTGGAATATCATAATTCAAATGGCAACTGGCATTATCCCACATAGAGACCAAGAATTAATTTATTAATTAACAAAGTTGTCACCAAAATATATGTATGTTCTTTATTTTATTTATTTATTTATTTATTTATTTTTGTCTACTTAAAATAAATCTATTTTATCCATGTGTGTAGTTTAATTTTTTAAATCATCGCCCGAATTTATTGGGCATCAAAAACCCAAAAATAAGAATAGTAACAAAAAATAAAGAACATACATATTTTATGTATGAAACCCTGGAAGAGAGAAAAATCCACGGGTAGTGGAAGAATAATTCACTATAAGAAAATATGATGGTATAAGAGATTGTGTTCTAAGGACTCTTACTTATAACAATATTAAAACCCTAAATTATATATGCGTTGAAAATAAGGCAGGTCCATATCGTGGGGGCAGCACGGCCCGATCCTATAGTCCAACACAAACCCCCAATTTTTTGCATAATTTAATTTCACGTAGCAATATCTCATTGGACAAATCACGTTCATGTGTCTGTGTCTATAAAATTAATTTCAAAAACTTTGAAAATATTGCAGGCTATCATCATCCCTCTGCCCCTTCCCTCCCTATGGACTCCAATATCTCGATGGGTAAATATATTACCACAACAATAATTATATCATACACACTACATTATAAATACACAACAAATAAAATATATAGTTTTTATAAATACACTATAATAATGTACGAATATACCCCTATCAAATTTTAAAAAAAAAAAAATCAAAAAATAATTGTAGCCTCTCTCTCTCTCCCCATCATAATCTGCTTCTACCCATCAAATACACCACCATTTGCTGTGATTATCAGCATCATTAAGAATGAAAAATTGAATACTTTCAATAGATCATTATTATTAGAACTAATGTACAATGTGAAAATGAAAAACATCTGCAAGTTATACGAAATTCATTATAAGACATCAAATTGGAATTGGATGCGGCTCCAAGAACTGATACAAGAAATTAATTATCGATAGAAGCGATGGCAAAGAAATCCCAAGACCAAGTGTAACTTCCGTATCTGGTAAACATGGGACCTTTCTGAGGATCACTGGAGCAGTTAACCATCGCAAAATCTTCGATACAAGAGAATCTCCGGTCAACAAAATCTACTGCTTTCCTGCTGTTATATTCTTTGAAAATTAAGGGCATATACACTGATGGAGAAATGCTGGTGAAATTCATGGTGAAACTTATAAAGAGAACTATTTTATTTTTCTCTCTCCAAAAATAAAAAAATAAAATAAAGGAGAAGAGAGGAGAGGAGAAGAAAAGAAGAGGAAGATAATGGGAAGAGCAGGCATGGTATCCTTAAAATTAGAAAAGAAATTTATGTGATTATTTATGTCATTTTATTTATGTTCAATTTTGTAAATAAAAATATATTTAAATTTGTAGTGTGACAAATAAATTTTGTTGTGGCAATATAGCCCACCTATCTCGATTTAACTTGAAAGCAGAATCAACTTATCTTTCCACAAATTAGAATCCTTTAAACCAAAATTGTAACCGACTCTAAGGACAATATTATGTATTGGTGAAAAGACAAAATTGTGTATTGATCAACTCTAAAAGGTTGTGTCACATTTGGAACAAGTTTAACCATATTTGCAGGGTATTTGCTCTTAGTGTTAGTTCTTGTCGACAGAGCAACCACCTGACTATTTGTTTGTCGTGCCGAAAAGACTTATGGAAGCATTCAAGTTAACAGGCCAAAGTTTGTATAAATCACATAGGATTAAATGATAAGATTTTAATTTATTTCTTAATATTGATACTACAAAGTCTATCTTGATAAGAATAATATATCCTAATAGCGAAAACATGAAAATGCCTTTCTCCGTCGAATTCATGATGACGTGGATCGTGACCTCAAATAATCAAACAAACTTGAGATGACAACTTTTCTACTTTATAACTTTGTGGAAAATGACAAGGAATTCCTAGTTAAAACGAAATAAAGTAACAAAAGCTTATTTCCCAATCCTAGGGTGAACAAAATAATCAAATCAAATCAAAATCAAATTAAACCAAGCAGCTTGGTTCTGTTCTATATAAAAAAAAAAAAATAGTCTGATTCTTATAATCAAGAACCATTTGATTTCGGTTCTGATTTCGATTCTCATTCAAGAACCAGAACCAAGAACTAAATTCAATTTATATATATATATTAACAAATTAGTGGGTATTCATTTCACCAAAAAATTCAAATCTGAAATTATTTACAATACATTTTATCTCATTTCCTATTAGACAAGGATTTTAAATCATAAATCTAAATTCTAATATTAGTTCATTTTTCTTCTTTTCAATTATAGACACGCATTCAAACTGCTTTACTTGCACTCCTATAACACAGTAACCGTTGCACTCCTTAGTCACCATCGACAGTATTGATGTTTATTTTTTAAAATTTATGTATATATAAACATCAGCTCAATTCGTCAATTCTCAAGAGTTAACCCAAATTCAAATAGAAAATTTCATCCCTAACTCATACAGCATCACGGTAGAATGGGAGTTAGAACTTCATCGTAACCTGTATATGTAAGTCTAAACGGCCTTTATGTTTGATTCTCTAAGTTTCGACAAGTCGGCGAGCTTCCTTCAGACGAGTTTCTTCTTCTTTAACTTAGAATAACATGTTACTTTTTCTAAATTTTTGTTTTGTTAACTTAAAAATTCATTTTCTATTTAGTAATGATGTAGATGGATTTTAATGAAGAAGCGGATATAAACAACTTTTAATTTGCATTTATAATTTAAAATTTTAAGTAATGGTCCCGGAATCAAATCAAACCAGACCAAACCAGAACCGAGCGGTTTGGTTCCATATCTTTAAAAAAAAAAATCAATTGGTTCCATAGTAAAAAACCATCGGTTTATGATTTGATTTGATTCTTCTAGAACCAGAACCAAATCGAACTACGTCCACCCCTATCCAATCCATCCCAAACCATATACATATATTTCATATATATATGGTCCAAATTTACATCCTAATCACTTCCTTTCAGTCACTGTTAAGTTAACCTGGCCCTGACTGATTGCTCTTGTATCTATTTATAAATTATACATGAAACAAATCCCACTTAATTATTATTCATCTAAAGTTGATCATTTTATTTTATCCTTGTAAGTTCCATATTCCAATCATGTCAAGTGCCAATATTGGTATCGCTGAAGTGTAAGTACAGAAAAAGTTGAACAAGGAGAAGAAAATATTGCTCAACAGCTTGGGAAACAAAGAAGCAAAGATGGAAGTTCATGAGATTTCTTCAACCTCTTTCAGTTTTGGCTCGGGTTCAGGTTCCCGTATCTGCAGATTCTTCCGGGGATAGGTGTTCTCCCATTGCACCATCCTGAAAATTGAGATAGCCCAGAATTCATATGCATGGTGTGTGTGTGTGTGTGTATATATACTAGTGGATTAACACGTGCGTTGCACATGACGATTTATATTTGTGATTAATCGCGTGACATTGTAAATGGAGGAAATCTTATTCGAATATTACAGAGCAATGTCAAGAATCATGGAATTTTCATTAGATGAGCATTTTAGACTTTAGAATTTTTACTACATTGAAATTGAAAGTAAAAGAGTTAACTGTAGTCAATATCAATGGATAAATATAAAAGCAAAGGACTGTGATGTTGGTCTCCAACGGACTCAATTATTACTGAATCTCGGGGGTATAAATCTACATGAATACTATCAAATTTATGTGAGAGATGTTCAAAATGAAGACTATGAAGTTGATCGAGAGTGTCTATCATTATAATCTTTGAAAAAAAATATACGGAAACAAGTTCTACACTAACATAAGTATAGGAAACAATTAAACTCAACATACGGACTAAATATATATTTATGATCGTAAATCAAAGTGTCTCACAGGTATTAATTGATTGCGAAGAAGATGTTCAACCGACTTATTATGAAGGAAAATGAAAAAAAAAATCAATGAAATAGCTGCTTAATGCAATCATAAAGACAGCATTTGAAAAAGCGCATGCAACTGAATTTTGAGTGATGTGGAGTTTTAGAACCAGATACAAGGTGTTTGTATTGTTGTTGTCAAATGATGGAGGGTTTGTCAGTATTGTAGAAAGAACAAGGACATGGAAGTATGAAATACTCATCACGGTAGATGCAGCATTTTGGTTGGCAGAAGAAATAGAATCACTGTGCAGAAATGATAAGCAGTTGAACAAGGGAAAGAAGTATAGGAACAGAAATGTAGTGACTTGGTTCGAAATTTTACAGAATGGAAAAGGTAGGTTTCTGAAAATATTCACCTTAAAGAATGGTATGATAAGGAATATAATTGTGCCAGCGGAGGAAGATATGATTGGTTGGAGGAAATTAGATGAAAACTTACAAAATTTACTGGGAAGGAAGATGTTGGTAAATCAAGACATACACGTAAAACCAAAACCCACATTCAAAGCTGTACCAGAAGGAAAATCCTGGGTCAGTGTAGTGAGAAGTAAAAAGATAGAGGAAGAGAGAGGCTTGAAGGGACAACAAATCACAAAAAATGGAGAAATGGAAAACTCAAAAATCTGGACAAAGGGAGTGTTGATATTCAGACAGAGCAGTAATATACCATGGGAAGCGATTCAATATGGTACGAGGAACATGATGAAAAAGAAGTATGATTTTCGACCATTATATGACGATCGAGCCATGATTTGGTGCCACAATGAAGAAGAGACAAATAGACTGCTCAGTATAGCAGCTTTGGAAATTCCAGCAGTAACCACAGTTTCATTTTCCCCTTGGAGCTGGAAGAATCAGTTCGATAAAGTCAAGGTCGATTGCTGCTATAGCTGGATTGGGGTTGAAGGCCTTCCTCTGGACATATGGAATATTCACGTATTCAAAGTAATCGGATCATTCTGTGGAGGACTGATCGATGTAGACCGGGAAACTATTGAGCTAACATTCTTAACACATGCACGCCTAAGATTCAGAGGAAGTAAACAAGGTTTCATTCCAGAATCAGTTCTACTTCCGTATGGAGGGTCAAGTATTATGTTAAGATTCTTCAAGCTAAATGATAGGAAATATAGGTTCCATGGTACATTGGGCAGATACAGAAGGGTGTGAAAACCACACAGCAACTAGGTACAGCAAAGAGAACAACTTCCATTCCAGATACATTGGAGGAAGAAGATGATGACATGGCAAGAAGTAAGAAAGAGAGGGGAAATGACATGGAAATTAATTCAGACTTCACTGGGGCAAGTGGCGACACAGGATTGGGCAAATTTGAATTTGAATTTGAACGGCGACGCAAGGTGAAGGACAGCTACAGTGTGAGGGACGGCTACAGCTTAGGACAGATACAGGCGAAGTCATCAGAAAATGAGAAACGCAGCCAATTCCCAAATCGCGAGGACCGAACTGTGAATCTCAATACGATTTTTGACAGAATCACAGCGAGCCTAGCCTCGGGAAATCCATCCGCTGGTTTATCGAAGAACGAAGATCTACATCAGGCCCAAAACTTATACTGCGAGCAGTCTGGAAATTCAGTAAACAGGGCTGGACCGAAAGTGATAATACCAAATCGGGCTAAGTATCTAATGGGCAAAGTGTATCAGAGGAGGAATATGATTGGGCCCAACAACAAATTAATAACGAAACATTCTAAAGCCCAGAACGAGAAGTATAATGGACCGAACACATCATGGCACAAAATGGCGGGATCGGGGATCTCTAATCAGAATGCCCAGACAGGTTCGGTGGGCTACAGCAATCCAATTTCATATGGGCTTTAACAATAGAGCAAATTCCAAGCAGACAGGGATATAATTCGGTTCGGATTAACAGGTGTTTTGAAGAATAACAAAATCTTCATTACGGGAGCAATTTTTAACAGTGAAAATGATCGGTACCAGAAATTGGAAGCAGGTCGCGACCATTCTTCAAACACTGCTGCAGTCTTACTTGGTAATCTGGAAGATAGAGAGGTAGAAGAAGTGCAGGAAGAACAGACTATCGATTACAAAGAAAATGAAGAAGATTCAATGCAAGACATCGAAAGGTTCATTCATAATAACTCGGAGATGTAAGAACAGAAGCTCGTAGATGATGAAGATTGGCTTCAAGAATATGGGGCCCACGTTAATGAGGCGGAGGAACAAGAACAAAGTGAGGGGGAACTTTATGAAACAGATAATGAGGAAGGAGATAATGGTAATATCTGTGAAGATCTTCAGTACTTGTTTGTACAACCAATGGAGGCGAGTCAATTGTATAAAGACCAAGGGGAACTGAAACCAAAGACCCAACTGACAGAAATTTTGACCACCTCAGACAATCTAAATAGTGAGATCAAAGAAACAAATTCTAGTCAACCCAATTTTTCTCCGACAAAATGTCCCAGCAATCTGCAAGTGTACTCAAGTTCTATTAAAAGCTCTCTTGACCCTCCAAAATCAGGTATGTGTAATTCCTTTCACCCTAATTTGGTGTTATTTGAAAATTTTTCGCACTTGGGTAATGGCTTTTCAGGTACCTTAGATAAGAGGAAATTAATCATGTCTGCAACTACATTTGAATTGGAAGGCCAGCCGACTAAAATTATGGACACACAGATTGATGAAACTGATTCTGGGGGAACTAAACCAAAGTTGGATAAGGAGAAGAGAAATAAGGAAGAATTGACTATAAAGGGGGAAGGGTCACAAGTGGAAGATGACGGTAAGCTAAAATCTATCCTCAACAAGTTGAATATTACCCTATTACCATTGGAGAACAAAAACAAAGCTAACTTCAAGGACAATGAAGGAGACTTAGTTAAATCAAGGAAATGTGTGAAAAAAGGGGATAGAGAGCTAAAGAATCTCCACTGCAATGTCAACTATGAGAAAAGGAGATCAAAGGTGAGGAATCTAAGGGTAGCAGAAGGTTATCAATGAAAATAATCAGTTGGAATGTCTGGGGGGCCGAGACAAAAGAAAGGTCGTGAAGGAGTTGTTAAGCAAGGAAAAGCCTGATTTAGTTACATTGCAAGAAACCAAAAAGGAAAATATCGAGAAGAAACTAATTCAAAGTATCTGGGGTAGTAGATTCAAGGAATGGGCATTTCTACCTTCAATTGGAAAATCAGGTGGGATTCTAGTAATTTGGGACTCTAGGGTGCTTAGGGGGAAAGAAGTAGTCTTGGGAAACTTCTCGGTATCGGTTTACTTGGAGGTGGTCGGGGGTAATGAAGGTTGGTGGTTCTCAGGTGTTTATGGCCCATGTAGGCCAAGAGAAAGGGAAGACTTCTGGGTGGAACTAGCAGGATTACATGGATTGTGTGGAAGAAATTGGTGTGTGGGGGGTGATTTTAATGTAGTTAGATATCCTTCGGAGAAATTAGATTGCGACAAATATACCAAAAGTATGAGGAAGTTTAATCAACTCATAAAGGACACGGGATTACAAGATTTACAACTTCGAAATTCAGAATACACGTGGTCTAATATGAGAGATAGACTGGCCTGCTCAAGAATAGACAGATTCCTATTTACGAAATACTGGGAAGATATGTTTGAGGAAGTCAGGCAAGAAGCTCTTGTCAGGGTAACCTCAGATCACTGTCCCATTACTATAGACACCAACAGATTCAAGTGGGGGCCTAGTCCATTTCGCTTTGAAAATATGTGGCTAAGGCATAAGAATTTTAGTAGAAAATGGAAGGAATGGTGGGATAAGTGGAAAATTGAAGGTTGGGCAGGATTCAGATTCATGACGAAGTTGAAATTGATGAAAGAAGAATTGAAAAAGTGGAATCAAGAAGAATTCGGTGATGTAAGAATGAAGAAAAAGGCAATCATGAAGAGGATTGAAGAGATTGACAAGGAAGATGGTAGACAGAATATCGGGGAAGAGGAGAGAGTTGAGAGAAAAAACCTAAGAAGACAATTGGAGGAATTGATTATAAGGGAAGAAATCTCGTGGAATCAGAAAGTAAGGCTCAAAGGAGTCAAAGAATGGGATAACAACTCTAAAATGTTTCATAGAATTGCAAGCGGAAGGAAAATGAATAATTTGATCAATAAACTTGAGACCAGAGACGGGAAAATCCTTCACAAGGAAGAGGAAATTGAGAAGGAAATCATAGATTACTTTCGAGAGTTGTTCAGTAAGGAGGAGACAACTAGTATTGGTATTGACGGGTTAGAATGGGCGAGTATTGACATGGAAATGAGATTGAAACTGGAGGAACCTTTCCAGGAAGAGGAAATTAAAAATGCCCTTTTTGAATGTGATGGAGATAAAGCACCAGGACCAGACGGTTTTTCTATGGCAGCACTAAAGAAGGGTTGGGAAGTTATTAAGGAGGACTTGATGAAGGTGTTCAATGAATTTTATGTGAACGGCATTGTAAATGCTAGAGTAAATGAAACATTCATAAGTCTCATTCCAAAAAAAGTGAATTCAATTTCCATCAAAGATTTTCGACCGATAAGTCTGGTTACCTCATTATACAAGATAATAGCGAAGGTCCTATCATTGAGATTGAAGGAAGTCATGGAAGAAACAATAGATGTAGGCCAGTGTGCTTTTGTGAAAGGAAGGCAAATCCTGGACCCGATTTTGATTGCAAATGAGACTGTTGAGGAATATAGGGCAAAGAATAAAGAAGGGATGGTGTTTAAAATTGATTTTGAAAAGGCATATGATCATGTTAGTTGGGAATTTTTAGATTTTGTGTTAGAAAGGAAAGGTATTGGTGAAAGATGGCGGGAATGGATAAAGGGCTGTTTGTCGTCAGTGCATTTCTCAGTGATGATTAATGGCAAACCAAGGGGAAAATTCGATGCATCTAGAGGATTAAGGCAAGGAGACCCACTATCACCCTTTCTCTTCATTTTAGTAGGGGATGTCCTAAGTAGATTGGTGAATAAGGCTTGTGATATGAAGGTATTGGAAGGATTTAAGATTGGTAATAATAAAGTGAGGGTCTCACATTTACAATTTGCAAATGACAGTATCTTCTTTTTGGAGAATAAAGATGAGAGCATCGAAACCTCATAGGAATATTGGAGATTTTTTCAAGAAGTGCGGGATTAAAAATCAACCTAGCCAAAAGCACGATAGTAGGCATTAACTTGACACAACAAAGGCTTGAAGACATCGTGAAGAAAGTGGGTTGTCAAAAAGGTAGTTGGCCATTGAATTATCTTGGACTACCATTAGGAGGAAATCCAAATACTTATACTTTTTGGAACCTAGTGGTGGAGAAAATTGCAAGAAGATTGGAAGGGTGGCACAGAGGCTGCTTATCAAGAGGAGGGCGATTAGTGCTTTTGCAGTCTGTTCTGGGGAGTATTCCAACATATTTCATGTCAATTTTTAGAATGCCTTTGAAGGTGGTAAAGATGATGAGGGATTTCTTTTGGGAAGGAAAAGGGGAGGGATATAGCGACCACCTAGTCAAATGGGAAGTTGTCGCAAAATCAAAGGAACAAGGAGGCCTAGGGATTGGCAAGCTTCATTTGAGGAATTTGGCACTCATTGGTAAATGGCTTTGGCGGTTCCCTTTAGAATCCAAGTCACTCTGGCATTCCATAATCACTAGTCGGTATGGTCTCCATTCAAACGGTCAAGATGCAGGCATGGAAATTAATTCCACTTATCGGGCACCATGGAAATCCATTACAAAAGTCTGGAATAGTTTTCAGGTAAATACCAAACTAGTGGTTGGGAAAGGAGATACAATCTGGTTTTGGTTAGATAATTAGTTGGGTGACCAAACCCTTCAAACATTATTTCCTCGCCTCTTTCGGCTATCTAATAATAAAAACTCCGCCATCAACAATGTAATATCCTTAACACCAAATTCGACACCCTCTTGGAACCTTGGATTCCGTAGAAATCTTAATGACAGAGATTGAAGAATTCACTTCCCTTTCCAATTTGCTCGAAAAAATCACTATTGACCCATTCTCATTGGATAAAAGAATTTGGATTGGTCACCCATCGGGTTCTTTTTCATGCAAATCCTTTCTGAACCTTCTTTGTCAATACCCTAGCGATTCCAATTTCCCACAATTCAAATTTATTTGGAAAGGAATAATTCCCACAAAAGTTAAAGTTTTTGCTTGGTTGGTGTCTTTGGGGAAGGTGAACACTTGGGATTTATTACAATTGAAGAGACCTGGTTGGTATATTTCCCCATCGTTTTGTATCATGTGTAAAAAGGCCAATGAAACCATTGATCACTTATTGATCCATTGTGAATTAGCAAAACAAATTTCGGATAGACTGCTGGATTTGTTTGGAGTATGGAGTGTTATGCCTAGACGTTGGGCGGATCTGATTATTATCAAATGGGATTTTGGGGATAACAAGGAAAGAAAGAAGGAGATTTGGAAAATGTTTGTTATGGCAGCAGCATGGATGATATGGACAGAGAGGAATAAAAGGATTTTTGACAATGCAGAAAGAACGATAGAAGATATTTGGGAAAACATGATATTTCTCACGGGTTTATGGGCTCGAGCAGCCAATATATTTACTGGTTTAGATGATTTTCTTTTTCGTTTACATCCCAAGTGCTCTTTGAATTGTAGTTATGGGTAATCCGTAGACTAGTATATAGTCCTGTTGCCTTACCATAGCTTCAATCATTTTTGTGTTGGACTACTCGTCCACACCTTCATTTGTAATTTTTGGATTGTTCAATGAAATTTGAGTTTCTTATCAAAAAAAAAAAATTAGCAAAAGGAATTTGGGATAGACTGCTGAATATGTTTGGAGTATGTGGTGCAATGCCTAGACGTTGGGCGGATTGGATCCTTATCAAATGGAATTTCGGGGATAACATGGAAAGAAAGAAGGAAATTTGGAGAATTTTTGTACTGGCAGGAGCGTGGACGATATGGCTAGAAAGAAATTAAAGGATTTTTAGCAATATTGAAAGAACGATGGAAGACATTTGGGAGAACATCATATTTTTCACGGGTTTATGGGCTAGAGCAGCCACTCTGTTTAGTGGTTTAGAAAATTTCCTGTTCTGTTTAGATCCTAAGAATTCTTTGGGGACTACTGGTATGAATACCCCATAGATTTGTAGATAGTCCATCTATTTTACCATAGATTTAATACTTTATGTGATGGACATCTTGTCCACTACTCCAATTGTAATTTTTGGATGAGTTCAATAAAATTCAGTTTCCTATCAAAAAAAAAAAAAGCGCATGCACATAATATTTAGTAGTTGAAACTTGAAACAAGATCACACTCACAATGTCATCTTAACAGGAGCTATAGCAAGGGCCCTGCTCATCAACACTGCTTTAACCTTCATTTTCACAATGAGGTCGCGGAGAAGAAGGTAGAAAACATGAATTGATGAGAAACAAATTTTCATATGAATATCAAACTAACAGGCTCTATAGTCAGTAACAAGCTCTCAACTATTAATACCACAATTAAATAAGATTCTACTATAGGAATATTGATATAGTTACTTAATTCCATATGTAATCAATAGCCGACAGTAATTGAGCAAAAACTTCATGCCATAAGGCAAAATGGATCATTTATAATTTAGATTCTAGTTTTCAGAAGCTATCATTACGTAAAAGTAAAAAGATAAAGGATAAAAAAACAAATAAAACTTTTCATTATTCAGAAGAATAAAAAATCATTTTAAGACTTGATCACAACTTTATTATAGGTCCACCAAATTCAGTAGTTATTCAGGTTGGTCTTGGTTTGACGTGAAAATTCTCAAGGCACAATTCTTCATCAAAAGTATAATTATATTTATATGTTGGAAACATGCTAGTATTCTTGCTACTTGTAAATGGCATAATCATCTCAGACCATGTCTGTAAAAAAAAAAAAAAAGGGAAAATTTTATTTTTAAAATTGTATACTTGACATAGCTCTCTTAGAGTCTTAGAGCTTGTTTGGTAAAGGTAAAAGTTTTATCACAACTTATCAAACTCATTCTCAACCATCAATTCTTAGTCAAGCCCACCATTTTTTACTTTTCAAACATTTTTAAACCACACATCTATCAAAAAATTTTAAAAAACTACAAAAATCATAACTTTTTACATTACCAAACATGCTCTTAGTTATTAGGATTTAGATGCTTTATTTGTTTTATACATTGTTTGTTAGATCCATTAAATGAGCGTTATTGTTCACTCAATCTATAAAAATTTGTTTGAGTATACCTTGAACAAATAATACTGATTAACAACTATACACTCATTGTTTCCAAATTCAATTCTCCCTGCAACCATTACAATGCACAAACACAGGGAAATATGATCAGAGCTTGAGAATACTTTGACACTACCTGTAAGACGAACTAGAGTAAAGAAACTTAGAACTCTTCCGATGCTACACTCATTATTAAAAAAGTTAGCTGCTTCATTAGATTCCCGAGAAACATGTATTTAATGAACTTATACTTCACCAACCAGAAATTATAATTTAGACCACATGCAAACATTGGATAGCAATTATAGTCTATTTCAACCCAGATATTTGAATACCCATACCTACAATAATAATGCCTCTGACCCTCAAGAAGTGCTTTCAACTCAGCCACAAGGTCGTTCCTACACCACCCCAAACCTCATGCGAAATGCAAAACAATCCACCATTACAACCCAAACACTACAAGAAACACATACGATCGAGCCCCTAAATTCACCACCAATCTAAACCATAACCATCGACAGCCACCACTATTGCCCAAACTGTCGAACCATTAAAGCCGACCACCACTGCCAATTTTCGAATTCCCCAAAATTGATACTCAAAATCAAACCCAAAAGCCTAGAAAATAGAAAATCAAAGTAGTCCATCACATACCTCGACTATCGATGGTCCCGTCGCGGGATAAACGCAGTCCCAAGTCTCGTTTCAAGCTTCCACTTTCGCCCAAAACATCGACCCTTATTACCACCCCCTTAACCCCTCATCGCCACCAGTAGAAGGTGGCATCATCGCTGGGAAATCTTCGGTGAGGGGTGTCCAGCAGCTCTTGAACCAAGTGGGGTCGATGTCCTCCCTCTCTCGCCCTTCTCTGTGTTTTGTTAGAAACTAGTATTTGAACGTTCAATGATGCTAGTCTCCCAAGCCGGTTGACAATGTCTTTAACAATTGATGAGTAAAATGACAACATTGCCCTTGATTGGAATAAAAACAAAAACCTCCTTTAGATCAGACTTACCCAAACAAAACAGGCAAAATATCCCCCTCCCTTCTTCAATCGTCCAATCGATTCAAAGCAAAAACCTCCTTCTCCCTACTCCAATCGATTCAAGGCATTGAGAGGAGCAAACTTTATTTTGGTGGGCCGATTAAGTTCTTGAGAAGACGATTGGCGATATCTGCAAACTGATGGTATGTAAATTGAAATTACGAATCTCGAATTGTTTTGGAAGAAAGTGCTTCGAATACCTAGTTTTGGCCATTTATTCTGAGCTAATAAATTTTAAAAATTCATTATTCTTTTCAAATTGTTGAGTGTATTATCCTCTATTTTTATGCTTCTTTTGTGTTGGTTGAGTGTATAGATCTGAATAGGTTAGTTAGTGGTTGGATATAGTATGCATTTGGTAGATTGACAGTATTATTTTTTCCCAATTCTTGAGTGTATTACCCTGTATTTTTATGGTTCTTTTTTATGTTAGGTAAGTGTATAGATCCGAATAGGGTAGTTTGTGGTTGGATATGATATGCATTTGCTAGATTGACAGTATTATTCTTTTCCAATTCTCGAGCGTATTACCTTGTATTTTTTTGCTTCTTTTTTGTGTTTGTTGAGTGTATAGATTCGAATTGGTTAATTTGTGGTTGGATATGATATGAATTTCCTAGATTGATAGTATTATTTTTTTCACAGAATTACCAAAATTATTGTTTAACAAAAGACCATTGTTACAGAGTGTAATTTTTTATGTAATGCAACATGTTTGAGTTAATAAGAACATATAATGAAAGGGAATAATTATGGAATTGGTCATGGTTTTCGACAAGCAGGACATTGGTTGGTGATTATCCAATAATTCGTTGGCATGACGAGGTATCAAGCAGTCGTGATGAAGTGGAGAACTTGGTTAAAAAAGAGACGAATCAGTTGTCTTAACTACTGAAGACGTGTGCATGTATACCAGACAAAGACAACGTGAAAGTGACCGTCATGACCTTTCGCCCAAGTAAATGAAGCTTGACCGACGGTAGAAGAAGTGTACATGGATCCACCTCCGGGATTTACGCTAAATTCCGTAGGCAGAGTCTGGTGAAAGGAGGCAAGGAGAAGGTGCAAGAATGAGAAGATACTTGGAATTTTCGTAATCTGAAATTGTATCATGTGTAACCAGTGGATGCTTTTTCTTCTTATTTTAGCTCTTAATGTTGTATCATGTGTAACGAATTGATTTCAAACAATCTTCAACGAGGCATTTTGAACAAGGCAATGTAGTCTGGCAATTTAGTGTTGTGAAATGATGTTAGAAGTTCCATTTGTTTGTGTATTGATTGTGAATGGTTTATTAATATTTGTCTAACTTGAGCTTATAGGAATCATGAGATGTTCTTGATATTGACATGACAAAATTAGCAACATCTTGAGCAGTGATACAATAACACATTCATACGTATAACAACTTGATTCAATAACAAATTGTAATACAAAAACATATGCTGAATAACAGATTCAATAATATTAGAAATATGAATACACATTTCATTTGAAAGAACCATATTTGGTAATAGATTCTTAAATATAACAACCTATGAATAAACATTACAATTATTTTATCCCAAAAATTTCGAGTCAATGCACAGTCCAAATCACTTCCCATTGTTGAACTTTTGAAATGTCATGGACGTATTATTCGTTAAGAGGACGTTGTGGTGCATAGGTTGGCATAAGCGGTTGATTCACCCTGTAAGGTGTAATCCAGTTGGCCCCTCCACGACTCTACCCCATGGTTGTAATGGAGCACCCTGTACATTATGAATTGTGAACTTAATTTATTTGATCAAACCAAGTAAATAACATAACAAAAATAGAATTGTAGAAGTACCATTAGTTGAGTGATGGACGGAATATCTGGAACAAAATGCTGGGTCGAGGTGTTCCCTTTATTTGATTTTGGAGGTCCCTCCGTAGAATTCAAATGCCTCATCATAACTAGTGAACTTCATCCTGACTTCCGGGATTATCTCAATAGTCTCACCCTTAATTTTGTCATTCAATCCAACTCAATTGCTTGGTATTAGCTGATTAATCTCCACACAATATTCATCATCAAATACTCAGATTATCATCAACACTTGTGGTTTGATTTCCTGCCCATTGTTCACAAATTCTTATACAATTTATGCAACTATTAAGAAAATATATTCAAAAAAGTTTGTAATTACAACAATGTGGATTTAGAGCAAAGGTTGTGTGCAAAATCGAAAAGGGGTTTGCCACTGTTTACTCAACCAATGACTACAAACATACAGAATTACATAACTTACACTCGTAAAAATGAAGTTAAAGAAGGTAATATTCTTACCAAACTCTGACATTGGTGCTAAAATTATGTATATTTTATGTTCTTTAAGGTGCTCCGACAGTGTAAGGGTGTTGAATGAGTTGTAGAAATTGAAAGTGTAAAGGTGCCAGCAATTCAGGTGTACCCGGCGTCGTCGACGAGTTCCGGTGGGTAGGCGGTGCTTTCTTGCAGGTTCCCAGTGGTTCAACGATGCAGTTCTTTCAAAACGGCCTATGTGTTTTTGCGTTTAGGGCTTCAAATGTTAATCTCAGATTCCCAGCTCTCCTTGAAAAATTTTAAACAAAATATCACGATATTTTGTTTAAGTTCATCTTGTGAGAAATTCGAAGTACCGTCTCGTTAGAACTCATCAATTGTTAAAGACATTGTCAACCAAATTGGGAGAGTAGCATTATTGTTGAACGTTTGATGCACTAAAATTATTAATCGCAATATTTATTTTAATAAATATTCGTAAAATTTTAGTATTTATACATAGTCAACACCTATAAATGCATAAAAAAATATTTTCTATTGCAATAATTATTAGGATTTAAATAAATAACATAAAAAATTCAAATTATCAAAAAATTCTTTGAATAGTAAACGTATATTTATATATTAAATAATAAATTACTATTGATTTCAATAATTTTAATGAATTATTAATAACTTCATTGAAAATATAAATTTAGTAGTTTTTTAATAGTATATCACATTTGATATAACATTATGTGCACTTATATTTGATGAGTTCCGGAGTGGCTCGAAGAACGTTGACCCGTTGCACGTGCCCGTAGGACCAATAACAAGACAAAGAGCCAAAAGAATCAAGCAGGCAATGCAAGGATTCATGCAAGCGTGGATGGACGAGTGCTCTAGTGCAAAGACTTCATTTACGATGCATAAGAATGTGGAAGAGGAGCCAAAGTTATTGCAATGCATTTGGATCAAGGAAGAACGAGAAATTGGGCAGCAGCTGAGTCACGGCCGTAAAGACTGAAATCACGGCCGTAACGGATTCACGGCCGTAAAGCCAATATTACGGCCGTAACACGACAATGGCCAAATTTTGCAGAAGAGGACTTACGGCCGTAACCCACATCTTCACGGCCGTAAAGAGTTTGGTATCTTTTAGTTCAGAATGTTGATTACGGCCGTAAAGGTCATTTTCACTTTGTGGCGTTCCCCCTTTGTGGTTCTTATCTCCGCATCGTAACGGGTTTTGGGTTTAATATACCCATAGTTCTTGCGTCGTGAGGTCGGGGTTGCATTGTTACCGTCTACTATCTTGGATTTTAGAGCTTTCCGGCGTTTAATTCCGCGTGTTCTTGGTGATCCCCATAACGGATCACATCATCTGGTATCAGAGCCTGTCTCTAAATCCAATTATTTAGTATTCCAGTTCTTTTTCTTTTATTTCCAGTTATTAATCATTCAAAAAAAAAAAAAAAAAAATTCCATTCCAATTCTTAATTCTTGAAATTCGTCAGAAATTCAAGATTTGCCAATTTCTATTTCTTTTTCTTGATTATTTTAGTTGAGTAGCAAAAAAAAAAAAAAAAAAAAAAAATCCGAAATTTACAAAAAAAAAAAATTAGAAAATAAGTGTTGTTGATTCGAACAAGAAATCAAGAAAATAATATTTGGCAAATCTTTCCAACAAATCCTTGTTTCCATAAAATTCTTTATTCTTGTGTCCATAAAACTTCTTCTTGCAATAGAATTCTTGTTTCCATAATTTCTTTCTCAAATTTCCTAAATTCCAATATTTTCCATCAACTTTCCTTATTTGCACTCTGGGGTTTATTCCACAAGGACCAAATCCGTGACTAGTTTGGTGGGTTCTTTGAGAACGTGGGAAAAAGGGAATCGAGAGGAAAAAGGCAGAGTGGTGAGAATAATAGAGGGAAAAAGCCAAATTGAGTGATACACGAGCGATAAAACACGTGAGGATCTTTATTTAATATTTTTTTCTCTTTTCTTTATTACTAACCATGTCACAGAAGGAAGTTTCGTGAACGGAAAAGGATCTTCAAGATTTTAAAATGCTTGCAATGGTGGAGGAACGTTTGGCAAAATGGGAAGCGAGGTTGGATGCCAAGTTGGAAGCAAAATTTGGTCCACAATCCGGCGTGAATGTGGAAAGGGATAATAATCCGGGGGAGACACGAGGTGCGGGAAATGTTCAACCACGTCAGGAACAACCGCGCAATTTCCCTAATTTACGGAGACCACTAAGGTATGACTTCAACCCACAATTTAGAGCTAGGAATGAACATGTTGAGGTTGTTGATAGTGATGAGGATAGTGGTGAATTGTCTATTACTAGTGTTGGTAGGAGACGAGATCGGAGAGAAAGACGTGATAGGGGATATAGGCGTGATCGTAGGGATGATGTAGATGGACATGTTGGTAACATTAAAATGTCCATTCCCTCGTTTCAGGGTAAGAGTAATCCGGACGTTTATTTTGAATGGGAAAAGAGAGTAGAATTAATTTTCGATTGTCATAATTATTCTGAAGCTAAGAAGGTTAAATTGGCAGTCGTAGAATTTACTGATTATGCTATAGTATGGTGGGATCAATTGGTAACTAGTAAAAGGAGAAATGGGGAGAGGCCTATTGAAACTTGGGATGAGTTGAAGGCCCTTATGAGAAAACGATTTGTGCCTGGACATTACTATAGGGATCTTTACCAAAAATTACAAACCCTTTCCCAAGGTAGTAAGAGTGTGGAGGATTACCATAGGGAGATGGAGGTTGCCATGATTCGGGCTAATGTAGAGGAAGACCCGGAGGCAACCATGGCTAGGTTTTTAAATGGTTTAAATCGAGATATTGCTAATGTTATTGAATTGCAGCATTATATCGATTTGGAGGAAATGCTTCACATGTCCATGAAAGTGGAGCGACAATTAAAAAGGAAGGGAACTTCCAAATTCTCTACAAGTTCCAATTCTTTTGGTAAGTCTACGTGGAGTGGGATTTCCAAAAATGAAGGGGTTGTGCAGAAAAATAAATTTGAGGCATCGAAGGGAAAGGTAGAGCCACCCAACAAAGGTAAAATTACTTCTGACTCTCAAGCTTCTAGGACTAGAGATATCCGTTGCTTTAAATGTTCCGGTTTAGGACATATTTCTTCACAATGTCCAAATAAACGAATATTGGTTATGCATGATGGGGTATTAAGTTCGGAGGATGAGAAAGGGGGAGAAGTGGAGGATGAGTATAAGGATATGCCAGCTCTAGAGGATGTTAGTGAAAATGATGATGCGGACTATGCAGTAGCTAAATCACTTGTCACTAGGAGAGCCCTTAGTACTCAAGTTAAGGTGGAAGAGTCGGGTGAGCAGCGAGAAAATATATTTCATACTAGGTGTTTTGTGAATAACAAAGTGTGTAGTTTGATAATAGATGGGGGTAGTTGTGCGAACGTTGCTAGCGCTACTTTAGTAGAGAAATTGTGCCTACCTATGCTAAAACACCCTAGGCCATATAAGCTACAGTGGTTAAATGAATCGGGCGAGATTAAGGTAAATAAGCAGGTGGTAGTTGATTTGGCGATTGGGAAGTATGAAGATAGGGTGGTTTGTGATGTGGTACCCATGCATGCGGGGCACATCTTGTTGGGCAGGCCATGGCAATTCGATAGGAAGGTTATTCATGATTGATTTAAAAATAGGTATACCTTCACTAAGGATGGGAAAAATGTCAAACTAATGCCTTTGTCACCTCAACAGGTCTATGAAGACCAATTGAAATTAAAAAGTGAGGAAGAGAGAAAGAGGGTCGGGACCACGATCCCGGAAAAAGGAGAGTTGTGTGAAAAACCGAGAGTTGGGACCACGATCCCAGAAAAAGGAGAGGGTGTGAAGAGTGCCAGTAAAAGAGAGAAAACAAAGGTAAGCTTCTACGCAAAACAGAGTGATATCACCAAAGCTATTTCTACAAATAAACCTGTGATTTTACTAATGTACAAGGAATCCCTCCTTGTGCTTGATGAAGCTAACCACTCCCTCCCCAGTTTAGCTATGTCTCTTTTGCAGGAATTTGCAGATTTATTTCCCGAGGATATTCCTAGTGGGCTACCGCCAATTCGAGGGATTGAACACCAGATTGACTTCGTGCCAGGAGCGGTCATTCCAAACAGGCCAGCTTATAGGAGCAATCCAGAAGAGACCAAGGAGCTACAAAAGCAGGTTGAAGAGCTGCTGAAAAAGGGCTATGTTCGGGAAAGCATGAGCCCATGTGCAGTACCAGTTCTGTTGGTACCCAAAAAGGATGGGACTTGGAGGATGTGCGTGGACTGTAGGGCAGTCAACAATATTACGGTAAAGTATCGCCATCCCATACCTAGACTTGATGACATGCTTGATGAACTTTATGGTGCTAGTATTTTTAGTAAAATAGACCTTAAGAGTGGTTATCACCAAATTCGTATGAAGGAAGGTGATGAATGGAAAACCGCCTTCAAAACCAAATATGGTTTATATGAATGGATGATTATGCCGTTCGGCCTCTCAAATGCACCTAGCACTTTTATGAGATTAATGAATCATGTCTTGCGTGCTTACATTGGTAAATTTGTCGTGGTATACTTTGATGACATTTTAGTATATAGTAAGAACTTAGGTGATCACATTGAACATTTAAGATCTGTTTTGGAAGTTTTAAAAACTGAAAAACTATATGCTAATTTTAAAAAGTGTACTTTTTGCATGGAAAATGTAATTTTTCTTGGCTTTGTCGTTAGTTCTAATGGTGTTGAGGTAGATGAGGAGAAAATTCGTGCTATTAAAGAATGGCCAACTCCCAAAAGTATTACGGAGGTTAGGAGCTTCCACGGGTTGGCTGGGTTTTATAGGAGGTTTGTTAAAGATTTTAGCACACTTGCAGTACCACTAACAGAAATAGTCAAGAAAACTGTAGGATTCCATTGGGGGGAAGCACAAGAAAATGCTTTTAAAATGCTTAAGGATAGGTTATGTTCTGCACCGGTTTTAGCTTTACCTAACTTTAACCAAACCTTTGAGATTGAATGTGATGCATCAGGAATAGGTATTGGAGCTGTTCTTATGCAGGAAAAAAGACCGATCTCATTTTTCAGTGAAAAGCTGAGTGGGGCAGTCTTGAATTATCCTACCTACGACAAGGAGCTTTATGCTCTTGTTCATGCCTTGGAAACATGGCAGCACTATCTATGGCCAAAGGAATTCGTTATACACACTGACCACGAGTCACTGAAACACCTCAAGGGACAAGGTAAACTAAACAAACGACACGCCCGTTGGATAGAATTCATTGAGACCTTTCCATATGTCATTCGCTATAAGCAAGGTAAGGAGAATGTGGTAGCAGATGCCCTTTCTCGCAGGTATGTTCTCTTAACTTCTTTAAATGCGAAGTTGCTTGGGTTCGAATATATTAAAGGTATGTATGCTAATGACCCTAATTTTTCTACCATTTATGCTTCATGTGAAAAAGGTGCAATTGATAAATTTTATAGGCATGATGGCTATTTGTTTAGGGAAAATAAACTTTGTGTGCCTAATTGTTCTATGCGTGAATTGCTTGTGCGTGAGGCTCATGGTGGAGGGTTAATGGGGCACTTTGGTGTTTTTAAGACATTAGAAACTTTACAAGAGCATTTTTATTGGCCTAAAATGAAAAGGGATGTTCACCATATTTGTGAAAGATGCATAACTTGTAAACAATCTAAGTCTAGAGTCTTGCCACAAGGTTTGTATACACCTTTGCCCGTACCTAATGAACCTTGGGTAGATATATCTATGGATTTTGTGTTAGGTCTGCCTAGGACAAAAAAAGGTAAAGACTCGATATTTGTGGTGGTAGACAGGTTTAGCAAAATGGCGCATTTTGTTCCTTGTAATAAAACTGATGACGCAACTAACATAGCGGACCTATTCTTTAGGGAAGTTGTAAGACTCCATGGGATACCTAGGAGTATTGTGTCTGATAGGGATGTTAAGTTCCTAAGCTACTTTTGGAAAGTCTTGTGGGGGAAAATGGGTACTAAATTGTTATTTTCAACTACATGTCACCCACAAACTGATGGTCAAACCGAGGTAGTTAATAGGACATTAATCCAACTTTTGCGCACTATAATAAATAAGAATCTAAAAAGTTGGGAGGAATGTTTGCCATTTGTGGAATTTGCTTATAATCGATCTGTGCATTCTACTACTTCATGTTCACCTTTTGAAGTTGTTTATGGTTTCAACCCGCTAACTCCTCTGAATCTAAAAAGTTGGGAGGAATGTTTGCCATTTGTGGAATTTGCTTATAATCGATCTGTGCATTCTACTACTTCATGTTCACCTTTTGAAGTTGTTTATGGTTTCAACCCGCTAACTCCTCTTGATTTAATTCCTTTACCTGCAGATGAACGGAGCAGTTTGGACGGGGCGAAAAAGGCTAAGTTTGTGAAAGAACTTCATGAGAGGGTGAAAGGACAAATTGAAAAGAAAAATGAGCGTTATGCGACTCATGCCAACAAAGGGAGGAGGCAAGTGACGTTCGAGCCAGGTGATTGGGTGTGGGTGCACTTGCGAAAGGAGCGATTCCCAACCCTAAGAAAGTCTAAGTTGCAGCCAAGAGGCGATGGCCCTTTTCAGATCCTTGAAAAGATAAATGAGAATGCATATAAGCTCGATCTTCCAGGTGAGTATAATGTGTCTGCTTCATTTAATGTTGCTGATCTTTCTCTGTTTGATGCAGGTGATGATTCGAGGACGAATCCTTTTCAACAGGGAGGGGATGATGAGTTCCGGAGTGGCTCGAAGAACGTTGACCCGTTGCACGTGCCCGTAGGACCAATAACAAGACAAAGAGCCAAAAGAATCAAGCAGGCAATGCAAGGATTCATGCAAGCGTGGATGGACGAGTGCTCTAGTGCAAAGACTTCATTTACGATGCATAAGAATGTGGAAGAGGAGCCAAAGTTATTGCAATGCATTTGGATCAAGGAAGAACGAGAAATTGGGCAGCAGCTGAGTCACGGCCGTAAAGACTGAAATCACGGCCGTAACGGATTCACGGCCGTAAAACCAATATTACGGCCGTAACACGACAATGGCGAAATTTTGCAGAAGAGGACTTACGGCCGTAACCCACATCTTCACGGCCGTAAAGAGTTTGGTATCTTTTAGTTCAGAATGTTGATTACGGCCGTAAAGGTCATTTTCACGGCCGTAACATATGTTGTCAATTTTAATCCGTAGCGTGATTACGGCCGTAAAGGTTGTTTTCACGGCCGTAAATTAGGTTCCGAATTTTAAGTTAATATTAGGCGTTTTTAGCTTTTTAGTTTAGGTTGAATTCTAGTTTATTTTTAGTTGCTTTATTTTCTTTGCCTATATATATGGCTTTATTCAGCATTGTAAAACACAACTTTTATCTTGAGATTAATGATATTGAAGGTGAGATATTCCCTTATATTTTCTTCGTGTTCTCGTCGAACAAATTAAACTTATCAAAGGATTTGACAACCTTTGTGGCGTTCCCCCTTTGTGGTTCTTATCTCCGCATCGTAACGGGTTTTGGGTTTAATATACCCATAGTTCTTGCGTCGTGAGGTCGGGGTTGCATTGTTACCGTCTACTATCTTGGATTTTAGAGCTTTCCGGCGTTTAATTCCGCGTGTTCTTGGTGATCCCCATAACGGATCACATCAATATTGATGCATGTGAAATATATTAGTATATTTCTCATAACTTTTACATCTGCTTTTTGTATTTAATGTGCTTTTTAATTTTCATTTAAAAACATCAATCACAATGATTAAAAAAGAAATAGTCAATAAATTTGAATTTAATCAATAAAATTTTATTTGCAAAAATAAGTAGTCAAAATAATTTTTACCTTGAAAACATCACATTCTTTATTTTCAAACAAAATTTTTTAACTATCATTATTTTTTATATAATTTAACAATGCTTTTTTTTTTTTTTTTGGAACAAATGTATGTAGTGCTCAAAAATGTATTTCAAATTTGTAATCATTACACTTTCCAAAATGCAAGCATTTTTTATTTATTTTTTAATTCTTGTGTTTTTTCCAAACATTTCCAAATTTAGTAAGTACATTTTGGAGGGAAAGTGTGTGTGTGTGTTTATTTTTTGTAAAGACTTTATTTTTATATATAGATAGATGTGTTGTTGAAAATAAATTTGAGGAAAAAGTGTGGAAATTTTACCACTACCAAACATACTCTTAATCACACGTATTTTTTCTCTCCACTTTTCAATCACTAATTTTTACATCGAAAACATCACATTCTTTATTTTCGAACAAAAATTTTTAACTATCATTATTTTTTATATAATTTAACAGTGCTTTTTTTTTGGAACAAATGTATGTAGTGCTCAAAAATGTATTTCAAATTTGTAATCATTACACTTTCCAAAATGCAAGCATTTTTTATTTATTTTTTAATTCTTGTGTTTTAGTTAAAACACTTCCAAATTTAGTAAGTACATTTTGGAGGGAAAGTGTGTGTGTGTTTTTTTTTTGGTAAAAACTTTGTTTTTATATATAGATAGATGTATTGTTGAAAATAAATTTGAGAAAAAAGTGTGAAAATTTTACCACTACCAAACATACTCTTAATCAAACGTATTTTTTTCTCCACTTTTCAATCACTAATTTTTACCTCGAAAACATCACATTCTTTATTTTCGAACAAAAATTTTTAACTATCATTATTTTTTATATAATTTAACAGTGCTTTTTTTTTGGAACAAATGTATGTAGTGCTCAAAAATGTATTTCAAATTTGTAATCATTACACTTTCCAATATGCAAGCATTTTTTATTTATTTTTTAATTCTTGTGTTTTTGTCAAAACATTTCCAAATTTAGTAAGTACATTTTGGAGGGAAAGTGTGTGTGTGTGTGTTTATTTTTTGTAAAGACTTTATTTTTATATATAGATAGATGTGTTGTTGAAAATAAATTTGAAGAAAAAGTGTGGAAATTTTACCACTACCAAACATACTCTTAATCACACGTATTTTTTCTCTCCACTTTTCAATCACTAATTTTTACATCGAAAACATCACATTCCTTATTTTCGAACAAAAATTTTTAACTATCATTATTTTTTATATAATTTAACAGTGCTTTTTTTTTGGGAACAAATGTATGTAGTGCTCAAAAATGTATTTCAAATTTGTAATCATTACACTTTTCAAAATGCAAGCATTTTTTATTTATTTTTTAATTCTTGTATTTTTGTCAAAACACTTCCAAATTTAGTAAGTACATTTTGGAGGGAAAGTGTGTGTGTGTTTATTTTTGGTAAAGACTTTGTTTTTATATATAGATAGATGTGTTGTTGAAAATAAATTTGAGAAAAAAGTGTGAAAATTTTACCACTACCAAACATACTCTTAATCAAACGTATTTTTTTCTCCACTTTTCAATCACTAATTTTTACCTCGAAAACATCACATTCTTTATTTTCTAACAAAAATTTTTAACTATCATTATTTTTTATATAATTTAACAGTGCTTTTTTTTGGGAACAAATGTATGTAGTGCTCAAAAATGTATTTCAAATTTGTAATCATTACACTTTCCAAAATGCAAGCATTTTTTATTTATTTTTTAATTCTTGTGTTTTTGTCAAAATATTTCCAAATTTAGTAAGTACATTTTGGAGGGAAAGTGTGTGTGTTTATTTTTGGTAAAGACTTTGTTTTTATATATAGATAGATGTGTTGTTGAAAATAAATTTGAGGAAAAGTGTGGAAATTTTACCACTACCAAACACACTCTTAATCACAGGTATTTTTTCTCTCCACTTTTCAATCACTAATTTTTACCTCGAAAACATCACTTTCCAAAATGCAAGCATTTTTTATTTATTTTTTAATTCTTGTATTTTTTGTCAAAACATTTCCAAATTTAGTAAAGACTTTGTTTTTATATATATATAGATGTTTTTGTCACAGGTATTCTTGGGTTTTTGTCAAAACATTTCCAAATTTAGTAAGTACATTTTGGAGGGAAAGTGTGTGTGTGTTTATTTTTTGTAAAGACTTTGTTTTTATATATAGATAGATGTGTTGTTGAAAATAAATTTGAGAAAAAAGTGTGAAAATTTTACTACTACCAAACATACTCTTAATCAAACGTATTTTTTTCTTCACTTTTCAATCACTAATTTTTACCTCGAAAACATGACATTCTTTATTTTCTTACAAAAATTTTTAACTATCATTATTTTTTATATAATTTAACAGTGCTTTTATTTTTTTTGGGAACAAATGTATGTAGTGCTCAAAAATTTATTTCAAATTTGTAATCATTACACTTTCCAAAATGCAAGCATTTTTTATTTATTTTTTAATTGTTGTGTTTTTGTCAAAACATTTGCAAATTTAGTAAGTACATTTTGTAGGGAAAGTGTGTGTGTGTTTATTTTTGGTAAAGACTTTGTTTTTATATATAGATAGATGTGTTGTTGAAAATAAATTTGAGGAAAAAGTGTTGAAATTTTACCACTACCAAACATACTATTAATCACACGTATTTTTTTCTCCACTTTTCAATCACTAATTTTTACCTCGAAAACATCACATTCTTTATTTTCGAACAAAAATTTTTAACTATCATTATTTTTTATATAATTTAACAGTGCTTTTTTTTGGGAACAAATGTATGTAGTGCTCAAAAATATATTTCAAATTTGTAATCATTACACTTTCCAAAATGCAAGCATTTTTTATTTATTTTTTAATTCTTGTGTTTTTGTCAAAATATTTCCAAATTTAGTAAGTACATTTTGGAGGGAAAGTGTGTGTGTGTTTATTTTTGGTAAAGACTTTGTTTTTATATATAGATAGATGAGAGAGAAAGGAGAAAAATCTGATATTTTAAATTTGATTTTTGTAAAATTTATTCCTTCAGTACCTAGTTTCTAAAGTCTTTTAATTCAGTCCCTGAAATGTTTAATATGTTTTAAGTTGAGCCTAATTTTAATTGTCTATTTCAGTCCTTCCAGTTTAATAACGTTTTATCTCAGCCCTGCAGCTTCTAAAAATCTTTGAATCAGTCCCAAAATTTATTTACTTACTCAAATCAGTCTCAAGGTTTATTATTTACGTGTAGCAACCCCTAACTTCTTACAATTGCACTATTTAGTCCTTAACACTTTCAAAAAAACCTATTATTACACAGATTCTTCATGTAAGACTCGATTGTTCTATAGTATAATTTTAATTATTTAAATTTATTTTATAGGACTAGACGAGGGGCGAAAGAATTAGAAGTATTATTCCCGTTTGCTCAAAAACTCGAGAAATAAGGTAAACTCTTATTTACAAATTTACATTTTCAAAAGTGCGAATCAATGATTATTTGGATTATAAGTTTAGCATGTATGATTGTGTTCATGAGAATTACTTACTTTTCAAGTATAACACTATGTTGCGAGAATTTACTTGCTTATATGCATGAGACTTGAAATTGTATTTATTTACTTATTCATGAGACTACTGGTGATCGTTAGACACTTGAGATTTGAATATCATGATTATATGTTTTAATTTGTAATATCAAATTATTATTGTGCGCGACTCTATTGAGATTTCTATGAAATACTCACGTTTTCCAAAAACAATTTTGCAATTTCATAAAATTATGTGAATTGAAATTTCAGTTATTTTCCACTCAATTATCATTTTGAAAGTTAGTTTGAGAAGATGAAGTGGCGTTCTGGGTATTTAGAACTCGGGGCGTTACATGATATATTTGTAATCCTGCTATAACTAGATATTTACAAAGTTTTTCATTGAATGATGTTCTGTTTCATACATTTTTTTTATCAAACAAGGAAGCACCCAGAAATATTAGAATGTAAGGCAAAATGGATCATTTATAATTTAGATTCTAGTTTTCAGAAGCTATCATTACGTAAAAGTAAAAAGATAAAGGGTAAAAAACAAATAAAACTTTTCATTATTCCAAAGAATAAAAAATCATTTTAAGACTTGAGCACAACTTTATTACAGGTCCACCAAATTCAGTAGTTATTCAGGTTGTCTTGGTTTGACATGAAAATTCTCAAGGCACGATTCTTCATCAAAAGTATAATTATATTCATATGTTGGAGACATGCTAGTATTCTTGCCACTCGTAAATGGCATAATCATCTCAGACCACGTCTGTGAATGAAAAGGGAAAATTTTATTTTTAAAATTGTATACTTGACATGGCATAATCATCTCAGACCATTAAATGAGCGTTACTGTTCACTCAATCTATTAAAATTTGTTGAGTATACCTTGAACAAGTAATACCGACTAACACCAATACACTCATTGTTTCCAAATTCAATTCTCCATGCAACTCCAGTAAAATGTTCAACTATGGACTTGTAAAATGCAAATATATAGTGTATTTTTGTTTGAATAATCATGTTTTTATGTGTGTTTCTCAATAAAATATAGCCAAACATGGGAATTAAGAAGATGAGAGAGAGAGAGAGAGAGAGAGAGAGAGGATACCATGATATCTCTATGTAAAAACATCACAATTACTCAATCCTTTACCACCTACAATGCAAGCACCTTCAACCTGCAAACTTATAATAAAACAAATCATACGAAAGTAAGCCTTTCTCTTATTCTCGCAAATCTCTGTAGTCAAATTTTCAAGAACCTAAAAGCTAAAAAAACGATTTTTCGGATTATAAAATAAAAATACTCTCATGAATCCTCACCAAGTTGTAGGCATAAAATATAAAGAAAGATTATCTACTGTAAATTTATTTATATTGGAAAAATGAAAAATATGGAAGTAAAAATGAAAACAGGCAGATGGACCCAGCAATAATCTAAGAACAGATGAGAGTATCCAAGACTATTTCACCTTTTGTCTTTTTTGTGACCAATATCTAAGAACATATTAAGTGCCACAAACTTTCTTTTTTCTACACTTAGATGCTTCCGAGCATGCACGTCTTGAAAAAGGTCCACTTTGAAACTGAAAATCGGTCGGCTTAAGCTAGCAACTGTTATAATGGTGTAATGCACTTATGTATTTTATTTCATGTTTTGGCTAATGGAGATTTTTTTTTTTTTTTTTGTGTTGTCATAGGAGAAACAACATTTGTGGAGACCATTTACTTACACCATTATAACAGTTGCTTGCTTAAGCCGATCGATTTTCAGTTTCAAAGTGGACCTTTTTCAAGACGTTCATGCTCGGAAGCATCTAAGTGTAGAAAAAAGAAAGTTTGTGGCACTTAATATGTTCTTAGATATTGGTCACAAAAAAGACAAAAGGTGAAATAGTCTTGGATACTCTCATCTGTTCTTAGATTATTGCTGGGTCCATCTGCCTGTTTTCATTTTTACTTCCATATTTTTCATTTTTCCAATATAAATAAATTTACAATAGATAATCTTTCTTTATATTTTATGCCTACAACTTGGTGAGGATTCATGAGAGTATTTTTATTTTATAATCCGAAAAATCGTTTTTTTTAGCTTTTAGGTTCTTGAAAATTTGACTACAGAGATTTGCGAGAATAAGAGAAAGGCTTACTTTCATATGATTTGTTTTATTATAAGTTTGCAGGTTGAAGGTGCTTGCATTGTAGGTGGTAAAGGATTGAGTAATTGTGATGTTTTTACAAAGAGATATCATGGTATCCTCTCTCTCTCTCTCTCTCTCTCTCTCTCTCTCTCTCTCTCTCTCTCTCTCTCTCTCTCTCTCTCTCTCTCTCTCTCATCTTCTTAATTCCCATGTTTGGCTATATTTTATTGAGAAACACACATAAAAACATGATTATTCAAACAAAAATACACTATATATTTGCATTTTACAAGTCCATAGTTGAACATTTTACTGGAGTTGCATGGAGAATTGAATTTGGAAACAATGAATGTATTGGTGTTAGTCGGTATTACTTGTTCAAGGTATACTCAACAAATTTTAATAGATTGAGTGAACAGTAACGCTCATTTAATGGTCTGAGATGATTATGCCATGTCAAGTATACAATTTTAAAAATAAAATTTTCCCTTTTCATTCACAGACGTGGTCTGAGATGATTATGCCATTTACAAGTGGTAAGAATACTAGCATGTTTTCAACATATGAATATAATTATACTTTTGATGAAGAATTGTGCCTTGAGAATTTTCAATGCATAATTCTTCAGCATTTCTAATCCTTGTTTGTTCTAATGACGGTTCTATTTTGCTATCGACCTTTGGTTGGTCACACTTTTATTGTCTATTTTGTAGACGCTCACGCCTGGCTTATATTTAGTGGTAGTGAGGATTGTTATGCAAATATACGAAAATGTTGTTTTCTTTTCGAATTGAAATAGCTTCCGCTTTTGTTCCTTTATCATCCCTATTTTTTACTTTTTTTTTATCTTGAAATGTATACAAAAATATGAATTGAAACATAATTTCATGAGAAACTTGTAATTATCGAAGATTGTACATTTTGTTTTTTTGGTTACTAGTTTCGACTCGTGCGTTGCACGAGTTCTGTTTTTCAAGTGGTGCTATTACCGTATTTTACTTTATATTTTATCATTTTATTTAAGACGTACTTTTTTTATAAATGTAAAAGATTTGTCAAAACTGAGAGTTTAAAGAATCAAACATTCATTAGTATCAGTATGAATAAAAGAACCACTTTACCAGACAAGTTTAATTCAAAAATTTATATTTCCTGAAATCAATGAGTCGTATAAAATAATAATCATCAGCAATGGCATGTGTGAATTTCATGAAAATGAAGAGTTTTATAAAATGGTACTCACGAGCAATTTACAGAACGAACAAACTACTGGAGCTAACTTGAATAGATAAGTGTAACACTTGAACAAGTGGAAAATCATTATATGTAACGTCATATGATGGTTGTCCTGGACAAAAATTCAAACGTCACTCACAAAAGATGTGTTTTCTTCAGGAAAACATTCAATTCAAACTACAAAAAAATGGTGCAATCTAAAAAATAAGAGAAAAGCATGGAATTAATGCAGTATCTTTCCAAATAACCGAGCTTCAAAATGATATACTTCTTACCCAAAGAAAAATCAATGGAACACTGAAATGGGTAGCAATCTAGGTTCACAATTAGTTAATTAACTTTATATATAAAATCCTAGAAACATGAGAAAATGATTTCCATAAATTGAAGTATGAGAATGCAACAACATTCTAATAACAGATTAAGGAGTTTCTACAAGAGTAGATAAAGGAAATTTTACTTGAAGTCGAAAGAGCTAAATAACATACTTGAAACATGATCCTTGCACTATAATCCTTGTACAATCCTAGGATCTTTCAGTTTCAGCATCCACCATAGACTTAACAAAGGCCCAGGATATCAGGAACAAGGACACGACTTATTTTTCTCTGATAAGCACCAATAGTGGACTATACTATGAAGAAACCAGAAGTTAATAGGAAAAGTTTTTGAAAGAAAATATAGCTAGAAATCTTTTTTCTTGTACCCTCCTTTTCAAGTAATTGGCAACAGAGGCAAGCTTCAGAACCTATAAAAGATCGAAAGAGGAGCTACTTTACATCACTACAACCCATTTGTCATCCAAACCTATAGCCACGATTTGTCAAATACCTATGCAACTACCATGGACCTTAGCCTATTTGCAAGAATCGATAATTCATCAACAAGAAGAGAGAAGGGATCTAGTTTCTCTTGGGGGAAAAAGGATTGATAAGTGAATTAACTCAATACTTTTTTCTTATCTTTTAGAGCCAAAAGAACACAACAATAAAATCCAACAAGAAAATGTGAAAGATAACAAAGAAGACATATGAAATGTAGTGTCATCGTGTACCATTGTATCCCCATTCACTATATTAACGAAGGACAATAAGAAAATTCAAAAAATTGCAGAGATACACCTAGTTCATGTAAGAACAAGATGGAAATCAAGTTAAAGATGCAGATATCAAGTATCGGGTTTGAGGGCAATAACTTTGAGCAAATAATTAATTATGTCCATAGACTATAAATATCTGTCATGCTCAGAAGATGAATAGAAACATAGAAATCACTATGTTGAAGCATCTCACAAAATACTCAGATCATTTACTTTATCCTAATGAAAAGTGCCAAAATGGATGATGGATCAGTTACACTCCATTAATCAAAAGAACTACCAAAATGCCCTTGACCTTCATTAAATCAACTAACCTCTCTTGCTTTCGGATCAGGTATTTCTCGTGGAATAGAATCATAACCCTGTAGCCGGAAACATACATAAAATTGAATGATAAATATCATTAATCGACTTTGGGGAAGCTACTAAATTCTATTAAGTACAATACCTCATGTTTCACTTCACTTGGATATCTACATATTCTCAATCATCCCAGTCTGCACGATCTTCAGACCCCATCTATTGAATAAAATGATCTAACAAAGTTAAAACATGTAATGTATCAAATTTCTTTAAATACCCACACTAAATGAAATTAGAAAAATGATGGTCAAAGAGACAATTTTTTTCTCCAACATACATAGAACTAATAACACAAAACAGGAATTTATACACCAGAGAGTCTTCCACTTCCCCCATCTATCCAGTCTGCCAAGAGGGATACAATAATGCCCAGGTGCTTCTGTAGATAGGCCAGCTATTGAGCCTCTTCATCAGCTCGAGATGACGCAAATCAATGACTCATGTTGCGCACAAGCTGCAATAGATAGAACTGTATTTGTTACTGACATAATGTACTATTTAATAACTAATTCCAACAACTGTGAACAGCCAAAATTACTATGTAACCATCACAGTACCAAATTATTTAACTGCTTAGTATATTACACATCAATCCAACAGTAGTGACATATTCACCCGTTATCTATTGTGGTGCACATTTTATCAAATCATATAAAGAAAAATAGCAATCCAGCAAAAAAACTCAAATTCAATGGTGCAAATGATTAAGTAATTCCTCATAAGTAGACTTTTCTTGAATTTTCCTCTTGCTAAGAGACTGTCAGCTTGATGTTTAAGAAATGCAGGAAACTTAAAATTACATGAGATAGGAACTGTAGCATAAGAGAGTGAAAAAACAAATGTATAATAATCACAATCAATAAATATGCAGGAGGGTATATATATGGAATATATGAGCTAAACATTGTAAATTAAAATGCTAAGAGAAAAAAAAAACCTGTATACATGCAAGTTCATCACCAGCTGCCACTCTTGCCCCCACCTTGTTGTCTTAACATCCAATTATAAAGCTTCTCCTACGCCAAAATAGAAAACAATGGCCAAGGTTAATTATATATCAATTAACATAGAGAAATTGGGTGGGTATGAAAGGCTATGAATATGGCTCTTCAGTTCAGTTATGAACACCCACAATGGAAATCCCACACACGAAAATAAAGGGTCCTTTCCAAATCCAGTTTGTAAATGAGAAACAAGCAGTAATTAAATAAACATTTATGGAACTTGTATATATTAAATATGATAAATAAAGAAGTTAAATTACTGATAAATAGTACAAACCTAGTGAAAGGAACCGTTATTCCAGTGATGACTATTCTTTACAAATTATTGAATTTCCTATACGGAATTAGCAAAAGGGCAACAAATTTAGGACGATTAAAACACAAGAAAACAATTTACATATCATCAAAAATATCTACAGGTGAACATTTAAAAATCAATAGAAATGTGCACTTCCTTCCAAGTTCCATATTGAAATCAAGAGCTCATGCGTTTCAAGTTGTATATTCACAGTAGGCAAGAAGATGCGCACCCATAGACTGGAAGAAGACTCACCCGACGATCAAATAACAGGGACCTGCAAAAGGGAAAATGTAAATTCTTGAAAATATCATTACAGAGCCCAACATTTTGCCCCTACCACCACCCCACCAGACCCTAAAAAATTAAATAAATAAAAGATAAAACCCATAAGAAATTATTAAAATTACAGCTCTCGAAGAGCTAGCAAAAGAACTATGTCAAAGCAAATAGGAAAATCACAAGAGAGATTATGGGTAAATGCCTTAAATGCGTAGTGGCGATAGATAGATTGGAGATGACGATTAAAAGAGATTATGGGTAACTGCCTTAAACGCGTAGCAACGAGAGAGAGATCGAAGATGAGTGTTTACGCGTCTTCTTGATCTTGTGTCTGAGAGAGTGATTCTATGGTGTGGTGTGAAATTGGTAATGTAAATAGAGGAACCAGTTTGCTCTAAAAAAAAATAGAGGAATCAGCCACCATCGGAAGAGAGGTAAGTGTGTGTAGAACAAAAATATCTCATGGTCTTAGCATGACGACTCTCTCTCTCTCTCTCTCTCTCTCTCTCTCTCTCTCTCTCTCTCTCTCTCTCTCTCTCTCTCTCTCTCTCTCTCTATGTGTTCGAGAGTCTTCATCGGTTGAACAGTGTTATGCTCAAAGTTTTGCTGCGCCGATCGTGAAATCGCAGCATCAAAGGTTGGTTTTTTTCCGTCTTTTGTTGTCTGTGTAGACCTATGGTTTTTTTTTTTTTTCCGTTTTGTGTGTATATTTGTGTATTTTCCCTTAGTTCTCTCCCCGATTCTAATGTAGTTGTGATTGCAGGTGGTTCGTGTTTGAGGTTGCTTTGTGTTTTTTCTTGCAGTCGACGGTAAGGGTTTTTTGTTCTTTATTTATTTTTTATAATTTTTTTTTTGTTAAGATATATTTTTTCACCTGCTTTAGGGGTTTTTTTTTCCTCGTAAATTTTTTTTTCTCGTTATGTGTTCTTCAGTGAATAGGGTTTTTTGTGAAATATATGTAGTTCTGCGTTCTTGTTTTCTTTCTTTCTCTATTTTTTTTCCTTTTCCGTTTTTTTTTTACTTTAGCTTTCTGTTGAAATTTTGTTCAGTTCTTTTTCCACTGTACTTGCGTTTGTTTGTGTGTAATATTGTTTGTTCTATTGTATCCTTCTTATCTTGTAATGAAAAAAGCTTCTACAGGACGTTTATGTATGTTCAACATTGCTATATAACTCAAGAAAAGAAATTTTTGGAGAACTTTTACATCGCCTACAAAAAACTCAAACATTTGGATAACACTTTATTATATACTTAAACAGATTTTCTATACTTTTATTTATACATTAATTTTTTTTTTAATTTTGCTGTCTTATGAATTCTGTGGAATGCAAACATTTGGATAACACTTCATTTTTCGTTTATTTTATTTACTATTAATGCAATTTGAGAGTTATGTGTTTGCAATTGATGTATATCCAAGGTTTCTCCCTTTCCAATTTGCCTGTTCTCTTCATTCTTATGTTCTTAAGCTCTTTGATTTTTAATTTATTTGCGTGTGAATGTCTAGATTAGTGTTGATTCTTTATTTTTTTATTATTTCTTCTTAAATGGATGCCAATGTTGTTGGTTTATCTTTGACATTGCAATAAATTGTGTTTAGTGTTCAAGAATTCTTGTTTTTTATATATGGTTTTATGGATTGCTTCTCATTTTTAAAAGGTAGTTTTTTGTGATTAATAAATGAAAAACAAGTTTAAAATTTTGTATAGTGCAATTGGTTTATTCCACTTATCTCTTGAAGTTGTAGATATGCTTGTTATATGTCAGTTGCAGTCTTTATTTTTATTTTATTTTTTTGTCTACTTAAAATAAATATATTTTATCGATGTGTGTAGTTTAATTTTAAGGTATATTGTTCTTGTTAGATTTAGCATGTCAGTTACTATCCACCATTTCTACCTTGTCAAGGGTTTTTTTTTTTTTCCTCTCTCTCTCTACAGGTTGTATATGTTGTTTGCTACATAGTATAGTAGAGAAAAGTGTGTCACATTTATCAATCTTGGGTTCTTTTCCTTTAGTATAGCTCTTGTTTTGCATGTAGATATATTATTAAAGGTGTATTAACTAATATGAGCAGCATGTCAGTTACTGTCCACCATTTCTACCTTGTCAAATGTTTTTTTTTTCCCTCTCTTTCTCTCTACATGTTGTATATGTTGTTTGCTACATAGTATAGTAGAGAAAAGTGTGTCACATTTATCAATCTTGGGTTCTTTTCCTTTAGTATAGCTCTTGTTTTGCATGTAGATATATTATTAAAAATGTATTAACTAATATGAGTTCTAAATAGTTTTTTTTTTTTTTTTTTTTTTTTTTTTTGTGTGTGTGTGTGTATATGTGTCTTTAAGACAGAGAGAAAGTTTTTTTGCTTGTTATGAGTTCTAAATTATAGTTTTTTTTTTTTTTTTCCGGCATTTTTTTAAGTAATGCTTCAATTTTACTATGTAAAGTTATCAAGAATCTATTATCATAATGATTTTTGATGATTATATTTTTATTTGGACTAAATTGTGAATTTGAAATTATTTTAATACTACCTTTTATTATTATCATTGATGCTTTTTTTCTTGCCTACTTACAACTATTAGATATGTTTGTGTTTTATTCTTTTTCCTTTTTCTATTGATACTTCATTTTCCTTTTTCTATTGATACTTACGTATATTTGTTTTTTTGTGTTTTTTATGTTTTTTCTCTTTTCTTATTGATAACTAATTAACGGTAAAATGAAGGTTTTTTAGTGATCAATATGTCTGATATTAAAAAAAGGGAAGCACGAAACCGAAGACGACGGGAATTATATGCTGAAAAAGAAAGAAAGCAGGAGACATCTAATGATACGTTTGTACGACATAGGCGTCGTATTGATACTTTCCCTGGTTAGTTATGCAAGTATATCGAATAAAAAACTCTCTTGATTTTTTTTTTTTTTGATAAATAAATTGCTTTTCCCATCTCTTAATTTGATATTATTTATTCTTTTATTTTTAGAGGAAGGATCACTGCTGAATTTCTTGATATCGATAAAGATATTGAAATACAAGGTAAAAGTAGAGGCTTAAGGTCTCCATCATGTCGTTTTTCGTTATATATAGATTACTATTGTTACTTTCATTTTTTTGTATGATGTGATGTTAATTCTTCTTTAAACGTAATTCATTTTTTTATATACAGGGAACAATGATACTCAATTTATAAGGAAAGATGAAACGACTAGATCGAACATAAATAATAACTACTTTAATTATTCTGAAAATATCAACAATGAAGAAGCTCACAATTTAAACGTCTATAGTAATGTTCTTTCTGAGCCGTATATTTTACCTGATCCAACATTCTGTTCTTATTGTGATGCTAAATTTTTTTATAAAGAAACAAAAGGATTTTGTTGTTCAAATGGTGAAGTGAAATTATGTTTAAATTACATGCCTGCAGAAATGCGTGAACTTTATTTGTCCAATTCTGATGTTTCATTTGATTTTAGAAATTTCTCAAGGACATACAACAACCATGTTGCTTTTACATCGTTTGGTGTTAAGTACGACAAAGAATTGTGCAAAAATAGTAAAGGAATATATACTTTTAGAGTCCAAGGTCAAGTGTATCATTATGTTAATAATTTATTACCTTCAAATAATGAACCATCATATTTACAACTATATTTTTATGATACTGAACATGAAATTGAAAATAGGCTTCGTTTTTCAGACAAGTTTATTGAATCTACAATTAAAAGAATAGTGGAAGTTTTAAAAGTGAATCCATATTCTCAATTTTTTCGTTCATTGAATAATCTAGAATCATTTGAATCATTAAATATTATCTTGAAGTCTGACCCTTCTGTTGACCAAAGAATTTATAATAGACCTTATGTTTCTCAAGTTGCTGTGATTTGGGTTGATGATAACTCTTCATCAAATATAACTGCACGAGATATTCTTGTTTTTGGTCATGATGGGACTCCACATCGTGTTCATTATTTTTACGGCTGTTATGATCCACTTCAATATCCTTTGCTTTTTCCATATGGTGAGCCTGGTTGGCATCAAGGAATAAAAAAAACATTGTAGAAGTCAACCATCTCTCCAAAAAACATCTATTCTTGATTTTAATTACATTACTACCCCCGAGGAGTTATTTGAAAGAGAGGAAACAGGTAGCTATTAATTATTTAAAAATATTACAAATAGTAGAATTTAAATATCTTTTCTTTTTTCATTTATAAGTTTATTATGTTTTTTAAAAATACTATTGTTTTATAAAGTAACATTATTTTTTTCTTTTAATCGCAGCTCTAACAAAACGTTGTAAGCGAGCTCAAGTTTCCTTGAGGGAATATTACTGCTATAAGTTGCAGATTAGAGATCCAGGTAACATCATCCTCCTTCATACTGGTAGATTGCTTCAACAATATATAGTAGATATGTATATTAAAATAGAAACTTCTAGATTAGACTTCTTTAGAAAAAATCAACGTCAAATACGAGCAGACATTTATCAAGGCATTGTTGATAGTGTTTCCTTAGGTGAAACTAGAGGATGTAAGATTGGTAAAAGGATTATTTTACCGTCGTCATTCACTGGGAGACCTAGGGATAACACAAAGAAGTTCATGGACGCGATGGCTTTAGTTCAATGATTTGGAAAACCTGACATTTTCCTTACAATTACATGTAATTCAAATTGGGTTGAAATAAAAAATGAATTATTATACAGTGATCAAAATTAAACTACATTATTGCTTCATATCCCAATTTTGTAGCAGTTCAAATAAAGTACAAGTTACATAATTGCTTAACATTTTTGTTCACACTTCAAACAAACCAGTACAAAATGAAGAATACGGACACAATCAATAATTGAACAATTAAAAAATTGATCTCTTTATTTTTGACGGTTGAGTAGTCTATGTGCATTGCGCTAGTGCCAATAAGCTTATAGTAAGTCACTTCAACAAAAATTAGAAAATCATAATTCATTGAATGAAATGACTAATTATATTTTTACGGTTGGGAATCTATGCAAATTAACTAAGTAAAACGTCAACTTACGAACTTCCATGATCTCATTTTTTTCGTAAAAATCTATGCGTTGGGTTCCATACAAATCCTTAGAGGCAAGCATCAGAACTCAAGACAATTGCACCACTATCATCCTCTTGGAAAATAGTGACATTAGCCTGTTAAAACCAAAAAGAAGAGGTTACAACAGAATCTTAATACATGGAATTCATAAACAAGTATTTCTTTTATATTATTTTTAATCAGGTAATTTTTTGTATTAGTTTCATGTGCTATGTTGTGCAATTTGAGATCGCAAGTGTACGATATCGCAATCAAGTAATAAAGTGGACCTTAGAGTCCGGATTATCGTTCCCACGAGGACTGTTTACTAAGTACCGAAATGTTTTAGTTCTAATTTTATTTGAACAGACGAATAGAATTTGTGGTTTTAAATTAAAACTAAGAAGATGAATTAAAAAGAATTGTGAAATTGTTTTGTTTTCAAGCATGATTGTAAAGTGGTTGGGATTCACGATTTCACCTAGCCAATTAAATCAATTCCAATTCCAGATTTTATTTTCTAAATATGCATTCGGTCGAATTCACTAATGTATATTGAAATTCCTCTCTCGAGTTTAAATCAATTCTACCTAAATAAGTCAACCATGTATCTCTACAGAGGGTCCGAATATTCCTTATCTAGATGCATAACACACAAGAATCCACACATGACCGCAATAATAACACGAGTATATCTCTATCTCTTGTTCAATTACCAGATTTATTACCACGTTCTAAATTATTAACTCACCTCTCGGATTATGGAAATAACTCAATAAATCATGAATTGGTGATCAAGTAATTCAAGCATTAAGAACAATAATAAATCAATACATGCAACGAATTACTAAAATAAAGGAATTTGGAATTAAAATAATTAACTAGGCTACATCGTTCATCCCAACGTTATATTTAGTTACACATCATGATTAAAAAGCATAAACAATAGAGTAAAACGTTCATTGAAAACAATAAGAAGAAAGGAAAGCATGCACCAAGTCTCAATTCTTCAATTATCTTCAATTCACGCCCCTCTGCGATGCTTGAATCTCCAAGAATTTTAATTAAAATCTCTGTTGTGGCTCGTTCTATGGAGAGGCAAAGGTCCTATTTTCGTGCCTCTTATGTTGTATATATAGGTTTTGGAGAAAACCTAGGTCAAAACAAGAAAAGTCTGATAAAAATCGCGAGAAAAAGCCCGCAGTCGGCCCAGCCGGAAAGCCACGCGATCGCGTGGCTTCAACCCTAGCGATCGCGTGCTTGACCCTGAAACTCTCGGGTTATATTTTTCCACCATCTAGCGATCGCTTGGTATGTGACCAGCGATCGCGACTTTGCCCTTTTTCCGGCTGTGCAAGTTAGTCCCTGACTTTTAATTGCACCTTCAGTCCTCAACTTTCAATTGTTGCAATTTAGTCCCCAAACTTTATCTTCTTCTCAGTTTGACCATTCAAGCTCTTAATTCATTCAATTAGGTCCTCCAACCTCTGATTTAGTCACTTTGGCACTAAGCATGTTTCCCGATTGTTGTCGCAAACTCCTCACTTGTCCAATTTAGCTCCAATTAACATCCAATCATGTCATTTTTCCATTTATTGCTTCATTCTTCTTCAATTGGGATATTTTCTGAAAGGTAAACAAATAAACATAAATTAAATAGCAAATATTCCCAAACGACAATAATTAATCCTAATTTAGACATACAAATAAGTGTATAAAATACACTTATCAAATACCCCCAAACTAGAATTATTGTTCGTCCTCGAACAAAGTAAACTAAACTACAAAAATCAAAGAAATAAGAGAACATATATTTTTGTTGTGTCAACATGTTTACCATATGCCTCTACAGTCCAAACCAATTTAAGCTTCAGCAAGCGTCATGAACAACAATGCAAAATATTTTCTAGTTATATCCTGCCAGAGTTTCAAGTGTGTGTGTGAATAGCCAATGTCAAAGGCATACTTATGCAAAAGATATACTCAACACTGTGTGGCTCATTATGCATAATCCAGCCCGAATCCCATGTAGTCAATCTATGACTTCTAATAAAATTCCTTTCAACGCTCATGGATGATCACCACTTTCTGCTTTTCTCTCACATCCCGGGTTTTTATCTATGTGGGTTCTAAAAAATATTCTTTGCTTTTTCCACACAAGGTAATCAGAATCGGAAATATGCGTGCATGACAAATCAAAAGAAAGCGGACCCCAATTCTACAACATCAACCACCACAGCTCAGTCGACAAAGCTTATACCATGCAATAATATATATATATATATTATTTTTTTATGATGGACGACTTTTTCTTTTAATTGTCCCTGTCTTTTACCATCTTTGTGCAGAACTTTTCATACGGGCTTTCTATATAACCCCTGTAGCGGGCTTTCAGATCGGCAACTCCCAAACCAGTTGGCTTTAGGGCACCAGGTTTAAAGAACCCCTCAGACGTACTTTTCCGAGTCATAAAGGCTTAAACAGAAAAGTTAAAGATGTTATAATGTCTTATGTGTAAGTCCACTCTCCGTACTTTCTTTCTAATTGACCCCTGTAGCGAGCTTTAGGTCGATGACTCCCAAGCCAGTTGGCTTTAGGGCACCAGGTTCGAAAGACCCCTCGGACTTACTTACTCGAGTCAAAAAGGCATTTGAAGAGCGGAATAAGACCTTCAGCATTTTTCTGTTTTTATGCTGGAAATGGTTTATACCTGTTGACCAAACTGCAATGACTAAAGTGCAAAACCAAGAACCACAGACCTCCAACTCGTCAATACATACACATTCTAACCATTTTACCCCCAAACTCGCCTTTTAGCATGATTGGTTCTAATTTAGGGGTGGGATGTCTAACGATCTAAGTTCAAGGCTCTTTGAGTCATTCCTAAGTTCAAATTACATAAAACTCTGCCCCACATGTATTAAACAAAATCCCTCACACAAGCAATTATCTAACACTGGCTATGTGCGCAATAAGTATGAATCTAGCAAAACATAACTAGTTCAAAAATAAGTTCATGCTTTTATGTTGTCCAATTTTCAAGCTTAAACACAAATTGATTCATACTATATCCTAGGCAATAAACATGTCAACAAAGTTGTTTTTTTTTTTTTTTAATCCCAATAAAATAGAATGAAAAGTACTAATATGGAAATAATGAGATCCACCCCCAAACTAGAAATGAACATTGTCCTCAATGTTTTGCCACATAAATAAGTAAGAATAGTGCAAAACTTGACAAAAGAAAGGGAACGAGAACTTCCCAAGTGTAGAGGAGATGTCTCATTGTAGTCTTGATGCTTCAATTTGAAATGATGTTGGATGAATTTGACCCTATTTCTTGCCTTGCCCAACTTGATCGGATGTGTCTTGCCTGATGTTTACCTTGCAAATAAGAGATAAGTAATATTAAAAGTCATAAACATCAATAAGAAATAATGGAAGTTCAGTAGCACACCCCCAAACTAAAGTTAAAGCAAAATTTTTAATTTTCAAAATTGGTCTACCACACACATTCAAGCCTTGACGTCGCCTAGGAAAACATAAATTTTCCCGAGCCATCTTTTGATACTTTAAAGTTCACAGCATGATCAACAATGTATTAAAAATTCAGCTCATTTGAAGGTCAATAGTGTCATGCAACAATGTGGAGAAGTAGGTGACGTGAGACAGTTTCTGGGTGTAATGGCCTGCAATTGCCTTGCAATGGGGCTGTCATGGTGCAAACATTGTTTTAATGGATTTCATGCCATGTAGTGTACTAATTCATGAACTAAACACACTTACTCAATGAATACCATGTTATGAAGATAAATGCTCGGAAGAATCTCTAAAATTAGCACAAGAATATCTTTGTGGCATTTCATCAAACACTATATGTGCACTCCAAAAATTAAAGAACTTGCATCAATTTGGAAACATGAATTGACCAAGAAATTTCTACTTATTAAAGCACAAATCACATTCTCCAACAACTAACTTAAGCCCATACTCCACTCCCCAATAAAGTTGCACTTATGAATTCAAAGAAAATTTCACTCTTTTGAATAACTTGAAGGAAAGTGAAAACTTCATACATTTGATTGAGTTTTGTAGGTAATGAAAGCAATAAGTTTGATGCAACAAGGTGTTGATGACAAGCACACAAAATGTAAGATCAAACATGAGGTGATTAGGGGAGAGAAAACGAGTGTCTAATGTTTAAAATTGAAAACATGAAGCACAACACTTAAAACTGCCGATTATTGTCCCAGAGTACCCACGCGATCGCTTGGCTGGAGTGCCAGCGATCGCGTGGTTCACGGTTAAATAATCTGTTGACTATTTAATGCATTGCCGCGATTGCTAGAGCCTATAGGCCCGCGATCGCGTAGTTCACGGAAATAATGAAATGTTTTCCTATTTTTGAAATTCAAAATCATTTTTATCCCCCTAATCACTTCATGATCGATGCAATGATTTTTCAAACATTAACTTCGTGATCCAAACTAGTGTGTGTGTGAGTTTGGAATGACGATTAAAAACCTAGTCTAATATAAACATGCAAAATTAAAAACATACATAAATATGCAATAATAAACTAATATGCAAAAGTGTCCTTAACATGAACATGCAAAACACCCAAACAATTTTCCTACCATGCATATATCTAAAATTCAGCAAATAAATAAATTATGAAAGCGTAATAAATAAAAGGGAAGAAAGGTTGGGTTGCCTCCCAACAAGCGCTCCGTTTTAAGTCTAAAGCTCGACTTTTTGCATTCTTTATCATGGAGGCTTGAATGATCCTCTTGAGGCTTTGCACAACTTGCAATTACCTGCCTTGCACTTCTCAATCCTTCTCCTCACTCTCTTGTAGTCCAAGGCCTCATTTTCCACTTGTTGCGGGATGTTAGGCTTTTCTTCCTTCTTGTCCCTCCATCCATCATTTACCTTCATACACTCATATTTTATGATTAAAGCCTCCTCAATCTAAATACCCTGCTTGGTTTTTTCTTCTGGTTTCTGGACCACCCCCTCCACCTTGAAACAGCTTTCATTTAGACCTTCAAAATCTTGCCTTGGCTTGATGCTGAACGTGACATGTTCCTTCTCGACCCTAAATATGATTTCTCCCTTTTCAATTTCGATTAAGCATCTTCCAGTAGCTAGGAACGGCCTTCCAAGAATGAGGGGCATTTGGGCGTCCTCTTCCATGTCCAAAATCACAAAGTCGACTGGGAAGAAAAACTTGTCTACTTTTACTATCACATTCTCAACAATCCCATATGGATATTGGATTGATCTGTTCGCCAGTTTCAGTGTGATATTGGTTGGTTTAGGCTCCCCCAAACCAAGTTTCCTGTATACAGACAAAGGCATTAAATTGACACTTGCACCAAGATCACACAATACATTATCAAAATTAAATTTACCAATAGTACAAGGGATCGAGAAACTCCCTGGATCTGTTAGTTTCTGTGGCAACTTCTTTTGAAGTATGGCGCTGCACTCCTCACTCAGTGCTACTATTTCATTATCAACCAATTTCCTTTTATTTGACAGCATCTCCTTCATAAATTTCAAGTAGAGCGGCATTTGGGCTAACGCTTCTGCAAATGGGATATTTATGTGCAGTTTCTTGAATATCTCCAAAAATTTTCCAAATTGCTGCTCCAACTGATGCTTTATCAATCTTTGTGGATAAGGAACTGGTGGTACATAAGCTTTGACAGGTGGTCGAACTCGAACTTCTTCTTCAACTTTTTCATGAACTTCAGGAGTCGCCCTCTGTTCTTTTTCACTTTTCTTCTCTTCCACCACATTTTCCTTTTTGTTCCTCTGCTTTTCATATTCTGCTTCAGTCACTTCAGAAAGTTGAACCCCACTCCTTGTTGTTATTGCATTACATTGCTCCCGAGGATTTATTTCAGTGTTACTGGGCAACTGTCCTGGCTGTCTTATTGAACTGCTAGCTGCCAGCTCTCCCATTTGTCTCTTCAAATTCTTAATCTCAACTGCTTGATTCATAATTTCTCCATTCTGACTCTTGACCAGCTGGATTAACACTTCTATGTTCTCGGACATGTTTTTCTGAGATTGTTGCTGTTGCTGTTGCTGATATCCAGGCGGCCACTGCACATTCTGATTGTTAGACCATGAAAAATTAGGGTGATTCTTCCATTCTGAGTTGTAAGTTTGTGAATAAGGACCACCCTGCTGCCTGTTTCCCACGAAGTTGACTTGTTCTGGATTTGATTGATTTTGTTGAAGTGGGCAGAAATTTATAGCATGATTTTTGAAACAAAAATCACACAAAGTTGTTTGAACCGCATTCACTGGCTGCACACCCATACCGTCTATCTTCTTGGTCAACGCATCCAGCTTAGCATTTAATGCTGTGATCTCGTTAACTGCAACCATTCCCCTAGACTTTGGTGTAGCTCTATCTGAATACCACTGATAACTGTTCGCAGCCATCTTCTCAAAGATCTCAGATGCTTCTTCATATGTCATATCCATAACTGATCCTCTAGCTGCTGAGTCGGCGTACTTCTTGTTTTCATTTGTCAGCCCATTATAGAATGTCTGAACCAAGATCCAATCTGCGATTCCATGGGTAGGACACTGTCTGATGAGCTCGTTGAATCTTTCCCAAGCTTCAAAAATTGATTCCCCAGGTTGTTGACTGAATGAAAGAATCTCACGCCTTAGCTTTGACATGCGGCCAGGTGGGAAAAATTTATCTACAAATTTATGACTCATGATTTCAAAAGTGGTGATTGTGTGTAGGGGCAAAGAGTAAAACCAGGCTTTTGCTTTATCCGCCAAAGAAAATGAGAATAGCTTTAATTTCACGGCATCCTCTGAAACTCCATTCATGCGTTGCATATCACATAGTTCCAAAAATGTCCTAAGGTGCGCATGAGGATCTTCAGATGGCAATCCATGAAAAACGCATGAATTTTGGATCAAGGATATCAAGGAAGTCTTGATCTCAAAATTATTAGCTCGGATTCCAGGAGGTACAATGCAGGTTCCAATGTTCCCCACGGGAGGAACCATGTAATCACGCAAAACGCGCCTTCCATGATTTTGTTGTTGTCCATTCACAGCTGCTGGCAGATTTTGTTGATTTCCCTGATTATCTTGAATTCTATCATCTGCCATTGCTAAGTCTTTTTGTTGATCCGCTTCCAACTGTCGTCTACGCCTCTGTCGAAAGGTGCGTTCAATTTCTGTATCAAAAGGAAGCAAATCCAATGACTTAGTCCTTCTTAACATAAATTAAATAAAACAAAATTAAAAACAAAAACTGAAAAATAATATAAAAATAAAAATAAAAATAAGCAAAATAAAGTTCAAAGTAAAATAAGAACTAATGGGTATCGATATTAATTAACAGTCCCCGGCAACGGCGCCAAAAACTTGTTGTGCAATTTGAGATCGCAAGTGTACGATATCGCAATCAAGTAATAAAGTGGACCTTAGAGTCCGGATTATCGTTCCCACGAGGACTGTTTACTAAGTACCGAAATATTTTAGTTCTAATTTTATTTGAACAGACAAAATAGAATTTGTGGTTTTAAATTAAAACTAAGAAGATGAATTAAAAAGAATTGTGAAATTGTTTTGTTTTCAAGTATGATTGTAAAGTGGTTGGGATTCACGATTTCACCTAGCCAATTAAATCAATTCCAATTCCAAATTTTATTTTCTAAATATACATTCGGTCGAATTCACTAATGTATATTGAAATTCCTCTCTCGAGTTTAAATCAATTCTACCTAAATAAGTCAACCATGTATCTCTACAGAGGGTCCGAATATTCCTTATCTAGATGCATAACACACAAGAATTCACACATGACCGCAATAATAACACGAGTATATCTCTATCTCTTGTTCAATTACCGGATTTATTACCACGTTCTAAATTATTAACTCACCTCTCGGATTATAGAAATAACTCAATAAATCATGAATTGGTGATCAAGTAATTCAAGCATTAAGAACAATAATAAATCAATACATGCAACGAATTACTAAAATAAAGGAATTTGGAATTAAAATAATTAACTAGGCTACATCGTTCATCCCAACGTTATATTTAGTTACACATCATGATTAAAAAGCATAAACAATAGAGTAAAACGTTCATTGAAAACAATAAGAAGAAAGGAAAGCATGCACCAAGTCTCAATTCTTCAATTATCTTCAATTCACGCCCCTCTGCGATGCTTGAATCTCCAAGAATTTTAATTAAAATATCTGTTGTGGCTCGTTCTATGGAGAGGCAAAGGTCCTATTTTCGTGCCTCTTATGTTGTATATATAGGTTTTGGAGAAAACCTAGGTCAAAACAAGAAAAGTCTGATAAAAATCGCGAGAAAAAGCCCGCAGTCGGCCCAGCCGGAAAGCCACGCGATCGCGTGGCTTCAACCCTAGCGATCGCGTGCTTGACCCTGAAACTCTCGGGTTATATTTTTCCACCATCTAGCGATCGCTTGGTATGTGACCAGCGATCGCGACTTTGCCCTTTTTCCGGCTGTGCAAGTTAGTCCCTGACTTTTAATTGCACCTTCAGTCCTCAACTTTCAATTGTTGCAATTTAGTCCCCAAACTTTATCTTCTTCTCGGTTTGACCATTCAAGCTCTTAATTCATTCAATTAGGTCCTCCAACCTCTGATTTAGTCACTTTGGCACCAAGCATGTTTCCCGATTGTTGTCGCAAACTCCTCACTTGTCCAATTTAGCTCCAATTAACATCCAATCATGTCATTTTTCCATTTATTGCTTCATTCTTCTTCAATTGGGACATTTTCTGAAAGGTAAACAAATAAACATAAATTAAATAGCAAATATTCCCAAACGACAATAATTAATCCTAATTTAGACATACAAATAAGTGTATAAAATACATTTATCATGCTACTTGATTAATAGCCACTACTTTCTGATATATGGATGTTTGCATGTGAACATACGTATCAGTCACAAGACAAATATACGTTTGAAGAAATCAATAATCTAATTATTTAAATACAAATATTAAGAAACTACCAATGAAACGAAGTCAAAGATAATTCTAAATCACAGATCAACTCATTCTACTTTTGCTTTTAAGTAACTCTTAACCTTTCTATCGGAATTATAAAGAGTTGCTAGTCTCCTATTGTTTTGAAAACATGTCTGCAAGTGAATGCGTAGATAAAAAAGAAAGCATTTGGACAGTTTTATCATTTATGTTACAATCACTTGTAAGATGATATTATCCCAACACATTGAGTCATAAAAAAAAGGTGGCAGAATCAAGTATATTCAAGTTATGGCTAAGCCTCTGTTCGGTAAAGATAGTTTTTTAGGGTTTTTTTTTTGTTTTTAAATCAATTTTTAAACTAAACAATTTTCCAAACCAATCTCTAACCCTACACATTTTCTCTCTCCACTTTTTAACCATCCATCTACCTAAAAAACCAAAAAAAAAATATATTTTTTTGTTTTAGCCGCCAAACAGGCGCTAAGATAGACAATGGTCATAGATCAAAGATATATGACAAATTAGGTTTTGAAGAAAAAGCAAACCTTATACCGCCTATAGTGTGCTTCATTATTCCCTAGATTGGTCTTAATGAATGTATCAATCAGAAACCCATCAAGACTGTCCAGCAGCCACTCTGACAGCAAGCATTAGAGTAACTATATCAGAATGTAATATTGTTACCAGTTCAAATTACAAACATGTATTTGACACCTTACCATCATTTGAAGCTTCAGGAGTGATATATACTCCAAACAACCGTCTGGAAAGGGCATAAGCAAGTCTAATCCTTGTTTCTCTAGTTTGTTTAATAAATCTAGGTCCATCAATAAGAACAGAGATATAGGAAGATATAGGAAGGGGAAGGCTACTATTTAGTTGGCATCCTAGAAGCAGAATGCTTTTATAGAAGAGAAATTCTGTAAGCAATGGATTACTGAGGATTATATTCTGACATTTCATATAACCAGTCTCGTTAACAAAAAATGTATGCAGTCAACCCCAGGATCACAAGAAATGGGACCGGAGAGTAGGAAAGAAACAGGGAACACTCGGGTTCAAAAATATGAACTTTACTAAGTAAAAGTAAACTCTTACAATATATCAATTGGGGGTATTATCATATTAATTCTAAGGAGGACAGAGATCATGATGAGATAGACGTCTCAATCTCACATTACATTCTCCATCACAGTGAATAGAGAATATAATGTGAGATTGAGAAGTCTATCGGAGGAGGATAGACATCATGATGAGATAGATAAACTCTTAAACTTACATTACATTCTCCATCACAGTGAATGGTTCCTTTGATTCTATAGTATGAGAGGTATTAGCCAAGGGATCCTTCTATTCCTTGAATCATTAACCTTCTCATTGGTTGTTGATTGGACAGTAAAGAAAAGCGCTCAAGTACAGGGCTAGTGGAGGTTTTTGTGGCTTCAAGAAATGGTATAGGTACTAAATTTAGCCATATTTTGAATGCAATTGGTCTTCACTTCTTCTAATACTTTTATAGATATTAATACCAATGAACATAGTCAATATGTATTGATGACTTGTGATTTCAAACTTTCAGAGTCTAATATATCTTTTCAAATATCAACCTACACTTGTTACCACTAATGGAATCAATCTCTATCATAAGCATACATGATTGATAAGGTTCTCATCAAACATATTTTGAGAACTAAAGATACTTAAAGATGCTCTTGAACTCAATGAGGACATTGCCGTTTCAGGAGCTATGAACACTCGCGTGTATGACCCAAATGGAAATTTTGCACTAAGGTAAGACTCATAGTAGCTGTTGGAAAGAACAATATTAATCTTGGTCATCAAGTCAAATTATGAATTCAGTAACAGCTTTTGTAGACAGCCATTTTCATTTGAGTAAAAGCTTAAATAGAAACTTCAAAAACATTTTATCCATAGATGTAAATTAGAATAACCCAGAAGAAAATTGTAAACCTAAACAATTGAGATTATAATTCATAATCCTCAATAAAAACCCATATTGAATTCATCAGAACTATCTTTTTAAGTGACACGCGATAAATAATTACCCAACGGAATAATTTGTAAGGAAAAGAATATTGTTACCTTGAGTGTCCAAAAGAGTAGCTATTACCAGTTATGAACTGGGTAAAAAGTATTTTGTTCCCTATACAAAATAAATAAATGAAACAAAAAATAGACAAAAATTAAATAAAAATTTGGTAAAAAAATGTCATCCATATCATCGATTTGAAGTGTGTATACATGATTGTGAGGTTTATTTTTTATTTTATTTTATTTATTTTATAATTTTTTTCCAATGTCATGCCAAAATAACAATAAGAAAACTAATTAATTTCAATCAAAAGGGATGCAGTTATCAAACCTAATCATACCAAATCAGCACATACAAACAAAATCGAAATTAAAACTAAAATAGAATACAAATATCATATATCTTATATATCAATGAACAAATAATCAAAACGTTAGGCCCCGTTCTCTTTGTTGTTTTGAGTCCGTTTTGAGTTTTCGATTTTTGGAAATATCGAAAACGCGTTCACTTTGCCCATTTTCAGAAGCGCGTTTTCCAAAACACAAAAAAAAAATACAAAGGAAACTCAAAACGATTTTTTTTCGTTTTGGATATTTTGTGTTAAAAAGTCCAAAACGACCAAAACGCGCGTTTTGGATTTTTTTTTTTTTTTTTTTTTGTAAATGTGAAATACTTCATTCACTTGAAATTCTTATATTATTTTGTCATTATATATAGATCCATGTTAAGATTTTTTTTTTTGTAATTTATTTATTTATTATTATTATTATTATTTTAAATGTGAGACACTTTCTTCACTTTAAGTTCTTATATTATTTTGTCATTATATATAGATCCATGTTAAATTTTTTTTTTTGTAAATTATTTTTATTTTTACTTTTTGTAAAAGTGAGACACTTTCTTCATTTGAAGTTTTTATGTTATTTTGTTATTATATATATAGATCAATGTTAAGTTTTTTTTCTTGTAAATTTTTTATTTTTATTTTTTGTAAAAGTAAGACATTTCATTCATTTGAAATTCTTATATTATTTTGCTATTATATAGATCCATGTTAAGATTTTTTATTTTTTTTGTAATTTTTTATTTATTTATTTTTTATTATTATTTTTTTCTTTTGTAAATGTGAGACACTTCCTTCACTTGAAATTCTTATATTATTTTGCCATTATATATAGATCCATGTTAAGATTTTATTGGTATGTGGTTTAATTTTTGTTTAGCTGAAACAATATTAATGATGAATTTATTGACATAGAGAACTAACTGATTTATTAACATTAAAATTAATGTAATTCAACAAATCAACCATTTTTTACATATAAAATATCACAAAATAAATATATCAAAAAATTACAAAGTAAACACATTTTTCAGTTTTCTATTTTTGAAAATAGTTTTCCAAAATCACAAAGAGAACATGTTTTCAGCAATCCCAAAACAAACAACCAAAATTCAAAATTCAAAATAAAATCCAAAACTCAAAATTCAAAATCGAAATACAAAGAGAACGACAATTTTTGAGGAGGCTTAGATGCTTAGTGGAAGGAACCGCCTATCTTCATTAGAACCTAATATTCTGCTTTTATCGATCAATATTTTTACTTCTGGAAACTTTTGATGCTATAATGATTATTCCAAACAACATAAAGTAGACTCTGGAGAAGAGAACCCAGAAATCAAGTCCAATCTTACATTTAAATTTATGAAAATGTTAAACCTTGGACAATATGATTGCATAATTTCAGCAAAAGTAGCAATCCATCTCAAAAAAAAATTATATCTAAAACTAAACAAATCCATGAATAATTGCAAGAAATCGACATTTAGTTACCAAAATACCTTTGTTTCAGTGATTTTCTCGATCAATCTCTTTCTCGCTTCCATATGTCAAATGATGAAAACTTCAAACCCTGCCAAAACAAATCAAAGAAAAAGGCTCGAAACCTTTGGTGTGTCAAGAAAACTGCAGCATAGGATTTCTGGAAGTGGAGTAGTGAATAGAGATGTACTTTCCACCACCATTTTGCACTATTATTTAACAATAAGATGCATATTGTTTCCAAAACTTTGCATTTCGATAATCCATGTTATAAAGTGATTTGATTGACATTTATCATATCAACTCTCATTCATGCAGTCAAAATATTCTTTTTTGACATAAAATTTTAGCAACAGATAATCAAAACACATGCAGACAGAGACAGTTAATGATATAAATGAACAAGGGAAAGTTGGAGTGAACCTTGAGTTAGATCAACTAAAGGTCTATGCTCTTTAACCCATTGGTAACTTTATGCAAGCTTCCAACCTTTGTTTTTCATCAAATAAGCCAATACTATTGTTGGCGACCTTTCAAAACAACATAAACGCTCTTTAAATGAGTTTATAATCTTTATAGAAAATTTTACTACCGAACAAAATAGCATTTTCAAAGAAAATGTTGTAAATTCAAGAAGAGTCCTCATAATTGAATAGGCTTATTTGTACGAGATCGTCATTAACTTGTAATAAATTATATAATGGCGGTGCACATTACAGTGAATTTCTTACCACAAACAAGTTGCCTCTTCCTAGGTTTATGAACACCTTGGTTACTGATCTTCGCTTCTAGCACTACAATTAATGTAACACTATAATATAAGAAAAAGGTGAGGGATCAACAACAAAATAATCAACAGCTTGAATAGTAAGCAAAAATAAGGAGCCCAATTATAGTAGATATCGGTCAGAGATTGTGCAGCTTTGTTAAACTCAACCTACACACAAGGATGCCTTTGATTAAAATGATAATAAAGGATTAATAACATTTAAAGCGTGTTAAACTCAACCTACACACATGCATGCCTTGGAATTTTCACTCATCAATGGACTGTGGAACCACACAGTTGTTTAAGTATTATTTAGACATAAATAGCTCCACTAATGCTAGGATAGGGTGCCATCGACGTTCCTATATTTTAAGACTGGATTTGGTTAATTTACTTTACATATTTGATATGTGAAATTGAGTATATTAAACAGAACAACTTAAAGAATTATATAAACCCAAATGCACGTCTATTTTTGTTGTTGGAAATCTTTTCTAGTCATGTCTAATCTATTGTAAAAACATGCCCAGTCTGTCTTTTCTCCAATAATATAAAGAAAACGTATTTTTATGCACTATTTGTTGTACTAAATAATACTAGGATTTTTGAAGCTTATAATCATAAATTTATGTATGAAACCATATAAAAGGAATTTTTTCACATATGCATAAAAGGACAAAAGTATATTTATTTTCGCAAATAAAAAGTCACGATGATTAATTAGATTTCCAAAATTGGACAAAATTACTACTACGATTTAGTTCTATAAAGTCAGAAGTTTCACTATTGTATTTGCTATCAATTCAATTCAATTTGATGACTAAACTTATATATTTCTTTCAATTTAACCATCATTTTTACTGTTGTTACCAAAACAAACAAAAAAGACACAAAAAATAGGGGAAACAATAAATTATACCTCGTGTTCAAGCACACCAATGAGAGTCTGCTGGAGGTTTTAATGAAAGAAGAAAAATGACCTTAACCACTTTGTTGGGGAAAGAAAAGGCATGTTATCTTAATTGAATTCATATGTATTTAATCTCATTTGTTGCTCTCCTAGTTCAATAAATGTTAGTATGACAAACGTGACTGAGTGCATAGACTCCGAAAGTTCTATTATATGTTGCAACTTTCTAAATCAACACATATGAAAAATAAACATGCATAAAAGGAAAATACTGGACAATATAATTACAACCCATTAACTAAGAACACAGTTCACAAAAAAATAACACAACAAAAATTAAAATCACAACTAAACTCAACAACATTCATAACTTGATGTAAAAACAATCCTCACGCACGAAGAGATTTATATTTGTGTTTATTCGCGTGAAATTAGTAATGAAAAAAAATTATTTGTTTGTACACGTTAAGATTGAAATATAATTTATTGTTTCAATTTGATGTGTTAAAATTAGGGAATAATTTATGGTATCAATTCGATGTGATTAATTTAAAGAACATAAAAAAATATTGTTTGTATATACATTTGAAAAAAATCAATCACGGTACAAATCAATGGTTAGGATTGCATTACAACCTATTCTGATAGTTGGGATCAAAGACAAAGGGGACTATAACAAAAACAATATTAAACAGTCTCAAAGTCAATTGTTTTATATTTCCAACAAATTGCTTGTTTTCCTTAATGACAATTGCATGACCTAAACCACAAATAACTACAATAACATCTAGGTCCCCAACATGTGTTCTATCTGCCCTTCTCACCTTAAATAAATGATCCTGAATAAATGATATTAACTGCTTCTCAATATAATTCATACAAATACATGGCAAACACATTATTAATTCTATAATCTCCTTTCACAATCCATAACATCACGAAACTGAATAACGAAAATCAATGCCAATGAACCATATGCCCTTTAATTTGTTCATGAACTTTTAAAAAGAAAAGTCAATAGGACTTATTATTACTCTCTCAAGACATAATGGAAGGTTCTTACCACATAAATAATTTCAGAGCAAAAACTTAAAAATACGAAAGCAAATAAGAAAGATGAAACAAAGCTTACAAAAATAGTACCAACAACAAGAACCGAGCCATGAGCGTAACTATAAGAGGAGCTCTGCCAAAGTTTTAGACAATGTTTCACAAATGGATTTGATGTACTTGTGATGGTTTTCACATGGTCGGGTAATGCAACTGCAAATTTTGATGCATTTTTAGTTTATTCATCATCATAAGCTTCTGGGATGCACTTAATTTTTTTATTTTAATTCTAGTTTTGAAATGTAATGAAGAAGGGAAGAAGCAGCGTGGATGAATGTAGAATGAAATGTAGTTGAAACTCAGCCTTCTATGACAAAAAATGAAGCAAAACAAAGTCAAGTGCATCATTCACAAATAAAATATGTACCTCAATGATAGTTTTGAGTGTGTTTTATAGCCTCGTCAATACATTTGAGAGCAATGTCATATTAGCCAATCATGCAAATGCTGCACCAATAATTCTTGTTAGAAAAACCAAAAATCAAAAAGCAACAAAAACATTGCAAAATTCATAATTAGAGTGATAGAAGCAGAAATTTTACTGTTCCTTAACCACATCTTTTTCCTACAATATCCAAAAATAAGTAGTATAAGAGTGATAGAAGCAGTGTTGTGGAATATGATAAAAAACAACAAATAACATCGAAAATTCTGAGTTTTCGAAAAAAACCCTTTCAATGTTCAACTCAAACACCAATAACAGTTCTAAAAAAATATCAACAAGTAAAGGCAAAAAGACTATTGTTAGATCATGAGTTCCAAATTAATGCAGGGAAATAGTAAGAATTATTGTTAATGCTCCAAAATTTATTGACTCAATCAAATGCCAAAAGTTTGGACATAAAATATTCATTGATCACACATTCGCAATCCATGTGAGAAATCGATTAACCTTGTATTAAATTGGATTAGAATCACCAGGAATTATATACATATCCTTGTCCATGCCTTCGGCAGCCTTCAACATATAATAAATGAGTTTGGCAGCATAAAATCAAATTCTAACGTAGAATGAATAATTATATATAATGGAGCACACATTCAAACAAAACATTGTTCAAAATTAAGGGCATTCTTAATCACAATACAACACGAAATAGAGCGTATCCGGTGACGTATCATCAACTGCCAATTCGGCTAGCATCTCACCTCCAATGCACAAAAAAAAGGATGGTATCAAGCATCTTGCATCTTGATAGAAAAGTCACAACTTAAATATCTTGCTTCGATTAAAGAAAATAGCTATACTGTGTCTATGTCGACAATGGCAGTGCAACTGGATGTTAGTGGTGGTGCATGTAGTGGTGGTAGTGTAGGTTGGGCGGTGCTAATGGTTGTGGTCGGTGCAATGTGGTGGAAGCGACGATCGACGGTGGTGGTGGTGGTGTTGGTGGAGGAGGAGGAGGAGGAGGAGGAGGATGAGTGGGTGGGGCATATGATTAATATTGAGTGTGACCAATAAATTAGTTATTTGTGACATAAAATTTTTGATATTGTGACTTAAAAATAAGTCGTAATTGATTAGTTTTGTGATTTGTGAACGATTAATAAATTGTAACCTAAAATAAGTTGTGCCCTATATATTTGTAATTTGTGACCTGAAAATAAGTTGTGACCAAATAATTATATAATTTGTGATCGAAAAATAAGTCATGATCCATTAATTTGAAATTTATTATCGTTAAATAAGTTGTGACTTATAAAATTCGAAATTTGTGACTGAAAATTAATTTGTGGTTTTTGATTGAGAAATAAATTGTGACCAATTAAATTTATAATTGATCCCAAAAAATTGTGTTGTGACCAATTATATCTGTAATTTGTGATTAGGAAATAAGTCGTGAACTATAACATTTATGATTTGTGATCAAGTAATAAATTGTGATCTATAGATTTTTAATATGTGACGAAAAATTAAGTTCTGACCAAATAATTTATTAATTTGTGACCAAGAAATTAGTCGAACATATAAGTTTTGTGATTTGTGATCGGAAATAAGTATTGACCTTTAATCTTTGTTATTTATGATCAAATAATAAATCGTGACCGATTAGTTTGATAAATTGTGATTGAAAATAAATTGTGACATATAAATTTGTTATTTGTGATTGAGAATTAAGTCGTGACCAAATATTTTCATAACTTGTGATCGAGAAATATCATAATTTGTAACCGATAAAATTTGTGATTTTTAACAGTGATCATAAATAGTATAATTGTGACCTTAACTTATTTAATTAATAAAATATATTTAATTAAATATTTTTTAAGTAAAAACTTGATTTTTGAACTAAAACCTCAAAATTCTTAAATTTTAAATTATATCTTTTAAAATCCTTACATATGTCCCTCCAATGGATGAATACATAAGTAAGGTATTTTAAATATATATTTCAAATTTAATAAACTTTAAATTTTCTTTTAAAAATTAGGTGGTAATTAATAAAATAAATAACTAAATATGTTAAGGTTACAATAATATAAAACTTATGGTCACGGTCACAAATCATAAAACTTATAGGTCACAAATTATCAGATTAATTAGTCACGATTTATTTCTCGATTACAAATTATAAATTTTATAGGCCACAACTTATTTTTCAGTACAAATTACAAAATTTATAGGTCACAACTAATATCTCGATTACAAATTACAAAATTTATAGATCACAGTTGATTTTCTCGATCACAAATCATAAATTTTATATGTCACTATTTATTCACGATCACTAGTACTTTGGCCTTTGCCAATTGAAAAACTCAGTTATCGGGAATAATAATCATAATCAGTTCACCTAAGGTTCGACACACTATGAACTTATATCTGGACTTGTTTGGAAAAAGGTTGAACACCAACCTTGAGCTCCCCTACCGCCTCTGCCCTAAGAATTGGTGGAGAATGTAAATTGTAGATTATACCACAAGCTGATCAGGGTTTGGTATCACCAATTGAACTGACAAAGTACCTAACAAATTCGAACATGTGAGAATTTGAACCAACGACCTTTGTACTAACAGCGTTTGTGAGTCTCCAACTTAACTTCTTATCACCATTGATGATCAACCCAAGTTCAGTCAACCACCATCAGCCACTGCATCGCCTCGTAAGCATCGTTGCATTGGAATGATGTGAGATGGGATCATTTAAGTTTTTACTATTTTTTTATTAATAATATTCAATTAATAATATTCAATCATAAAATATTAATTAATAATTTTTAAATAGGTAATTAACATTTGATTATTGAAACTAGGTTCCTTTTTTTCAAACAAACTTTTGTAACTGGATTCTAAGGGCATCTCCAACCGTGCTGCAAAATAGTGTGAAACTTTAAAATAGTGGCACTTTCTTTCTCCAATCGGGACTGCAAATTGGACTGTAAATTGGAGTATGCTATAGTGGCACGCCATATATGGCGTGCCACTGTAGCAGACGGTATAAAAATTGGGGCAACTATGCTGTTGCCCCAATTTTGACCCAAACTTTTTTTTTGTTCAATTTTATCCCAAATATTGATTTGAATTTCAGTTTTGACCTTTTGTTTTTTTTTTTCCTTATTTTGAACACATAGTTATTTGATAAATATAATTCAATTTTGGTCCCAAAAAAATATTTAGAAACTGCAATTTAATTTATTTTGTTGTAGTAAAAACAATGGTTATTTCATCTATATTGAAATTTATTTTAATTTTTGTTTCTTATTTGTCCATTATTTTTACCACATAATTAACTTATTATAAATCAAAACATTAAAATTAAATGACAACAAAATAGATTACTCAACATTATTTAGGAACTTGGAACCATAATTAGTACGGTGACATAGACATTGAAAATTAAAATACGAAGGAAGCTACTTAAAAGATAACAATCTAATAATCAGGTAGATCGGATCCAAATCCTCCAAGATCGTCAAAAAAACGACCATATGGAGTTGCTGAACTTTCTTCACTTCTTTTCAGCATGATTCTTTTTTGTTCATTTCGAAAAAACTCCCTTAGCTCCGGATCTGCAATGGAGTTCAAGTCTTTGGCTAGAATGGTATTATCAGAACAATATTCAGCCGATTGCATTCGAGCCCTTTGAATTTCGTAGTTTTTCAGTCTGTCCTCATTCCCCTTGCGGATGACTTCCGCAAGCTCCCGTTGCTCCTCCATGATACTTGCAATGATTTTTGAGGAATCTTCTTCTTTTTTCCTTTTCCCCTTAGCTTTTTTTATCCCAATGGGTCGTTGGCTTGGACTGTCACTGGCATTGTCTTCATTAATATCTAGAGAAAATGAAGACAATCCTTGATATCCTGATGTTGGGGAATCAGAAATTGGGGAATCCACGTGTGCCGATCCAGAGTATGTTTTCTGGCTATGAAAGTCAGGTAACTCCACTTGAACATCTTTTCCAAATTTTTCACTATCCTTAAGGATAGGCCACACGTGATCGAATTTAAATCCTTTCTTGAATTTTTCGTCTTGGCATAATAATATTTTAGCTCGATCTATCTGCAAATTGATATGATAAATTTATTACATTAAAGTTAATTGTAACATACAAATTGAACTTTTTGTAATAAATGCACTTACAATGTCTTGTTCGGATGCTCCGTTTGGGTTTAAATTTTCCACTTGACGTATGCACCCATGTAGTTTACTAATGGATGCATTGATCAATGTGAAACGGGATTGCAGTGATCTTAAAGATCGGGATTGAGTAATATGTGTTGGTAATGAACTATTATACTCCAACTCGACGCGGCTCCAGAAACGATCTTTTGACTGATTAATACCAACAATCGGGTTTTGAGAAATATCCAAATATACACGACACAAATGAATGTCTTCTTCAACATTGTATGAGGCACTCCGCTTGCTGATACTCATTTTTTTTTTTTTTTGTAATTGCTAAATGGTGATATTGTTATGGAAATATGAATTGGAGACTTGTTTATTTATAATGCAATTGATGTCTTAGATTGATTTGGTAACACGGTCTCATCTAACGACTCAGATCTCTTGCAATCTGATTTATGGCTGGGATTAAATTGTGATCTTCGATGTTATCCTGACATGGTAAATTATTTCATCTAATCTAACGGCTCAGATCTTGAACTTTCTGATCGATGGCTGGGATTGAAGTACGTAAATCAAAGTAAGGCTGACATGACAGAGATATTTAATTTAATTTAACGGCTCAGATATCTTGTAATCTGATCAATGGCTGGGATTAAAGTACGTAAAGCAAAGTAAGGCTGACATGACAGAGATATTTGATTTAATATAACGGTTCAGATCTCTTTTGATCTTATCAATGGCTGGGAGCAAATTACACAAATCGAAGTTATTCTGGCATGATATAGATAAGGAATCCATTCTAACGGTTCATATTTCATGCATTTTGGTCAACGGCTAGGATTGAAGTACGCAAAACGAAGTTATCTTGAATGAATCAGATGAAAATATTCTCATCTAACGGCTTATATCTCCCGTAATCTGATCTACCATTGAGATTGGTTCACACAAATTAACCTTATCAATGAAATTGCAATTATAAAAGGTGAGTACCTAATATACAATTCATCATTCATATCTAACACTTCAAAATTCATATATCAATTTTATGTCTCGCAAAAATGAATTTCAATGTTGGCGGATCTTCCAATGTAAACGACAGTGTTCATGACGAAGACGAACAGATCATGAACGACCTTGAGGCACTTGAGGCCCGTCATGATGCTGTGGTTCGCATGTATTTGAATAACAACATCCTTCTAACTGAAATGGTCGAACAGAAACAAACTCCACCAACACATGGCGGCTCGATTCCTGGACACATTGTCATAAATCGCGATAGAGAGTCTGCCCATGAACGATTGTTCAACGACTACTTCGCACCGAACCCACAGTACGACGAAAAGTTGTTTCGACGACGTTATCGCATGTCAAGAAATTTATTCTTACGCATAGTGTAGTCTGTGGAGGCGCATGATAGTTACTTTGTTCAGAAAAGGGATGGACTGGGTAGGCTAGGGTTGTCCTCTCTCCAAAAGATTACTGCCGTATTTCGGATGCTGGCATATGGCATTGCGGCGGATGCAACTGATGAGTATTGCAAGATTGGTGAGTCAACAACTATTGAAAGTTTGAAAAGGTTTTGTCGTGGAGGTATTTGGAAGCCGTTATTTGCGTTCACCCAACACTAATGACATTGCACGGCTTCTTCACGTTGGTCAACAACGTGGTTTTCCCGGAATGTTGGGTAGTCTTGACTGTATGCATTGGAAGTGGAAAAATTGTCCAACTGCATGGGCAGGCCAATACACAGGACGGAGTGGATCACCAACCATTGTCTTAGAGGCCGTAGCCGATTATGATCTTTGGATATGGCACGCATACTTTGGTATGCCAGGTTCAAACAACGACATCAATGTTTTATAGGCCTCCCATCTATTTGCCAACCTCGCTAAAGGTATTGCTCCCCCCGCTAATTACGTCATACAGGGACGTGAATACAATATGGGTTACTATTTAGCTGATGGTATATATCCGAAGTGGGCCACTCTCGTACAAACAATTCACGAGCCACGTGGACCAAAGAAAAAATATTTCGCAATGAAACAAGAAAGCTGTAGAAAAGACGTTGAACGGGCATTTGGGGTTTTACAATCTAGGTTCGAAATTATTGCAGGACCGTCACGATTTTGGAAGAAAAGCATCTTACACGATATCTTGACTGCATGCATCATTATGCACAACATGATCATAGAGGATGAACGTGATGTTGAAGCACCTATTCGAGATTGGGTAGAAGCACCGAGCCCACGAGTTGAGATGGTTGTAGATGAAAATGTTCGTTTCCAGGAGTTTCTCGCTCGTCATCGTCAAATTAAGGATAAGGAGGCTCACATTGCACTCCGAAATGCTTTAATTGAACATTTGTGGGAACAACATTCAAATTTCGAGAATTAAATTAGTGAAATAAATATATTTGATGTATTTCTCGTTTTATATTAATGATCAAATAAATATTTCAAGTATAAAAATAATAAAAAGTATGTTAAAAAAGAAAAATAAAAATATTATGTTTAGTTGCTGTGAAATTTGAAGTTTTGGGTTTGATATGAGTTATATTATGTTTATTTGGTGTGAAATTTGAAATTCTGGGTTGGAGATGAGTTATGAAGATAGAGTGAGAGAAACTGTATTTTAGTGTAAAGCTGACTGCATTTTAGAGTTCCTGGTTGGAGATGGCCTAATGAATGTTGCAGATTTGGTAATGAAGAGAGACATAACTGGCTGAAAGTAATTGGCGCGATAAAAAGAGAGAGAGAGAGAGAGAGAGAGAGAGAGAGAGAGAGAGAGAGAGAGAGAGCTTAAAAGAAATATGGCCAGAAGGGAAAATGAAGCATTGAGCAAAAAACAAGAAATTACTCTGCAACATAGAGTATCGATACTTTTAATCCGATCATCGTAAAACACCAAAACGAGTAGCTCAATCCCTTGATGCAATGGACTCGCATAATTTTATATATGTCATGTGTCTATCTCTTAACCAAAACATAAATCACAACACGCAAACTGCGGTATTCTGGATGCCACTGATTTTGATCAACGCGCCCAACGATAAACTCTTTCGTAGCTGCTTCCAGGAAGTATTCTAGGATAGCATCTGCCACATGATTAAGTATATAAGATTTGTGTCCGAAAAAATTAAAAATCACAAAGACGGACAGAAAGTTATATACCATTACGAAGTTCTCCAGCCAAAATAATCGTCGTCCCTCTCCCACAGAGGTCGACAAGTGTTTCCAACAAATCCATTACTGCTTCCTCACTATATATTACATCTGACCCAATCACTGTAATACATTTATTCAAATAAGCGTTACAAATGCAGTTTTAAAAAAAAAAAAAAAAAAATTAACTGCTTTTTATTTCTAACCATATTATTCCATGTCGAGTTTTGACTAGAAAATGAACATTATACCATAATCTGGTGAAGGATCTCTCAAATCTGGATCCAGATTACATCCCCAAGTGAGCTCATTCACTGTTGCAGACCCTCGTAATTCTCCATATAGATTAGTTTCAACATTTTTTCTTAACAGCCTCAGCCTATCTGGTAGGTCGGTCAGAATGACTTGAGCACCCAATAGAGCTGCAATGCAGCTGGAAGACGTATAAAAGAAAAAGATATTCAAACGAAAAACGACACAATTAAGCAAATGGGCGCGCACAACGTTGTGATAGACAATGATCTTTAGGACACAACTTTAACACTTATGCTTGGCCTTGAGGCATTCCTCTTTTCAAAAGCCATTGCACTTGCTGTGTAAAGTAATGATGGAATTATTATCCCAAAATGAATCTCAGAGAAAAATTATGAATGCTCAGAATTATTACCCAACTAATCCACAGCCTGAGCCCAACTCGATAACCTTCTTTTTTTGAAGTGAAATTGTTCCTACTTCCACAGAATACTCTAAAAACTTTCCCAGAATTACACCGCTGTCCCACATCACTGAACCAGTTACTCCAGGAGTGCCCTGCACTTGAAAAGAAACTAATTGGTTTATATTACGAAGAATGGTTAAATCCAGAAGCATTAACTTACACAAATCCAACTTTTACATGATAATCCTTGTTGAAATATATATATATATATATATAGAAAATGGAGAAACAAGAGAGGATAAACTAAAAATTGATGCAAGACAAGAGAAGAAAAAATTGGATCAAAATGAACAAAAGGCTCAACCGCATAATCGTTGTCCTCAAACGATATTTGCCTCCTCTTGATAATTGATGGTGCTTAAGAAATACTTGACAAATGGTTTGTAGGATTTAAACAAGCCAACAAAGGTAGAAGAACTTAAGTTTTCTTCTAAGAACACAAAAGTGGATTTTGTATGTATTTGAACAAATTTTTAATTTGGAATGACCGTGATGAATTAATATTTTTGTATTTAAATCTATCTCCAATTTATAGATTTTAAAACACCTTTACGAAGTGGTGCAGGCTACTCCATGAAAAGCCATGATTTTTCATGAAAATATTTGAGAAAATCAAATTCTTAACTTCTCAACAATCAAAACGGATCCCCTTGCGATCGCAAGGTTATAGCACTTGCAATCACAACCTTTTTGGCCATTGTGATCGCAAGGCAGCAAAAAAAATAAATTAATATCATTCCTATTTCATCAACTTCAACAATCCAAAAACACTTCTTTAAACAAATATATGAATTTCCAACAATCCTCTCTATGCATGACAGATATATTCTATTAGAATATTAGTGAAAACTGAGAACCCAATATAATTTATAGCATATATATTATTATCTGTACCATTCAATGTTAAAGCAGTTATCTAACATCTTAATTCAGTCCTTTACCAGATCCATCTTCTATAAGTTCACACGCATATTATTTTGCAGGCTAACTGACAATCTTTAACGTGCAGTATCCAATGTTTGTAAGTAATCAAACCTTATCAGGGAGCAATTCTTATGAAAACCCGAAATTCTTTTGAAAACCCACAGTGCATTACATAAAACAAAATATTATTGTGTTTCAAAGTTCAACTTTGTAAGAAAAACTGCATTAGAATGGATATCCACTTTATTAAATATTATCAGTTTATCAACTTTAAACTTCTTTTCATGAAGCCACTCCCTAGTCCAAAACATGAGTACTCCACATTTTTTGTATGTCTTGTAATAGCAATTAGCTGCATCAGATGTGAGTTAAAAGCAGGCAAGGGTTATCTAGAACAAACCATTAGCCCATACGGGACGGACACTTCGACGACGAGAGGCCAAGAAGAAGGTAAGGGATCCCCCACTGTAATGGATAAAGAAGGGTAAAGAAGTTACCTCAAGACTCAAGATACAAGATACCAGAATTACGAAAGGAATCTTGGCCGAATCCTGCCCATTGCTCTTTCAACATTAACCAGAGAAACTTGTATACTTGCAAGACAAAATTTGTGGTTCTTAAAGCATAGGTCCAAACATTCCTCAATAATCATCAGAAAAATCACATGCACCACCACAAACATCACTTAAGTTGTTTTCCAATTTAGAAAAAGGAGAGAAAGGTTAAGACATAAACACTTCACCTCGAGAAGAAATTCTTCCAAACTAGAACTTGTATCCCCTTTTTGCTCACCTAAACAAAGCTCTTGGGAGAGAGTTCTACTCATGCTCCTTTTCAATAGTATAGTTTCTTACTTAGTTTTGCCACCATATAATGAGTGAAAATTTTATTTATTTTTGCAACCATTATAGACCCTTTACCAAGTTTCCATTTTCACCACCAAACTGAATTTTATATAAGCTTCATCATTATTATTTTTCCGGCTATGAGACAGATGGATATCATGGACATTTCGAACATCTAAGAAACACGGACATGGAAATGTGAAACAAACACGTATTATTATCAAAACAACCATCTCCAATTCCAACTTCTACACGCTCATGTTTCCCATTTGGACATAATAAGTAAAATAACCATAGGATGTAAAGAAGCCAACGTGCAAGATAACGTGGAAGGATGCCTGTGAATACCGGACTCATGCTCTATCAAGTATAGCTTGGAAAAAAAATATATTCAGAGCTGCTTCTAAATGCCAACAATTGTATCTTTTCCATGTTTATTTCATCACTTTTCCTTTCTCTTTTCTTTAAAATGTGCAAACTTTCTCGTCTATCATGTCTTGCCACATTAATTATTCATCTCAATAATAAGGGGATCTCATTCATTCAAGATACCCTATATTTCATCATAGTTGGATAACATATTTCACCATAACATGTTCAGTTTATCGCTTGGAGCTGATTCAGTGTTACAGCCAGAGACAGACCTTCTTCAGGCCTAGTGAGGGTGTAGGCCCCACTGACTTTAAAAAAAAAAAAAAAAAATTGAGTTGAAATACTTGGGCCGACCCACTCCATAACCGAACCCCCAAATCCAATTGCCAATTTCGACTTCTTCCTCTACTGGCTGCTGTTACTGCTATGCTCGCCCACTCCCGCTCCGACCTCCGACTCGAACGAGTCATCGACGGCGACACTGTTGCTACTGCAGCATTGTAGTGCCAGCTGCTCTTGTTCATTCGGTGTTCCGTCCCTGTAATGATTTTGTGCAATTTTTCCACGTAAGTTTAACTAATTGTTTATGGATTTTTAACTAATAATGATTTTGTCTTGTGTAGTTTCTTAAGTGCATTTCAATTTTTTTCAGCTGTTACCGGCAGCTTATACTTGTTCTTGTAGAGTTGTACTTTTTGATTTGTTGGATGAAATTTAAGTTAATTTTTTTTATTAGATATGGTTTAAATTAAAATCTGGGTTCAAATTTGTTAATTCAATTACTCTGGTTAGTTTTTGGTTTATTGCTTTGAAGTTTGAATTTAAGTATTTTTCATATTACAGATTAACAGATTATGGAGAGATATTTAATAAAAAGACATCTTCAAGAGAATGTTGTTGAGGAGGATTCAAATAGAGTTGAGAATGATTCAAACACAGTTGTAGGAAGTTCAAAAATGATTGAGAAGACCTCAACTGTGATTGAGGAATTTGATGTTGCACAGCTTCCCTCTGACCCCGGATTAAGAATTCCAATTTTAAATTATGCTCCTATGATTAGAGATCAAGTTCAAAGAACATATTTGTTGAAAGCAGGGACTGGGCCTAGATTTCGAGGGAGTGGGGACCAAAAATTTTGAAAATCGAAAATGTAAAAAAGTTTAATAATAAACACAAATACGAATAAAGTTGCTTACAACTATTCATCCACTCATTCGATTGCTCAAACTATATTTCACAACATAAATTGCAGAAAACACTTTTTCCAAACTAGCAATAGCAACCGACAGAAGTAAAGCTAAAGTCAATAGTTTATAAACCAAAGGAAAATGAATATTTTTCTTTGTCTGCACCATCTTCTTCGCAAAATCACCAAGACCTTTCAAATCTTGAAATGCAATATTATAGTCGACATCAACAATATAAGTTTCAAGTTGATCCCCCAAGACAAGATGATAAGATCCAACTTTCCAAAATCTTGTAGATAAAACTCAGCCAATCGAATCATTTTTTTCTTATAAAAAAAACCAGAAAATGAATCTTGTGGACACAAACAAGCCATGCAAAGTAGTAACTCTGTACTAACCTCCGAGAAACGATCATTCAACTCTTGTAGATGCAAATCAATCACAACATAAAATAAATCCACACGGTAGTGATGCCAATTTGTTACCTTTGGTGGATTACGTCCACAGGGATCAATGTGTATAAACATGTTATCCATCTTAAGAATACCAATGTAATGATCCTGATAAAATTTATAAACTTCTTCCAAAAATGAATCTCATCCATTGTCTCTCAACATTTGGAGTTACTGCTTGCATGCTCGCACTAGGTCCATCGCATTCACAATACCCTGATCTCTCATTCGTAATGCCTGTGACAACTTTCTAAATTCCTAAAATAATTTTCCTCGTGTAAATTAAACACAAAATCAAAAGAATGCATGGACTTCAAGAAAATGAATGCCTCTACTTAATAATGAGAAGAAGAATCTCCATAAATCATTTCAAGTACATCAGTCACAGGAGAGAATAAGGAAAGCAAGCTGATCAAAGATCTATAATGGAACCCCAACGTGTATCACCGGAGCGCTGAAGATTGCTTTCCTGATTAAGTCCCCACACACTTACAGTTTCACCCATTTCTAATGCCTCAACAGCATGATTGGATTGTAATTTTCTAAGCATATCAGAATGCTTACAAGATGCTCCGACAACATTTACCAAATCAGTAGCAACACGAAAAAACTTAGCAACTACAACACTCTTCTTTGCAACTGAAGCTGATGAGCAAAGCAATGTAAGTAATATGCACATGGGTTTTCATTTAAAATGGGTGTTTTAAGCCATTGAGCTTGCCTTGTATATTGCTAGCCCCATCATAACCCTATCCTCGCAATCTAGAGATGCTCAAATTGTATCTAGAAAACATCTTATCAATGGCATCCTTAAGTGAGAGTGTTGTGGTATTTGTGACATGTTCAATTCCTATGAAACATTCTTTTACATGCCCACTATTGTCTACATAAAGTATAACAATTGACATATGCTCCTTTGATGACACATCACGAGATTTATCAACCAGAATTATGAACAATGAATCACCAATATATTTCAAAATAATATTTATGGTTTCAGCAGCACAAGCACTAGTTTATCCTTCTGAATGCTAGGTGATATTAATTTGCAATTTTTAGGAGCATTACTCAATGCCACAGATTTAATACAATCAACATGTTTAGCTAAAAATTGCAAGAAAACACGAAACTTACCTTGATTAAGAGAATTCTCTGATTCATCATTACCCCGAAAAGGTAATCTCTGTCGAATACAATCAATTGAAGCATTAAGTCGAATGCGATAATCATCTTTCAACTATTTTAATGTCTTGTGCAGAAGTGTTTCAATATGTAGATCTTGATTCATCAATGCTTCGCTATTCATTCGAGCTTCATTGTGTTCACTCTCATGCTTCCCAACATGAACTTTAAGCATCTCATTATGTTTCCAATGATTAAATTCCTCACGGACAAAAACATCACCTCCTGATTGTTTTCCTTTAACAGATTTGAATAGATAACAGTAGAGACAAAAGGAAGCATCTTTAGATATGATATACTTCAACCAATCGCCAAAGTCATTAAACCAAGAAATGTTAAATCTTCTATATGTTTTTTCTCCAAACTTTAGTTTTGGAAATGAATGATTCAATGGTTGAGAAGGACCTTTCAACAAATATGCTCTTCGAAGTTGATCTCTAATCTTAGGAGCGTAATTCAAAATTGGAATTCTTATTCTGGGGTCGAAGGGAAGCTGTGCAACATCAAATTCCTCAATCATAGTTAAGCTCCTCTCAACCATTTACCAACTTCCTATAACTTTGTTTGAATCATTCTCAACTCTATTAGAACTCTTCTCAACAACATTATCTTGAAGATGTCTTTTTATAGAATATCTCTCCATAATCTATTAATCTAGAATATGACAATACGCCAATTCAAACTTCAAAGCAATAAGCTAAAAACCAAAGATTAACCAGAGTAATGAAATTCAAAAATTTGAACCCAGTTTTTAATTTAAACCATACCTAATCAGAAAATTTTAACGTAATTTCATCCAACAAACCAAAAACTACAACTTTACAAGAACAAGTATAAGCTCCTGGTAATAACTAAAAAAATCTCCAATTAAAAAAAAAAAAAAGAACAAGTATAAACTCCTGGTAACAACTAAAAAAATCTCCGATTAAAAAAAAAATGCACTTAAGAAGCTGCACTAGACAAAATCATTATCATTATTAGTTAAAAACCCATAAACAATTAGTTAAACTTACGTGAAAAATTCCAGCTACACAAAATCATAACAGGGATCGAACACCGAACGAACGAGAGTAGCCAACACTGCAATGCCGCAGTAGCAACAGTCGTCGCCCGTCATTGACTCGGTCAACAAGGAGGCGTCGAGGTCGAGTTGGAGGCCAGAGCGGGAAACAGCAGCCAGAGGACGAAGTCGAAATTGGCAATTGGATTTGGGAATTTGGGGGTTCGGTTATGGAGACCGCCAGACTGGAGTATGGGCTATTAGAATTTTTTTTTTTTTGGCTAAATTAATTGATCTGAGAAGTGGGCCGGCCCAAGTATTTGAACTCCATTTTTTTTTTTAAGTCAGTGGGGGCCTACACCCTCACTGGGCCTGAAGAAGGTTTGTCCCTAGTTGAAAGGTCCTTGTCAATCATTGAATCATTCATTTCCATTGAATTATTCGACTTTGTTTGCGACAAGGACTACCTTTTCGGGATAATGATGAATCATAGAATTCTCTTAATCTAGGTAACTTTCTTATTTTCTTGCAATTTTTAGCTGAGCACGTTGATGGTATTAAAGCTATGACATTGAGTAATGCTCCTAAAAATTGCAAATTAATATCATCTAGCATTCAGAAGGATATAACTAGTGCTTGTGTTGCTGAAAAAATCAATATTATTTTGAAAGATATTGGTGATTCATTGTTCACAATTCTAGATGATGAATCTCATGATGTGTCATCAAAGGAGTAGATGTCTATTGTTTTACGTTATGTAGACAATAGTGGGCATGTAAAAAAATGTTTAATCGGAATTGAACATGTCACAAGTACCACATCACTCTCACTTAAGGATGTCATTAATAAGATGTTTTCTAGATACAATTTGAGCATCTCTAAATTGCAAGGATAGGGTTATGATGGGGCTAGCAATATGCAAAGCAAGCTCGATGGCTTAAAAACACTCATTTTAAATGAAAATTCATGTGCATATTACATACATTGCTTTGTTCATCAGCTTCAACTAGCACTTATTGTTGTTGCAAAGAAGAGTATTGCAGAAGCTGAGTTTTTTCGTGTTGCTACTGATTTGGTAAATGTTGTTGGAGCATCTTGTAAGCGTTCTGATATGCTTAGCGAATTACAATCCAATCATGTTGTTGAGGCATTAGAAAGGGATGAAATTGTAAGTGGGCGGGGACTTAATCAGAAAGCAATCTTCAGCGCTCTAGTGATAAATATTGAGGTTCACATTATAGATCTTTGATTAGCTTGCTTATCTTATTCTCTCTTGTGACTGATGTACTTGAAATGATTTCTGAAGATGATTCTTCTTCTGATCAGAACGTAGAGGCATTTAATTTGTTGAAATCCATGCATTCTTTTGATTTTGTGTTTAATTTACACGTGATGAAAATTATTTTGGGAATTTCGAACCAATTGTCACAGGCATTACAAATGAGAGATCAGGATATTGTGAATGCGATGGACCTGGTGTGAGCAACCAGGGACGGATCTACCCCAGGCCCAGGAGGGTTGTTGGACCCCACTGAGATTGGGAAAAAAATTAAGTCCAATTTAAATGGGCCAGCCCAGTCCCACGCCCAGACCAATTCTCTGACCCATTTAACAAATAATAAGCCTAATTCCTTCATTTCCTTCCCAGTTCACCCCCGCTCCTTGCCTCCTTCCTCTGTCGTGCTGCGCCGCGTCCTCTACTCTTCTTCAGTTCAGCAGCTTCAGCTCTTCTCTTCTTCACTCTTCTAATCTTCTTCCTCGTCGTCGCCTCACGCCTGTCGTCCGTCCCTGCGTCGACCGACTAACCGAGTCACACCGAAGGCGCCGGCTTCAAAAAATCAGACCGATGGCGCTTGGCGGTGGAGTCCACTGGTTCAGACTTCCGTTCCAAACTTCCACTGTTCCAGTCTTCCAGACTCCAGTGTTGTGCTTCAGACTTCAGTGCTTGTGCAAATTTCCAATTTCATTTTCCATATGTAAGTAATTTTTAAGTTTTAACTAGATTTTTATGGAATTTTGTCTTGTTATTAGTTGTTCTTGTGTTTGTGTTACTGTGCAGTGTGCACTGCATACTGATATAGTGATATTAGTTGTTCTTGTTATGGGATTTTTATGGGATTTTGTTTGTGTTCTTGTTATTAGTTGTTCTTTAAGTGCACTGCATACTAATTAGTGATTACTGTGCATTGTGTTTGTAATTGTAGAGTTTTAGTTTTGATTTATTGGATGATATTTACTTATTTAGGATTTTAGGTTAAAATCTTTTGATTAGAAATTTAGATTAGGTGATTGTTAAAATAAAAAAGTGGGTTCAAATTTCTGAATTTCATAATTTCCATTATTATATTTATTATAAGATTCTGATTAGTGGTTAGATGATTTAGATCTCCATATTTGAATTATTGCTTTGAAGTTTGAATTAATTATTGATACATTGTTATATTCCAGATTAATAAATAATGGAGAGATATTTAATAAAAAGACATCGTCAAGAAAATGTTGTTGATGAGATTGACTCAAATAGAGTTGAGAACAATGAGATTGACTCAAATAGAGTTTAGAATTGATTATTGATGATATATTGTCATATTTGCTTCGTCATTTCAATCATTTTTGTTCAAAAAAATTTCGAGCCCGAACCCCCGGGAGGGGACCTCCGCCTCCCCCCTTACACCGTTTGAAAAATTTGGCCCCCACTCACTCAAATCTCTAGCTCCGTCCCTGTGAGCAACAAATCCAAATGTTGAGAGACATGGATTCATTTTTTGAAGAAGTTTATAAATTTTGTCAAGATCATTACATTGGTGTTCTCAAGATGGATGTATGTTTATGCGCATTGATCCCCGTGGTCGCCACAACGTAATCCACCAAAGGTAACAAATTTGCATCACTACCGTCTAGATTTATTCTATGCTATGATTGATTTGCAATTACAAGAGTTGAATGATCGTTTCTCGGAGGTTAGTACAGAGTTACTACTTTGCATGGTTTGTTTGTGTTCACAATATTCATTTTCAACTTTTGATAAGAAAAAATTGATCCGATTGGCTGAGTTTTATCTACAAGATTTTGGAAAGTTGGATCTTATCATCTTGGGGGATCAACTTGAAACTTATATTGTTGATGTCGGCTCTAATGTTGCATTTCAAGAGTTGAAAGGTATTGGTGATCTCGTAGAGAAGATGGTGCAGACAAAGAAAAATATTCATTTTCCTTTGGTTTATATACTTTTTACTTTGGCTTTACTTCTACTGGTTGCCACTGCTAGGGTGGAAAGAGTGTTTTCTGCAATGAATGATCGTCTTATTGTTTGTTGAGATAGAAATATTTTTGAAAATTAATAATGAAGTTATTGTAAAGCATTTTCATAGTATAAAAACGGGTAAGAACAGTTGTAAGCAACTTTATTCGTATTCATGTTTATTATTGGACTCTTTTACATTCTCGATTTTCGAAATTTTTGGCCCCACTCCTTCAAAATCCTTGCTCCGTCCCTGATTACGGCCACGAAACACCACTGAAGTGAAAGAGCTCACAAAAATTTCTTGTAACGCATTAGCATTTTCCTTCATGGTGCGTTAACTGATTGATTAAATTCTGATATTAGTTCACGCGCTCTTCAACACCATGATCATTTCCTATTTGAATAAAGAAGCCTTATTTATTGTAGTTCATCTCTTTCTCCTTTTCTATTTCTTTTCCAAGAAGCAGTATATTACACACCAAACTACCAAAACAATGTAAAAGAAATGAAATACAATGTACATATCTTCAAGAATTAAACCTCACCTTGTCAGGTTCTAAACATATAAGCATCAAATGGGTTCTTAAAATTATACAGAGGAGGCAACAGAAATTAATGACATTCCTCAAAACACATGTCAATTGAACAATAATCACAGCAATTAGTAATATAAGGAAACTTTTGATACATAGACAAGTAAAAAGTGTACAAACCAGAGACGAAGGTGACTGGAGAACGGTGATAGATTGGCCACAGGCGTCAATGTGGAGTTGAAGAGAAGATTGAGCGACAAAGGCGTTGTTCTTGGACAGAAGGGGCTGTTGAATTCCCCACAGAAGCATAATTTCCTCCGCTACAGAATCTTCAGAATCATTACTAGTATTTACGACTCTCAATTTCCCTTTATATGAACCCAGCTCCACCACTACGTTATGCTCCTCCTCTTCTGCTTTTTCAGCCATGGCTCTCACCGAGTAAAGCTTATGCTAATTATGGGTTAGTTCAACTTTACTGGAGGGTTAAATATTCACCTAAATTACTTTGCCAATTCCTAACCGAACGGAAGAATTTTATACAATTCCAATTTAAAATTAGGGAAGGCAAAATGTTGAGTTAGAGCCTCTTGAAAAGTTATGGCTTTTTTTTTTTTTTTTTTAATATGTATTTTTTAAAAATATTTGAAAAGTCAAAAATTGTGGATTTGATTAAGAATAGGAGGTTGAGATTAAGCATTTGTTCGGTTGCAAAAAATAGAAAAACTTATAACATTTTCACCCAAACCAATGCAGAAAGGGATGAAATACAACTGCGCATCCGCATGTTGGTGTCAGAAAAATTTGAATTCGGGTCCAATGGCAATAAATGGATTTAGTGCTACGTGTTTTGTTTCCCTATAATACCCTTACTTTTCTAGTCAATTGTAGAATCTATCAGGGTGTTTCTGTCAATTGTGAGTTGTCTTTAAAACGACTGTGTCTACCACATGGTCAAATTCTCTGTGGTTCAGACACAATTTCTCATACAGGTGCACATGATTAGCGTGTACTTGATTTATAAATCAAATTTTCTGTTCATCGAACACTAGCTAAGTTTAAAAAGTTGAGGTTTCATTTTTCTCGTCGTAGCCTCTGTTCGGTACCCCCAAAAATTTTTTTGATTGTTTCTCTCAAATCGAGGTAAGCACGAGCGGAACAGTGCAGCAAATGAATAGCTTGAAGTTAGAAGTGAGATGACAGGTTCTGTATATAGTCAGAAGAGATTCCATGTTTATACAGTCTTCAATTCAAAAAATTAATGGTGTGGACCCTTTTTGTTCACTAGAGTAATGAGAAGAAAATTTTGGAAAAGTCAAAGTGATTTCTTTGACAGACTCCGGTGGGACCCTTTGCAACACTACATTTTTCCTTGAGTTGTTCATTTTTAAATTGCGGTTCCTCCTGTTTGGAACAAAAATGCAACACGTTAAAAACATACTTCCACACGAAGATGACTGACTGTATTATTTTTCATTGCTTGAACTGAAATTTTCAAATGACACGACAAAAAACACAAAATAAGATGACATCATCAACCTTAAACTACATATCATATAACTCATTGGTAATGCTTTCATGAAATAAATCCCGCACGTGGTGTTCATGAGTGAGAGGTTTGATGAGCAAGACTTCTTTCTCGTTCTCGAGCCTCATGATAATCAGGTTCGCGTGAAAAATAGTTCGGGTTCATAGCAGCAATGAAACCGGGGTCGCTTGAATCGATCTTCCTAATGAAGTTGTGAATAGCGGCTATTGCCAGCACAATGCATATCTGTTTCGGATATTCATATTCATGCATATGTTGCAGTATTATAAACCTTTTCTTCAGCACTCCAAAATAGCGCTCCACTACATTTCTGCATGACGAATGCACATAGTTGAATAGCTCTTCACGATTTCGTGGTTGTCGTGCCTGCGACGTTGATGCTCTGTGGAATTCTTGCATATGGTAACGCGCATTCGGTCCCCTATATGGATCAAGGAAACCTCGCATGTGAACGAATCCTGAGTCCACAACGTAGAATTTGTTCCCCGCTAGGAATGGAAAGTTACTCGTTTTGTCTTCCATAGCCTAGTGCAACATCCTGCTGTCATGTGTTGACTCTTCCCATCCAGCACTAATAAATGTGAAGCACATATCGAAATCCACAACGCACAAAACATTCTGCGTGTGAACTCCGTGCCTGTTGCGAAATCGCTCCGCAGTTGCTGTCGGTGGGACTGCTGGTATGTGCGTACCATCGATTGCGCCAATACAATCCTGTAATTTAAACATACATTGTACCATTAGGAAACACACTATAATATGCTTTTCATATGCATTTTACTTACCCGAACGGTTCATGTCTGGGATTCGTGGGCGTGTGAGCGCCAGCACCCATCAGGTAGTTTGCATGTGGTCGTATCATTTGAGTGGAAAATCGCTTTAGCTTTTGAAGTACATTGTGGAAATGTGTATGAATTGTCGCGGTGGAACGACGAAAGAAAATATGTGCCAACCGCATTCCAACGGAATGACCAAGTATGAAAAGGGTGAAACGCATCTTCTCTTCTGCAGAGATGTAGCATGAATCTACAAGTCCATAGTATTGTCGTAAATGACTAACAAGTTCTCTAAATGCAAGCGGGTGCATGCGACATAATTGCAAGCAATCTGCACCACTTTGTTGATTCAAATTTTGTCCACATATCCCTGTCCCAATGTTCTCGCCATGTGCGTTGACAAATTCATCATAAATAAACTGGAACATGTGATTAGCAATATTGCAAAAGTGAAAGAAAGATCTATCTTCCTCTTTCAATTTCTAAATTTCGCTCAAGAGTGTGTGGGAAACCATTAAATGGAAGAATGAATCAGAATGGCTAGAAATAAAAAGCGGAAGAGCAATTGCAGGAGAAAAAAATTTGATACCATCTTTACTCAATTTCCTTTCCTTTTTATAGACTCCAAATGTGTAGTTCCAATAGCTATACAGACAACCAATTTTTGCAAGGACATTCTTTTCAGTGTCCTATATGATGAAAAACATATGTTGAATTCATTTTTCCTTTAGGCCTAGCACGTGATTATCTTTGTCCAAATTGTAGATATGATTTACACGCCGGTCAATACCCATTTTTAGAGTGAAGAAATTGTGGTTGCAACACACAAATAAAATGTGAGTTAAAGTGGCCTGGAGTAGTTATATAGTTCGTGTAATGGTTTACAATGCACTTCTTTTTCTGTTTCCCACGCATTCCATTAGCAACTTTGTTGGGTTCCATTTATGAACCACATTACCAACATAAAATTCGATTTTTATTATTACAAATTGTGTTTAATTTGCAGCATTCAATTGCTATCATCTCATGTAAATCCAAAAATGGTTTCCTTTTTCATGAGATCTAACATACTCGTTGTTGCAAAGATTTTCCGAAATGGGAGTAGGATAGAAAACACATGCTCAAGCATTCATTCATTCATAGTACACAATCAGTTGGTCTCAAATTAAAGGCACCATTAAAATTCGTAACAAAGGAATTAACTTAAAACTAGTTCAACAAGGACCTTAAGTAGATCACCGAATGAGAAATGAGAAAATTGCTCACAATGACTCTTTTACTGGAAGTCGTGTCGCTGCATATACAACAACCACCGTACTTCATCTCCATGGAATCCATGCTCAAGAACGTTTCCCTATGACCGACGTTGCTCCCCAGTAGTGTTACGCAGTACATCCCAAGGTCGTCATTGCATTCTATGATGTCTTTCAAGAAGGGCATACATGACGACATATGCGGAACCGGTGGTTCTTTGTTCATCTTCGATTGACAAGCATCGTTGAATGCTCCAATTAATTGAGCACCGAATATTACTTTCTTCTTCCATGTGGGACTAGGACCAGCTGCGGTGGATTTCGCTTGCTCCCTACGGTGCGTTCGGTATGAGGCGTCGGACTGGAACATGCTAGTCCATCTGCCCATGCTGGTGATTCGGGGAAGCCTCCACCCTCGAGGCATTGATTGGGGTCGGAATTCAAGTCTAGGTGCCGAGTCAAAGCCGGTATCTAGAGGTCCTCCCGCAATCGACACATACATAACGTGTTCACTAGTAGACGTCACGCTGTTGAACAAAATGTCTCCATAATGAAGCAATTGAGAAATGTTCTTGTTCTTCAACTTGTGGACGTCCGAATGGACCTGCACATCATACAATTGTAGATGCCATACATGTACCAGCACAAACACAATATATGGTCACAGATTTTAGACTCTATGATCGTAAAGGAAATTGCACGTGATCCCAAATCCCCCACTAATCTGGAATGAAATTTAAACCTGTATGGTGTCCCATGAATGTTTACAAGTGACATGAATGGAGTCTAATTGTTCGATTTATTGATCGTTGAATTCGATTCAATCCATCATGGCAAATATATGTTAATCAAATACAGTGTAAAATTATTTTCGACAAATCAAAATCAAGCGGTGTTTGTTTGGGGAAAAAATTTGTAACAAATTATTTCCTCTTCATTTTAGAACAGTTTGACTCGATTCGTGTAACCTGTAAACATTCATGGCACACCAGATAAATTCCACCTACTTTACCATTGCAATGTTACAAACCAATCTCTATTCTAAGCCTCATTATCCCTAAAAGGTCGACTGAATTACGGGAGTCACAGAGTAAAAATCATGCTTGTGGCAGTAGCACAGGCAACAAAGAACGAGACTATCTCCAATTAGTATCATTTCTCTCAAACATGTACCCAGTCTTTGACATAATGTTTTGCATATTAGGAGGCAAAATGGATGCAAGAGTTCCAACAAAAAATATGCCTTGTAGATCGATTTGTGGTTACAGAATGTGTGGTCAAACATACCTTGGCCACTTCCTCCCAATAAGCATCGTCCGCGGTGATTGTTTCGGTGTAAGGATCGAAGCCGAGTCCTGTTGTTGACCGGAGGGAATTCGAAATGCTCCAAAGGGTCTTTTGAGAGTGCCAATAGTTAGGAACTTGGCTTTCATAACAAACTTCGCCGAAACAGGAGGACAGTGAGCTTGCGACTCTCTTCCAAGACTTCGGCTTCAAGGCTGCACCGGATCGTTTGCCATCTTGGAGTTCTTCCACGCACTGTGCAAAAAAGTGTTCTTATCTAGCAGCATCCCATTTCCAGCTGAGGTGCTTACCGTCATCTTTCATATTCCCCTTCTTCTTCGGAGATGACCGTGTGTTGTAAGGAACTTCACGTCCAATCTGTAAAAAAAATATGAGACTATTGGGTGTCATACAGGAGCTTGGGTGTAAACGAGCTAACATGAAACTAATCTGGCCTTGGGTAACCTACCTTAAACATGGAGGGATCCATCTTCCTTAAGGTCAGACGTGTTCGCCGGTGATCCTTATGCAAACGAGTTTGTCGCCGACTGGCTAGTCTCCTGAGACCGCCGGACCTGGAGGTGGAGGAGATTGGGAAGCAGGGTGTGGGTTTCCATTTGGTTCGTCTGGAGTTCTGGTTCTGAATGCAAAGACAAAGTCATACTTACTGTTCTCAAAGTTTTGGTGGTTGTAGAAATTAAAGTGCATTTAACGTGTGTAGACAAGTTACGCAGGTTTGCATGCTTTTTTATTCTGCACTGTAGATGAAAGGAACTAGTGGGAACCCAGCAGACACACTCCCTCGGTTTACATAAAAGGGGGAAAAATATGATTTTTTGGTACCTAACGGAGGCTTAATCTCTTACTTTAAAATGCTTCAAATGGTCACTAAATTTTAACATATTGCAGTTCATTATTCACTCAATCACTAAACTTTAATGTACTTTGATTAATCCCTGAAATTTAGCATGTTGCAATTTATCACTCATTCATCACGTTTCATTAGTCACTGAACTTATGAAGAACGTTATCTTCCATACCGTGAGAACGTCTTACGAGTCCCGTCGGCACTTGCATCGAGGTTAGACTTCTTGGATCTCATCAATCTTCATTTTGTGTTGTTCTATCTACTGCTTATGCTGGAATACCAAGATCATCTAGACTACAAACTGATTAATAATGGCATATAGATACTTTTACTATAGCATAAAATCATTTAGGTCATTTGAACATAGATATATTTCAAAGTTAACATGTTTTCTAATGAACTCTTATCTCAAACTTTAATGTGGAACAACAATTCACTAATGCACCTCTACAAAAGTCACGTAAATGTCAAACCACACACCTTCCTAAAATTAGTTCAGTACATATCAACACAATACGCATTGCCTTAATTTGTAAATATTATACCAAAAAGATGCACTTAACTAGTGCGAGTGAGAGACCACACATCCAATCTTCTAAAATTTGTACACATAATTTCATGTAATATTCAACACGATATGAACAATTCAACAAATATCATAATATATCTAAGTAAGTTGGATTTGTACACTTTATCATGTAAAATAATACAAAAAGTGTCAAAAGTGTCACGTGATAACAATGTTCAGTTCTCGATTTGATTTTCGATTTCCAAATATGAACCAATCGATTTTGGGTTCTCCATTTTTTTATTTTGGTTTGATTTCGATTTTCTTCTAAAGAACCGATCGATTTCAATTTATTTTTTTTTGTTCTGTTCAGATTCAATTATCTCCATTCCGATTTTTTTTTATCCATCCCTACTTTTAAACCTTTTTGGGACAAAGTGTAACAGGTGGACCAAATTGAGGCCTTCATTTGAACAAAATATAGATTATTTAGCCTCTATTTGGAAAATCCAAAAAAATATATATTTTTAAACAACAAAATTCTCTAAAACATTTTTTAATCAAACATATTTTCTCTCTCTATTTTCCACCACATATCTTACCTCGAAAATATAAAAAAAAAATATTTTTAAACACAAAACTTTTAACAAACGGAGAATGTTTAAAAAATTGTTCAACCTAATACTAAGACAACTAATTTTAAAAAATTGGAATCAAATATGGACTGAATATATTTAAGAACTGTTATAAATAATGTGTGTGTGTGTGTGTGTGTGTGTGAATGACATTACCATTATACCCATTTAAACTTTACATTATTACGATTGTGCCATTGTCCACCCCTATAAATAGGGGCCTATACTTACTCGTTTGGGACACATTAATGAAGAGAAAATTCTCTCTCTCTCTCTCTCTCTCTCTCTCTCTCTCTCTCTCTCTCTCTCTCTCTCTCTCTCTCTATTTTCTTTGTCATGATTTTGGTAGTTTTACAACACATTATCAGCGCGAGTCTCTAACCAATTGAGTAATATGATGGAAATATGCTTTATAATTGCATCTAAATGATGAGCCTCTGTATCAGAAACTTGATTATTATCAATCAATGTTTTCATTTCTCAAATCAAACACTCTTGACTTTAAAAAATAACCCACATATTGTAGATATTAAAACTTCAAGAAAGATGGAAACTTTGCATGATTCAAAAAGTTCCATACGAGGAAAGAAACATGGTTTTGATGTTGTACAAAAAGAAAAGTTGGAAAAATTGTATAATCCGAAACACTCAAAGCCGATCTACGCAAAACTATACATCCAATCGACGATCGAAGACCAGATCTGAAACCACGACAGCGGGGCAATTCTCCGGCACTGGCACGTGTTGAAGGGGGCGAAACGGCGCGTCGGCGCGTGAGGGTGAGTGCGGCGTTTTTCGGCGATGGCGTCAAAAGACAGTTTGTTCAGATCGATGTTTTTTATTTTTCTATGGTCTTACTTTTTTGTTTGATGCAGTTTTGGACATTTTCAGGTGGTCGAACGTGGCGGCTTGGTAAAAACTATTTTTGAAGCAATTCATGTGAGATTTTGAACTTTGGACCAAAAGTAAGTTTGTTCTAAATCAAATTTCAACCTATTGACGGTTTTGATTTACTCATATGATCAATATATTAAAATATGAACGATTTTGCCCTTGATAATACGTTAAAGAATATTAATCGTGATTTAACAACTTTGATCAATCATGATTACTGATATGATGATAAGTGCTAATATAATATATATTCTCAATCACTTAACACTGCTATATGATCAATAAGATAAATTAAAAGATTTAAAACAAGGTACAAGTAATATAATAGTTACCATGTCATGATGTATTGAGTTATTAATTAAATATAACTCATTATCGTAACAGAATGGACTAGTATGAATACCTTGACTGGATTTGGAGATATGACTTGCTCATTTATGAAATGTAATTATTTCATTATATTGTTACCGCCTATATGGTTGGTTTTATCAGCTTTAAATATACATATTATGTTACCACCTATATGATTGGTTCTACCAGTTTCAGGGATATTACGTTACCACCTGTATGGTTGGTTCTACTGGTTTTAAATATTTCTGCTCATATAAACATGATATATTATTGTTATTTGATATTTCAACAAATGGCACCAGAAGTTACCATTACCAAAAGGTCATGGGATTTTAATGAAAATATTTTATCAGACGATACCAAAAATTACCAATATCTATATTGAAAGGACAGATGAAAATAAATTATCCAACAAGAAAAATGTTGATGTATGATAAGATAATATCACATGATAGCACTGACATGACTAATGTGAAAATAATCTCATTAGTATTATGAGATAAATATTATATGATTGAGATCAAAGTTCTGGCACAAGCATTTATGTACTCCAAAAGAAGTAAAGATTATCATCTAAACAAACTGAAAATATATTATTATTATTACTCCTGAAGAAGCATAAATGAGTCATATTGAAACATATTAAGAAAAGAGATACATGCAAAACATAAAAGGGGGAAAACATTTATAATCCTAAAAAATAGAGGTGTGTATCAAAAGTAATAATACTCCGTACTCTACCACCTTTAATCTTTTTGTGTGTCTCAAGAGTAAGAATACTCCATACTCTACCACTCTTAATCTTTTTGAGGTTCATAAGATTAAGTTCAAATATTCATCAATATTAGAGGTGTGTCTCAAGAGTAAGAGTACTCCATACTCTACCACCCACAATATTTTAGAGATTCACAAGGATAAATTTACATTAACCGGACTCCATTTTCGCTTGGTACCCCTGCCTTGCGACCAATTTATCTTAACTCCTACTGGATCTTGTATTGGAACATATTATTGTAACTTTTCCAGCAGTTCATTGATAGTGGGAGCAGAAATAAGGATCCTCCTAGAAAATGGAGAGATGAATCCCTATTCCACAGCATAATCAAGAAATATTAGTAAACCATCAAAGAAGTTGTTAACATTTAAAAGTCCAATAGGCTTAGTATGGAGTCCCAGCTGAGCCCATGAGGTAATATTAAAGATCTCCTCTAAAGTACCAAAACCTCCAGGCATGGCTATGAAGACATCATAACCATATAACATGCAAGTTATGCGTTCATGGATAGATAACGTCTATACTTCATGCCCTCGTGTTTAGCCTGTGATATCAGCTAAATGAACGGGTATAACACCTATCACTCTCGCTTTCTCTGTTTGAGCGGATTGTGAAACACAACTCATCAATCCACTGCTGCCCCCTCCATAAACTAGATTGATACCTCTCTCTCCCAACTTCTTGCCTAGAAGTACTGATGCTTCTAGATAGTCAAAGTCTTTCCCGATTTTTGATCTAAAAAATACACAGGTAGTTTTGATCTGTCGAAGTTTTGATCCTTCCATCTTTTAAGAGTATAAGGAAGGAAAACTTACAAGAAATTGTTATTTTATGATGCATTAAACTACAAAATTATCTGACTTTTTAAACTCAAAAATATTCATAATTTACTGCTCGTCTTTTGAAAAAATTACTATTTATTTTTGACTAAATGATACCACTTTTGATCATATCTCTGACAACATATTTAACGGAAATTTTTTTGGTGATCTCTCAGAGGCGATCTGTTAATATGCGAAAAATGAAAATACAAAATACTTTGTTAATATATATATAAATATACACACACATATATACACTATACTGATTTGCCTTGTATCAATACTGAGTAGCCAAAACATCATTGTTTATAACAGCCTGGCAAACATGATCTTTTGCTATTATATTATTGAGACTATAAGGGTCTTTATCATTGTTGAATTGAGCTCATAAAGATAGTAGCTCACGCTGCACATACCCACAAGGGTGCATCTCAATAGTTAATTGGATATCATCCAAAGACTCCTTACTCAGTCCACCCTTAATGAAATCTATTTTATCATCTCGATTTATGGATGAATATCCTATTGATTTACAACGGGTATCACATGTCCATCGAGCACATTTGTAATAACCTTTCAATCTTTTTGCTATTCGCTTCTTTACAAAAGTACTCTTACCTAAGCCAGACATGTGCTTAGAAAATGAATCTGGTAATTCACCATCTAATCGAACTTTTGCTTCGATCAACCAACGAACATCTTCTGGGACACCTTGATCCATCAGCAGCCTCAATCTTTCGAGTCAAACTCGATAAATCATTTTCAAAACATTTATGGGAAGATTGGAGTAATATTTGAAAATATTTCATAATATAACATCCATTTTGATGGATCTGATCTTCTTCCAAAATGATCTATTTAAATGCATTATTTAACGCGTAAAAGAGCGATGGCTCCGCGTGTCATTGATTCCACCAAGAAAAGGGAAAAGACTTGTAATCAAAAGGATGGGGACAATGATCATTTTTTGAGATTTCGGTCTAATCACCTTTTTAGATACAATAAATCAAGGTATACTGATTTATAAATTCGAACAAGTAAATATTGTATTGAACCAGATTTTCATACGTACAAGTGAAATATGTATATAGTATCGAACCAGAAGTTCATAAGTGAAATATACATTGTATTGAACTAGAAGTTCATCGATATTGTATTGAATCAAATAGTCATATATAGAAGTGAAATAAAACCGTATTGAACCAGAAGTTCTATAATGAACTGTTTGATCATCAAAAGCCTCAAATTATTTGCTACGAGAATAACTTGCTTAACTTGGGAAGTTTTTATGATTTCTAAGAAGTGCAATATGTATACACTCCACCAAAACGCACTTAGATAAATGATTGAGATTATATCCCTAAATATGAATGCCATATGTTGCGGCATTTTTAACTGATTGATATAATATAAGATGCATTACGGGGAAAACACGACTGAAGCGTAATTATGCCTGAAGCATAATGACAATCGATTCTAAAAACAAATATCTCTTGAATAATTGAGATGATCCCTTTGAGGCTAAATACTCATGGTGAGTAAAAGAGACATAGTTAAATGATAAAGAGATTTATGTAATTGATGATATAAAAAGATCTCTATATGTTATATTGAGATGAAATGGGATCGATAAATAAATCAAATACATATACAACTCTCTTGTGAAAATAAGGTTGATGAAATTATAACACTTTGGCCAAATATAAAAATTCCAATGTATGAATTATTGTTCAAGGACCTGAAGTCTAAATACTTAAATGTGTAAAGCCAGTAATTGTTTGTACAAATGAAAATATTGTACAGTCGTAAAAGACAACTCGTTGCGCGCGAAATTTTTCATAGAGCTGGCATGACGTATGATGGATAGACTATAATCTAAATCACTTGCTTGAACTCTTTGATATACTAATGAGTGATATCAAAATGTATGATTCTCATCTCGGTACTTTGGGAGTATTCTTTGATGTACCAGTTGATCGCGGTACGTTGGGATTTCAAGTAAAATGATTGAAGATTATATGTCGAAATTGATATCTATTTCAATAATTGATTATACTTATGCAAATTAGAAATTGTGGTTTATGAAATGTAAGAACATACATGTGTAATTATTGAAAGATTCGATATACCCAGAGTAGTATCACTATAGAATGATACAAATAACTCCATGATATAATATGTTGAAATTGAAATTGGAGTGTACTATTTTTGACATCTGTGAAATTTATTATTCACTAGAAGTAAATTTGAAAATGAATATTTTATTATTCACCAGAAGTGAATATGAAAATGAATATGTTTAATTATTCACCAGAAGTGAATTTTAGATTTGATTATTCACCGAAGTGAAAGATGCAATCTGTAAATTAGTAAAACATTACTTAATATAGCATGTTATGACCTCATAAATGAGCTATGAACGATTTATATAAAGTTCATCATAAATGATATGTTTAATGAAAAGATCCGTGATTGCATCAATATACTTGTGATATTCCATGAAATGAATAAATATGCATTGCACTCTTTTTCCCTTAGCTGAGATTTTGTCCCACAAGATTTTCTTAACAAGGTTTTTAATGAGGCAACAGTTGAGGTGTATTAATGAGAATTCATGAGAATAATGTATTCTTTTTCCCTTCGCTAAGGTTTTATCCCACAGGGTTTTCCCAGCAAGGTTTTTGAGGCATTATCAATACCATTTACGAGCTATAATTCAGCGACACATTGTTATACTGGAATGATATCAACAGATGAAGAAAATCATAGATATCTTATGAAGAATGTTATGATATCGACCAGTGGTGGAATGAGAGGGGGTCATGGGTGGTCACGTGTCCCCCCAATTTTGATGTTTTTTTTTTTTTTTTAGGTAATGTTAAGATTTTTAATAATTGAAATTTATGTGTCTTAAATAGATTGTTTTAGATGAAATATATGTAAAAGATTGTAGCATGTACTCAGTAAATATAACCTCTTTTTGGTACCAATTAAAATCTAAATTTTAATCTTGATCAAAGTCAACAATCAATCTCAACCATAGATTTCATTGAACCCACAACTTTCCAACCACACATCTCATCAACTTTTATCAAAATCTACTAAAAATTTAATTTTAATATACACTAAACAAGAACCTAATTGAATGAAATTTAAATATGTTAATTGATTGTATACTGAGATATAATATGTCAATTTCTTTTGAATTATAATGTAGATTTTACTGAAAATAATTTAGTATATTTGTGAGATTGTATATTATTTAGTACATTGTCTTTTGTGAATTTGAATTTTATCGTTATTTTCGATCTTTTCTTAAAAAAAAAATTTTGGGGGCAGCCCCCGTGGAGTTTATCGCAAACTGTGCCCCCTGCTAAAAAATGTCTGCGTCCGCCACTGATATCGACTACACAAGGAGATTCGTGTAAATACATATTCCAGATAAAAGATGATACCAATATTCAAGAAGTTTATGAATACTTGATTGCACACTTCAGGGGAGAATCATATTGTACTATTTTTCCTTCATCCAGGTTTTGTCCTGCTAGGTTTTTCTGACAAAATTTTAACGAGGCAGCGGCTGTACTCTTTTCTCTTGATTTAGATTTTATCCCACTGGATTTTACTGACAAGGTTTTAACGAGACAACACTTCAAAACTTCAAGTTTCAGTACATGATTTGTTTTACTTATCACTAGATGTTATTTCGAACATTAGACTCAATGATTCACGATGGCAAACATCAGGAAGAGCAGCTGTACTCTTTTTTCTTCGCTCAAGTTTTATCCCACTGAATTTTCTTAACGAGACAAATAATTGCGTAATATATCATTCAAGGAGAGTGTTATATATATATATAAATGAAATTATCATTATATACCTATAAACTTTACATTATTACGATTGTATTATTGTCTACCTCTATAAATAGGGACCTATACTTACTCATTTGGGACACATTAATGAAGAGAAAATTTCTCTCTTTTCTCTCTTTTATCTCTATCTCTATTTTCCTTGTCATGATTTTGGTAGCTTTACTACAAATACTTCATATATTTGATATAGATATAATAGTCAAAATAGTCAAAAATCGATCAATTATGCAATCATGTAGGGGTGGAGTTTAGGGTTCTACATAAACTCACTCGGCCAAGACACGGGCATGCCACACGCACACTAGATGTTCAACAATATGTGACTACTTATCGGTCTAGCTAGGAGAGTGTTTGGAAATTGACACACACAACACAAACTAGTCCCAAACAGAAATTAAATGTAAAATGACAAACGCAATAGCTAAACAAGATGCCAAGAAACTGAAAGCATTGCAATCTTAAAGGAATGAAAACAACAATTTAACTCAGTTCGTTCAGAAAAGTCTTTCAACTTAATCTCAGACACCAGAAAAAATATTCCTTTTCAAGGCCAATATCCTCTAGAGATGACAAATTCCGACTCAAAGGTCTTGCACGCTCAAACCTGCAAAAAAAGGGGGAAAAATAAACAAATAAATCAATAAAACATTAAACTTAACCCATAAACTATGCTATCTATTCTTGTTTATAGAATACCCAACTTAAACAAAATACCCACCAGCAAAGGCTAGCAGTTCCAAAATAAAACATAATAGACACCATCAGCATCAGAATTTTAAACTCAACAAGAGTCGATATCAATCAATTTTTAGTTAGGGTGTGTTTGATACACCCGAATTCCCATTTGATGATTTGAATGCATTTTTGCTGGTGATATTTAATTTCCATCTTGTCTCGGTTTTACATGAATTTCCTTGAAAACGAGAAAAGTATTTTATTTGGATTTAGTTGGGAATTCATTTTCCACATTTACTACACTTTCTTTCAAATGTCAATTCCATTTTCAATCAAACACCAAATTCCGTCAATTTATTTCTTGTGAATTCAATTACATGGAACTTATTTTTTGTTCATTCAAATTTCATGCTTGCAATCAAATGAACCCTTAATCTTTAGGCAGGACGAATACAATAAAGACAAAGCCTGACTTACTGATAGCATTTAGTATAGAATAGGGAACTAAAATGTATCTATTTAGGTCTACAATAGCAAGTGCAGATATTATCAAAGCATCCAATCGTGTTTATTTAATTCAGATTTTAAAAGACTTTTATGGAATTTAAAATTCTAGGTGTATTCAATATAGACTTTTATAATTTCATAAAAGTCTTGAGATATTCAATATAGACTTTAATGGACTTTTAAAAAGCCTTTAAAAGTCGTGCAATATTCCATTCAGACTTTATAAAATCCTATGAAATTGAGGGATATACAATTTATCAATACTTTTAATAGAAATCTATATATGATGGACTTTTGATGAACAGACCTGGAGGAAGGGATTGCTTCAATTTGTCAGCTTTCTCGGGATCAAAGACACAGAGGGTGTAGAGATACTTGGAGCACCGAACTTTAAACTTCACCACATCTTTGCTCCTCTTGATCTTCACCGAACGTGCATCTTTCCTTCTGGCCGTGAGAAGGAAGTCCTTGATCTCATGAATCTGCTTCGGCTGAGCATCATATAACGAAACCGGATCAGCAAAAGGAAACTCGAACATTAGTTAACTTCTTATAATTCATTTTCATCGTCAATTTCCTTCAACAAATCAAGGATAGGATCGGCAACACATCACCAGAGTTAACTGAAGAAGCGACAAGAAAAATAGCAGCTTATGTATGGGATGTCAAACAAAATACTATTTTTTCGTACTATAATCCCAATATATATGCTTGATTTCAAATTCAAAACAAAATTTCCATTAATGAAGCTCTCAAAACTATAAAAAGCTGTTTTAAATTTCAATGCTCAAGGGAAATTTAAGAAAAATCGTGTAGTTTCAGCTCGTCCATATAACAAATCACTATTCATTCATATGCTCAGAAAGATATACATTACCACACTTCAAAAAATTACTCTATTACTGTATAAGAAAATGCACATAAAAAATTATATTTCAATACATAGCAAAGCATTTGCATTGAGCATTCACGAATAAACAGTAACCCAGATTTCATGTAAAAAATTCAAAAATAAAAATATGATTTCAGAAACAAAAATTATGAAAGAAGAACAGTACACTAAGTTTAACATAGCATTTACACTTCATTAATCATAACTACATTGAAAAATCCGAGAATCGATTGAGAAACACACTCAAACCAAAATACTCAGTACCATTTTCGGGAAGCAGTTTGGAAGAAATGGATTATGAAGGTTCGATGAATAAAGTTAGGCACGGCCACACGATACGAATCCTAAACGCTCGGCGCTTAGAGTTTACGGGATCTCTCTATATACAATTGTGAAGAATAAAAACCCTAGAGATTTTGGCTATGTATTTCTCGGTTTTGCCCCTCAAACTTATACAATATTACACAACCGAAAAAGGATGGGTTAGACATTAGATGAAACCAAATAGATTGATGGGCTAGGGCTAATTATCCGCCTTAATACTTTTAATTAGTTAATTTTTAAAACCATGTAAATCTAAACTATTTTATATAATCACATATATCAACCCTCCCCATTTACTCTCTCTATCTCTCCTCTCCCTATACGTTGCATCTCTCACTTCTCTCAAACCCTCACCATTTACTCTCTCTACTCTCCTCTCCTCTCCTCCCCTCTCCACGATCGGTAGCTGAGAGAGAGGCGACGTCGAAGGCAGTAGGCGACGTCGAAGCAGTAAGCGACAGAGGAGGAGGCAGGCACGGGCACGTGATCATCGCCCAACGGTGGAAAAACAGAGAGGAAGAGCTAGAGTGCAATGTTTGCTAAGGTGGAAAAACATAGCCAGAATATTTTCAGTTGCACACTTTTGTGCTGGAAAGAGAAGATTGGACTTCTTGGAATTTGTTAAGACTTCAGATTTGTGTTCTTTAAAATTTAATTTGTCATCATTACAAAAATTTAATTTACACAATTTTTCATATCATTTTTTAATCATTCATATTTTCTCTCTCCAATTTTTAATCCTTCATCTTACATAGAAAATACAAATAAATCAACAAATAATTTTAATTCCTTGATTTGACACAAAACATTCCAAATTAAATTTTAAAGAACACACCCTTAAGCCTCCGTTTGATAACACTATTTGATTTATAAACTGGTTTATTTATAATTTTGAGGTAAAAAATAATTGTTGAAAATTGGAGAGAGAAAAGTGTGTGTTTAAAAAATTATTTGAAAAATTGTGTGATTTATAAATCAAAAATAGTACCGTTACCAAATGGTGGCTTACGTAAGAAATTTGAGGCAGAAAATATAAGAACTAAGAAGTTAAAATGTGATTGGAAACAATCTTTGAAAAAAAAATGTTTGGCTACAGGAGAAGGGGTCATCTTTTCTGTAACTCTTTCATTAAGTAACTGCTTGCCAAAGAGTATATATTATTTAAAGCTTCTAGATATATACTCTAAGAGATAAATGTTGGAAGGGTATCGTAACTGATTTTATGTAACAAAAATTGAAGCCTTCCGATTAGTTCCTTCAAGACACTCAATTTGTCAATTATTGCCTCTCTATAGTCAGTTACATAAATCAATTTTCTTTCTTTTTTGTCCAGTTCTCTCAATAGAGATTAGGGTGTGTTCTTTTGAAATTTAATTTGGAATGTTTTGTGTCAAATCAAGAAATTGAAATTATTTGTTGATTTATTTATGTTTTCTAGATAAGATGAAGGGTTAAAAATTGAAGAGAGAAAATGTGAATAGTTAAAAAGTGGTATGAGAAATTGTGTAATTTAAATTTTTTGTAATGATGACAAATTAAATTGCAGAAGAACACACCCTAAGTTAATGACAGCTTGTGGTGAATACCAATTTCCATTAATTAATCGTAATCATTATGTAGGAGGGGAGATGGTCATTCTTGATGTATTTGTGTGATAAATTGGAAAATATTTGATGTATTTTAACTGATGCAATTTCTTGGGCTCGTGCTAGTGGATTTTAGCATAAAAACTACAGTGAATGCTTGACGGTTAAGTATGGTGTTTGCTTTTGTCAACTCCATGTTGGCAGACTGGAATTGGTGGGTTTAGGTGGTGGTGGTGGTGGTGATGGTAATTAGTTACAAATTACATTATAAATTGAAATAAAATTCAATTGTATTTTCGACAGGGGCGGACCCAAGAATTTGGTCCAGTGGGTGCGAGATATTGTAAAATGGATGAATCGATCAATAATATGTTGAAAATTTGTTAACAAAAAAAAAAAACCAAAAAATGAACAAAAAAAAGAAAATAAAATGGGAGCCAGTGGGTGCAACTGCACCCACTGGTCCCTTCTTAAGTCCGCCCCTGATTTTCGACAGTGGTTCGATGATGGCGGTTGTGGTGGTGGTTGATTACAAATTATACTAATATAATAACTTACAAATTACACTAATCTTTCACTAATTCAAAAGTTACAATTGTAATTAATTTTTTTAATTGGTGTTGAAAATGTGGTCCTACCGTTGAGATGGCGAGGTGGAGGTGGAGGTTTTAACTCCAAAGTTTATGAAGAAATTACAATTGTAACTAATCATAAACTGAAATAAAGTTACAAGTTTATTTTCGATAGTGCCCCGACGATGGCGGTTGTAGCGGTGGCTCATTACAATTACACTAATTCTTTACTAATTCATAAGTTACAATTGTAATTAATTATAAAATTGAAATAAGTTACAATTTTATTTTCGAGGGTGATTGTGGTAGTGTCTGATTACAAATTAGATGGTGATCGATAGTGGTGGTAGTGTTAATTAATTGTAATTGTAGTTAAATTTATAATTGTAACTAATTACAAATTGAAATAAAGTTACAATTGTAATTAATTACAGAACCTAATTCTGATTTAAAAAAAATACTCGATTTTTAAAATTATTTTGTTACCTGTGCAATTAGTTACAAAATGCCTGATTACAAAAATTTCCAAGCCTAAATATGTGTAACTGTGTACTTAACCCTTGGCACTATCCCTCGCAATGGCCAGGCCCAGGAGCATCTAGCTGGTAAAAGTGCCGACTCATGAAATTTCAGTTCATGGACAGCTTGGTTCATTACATCACGAATAAGCAAGTCGAATCAAGGACAACGAGTACTAGAGGTGGCAAACGGGTCGAGCTGCCCATCGGCTCATTGGCTCGGCTTGTCAAAAAGACGAGCCAGTGGTCAAGCTAATCACCAATGTTGAACCATGGGATCGGGTCGTGGTTCTACGAGTAGCTCGTGGCTCGTGCCACACGAGCCTAATGAGCACGACTTGCAGACTCGACAAAAAATTAAAAAAAAAATCGTTGCTCACGAGCCTAATGAGCCGGCGAGCCGCTTGGCTAGTCGATTCGGCAAAAAAATTAAAAAATAAAAATACCGTTGCAATGCAACGAATTTGTTCTTTTTTTTTTCCTCACTACTATAAATACACAACACAAGCCAAATCTCTCCACACATATCTACTACTTATCTTACTCTCTAATTCTTACTTAGCAAGCTCAATGTCACGGATTTGGAGATTTCAAGCTCCGTGCGACACTTAGCTCCTCAATCATCCCGTTAGATATTGGTTAAGTCAGCCTCGCTCATTGACCAAGCGCTCTTCAAATGCTTACAAACAAATAGTAAAGGAACGCTAGCAAATGATATTAGAGAGAAATACACTCTTTGTATTAAAATTCTCCAATATTACAATACTTGGCCAACACTTGAGACTCTCTTCCACAAGTGCTTTATATAAGCTCTCAAGCTCTCTTTATAAGCTAGCAACTCCAACCCTTGGATGGTTACGAATGAGAACCCACACCCCTTATTTATACTACCTCCAATCTACCTTCAAGATTATTCTACAACAATATCTTATCTCCTAGAGAATTCTTCACATTTCTAAATAAATATCTACATAAAGATTTATCACGAAAGACCTAGATTATTCCTACTTCTACATATTTGTAGAACATTCTAGAATTCCCTTTTCTTTGAGAATTCTCTTCAACCTTCTAGAATGATCCTTTAAGTCTCTTCCATTAAATCTTCCAGATCTAGCTAATTCCATCATATTCAGCAATCTTCTGAAACTTTCTAGAAACCTCAATTGCGCATCTTTCGTAAAATGGGCAGCCCACCATTTTCGTGCATCCTCACTTTCCCTTCTTAGAAAATTATCATGTTTCTTCGATGGATCACATCCAAGGCGTGACATCAAGCTCTCTCTACACTCTGCTACAACTCTACAAAGCTCTCTCTATAGTTTATATAATTACAGTTACTTATAACTATTTATTATTTTTATATACACACAATTTCCAATATTCTTATCACTACAATTACACACATTTCATTTTCTAGTTCAAGTTTTCCACACCACACCACATACAAAAGAATGGATCCCAACATTCGAAGATTTGTTAATGAATTATTCGATGGTCTACCTGGATTTGGGGGGCATGATGACTCAACAACACAATCTCACTCTCATTTCGATGATCAATTTGCCTGTCTCAACGATATACTAATTCTTGACATTATTGAAGAAGATCCATTAAATCAATGAATCGATTTATACGATGTTGAAGAAGATCCGAATGTTCAAATCTTACAAAATGATCTCGATATTCTCGACTCAAGAGGGAAACGAAGAGCTAGAAAAGGTAAGAAGCCAACTTCAAAGTGTTGGGATCATTTTAAATTGGTCGCAACGGGGAAAATAATTGAAGGAGATGAAGAGTTCAAAGTTGTATGCAAATATTGTGCACAACAATTGGCATGACAAAAGGGTATTTGTGCTATACACCTCAACCGTTACTTTCGCAAGTATCAGAGCAAGCACAGGTTCGCTAAATCAAATCAAAGTCAACTACAATATGGTTCATCCGCTAGTGGTTCTGCAGCAGGATCTGCACTTTCAAATTTGACTTATTCCGAAGAAGAGAATCGAAATTGCATGGTTCCATTTGTTGCGGGGGCGGAGTTGCCACTAAGCATAGTGGACAACGAACACTTTGTTACATACATCAAGAGTTATCTTCAACCCAGGTACATCGGTATTAGTCGAAACACTCTGCGTTCTGATACAATAGAATATTTTCTTAAAACTAAGAAACAATTAATAGTCGATTTACATAAATATGGTGGTGTTATTTTTTTTACTTTCGATCTTTGGGAAGGTATTAACAAAAAATGTTATATTGCTGCAACTACACACTACATTGATCCACTTTGGGTTATACATAAAAAAATTATCTCTTTAAAAATTTTAGAATTTCATCATAACGCAACCAACATATTTAATGTTATACTGCAAATTGTTAGAGAATATGGGTTCGAAATTAAAATTCGATCATTTACTTTCGATAATGCTAGTATAAATTAGCCTGTAGTAGATAAGTTATGTAAAATTCTTAATCCAGATTTTGGTGATTTTTTATTCCATATTAGATGTGTATGTCATATTTTAAATTTAATTGTTCAAGATGGACTTAAACATATTAAAGATCAAATGGATAAAATTAGAGATGCATTAATGTACATAACCATATCATCGAGTACAAAATAATATTTTGAAGAGAACACTTTATTACCGACGTAGGCCATAGATGGAACTCTACATACTTGTTAGTTAAATCATGTGAAGGTTATGAACACATAATAATGGAGTATTATAACAGTAGAATACTTAGGAATGATGATGATCCTCTATTAATAGAATCAGATTGGGAAGCTGCTTTTAAAGTGAAATTTTTTTTGACAAGTTTTTAAGATTCAATCAACATATTATCTGGGGTATATTACCCAACTAGTTCAAGAGTTCTTGAACGTTTTTATATTATTGCAAGAACTTTTTATAGATATAGACATGACTCATTTTTTGAAGATATGATAATTGTTATGAAAAATAAATTTAGAAAATATTGAGAAGATTTACCTATATTATTTTCCTTAACATGCATAATGGACCCGCATTTCAATTTAAAGTGTACGAAACTTCTTGTTTCAAAAATCAATAGCTTTTTAATTTTGGATAAACATATCACTTATAATAATTTAGAAACCACGTTAGTAAAATGTATACCGTATATGCAGCACGATTATGAACTAATGTTAGTCATACACAATCTGCACATCACATGACACTACACTTGGAGACGACAAAGTAGAATTATACAATTTAATGAAAGAAATGAGTCAAATACAAGGAACTTCTTCTTACAGTATGTCTCCTAGTTACAATGAATCAGGTTCACTTCAAATACCTGAAGAATTGAAAATTTATTTTGGACAAGATCTATTTAGAAATGTGGAGTCTACTAATTCTTTTGAATTTGATTTACTTCATTATTGGTGAACAAACGAACGAAAATATCCGATTGTTTTCGTCATAGCAAAAGACCTACTAACACCTTCGGTTAGCACGGTAACTTCGGAGTCCACTTTTAATGCAATTAAAAGGGTTTTGTCAGAAGTCAGGAGCCGACTCAAAGAAGATACTTTGAAAGCGTTAATATGTGTCAAAGATTGGCAAGATGGTAATTTCACATACAACATAAGTATACCAAAATTGCATGCAGTTAGGTAAATGATATTTAACTTTAAATTTTAATTTCTTTATACAAAATAAAATACAATTTTGATTTCAAAACAAAAATTATACACATAACAAATTGTTTGTGTACAATTTTAACTCCGCCACTAGAAAATTCAATTATTCAATTTAGTAGCTGGTCCTAAACCCGGAAAAAAGGAGGAGAGTTTTATTTTTTAAACTTTTAAACTTTAATTTATTTACTCAATTTTAGTTTTTGTCTTTTCAAATTATAATTGGATATTTGATTATTTGAACAAGTTTTTACCTACATTATAAACTTATATATTATAATTCATCATTTCGACTTTCAATTTAATTCACTTCTAACAACTAACAAGTAACAAACTAATAACAATCTGACATTACTTTTTTACTTATTAAGTTATTAATAATTATTTATTACATAACTTATAACTAATTACAAATTTATATATTAATATTCAAAACTTCAAGTATTTAATATTTTAACTATCGAGTACCAACTTAATTACGTAAGAGGGGGGGGGGGGGGAACTAACAAGCTAGGTGAGCCGAGCTCGGCATTTCCCAAACGAGCAGAGCCTAGGCTCAGCTCGTTTTCAATGAGATCGTGGCTCGGCTTGTCTATTTGACGAGTCGAGCACAGCGAACCATAGGCCGAGCCGGCTCAGCTCAGCCTATTGCCACCTCTAACGATTACAGCTTGTGAGTTTATGAACCCACCTCTATTTTCTTTATTTTTTAAATCTAATTTAAAATAAAATAGTTCTATGTCAGCTCAACTCGTTATGGGCGAGATCGAACGGATTTAAGTTAGAACCGTCGGAAACATGTTGGATCGACTTGGTTCATTCTTTTGGAAATTACACCCTCACTTGTTTTTTGACATTCAAATTCAAAAATCCAATTTAGGAATTGTTGATTCAAAATTCAAGTCATAATTCATCTTTCTTTCTTTTTTAATAATAATATCATTAAATTAACTCACCCAACCTCAAACCACCCCACCCCACCCGAAATGCCGAACAGAGGCTCAATATTCCCAAGTCTCCCCACGATTGGCCCATCATCGCTCGTCATGCCATCAATGTCGAACGCTCTTCATTGCCACAACACGTAGATGGATGTGATTTGGTGGTGCGTAGCAGCAAATGTGTCAGATGAAAGAGGCGACAAATTTGGCTTGCTGAGATAGATGCACACGACGATGGGCTTGGTGAAAGAGACAACTGGTGTTGTGAGGGTGAATAGAAGTCGTGGTTGCAACTGGTACACAGTGGTGGATGCAAACAATTTATAGTAATAGGGATTAGGGCACAAAGATGGACCTGTTTTTTGTGCCAGACCTTACGAGGGTTTGATGGCAGCGGCCTCGAATTTTTTGTTTAGAAAGAGATCGAAAAATGAAGAAGCACTTGAAATTCTATTACAATTGTTCTTTACGTATAAAATATTTATTAATAAATGAAACAAATAAACAATTGTAAACAAATATTCATCCAATACTAGTTCATAAATCATGCTGTAATGCAAATACACAAATTGAAAATCACAATAATAAACAAATATTCTCCAAACACTATACTGCGAAAAAAATTGGACCATTTAATTAAAAAATTTGGCAGAAGTAGGGGAAATCAAGTTTTGATTTAATTATTAAAAGAAAAAAATTTGGCAGAATTTTTACTAGGTCACTGATAGATGTAAGATAAGGATTTATGTATGGTGTGGTGGTGATCGTGCAAATCTATGTGGGGGTTGTTGAGTGCATTTTACATGCATATTTCATATATTTTTAGTAATACTTTTTGAGCAATTTGGACAAATACCTACTTAATTGTGCATATTTTGTGGTAAATAGCTCTAACAATCAATTTCATGGAGAAAACACAAGAAAGAAGCTAAATGGATGAATACTTGAAGAAATTGAGGAGAAAAGAGTCAAAATCATCAAAGAGTCAAAGTTAGAGGACGAAGGTACAACCACGCGATCGCGTGGTCACACGGAAGTCGCGTTCGCGAAGTCAAGCACAAATCCAACCCGAGACTAAAAAGGGCAACCACGCGATCGCGAGACAGTCAACCACGCGATCGCGTGGTCATAAAATGAAGCGAAAATCTGGGCCGACCCGGTTCGGCCCAAATGCTGAAACACGCGGATCTACGCGATTTGGGTGTATTTTTGATGGATTTTGGGTATTTTGAAGACATTCTTGATACTTTTCAAGGAGAAGAAACCCTAGGCTCTCTCTTTCTTTATTTTTCATCCTTTTTTATCTTGTAATTTTCTCTTGATTTTGTATAGTTTAGTTGATGAATATTGATTAAGGGGAGAAATACCAACATTATTGTGGAAGAATAGTGATATTTTGAAGCAAGAATCATTGGTGAAGGGAAGTGTTTTTGCTTAATCTTCATATTTCTCTATTTATTTTACTTCATAGTTGAAATGATGTATTTAATTCTCGAGTTTTATTGTTATTTCACTATGGGCTAAACTATTTTGTGTTGGGATGTTGATGAAGCTTGACCTAGCTTAGTTGATTTTAATGCTTGTATTAAGAATTTAAGCTTTTTATTATCTTGTGCATTTATTGTTGTATTTATTGCCTAGCATTTATTGTGGCCACATTTATGCTTAGGTTTCATGAAATGTGCAATTATTGAGAAATTGTTGTGTATTCTAGATCGATACAATATTTGCTCTAGGTTCTTGTTTAGGATAGAGATATACCTAAAACCCTAGATGACACATTAAGTTATTTTCACATAGGTTTAATGCAATTGGTGTGTTTTTAATCGACATAGAGATATAGTAGGTTAATGCCACTAGTTAGTGTTGATTTCACTCGAGAGAGGTAATTGGCTAAGCTTGAAAAATCGGGTCTAACATGATTAATGAATTGCATTTCTATTTGCTTGTTGATAATTCAATTAGGTAATGGTCAAGTGGAATCAAGAATCCCAACACTCCTTTATCATCTATTCATCACCATTTTTCTAGTTATTTATTTATAATTGCAACTTTAATTCTAGTACTAAAACTTTCCCAAAACAAACTTTTATTGTGTGTGTTTCTTGTTAAAATTAATTATACTAGAGTGTAGTTGAAATAGACAATCCTTGTGGGATCGATAAACCGGACTCAATTAGTCCACTATCACTTGTATGCGACTTGTGCACTTGCGGTGTGTTTGTAGCGAACAAGTTTTTGGCGCCGTTGTCGGGGATTGTTTCTAATTAAATTACATTTTAGTTGATATTAGTTTTAACTATTGGTTATTTTTATTCTTGTAAAAATTTTCTTTTCTTTTGTTTTGTGTAAGAAATCTTCTAATTTCTTGTGTTGTTCTAGGTTGTGATTGTGCATGCGTTGAAGTAGAAGTCTTGATCTAGTTGAAATAGATCCGGATATCGAAGGAACTTTTCGACGAAGGTTAAGGGAACAACGGGAAGCTAGGAGACAACTTCTTACTGGGATGGAAGGAGAAAGAGTTAACATCGAGCTTAATGCTCCAGCTGCAATTCCTCCAAGGGGTGGAATCCCACCCGGTTTTATTCCTCAAGCGGCTAGAGTTCAAGAGCCCGTTGTTAATGAAGAAGACATGCTTTTTGGGGATTTCATGAATCCTCCTATTGTCGAGAATCAATCAAGCATTGTCTATCCCTCTTACAATCATCCAAATTTCCAACTTCGGCCGGATGTCATCAATTTATTCTCCAACACCATCTCATTCTATGGGAGGACCGATGAAAATCCACATGCTCATGTGGTGAGGTTCCTAGAGATTTGTAGCAACTTCAACTATGAGGGTGTGAATGCAGAGGCAATCCGGATGAGGTTATTTGTACATACTTTGAAGGATAAAGCAAGAGAATGGCTTGACACTTTGCCTCCGGGGAGTATTACGACTTGGGTGGAGTTTGTCCAAAGGTTCACTACAAAATTTTTCCCACCATCTAGAGTTGCTAAACTCAAGCATGATATTACAACATTTCAACAATTCGAGATGGAGAGCTTTCATGAAGCTTGGGAGAGATTCAAAGACATGCTTAGGAAGTGCCCAAATCATGGGATTACATTGGGGCAACAAGTCAACCACTTCTATGCCGGGTTAACTCCTCCTTACCGTTCAAATGTGGATTCATCCTCTAATGGGTCCATCAAGACAAAGAGTATTCGGGAGGCTTATGATTTGTTTGAGATCATGAGTGAACAAAGTGCAATGTGTCCGGATAGAAGTGCACCAAGGAGTTCTAGTGGTGCACGAGGGGGTGATGATTATGCACTTGTCTTGTCAAAGATTGACTCCTTAGCCAAGAAAGTGGAAGGGTTATCTACTTCAACCTCTCGGCCTGTCAATATGGTTCAAGCTCCTCCGGTATGTGATATATGTGGGGCTAATCATCAAAGCTCTATGTGTCCATTGGTGGCAAGTGGTTCTTCATCTACCGAGCAAGTTGCTTATGCTCAAAATTTCCAATGCCAAGGGTTCAATCCATATGCTCATACATACAATCCCGGTTGGAGAAATCATCCTAATCTATCTTATGGCAACAATCACAATGTGTTGAATCCAAAGCCACAAGAGAAGAAAGAGGGATGGGAAGAGGCTAACACCAAGCTAGCGAATCATCAATTGCAATATCAAGAACGCAATGATGCCTCTTTTGAAAAATTTGGAGAATCAAGTGGGCCAAATAGCTAAACTTCTCTCGGAAAGGCAACAAGGAGCTTTTCCTAGCAACACCGAGACAAATCCTAGGGAGAATGTGCAAGCTATTACAACAAGGAGCGGGGTGCAATTTCCCGAGATCACTGCCCCACAACCAACAACTCAATCAAACAAAGCTCTCATTGAAGAAAATGAGCATATTCAAGCATCCGAACCAATTGTTGAGTTACCAAAGGAAAGTGAGCCGGAAGCATCCACATCAAAGGCTCCAACACCGATCAAGGCTTATGTGCCTCCTATCCCATTTCCTCAAAGGTTGCAAAAGCAAAAGCTTGATAGTCAATTTGGCAAATTTTTGGAAGTGTTCAAGAAGCTACACATCAACATTCCTTTCGCCGATGCATTAGCTCAAATGCCAAGCTATGCCAAGTTCATGAAGGATATTCTATCCAACAAAAGAAGGCTTGAAGAGCATGAAACGGTGATGTTAACCGAGGAATGTAGTGCTATCATCCAAAACAAGCTTCCTCCAAAAATTAAAGATCTAGGGAGTTTTACTATTCCATGCACTATTGGTGATGTTAATTTTAGTAAAGCTTTATGTGATCTTGGTACTAACATTAATTTGATGCCTTTGTCCATTTTCAGGAAATTGGAATTGGGAGAAGCTAAAGCAACCACCGTGTCCCTACAATTGGCGGATAGGTCTATCAAATATCCTCGGGGAATCATTGAGGATGTTCTTGTGAAGGTGGATAAATTCATCTTTTCGGCGGACTTCATTATTCTAGACATGGAGGAAGATCATGACATTCCAATCATTTTGGGAAGGCCATTTCTAGCAACCGGGAGAGCACTTATTGATGTGCAAGAAGGGCAATTAATTTTGAGGGTGCAAAATGAGCAAGTCACCTTCAATGTGTTGAAGGCCATTAAATATCCTTCGGAGTCAAATTCATGCTTCCGGGTGGATGTAATTGATCATCTTGTGGTAAACTCTTTCAACCGTGGGATTTCTAACGATCCATTGGAGTCATGTATTGCCCACTCTTTGACTATTGAGGATAATGATCATGAAGTTGAACAAATGGCTCATTATTTGGAGGCATCACCACATTATCAACACAAGAGGGCCCCTTACTTTGAGGAGTTGAAAAAGAGTTCTTCACCACCCCTACCATCTCTCGAGAAGGCACCTACACTCGAGCAAAAGCCTCTTCCTTCTCATTTGAGGTATGCTTACTTGGGGGAATCTTCTACCCTTCCGGTCATTATTTCTAATTTATTGAATGAAGAGGAGGAAGATAAATTACTCCGGGTATTGAGGGAGCACAAGGAGGCTATTGGATGGACCATCTCGGATATTCGAGGTATTTGCCCTTCATTATGCATGCACAAAATTCTTATGGAAGATGAATTTAAGCCTTCGGTGGAGCATCAACGTCGGTTAAATCCGAACTTGAAGGAAGTGGTAAGAGCCGAAGTGGTGAAGTGGCTTGATGCGGGTATTATATATCCAATCTCGGATAGTGCATGGGTGAGCCCGGTGCAAGTTGTGCCGAAGAAAGGAGGTGTCACGGTGATAGAGAATGATAATAATGAACTTATTCCAACGAGGCCAGTGACGGGGTGGAAAGTTTGCATTGATTATCGCAAGCTCAACAATGCTACTAGGAAGGATCATTTCCCCCTTCCATTCATCGATCAAATGCTTGAGCGATTGGCGGGTCACTCTCATTATTGCTTTCTAGATGGGTATTTGGGCTATAATCAAATTTCTATAGCCCCGGAGGATCAAGAAAAGACAACATTCACATGCCCATATGGAACTTTTGCATATAGGAGGATGCCCTTCGGTCTTTGCAATGCCCCCGCCACTTTCCAACGGTGCATGATGGCTATCTTCTCCGACATGGTGGAGAAATTTATCGAGGTATTTATGGATGACTTCTCAGTTTTTGGTACTTAATTTGATAATTGTTTGAATAATTTGAAGATGGTGCTAAAAAGATGTGAGGATACCAATTTGGTTTTGAATTGGGAAAAATGTCATTTCATGGTTCGAGAGGGGATAGTTCTTGGGCACCGAATTTCAAGTGAGGGGATTGAGGTTGATAAGGCAAAAATTCAAGTTATCGAAAAATTACCTCCCCCAACCTCGGTAAAAGGTATAAGAAGTTTCTTGGGGGCATGCGGGATTTTATAGAAGGTTTATCAAAGATTTCTCAAAAATCACGAAGCCACTGTGTTCATTACTTGAGAAGAGTGCAACATATGATTTCTCTAAAGAGTGTCTTCAAGCTTTTAACACTCTTAAAGAGAAACTCATCACGGCACCTATTATTGTGGCTCCGGATTGGAGTTTGCCTTTCGAGCTTATGTGTGATGCAAGTGATTTCGCCGTGGGGGCGGTTTTGGGGCAAAGGAAGGACAAACTCTTGCATTTCATCTACTATGCTAGTAGAACTTTAACCGATGCTCAATTGAATTATGCTACTACCGAGAAGGAAATGCTAGCGGTGGTCTTTGCCTTTGATAAGTTTCGGTCATATCTTATTGGCTCCAAGGTGATTGTGTATACCGACCACTCGGCCCTCAAGTATTTGTTGGCAAAGAAGGATGCCAAGCCGCGGTTAATTAGATGGGTTCTTATCCTCCAAGAGTTTGATTTGGAGATTCGTGATAAGAAGGGGACGGAAAATCTTGTAGCCGATCACTTGTCTAGACTTGAGCAAACCGAGGAAATTTTGGATGAAGAGATAAGTGAGGTATTCCTGGATGAGCAAAATTTCCAAATCATGGATCTTCTACAAGCTGCTAGTGTGACATGGTATGCAGACCATGTGAATTTTCTTGCAAGTGGCATCACTCCCCCGGACCGCTCTTATCAACAACGGAAGAAGTTCTTTGCGGATATCAAGCATTATTTTTGGGATGATCCGTTATTGTTCAAAAGGGGCCCGGATCAAATCATGAGAAGGTGTCTGCCCGAGGAGGAGATGGAGAAGATTCTTGAACAATGTCACTCATCGCCTTATGGAGGCCATTTTGGTGCCGTGAAAACTACATCAAAGGTTCTTCAATCGGGATTTTATTGGCTCACTTTATTCAAGGATGCTCACACACTTGTGTCCAAATGTGACCGATGCCAACGATTGGGTAATATCTCTAACCGAAATGAAATGCCCTTAAATTCTATTTTAGAGGTGGAGATATTCGATGTTTGAGGTATTGATTTTATGGGACCTTTTCCATCGTCCTTTTCTAATCAATACATTCTTGTTGCGGTTGACTATGTGTCCAAGTGGGTAGAAGCGGTGGCACTCCCCACAAATGATGCTCGAGTGGTGGTGAAATTTTTGAAGAAAAATATTTTTACTCGTTATGGTACCCCTCGAGCTATCATTAGTGATGGAGGAAAACATTTTTGTAACCGCCTCTTCGACTCACTTTTGACCAAGTATGGGGTCAAACATCGAATATCCACAGCTTATCATCCGCAAACAAGTGGGCAGGTTGAAATTTCGAATAGAGAGTTGAAAAAGATCCTTGAAGTGACGGTGAATGCCTCGAGGAAAGATTGGTCCAAGAAATTGGATGATGCATTATGGGCATACCGCACCGCTTTCAAGACCCCCATTGGTATGTCTCCATTTCGACTACTATTTGGTAAAGCATGTCATCTTCCGGTTGAGCTTGAGCACCGTGCATATTGGGCAACAAAAGTCTTGAATTTTGATATGGAGTTGGCCGGTGAGAAAAGATTGCTCCAACTCAATGAGCTTGATGAATTCCGCCTTGAATCATATGAAAATGCCCGAATTTACAAAGAGAAGACTAAGAGATGGCATGACAAGAACATTGTGAAGCGGGACTTCCAAGTTGGGCAACAAGTACTTCTCTACAACTCAAGACTTCGATTGTTCCCCGGTAAACTCCGCTCTAGATGGTCGGGACCTTTCACCATTGCTCAAATCTTCCCACATGGAGCGGTTGAACTTTATCATGGAAGTAAGGGGAACTTCAAAGTAAATGGACAACGCTTGAAGCCATACTTGGGGGGTCATTATGAAAAGGAGAAGTCATCCATCCCTCTTGCAAACCCGGAGTAATTGTATCAAAAAGTCGAGCTTACGACTTTAACCAAGCGCTTTTTGGGAGGCAACCCAAATTTCTACTCTTTTTAATTACTTGTTGATATTTACTTATTGCATTTTTATTATCTCCAGCTTGGTTAATCACCAACTTTTGTAGGTTCGAAATTCTTTTTGAAATCCTAAGCAACCTTGTCCTCAACAAGTTTGGGGGAGATTGGCGTATCAAGAGAATCAAAGCTTAGGTCAATTTGGAACATCATACACGCATCAATCCGGGGAAGTTCCATCACCCATTCCTTTCTTGTTATTATGTCATTGTCAACATTGAGGACAATGTTTGATTTAAGTTTGGGGGTATTGGGATCATGTGCTTTATGAACACTTTACATTGCCTTTCCGGCCCTTGATATCTTGATGGTTTGAAATTGTTTATTTTGTTGAGAATATTGATATGCTAGATAGACTTGCCGGCTTATAAGACTTTGATGTTTGAAATTGTTGTTAATTCATGAATTATGACCAAATATGCTACTTGTGCCACTTTCTTTAAATGCTTATCCATGTAAGATCATATGTACATTGAGCACAATAGTCATGTTCAATTGTCGGTGAGTTTGGGAATTGTTGAAGGGCGAAGAGATTAATGGAGTAGATGAACTAGGTTGTGAGCTTGTATTGTTTATTTGTATCAACCTATCAAATATTTCCTAATGCTCTAAATCTCTTGACCCTAATGTAAGACAAGTTTGGGGGTGGTCGACCCGGTAAAGGAGACGGCCTAGAAGTGTGGTGATTTCATGCATGTGGAAGTAAATTTTGTGTGGAGTGTATTTCGCCAAGTATAAGCTAAGTGATGACCGTATACTAGAGTTCTAAGCCCATTTTAATTTTTTTTGCATTGCATTGCCCTATCTCGAAGCCTTTTTGACTCGAGTTACTAAGCCCGTAGGAGTATCTTGAAACTTGGGAGTCACCGGCCGAAAGCTCGCTACATGGATCAATTAGAAAGCTTAATGAGTAGGGTACTCACACACACACATGTAAAAAAAAAAAAAGAGCACATTATCATTGCATTCGCTTAATAATTCTACCCCACTTCGTAGCCTTTTTGACTCGAGTTAATAAGTCCGTAGGGGTATTTTGAAACCTGGTACCCTTTGATCTAAAAAATCGGGGAGCTTCCGACCTAAAGCTCGCTACATGGGTCAATTAGAAAGCTTAAGGGAGTGGGGAAGTCACGAGCAAACATCATGTTAGTTGTTAGAAATCATGCATTTGTACTTGCATAAGGGCTTAGATGAATAGTGGGTTTGAATTGCTTGGTATAAACTTGAATGTCGAAGCACTCATTAGTGGAGAGTCACTGCATTTCTTGGTTGTCGAGATTGGCGGTAAAACACACCCGTGCTTTAGTGGAAAAAGAAAGAGTGATTTGAGAAGTACCCTCTAGAATTGCATCCCGGGAGTGGAAAGAAAATTATTCATTGGGGGATGAATGTCACGAGAGGGAAAGGAAATAATTGACCACTAATGGTGGGATAGTTTTGACTTGAAACCTCTTTACTCATCAACATTTTTGAATCTTATTGACGATTGACAGTGGCTATGCACACACACACCGATCGAACATCGGATAAGCCAAACTCATTTTTGTAGCGTTATTTGGGAACATAATTATGAATTAATTAGGCAATTTCACACTCATGGAAAATTGCGAGCTATCTAGCATTGTTGATCATATTGTCATTAATTTTTGTAGATGCATGTGAATATTCTTGCTCGGGACGAGCAAGAGTTCAAGTTTGGGGGTATTTGTTGAGTGCATTTTACATGCATATTTCATATATTTTTAGTAATACTTTTTGAGCAATTTGGACAAATACCTACTTAATTGTGCATATTTTGTGGTTAAATAGGTCTAACAATCAATTTCATGGAGAAAACACAAGAAAGAAGCTAAATGGATGAATACTTGAAGAAATTGAGGAGAAAAGAGTCAAAATCATCAAAGAGTCAAAGTTAGAGGACCAAGGTACAACCACGCGATCGCGTGGTCACACGGAAGTCGCGTTCGCGAAGTCAAGCACAAATCCAACCCGAGACTAAAAAGGGCAACCACGCGATCGCGAGACAGTCAACCACGCGATCGCGTGGTCATAAAATGAAGCGAAAATCTGGGCCGACCCGGTTCGGCCCAAATGCTGAAACACGCGGATCTACGCGATTTGGGTGTATTTTTGATGGATTTTGGGTATTTTGAAGACATTCTTGATACTTTTCAAGGAGAAGAAACCCTAGACTCTCTCTTTCTCTATTTTTCATCCTTTTTTATCTTGTAATTTTCTCATGATTTTGTATAGTTTAGTTGATGAATATTGATTAAGGGGAGAAATACCAACATTATTGTGGAAGAATAGTGATATTTTGAAGCAAGAATCATTGGTGAAGGGAAGTGTTTTTGCTTAATCTTCATATTTCTCTATTTATTTTACTTCATAGTTGAAATGATGTATTTAATTCTTGAGTTTTATTGTTATTTCACTATGGGCTAAACTATTTTGTGTTGGGATGTTGATGAAGCTTGACCTAGCTTAGTTGATTTTAATGCTTGTATTTAGAATTTAAGCTTTTTATTATCTTGTGCATTTATTGTTGTATTTATTGCCTAACATTTATTGTGGCCACATTTATGCTTAGGTTTCATGGAATGTGCAATTATTGAGAAATTGTTGTGTATTCTAGATCGATACAATATTTGCTCTAGGTTCTTGTTTAGGATAGAGATATACCTAAAACCCTAGATGACCCATTGAGTTATTTTCACATAGGTTTAATGCAATTGGTGTGTTTTTAATCGACATAGAGATATAGTAGGTTAATGCCACTAGTTAGGGTTGATTTCACTCGAGAGAGGTAATTGACTAAGCTTGGAAAATCGGGTCTAACATGATTAATGAATTGCATTTCTATTTGCTTGTTGATAATTCAATTAGGTAATGGTCAAGTGGAATCAAGAATCCCAACACTCCTTTATCATCTATTCATCACCATTTTTCTAGTTATTTATTTATAATTGCAACTTTAATTCTACTACTAAAACTTTCCTAAAATAAACTTTTATTGTGTGTGTTTCTTGTTAAAATTAATTATACTAGAGTGTAGTTGAAATAGACAATCCTTGTGGGATCGATAAACCGGACTCAATTAGTCCACTATCACTTGTATGCGACTCGTGCACTTGCGGTGTGTTTGTAGCGAACATGGGTGGTTGGTGTTTTTGGTGCTTTGTTTAGGTGTTGCATGTTGATGTTTATGCACCGGAGTTTGGGTTGGTGGTGATGCGTGTTGTGAGGTGGTGGCTTTATGTTTTGATACAACCTATTTTAGGTGACAGTGTTGTCGGTGAGGTGATGATGTGAGGTGAGGTGTGATGGTGGTGACAATGTTATAGGCAGTTATGGCTGGTGGTGGTGTATGTGATGGTGGTGTGGCGGTATCGCAGGTGGCGGCGAGGTGGATGGTGCAGGTGGTGGTCACATGTAGTGGAGGTCACATGTGGTGGTGGTGGTGGCGGCGACGACGACGACTATGGTATTGGAGGGTAGGGTGGGTTAGGTGAGGTCACATGTGGCGGCGGCGGCGGCGATGGTATTGGAGGGTAGGGTGGGTTAGGTGAGGTGAGGTGAGGGAGATGAAATATTAGTTTGTCATTATTTTTGAGGTAATTGTGACCATTTATTTGATGAGTTGTGACCTGAGAACTAAGTTGTGACAATTAAGCTTCTGTTTTGTAAAAGTTCCTTGTTTATGATCAAAGAATTTCTTATTTTTGAGATAAAATATGTAGTTGATAAATAGTTTGAAAAAACATGTATGATTAAAAAGTGATTTAGAAAAATGTATTTATAAAAAAGTCACCAAACACATTATAATATGATAATTTGTGACCGAAAATAAGTAGAGACCAATTAAGTTCATAATTTGTGACCGAAAATAAGTTGTAACTTAAAATTTTTATAATTTGTGATCGAAAAATAAATCGTGATTAATTAATTTTATAATTTGTAACATATAAATTTGTAATTCGTGAGTGCGATCATATATTGTCTATTATTGTGACCCTAACTTATTTAAATAATAAAATATATAAAGTTAATTAATTAATTATGAACTGATTTCTATATTAAAATCTTAATTTTCTTAAGTTTGAAAATGTATATTTTAAATACCTTAATTATGTATTCTCCCCTTCATTCTCACCCCTAGCATGCACCAAATCACTTGGTTCATATTCTTTAAGAAAATGATCAAACTGTTCAAAATAGAAATTTTGTACATTGGAATCAAGTTGGGCTAGAGCTCGCCAGTTCCAAAACAATTCGAAACCAATTTCAATAACATTTTCATGCCGTGAGTTGAGCTTCAATCCAGTTTTATTTTTAATTTCGAGATTTATAACTTTTTGTATTCCTTTAATTAAGTCAGCAAAGATAATCAGTTTTTGATTTTGCATGTTTGGAACTCATGCATGTTTTTTATTTTTTCAATCAATATGAGTTGACAAATTAACGTCGTCAAGATGTCACATCACTTTTCATCGCACAAGTAGAATTTTTCGTAAATTGTGGATAAGATATTTGAAATGAGTAATGTATGAGTAAAAATTTTAAAAGAAGAGTGAGTATTGAGTAGATTTTTAATAGTTACTGAGCTAATAATACCCTATGGCAAAAAGTGACTAAAGGTCTGTTTGATAATCATTATTTTTCGTGGAAAAGGAAAAATTTTTCCAACTTTTCTACTTTACTCCGTTTGATTGCGAAAATTTTCCACGGAAAACATTTTCCGCGGACCCCACCCACGCGCCCCTTTTCCTTGATTTGATGGAAAATGTTTTCTTTGAGTTTTGGTGGTTTTTTGTTTTTCATGGTAAATGAAAAATTATTTTCGACACGTTTAATCAATTTTGTTGTTGTTAATTGACTTATTTTCTTTCCAAAAAATAACATTATCATCATCAAGTACAAATATATTTAAAAAGTAAAAAAAAAATTTTTTTTGATTAAAATAGCAAAAAAATACTTTATTTTCCATGGAAAATAATGTCAATCAAACAATAAAAGTTGGAAAATTCCCTACTTTTTCCACCTAGAAAATTAAACCAATCAAACACATTAACTTCTAATTCCCAGAAATTCAATTCCCTAGAATTCATTTTCTTTCCACCCAAATTTTACCCTCGTTATCAAACGCTCCCTAAGAGTAACTTATCTTTAGGGTAGTTTTTATAAGAATCTAATATTTGTGTCATTGCCTTCTGAATGAACAGTCATATTTTACAGAAAAAAATAAATAAAATAAATCCTACTTTTATTAGGTTACAAGTCCACTTATCACTCTAGACATTTGTTTTACTGGAATTTGAGAAAACAGAATGGTTGGTTTAGTGGGTGTTGAGTAGTAATTCTCGTGAAATCAAATCTTGATCTCTGCTAGCACCGTCATGGCGTCATTGCCAATATATTGGTTTCTAGATGATGAATATAAAATTAGTTTGGAGTCTTATTGGTCCATCTAAAATTTTTATCACAATTTTTCAAACTTAATCTCAATCATCCATTATCAGTCAGACCCATAATTTTTTACTTTGCAAACTAATCTAAATCAAACATCTATAAAAAAACAAAAAACACCCACACAAATCAAAACGTTTCCATGGACCAAACAGGCTCTTAGTGTATAATAAATCATCACCGTAAAGTTAATTATGTAAAAGTATTAAAAGAATTTAGTCTAGAATTAATTGATATTTCACGTTATACAATTTTTATTTTTTTATTTTTTTTTCCATATGTTAGCTTGAAGTGTTTCTGATCCACCTCTCATTATGGTTATGCTATTTGGTCCGCAATGCTGATGTGAATGAGAGTAACTTTTAAGTCTATGCTATATATGTCTTAATCATAAGAGTTCCGTTGTTTCATTTATTCTCAAATAGCGATACCTCCATTTGTTAACTTATGTCGTAATTTTTATTTTGTTCATTCTAGTATGACCAAACACCCATCCATAGTTTAAAAATGCGAAATTAAGTACCGAGGCGTTTTACTTTACGAGGCGAGGCGTAAGCCTCACCACAAATCGAAAATTTAGTAAAAAAGATTCATAAGATTATATAAAAGCATCTTATTTAAAAAATAAATAAATTGTAAGATAACATAAAAACAGCCTAAAATAGAAGTATAAAACTAAATATAAACATCAAACATTTAATTAAAACATACATTACATGGTCACATTGCTGATTGCATGACTTCAAATTCATTGTTTAGACTTAAGAGGGGAGAGAAAACATGATGGGACAGACTGCAGCTGAGGTGCATATACAATAGAGTTTACAGACAGGCGACCATATTATTTTTTAAATTTTGATAACTAATCAGTGCATAAATAATGTCTATAAAGAATTTTTAATGATGATAATGAAAAGAAATGATTATGTATGTTCACAGACTTAGCACTACGACGGAATAATAACAGGAGCATGAACGTTGGAAGCGAGGGGTAGTGGAACATATAGGGTTTTTAGTATTTTTTAATGGGCATGAGTCTAAAATATTTTTTGTAATGTTCCAAATTGGGTCAAAAATAGTTTTTTGGTTTCAATTTTTGATAAATCAAGAGGTCAAATGGGGTCTAACATATTTTTTTGTAATGATGGATCACGACCCAAAGCATTTAAAAAAAAAACATATGTAGAACGCTTTACACCTAAAGGCGTGTGAGGCGCGAGGCGTATGCCTCAAAAACTGAGGCGTACCTTCCACATGAAATAGCACTAAATTAAAGACTTGGAACTTTTGATGCAAATTTGTAACAATGGGAAATTCTCTATTACTGACACCACCATATTTTCCCTCCCTCTCTCTAGCATCCACAATATGATTTCGATGAATACCCAATTTTACATCTCTTTATATCAATTATTACTAAGTTTACATTTTTTTTTTTTAATTTTTTCTATATTTTTTCAGGACGGTATGAAGTTGTTTCCCCACCATGAAACCAAACTGGTTCTCTGTGACCTTTTTTTGAATGCCTTCTTGAATTACAACTTGCAGTATTGATTCTTCAACTCGTCAAATTTGTTTTGCTGGAAGAAATAAGTGGCCTTACTACCTTGGAGCTAATGACTACATCTTTCTTTGGAGGATGCAAGTGAAAAGTACAAGTATGGTGGAACTCTATGATGTATAATGTGCTGATCATTCAACCATGATTGACCGGATAATACGTGACAAGCATCCAGTGGAATAACATTCTGCAGTAATACGAGTTCCCTTAGGTTTTTGAAAACATCCCTAACTCATCTTTCTCCTATAAATTCTAATATGATGACACATTAATTCATCTTATGAATACTTTGTTCTTTTCATGGGGATGATAGAGGACTGAGGTAAGTTAACAATTAAACGTCATTCCATCTTATGATGAAAATCCTAAACTAATAGGAAAAGCATATAATTAGATTACTCCTAAATCAACTTGACAAACGAAGTCACAATGCCATTCCTAAGAGTAACAGGATTCCTGCAACATCCGTCTCTCCAACTACTATTTTGATAAAATCTGAGCCTTTAGTAAATATAAAAAAAATTCTAATGAGTCAGTTCAAAGCAATATTGGTTGCAAACTAAAACATAAGTTTAAACTGGTAAGAGTAACCTGGACTTGTCTTTCAACTTTTACCCTATGTTTTTTCCTCTAGGAATGCTTGTATTGACTATTGATCAAAGTATCCAATAATTCTAGTTTCCAAAGCTTTCAGGTGTCTCTTTTAACACAATCATGTTGAGTATTTCTTCTCTTGGCATAAATTAATTCACCTACTTAATTTTCTTTCCTTATAGCTTATGCATGTGGCCTTACAGCTGTTTCCTTCTTGCAGGAAGAATGCAATTCGTAAATTCGCTTCAGCTTTTCTGTAGCCCATCCAAAAATTCAAAGGGCTCTTGCGTGTCTTCTTTTTTGGAATAAGTTAATTTGCTAAAAGATCCACCATGCTTGGTTTTGTAGCCCATTGCTTTTAATGTATTCTGGACTAGTTTGTCATGGAACGTTGTGTTATGCAAAATGGCATTATGAGACACTATTCTCATATATTTACATAATTTTAGTTTTGTAATGTGAAGTTCCATCACTACAAGAAATCGGACCAACAGCAACGACATAACTCGTCGCTGAAAGCCTAAAAATCGTCGCTATAGATCAATAGCGACGATATTGTCGTCGCTAATAGTCGTCGCTTTAGGCCCTCTAATAACGAAAAATATTTTATTAATAATTTATTAATTTAACTTGACACGATCCGACTCATTTTGAACCTGACCCGAACCTCAGTATTTATTTTTAATTCATAATGATGATAGTATTGGCTTGGAGACTCGAACTCTTGACCAAGTAGTTGGGTGAGTGATGTCCCAACCATTTTGGCAAATAAATTCTTATATCTTATTTTGTTTTAAGTAATATATAATAGTTAACTTTAATGAATCACATTTTAATAATAATAGTATATAAACATTTGTTCCAACACATTGACTTTAATATTATTTTTATAAATATCGAAATGTTAAAAAAAAAAAAAAAAACTATAGAGATGACATAGTCGTCGCAATAGGGTATGTTTTTGCAACGACAGAAAATGTCGTCGCAATAGGATCTCTATTACGACGACATATTTGTGATGCGACGACAAAAATGTCGTCGCTAATGACTGAGTATTAGCGACGACCTTTTTTTGTCGTCGCTATTGGTCCGATTTCTTGTAGTGCATGTAGTCGGTAGCTAGTCCTAAATCTAACACTTGTTTGAAATCTTTGCAATCAGAATGCAATCTGTTTTATGGCTTGTCATCAAGTGTCTCATGGAGTTTTTTTTTTTAATTTTTTTTAATTTTTAATAATTACGTCATCAGTTCTTGTTGATAGGCCCACATTAATATGGGATGACCGTTAATCTTCATCCCCTTGATCTGTAAAAGGTTAAAAATGGTTCTACAAAATTTGCCGATTAGACTGACGTTAACTTGTATAATTTACACGTCCCTGGACATTGCCGAATTATGCTTTATCAAGGATATCTGCCTTCTCTGTTATAAACTTGTAATGGAGCTTGCTCTAGTCATGATTAAAATTTCATGTTTGGGGAGTTTTATACTTTATGTAAGAAACCTAACCTCCTTAGAAAGAATAGTGGACTTCTTCTGACTTTCCTATAATCGGTTTAAATTACAAATAGATAATGAGTGATAGATAAGAGAGTAGTACTTGTAGGTTCACGAAATATGTGGATAAAAAGTGATTTGGCATATTATAATCCGGTACCAGACAAGGGTTAGATGTGTGAGAATTTTTACCCAAGGAAGCACAGAATTTAAGAGTGAAGACTCTTCTTGCCGAATCAATTCTTTATAGTGTCACTGAGCTTATGCTTGCATATATGATGTGTTTATGTTGATATTTTGCTATTTAACTTACAAAACATTGCTGATGAATAAAACAATAAATATGAATTTCACTAGCCTGAAATTTTTCATTACATGCTGCTATAGGGGTTTGTCCCCAAATTTGTATATTTACAAATATCTCTGTATCCTCTCGACTGCTGTAGGGAAAAATGTTTGCTATTGATTACTCTACTGAGGTATGTTTAATATTGTGTTTTATGACTCGTTATCTTTCCGATCTCTACTATCTTTTCAAGAGATTCTTGAACATATTATGTTGCTGTATGGTAAGACAATGAATGCCCTGGAACTGGATAGCTAATTATAGGACTAGACTGGGATTTGGTCATTGTTAGTTTCTTTAGTTGTCTCAGATTCTGGCATATCTGCTGTTGTAGAGTGGGGTTTTACAGAACCACCTAAAGAATGATGTTCTTGCTCATGGCGTACTTCAGTTGTCCATATAAGTACCAAAGCCACCATTACCACTGATAGAACCACCAATGCTGCCCATGTCAATCTCGCGTATCTCTTTAAGGGTTTGCAGTGGTCGCGAAGGATATCAGAAAAAGCATCCTTTACCATTTGACACTCGACCAAGTTTTCCATACCAGGATAAACGTCTAGCAACTCTTGTATTGAAGTCGAGTAAGCCTCTATCGTATTGAAATCGTTAACTGGAATTAGGATCCCTCCATTACAGGTCTCACCCTCCAAAGCAGGACAAGTTAGCATTCTCAATACCTTCATAAAAGGAAAGACTAGTAAGTTACAAAACTAGATGCAAAATATTGAAGTCTCAGACGATTCTATGGATAAAGTAGCCTTCTATTTCTTATGCTCACCCGAGGGATGTCTCCTATTCTGATTGAACTGGCTAGACAACTCCCAGGCTGAAACTCATAATCAGGTGGCGGCGAGAAAGGATTGCATATTTGTACTACGTTTGCAAATGATGAAGATATGTTATTGTTCACCTGCATTGATTTTTAACCACCATTAGATATACTGTTTTTTTTTTTTTTTTCCTTGTAACTATTTTCATTCTTCCTTGCGAAATAGAGTGTTACCTCATTCACCAGGTTGTAAACCCCGGCACTAACATCAGTTAGAACTGATCTTGCTGAAACCAAATCGTCACACGGAAGAATGGAGCTCAAGCTGTTGTTGTAGGGATCCTGTTGGAAGCTTTCAAATGCTGTGCACGTGTCTCCAGCAAAGCTGGAATAATATCAACATATCATTAATCAGGTTCCTGTATATACATTCTTTATACATGTGCAAATTTATTTGTTCTAAATGATGTAATAAAGTTTTTTTTTTTTTTTAAAAAAAAAGGCAAGAAGAAAGCATACTTTCCAAGGAAGTAATAGACCCCAAAAAACACCCAGTAGAGGATAGTGAGAATCCAGCATAGTGCAATCAATCTGCAAGAGTTTAGGTAGATATATGAGAAACTCATAAATTTAACTTCACAAGAAACTTTATAAGAACTCATACATTATAAACTTACATGTAAAGAATCCTCTGGAATTTTAGTACTCCGAAGACTGCATTGATAGAAAGTTTATTTTATTAAGAAGATGGAAAGATAAATGTTATGCTTTTTTGTTCATAACTTGAACATATATGTTCCTGAAGGAATCTGCATTACCTAACAGAGCAATTATAGCAACCAAATTCAATGAGATCGTCACAGTGGAAACTATATACCTGCAATTAGAAATGAAGTAGTATTCAAGATCTGCCCCTCTCATGAATACAAGTGTACATAAATATATATGGAGAAAGAGAGGATAGAGGGTTTACACTATCTTGAGGCCCTTGTCAATGGCTCGTCTATTCTTCCTTGCTTGTCTTTCTATATCTGCAGCTTGAGTGTCAAGTCTACGTGATGTCGAAGTTAGGAAGTTTGTAGCCTCAAAACTTCCATTAGCTTCTCTCAAATTGGTACTCATGTTTTTCATTGCTCCCGTCGCCTCATGTATGGTATCTGATGCATCATCTGCCGTATCAATAATAATGTCTATCACAGTCTTTGCTCTGGAATGGAACTTCGCATTCCCCCCAAGAACTAGGCCAGTAGCAGTTCTGTAAATGATAATAATCAGCAGATAGTTTGATGGGATGCTGACACGCCATGCATAACTGATAACTCTTATGGCTTGTCTAGTAAGGCGGATTCGGTAGTACTAAGAATGATAAACTAAGAGCCTGTTTCATAATATGATTTTTTTCATCTCAACTTTTCAAACTCAATCTCAACTATCCATTTTTAGTCAAGCCCACAGTTTTTGACTTTTCAAACCACATATTCATAAAAAAAAAAAAAACACAATAACATCTAAAAATCACATTACCAAATAGGCTCTAGTTAAAATCTTGTATATTATATTGCGAGTCTTGTTCAATACTGCATACTAAACAAAACATGTACTTTAAATACCGTGTAATCAAAGTAATTTGCTATTCTATATTTAGCAAATGGGTGGAAAAAGCTCATCTTTTTCTTGAAATATTTGAATTGGCTTAATTATTTTCCCTTTCTTTATGGACTATGAAGGTGGGTGTGCAATATTTTGATAACCTCTTTACCTGTAGTATTAGTATTAGTTGAATATTTATGAGAAAAGATTTATTTCTTACATTGCTAAGATGGTAAAGAAAGTAGTGAATAGCAGAGGATGTTGATAACACTGCTTTTGACAAGACAATCTCTTCCTTAGCTTTCTGTTCTTCATACAACAAGTTGTGGTTACAAGAAGAAATCCTCCATATCCAATGCCGCACAAAAGCCATACTACTGCAATGACATATCCATATACGCCTGTAAAGGCAGTAGACTGAACAAAATAGACGAAAAAACGTTAGTGCTTAAAATCAAGATTATGTCTTTCCTTGAGTTGGAGGTATGCAGACTCACACTCCAGTAATGTTTGTTCCTTATGTCATATCCTCCTCTGTACTTGTTGAAACTGTCCAAAGGGTCGATTCTCACGGTATCATCAGATTGATTAATTCCTTCTGTTTCAGCCAAGTATCTTCCTAGAAAATCAGAAACCATCTCATTAAAATTTTTGCAGCTTAGTTGAAAGCATGAATAAGCAAGTGATTGAGTACTTATTTGAAGAAAAGGTAGAAGAGTTGCCTGAATTGATAGGGTTGGAATAAGTTGGCAGTCCTGGAAGTTGTGTGAAGTTGAAGGCCAGGACAATCGCAACGAGGATTATACGTGCAGTTTTGCGTGGTGGGGAACGCATTTTCAAACCGCTACTTGAAGAAGAAGAAGAAGGAAAAAACCCAAAAACTCACCTGGAAAACTATGTATAAGAAATCTTTGTTGAAGTTTTTAATGTTAGGCCAGAGAAGATGTGCTCGTGAACCTCTCAAAATTTGATTGATGAAAGAAAAAATAGCCTTTGCAATACAATTCTTCAAGTTTCATACTTGTAGGAAGTCATGCATCTGGAATGTTTAGAATATTCAAATTAGTCGACTCTGTGGTCCGGTGGAAGAAAAACCACAAGTCCAAACACTTCAAAGACATATTTCCAATTCTTCGCCTCAGTTAACACGTTTTTGAATGCAACTTTTTAATAATAATTGCTAAGGAAATTAATTATTTTATTTGTTGAGAAGATTCACGGCTTCTAGCATCTTTTTTTTTTTTTTTTTTTTTTTTAATTATTTTATTGTGGACCTTACACACCAAATGAGAGAGCTTTTGTTAAGCTCATTGTCAAGAACTTTGTGAGAGTAGAGAGAGAAAATGTGGTTTAAAAGAGGTTTAAAAAATTGTATTGTTTATACCTTGAGCTATGTTCGATAACTTTGTAGTAATTATAAATTAGTTTATTTATATTTTTGAGGTAAAATGTATGACTGAAAAATGAAGAGAAAAAATATGATTAAAAAGTAATTTGAGAAATTATGTTATTTATAAAGTAGTTTATAAACAGTAATAATTGCTTTAAAGAACACATACTTTGTTTATAAATTGTAATGATTACGTTAAAGAACATAGACTTAGATTATGTTTGTTAAATCTTGGTTATAAACAAGTAGTATTTTTTTTTCAAACCACTTTTTAACCGTACATTTTATTTTAAAAATTACATTTTTTGGGTTATAAACAACTACTATTAGCCTTGATACATGATAGATAGCTTTAGTTTTTTGGTTGGAGTTTCCTAAAACGGCAACCGTGGCCTCAATTCGGAGGCTAAACATTGTAGTTTTCTAGATAAAAAAATGTAGTTAAAAAGTAATTTAGAAAATTATGTATGATTAAAAGTAATTTTAAGAAGTGTTCTTTCTAAATATTACTAGTAATCGCACATGTGCGATGCACGAAATATATAATTGAAAATTATTTATTGAATAAGTTGTAAAAATACAATGCCCGATAAAAACAACACAATAAAAAAAATAATAATAATAACTTCCATGCACAAATTGTGAATAATTTGTAATTTCATTTCTCCATATAAGATTTCTTACTTTAATGTATAACTGCGTATTCAATATACAATCCCAAAAAAAAGAAAAAAAAAAGTTATGAATTGCATTTTTTTAAAAGTTAATTGTTCATTCTCTAATTTTCTTAGTTTAATTATTTATATAGAATTGATTATTCAAAAATATTTTTTTTTAATGTTCATTCACAATTACATATTATTTAAAAACTAATTTTTCACAATTGCACATACTATTTTTTAACCACGCATTTTAAAAAAAGAAAATCAATTTTCAACCACTCAATTGATTAATTTGACAATTATTTTATTTTTTATACTACCTTCTTTCACTTTCAATCACACATTTAAAACTATTTCTATAGTCTATATCAATATCAAATTTACTCATATTCAATGATTCAAATACAACGTGATATTTTATTTTTCACCAAGTATTAAAAATGGTCATGTTACACACACACACACACACAAAAACTATTTTTTGTGTCTGTTAAATAAATGTATTAACCATATTTTTATTTTTAAATAAAATAAGTTTGATAAAACCTTATATTTTTATTTTCTATTGAACTCAATGAATTAATTGTTAAAGTCTGTAGTATATATTTTACAAATTAATGTTCTTTTAAATTTATAAAATTAAAAAATAGATAAATGAACAAAATGAGGAAATTTATAAAATTAATTTCAAAATTATTAAAAAATTTATCGAAATCTAAAGTTGTAGAAATTAAAATATTTTAATTGAATTTACTTAGAAATATTGGATATCTATTATTTCTTTTAATTTGATAATAAAAAATATATGAAATTAATCATTTATGTCAAATTGAAGTTATGTAAGAAAAGATAGACATCATTTTATGATTTAAATGAGATAAATTAAAAAGATTGAATATTGGAAAAAGTAAAAAGTATAAATTAAGCTTTTACCTTTATTATTTGAGACAATTTTACGAATGATATATTTAGAGTTTGTTTTCATTTGTTAGCTTATATTAAACTTCTCGTTAAGATCTTGAATTTGACATCCATATTGCATATTTTTTTACTTCAAAATATTACAATAATTATCAAAAGAATAAAAATAATATACAATTTGATCTATTTATAGATTTTTTATTTTTTACAAATCAATAAGTCATTTATTATATGTCACCTATAATTAATTTTGCATTAACTAAAGTTTTCTAATTCAATTATTAAAATAATTAATAAAATTATAAAGTTTCCTAAAATAGCAGGTAAAAATGACGGGAAACTATGCGCGGATTTATGTGACGGCTATGTTGTTATTATATATATTAAGATTATTTGAGACATTTTACGAATGATATATTTAGAGTTTGTTTTCTTTTGTTAGTTTGTATTAAACTTCTTGTTAAGATCTTGAATTTGACACTCATATTGCATATTTTTTTACTTCAAAATATTACAATAATTATCAAAAGAATAAAAATAATATACAATTTGATCTATTTATAGATTTTTTATTTTTAACAAATCAATAAGTCATTTATTATATGTCACATATAATTAATTTTACATTAATTGAAGTTTCCTAATTCAATTATTAAAATAATTAATAAAATTATAAAGTTTCCTAAAATAGCAGGTAAAAATGGCGGGAAACTATGTGCGGATTTATGTGACGGCTATGTTACTATTATATATACTAGTGTTACACCCGTGCGATGCACGGCCATTTGTTACTTACATATATCAAATTTATATTTTAACATATAAAATTAATACTTAATTAAAAATGAAAAAGGAATGAAGACAATTAATTACAAATGTACATTACACATAACTTAATTTTTTTCAATTTTTTTAAGATTCGTATGTTTATCTTTCCAGAAATTTCTTTAAATATTGTAATTTGAATTGATTTAAAACTTAAAATGGAAAAGAAAAATTACATTTAAATAAAACTTGTAATAAGTAGAAAAAATAGATTTATCTGTGATATATGCTCATAATTTTATTAAAACGAAAAGGTAAAGAAAAAGAAACATAGATTGATGAACGTTCTTATTTTATCCTTTTTCATTTTCTATTTTTAAATAAAAATATTTATACGATATTGACAAAGTTTTTTTTTATTTACGAATTAAAAAAAATTATTAATTTTAAGTAGTAAATGATTATTAAATTTTCCACATTTTTTCACAAAAAAAAATATAAATAAATAAATAAAATTGAAGTTGTTGTTCAAGAAAAAACTGATATTATTTTTTTATCGAAAATAACAGATATTTGCACATTGTTTGGAGTTGCGTTGTTAAGTATTAAAATGAACATCTTTAATAATTTCAATTTCATTTCCCATTGCACTAAACGCATCATCAAGCCCCTGTTTGGTACCTATTATTTTTAAATTTCATTTTTTAAAAACTCATTTTCAACCATACATTATACCAATAAAATAATATACACATAAGTTCAAAAATATTCTCCAATTTTTAACTACACATCTCCAAAAATTTTACTATTTCAAACCACATTATTCCAAATAATGGGTCTCCAACAGGGGCCAAATACAGTCAACACGTCATCCATAACATATTAATTAATTTCACTACGTAAAATGATTTCCATAATACTATTCAAATTTTATTAATGTGATGACATAATAATTAGTTTTAGTTTCAATAAATTATTAATTATCATCAGTACATCTTACGTTGATTTAGCAAGTTTAATTCAAATAATTAAAAAAAATGAATAGTCACCGTTTTCTTTAAAAAAAAAAAAAAAATTTACCGTTTTCTGGAAAATAAATTTAGTAAGAAGTGTAAACAAACTTATTTGTCACTAATATTTTTAACTAAACAAAAAAGAACAAATATTAAAGTTTAATAAATTATTAATCTAATTAATGCACAAATAATGCACGAAAAAGTAAAGCTATTTTTGTTTTTCAAAGTTAATGTGTAGTTTTTCAAATGTATTAATTTCTTTATAAAATTTATTTTTTATAAAGCAATTAATGATGAATATTCATGCAAACAAACTTATTTGTCACTAATATTTTTAACTAAACAAAAAAGAACAAACAATAAAACTACTTCGACGATTTTCATTCAATATATTTGTTTTGTTGACGAAAAATACTTATTTATCTCTCATATTTTTAAATAATCAAAATAATTAATTAATGCAAAAGTTAAAAAAAATATTTGCACATCTTTTCAATGCAAATTAGCAGAATATTTGAATAGAATTTGTGATTAGAAATAAAATTTATTAATTAATTGAATGTTATAAATAACAATGCGATGAAAAAAAGTTAAGGATATAAAAACAAAACTAAACAAACACCGAAAATCTATCTTGCAATTAAACTATGGTGTAAATTTAAAAAAATGTGTTGTATGAATATTGTTACCTAAATATAATTAGCCTGATTTTCAAAATATGAAAAACACGTACAATGAAATGATTCATCGGTGTTGAAACAATTACAAATTTGGATGGATTAATGAGTGAAGTGAATGAATTGGAATATAAATAAATGTTATGTCAACAATTATTTCTTGTAGGATTCATAAAAATTGCAGGAAATATATATATATATATATATATATATATATATATATATATATATATATATATAGAGAGAGAGAGAGAGAGAGAGAGAGAGAGAGAGAGAGAGAGAGTAGACAAATTATTAACATTCAATACATGTAGTCAAGTGCCTATTTACAATGCATTACACACTTTCTCACATTAAATGTCTCATTAATTGTCAACAACTCATTTCCCAATTCTAGAAATTCAATTGAAAAAAAAAAAAAAAAAATTCCAAAAATAGAAACTGAAAACGGGAGGGAAAAATTTTTTGACGGCACTTCTGTTTATATATATATACTAGTTGTCTACCCGTGCGATGCACGGAATATATAATTTTTAAATCATAATTTTAAAAACATTTTGATTCAATCATATCAAATAAAAAATATAATTTAAATGAAATTTCAATACAAAATGTTATTGAATTTGAAACTTTAAAAAGGATAAAACTATTCAAAATAAAAAATGTTACATGTACATTTAGTATACCGCGTCACTCAAAATTTGACATTCATTTAAATTTTTTATATAATTTTTTTTAAAAACTTTTATTTACATTTTTCTCTGAAAATTTGCCCACTTCATCATCTATTTCCCTTTTAATAAGTTATAATTTATTATTAACTATATTTTTTAATGTGTTACTTAGATATATTTTATTTGAAATTCAATATATTAATTAATATATTTTATATTTACTTATTTTTTAAACATGTCAATTTTTATCAAAATAATGAAATAATTAAGCCTCCATTTGGTAATAATTTTTGTGATATGCTTATTGAAGAACCTACTCATTTATTGACATATTATGAAGTACAATTTCAATGATTTTATTTATTTATTTTCAAAATATATTGATTCAAAATCTTCATTTTTAACTTAACAAATTTATATTGCATGGATTTTTTATTTTCAAATATATTAATCCGAAATTTTCAATTTCAATTTAATATATTTACATAGATATGACATTTATTTATGTTCAAATATATTAATACAATTTTTTGATTTCATAAATAAAATAACATATTTACATAGATATTATATTTATTTATATTAAAATATATTAACTCAATTTTTTCATTTCCTACATAACACATTTACATAAATATCACATTAATTATGTTCAAATATATTAATCTAGTTGTCTACCCGTGCGATGCACGGAATATATAATTTTTATATCATAATTTTGAAAATATCTTGATTATATAATCATATCAAATAAAAAAAACATAAATCAAATAAAATTTCAATACAAAATATTGTTGAATTTGAAACTTTAAAAAAAACAAAACTAATCAAAATAAAAAAATGTTACATGTATACTAAGTATACCGCACCACTCAAAATTCGACACTTATAAATTTTTTATATAAAATTCTTTTGATTTTTAATTACATTTTTCTCTTAAAATTTTTCCACCTCATCACCTATTTCATTTTTAATATGTTATAATTTTTTATTAACTATATTTTTTAATGTGTTACTCACATATATTTTATTTGAAATCCAATATATTAATTCATATATTTTATTTTTTCTTATTTTTTAAACATGTCAATTTTTGTCAAAATGATGTAAAGATTAAGCCTCTGTTAGGTAATATTGTTTGATTTATAAACTTGTATAAATGATTTTGAGGTAAAAAATAATGGCTGAAAATTGGAGAGAAAAATATGTGTGGTTAAAAAGTTGATAGAAAATAATTAATTATTTTTGTAACATGCGTATTGAAGATCCTACTCATTTATTGACATATTAGGAAGTAAAATTTCAATGATTTTATTTATTTATTTTCAAAATATATTAATTCAATTTTTAAATTTCCAACTTAACAAATTTATATAGCATATATTTATTTATTTTAAAATACATTAATCCAATTTTTTCATTTCCTCCATAACACATGTCATTGAGTTTAAATTTTTTTTTTTAAAAAAAAGCAAAACTAATCAAAATAAAAAATGGTGCACACACAGTGTACTGCACCATTCAAAGTTTGACATTTAATTAAATTTTTTATATTAAGTTTCTTTTGACTTTTATTTACGTTTTTCTCTGAAAATTTGCCCACCTTATCACCTATTTTTCTTTTAATATGTTATAATTTTTAATTAACTTTATTTTTTAATATGTTGCTTACATATATTTTATTTTTCCTTATTTTTTAAACATACCAATTTTTGTCAAAATGATGAAAGGATTAAATTTTCTACCAACTAATCATTAGCTGTAAAATGTTGATAGCAAATAATTAATTATTTTTATAATATACTTATTGAAGAACCTACTCATTTATTGACATATTAGGAAGTAAAATTTCAATGATTTTATTTATTTATTTTCAAAATATATTAATTCAAATTTTCATTTTTAACTTAACAAATTTATATAGCACGTATTTATTTATTTATTTTCAAATATATTAATCCAAAATTTTCATTTTCAATATAACACATTTACATATATATGACATTTATTTATATTCAAATATATTAATACAATTTTTTCATTTTCTATATAACACATTTAAATAGATATCACATTTATTTATGTTCATTTCCTACATAACACATTTACATAGATATCACATTATTTATATTTAAATATATTAATCTAATTTTTTTCATTTCCAATGTAACACATTTACAAATATTACATTTACTACAACTCTTACTAAATATGTAATAAATAATAAATTTTCCTACAAAATCTTTATCTTTTCTATATTTATTTTATTCATTTATTTTCAAAATATATTAATTCAAATTTTTAATTTCTATGTTAGCAAATTTATATAGCATGTATTTATTTATTTTCAAATATATTAATCCAAAATTTTCATTTTCAATATAACACATTTATATAGATATGACATTTATTTATGTTCAAATATATTAATACAATTTTTTCATTTCCTACATAACACAATTAAATAGATATCACATTTATTTATGTTCAAATATATTAATCTAATTTTTTCATTTCCAATGTAATACATTTATACATAATATATTTATTATAACTCTTATTAAATATATAATAAATAATAAATTTTCCTACAAAAGTCTTTATCTTTTATTTATTTATTTATTTATATATATATATATATAAGTAGAATTGAGGAGAGAGAATCATTAAATCCAAATTTCCCTCCAAAATGACTCTCTCTCCTCACTTCTACTTTTATATATATAAAGATATATATATAGATTAAGATTTATAAGCCAAGTTTCCAAATAGGGACTTCGAAAACTAATTTTTAAAAATAATTTCTACTTCGAAAGCACTTTTGAAGAAACTTACATTGGGCTAACTTACTTTAAGAATCCATTAGATAACCATTTATTTTACATGGAAAACGAATTTTGATGTGATTTTTCAACTTTTACGTTGTTTGATTGTCTAAGTTTTTTATGGAATTCGTTTTTCAACTTGTTTAGAAATTCGATATTTTTCTTGGTTTAGAGGAATTCTTTTTCTAGGGGGTAGGAGGTTTTATTTTTCACATAAAATCTTTTACTATTTCGTCACGTTTGATCTTTTTTATTATTTTTAATTAATTTATTTATTTTTCAAAAATTAACATTATTATTATCAAGTACAAATGTGTGAAAAAATAATTTTTTTAATTAAAATAGCTATATTTTGCTTTATTTTTCATAAAAATAATGTCAATTAAACAACAAAAGTTGAAAAATTCCTCACTTTTTTCTATCTAGAAAATCAAACCAATAAAACACATTAAATTTTAAATTCTCAGGAATTCAATTTCTTGAAATTCACTTTCTTTCCACTCAAATTTCACTCTCGCTATCAAATACAGCTTAAAAGCCATTCTGATTGACGAAAGCACTTAATTTTTTTTATTTGTTTTTTATCAAACACGTCAAAAACAACTTTTATGCCTCAAATGCAATTTTTGACTTTTTGAAAAATAACTTCCTAAATTTTAATTTTAACATCGTAAATATTTCAAAATAATGATGTAATGTAAGTCTTAAATTTGAACCCAAAGAATTGTCGAATTCCAACCCAATAAAAGCCATTCTGATTGACGACTGATTGACGAAAGCACTTAATTTTTTTTTATTTATTTTTTATCAAACTCGTCAAAAACAACTTTTGTGCCTCAAATGCAATTTTTGACTTTTTGAAAAATAACTTCCTAAATTTTAATTTTAACATCGTAAATATTTCAAAATAATGATGTAATGTAAGTCTTAAATTTGAACCCAAATAATTGTCTAATTCCAACCCAAATCTTATCCTATTTTAGGTCAGTAAACGACAAGGTTGAGTTCTCGTCAAGCCTCAAATAAGCTACAAGTCTTCTCTGTACATGTATTCCTCTGTTCGGATATTTTATTTGGTTTAAAATCAGTTTTTTTTCGTGATTTTTTAAGTTGATAAATGGTTAAAAAATGAAGAGATAAAATGTGTATGATTAGAGATTGATTTGAAAAATTATGTATTTAGCATCTGTTTGGCAAATCAAGAGAAACATGTTTTTAAACATGTTTTTTTTTACACAATTTTTCAAACCACTTTTTAACCACACATATTTTCTCTCTCTAATTTTTAACTACATATCTTACCTAGAAAACATAAAAAATATGTTTTTAAACAAAAAAAATTTAACATACAGAGGCTAAAATTTGGTTTATAAACAAAAAAAAAAAAAAAAAAATAGAGATCCGAACAAAGCCGTCACACAAAGATAAACTTACTTCTATTTTCACACAGATTAAAAAAATATAATTAATATATGTTGAAACTATAAATTTATCTACATTTCACCTAATATACCCGTACATTAAATAATGAAATGTTTATATATTTATTGATAACAATGTATATTAAATAGGGATATATTAAAAAATGAAGACATTAATATACTAAAAAAAAAATGAAAGTGACCTATTTTTTTGGAATACTCTGCACGAGGGCTTCTCCTTTTGTGCCTTCTGAGTTCGGTATTATTTGCCATCTAATTCCTACAATCCAAAATGTGAACGGAGATATATGAACTGATCCCCACGTAATGGTCTTTTTAAAATAATAAGATGTCTTTTTAAATTTCAACCCAAATAATGGTCTAATTCAAACCAAAATCTTATCCTATTATGTTTATAATTTCTGGAAATTAAAAGATAAATATTTTAGTAAATTTAGTTTACTAAGGAAATCTCGTCAAATAAATAAATATAAAAAATTTACTAACAACAATTAATTTATCTAAGATATATTAAAATAAAAGTTAAAGAATTAATAAACTATCGACGTCCCGAACTCATCCAATCGAATTACTGAGTTAATATTGATTGTTCCATTTAATTTTGTTTATGCTATTACTTAATAGAATGTTCCCTTAAATTTTTTACCTTAGAGCACTCCTAATGGGCTCTCTATTGTGAAAATGATAAAGCTTGTAGACAAAATTATGTGACATTGAAAAACAACAAAATGTGTAGAGGGTTATCTAAAATTGATAACATTCTCATGATCGTGAGTCCTTTTTTTTATTTTTTATTAGAATTAGTCTCACTTCAAGTTTGACCACCAATCACATGAGGTGGGTCCGCTCATCCCATGTGATAAGCGACCTCACCTCGATGTGAGAAGTGATCAAGTTTGGGGTCAAGTTTAAGGTGAGTAACATGACCCATTTTATTATTTTTTGAATTTGATTTTCTCTCTCCTCAAATTTCATTTTCTCCCACTTCCTTTCAATTTCTCTCTCCTCACATATTTTCTCTCTTGTCAATTAAGCCAATCTTCATAGTTCAATGCCCTTAGACGCTTAAGTTCCTTGATGAGCCTTTTACCTAAGTATATAATTTTTTAATTTTCAACATTTATTACAAATGTCAAATTCTACCTTTCAACACTCAATTTCATATGGAACTTTATTTAATTACTTAGGAAGTTTCTTGATCGTATTCATCTTTTGACTTTTTGATATAATGGACAACTTGTTCAAAATTCATCTCCTTAGCTTGAATGACATAGAAATCAACCTTGATTGAGCACAAAGTAAATGGACCTTACCAGAATATGCTACAAGGAAATGTTTACATAAGGAGACGTCTAAGCAAGATAAAAGTAATTCTATATGCAACACATGACTTTATCATTTAATTCATCAATACCACTAAGTAATTTTTTCGTACTCTCTTTTCTTTAAAAAAAACTCAGTACAAAAGGTAGGAATATTAGGATGAAAGGTAATTAACCTTTAAAAAGTTTTAAAAAAATGATTTTTATTATAAATAATATATTATGTGAATTACCAATTACCATTGTACCCTTGTAAACTTTACGTTATTACTATTAGGAGCCTAAACTAAATCATTGGATACACCTAATGAGAATGATTTCTCTCTATTCTCTCTACCTCTCTATTCTCTTGTTCTTCTATTTTGGTAGTTTTACAATACGTTATCAGTACGAGTTTCTAGTCAATTGAGTAATACGACGGGAGTATGCTCTACAGTTGCATCTAAATGATGAACCTTTGTATCAGAAACCTGATTATTATTAATCAATATTTTTCTTTCCCAAATCAAACACTTTTGGCTTTATAAAATAACCCATATACGGTAGATTTGAACACTTCAAGAAAGATGGAAACTTTACACCACTGTATGATCCAAAAAGGCTCCATAAGAGGAAAGAAACATGGTCTTGATGTTGTGTAATAAGAAAAACTAGAGAAATTGTACATTCCGAAACTTTCAACGTAGATCTACGCCAAACCATACATTCAATCAACGATCGGAGACCAGATCTTGAACCACGACGTTGAGACGATTCTCCAGAAGAGGCGCGTGTCGACTGCGACACACCGGCGCGACGGCGCGTGAAGTGCGTGAGTCCCATGCGCAGATGTAGATGAGACGCGTGACGACGCGTGAAGCATATTCCGACGCGGGTCTCAAAAGACAGTTTGTTCGTCTCGACATTCCAGATTTTTCTATGGTTTTACATTTCTATTCGGTGCAGTTTTGGACATTTTACGGTGGTCGAACGTGGTGGCTTCTTAAAAACAATTTTTGAAACAATTCCGGCGAGATTTTGAACTTCAGACCAAAAGTAAGTTTGTTCTAAATTAAATTTCAAATCTATTGACGGTTTCGATTTATTCATATATGGATGATTCTGCCCTTGATAATACGTTAAAGTGTATTAATTGTAATTTAACGTATTGGATCAATCATGATTATTGATCTTATGATTAATATTGACAAAATATATATTCACAAGTGTTTAGCACTATTGTGTGATCAATAAGGTACAAGTAATATAACTATCATGTCATGATGTATTGAGTTATTGATTAAATATAACTCATTATCGTAACGGACTGGATTATTATGAATACCTTGACTAAATTTGGAGATATAACTTACTAATTTATGAAAGGTATTTATTTCATTATATTGTTACCACCTATATGGATGATTTTATCAGTTTTAAATATACATATTACGTTACCACCTATATGGTTGGTTTTATCAATTTTAAATATAAATGTTACGTTACCACCTATATGGTTGGTTCTACTGATTTTAAATATTTCTACTCATATAAATTGATATATTATTGTTATTTGATATTTCAACAAAATGGTACCAGAAGTTACCATTACCAAAAGGTTGTAGGAATTTAATGAAAATATTTTATCAAACGGTACCAGAAGTTACCAATATCTATATTCAAAGGACAGATGAAAATAAATTATTCAACAAAGAAAAATGTTGATATATGATAAGATAATATCACATGATAACACGGACATGGCTAATGTGAAAATAATCTCATCATTATTATGAGATAAATATTATATAATTGAGATAAACATATTTGATCAAAGTTCTTGCACAAGCACGTATGTACTCCAGAAGAAGTAAAGATTATCATCTAAACATACTGAAATGATATTATTATTATTACTCCTGAAGAAGCATAAATGAGTCATACTGAAACATATTAAGAAAAGAGATACATGCAAAATACAAAAAGGGGGAACATTTATGATCCTCAAAAGCAGAGGTGTGTCTTAAGAGTAATAATATTCCATACTCTACAATCCCTAATTTTTTGTGTGTCTCAAGAGTAAGAATACTCTGTACTCTACCACTCCTAATCTTTTTAAGGTTCACAAGATTAAGTTTAAATATTCATAAAATCCTCAATATTAAATGTGTGTTTCAAGAGTAAGAACACTCCATACTCTACCACCCACAAATATTTTGGAGACTCACAAGATTAAATTTACATTAACCGGACTCCATTTTGGCTTGGTATCCCTTCCTTGCGATCAATCTATCTTAACTCCTGTTGGATCTTGTATTGGAACATATGATTGTAACTTTTCCAACAGTTCATCGATAGTGGGAAAAGAAATAAGGATCCTCCTATAAAATGGAGAGATGAATTTCTATTCCACAGCATAATCAAGAAATGTTAGTAAACCATCAAAGAAGTTGTTAACATTTAAAAGTCCAATAGGTTTATTATGGAGACCCAGCTGAGCCCATGAGGTAATATTAAATATTTTCTCTAAAGTACCAAAACCTCCAGGCATGGCAATGAAGGCATCAGAACCATATAACATGCAAGTTATGAGTCCATGGATAGATAACGTCCGTACTTCACGCCCTTGTGTTTTGCTTGAAATATCAGCTAAAGGAATATGTATAACTCCTATCACTCTCGCTTTCTCTATTTGAGCAGATTGAGAAACACAACCCATCAATTCACTGCTACCACCTCCATACACTAGATTGATACCTCTCTCTCTACCAACTTCTTCCCTAGAAGCACTGATGCTTCTAGATACTCAAAGTCTTTCTCGATTTTTGATCCACAAAATACACAGATAGTTTTGATATGTCGAAGTTTTGATCCTTCCATCATTTAAGAGTATAAGGAAGGAAAACTTACAAGAAAATGTTATTTTGTGATGCATTAAACTATTAAATTACTTGGATTTTTAAACTTGAAGATATTCACTATTTACTGCTCGTCTTTTGAAAAATTTCCTATTTACTTTTGACTAAATAATGTCACTTTTGATCATATCTCTGACAGCATATTTAATGCTCCATAATAGACACTCTTTCGGTGATCTCTCAGTAACAATCTGTTAATACGCGAAAAATGTAAATAAAAAATACTTTGTTAAAATATATATGTATACATATATACACTATACTGATTTACCTTATATCAATGTTGAATAGCCAAAACATCGTTGTTTATAACAGCCTGACAAACAGAATCTTTTGCTATTATATTTTTGAGACTATAACGGTCTTTATCATTATTGAATTGAGCCCATAAAGATAGTAGTTCACGCTGCACATATCCACAAGGATGCGTCTCAAGAGTCAGTCGAATATTATCCAATGATTCCTTACTCAACTTACCCTTAATGAAATCTATTTTATCATCTCGATTTATAGATGTATATCCCTATTGATTTAGAACGGGTATCACATGTCCATGAGCACATTTGTAACAACATTTCAATCTTTTTGCTCTTTGCTTCTTTGCAAAAGTATTCTTACCGAAGCCAGGCATGTGCTTAGAAAATGAATCTAGTAATTCACCAGCTAATCGAACTTTTGCTTCGATCAACCAACGAACATCTTCTGGGATACCTTGATCCATCAGCAGCCTTAATCTTTCGAGGCAAACTCGGTACGTCTTTTTCAAAACATTTATCGGAAGATTGGAGTAGTATTTGCGAATATTTGATAACATAACATCCATTTTGATGGATCTGATCTTCTTCCCAAGTGATCAATTTAAATGCATTATTTAACGCGTAAAAGAGCGGTAACTCCGCATGTAATTGATTCCATCAAGAAAAGGGAAAATGTTTGTAATGAAAAGGATGGGGACAAGGATCATTTTTCGAGATTTCGGTCTAATCACCTTTTTAAATATAATAAATCAAGGTATACTGATTTATAAATCCGAACAAGTAAATATTATATTGAACTAGAAGTCCATAAGTACAAGTGAAATATGTATATAGTATCGAACCAGAAGTTCATAAGTGAAATATACATTGTATTGAACCAGAAGTTCATCGATATTGTATTGAACCAAATATTCATACATAGAAGTGAAATAAAACCGTATTGAACCAGAAGTTCTATAATGAACAGTTAGATCATCAAAAGCCTCAAATTATTTGCTATGAGAATAACTTGTTTAATTTGGGAAGCTTTTATGATTTCTAAGAAGTGCAATACGTATACACTCCACCAAAACGCACTTAGATATATGATTGAGATTATATCCCTAAAAGGATGATATGTCTTGCGGCATTTAAGCCGATTGATATAATATAAGATTTGTGAACATTATGGAAAAAACACGCCTGAAGCGTAATTATGCCTGAAGTATAATGACAATCGATTCCAAAAACAAATATATCTTGAATAATTGCGATGATCCATTGGAGACTAAATACTCATGGTGAGTAACAGAGACATAGTTAAATGATAAGAGATTTATGTACTTGATGATATAAAGAGATCTCTATATGTTATATTGAGATGAAATGGAATTGATAAATAAATCGAATACATACACAAATGTAGGGATTATTGTTCAAGGACTTGAAGTCCAAACATTTAAATGTGTAAGGCCAGTAATTATTTGTACAAATGAAAAATATTATACAGTCGTAAAAAACGTCTCATTGTGCGCAAAATTTTTCATAGAACTGCCATGACATATAGTGGATAGACTATAATCTAAATCACTAGTTTGAGCTCTTTGATATACCAATGAGTGATATCAAAATGTATGATTCCCATCTCGGTACTTTGGGAGTATTTCTTGATGTACCAGTTGATCGCGGTACGTTGAGATTTCAAGTAAAAATGATTATAGATTATATGTCGAAATTGATATATATTTTAATGATTGATTATACTTATATAAATCAGAAATTGTGGTTTATGAGATGCAAGAACATACATGTATAATCACTAAAAGATTCAATATACCCAGATTAGTATCACTATAGAATGACACAAATGACTCCATGATATAATATGTTGAAATTGAAATTGGAGTGTACTAATTTTGAAATCAGGGAAATTGATTATTCAATAAAAGTAAATTCGAAAATAAATATTTTATTATTCACCAGAAGTGAATATGGAAATGGATATGTTTAATTATTCACCAGAAGTAAATTCTAGATTTCATTATTCATCAGAAGTGAAAGATGCAATCTGTGAATTAGTAAAACATTGCTTGATATAGCATGTTATGACATCATGAATGAGTTATGAACAATTTATATAAAGCTCATCATAAATGCTTGATGAAAAGATTCGAGATTGTATCAATATACTTATGATATTCCATGAAATGAATAAATACGCGTTGCACTCTTTTTCCCTTAGCTGATGTTTTGTCCCACATAGTTTTCCTAGCAAGGTTTTTAATGAGCCAACAGTTGTGACGTATTAATTAGAATTAATGGGAATAACGTACTTTTTTTCCCTTCGATAATATTTTGTCCCATAGGGTTTTCCTAGAAAAGTTTTTGAGGCATTATCATAGCTATCTACGAACTATAATTCAGCAACACATTGTTATACTGGAATGATATCAACAAATGAAGAAAATCATAGACATCTTATGAAAAATATTATGATATCGACTACACACAAGGAGATTTTTATATATACATATTCCAGAGAGAGATGATATTAATATTCAAGAAGTTCATGAATCCTTGATTGCACACTTTAGGGGGAGAATCATGCTGTACTCTTTTTCCTTCATCCAGGTTTTGTCCTACTAGATTTTCATGACAAAGTTTTAATGAGGTAGCGGCTTCCTTAGTTCAGATTTTATCCCACTGAATTTTATTGACAATGTTTTGACGAGGCAGCACTTTAGAACTTCAAGCTTCAGTATATGATTTGTTTTACTTATCATTGGATGTCATTTCGAACATTAGACACAATGATTCACGATGGCCAACATCAGGGAGAGCTATTGTACTCTTTTTCCTTCGCTCAAGTTTTATCCTACTGGATTTTCTTAGCAATGTTTTAACTAGGCAGCAATTGCGGAATATGTCATTCAAGGAGGAGTGTTATAAATAATATATTATGTGAATGACCAATTACCATTGTACCCTAGTAAACTTTACGTTATTACGATTGTGTCATTATCCACTCCTATAAATAGGGACCTAAACTAATTCATTGGATACACTTAATGAGAATGATTTCTCTCTATTCTCTTTACCTCTCTATTCTCTTGTTCTTTTATTTTGGTAGTTTTACAATACTTTTATAATTTTTAAAACGTATATTTGCTCCAACCACTTTTAACTCAAATACTCCATTAAATTAAATTCAGAAAGGGCAATACTAATTGAAAACTTTGCCACCCATACAACCTTTTATCAATCTTTGGAATAAAGCAAAGCTTGACCAATGTTTGATAACCGAGCAATGCTATAGTCACAATGTAGTTAACCATCTCGATAACAATCCTCTCACATGTAGAGGGTGGGACCACTCAAATGGAAGTGGCCGCACTCATCACACGTGAGGAGATTGTCAATGAAGTTGTTAATATCATTGTGATTTTATCAAAATTCTTGATAGCCACCCCATATGCAAACACACACCAAGAACACAGAAATGACCAATGAATCATCATTGGATTCATAAAAATCAACCCACAAATATAATGAGAATTTCTTGGGGTTTCTACTTTCTAGTGCTTGTTTCACAAGAACTAGCTCATGTAGCCATGTTTGAGTTTCACATTTTTTTTTTAAAATGTATTTTACAAAATATGTTTTAAAAGAACCCGTAAAATAAATAAATAAATAAATAATTAAATTCACGCGTAAAATTATTTTAATGAGAGAATATATAGCTAATAAAATTTGATTTTGATTTGTTTTTTTTAAAAGAATGTGACTCAAGTTGGAACCTAATCTTCTATGAAAAAAATGTAAACAACCTATTAAAACTCTCAAACCAAACTTATTTGGGTTAATTGTATTCACGGTCACCCAACTTTTATCCCATGAGTACAATTAGAATAATTCTATTTTCACAATGTCATCCATTGTGGATGACATTGTGATTGTAGCATTGATGGTACAATTAACTCAACTTTATTTAGATGAACATTGTTGGATATATGCTTTAAAGTAGGATTTTCTTATTTTATTATTTTAAATATATTGGCATCTGATTTCTATTTTTCGCATTACTTTTTAATTGTACTTATAAGTAATAAATTTGTTTATTACTCTAACATTCTTAGCTTCTGTTTGATCCCTATTCTTTTCAACTCATTTCTATAAAGTACACAATTTTAACCAAATTTTAATAATAAAATATTCCACATAAAATTCAAAACTTTTATCTCATTTTCAAATTTCAACCATAAAATATCCTATTTATCACTACTCAAAACTTTTTTTTTTTAACCAAATAACGACAATCAAACTGATATTTATTCTCAATCTTTCATTAATTAGCACACGTGATCTCTTGTGATTTTTTTCAAATATTTTGTTTAAGTACATTAAAATAAGGTGCATATATATATATATATGTTGTGCTTCTACATTTTTTTTTTTTTGTTATTTAATAAAATAATATAAGGAGCAAATAAATTTTTCTACGCCCTCTTAAGAACTTTTTGTAGTAAAATCATCATTAGGAAAGAAATATCTTAATAATCGATTAAAGTTGAGGATATAAATGTGAACATAAAATAGTTGAATGCATAATGAGCAAAGATTGATACTAACTTTTAGTCCCAAAAAATGGTGCAACAAATAGAAAATGTAATGTCAATATAATCACCATAATAAAAAACCATTCTTGTGTGTATCCTCATATGGAGGCTTAATAATTTAACATGCGAACTCGTAATTTTTCTTACTTTTAACCATACATACTTAGAAAATAACTTTTAAGAAAATTTATTCTCAAAAAACCTATATGAAGCATGCCATTCTTGTGTGTATCCTAATATGGAGGCTTAATAATGTTACATGCGAACTCGTAATTTTTCCTACTTTTAAACATACATACTCAGAAAATAACTTTTAATAAAAGTTATTCTCAAAAAACCTATATGAAACAAATTTTATAGATCACCACTCATCTTTGTTGGTCACAAATTCTAAAATTAATGATCACCACCTATTTTTCGTTCAAATTATGAAAATACCAATCATGGCTTATTTTTCAGTAACAATTTATAGAATTTTCAAGTCATAATTTTTTCTTAGTCACAAATAACGAATTTTATAGATCGCAAGTTATTTCTCAGTGGCAGTCTTGAATTTTATTGGTCACAAAAATCAGGTAGGTCACAACTTATGTAACAATCACAAATAACAAATTATTTCTCTATTATAAATTATCAAATTAATTTACGACTTATATCTCGATCACGAATCATAAATTTTATAGGCCACGACTTCTTTCTCGATTACAAATTATGAAAATAAAGATCACGACTTATTTTTTGTTACATTTTACAAATTTCTTAAATCTTTCTCAATCATAAATCACAAATTTTATATGTCAGAACTAAAAAAAATTGTAGATCACTATTGCAAATTTAGTTGCAATTTCAAATTTTTTTAGATCACAATAATTATTGATCACAAATTATCCTTAATACGTCATCCCCCACTACTACCCCCACAGTTGAGGTACTACCCAAAATGTTGTCGCAACCTTCTGTTGGGCTTAAAATTAATCCAGCCCATTTATTATTCACTTGGGTATCCATTTTAAATATTAATTGAAACTTGGAGGACTTTTGTGCAAATTCAATTACACATGATTCTAACCTAATTAAAGCAAATAGGCAGTAGACTTGCCTGTGATACACATTCGCATTTACGCAACAGGAGGCTGGGATATTTCTTTGAGAAATACGCAGTGTGACTAGGAGATAGCAAAGGCAATGAGTTCTCTTCATTTCTAGCAAAATAAAGGTATTAAATGAGAACTTATTTTATGTTGGAACAAATGTTTTGATTGAGTTTCTTCTTTCTCAATTTGATTTCTCTAAGTATCTGTATTATCTTAAAATGATTTTATGTGCTATTTAATCTTTATTGTATTGTTGTTGTTGGAGTTCCATCTATTGTATTAGATGATGTATATTTTTGCTGTCAAGAGTGATTCTTGAAGGTGTGTATTTGGTTACCTCTAGATTTAGGACAAAAATTTAAGGAAGAAAATATTGTATTCCTATTATTTGATAATAGTAGAATTGCCGATTTGCCCCGTCGATTTTCCCTTTTCATTGGAGGGTTTTACGACGTTAAATAATTTTTGGTGTTATCGCATTGTTTTTTATAATTTCGATATTCTATTGTTTTTTGTTTGTGCTTGACTTGGATTGAGTTGTTGATTTCCTATTTTAATCACACGGAGTTTGTGGAAAATATTTGGCGTTGCTACTTGTGTTGGCAATTTTATTTGTTGTTCGAATTTCTCAACAGTAGTATCATAGCGAGGTTGGATTGTGTGGATTAAAATGAAGGATCCGGTTGGTTGTGCTATGATTAGACTCACTAATCATAATTGGGTAACTTGGAAGCCTAGGATGGAGGATATCCTTTATTGTAAGGATTTGCATGACCCGGTTGAGGGTGACACGGCTAAACCGAAGGATATGTCTGACAATGATTGGACCAAACAAAATAGAAAGACTATCGAAACTATAAGACAGTGGGTAGATAATAGTGTGTTTCATCATGTAGCACATGAGACTAATGCTCAGAAATTGTGGTCGAAACTGGAGTCTATGTTTGAGAAGAAGATTGCATCTAGGAAGTCTTTTTTGATTAGAGACTTGGTCAACATGAAATACAAAGATGGCATGAGTGTGACAGAGCACTTGAACAATTTTTAGAATATTGTAAATCAGTTGACTACTATGGGTATGAAATTAGAAGATGAATTGCAGGCTTTGTTGCTTTTGAGTTCTTTGCCAGATAGTTGGGAGACATTTGTTGTGACTATCAGTAATTCTGCTCCCAATGGTGTTTTGACTATGGAGTCTGTGAAAGACAGTATGCAGAATGAAGAATCAAGAAGAAAGTCCTCAGGTGTACATGCAGTGTCAAATCATGCACATGCTCTTATTGTAGAGGACAGAGGTAGAAATCGAAATAGATGACAGAAAGGTCGCAGCAAGTCAAGAGGCTGGTCAAAATCAAAAGAAAAAAGTCAGCTTGTTATCATTGTGGTAATGTGGGCCACATTAAAAGAAATTGTCGGATTTGGTTGAGAGAGCAAATGGAATGTAGCAATCAGAAGAAGGAAGATGAAAAGAACACTACAGCTATTGTTTCTACGAGTGATGAAGTACTTTCTTGTATAAATGATCATTGCATACATGTGGGTTGTGACGCCTCGAAATTTCTATTGTTCGAGTGCCAATAAAATCATATCTTGAGGATAAACATAATAAAAAAAAAAAATTAAAATTTAATCATTGTTTAAAACACTAGAGTCAAATACATTAAACATAGTAAAATAAAGGTGTGACCCAATGTTTACTACAGAAAAACTTATTTATTCAACTTCATAAAAAAATAAACTTGATATTCCCTTTTATTTGCCTCGTTACTAGCCATCTCACGTCTGATCTCCACAAATCATCAATTTCCTGTAAGGGGGAAACATAGGGAAGGGGTGAGAATTAATCTCAATAAATATGTTGTTTAACTTCTCATATTACATGCATCAATTAAAAGAATCATAACATACTTATCTTAAATGGAGTTATTACGTGCATCAATTAAAAGAATCATAACATACTTATCTTAAATGGAGTGTGTAGTACTACTATCTCCGACCCCGTTTCATATTAGAGTCCGTAATTCGACTATCTTAGCATAACATATTTTGGGGTCCTTATATGATTTCATAGAACTTACGATCTTTACATTAATACAAATAATAGGAGAAATTCATAAATCACTTGACAAGCATACTTACCGTAAGTTTATGCAAAGGAAGGAAATTGAAATCTTCTTACAACCGACTTAGAAAGAACTCTTACTATTGCTCCTTGATAATGTGTGCAAGTGAACATGTGTAGTCTCCATTTTCCCTAGGAATGGGGTGTATTTATATAGAAAAGGAGGTGTTTTGAATTTGGAAAGGAGGTGAATTCTGGCACCAAATCAATTGCACTATTCCATAAGTCAAGTAGGTAATTAAATCCTTTATTGGTTAAGGTGAGATAATGGTGGTTCTAATTTGGACAAATTTTGTAAAACATGCTCTTTCACTTATGTCTTATAAGCACATGCAAAATATATATATATATACATATACAAATTAAATTAAATGGCTTGAAACGAGGTTGAGGAAATCAAGGTTAAATGTGCCCAAATTATATCTATCCCATAAATTCATACTTGACCAATTCAAAGCATAAAATCTTTCTATATAAAAAAAATAGCAGAATTTCGGGTACTGTAGCAGACCCCCAAAAATCTGAAATTTCACATTTTGGTCCTTAAGTTTTTAATATCCCATAATAACTTCTTAATTAGTGGACGAGGTGTCACATGGGTGATCCTAGTACTGAGTGGATTGTTGATAGTGGTGATTCCTACCATGTTTGTTCGAACATGGACTTGTTTGCAAATTACACAGCTGGTGATTTTGGTATTTCAAAAATGGGAAATACTAGGCAATCTAAGATTGTTGGGATTTGTGATATTTACTTGCAAACAAAACTTGGCTACTCCTTGATACTGAATGATGTGAGGCATATTGTTGATATGCGCCTCAATTTAATTTCAGTTATGGCTCTCGACAGACAGGGTTATTATAACAAATTCGGTGATTTGAATTGGAAATTGTCAAATGACACTTTGATTGTCGCCAAAGGAAATGCTTGTTGCACTCTTTACAAAACTTATGGAAAAGCTTTTAAAAATGAGGTAAATGTAATTGAAGATACTTCTCCTGATTTATGGCACAAGAGGCTTGGTCAAATAAGTGAAAAAGGGTTGCAGGTTCTGGTTAAGAAGACATCTATTCTGATGTGTTCCGGACCTTTGATAATCGGAGTCATATCAGGTTTGAAGGAAAAAGTTAAATATTCAAGCCAAATAAAAGTGCAATCCAGTCAACTATGTCGGAATTAGATGCATAATATGTATTTTTCGAGTAGAAACGGGCCACTAAGCAAAACTCATGGGCTAAAACCTTTGAGCCGACTGATTTTATGGTCAATTCCATCATTTGGGGCTTCAAAACAGGAAGTCAATTATGCAAACGGAAATTAGGGTTTTTGTGAATTTTAAGTTAAATTTTGTTTTTAATTATTTGTTTGCCTATTTATAGAATTTTAGTCTAATTAGAATTCTATTTTGAGTAGATTAGCGACTAGGGTTTTATGTTGCTTATTTATACGCCTTTTCCATTCATTGTAATTTAGACTTGAGACTTTGATTATTGAATAAACATTTTGAGTGTTTTACTCGTTAAAAGGTGAATTCCTTTTATTCTCCAAGAACTTATCAAGATTTCAATTCTTGTGGCGTTCAAAACCCAAACTTATCAAATATTAACTATCTTTGCGGCGTTCAAAACCAGAAACTCATCAGGGAGATTGGGAAAATCATTATGGCGTTTCGAAAGTCGTGGTTCTTTATTCTGCATCGTCGAGTCATCGCGTCGTGAATATCGGGTCATGACTCATCTGTCCAACCACAACCTGAGTTCGGAACTTTCCGGCGTTTCTTCCGCGCTTCGAACCTCATCATATTCTCTTAGTCAAAGGTATGTCTCTAAAGCAATGTGATCATTGTTTATATGGTAAACAGCACAGAATTTCTTTTAATGGTTCATTTAAAAGAAAACATGATAATTTGGAACTTGTTCATTCTGATGTGTGCTCTCCTAGTGATGTAGCTTCTTTGGGTGGAAATAAGTATTTCCTCATTTGTTGATGATGCTTCTAGGAAGCTTTGGGTCTATATGTTGAAATCTAAAGATTAGGTATTTCAAAGTTTTCAACAATTTCATGTCATGGTAGAACGAGAAATAGGGAAGCTTTTGAAATGTCTCAGAGTGGATAATGTGGGGAATACACTTCACATGAGTTCAGGGATTATTGCTCAAAATTTGGGATTCGACATGAGTTTACAGAAGCAGGTACTCCTCAACTTAATGTTGTGGCAGAAAGAATTAACCGTACAATTCTTGACAAAGTCAGATGCATGTTGAAGACAGCCAAGCTACCCAAAATGTTTTGGGGTGAAGCAGTTCAGACTGATTGCTATTTGATCAATAGATCTCCATCTGTTCCTTTGGGTTTTGATATTCCAGAAAGAGTTTGGACATGTAAAGATGTTTCCTACTCTCATCTGAAGGTGTTTTTGTGCAAAGCTTTTGTGCATGTGCCCAGTGGCGGAACTAGCTTTGGGCTGGGGTCCGCTCAAGCCAACTAGAGAATTTTGAAATTTTTGAAGTTAAATTTGGGTACTCATTTCAGTTGATCAATTATCCAGGAGAAGCCCACTACAATCATAGTTAATTTTGGGCACTCATTTCAGATTTAATATTGCTTATTAATTGTTTTGAGTGTTGAATATGTTGATTAATTTATTTAAGTTATTTAGGGTTTATCTATAATTAGAGATTTTTGTGGTAGTTAATTTACGTGTTATAAAAAGGTTTGTTTATCTAGATTTTTTGTGGTGGACTGGTAATTTTATTATTAAAGGCTTACTTAGTTTTTTGTGATAGTTAATTTTTTCATTTATTTTAACACTTGATTTTTGTGACGATAATTTGTTGATTGAATTTTGTACAATACATATTCTCATAGATTAATTAGTATACTAAAAAGAAATATTTTTCATTACTTTAATAAGAAAGATGATGTTGGATCATTAAATATTCCAAATGTTCCACAAGAAACTCCAAATTGCTCTTGGAATTGATACAGATGTCATCGTTGATAAGTTTTATCACGTGGTGGCTAGGAGGATGCATCACAAGTAACACCTCAAGATATTTTGTACTGCACATTTGTGGTGCTTTTTTTAGCTTTTAGATATTTGACATTTAAGTAAAATTATTTTGTTATATTTACGAATTTGAAGCCTGAATTATTAATTTTTTTTTTTTTTTTGGCTTGGGAAAAAAATTTCGAGGGCCCTCGGGGGGGGGGGGGGGGGGTTCTCCCCTTCCACCCTCATATTTTCCCTAGCCCACTACGTTTATATATCCTGGTTCCACCCCTGCACGTGCCTAAGAAACAGAGATCGAAACTTGATGATAGAACTACTCATTGTATATTTCTCAGTTATGGTGATTAACAGTTTGGGTACAAATTTTGGGATCCACAGAAAAAGAAGATTGTGAGAAGCAGAGATATGATCTTTCATGAAGACCAAACCATTGAAGATATAGATAAATTGGAGCAGCCTAGAGGGACTGCAGTTGTTCCTGATCTCGCACCTACTAGCACTTCAACATCACAACCTATTGTTGAAGAGAATTTAGCTCCAACTGATGAGAATATTGATGACATTGCTCATGATGATATAATAGCTGATGAGAATGCTAATGAGGGGGAGCAAATACCTGAGACAGAAGAAGATGAAGAAGCAGATCTCAGAAGGTCTATTAGAGATCACAAGCCATCTACTAGGTATCCTATTTCTGACTATATTTTGCTTACTATTGATGGAGAGCCAGAAAGTTGAAGGACAAGATCTTTTGGTAAGTTTGAAATTACCAAAAGGTCTTGTCCTTCAACTAGTGAAGAGAAGAAGAAGATGGAATCAGTACCCTATTCTTCAGTAGTTGGTTGTTTGATGTATGCTATGGTATGTACTCGTCCAGATATTGTACATGCAGTTGGTGTGGACCGTGTGGTAAGCAGATTTCTTTCTAATCAAGGCAAAGATCATTGAAAAGTAGTAAAATAGATTATGCGGTATCTCAGGGGAACTTCTACTTTGTGTATGAGCTTTGGGGGAGTTCAACCAGTTTTGACAGCGTATATAGATGCAGATATGACAGGAGATCTTGACAACGGAAAGTCTACGTCTAGGTACTTATTTACTTTTGTAGGGGGAGTTGTTTTTTGGCAGTCAATATTGCAAAAATGTGTGACATTGTCTACAACTGAGGCTAAGTATATTGCAATTATCGAAGCAGGTAAAGAGATGATATGGATGAAAAAGTTTTTTGAGGAGCTCAATGTGAAGCAAGGTGAATATATCATTTATTGTGATAGTCAGAGTGCTCTTGAGCTAAGTAAGAATTCTACTTTTCATTCTCGTAATAAACACATTGATGTAAGGTATCATTGGATACGTGGAGCGGTTGATGAAAAGTTAATGCACCAGGAAAAGATTCACACTGATAAGAATATTGCTAACATGTTGACCAATGTTATTACCAAGCAGAAGCTTACGTTTTGTGCCGAGCAGGTCGAAATGGATTCCAAGTAGGCGTGGGTTGGGTTGGGTCGGTTTTTTGCCTAACCCGAACCCAACCTACTATGGTCGGGTTGAAAATGAATTCAAACCCAACCCAACCCAACTCAATCAAGTTTCGGTCGGGTTGGGTGGTTTGGCTTTGGTCCAATTAAATAAAATTCTTAGAAAATTAAAAAATTATGCCCATAAATCAATTATTAACTCAAATAAATTATATACAATACAATAAGCTCAAATATAATAAATTAAATACTTGCTAACAAAACTAAAATATGTTCAAATTATATTTGAGTTTCATCCAAATTAAAAATGGATTTAAGATTCTTGAAATTTAAATGGTCTTATATTTTTAAAATTTTGATTGGGTTGGGTTGGGTCGGGTTGGATTGGGTTTGTCATCCAACCCACAACCCAACCCAAACAAATTTTTTTTTTATAACCCAACCCAACCCAATTTTCATCAAAATCCAACCCAACCCGATCGGGTTAGGTTGGGTTGGGCGGTTTTGGCGGGTTGGGCAGGTTGATGCCCACCCCTAATTCCAAGCGATTGGAGTCTTGGAGTGTACCTCCCTCATGGGCTGGAGGGGAAGATTGTTGGACTTAAAATTAATTCAGTCCATTTATTATTCACTTTGGTATCCATTTTAAATATTAATTGAATCTTGGAGGACTTTTGTGCAAATTCAATTACACGTGATTCTAACCTAATTAAAGCAAATAGGCAGTACACTTGCCTGTGATATACACATTCACATTTACGCAACAGGAGGCTGGGATATTTCTTAGATAAATACGTAGTGTGGCTAGGAGATAGCAAAGGCAGTGAGTTCTCCTCATTTCTAGCAAAATAAAGGTATTAAATGACAACCTATTTTATGTTGGAAGAAATATTTTGATTGAGTTTCTTCTTCCTCAACTTGATTTCTAAGTATTATCTTAGAATGATTTTAAGTGCTATTTATTCTTTATTGTACAGTTGTTGAAATTTCATCTATTGTATTAAATGATGTATATTTTTAGTGCCAAGAGTGATTTTTAAAAGTGTGTATTTGATTAAAATATTGTATTCTTATTATTTCGTAATAGTGAAATTATCAATTTGTCCCGTCATTTTTCCTTCTCATTAGAGGGTTTTACGACATTAAATAATTTTTAATGTTATCGTATTGTTTTTATAATTTCGATATTCTATTGTTTGTGTATTTGGCTTGACTTGAATTGAGTTGTTGATTTCCTATTTTAATCACACGGAATTTGAGGAAAATATTTTGGCTGCGTTCTCTTTATATTTCAGTTTTCTATTTTCATTTTTGAAAATGTTTTTTGATTTCCGTTTTCTCTGAATATTTTCAAAATTACTGAAAACGCGTTTGGTTTGTTATTTCTGAAAACTGTTCTCGAAAATGAAATGCTGGAAAATACGTTCTTTTTTGATTTTTTTCCAGAAAACTATTTTACCTTTGTTTGATTCTCATTAAAAGTGAGGTCCACAATATTTGACTTTTCAACTAAATCTCAATCATCAATTATCCTAAATATTACTATTCGCTTGAAAAAATTTCTTTTTAAATAATACCAAACACACACTTTGTGCACTTGTAATTTTATTACATGTGATTATATATATATATTCAACATTCATACATATATAATATATACACAATATAAATGAAATAGAGATGTCATATTTAGTTATACCAAAAAAAGTTCAAAAATTCATACGTTCATCAATGATGCCCTAATTTTCTACAATAGAAAAGTAAAAAAGAAATGTTTAATAATTGAGCACATGATACATCATAAGAAAGATTATTGAATTTGAAATTCGACGCAAAAAACGTAGTGCAATTTGAAGTTGTAGATCAAAAGTTATATATGTTTGAAGACAATGACTATAAAGCAAATACGGGAAGGACTAAATTGAAAGAAAAGTAAAATTTGATGACTAAAGTGCAAGAAAATCTAAAGTTTAAGGACCTATGTTGCAAATAAATTAGGGTATTTTCGAAAGAAATTTCAAAATTTGAGGATTAAAATGACAAATTTTAAAAATCGGAGACCAATAATGTAATTAAAATGACAAATTTTGACAAATTTCAAATTTTTTAGGATTTTTTTTTTTAAAAGGAAAACACGAAAAATGAGAAAACGCACGTTTTCCTTTTTTTTAGTTCAAATGAATGGAGTTTTCCGCGTTTTCAATTTTCCTTTACAAATTCTGAAAACGTTTTCGAAATTTTTTCTCGAAAATGCGCAAGAGAACATGTTTTCGAAAAAATGGAAAACGATTGAAAATCATCAAAGAAAACGCACCCTTGGTGTTGCTGCTTGTGTTGACAATTTTATTTGTTTTCCAAATTTCCCAACACCTTCCAACCAACTACCACAACCACACTCGACCATTAGAACCACTATCATGACCATCTCCAACCACCGCCACCTAATTGTCATAACTATCACCACCACCGGTGCAGTAGTGGCAGTACCAATAGGAACCGAACCAGCACATTGACTGCAGCAGCCATCACAACCATGACCACCTCCGATCACCACCACCTTGCAAACATCAAAACAGTCACCTAACAACCATCATCACAACCGGGCGATGGTACCTGTAGGAATCGAACAAGTGCACCTTCCGCAGAGGCCCAGTTCTTGCTACCACTCACAAATTTGCAGAACACCACCCCCCCTCCAAACAAAACACACTGTAGCCCCCACTGCCACTATAACCTCTGCCATCTTATCTAAGTCAAAAAAAAGTCATAAATTTGATTTAAGGTGTAATTTCCTCTCTTTTTTAATAATATAAGATTGAACTTCTTTTCAAAGAATGTGTGGTTAAATTAAAAGTTGAAAAAAAATAAAAAAAAAATCATTGACATATTAGAAATGAATTTTAAAGATTGAGATTCAAACACGCAAGTGTCAAACCTATTTTCACTTTAAGATAAGTTACATTCCTTGCCTTGTTTCCATGACCCTCCCTATATGTCAAAACTCATCTAGTTGAAACACTTTCATCAAGATGATAATTCAAGAATAACGTCTTTACATCTATTTGCTACGACCATCTTATTAGTTAACTTGAAAATTGAAATTAATCATAAAATAAAACCAGTGCAAGACCGACGAAGAAGGAAGGAGGGGGGGGGGGGGGGGGGGTAACCTACTGTACACAAAGGAAGATGCTCAAAATATACATGAACTACCTTCACAGATTCGATCTAAAGACCCTAATTCAAACAAGTCTTGGCGCTCAGCAGAATCTCTCTACAACATCAATGAACCGAAAATAAAAACAGGAAAAATGGTTACAAAGAAATCCATCACACCCATATCACAACCTGCATTACATGATAACACAATCATCAAGTTATCCACAATATACTTATGAACTAACGATTGTTTTGATAGTTATAAATCAATCATTCTTGAGAAAAGAAACAAGTCAATATGAAGTATATGGAAAGGAGTGAAAAGGACAGAGACCATTAACTTATGTAGGACCAAAACTTAGGAGCAATATAACGTAATAAGATAAATTAAGTGAATTTCACAAAGCTTGAATTATAATTTAAGTTGATTTAACAAACTTTTTATCCACATATTTTGAAGGACCCAAAGCTATTATCCAATTATTATCCACACATTCAATAGGACCCATGACTTATAATCACTTCAAAAAGCAATCCCCAAGCATACCCTAAATGGACCAACCCGAATACACCAAAATTTAATGGAAGCATTAGGGAGAAGAAGGTAGGTTAAATGGATTGAAAAAAAAATAAAAATGAAATGCATTAAGTGCCGATTTAATGCCCATAGACAGACCGACTGAAATACAACAAGATTAACTTCACGGACTGGTAATAAGGAAATATGGTGAATGACCTAGCAACCTCCTACCAGAAATAACTGCATTGATTTCATTCAGCCAAGTCATTTTCTTGTTTTAAATTTTAAAACTAGACTCTGATGAAATAGAAACGAAGGATATGATAAAAGTATCAACAAATGCTGACACATGTAACAAAACCAAGCAAGATGAAAGGTTTACCTGAAATTTCTGATGTTGGTAATGCTGGCAAGGACATCTCTGCAAGTTTAAGTACAAGTCATCACTTCAGTGCATGGTCATTTAAACATATTAACAAAGTACCACTTGTGCATCTGTAAGTTAGAACCGTCTTTCAAGTTCAATTTCTCTTTAGAACCCAACAGAATTAATAATTATGTGGAAAAAAGTGAACAGCAATAAGATATTCCCAATCAATTACCAGGTGCGCAAAGAGAGAATGACGTGAAAGATGACGATGAGGGCCATGGAGCTGCAATATTGTCTCTTAGATCACATGTAAAGCTCAAGCCTGATGAATTATCGTACACCATATCTACAGGCAGGCTTTGTAGTAAACACCCTAAATTTGAGAGTGAAAATTTATCAGCCTTTGGTAATGAACTACTAGAAGTACCACCTCTTAATCTACTCGAGAAAAAAAATATATTACGTTAAAGTACAAAATTCCAACATGGCAGTGCAGATAAGTATAGACTAGGAGTGTTTGGCAAATGTCAGAACCACTCCTAGTAAGCACACAAGTGCGTCTCAATAACCTGTATCTAGTTTGACAAACCATAATACTTAAAACAGAGTTACTCAGAAGCTAAAACATGTTAATACTTCAAATATAGTCCAAGATGGAATCAGTCTGAGCTAATTTTAAAAGGTTAATTATTATGGACTATATTCAATTTCTATATTTAAAGACACCAAATTAATTTTTATAGCTAGAGAAAACAGGTTTATATTAGAATGTAATTGACTGACTAACTATAACGCATATTGTTCAGACCTGGACCAAACCAACTACTAAAAATGCCAAATAGACTCCAAATTTTGTTCTTCCTCTGTTTGTCTTTAACTTTGAAACCAGTTGAGCCAAAGTCTGAATGTGTAATTGGTAATGACTAACAAAAATATTTGATTTTATTGTATTCAATTTCCGTTTAGATTAATGGAAATGAGAATATACACCAAGGATAAATTAAGGGAATGACGAATTAGGTGGTCGGAATATGTTATGTAAGGGGATGACATGTTTAGGTTCTAAGAATCTAGTTAGGATCTTACAATAGATATGTAGTGGCAAAGGATCCAACAAAGTTGCAAGGTGGTCGGAATATGTTATGTAAGGGGATGGCATGTTTAGGTTCTAAGAATCTAGTTAGGATCTTACAGTAGATATGTAGTGGCAAAGGATCCAACAAAGTTGAGAGAGAGAGAGAGAGAGAGAGAGAGATGCATGTAGCTGACCACATATTAAATGAGAATTAAGGCTAAGTTTGGTGGTGTTGTCAATACCCGTTTACAAGAGGATAAATAGGCTAGTGAAGGGAAGAAGAGCTCACATCCAATCAATAAATGCACATTATTTCCCGGAAGTGGTCTGCATTTGACAGGCATATGCTACACACTGTCCAAACCTTAAAGATTCACTTGAAATTGACAAAAAATAACGAATGGCAGGATTTTGCATGAGATATCTGATCAAAGCTTGCATTTCTCTAGTCAAATATACAAATCAGCAGAATCCTAAAATTAATGCAGCAATTCTGAGTGAGATGCTTAGAGACATAAGGCTCGGTAACACGAAAAGAAATGCTAGTACAGCATACTTGAATAGTCAAGTGATTGTGATTTCTGACTGACAGACTGAGGCAACTGAACAAATGAAAGTCACTTGACTACTGAGCTGAGACTAAATCAGTAATTACGCAATTTTTTCTTAGACATCTTAAAATCTCATCAAACGAGAACAATAAGCTCACATAGATGGCCTATCGGTTACCCAATCTTTAGCACTCAGATTACCTAGATACCATACATAGAAGAAAAGTCAAAGTTCAAGAAGAATGTCCCAAGCAGTTAAAACTATGTAAAACAATAAGGACATGCAGATATCTTCAAGTCAAAGCAAGTTAAAAGCTGAAAAAAAAAAAAAATTGCAAACGAATATATGGATCATGCACTGCAAAACAAACTGAGGCAACTGAACAAATGAAAGTCCCTTGACTACTGAGCTGAAACTAAATCAGTAATTATGCAATTTTTCTTAGAAATCTTAAAATCTCATCAAACGAGAACAATAAGCTCACATAGATGGCCTATCGGTTACCCAATCTTTAGCACTCAGATTACCTAGAATCGTATACATAGAAGAAAAGTCAAAGTTCAAGAAGAATGTCCCAAGCAGTTAAAACTATGTAAAACAATAAGGACATGCAGATATCTTCAAGTCAAAGCAAGTTAAAAGCTGAAAAAAAAAAAAAAAATTGCAAACGAATAAATGGATCATGCACTGCAAAACAAACTGAGGCAACTGATCAAATGAAAGTCCCTTGACTACTGAGCTGAGACTAAATCAGTAATTACGCAATTTTTTTTTAGAAATCTTAAAATATCATCACATAGATGGCCTATCGGTTACCCAATCTTTAGAATGTCCCAAGCAGTTAAAACTATGTAAAACAATATGGACATGCAGATATCTTCAAGTCAAAGCAAGTTAAAAGCTGAAAAAAAAAAAAAAAAAAAAAATTGCAATCGAATATATGGATCATGCACTGCAAAACAAACTGAGGCAACTGAACAAATGAAAGTCCCTTGACTACTGAGCTGAAACTAAATCAGTAATTACGCAATTTTTTCTTAGAAATCTTAAAATCTCATCAAACGAGAACAATAAGCTCACATAGATGGCCTATCGGTTACCCAATCATTAGCACTCAGATTACCTAGATACCATACATAGAAGAAAAGTAAAAGTTCAAGAAGAATGTCCCAAGCAGTTAAAACTATGTAAAAACAATAAGGACATGCAGATATCTTCAAGTCAAAGCAAGTTAAAAGCTGAAAAAAAAAATTGCAAACGAATAAATGGATCATGCACTGCCAAAAATAACAATAACTGCATCGCAAGAGAACGGAAATCTATGTATAATGCACCAAAAAAGGAAGATTCAATTGAAGAGGAGAAGTGGAGTAAGAGAGTACCTTCTTGTCCATATGCTGCTCCATCATGAAACAGAGAGAGAAGAGAATCCCAGATCAGAGCAACTTCAAATCAAAGATTCCAGATTGACATCATAAATCAAATACTCACCTTGGAGACTAAAATCTTTCAAGTCCACATCACAAAGCTCATAAACATTAGTCATCACCCCAGCCTTTTGTAGCATGGACCCAAATACAGTAGAGCATTGAATCGCTTGCCGATTTGTTATTAACATTTGGCTTTGTACCCTTGCTATGTAAGTATTTAATGAACTACAGCATGAAGGACTGGGAGCAGCAACATTTCGGCATGCCTTGATTACTTCTGATGGCTGCCTTAAATCCAAAGGACAAACTGCATCCCACAAGACAATCATTTAGATCACAAAATAATACATCTACACAATAACTTAATTAGCTCTGATATGGTGCGCACAGAAGGACACTAATGACACTCAAGATTTCCGTATTCACTCCACTTCTTGTTTTACGATAGGTGATAAATTCTACAGAGAAGGCCGCAGGATTCAGAACTGTAAGCAGATTGATCGGCCGCATAATAAGGATCGTACATAAATGTTGTAAAATCTAATCAGCTTCTTTTTGCAGAAACCATCAAAGCATCCAGATCAAGATTACGGCACTTAAACTATCATTCTTGCAATAGGTAAATTAGATAAACTAGCTAATTAATTGTTTATGTCATTGCACGTGCTTTGGTTTTATAAAAATAAGAGGAACCACGTGGGTTTGATTATTGTTAAATAATGAAGCATGAATTCCAGCTTTATTTTATATGAATGGTTGATACTAATGACAAAATAAGCACGGCATCATCAATCAAATTTAAAACATAAAGTAATACTATAACCATTCATGAGAGGTTTCGAAATAAGAAATTCAAGGAACAATATCAGTTCATCAAAAATCACCTTCAAACCAACAAAACAAGAAACTTGCTTTGGAATTACCTCTCGTTTTAAGTTCAATGAAAATAAGTATGTTCCAATTTAAAATTCTATAAATCTTTACTTTCTAAAATCAGTTTAATCACGATTCAATCATCCAACAACAGTTAAGGCAACAATACAAGCCATAGTTTTTTCCCTTAAAAAATTCTAGAATGCAGAGGGCTTTTTATTAAATCGTTTATTCTGATCATGTAGAGATCCTTGCAATCAAGTATAGAGTGGATCCTACCGAATATTCTCCTACAACTGTCCCATAGGGCTAAAAATGAAGGCAAGAACATCGCTGCAGAATCAAAATGTTCTGAATTGAAGGTATATAACATGCCTATAGCAGATGGGTTAAAAAATAACAGCACACACCTTTGTTAACCTTACAGGAAGACAATATTCGAAATGCTTTATTTGCAGCATCATGAGGGAGTTCCTTTGAGATCCATGAATAAACCACGCCTTTACAATCATTAATTGTGTCAAAATGATTTGTTTGTCCAATTGTATTCTTATTGTCATTTAAAAACGACTGAGTTCCTGAGATCTTAAGTGCAGCCTCCATAATTGCAGGCTGACAAATTGGCCTGCAGCATTCTTTAAGAGGGTCAACTCTACTGCAAGCCTCCAGTAATTTGCTTGTGTTCACTGTTTTCTCGAAAGTGGTTATGTCCTTCACAGGACAAGAACCACCAGTAAGATTAGAAGATTTTATAGAACAGATGGTTGGTATTGAGCTGTTTGCTCCTCTGCTAGCAAGTATACTGACAATATCTTTAAAACAATCATCAGCAACTGCATTTTGTAAAACTAAATTATTGGAACTGGTGCTGTAAAGTCCCTGAAATATGTGGAGCAAGCTACTAAATTGTGGGCAGCATATAACATTTCCTACTACTGCTGCCAAAGGTTGATTACAGTCAGATGCTGTTTTGTCCACGATACTCGTAATGGCAGAGAAATTTACAAGGCACCTTCCAGTCAGGACTGGATCATATGTAGTTGGAAAAGTTGGATACATTGGTGGGATGGAATACTCAGGAGAAGGAAGATGTGGAATTACAGCTGGTGATATTTCTATGGGTTCAAATATTCCACTTTTGGGTGGGCTAGCTAGCATAGATGTGGAAGAAATGTGACTAGGCTCTGAGAGTGTCTGCAGAGCCAGCACATCATGAAAGCTAGACAACCAGATAGTAAAAATTAGTAACTGGTGGGAGAACGAACCTGCAATGCCACAAAACATTCCTTTAGAATCAAAACATTATTTAATTCTTTTGATAGATAAATCTGCATGTTTGATTTACCATATACAACCTCATAACACACAGCGGGGCATTCGTTTTACTGAAATTAAGATGTTTAGAGTCCAATGTAATTGAACGCGATCATTATAAGCAACTTGTACGTAAAGGGCGGTAGGAAAACCATTTCTTCACATCATTATTGAAATGATTTCATTGCATATTCAGGTGGATTACCAGCATATATCACTAGCATATGGGCACAAATGCAACAACATTGAATGTATATTGAACTTTAGATTTGGGAACCACTCCATCCAAGCAAAGAAATTCCCAAGAGATACCCCAAGATTAGTGATAGAAAGAGATGGATACAAAGAACTATATTGCATTGGCATTTCAGTTAGGGTGGCGTGTCTGTGTCGGACAGATATCCGAACTGGCATTCATTAGATACTATGGTCATTTTTTCTTGCTTTATCGAGATATTATGCCCTTGTTCGATAAGGATTAAAATCAAGATTTTAATTTAAGTCAAAGTCAACACTTAATTTTAATCACACATTTCATGGGTCTCACAACCTTTCAACCATGCATTTCATCAACTTTTATCAAAATTACTAAAAATCTAATTTTAATCCCCACTAAATAGAGGCTATATATTTTAAGTTTTAACTCAAAATTATTATTAAATAACAAATAGCTACTCATATTTAAACAATTTCAACAAGAAAAATTGATAATAAATATAAAACTAAATTTATACTACATAAGTGAAGATTTTAAATAATTTCATTAATTAACGTGTTGACAACATGTCATGTCATTACTTTCTAGAAAAATCGCATGTCGACGTGTCCGTCACGTGTTCGTATGTATCTGTAGCAGTGCATCATAGGAAAAGAATAAAATTGCATAAGCTCATAACCTAAATGTACTTAATGAATGAACTAGATGCTAAAAATGAGGTAGTAATACCAACAAATGCTTATGGCCCTTAGACGTGTCCATCACGTGTGTCCGTATGTATCTGTAGTGGTGCATCATAGGAAAAGAATAAAATTGCATAAGCTCATAACCTAGGTGTACTTAATGAATGAACTAGATGCCAAAAATGAGGTAGTAATACCAACAAATGCTTATGGCCCTTAGCCTTGCTACAAACTAAAGACAGAAAAAGACCAACAGGAGGCAAGCAAACACAATTTTACATAATTATTCCTTCTCTGCCAAAAATACCCAGAACACTAGAAGGCCAACATAGTGAATTGTGAAATAGGTAACTTACCCTTAACTCGGGTACCAGTCTTTACACAATCCATAATCCCTACTAACCATCTGGCAACATGGAGTCTCAAAATATAACGTCTGGGATAATTAATAACTATCCTCAGATGCTGGTCATAGCATATCGAATACCTATACAATAGGCAAAACATTATAATAAATTTATAAGAGAACAAGCAAAACCATAGATATTTGTAGATAATTTGATTCACAAGTTTATACTTAAGCAAATTGTAACGCATCTGATTTGCAAACCCAAACAATACATTGAACAAACTCCACTAAAATTGTAACCCCAATAAATGCTTCTTACTGTAAACGTCTATTGAACTATTGGATGGAATATAGTCGTCTTTGCATCTTATCTCGTTGTCGAGAATAAGAATTATATCAAAATTTCTTGGAACACTTTTGGATCTTCAATTTCTTTGATGGGAGCTTCTTACTTTCTGAAACAATGGCAGAAATCATGATATGAAAAAAACTATTTTGCTTCCTTATGCTTATCCTTCCTTTTTCATTCATAATATTAAAAACAAATAATAATTAAATATTCTTACCAAAAGAACCAATGCAACAAATTTCAAAATAGGTTACTTACCTTAGCTCGAACGCCAGTCTTTACACGATTAAACCTACTAACCATAGAGACTCAGAATACAATTACTGGGTTAATTGACTAATATCCCTGGAAAGAGGTCAAATTGCCCCCACCAAATACCTATACAACAGGATCAAATCATTTTATTCAAAATACGACAGATCGGATTTTAAATTGTAGGAAATTGTACTAAAACTCTCAAAAAAATAAAAAAATAATTAACCCTACAAAAGATGTAAGCCCAATAAATGTGTCTTGTTGTGAAATCCTATTGAATCTGTTATTTCAGTGATGGAAATTTGTCTTCTTTGCACGAATGCATCTTATCTCATTGTCAAATATAATATATAAATTTAAAACTTCCAGGTTTTCAATTCTTTCTGGTTATTTCAATTCCTTGCTCAAATACCTTCAGAAAGCATGATATTGAAAACACTATTTTGCTTCATCATACACCTATTACTTTTTCTAATAAATTTTTTTTTTTCTCCATTTCATCCTTCATCCCTAGTTAAAAGCAGCTCATAAACAATATTTTGAACATAAGGTAAAAAATAATATCATTTGTCAAACCCTAACAAAAAATGTGTTTTTTCTTCCAAAATATAGAACTTTCTTTCCCTTCTTTAGTTCGTCAAGTGTTTCCAAAATAGCCTCAGGAACACTCCCACAAAACATTTAATCATTATTCCAGAAACATGTACATATATTTATATCACAAAATGACATACAGCTAAATTCCTCGAGATCCAACCCTAATAAAACTCGTTCACAGAAATTAAAAGCTTGCCTAACAAAATCAATGCATAAACATTTAGGAATGGATATCTATTAACAGATAGAGGATTACTATAATACCTGAGTAAATTAGACTCCTTTTCCAATCAACAGATTTTCAGAACGATTCTCGATTTTCTCAATTGGTCTTTTTAGTGGGAAAAATAGTGCGGGAAGGGAGTGAGAGATCAACGTGCGCCTTTCATCTTAGGCGCAGAACGAGCTAGTCCGCAAACTGAATGATACTGGAAACTTCACAAGAACAATTATTCTCAAAATATCAATTTCAGCTTTCTCAATTGAATTTATATGATTGTGCATCAGCATATGGATTTGTGTAATTTGGAAATGGAAAACCCAAGAGGAAAAGTTTGGGAAAGTTTAAGGTGATAAAGTTGGAGTGACTCCGGAGAATAGCTTTCTCTATGCCGGGCTGCTGTTCTGAAGATTTTGCTAAAAATTATGCGATTGAAAATAACGTTTTGCTAAAAATTATGCGATTGAGAGTCGTTTGTAGTTATATCCACATTATTTGATTATTCAATTAAATCTCTATCATTCACTCTCTCAAAAATTATTATTCATTTTTTTTTTTAAAAAAAAACTCTTTTAAAAAAATATTAAATAGTACTATAATTTAGTTTATAAACTGATTTATTTATAATTTTAAAGTAAATGGAGTTATTGAAAATTGGAGAGAAAAAATGTGTAATTAAAAAGTAATTTAGAAAATTGTATAGTTTATAAACTAATTTATAAATCAATTTATTGTTTACCAAACGGATACTAAATTGTAACGGTTGAAAAAAAAAAGGTTAGATTTTAAACAATTAATTTTTAATCATAAATTGAAAAAATATTTTATTTATAAATAGATTTAATTTTTTTTATTCGTCACAAATTATAAACTACTTGTCTTATTAAAAGTGTGTATATATATATATCTTATTATCAAGGAATATATACTAATCTTATTTAAATTAATTTTTAATGTAGAGATATATATTACTAAAATTGTAAGAAGAAATTATATAATATTAATTATATTTTGTTAATTCATGTGAAAAAGAAACAAACATGTTTTATAGGAAAAGAGAGATACAATTTTTCAATCACTAATTTTATCTAATTTATCAAAATCTACTAAGAAGTTGTTTGGCAATGATATTTTTCTTTTTCTTTTTTTTCCTTTTTTATTTTTTCCCCTTGAATTTATTTTCAATAACCCATTTTATGGAATTTATCGACCTTAACATTTATCAACCACTTATCAATAATACAATATCCCCAAAATCCAAAATTCCTCCAACCATTTTTGGCATGTGATGTGTATGGTATAAGCGATATTATTCAAATTATATATAAGTAGATTTTGATATAATAATAATAATAATAATAATAATAATAATAATAATAATAATAATAATAATAATAAATTGTGTATTTATATATATAAATTAATAAAAATTGTGAATTTATAAATTGTAATTAAAAATGAATTAAAAAAATAAGTCCAGACAGTGTTCTTAATAAAAAAAAAAAATTGAAAACATAATAATTGATTAGGCAGATTTATTATTGTTTAATAAGTAAGATTGGAGAACCTAAAATGATAATCATTGACATTCGATACACTTGATTATTTAGACTCCAACTAATAGTGCCTTCGTCTCATTTGTATAAGCTTGTTTGACTTTTCACATAAATTAAAAAAACATATTTAATGTTATTAAAAATATAATTTTTATAAAAAAAATTCTCAAATTACCCTTATTTAATTATCAAAATTATTATTATTGAAAGTATTAAATACAGATACATTAGTAACAAATAAAATAAATATTTTTCAATAAAGAAACAAGTCTATATAATTGAAATAAGAGAAAATTGAAATGCAGCCTATACAAATGGGACGAAGGAAATATAATAAAAATAGTGCATAATTTTTATTTATTTATTTATTCATAAAAAGGTCAACGAGTCTTCTTTGGATTCGTTTGGGGTTGTGCGCGCCAGCCTACAAGGGCTATATAGCCAACCTATGGCCTCTCACCTGGTGTAAAATTTCCTCGATCCGGGACCCGCCAGGGCCTTAAAGGCATGCTTTTTTATGTTATTTTTCTTTATTTGATCCCTTGACAAATAAAATAAAAATAAATAAGTTAGGTCATTTTAAAAAGCGTGATATTATTATTAGAAATTATCGAACAAACAATGCTTTTAGTTAATTTTTGGAGGTTATAAGAAATCTTGTGGGGTGATTTTTTAAGAAGAAAATAATTTTATGTGATGTATTGACCTCAGTCTTTATTGATAAAAAATTGGTGAAATGTATGATTATAAAGTTGTGGGTCTTATAAAATAAGTGGTTAAAATTAAAATGGACGGACTCATGTAGTGTCGAGTGTAGGTATACGTCTGCACTCAACTTCTAGGTCAGCACATTTAATTATTTTAAATTTTTTATTTTTTATTTTTTTGAAAAATGGACCAATTTTGTCTGCATTGATTTTTCTATCAGTCCTTTAAACTTTGAAACTCATTTAGTGTGAGTTTGGTATTGTTTAAAAAAAATAAATTAAATGAATAGTAATTTTTAGGAGATTGGATGATTAAAATTTGGTAGAAAAATCATATATTGTAGGCTTGATTTTTAATTAATGGTTGAGATTGAGTAGTGTAAAAAAAAAAAAATTTAATGAAAATAAAACAAGGGCTTAATCTAAAAGAACAATTGAAATGGACCAAATATTTGGCCCAATTTTAATTTAACTAGATTTGTAATTTACACCAAATTCTCACCCAAAGCTGTAAACGTGAAATGTGAAACCTGAGATACAAAATCGTGATTACACCGCCCCTGAGGGTTTAACCTTATTCATTCAAAAAAAAAAAAATCGAGGGTGGACCCGGAAGGTCCACTTCCGCCTGTACTAAACAAAAATTCTGAGTCCGCCCTTGAAAATTAAGAGTTTGTTCGACGGCTTATTAAAGAGGAGAGAGAAGATTTTTTGTTGTTTTCAAGGTAAAATGTGTGGTTAAAAATTAGAGAGAGAAAATACGTGTAGTTAAAAAGTAGTTTGAGAAATTTTGCAATTTAAATTGTAGTTTAATCACTCTATTAAATTAAAGAGGTAGCAACGGAGGCTAAATGTTAATTTTAACTTAGATTAAAATTCGGATTAACATTGCTACCAAAAGGGGCTTAAGCCCTGTTTGGTCCTAAGTTTTGAACAACTTCTCTTAAAAACTTATTTTCAATTACACATTTTTATGTAACTCACATCTTTTACACTTTTCAACATTTTTTTTAATCACACATTTTCTAAAAAATTTAAATTTCTTCCAAAATATCTTATACCAGCTCTTAACATTATGTGAAGTCAAATATTTATTTATTTGTTGTTCAATGTCAATATAGCATTTCTATATGTTTATTTTGTTTTTATCTTGATTCTTATTCTTATATGGAGTTAAAGAGAAGAAGTATATGCATACACCTCATTATTGTTTGAGAGCATTTGGTGTGTTGTGGTTGAAACCTTAATGATGTTAGTTTGTAAACCGTGTCTTCTTGTTGTGAAGCATTACAAAAGCAAGTTCACGAGCCGAATTAGGATTAAATTTTAGGGTGAGCTGAAATATAGAACTTTTTAATGTGTATAATATAATAAAGTTAAATATCCTAATGTTGACAAATACATTTGATCCAATGTTTTCATAATCGGCCCGATCATCGACCCGATCGAGAGACTGGGTCAAGGATCAGATGGTCAACTCGGAGTCGACTCGGGATCGACCCGGGCATTAATTAATATTAAAAAATTCAAAAAAAATTTAAAAAATAAAAATAAAAAACCAGGGTCAAACCCAGTTCCGGGTCGACTAGGTTTGACCCGACAGGGTTTTAAATGTAACCCGGCCCGATTTTTTGCTCGGGTCGTGAGTTTTCGAGTCGACCCGGCCAGGCCGAGTTTGACAACATTGGTTTTATCAATCAATGTCTTATGCAATGTTTTTAGATTCAGCCCAACTATCGATCCGGTCAAGGGATTGGGTCAGAGGGTCAACTCAGGTTGACCCGAAAATTAAAATTAAAATAATATTAAAAATATAAAAATTCATTAAAAAAACAAAAAACAAACTCGAACCCCAGTCAACCCTGATTTTTGACCCTGTTTGACTATATCGGGTTTTAGCCTTTTAGGGGGCCCTCGGTCCGGGTTTGAAAACAAGTTTATGCTACTACTTTTGGAAATTTGATGCAAATGGTTCCAATATTTGTTAATTTTGTGTTTTTGGTTCAAAACTTTAAATCTTGGAATAAATGGTCCCAGCCTTTGCATTCTTGACACAATCAATCATTTTGGACGGATTATGACCGTTATCTTGATGAGTGGACTACACTTTCTTTTGAGAAAAAATTGCAGACATATCCTCTCTTTGACAAAAGTAACAATATTGTCCTTGACCAATCTTTTATTTTAATTTTTTCCCCACATTTTAAGAGATAAGTCCCTTATATAATAGAGATAAAAAACAATTATTTTTTTCTAAACAAAAACAAACAAACAAACAAATCTGTCTCCTTCTTCGACCAACCACTAGAAATTACCGTGGGCATTGTCGCGACATCATTGCTCAAGGAGGTTTAGAACCACATAAAACCATAAATAATCAATTAATATGGCTGGTATAGAATTTTGTAGGCAGTTAATGGACCTTGAGCATCTTTGCCAATGACAGATCCAGCATGTGACGAGGGTAGTCGATTGCCCGTGTTGATCTTGAATTTGGGTTTTGTGTTGCACTTTATATTCAGCATCGGTATTGCATATTCGTAAATGGTTTTATAAAGAGAAATAGTAAGAGGATATTAGTGGGTCTCATAAATTGTACGGATATTAATGAATATTTATGAATGTGCATAAAATTAATGTGCATTTTTTATTCAATTATAAATCGCTTATAGTTTGTATCTAAACATATGCTTAGTTTTCTTCAATTATTTTCAACTCTTATTCATCATTCCACTCAAATTGATTCAAGAACATGATAACAAAGTAATGCCCCCATTAAGGCATCTCGATTGAGATTCCCCAAATGGCATTTGATTTTTCTTGAGTGAGCAAATTTCATGATCTAATGGTTTGTTTTCTTGGTCTTCTTCTAATTCTTTTTCCAACTCCTTTGTCCGTCACACTATGCAAGCTAGCCATGCTTGAAGTCATTATCTTTACTGCAAGGAGGGGAAGCAGAAGTAATTGCAAGTAGGTTCCCCAGGGGTGTAATGATTACAATTAATTAATCAATTTTTCAAATTAAATACAATTAATTAATCAATTTTTCAAATCACTTTTTAATCACACACAATTTCTCTATTCAATTTTTAACTACACAATTATAAAAATGTTCAAATATATATGAGATGAATAAATCAAAGAATAAAATAGAAAAGTGCAAAAACCTGGTCAAAAAAGGTGAAAATCGGTCCAAAAGAGTAAAAATCGGATTATATAGACCGGATGGATCGAACCGGACAGACTGAATTGGACTAACTGATCTGGACAATAATATGAACCAAGAGATCACTTGGCTTACGGTCAGGCAATCGCTTGGTGTAAGCGATTTTGAATCTGTTTAAGGATTCAAGCATTATGCGATCGCATGGTTAAAAAATTCAATTGTTGGTAGAAAATTTAAGAATTTTCAATGCTCTTTTTCATCAACATTTAGCACTTTTTTGTGAAGAGTTGTGTGAATAACGAACATGGGTGATGAAATTCTATAGGTAGGGATAGAATTCATGTTTTTCAACATAAGATTAACATATTTACATTGAGATTATCACCAAAAATTCTTCTTCTTCATACTTGGAATATTCTTTATTGCTCTTCTTGTTCCTACTTTTTAAGTATTCAATTGTGTTATTTGAAACTTGGTTCAAGGTTTGAAATCCGCTAAAGTAATTTGATTAGAGGCCTCTTAGCATTCTCATTATGAGATGTCGTAAATTTAACATTTAATTCAAGTCTTTGTTCAATTCTTCATTGTTTTCTATTATTTTCTTGGTGATCATCATCAAAGTTTGTGCCTACTTCACAAAATGGAAATCTTCACTACGATGAAGGAATTTTCTCAACATACACATTCTACCTTAAAAAAATAAAAAAAGTCAAATTTAAATAAAAAAAAATATGGCTGCTTGGTTGCCAAACAGACAGTAAACATTTTGGAAAATATAATTATGCCGTTTGTAAGTTCCAACTTAAAAAACTTTGAGGCTGTGTTTGATTGAGCAAATTTTAAATGAAAAATGTCAAATTAAGGAAAAATATTTCTAGTTTTGGTGTTTGATTGAAAATTTTGTCATTAAATTTTTTTTTAGATACAATCAAATAAAATTTGTTTTTACCAATTTCTAAAAAATTATTTTCTTATGAGTTGAGGTGGAAAAATTTAGATGGAAAAGGAAAATATTTCCCTTTCCATCTTCTATTAAAGACACTTTAAAAACCATAATGAAATAAACAAAGTGTAAATTACAATCATTGCGAAGAAATACACTATCATTTGCCAAAATATTTTTCTTAAAAAAAGGTACATTCACGTGGAAAAATCAATTGCAATTGTCATATTTTGCTTTTAAGTGCCGATTAATTAATATTTTTCAATTCCCCCACCTTATTTCTTCCATATTTGTGTAAATTGCCCTGAGTTATAACTGAAACGAAACCGATTCGACAAGTGGCTGAACTAGGAATTACACGTTCGTGGTGGAGGTATGAATGTTAAATGTTGTGAAGGGGCCCCATTCAGGGGTTTGGAGGCAGCGACCCCGATTTTATTTTTTATTTTTAGAAAAGAGTTAAAATAAGGATATAATACTCAATTTCTTTCGGCCGCACCTTCCAACTACGTCCTTCGACTTCCACCCATTTGTACTAGTCTTTGAACTTTATTTATCACTCCGTGCTTGATCTTTTGAGTCACCGAACTTGTGTATGCACTTTAGTTCCTTGTAACCCGATTTCTTTTAGTTCCTACATTGGATCACATAATCTCCTCTCTCTTGAAACAGATTCAACCTCTAATTAGTATCTGGTCTAATTTCATGTATCTCCTACTTATGTTTGCTTGATGAACGTATTTATGCTTCTTCATAGTTTTAATTATAGAAGCTAACTTGAGTACTTGTAAAATAGAATTAACCAAACTAGGGATATTATTAGCGAGTGCAATGAATGAATCATTGTACATCAATCATTGTGCAAAGAAACTCATTTTTGTAGGAGACTCTCTTTCCTTCTTCTCTCTGCACTCATTCTCTCTTTTTCTAAGGTTTGGACTTCAACCTTTTTTTTTCTTCTCTACCTCTTATTTTTCTGATGTTGTGGCCTCAACCCTTTTATTTTTCTTCTCAAACTCACCATTCAACTTTAGTTGATCATCATGGATTTGTTTAGGTGATAAAGGAACAAGAGTATTGTTTTTCTTATCCCTCATATGATTATATTGATTTGTAAATCCATCGTGCACCACTGTCATATTATGTTGTCATGGCCTCCCCAATAATATATGTCCAAAATAGAGATGAACCACATCACAAACCACCTCTCCACTGTACCCACCAATAGAAAATCTTACCCTAACTTGTTTGTTCACCTTAATCTCCCTAGACTCAATCAGTCACTGTAACTTATAAGGTCTAAGATATTTCATTATGGGTAATCCCAAATTTTTCCACTAAGGTAGTACTAGCTATGTTGGTGCAACTTCCCCTATCAATCACCATACTACACACCTTGTTATTAGCCCCAGTATGAAAAATATTATCTCGTTGTTCATCCACATCATTCACCTTAAATCTAGTGCTAAGAACATGCCTAGTAACAAGTGATTCACCTACAACATTATATACTAAATCATAACTATCACTAGCGTCATCTAACTTAGGCATCCTTTCAAATTCATCCTCAGTAAAACTTCCCCGTCACGCATAACCATTACTCCTTTATTTGGACATTGAAAAGCAATGTGACCTGAACCCAAACAACGAAAACATTTAATATTTCTATCTTTAGTATGTTGGGAATCAAAGATATTTTTACCTTTAGGTGTTGGTTCCTCCCTCCCTTTTGGGACATGGTCTTCATTACTTTTCCGTTTTGGTTGTGAAGTAGGATAAGAGCTCGGAGAATGCCTTTCTGCCCCCCTTTCGCTTCAACTGTCTTTCAACCTTCATTTTCATGTGCACCATGTCCTCCAACTCTTCACAATGTTGTAACTTAATCACATTGACTATTTCTCTATTCAACCCACTCAAAAAACCTAACCATTTTAGCCTCCATATCCACCAAAACATTTGCCATTATCATAATGATCTCCATATCTTTATTGTAATCTTCTACACTCCTAGAACCCTGAGAAAGACCTTGCAGTCTTTGGTAGACGTTAATATATTAGTGATTAGTAATAAACCTCTTCCTCATAATAGCTTTCAAATCACCCCAAGTTTCCACACGCCTTTAGTTCTTCCTTCTACCTGACACCAATTGATTCCACTAAATGATGACATAATTACTAAACTCTATCACCGCTAATATCACCTTCTTCTCCTCCAAATAATTGTGGCAATCGAAAAATTAATTCCACCTTCTTCTCCCAATCTAGATACACCTCAGGATCATTCATTCCTTGGAAAGATGGTATTGTCATGTTAATATTCCCAAGGTTCCATCAACTACATCCCTATCCCCCATTGATGTGATCCGGACCAGGCATCGAAGGGCAAAGTCGAGCCATCGGCAATATGATAGTGATCTACGTGCAAAACGGAGCAAGTTCCGTGTTGGAATCGAGCCGAGAAGAGGAAAGAATCAAGCCGAGCCGAGCACACGGAATTGTTTATGCAGAAAAGGTCTTACGGCCGTAAGGGAAATTATTCACGGCCGTAACTCATACAATCACGGCCGTAAAACCAACAATCACGACCGTAATCAATTGACGAGGAAAAATGAAGATTTGCTGCAGAACGAGGTTTACGGCCGTAAGCCTGGACGTTACGGCCGTAACATTCAAAAAGGGCAACTTCACGGCCGTAAGAAATTCGTCACGGCCGTAACTAATATCACAATTTGATCAGAAAGGCCTTTACGGCCGTAAGAAGGTTTGTCACGGCCGTAAGAGACGCAGCGCCAGATTTTCCAGGAAATTTCAATTATTTTGTTTACTTTTATTATTTTAGGTTATTTTCCTATTTTAGAATTTTAGTCTAATTAGAATTCTATTTTGAGTAAATTAGATGCTAGGTTATTTTGCTTATTTATACGCTTTTTCAATTCATTGTAAGAGAGACAAGTTTGAGTTGATTAATAAAATTTGTGAGAGGATTCTCCAAAATTGAGAGGTTGAGTTTATTCCCTTTTTTCTTGAACTTATCAAAGATCCGATCTTTGTGGCGTTCTTCCAGCAAACTTATCAAATATTCGCAAGAATATTTGTGGCGTTTCCAAATTCGATACTTATCAAGGAAATTGACAAGTCCTTGTGACGTTCACCAATCTTGGTTCTTCAATCCGCATCGCCATAAATTGCGTCGTGATTGTCGGGTCAAGGCTTTACCGTCGTTCTATCCTTATTTTTCGTTGTTTGTCTTGTGTCGATCTGATCTAGATCTATCCTAGGGTTTTAAATATCGTTATTCCGCGTGTTCGACGAGATTCCCCGACCGGGATCCCGTCATCTGGTATCAGAGCTTGGATCTATTTCAGATTCTTGCGTTTCTTGATTTTTTCGTGTTCTTCGCGTTCTTCGTGTCAGTCATAAATTTTTTCAGTTTGATCTATAAGAGTCAGTCCCAAAAATTCAAAAGTGTTTTTCTTCTTCGTTTTTCGTCCAAATTCAGTTCCGTTTTTTTGCCATACTCGTAGTCCAATTCTTTGGTAGATTATTAAAAAAAAAAAAAAAAAATCCGAAAATTTTCAAATATTCCCAATTATTCCAAATTTCCTTGTTGGTGTCTAAAAATGTCTGATAGAGAGGTTTCCACATCTTCATCTTCTATTGGAGACAGAAAACAGCACAGGGGTGTGAACAGAAGGAATGAACAGGGTAACAATGATATGGCAGCAATGAGGGCGCAGTTTGAGAGGCTTATGGCACAGATGGAAAATCGGGGTGCCGAGCGGGATCAATCTCATGATGGTTCTCGGGTTAGGAGAAATAATAGGCGTGAGGTTGGTGTGGATGATGAAGGCATGGGTAGTGAAAGTGGAAGTATATCGTTGGGAAGTATGCGAAGGAGGGATAGAGGAGATAGGCACGAAAGAAGGCATGATAGGGAGCGTCGGGATGCTAGGAGGCATCGTGGGGGTAGAGGTGATATTGATGACAACCTTGGGAAAATTAAAGTGAAAATACCATCGTTCCAGGGTAGGAGTGATCCGGAGGCATACTTGGATTGGGAGACAAAGGTCGAACGGCTTTTTGATTGTAATAATTATTCGGAAAAGAAGAAGGTGAAATTAGCCGTGATTGAATTCATCGACTACGCAAATATTTGGTGGGATCAATTAGTTACGGGTAGGAGGAGGAACCTTGAGGAGCCGGTGGGGACTTGGGGTGAATTAAAAACTATAATGAGGAAGCGGTTTGTGCCGACTCATTATTATAGGGATATTTACCATAGGCTGCAGGGTATGACTCAGGGATCGAGGAGTGTAGAGGATTATCACAAGGATATGGAGGTAGCGATGATTAGGGCTAATGTGGTGGAGGATCGAGAAGCTACGATGGCTAGGTTTTTGAGTGGGCTAAATAGAGATATAGCCAATGTCATTGAGCTGCAGCATTACGTGGAGTTAGAGGACATGGTGCACATGGCCATGAAGGTTGAAAGACAGCTAAGGCGAAAGGGGGCAGCGAGACACTCACCCTCTTATCCTACATCACAACCTAAGCAGGAATCCAACGATGAACATAACCCGAAAGGGAAGGAGGAGCCTACAACGAAAGGTAAAAATATTCCTGATTCTCAAACTACTCAGGATAGAAATGTTAAATGCTTTAAGTGCTTGGGTAGGGGTCATATAGCATCCCAGTGTCCAAATAAGAAACTAATGATCTTACGTGATAATGGTGAAATTAGTTCCGAGGATGAATTTAAGGGAATGCCTAAGTTAGTGGATGTTGGGGCTAGTAGTAGTGATGAGGAAGGACTGACCTATCCTGAAAAAGAAACACTTGTTAATCGACGTGTCCTTAGTGCTAAGGCTAGGGTGGATGAAATTGGCGAGTAAAGGGATAATCTTTTTCATACTAGGTGCTTGGTGGGCAAAAAGGCTTGTAGTATGGTGATTGACGGGGGAAGTTGTACTAATGTGGTTAGTACAATGTTGATTAATAAATTGGGCTTAAGCTTGATGAAACATCCAAACCCTTATAAATTGCAATGGCTGACCGAGTCGGGGGAAATTAAGGTAAATAAGCAGGCTAGGGTCAATTTTGCCATCGGGGGTTATAAGGATGAGGTGGTCTGTGACGTGGTACCTATGCATGTTGGTCATATATTGTTGGGGCGACCTTGGCAACATGATAGGAGGGTAGTGCATGATGGGTTTAAGAATCAGTATTCATTTGTGAAGGGTGGGAAGAAATTTACACTTGTGCCGTTATCCCCAAAAGAAGCTCAAAATGAACAATTGAAAATAAAGCGCGAGTTCGAGGGGAAAAATAAGAGCGTTGAGGCCACGACCTCAGAAAAAGGAGAGGGTGTGAAAGTTGAAAACAAGAGAGTTGAGGCCACGACCTCAGAAAAAGGAGAGAATGAGTGCAAAAAGAAAAGAGAGTCCACCCCCAAATTGAGTTTATTTGCACATAGGTTAGTGTACGGGGATCCACGCCTTGCACTTAACCGAGCTAACAATTCCCTCCCCAGTTCTATGAAATCTGTTTTGCAGGGACATAACTCAAGCCATGAACGTAAAGCGGGAAAGAAAGTTATTGGTCAAAATAAGCAGCCCAAGGGTCTAGAGGATTGCATGACGCTTAAAAATGATCATCGAGCCCAGGAAAGCAGGAGGAATTTGAAAAGCCGACCAAAAATGGATTCGAGGTCGAATCCTTTTCAAGAGAGGGAGTATGATGTGATCCGGACCAGGCATCGAAGGGCGAAGTCGAGCCATCGGCAATATGATAGTGATCTACGTGCAAAACGGAGCAAGTTCCGTGTTGGAATCGAGCCGAGAAGAGGAAAGAATCAAGCCGAGCCGAGCACACGGAATTGTTTATGCAGAAAAGGTCTTACGGCCGTAAGGGAAATTATTCACGGCCGTAACTCATACAATCACGGCCGTAAAACCAACAATCACGACCGTAATCAATTGACGGGGAAAAATGAAGATTTGCTGCAGAACGAGGTTTACGGCCGTAAGCCTGGACATTACGGCCGTAACATTCAAAAAGGGCAACTTCACGGCCGTAACTAATATCACAATTTGATCAGAAAGGCCTTTACGGCCGTAAGAAGGTTTGTCACGGCCGTAAGAGACGCAGCGCCAGATTTTCCGGGAAATTTCAATTATTTTGTTTACTTTTATTATTTTAGGTTATTTTCCTATTTTAGAATTTTAGTCTAATTAGAATTCTATTTTGAGTAAATTAGATGCTAGGTTATTTTGCTTATTTATACGCTTTTTCAATTCATTGTAAGAGAGACAAGTTTGAGTTGATTAATAAAATTTGTGAGAGGATTCTCCAAAATTGAGAGGTTGAGTTTATTCCCTTTTTTCTTGAACTTATCAAAGATCCGATCTTTGTGGCGTTCTTCCAGCAAACTTATCAAATATTCGCAAGAATATTTGTGGCGTTTCCAAATTCGATACTTATCAAGGAAATTGACAAGTCCTTGTGACGTTCACCAATCTTGGTTCTTCAATCCGCATCGCCATAAATTGCGTCGTGATTGTCGGGTCAAGGCTTTACCGTCGTTCTATCCTTATTTTTCGTTGTTTGTCTTGTGTCGATCTGATCTAGATCTATCCTAGGGTTTTAAATATCGTTATTCCGCGTGTTCGACGAGATTCCCCGACCGGGATCCCGTCACCCATGATGTCTTCTATGACCCATTTTACGCCTATCTCCTCTATACCTCTTTCTTCCCACATTAGTCATGGAAGATTGAGCACTATCCCCCCCACTTCCTATTCCCTCATCATCAACCCAAACTCTATACCTAATATTATTTTCTCGCTTATTCTCCCTCATAACTCCAGGGGCTGTTTGAGATTGTTCGCTGCAAAAATTAGCAATGTTCGCATCCTGTCTATCCATCCTAGTCATTACCTTCTCAAACTATTCTTGCATGGCTTCCATCATGTTAAATTGCTTAGGTTGCTTGTTGTCACCCAACGCTGATGATCCTTTCTTGTCAGATCGTTTGTTGTCACCTACTGATGATGATGATTCCTTCCTGGCAGACATGGTTAATTATTAAGAAAAATATAAAGTTTCCTCATGTGTTTTTTTACGCTTGTGTATCACTCTATTTGGCTTTTCTCTATAATGAGCTCACTACTCTTGTCTTTTTTCCACTCTTTATCCCTATTTCAAGTTCTCGAAAGAACTAATCAAGGACTCAAGAACAAGACAATGGATGTCACGAAGTAGATTTGATTGAAATTTTTCAAGAATTTTCAAGGATGTGGCTCTTGAGATTTTCGGACTTATTTTCTAATTTTAGGCAATTTTCGAATTTTTTGCTCGAGAATTAGACTACGAACACAGTAAACAAAAACGAAAATTAATTTGGATGAAAAATGAACACAAATAACACATTTGAATTTTTTTGGAGTAGTTTTATGGATCAAAGACTAAAAAAAAATAAGTAATCAAAAAAATATCTAGAAAAACAAGAAATAAAACAAGAACATGAATCTAGATTTAAGCTCTAATACCAAATGATGTAATTCCTTTTTGCGAAACGCGAAATTAAAAATTGAAACATTGGAAATAACTAGATTCACATAAACAATAAAAATAAACGATAGAATTCCAAACCAAAACTTACGAAATAATAATCCAAGATGTAGAAATCTTAAACTCGTGCGATATGAAAGCAAGAACTGGAATTGTCGAATACCATAAGGTTTGCCTGATTCCTTGATAAGTTTTAAGGTAGAACGCTATAAAAATTGAAAATCCTTGATAAAGTTCTTAATCTCTTGAAAAACAAGAAAAGGGAATCCTCCATCTTTTTGAAATAGTTAAAAAAAAAAACTCAATATAATTTCAATAATCAAAGACTAATGTTTACAATGTATGAAAATAGTTAAAATATCATAACGAAATAACAACTTACTAACCGCAATACTAGAGTTCAAAAAGGAATAAAATACTAAAAATCGATAGCATTCTGACAATTTGCATGATCTTTGAGCGATATTTGGCTTGTTTCTCCATGCGATCGCGTGGAGGTCTTTCGGCTGTACCTTCCAACTTTGCCATTCGACTTGAGGTTTAACTTCCACCTGTTTGTAGTTTGTACTAGTTCTTGGACTTCCTTTATCACTCCGTGCTTAATCTTTTGAGTCATTGAACTTGTGTCTGCACTTTGATTTCTTGTAATCTGATATCTTCTTTGAGTTCCTACCTTGGATTACATCATTATATTTCCTAAAAACTTTTACTCTTAATTTTAAAAGTATTTTTGTAAATTATTCTAAAATAAGGGTATTTGTGTAAGTATCCTACATCATTTTTTTAAAAATAATAATAATTCAAAAACATCATCAATGCTACTCAATAAATATTCAGTCATTTATTTTCAATCCATTTCCCAAAAATATCCAATATAAAATAACATCGGAATAACTGAACCATTCCAAAGCTGAAGCACAAGATGAAGAGGTTTACTCTACATTATACACGGACATATTCCTTACACAGCCTAAGACGGTACAAAATTTTACCATCCTTTTTCTAAACCTCTTCAGTGCCCGGACAAATTAAAGAATGAGAGCAAATAAAAATCAAGTTTGAAACCTTAAAAATCGAAAACTACAGAGCTTACAAGACAGGTAAGGTCATAAACATCTTTTGGACAGTGGTTTTACTCGCAGCAATCGGGCTTGTGCTCTTTTTGTAGCTTCTCCCACATGCAAAGTATCATCCTTGGATTTTGATAATGAGCAAGAACATAATTTGATTCACATCCCGCGATGTAAAATTTGTCGTCGTTGACATATTCCACCTTGTGACCATGTTTTTCAAAACGCTTGATCCATATTCCCACAGCAACATCTTCTAGTTTGAAAAGCTATGAATGACCCCGTCAGGTTCAGAAATGCCATCAACGTCATCAAAAAGTCATTTTAGCTATTGTTAGAAAGAAATTGCATCACAAGATTCAAAATATCATCAGGAAAAATACATACAACAAATATTAGATTTTATGAATGAAGTTCACACACATTAATTTTTTAAATGTACTGGATCTTACCATGAGCTCCCTCTCTTGATGGCCTTGAACTATGAATTTTGCTATATCTCGGGAAATTATGTAACCTGGACCGTGGGCCCAAGGCGGATACGAGGAATGTGTCCATTCCTGTCAAAGAGAACCATTCCATCATATAACAATGAAGTGATATATAGTGGATGATATCAGTTATAGAAATTGTATATTTAACCGATAAAGTTGATACCTCGTTGCTGATGTACCATTTGTTGTCCTTATCCCTGTGTGGCTTTGATTCAAAGGATATATGACCGTATAAGAGCCCGCTAGACGTTTTTCCCTTGAGACTTGATAGAACTTCATCTATCCTCACAAAAGCATCATCGTCGGTTTTCATAATATATTTAGCCTGGAGGATTTTAGTCTGAAATGGAAGAGAATGGAGAAATTAGCGTATGCACCAAGAAACAGTCCGGCACATAAATTGAGTGTACAAAGTTATGGTTATAGGCAGAGGAAAAGATTAAAAAAATTCAATGGAATACAAAGCCATTATAAGGCAGCAAAAGATGAGAAAATCTAACTCTACTCAATCTTTTGACCCTGCTAATCCAACTGGTGTTGTTTCTGGTTTTGCCCAAAGGATGGATGATATTAATATGTATTCTATTCTTCACTAGACATAATTCAATATTGGCATCTCAAGAAACAGAGTGCTGCAATCAATTCTTCCAAAAAGCGGAAGCTAATAGAAGATATGCATTCTTGGAATCCACCCAACACGCTATCCTGATACCAACTGATGTAGGGAAATTCTCTCAAAAGGAAGAGCTAGTAAGAGAGGCGCAATTAAAACCTTTATCACCCAAGACCAAACCTAGCAATCCACTCTAAGCACTATTTTGTTTGGGCCTTGCTTCTAAGAACTCTAACAAGATAGGGCCACCCTCATATTCAAGTGATGCTCTGCATCATCTCCCTTTTATTAAAACAAGGCTTTGTAGTTTATGAACACAATTGTGATTATTTCTTGTCTCACTAGAGTGCTGTGTCATCTTCAAATGTGACATCCTTCCACAGTGTCACCCATAACAAGCAATTGGAGTGTGAGTCAGGAACATAACCATTGTCCTCTGAAGGTTATTCTATTCTGCTTACTATTTTTATTTAAGCAGTATAAAAAATCTTTCATTTTTAAGTAGAAACATCTAAGACATACCCCCAAGATACAAATCGCAACGGTTTTATAGGTGAGCAGGCTGTAGTAATCGACAAAAGGCATCAACTGGATATCTCCATATGCTTGAGCTTCTTTCCACAGCTGGATGTTGACCTCCTTATTCTTGTGCTGCAAGTGTTTATTTATTTAGAAGAAGAAAGAAACTCGAAAATCAAGGAAGAACAGAATAGACATTTGCGCGAACAAATTATTTGGCAAAGAATGATGGTTTAAAGGAAAGGAACACATTTATATTGGACCTCCAGAAAGATACATGTCCTGCATTTCGGTTTTCTACATAGTACCCTTCAAAAATCAATAATTATTAATCAATCTTGCATGGTTATTTGAAGTTGAAAATGTAAGTAATAATACCAATCCATTGATATACACTAGATGGAATTATGACCAAAAGGAGTGTACGATTTATCGCATTTTGATATAATGGAACTATGTAAATAGGATTAAACTATTGAAAAAGGGAAAAAAAAAAGTGATAAATTTCTGTAGAGGCATCCATTAACTAACTTGGATTAAATAAAAACACCATATCCAGAAGTCCTGCAAGCAGGCATTAAGTTGCAAATGACAATTGCTTTAAATTGCAATTTCAAGCACCCCTTTAAAAGGTAATTTATAAGACATTAAGAATTAAGAGATTCTTATTAGGTATTATTACTGAAAAAAAGTTGTATTTAGATATATGCCTCAAAATTCAACATCTGAAAGACAAATGAAGAAAGGAATATCATATTATTTTGGGGAAAAACAGTGGAGAGAGAATTTTATTGTAAATTAGGATGATAAAAGAAACTCCTCCTAGTTTACAATGCCTCACTTACAAGTCCAATGAAAAAGCGAACAGCCACATCTCCCGAACGTACAGTGTCATATTGCATCCAAGATCGTCTCAGTGTCATACGTCTCTCAAAATTATTCCCAGTTGAGAAAACCCCAATTAACAGCACTAGCCTTTTATAAGAAAGAGAAGGAGCTTTGAGGTGCTTAGCATCAGCAACTAAATCCAAATCTTTGGAAACAGGCAATCCTTTCGCTAGGATAGATACAACATCTAAGCTACCCTTCACACTGACTCTGCTAACCAACCACGGTTCAAGCTTCTGCAATTGTGTAAACTTCATTATTAGTAAGTTGAATAGATAACTTAATTAATAACTTGTCTTGCATCTACAACTTTTAACTTTTATACGGGGGATTCAACATGGTATCATTGGAGATGGAGGTCTCAGTTTCAAGTCTCGTTGCCACTAATTTATGAAAAAGTGTGCACAGTGCACCTGCCAAGCCTTGGATTTAAAAAAATGAGCCTCGCATCCAAGTTAGAGAATGTTTTGAAGACCAAATACAAATAAGTTCATCCCATTTACTTAAGCTTTAAGCTAAGGTGGTTCAACACTCTTAGATATGCCAGAAAACTAACCTCTCTATATGCAAAAGATGTTTCATGCTTTCCATTCACTGTCATGTGAAATCCCTCATCACCAGCCCATAATGTTGCAGTAAATGGGTTACCTTCTACGAAGTGGAAGTTAGAGTTTGCATGTGGACTCCCTTCAGAAAAATTACTTGACTTGAAGTCACCAGTATGACTTGCATTTGGATTGTTCTCCGTTGTTCTTCCAACAATTTGTGTATTGCACTTTACAAGTCCATCAACTGAAAAATACATGCTGATTTTAGGTTAAATTGTGAAAAGCAAAAGCTGCAAAACTGTGTCATACACTTACAAAATAATTGAAAAATGTATAATTAGAATTTAGAATGTCTTGAAGCATTTGAAGTATATATCCTGCTAAAAGATATGAATTTTAAATGTTAACCAATTTGTAATTAGTTGAGGAATATTGATTGCGGATGCTATGAATAACAAATGAAACAAACTACAAATTTATTCACAGCATTATTGGCACTTCAGCTCCTAAGATTTGCCTTTCTGACCAATTATGAATAGCGTTGAGAAATTCTTTAAAGTTTTCAAACAATACTGTTATGTATCTATTCTTGGACCGTGAGAGAGATTTATTTTTCATTTTATGATTGAATGCCGCTTCTACGCTTACCAAAATTCAGACATGCAATCAGAGGTTACACTAAACACGTTTTAAAAGATTTACAGAGCAAGCACGATAGAAAAATATCTCTTTATAATTCTTACTGCTAAGGAGCACAAAACTGCATGCAATCCCCTCAAAATATTTGACAACTGGAGTTCTAATATAATTCTTATGTGACAAATAAGCAAAGACATGAACAATCCGACATGGTATTTTGGTAAGTGTATTTTATATACTTATTCAGACTACTATTTCGATTATTTATGACTAATTGAGTGGATATCTACCATTTTTTTAAGGTTAAATTATATTGATTGTAGATAAAACCCCGACTTGGATGCAATTTGAAAAAGGTGAAATTTGAGCTTAATTATAGTTGATTTGGAACAATTGATGATTATCTGAATTGTGATTGATCAATTAGAGGTAATAAGAGAGCAATCAAAGGAGATTTAGAAGTTTTGGGAGCTAAATTCAACATTTGAAAAGCTTGGGGACTTAATTACAAGCTTTTGAAACTTGAAGCAGAGATGGTTGTGAAATGTGCTTGATAAAGATGTAATTAGAAATAGACTCAAGCTGAACCAAGAGGCGAAGTTTGGGGCCAAGGTAAGTATTATGAGAGCCATCAAAGGAGATTCAGAAGTTTCGGGAGCTAAATTCGACATTTGAAAACTTCGAGGACTTAATTACAAACTTTCGAAACTTGTAGCTGATCAAATACGAACGCCTATGAAATGTGGTTGACTAAATAGCAATTAGGAATGGACTCAAGCGGAACCAAGAGGAGAAGTATGGGACCATCTTGAAGTAGGCCAAAAAAGTGAGGCTTAGGATAACAAGCCCTGCCACTGCAGTACCTGAAGCAAATTGTTTAGCCAATGTGATTGTTGGCTATTGTACAGCGCGATTGCATTACGGTCACAAAAGGTTCTTTCCTTGTTCAACTTCACCTTTTTTTGGAAAGCAATTAGGGCATAATTTTTTACCTAATTCTTAGGCTATAAATACATATCTTCACCTACAATTTAGAAGAAAGCTAGAGAGGTTCTTGGACGCAATATACATATTCTTACAAAAAAAGAGAGCCAAAAGAGAAGCCATTGATAGAAAATTGACATATTCTTTACAAAGTATTGAAAAGCATATGACATATATGATATATTTGAGCATATTTCACACATGTTTGCTTGGAGTTTGAAGAAGACATCCAAGGAGACAATTCCAGAACAACTAAAGGAATTCAAAATTGTTCCAGTTTTTCTTTCCAACCTTTAATTTTGGGTGATGTTGCCATTTTAGTTTGTGTTTTTGAATTGTTATGATGCTTGGCTAGTTCAATAGATGCTAGAATAAGTTGAAACCTATATTATGAAACTTGATATTAAATTCTATATTTTGACATTTAAATATATGTTTTGTTTGAATGATTGTTAGGAATTTAATTATTATTTTTTATTAATTGACCACTAATTGATTAGATGTATGATTTTTATTGTCATTTGGAGAAGGAATAAGAATTTAGCATAAGTAGCAATCATTGTAAGGTCCTATAGACATTAGGGATAATTTTCTATGCTTTGCGTGATCCAATAAATGTTCTTATGATTTAATGTATTTTTATATGTTCGCATTCGGGATATGAATATTACTAGATCATATGCGAGAATACATTTGATTCTACTCGGGAAATAAGGAATATTGATCTTCAAGTTATTACAAATTCGAATAAATATTCTCAAATCGTGGGATAGATATTAAACTGAAAGAATATAGGGGGATACAAAGTCATAGTGCCAACTGTTACTTAAGTTTCATAAACACTTCCCTACCACTTAGCTAGATAGTTAAGTTAGTCAACTAGTCTTAAGGTTAATTATTATTAAATACAACCCATTTCATCTCAATTGTGTTATATTCAATCAGAGTTAAGTTATTTGGAAATTAAATTAGATAACTAGTACTTGTGAGCTCGAAACTTGGAGCCACATCCACTTTATTACTTATTTAGATACCGTCCACTTGCGGGATATAAAAATCAAGGACATCATTGCTGCTTTTCCTGTCACCAAACAGTTGAAATATATCTAGTTGAATGGTTCCCATGTTCAAAATACCCTTCCAAGTCATAATGGCTTTTGAATGAACATTCTGAATCTATGAACACCTGAATATCAACTCATAAACCAGATCCAAAACATCATAATAGGTATCTTTTCACTTATATTGTGAATGAAATAAATAATTTTATGTATCTCCATGGTAGGTGCAATTAGTTCCTGAAACAAAACTAGAAACTGAATAATGGCGTTAAAGACGTACCTTTTAGGACATTGGTTGAACCATGATCAGGGCACTTTTCTTCCTTGCCCCACCCAGATTCTTTAGTCCATGAATTCAGAATACTAACAGGTTCCTTTGTCAAGTTCTCTCCAGGCAAAAAGACCTTGTATTGCAGCACAATTGGAGGCTTTGATTCCTCAGGAAGTTGTGAGCCAATGAGTTCAATTTGAAAACTGTCTTCCCATGAACCAGGTATCCCAATCACAGTAATAGATGAATCCTCAACCAGACCACAAGGAGTATCAAGAACACTCCCATTCCTCAACCTTGTATTATTTGATGCAATAACAAAGTAAGGGCAATCAAAACTTTCCTTAATATCCCCAAGTTTTGAAGCCTTTTCCTTCAGCAAATCTTTCCACACAATGGCAGCCTCTTTGATCCCCTGGGCTGTTTCAGGGAGTGCATCCGACCGTGATAATAAAAATCTCATTTGATTCCACACTAGTAATGCATTAGATTCTTCTTTAGACCAATTACTACTTAAACTATACAAATCACTCAGCCCTTCAAAATCCATAAAGTGGGATTTTTTCTTCACAGTAGCCAGCCTTTCCTTTTTTGTCTTGGATTGCTCATCACTAACAACAGCCTTTTCATCTGAATTATCCTCCCCAGATGGACGGTTATTGAAAAATTCATACGCAGACTGCTTTTTTGGAGATTCAGATTTTCCAATAAAACTGTAACTCACAACCAAAACCAAACCAAGGCAAATTATCACAACTCCACCTGTCCACTTCTTCATTCCCAAATTTACTCACATAGTATTCTTGCTTTGTACTCCTCCACCACCATGTAACTAACTGATGCTTTTGAATTAGTCACTAAACAAAATGCCATTGACCTAATTCTAAAATCTTCACATCTTCCATTATCACTTTCTGCAAACATAATGAGCTAAGGACCCAACCCAAAGGAGAAAATAACTAGAATGAAATAAACTAAATAAATAAAGTAAGCCCAGAAGGTAATATGAAGACTACTAAAAAAGTGATTTTTCAACTTCAAGTAGTTCAGTTTTTATAGCAACTTTTTCTTGGGTCATTTTGAATCCTAACGAAGCACAAAATTGGAATTAAAGTAAGAATGATTGAGCTTCGCAAAAGCAAGAAAGTGTTAATGAGAGTAAAAAGTGAAATTAAATAGACACATACCCGCAAATTGATTAAAATCCAAGTGAGCTTAAGCAGCATATCTTTCCCCTAAACAAGATCCTGGATCTTCGACCGTACAAGGAAGTGGCCTTTTCTATATATATATATATATATGGGAGATTTGTTTCAATAGCTCTTTCAAATGTGATGTATTTCAAAATGTCATTCTTTTGTTAAATGTCTTTATTATTCTTAATGAATTGTATTATTTTATTTGTAAGATATATTCTTGAATTAGTCAGATTGATTTAATTCAATACCTTCTATTATATTCATATTCTTTAATCTTTTAAGTTCTTCTAAAAATACTCTATATTGTAATAATTTCTCGAAAGATTTAGGATGTTCTTTCTTTGTTATATATCCTAATGCTATTCCATCTGAAACTTTATCTTCTATATCTTCATAATCTTCTATAATTTTATGAATCGTATTTATATTTTTTGCTGTTTTAACAGAATTAAATTCTATTCTATTTAAGATAACATAGTCAATATCTTCGTATATTTCTTTTAATTTAGATTGTCCAACATAATGTATATTTTTAGATTTTTCAGTAATAGTTAATAAGAATGAAATTTCTTTATTATCTAAATATAGTTTATGATCACAGTTATTAGAAGTTGATGCTTGTGAAGTATCCATAGATTATTGGGTTGGTAAATTATTATACAAAATTTTCAGGTATAAGTCCATTCTTTGATCTAGTACAATACAATAATTTGCAATATATTGTTCGTATTTTTCTAAGAGTTTATTATATTTTTCAGAAGATAAGTTTTCATTTTCCATTTGTTGTTTAATATCTTCCATTTTATCTTTCAATTTTTCTAAAAGGTTATCTAGTCCTTCTATTGTATATCCTGGCATTAGGTTTGGACTGTATTTGTCATTATTTTATTTTCTAAATCTATTTTAATCGCTAATATGTCAGAATAATCTATAATGTATTGATCATGATTTTCTGAAAGTATATAATATTGTTCAGATGATTCATCCATATCTATTAAATGAGATATAATGTTATCTATTTTTTCCATAATTTTTTCTAACAAATTGTCTAATCCTTCAATAGTATATCCAGGCATTATAAACACAGAGGTAAATAATTTATAAAGTTTCAAGTAATCTTTCAAATTCTATGAGTGTTTGAGAATTGATAATATCTATGTCAGCCATGATATCTATACTTGGTTCAAATGGTATATTATATTTTGAAATATTTTTCTTCCTCTTTTCTAATTTATCAATTATATCTTGAATATCATGTATTATTATAGATCTTACAGTTCCTCTAGCAAAGTTTTCTATCAATTTTTCTTTAAAACTTTTTAATATCTCTTGTGATGCATAGAGTTGCTCTTGGTATCCTATTTTATCAATTTCATTTTCATATTCAATACTTTTTTTACTTTTGATATGCTTTTGAACTTTATATGGACCTCTTTTAGTTCTGGGTTTTTTCATTATATAATTACTTTCATTCATGATATTAAGGTTTTCAAAAACTGGTAAAGAAAGATTCATCTCTTCCATCACTATCATAATCTATTACATGATCATAATCATTATCACTACTAAACACATATCCTAAATATAATTCATTATTTATTTCAGTGTTATCACTATCAAGCCAAAAATAAATAATTGATTTTGTAATTTCTAATCCTAATATTCTTTTTAATGTTGGAAAGATAGTTAACAAACATGGCATATAGACATGATATAACTTTTTTATTTCATTATTTGGTCTAGTAAACTGTTTATGCATGAATAAAGGTTCAATTATGCTATGGTATTCATCATTATAAGGACTGTTTTGGTAATTAAACTTAATAATCCTGGATTCTGTCATGTTAAAAACTCTTCTTCCTCCTAATTCCGTAAAGATAGATATATTAAGAATACTAACATCTTTTCCTGTTCTCAGTACCTTTGTATTTTCCTTCTATTGTTAGTGACCTTCAGGCTTATAGGTTTCTGCTCCACACCCTCCAATGGCTTCCTGCCTTCACGGGTTATTAGCTAAACCTGGATGCCTTCACTGTATAACTCTTTAGATGGAAAATATTTTAGGACAGAGTGTAGGGAGTTTTCTTAATAATATATCTTCTTTTTGGAAATAGGATTTAGAAGAAAAGAATTTAGAAACTCATCATAATATGATAAGTAAATTGGGATTTTATTGATAATATGAAGATTGACAAAGGATTGGTATGAGAATTTTTTGAAAGACAGAAGATTTTTGGCTTTCTCACAAACTGAGTGCTCAAGAGAGTTCTGCCTCTTTTCTAATCAGAAGATCCTTATTTATACAATTTCACGAGGTATTACTATACAACCTCTTACATCATTGCTTATGTAATGGATACAATAATTTGAATTTTACAAGGACCCACAAGGACACACATGTCCATCTATTCTTTATTACAAGGATACAGCTGTCCCTTTATTTCTTCACATGGCTATATTATAGGGACACCTATCCCTCTATTTTTAGACTTCTCATGGCCCTTACATTGTGCTGTCTTGTTCCATTAAATCAGATCTATCAATTGGCTTCCATCTGTCCATCACTTCTGTTGGTATGTAAAGCAGACTTATCAAAGGGCTTCCACCTGTCCATCAATTCCTTTGGCATGTAGGGCAATTCCTAGCTATGCACGCCTCTTGCAAAGTGGCAAAACTTCCATGGATTTGATGAGTATCAAATTTATTGATGTATTCTTGCAAGATTGTTGACTTTTCTTTTCCTCCATTAGTGAGTAAGGTCCATCCATTGTACTGGCATATGCATTTGAATTTTTTCTCATACAGGTTTTTGGCAATGTTGTAGAGAACTTTAATTCCCAACACCCTTCGGGATCTAAACCACGATCTTGTAATGTTTGGTACTGGCTTGGTATTTTTCCCAACTTCAATTTGAAAATTTCGAGCAACATACCCAATCGTGATAATATGCTCAGTAGGATAATATATCATTCCATCAATTTCAGGACTGATCGAATAAAATTTTAAATATATGGCTCTTCCTTGAGCAAATTTTGAAATTTCTCCTTTTAGTAAATCATCAAATTTTTCGATTTCTTTCAGATCTTTTCCTGGATAGATAAGATCCAAGAATCTATAATCAGCTGCCATTTTTGTCATGACGGGATCTCCTCCCTGAGTAACGATCAATCGTGGGTACACATGGTCTCCAGACGAAATATAATAGCAATCACATTCTTGAAGTTCATATATAACTTCAACAGTAGTTTTATATTAGTTTTTTTTTTGGTAAAAAAGGGGAATCATCTTCTTCTTCAGGACGAATTTTGACTACCCTTGTATGTTCATCTTTGGCATTGATTGTGATTTTTCGAGGACTGGCTTCATTTATAACAACTTTTTTGGGACTTGGTTCATCTCTTTTAATTATTGGTCCACCACAGCTTCCAGAAGATGTACCTGTTTGTATTTTTGGTATAACCTATTTGGTATCAGCCTGTTTGGTAATCAACGATTCAAACTGAGATTCAATCTCAATTATGTTATCGCTCAATTCTTTAGTATAATTGTGATGAAATGTTGAAATTTCCATCAATTGCTTGAAACTTCCTTGGAGAGTTTCTGCAAGTTGTTCAATTCCAAGCTTTATATCTTCAGCTTCCTCCATGAGGAAGTTCATTCGCTTTTTGGCATCTATTAGGGATCTTTTGATATTATCCATTTGCAAATTCAATATTCCTGCTTAAAAAGTCAGCAAGATAATTATTAACACCTTTAATATAAACTATATCAAAATTATAAAATGCCAAATAGGCTTGCCATCTATGGAGCCTTCTATATTGAGGTTCTGGTGGTAATTTATTTTTTACTAAACCTGCAACTTGAGAATTATCAGTTTCAACAATGAATTTCTTAGATAATAAAAACAATGAAAACTTCTTTATTCCTCTGATGATTGCTAACAGTTCTTTCTCATGAGTGGTATAATTTATTTCTGCTTGATTAAACGTTCCACTTGAATATCTACAAATTTCATTAAAATCTGTTTTTAATATTGCTGCCCAATACTTATCTGAGGCATCAGTATTAACTATCAAATTATCTTTTTCATCTGGTAATCTTAATTTTGGCAAATTTTTACATTCTTCTTTTAGTGATTTGACAATTTCTGTATGTTCATCACTCCATCCTTTGGTATTTGTTTTCCTGAGTAAAATTTGAATTTTATGTCTCTTTTTTATAGATTTTCAATAAATCTTTCTGCATAATTTAAACATCCTAAAAATTTTTGTATTTGTTCTTTTGATTCTAATTTGTTTGGAAAACTTTCTATCTTTTTAGATATATGGGTTTGTAATTTTATCCCTCTTTTATCTATTGATAATCCAAGAAAATCAATTTCTTGTTTTTCTATTATAGCTTTATTTTTTGAAAGAACAATCCCTTCTTTTTTGCATTCATTTATAAATTTAATTAAATGGTTTCTATGTTCTTCTCTATTATTAGAACATATTAGTATATCATCGACATAGACAATTAAGAATTCATTGAATTTTCTAAATATGTTATCCATTCTTATTTGATATATTTGTGGTGCATTTTTTAAATCAAAATGGCATAACCATCCATTCATACTTACCTTGAGGTGTACTAAATGATGTATATTGAATACTATCTTCTTCCATTTTTACTTACCAAAATCCTAATTTGCAATCAAATTTAGAATAATATTGTTTTCCTTTTGAAAGATTTATTAGTATCTCTTTATTGGGTAAAAAGTATCCGTCAAATTTAGTATATTTGTTTAATTCTTTATAATTTATCACCATTCTAGCTTTTCCTCTTTTTTGTTCAGAATGTTTCATGACCATAAATGCTGGACTACTATGGGGTCCATTACTAGGTCTGATTAATTTTTGATTAAGTAATTCTTTTATCTGAGTTTTAAACTCTTGTGTATCTTGTATGGTATACATCATTGGCCTGACTCTTATAATAACATTTTCTGTTAATTCTATTTTAGATTTTGGATGATGTGGTTTCCAAAATAATAATGGATTTTCTCCACAAAATTTTTCTAGTTGATCAATGATTTTTTCCATATTTGTTTGTATGTTTGTTTTTAAGGCTTTTTTATACATTATTCTTTTATTTTTTATTTTATTTTGTATAATTGGTTTTTTCTCCCATTTATCACCACGCTGTGTTGGCTGAACTCTGTAAGGTCTAAATTCTCTTGGTATTTTTAGTAAATGTGCACAAGGTGTTTGTAACATTACCATGTAATTATTTTGTTTATAATATTGAAATTGTTGTATAAAGTCATTTCCTAGTAATATATCACATTCTAATTTGTTATAATTATATACTTTATTTACAACTATTTGTTTACTCCCAAGTATTATATCAATTTTATCAGCACTATTAATTATATGAGTATTTTCTCCTGTTACTCCTATAATTTTTATTTTTCCATTAGTATTCCATGATTTTATTAAGAAGCTTTTGAATATTGTTATATCATTTCTCGTGTCAATTAATGCACATGTTGTTATATTTGTTTCAACAATTGTAACTTGTATATAAACGGCTAATGGAAAACTTATTTGGTTATTCATTTATTCAGCCTTTCTGCATAGTATAGTTTGACCATTATGAGTTATTTATAATCCTTCACTTTTTATACTATAATCTTCTAGTCCATCTAGAAAGCTCATACCTAATAATACATGAGGATTTTCCATACTACTATTTACATGACATGGTATTAGGAGATTTATTCCTCCTATTTTTATTGGTACTTTTACTTCAAGTTCAGTCATATGTATTTGTCCATCAAAATTTATATATCTATATGGATCGGTTCTATGAGATATTAGTCCTTTATTTCTATTTGAAGCTATATGACATTCACTAGCTCCTGTGTCAATTAATATATTTGATCATTTTATATGTTCTATTCCATTAAAATATTCACCTTCTATTTTCATATTTCCAGCATTTCTATTAAGTTTTATTTCTTTTATATTACTAGTTTCTCCTAATTGTTTTTTATTAGGTAAACTTGCTGATCTCCTAATTAATCTGCCATCTTCAAATGTTATGTTATTATTAGGGTATTCTTCTTCTCGTAACTCTATGATTTCTGGTTTATTTTTTGTTATAGTAAGTTCATAGTTTCTTGGAACTAAACTTATTTGTTTATCTGGTTCTACAGCTTTACCAAAATCTTTACATTCTTTATGAATTTCAATATATGGTTTTTTAGAATAAATGTTTCCATAATTAGAATTAGTAAATGTGTATAATGCCCTGTATTCTATAGTCATAATTTTATCTCCTGGTTCCATTATATCATCTTTATGTAATTTGAAATGTAATCCTAAAACTTCATTAAAATTTCTATCTTTTAATGATATACAATATTTTGGGTAACATGTAAATATTAGTTTCTTATATGCTAGATTTCCTTCTACTGTTCCTAAATGACTGTCTTTTAAATTTATAATTCTTCCATCATGTAAACTTACAGTCAAAGGCGAATCTAATCCTTCTCTAAACAGGGATTTAAACATTATTTGGATACCTGCTAAGTAAACATATTGAATCTTTTCACTTTGTTTTCTATTAATCTTTGTTAATAATTCTGCAACTGTATTTTTTGTTAAAAAATTTAATTTGTGTGTTCCTTGAGTGGTTCTAACATCTATTGCTCTTTCAATTTTATGATATTCATTTATTGCTACTTTTTCTCTTTTCCATATTCTGTCTAATATGTCCCATTTTCCTATTTTCAAATCTAAAGATAATTTTTGTATTTTTCTGAACTTATTATTATCAAAAGTTACTTTTAATCCATAACCTTCTATTCCTTCATATTCTTGCTTATCTATGTTTTTATTTGTTTTTATTTCTTCTATTTCTTTATTCTGATTCATTGCTTTCTGAATCTGTTTCGCTTATATAGACTTCTTGATCATAGTATTCTTCAATATCTGATATTTCACTTAGTTCACTTTCTATTTCTAGATATTCATTTTGTAATATTTTAACTTTCTTTTTGTTACAATCAGGACTTATATGTCCCATTTCTCCACAATTCCAACATTTGCATTGGCTTTTATCTTTCTTATAAGTTTTATTTTTCTGTTTTTTATTTGGATTATATCTTCTTTTGTAATATCTCCTCTTAGGTTTTATATATCTTTTTCTGAAGTTTCTGAATTTTTTAAATTTTCTATTTTTAAATTTTCTTTTATTATTATTGTCCTGTTTGGTAGAAATTAAAATCTAGATTTTAATCTAAGTCAAAGTCAACAATCAATCTAAACCACAGATTTCGTGGGACCTACAACTTTTCAACCACACATCTTATCAACTTTTATCAAAATCTACTAAAAATCTAATTTTAATCTCCACCAAACAGGGGCTATATTTTCTTCTTTCAGGGTTACATCCCCATTGGGTAGGTTTTTCATATCTTCACAACATATTCTAGTTAATTTTCCTGATTTCTTTAATAATTGTCTTTGTTGACATATATATGCTAATCTTTCAAATAAGAATTTTATCCTTGATCCTAACTTTCTAGGTGTTCCAGGGTTATCTCTAATAAATTTTTCAAATTCTATTTTAAAGTATATTCCCCATGAACCTGGTAATTTATTGTAATACATATCTCTATATACTTCTTGGTTTTCATTACTATAGAATTGGACATAATAGTATTCTTTAAATTCACAAGTATATTCTTTAATTTTACACATATCACATATTGTTAAATTTATTAATCTTACTCTTGCATTATCTTTTTCTCTTATTGATTCTGCTTCAGAATTACTTATCCAATTTTCTCCTAAAAATTCATCCGCAATATAATCTACTAATTTTTCTATTCCCTTTCTATCTGATTTTATTAGTTCTGTCTGTATATTTCTTCTTATTAATGCTTTTGTATCACTACTTATTCCTTCCCACCAATTTCTAACATGTCCTTCAAAAGAGGCTATTAAAAAATTTATCATTCTATCAGTATTTTCCCATGTATCATCTTTATTATATAAAAAGAATAGTATCATTGAATCTGCCCAAGTTAATAAGGCTTTTTTAGTATCTATTTTACAATCAAGATCCAATTTTGTTTCTCCATGATTAATAGGTTTATCATAATTATTATTTGGTTCGAATCTATCTTTATATTTATTCCCTCTAGGTGGTTGTCTATCTCTGACTATATCATAATATTGCCGGTGTGGTTTACTATATAAGGGTGCATAACTTTCATCTGGATCTGGTAATTCTTGTTTGGAAGTTCCTATTGGAGCAGGGTTAGGTGCTCCTCCAGTATTCATTAAAACTTGGTATTCATTAAAATTTTCTATACTTAATTGGTCAAAACTTTCTATAAGCAAGTCTAACTCTTCATTCATTTTTTGTCTTGTTCTTCTTCAATTTTTTCTTCAGCTTTTAATTTTCCTAAAGTTTTTTCTATAGATTTTTGTAATTCTAATTCTTCCTCTAGTATTTTTGGTAATATGTTTCTTCTAAATTCATCATCCATACTTCATGCTTCTATTATAATTTTTTCTTGTTCGAAATGCTTCTTTCCTATTCTAAGTATTTCTTTTTCTATAAGTTTTTTGTCTATTTTCTTATCTTTGCTTTTATTATTTTTTTTAAATTCTCTAATCTCTAGTTTTAGTATATTTATATCATTTCTTACTTCTTTTAATTCATTTTTTACTTCTTGTACATCACTTATTAATGTTTTTATTAATATTTTTAGATCTTCAATATATTCACTTATCGACATTTTATACTCTTGGGTTTTGAGTTTTTTGTACCTTAAATAGTCTGTCATACATATCATCTATTTTTATTTCTAACTTTTTGATTCTTTCTTCTATTGATATGATTTTTTCATTTTCATTTTTTCTTATTTTTTCATTTAACCTATCTATTTTTTCTATACTTATTCCAATTTTATCTTGATTAATTAATTCTCCTGATTTTCTTTGGAATTCTTTTAAGATTTCTTCATCTATATTTTTAACTTATCCTATCATTTCTTTTAATTCTTTAAATTGTATTGTTAGTTTATTTTGAATATTCTGTAATTTTTCTTTGATATTCATGTCCTGTATATTTAATTGTTGTAATTCTTCGATAGCTAATTTATCTTGTAAATTTATGTTTTTATATGTTTGCCATAAAAATGCACTTATCCAATTTAATTGCATGTTAAGAAATCCATCAGACTCTCCCCATGAGCTTAATGGTTGAAACATAGTTGTATTAGCTCCTTTTATTTGATAAGATCCAACTGGAAGTCTTATATTTTCTATTATTTGTTTTTCAAATTTTATTTCTGGAAATTCTGTCATTAATTTCTTCCTTTAATATGTTCGATTTCTAAAATAAGTTCTATTTCATATTTTGCTTCTTTATAATTCATTATTTGATATTCACAATATTCTTCTATTGATCCAATCATTGATTTCCTATGATATATTCTATAATATTTTAGATAGTCTTCCAATGTGTTTGTTTTATCATATTTTTCTTTTTTAGTTTTTTTTTATCTTCTAAAATCGTTTGAATTTTTGGTAATTGTTTTAAAATTCTATCAAAATATTCTCTCTTTTTCTCCAATAATCTTAATCTTAATTTTTCTTGCCGTTTTATATTTCTTTATTCTCTTATTTGGTCCATTAAATTTCTTCTTTATTCTACTATTAAATCTAATTTTTCATTTGTTTCTATGTCTAGATATCTAATTAATTGAGGATCTGCTCTATGATAATCCATTTCTATAATCTTTATATAACTCTTCTAGTATATCTTTGTGGATTAAATCTAATATTTCGTTTATGATAAAATCTTCTTTTATTATATCGAAATTTATTAGATCATATATTTCTCTTCTTATATCTTTGTTTAAATCTTTTAAAGTTCTCAAGATTTCTATTTTATAATTATCGGGTAGTATTAATGTATGCATTATAAATCTTGATGTATATATTATATATTTATTTTTAATTTTTGTCATATAATATTTATCTTTTAGATCTGTCATATGGCTCTGATACCAAAGTGAGGGTGCTACTATGAGCGAACAAAAATCAAATAAAATCATAAACAAAATTAATAAAATTTCAAGGACTAGGTTGTAACTTTTCTAAATCTTAATGGGTTTAGTTGAAATATGATATATAAGGATATTTGTGGTATTTTATAGTGATTAAGGCTATTTTTAAAAGATATAAGATTGTTAGGGTATTTTCAAAAATTGGTAAAATTTTTAGGGTATTTTCATGTATTTCCTCATATATATATATATATATATATATATATATATTTTATCGAATGGCCTTTTCTATTTTCTTCTAGTGAAAATTACATGGACTACTTTTAAAGATCAAAATTCAAATATAAGACAAAACTTAAATAACTTCAAATTTCAGCTTATAAATAAAATTCTAAAAATTAATTAATAAATTATGTAATTTAAATTAAATTAAATACCCAATTTCACACAAAACCCTAATTATTTCCTCAATATTATCTTTGTCTCCCTCTCTCGCACTCTCACTCTCTCGATCTTGACAGAGGCACCACTTCCCCCACGACCACACCGCATACCAGCCAGACCCCGCCCTTAGTTCAAACGTCACCGGAAAGACCACTGTTGGCAGCCACGATTGTAAGGTAAATCGGAGGCTAGAGGCGGTGGCGATTTTGAAGGCAACAGGGACATCGCGATTTACCTAGAGGCGACGATGACGCAGCGGCTATTTCACAGCAGCGATTATGTTCCAGTGTTGAGCTGCTGACCACTGGCGCAGCGGCTACATTCCAGTGTTGCGCTAGCAGTTGCCGCCTCTAAGTTTTTTAGTTTTTAGGTTTTTGTGATTTCTGTTGTCGGTGGTGGTGGCAGCAGCAGAGCTGTAGGTTGTGGTTGTTGCGGTTGTGGTGAAGCTGTTGGTGATGGGATGTGGAGCAGCCACGGTTGGAGGTGAAGTAGCGGTGTTTTTTGGTTGGAGACTGGTGGTGGTTGACCATGACGGTGATGAGTCGGTGGTGGTGGTGGTGATGAAATGCTGGCGACTTGGTAGGTGGTGTTACAGTCAGGTTGAAGTGGCGACAAAGGTGGTGGGATGTGGTGGTTGAAGGTAGTGACCACGTGGTGGTGGCAGTACGATTCCCCCCCCCCCTCTTTTGGTTGAGGTGTTGATCGTGACGGCTGGGTAGTGATGGTGGCAGTTACGAAGACGGCGTTGAGACAGTGATAGTTGTGGGGGTGCCGGATAAAGAGGCGGTGACGATGGAGGCGACTTGGGCGGCGACTTGGGCTGTAGATGCGTGAGATTTGTGTGACCTAATAATTTGACATTTGTGTGACCTAATAATTAGTAATATGTGATCTTGAAATCAGTTGGGGAACTTGTGACCTAATACGTTGTGACTTGTGAAATGGAAAAATGTGAGATTGACTAATTTGACATTTAAGTGACCTAATGATTTAGTAATTTATGACCTCAAAATTAGTTGTGAAACTTGTGACCTAATAATTTCATACGTTGTGACCTAGAAAAAAGTCCGGATTAACTAATTTGATATTTGTGTGACCTAATGATTTATTAAATTGTGACCTTGAAATCAGTTGTGAAACTTGTGACCTAAAAGATTTGTATTTGTGACATGAAATTATGCAATGTTGTGATCTTAATATGTATAATTAATAAATTATTTTTAATTATTTAAAATAATTAATTAATATTAACTAAAACCTGATTTTTGAATATATATATAGGTTTGGTCTTATTTTTGAAATCTATATTTGTAAACACCTTACTTGTGTATTTTTCCGTTTCTTCTATGTTTGATATAAAGTGCGAGGGTGGAAAATGTTGGAATCGAGTCAATCGACCCATGTTTTCCAAGCCTTGTAGTCCAAATTATAAGAAGTATGGAAAATTGTATATAATATTTATATTTATGGTGTTTGCAGTATTTATAATACAAGGGTGGACTCCTACCATAACTAGAATGCTATATAAGAATCCTAAAAATATACAAATTGGTATGGAAAAAGATATACAGAATATACACAGATTACAAAAGATAATACAAAAGTTAACAAAAATAATATTAAAGATATTATTTCTTGTTATCGTGCCCCCGTAAGATAGACGTTCTGTTGGACACGCCTATCTTGAACCGAAGTGTAGCGAATCAAGCACCAGAGATTGGCTTGATCAGTGGGTCTGCAAGTTGGTCCCTGCTCGAGATGGTCAAAACACGAAGCTCTCCATTCTGAACATGGTGGCGAACAAATTGAATATCAATCTCGAGGTGCTTCATTTTGGAATGAAAGACCAAATTTGCACAGAAGTAGGTAGTACCAACATTGTCACAGTAAATCACTGGGGTGACATGAAGGGAATGACCAAGTTCGGTGAGTAGAGATTTTATCCAAAGGATTTCAAAGGCAGCGGAGGCCACAGCTCGATATTCAGCTTCATTTGATGAACGGGCCACTGTGTGTTGTTTGCGGGAACTCCATGAAATAGAATTGTGGCCAAGAAATATAATGTAGGCACCAGTGGAGGTGCGATCATCATGATCACTAGCCTAATCGGCATCTGAAAAGGAGTGAAGGGACATTGAGGGTGATTTCTTGAGATGATGACCGAAAAAAGGGAACCACAGAGATATCTTAGAAGGCGTTTCACAGTAGCCCAATGTGTAACAGTAGGCCGATGCGTGAACTGGGAGAGTTTGTTGACGGTAAAGGCTATGCTTGGCCGAGTTAGGAGTACATTCTGGAGACTACCAAGGACATGTCTGTACTCAGTGGCATTAGTTAGAGAGGTGTCATCATCTAGACAAAATGTGGTGGAGGTCGAGAGAGGAGTCGGGGCAGGTTTGGCATCAATCATTTTGGTGTGAGCGAGAAGTTGGGCAATATATTGATGCTGAGTGAGGAATAGGCCATCAAGAGTTGGAATGACTTCAACACCAAGGAAGAAGGAAAGAGGACCAAGATCTTTAAGAGCAAACTGAGAAGCCAATTTTTGGATGAAAATTTCAATAAGGGACTGAGAGGATCTAGTTAAAATGATGACATCCACATAAACAAGAAGGTAGACTAGAGAGCCACAGTCCTTTTAAATGAACAGAGATGTGTCCATGGAGGAGCCGAAGAACCCAAGGTTGAAGAGAATTTTACGCAACTCTAGGTACCAGCCCTAGGGGCTTGTTTAAGACCATAGAGGGACTTGCGTAAATGATAGACATAAGAGGGAAATTGAGAGTTAACGAAGCCAAGTGGTTGTGACATGTAAATATTTTTAGTGAGGGAGCCATGTAAGAAGGCGTTGTTTACATCAAGTTGACGAAGACACCAACCATTCACCATAGCAAGGCTGAGCACTAGATGAATAGTAACAGGTTTAACTACAGGGCTGAAAGTTTCAGAGTAATCAATTTCGGGTCGTTGGTGAAAATCTTTGGCCACAAGACGAGCTTTATAACACTCAAGAGTGCCATCAGGTTTGCGTTTGACTCGAAAGACCCATTTTTAGCTGACCAAGTTTTGGGAGTTATTTGGTGGAACTAGAGTCCATGTTTCATTATTTTGAAGAGCCTGAAACTCAGATTGCATGGCATCACACCAATGAGGTATTTGAAGGGATTAAGAGACGGTTGTGGGTTCAAAGTGAGGGTTTTGGGGAAGAATGGCAGAGAGGCCATATCTTGGGTTTGGTTTGGTGATATTGTTCTTGGAACGAGTTGTCATGGGGTGAGGATTCTGTGAAGTCGAGTTGTGGTCATTTTGGATTGTTGGCAATGATATAGAGGACACTGGTGGTGAATTAGGATGATGTGAAGTGGAGTTGTGATCATGTGGGGCTGTGGGTAGTGAGGGAGAGGACACTCGTGGTGAAGTAGCAACTGCAAGGGCATCATTAGGCACGGGTGAAGGCACTTCGTCATGTTGAATTTCCCGCAGCAGCATAATTGAGGGTTGGGGAGTGGGGGTAACGGCTGGTGGGATATATGGGACTGAGATTGGAGTGCTTATGGTAAAACAAGGAGAAGGAGGTGGGCTGGAGCTAGATGAGGTGGCTGTGGGTTGGCAAGAGGCAAGGGGAAACACATTCTCAACGAACTCGACATGGCGAGAAGTATAGATGCGACGAGTGTGTTGATCCATGCAGAGATACGCACTTTGGGAGGAGGAATAACCTAAAAAGACACAAGGTTTGGATCTTGGCTCTAGTTCGTGAGAGGTATATGGAAGCAACCAAGGGTAGCAAAGACAACCGAAGGTGCGAAGTTTGAGATAGTTTGGTGGGGATTGAAATAGAATTTCGAATGGGGATGTCATGGATAATCCAGGTGTAGGGAGGCGATTTATTAAGTAAACAGCAGTGAGGAAGATAAAGTCCCAAAAGGATAGGGGTAAGGAGGCATGGTGGAGAAGGGCTAGGCCGGTTTCAACAATATGACGGTGTCGTCGCTCGGAAAAACCATTTTGTTTGGGAGTGTTGGGGGGGTTTGAGTGTGAGATCCCGTTTTGTGAAAGGAAAGAGGCAAGAGCAGTATATTCTCCGTCATTATCTGTGTATAGAGTTTGTATTGGTTTGGCAAAGTGTTTCTCGACTAGTGATTTATAGATTTTGAAAGTGTTGAGCACATCTAATTTTTGTTTCAAGGGATAAATCTATACATACATAGAGAAATGATCCACAAAAATCACATAATATTTATTATTGTCACAAGTATTTGCCCCCGTACGATGCACTTGACATGTACATGATTATTTATTAAATATGAAATTTTAAAAAAATGGAAAAATGTGATAATAGAAAATGATAATAATTGCACAAAAAAGACGGCAATCATTTATAATTATCGTTAAAGGATTACAAAACACACAAACTATTAATCAAAATTTTGAAAGACTTCTTTACATACCACGTCTAAAAATTAAAAAATCATTTGTTTTGTACATCGACAATAAGTTTTTTTTTTTTGTTGAATATTTAGTTTTTAGTGAGATAGGAAAATGTTATGTCTCCCTAATTAAAACAACCCCCTAATTAAAACAACCTAAATTTTTAATTATGTTACTTTTTAATACTATTTTACAAATTTAAATTTTTAATTATATTCTTTTCGTAACATAATTAAGTTATATTCTTTTCAATAGTGTTTTAATTACTATAATAACCTTCGTAAAGCATACTAATAAACTTATATTGAAAATACCAACTAATTAATAGTTGAATATATAACAAAACTAATAATGAGATAAAATCAATTTTAAAGTGATTGTTTATATTCTCTAGATAAAAACAATTTTGAAATGTATATAGATAATCATTTTTTTTTAATTTCTATAAACCATGAATTTCCATTTTAGGCAAGTGTAAAAAAGGCGGGAAACTATGTGGTGTTATATTTGGCCACTTTATTGTTATAATATATATAAAGATTAGAAATTACTGGAGATGACCAAACATCAGAGTATACAATTTCTAATGGAGATGAACTTGATAACGAACACTCAGCAAACGGTAATTTATGGGACTTTTGACAATGACAAGAATGACAAAAAAATGAACTACTAATTGGACTGGAGACTAGTAAATGCTGAGATGACATGAGATGCTAGATAATGGACGGTGATGGGTGACTAAGGCGATGATGCAAATCCATTGCAGTACTTTTGGTTGCAGCAAAGACAAGGATAGGTGAAGAAGTAAGGGAAGCCACCGGAAATTCATAGACTCCGCCATTATTCTGCCCGTGTAAAAGTGGTGACCCCGTGTTGATATCTTTCACCTGAAAAGAGGATGGAAAAAATTCAATGGACACATTATTAGAGGAACAAAACTAAGCAACAGATAACAAATTTTTTGACATGGAGGGCACACATAAAACATTGTGTAGGTAAAAGGTTCGAAGGGGAGCAGAGACAATACTAGAACCCGAGTAAGTTATGGGAAGGCTAGAGCCATCACCAACTTGAATGCCATCTAATCTTGTATAAGTAGAGTGGAGGGAGAGGTTAACTATATCCGTGGTGACATGATGACTAGCGCCAGTATCAACAACCCAAGAGGTGGCTGAGGAGGAGAGTGTTGATTTTTCGAGGTGGTGGTGTAGATAGTGCGGTGGAGGAGTAGTAGGGGCAACGTTTGGCACTATGCCCTTGTTGAGAGAAAAGTTGACAGTAGCCATGATAGGTTCGAAGAGAGGGGTGGGGCAGTGGTCGAGTTTGAGGCTTGAGTGGTTTGATTTTGTGTGTTGTTCCAATGATTGTGTGGCTTCTTTTGCTTGTGACGAGAGTTGTTAGAGTTGGATGGTTTGGAGACATAATAGGCATTGGTAGGGTTACTAGATTTGAGGGGGATGGCTTGAGAAATGAGAGACTTAAAATTGATGAGTTTTTCATGTAACTCATTGAACATGATAGGTGTATCATGGGCTTTGATGGCTGCAGCAATAACATTGTATTCCTCGTGAAGGCCATCAAGAATTTTTACTATGAGATCCTCAGAGTGTATAGGTGTAATACCACTTTTTAAATTGTTACGTAATTTCCAAGATGTCATGCAATTTCTATGTTGATACTATGATTGATTATTTATTTGATAATTATTATTGATAATAACTTGAATTAATTTGCAGTGGAAGGACTTGGATGCCGTCTCGATCAATGTACCAAATAAAAAGTGTATAGATTATTTGCATGCAATTATATGTCTAATTATTTATTTTAATTATTACTTGCAAATTTCTATACACTTTTTATTTGGTACATTGATCGAGACGGCGTCCAAGTCCTTCCACTGCAAAATAATTCAAGTTATTATCAATAATAATTACCAAATAAATAATCCATCATAGTATCAACATAGAAATTGCGTGACATCTTGGAAAGTATGTAACAATTTAAAAAGTTGTATTATAATACGTGCACTAATGAGTGCAAGTTCATTAGCTCTTCCTTTAACCGATTGGAGATATTCAGTAATGGATTGGCTGCCTTTGCTTAAACTAGACAGTTGGGATTTGAGTTGCATAATTCTTCCACGGGATGGTTTGGCGTAGGTATTTGAGAGTGTTATCCAAGCTTCTTGTGAGGATTTTCAATTTGCAACAAACGGAACAATGGTGGGACAGAGCGAGCCAAGTATGGCATTGAGTAACAATTGGTCCTGACGAACCCAGAGGGAGAAGGCTGGATTAGGTGTGGAGACTAGGGCAGCCATTGGGTCTGTGGTGTTTAAGGCTTTCAGCGTGGCTGATGGGCACGGATTTGTGCCATCAACATAGCCCATGAGATTGTATCCAATGAGGAGAGTTTGGAATTGAATTCCCCATGAAGGATAATTGGTGGATGTTAGCTTGATAGGGGTTTTAGCAGTGACATTAATGGAGATTAATGTATTGGTCTGAGAAGGATTTGTTTGAGTGACAGTGGATGCAATGAGTTCTGCCATGGAAGCGTGAAGGTAGGAGGTTGTTGGAACATGAAGGCAGCCGTTGGAGCAGACTGTTGGGAAGGAGAAAAGAAAAAAAAATGGGAAGAAGAAGGAAGATGCTCTCGTGGATCTGCTGAACTCGTTAAAGTGTTATCGCTCTGATACCATATAAGAAGTATGGAAAATTATATATAATATTCATGGTGATAGAAGTATTTATAATACAATGGAGAACTCCTACCATAACTAGAATGCTATACAAGAATCCTAAAGATATACAAATTTATATGGAAAAAGATATACATGATATACACAGATTACAAAAGATAATACCAAAGATAACAAGAATAGTATTAAAGATATTATTTCTTCTTATCACTAATAAATTGGTTTATGTTGTAAATATTATATGTGAATGACATTTGTACCCCTAAAACTTAGGTATTATTACTTTATGTATTCCTTATTCCTCATATATATATATGGGGGCTTTGGTTCATAAAAATATAGAAGTTTATTGGTGTCTCTACTTTTCTTTCTTTTTCTCTCTAGTTTATAACACGTTATCAGCACGAGTCGCTACTAAATTGAGTTAGAGTTTTCTTTTTCAAAATCTCATATACCAAAATATTAGTTAGAAGGTAAAATCATGTGCGTTGAAATTAATTTGACAACATATGAATTTTTTTTTTCCCGGTCGTGGTTGAATTGTTCCAATTCCAGGAGGTTGCTTCAATTCTAATAATTATTCTAATTTCATCCACCTCCATACTCCAATCAATAATTTGTGCTCGTATAACAATTGTGACTTGGATGCAAGTCAAGTTCGGCTCCATACTCCATACATTAATTTTTTATGTGTGTTTAATGTATATATTATTTTGTTGTTGAATTTTTTAAAGTTGATAATTCATTATGTTGTTGCTCTCAAAGTAGCACAACAATACATTAATATTCCAGAAAAATATTAATCATAAAATTGATTATTATTCGTTGTTACTCCTGAAGTAATACAATATTATAATTAATATTTCAGAAGAATATTATTTTCTCCCGAAGAGCATAAATTATAATTTTCAATATTCCAGAAGAATATTGATTTATTATTCTTGAATAATCAAAATTTTAGAACTATAATTATTCTAGAAGAATAATTTTTTACTGCTCTTGAAGTAGCACAATAAATAATTAATATTCTAGAAGAATATTAATTGCAGAACTTCTATTATAAATACATATAAGCTGGTTATACGATTTTTAATATCGTTTTAACTATATTGGTTGATGATAGACATATATCTAGTTTAATATAATTTATTACTTCGTATCAATATTCCAGAAGAATATTGATAATTGAATGAATTTCAAATCAATATCTCAGAAGAATATTGCGTTTCAATATTCCAGAAGAATATTAATCGTAAATTTGTCTATTATAAATAATTTATTGTTACTTCTGAAGTAGTACAACATTATAATTAATATCGTAGTGGATGTTATTTGCTTTTGAAGAGTATGAAATATAATTTTCAATATTCTAGAAGAATATTGATTTATTATTTTTGAAGAATTGAAATAAGTTCGTTAGCGGAAGAAGACATATATTGTTCCAGGACATTAACTTTCATTCTAAAAGGCACTGAAAATTTGTCATTATCTCTTTTTGCCTATATCAATTATGTTTGTCTGTACCATTTTTTACGTACAAGATCAGCCTAAAATCTTGAAATTAAAATCAGCAAAGATTGGATTACCATGTTCACGGTTTATTTGTAGTATATCTCTTGGTTTATGTTAATCCAATATTCTTGTAATCTTGAGATTTTATCTTCGTCTTGTAATTCAAGTAATATCCTATATATATAATATTACTTGCTCGTAATGAACAGTTTATTACAATTTCAATATTCCAGAAGAATATTGACTCAATGCTCTTGAAGAAGCATAATTTATATTTTAAACGAATATGGTGTTGGTGTTATCGAAAAAACACAACCCACGTTAGATAAATATTCCAGAATATATTTTATCGTCATTTGTGTAAAGCATAAATCTTGTTAGTTCGAAAGGTAGAACGAATCATTAATGTCAATATTCCTGAAGAATATTATTTGTTCCTAGAGAGCATAATTTGTCAATATTCCTGAAGAATATTGATTTATTATTGTTGAAGAATTGCAATTTTAGAAATATAATTATTACATAAGAATAATTCGTTATTTTGCTCCTAAATAGCACAATAGATATTAATTATTGTTATAATTGAATGAGATTCGAATCAATAATCCAGAAGAATATTGCGTTATTGCCACGTTTCAATATTCTAGAAGAATATTATTTTATTGCTCATGTGATAAATATTGCATTCTTTTTCTCAAAGAAATTCGAATTTATTAATAATCCAGAATATTACTATGGTATAGAATAATATATTGTTGTGATGATTCCTGAAGAATCATAATTTTATCTCATATGAAATATAATAATGGAATATAATTTGCTCCCGAAGAGCCCAATATTATGATATATGTTATTAATTTGATATTCTGAAAAAGTATTTTGTTGTAACTCCTGAAGAATAACAACTTTATTTTATGATAAATATTTAATTTATTATATTACTTGTTCACGAATAACGTAGTTTCTTTTTCTGCTCAAAGTAAATGTTTGTATTCTATTAACTTTGAATTTCCTTAGAAAGTGGTATAATTATTCGATCTTATCATATCGTTTTGATTATACCAACTTACAATAAACATTTGTTTGAATATATGTTTTACATTCAATATTATCGTAAGAATATTGTATCACTATTCTAGAAAAAGAAACAATCTAAATCAATGTTCCAGAAGAATATTGATCTAAATAGATATTCCAACAGAATATTGCACATTAGGAATATCTCATTTGAGTTATTTAATAAAATATTCTAGAAGAATATTTCGTTTTTGCTCTTGAAGAAGCAAAATCTTATTTCACACTATATATTCATGTCTAATATGTTTATATATTGTTGCTCCCGAAGAAGCATAACAATTATAAAATAATATTAACTGCTCTTGAAAGAGTATGATATTACAATATTTCGGAAGAATATTGACATATTGATTTTGAATGAGTAATAAAAACGTGCTTTTCGAAGTAATATATGTTTCGAAGATATCTCGTTTGAGTTCATGTTTATCCCTGAAGGAAAATATATAACTAATGTCATAAGGACATTGATTAGTTTGACTACTTGAATAATATATGATTATATAATGTTTAATCATTGAATTATATCTTATATTGAACCAGAAGTTCAATTTGATTTTATTATTTGGCATGACCAGTTGAACAATCACTGGATCAATAATGATGTAAAATTTAAATGCATACTTAATGAAGAACCACAAGATTCTTCAATCAAATCATATATGATGTTTGTTCTCTTTCATGAAATTTCTTGACTGTCACTAGCTAAAATAGGGATTAAATTCTCTATATTTCTGAAAAGTAATTAGGGTGATAAATGGGCCACCACCATCCTCCACGTTGATCATCTAAATATTATTTGTATCTAATAGATTTGATACATATACTAGATGTTTGTTCGCAACCTGAAGTTTGCGAAATTATTGCTCAAATTTTAAATTATGAGCAAATAAATTTTCAGATTATATAATCAAGAATGTGTCTTGATAATGCTAGTGGACATGAATCTCAATATTTTAATAAGTGTTATTTGGGATATCGATAAATGATTTAACATTTTTTCTTGTTAAATGCTTCCAATTAATTTAATGGAGAACAAAATATTTCCGTTTTTGTTTAGGGAATTCTATTACGCATCATGTCAACATCATAGTTCTCTCTGTTATAATTGACTTATGGTTAGAGCTTAATTCTTATATATAATTTTTTAATAGTACAATAGATCCACCACAATGCACTGATATGGAAAATAAAGAATGTTGAGAAAAATGCGTTGTTTGAACATATATCCCAAATAGGTGATATTTTACAACGTCGAAAAAAAATGATTGTCAATTTGATCGAACAATTTTCTTAACATTAGGGGGAAGATTAGTAGGTTAAAATCAAACAAATGTATCATATTATGTTATCTATATCCTCGCGATTGATAATACGAACCAGAAGTTCGATTGAAAATACAAACGAAAAGTTCAAAAGATAACGTAATTACAAGATGCATAAGAGATTAATAAAATCTCATGTACTAGATACAAATGCCCTATCTTATATTGTATGGTATGCTTGAAGCGTAGCGATAATTGATTCAAATAAAGATCCCCAAATAAATAAAAATAGAGCAAATGATTATGATGGTCTTATTGAGGAGGCATATACTCGTGAGAGAGTATTTATTAACATAATTAATTGTAAATCTCCAGAAGAGGTTCAAGTACTTGAAATATTGAAAAATTGAGATCTCTATAATTATATCTTGTGGGGAAAGAAATCAAATTGAGATGATAATTGTGTCCGCACACTTTATAAAGCACTTATGCAAAAGCAAATTGCGAAACTAGCCGCATCATAATTTGAATGATAGCGAGGATAATAAAAGAAAATATGTCGAAGAAAATTGATATAAAAATAGTTGGCAAAAGTATGCATTCAGGCTAAATTAAACTTATTACAAAATCTGAAGTTTTGGGACATGAAGTCCAAACACATAAAAGTGTAAAGCCAGTAAAATACCTATAGGTATAGTCGTAATATACGACTTGTTGCGCAACGAATGTTTCAAAGATCTGGCACAGATACAATATTTTATTTTCCTAAAAATGCATAATTAAGTGCCGATAATTATATGATTATTAGAAATGTTTATAATGAAAAAATGATTTACTCTGATTATTAGCTCGCGCTCTTTGATGTACCAATGAGTGATATCAAAATGTATGATCATCAACTCGGTACGTTGGGAGTATTCTTTGAAGTACCAATGAGTGAGGTTAAAAAGGGTAATCAATACCTCGATACTCTGGGATTGTGGTGAAATAATTAGAGAAAATCTATTTGAAATATAGGAATCGTTACCGATCTAAAGTTTCACGAAAAAGTAACTCTTCACAACACTCTATTTTTATGGGTGTGAAGATAATATAGTCAGCGTCAAATTAATATTTGAAAAAGAAGCATACAAGTGGATTGTAGTCTAATAGAGAATAAAATATTTAGTGTAAAAGGTGAAAATGATTTTCTAATTATTATTATTATTATTATTATTTTGGACTTATTGATTTTATTTAAAAGATTTTTAGTGGAAAAATGAAGAGTTTCGATTGTAAATATTATGGAAAATATTTTTTATCGACAATACGATTGTAAAATAAAATAAAATATTAAAAAAATGTATATTAATTAAAATTAACAGTAAATTTGATATTATTACAAGGTTTGAGGGTGAAATAATAAAAAAAGTTTCTCTCTTTAAGGGGTATAAGATGTAATTTTTTTTTTTAAAAAATTATTATACGCATGTAAAAATTTTAATTCAAGAAATACACATTTTTTCTTTTTTACTATTAATTGAAGGATGTATTAGAAACTGTAAATTTTATGAGAGTTATTGGTTTTATTTAAAATATTTTTAGTGAGAAAGTGAAGAGTTTAGATTGTAAATGTATGAAAAATATTTTTATTGACAATACAAAAATAAAAAGAAATAAAATATTAAAAAATGTATATTAATTAAAACTAAGGATGAATATGAAATTGTTAAAAAGATGTCAGGGTAAAATAGTTTTAAAAAATTTCTCCCTTTAAGGGAATTATTATATGCATGTAAAAATTTTAATTCTAGAAGTACACATTTTGTTTTAGTTTTTCTCATATTAATTGATAGACGTATTAGAAACTATAAATTATACGAGAGTTATTGATTTTATTTAAACGATTTTTAGTGAGAAAGTGAAGAGTTTAGATTGTAAATGTATGACAAATATTTTTATAGACAATACGAAAATAAAAAGAAATAAAATATTAAAAATGTACATTAATTAAAACTAAGAGTGAATATAAAATTATTAAAAAGATGCGAGAGTAAAATAGTCTAAAAAAGTTTCCCCCTTTAAGGGACTTTTAGTACGAAAATAAAAAGAAATAAAATATTAAAAATGTACATCTATTAAAACTAAGTGTAAATATGAAATTATTAAAAAGATGCGAGGGTAAATAGTTTAAAAATGTTTCTTCCTTTAAAGAACTTTTAGAAGTAGAATAGATGAGTAAAATATCCTATTTCAATTAGGCTTGGACAAAAGAACCGGAACCAACGGTTTGGTTTGGTTCTATTAAAAATTTAAACGGTTCTGTATCTAAAAATTAAGAACCATCGGTTCTGGTTCTGATTCAGAACCAGAACCAGAACAAAACACCTTTTTTTTTTTCAAAATATAAATTTTAAAAAATAAAAAAAACAATTAATTCTTAATCTTAATGCATGTTATCCAGTCCATTAGTCTATATCAATTACCTAATAATTATTAACTCATTCAATATTACAATAACTATAAGTAAATCAAATAATAAACAAAAAATCATATATTAAAAATCATTTTTCTTTCACTGATTCTATTGTTCAGCTTCAAGCCTTCAGCCATCAATTCTTCAAGAATAAAAAAACAATAAATCTTCACTCTTCATCTTACAATTAATTGTTATCTTGTTTTCAATGATTTATTGGACTTGTGCGACTTTCCTGAAAAAAGTGAAGAATTACAAGTAGAAATTGAATAATTTTTAGAAGGAACACATACACGTTGATGATGAGATACGATACTGTTTGGAAGGAAGTGAATATTTTGATGTCAAAGATTTTGAGTGTTGTGTTCGCATTATGATCAAAGTCGATGACCTTACCGTCTTACGACTCTTACCAGCCGGAATCTACCATGACTTCATCGCTTAAGTTTGAATAGTTTAGTTTAAGAAATTGGAACTAGAACCAGAATCAAAAGAACCGAATGGTTCGGTTCCCTAGAAACTAGAATCATATGGAACTACGCCCACGTCTGATTTCAATAAAGAAAAAAAAAATTCACAAACCACAAGTCGACCTGTAAAGTTGAGCCAAACGGTAGGTGAGCCAAGAGGCTCGACTCGCCCCCTTTATTACCCCTATATAATATAATTAAGACAACCCCAAATTTCTTAGTACTTCAAGAAATAACTTCAACTTTCTACCAATGTTCGAAATAAATATAAGAGCGGTAAATGAAAATAAATACTCCCTTTTACTACATAGCTTGCCAAGTATTTTAAATCCAGGATTTTGGTGCAAGTAAATTGAAAGTTTGTTTAAAGTTTATATTAGGAAAAAAAAAATTAAATACAATAAATGTTAAATAGCCTCAGTTTGGTAAAATTGTTTATAGATTTTGTTTATAAATGTCCACATAGCAATATCTTATTAAACAATTTTTTTTTTTTTTTGAAAATCAACAATTTCAGATGGTCAAAAGATTTCGGTCCGCCATTTATGACTTTTTTTTTTAAAAAAAAAAGGACAAACGAAATGTTGTCAAGTCATTATTTATAAATAACCGTTTATAAACAATTTACCAAACACTCATGATGTATTCTTCAAACTCAGAATTTGAATCACTCATGGTGTATTCTTGATCGATTTTGCTAGTAACAATTACATCATAAAGCCCGTGAATGGACTCTGAAATGGTTGTCAATTCTGGGATACCAGAATTAGTATCAGACTTCAAGGAAAAAAATTCAATATACTTCATTTTATATGGAGGATCCAAAACTGTAACAATGGTCAAGTCATTTTATATTTATGTTTCCGTTCTAACATAAAAATTCCAAATCCCTCTTTTTTCACCTATAGATCAATCATTTCCAATTCAAAGTAGCTTATGCTCGCAAATTCTTCAATTTCGAATTCTTTCGTCTTCCTTTCATTTGGACGATCATTTGCTTCTATTTCGAATTTGATCATTTTTTGGTAGTCTGAACTTTCTCCAATATTTTTGGTACGTATTATATTACTCTGATCAATTTGGGTAAGGTTTTGAGTATGTGGAGGATGGTAAATAAGACAATGCAAAGAGGTCACGAGGATTTCAAAGTTAGTTTGAAGATTGAGCATCTACAATTGAAGATCTAAAGTATTGGGTATGTGATTTTGCTGTTGATCACTTTTTGTAACTTTTTAAAATATTTGTCATTTTTTTCTTCTTCTAATATTTGTCATTTTATTGAATATCTTCCAATTCAATTATATATTATTTAATACAAGTAATCACAAATAGATAATACACAGAAGAAAATCAACCATCCACTGAATTTTCTAATCTTAATATATATAAATGTAGAATAGCCGTCACAAAAATACACATGTAATTTTCTGCCACAAAACTTTCTAAGTTTGGACATTTTTTTGCTAAAAAATAGTATATTAAATATTTTAGTAATTATTATTTTACACGTGTCATTAATTGCATTGGTATCCGTACTATGCTATTAATAACATAAAAATGTTATTTTTTTCTATTTTATTGTTATTTTTTAATAATTATTGTATAATTTTGAAATCAAAAAATATGTAATATGGGTGTCAAATTAGCCTCCGTTTAGCAAACATGTTTTTTCTTAAACAATTCCCTAAAAACTTTTTAACCATACACATTTTCTCTCTCCATTTTTCAATTGCACATTTTACCTAGAAAACATAAAAAATCACGTTTTTAAATAAATTTTTTTAACAAACAGATGCTTAAAGATCACAGTGAGAAGTTTAATGTATTTTAACAAGCGAGAGCAAATTGTAAATATATTGTCCGTAAAATCGTATAAAAAATTAAAGGTAAAGTTTATTTTATATTTTATATTTTTTCTCAATATCTAATTCATTTTAATTATATCATTTAAGTCTTATAATATTATCTATAATTAGTTAACTAAATTTATTTTAGTCATAGATGATTACTTGTGTTAATCTTACAAATTTAAGATTTCTTCAATTCATTCATCATTTTCACATCATTTTTATTTATTTACTGATTCTGTTCATTTTTCTATTTTTCATTATAAATTTAAATAACTAAAATATGCAAAAGTATATTACAGATTTTAACAATTAGTTCATATAATTTTTATTAAATAATTGATCAATCAGTAACTTTTATTAAAATAATAATGTAATAATATGAATAAAGAAATTGTCAGTATGAAGAAAGAAGAATCAATTAATGTAGCAATATTTATTAAAATTAAAGATTATTTTTTAGAGAAACACTTGAAATTAATAATTAATGCTTAAAAAATCAAATCATACCAAAAAAATCTATCATAATCTCTTTTTGAAAAGAATATGAAGAAAAACAATAGGCAAAATACATTACCACCACAATATTTAATTTCTACACTACATTATAACTACACCACATTCAAAATATGAATTTTATAAATAAACTACAATAAATTTATCAGTATGTCCCTAATATATAATTAAAACAAAGAAAGAGAAAATCTTTATCTGTAAGTACACCACGGGCCATTTTTCCCTTCTTCAACAATCTCTCCTCCTCCATCATCTTCATCTCCCCGCGATGCATAATTGAGGATTTAAATGTTCATAAGTAAAATAGGAATACGGTGAATGATAGAGGCGGAAGACAAATTCAAAGCCAACCCTACGGAGTCCATCTTCATTTCCCTTTTTTTTCCTTTTTTTTTTTCGAAAAGTCAATTCACCTGTACAGAAATAGGAACTCGCGTCGGTTGGAAAACGGAATACGCGTCGGTTGTAGCGGCGACGCATATGACACAGACGCGTAAAGTCCCGACTTTAGGCGTCGGTTTTAGTTTAAAACCGACGCCTAAAGTCAAAAAAAAAAAAAAATTACACTTTGGGCGTCGGTTTCTGGTTAAAATCGACGCCCAAAGACGGTTTTGGGCGTTGGTTTTAATTTTTGAACTGACGCCCAAAACAGCTTTGGGCGTCGGATTTATCAAGAAACCGACGCCCAAAGTTTTTTTTTTTTTTTTGGACTTTAGGCGTCGGTTTTATCTTTAGAACCGACGCCTAAACTTTTTTTTTTTTAATATATATTATATGACCTGGACGTGGTCTGCAATAACCCAGGTCACTGCACGTCGTGGTCTGCAGTGACCTGGACGTAGCCTGCAATGACCCAGGCCACTGCATGTCGTGACTTGCAGTGGCCTGCAATGACTCAGGCCACTGCACGTCGTGGCCTGCAATGACCCAAGTCACTGCACGTCGTGGCCTGCAATCACCTGGACGTGACTTGCAATGACCCAGGCCACTGCAGGTCGTGACCTGCAGTGACCAGGACGTGGTCTGCGATAACCTGAACATGCGCATCACCAAATAAATATATATAATCGATATATACGTAATAAAATTAAATTAACAACAATTATACTTACAAATTGTTAATTTATGATACAAATTAAATATATATGTAAGTGCAAGTTTTGATTACGCTTCGATTTACACAAACCTATGAACGAAGTATTTTGCCCATAAGTTTTGAATCTCGATTACTTCCTCCGTTGAATAATATTCTTTAAATGCCTACAAACAATCAAAATGAATTATTAGTTATTTTTAATAAAATATAAAGTCATTATTAAAATTCTCATTTTCAATGACTTATACCTTTTCTAACGAAGTAAGTTGAAAGTGTTCTGTGACTATCTCATACATATTTCTCATAACGTAGTAGCCACACTCAGACCCTCCAGGTTGTTGAGGACACTGAAATATTCACATTGAAAAATAATAATATTAATAATCAAACTAAATAAAATATAGAAATAATTCAAAGATTTTTAATAAAGTTTAAATCCGTGTTTTCATACTTTTACGTTTTTCCACGTTGTATTGGATTTTGTCCTCATGCCTCCAACTGTCCAATACGTTTTGAAAGCCCTAAAATTTCAATAAATTATATCAACAAGTTACAAAAAAATTAAGACTCAAACATCCTACAAAATTTTTGGCAGAGTTTCCCCTATAAATTGAACTTATCCAACCTGTAGGGGGACCCTGCTATTCAAAACTATCAACTTCTCAACAATCACAACTCCACAATCAATTTCACCACAACTCCACAATTATTTCATTAAAAGTTTCCTAACTTACGTGTTCAATATCGGCTTGATATCCAAGTCACGCTTAGATGCAGCAGCTGAATCTAAGAAGTACACCGTATTCTTCTCAGGAGAAATAACTAGCAACATCTAGTGATTCCTACGTATTATGAACGTGTAAATACAACTTTAAATATCATATCATTCAAATTAGGTTAAAAATTAGAGAATATCAACGGTCTTACTCCTGAAAATACGGTGCTAGAATGAATTTCTTAGTTTTCATTGCCTTCATAGTGCTGGCCAAGTAATTTATAACACCATTTGATTTGTTCTTACTGAAATCGATGCAATGTGTGTCGGAGACATGAATCCAATCGATTCAATACCGTATTCCTGACACAGCTCATGGAGGTACCTAAAAAATAATAATGCCAATAAATAGAAATAAATTAATGATTTAAATTGAAGTTTTTCTTTTTGATCAGAAGTCTTACAATGAAAACACTTGTAAGATTGATGTATCCAACCATTGCATCGTAAGCAAGTCGGTGATGTCTCCGACTGTAACATAAAAACCATCATCGAATACAAAGTTGAACACGGCGGCATCAAGGGTACCTGGTAGAAGTCATCACCAACAGGCAATTGAATGACCAGAGTGTGTAACATTTTACAATCATCACCCAGACGTTGCAACGTCTCATCGTCAACAATCGCAGGTCGCTGAGTGGATGACATTTCGAAACTCTGGGGTGTTTTTCCTTCGTTAAATTTTTTTGCCTGTTGTGGTGCCTCTTCCTGCAACAAGATAATTTTTATCATCTTCAGTTATACAAATTTAAAAGAAATTAATATTGACAGAATCTTTTATATAACTAAATGTTTGTACCTCTCCAAAAATCACCAACTCCTTGGGCCATTGCAAGAAGCTTCCAATAGCTTCCCCACTGTGGTGTGGTATTGAGATGGCACTGGAATACAACACACTTCTGCATCATCGACAATGTGGTCAATGGACACCTTAGCATGATCAGGCCAAAGAGGTTGATGATGCACCACCGTGTCGGGTCCAGCTGGATAAACCATCTCGCTCGCTACTATTTGTTTCTCACCATTAAGACTAATGGCGAGACGACAAGGAGACGGCTTCTATTGTATAACATCATTGAACATATATGTTAGCAACTTCCAGTTGAAATAACATAAATAATGTTAAAAAATTCTAAATAACATAACATTAAATACCTGAAGTCCATGAAATGGATCTGGATCCACGGAGTGGCAACTGCTGCGAGTTGGTGGTCGGGGCTGTGGAGTTACGTCCACCTCGGCCTCAACATTTAAGCCCAGGCGCTGGAGGATAGCATCGTATTTAGTCTGCATACTATGGTAGTCCCTCTGCATAGTATCGAATTTACTCTGCATCTCCGACATGGTCTGATGCTTGACCCGCTCGGCAATACTATCCTCCATCTCTGACCTGATCATCTCCTTAATATCGTCTACTGAGACGACCCCACAGGAACGTCTAATGTAATCATCAGGCTTGCCGTAAACATCCCTCGTGATCACATAGACGCCATACCCCCTCACCCTACCAGGGTGATCCGGCTTACCAAGGGCTTCACTTAAAATATCGTGCTGTCTACTTGCCACAAATGTCCCCTGCGTGGACTGCTCAACTTTTTCAACCTATTAACAGAAAAATGAAACATAAATATAAGTATAAATTTAAGTAAATTTGAATTTAAATTATGAAAAAATAATCATGATATACTTACAATTTTATCAAACACCCCCCTCGTTTTCTCGTTAGGGATGTAATAACTTCCATCTTCTTTCTTCTTCGATCTAGCTCGAATCCAATCTAAACTTCGATCCTCACTTACAATCGACGAGCTAATCATGTCTCATGAAGAACTTGAAGACAGTGGGTCAATGACTACCCACTGTGGCTTCATCCCCGCATAACCAACTGAGCCCATATAATGTGGACGCTCGTTTCGCAATTGAGCATCCCTGGCTTTCTTACTTTTTTCCTGAAATTGTCACATCAAGTATTTAATTTCCAACTAAATAAATCACATGCGTACAATTAAATATATATACCTTAAATTTATCAGTCTGGCGTTCTTTCTTAAACGAGTCCCATTGCTCTTCAGTTATAAAAGAGTAAAGTTGCGTAGGAGATGTGTATTTCGGGTGGTCATGTGTGATATAATCATGAACCAGCCGAGTCTTGAAGTCTTTCCATCGCATCCCCGCAACTTTCAACACCCTTTTTTTTGCTGCGTCATCGGGGATGTTGAACTCCCTCTGAAAGACGAATATAATATGCAATGTTATAAGAAAAAATTATGAAACGTTATCAATTAACCATGTATGTAGTGATAGTACCTTTATTTCTTCCCACATCAAGTCCTTAAGGCCGGGATCAACCTTGTGCCAATCACTGATGTTAATGTCAACGTGAATACGGGCCAAACACCCGACATAGTGTTTGAAGTTCCTCTTGCCTGGTCCGATTGGCCTATGTTTGTCATCGAACTCGATGACATTCACTTCACCGGCCTTCTTCATGTTCTTACACATTGTTGGCCGTTTAGTCCTTTTGGTACTGGTAGCACGATGATCATCTGAAGATGATGAAGACTCGGCCATTATATTGAGACTACTTTTAACGTACCTGCACATATAACAACGTATTAATAAATTATTGTTATCAAAATGACAAAAGAAATTGTTAACAATGTATAGAGCATATATGAAAAATAAAAGAAAGTTAAAAGCAAAGACTGTGTAAATAAACTCATACAATTAATAATCAGGAACGACGGTCAATCCATAATCCTTCTTCATGATCCCAACGCATATAATTTGATTCAATGTTATCTTCCCCTAAAGTTGCACTCCGTTGTATACCGATAGAAAATGGAGGGGTTTCATCAAAGTGATCATAATCTTCTTCATCTACTACATCACCAATCCCAACAATGCGTCTCTTTCCTTGAAGGACGACTGACCACTTAGTATCGGCAGGATCAAGAACATAAAATACCTGTTTGGCTTGTGATGCAAGTATGAATGGCTCGTCTAGATAACCCAACCGGCCGAAATCCACCATAGTGAATCCTAATTCATCCACCCGAACACCCCGTCGGTTATCAACTCATTTACATTGGAAGAGAGGAAACTTGAACTCCCTATAATCAAGTTCCCAAATATCTTCAATGATACCATAATAGGACATCGAGGCATCTACTGGCATGGTATCTTTAGCATTTGAAAAATCTCTTGATAGTGCTACCTCTGTCACTCCACTGTTTTGCACTGCACTCTTATCATCTTGACGTTTAGTGTAAAACGTATACCCATTAATGTCATATGCTTCATATGACCTCACAATCGTGGTAGGACCGTAAGCTAACCACTTTACCGTTTCAACAATGGTATTCGGTGTTTGTGACAAGTCTTTCATGACTTTATCTTTGAACCATTTTGCAAATGAACGATTATGTTCATTAGTTACCCACCTTTCAACTTTTGAAGGATTCTGCTGCCTTATGATGGACATATGCTCGTCCAAATATGGATGAACTTCAGGAAGGTTTTGTAATACAAGGAGGTATGCTTTATATCGCAATTCAACATTGGGGACGATTGACTTGCATCCAATAGTACCTTTACCTTCAAGTCTTCCATCATGCCGAGATTTAGGAACACTAATAGTCTCAACGTCATCCAAGTAATCAGTACAAAATTCAATAGCCTCCTCAGCAGCATAACCTTCAATGATACTACCTTCAGGTCGAAATCGATTTCTCACATATCCTTTCAATATACCCATGTATCTCTCAAATGGATACATATACCTCAAGAATACTGGACCACAAATCTTAATTTCTCTCACCAAGTGAACAAGTAAGTGCACCATAACGTCAAAAAATGATGGCAGAAAATACATTTCAAATTGACATAGAGTGATAACAATATCGGCCTGCAAATCATCCAACTCCTCCGGATCAATAACTTTGCTGCAAATTGCATTGAAGAAAAAACAAAGTTTTATAATGACTTGTCTAACATGTTTTGGGAGAATGCCTCGAATTGCAACTGGTAACAATTGTTGCATTACGACATGACAATCATGAGACTTCATACCAACCAATTTTAAGTCCTTCATCGAGACAAGACTTTTAATGTTTGATGAGTACCCAGATGGAACCTTAATAGTATGCAGGCACTCACAAAAACTTGTTTTCTCTTTTCTCGAAAAAGTATAGCAAGCTGGGGGTAAATAAGTACGCTTTTTCGACTCTTGAGGTGCTAATTGATCCCTTATTCCCATTTCTACCATGTCCTTCCTGACTTTAATACCATCTTTCGTCTTTCCTGGAACGTTCAACAATGTCCCAATAATGCTATCACAAACATTTTTCTCCACGTGCATTACATCAAGACAATGCCTTACAGATAAGTGTTTCCAATAAGGTAGATCCCAGAATATGGACCTTTTCTTCCAAAGACTCTTCTGAGGAGGCTTAAAAGTTTTTCCAAACGAAACATCAAAATTTTTAACTCGTTCATATACCTCACCTCCTGTTAATGGTAAGCGAGCTGTTCGAGCCTCGATTTTTCCATTGAATGGCTTTTTCTTCTTGCGATAAGGGTGGTCAACAGGGAGAAATCTTCTATGACTCATGAAGACATTTTTCTTGCAGTTTTTCAACCAAAGATCAATCATGTCTTCTTCACAAATGGGACATGCTTTAGGTCCTTTGTTAGTATAACCTGACAAGTTACCATAAGCTGTAAAATCATTTACGGTGCAAAATATCATAGCACGTAAGGTGAAATTCATCTGGGTATATGCATCAAACACAGACACGCCTTCATCCCACAATAGTTTTAAATCTTCAATTAGTGGGGCTAGATAAACATCTATGTCATTACCCGGTTGTTTGGGCTCTGATATTAACAAAGATAACATGATATACTTGCGCTTCATACATAACCAAGGAGGAAGATTGTAAATAGTCAAAAGAACCGGCCAAGTGCTATGTCGACTACTCATATTACCGTGTGGGTTCATCCCATCTGTACATAGTCCCAGCCTAAGATTTCTATCTTCGCCCCCAAACTCGGGAAACAACCTATTAATATTCCTCCATTGAGGAGAATCTGCCACGTGTCTTAGTTTTCCATCTTCTTTTCTCCCGTCGGCATGCCACCGCAAGTTCTTTGCATCCTTTGCATTGGCAAAAAAACGTTTAAATCTTGGTATTACAGGTAAATACCATAACACCTTTGCCGGAGGGCTTTTCTTATCACCACAATTATCATTCACGTTCTTCCATTTATATAGTGATACCCCACACTTTGGACATAGACGCAAGTCCTTGTAATCATTTCGATACAATATACAATCATTTGGACATGCATGTATCCTCTCAATCTCCATACCCATCGGGCACAACAATTTCTTTGCCTCGTAAATTGAACTAGGAAGTTCGTTATCTTCCGGAAGCATCTCTCGTAACAGTCCCAATAATGCGCTGAAACTTTTATCACTCCACCTATTGCTTGCTTTCAAGTTATACAATTTTAGTACCGCAGACAATTTAGTGAATTTATTACAACCAGAAAACAAAGGCTTCTCAGACTCGTTGAACAAGTTATCTAATACATGAGGTTTTTCAATGTATTCCCCTTGTATATCATGCATCATATCGTCTATCATATCATTCTCGTCATTTTCCAAATCATTCTCACAAATATTGCTTGAATTATTCTGCTGCTGATCACCAACATCGTCACCAGTGCTCGTCCTGGGAAGCATATTCTCACCATGCCATATCCATCGTGTATAACCTTCTTTAAACCCACGACGAATCAAATGACTCTTCACTTGATCAAAACTACGAAACTTTCTCAAATTCTTACAATCGTAACAAGGACACAAAATCATTATTTCACCTTTCTTTCTCTTGTTTTCATCCGCACATTTCATAAACTCTTCAACACCTTTTACATATTCATGTCTATTACGTCTGCTATACATCCAACCCCGATCCATATCAATGACCTATATGTGAAGATATAATTAAATTTTTTTATTAGTTTTGAGTAAATATTTATTTAGTATGGTCAATTCTGTAATAGTGAAAATCACTTTAAACTATAATTCTCATTTTTTATTAACAAAATTTTACAAAACTTTTGACACAACCTCCCCTAAAAATTGGACTTAACCAACCTATAGGAATAATCAACATATCACAATAAACCAAAATGTTCATCCTCGACATATTCAAAAAGCTAATACAACTCAAATCAAACTTCAACATCATCAACTACTCCAAGTTTAATTCGAAATCCATTCTCAATTCCTAAAAAGTGAAGCTAAGATTTCATGACTTAATATCTCATAATTTCAACTCCAATAATTAAAATATTAAAATTTATCTATCTACTAACTTAAAATCAACAATATAAATTTAACACCCAAATTTATATATATTAAAATTTAATTAACACATTTATACATATTAACATGTAATTATCTTATTTATATAATAACAAAAATATATATATATATATATATATATATATATATATATATATATACATACACAGAGGCTAATTATATACATATCTATATAGATTATATATATATATATATATATATATATACACACACACACATACATACACACACAAATATATACACAAAGATCCGGACACAAATATACACACACACACACATACATACACACACAACTGATGTGATCCAGACCACGGATACAAGCCCGCACAAAGACCCGTTGAAGATCAGAGGAGGACCGATGACTCGATTGCAGACAAAGAGGGCCAAGGAAGCAATGGACAAGTTAGTTCAAGAAATAATGGCCAAAACAAAGTTCGTGTCATCGAAAGAAGCAAGTTCCATGTTGGGGCCGAGTCAAAACGACGAGTGGATCAATCTCATTCAAGCTGTCGAAGAAGATTGCCAAATTTCAGGAATTACGGCCGTAATTCATAACTCTCACGGCCGTAACCTTGCTTCTGCTGAAAACTGAATTTTTTGAAGAAATGGATTTACGGCCGTAACCAATACTCGTCACGGCCGTAACGAAGCCTCGGGTCAAATTGAGAGTTTTTAGAAATTTGGCTTACGGCCGTAAAATTAGTCTCACGGCCGTAACGTTGGAGCAGAAAGGGCCTTACGGCCGTAATTGGAAGGTTCACGGCCGTAAACAATAATACGCGTGAATTTTAGGAATTTTATTTATTTCCTTATTTTTAGGTATTTGATTCCTAGTATAATTAGAACTCTTAACCTAGGTTTTGACCCTATTTATAGGGATGTAATTTTCATTATTCACACACAACTTTGATAATATTAATTGAGAGGCTATTTGCTTTCACAACCTTTATTCTTTATTGAATAAAATCCGAACTTGCGAGTTAATCTTGTTTGTTCAAATCTCGGTGAGAATTATTATTGTTTGTGATCAGGAGGTCAATATATCCCAGTGATTGTATTGGTTGCTTGGTTCAATTAATTTTAATTGGATCCATAAATCGAGGTTCTTGGCGTTCTTGGGTCGATTCCAATAATTTGTGGGTTGCGTAGCTACAATTGCTACGTGGTTTGCATCATCTGGTATCAGAGCTTAGGCTCCAAAAATTAAGGTTATATCTTGTTTTTGTTTTCTTGAGTTTCTTATTCTTGTTCTTCGTGTTCTTCCAGCTTTGAGTCTTTAATCCAGAAAAGTGTCACCAAAAATTCAATAGTTGTTATTTCCTTCGTTTGTTATCCAAATTAAATTTCGTTTGTCGCGTCTTTCTCGTAGTTGAATTTTCGAGAATATAAAAGAAAAAAAAAATGAAAATTTCAGTTCCAGAAAAATAGTTGATATTTGATTTCAAGAAATACTTTCTTGAAGCAATCTTTAGTTTCCATAAAAAGTGTCAAGTCCCTTATAGAGTCAAATTCAATTCTCTAAAGGTCTTCTTGAGTTTTCCAACAAATTCATTACTTCTCACTCATATTCGATTTGAAGCAATCGGGTTTAAACTTGTTTGAGTTCGAATTCGTTCTTTGAAGCAATTGGGGTGAAAGCTATTGAGTGGAAAAAGGCAGAGAGGTGAGATAAATAGAGGGTAAAAGCCAAATTTGAGTGATACACGAGCGAAATACACGTGAGGCATATAGTATTTAGTTTTAGGATGTCTGAACAATCTTCTACTACAAAAAACAACGATCGAGCCAACATGATGGAAGAGATGGTACAACGGTTTGAGCGGTTGTTTGGGGATGTGTTAGGTAGGTTAGAAAGGCTTGAGCAACCTCGGGAAGTGCCTAATGCCCGTAGGCAAGGTCGGCAAGGTCGTAGAGTGGAGGGGATCGATGAGAATGAGGAAGGTAGTGATTTTGACGATGGGGCAATTGTGGATAGAGTAGTTAGGCATGGAAGAAGGGATAGAGACCTTGGTGGCGATAGAATGGATGGTAGTATGAGCAACATCAAAATGACAATTCCGTCATTCAAGGGTAGGAGTAATCCGGAAGCATACTTAGAATGGGAAAAGAAGATGGAATTAATTTTCAATTGCTACACTTATTCGGAAGAGAAAAAGGTTAAGGTAGCTGTACTTGAATTCTCCGATTACGCTATTACTTGGTGGGATCAATTGGTGACTTCTAGGAGAAGGAATCGCGAGAGACCCGTTAGTACTTGGGATGAATTAAAAGCTATCATGAGAAAGATGTTCGTTCCTAGTCATTACCATCGGGAGCTTCATCAAAAATTACAAAGTCTATACCAAGGATCAAAGAGTGTGGAGGATTACCATAAGGAGATGGAGATGTTGATGATTAGAGCGAATGTAGAAGAGGATAGGGAGGCTACGATGGCTCGATTTTTGAATGGGTTGAATAGGGATATAGCTAATGTGGTTGAACTACAACATTATTTGGAGATGGAGGATATGTTGCACATGGCTATAAAGGTGGAGAAGCAAATAAAGAAAAAGGCGACAGCAAGGTATCCAACTGGTTCTAATTCTTCTTGGAAGCCGAAGTGGGATAGTAAAGGAGATGGGACTGTTTCTAAAAGGAAGTTTGAAGCACCAAAGGGGAAGTTTGAGGCACCGAAAGGGAAGGAGGAACAAGCTAGTAAATTCGTACCTAAAGGGGAACCTCAACCATCTAGGAGTAGAGACATTCAATGCTTCAAATGCTTAGGGAGAGGACATGTGGCATCTCAATGTCCTAATAGGCGAGTGATACTTGTGAGGAAGGATGGAGCCATGGAGAGTGATAGTGAGGAAGAGGATTATAACGATATGCCGGCGTTGGAGGAAGTATGTGATGATGAGGATGTGTTATCTGGGGAGCATGGCGAATTATTAGTGGCAAGGCGAGCTCTTAGTGCTCAAATCAACACGGATGATCTGGAACAACAACGGGAGAACATATTCCATACACGATGTCGCATTAATAACAAGGTATGTAGTATGATTATTGATGGTGGTAGTTGCACTAACGTCGCTAGTACTATACTTGTTGAAAAATTAGGATTACCTCTGTTAAAACACCCTAAACCTTATAGGCTTCAATGGTTAAATGATAGTGGAGAAATTAAGGTGAATAGGAGGGTGTTGGTGAATTTTTCTATTGGTAGCTATGTGGATGAAGTTATGTGTGATGTGGTACCTATGCATGCCGGGCACATTTTGTTGGGTAGGCCTTGGCAATATGATAGGAAGGTAACACATGATGGATATAAAAATAGGTATAGCTTTACCAAAGGGGGAAAGACCATTACACTTGCACCATTGACACCGTCACAAGTGTATGAAGATCAAATAAAATTGAAAAATGATGAAGAAAAAAGAGTAAAGGAAAATGAGAGAAAGAGAGTTGAGGCCACGACCTCAGAAAAAGGAGAGGAAAAGAGAGTTGGAGCCACGACTCCAGAAAAAGGAGAGGCAAGAGAAAAAAAGAGTGTTGGGGTACATACCTCAGAAAAAGGAGAGGGAGCGAAGAGTGCCATAAAAGAAAGAAAAATGAGTTTCTACGCAAAAAGGAGTGAAATCAAAAAGGCATTCATGGAAGAACGACCGATGGTCCTTCTGCTGTACAAGGAATCATTCCTTGCATTTGATGAAACTAACAAATCCCTCCCTAGTTTGGCTATTTCTTTATTGCAGGAATTTGACGATATATTTCCCGATGACATACCTAGTGGGTTACCACCCATTCGAGGTATTGAACATCAAATTGATTTTGTACCCGGAACAGTCATTCCAAACCGCCCCGCTTATCGAAGTAACCCCGAGGAGGCGAAGGAGCTCCAAAGGCAAGTGGAGGATTTGATGAGCAAAGGGTATATAAGGGAAAGTATGATTCCTTGTGCCGTCCCCGTGTTACTTGTGCCCAAAAAGGACTGGACTTGGAGAATGTGTGTTGATTGTAGAGCCATTAACAACATAACGGTAAAGTATCGTCATCCTATTCCTAGGTTAGATGATATGTTGGATGAATTGCATGGCTCTAGCATATTTAGTAAAATTGACCTTAAGAGTGGTTATCATCAAATTCGAATGAAAGAAGGAGATGAGTGGAAAACTGCATTTAAAACTAAGTATGGCCTGTATGAATGGTTAGTAATGCCTTTTGGACTTACTAATGCACCTAGCACATTTATGCGTTTAATGAATCATGTTTTACGTGCATTTATAGGTAAATTCGTTGTAGTTTACTTCGATGATATCTTGATATACAGTAAAACTTTGAATGAACATGTGGAGCATGTTAGGTGTGTGCTTGTGGTTTTAAGACAAGAGCAACTTTTTGCTAACTTTAAAAAGTGTGATTTTTGCATGGAAAAAGTTGTGTTTCTTGGTTATGTGGTTAGTTCTAAAGGGATAGAAGTAGATGAAGAGAAAATCAAAGCTATTAAAGAGTGGCCAACACCTAAAAGCATAACTGAGGTTAGGAGTTTTCATGGCTTGGCTAGTTTTTATAGGCGCTTTGTTAAAAATTTTAGCACGATTGCCGCACCACTCACAAAAATTGTCAAAAAGAGTGTAGGGTTTAAATGGGGTGTAGAACAGGAGCATGCATTTGATACTATCAAAAATATGTTATGTGAAGCACCGGTTTTATCACTTCCTAACTTTGACAAGGCTTTTGAGATTGAATGTGATGCCTCAGGGCTAGGCATTGGAGCTGTTTTAATGCAGGATCAAAGGCCAATCGCCTATTTTAGTGAAAAACTAAAAGGGGCTGCACTTAATTATCCCACATACGACAAGGAGTTATACTCACTTGTGCGCGCTTTGGAAACATGGCAACATTACTTGTGGCCACGGGAGTTCGTGATACACACTGATCATGAATCCTTGAAGCATTTGAGGGGACAAGCTAAGCTGAGTAAGAGACATGCAAGGTGGGTAGAGTTCATCGAAACATTTCTCTATGTCATCCGGTACAAACAAGGTAAGGAAAATGTGGTGGCAGATGCATTGTCTCGAAGGTATGTTCTTTTAAATTCTTTAAACTCTAAATTGCTTGGATTTGAATACATTAAGGACATGTATGCTAATGACCTGGACTTTTCTAATATTTATGAATCATGTGGTAAGGGGGCTATGGATAGGTTCTTTAAACATGATGATTATTTATTTCGAGAAAATAAATTGTGTGTCCCTAAGTGTACAATGAGAGAGTTACTTGTGAGAGAGGCCCATAGTGGAGGCTTAATGGGTCATTTTGGGGTTAAAAAGACCATTGAAATCCTAAGTGAACATTTCTATTGGCCTAAAATGAAAATTGATGTGGTTCGGGTTTGTAATAGATGCATTACTTGTAAAAGGGCTAAATCTAGGATTAAACCCCATGGATTATATATGCCTTTACCCGTCCCTAGTGAACCTTGGGTCGATATCTCTATGAATTTTGTTTTAGGATTGCCTAGAACTAAGAAGGGTCGAGATTCGATTTTTGTGGTAGTAGATCGCTTTAGTAAAATGGCACATTTCATACCATGCCACAAAATTGACGATGCTACAAACATAGCTGAAATTTTCTTTAGGGAAGTCGTGCGCTTACATGGGGTGCCTAAAAGTATTGTCTCGGATAGGGATGTTAAATTCCTTAGTCATTTTTGGAGAGTCTTGTGGAACAAATTAGGAACAAAACTACTTTTTTCTACAACTTGTCACCCACAGACCGATGGACAGACCGAGGTAGTAAATAGGACAATGATTCAATTATTGCGCACCATAATCAATAAAAATTTGAAAAATTGGGAAGAGTGTTTGCCATTTATTGAATTTGCATATAATAGGGCTATACATTCTACTACTTCGCGTTCACCATTTGAAATTGTTTATAGTTTTAATCCGTTAACACCGTTGGATTTAATCCCTTTACCTGTGAATGAACGTAGTAGTTTAGATGGAAAGAAAAAGGCTGAGATGGTTAAAGCACTCCACGACAAGGTGAGGTTGGCGATTGAAAAGAAAAATGAACATTATGCTTCGCAGGCTAACAAAGGAAGAAAAGGCGTCATATTTGAACCCGGTGATTGGGTTTGGTTACATTTGAGAAAGGAGCGGTTTCCAGAACAGCGCAAGTCAAAGTTACAACCGCGAGGAGATGGTCCATTCCAAGTGATCGAAAGGATCAACAATAATGCCTATAAACTCGATCTTCCTGGTGAGTATAATGTTTCGGCTTCATTTAATGTTTCTAATCTATCTCCGTTTGATGCAGGTACAGATTCGAGGTCGAATCCTTTCGAAGAGGGAGGGGATGATGTGATCCAGACCACGGATACAAGCCCGCACAAAGATCCGTTGAAGATCAGAGGAGGCCCGATGACTCGATTGCAGACAAAGAGGGCCAAGGAAGCAATGGACAAGTTAGTTCAAGAAACAATGGCCAAAACAATGTTCATGTCATCGAAAGAAGCAAGTTCCATGTTGGGGCCGAGTCAAAACGACGAGTGGATCAATCTCATTCAAGCTGTCGAAGAAGATTGCCAAATTTCAGGAATTACGGCCGTAATTCATAACTCTCACGGCCGTAACCTTGCTTCTGCTGAAAACTGAATTTTTTGAAGAAATGGATTTACGGCCGTAACCAATACTCGTCACGGCCGTAACGAAGCCTCGGGTCAAATTGAGAGTTTTTAGAAATTTGGCTTACGGCCGTAAAATTAGTCTCACGGCCGTAACGTTGGAGCAGAAAGGGCCTTACGGCCGTAATTGGAAGGTTCACGGCCGTAAACAATAATACGCGTGAATTTTAGGAATTTTATTTATTTCCTTATTTTTAGGTATTTGATTCCTAGTATAATTAGAACTCTTAACCTAGGTTTTGACCCTATTTATAGGGATGTAATTTTCATTATTCACACACAACTTTGATAATATTAATTGAGAGGCTATTTGCTTTCACAACCTTTATTCTTTATTGAATAAAATCCGAACTTGCGAGTTAATCTTGTTTGTTCAAATCTCGGTGAGAATTATTATTGTTTGTGATCAGGAGGTCAATATATCCCAGTGATTGTATTGGTTGCTTGGTTCAATTAATTTTAATTGGATCCATAAATCGAGGTTCTTGGCGTTCTTGGGTCGATTCCAATAATTTGTGGGTTGCGTAGCTACAATTGCTACGTGGTTTGCATCATCTGACGCGCAAAGCCGGCCGGTCCGACTTTGCGCGTCGGTTCTCTATGAACCGACGCAAGAAACGCAACCGACGCGCAAAGTCGGACCGGCCGGCTTCGCGCGTCGGTTTACCTTGAACCGACGCGAGAAACCGGCGTTTCTCGCGTCGGTTTTTCCAAAAACCGACGCGCAAAGTCGGCGGTCCGACTTCGCGCGTCGGTTTAAAATAGAAACCGACGCCTATTCCTAAATTTTAATTACGAAAATGTCACCGTCCTATTTTATGCGTCAATCTTTTGAAAAATCGACGTATTTTCCTCATTTTTTATGCCTTTTTGTACTAGTGATTGTACATTCAGGAAGGTGGCGGCTGTGAAATTTTTGCGAATTCTCAACTGTAATTTGTACGAATTTTCAACTGCGCAAGACACAAAACGGCAACAAAAATTGTTTTCTGAAAATATATGCAATAGTCACCCTTTTTGTTACCCAACCGAATTATTTTATAAACAATAAAAATCTTTTAATGACCTAAACTTCTATTCGTGTTAAAGGTTGCGAAAGATTATTTGACAAATCATATGGAATTATTGTACCTATATCCAATCTAATTAACTTGGTATTAAAAAATAAAATTATAAATAATAAGAAGAACAATATGATTTAGAAAATTAAATATAAAGAAGAGAAGAGAATGAGATGATTTTAGAGATTTTGGTGTGCATATAAATTAGTGAAATGAAATGAAAAAGTTATTTATGTAATTTTATGTATGACTATTTTTGTAAATAAAGAAAAAAATTAAATTTGTGGTGTAAGAAGTAATTTTAGTGGTGGCAATATAGTTACCCAAAACAATATATGAAAAGAAAAGCGTTGATCTTAAGGAGAATATGTAAGTTGAGTTTTGCACATGTATTGTATTAGCATAATTTTGTAGTTCAAAAATTTTTTTAAAAAAGAAAATCTCATTTATTGAACGTTAATTCCAGAAATAGAGTTAATATGTTCATGGTATAATCTCTATAACACTTAATTCATGGTCTGTTTTCCAGTAAAGAGATAAAATAATTCAATGGTTTACAATTTTATTAAAATATTAAAAAAATAATTATATGCTGTAAAAAATGGTGAAACTTTAATTCTTAATTTTATTAAGATATATAGACAAAAACACTCATTGTATATATTTTATTTATATTTTCATTAATAATTTTTTTATTGACATATAACTAAATATGCATTTAATTATGTTCAATTAAATGCATCGCATTTAAAAATTAAAAATTATTAATCATGCGAAGAATCTCTTGAGTTGAATTTTATGTTCGTGCACCACAAATCTTGATGTTGATTTTCACTTTCGTGTATCGTCAATATTGCTTAATTTGTTACATTTATTTATATATAGGACCACATATATTTAATTTGTTACAATTATTTTATTTTATGTAAATTATAATATTTTGAGGGTTATTATTTCTATTCACGTTAGTAAAAAATATTTGGACGAAATTTTTTATTTATTCAACACAGCATATATTTGACAAATTTCATTATTTAATTTAAATTTGAGTAATTGTTTAAATATGTTTTATTTATAGAAACTTTTGTGTATTACACGGGTGTGAGCAATTACAAACTGTACAAACAATGTATTATTTAAAGAGATTTTTCAAAATTGATGAGAATTGTAATTTATTTATATTTTGAGCATTAGATGACAGTCTGTATCATTAATCAAAGCAAATTATGTGTTCAATTATTTTCTTATTTTGTAATGATATTTACAGTAAAATCATTTCATATTGTTCTTCCGTGCAATGCATGGTTGTGATACTATTATTTAGTGAAACATCAATTTATGCTTTTTTGAGTGTTTGTCATCTCCACACCAGAAACTCAAAATTTTATTCATGGTTTGTTTCTACCCTATATAATCTTGTCCATGATTGAAGAAGGTGAATCTGGTATTCTTAATTAGAAAATGAACAAGATAAAAACAAAAAATGAGGTGGTGTTGAAGTATCTTTAAGAAATAATATTGATGGGTGGCATTATCTATATACCAATTATAAAAGACCCTATCATGGAGAAGTTTTTATAGATCAAAATACCCTCTACCATATTTCACAATTTCCTATTTGTCCCTGAAGGCTGAATTAGATATATTATTTATTTATTTATTTATATCATTACTTTTATCTTTTGATATTAAAACCGTTCTTTATATTTAAAAATCAGAAGCCAAGGGCCTTTAAAATTCCTCAACGTCCACTCATTCATCTCCCCTGCGAATGCTATCTGCCTCTCAAACTTTTTCACTTCTATTCCAACCATCTTCACGGGGTTTCAAAATGGATGATTTTGCCAATCACTACTAAGTCTTCTCCAAAAAACTTCTCAGTGAAATTTTGATCGTCATGAAGGTCGGTAACGTCGGTTTTCATTACAATTGTTTCTTATTATAGAGATTTTATCTATTTTTAGCTAATTGTGGAGTTTTATTCTGTGTTTGAGTATTCGTAATGTTTCATCCCGCCACCCCCCTCTCTCTCTCCCTCCCTCCCTCCCTAAACCTTCAGCACCACTCTAATTGCTCTCAAATTTCAATAGATTTTTTTGGTATATTTTAAATTCCTTTCCTAACTTTGCTTGATGTGCATGTTTCTATTTAGCTTTTTATTCAGTAGTTCGTTAGCAGAATTACATGGGCTATTGTATTGTAGGTTTGTGAAATGTTTACTTAGTGTGAAACTGAAAAATAAACCATTGTAAACACGCACGTGATTATTTGTTTTCCTTCCTAAGGAGTTTGACATAAATGTTTTCTTGTATGACTTGTAATAAAAATTGTACAAGACTCACAAGGATCATCGTGGTGGCTTTCTATTTCTTGGGTTAAAGCAAATTAATTTATGTATGAGTGTTTTTTGAGTAAAAATATTAGGCAAACTACATTTGTCTACATGAAATCACTATAACTAATTTTTCGTGTTTATGTATACAGTATCTGATAGCTGTTCTAAGTGGGTGAGACAGACATTTTAGGCTATCGGGACTTGGAAACTGTCACCAATTTTCTTTTGGCTATTGAACATTGGAAAGTCAGACACTAGATCTCATTTCATTGGCCCTCATGCAATCAGCGTACAATTCTTTGATATATCAAATCTTTTATACTTGAAGAAATTTTTTGTTTAGACAAATTACCAAAAATATACAACCTTCTACCGCAATTGATTTGCATTGCAGGTTATCATGTGTAGTATCGGGGATAATATTTTTGTGCTTCATCTTCCTCAAATTAACAACCCTTTCATAAAGAATTTCAAAATCTGGGCATTTTAACATCGGGATGCTAAAAGAACAGTAAATGAAAATGATCAATTGATTACTCTGTCAAGGATAATGTAAATGATATTTTACATCACGATTTAATCATTCATCAAATATCGATAACAAAAAGGTATTCACCTAAAGTATTGTCATATTTTAAAAATGAAAAAAATTATTGGTTGTTCACATGCAATGCATGTGTATGCCACTAGTATACAAAAAAGGTTAAGGTTGATTCTTAGATTTCATTATTAATTTTTAATTTGTTTTGAGTTTTGGGAAAATTTCACATTGTTGTTATTTTATGATCTTTATTAAAATCTGATCTAGCAAGTGCTCCAAGTGATCACCTATTAGAAATGTTAGGCAATCATCTGAAGCACATAAACAAGAGCACAACATGTTCAATTTACCTAAATAATCGCCTATGATTTGCCTAAGCAACCGCCTAAGCCAAATATAACAAATATTGTGATTTTTTCCCCGTTTCCTATTTTGGGAGTTTAGTTGTATTGTAATATTCTTTTCCATACTTAAGGTCCTAGAACCATTATTTAATTATTAGATTATGCGACATTTAATTAAGTTTTTATGTCTATTTTCTACATTTTATATATATATATATGATCATTGACCGTTTGTATTGAATAAGATCCATAGGAATTTTCCTAATTTCTTCAACTTCTTAGTTTTCAATAGCTTCTTCTAATTTTTCAACATGGTATCAGAGCAAGAAGATCAAGCCAATAAATCTAACAAAACGTTAGAAACTTTCTCAACAACAAGTATGGATTCAACAAGTCCCATTCTTTGTCTATCATTCAGACCATCCTGGACTTGGATTGATGCTTGTTCCACCAAGGCAGAATGGAGCAAATTATCAACCATGGAGTAAATTCATGATATATGCCCTTACCACCAAGAATAAGCTAGGATTCATCAATGGCTCCATTAAAGCACCTTCAGAGACAAAAGAACTCGTTGCATTTGTTTCGTGAAATCAATGTAATAGCCTGGTCCTATCATGCGTAAGGAACCTTATTTGGTAGAGTAATTCACGCCATCAAGTATGTGAGAACTCCAAAGATCATCAATGTATTCTTAAAAGAACACACCTGCTTCTATCAAATTAAAAAAAAATCGTTAGCATCATCACCACAAGGTAACACGACGATCTCAGCATGCTAATGAAAACTCAATATGGTATCAATTTTATGCGTATAGAACAACCCCTCTCTGTGACCAACACAAGGCTCATCTAGAACAAAGCGGATGATTGAATGATGCAATTTCTTATGGGAATCAATGATTCTTTTAGAAAAAAAGCATAGTAATATTCTTATGATAACACCATTGCCCAATGTTTGATAAGACTATTCTATTGTTATTCAAGAAGAAACCAAACAACAGACGACATTAGAAACGTCTGAAAACTTTTCTATTGCAGTAGCTTTTCAAGTTAGTCAGACCAACAACGAATCCAAGGTAAATAGAGATGGACACTGTATTGACAACTAACGCACCCTAAAATATTAGGGCAAATACTACAATAAGAAAGGCCACATTGAAGACGTGCATAATTAATTCATAGGAGTTAAAAAAGGCAGAATCCTAGTTCCTTTTATTAATATATAAATAGATATAGATATTAGACTTGTTCCTAGGAGACTATAAGGGTGCGTTTGATTAAACATATTTTCTATGGAAAATACGATTTTTCACGTGATTTTTCAACTTTGCGCTGTTTGGTTGCCTAAGTTTTCCATGGAATTCATTTTTCCACTTGCCTCGAAATCTGGTATTTTTCTTATTTTGGATGAATTCGTTTTCCAAGGGGGGATGAGATTTTATTTTCTATAGAAAATCTTATACCATTTTTGTTACGTTGGATTATTTTTGTTGTTGTTAATTGATTTATTTTTTTCCCAAAAAATTAACATTATTATTACTAAGTACAAATTTGTTAAAAAATGAAAAAAAATAAAATATTATAATAGCTAAATTTTACTTTATTTTTCATGAAAAATAATATCAATCAAACAACAAAAGTTGGAAAATTCTCCACTTTTTCTACCTAGAAAATTAAATCAATAAAAAACATTAAACTTTCAATTCTCAGGAATTTAATTCCCTAAAATTCAATTCCCTGAAATTCATTTTCTTTTCACCCAAATTCCACCATCGCTATCAAACGCAGCCTTATTATACTACAACACCTTGTAAGGTAAGAACTTCGGTAGCCTATAGACCCCACAACATGTAAGGGTGTAGCTTATGCCATACTCCTGACACGGGATAGCAATACTGCAATACCAGCTGAAGTAAAAGTTTTTGTCAAATGACACTACTTTTCACTCCGAAGTCCTATGCATAACATAAATATTTAAACTAAGACTTGTGAACTATTTTTAACACATTAAGCCACTGTTTGATACCCGTTATTTCAAATTTATTTTTTTCAAAACTCATTTTTAATCACACATTTTACTAAAAAAATAAACTATACATAAATCCAAAAAAAATTCCTACTTTAGCCACACATTCTCCAAAAACTTACTATTATAATCCTTATTATTTTGAAATAATAGTTGGGCTATATTTATTTAATATAAGTAATGTACGGCCACTAGGCAGAGAAGGCTACATATATAGGCTTATTTTCACACCAAGTATTAGCCTAATTAGGGCGAGGTAGAGCTACCCATGAGCCTCACTTTCGTTAGTACCACGTCATCCCATATTGTAATGCCCCAAATTCTGTTAACTTGGAACGTTACTAAAATCCAAAAATCCCGTAAATAAGTATTTTCAATAAACGTCAAAAATGCGTAATTTTTTTTTTAAGAAACAAAACGTGGAAACATTCTTTAAATAATTTACTTACAACCAAGTGTTAACACCAAGTATAATAAGCAAAGTGTCAAAATTTGCAAAACTACTAAAATTCGAGATTTAATTGAAAATGAAAACCAACTATTAAAAATACTTGTTTCAAAATTTTATAAATTAAATGCTTTATCATTTAATCAATATTGTCCCGCTCATTGTGTTACCATGTCGAGCTCCTTAACCTGAAAATATGAAAATAGTGAGGTCAGCATAAAGAATTATACTCAGTGGAGATACAACAATCAGTCAAGTTAAATCCAAATATGAAATTAAATTATGAATATAATACCAATAAAAAATTTCCTTTTAAAAATGTACTGTAGGGCATCCCCAAGGATCCAATTTCGATCCCGAACCTATTTACGGTCCCTGACAACATGTTATTAGCGCTAAATTAAATTGTGCACTGTGGGACAATCCCAAGGACCCAATTTCGATCCCAGACCTATTTACGGTCCTGACAACCTTTTCATACGTAGAAAACATTATATCATAATTAAAATCATATATCAAGAATTAACATGGACAAATAACCACAATTGCTTTAAAGTAAACCTCACTTCAAAATCTTGAAATTTTCTTGGAATTAAACTACCGTGTTTTAAACTTTTCCCACGACGTCGTCTAGCAAGAACAATTTAAATAAGCATAATTTAGAATACTAAGTTTGAATTAATAGTTTAAGACTTTTAGAAACTTGATTGGATTTTTGAAAGTAAAGAAATGAGTAATTTGATAAATCTTTATATTGAAGGGTCTAATTACAAAAATTAGAAAGTTTAGGGTCTAGATGATGAACTTAGAGAATATTTTAAATTTAATTTGAAGAATACTAAAATCTTAGGGATGATGAGGGAGTTAAAATGAATTTGAGGACTAACTTAGACTTTTGGCAAAATTTAAGTATTTAAAAATGAATTTTGTCTATTTATAAAAACACCCCCACCCCCAAGTTCATACGTTACCAGGGAAATGATAGAGAGGAAAGGTGGGTGATTTGGAAAATTGGTTTTCATGTTTTGAGGGTTTCCGACCAACATTGAGGCCGGAGAAGGAAGACAAATGAAAAATGACGGTTCGCGCGACAGTGTTCCTGGCGAGAGAGGTAGAATAAAGATTGGACAGTGGGTTTTGGGCAGAATTTCAGTCGTAAATGGACTGCTCTGATCATCTTATTGTCGGAAAAACCATTTTTTTTTTGCGTGTGTCTGTGTGTGTTCAAAGCATTCACATGAAGGGATTGTATAAGAATGAAGTGGACTCGATATTTAGGTGTGCACCCGAGGGGTAGAGCTCACTGCCAAAACTCAAAATTTCTTTTTTTTTTTTCTCCCAACTTTACACACACACACATGCTCGATAGAACACAATGTAATAAAGTCTAGAACGAAAACTGAAAATTGTTGGGAAAAATATAGCTCTTGATTCTGTCAAGAACGATTCAGACTTGAAGTTGGAATTCTAGGGTTGAAGAAACTGGTGCATTGTGTTACTGTGAGATGGATGATATTGTAGATGATGTTGATGATGAAATCAAAGAATTGAATTATTCCAGAATTAAGAATTTACCTGTTGAATATGGTCAAGAATTCTTGTGAAATTGGCAAGAGGAAGAGAAAGCTTGGAGGTGGAGAGAATGACTCTGGTTTTGTTACTGTAGAAAAGCCCTACTACTTGGGCCAACATTGGACATGATACTTGGGCTGATCATGGACTTAAACTTTGGGTTAAAGATGATTGTTGGACTAAGAATAATTTTGGGGATAATTGTATAGATTACTTACTTTAGATAATAAAACTGATTTTTACTACCAAAATAAAAATTTTTGAAAAATACTTCATTGTTACTAAAAAAAATTGAAAAGTATCATAGGTATCATACTGTGATACTAACATATTTGAGAAGTATCAAAAGTATCAGATTGTGATACTTCACGTGATTATGAAGTATTTTTCAGTTTTTATGATTTTATTATAAATAATTTTCAATTTTTATAAAATTTAAGTAAATTTCAATTTGATCCCTAAAAGTAGTGTAATTATGTGAATAGCCCATAATTTTGAATAGATTGATCCAAAAAGGAGTTCTTGAAACAAGAGACTAAGTTTGATAATTGGGCCAAAATAATTTGAATGAAATGAAAGGTGTAAAATTTGACCCTATAAAATATTGAATTTTTAAGATTAAAAATCGTTTTGAATGCTTATATTAAATGTTCCCTAGACAACTCGATGGGCGTAATATAAATTCTATAATTTACAAGGAAAATCGTAGAGACACAAGTTAATTTATAAAATTGACATTTAAAAATTCCGGTCTCTAAGTTTACTTTTCTTTCCAAACCTTACCACACCTTTCATAGGAGCCACTTTAAGGAACACTTTTTCACCAATCTCAAATTGTAGTTCCTGTCGTCTCCGGTCGGCATAAGACTTATGTCTGTCTTGTGCTACTTTAATCCTTTCTCTAATCTTCTCTACAACATTTACAGTCCGTTCCACTATTTCTGGACCCAAAATCCTCTTCTCACCAACTTCATCCCAATGAATTGGTAATCTACACTTTCTGCCATAAAAAGCTTCATATGGTGCTATGCCAATAGTAGCCTGAAAACTATTATTATATGCAAACTCAACCAACGGTAAATGCATTTCCCAGTTACCACCATGGTCTAAAACGCAAGCTCGCAACATATCCTCGAAAGTCTGTATAGTTCTCTCTGACTGTCCATCTATCTGTGGATGATATGCTGTATTAAATTTCAATCTAGTTCCCACAGCTGTCTCCAAGCTTTCCCAGAACTTGAATGTAAATCTGGTATCCCTGTCTGACACTATAGAAACTGCCACACCATGCAATCTTACAATTTCTATGATGTACAACTGAGCATACTGGCCTAAACTGAAAGTCATCTTCACTGGTAGAAAATGAGCAGATTTTGTCAAACGATCAACTATGACCCATATAGCTTGATGACCTTTAGCTGATCTAGGAAGTCCAACGAAAAAATCCATTGCTATGTGTTCTCACTTCCATTATAGGATCTCAAGTCGGTTCAGAAATCTAGACGGATGTTGATGTTCAACTTTAACTTGCTGGAAAGTCATGCACTTCTCAACAAATAAGCCAATCGACCTCTTCATGTTTCTCCACTAATAAAATTTTCGTAGATCCTGGTACATCTCTGTACCTCTTGGGTGTGCAGTATAAGGTGAATAATGTGCTTCCTCTAGAATCTCCTTCCTTAAAGTTTCATCCTTCGGTAGACACAGTCTTCCCTTGAACATGAGAGTATCATCAATTGATACTTCAAAACCTTTAATACTGCCAGCGAGTACCAACCCTTAATCCTACACAAAAATTTATACTTACCCTGAGCCTCTTTAATTTTGTCTCTGAGAGTTGATAGAACAATCAAAGCAGCTATAATTGTAGTTGTACGGCGTGGAGGAGTCAAAACCTCAAGTCTCATGTTGGAAAAATCCTTGATCAACTATTCTTGACTGGTTAGGGCAGCTAACTATCCTTTACTTTTCTGGCTAAGTGCACTGGCAACAACATTGGCCTTGCGGGGTGGTAGTGGATAGTGCAGTCATAATCCTTAACTAACTCCAACCACCTTCTCTGTCTCATATTCAATTCCTTCTGAGTGAAGAAGTATTTGAGACTCTTATGATCTGTGTATATCTCGTACTTACCACCATATAGATAGTGTCGCCATATTTTTAAAGCATGAACTATAGTCGCCAATTCCAAGTCATGTATAGGGTAGTTCTGCTCATGTGGCTTCAATTGTCTAGAGGCATATACAATCACATTTTTGTACACATCCCAAACCCTATTTTGATGCATCACTGTAGATAATAAAACCTTCTGACCCTTCTGGAATAGTTAAAACTGGTGCAGATATCAATTTTTGTTTCAGCTCTTGGAAACTTTTCTCACACTTTTCTATCCACTGAAACGTTACTCCTTTCCTAGTCAACTGTGTCATCGGCACAGCTATTTTTGAAAATCCTTCGATAAACATTCGATAATAGCCAGCCAATCTCAAAAAACTACGAACTTCATTCACATTGGTTGGTGCACTCCAATTAGTGACAACCTCAACCTTGGCTGGATCGACTTCAATACCATACACAGTAACCACATGTCAAAGAAAACCAATCCGATCGAGCCAGATTTCCCACTTCTTGAATTTTGCATACAACATTTCCTGTCGAAGTGTCTGTAACACAATGCTGAGATGTTCCTCATGTTGTTCCTTGAGTAAATCAGGATGTCATCAAGAAAGACAATTAGAAACCGATCAAAGTATGGATGAAATACTTGGTTCATCAAGTCCATGAAGACGGCCGGTTGTCACGCCCCGCAAATGCAATCATAAAATAAATTTATAGTATCCAGTAAATAAAATTTTTAAACTTCATCAAATAAATTTTCTAAACATTTTACCTTTTTGGAGTTGGTGTCGGCGTGGCGCGGTAAGAGCAGGTAGCAATAAATTTAAATATTTAACGTTTTTCTTTTAAAAATTTTTAAATCATAGAATTTTCACAAGTCTACAGAAAGGTAGACCCGCGCTCTAATACCAAACTGTAACGTCCCAAATTCTGTTAACTTGGAACGTTACTAAAGTCCAAAAATCCTGTAAATAAGTATTTTTAATAAATGCCAAAACTGCATAATTTTTTTTTTGTTATTTACAACTATAGCAAATTAGAAACAAAATGTGGAAACATTCTTTAAATAATTTACTTACAACCAAGTGTCAACACCAAGTATAATAAGCAAAGTACCAAAATTTTTAAAAATACTAAAATTCGAGATTTAACTGAAAATGAAATCCAACTATTAAAAATACTTTTTTTCAAAATTTTATAAATTATATGTTATATCATTTAATCAATATTGTCCCGCTCATTGCCCTGCATTGTCGAGCTCCTTAACCAGAAAGGATGGAAATAATGGGGTGAGTATAACGAATTGTAATTAGTGGAGATACAACAATCACTATAGTTAAATCCAAATATGAAATCAAATTATGAATATAATACCAATACAAAATCTCCTTTTAAATTGCACTGTAGGACATCCCCAAGGACCCATTTCAATCTCGGGCCTATTTACAGTCTCTGACAACATGTTATTAACGCTATATAAAATTGTGCACCGTGGGATAACTCCAAGGACCCAATTTCGATTCCGAACCTATTTTAGAAACTTGATTGAACTTTTGAAAATAAAGAAATTAGTAGTTTGATAAATCTTTAAATTGAAAGGTCTACTTACAAAAATTAGATATTTTAGGGCCTAGATGATGAACTTAGAGAATATTTTAAATTTAATTTGAAGAATGCTAAAATTTTAGGGATGATGAGGGAGTTAAAATGAATTTGAGGACTACCTTAGACTTTTGGCAAAATTGAAGTATTTAAAAATGAATTTTTTCTATTTATAAAAACACCCCCACCCACCCCCAATTTCATACATTACCAGTGACATTGTGACATGAGGCACATACATTGGGTGGTGAAAAAGTAAGTGGTGGACTAGTTATTTGAAATGTCTCTCTAGAATTATTCTTTCGAAAATTGGTTTTCATGTTTTGAGGGTTTCCGACTAACATTGAGGCCAGAGGAGGAAGACAAATGGAAATTGACGGTTCGTGCGACAGTGTTCATGGCGAGAGAGGTAGAATAAGATTGGACGGTGGGTTTTTGGGCAGAATTTTGGTGGCGAATTGTAACGACCTGGGTCCCACTTAACGGGCTATCCCGGCCATTAGATGAAGGCATACTATCCCCACTGTACCAACACGAGTCTTTTCGACATGCTTTGTCCTCACTTACACACTCCCCGGAGAAAAATTCCCAGGAGGTCACCCATCCTTGAATTGTTCCAAGTCAAGCACACTTAACTGTGAAGTTTCTAATGATGGACTTCCGAAAAAGAAGGTGCACCTTGTTAGTATGAGTAGTACCTATCATTTCTTTTAAGCTTTCTTAGTGAGGGTATTACATGAATGGACTGCTCCGACCATCTTATTGCCAGAAAAACCATGTTTTTTTGTGTATTCAAAGTATTCACATGAATGGAGTGTATAAGAATGAAGTGGGCTCGATTTTTGGGTGTGAAATCGAGGGGTAAAGCTCATTGCCAAAACTCAAAATTTCGTTTTTTTTTCCCTCCCAGCTTTATACATATATATATATTTTGCTTGATAGAACACAATGTAGTAAAGTCTAGAACGAAAAGCTGAAAATTGTAGGGAAAAATTTACCTATTGATTCTGTCAAGAGCGATTCAGACTTGAAGTTGGAATTCTAGGCTTGAAGAAACTGGTGCAGTGTCTTACTGTGAGATGGATGATATTGTAGATGATATTGATGATGAAATCAAAGAGATGAATTATTCAAGAATTAAGAATTTACTTGTTGAATATGGTCAAAAATTCTTGTGAAATCGGTAGAGGGGGAGAAAGCTTGGAGGTGGAGAGAATGATTTTGGTTTTGTTACCGTAGAAAATCCCTACTACTTGGGCCAACATTGGACATGATACTTAGGATGATCATGGACTTAAACTTTGGGCCAAAGATGATTGTTGGACTAAGAATAATTTGAAGGGGCATTTGCAAAAAATACTCAACTTTTGGTATCATAATTGAAACTTACTTCATTTGAAATAATCACTGAAAAATACTTCATTTTTTTTTTTGAAAAAATACTGTTTTATCTAAGTATCATATTTTGATACTCTAAAAGTATCTTATGATAATTTTAAAGTATCACAACATGATACTTCAAATTTTTGGTATCATAACTTGAAACTTCATCAAATGTTTATGATACTTTGGATGAAATTGCAGTATTACTGTTTGAAACTTTACACTTTTTTTATGATACTTTGTCTCAAAGACATAACCATTGACCACTACCCGCCATCGAACACTGAACCACCGCCATCATATCATAACAACCACACTCCACCACTATAGATTCACAGAAACCGCACCACCACCACCACCACCGCACCACCACTACCTCACATCCACCGCAGAACCTTCAAATCACCCGCCCCACCACCAAACACCAGCAACCCTGCACTGCAACAACTACTGCCTCACGTCCAAGGCACCACCTTCAAATAAACAGCACCACCGTCGCTGAGGTTGATTTATGTGTTTCAGAGGTGATGGAGATTAAACAGGTGGTTCAGTGGCGGTGGGGTCGATGGTGTCGGTGGTTAATGCGGATGGTGGCAGTGGTTTGGTGGTGGTTGATGCTGGTGGTGATGGTGAGTTGGTGTTTGTCACTGGTAGGCAGTTGGGGCAGCTGGGGAAGAAGAAATGTGAAGTAAGGCAGCAGGGGAAGAACACATATTTTTCATTTTTTTCTCCGTTGAACAGTAAAATTCAGTTTTGATATAAAATTTCAATACTTTGTGCAATTATCCCTAATTTTAAATAGATTGATCCAAAAACGAGTTCTTGAAACAAGAGACTAAGTTCGATAATTGGGCCAGAATAATTTGAATAAAATGAAAGGTGTAAAATTCGACCCTATAAAATATTGAATTTTTAAGATTAAAAATCGGTTTGAATGCTTATATTAAATTTTCCGCTAGATAACTCGATGTGAGTAATATAAATTCTAAAATTTACATGTAAAATTGTAATGACACAGGTTAATTTATAAAATTGACATTTAAAAATTCAGGATGCTACACATATGGTCTTCAGTATATAATCATATGATCAAATCCCATATTTTGCCAAATTCCGTATTACTTCATGCAAGGAATTCCCCAACGGTTTTGGCAAGCGAGGAATTATTTATGCTCTTGGTAATTAACTCATGAGTGACAAGGATAGGGACAGTACTAGGCGTGTGCGCTAAGCCAAGAAACCCTTGGTCATTAAGAACGATCTAAAGAAACCAATCTTTGCACGATGATTTAATTCAAGAAAACAAACTTGATGAATGTGAGGAACATGCCAAAACAAAAACATGGTCCCAATGCATTCTTCGTTACATTTATCAGTCGTATAGTAAATAAAATAAATTGATTTATAAATCAGTTTATATATTACATAATTTTTCAAATTTCTTTTTAACCGCACTTTTTCTCTCTCCAATTTTTAATTACTATTTTTTTTATCTCAAAATCATAATTAAATCAGTTTATAAACCAAAAATAATGTTACCAAACAAAGGCTCTAGATCAAATTGCTTAACTAATATTTGCTTAAGGTCCAGTTTGATGTTGTTTATTAAAAGTTCAGTTGAAATGAATAATAATTTTTAAGAGAATATGTGATTAAAAATAGATAATATTTTATAAGTTTATGTGCAATATTATTTTATTAATAAATGTGCAGTTAAAAAAAAGAGAAAAAAATGTAGTTTTTTTTTATAATGAGAATCAAACATTGGCTAAATAAAACTAGTCTCCCACATATGGCGTAATTAATTGTCTGATTTGCCGTCGAATAGCTAGCCATGCATGCAAGGTATTACAATCTGATCAGGCCAAATTAACTAAAATTTAAAGTTTGTAATTACCCGTGACACTTAAGAACACTATCCCGTGATCATTTGGTCGGCCAGGACCCGGGACACGTGCCCTTTAACTAGGCATTTGTCCACTTGTTGAACCTTTTCTGCATGTTATAAGCACAGGTATAATATTGATGTTGAAAACAAAGTTATGAGTTGTTTATAACATAATTAACATGTAAGTTTAATCTATGAATTCGTAAAGTTTTGACGTTAGACATATTATATACCCATGTTTGGTTCGAATAAAAATTTGATTTTAATTAAAGTCAAAAGTCAACCGTCAATTTCAATCACAAATTTTATGAGACCCACAACTTTTCAACCACACATCTTATCACAATTTATAAAAATCTTATTTTAACCTCTACCAAACAAGGGCATAGTTGTAGTTGTCTGTATTGCTTGTTTGTTGTCAGTTGTCACCTTGAGCATTTTGCTTGATTCTCGCGTACGATCTTCGAATCAAAACGTCACTTGAAAGTAGTAATACAAATAAAATCCCGAGTTTGATTTGGTGGTGTGAGCGAAGATATTAGGTTGATGCACCCGTGAACGGTTTACATTATTCTATTGTCGTGCACCAACTATATGCTTCCAAATTCCGTGGCCACAAGTCACTACAAAACAATAGAGAGTCACGAGGCTCATTTATTTACTTTTACATGAAAACCACAAAATTTGATGATCATCACACCACACCCCTCCAAACTCAATGGTCTATCTAACTTTCTCACTCTACACATACATACATTTGGTGTTTATATATATGTGCATTATTGGAATCACATTGTAACATTCTAATAATAGAGAAGTTGCGTCACTTATAACTAAGTGTACTTCGATTTTTCATAAAATAATAATAGTTATTATGCTTTAGTATGAATAATACTACTTCGATTCCATCACTCCATCCGTTGTATCATAGAAGTGTTAAAATTTGAAGTATATAATTTAACCTTTTAATTTAATGCAAAAGATCATAACATATTACTGTCAAAATGTCAATTACCTATCTTAGACCAATTAAAATTTAAGATGCGATTTCAACCGTCGAGAAAATCCGAAAGCACACATGCCAATTCCAATAGACTTATTGTAGGGTCCCATTGGCATGAATCAAGTAGGAATTTAACCTACGAATTCGTCATTTATGAGTTGGATGCTTTAACCATCCAGCGATGGATGCCTCATACATAGTGAATAACCAAAAAGTTATTTCTTGAAAGTTAACGTAGAAAATGTCATATTCTAATGGTAATATTTTAAGTCTAAAAATTGGGTAATAGCTTCTCAATAATGAAATTATGAACTTAAGGAAGAGATAAATGGATGGTAATATAGAAACCTTTTGCTGCATTATAAATTAATCAAGCAGGACCAAAAAAATGAAATAAATAATACAGTTTTCCTTGTTTTATTTGATTACTCTATAGTGTTTTAATGCCATTTTTCTATGTTGGATCTGATAATACAGATACAACCACAAGATTTTTTATTTTTTATGTTGGATCCGAAAAATAGAAAAATAATGGCAACTACATCTTGGAAGTTTGAAGAAAGACGACATATTTGATACATTGAACTAAACAGTAGTATACAACATTACAAAATAGACGAATGTAATAAGAAGTTCGGCAATGCTTAAATTTATCAACTTCGTATATTCGAAGGTGCAAATAGTGAAAACACAATTATCAGAATTAAAAGTGTTGGTGGAATTTGTGAATAGTGACGCCAAAATATATTATAAATCCGTGCCAAAATTTGGACAGAATAACGGCAAGACAAATGCAAATAAACAAGAGAAAAGAAAAGGAGAAAAGTAATAAGCCGAGGCAAGAGTTGTACTCTTTGTCCTTAAGTCGAAATTGCCCCGCAACGGTGCCGACGGAATCCGACAATCGACTCCCAAGATACAACGGCTTCCTTTGTGTTAGTAGCACTCCAAAACACAAGTTCGACGAACCGAATATTGGTTATTGTACTCCAAATATGAAATGAATGAAAAATAATCCAAAAAACAATGTTTATGAATTTGATTGGGAGAGAAATGAGTATAGTATATGTATTGCATATCAATTGTTTTTCAAATAGGACACCAAAAGGGTCCTATTTATAGAGTATGAAGGGTTGTGGACGGAATGGTTCAAGCCAAACCATGCAACCCTTCCAAAAGATGCACCAATTCCAAAAGGTACATTTTCTCGGACAACCGTGCGACCGCACGGCTTTAGCGAAAACCGGAAAATAAAAACGACGTGTGGTCGCACGGTTCTTAACACCGTGCGACCGCACGGGCAAAAATCCGAATTATATTTTGTCCGTTTCCGCAATTTCTCATTCATCCGATATTGGTTTTCGAGATGCCAAATATACCCTTCAATACATGTAGAGAAATCAAAATTCTCTTTCGGGGGCGTTGCCCCCTCGACCCCCGCGACCTGACCGGGCAGGTCGAACCCCGTTTGTGCGCCCCGAAGCGGCAAACATAATTTTGCCTAAACGGATTGGGTCGGATTTTGAGTATTTAGCCGAAGTCAACACGAAGTCACTTTAATCGATTTTAAACTCTCGAAACTTTAATCGATTTTATTATTCAATATCCAACAATAAGTAGAAGCTTACCGCTAAATTTGACACAAAAATGGCACTCCTGGAGCTCATTGTTTTCTCAAAGGTATTCCAATTGAAAATGAGATACAGAAAACGATGTGCGAATCGACCAGAACGCGACACTTGTCGACTTTCTATACGAGAACTTATCATCTTGGACCTTTTGAGCATTTTTTGGTATAAAGTATAGCTTCTACTTATGGTTTCTTGCCACCACATTCTTAAGCTGTCTATATTAGTTTTCACAATAAATTTCCAAAAGTTGGAATTTTCCAATGAAGAATCATCATTCCTTTATAATGCTTTTATGCATTGCTATGCTTATAATTTGTCAGAATTTAGGCAATGTGGAAGGGAGATATCATTTTCACAAGAAGGAAAAGAGCAAAACTTCAAATACAGTTTCCCCTGCCAATGCACCAAGTCCTGAGGACCCTATTTCCCAACCTCCTGATTATTCTCCACCAGTTCCTTCTGACCCAAGCTACGCTCCTGCCCCTTCCGACACGAATGATCCAGGAAACTCGACCGCCAACTGCATTTTCGACGTTAGGTCTTTCGGGGCGGTCGGTGATGGTGACAACGACGACACTGCGGCCTTCCGGGCTGCTTGGAAGGAAGCCTGTCAAGTGGAAACAGGTGTTGTCTTGGTTCCATCAGATGGCACTTTCATGATCACTTCAACAATTTTTTCTGGCCCTTGTAAATCAGGACTAGTTTTCCAAGTAAGTTGAACCTAAAATTTGTGACTAACATGAAATTTCATAAGTGTTTGGTAAATGGTTTAATTTTCCAAATCACTTTTTAATCACACACATTTTTTCTCTAATTTTGAACCATATATTTTACCTCACAATTATAAATAAACCAATTTATAAACCATTACAGTGTTACCAAATAAAGGCATTACGTTAGAAGTTCACTAACAATTTCGAGTTTTTGAATGTGTGAAGTTGGACGGGGTACTAATGCCGCCTAATGGACCGGATTGCTGGCCAAAATCAGATAGCAGTAAGCAATGGCTAGTGTTTTATCGGCTAGATGACATGACTCTCACCGGTATCGGAACAATTGAAGGCAATGGCCAAAAGTGGTGGGATCTTCCTTGCAAACCTCACAAGGTAAATATATTGATTCTACTTGGCATTATAATTAACGATTTTCAATCACAAGAAATGCTACTAATCGAGGAAAGATTCCAACTTCAGGGCCCTAGTGGATCGACGTTGCCTGGACCATGTGAAAGCCCTACAGTAAGTATAAATAGTCCTTGTTTGATAGAGATTAAAATCAGATTCTTAGCGAATTTTGAAAAAAGTTGATGAAATGTGTGGTTAAAAAATTGTAGGATTCATGAAATATATGATTGATATTAATTGTTGACTTTGACTTTAATAAAAATTTGATTTTTAATTAGAAATAAACAGGCATGCACGTAGTGTCAATTATTTGAGTCAAAATCCAACAGTAAGTAATAATTTCTTGATGCCTTTTTCCCAGTTGATTCGATTCTTCATGAGCTCCAATTTAGTGGTCACGGGTTTGCGAATCCAAAACAGTCCTCAGTTTCACATGAAATTCGATGGCTGTCGAGGAGTACACATCGATAAGTTGTCCATCTCTTCGCCTAAGTTGAGCCCGAACACGGATGGAATTCACATTGAGAACACAAAATCAGTTGGAATATACAACTCAGTGATCGGAAATGGTAGCGAATACTGTTAAATTCAAGATTTATTTCAATAATCAAATTAAATTGTTTTATGCAATTAAATTGGGATTTTTTTTTTTTTTTTTGTTTTTTGATGAAATAAAATAGGAGACGATTGCATCTCAATTGGAACTGGTTGTTCAGATGTTGATATAGATGCCGTTACATGTGGACCAAGTCACGGTATCAGGTATTGTACATCTCTTCTTCCAGTTTTATTTTTTAATGAAACAATCAAAAAGTTGATAAAAATATGATTTTTAATAGATTTTGATAAAAAATAATGAAATATACGATTGAAAAGTTGTGAGCTCCATAAAAGTTGAGGTTAAAATTAAATATTGACTTTGAATTAAATTAAAATCTAAAAACATGCCAAACATGATATCTAAATCGAGTGTTGTTACGCAGCATTGGGAGTTTAGGAGTGGAAAATTCCCGCGCTTGCGTTTCCAACATTACTGTTCGCAATGCAATGATAAAAGACTCCGATAACGGACTGAGAATCAAGACATGGCAAGGAGGGTCGGGATCAGTGACGGGCATCTGGTTCGAGAATATCCAGATGGAAAATGTTAGAAATTGCCTTATTGTTGATCAGTACTATTGCTTATCGAAAGCTTGTCGGAACCAAACCTCGGCTGTTTACTTGATGGATGTGACGTACAAAAACATAAAGGGAACTTATGATGTAAAAAGTCCTCCAATACATTTCGCATGTAGTGACAGTGTTGCCTGCACGAACATTACAATGTCGGAAGTCGAGTTGCTACCGTATGAAGGTGTATTAGTCGACGAACCTTTTTGCTGGAACGCATACGGTACTCAAGAGACGTTAACTATACCTCCAATCGATTGTTTACAAGAGGGAATGCCCCGGTTACTCGCGGAGAATTCCTTATATAACTGTTGAAAAGAATTCCAAGAATTGGTCATTTTTATATTGCTAGCTAGAATACTGTATAGATTCATTCCATCCCATCGGGATTATTTCCCTTATCGTGTGATGAAAATGTACAACGTTATTCGAAGTGTGATTTTCGAATATTTTCAGCATCTCCGGACCTTTCTTGAAGCTTATCTAAACATCAACAAATATTATCATGTTTACAAGCAGGGCCAAAAAATTGAGCTGGGCAACATTTAATAATTATTATTATTATTATTATTTTTTTAAAGGTAAGGACTTTTGAAGAATTGCCCAAAATGAGGAGGGCCATGTCCTAGTTGGTCCCCACCTAGTTCCGCCCCTGTAATGGCAAGCTAATCAAAATTATCAGAATGCAAACTAGAGATCCTTTCTTTCAAGCAAGATAAGACTTTTGGATTTAGAAGAGACGAAATCGTCCAGTCAAGCATTAGAGATCTTGAGTTATATAAATATTGCTTATTGCTTAAACAAAAGGCAGGACAACGTGCTAAAACTTGCACTATAGAAGAAAAATGTCAAGAGCAACGTATGTTTGGTAATAACATTGGATTGTTTCTTTCAAGTCTAAAAAGGCAAAAATAAAGGACCATTTGGATACAATTTATAAACTTCGTGGGACCCACTATTATCTCTTACTATTCCTTTTTATAATTTGTGAAACTAGGTGAAATATTTTTAAACAACACATTTCCCAAAACTATTTTTATTCACACACATTTCCCGAAATTACTTTTCAACCACATATTTTAATTCGTAAACATCATATTTGGTTTCAAATGATTTGCTAATCTATGTTGTTTAATCTTGATTACTTGTGTGTTTTGCAAGATTTTACACTACAAATTGGTATTAAAACTTCGTTGGCGTGATTGGTTGAATTTGGAATCAATTCTTGAACTCTCTCATTGAGTTTCTAGTTCCCTGTTTTCCAGTTTTATACTGTTTGAAAAGAATTTTTTTGAAATGAATAGTGATTTTGGAGAATGGATGATTAGTGTTGGCAACGGGACGGATTGGGGCCGGATCTGCCCCGCCCTGAATATTTTTGCTCCGATCCGGATCCGCCCCGCGATCTGTCAAATTTCGGTTCGGGTCGGGGCGGATCGGTGGTCCACCGATCCGCCGAATTTTTATTTTTTAATTTTTTAAAATTTTTTTAAATATATTTTAAATTAAATATTTTTAAAAAAAATTAGAAATTTTTTTTTATTAAAATATTTTTTATTTTATTGAAACGAGACGTATAGAGGCCGATTCGCCGATTCAACGGATCTAGTTTTTTTGCCATCAATTATTGGAATTATTTCTTCAAATGAAGAACATGAAAAATGTATTTTCTTTAAAATGTAAATATTGCAGATTATTCTCAGAAATTAAAGTTTGCTACAAAATTTACATATTAATTTTTATACATGATAAAAAAATTATATTAAAAAAAATGTCGGATCGCGGATCGGGGCGGATCAAATCAGCCCCGATCCAAATTCGCTCAGTGAATTTTCGGATAGGGGCGGATCACATAAATTTCGATCCGTCGATCCACGGATCGGGATTTTTTCGGATCGGATCGGATCGGATCGGGTCGAGGATCGACGGGACGGATCGGATTTTTTTGCCATCTCCAGGATGATTGTAATTTGGTTGAAAAGTCAAATATTGTGGACTTAACTTTTAATGGATGATTGAGATTGAGTACTGTAGAAAAAAGAGAAATTTTTAATGTAAACCAAACGAGGGCTTAATTAGATAAAAACCTTTTACTGCTGAAATTATTTCCTTCAGTTACTTTTTCAGATTCTTAGTTACTGAAAACTTCTATAGTTAATTGATATTCTTATCTTGCATTTTGCAGTTTAGGTTCTGTTGGAAGCTATTCGTGCTTGGTACTATTTTTTGCTTCAAAAGATAGCTAATTGCAAAGCACACAAATAAATAAATAATTTCGCATCACTCTATATTATGGACACAGAAAAGTCCACTCAGCTGAATTGGCTGATCACTTTTAAATTTCAGTAATAGCAGGTCATTGTGTGGGATGACCATTAAGCTTGCAGTTGTCTGTTGCTAGTTTTAGGGATTACTTGCTATTACCTGTGATTTGATATTATTGTTTGCATCCTTTCAATATATCTTGGTGATTATTTGTTTCTTGTTGCATTGAATTAGAAATGTTACGTGGACTTTACCCGTGTTGAAAATTCTCTTGACATAAGATCTTTTGAGTCTCATGGAATCTTGAGAATCTAGAGCAAAGTAAATTCCGAACATTTTAGGATTCTCTGTGTAATTCTTTGTGGGTTGCTTATTTTGAAAATATGTCTGCACATTATTTTAACTTGAGTGTCGTTAATGGAAAAAGTGATTTTTATATATGATAACATAAAATGAAAGATATTTTGGTACAGCAAAATGTTTCAAAAGCAATTGATAATTCTTTTATTTTTTTGCTACGGTGTCTGATGAATAGAAAAATGAATTTGATGAACTTTCTTATACTTCTATTATCTTACATTTATTTGATAGAGTTTTACGAAAAATTGGTAAACAAAATACCACTAAATCTCTTTGGAAAAAGTTAGAAAAACTTTATTTAACACAGTTTACCACGAACAAATTTTTCTTACTTGAAAGTTTTTTTCAGTTTAAAAATTGATCATTCAAAGGAATTAGATGACAATCTTGATATTTTCAATAAACTTGTGCAAGATATCACAAAATTGAATTTTTTTTAAACCTTGTGAGGAAATTGAAATGTGTATTGTTGAATTCAAATTGATGTTTAAAGACAAGTCATATTATGTTTAGAAGGACAAGCTAAAGTTTGGACTTCAAGGAAAGTTGTAATATAGAACAAGGTCAAATTGAGCAAGTTAATCAAGATCTTAAAAGCTATATTTAAAGTGTCATGAAATATTTGTGCAATGATCAAATTTGAGATTATAAACAAAAACTTAATGTGAAGTAATTAATTTAAGTTATTTCATGATATGTAGATCGATATTACGATTGTATTTAGAATTAAGGTACGGTTAAATATTTTTTTGGGTAAAAAATTTATTTTATTTTACTTTATTTGTTACTTTTAGGGTTTTCATCCTAACCCAACAGTATGTTAGAAAGAAAAAAGTTGACCGCATGGGAAAGTTGCTGTTTGCTGTGGTCAATCGTGGGTTTGATCACGGTCAAACTTAAAAAAAGTTTAAAAAATTTGAAAAACATGAAAGTAAAGTAAAAATTAATTGTCTGATTTGCCGTCGGAAAACTAGCCATGCATGCAAGTTATTACAATCTGATCAGCCAAATGAACTAAAATTTAAAGTTCGTAATTACCCGTGACACTTAAGAACACTATCCCGTGATCATTTGGTCGGCCAGGACCCGGGACACGTGCCCTTTAGCTAGGCATTTGTCCACTTGTTGAACCTTTTTCTGCATGTAAGCACAGGTAAACTATTGATGTCGAAAACAAAGTTGTGTTGTTTATTATAACATGTAAGAGTTTAATCTATGAATTCGTAAAGTTTTGACGCTAGTCATATTATATACCCGTGTTTGGTACGAATACAAATTTGATTTTAATTAAAGTCAAAAGTCAATCGTTAATCTCAATCACAAATTTTATGAGACCCACAACTTTTTAAATACACATTTTATCACATTTTATAAAAATCTTATTGTAACCTCTATCAAACAAGAACATAATTGTAGTCGTCTGTATTGCTTGTTTGTCGTCGCCTTGAGCATTCTGCTTGATTCTCGCGTACGATAATCGAATCAAAACGTCACTTGAAAGTAGTAATATAAATAAAATCTCGAGTTTGATTTGGTGGTGTGAGTGAACATATTAGGTTGATGCACCCGTGAATGGTTTACATTATTCTATTGTCGTGCACCAACTATATGCTTCCAAATTCCGTGGCCACAAGTGATCACTACAAAACAATAAAGAGTCACAAGGCTCATTTATTTACTTTTACATGAAAACCACAAAATTTGATGATCATCACACCACACCCCTCCAAACTCAATGGTCTATCTAACTTTCTCACTCTACACATACATACATTTGGTGTTTATATATATATGTGCATTATTGGAATCACATTGTAACATTCTAATAATAGAGAAGTTGCGTCACTTATAACTAAGTGTACTTCGGTTTTTCATATAATAATAATAGTTAATTATTATGCTTTAGTATGAATAATACTACTTCGATTTCATCACTCCATCCGTTGTATCATAGAAGTATTAAAATTTGAAGTATATAATTTAACCTTTTAATTTATAAATGCAAAAGATCATAACATATTACTGTCAAAATGTCGATTACCTATCTTAGACCAAATAAAATTTAAGATGCGATTTCAACCGTCGAGAAAATCCGAAATCACACATGCCAATTCCAATAGACTTATTGAAGGGTCCCATTGGCATGCATCAAATAGGAATTTAATCTACGAATTCATCAATTATGAGTTGGATGCTTTAACCATCCAACCATGGATGCTTAGCGGTGATCCACATACATAGTGAATAACCAAAAAGTTAATTCTTGAAAGTTAATATTGAAAATGTCACATTCTAATGGTAATATTGTATGGCTAAAAATTGGGTAATAGCATCTCAATAATGAAATTATGAACATAAGGAAGAGATAAATGGATAGTACTATAGAAACCTTTTGGTGCATTATAAATTAATCAAGCAGGACCAAAAAAATGAAATAAATAATACAATTTTCCTTGTTTTATTTGATTACCCTATAGTGTTTTAATGCCATTTTTCTATGTTGGATCTGATAATACAGATACAGCCACAAGATTTATTTTTTTATGTTGGATCCGAAAAACAGAAAAATAATGGCAACTAAATCTTGGAAGTTTGAAGAAAGATGACATATTTGATACATTGAACTAAACAAAAGTGTACAACATTACAAAACAGACGAATGCAATAAGAAGTTCGGCAATGCTTAAATTTATCAACTTCGTATATTCGAAGGTGCAAATAGTGAAAACACAATTATCAGAATTAAAAGTAGAAGCTTACCGTCAAATTTGACACAGAAACGGCACTCCTGGAGCTCATTGTTTTCTCGAAGGTATTCCAATTGAAAATGAGATACAGAAAACGATGTGCGAATCAACCAGAATGCGACACTTGTCGACTTTCTGTACTAGAACTTATCGTCTTGGACCTTTTGAGCTTTTTTTGGTATAAAGTATAGCTTCTACTTATGGTTTCTTGCCACCACATTCTCAAGCTCTCTATATTAGTTTTCACAATAAAATTTCCAAAAGTTGGAATTTTCCAATGAAGAATCATCATTCCTTTATAATGCTTTTATGCATTGCTATGCTTATAATTTGTCAGAATTTAGGCAATGTGGAAGGGAGATATCATTTTCACAAGAAGGAAAAGAGCACAACTTCAAATATAGTTTCCCCTGCCTATGCACCAAGTCCTGAGGACCATATTTCCCTACCTCCTGATTATTCTCCACCAGTTCCTTCTGACCCGAGCTACTCTCATGCCCCGTCTGACATGAACGATCCAGGAAACTTGATCGCCAACTGCATTTTCGACGTTAGGTCTTTCGGGGCGGTCGGTGATGGTGACAACGACGACACTGCTGCCTTCCGGGCTGCTTGGAAGGAAGCCTGTCAAGTGGAATCAGGTGTTGTCTTCGTTCCATCAAAAGGCACTTTCATGATCACTTCAACAATTTTTTCTGGCCCTTGTAAATCACGACTTGTTTTCCAAGTAAGTTGAACCTAAAATTTGTGACTAACATGAAATTTCGGAAGTGTGTGGTAAATGTGTTATAAATCGGTTTATAAACTACATAATTTCTCAAATCACTTTTTAACCACACATATTTTTCTCCAATTTTTGATCATATATTTTATCTCACAATTATAAATAAATCAGTTTATAAACCGTTACAGTGTTACTAAACAAAGGCGCGTTAGAAGTTTACTAACAATTTCGAGTTTTTCAATGTGCGAAGTTGGACGGGGAATGTTGCCTAATGGACCGGATTGCTGGCCAAAATCAGATAGCAGTAAGCAATGGCTAGTGTTTTATCGGCTGGATGATATGACTCTCACCGGTACCGGAACAATTGAAGGCAATGGCCAAAAGTGGTGGGATCTTCCTTGCAAACCTCACAAGGTAAATATATTGATTCTACTTGGCATTATAATGAACGATTTTCGATCACGAGAAATGCCACCAATCGAGGAAAGATTCCAACTTCAGGGCCTTGGTGGATCAACACTGCCCGGACTATGTGAAAGCCTATAGTAAGTATAAATAGTCCTCGTTTGATAGAGATTAAAATCAGATTTTTGGCGGATTTTGATAAAAGTTGATGAAATGTGTAATTAAAAAATTGTAGGATTCATGAAATATATGATTGTGATTAATTGTTGACTTTGATTTTAATAAAAAATTGATTTTTAATCAAAAACAAACAGACACGCAAATTCTGTCAATAATTTGAGTAAAAACCCAACAGTATGTAATAATTTCTTGATGCCTTTTCCCAGTTGATTCGATTCTTCATGAGCTCCAATTTAGTGGTCTCGGGTTTGCGAATCCAAAACAGCCCTCAGTTTCACATGTAATTGTTGGGTGAATTTGTGAATAGTGACGTCAAATAAGTAGAATGAAATATTTGTAAATCCGTGTCGAAATTTGGACAGAGTAACGGCAAGGAAAATACAAAATAGAAGAAGAAGAAAAGAGGGATAACGCCGAGGCAAGAGTTGAACTCTTTGTCCTTAAGTCGAATTTGCCCCGCAACGGTGCTTACGGATAACGGCAATCGACTCCCAAGATACAACGGTAACACTTGTGTTTGTAGCACTCCAAAACACAAGTACAACGAACTAAAATAAGGCTTACGTACTCCAAAGATGAAATGAAGAAAATCAAAATAACAAATGCAATGATTTTGATTTTGGAGACAAGTGAGGAAGAGAGGTGTTTTTGCATATCAAAAGTGAGGAATAGGACACCCAAAGGGTCCTATATATAGATCATCAAAGGGTGTGGACGAAATGGTTTGAGGCCAAACCTGCACCATTTCCAAACAATGCACCTTTATGAAAAGGTGTCACTTGGCCGGATAACCGTGCGGCCGCACGGTTATAGACCGTGCGGTCGCACGGTTTTAGTCAAAAAAACCGGGATTAAAAATTGACGTGTGGTCGCACGGTCAAACTTTTGACCTGATTTTTGTCATTTTCCGTAATTTCTCATTCATCCGATATTGGTTTTCGAAATGTCAAATATACACTTCAATACATACAGAGAAATCAAAATTCTCTTTCGGGGGCGTTGCCCGTTTGTGCGCCCCCGAAGCGGCGAAGTGGCAAACAATTTTTCCTAAATGGATTGAGTCGAGCTTTTGAGTATTTGGCCGAAGTCGACACGAAGTCACTTTAATTGATTTTCAATTCTCGATTTATTAACCAATATCCAACAGTAATTCGATGGCTATCGAGGAATACACATGGATAAGTTGTCCATCTCTTCGCCTAAGTTGAGACCGAACACGGATGGAATTCACATTGAGAACACAAAATCAGTCGGAATATACAACTCAGTGATTGGAAATCACGGTATCAGGTATTGTACATCTCTGCTCCCAGTTTTATTTTTTTATAGAAACAATAAAAAAGTTGATAAAAGTATGATTTTTAGCAGATTTTGATAAAAGTTAATGAGATGTGCGGTCGAAAAGTTGTGGATTTCATAAAAGTTGCGGTTAAAATTAAATGTTGACTTTGAATTAAATTAAAATCTAAAAACATACCAAACATGATATCTAATTCGAGTGTTCTTACGCAGCATTGGGAGTTTATGGGTGCAAAATTCCCGCGCTTGCGTTTCCAACATTACAGTTCGCAATGCAATGATAAAAGACTCCGACAACGGACTGAGAATCAAGACATGGCAAGGAGGGTCGGGATCAGTGACGGGCATCTGGTTCGAGAATATCCAGATGGAAAATGTTAGAAACTGCCTTATTGTTGATCAGTACTATTGCTTATCAAAAGCTTGTCGGAACCAAACCTCGGCTGTTTACTTGATGGATGTGACGTACAAAAACATAAAGGGAACTTATGATGTAAAAAGTCCTCCAATACATTTCGCCTGTAGTGACACTGTCGCCTGCACGAACATTACAATGTCGGAAGTCGAGTTGCTACCGTATGAAGGTGTATTAGTCGACGACCCTCTTTGCTGGAACGCATACGGTACTCAAGAGACGTTAACTATACCTCCAATCGATTGTTTACAAGAGGGAATGCCCCAGTCACTCACGGAGAATTCCTTATATGACTGTTGAAAAGAATTTCAAGAATTGGTCATTTTTCTAGTGATAGCTAGAATACTCTATAGATTCATGCCATCCCATTGGGATTATTACCCTTATCGTGTGATGAAAATGTACAACGTTATTCGAAGTGCACTTTTCGAATATTTTCTGCATCTCTAGACCTTTCTTGTAGCTTATCTGAACATCAACAACTATTATCATGTTGGCAAGCTAATAAAAATTATCAGAATGCAAACTAGAGATCCTTTGTCATCAAATCAAGCAAGATTTACTTCTGGATTTTGAAGAGACGAAATCGTCTAGTCAAGCATTTGAGATCTTAGGTTCTATAAATATTTGTGACGCTCCGAGTTTCATGAAACTCGGAACGCCACTTCTTTCTTTTGAAACTAATTTTCAAAATCAAATTTATTGCGGAAAAATAATTAAATTCTCAACACAATCACATTTATTGACTTTAAGTTGTGACGAATATTCAAATAAAATGAATAACTTGGTGAAATTCATAAAATTTTATATTCCAAAGAATATGAAATAATGTAGTTTATAAAAAAAAACACAACTTTAAAATATTTTCTATTTAATGATTTGCCATTCTTGCCTATCATTCGCCACCGTCTCCGAAATCTGCAAAATTAATTAAAACAACGGGTGAGCATTTCAAAAAGAAATACTCAGTAGATTCATCTCCAATAATTAATTTACAGAATAATTGACACGAAATTATGCAAATAATACAGTGACATTCTCAAATTCTCATCATAAGCATCACATAAGGAGTGCAAATAAACATATTCTCTTCTCATGCAATAAAGCATATAAGTTATGACAAGCATAACATAATTCTCAATTTATCTCATAAGAGATATTTTCGCCTATTCTCATGCAATTAAGCATATAATCACGTAAATCCACATAAAGACATGCAATTATAATCTAAACTAATTAGTGGGGGCGAATCTACCTCAAATTTAACGAGTTCACAAAAGTGGAGCGGGAAAAACACGTCAATCTTTTAGTTCTCCAAATGATTCGTCCAGCCACGAGAACATTAATTTAATATAGTACTTTGAAAATTGAAAGGTTGAAGTGACAAAATAAAGTTTAGGGAATAAATTTAAATTTTAAAGAATATTGGAAATTTAACAGTTTAGGGGCTAAAATGGACTCTTTGAAAATAATGAACTGAAGGTAAGAGCTAAGAAATTGAGGGACTGATTTGGTGAAATCCTGAAACTTTTGGATTTTGAATTTAAATATTTAAAATAAAAAGGACTGAAATAATGAAACTTTAAAATAGGGCTGAAATAAGAAACTTTAAAACTGAAATAAATGAGTTTGAAAACTATTTTAAATATCTTGGGGGCTAACTAATTTATACTTCGAAACAATTGGGATGAGATAAATGATTTGCAAAACTTTAGAACTGAATAGAATATTTCAAAAACTACAGGGACTGAGTAATAATGTATCAAAAATCAATGGACTGAAAAAGAAAACTTTGGGGCTGAAATTAAAAGGATTTTAAATCTATAGGGACCAAGTTAAATGAGTTTAAAAACTTGAGGGCTAATTAGTAAAGATCTTTTAAAACAATGGCTGAACTTTAACACTTTTAAAACATAGCAAGAGCTAAAATAAATTCTTTTAAAATTTAGGGACCGAAATAACAACTTTGGAAAGTTGGGGACAATGGGGTCAATTTTGAAATATCAATTTTATTATTAAAAACCAAATCAAAACTCTCTCTCTCTCCCTCCCCCCCCCCCCTCCCTCTGCATTCAACCAAACAGAGAGGAGGGTTGGTGAATTTCGTTTGGAGCTCGACTGCGTGTAGATTCTGATAATGAGTGCAGTTATAATGGCTGAACGTATTAGTGTTGGACTTGAATTGAAATTGCATGGTTTTATCAGATAATCGTGAGTTGGGAGATGATAAAGTTAAATCAGGATTAAGCAAAAATAATTTTCAGGATAATTATGAAATAAATTTGGATAATTTCGAATCTTGAAAAGAAATTAAGCTGAAATTTAATTTTGGATGAGAATTGGATTTTAAGAATTTGAATTTTAAATTTTTGGGATTTTTTTTAAAAATAAAATAAAATAATGATTTTGGAATATTTTTAATAAAATTTGGAATTTGATTACGATTAAAATAAATTTTAATTTTTTCTAAATAATTGGCTAGACAAATATTCTTTAAAAAAACAAATGAGATAAGTCATAGCGACACGTCTTTGTTTTATTTAAAGTATCAAAAAACTCCCGGTCACTACAATATTGCTTAAACAAAAGGCAGGACAACGTGCTAAAATTTGCACTATAGAAGAAAATTTTCAAGACCAACGTATGTTTGGTAATAACATTGGATTGTTTCTTTCAAGTCAAAAAGGCTAAAATAAAGGACCATTTGGATACAATTTAAAAACTTCGTGGGACCCACTATTATCTCTTACTATTCCTTTTTATAATTTGTGAAACCAGGCGATATGTTTTTAAACAACATATTTCCCAAAACTATTTTTATTCACACACATTTCCCAAAACCACATATTTTAATTCGAAAACATCATATTTGGTTTCAAATGTTTTGCTAATCTATATTGTTTAATCTTGATTACTTGTGCATTTTGCAAGATTTTACACTACAAATTGGTATTAGAACTTCGTTGGCGTGATCGGTTGATTTTGGAATCAATTCTTGAACTCTCTCATTGAGTTTCTAGTTCCCTATTTTCCAGTTTTAATTAACTAAAAACTTTTTACTGCTGAAATTATTTCCTTCAGTTACTTTTTCAGATTCTTAGTTCCTGAAAACTGCTATAGTTATTTGATATTCTTATCTTGAATTTTGCAGTTTAGGTTCTATTGGAAGCTATTCGTGCTTGGTACTGTTTTTTGCTTCAAAAGATTGCTAATTGCGAAGCACACAAATAAATAAATAATTTCGCATCACTCCTATATTATGGACATAGAAAAGTCCACTTTCATGAATCTGCTGATCACTTTTAAATTCAAGTAATAGAAGATCATCGTGTGAGGTGACCATTAAGCTTACGGTTGCCTGTTGCTAATTTTAGGGATTACTTGTTATTACATGTGATTTGATATTACTGTTTGCATCCTTTCAATATATCTTGGTGATTATTTGTTTTTTGTTTCATTGATATTAGAAATGTTAAGTGGACTTTACCTGTGTTGAAACTTCTCTTGACATGAGATCCTTTGAGTCTCATGGAATCTTGAGAATCTAGAACAAAGTATATTGCGGACATTTTAGGAATCTTTGTGTAATTCTTTGTGAGTTGCTTATTTTGTAAATATGTCTGCACATCATTTTAACTTGAGTATCGTTAATGGAAAAGTGATTTTTATACATGGTAACATAAAATGAAAGGTATTTTGGTACGGCAAAATGTTTCAAAAGCAATTGATAATTCTTTTTTTTTTTTTTTTTTTGCTATGGTGTCCGATGAACAGAAAAATGAATTTGATGAACTTTCTTAAACTTCTATTATCTTGCATTTATTTGATAGAGTTTTATGAAAAATTGGTAAACAAGATGAAGCTCTTTGGAAAAAGTTGGAAAAACTTTATTTAACACAGTTCACCCAGACTTTTCTTACTTGAAAGTTTTTTCAGATTCAAAATTGATTCTTCAAAGGAATTAGTTAAGAATCTTGATGTTTTCAATAAACTTGTGCAAGATATCACAAAATTGAATTTTTTAAAACCTTGTGAGGAAATTGAAATGTGTATTGTTGAATCCGAATTGATGGATAAAGACAAGTCATATTATGTTTATTACGAATAAAGAACCAGAGAGAATAATAGACTTGTATATTCAACTGTGTGAAACTTTACAATGGTCCGTCCCTTTTATATTCGCTATGCTATAAATTTAATATACATAATATATAAAATATATGGTATAGTATGTTCTAATATATTCTAACACCCCCCTCAAACTGAAGATGGGAGCGAAGATACCAGCTTTACTTTGCAAACCAAATCACGATGACGTCCAGGGGGATGTGCCTTGGTAAACATGTCAGCAAGCTGATCATCAGAAGAAACATGACACAACTGAAAAGTTCCTTGCTTGAGACGATGATTAATGAAATGACAATTTATCTCAATGTGCTTCGTGCGCTCATGAAAGACATCATCATGGGAAATCTGTATAGCAATAGTATTGTCACAATGGAGAGAAGAGTTGTCAGTAAAGGAAACACCCATATCTTTGAGTAATCATTGAATCCATAACAATTCAGAGGTGGTGTCAGCCATGGCTCGGTATTCTGATTCTGTACTAGAGCGAGAGACAACTGACTATTTCTTACTTCTCCAAGAGATAAGAGACGTTCCAAGAAGGAAACAATAGCAAGTAGTAGAGCAACGATCGGTAGGATCTCCTGCCTAATCAGCGTCAAAATATGCCTGGAGAGTCAATGGAGAGTGGGCAGAAAAGTGAATCCCATGAAATAAAGTCCCCTTTACATATCGAAGGATCCGAAGAACAACATCATAGTGAGTGGAACGAGGAGAATACATAAACTGACTAACCAAGGCAACTGCATAAAAGATATCAGAACGAGTCACCGTCAGGTAAATGAGACTTCCAACCAACTGCCGATAAAGAGTGGCATAAGCTAAGATTGTTCTGTCCCCCGGTAGAAGCTTAACATTTGTCTCTAAAGAGCTATCTATGAGCTTATTATCTGTCAGTTTAGCATGCGATAACAACTCAGACGCATACTTAGCCTGTGAAAGATAATAACCATCTGAGCAGGTTAAGTCCTCTAGACCCAAGAAATAACAGAGCAAACCTAAACCCTTCATTTCGAACTGGTGACTAAGAAACCGCTGAAGTGCCTGGATGCCATGAAGATCATCACCCGTGATAATTATATCATCAACATAAAGTAGAAGGAGGACAATACCAGATCCAGACTGCCAAATAAATAGAGCGGAATCATATGCACTGGGAGTAAAGCCCTGCTGAGCCAACACAGAACTGAACTTGGAAAACCAAGAGCAAGGAGACTGCTTGAGACCATAAAGTGGCTTACAAAGGCGACAAACCTTCTGAGGTGGATGCTCAAATCCTGAAGGAGGTTTGAGATAGATTTCTTCATCTAGATCACCGTTAAGAAATGCATTCTTAACATCCATTTGAAATAATTTCCCGTGCCAAGCAGCTGCGACAACAAGTAAACAACGAAAAGAAGTAAGGCGAGCGACATGTGCAAAAGTCTCCTCATAGTCAATACCATACTCCTGAGTGAAACCTCGTGCCACGAGTCGAGCTTTGTAACTCTCAAATGACCCATCAACCCTGTCTTAATCTTGTATACCCACTTACATCCTATTGCAGACTTACCAAGAGGCAAATCAACCAGGTCCCATGTATGAGTATTGAGGAGAGCCTGTAGTTCATCAGACTTAGCTTTTTGCCAAAGAGGGTCAGAACTAGCCTCTCGATAAGTGTGAGGTTCATGAAGAGTGACAATAGTAGAATAACAATGATAATCACTAAGATGAGTAGGAAGGGTAGTTACTCTAGTAGACCAACAATTTTTTGGAGTGGTAGTGAACTCGGAAGCAACGACAGGATCAACAGACAGTGCGGACTCGAGAGGAACGAGCGATGACTGGTCACTGGATGAGCTTTCAACACCTGCATCAGACACTAAAGAAAATTCTATATTGGGATCAGAAAAGATAGTAGACGGAGACGGGGATTGTGATGGAAAAGAGTGTATAGTGGTGAATGGTTTATGTTCCCAAAACTGAACATGACGAGAGATGCGAAGTCGATTAGCAACAGGGTCATAACATCGATAACCTTTGTGTTCCATGCCATAACCAACGAAACAACAGAGACGAGAACATGATTCAAAGCAGGCACAACAAAAACTTTTAATAGAGAATAATTTGGTACCTTTTCATAAAGGAGCTCATGAAGAGACTGATTAGATATGGTCGGGGAGGGGACTCGATTGATCATGTATACAGCCGTGAGAGTAGCTTCTCCCCAAAAAGAGTCAAAGAGTGAGGCTGAGAGTAGCAGAGATCGTACAGTATCAAGCACATGAAGATGTTTGCATTCTGCACAACCATTCTGCTGGGAGGTATATGGACATGAACGATGGGGAAGAATACCGTCCTCTTTAAGAGTGTCAAAAAAGGAAACGAATGTATATTCCATAGCATTATAGGAGCGAAAGACTTTGATAGTGCGATCAAATTGAGTTTTAATCGTCTGTTTAAATTCACGAAAAACTGTGAGTAATTCAGATCTATGACTTAGAAGATAGATCCAAGTATAGCGAGAATAATCATCGATAAATATAACAAAATAACGAGATCCACCTTTGGTAGGAGTAGGTGCAGGTCCCCATACATCGGATTGAATAAGATGAAAAGGTGTAGAATATAAAGTATCACTATTATTGAAAGATAAAACTTTTTGTTTTCCCAATTGACAGGAAACACAATCAAAAGTATCAAAACTAACATTGCCTAGATGACCATTAGACACTAATGACTTAACACGGGACAAAGATGTATGACCAAGGTGAGAATGCCAAAGACTGGAAGAAACAACAGCTATAAATGGTGGGATAGAACATGAACCGGGGATTTGCAAGGATGAAAGCTCAAATAGACGACCAATTTTATGCCCTGTCCCAACTAGCCGACATGTCTTCTGATCCTACACATCACTCCCTTTATTAGAAAATGTTAAGATAAGTCCAAGTTCAACAAGTTGTCCAACAGAAATAAGATTGAGTGATAGTTTTAGCACAAGAAATGTATCGGGAATAGAATGAGCGAAAGTAGAGATGGAACCAACATGACTAACAGGCATATGAGAACCATCAGTAGTGTAAATGGGTTGGATATTACTTATAGATTTCTTCTCATGAAATAAAGAGGAGTCAGGAGTCACGTGGTTATAACAAGCTGAGTCAATAAACCAAGAGGAAGATATACCTGAAGGGACGGTCAAGACAATGGATGTACGGGACAAAACTTGGTGAACCAGCGCCTCAAGGTCAGTTGCAGTAAGAGATTTAGTGGGTACATGTGAAGATTCAGAAACTAGTGAACTAGTCGACACCGCAGCACACTTGGGGGTTAAGGCCTTTGCCTTTTGAGCATCTCTCACGTCCTTAGCCTTTTTCTTGAGACAATCAAAAATTTGATGACCTTCTTCCTTACAATAATGACATTTACCAACAAATAGACGTGGCCTGAAAGAATAGAATGCTGCTACTGGAGGAGCAGTACTAGGTGTGACAGACATAACGAGATCAGTAGACTGAGTTCGACGAGTTTGTTGTCGTGTCTCCTCAGATATGAGCTCAGTGAGGACAACATTGAGAGTTGGAAGTGGGGAGCGATGAAGTAACGAGGCTCTGGTGTTTTCAAACTCTTCTCGGATATGCATCATGAAATGAATGAACTGTCTACGATCCCGATAATCAAAGAAGAGTTTTGCATAATCATCATCCGGAAAAGATGGACTAGCCTGAGACAACTGATCCCAGAGACTACTGACCTGAGAGTGAAGATCAGCAATAGATTGACCAGGCTTTTGATGCATCTGAGACAAGTTGGACTCCAACTGAAACTGCAGGGCAGCATCACTAGAGCAATTGTATCGATTTTCCAAAAAATCCCAAGCAATTTTGGCATTTCGAAACTTCGGAAGAAGACTCTGAATCGAAGGACAAGGTGTAATAATGAACCACGACAAGATTTTACAGTGAGTGACCTCCCATACCTCAAGATATTCATCAAACTCTAACTGAGATTCGCTTTCCTCTTTCTTTGGTTCAGTTTTCTTCCTTGGTCACAAAATTCCACAAACGACGACCAATAAGGAAGACCGACATCTGCTAAAACTAGATATTGTAGTTGGTGCCGTCCAAAACAATATCAATGGGACGAGTGATATTGATATCATTAGCAGAAGCCATGGATGAACAAGAAAAAAATAACAATAAAGAACAAAGTCACAAACGAAAGCATGATGAATCTGCCCCAAACTACAAAATACTGCCCAGACCTCCAAAATAATCACACTGGAAGGTTAGAAATCTCCTGAAGATCACGTCGTCGAAAAGATCTTGCCGGAATGACCCCACACGCCCGTCATCAACAGAATCGGCGACGTCTCCCACTCTTACCCACACACCAGCAAGTGAAGCTACTGTCGGTGACACGCCCTGGCTCCGGTTGATCATCTCGTCTTCAGAAGTTGACCGGTGGTCTCAGATTTGACTTCGCACGTCGGGAAGTCCTTCAAAAAGGCTCGGACAGATCTTGATTTTCACAGATTTTCGATAATTCCGAATTTTCTGTAGAATTTTGAACTCCAAATTGATTTTTCACAGCGAATACACAAGTGTTGAGACTCTGATACCATGTTACGAATAAAGAACCAGAGAGAATAATAGACTTGTATATTCAACTGTGTGAAACTTTATAAGGGTATGTCCCTTTTATATTTGCTATGCTATAAATATAATATACAGAATATATAAAATATATGGTATAATAAATTCTAATATATTCTAACAATGTTGAGAAGGACAAGCTAAAGTTTGGACTTCGGAGGAAAGTTGTAATATAGAACAAAGTCAAATTGAGCAAGTTAATCAGAATCTTCAAAGCTATATTTAAAGTGCTATGAAACATCTGTGCAAAGGTCAAATTTGAAACTATAAATCAAGAACTTAATGTGAAGTAATTAATTTAAGTTATTTCATTAGATGTAGATCGATATTACGATTGTATTTAGAATTTAGGTACGTTTAATTAATTTTTTAGGTAAAAAAATTTATTTTATTTATTTATTTATTTTTTGTTATTTTTAGAGTTTTCATCCTAACCCAACAGTATTAAAAAGAAAAAAGTTGACCGCATGGCAAAATTGCTGTTTGTTGTGGTCAATCGTGGGTTTGATAATGGTCAAACTTAAAAAAAATTAAAAAAATTTGAAAAACATAAAAGTAAAGTAAAATTTAATTTTCTATTTTTATTTATAGTTTTAGCTTCAATCTTTTAAATTCTCCCTTCCTTCACATATTTGAAATTCAAACTCACATAATCTCCTACTTATACTTATTTAAATAGCCCATGTTTGGTGGAGATTAAATTCAGATTTTTAGTAGATTTTGATAAAAGTTGATAAGATGTGTGGTTGAAAAGTTTTAGGTCCCATGAAATATGTGATTGAGATTGATTGTTGATTTTGACTTATATATTAGATTTAATAAGTAATTGATGTGGATTTTGTTATCATTGCTTATTAATTGTGCTAATGTAACTTAGAACTAGTATGAGTATCATACCCATGCGTTGCATGAGAGAAAATATGAAATGATTTTACTGTAAGTATAATATAATTTCAAAATAGAAAAAAAATCGAACATAAATTTGCTTTGATTAATGATAAAAACTGTCAACACATACTCAAAGTAAAGATGAATTAGAATTCTCATAAATTTTGAAAAACTTCTTTAAATACTAAATTGTTTGTATAATTTGCATTGTCCACACTTATGTGATGTATGAAAGTTGTTATAGACAAAACATATTTAAATAGTTGTTCAGACTTAAATTAAATAAAACAATTTTTCAAACCTGTGTTGCATAAAATAAATAAATAAATTTTCCAAATATTTTTTTATTACAATTTATGGTTGTCCACACCTGTGTGATGTAGGGAAATTGTTATAGACAAGATATATTTTAAACAATTGTTCAAACTTAAATTAAATAATGCAATTTTTTAAACCTATGTTGAATAGAATAAATAAATAAATAAATAATTGCCCAAATATTTTTTACTACCATGAATATAAATAATAACCCTCTAAATAATATGATTTACATAAAATAAAGTAATTGCAGCAAATTAAATATGTGCGATCCTATGTTTAAATGTCTGTAACAAATTAAACAATATTGACGATATACGAAAGTGAAAATCAACTCAAAATTTGGGATGCATGCACGAAAGTAAAATTCAACCCAAGAGACCATTCCCTAAACATAATTAATTTTTTTAAAATTTTTAAATGCGATATATTTAATTGAATGTAACTAAATTCATATTTAATTATATGTCAATAAATTTGAAAGAAAAAAAATGAAAATTATTATTGAAGATATAAATAAAATATATGAAAATCTAAATCTAAATCTATATATATAATGAGTTTTTTTGTATATTTCCCTATTTGATGTTTTTTAAAAAGAATTTATTTGAAATGAATAGTGATTTTTAAGAGAATATGCGGTGAAAAAATAGTAAGTATTTTTTTTAGCTTATGTGTTATATTATTTTATTGATAAATGTGGTTAAAAAAAAAGAAAGAAAAATCCTATTAAAAATTTAAAGGGGCCAAAAAGGAGCTATAGCGATTGTACCACAAATATATCAATTAGATTTCTAGGTTTAACGTTCAATTAAAAAAAATCTTTTTTAAAAAAACTTTTAAACTACAAAATTAGACTTATACAATACATATGGAAGATTCAACTTACATATTCTCTTTATGACTGACGCTTTTTTTTTAATATATTATTCTTCATCATATTCTTCCCAAAAAGAGATATACGATAGATTTTTTTTGGTATACTTTGTTTTTTTTAATAATTAATTATTAATTTCAAGTATTTTTCTAAAAAGTAGTCAATATTTTTAATAAATATTGTTACATTAATTTGTTTTTGGTTCTTCATATTGTCAATTTCTTTATTTATAATATCACATTATTATTTTAATATTTTAATAAAAATTGTTGACCGATCAATTGTTTAATAAAAACTATATGAACTAATTGTAAAAATGTGTAATATATATTCTGCATATTATAGTTATTTAAGTTTATACTAAAAAATAGACAATATACATAATCATTAAATAAATAAAAATAATGTCAAAATGATGAATGAATTCATCTAAATCTTAAGTTGTACAAATTAACACAACATATTAGTTGAATTTACTTCGAAAATTCATATATTTATTATTTGTTTTAATTTGATAATAAAAATAACTCGAACTGAAATTAATCATCTATGACTAAATTGACTTTAGTTAACAAATTATTTATAGTATTATAGGACTTAAATGATATAATTTATAATGAATATGATATTGAGGGAAAGTAAAAAAATATAAAATGAAACTTTTACCTGTGATCGTTGAGACAATTTTACGGGCAATATATTTACTGTTTGTTCTCATTTGTTAGCTTGTATTAAACTTCTCATTGAGATATTTGATTTGACATCCATATTACATATTTTTCGACTTCAAAATAATAAAATAATTATAAAAAAATAGTTTATACATTAAAAAACTAATATACTAATGTCATTAATAGCACAACACGGATGTCTCTCCTAATGCCATTAATGACACATGTACTAAAATATTTAATACTCCCTCATTCTCATAAAGATAGTCCCCTACTCATTTTCATATAAATTAAGAAATGTCAATTAATGTTGTTGGAAAAATACTTTACAATCCATTTTCCTAATATACCCCTAATAAATTTTGTAGTTTCCCACAAAATTGAAAGAGTATAAATTCTTTTATACTATTAAAAAACACATTAAATAAGAGCAAAATGAGACATAAAATATTAACTTCACTCTCATAAAAGAAAGTGGATTATCTTTTCGGGACGGACAAAAAATCAATAATGGACTTTCTTTGTGGGATGGAGGGAGTACACTACTTTTTTGCAAAAAATTCCAAATTTAGAAAGTTATTTTGACAGGAAACTATGTGTGAATTTTGATGACGGTTATTCTACTTTAATATATAGTATAAATATTAAATTATAAGAAAAATTGGCCCACAGACAAGAGATCACTTAGTTTTGAAGCAGGATAAAGGAGGGGGAAGTTTTTTAGAAGTTTCAAAGCCAAGTCCATCATCCAATACTTATTTGACGAGTCCAACATTTCTCTTTTTATTTAATTTCTATATTTTTGGCTTTATAGCATTACATTGAGAATAATGTAGGAATTGAGTTTAGGAGTGAAAATATAGGTTTTCTTGTAATTTAATGTGCACGATTTTTTTTGGTTGATCTAGCTTTATTATGCATGATCGTGTGTGACTTAAATTGAATAATGTGATTCATATCCAATGATAAATTATATCTCGAATCAAAATTTGAATCTATTCGTGTGAACTTTCAAATCTTCAAATATTATTTGAAATTCCGTTATTTTATACTTGGCTTGAGTAAATTGAGCACGAATTCATTCTTGATTGCACTTATGGATAACTTTGAAATAAGTTGTGTAAATTAGGTACTTCAAATCTTTCAAGAATACAGTAATTTGTTCTTACACCAATAATCCCCGTTGATGTAAATTTTGAACTAATGAAAATATGAATGTGATTTGTGTCTACTTTTATTCTTTCTTTTCTTCTAGTAATCAAGGTTTTCTTTGATCATTTCTCTGTTTGTTGTTTGGTTGTAGTGTTGGACTCTTAAACTCGGAACTCCTATCTCCATTGAAACAACTGCTTCACTTCCATAGCTTAACGAAAAAGGGGTTTCTCCTATGGTTGTTCTTGGTGTGGTACGGTGCGGTATGCCAACAGAATCCCCAAAAGCTCGTCCGACAAATTTCACTTCGAGCCTTCGATTACGCTATTCAGTGCGCGGAGTATGTTCTTGTTTGCTACTTCTGTTTGTCCATTTGACTATGGATAGTTAAGTAAGGTAAAGAAGTGTTTGATTTGGAACTCTTCACACCATTTTTTAAGTCTTGATCCTTGGAATTGCAGTCTGTTAATGTGCTACTATTAGGAATTTGCATTGTCCTGGGTGGGTGAGAAGGGCCCCAGAATAGCTATCCCCCATTGGTCGAAGGGGCAAGGACTTGCAATCGGTTGGAGAGGAGCTGGAAGTTGGTTATAAACATTTCCATGAAATTGGCAGGATCTGCATTTTCTCATTGTCTCTTCTTCATCTAACTTCATGGTTGGCTAATAATACCCTTGTCTTAGTACTTTAGCAGCCAGAGTTCTTCCTCCAATGTGCCCACCACAAATGCCTTCACGTACTTCTTTCAAAATGTAATACGCTTTACTTGGGTTTAGGCACCTTAACAAGGGTTGGGTGAATGAACGTCTGTAACGTTCGTCTTCAAGCATGGTATATCTGGCACTCTTCTTTGCTATAGCCCGTATCTTTTCCTTTGTTGTTGTTGAATAGTTCTCTGTTAGGTAGTCAATTATATCGTGTTTCCAGCATTTCTCCTCCTGTTGATTTGCTATCAATAGGGTTTCCTCGACACTTTGATGTTGGAAAAAACATCAGCTTCAGAGTTTTCCTCTCGTGGGATTTACACAATGGTGAATGATATGAGTTTCGCACATTCTTCTTGTACTTTCTGCAAACACAGTAGCATCATGTAATCGTGTTTCATATTCTCCCTTGGCCTGTTTCACAACTAATTGTGAATCACTGTGGGCTATGATCTTTCGAGCACCTGTTTGAGTTGCCAGCCTTATTTCGATCAGGAGTGCTTCGTACTCAGCTTCATTATTGGATGCTGGAAATTTGAACTAAGTGCGAAGTTGTGGATACATCCTGTTGGATCTTTCAGCACTAATCCTACTCATGTTCCTTGGAGTGATGATGATTCATCAACATGGATTGTCCACTCTTTCCCAATGAACTATTCCAACTGGTTCTCCACGTGTGTGCACTCTACTTTAAAGTCTACGAGTGCCTGTCTTTTGATGGCTGGTTGTGGCTTATAGTCTAGTCCATACTCTCCTAACTTTATTGATCATATAAGCATCCTTCACGAAAAATCTGGTTTTGCTAGTATCTGCAGCAGAGGTTGTTCGGTGAGGATCATCACTTAGTGCAACTGCAGGTAGGGATGAAGTTTTCTGGCCACTGTGACAAGGGCCAATGTTATTTTCTCCATGGTGGTGTATTTGAATTCGGTTCCATGCAACATCTTGCTCACATAGTATATGAGTTTCTGTGCTTTCCCCTCCTTTTCATGAGCACCAAGCTAACTACTTCTTCTGATACTGCTAGGTAGAGGTACAAATGGTCTCCTTCTCCTTCATTCGGTTTCGTTAGCAAGGGAGGTGATGATAAATGGTTCTTGAGTTGCTCAAAGTCCATACTACATTCATCTTTCCATTCAAAAAATTTTGATTTGCGAAGGATTTTAAAAAAAGGCATACCTTTTTCCGTTGCACGAGATAAGAATTGGCTGAGTGCTACTATTCTTCTAGTGAGTCTTTGAATCTCCTAAATGTTGTGAGGAGCTGTCATCTTCTAAATAGCTTTTATCTTATCTGGGTTGATTTTAATGCCTCGCTTGGATACCATATATCGAGGGATTTCCCAGAGCTCACTTCGAACGTGCATTTGGCTGGATTAAGTTTCATCCCAAATGTTTTCATGACTTCAATTTCTTGCTGCAAGTCATGTATGTGGCAACCTTCTGAGCGATTTTTTACTAGCATATCATCAACATACATCTCCATGTTATGCCCTATTAATCCTTCAAACATTTGGTTTACTAATCTCTAGTATGTGGTTCCTAAATTTTTCAACCCGAACGACATTACGCGATAGTAATAGATTCCACTATTGGTTACAAAACTCGTTTTCTCTTCATCTTCTAGTGCCATTCGGATTTTATTATATCCTACAAAAGTGTCCATAAAACTTATCGATTTGCATCTTGATGTCGAGTCAACCAGAAGGTCGATTCTAGGGAGCAGGAATGGATCCTTTAGGTAAGCCTTGTTTAAATCTATGAAATCAACACACATCCTCTAGGAACCATTAGCTTTTGGTATGAGTACGATATTTTCTAGCCATTCTGGGTACTTGACTTCATTAATATATCCAACTTCTAAAAGCTTATTCACTTCTTGTTTCGTAATTTTTGATCTGTCTGCCTACATGAACCTTTTCTTTTGCTTTTTTGGTCTTATTCCTGGATCTGCTCGCAAGTGATGGCAAGCGACAAAAGGATCAATGCCGGGCATATCTGATGGCCTCCATGCAAAAATTTCACGAATCTCAATCAAGAATGTTCTTAACTTCTGATCCATTTCTTCGCCAAGGGATCCACCAATTGTAGTAATTTTGGTTTCATCCTCTATCTAAGATCAATACTTTTAATACCTCATCTTGCTCGGCCATGAATTCGGCCTCTTTGTCTCTTCTTTATGAATTTCTCTGTGATGTGGGCTCACTCTCAGATGCTAACATTTTTTGTACATCTGTTACAAAGCATGTTCGTGCTACAACTTGGTCTCCTTTGACTTTCCCTACTCCTTGTAGTGTTTGGGAACTTCACCTTCAAATGGAGGGTGGAGGAGATGGTTTGGAATTGGTTCAACGTTATTCTGCCGAGATGGTTTGGAATTGGTTCAACGTTGGTCTCCCAAATATGGCATTGTATAGGAATGGAGCGTGGACCACCACAAAACTTGCCATTGTTTTCCTCTGTGACTCCTCCCCAAAAGACACCAACAAATCTACAATGTCTTCAGCCCTGACTATTCCTCATCCAAAACCAACGAAAGGGGTGCTTACCCCCTTTAGGTTCTTGATAGAGATGACAATGGGCTGGTTTGAGATGAGTACCCTGCCCCACGAAAAAGAACTTCAAACCCATACCCGTCCCATGACATGCTAAGTCATAATAGGGCGGGGTATCCCATACTCGCCCCGCCCCGTTTATTATTTTTCTTTTAAAAAGAAAATTTATTTAAACAACTTTTTTAAAAAACACAATCATAATCAAATAAGGTTTTTTCTAACGAGATCCTAAAATATAGTTAAATACTCATCATAAATAACAATTAACAAAACATAAAATATTTCCAAATTATATAGTAAAAAAAATTATTATTATTTTTTAAAATTTATGGGGCGGGGCGGGTCAAACAAAACCGGCCCCGAACCTGGTTCGAGTTTTTCGTTTTAATCCCATACCCGCGTTGTTGGCTCGAGTGGTGACTTTTTTCTCCCTATTAGGGTCGGGGCCCTTCGGGTTCGGAGTAGGGCGGGTTTTTTTTGCCATCCCTAGTGTCTGGGATCTAATCCCATTTTCTCATAAGTTGGATAGAATAATAAATCTAGAGAACTACCCTGTGTCAACTAGGGTCCGTCTTTCTCCATAATTTACTACCATCATAGATATGACGATCGCGTCATTGTGTGGGAAGTGAACTCCCATAAGGTCTCTATCAGTAAAAGTAATTGACTCCTCCTGATGGCCACTGATTTACATCACTTCAGGGTTTCCAACGCGGTCCTATACAGAAGTTTTCTGGCGGATGTCTCGTTGGTAGGCCTTCCTTGCTTACCTACTATCTCCGAAGGATGGTCCTCATGTAAGGACTGTGATAACTCCTCCTGGCGGTGGATTGTTTTTTGAGATTGATTGCGATTGGGTGACCTTCGCCCGGGAGGGGTGTACTGTCCTCTATCCTCCATATCTTTTTCTTTACTGGAAAAATTTCTCAAGTACCCCGATCTGATCAGGCGTTCAACCTCATCCTTTAATTGGTAGCAATCCTCTATTCAATGTTCCGACCCCTTATGAGACTAGCAATATGCATCATTGATGGGGGTGTCGCTCATCATCCCTCACTGGATTTGGCCACGTGACTATACTTTTGTGGGAGACTGACATGATGACCTCCCGTAATGAGACGTTAATGGGCGTGTAATGTAGGTATTTTCCCTCAAAGTCTCAGTTAGAATCTTGAACTTTTTGCTTTTGATCTTCTCCAAAGGGTTCTTTTGCATCTTTCCTTTTAGCATGCTTTTCTATTTCTTCTTTCACCTTGTGCGCTTCTTCAACATGGATATATTTTTTCACCCTTGCTAACAACTCTGTGATGTCGAATGGCAGGGTTTTTGTTAATGATATGAAAAATTGCCCTTGCCTCAACCCATTTATCAAGATTGCTGCAGATAGTTTGGAATCAATGTTAGAGACTTCCAGCTCTTCCTTGTTGTAGCGATGAATGTAATTTCGGAGAGACTTTCCCTTTTGTTGCTTTACTGTGATTAATTACCCGCTTGTCGTCCTATACCTTTTGCTGCTAGCAAAATTTTTGAGGAAGAAATTGGAGAAATTCTCGAAACTGGAGATGGAATTGGAGGGTAACTAGGAGAACCAAGTTTATGTGCTCCCTTTGAGAGTGGTTAGAAACACTCGACAAGTTATGGCATCAGGGAAACCATAAAGTAACATCATACTGTCGAAGTGTTCAAAGTGTTCCTTAGGGTTAAATACCCCATCATACTCCAACAAGCTGGGCAACTTGAAGCTTCTCGGGAGAGGTTCTTCTAAGATTTCCTGTGTAATGGGTTGACTCGTTTCTTCTGCTCTCAGGATTCTTCACGATATGAATTGTCCATTGTTCTAACCTCTGTTTGCCGATGGCTCACTTATGGTTGTTCATCAGGCTCGATTTCCCCGCTCCCTTCATACGTCCTCAAATTCATTTCGATTTGTTTATAGTGTGGGGGCGTTCTAGCCAGCCATGCCTCCACACTGATCTTGTGTTTCTCTTGTGGCTAGTGCAGCAGCTACTACTACTCGAATCATTTCATTGATTTGTTCAGTCTTGTGGATCGTCGCATGTGTCTCCTATTGCAGAGGCGTTTCGTCAAGATTCTCTTCTGTATGTGGTGTATTAGTCTGCATCATCTCATGATTTGATTTTTGAGGGACACAAGTTTCTCATGGACATTCGTCCGATGTTTTCCGGGTCGTTACCATTTTCTTCTTTGTACCCCACGGTGGGCGCCAAACTATTGATGTAAATTTTGAACTAATGAAAATATGAATATGAATGTGACTGTCAAGGGTTAAAATCCCTATGGCCTTTTTTATGTTACAGTACTTTGGTAGCCTGTGGCGTACCCCGTAACACACAAATTGTTCCCCTTTGAAGGGGGTTTTTGTCCCAGCTGGCTGAGTGCGGCCTAAGGGATTTGAACCCTTGACCCGGGACAAAAATTCCCTTCAAAGGGGAATAATTTGTGTGTTAGATCCATCTAAAATCAACAATATCATCACTTTACTATTCTTCGGTTCTTATCGTTGATTTAAAAAAAAAAAAAAAAAGGGGGGGGGGGGGTGGTATTGTACTAGCCGTGGCACATAGGAAAAAATTACCTATATTATAGTGTGAAGCTAGTCTTGAGTAACTTACATATCCATAACCAATGTTTAGGAGATAATTTTCCAGGGAATAAGGTTACCTACAATTTAGCATTAAAACTACCTTCGAAAACTATAAAGATCCTAAAAACAGAAGAAGGGACCAAAAAAAAAAAAAAAATCGAAACACACCAAAGTGTATTGAGGTAGTAGCAAATCAACTATAGGTGCTACTTCCGTCATGCTAAGTCTTGATCATCAATTATAAATTGGGGAATGGTTAAGTTGATGAAAATATGACCAATATCACTTATTAATTTAGTTCACCTTTGAGATAAGAATTGAAAGATCATGAGAGGAAAACTAGTGATGAAAGATTATATTGACATACTTGGAAATTGATTTTTTGTTTGAAAAAAGAAACTTTTGCAGTTGAAATACATGACTTAATACAAGTAGAATAGGTGGAATTGAAAATGAGTAACACGCACCCAAAAGCTGGGTATATGATATGTGGAGTATATGAAATGATTATTAATTCTTGTGTTTCGTTAACATGCTTAAATTTTCTAAAGTAGCATTCGTTTTTAGAAAATAATTGCAAATTGATAATATTTATTTGGAATCTAGTTAAGTTTTTATTATGTTTATTCGAGGACAAACAAAGACTAAGTTTTGAGTGTTTGATAAGTCTATTTAGCCATCAATCTTTTAGGGGTAATTTAATAAATTAGATACTTAGTTTTTATTTTATTTTTTATTTTTTAATTAATTAATTATTTATTTATTTATTTATTTTGAAAGGAGAAAGCTCAAGGTTGGATGAGAACCGATGGAAATGAGCAATGATTGATCAAAAAAGGAGTTAAGTTGGACATATTTTAGAAGTTGGATTGGAAGCTAGGAGTCACGTTTGGAACCTGAAGGAACTCAATTGCAATATTTAAGGAATAAATCTGAAGAGCGGCTATAGGCAAAATAAAACATCGAAACACATTGAATCCCCAATATTTATATTTCAATTTGGGATTTAATGGTTGAAGAACGCAATTGACCTTCAGATATACATAATTTGATGAGGAGTTTGGTGATCTGTTGTTGGGAATTGGATGTCAAACAACCACTGATAAGTACATTTCACACACTTATTTATCAGTCAAAATTACGATATTATAATATCATTCATGAATAGTAACAATTTAATTTGTGTTTATTTGTTCCCATTTCAAAAAATATCTCAGAATCAAGTGAAATGAGCAATTGATGGAAATTACAAGCAATTGGATACCAATTGAAGCTAAAAATCATGCAAAAGGAATTTATGAAGTCAATTGAGGTGCAAGAGTGGAAGAAGAAAAAAGTTCGAGGGCCAAGTTGTAGAAACCAAGAGAAGAAAAGAGTTAATTGAAGAGAATTGAAAATTCAAGGACTGAATTGCTCAAATCAAAAGATGAAGGACATGTGCCACAACAAAAAGAGGATGACCAATTTACAACAAACGAAAAGATGAAAATTGCATTTCTTGGTTCTACTGCTAGGCCTCGATAGGTAAGGCCGCCCGGCCCCCTGAAACTCGATTAAATGGTCAGAATTCAGATAATTATGCGGTCGCATGAAGTTTGCCTGCGCGGCTGGGCATGTTTCTGGCTGGGTTGGACTGGGCTCAAAAACCCGATTTTTCACCTCTAATTCCATTTATTTAACCTAGTTTTCTTCATAATTTCGGGGCACAACTTAGATGCACGAACCCTAGACCTAAAATCAGCCTCTTCTCACCCAAAATTCTCATTAAAAACATCAATTTTAAGGGGAAAAAGCACCTTTTGGAAGAATTATTGTGTAAATATTGCAAGTGCACAATATCATGAACAAATAGTAAAAGTGAAATTTTTTAATTCGGAATGTCGATCCCACGAAGACTAATTTATTTATTATTAGTTTTTATTAAACAATTCCTAAACTACAAATAAATGTCAAGATTGAAATTTTTGAATTTTTTGAAATAGTGAAAGCAATGAAATGTGAAAATAAAACAATTGAAATGATTTGATTTTTATTTTTCTTATGAATGGAAAATGTTGAGACTCACGATAGTAATTTTGTTATCTTATTCAATTTCTCTTCTCATGTATTGTTTCGAAAGTAGTGTTTAATCGAATTCACAATTTTATCCAAAATTTTCCTCTCAAATTTAAATTAGTTCTATCTAGATAGGTCAACTACATATCTCTATGATGGTCAGTGTAAGCCATAAATACATGCATTCAATGACAAGAATTCAAAATAATTACGACAACCACAACTATGTATCTCTACCCTTTTGTCCATTGCCGAATTTTATTACTAGGTCTAGGTGTTAACTCACCCCTCAGATTATGAAAACAAAACACAAATCATCAAATTGGTGATCAAGCAATTCATGCATTAAAACACAATAATAAAATCAACACATTCAACAAATTATCGAAAACTAGAGAATTAAAATTGAATATTAAAACAAAATCACATCGTTCGTCCCAACAAATTATTTAGCTACTCATGCTAAAATCTAAAACAATAAAATAAAAAAATTAAACATGTCTAACAATTAATAAGAGAGAGTTGAGAATCTTGCACCAAGAAAATCACTACAAGTTTGATAGTTATGGTGATTTTGCCCCTTCTTTGTCTTTTGTCTTGTGCCTCTCTCTTCTAAATTCAAGAACCCTAATAATGCCTTGTTTTGGCCTTTATATAGGGTGGAACATGTTCAAAAAGAAATTTTACAAGTTAGGCCCAAAAAAAAAAAAAAAGAAAAGAAAGTAAAAAGAACTTAAAAATCGCGAGAAAAAACTTCATTCGAATCGTGATTTGATTGCGACAAACATAGCATATATTAGACCGCATTCAGTCCCTGATTTATTGCAAGTCTAGTCCTCCAAGTTTCTGACATCTTCAATTTAGTCCTCCTATTTCCACTTTTATTTCAATTGAGTCCTTCCAAAATTGCAACTTAAGTCATCCATCTTTCTACCATTTATAGATTGGTCTTCATACTTTCATTTATTGTATGATTTAGCCATTTTCCTCATTTTGCATCCAAACGCATCCCAATTCGAGTTATTCCTGAAACAATTAAAATAAACACGCAATTTAGAAATATCATATTTTAAAATACTCACATTAGCACAAATTTAAGGTTAAAAATAAGTGCAAAATCGCACTTATCAAGAACACACAAGGATTTGGTGAATTCTTGGTGCAAGATGATGCTTAATCTTCAATTCTTCACATTCCTGGTTTTATTTTCACTGTTTATTATCGTTTTTAATTCTAAGAACATGAGTAGCTAGTTTAATAATTGGGATTGACGATATAAATCTACTTTTTCTATTTTAATTTCAATTTTCAAGTTGGAGCTTTATTTTCAGGTATTGATTTTACTATTGTATTTAGTACTTGAATTAATTGATCACTAGTTCATGATTTTATGATTATTTCCATAATTCGAGATGTGAGTTAACAATTAGATCACGTAGTAAAATTCAACAATTTCAACAAAAAAGATAGATATATAAATTTGTGATTGCTTGTGATCATTAATGAATTCCTAGGAGATTTTATGCATTTGTCTAAGGAAAACTCTGACAATCTGTAGAGATACACAGTTGACTTGGTTAAATAGGCTTAATTTGAACTCGAGGGAGGTAAATTAGATAAATGCGTGAATTCGATCAAATACAATTTTAGAAAACTAATTGAGATGAGAAATTAAGTTAGAACATTACTTCGAAATCCTTAGTCCCGATATTTATTTAACTGTTAAAAAAAATCCATTATTTTAATTTTATTGTTCTTTGTAATTAGTTTTAATTTTCTGTTTCTTTTAAATTTTGAATTGGTTGTTTCATTGAACTTGTTATTTTATTTCCGTTTTTGGATTTTCTTCAAATTTTATTATCTTAGTTAGTTTCGCTTTAGTTCAGGAATTTTCAAATTAAATCTATAGCAAATAAATAGTCCTTGTGGGATCGACAACCCGGACTCTTAAGTCCACTCTATTATTTGACTGCGATATCGTACGTACACTTGCGATATTTTTACACAACAACAACAATTGCTTGAATTCTTTTATTTATTCTTTGTATTGAACCTAGTGATATTTTCATTTTTTCATTGTTTAATTGGCTAAAAAAATTGGCTGTTAAGATGAACTATGTAATTTAGGTTTGATGTTTATATAATTCAATTGATTTCATGCAGCTTGATTATGTGTTAATTACTTTTGATGTTTTTAATTGTGTTGACGGTGGAAATACAAATATTCCACACCAGCAAGGAAATATGGGATTATCAGTTATGCAAAGCGACAATGTATGTGGAAGAAGTGAACCCCAGTTCGGAATTACCGAACTGGACTTCTCCTATGATATAATGTCTTTATATTTGTCTCTTAAACACCCTCAATCCCATCCCCTTTATAGCCATCTCCCTTATATTTATAGGGAAAAAGGGGTTGAGGTGACTTATTACAATACCTGACTGCCTGACATTACGACATAACTCAACTAATTTAAACTCTTACATAGTACAAAGTAGTTGACTTTCATCTATTCTAACTGATCTCCTATATGAATAACTGTTTTAACTGTCATGTAATGAAGTACTTGTAGCCTTGTTGTGCATTCATAAGTCACCGTCCGACCTGACTCTTCCACGTCGAAGTGACATAGTCCAACCTGACTCTTCCATCTTGGAATAACACAGTTAGATTTCATTCTTTACTTCTGGTTACGATAAGGTATATTCTGACCTGACACGTCCAGGTCGGAATGGAGGGTGGGACCTTGATGCTTCTTTAGAAGATGACCTGGTTTATGTCCGACCTGGGAGTGTCAGGTTGGACATAATTTTCCTTTCACCAGTTTGGATTCCTCAAATAAGAAACGTTATCGTTCCTACAGCTAGGTAGGAATTCATATTAACAATTTCCCCTAGGAGAAGAGCTAAAAGAATCTCAAGTCCACTCCTACAGTAGACCTCATTCCTTTCTCATACCAATAGTTGTGCTAGACTGGGCGGCACCTATACCACGTGTCAAGTCACTGTTGGGCATTGATCTGATTGCTTCAATGTGATACAGGTCAATCCAGCTGTCAGTTCTCTTCAACCTAGGCGATTTAGGTTGTCTCTTCAAATTCTGTACTTAGAAATAAACTCTAGATAGATAAGGTGGACTTGTCATTTTTTACCACACCTCTTAAATGTTCTCAGAAAAGCCTCCATCCTCTCTTCCGATCTACCCCTGAGATCACACGGTGGGATTTCATAGCACGTTGTGACCCTAAGCTCATGATTTCTGGTATTCCTTTCTTATCTAGCCATGAGTAATACATATAGTGAGTCCACCAAAGTCTATTCTTGGGGGAGGGTAACAAGGAATCCAGTCATGACTATAGTACAGATTCTGGTGAGCCAGTTTCTGCTAGGCATAACGAACAGAGCACTTCTTTAACCACCCAACCACTTAGGTCGGTCAATACTACTTTAAATCCTTATACTTCACAATCGCTAGCTAATCTAAGTCAGATCGGTGTTTCCCGTCCATCCACTTTTTGGCACGCTGGTTACCATCCATCTAATGTAACTGAGGACGACCTAACTGAATGACATTTAAATTAGAATCCCTGAGTCAGTCCTTTTCTTCCTCCCTAGGAAAGATGACCGGGCTAAAGAGCCTCCTAAAGGTTGTGTAGAAACTAATAGAATGATGTTAGTGGCCAGTCTTAGGTTCCCTTTACCTCGTGTCATAACTGATTTCCTTAGGTATTGGGGATTAGCTCCTTCTGAGATCACGCCAAATGGGTGGAGGATTCTCATTGGCTTTATAGTCATTTGGAGTAGGTTAGGGTATGGAGCACCACAGCCTAGGGAGTTTGACTCAGTTTTTTTAATTCCGGGCTGACGATAAAGATCCAGGCTGGTACTATCTCATGGTACGACCACGAACTGGCGGTAATTTAATTGTGGACCTACCAGATTCTATCAGGGGTGGAGGGGGACCAGTAGTTCTATGTAGGAGGCCAGTGGCAAACTCTGGAGCGAACTGACGAGCTGGACTATGCCATACCTACTTATTACAAACATTACAGTACGTTTTGACCTTCCTCATTTGTTTATTCAGATTTCCTCTAATATTAAGGGGTTGTTCTCTTTGTGTTTCGATTTTGGATTTTGAGTTTTGGAGTTTGTTTTGAATTTTGGATTTTGGTCATTTGTTTTGTGATTGTTGAAAACATGCTATCTTTGTGATTTTGGAAAATTGTTTTCAAAAATTGAAAACTGAAAAAAGCGTTTACTTTGTAATTTTTTAATATATTTATTTTGTGATATTTTATATGTAAAAAATGGTTGATTTTTTGAATTACATTAATTTTAATGTTAATAAATCAGTTAGTTCTCTATGTCAATAAATTCATCATTAATATTGTTTCAGCTAAACAAAAATTTAACTTCATACCAACAAAATCTTAATATGGATCTATATATAATGGCAAAATAACATAAGAACTTCAAGTGAAGGAAGTGTCTCACATTTACAAAATAATAATAATAATAATAATAATAATAATAATAATAATAATAATAATAATAATAAAAATTACAAAAAAAAAAAAAAATCTTAACATGGATCTATATAATGGCAAAATAACATAAGAACTTCAAGTGAAGGAAGTGTCTCATTTTTACGAAAAAATAATAATAAAAAAAAAAATTACCAAATAAATAAATAAATAAATCTTAAAATGGATCTATATATAATTGCAAAATAACATAACTTCAAGTGAATGAAGTGTCTCACTTTCACAACAACAAAATTAAAAAAATTAAAAAAAATTTACCAAAAAAAAAATTCTTAACATGGATCTATATATAATGACAAAATAACATAAAAACTTCAAGTGAAGGAAGTGTATCACTTTCACAAAATAATAATAAAAATAATTTACAAAAAAAAAAATCTTAATATGGATCTATATATAATGACAAAATAACATAAGAATTTCAAGTGAAGGAAGTGTCTCACATTTAAAAATAATAATAATAATAATAATAATAATAATAATAATAAATAATTTTTTTTTTAACATGGATCTATATATAATGACAAAATAATATAAGAATTTCAAGTGAATGAAGTGTCTCAAATTTACTTAAAAAAAAATTCAAAACGCGCGTTTTGGTCGTTTTGGATTTTTTAACACAAAAAATCCAAAACGCAATAAACTTGTTTCCAGTTTCCTTTGTATTTTTTTTGGTATTTTAGAAAACGCGTTTCTGAAAATGGGCAAAGTGAACGCGTTTTCGATATTTCCAAAAATCGAAAACTCAAAATGGGTTGAAAACAGTAAAGAGAACGAGGCCTAATATTTTCTATCTTGCAGGTCCTATCTGGATCGATTGAGTTCGAACAGCGATTACAAAGAGCTCACCAAGTCCCTGAGGTGGAGAGGAGCTCTGAGTTAATCACCAAGGAGAACCTCTTCCGGGCTGGACTTACATCAGTTCATCCATCTGCTGACTTTCTTCCTCCTCCGAATATGTTAATTTAGTTTCTATTCGTTATTCTTATTTACTTCTTCCCTTAACTTGATTTATCCGACCTTACAGGGCCGTCCAAATCAAAGAAAAAGGCCATGGCATTCGAGCGGTCTGAACTGGTGGGGATCAAGCGGAAATGGCCAACTACGGGTGGAAAGCAATTGCCACCAGGACTGGGTCCGCTACCATCTTCTGGTCGTCCCATTGAAACTTCCCATTTTGATTCCAGCTCATCTGGACTGGGGGCAAAGGGAAGTCAGTCAGTGCTAATCCTCCGGTCTTACTTGAGGATCCACGTCTCGGTGGAAATCCCCCATCTTTGGGTGAAAACCCTCCGTCCCTGACAACCCGTTCGTATAATCCAGTTCGTTCGAGCATTCCTCCTTCTCCAACAAGTGATCAAGAAGAGGACTTCACCTATTTTGGTAGACACCGTGCTTGAGCTGCTGAGATGAAGGGCTTGAAAGGGAAAATTCCAAAGGCCTTACGGGACATCCGATCATGTAAGTGTCCGGGCCCGAATGGTCTCAAAGTCCTTCCTACCAGTGTACACAATTCTTTCGACATGTTAGCTCGGAGTTTGGATAAGAGGAAAGAGAATATCGCTACGAATATGGATTTGGTCACAGCTGCTCAGTCCTCTTCTAATTTGCGTGGGGTCTCCCTTAACTATCTGTCGCATGTGAGGGAGAAGGCTGGCGACCAAATGGACCAGTATGACCAGCTTGTGCAGCAAGTCATTCTTACTAAGGACCAAAACAAGGCCTTGGAGATCGAGCAAGAAGAAATGATGTTTGAGGTTACCAATCTAAAGTCGGAGCTATTAATAATTAAGTCTGAGAAGGAGGACTTGAGAGTCAGATTGGAGGGAGAAAGGAAGGTCATTGCTGATCTTCGATCTGAAAACAATGAATTGAAGGCCAGATCTGAATCTGACAAAAAGGTCCAGGCTGATCTTAGGTCCCAACTGGAAGCAGTTAAAGATGAACTCCCACGAGTTTGGACTGACCAATCATTCAGATCTGAAATTATTGAACGGTACAAGGAGTCCAAGGAGTATGATGTGGATCACACTGACATGTACATCATTGCTCTATTGAAGGCCATAGCCCGATTCCAATAACTCTACCCAGCAATCGACACTAGAGCACTTGTAAAAGACCTGGATAGTCTGAAGAGGGAGCAAGCCCAGGCGGTGACTCAGCTAGAGAAGGTAAGCCTTGTTTCACAATAGTTTTTATCAATATCAGATCTTCCTCATCTTGTTAGGTCTTCCATTTTCTAATCAATGTAATTGTTCTTTTTGTAAGGTCTTTTGACATGTAACAGCCTTCTGATCAATGTAATTGGTTACTTTGTTTCTCAATCGAACTGTTTCGTCTCGACTTACTGATCGAACTGAAATAATTAAGCTTAAGTGAAGTGGATATGTAGCTAATGAATTATTGGTACTCACATGAACAATCTTGGATTGTCTGATGTAATCAGGTCTTACATCGAACCATGTTAATCTCTTTACAACGCACAACCTAAAACAGTTGGGTTGCTCTGTATAGAATGAGCTTCCAGAGATTTATTCCTCCAACCATATGTGCACGACTTGAAGCAGTTATGTCATTTTCTATAGGATGATCTCCCATATTTACTCCACCAACCATATGTGCACGACCTGAAGCAGTCAGGTCGTATTACATGATTTTAGGTTCGTACCCTAGAGTTAAATCGGCTATCATTTTTTATGCTTTAATATTTTTTCATTGGTATTTTAATTGAAGATCTGTAGAAGGTTCAGAGGCACTCGTAAATTCTGTTATGACAAGAATTATAGGGCACATAGCTTGAGGTCCTAAGGAATTCGTGAGTTCCGCTATGACAAACCTAATGGTATGTAACTGAGGTCCTAAGGAATTCGTGAATTCCGTTATGACGGACCTGATTGGCACGTAACTGAGGTCCTAAGGAATTTGTAAATTCTATTATGATAGACCAAATTGGATTCTTGATCTTGCCTAATGCAAAAAGATTTCTTATTCATCATAATTTTTTCATAGCACGTTGGCCATTACATATGTCGAAAAGATAACTACTGAAAATATTTCTTCAGATGTTCCGCATTCCATGGGTGAGCTAACACTTTCTCTTCCAGATTTTCCAGTTCATATGCTCCATTGGGTAAAGTCTTAGCGACTTTATATGGGCCTTCCCACAACGGAGCAAGTGATCCTGACTGAGTATCTTTAGTGGATAGGAACACTTTTCTGAGTACCAGATCTCCCACATGGAACTTCCATCCTCTGACTTTAGTATTGTAAAATCTGGAACTCCTTTGGTTGTAGGATGCATTTCTGAGGTCCGAATCAAGTCTCTTTTCTTCGATTAAATCCAGGTTTGATAGGAGCATTTCTGTGTTCATGTCTTCTGTATAATGTTCTGTTCTTCCTGATGAGATACCAATTTCCACGGGAATCACAGCTTCAGATCCAAAAGGCAAGGGAAAATGGGGTTTCTCTTGTTGCTGTCCTACAGGTGGTTCTGTAAGACCATAATACTATTGGAAATTCATCAGCCCAAGCTCCTTTCAGTTCATCGAGTTTAGTTTTCAATGTGTGCTTGATGATCTTGTTGACTGCTTCTACCTGTCCATTTGCCTTGGGGGGGGGGGGGGGACACAGGGTGGAATAGTGTTTGTTGATCTTTAGTTCTTCACATAAAGATTTGAATTTGGCATTGCCAAATTGTTTCTCATTCTATGACTATGGAGCGAGGAATGTCAAAGCTGCAAATGATGGACTTCCAGATGATATATGTGGTCTTATGTTCGGTGATCTTGGCTAAAGGTTCTGCCTCGACCCATTTTGTGAAATAATCAACTACAACTATTGCATACTTGGTAGATCCTCTTCCAGTTGGGAGTGGTCCAATCAGATCAATCCCCCATTTCTCGAAGGCCCTATGATGGGAGTGAGGTTTTCTGGTGGTGACCTGATCATAATGACTCGATGTTAAATCTACCATCAAAGTATAAAGGGGTCAGGTTATAGCCTAGCAATAATTCAGGGTCATTCTTCCTAGGAATTTTATTGGTATCGTAATATTTGCTAAATTCGAAACTTAAACTATGATTTCAATTATATTAAAATGAATTTGAAGAGAATATAATTAAATTGCAATGAAAGGGAAATTTGAGTGGAGTTATTCTTTCGCTATCAATTGGACTTTGCAAATAAATTTAGCATGAATTTCTTGAGATCGATAAATTTTGGAATTATTAGTACGAAAATTAATCAATTTATTTTACGGCATTTAGTCGAGCATGTTATGTGCATATTCAATACATATCATATCAACGACATCAATCGAAGTCAAATAATTTGAAACTTTAAAACACTCGTTAATTATTATCAATCACAAGAATTCATCCATAACGAATTAAAACATATCCATTGAAGCTAAGAATAACTCCCCTCAAATATAACTTAGCCGGACATTATTAAATTAACCGAATTAAAATTCAAATAAACACTAACCATTAATCAAACGAAATTCGAATTCGAAAATGAAATTACAATACTAAATATATCTAAAATCAAACTAACATCAATAATATAAAATTATGCAAACTAATTATTAAAACAAATAGAAGTCTAGAAAAATTATGAATTAAACTCAAACAATTAACCAAAACCAAAGCTGCTGTATGAGGTGAAAGAAGTTGCTGTCGAGAGTTGGAGGTTGCTGTCCGAATGGTAGAGCTGCTCTACTGGTGTACTGAGAGAGGTCTGGGCTGCTGCAGCGTGAGAGGAAGTGCCGTTTGTTGTGAGGTGGTTCACGGTGGAGGCTGGTTTCGGTGGTAGAGGGCTGTGTGGTCTGGTTGGCCGAGAGTTCTGCGTAAAGGAGAGGAGGCTGGGGCTCTTGGTGAGGGAGATGAAGGAAGACAGAGGAGAGCTGCGGCTGGAGTGCTGAGAGAAGACCGACTAATTTGCTGCTGGTTTGCTGTTCGGATTAAGGGAGCTGAGAGGGAGCACCGGTTGAGAGGCAGAGAGTTGAAAGGGATGAAGGTGAAGGTGCTGCTGGTTTTTGTGTGAGTATGAAGATGGTGAAGATGAGTTGCAGTCTGGTGGCTGAGTTCGAGAGAATGGCTGCTGGTGAGTGTGGCAGTTGAGGAAGATGAGAGAAGAAGACCGCGAGAGAGAGAGATGGGTTGAAAGGGATGAAGGTGCTGGTGGCTGAATGGTTTAGAGAGAGAAGATAGAGAACGTGAGGTAGAGGGAATTGAGAGGGTTGTTGGTTCTCCTTTTTCTTTTCTGGCCGGGAGTCAAGAGAATTAGTATGAGTTGTTGGTAGGTTTTTTCAATTTGGGCTTTTTCGGGTCCATTAAGCTAGGGATTTTTGAGATAAAATTGTCCAAAATGTACCTGCAATTAAATAAATGAAATTATTATCAAATAAAATCAATTTAGAGTTTAACAAATAAAATTGAATCTTTAATAAATTTTACTATAAATGACAAAATTTATATCCCAAAATCGTATTTTTCATTTATTTACCTATCTAAAATACGTAAAATTGGACACTAATCACATAGGAGCAAATCTTTGACATTTGTCACATTTTCTTATGAATTCCAAGGTATCTTTTTTCAATGATGGCCAGAATATCCTTGTCGCAAGATCTTGAATGCAAGAGATTGACCTCCGGCGTGGTTGCTGCATATGCCCTCGTGTACCTCCCTCATAACGTATAAGACTTCCTCTTCAGTTACACATTTGAGTAGTGGGTGGGAGAAACCTTTTTAATATAGAACATCATTGATCAAAGTGTACCTTGCAGACCCGATTTCAGCTTCCGAGCCTCATCTCGACTCGGGGCACCACTCCATCATTCAAGTGTTGGATGATCTCGTCCATCCAACTCTTTTTCATGCTTGTGACCACCATCGATATTTCTAATTCAGTAAGGGCTGATGTCTTGACAGTTCTAATGGAGATACTGTCGAGGGTGTCTGCTCCTTCACTGGTAGCGAGTCTAGCGAGAGCATCAACCTGACTGTTATGAGTTCTTGGTATTATTTTATTTCTGCCTGTGTGAATTTCTCCATCTCTCTTCTTGCAACTAGGTGATATAAGATATCATCTTCTCCTCTTTGGTATTGTATGTGCCTTGAATTTGTTTTACCACTAGCTGTGAGTCACTATGCATAATCACTTTTGATATGCCCATGTCTCTGGCCATTTTAAGACCTGCAATGAGGGCCTCATACTCAGCCTCGTTGTTGGATGCTGGAAATTCAAAGCGGAGTATAGTGACTTATCGGGGCTGATAAGGACACTTCCGGCTCCAGGCCTCCAGCACAAGCTTCTATGGATGATCCGTCTACATATAACTCCAAACTTCATCTGAGGTAGGTCTTACGGCACCAACATGATTATGAAATTCAGCTATGAAGTCTGCAAGCGCTTGACCTTTGATTGCGGTTCTGGATTTGTAAATGAGGTCAAATTGCCCCAATTCCACTGCCCACTTCATCAATCTTCCTGAAGTGCCTGGTTTTTGTAAGGTCTGATGAAGTGGGTAGTTGGTTAGTACCTCCACTGAGTGTTCAAGAAAATAGGGCTCAACTTTCGTGAGCTCATAACCAAGGAAAGTGCTAGCTTCTCCATCGGTGGGTATCATAGTTCTGCATCTTTTAAGGCCTGACTGACATAATATACTGGGTGCTGAATACCATCTTCCATTCTGATCAGGACTGAACTAACCGACCTCTCTGACACCGCTAAGTATATTTCTAGCACTTTCCTCGGTATTGGTTTGGAGAGGAGTGGTGGTGTGGCGAGTTGTTCTTTCAGATCTTCAAAAGCTCTTTGACATTGCTCAACCCAACAAAAATTTTTCCCTAGCTTCAGGGCCTTGAAGAAAGGTCTATATTTGTCTGTCGATTTTGAGACAAATCGGCTTAGAGCTGCTATTCTTCCAATCAGACTCTGGATCTCCTTTACATTGGTTGGGGCTTTCATGTCAATCAGGGCTTTGATTTTCTCCGGGTTGGCTTCGATTCCTGTTTGATATACCATGTATCCCAAGAACTTTCCAGATCCTACTCCAAAGGAGCACTTCTGCAGATTTAGCTTCATCTTGTATTGTCTGAGAATTGGAAACATTTCTGCCAGGTGTTGGACACGATCTAATGATTTCTGCCAGGTGTTTTGGTCTTGCTCCACGATCAATATTGAGCTTGTAACAGGCGAGTGTGCAGGTATTCCTTCCATGTCAGCATGAGTCCAGGCAAAAACATCCCTATTCTTTTTCAAAAAGTTTACAAGTTCAGATCTTACTGGTTCCTTGAGTTCTTTCCCAATCCTCAACTATAACTCTGGCATATCTGGATCCAAGCTTACCAACGTGAGGTCCTCCACTGGTCCGGTCCTAGTTTCATTCTGGTTCATGCGTGGGTCTAATGTTTGGATTTCTCGATCTTGTCTTCCTCTTCCACCTCGGTGACCTGATGCACTCTCACGGGGTAGAAGTCCAAGTTACATTTCCTAACCATCCTCTGGTCCCCTCTCACAACACCAACTCCGTGTGACGTGGGAAATTTCATCATGTAATGATAGATTGATGTGGCAGCCTTCAGTTCATGTAAGATAGGTCTTCCTAATATGGCATTGTGATTCGAGGGTATGTCAACTACGATGAAATATGTTGTGACTCTCCCGGTACATGGATGATCTCCCATTTCCACCATTAACGCGATTTGCCCCTTTTTGGGAGATACAGTCCCCACTGAAACCCTGTAACTTTGTAGCCTATGGACAGAGGTGCCTTTCATTGAGACCCATCAGCACATAGTTCCTCCAGTACAAAACGTTGACAGAGCATCCATTATCCACCGGAGTCCGATGAATCTTGACTCCTGAAATAGGCATGGTTATGACCAAAGCATCTCCATGTGGTTGCAAGATCTCTTCTGCATCTGCTTCACAAAAGCCGAAAGGTTTGTCCTCTATGAGCATTGGGGCTCTAGCTGACAAGACCTGATAGCTATTCCTAGCATCTCTTATATACTAAAGCCTTTGCCACTTGGACCCTTCCTGGCTTTGGCTTCAACTCACCAGCATTCGAATCTCTGCTGGTTGTTGAACTTGTGTGTCAACATGGTCCTTCTTTTCCTGACCCGACTTCGATTCCCCGATAACTTCTTTTAGATGACCTCTGCTGATTAGCTTCTCCATTTCTACCTTCAGGTCCTTACAGTGGTCAGTGACGTGTCCCGCTGACTTATGATATCTTCAATACCTGGATTGGTTGAGTTCAGACTACCCGTTCCATAGTGGTCTTGGTCGTGGTAACAAATTTTTATCTTTAATGCTCATGAACACCGCTTCTTGACCAGAATTCAGGGGGTGGATGATCACCGTGGTTGGTTGTTGACGGAAGTAACTTGGTCCCCGATGCTAACGCTTTTTCTCAGAATTGTTCTTGTCACCTGGGAATTCCTTTTCTTTCCCTTTCGATCTTTCTTGGTCCCTTGCTGCCCCCTTTTCCTCAGTTCTACTGGACTTAGCTTCCTCCGTGCCTATTGCTCTATCTACTCTTGTCAAGAATTCACGGAAGGTCTTAGGTCCCTCTTCATACACTGTCCACCAGAACTAAATTCTGGAAAAAGACCTGATGTGACTGCCATGAGTAGTGCGTCATCTGATACTCTATCGATGTCCATAATTTTTTGATTGAATTGATCTAGGTAGCTCTTCAGTGACTCTGTTCTTCCCTGTTTTATGGTGATAGGCTGTTCCTTTAGGGTAGTCCTAGTTTTGGCAGCCATGAAGTTGTGAAGAAATTGAGAGGATAGGCCTCCCCAATTCTTCACGGAATGGTCGGGTAAAGTGCGTAGCCATCTCTGAGCCCTATCTCCTAATGTCAATGGAAAGGTTCTACACATGATTGCATCGCTTATTCCTTGTAATTCCATCCAGGATGTATAATGATCTAGATGGGCCACCAAATCAGTTGTTCCATCGTAGCAGGGTATTTGAGGCATTTTCATCTTACTGGGTAAGGATTCCTTTAGTATTTCCTTTGAGAAGGGTGATGATCTAGTCGATGGAGCGCTACCATGTGGTTCGTGTTCCTTTTGCTTCCCTTCGAGGTCTCTTAATTGTTTCCTTACTGCATTCAGCTCCTCTTCCTCCTTCCTTCTGCTCTCAGGATTCGGGTTATTTAAGTTAAGTGTTGCGGCACCTTTGGTTATCGCTTTGGGAGCATCACTCTTGATTCTAGGAGGTCCCAGATATGGGCTACAAGACGACCTCTCAGAGTGAGACTATTCCGTCCGTCCTCTACTCATCTCTAAGGCCCTTCCTTTCCAGGCTGGTGCTGTTGGTTCCGGACCCAACCTGCTGAAAACACTACGTGTCCTCTTAGGTGATCTTTTTCGTGGATTGCTCTCTCCGGTTAAGCTTTCTGATCTATCATATGCATAACTGAGCTTCTTGCATACTTGTCTATTTTCGGGGGGGGGGGGTAAGATGGTTCCGGTATGTTACGTGGAGCTGGGGGGTCTTCTCGGGACTGAAGTTGCATCCTTTCAACTAATTGCGTTAAGTTGCACAATTAACGCATGAACTCCCCCATCTGTGAGTCAGTTCGTGGCCTAGCATTTAGATCAGCTTCCTCCCTCGGGTGAACCGGATGAATTGGGCGTATCTCTGCTTGACCTCCTTTGTCCCCGGGATTCTCTTCCGAATTATGGTCGCTCATGTTGTCAAGGAGTCTTAGAGAATGATGTGGTTTGAATGAATTGGTTGAATGGACTGCTATTTTATCACAAGCAGTCCTCCTTCTAGCGCGAATTGTTGACAGTGGAAATACAAATATTCCGCATCAGCAAGGAAATATGAGATTATCAGTTATGCAAAGCGACAATGTATGTGGAAGAAGTGAACCCCAGTTCGGAATTACCAAACTGGACTTCACCTATGATATAATGTCTTTATATTTGGCTCTTAAACTGCTTCAATGACATCCCCTTTATGAGGCATCTCCCCTTATATTTATAGGAAAAATGGGGTTGAGCTGGTTTATTAAAATACCTGACTGCCTGACATTACGACATAACTCAACTAATTTAAACTCTTACATAGTGCAAAGTAGTTGACTTTCATCTATTCTAACTGATCTCCTGTCTGAATAATTGTTTTAACTGTCATGTAATAAAGTACTTGTGGCCTTGTTGTGTCTTCATAAGTCACCGTCCGACCTGACTCTTCCACATCGGAGTGACATAGTCCGACCTGACTCTTCCATCTCGAAATAACACGGTTAGATTTCATTCTTTACTTCTGGTTACGATAAGGTATATTCAGACCTGACACGTCCAGGTCGGAATGGAGGTTGAGACCTTAATGCTTCTTCAGAAGATAACTTGGTTTATGTCCGACCTGGGAGTGTCAGGTCGGACATAATTTTCCTTTCACCAATCTGGATTCCTCAAATAAGAAACGTTATCGTTCCTACAGCTAGGTAGGAATTCATATTAACAAATTGCATTCAATTGCTTGATCATGAATTGTTTGATTTAAAAATGATAATGAGATCGAGAAGAAATTTATTTGTCTAATTCGTGCAATGTGTAACATTAGTATTACAGGATACCTTGATAAATTATTGGCTATGCAATCTTGATAAATTGCCTACAATTAAATACTTTACACGTGTAGATAAATTATTGGCTATGCAATCTTGATAAATTGCCTACAATTAAATACTTTACACGTGTAGGATATATATAGAGATATATTAAATTCAGATATGTAAAAAGTTAGTTTTACTCTAGAAAAAAATTTAAATAAACTTAATTAATTCGATTGCTAATACAGTAAAATCTTAATAAATTAAATAATATTCATTGTATTGACAAATCAAATAATGTTCACCGTATAATCAATGTTCAAGCCACTTGCATTTATGAGTTCATTGACTATAAAATAATGTTCACAAGTTTTTATTGCAGCTCGAGATCACTATATCAAAACTTTTAGATACAATCAGAAAAGTTAGATATGAAATCCAAAAATAAATAAAAAAAATAAAAAAAGAAAACAGAATCATATATTACTATATTTTACTAATTATGTTTGTAATCTTGGAGAATTATTAATTTATGGATTGACAGGACCATAGATTTATAAAAGGGTCTTTCGAAAAAATTATTATCTTATTAATTTATCGAAATTATATATTAATTTAGCAAATTTGTCCAAGTCTGGACGGGAAAAATATTATTTTAGAGAGGTTATTAATTTATGGAACATTAATTTATAGAGGTTTTACTGTACATATGAAAATGGGTTGAATGAAATTGGATTGAATGAATATTAAATTGGCCTAGATATTCTTAACCACTTAATCCAATATCTTTCCATAAATTAGATTTTAGCTCCTGTTTGATGAAAATTAAAATTAGGCTTTTAAAGGATTTTGATAAAAGTTGATGAGATGTGTGGTCAAAATTAAGATTTTATTCTTGAGTCATTTTTTACATTTCTATCTACATTTATAGTTTTATTTGTTAAGAAAGAATTCAGTTTTTATACTATATCAGCCTTGTTTCTTCTAGGAAATAAAAACCATCTTAGATACTCCTCATTTGTTTAAAAGTTTGGAATATTGGACCTATTTTTAGGGGTGGCAAAAAACCTACTCCAAATCTTAATATTTGATAGCTTGCTTATTAATTTTTGATGTAGAATATTTTTCAAAAATGAATTGAGAAAATATGGACACATGCTACATCTCTACGATCCTCAATTTCAATTTCATCTTCTCTTGTAATTGTAGTTAAATTATAACGTATATTTTGTGCGGTGAATTTGGTTAAGATACGGTTGCTCTACAAAGTGGACAAGTTGAATGGGATTGAAGCCAGTGTCGAATACAGTCTATGTGAAACACATGCTTGCACGATGTCACTTGAAGCAATTCCTCTTTTATCTCAAATTCTCCCAAGCACACACAACACCTGCAATTACGATTGTCAATTAATTATTCATGAGAAAGTTGAAAGATAATTATAATTTACTCAAAAGCAACTCAAGAAAGGTTAGAGATCATTCTAATGAACTCACTATCAAGCAAATATTTAGTTTTTAGCCAAACAAATTAAATAAAATCATGTATAGCGCCCTTGCCAAGGTAGAGTAATTAAGAGTTAGTCTACAAAAAATGTAGTATCATCTAAAAACGTATTTCACGTCGATCCGACTTTAAAACTATTGAGAGGATGTGAATTAAACTTTTATATATGGTATTCTAATTATTGGCTTAAGAGCAGCATTGTTGCTCGAATAAGATCTTACATGGAAATGAAAGTGTCGTTTTAACCTCCGTTTGACAAGTTTATACGAAGTTCAATGTTTGACTTTGACAGAAGAAAGAATCGTGATGGAGGCTTAGTGCAAGTCGTGTTTAATTTATAAACAAAATATAAAGAAAGAATCTCAACACATAATAATACATGAAACATCGAGCGTGGACTTGAAAATCTGAGATAAAAATGGTACATTGTGGCGTCTATTGTTTGAATAGTGAAGAGGTGCCCATGTGATGAACTATATGGCCCACCTCTTCTTCACCGAGTACTAAGGCGCCACCTCGACATATCTCATTTTCACGTCTCAATTTCATGTCCACGTAGAAGAACTGATAAACAAAACTATAAAGAAAGAATCCCAACACATAATAATTCATGAAACATCGAGCGTAAACATGAAAATCTGACGTGAAAATGGGACGTATTACGTCGACAATGTAGAAGATCTGATAAACTTTGGTAACCAAAATAAACTGATTTATAAATCGATTTATAAATTACACAATTTCTCAAACTTCTTTTTAATACATTTTCTCTCTCCAATTTCAACAATTACCTTTTACTTCAAAATTAAAAATAAACGAGTGCTTGTTGGGCAGAGAATGAGATAACAAGTAATGTTCATGTCGTGCAACGGATGAAGTTCATTAATCATCATTTCATCATAGAAGAGAGAATATAAACTAGTGAAGGCCAGGCCTTTTAGTGGGTTTAGGGAAATGTCGTTTTCTGGGCCACTTTTAGGTCTCAAATACTCATCATCAATCAACCTGAATCGTCCATTTCCATAATTACTACACCATATTTATGATCAAAATGCTCATGAACAGAAACAATTTTCTCTTTTAAAGACAACATTTTTTTTTTTTTTTTTGGGTCATTTTTGGGTTGTTTAATCGAGAACTTACAATAAATCCCTTGCTTTTAGATATTCATCAAACAAGACTGTGGCTGTGGGAAGCTGGTTTTTCAGCTCAGCTTTCAAATCTGAATCAAATGACTGGACATGAAACAAGAAAATATTAGGTTTTCAGTATTCGTTTCTAGGGTTGCATAAAAAAGATTGTTCTTACCGTTGTAACTTGAAGTGTGGTGTCGTGAATAGTCCTCGGGAGAACCGGTGGAGTCGCCGAAAAGTTCGAAGCTCGTCGCTTGAGGTAGAACAAATAGAATAAAAGAAATAAAATGATGGAGAAGAGTATAGGAATTGAGAATATAAAAGCCTGGTAAAGCTTAAGTTGAATTGCTCGGGGATATTGATGAGAAGGGATTGAAGATTGAGGAGACTCCATCAATTAATCTCAAGTACACAAACCTAAGACTTAGTTTGATGTAATAACATGAGAATTTTGTTCAATCTATGTCTTATATTATGATGTTTGAGAGTGGGAGAGAGAGGATATTTGGGAGATTGAAAAGTAATATAATTTAATGCAACTTTGGTAATAAACAAGTAATAATATTCCTGGAAAGAAATTTTCAAGATCAACCAAATATATTCTCTGTTCTGCCTTTTTGATGGACGAGACAAAGCCCACTATATATAATGGCCCCAGTAATCATTCATCCTAATCTCCTTCAAAATCTCCTCATTGCTAATGACATTTGACGATAATTGATTTGCCTGCTCCGAAGAGCCGATAGCGTAGGTCTTTCGTGGCACGCTGGAATCCCTCGCTCAAGATTTGAAAGGGCAAGAGGGAACTTGACTATAAGAATTACTTGTGGAGTAGGGACCAAATATTTCACGATTAGCGATTTGACGAGTAGAAGGGAAATTACTGACCCACTTGTCGAGTAGGGAGGAAAGTTGGAGTTAGTTGGGGGGGGGGGTGTGGAACCTCCACCTTAAGGGCCCCCACCTGCTCGAGCAGTGAAGCATTGGTGAAAGTTGTAAATTGTGCAATGTGTCTCAATGGAGCAGATTTGAGAATTTACTATTTAATTAACTACGCTTACAATGAGCCTCATCCATACCAAATATGAGATTCGAACTCTCATCCAACAGCTGTCAGTTCAGATAAGATTTTCGAGTTTCGAATACAAGGGAAATTATTGACAAAAAGCATGGTGTAGTTTTAGAGAGGTGGGATCAAATCAACTTTAGCCACTTGATACATTTCTGAATTATATAGATTACAATTTTTTCATGATAACTATAAAGCACACTCCACATAACTAATAATATCACCTTGAATATATATATATATATATATATATATATATCAGTATTTGCAGATTCTCAATGGGGACTAGTATTGCTCAGTTTTGTTCATTGGCCTTTTGATTTATAGTCCAATTTGCATAGCTAATTCCACTAGCTTATTATAGCGACCCAGAATTTTTATGCAATAAATAATTATTTTAATATTTAGAAAATTGAGTCGCTATTGTTTTGAAATTTATGCCGCGACGAATTCGTCTAGCCAAGTCAAGAAATATCGAATTTGTTCGATTTTAAATTAAAATCCGAATTTCTAAAATTATATTACTTTAATTATTTATTCAAAGTATTATTTTCAAAATCATTTTTCAGTCCAAAATATATCAGTTTAAATACATTTTCAAATCAAAGTTAGTCCAATATTTATCAAAATTTTATCATGAAACCACATGTTTTTCTTCTTTACCCCAAAACAATAATTCTTTATACATTTCCATTTCCAGCCGTCTCCCAAACCTCCCATGTGCAATCCCAGCCTTTCTACTCCATTTAACATGTATGCAAACATCATCACCAATCCACAAACCTCCATCATGATGTCTTCCACTTATGAATTTCTTAATTCATCACCAACTCCTTTCTCATCTTTCAACCATTCTTTCCAGCAAATGTTTTCTTTCTCCAGCCACGAATTGAGCAGCTTGCTGCCTTCAATCACACCTCCTATATATATATATATACTCCATTATACATGATCAAACCTTCACCATCTCCATCAACCCAATTCAAACCGTCTGCAATTTCATTTCAGCCATCAGCACTGCAACCGCTCAATCCCAACTGCCACAAACCATTATCAGCATCACCACCAGAAATTCATCACTGCCCAATTTCCTCAACTCCAAACCAGTCTATGAATCATCACAGTCATTCCCTACTGCCCAAGTTGAACACTACACCAACCAGCATCACCAGTACTCAGCCACGGTACCTACCTCCATGTTCAATCAGATTATCACTGCCAATCTGCAAACGAAACCCACCACCTGCCGCAACCCAAATCGCAGAAAGCTCAACCCCCACCGGATTTTTCAGTCAAGACCCAACAGCCATGGCCAATTCACCATTATCAGATTTCCTCAAACCAACACTGCCTCGTCATAATTTCCACCACTGTGGTCAGTTACAACCACCACGAAATCGCAGCCAAATACCAAATCAAAATCAAACCCAAAACCCTAAATATAACTTACCCAAGCAAGACTTACCTCGTCACCGTCGCCCAGTTCACCGCTCATTCGTCGGAAAGAATCTCAGCCCAAGTTCGAAATTGAGTTTCGAGTTTCAACCCCGGTTTCAACTCAAAACGCACCCAATCAGTCCCAAATCCTAGCCTAGCGGAACCCTCACCCCTCGCCACACCCAGCGCCGGTGTTGCGCCGGAGAACCACCGGCAGTACCCCGTCAATTTTCCCCCTTCGCTGCATCCCTCTCCTCTCTCTTTCTTCGTCGAAAATGGTAGAGAGAGAGTAAGGAAATCTGATTTTATTATATTTTAACTTTACAAAATTTCACTTAAGCCCTCAAGTTTGAATAGTCATCCAATTCAGTCCCTATGTTTTTAAAAGGTTTTATTTCAGTCCTTTCAGCTTTTAAACTTATCAATTTCAGCCCTTAAGTTTTAAATAAGTTTTTCCAGTCCTTTTAACTTCAAACTTATCATTTCAGTCCCTGCTGATTTTATTAATTTGATTTTAAGCCCAAGTTTTAAAAGTATTCATTTTAATCCCTCAACTTTCAAAATATCTATTTTAGTCCCTGAACTTTCAAAAGTATTCATTTTAGTCCCTCAACTTTCAAAACATCAATTTTAGTCCTCAAATTATAATTTATCATTTTGAACTATATATTCGATATACTAAAGTGACTTATTGGCTAAGACGAAGCGTACGGAGAATTTAAAGAAATTGAAGTCATTCCCGCTCAACTTTGCACTCGTCGGATTTGAGGTAGACTCGCACTTATTAATTGATTTAAATTATGATTTCATATGAATGTCATGTGACTTGTGAAAGTCAATTTTTAAGAAAAACAAGTATGTTTTTATGAAAGGTAAATATACTTTATGTTGTTATGAAAAGTAAGTATGTTTTTATGAAAAGAAAATATACTTTATGTTTTTACGAAAAGTAAGTATACCCTATGCTTCACGAAAATGTTTTTTTGGATCATTGCTATGAAATCAATCTACCAAGATTGTTTTGGGTCCCATATGATAAGTTATGATATGTTAAGGGGACCGGAGTTTTAGTAGCGCTACACATAAGAATTCTTGCCACCTAAGTTCGGTAACATTCTTGTGTCTCCTATGTTTATGAGGATTTGCCACGAAGTTCGGTAAAATTCCTATCTTTCCATATGTTTATGAGGATTTACCACCTAAGTTCGGTAAAATTCCTGTCGCATATGTTTATGAGGATTTCGATCCTATCTTATGTTATGATGCAATTGATCCCTATGAATTTCAGAAAATTATGCTTGGTATACTTACTACATAAGAATTCTTACCACCTAAGTTCGGTAAAATTCTTATGTTTATGAGGATTTCGATCTTATCCTATGTTATGATGAAAACTTACTGTTATTATGATTTTACTGCATAAGAATTCTTGCCACCTAAGTTCGGTAAAGTTCTTGTGTCTATTTATGTTTATGAGGATTTCAATCCTATCTTATGTTATGCTTTCAAAAGAAATTATGTTTGGCATAATTAAAATATTTTTATAAGTATATGTTTTCAAAGAGCTGTTTTCAAAGAGTTATTTTCAAAGAGCCTATGATTTGCAAAAATATGTCCCGTGCTGTAATACACAATATGAGTTTTATCAAGAGCTGTTTTATAAAGAAGCTCTATCAATGCCCATTTTATAAAGAGCCGGGATTTATGTGTTTAATCATCTTATAAATTAAATTAATTTGCGATGAGTCTACTGAGTATTTCCCCCATGAAATACTCACCCTACTTTTTAACAGTTTTGCAGATTTCGGAGACGGTGGCGAGCGATGAATGATGGTGGCAATAATCGTTGAACGGTTGAAAGTTTGACGTTAATGATTTCCGTATTTTTCAAACAATCGAATAATTTAGAGAAGTTCATTTATTTGAGAAATTATGATATTGGCAATTTCTTTACAATATTAATGGTTCGATTTACTATTTCAAATGGTTTCATAAATGTTTTCAATTTTAGCGGCCATTACAGTTTATTTAATGTTGCCAAAAATGAATTTCAATTATTTCTTCCGCAAAAAATATTATTCGAAAAATTTAGACAGAAAATGACGTAGTGAATCGGGTATACGGAACTCGGGGCGCTACACTTAATTATTGAAATATTGTGCTCTGCAGCGGTCCAATTTGCAGGATTAGTAAAATCATGCCCCCACAAGGTTGATAACTCAATTGAGCATATGAATTTTGAAATTCATATATTCATTTTGGTTCTTATTGGATTGAATTGTTCGTTGTAATTTAATGGACTCTAATATTATATTAAGACTTGAAATTCTATTTTTTTAAAATGTCAACTTATTTAAGAGAATTAGTCCCAAAATTTTATATGTTATTAATTAATTTTATTTATACTCGACAATGAGATTTATCTTTAACAAATTCAATCACTAAAAGATAGACATTAGTCATGTCTTCAACTGTATGAAAAATGTCTTACTAGATGTTTTCACTGTCTCGACTATTCAAGGGATGTGAAGAAATTCGAGATATCATAACTCATCAACACTACTCATAATGAAATATATTTTGCATGGACGACTATGTGTCAATTGTCCAGCGAAATCGATTTTATATATGTAGGTATACATATACATATATGCTTACACAATAGATCACGCTTTCATGGGTTTCTATATCCTTGATGTTGACAATTAATCTTGATGGTGGGTTCTAAGGATATTCCGGATAACATGAAAGAGATATATCAAGCTTGATAATTTGCTAAAGATCTCATAATCTTAGTCCACTAAACCCTAAACACTTATATTTTATTTAACCCAAAATAAAAAAAAGTGCACCCACTTTTTGCCTTTTGACAAAATCATAGAACTCGAAAGCTGTAAAATACTTGCAAATGGAAGAAATCAACTAGTAGTCCACCATAATTCAACTCTAATGAACCAAAGACAACTTTAGACTCCACTTGTATACTTGCACATCTGCAGTGTACAAAAAAGCATACAAATATACAAATGTTATTTGTGCGCCAATAAAGAATATTGGTCCCACAAGCACTTCAGAAGCCCACTTGTTATTGCTTTCTTTTTGATCAATTTGTTATGAAATGCAATTGGTATATGTAAAGATTGGAACTCATTGCCCCCGATATAGCTCAACTGACGAAGGCTAAGGGGACATAATGTCAATTCTTCTGACAATTCAAAAGGTGGAGAGTTCAAGTCTTGACAGCAACGCTTTGGACTTGACTTCCTTGTGGATTTGATCAGTGGCCAAACTCTCAGTCATTGGCTAGTTGAGGTATATCCCGTGATTTACATCATTTATCAAGGTCTAGGGCAGGACATGACAGGTGGGGATTCCCAAGGTGAGGGCTTCACCTTTTTAAAGATTAGAACTCATTATTGAGTAGTTAGTTAAGGTGTGGCTTCACTATAGTGTTAGGTTTCTATTGAATCAAATTTGGTTAGGTACTCACTCTTGCCCCTTGATTGTCCCACCACAACTCTGATTGACAATACCTAGTGTGTTGTTTATCGTACTAACTCTAATTTACAATTCAATCGTGCATTAGTGACTTAGACTATTGATATCAAGTTAGATAAGGTTTATATGTTTCTTTCTGATAACGTGACTTGTCATTTCTTCTTTGCAAGTCCTTAGGATTTTGATTTTCTCATGGGATTTGTATAATACTTTTAGGATGTACACTACAAGAAAAGAGGGTCATAGGGACGACTCAAAAAGTCGTTGCTACAGGGTTATAAGGACGACAAAGTCGTCCCTATAGGTCCGTACTAGTAAGTCAACGGGGACGACAAAAAGCGTTCCAATAAATGCATGATCTATAGAGACGATAATATCGTTTCTATAAACCCGATTTTTCGTTTTCGAGCTTCGTCAAAATAATCGTCCCAACTGATCTATTGAGACGACTACATGTCATTTCAATAAATATTTACTCTATTGAGACGACTAAATGTCGTCCCTATATATTCCTATATTAGGTCGACAAGTTGTCGTCCCAAAAAATATTACACTTATTGGGACTACTAATGTCGCCCCCATAAGCTTTTACATGATATAATCTATTTGGTCTCTGAAACTCTGTTGCAATGCATTTGTCGCCCCATTTAATTAACCTATTAGGACGATAGTAGTCGTCCTAATAGAACAGAACTCTACAAGGAAAAATTTATTTATTGCAATTTTTATTTTTATTTAGAATTATGTTTTCTAATAAATACCATAATTGCAAACCTAATTATAATTCTATAATAGAAACATTAAATAAATGTATACCAACACAAATGAATTAAAAAGAAGCTTAAATATCATTAACTATTTTATCATATTTGTGCACATAGACGAAAGCATCATACACAAAAACAAGAGCTTTCAACACAGTAGACATTGTGCACAAAAGTCAAAAACAAAAGTATCCCAATACAAAATAGGCAAAATGAGGGAGACTAAAGACCAAATAAAGACTCATCGTCATCCAACGAATTTAACTCTTCCTCATGAACAGGCAATAAGGAGGGTGGTGGTAGCGGCGGTGTCGGCAGCTGGACTCCTGGCATAACAGACTGTATATGACTCGCAAGTTGTGTCATATATTCATTCATTTGCTTCGTGTATGTCTGCATATCGGATTGAAACACATTGGTAGCCTGAGAAGACTGATTGTCATGATGTGGGTCTCGAGATTTTGTGGTAGACGAGTGAGAGCGAGAAGTGCCCCTCACAATTCGTCCAATTGCACGTCGATGTCCCCTCCTCTCCCCTAGGACCTTCAGAACTACATCATGCTCGTTAACTGTCACGCCGCTTGAGATGGCTTGCTGCGTTTGCTCCTCCCATTCCTCCACCATGTTTTCCTAAAATAATCAATTTGAAATATTCGTTAACTGATATTCAATATGAAAAAACAAAAAGTAATACATCATTTTGTATTAACTTTTACTTACATAATCTTGGGCAGCCTTTTCGTTCACCCATTCATCATTTCTCTGATGGTTGACCTGAAATGATTCTATGACACTCGGCCACTTCTGGGTCTGGCGGTCCCGCTGTATAAGTATGTAGTATTAAATAAATAACTCAAACGTATTCCATAATTTGAAAATACATTAAAAATAATACATGTTATACTTACCTTATCGAAACGCGCAGCAACGATAGTTTTTGAACCTTGTAGGCTGGCATAATTTATTTTTGACCTGTTCACCTTGTTCTTCATCGAAATGTCCTATAAAAAATATTGAGACTTAATAGAATGTGAATATTAATATTTAATGAGAATCATTTTAATTAAATTAAAAATAATTGCACTTACTTTAAATTCTTCACTCGAAGAGCGCTCTATGCACTTTTCCCAGATGTCCGCCGTCAGGCCACGATAAGGTATGAGAGTCCCTTTTCCCCTAATGTATGCATTCACATTGCCCTTGTACTGACGGTATCGTCTAGCTACTATATCTTCGATCCCGTCAACAATTATCTTGTAGTCAGCTTTGGAATAATGCCTGGGATTGACGTCAAAGAATTCCTACAGAAAATCAATATTATTTAAATCATTCACATTAGGCGTTATCAAAATTATATAAGTTATAAAATGATGGCTAATTCACTTACATATACGCAGTTCGTGGCTCGGGTTTTTTGTTCCTCGAGAACATTCGCCCACTTGTCAAAGTAAGGGTGCACAAATTGTCTTACATGATTCCCCATGACCCTCGAGACATACTTTTGGTTGTCCCCTATAAGCAGATAAGTCCCCTCTTTTGTATCAAAATCGATGGAGAGAGGTTTGCTCCCATTAGACTGGAACAATTTTACTAGATTGAGCGATCGAGAAGGTCCTCGTCTTTTAGCCGAACGCTCTACCAATTCGAAAATACAGTTTAATATGTGAATCAAGTTAAATATATAATAATTTCTACAAATAAAATTATCCTACCAGTCTGGCAGTCCCCCTGTAGCCTGACTGCATGCCGGTGTGGAGACTCGTCTCCACCATCCCCTCCATGATTTAACACATCAGCCATACCTATATTTAACACATCTACTCTAGATCTCAGCCAAATTTTGTTACATCATTAAATGACTTTACTAGTTTTTATATGAAATACACTCAAGATCTCAGTCAAAATTTGAAAATGGTCTTTTAAACCAAAACCAAAACCAAAATCAAAATCAAAACCAAAACAAAAACTGATAACCATAAAATGAAACTAATAATGACCATGCATAACTTTGGAAGTCATCTTTGGTGGAATGTACTTTTATTTAAAGGAAAAACCAACATATTTTATTAGGTGGACTTAGTAATGCTTATGAAATATGCTACACTTGTAATGTTTTAGGACGAAATGTTGGAGGAACATTTGCCACCAACTAATTTGTGTCTCTACTTATCAAATCTTCATCTCTTCTTGTATCCTTTTTTTTCTTCTTGCCTCCATATTCACATATTATAATAAATGTATCTATTAATCCAAGACCACATTGCAAAAGAGTTGCACAAGGCCAAGGTGCAGTGTGACACAAGAATCCATGAATGAAAAAATATATTAAATCAAAAGTGAATAAGGCTGCCCACTACATAAAGCAATCAAAATTGATGCATAAAGATATATATATATATATATATATATATATATATATATATATATATATATATATATATATATATATATATATATATATACACACGATTTTCAGGGCTTTACCCATTGGAAAAATCCAAACATCTTTGGAAGGAAAAAAAAACCAACTGACCTTGTTGACAGTAGGAATAAACTCTTGCAAAGCTCTTATCCTTTCTACAGTTTTTACTCTGTGCAACTATAACAAGAGACCAAACAAAGAATGGAGTGATTTTTTTTCATAATGATGCTTAGGTACAACGTTAAATTAATTGGCAAAAAATAAAATCCAAACAATGATTAAAGTCCAATCTGTACATGACCCACTTAACAAAAATATAAGGAAAACATTAATGCCCAATATACTCACAGTACATAAAAGTTCACTAAGCACCAAAACTATAAGTGATTATATAAGTATTATTTGTATTCTTTTATATTCTTATTCCACAAATTGAAGATGTGCCTTCAAATATGCCTTTAGCTTCTAGTCCCTGTGATGATTTTCCACATGGAGGTATTCGAAAAACCAAAAAATACTGAAGAAGAAATGTAATTATAGGATCCACTAATAGTTTTTGGGTTGGAAATAATGGGTTTCGACACGCAGTGTGGCACGTTCTCGGCTTGTCGAATACGAAGATAAAAACCAGTAGAAAAATGTGTATTCTTATCATAATCTTGGAAACACAAATAATAAATTTACCTATTCAACAAACCTCATAAATTCTTGCAACCAATAACTTACCAAAAGCCCCTAATTTTCATCAATTTCACTAAAAGATGGAGATGACTGGGATTGAGAAGGCAGCCGTGGGATGAGTGTGAGAATAGGGTTTTCTTTTATATTTGTTAAAAAAATTCCATCTAAAGGGACCACTCTAAGTCGTCCTTATACTATCATGCATAAATCCTACTGAATAATACCGCGGAATTCAATTTTTTTAATCCTGTGGAGACGAGTTGTTGTCCCTCTAGAAGAGTGAATTTGATATTTAAAGTCAAAATCAACAATTAATTGTAGATAAATTAAGAGCCAGCTAGGTAACGAAAAAAATTTCACCTCAGTTTTTTAAACTTAATCTTAACCATCAATTTTTATTCAAGCCATAGTTTTTAACTTTTCAAATTTTTTGAACCACACATTCCTCAAAAAAAAAAAAAAAAAAAAAAAAAAAAGTACAAAAACAAAACTTTTCACATTACGGTTAATTAATTTGTGAGCATATTTTTACAATGTAAAAAGTCTAATATTATATTCTTGTTTGGAGAAATTAAATTAATGGGATGAATCCAAGCCAAAGTTACCATTTAATTTTAACCACACATTTCATTAGATCACAACTTTTCAACCACATTTTATTAATTTATATCAAAATTTACTAATAATCTGACTTTAATCATCACCAAACAGTGACTATATAACTTTAAAAAAGAATTTAATTTCAATTTTTAATTTTTATTTTCCAAACAGTTTTGAAATTATTTATTTTATATTTATAATAATTATCAAATAATTAAATAAAATTATTCATCTTTTTATATAAACTAGTGTGGCCCGTGCAATGCATGGAATGCGATAATAATTTTGTATATAATAGCGTCGAAAGGTAAGAAGATTGCAAAGATGAAGAAAAATACAAAAAGAAAGGGTTATGCTAACAAATATATTACAGCTTTACTAAAAAAAATTGTTTTAAATCAGAACATCCATAAATCATTATTTAATCTGGTTGATTATTTAGGATTCAGATGTGACACGAAAACATATAAAATCTTACAAAAACAATGAAAATATGAAATAAGTCATTTGAAATCTTCACATCGATATTAAGATCTTGCTATTACAACTTTTTTTTAGCCTTCATAAAATTCATGAGTTTAGGGAGATAAAATTGACAACTGAAAAGTTCGATGACTAATGATAAATTTGACAATTGGAAAGTTTGATAACTAAATGGAAAATTTTAGGAACTTATTAAAGATAAAGATTTCTTGAATTTGAAAGAATAAAGATCAAAGTGTACCTTACAATAACATAAAAATAATAGACAAATGAAATAGTAAATGTGGAAAAAAGAAAACCTCAATTGATGTCATTATGATGTTATTGATGATGCTTATGAATAGTAGTATATGAATAGTATTTTCTCTTAGCCTCTTTTAATATAGTTAGAATAGTAAATGAATAGTGATATTCCTTAGTCTCTTTTATAATAGGTATGATTAATTGATGATTTTGATAAGAATTTAAGTGAGTTTAAAAATAAATAGTTTCACAATTACTTTACTTTGAAAAAAAAAATATTTTTATCGGTACTTAAAACATAATTGTTTGAATTAAAAATAGGGATGAAACATGTGATAAATAAATTATGGTAATGTAATATTAACGAGTACAAGATTAAATAGTTTTGTTTGTTCACTCAGAGTCACTATCATTGCTTCTAGCGGCATCATCCTCATATTCAACACTATCAGTGTCTGTCTCTATGTCAGATGCATCAACCTCACCGCCATCCTCGTCTTCACCATCCTCATCCTCATAGTCCTCATCTTCATCATTGATGAAATAAGCTTCATCTCCACTAACATTCGACGACGACGCTGCTCTGTTATTAGGACGATCCAATTGAATGGCATCATTGTCAACCCGCTGCAAAGTAACGTGTTCTAAATTACCAAGATCAACAAATAGCGAGAAGTGGGATGAGCTATCATCATGCAACAAATCTATCTCAGTCAAAACTGCTTCTGGCATATCCCACGTAGTCCGATGATTGACTTCTTGAACCACACGCCAGTTGTGACTACGTGATGGGTCTTCAATGTAGAACACTTGCCTCGCTTGTGAAGCAAGTATGAATTGGTCATCTTTGTAAGCCTCAAGACTGGTGTCAATACTTGTGATGTTGTTTTCTATGACCTTCCTTTTTCCGTCACACTTAAACCATTTGTACCGAAACAAAACAACTGAAAAACCATTAATGTATGAAAGCTTCAATATCTCGTGAAGCTGCCCATAGAATATTTCATCACCGTTCCCTGGCATACTTACACCACTATTTTGTGTTTTATGTCTGATATCACGATCATAAGTTAGAAATCGAACACCTTTAACGATACATGCAGGGTAAGAATGCACAACTCCATTTGTCCGAGATGCCAAAGATAGTAATTCTTGAGACACTTCGTCAGGATTTTCTCGATGTAGAGCATAAATCTGCATTCATTAGATGTAATTTGATTAACCACAAAAAATTAACTGAATAGCAATGCAAACAGTAATTATTGTTCTACCTTCGTGTGAAACCAAGGAGGAAAATCGGTTCTATGCAACTGGTTAACATTGGAAACTCCACGGGTTTGCAGCTGATGCTTGTGTTCACTGTTGAAGTAAATATTATATTGAGCAATTGTTATTATAATGAAACTATTTAATAAACATGATACACAAAGACACGTATGCACTCACTTCAAGTACGTTTCAATTTCAGTACAGTTGTTGAGTATATAAAACTCAGCTTGAGTCCGAACACCACTTTCGAGGACAATTAAACCGTTCTTTCCTATAGGACGACATTGTGATTCAAAAATGGAAAGCTGCTTCTTGGGAACACAGACATCGTCATTCCTCTCCGGTCGGTTGAATCGTGTCTCGACATCATCAAAATACTGTGAACAAAAAGTCAATTCTTCCTCGACAACATATCCCTCGGCTATAGAACCCTCAGGCTTCGCTTGATTTCGCACATAGTCCTTCAATTTCTTAAGATATCTCTCGAAAGGATACATCCACCTCATGTAAACTGGCCCACCAAGAATTGCCTCTTCGGGAAAATGCATCACAAGGTGAATCATAATGTTAAAAAATGCAGGTGGAAAGATTCGTCCAAGCTTGCACAGTATGAGTATGAGCTGCTGTTGAGCATTAACCATGTCACTAATCTTTATCGACCTCGCACACAATTTTTTGAAAAATGTACAAAGTTCGATAATAGTAGATGAAATTATCTTGTTCAAAAATGCTTGACACCCGATAGGCAACAATCTTTGTATGAGGACATGGCAATCATGTGACTTCAAACCAATTATTCGGCTTCCATTTGGCACAATATTCTTTCTTAGATTCGATGCAAAACCATCGAGAAATTTAACTGAACGTATAAAATTGCAAAACTTTTGACGGTCTGCAGTAATAAATGTATACTCCGCTGCAGTTCATCCACTAATGGTCGTAAAAATATATCCATATCTTTACCTGGTGATTGGGGACCAGGGATTAAAAAGGATAACATTAAGTTTTCTTCTTTCATGCACAACCAAGGTGGTAGGTTATAAGTTGCCAAAACCACAGGCCACATGCTGTAAGATTGGCTCATGTGATTAAAACCATCTGACGATAGACCCAAACGAACATTTTGTATCTCACATGCAAATTCAGGGTGATTTTTGTCAAAGTCCCACCAAGCTTTTCCATCAACAGGATGACCCATATTGTTCTCATCCCTTGAGCGACCTGTATTATGCCATCTCATTAGTCTCGAAGTATGTGTCGTTATAAAAAAACGCTTCAGTCTTGGGGTCAATGGAAAATAGAACAATACTTTATGCGGGACATTCTTCCCAGAGGATTTACCAGCTTTATGTGTCCAACGACTTTCATAGCAGACTAGACAAATTTCCTTATCAACATTCTCCTTCCAAAATAACGCACAGTCATTCTTGCAAACATGAATTGATTCATACCCTAATCCCAACTTCGACATTAATTTTTTAGCTTCGTAGTGAGAGTCGACGAGATTGATTTTCGGAAAGGCCAACTTCAACAACTTCAATAGCCCATCTACAGATTTATTTGTCCACTTATTAACCACCTTTAAATGCATCAACTTAGTCAAAAAATTTAGGGACGAGAAAAACGATACTCCTGGATACAACTCTGAATGCAAAGCATCAAAAAAGCGTCGTAACCCACATTAGAAGTTGCAGCGGTTGGGTCATCCCCGACCACATCGTTAAGAAAATCAACCATCTCATTTTCTGTAACAAGCCCTTCGTTACGTCCTTGCATGTTTGTAGACCTTTCCTCATTTTCTCCGTGATAAATCCACCTATCATAGTTCTTATAAAAACCGTGAAGAAATATGTGAGACTCCACATCATCTACCAATTGCATCATCATATTTATACATCTTTTGCATGGACATGGAATCATTCCCATATCATTTGCTAGTGGTCTCGCCATGTTTATGAATGCTTTCATACCATTCCAAAACTCTACAGACTTGGCCCGTCTTCTATTTAGCTTTATCCAACTCTTATCGATTTCCATTTTCACTTCAAGTTTGCTGCAACACAAAAAATAACAACAAAAAAATAATTAAGTGCAGAACACGAGTGACATGAGAATGTCTAACCCCTTATCGCTCCAATTCTAATTTAAGGTGTGGGCCTTAGCCATTCGACATTGACTTTAGATTTACGAGTTGTGTTCATGATGTGATCCGGACCCTCGACAATCGGAGTCATAGCAGGCTTGACGGGAAAATATAAATATTCAAGCCAAAACAAGAATTCAACAGGTTCGACGAGCTTTGAAGATCAAACAGTGTCGAAAAGAACCGGAAAATTAAGCAGCTGACCTTTTACAGCCGTAAAAGTTGGAATCACGGCCGTAACGCAGCTATCGCAATTTTTGGGCAGAACATGACTTACGGCCGTAACAAATTCTTCACGGCCGTAACTTCGGTATCAACTTTGGACCGGAGAAGGGCTTACGGCCGTAAGCCTGGTATTTACGGCCGTCACGTATTAAAGGATCAGATTTTTCCCAGATTTTCGTATATTTTATATCCTTTTCCTATTTTAGCTATTTTAGGCTAGTTAGAATTCTATTTTGAGTAAATTAGCGATTAGGGTTTTATTTTGCTTATTTATACGCCTTTTTGATTCATTGTAAAAAAGACTTTGATGATTAAATAAAACAGAGATTGAATGTTTTTCAATTTTTTAATGTGTGGATTCACATTACAAACTCAAACTTATCAAGATTGATTATCTTGTGGCGTTCATCCTGAATATATCAAATATTCGCGAGAATATTTGTGGCGTTCAAATCAGAGACTTATCAAGGAGATTGGGCAAATCCTTGTGGTGTTTCGAAAGTCGTGGTTCTTTATTCCGCATCGTCGAGCCATCGCGTCGTGAATACCGGGTCATGATTCATCCGTCCAACCACAACCTGAGTTCGGAACTTTCCGGCGTTTCTTCCGCGTTTCGAACCTCATCATTTGGTATCAGAGCTGGACTCTGAATTCAGGTTTTTCTATCCAGTTTGATTTTTATGTTTATCATCGAGTCCCATAAAAATCATCCATATCTTGTTGTTGAGTCTTTCTTTTCTTGTTCTTCGTGCCAGTAAATTTTTTTCTTTGTTTGATCCATATAAAAATCCAACAAAATTCAAAAGTGTTTGTTTTGCTTAATTCTTATCCGAATTAAGTTCCGTTTGTTTTGTTGTGTTCGTTGTCGAATTTTCGGATTTATAAAAAAAAAAAAAATTTATTATTTTTTTTATTCCGAAAATTCATCCTAAAATTCAAAAAAAAAAAAAAAAAAAAAAAAAAGTCCATTCAAGAACCACTTTCTTGAATTTCTTGATCCTTTGTTTTCATTATTCTTTTTCTGTGTCCTTCCACATAAATTTTACAATGTCCAATTCCCATGAAAACGCCAAAGAACGTATGTGGAGATTTTTGAATGAGGCTTTGGTTAGGTTGGATAAATTAGATGAAAGGGAAGGGAAATTGAAAAATGGGCGATCTCAAGCAAATCGTAGTGATTATAGGCGTGATCCTAAACCTAGGGATGGAATCGGGGTTAAGAGAGGAGCTGAGATTGATCCAAAAGCAATTTTGAAAATTCAAAAAGAAATTTATGAGGAAAGATTGAGGTGTGAACGGGAGGCAGAAAGAAAACATTTGGCTAAATTGCGAAAAAAAGGAGGAGAAACGAAAGGCGGTAATTAGAAGTTGAAAAGAAGGAGGGAGGTTTGAGGCATGAATTAGTTGAAGAGACCCCGAACTTTGTGGTAGGAGTTGAAAATGTGGAGTTAGGTGAACAAACTCCAAAATATGATGAGGAATTAGAAGTTGGGGTAGAAGTTCAAATTTTGAGCTTTGAATTGGTAGATCCACATTTGAATACCGTTGGGGGAGTGCATGAAATTAGTGATAAAAATCTGGAGGTCGGAGATGTGGTTGAGTTTGAAGATAAAAAAATCGAACAAGAAATTGCAAAGGAGGAAAGAGGCGAAGAGAAGAGCCTCGTGGTTCAAGAAGTGGAGTTGGTGGTGGTTTGTCATGAATACAAGGATCCATACCTTGTACCTCATGAAGCTAACATGTCCCACCCCATTTTGTTTAAATCTTTTTTGCAGGATAATTATGACTGGAAGCTTCAACCACACTACGAATGGCAAAGGAAGTTCAAGCTCCATCTCTTCCGTGTTAGCAAATCAAAGGATTCCAATTTATTGAACTCATGGCATGGAAGCAGAAATTTTCCGTTTGATCCAGGAGGTGAAGTGGAACACTAGGAAAAAAGCTATGATTCGGGACGAATCATCCTAAAGAAGGAGGGTATGATGTGATCCGGACCCTCGACAATCGGAGTCATAGCAGGCTTGACGGGAAAATATAAATATTCAAGCCAAAACAAGAATTCAACAGGTTCGACGAGCTTTGAAGATCAAACAGTGTCGAAAAGAACCGAAAAATTAAGCAGCTGACCTTTTACGGTCGTAAAAGTTGGAATCAAGGCCGTAACGCAGCTATCGCAATTTTTGGGCAGAACATGACTTACGGCCATAACAAATTCTTCACGGCCGTAACTTCGGTATCAACTTTGGACCAGAGAAGGGCTTATGGCCGTAAGCCTGGTATTTACGGCCGTCACATATTAACGGATCAGATTTTTCCCAGATTTTCGTATATTTTATTTCCTTTTCCTATTTTAGCTATTTTAGGTTAGTTAGAATTCTTTTTTGAGTAAATTAGCGATTAGGGTTTTATTTTGCTTATTTATACGCCTTTTTGATTCATTGTAAAAAAGACTTTGATGATTAAATAAAACAGAGATTGAATGTTTTTCAATTGTTTAATGTGTGGATTCACATTACAAACCCAAACTTATCAAGATTGATTATCTTGTGGCGTTCATCCCGAATTTATCAAATATTCGCGAGAATATTTGTGGCGTTCAAATCAGAGACTTATCAAGGAGATTGAGCAAATCCTTGTGGTGTTTCGAAAGTCGTGGTTCTTTATTCCGCATCGTCGAGCCATCGCGTCGTGAATATCGGGTCATGATTCATCCGTCCAACCACAACCTGAGTTCGGAACTTTCCGGCGTTTCTTCCGCGCTTCGAACTCATCAGTTCATTTTTCCTATTATTTCCTATATTTCACGTGTAAATTTCGGTAGCATCTCCATTTTATTCTCCTAAGTGTGAGCACTATGTTAGACATAGTCCATAGCCGGAGAATAAAATGGAGGCAATACCAAGAATTACACACAATAGGAAATCACAGGAAAAATATATTATAACACAACTCGTAACATTCAAATCAATGTCAAACTGTCCGAACTGGACAATTCAAAGATTAGTTTGTAAACATCAAACAGCCCAAAATGAGGATGTGTGTGCTTAACAAACTAATCTTCAAACGACATTCTAAGGTTTATGAAAATGAAATGTATTGTGCAAATAAAAGAAGAAATTATGAAACTAAAAGTTTAAATATATAAGTGAAATACGTAATTTTTTACTAACCAAGGATCCTTTAAAGTCGGTGAGCAAGACCATTGGAATAAAAGTCAATAATCAACCAAGAGAGTTTCGAGATTGAAATTGGAGGAAATGAAGGTTTAAAACACTGACTTAACACAAAAAATGCTTCTGGTGTGAATTTGTACTCTGGATCTATTGAGATGACACTATGTCGTCTCTATAGGTCGTAAATGTCGTCCCAACTGCATTAAATTGGCGCTAAAATTCCCCGCCAAAGACAATTCATCTATTGGGATGACAAATAGTCGTCCCAATACAAAACGTGTCTACAAGGATGACAAATTTTGTATATTGGGACGACTAAGTCGTCCCAATAAATTAATAAAAAAGAAGGAAAAATGGCGCCATTTTTTCGTACTTACAAGGACGACATTCGATGTCGTAGCTAGTGGAAATTTACTCTTTAGGGACAAATTTTTATATATTGGGATGACTAAGTCGTCCCTATAAATTCATAAAAAGGCGGGAATGTTGGCGCTATTTTGTAGTACTAAAAGGACGACCATTTAGTTTATTGAGACGTTAATCGTCGTCCCAATTTCAAAATGTGTGCATTCTATTGAGATGATATTTGTTATGTCTGGACGACATTTGTCCTTGTTATTGGTCCAATAATTTATAAGGACGACTTTTTATTGTCGTCCCTAGGGACTATAGTATAGAGACGACTTTCATGTCGTTCCTATAGATGTCGTCCCTGTAGCTCTGTTTTCTTGTAGTGGTGTACCAGGTTCATATTGTATATTTTTGTCTGGTCAAACCTTTCGCTCAAATTGAATGAGGCTAAGACTACGAAAATTCTTGGTTTTATTTTGTGATTGACCTAGGTGGACACTTTTTGTTCTATTAGTGATATACACGTGTGTTGCATGGGATGATCATGTAATAATATTTAACATTTTTATTATTTTCAAAATTTGTGATTATTAATTGTTAATAGTTACATGGTTAAATTAGGAATTGTAATAAACATATAGTAACATGTTATTTTATATTTTGTTATACGTTATAATGATGAATATTGATGATTTATTTACATACAGGGAAAAATAAGCACAATTAGAGAAGAGTTTAACTATGACAATAATAACAGTAACTTCAGTTCGATATATACCTTTTGACAATTGACCTTTGATGATTGTCTAACCAGTGATATGAAATCTTATGGATTTGGTGAGGTATTAATAGAGATCATCAGGAAGGACCAAGGCCCTTGCTCTAGTGGTTGAAGGCAAGCCCTTACTTGGTTCATAACTAAGGTTCGAGTCCTCAATACCCCACCCCTCCACTACCATGTAATGATAAAAAAAAATAATAAAAATAGAGATCTTCAGGGCTGCATTTACAAATAATAAAATTAATATTTGCTAATTTTATTACGAGAGAACATAGTAGTTGATTATATAATATTGTACCTTTCTTATAGTAGTAGCTCCTTGTAAACAAATGTTGGCTCAACTCTGAAAAGATACTATGAATTAATATCTTTTATGATTAACAATCATTGATTCTTCAATGAGCATTTTTCCAGGAACTAAATGACATCTTCATCTACAGTGCGTTCTTGTCGATCACCAATTCTCAAAAGAGAATTGCAAAACTCATATCACAGAGTGCTCTCATATTTATTTTGTCAGTTTGAGTAACAAATTTTTGCATTGATAAATTATATCCTATAAAACAACAAAATTCTAAAATTATAGATAGAAACAAATAAAAATGAGCGAGCTGATAAAATTAAAATTTTGGATCTTTATATCGCTACTCTTCACATCCAAACATAATCCACAAAATAGAGAAAGTACCCATAAAAATATTCATAAAAGCAAGACCATAATGTGTAAACTTCAATAGGACAAATCCATTTATGAATTTTTCATTTTTAGAAACTAACAGAATCCAACCGACTTGAGTGGTGAAAGATTCCACCACTAGTAAATCCCTCTATAAAGGTGGATTTCAAGCACGCCAATTAAGCTTTTTGTTTTCATTTTCATATGTTTTTATTATTACTCTTCTCGTGCACCAAAGCGATCAAATATAAAAATTCATAAACACAAAAACTAAAAAAATAGAAAAAAAGGAAAATAATGAAAGTATTGGATTACATACCCACATGAAGAGATTTTTATATTCCTAAGAACAAAAAAGTGTCTAGAATTGTAAAAACGTAGATATATTTGTGTCCACATGCAGGGAATGAGAATAAGAATGATTTAAGGAACACCAGTAGGCAAAGAATATAATCAAACGTAAACAACAAAAATGATTTTAAAAGTAGATGCTTGCTTGTGTTCGCTTCTGAGCATGAAGAGATTCGACCAAATTATGATGGAAAAACGTTAAAAATATAAAGCAAATTTACAAGTGATGATGTAAATGAAAGTAGCATATATATAAGTAAGTAAGTAAGAAGCAAAATATTTAAAAACTGTTAATGCTTGCCTCTGTTTGCCTTTGAATTTTAATGTCGTAATAAATAAGGTTACAATTTTTCTCATTCATTTTCATTTTTGTTTTAAAACCATTTTTCAATGTAATGCCAAAAAAATGAGTTATCATTTATTAAATGCTTATAAATGTTTATTATACATTAATTAAATAAATTGTAAGTTTTTATTTACGATAACAATGAACAATCAAAAAATGATGGAGACATACTCTAATCAACCTCTTAAAATAGTTGGACTTGGTGGTCTTGCTCATTTATGAGTACAACAACAAGTTCCTCCACCACCTGGAACAATTGGGAAAGAGAGAATTTTCAACGCTAATCATTTTACTTCAAAATCGTTATTCATGGTACCAAATGAGCATATAGACAACAATCTATAGCAAATCACGATATTCTGGACCACACAACGCCTCAATATGCTCAACAAAGGGTTTGACTTTTGAAGTTACTGTGAATTGCTATAACTCCAAATGGATCATATAGTCAGTGGATAATTTCCTGATGCAGAGATTCATCATGAAGATGCAACTGTAGAGCATACTTATGTCTCTACTCAGATGTTACTCAATATCACCCAAATCTATAGTACTTTGTACCTTTGAAACTTAGGAAGAACTAAAAGAGTTTAGAAGAAGAACATGATGTACATAGAATACACTGATATTATTATTAACTAAACTTCGAATACATTACAAAGAGGGAGAACTCTCCTTTTATAGAAGAAGAAGAAGAGCATCAAAAAGTATACACAAAACTCAGGTGTTTCCAACACAGGACACGCATCATTATTTTACAAACATAGTACAAATTCACCTTATCTTTCTTTTAGAAAAGAAATATTCTTATTCTAACAAAGTACAATAATACAACTAAAGCAACAAATTTTATACAAATGGACAAAAAAAACTTTTACTTGAATAAAGAAGATCTTGCTTTAATAAAGCAAATCTTATCACAATATAGTTTTGTCTTGACATGGATCTCTAAGATTCATAGAGACTTCTGGACGTGAGGGTAATCAATGTTGATTCAACCAACGTATATTAGTCTCTCGGGTTTCTTCAATTTATGTTTTTAATTTTTCAAGAAGTCCTAATTCAGTTAGTCATAGATCTTGCGAATCTTAAAAAAAAATGTCATCATAATTAATCTGGAGAAATTGTTCTTTTTGTTCATTTGTTTGGCTATGTCTTGTGATTTTTCTTACTTGGCTCTATTTTTTCTTTTCCTTTTAGAGATGGGTTCCACCAAGGGTGTGCATCTAGCTCATTTACAATTATTTCTATTTCTTTTTTGAGGAATGCTTTTTCTTTTTTTCACACTACGGTCCAAACTATCAATGAATATTTCTACAATTTTCATTTGTTTTTTGCTGCATCCTTCAGGATTTCTCTATGAATACTTTGAAATTTCACTAAGGCTTTGTGTGGGCCTTCCAAAATATAACGGTCCAAACTGATAATCAAATGCTTAGTTATATTCTGGTTCTGCCACTATTCGAAATCTTTGAAGATGTGTTTCTTGGTACACCTGGATATCTTGTTAGATTTTTTGAGTGTATTCTACAAGTAAAGATTCTCATGGTGTGTCATCTTCATAATCTGGCCAAATTTATGGTAGAATTATTAGATTGATTTCTATCATTCGCCTTTGAAATTCTCAAAATTCTTTTGGATAGTGTTCCCAATCCTGATGCATGTTGAATGGTTGAAATGTATATTCCTTGACATAGGAAAAATGAGCATACGTCCATGATTCAGTCAAATTGCCTTGTCTTTGAAAAATTAAAGTCACATAAACATTGTTTTTAGAAGTTACGAGATCTTTAAATTTTAAGAAAATGCTTGAAGCATTTTTATCCAATGTGAAATTAGATAGGCCATTCAAAAAACTTCTTTTCAAAATGGTGCACTGTTTTTTATGGAAAATACAGATTCATATGACCAAATAAATCGAGTGCATCAATAACATGGAAATAAATTTCAATTTTCCAAAGCTCTAAAAGATACCATAGAAAGAAAGAAAAAAAAGGAGTTCCTTTCGAAAGTCTTAGTGTAGTGTGCTTTGGATCAAAACGGAAAAGTATGAATAACGGATAATCAAGATGAAATCCAAGACCATCAACTGTATCGATTCTAGTTTGTCTAATCACAATTGACTGATATTTGAGCATGAGATATTTAGCTTTGGATTCAAGAGTTTTGGTTCTTATGAGTTCATTAAGTTTGGGAGGGAAGTTTCAATCATGTAGATGAGCGGTATAGATGGAAAAAGAATGAATGAAACTTTTGGTCTGGAGAGAAGATATGGTAACAAGTTATGTTTTCCTTTGATGTGCTTGACGTCAAATTAAAGTTTGAAAATCATTCTGCCCATATGTGAAGTTGAGAATTTGTTTTCTTTTGAAAGAGAGCATTTTTTTGAAAAGCTGACATGTCCATAATGCTTAGCAAGGTCTGTAAATCTGGAGGGTATATTGGTGTGAGATTCTTCATTTTTAGAGAATAAAAAGATATCATCAATATATATAAAAAAAGATGTATCCAATAATGGATATAAGATTCTTTTCATTGCTTTTTGAAAGAGGGAGGATGCAATCTTTAATCTAAAGGGCATATTCGTCCAATGATAATGATGGCTCAGAATGCAGAACGTCGTTTTGTGTCTTTCTTATGATTTGATTCCTAACTGCCACAATCCTATTTTGAGATCAAAATTTGAAAAGATCCTTGCACGACATAGATTTGCAAACATCGTCTTTGTCCAGAAGAGGAAATTTATCATTTGCAAGAAAAGCGTTCAATGGTTTGTAATCAATCACCAATCATAGTTCCTTGAACTTGTTCACTTTTTATTGACATGAAATGCCTAACACACCCATTGTGAGGTTGTTGGTTCAACAAGGTCTTCAGCTTTTAGTTGAGCAAGTTCTTTGGTGTCTAGTTGATGGTGTTCTAGGTTCATTCCAAGTTGACTGGCTTTTGTAGGATTTATATCTTCGTTTTTATTAAATGGAAGAACTATGAAAAAGTATGGATTTTTTCAAAGTGGATTTTTGCATTTAGAGAGGAATTATGAGTGAGATTCTGCACAACAATCTTGGATTAATATATCTGTGAAATTTGGGACGTTCATGGTAAAATGTGTCATCAATTGTATGCATGGCTGAAAATAGGACTTATATCTGAGACATTTGGGTGAGGAATAACATTATTTTCCCATATTGTTTGATAATATCCCATGCAATGACAATATGCAATGACAATATCTTTAGCATGTAAAGAAGAACCCAGTCATTTGTGAGAAATGCCTAGTAAAAAAAAAACTAGATTGTGATAGGCTTGCTGATTATTTAAGATGAGAAACTATCTCCATTTGCTACTAAAAAAATTTATCGATGATTTTTGTAGTGTCAAATAGTATTGCAACTATTATGGGTCTTTCATACTTTCAAGTAAAGAGTTTTACTTCAAACATGGGCATCGAAATAGATGAAAAGGCTTGTTTAAGAATCTGCATGCCATAACATTCTCCTGTAGCATCAGATTCATCAGAGAAACTTTCATCAGAATCATATTCAAGAGCAAAGATAGTTTCTTGAGACTGTTCATCTTCTTCTGAATACAAAGATTCAAGATCTTCGTCACCGTAGTCAATTTTTATAGCTATGAAGATTGGATGAAGAATTTTCTCTTTCTTATTATCAAGACGGGCTTTTGCAAAGTGGCCTTTCTTTCCACAAATAAAACATCAATTTCCTTTCTTCATTGAGAATTCGAGCCTGAAAAATCTTTTCTTTCTTCGAAAAGGATTGAGAGGAGCTTATTTGCGAGAAAACTTTATTCTTAGTTTATGAAACTCTTTCTTTCCTCAAAAATTACAATCTTTCATAGAACAACTACAATTAATTTGGAAATAAGGCTTATCACAAGCATTTTCCGATTTCTTGCATGTGATGTTGATGAGGAAAGCATTTTGATTACAATTTTTTTTCAATGTTTTCATTATCCAGTTATGAAGTTCACCAAAAGATGTAGCATTTGAAGGTTATCCTCTCATTCAATTGTTCACAACGTTTCTTGACCCAAAGGTTGAGAAATATATTCCAAATAAGCTTGCTTGATGTTGGTATCATCCATGCCACCAATGAGATAATACTGTAGAGCAGTATTTCTGAAGTGTCTTTCAAGATCTTTTGGGTTATTAGAACACTACTTAATTCGAAAAAAATCTTCTTTGGAACTTTTTTTGTCATGATCAGATTTTCCACAAAAATCCCAATATAAGGAGTTTATAAAAGAATATGTGGTATTTGACTCCTGGGTAAACTCAAGTTGTCTGTATTCACCCATTGAATTATACCAATATCTGAGAAAACCTGTAATTCTTTCTAGAAAAGTTTTTATGACCTTTGTATGAGTCATGTTTGGCTTCTGAAGTTCTACAATACACCAAGATTTCATTTATTGAAGTCTGTACTTCCAATGTGATGGATAAATGTCATCAAAATTAAACTTTGCTGAAGAAATACTGTTTTGAGAATAATAGTTGTTAGTCACAAGAGAATCAAACATTTCTTTATCAAGTACTTCTGGTTGTTCAGAATTGGGTTCAATTTGTTGGGATGGATCTCTTGGAGGTTGAGTTTGAGATTGGCCTGTTTTTGCTTGGTCATCCATATAGAAAGGAGGATTTTTCATCTTCTGATTCATCAGAGGGTTCTTCAAAAGGCTCAACATGATTAGATTCAGTACTGGTGCATTTGATATGAAGTGAACATGAAGAGAGTGAGTGGTTTGGATATGAGTTTGTTGAAGGGAGGTAGAAATAGGATCTTTTATCATCATTTGAGGTTGTTTCGAGGGATTTGTTTGTAGAAGTTCTTGGCAAGAAAAAGATTATATTTGTCGAATAGCAATTGGTTTAATCTTTTTTTATGGTATGGATGTTTTTTTCTTTTGCTCCCATTCTTCAAGAGTGATGAGAGTGGATGTGGAACCTTGGTATGTAGAGGAATATAAGGGTCATGTTTTGGAAGAGTCTATAGAAAAGGAAGATAAATAATATGGTGCTGGTGGTGGGGTCATTGAGCTTGACTCCAAAGAACCAAGCTATATTTTTAGATTTTTTATTTCTCTTTCCTGAGATTCAAATGGTAACTAGTTTTGTAAACAATTTATTATATCAATTATCAATATGTAAGATTTCAATTCATTATCTACAAGGTTGAAAATGGTCTAGAAGAGTTTGCGTTGCATTGGCTGATATAGTCTTTACAAGCAGTGGTGGATCCAGAATTTTTTTTCAGTACGGGTGGATATCAATAAAAAAATTCCAGCACGAGAGGACTTCAGTAATTTTTCAGGTCGCAACAAAAAAAATGCCAAAATTTCTACTATTTTTTTTTTCGGGCGGATCCAGCACGGCCGAGTTCAGGGGCTCGCCATGCTATATGTCCACCCCTGTTTTCAAGTTTCTGCTGACTTTGGTCAATCTTTCTTAAAAAAGACATTTTGTTGAATTGCATTTTTTGACTGCCGATTTAAGGTTGCTTCAGCTGCTGAAAGAGGTTGCACTAATCCATCTGATCTTCTAGTTTTCGATATCCAAGAATGAGTAGAATGATCATTTTCAAAAGTTTCTAAAGGAGAAAACTCTTCTGAGGTAGGAGGATGAAACATGGCCATAGGAAGAGGAGATGAGTGGACTATCATCCAGTTCTATTTCTTATGGTATCTGTTGCAATCATTATCATCTCATCTAGTAGGAATTATAGGATCATCATTTCTGGGCAGTGGAGTATATTTGACATAATAATCAAATTTTCTAGAAGGTTCTCCAGGCAATCCAACTCTTGGATCATTATCATAGAAAGCTTTTTGTGAACTTCTTTGACTGTCTTGCTTAGACTTTCTTTTTTGATGGTGAAAGTCATTATCAATATCTGTTGCTAGAAAACTGCTGTATATTAGTCTTCATTTGCACCAAAAGCTTAAATAGGAATTTCTTGTTCTGTGTACGCAAATTGTGTGGGGAAACAGGGAGGTTTCTTTGAAAAATCATCTCTTTTTAAAGCAACTTCACATCTCCATTAGACCTTTTTTTTTCTAAAAATGGGTTCTTTGGATTGTATTGGAGCAAAAAAATTGTTTCCATTGTGAGCTTGTTCATAACTTGTGATCCATGTTTCAAGGATAAGTTTAAGTAGTTCTGAACAAGAAATTTGTCTGGGCACATAAGTATAACTGGGAACATGATCTGATTCAACTTGAAGAAGTAGAGAATCATTTGTTCCTTGAGACTGTGCAAGATCAAGGGAATGATTTTGGATAGGATATATCTTGGATAAGATCAAGATGGTACAACTCCTGCAATTTGAACTTGAACTTTTAAATACGTAAGCAACCGTAGGTCAGATATAGTCATACTGAAATTTGAAAATATTGTGACCAAAACAGTTCCAGCATTGAGGTGTCTACAATTCCTATGCAAGCATGTTGATACTAAGAGAAACGAGTATCTAATAAAGCAATTCTTAAACTGTAGGAAGACATTTTCTTCTGTGAAGGGTTAAAGCAAATTTGAGAGCTCCAAAATGGAGATTAGTATATCCATCAGATAATCATACTCGTGAAAGATTAGAAGATTATTCAAGTGTAACAAATTATTCTTTTCCTGTAGCAAGAAGAAGATTTTGATCAAAGTTTGAAGCTTGGAAAAATTCTTTGGCTTGGGATTTTTTAAGAGAAATAAGGCTATGGACAATTTTAGAAATAGGCTGGTCAAATTTTTTGTAAGTGGGATATGGATTTACAAGAGGTAGGTCTGTGAGTGGAACTTTATCAAACTCAGAGAGATAAGATATCTCATAGAGATATTCCATCGTAAAAGTATCATATTTTCTAAAAGAAGCGGGAGAAGAAGAGGACACTGAAGAAGATTTAGATATGAGAAAGGATTAGAGCTTTCTGGAGAAGACGTTATTGAAAGATGTTATTCCTTAATTTTTTCCAGTGCCTAGTAACATAAATAGTCATGATATGAGTAAGATAACAACATAGCTCTGATACCAAATGAGCAAAGAGACATCAATTTACAAAATGGAAGGCCAATATACAGCAGAATAGATGATACTACACATATCTTTTGGGATTTTGTTCTTGCTCCAGTTATCTAACAACAGATATTTATAATGATTTTCACTGTTAATAAAGAAAGTTTAAGCAAGAAGTCAAAGAAAGTTAAAAATAGCTTTCTGTGATGATTCAAGAGTTAAATTGCTTCGAGAACCTTTTGGAAAGTTTGATTATTTTGTCCAATTTACTTCATCGCCCAGAAATGATGATCCTATAATTCCTAGTTGATGGGATAATGATGATGATGATGATTGTAAAAAAAAAAAAAATTCTCCAAAATTTGTTTGTCCATTTGTATAATAATTTGTTGCTTTAGTTGTGTTATTGCACTATATGTCAGTATAAAAATCTTTCTTTTCTAAAAGGAAGATAAGGTTAATTTGTACTATGTTTGTAAAATAAATACACGTGTCCATTGTGTTAGAAACAGTTTAGTCTTGTGTTTACTTTTTTATTATCTTCTTCTTCTTCTTCTTCTTCTTTATAATGGTGACCACGCCACTTGGAATTAGGTGATGATGGTAGATATGGTTTTTCATGGCAGTGACCATGCCTCATCGAAAAGGTTTTTGAGAAAATGGGTGTAATTGATACGCGATTGCTTGTATACAGGATTAAATGAATGCTTTTTTTTATTTAAATAGGGAAACTTAAAATGTTATAATTTTTTTTTCCAAATGGTATATTAATGAACATCAAAGATGGATAAGGAATTTTAGGATATTTGTGAGGATAAAATTAATTCTAATGATAAATTATTTATTTAGGTAAATTTAAAATGTGATTATTAAAATATTTAAAAAGAAAATGGACGTTAATGAACATTAAGGTTGAATAAGAAATTTTAGGAGATTTGTGAGAATAATATGGTCCAAAAAATTTCTCCATTTAAGGGTCTTTTAGGAGTATAATAGATAACCAACATGACAACTTTATAACTTGGTGTTTGTCCAACTAAAGAAAAAACTTAATCTTAACAATATCATAGGCATCAAACAAATCAACTGAATTTTTGAAATTTTCAATTTTTTTTTATCTATATCCCAAAAATCGAATGAAATGCGCATGTAAAACAGCGAATGAACAAGATACCCACCCCCAAAAATTAGAAAAATACATTGCCCTCAATGTATAATAAAAAGATATAACGATTATAAACAATACAAAGAAAAGGGGTCAAGTAATTCCCGGGTTAGAGGTGCAGTCTCATCATTTGAACTTTTCTCGTTGACGTCCCTTGGATAATCCGAACCTTTCCTTGCTTTCCTGTTTGGGTTATGTTGTTTTTATGTGGTATATTCTTTGCACATGAGAGATAAGTAACATTAGTAGCACAAAAACCTTATAGACATTGAATTAGAACATCAAAAACTCCTCCAAACTAAGATATAAGAAAATAATTGAATTTAGAATATGTGCGACTAGTGATTCGAGTGGGGTTGTTGTGCAAGTAAGAGCATATTTGGTGTAGGTAGTTTTCTGAAAATTTTGAGGAAATTTACGGGCCTTTTTCTTTGTGTTTCGATTTTGAATTTTGAGTTTTGGATTTTGTTTTGAATTTTGAATTTTGGTTGTTTTTTTTGGAATTGCTGAAAACATGTTCTCTTTGTGATTTTGGAAAACTGTTTTAAAAAATAGAAAACTGAAAAATGCATTTACTTTGTAATTTTTTGATATATTTATTTTGTGATATTTTATATATAAAAAATGGTTGATTTGTTGAATTACATTAATTTTAATGTTAATAAATCAGTTAGTTCTCTATGTCAATAAATTCATCATTAATATTGTTTCAGTTAAATAAAAATTTAATCACATACCAACAAAATCTTAACATGAATCTATATATAATGGCAAAATAACATAAGAATTTCAAATGAAGGAAGTGTCTTACTTTTACAAAAAAATAATAATAATAATAATAATAAATAATTTACAAAAAAAAAAAATCTTAAAATGGATCTATATATAATGGAAAAATAATATAAGAACTTCAAGTGAATCAAGTGTCTCACTTTTACAAAAAAAAAAAAAAAATAATAATAATAATAATAATAATAATAATAAATAAAAATAAAAAAATTTACAAAAAAAAAAAAAAGAAAAAAACTTAGCATGAATATTTTATATATATAATGACAAAATAACATAAGAACTTCAAGTGAAGGAAGTGTCTCACTTTTACAAAAAAAAAAAAAAAAAAAAATCTTAACATGGATCTATATATAATGACAAAATAATATAAGAACTTCAAGTGAAGGAAGTGTCTCACATTTAAAAAAAATAATATAAATAAATAAATAAATTACAAAAAAAAATCTTAACATAGATCTATATATAATGATAAAATAATATAAGAATTTTAAGTGAAGGAAGTGTCTCACATTTACAAAAAAAAAAAAAAAAATCCAAAACTCGCGTTTTGGTCGTTTTGGACTTTTTAACACAAAATATTCAAAACGCAATAAACTTGTTTTGAGTTTCCTTTGTATTTTTTTTTGGTGTTTTGGAAAACGCGTTTCTGAAAATGGGCAAAGTGAACGCGTTTTCGATATTTCCCAAAATCGAAAACTCAAAATGAGCTCAAAACAGCAAAGAGAACGAGGTTAGATTTTAGAGAGAACCTGTAGTTAAAAGTGATTGAAAATGTGAAAAGTGGTGGGTCTTATAGAAATATATGATTAAAAATGAATTTGAGAAAAATATTGAAAAAAATTGTGTGAGACCAAACAGGCACTAAATATCAAATGAAAAATAACTTGAAATTGGAAAGGGAAAAAAAAATGAAAGCAAAATGAAAGATCCATGTGAGAGTTTGACGCTCTTTCCTTAAGACGTAATTGTGTTGCTCTGGTGCTAACGATGTTATAGAAAATGCCTCTCAAGATACAAAGATGAAATTCTCTATAGCAGCACTACAGACCATGGTTTAGAAAACCAGACCAACCGGTTCGACTAGGAACCGGTTGGAAAACCTGATTTTCAACCGGTTCAACCAGGAACAGACCGGTTTTTAAACCCTGGTTTTCGAGTTTTTTTTATTTGCTGTTTTATTTTTCTCTAGTTGTTTTAAGCTATTTTTGTGTATAATTTTATTTTCTAAATGAGTAAATATTAATGTATTTGTAAAATAACTTGTTTTTTAGAAAATTTTGTGATTTTTGGAATAATTTTTAATCTTGTAATTGAAATCGGTTCGACCTAGTTAGACCTTTTGAGTACAAATTTATCAAAAACGAAGACTAACTTATAACCATTTTTACTAAGTAAAGAACTGGATACAAGATTCTCGCGAATGTCCGATACATGTAGGACATTGTTGAGGATGAGCTCTTTGTCAGAAGTCATCTTCAAAATTACTTTCCCTTGTCCTTCAACTTTCAAACTTGCAAAATTTCCCATAAATAGTTGTTCTCCACTAATTTCTTTGTAGTTCGAAAACAAAGCCTTGTTAGCACATATGTGACGAGCAGCACCAGTATCTACCCACCATTCTTTAGGGTTTCCAATCCTGTTACATTCGAAGACAATAGTAAAAAATTCATTTCTTCTATCCCTTCCGTTAGGGTGTTTCCTTCAACCACATTTGCTTGTGCATTTTTCTTAGGCTTGCGACATTCATTTGCATGATGTCGTGCTTTATCAAAATTCTAGCAGTTGCTTGAACCTCTTAATATTCTTGTTATTGTGTTTCTTTGGTGCATCACTTGAATTCTTCCTCTTGTTGATATTTGAATTTGATTCCACAAGATTAGCCTTTGCTTGTCCAAACCACATTTCAATTTTCCTTTTAGTCTTTCTATTGTCTTCCTATAATCTTAGTCAGAAAATAAGATCTTCCGAATTCGTCTCCTTACGCTTGTGCTTGAGATAATTTTTTAAGTCTCTCCATAACGAGGGGAGTTTCTCAATGATTGCAGTAATTTGAAATGACTCACTCAAAGTTATATTTTTAGCATGTATGCTGTGAAAGAACATGTAATTCTTGAACTTTACTTGTCACAGTTTTTGAGTCTATCATTTCATACTTGAGAAATTTACCCACTATAAATTTCTTTGTACCTGCATCATCCGTCTTGTATTTTTTCTCCAAGGATTCCCAAAGTTCCTTTCCAGATTTCATAGCACTATAGACACAATAAAGTTTTTTGTCTAGTCCATTCAAGATGTAATTCTTGCACAAGAAGTTCGACAGTTACCATGCATCCAATGCAATGAAGGATTCTCGACTATTTTCTCCCTCTTGTATGGTAAGAGAATCTTCCAAAAGGAACCTTGCGAGGTTTAAGGTGGTGATACAAAACAACATTTTCTGTTGCCACCTTATAAAATCTACACCGTAAAATTTCTCCTATTTTTCTCCATGTGGTACCAAAGTCGATTGAAGCTACATAACCACATTTGTTGTACCATTTGAGGTATTACCAACATTAATAGTATTGGTTTCCATTTTTGTTACAAAAATATAAGTTTAGCAATTAAATGAATCACACTTGAATACTATTCCAAAGAACTTAAGAGAGGAGAAGAAATATAATAAACAACATACAATGTAACACACAATTCATCTTAAAATTGTTGATGTAGTGTGCATATTGAAAATTATATATTATAAATAAACCAATAGAAATTGTAAATAAACCACGAAAATACTTACTTAATACTTACAAATTAAATATGAAAAAATGAGAATGAAACAAATCAAATAGTATATCGAGGCAAGGGTTCAATTCTTTGTCTTTAAGACGAATTTGTCCCTCCCAGATATCACGGTGATTGAAAATCGTCTCCCAAGATACAATGATCTTCTTCTTACAATAAAAGCAATTAAGTGCAAGATTCATTACAGTGGTGATGGTGTTGGCAGTGTGGTGGTGGTGGTGATCTGTTTACTATGGTGGTGGTTGTGGTCGCTTTTTGTAGTGGTTTGTTTTGAAGATTATGGTGGAGTGTTAGTGTTTTCGGTTGTGGCGGTGGTGGTGGTGGTGGTGGTGGTTGATTGGTATTTTTTGATGTTGGCAATGGATGGTAGTGATGGTGATTGGGGAGGGGAGGTACGGTAGCAACGAGGGTGGTGGTAGTTGGTAGTAGTTTGGTGTTAGCAGATAGTGGTGGATGGTAATGGTGGTTGGGGAGGGTTGACGACGGTGGTAGTGGTGGTATTGTTGGGTGTGGGTCGTGTGGTGTTGTGGGATTAAGATTGATTGTGACCAATAAATTTGTAACATGTTACTAGAAAAAATAAAGTGACCTAAAAATTTTTAGGATTGTAACAAAATTAATTTGAAGTTGTGAGTTATAAAATTCGAGATTTGTGATCAGAAAATAAATTATGACATAAGAAATTTGTAAATCGTGACCTATAAAACTCGTGATTTATGACTAGAGAAATAAATTGTGACATGTGAAATTTGTGATTTGTGACCAATAAAGAAATTGTGATTCATAATTTGTTAGTTGCGACTCATAATTTACTAAGTTTTGACCAAATAACTCGAGGTTTGTGATTGAGAAAAAGTTGTAACCTACAAAATCCGAGATTTGTGACATAGAAATAAGTTGTGACTATAACCATAAATTTATATTATTGTGATCTTAACCTATTTAAACAATAAAATATATTTAATTAATTAATAATTAATTATGACCTGATTTTAGGATTAAAATCTTAAATTTCTTAAGTTTGAAAATGTGTATTTTATAGGCAAATTATACCAAGTGCCCTAATTAATGAACTAATTTGAAAAATGCACTAAAAAAAAATCAAACACTAACATCATAATTAATATAGCCTCAAAGTGTCAAATCTCTAAAACTAATTCAGATTGTATTTAAATTTTAACAATACATAATTTTGGACAAGTAGACTCTTTGATATTTACTTATTTTTGGACAATTGGAGTCTTTTGCTTGGCTGCGGCAATGGCATCAACTTTTATTACTTTTCGTTCCATTAGAATCATGTCGATTTATGAAGGCCTCAATCCTCGAATATTATCAGGAGCAGGGTGATGTTTGGATTCGAATAGACCTAATGTTGGATGCAAAAGTTGGAATAAAAGCATACCTCGTTGAATGTCTTGGACCATTTTGGAAAGGCATTGGTGTTGGCACTCTCAAATTTAGAGCTTGACGATGAAATGGTGGAAATCCCTGTGATGGATAATATAGATGAGCAGGCACTGAACGTGGACGAGGTAGAGGGCCACGAGAGAGCTTTGGAGGTACGAGACCAAAAGGGCGCTAATGTGGATCTCTGGAAGTTAGCAGCATGCTTCCTTTGAGGCTTGAGTGTAAGCCATTCAAAGAAAAGAAAAAGTAGTATTGTCAATTTTTTTCTTTCTTATAAACATGAGCATTTGTCACTTTTTAAAGTTTTGTAACTTTTTTTAACATGTAGAATAAATTAACAAGTCATGAATTTATTATAAATTTTTTTTAATTTGTGTTTGATTGGAAAAGTCTTGTTAAAGAAAATTACATTGTGTCACCTTTTTCTAAAAAGGAAAATGATATTTTGTCACTTTTTTTAAATGACAAGAATATTAAAAAAAAAGTAGTACTCAAATTTACGAAGTGACATTTTGTTTGTGTGGAGAATGGAGAATCTATAATGTATTCACTAATGTTTGTGTAATTTTTTAATTATACAAAAAAGTAGCAACTTTTTCACTAAAAAGTGATCTACACAATTATTTTAATATTTTGAATGAAGTTAACAAGCCATGAATTTATTCTAAGGTTTTAATTTATGTTTTATTAAAAAAATACATGTCACTTTTTTAAAAAATAAAAATAAGTGACATTATGTCACCTTTTTAAAAAAGTGACAAAATTATTAAAAAACGACAAAAATATTAAAAAAGTGACACTCAAAATCTACAAAGTATTTTTACTTTCTAAAAATCTTTAAAATGTATTTTTGTAAATGGTCCAAAAATAAAGGAATATCTATAGGAAAAATTGCACCAAATCATAACTTTAGATTTAAAATTTTTAAAATTGGATAAATATAAACTATTTTATTAAAATTGATGCTCCCTTTAGTGAATCGAACAAAACAAGGTCAAATTGACTCGATCAATCTACACCAAGTACCATGTCACTCTCCCATAGCCTGAGAATTCTACGAGGGTATTGGAAATCTATCCTTTGCATTATCCAGAAAAGTGGATTGCAGGAAGCCTTACTGGTAAGCATTTCCCCATTTGCCACCTTAACCTTTGCTGGGGTGTGGGTACCGTACCAGATCCCATTTTAAATCCTTAATCAGCTTTTCATCAACAAAGTTATTAGTGCTTCCACTATCTATTAAGATAGATATCCTCTTGCCCTTTATGCTTCCAGGAATTCTTATAGTTCTGGGTCTGCTACTTCCCATTAAGGCATGAAGTGAAATTTTCATTACTTCCTCCCTCTCTAGTTTCAGGCTCTCCAATTTCCCCCCTCGGTTGCTCCCTCTAATTCCCCTTCTTCATCCAACAACATGAAATTCAATTGCTTGTTCTTGCAAACATGTCCTACATAGTATTTCTCGTCACACTTGAAGCACAGTCCCAGTCTCCTCTTCGTGTCTAGGTCGTTTGGGAAAACAAGGGCGGATCTACCTCATGGTGAGGTAGGTCCGCCGCCATGCTAGATTCGGCAACAAAAAAAAAAAATTAGTTTGACTTTTTTGCATTTTTTGGACTGCGACTCAAAAAATAAAGTTATTTTATTAAAATCTGTCCTAGCTGGAATTTTTTTATTGATTTCCACCCGAGCTAACAAAGTTTCTGAATCCGCCAATTTAAATCTGAATGGTGGTTTGGTTTCAGGACTTCATAAGGTTCTACTGGGCAGTAGGTTTATTGTAGTGGTAGGTTTGGTATCCGGTGGTTTTGTGTAACGATATGGCCATTTGGAAGAGGTGTGGGGTTTATTAATTTTAGTTGGCTCTTTGATGGCTTTGACAGTATTTCCCATCAGTAGGGAGATGGTGAAGGTTCCATAATTTTTAGCATTGGTTTGATTTCAGTCTTAAGGCCAATGGGAAATATGGCTATGAAATATGATTCAGGATGGGACAGCACTGGACAGCCGCCCGTGCGTTGAGCTGCTCATATGCGTCTATGTACTCTCCCACAGTCCACTTCTGTTTAATTTTGTAAAAGTCCTCCATGATTTCCTCCTCAGTTTTCTCAGCAAATTTTCTACACACAACCTCAGATGACTCACTCCATGAAACGTGAGGATGGGTGGCTACATATTCGGAGTACCACACATCAGCTCTTTCTTTTAGACACATTTAAGCTATGAAGATTTTTTCCTCTTCAACCCGATACATACTATAGTATTTATCAGCCTTCCTCACCCATTCTCTAGGTCCCTTGCCATCAAAGAAAGGAAAGTCAACCCTGGATGTTCTGTTTTGGGGTCTGAAATCCCTAAATCCAAATGAATCATCAATAGTCTTACTGGAATTTCCCATTATAGGAGTAGCCAAGATCCCTTTGGTATTCTGTGCCCTCGAGTCCTCTTCTTCCACCAACTTTCCGTTCCCATTTTTACTAGTCATCATCGCAATTAGAGCATCGTATTTCTGATTTTGATCCCTCGTCAACTGCTCCATTGTATCCTCTTTAATATGCATCGACTGGACCGCTGAACTATTCTCCTTAACCAGTTCACCCAGTTCTTTTTCCATTTTTCTCACGTTTTCCTCCGTCATCTTACTACGAGCCCCTCCGCCATGCTCTATATACCAATTGTTATAAACTTAACCGAACCAACGAAGATTCACTCCAGAATTTAATTACAGCTATCACTATCTTCAAACTAATAAATCCATCATTCTACCGACAATTCAATTGCTGAAATTACAAGATTAAGTAGTGTTCAGCTGATTGCAGGAAAAGAAAATTGAATAGAGATTAAGAGAAGAGAAGAGAAACGAAGAAGAAGAGAATTCAGAGAGAAGAAATGCAATGCAACGCAACATCCAACAAACCCCTTCTCGCTCCCCTGCTCTATATAACTGATAATTGAAAGCGTAAAAAAGAAGAAGCGTGATTTATATGAGGAATTAGTGGCCAATAGTCGGATCGTCCGACCCATTTTTCAAAATATCCTTTGACTCATTTGTAAGTTAAAAAGAAAAAGCGAAATTGGTTTATTATTGACAAAGTCTAAAATACCCTTATACTTATTCGAAAGAGTCCGGCTAAAACAAAGTGGACTCACCATTCTAAAGTTCGGTCCGTCCAAGAGAAGAAGAAGAAGACTTCGGGTTGTTCAAGAAGAAGATCTATTCATCATAATCTTCAAACTTTAGACAATGTTAGATTACATTTTTAGCTTTGATTCCTAAATTTATAGCTTGAAGTTTGAAATTTTTCTTACGTAAATCGAGTTTGGGTTCATAGAAACATTTTTCTTGATCCGCCATCGAGTTTGGGTTCATAGAAACATTTTTCTTGATCCGCCATTGTTGGACCTTCATAGAAGAAGTGAATGGTCCGGAAGGACCAAAAGTGGTCTGGCCGGACCATTTTCAAAATGGTCCGCCAGACCAGTTTTAGGGACCGTTTTTTTGCGGCCGGACCATTAAAATTGGTCCAATCGGAGTGTTTTGACTACATCTTTTTTTTACATTATAAATAAATTATAAAATTCTAAATAATTTTTTATTCTTAATATTATTTATCATTTATTACAAAAATAATTTCATTACTAAATATAATTAGAATTAACAAATGGCTAACTATGATTTCATAATTGTAACAAAAAATTAATAATTTCACAATGTTGGAAAATGTAATTATAATGTCATAATTTGTTAATAATAATTACAAATAAGATATGTAATTATAATTTCATAATTTCTTAATAAAAATGAATTAATAATTTCATAATAATTAGAAATAAGATATGTAATTATAATTTCATAATGCAAATAAGAAATTTATTAATAATATCAAAATAAATGTAATTATAATAATTAAATAATGTTGATAAAAATTATTAATATTTTTCATAATAATTAGAAATAATAAATGTGAACTATAATTTCATAAATGTAAAAATATATATAATAGTTTCATAACATTAATATTTATAATTATAATTACGCAACTTTAATAAAAGAAAATACAATAATAATTAATAATGTTTATATATAAACCATAATAAATAATAATAATAATAATAATAATGTTTTTCCTGTAATGTTTAATTTTCCTACTTGTTCATTTACGTGCGGTAGTCTACAATGTAGAATAGTTAAATATTGCGGCATACTTTTTTGAACTTTGATTTTAACATTTGAAATTATTGCAAGATGGAGTATGCGATTGATCCTGAACTGAGAGGGCTTCCAGCTAAAGTTTCCCAGTACAGGAGTTGCGACTTCAACGCAGTTCTAAAAACTCTTGATGAGTATCATCGAGATATCTCGAAGTGATCTTTCCTATGGCGATTCAAAGAATTAGCGAAGATGCAGTTTGCACCGCAGATTATAGATTCTCTGGTACTTCGACTTCTGAAGTCAGTAGACGGTGGTGTATATAGTTTTTGCTTCGGGGATGACAAGATAGTCACATTCTCGACTTTTGAGTTTTCCCTTATCACAGGATTAAAGTGTGATGGCCAAATGGACCCAAAGCCCGGAAAACTCTCAAAATCGAGACTTCATCTGAAATACTTCGAAGAACAAATGACCATTTTAAGGGGGGGGAGCTCTGGAAAACTTTACAGACTTGTCCCGATATGTTGGACAAATTGAAATTATGCATGGTCTATGTTACGACCATGACTAATTGGACATGACACGTCATCTATATAGGCCCACCAGGGGAGCCACAAAACATCAAGTCACCTAATCATGACCTACAGGCCAAAACTGTGGATACCAATTTGGCTGGATTCTTTTATGCCGAGGTGACCCTATACCGAGGTGATGCTATGCCGAGGTAACCTATGTCGGGGTGATACTGAGCCGAGGTAACCTATGCCGGGGTGATGCTGTGCCGAGGTACCCTTATGCCGAGGTACTTCTAATCCGAGGGGAGTACCCTGAAAAGGTGACAAGACAGCTTGATGTGACAACATCTTTAAAGGGATTTGATGGTTGCTTTAACCCATGCCATGTAGTAATGATTATAACCAAAGAAATGGTTTACCTCATGAAGGGTTAGGATCTTACCATATGTAAAGCATAACACATGTCACAATCTAAGATGATTACACCTTCTATAAATAGAGTACACTTGCCTCCAAGTAAAGGGTTAGCAATTTCTCACTCTTAACTCTATACTTCTCTCACTCCCTTTTCTCTCTTCTACACATTTATATTTCCCGCACCCAATATACATTTGCCCAAAATGAGTACTGACTTAGGAATCGGAGTGCAAACGGGAGCCACCTCGGCCCCCTTTGCAAACTGATTGTTTGTCACGGTGCGCAGGAGATCCACGTGTTCAAAAGGGAGGAGCTGAGACGTGTTGGTCCAAGGTCCATCCGGATTTTGTGGTCAACATTTTTGCGCCGTCTGTAGGAAGCCATACTGCTAACCACGAAAACACATGGTAAAAAGCCACACATAGAAAGGTAGTCCTGAAAAGGGACGAAGAACCCCTTACGAAGGAGCGGATAACTGCAAGAGCTTTGAAAGATAAGCTGGTTGGCCTTGAAAAATGTAAGAGCTTTGAAAGATAAGCTGGTTGGCCTTGAAAAAGGCAAGAGCTTTGAAAGATAAGCTGATTGACCTTGAAAAAGGCAAGAGCTTTGAAAGATAAGCTGGTTGGCCTTGAAAAAGGCTTAAGACTTTGAAATACAAGTGTATTCACCTTGAAAAAAGGGAGGAGAAATACTACATAAAACCTTGAAAAAGGGCTGATAACCTCTTGAAAAAGACTGAGAACCACAAAAACCTTGAAAAAAGGTGAAGAACCTCTTGAAAAAGAGAGGAGAAATACTACATAAAACCCTTGAAAAAGGAATGAAACATTTTGAAAAAGATTGGTAACAAATGCCTTGAAGAAAGGCCTCCCCGAAATAGGGACTCTCCTTCTTATTGCCCCCAAGTGGCATAGCTCAAGAAGCCCCTCATATTGCCTAAAGTGGCATGGCCGAAGTGACTCCCCTCTTATTGCCTAAGTGGCATGTCGAAGTGGCTTCCCTCTTATTGCTTAAGTGGCATGCCGAAGTGGTTCCCTTCATATTGCCTAAGTGGCATGCTGAAGTGGCTTCCTTCTTATTGCCTAAGTGGCATGCCGAAGTGGTTCCCTTCATATTACCTAAGTGGCATGCCGAAGTGGCTTCCCTCTTATTGCCTAAGTGGCATGGCCGAAGTGGTTCCCCTCATATTGCCTAAGTGGCATACCGAAGTGGCTTCCCTCTTATTGCCTAAGTGGCATGCCGAATTGGCTTCCTTCTTATTTCCTAAGTGGCATGCCGAAGTGGTTCCCTTCATATTGCCTAAGTGGCATGCCGAAGTAGCTTCCCTCTTATTGCCTAAGTAGCATGGCCGAAGTGGTTCCCCTCATATTGCCTAAGTGGCATGGCCGAAGTGGTTCCCTTCATATTGCCTAAGTGGCATGGCCGAAGTGGTTCCCTTCATATTGCCTAAGTGGCATGCCGAAGTGGCTTCCCTCTTATTGCCTAAGTGGCATGCCGAAGTGCCTCCCCTCTTATTGCCTAAGTGGCATGGCCGAAGTGGCTTCCCTCTTATTGCCTAAGTGGCATGCCGAAGTGGCTCCCCTCATATTTCCTAAGTGGCATGGCCGAAGTGGTTCCCTTCATATTGCCTAAGTGGCATGCCGAATTGGCTTCCCTCTTATTGCTTAAGTGGCATGGCCGAAGTGGTTCCCCTCATATTGCCTAAGTGGCATGGCCGAAGTGGTTCCCTTCATATTGCCTAAGTGGCATGGCCGAAGTGGTTCCCTCATATTTCCTAAGTGGCATGCCGAAGTGGCTTCCCTCTTATTGCCGAAGTGGCATGGCCGAAGTGGCTCCCCTCATATTGCCTAAGTGGCATGCCGAAGGACCTATTCCATGGACTCCTTCCGAAGCACCTCTTCCGAATGACCTATTCCATGGACTCCTTCCGAAGCACCTCTTCCGAATGATCTCTTCCATGGACTCCTTCCGAAGCACCTCTTCCGAAGGACCTCTTCCATGGACTCCTTCCGAAGGACCTCTTCCATGGACTCCTTGCGAAGCACCTCTTCCAAAGGACATCTTCCATGGACTCCTTCCGAAGCACCTCTCTCGAAGGACCTCTTCCATAGACTCCTTCCGAAGCACCTCTTCCGAAGGACCTCTTCCATGGACTCCTTCCGAAGGACCTCTTCCGAAGGACCTCTTCCATGGACTCCTTCCGAAGTACCTCTCCTAAGGTCGTCTTCCATAGACTTCTTCCGAAGTACCTCTCTTGAAGGACGTCTTCCATGAACTCCTTCCGAAATACCTCTTCCATTAACTCCCTCCAAGTGAGGGACCCCTTCAAAGAGAAGGACTCCTACAAGGGACTTCTTCTAAGAGAAGAACTACGTCGATTGACTCCCTCCAAATGAGGAACCCCTCTTCCTAAGGAATCCTTCCAAGAGAAGGACTTCTTCAACGAACTCCTTTTACAAAGGACTCTTTCATTGGTCGATTTCACTCTAGGAAAAATATCCGAAAGCTATAAATTCGAACCCCATCCATGAATGTCTGGAACATCCAAATTTGAGGGACCAGAGAGCATATACATGCATGTCAACACGAGACACAATGTATATATATTTTGTTTCATATTCTCCAAAGATACACATGTCAAAACGAGACAGGCTAGTAAGCCCTCCAGTCGCTTGAATTAAGCGTATTCTTTCTGCTATCCAGACGGGCTATTAGCCCTCACACATCTAGGAGTAAGATCTCCAATGTTATTGAAGACAACCTTATAATTCCCCTCCTATTTGAGGCATGCTTGGGATATTGCTATGAGCCTATATGTCTTCGTAAGTTCAGAACACACTCCATCATCTTCGATCCCTTATATTTTCAAGTCCGGTTCGCACATAAATGAACCAACCAGACTTGAGGGACTAGTGTTAGGACCATGACTAATTGGACATGACACGTCATCTATATGGGCCCACCAGGGGAGCCACAAAACATCCAGTCACCTAATCATGACCTACAGGCCAAAACTGTGGATACCAATTTGGCTGGATTCTTTTATGCCGAGGTGACCCTATACCGAGGTGATGCTATGCCGAGGTAACCTATGCCGGGGTGATACTGAGCCAAGGTAACCTATGCCGGGGTGATGCTGTGCCGAGGTACCCTTATGCCAAGGTACTCCTAATCCGAGGGGAGTACCCTGAAAAGGTGACAAGACAGCTTGATGTGACAACATCTTTAAAGGGATTTGATGGTTGCTTTAACCCATGCCATGTAGTAATGGTTATAACCAAAGAAATGGTTTACCTCATGAAGGGTTAGGATCTTACCATATGTAAAGTATAACACATGTCACAATCTAAGATGATTACACCTTCTATAAATAGAGTACACTTGCCTCCAAGTAAAGGGTTAGCAATTTCTCACTCTTAACTCTATACTTCTCTCACTACCTTTTCTCTCTTCTACACATTTATATTTCCCGCACCCAATATACATTTGCCCAAAATGAGTACTGACTTAGGCATCGGAGTGCAAACGGGAGCCACCTCGGCCCCCTTTGCAAACTGATTGTTTGTCACAGTGCGCAGGAGATCCACGTGTTCAAGAGGGAGGAGCTGAGACGTGTTGGTCCAAGGTCCATCCGGATTTTGTGGTCAACAGTCTATATTCTGGAGAGCTTCGTGAAGGGCAAGCAAGCAAAGAATGGTATAGACTTATATGGTTTGGAACTTGTTGATGATATTGAAGCCTTCAACAACTATCCATGGGGGTCTAAAATTTATGTCGATACCGTTAACATATTTAAGAAAACTCATTCAATGCCTAGTGCGAGAAGTCCCCCCGGAAGTATGATGCGTACGGCTTCCCTTTTGCTTCGCAGGTAATAATTTTAAACTTTTCATTTTGAATTAGTTTATTATGTTTTTCATCGTCATAATAATTGTAAGTTTCACAGATATGGGCGTATGAGGTTATTCCCGCCTTAGGTGATAAGTGGGCAGTTAAGACGGGGACGCGATTTCCTCGGATGTTAAATTGGAGAGTAACGGAGGCGCCAAGTTCTAGGCCACTTTCGGCTATCATCGATGATCTTGAGGTGAGCGTTTAGAAATTATTATTAATGTAATATAATATTTGACACATGATTTATAAATTGTTTGAATGTTAATATATTAGCTCGAAGTCCTTCATGAGTTGACGGCTTCGACTGAAGAGGGGGAGCAGGACAACATGGGTGGACTGGTATGTAATGTAATTTTAGATTGTTATTTACCTTTTAGGTTAAATAATTAATTTCCACTTTTGTTATATCTAGGATCAACGCAGTCCAGTACGAGACATGTCCCCGCCGCTTATGAGATCTCATTCACCGGGGACATCTCGAGGACCTTTACGCTCCACCACTCCACCGGTATGTTCATGGATTCAGTTTTGAATAAGCTATAATATTTTACTGGGGGTTAGTTTATTTCCTATTATATTATTTGGATTTTATATTTTGAATTTGATATGTTTATGAGTTGAGAATTATTTTTGGAGTAGTCGGTGATATGGGAGTATTATTGAGCTGTGGTTGGTGTTTTGAATTGTCGTGGTTGAATGTTTTTGCTCTATTATGACATTTTGATGTCACTTTATAGGGTGGCTAAGTCCAATTTTAAGGGGAGACTCTGTCAAAATTTTTGTAGAATCTTAAATAAACAATATTCGACATTTAATTTCCACTTTTGTTATATCTAGGATCAACGCAGTTCAGTACGAGACATGTCCCCTCCGCTCATGAGATCTCATTCACCGGGGGCATTTCGCGCACCTTTACGCTCCTCCACTCCATCGGTATGTTCATGGATTCAGTTTTCAATAAACTATAGTATTTTAATGATCACATTTACATGTTATAATATTTGAGTTAAATAATCAATTGTCATTTTTGTTTTCAGCGTCCAGTACCTCACATGGATGATTTGTTTGAGCGTCTGGTGGGGGCCATTCGTGATGAGATGCATGCCCTTCGGGATGAGCTCTGAGGTAAGGTTGACCCCCTCAAAGTGAAGGTCGACGCCCTCGGAGGTAAGGTCGACGCCCTTAGGGATGAGCTCCGAGGTGGGCATGGAGTATCAGATATGATGCCAGAGCATGATGAGCTAGATGCTATGATAGCTCGGATGACGGAGCAGGATTTTTATAGGGTGCCGACTTGGGTGGCTGGGGATGTGACTGAGGGGGTGCCGGTGGAGGAGGAGGTGCCTCGGTTGGAGGAGGAGGTGCCTCGGGCCGTGGCGGAGGAGGAGGATATGCCTCGGGTGTCTGAGGATGTGACTAATCCGCATGTGTCGACGGAGATGTCGACAGGGGTGGCAGAGGAGAATTCTCGGGGGGCGGAGGAGGAGGTGCCTCAGGTGTCGGAGGTGCCGAAGGATGAGTCAACTGAGGGGCTGACAGAGATGGTCGAGAAGTGGGGACAGAAATGTACTGTGGAGGTGAAGGAGCAGATTATAAGTAAGAGGACAAGACAACCCTCACAGCATGTTCTTTCCCCCTTCACAGCCGAGGCGAAGAAGAGGACATTCGTGGACGGCACTTATGTCAACTTATTCAGCGAAGCAAAATGTGTTCGATATGTGGTACTCTCAACTTAAGTCGAAGTAAGTTTCTTATGCTTTTGTTTATTTATTTCTTAACTGTTAAAATGATTGTATATGAATTTCTAATTATTTATTCATTCAGGTTTCGGTTCGCCATTGGGAAGACAACAATATCAGATGCCAAAGATTGGTTCGCAATAGTCCTCAGAAGCGGAGCTTGGCTTGCCGACGATGTGAGTGCATAATCGTAATTATGTGAACTCGCTATATTATTTGTTGATTAAATAATATTTAATTAGCTTATATTTTATGTTGTAGCATGTTGATCTTTCGATGGAGTTGCTGCGCGATCGGGCTAGTAGGTACCCGAAATCGTTCGGCTTTCCCGGGCGAGTGATCTTGTGTTGCGGCTTTAAAAACACTGTCGACATCGAGTACTCAATGTACGAAAACAACCCTACCTCGTACGTGTTGCCAGATTACATGTTGGACTACGTGGTAGGGGCAGAGCCCGTGTGTGGCCAGTCGTGGACAGGTTGTACACACATCTATATTCCGTTGATCGCGAACTCGCACATCATTGCTGTTGAGGTCATGTTCGCTGAATCGAAAATGTATGTGTACGACTCCGAACATGGTTGTTTCACAGAGACCCAGCTCCAAGAAACTCTGATATCCTTGGCAGTCATTGTTCCTTTAATGGCTAAGCGTACTAGAATTCAAGTCGATGATGTACTAGCCATTGAGAGGATCAAGGGAATTTCCAAACAAGGTGTCGGTAAATTTTCTTATACTCGTATTCTATTATTTAATTAAATTCTTAACTATGTTCATTTATTTCACTAAAGTTTTTTTTTTTTAACTTACAGTGGCGATTGCGGAATTTTTGCAATAAAATATATTAAGTTCTTGAGCATCGGACGAGATGTTAAGATGATCAATCAAGAACATATACAGAAGTGGAGGATAAAGTTGGCTACTGATTTATTTACGTACAATTGTGATCCATAAAATTTATAAATGTAAAAATATAGTTTTTATATGTAATTGTGTATATATATTTATTTGTCAATTTCTTTATTACTGTCAATTTCTTTATTATAGTTTTTATTTGTCAATTTATTTAGTTGAATAAATTGCCTCAAAAGTATAGATAACAATATATTTTTTGGAACAAAAAAGTAGTATATATATATATATAACTCTCAACTACTCAGATGGGCAGAATGGTTCTCAAACTTTGAATTTGAAGTCAAACATATCAAAGGAAAACACAACCTCCTACCAGATCTTCTTTCCAGACCAAAAGATTCCCTCATACTACCATCTTTGAGGAAAGCATTTTGGTTGCACAACTTCTTCAGTGTTTTCATTATCCAATTATGAAGTTCTCCAAAAGAAGTGGCATTTAAAGGTTGTCCTGGCCATGGAGGAGGATCTTTTTTGAGTATGAGCTGGAGTGGTTTAATTATGGATGAAAGATGATCAATGAAGTCCGTCATATAATTAACAACTCCAAGGAACTGTTACAGTATGCAGAAGGAAAAGACATATAATGAAGGAAAAATTGGTCCCAATGATACAAGGCTATCATACAAACAGCTTTTAGAAAAAGGAAAAGTAAAAGCAGGAGAATCAAGCAAATCTAGCCAAGAAACCAGCCATATTAACCCCACAAAAGCTAGCCATCTTGGAATGAATCCAGAACATCTTCAACTTGCTACCAAAGAACTTGCTCAATTGCAAAATGAAGGACTTATTGAACTAACAAATTCAGTATGGACAATTATACCAGGGAAGGCCAACACAAAGTCTGGGTGATACATCAAGGTACTCAGAAAAGACTCAGGAAGGACGCCAGCTAAGGAAAAAGCAAATGAATATCAAAAGGTAGTTGGTTTTGTAAACGAGACATTATGTCTGCATGGAGAATTTCAATTCTTTGTTTACAGGCTTGGAGTGGTGTGAGAAGAATTTGAGTTTGATGCTCATTGATCATCTTTCATCCATAATTAAACCACTCCAGCTTATACTCAAAAAAGATCCTCCTCCATGGTCATCCACTCAAACTTAGGCAGTCAAATCTATCAAACAAAAGGTGAAAGATCCCAAACAGGCCAAACTCAAAGAACAAATGATCCTATTATTGAAGAAACTGAAGTTGTTGATGAGGAGATGAAATCCCATACGACAAATCATTATCATTCTTCAAATGGTGCTACTCCTCCAAAGTTTATATCCCTCCTCCACAGTGGAAATATAGGATGCAAGATCCACCTTGTCGGCCACGCCTTTAGTCTTTTATGTCTTTTCCTGGCTCTCCTCCGCCTATAAATAGAGAGCCCTTCTCCATTGTAATGGCATCGAGTCTTCGGAAATAAATTTCAGAGTCTTGTGGGAGGTGGTGTATATTTGACATAGTAGTCAAACTTTCCCGATTGCTCTCCAAGTAATCCAACTCCTGGATCATTGTTGTAGAAGGCTTTATACAGTGGAAATATAGGATGCAAGAAATGAAAGCCTGGTGTACTGCTGAACTCCTAAAGCCAAACATGACCCAAGAAACAACCTCAAATGATGATGAAGAATCCCATTTCCACATTCCTCCAACAAGCCCATACTCTTCATATCCATACTACCACCAACACCTTTGAAACTACCTACAATACTGAAACCTCTGAGTCTGAGTCTTCTCAATCTCTTGTTACTCTTGAATTACCGGCTCATCTACCAAAAGTTTGGCTATCTGAAGGTTACACTCATCTCCATTTTGGAGTTGTCCGATTTGCTTTAACCCTTCATGGAAGTGTGTGTATATATATATATATATATATATATAAACCCTAAATCCTAAGCCCTAAACCCTTAAATAGAAAACTATACCCTAAACCCTAAAATATCTTTTTTTTCCCCCAAGAAACATTTATCATATTTCATCGTATGATAAGCAATTCAGGAACTTTATTAACATAGACAAAATAAGATAATTTATTATCAATAACACTACAATTACAATAAAATTTTTAATAGTGATAAAATTAATTATTCACGGGAATCTGACTAGTATAAGTTTGGCGAGTATGACCGACTGCGCCGCACCTGCCGCACTTTCGCGGTCTGGGAAACTCTCCAGTAGATGGTATTCTAGACCTACGTACACATCCAGGAGTACGTCTTTGGACATTCGGTGGCAGTAAATTATCAAGCGGGAGCAAGTGTTTGGGAAGTTCCCACTCAGCCTCATTTGGTAGAAGAAATATAGTTTTAGCATATACTTCTCTCCACAAAGCAGTGGTATAGTACTCAGTTGATAATAACTGTGGTGAAAAGCCCCTATGTCTAGCAACTGCAACTGCATAAGCGCATGGAAAGCGCTCAAGCTGAAACTGTCTACACGTGCACGTGTTCTCATTCAAGTTCACAACATAACCAACATTACGTCCGCATACAACGTTGAATCTAAACTGATCCAGTGGCTCCACGCCCAACCTTCTAGCTAGGTCTAATGTCTTGAAGAGTTTGGTTTCCATGGCAGGGGTGAGATAAGATGTGCATGATTGAAATTCCTCGCGTCTATCGTGAAACCAAACCTGTAACTTCTCCCTAATGTTCTCAATCATTGCCAGAATTGGTAACTCTCGATCATTCTTAAATAATGCATTCAAAGACTCCACGTTATTTGATGTCATCATATTGTATCGACGTCCTGAAAATTGACACCGTACCCAATGTTGAATCCCCAATTTATCTATTAAGTACTCCGAGGCTTTCTTACTCTTGTTATCTATTTCGATCATGAACTTATTATAATCTTCAAAAGTGTAAACCTCTGTCGCTCTCTTAAACAAGGAAACGATCCCAGTACCACGGTACGTCGTCTTCAAATTGCTTTGTATATGGTACATGCAATAACCATAGTGTGCCTCGGGAAAAACTTCAGCTATACCATTTATGATAGAATTTCCTCGATCAGTTATAAAAGCAAGGTCATGGACATCTCCAATTACTTCCCTCAACTTTGAGAAAAACCAATTCATCTGTAACGACCCGGCTCCCTCGCTGGGGCCTTCTCCGAGCCGTACTCATGGTCTTTCCACTCCCCCTGGCTCCCTCGCTGGGGCCTTCTCCAGAAGTGGATTTTTGCCTCCCCAGGGATTCGAACCTTGTACCTAGGGGTTAAGTACAAACTTCATGGAATCCCTGGTACCATTAGACCACCTGGGGAGGCAAAAATCCACTTCTGGAGAAGGCCCCAGCGAGGGAGCCAGGGGGGAGTGGAAAGACCATGAGTACGGCTCGGAGAAGGCCCCAGCGAGGGAGCCGGTTCGTTACATCATCGCTAGATCATTTTCGCTATCCACTATGCCGAACGCAAGAAGGTATATTTGAATGTTGGCATCTTGACATGTAGCAATAATTAACTTCCCTTCATATCTAGCTTTCAGTGTTGTACCATCTACTAGAATTAGAGGTCGCATCGATCTTCTAAATCCATTTATACATTGTCCAAGAGCCATGAAAAAATACATGAAGCGATTGTCGTCGTCGGCCTCAATAAAGAATGTCGAACCAGGATTAGTTCTCGACATGTTATGACAATACCTAGCTAATTTCGCATAACTTTCCTCCGGTGAACCCATTAAATCATCTAACGCACATTCTCTAGCCTTCCAGGCCTTCTGGTAGCTCATGGTCACCCCAAAATCTCTCTGCACATCGTTAATGATGTCTTTAGGTCTGTAAATAGTCCTTGGGTCATCAAACTTATGCATTATCTGTCGTCCCATAAACCATGAACGCGCTTGTCTGTGATCATTTCGACGAATGCCCACTTGACAAGTATGTTCTCGTGCATACTTGCGCACTACGAAAAATTGATTTGTGCCCATCCTCGTTGCTCGTAGATGCCAACTACAATTATCATCTACACAGACAATTGTGTAAGTACTCCAGTCTGACTTCTTCACTTTAAACTCAAAATTGTGCTTAAGTGCAATATTGTGCACCGCTTCTTGGAGATCTTGCTTGGTATTAAATAATTGCTGGACCTCCAAATCTTCATCATCTGGAACCACACGTGAACAATTAGTCAATCGTGAACTTGGCCCAGCCTTTGAGTTCTCGAAGTGCTCATGTTGACGTCTGGATAAATTAATCAGATCATTGTTTTTAAATGGAAAGTCCTCCTGATTGTCTCCGACTATATCGTGACCTCTATGGGTGATAAGAGGATCATGGAGTATAGCAACTGTATCAGGAATAACATCATCATTCTCACGAGCTATTTCTAATGTGTTCCAAATATCATTCACATTCTGATCCCCACCATCGAATTCTTCATTCTGATTATCAGGGGTATCCTTTCGTACTAAAATTAAACAGAGAGGAATAGTTTCCTTTTTATTCGCCTCAATTAACCACGTAATTTGCACATCAGAAGTAACAAATAAAGGTGACAATGCAACAGTAGAATTAGAGTTATATAGAAATCCAAATTTCATATCATATTTAGATGGATCAACTTCGAGTTGATCTTGTAGTTTATTGTACATGTCTGTAAATGACATACCTGGAGTTAACAAAATTACAGAAATGTTTTAATCACTTGTATATTTCCATGACCATGGTAGATTTTCATCAACCATGAATTCACCAAAATAAGAAACTGGTATGAAAGTCATATCTGCATTAATTAAAAATAATAAAATTTCAAAACAATAAGTTAGGGAAAATTAGAGTAACTGATAAAAAATAATTGTAAAAAAAATAATTGTCGGGCCGGACCAATGCATGGTCCGGACCATTGCAGGGTCCGGTCGGACTGATGACAGGCACTTTTTTGTCCGGTCTAATGTTCAATTCTTCCGATTTTTTTACTAAACTGATAAAAATCACACTTCGTCATATTAATTTTCATTGTTTAGTCTACATAATTATAAATTTATAATGATTATTAACTAAAAAATTAACAATATATGAATTTTTCGATAATTTTTTGTTACTGAAATTATAGATCTGTTGAATAAGTTTAACACAACGAGAACGAAATTAAATACAGTATAATAAATATTGCTAAATCAACTTACCGATAAGAAATAGCGAATGAAATCTTTTAGTTGAGGTTTGTATTTTTTTGTGGATTTTTTTTAGCACAAACAGATAAAAAATGAGAGAATAATTTATCTGTATATTGAGTACAAACAGATGAAAAAATGAGAGAATAATGAAAATTGAGAATTGTATGATTTTTGTTGTAATATAAATATGAAATAAATGAAGGGTATAAGAGAAATATTGTTATTAAGAGTATATACGTCATTTTAAAGAAAATGTGTATTGTGATTAATTTTTGAAAAGTTAGGGTATTTTAACTTGGGTATTTTTAAAATTCTCCCGATTTATATAATCTATTACAACTTTGTTAAACGACGTAGTTGCCTCAACCCTAATTGCAGATTCCCTTCTGTCAAACGACGTCGCCTTGCTGAATTCAAATTCATTCGACCGTTGGTGCAATCTTTGTCTCCTCCATGTTTCCTTCTCTGATCGCGCCTTCTTTGTCTTCCCCATTGATGGCCCTTATTACAACAATCACCCAGCAACCCACCCACCGAGAAGGCACTGCCGTCAACAGAGAAAATCAGAGGTAGGCTCCGATACCTTGTCAATATGCAATTGAGACCAGAAGAATTAGCAAGAGAACTTGTAGGGAACCTGGTTCGTTCTATTACGTCAGTTGCTTTGTACAAGACAAAAAGAAGAATGTTTATATATGTTGGAGCCCTAACTATTTATACTATATACAAAAAGGGTCCCTCATCTTTAGGCTATATATCTAATGGGTCCCTCATCTTTAGACTATATACAAATAATAGAGAATGACATAAATTATACTTTAACAACATTGTCAGAAGCCAGCGTTTATCAAATATTGGTAAATATTACTTGCTACGGAAAAACACGCCAGCCGAATGCTTCCTGAATTTAAAAGGTACATTATTTATTTAACCCTAACATAAATCAGGAATGATTCATATACTAAATTTATCAAATCTGCAATAAAAGGTAATTCTTACTTTTGTAAAACCTCATATATTGTTACGTCTGTATTTCTTTGCTCTAATTGTGTCTCTTCTAGTTTTTTTTTTTTTTTTTTTTTTAAATCTGAGTCTATTCTATTGTTGTTTTGACTTGAAGAGGATATCTTATACTCCTTACGTCTCATTTATATAGCATTGTTTGACTTTTCACACAGATTAAAAAAAAATATTTAATGTTAGTGAAAAGTTAATTTTTGTAAAGAAACAAGTTTATGTAATTAGGACAAAAAGAAAAAGGAAACGAAGCCTATATAAATAGAATGGAGGGAGTAACTATTAAGTTTTTAGTTAAACACTCATTCAGAAAGAATATAGAAAGATTCAAAAAAAAATTTAATTAAAAAAATATTAGTTGATGAATTTAGAGTGATATATTTTTATTTAACTTTATATAAGTCTACTTCAATTAGGCCCTGTTTTATACAGATTATTAAAATTGAGTCAAAAGTCTCAATCTCAATCACATACTTTACGGAACCTACAATTTTTCAATCACATATCTCATTAACTTTTATCAAAATTTACTAAAAATTTAATTTTAAAAAATATTAGAATATTTACATTTTTTATTAAAAGTGGATGTATATATAAAAATGGTGGAGGTAAATAGTGGCTCCCTGCAAATATTGAACATCTCAAATTAGAAAAAATTTGAACTCATCATACCAAAGTGAAAACCTGGACACAAATCCAATGTCATCAAACCAATCCATTACATCCGTGTTCAATCAAAGCGAATATATTCATATCCCTCTGTTCAGATGCATATACTAAGGTGAAAAGTTAAAAATAAAAAGAAACTGCACAAACTGTATCCCATAATGCTGTATTCTGTGAACATTTACTCTTTGCCTAATCACTAAACCTAAAAATCGCTTTTGCACGTCTGCCCACTTGGCTATGCTCGAGTTCGACTGTTACTTTTGCTTTCCGACCTCAAATTTTGATTGTCATTCCCATCTGTATCAGAGTTCTCCTTCCGACTGTCGACTGGTTGATTCTTCTTCCTTCCACGACCCTGTAGGTCGAAGACAAGGCGTTAGATAACTCCCTTTAACCAAGCATGCATAATTGAGTAAGCTAACAATCATAATTATTTGATTTAATAATTCTATATGGACTTTCAAATGAGACATTTTAAAATTTAAAGGGACATTCTAATGTGCCATAGTTTTATTGACGGTTGGGAAAGTGCTGATGCGACCATTACCCAATGAATCTGCGTCACATTAGAATGCCCGTTTAAAATGTCTCATTTGAATGTCTACCTATTATTAATCTTATCTGATAACTTGATATGCATTTTGATCAAGTGAAAAACCAACCTCTCGTGGCACTGGATATTCTTCGGACTCGAGCATTCGCACGACTTGACTCATTGTTGGTCTTTTGTCAGAGTCCAAATCGACACACCTTAAGGCAGTCAAAAGAGCTCGTTTCAAGGAAGAAGTCGATGGCCTAGTCTCAATATTGGGATCAACCACTTCTTCTGACCGTCTAGCTCCAACCATCATCTTGAGCCAGTCGACCAAATTCACCTGCAAGAAAATTCACATGGCATTGTTAAAAATTCAAACTTTATGGAACACAAGTTTTCAGCTATCAAGGAAAATGAGGCTTCTAAAAATCAAATTGGCATTTCAATTTATCCTTGCTTTAGTAGAATTCAAAACTGAATTCACAATTTTTTTCAAATGCAAAACGACAATACTGAAATTTAATCACAAATATTTAAACTGCACATGAACTTTCCAAAACAAGGCTATATGAATTATCATTTCTTTGTCATTATCCAAGAATAAATATCAGAGATACTTTTAAAGAAAACTAAGGCTGCGTTCTCTTTGTGTTTCAGTTTCCTGTTTTCATTTTCGAAAATGTTTTCTGTTTTCCATTTTCTGTGACTTTTTTCGAAATTACTGAAAACGCGTTTGGTTTGTTATTTCTGAAAACTGTTTTCGAAAATGAAAAGCTGGAAAACGCGTTCTGTTTAAAATTTTGAATAAAATTATTTCATATTATTTGTGAATATAAATGAAGTAAAGATATCATATTTTGAGTTACACAATAAAAATAAATGAAATAACCCCTATCACACAATTTGGTTATACCAAAAAAGTTCAAAAATTCATGTTGCCCTTTTAAAGTAATCGTTCCACATTTGAGTAGTAATTTTTTCTTCTAAAGTAATCGTTCCATTTAATACTTTATATAGATACATCCTTCTAGTAAGCACTCATAACGTTTAAAATTTAAGTTTCAATAAAATTTGCAAAAATCAATTTACGTTAATTAATTATGCCCTTACAAAATAAGTGTCTACAATACAAAAGTAAAAAAGAAATGTTTAATAATTAAGCACATGATACATCATCAGAAAGATGGTTGAATTTGGAGTTTTATGCAAAAAACAGAGTGCAATTCGGAGTTGTACATCAAAAGTTATACATGTTTGAAGACAATGATCTATAAAGCAAATACGAAAATGACTAAATTGAAAGAAAAGTAAAATTTGTGAACTAATGTGCAACAAAATCTGAAGTTGAGGGACCTAAGTTGCAAATAAATTAGGATATTTTCGAAAGAAATTTCAAAATTTGAGGATTAAAATGACAAGTTTTGAAAATTAGGGACCAATAATGTAATTAAAAATGATAAATTTTGACAAATTTCAAATTTTTTTGATTATTTTAATTTAATTTTATTTTTTTAAAGTGGAAAACGCGGAAAACGCGCGTTTTCCGCGTTTTCCACTTACAAGGCAAAATTTCGGAAAACGCGGAAAACGTGATTTTCACGTTTTCCATTTCCTTTACAAATTTTGAAAACGTTTTCGAAAATGTTTTCCGAAAACGGCGCAAGAGAACGCGTTTTCCGCGTTTTCGGAAATGGAAAACGGAAAACGGCTGGAAAACGCCAAAGAGAACGCAGCCTAATATTCTCTCTGTCCCGTGAATATAGACTTGTTTATTTTTTCTTACAGATTAAGAAAATATAATTAATGTAGTTGAAAATATAATTTTTTCTTACATTTCACCTAATATATCCCTACATTGAACAATGGTAAAAATATGATTAGTTTATATTTGTTGATAGCAATCTACATTAAATAGGGGCATATCATATCAGAAAATTAAAAATACCTATACTTTCAACGAGGAAAACTTAAAAATATCTATTACTTTCAAGCCTATCTTCCCGATGGGACGGAGTCACGGAGGGAGTATATTCAATGCCTCTGCAGGAACACAAGACTTTGAACTTTTGACATACATACCTCAGTTGCAGGGCGGCTGTAATCAACGGGATCTCTGCCAGTTATTGTTTCCAAAAGCACAACCCCAAAGCTATAAACATCACTCTTCTCATTTAGAAGGCCACTGTTTGCATATTCTGGAGCTACGTATCTGTGTAAGCGAGGGTCACAGCCATAAATGAAAAAAAGACCAGATTTCTAAATTTAGATTCAAGTTTTTAAAACATCTAGTCCAAGATTGAATAGGAATATCAAATACTAACCCAAATGTTCCCATAACTCTGGTAGTGATATGACTCTTTCCAGCACCCAGCAACTTGGCAAGGCCAAAATCTGATATTTTAGCATTGAAGTCCTCGTCGATCAATATATTGCTCGACTTAATGTCTCGATGAACCACTTTGGGCTCAATTGCCTCGTGCAGATACGCAAGACTGCAAGAGTTGCATCAAAGTTTAATGGATGCTTGCAGGTAATCTAAATTTAGCAATAATGAGGGATGCGAACTCACGCCTTTGCTGTGCCAAGGAGAATCTTCATTCGAGCCTCCCAACTGAGGCATCCATGCTGGGACATAGCTCCATGGAGCCACTGCTCAAGATTGCCATTATTGACATACTCATATACCAATACCCTAAATTTTTATTAAACATAGAGAAAGACAAGATAAATCAAACCACAAAGAAGAAAACAGAGGAATTATATAAAAGAATAATACCTATGAATTCCTTCAATACAGTAACCCAAGAGCCGAACTAAGTTTTTATGCCGGACATGACCAATAGCCTCAACTTCCACCCTGAATTCCTTCTCTGCTTGTCCTCTACACAGAAGATATTGTACATGTAACAATACATATAGAAACGAGGTTTTTTTTTTTTTTTTTTCCAAAAATTTGATGAAATCCTTTAAAAACTTACAAGTTATTTAGGAGCCTTTTCACGGCCACGTAAGTACCATTGATGAGTTTGCCCCGATAGACGACTCCATATCCACCCTCCCCAATAATATTTTCCCTCGAAAACTTGCCCGTCGCAATTTCTAGATCCCTTAGGGTAAACCAATGACCCCAGCCAAGGTGAGAGAGCTCAGATAGACCAGCTAGAGGGGAAGAGACGGTGATAGGATCTAAACAAGGCTGGTATACTGCTACAGAACCCTTCTTCTCCCCAGATTCAAGCGCAGCATCATCTTTTTCCAGGTAATTAAACGAACTGGATTGACTGCTACTATCTCCATTCCTAGCCTTCTCATTGCTAAAATGAGCCAAAAGCTTATCTGAAACTTTTTCATTCTTGTCCTGGACAGTGAAGAAATCCCTGCGATTGGCTAAATGTTGGTCCACCCTTATTTCTTTGATTTCCTTGGAAACATTTGGAATTTGGCTTGTGGGAAGTGTATCACTGCCCCTTTTCGACTTTTTACGCGAAGCACAAAACGGCAACAGCAAGAGAACCAATACAGAAAAGATCCCTAGAAAGATTGCTATTAAAACCCACACCTTAAGGTGAAATATGTGAGTTTTCTTTGACAAACCAAAATTAACACCAGGGCTCATTCTGTCCCCAAAATGCCTGCCAGATAGAAAAATTTTCAATACAATTCAACTGAGTAGATTGTTTCATTCAATATACTTGGACTTAAAGCAGTCAATAACAAATATAAAGAACCAAAACAATAAAAATTTTCCCTTTTTTTCAATTTAAACGCTGGAAATTGCATATAATTAGACCAAATGCATAAATCCCAGAAAAATGTGATACATTCATTGTATTGAAAGTTTACCTGTATTTGATGGAATTCAGATATCAAAATTGTCTCACGAGACTCAAACTTTAAATCCCAGATCTCTTACAATCACATTGCCAAAAGTCAAATGTCTTTCCAGATTTTTCATCTAAATTCCCACAAGGTAGCACCTTTATTGAAGGAAATGCCCAAAGAAATCTTTAATTTGAAGTCGAAGGGAAACCCACAACACAAAATAGTAACCCAACAAAGCACATGGAATTCTGGGAAATGTGCAATGTGGAACAAGAACTTGTTGGGATGAAGATATATTAATAACAAGGCATGGAGGAGTTATCACTGGTAGGTAATGCCTTTACACGCATATATAAATATTATACGGTAAAAGAAACGCGTAAAATGAAAATTTTGAAGCAACTACAATTTTCTTTTTTTTTTTTTCTTTTTTTTTCCCCCTAAAATCCCATCAGAAAATGACTTTTTCAAAGTGATTCAGACTGTTTATCTGTATCTTAAATGATCACAAAATTCAAAAGAGGGGCAATTATGTTTATTGGAAAAAGCAATTAGTGTGGATTAAGAGGTTATTAAATGCAATTAGTGACAGATTAAAAGGTCAAATGAACAGACTGGACAACAAACGTTTGATTACGATTAATTGCTTCTGGTTTTATTAGTCCCATCACCATTTTTTTTTATTATTTTATTTTTTATTTTTTTAGTTTTGTGAAATATCTTCTTTTTTTGTTCAATAATTTAAAATGATTGTTAGATATGTAACTGAGTAGGCTGGAAGTCAAAAAAACAGACTGGATACCATCCTTACATGCCCTTGTTTTCCTTCTTTTAAATTGTCCCATTCTCTTTGTTGGAAAAGTTGCAGTATCAGTGTCTGAAAGGGAAAATATATCATCCAAATTTAGCATGTGGAAGAATAGATGTTCCACACTTAATCTTCAATACAACAAGATGATTGTTGGATGATTTCTGATACCACCAGAATAGTTGTACTAAGCCCTTGTTTTAGAAACATTTTAATTTGTCTCCGTGTGGAAAACTTGTTTATAAACAACATATTTCATCAAATCACTTTTTAACTACACATTAGCCTCTGTTTGTTAAAATGTTTTTGTTTAAAAACTTGTTTTTTTATATTTTCTAGGTGAAATGTGTCATTGAAAAGTTGTGAGAGAAAATATGTATGATTAAAAAGTGATTTGAAAAATTGTGTAAAAAAAAAACATGTTTAAAAACTATTTTTCCAAACACACACTAAACTATTTTTTAAAAATATATTTTATTTCAAAAACATAACATTCTTTGTTTATAAAAAAAATTATTAAACAGAGAAGTAATCAAAGTCGAGTCAACAATTAACTATAAACACGCATTTTGTAGTTCCTATAACTTTCTAACCACAAATCACAACAACTTTTTTTAAAATTCATTAAGGATCCGATTTTAGTCTCGGCCAAGTCTTGTGTTAGCATAAAAAGATATGGGCACAAATTACTGCAAGTGATGTCACATTTAATTTTTTATTGTTTTTTCGTGAAAGCAGATGTCACATTTAATTTAGCGGAATGGAACACAAGATATTTAAACTTCATTAGAAGACCTAGAGGACATTGGGCTAATATAACTTACTCAACTAGCACTCTTACAAAAATCAAAAGTAAATGTACAGTACCAACACTGTCAAACGGACCGAACGTTAGGCATTGTAACTAATAAACAGAACACACCCAGTGGCGGATCCAGGACCGAAGTTCAGCTAGAGCGGCCAGTTGTTGATCGTGGACCGTTGACCGACGACCGCGACGGCCGCAATATTTAATTAAAATAAATAATAATAAAAATTGATAAATTAAACAATGTTTTGAAAAATAGTGACTTTTCTATTATGATTTATGGAGAACTCAAAGACTTCTTCCAAAATAGTAGATTATTAAGACAAGAAAATCCCTTTTTATCCTTCTGTTTTCATCTTTACTTGCTGAAAATTTCTAAAGAGGACTGAATAAACTATTTATTAGATACTAGACATTGAAGTATCTAAAAGCAGCCCTATAACAAAATGTTCTTGAAGAAGTAAATGCTTGTCCAATATTAGACAAAGCAAATGAAGTATTTTGGACCTTAAATGCTTCAGGTTCTTTCTCCATTCAATCTTATATCAATTAAGATAATTAGAACTAAAGCTAGTATTTGACACTCCTTTAAAGGCATATGGAACAAAGTTATTCTATCCAACGGCTCCTTCATCTGAAAATTGTGTTATAATTAATCTCTTTATTCGTCAATTATAACCTTTTCAAATCAAATATTCATCAAATTTCAATATTCACAATTCAAAAATCAAACCATATTTTCACCAAATCTCAATTCACAACCTATAATCAATAATCACAACAATTTACAAATGAAATCATATTTTCACCAATACTCACAATTCACAAATCTAACCACGCTGCAAAAACTTAAATGTAACATTTATGCATAATTCCCAAAACAATCATAATGAATCAAGGTTTAGCCCCAATACCTGATAATTCAAATGAGAAATCACAAATTGTCAAAAATTCAGAATGGCAGTGGGCGTGGCTACTGGGTCTGGGCACAGATCTAACAAAAAATTTGAGAAATTAAACATCAATTCAATATTATTGATTAAAACTTATACATTACAAAACCAAAAAATTAAAAATTAAAACAAATGAACAAACGAATACTCGATCAACATACAAAGCAGGAAAGACCAAAGAGGAGAAAGAGAAACCATTACATTTACAGTCACCGACTCACCAATCAAGCATTTCTCCCACCACCACCGAACCGAAGTTGGAGGCTGTCCGTGGGGCGACAGGCAGGCGGCGGCGTGAACCGTGTCGTCTAGAGGCTGAGCGCTGCTGGGTGGCAGGCTTGGAGTTTGAGGCTGGACGCGGATGGAATCATGAACGAAGATCTTCCAAGGGCTCGAAGAATGGGATTTTGGGTTGGGATTGGGTAATTGAAGCGAGAGGTTCCATTTAGGGCTTGCTGCAGCCTGCAGTTTGAGCTTCGATAGGTTGGTGGGCCAATACCCAAAAGGGGGGGGGGGAAATGAAACTGCAGCGCCAGTGGCGGACCACCGGCGGCGAGGTAGCGTGGCCGCGCTACCTCGCCTATAGGTGGCTCCGCCACTGAACACACCTTGTATATTTCTAAAGATTTTTCTGTTTGGTAAAATATTTTTTTTATAAATAAAGAATATGATTTTTTTAAGTAAAATATATGAATAAAAAATACTTTGAAGAATGTGTGTTGTAAAAAAAAATGATTTAAAAAAATGTGTCATTTATCAAATAAAGGTGGCATCAAATCAACTAATAACTTATTAGAGCAAAGATTATGTGGGAGGCAAAAACTCAAATATGGATTTTTGACGGACCGACCAGACTCGTAAAAATCGGCCCTGATCGACCCAGATCTGTGGGCCGATCCGTGACCCGTGCGGGAGGTTCACGAGTCAAGAAATTGTGAATCGGGGATTTCGCAAGTCTCAAACATTCGCTAGCCGCGATTAACCCGCTGGCCCGTGAATAAAAAAACTGTTTTTATTCAATATAGTAACATTAAAAATCTTCCCTCTTCTATAAACTCTAATACAACTTTTAAAGTAAAATCTTATTTTTTTTCTTCCTAATAACTAAGAAATGTAATGTTCTTTGATAATAATAATTAGAAATACATTTAGCATTTAATTATTATTTATTTATGTTTTATTTAAATTTGCAAATTTAGAAGTAATTCATGTAACATAAAATTTAAATTTAAATTATATGTAAATATTTTATGGTATAAATATGAATTTATCATTTTAGTCATTTTGTATTTAGAAATTTAACAAAAAAATTTCTGTAAATATGAAAAAATCTATATTTTTATTCATACGGGCCAAATCAGAACGAACCGCAACCCATATGGGCTCGACCCGGATAGGCCAGCGGGCGGCTCGCGGCCTTGAGTTGTAGTTCGAAATTTGTGGGCTGACCGTAACCAGCCTTGAACCCTAGCGGCAGGTTTTTTTTTTTCAAGCGGGCCATTACCGGACTTTTATAATGGAGTTGCTAGATAGCATCTAACTGTAAACTATATTATCTATAGTAGATGTAACTGGCTTGGTCCCGAAGTTTTTACCCTGTTGGGTTTCTCCGTCATCATGTTGGTGTTGATTTGTTGTTTACAATATTACAACTGTAGTAGTTCAACTTAGGACAATTGAATTGATTGGTTAACCATCTAGAAATAATTAATAAAGTCACATGTCCTTATTAATTGTGATAATTCTGCATTAAGGTCGAACTTTCTGGGTAATCCGGAACTCACAATTGGGAGCCAAGCCTAATCACATGTCCTGGCCTTATTTATCTAGATGAGTAGTTCATTGTCCGTCCTTCCATACTTTGATGACAGTAATTACCCTTGACAGAAAGCTAGGATGAGAGCATTCTTAAAATCTATAGATGAACAAGTGTGGCATAGTGTTTTGAATAAATGGTAAGAACCATCTACTACTATTGATGGCATAGTCACCCCCACACCCACACCCATAGCTAATTGGACTAGGAATGAGAGGGATGAGTGAAATTGGAATAGTAAATCCTTATGATGCGATTCGTTATGGGAAAAGCTACAAAAATGCAGAATTAATAATTGAAAACTGAAAAGATCTAAATTTAGATAAAACAATAAAATAGACAATAGGATTCCAACTCAAACCTCACGATGCAAGAACTCAAGTGATGTGGAAGGAAGAACTGAAATTTTCGAACGCAACGTAGATTGCCTAATTCCTTGATAAGATCTGAGGTAGAACGCTGCAAAGATTCAAAACCATTGGTGAGTTCTTTAATGTTCTTGAAGAGCGGGGAAAGGGAAATTCTCACATTTTTCAAAGAGTAAAACACTCAATAATAATCTCAATAATATCAAAGTTAAATGTTTACGATGATGAAAATAGTGGAGATAAGCTAAAAACGAAATAACAACTGATGGGCTGCAATAATATAGTTCTAAGAGAAATAAAATACTTAAAATGGTAATAAATAAATAAAACTTGCGAAAATCTTGTTGCGATAGACGTACGCGGTCGCGCGAAAGTAAGTCGTGAGATCACATGGCATAGTATTGTAGCAATCTAACCATTGGATCAAGGCTCGCACAATCATGCCTATTTCCTCACACAGGGTCGCGTGGTTTCAATTTTGGTCTCCTCCTTTCAATTTCATCCTTCAACTTAAATTTTGGCTACCACCCATTTGTGCTAGACCTGAGACTTTTTTATCACTTCTTGCTTGTTCTTTTGAGTCACCCAGCTTGTGCCTGCACTTTGGTTCCTTGTAATCAGTTCTCTTCTTTGAGTTCCTACCTTTGACCACATCACATTACATGCCTTTTTTTATGGTGGTCTCTCAAGAGGAATTTAGGAGAGTGTCCATGTGTAAAATAGCTAACGAAGTCTCGGATATCTTACAGACTACACATGAAGGAACTCAGACTATTAAAAATTTCGAATTGTAGATGTTGACCATTAGGTTTGAAGAAATTAGAATGAGAGGAGATGAGACATTTGATGTCTTTTATGCTATCCTAAATGACATAGTTAATTCTTACTTTAACCTAGGTGAGAGAATCCCCAAGCCTAAAATAGTTAGAAAATTTTCTTAGATCCTTACTTGAGCATTTTAAGCCTAAAGTTACGACAATTGAGGAGAGTGAAGATAAAGATTCTATCAACGTGGAAGAGTTGGTTGGATCTCTCCAAACTGACGAGCTTACCTTAGATAAACCTCATCAAAATAGGTCTATACCTTAAAAATTGTTAAGGGTAAACATGATGAATCTTTTTACTCGAATTCACCAAATGAGGAAGAGTTGGTTCATTTTGCTAAGAAGTTTAGAAAAGTGTTTAGAAATAAACACAAGTCTCAAGATAGACGTTAGAGTGCACCTTGGGAATATATGAATAAATCTAAATCTGTGAGGCGTCAGAAATGTAATGGTTTTGGACATACGAGAAACAAGTACCCGACTAGCAGCAAAAGTTATGAATAGGAACACTACTCTCACCGATGACAAGTCTAACTCGGATAATCAAAGTGAGAAATCCACTCATGATGAGAATGGGAATTTTATGGCTTTCACCACTAGGATTATGAATGAATATAATAAGGCTAGTGTGAGGGATGAGGATGTAGATAATGTTAAATAGTTTGAAGGAGATTTTGAAAGTGGAGAAGACGTCCATGATGCTTATGATAAGATATATGAGGAAAGTCTTAAGATCATGAATACTAATAAAGCTTTAAATTCAAAGGTAAGGGAGCTTAAGTTAGAAAAAGAGACAATAGAGAAATATATACAGGATCAGTACTGAATGAAATTAAATCAATGAATGAAACCTTAGGCACTCAGGTTTGAAATCTTACAAGTGAGCTTGAGAAGACATCTAGGAGAGCTAATGAGCTAACCACTGAAAAGGATTTTCAGAGTTTAGAAGTCCAAGTTAAGAACCTTCGACCGAACCAGAGTTTTTCAAGGCTCAAATTATTATGTTTTCTAGTAGGTCTGACAAGCTAGATAATATCCTATGAAATATCAAGTTGACTAAAAATCATACTTTTGGCTTGCCACAAGTTGAGCTTAGAGACCCCCACAAAATATCTGCCATCAAATCACCTCAAAGAGTGGGGTGGTCTAAGTTTTAATTGGAATAATGCTAGCACTTCTAAGACCATTTTTGTCTCTGCTAATGACCAGCCTAAAAATGTGGCTAACCCAGAACCTAAGAATATGGAATTTTTAGAACAAAGGTTTACCAAATAACATAGGACCTGTCAACACAGAAATAGACATCAACGTCAAAACAATATTGGTTCTAGGTTTATCTCTACTTGTTTTAATTGTGGTGAGTTATGATACATACGCCCTAGATGTCATCAATTCCTGAATAGAAATAGAAATAGAAACATGAACTATAATATGAAAAATAATCAAGATTTTGTTGGTTAGATTGAATTCCTTACTGAACAAGTAAATTGTTTGATCAAATTAATGACACAAATGTTTGGAAATTGTTCAACTGGACAGATTTTGGTGAAAAATAGTAATCTACAAAATTTGAAATAGATCACAATGCTCTTAAAGGTAAGAGCTTTTGTTTACCTAATTGATTGGTAATCTTGGTGCATAAATCTCATTTATCTATTTTTTTTAATTATTTAGTTGTTTACTTGCATTTGCATCTTTATTATGCTTGCTTTGGCACAAGCATATGTTATACAAAAATCAAAAAAATTTGAAAAAATGAAAATCAAAAAATATGTTTACATGGGATGGATTGTTTCTACAACATGATGTATAACAATCTTAATTGTAGCCATATTTAAGTAAATTTGATGAGTTGTATTATATTTTCGTTACTTTCTTAGGTTACTATTGAGTACTTAGTATATGCATATTCATATACCATCTGCACTGCACACATTATAATCTTGTAAGTGGCGTGTATGAGATTTGGGATGACGGTCACTTGTTAGTAAGATGACTTTGATCATGAATTGACCAATTTTTTAGACCTAAGCTTATGTATACCTCTCATAAAACTGCTCAATAACTTATATTCTTCTTCGAAGCCTATTTGACTCGAGCAATTAAGTCTAGTGGATGTTTCAACACTCGATGCCTATGGTAAACTGGCTTGGGATAAATAACATAAATCTTACTACATGAGTCATATTAGTCACTTAATGAAGAAAGCATGCATTTAAGATGAAAAATATATGCTATAAGTAAGGGGGAGAAAAGATTTTACTACACATACAAAAATAAGCTTTAGCCTATGTTAGGCGGCTCCTTATAATTGGGTTTAAATACCATATTTAATTTATACAATTTTATAAATCACTTTTTAATCATACACATTTTTCTCCAATTTTTAACCACATATCTGACCTAAAAAACACAAATAAATAATCTCTCTCCTATTTAAATAGGTGCCGAACAGAGCCTTATTTTTAAGGTCCTACTGTGCTAAATGGTTTGACTTTCATTAGTAGGAGATAAGCTTATTTGCAATGATGTTTAGCATGTTTTTCTCACGAAATTATGGTTTGGAGTCCTACTTACAAAGGATTAGTAACATGTAACACACATGAGTCGCTAATATTATTTACTCCATTTTAACTTAAATTGAGTAATTAGGAAAGTTTACTAATCATTGATCACACTTATGCATGCTATCAATTGCACTTTTGAATTGTTCTATATTGTTTCTTAAATTGCTTTTGAAATTGCACCATTCGTCATTTGTGAGAAATAGGGGGAAGATACTGTTATATGGAAATGAAATTAATGTGATTGGGTCACTGGGGAAACACACACACACACACATACACACCACACACACAGAGATACATACATACATATATACTGCTTAAAAAATTCTAAGAGTTTGCACTAAGGAAGAGAATTGCATTGCATTCCATGGTGCATAGTTGTTTGAGTTTTGATATTTAGTGATGTAAATACTTTGGTTGGTGTTTTAATTGACATTTATATCACATCTCATACTTGCATGCTTACTTATACTTACGTTCCTAAACTGTTATATATTCCTATATCACGTGCTTTTACACTGGGTATTTGAGTTTTTTATTTTAGGAAACAGAGAATGCAAGACATAAGACTTGGTTTGGCTTAGATTGTTTTATTTTTTGTTTTTACTTTTGACTATTGTATAATTTTGTCATAGAATGCCAAAAGGCGAGTTTGTTCGGAATTCAGTATTGGCGATTCTGTGAACAAAATGACTAAATTAAACATGCATAAAAATCAAGGAGTTAGTTGCAATTATGTATAGTTAGATAAGGTAGGTTATGGTTAGAGTCCGAAAAAAAAAAGACGTAGTGAAAACGCTGACCTCCTGCTCGAACCATTTTAGCAAGAGCATTGCCGCTCGACTTCCACTTGAGCGGTCTGTGCGTAAAAGGAGCCGCTCGATACCGTTTGAGTTCAACTCAAGCGATCCGCACACGTTTTGCGCCCTAATTCGTATTTTAAATAGATTTTACTCGGTTCATTCATCCTAAACACCATCTACTATATATACCAAGTTTTATGCAAGAAAATAGTGATTGTTTCATTGAGCTTACATTATATTCCACATTCTACACATCTATTTGAAGATCCAGGAACCTTTATATATATATATATATATATATATATTCAATTCTTTATTTTTTGAGATTCAAACAACCACACATTAGGAAAACATCATACTTCATAGTGTAGGAGTAATGTAGGAAATCTAGTGGAGTTGCTAGATAATATTTAACTATAAACTATATTGTCTATAGTGGAGGTAATTGGCTTAGTCTCGGAGTTCTTATACCCACGTTGGGTTTCTTCATCATCAGATCGGCACTGATTTATTGTTTACAATAAAAACAATTGTGGTAATTAAACTTAGGACGATTGAGTTGATTGATTAACCATTTAGAAACAAATAACAAAGTGACATGTCATTATTAATTGTGATAATTCTACACTAAGGTCGAGCTTTCTTTGTAATCCAAAACTTACCGTAATCAATCATCAAATTAAAAGTGAATAGGGTAGAGGGAAATGATTTTTGTTTAATACCTGAAATATTTTAATATCTAATGTTTTGGATTAAAATGCGAGATTATTATATATTATGTTAACTTAAACTACTAAGAGGATCTCCAGAATACTATTTATTTATAAAGACTATTTTATGCATTGTACAAATCATCTTTAAATCTAAAGATTAAAATTTTTTATACACTTCAATGATGCTCTCTATTTTTACTTTTTATTTTATTTCTCAAGACAACATTTATTGATTTTTTTCTCATATTTTATTTGACATAACTTTTTATATGTTTATAATCAATCAAATAAAATGTAATTTGAATAGTTTAAAAAGTAGAGTACTATAAAATTTGTGACTAATTAAATGCAATTATTGTATATTAAATTTGGAGAATCAAACACATCCTATATTTTAAAAGGTTAAAATAGAAAATCTCTTGAAACTTATTTTCAAGCATAAGCTCTTTAAAATAAAGAATATTTTGTATAAAGAGTTTCTTGCAGATGTTCAAACGAATATAATATAATAATTATATTTGCACATGAATTAAAGTTTAATGACTTTGAAATAAGTTTGCCAAAAGTTCAATATGAGTTCAATATGACCTGCACTGCATTTAATTATTTTTGAAAATTTTACAAAAATTGTATTTGCAAGAAAATGTTAACATGGGCAGTGGGCACCGTAGAGTTGTCAAAATATTCAACTTTTCCAAGTACAATAATGTTTTTAAGGCTGCGTATCGTCGAGGGAAAGAAATCTTTTAGCTTACTTCACTTTAAAAAATTTGAACCTTAGTCTATGTTTTTAATGTAATTATTATAATTTATAAGTAGCACAATTTTTTAAATTATTTTTTAATCACATATTTTCTTTCTTCATTTTTTAATCATGTATTTTATCTAAAAAATATAAATTAATTAATTTATAATTGAAAAGATGTTAAAGAACATAGCCTTCAGAGGATAGGCATGTCATTTACGGAGCGTTATTGTTGAAAAATGTGGAAGTTGGACTGCGTTTCGAGCTCACCATGTATTTTTAACTATCTAAAAAATTGATATTTAATTATTTTGAATGTCTTATTAAAATTAATATTTAATTTTTAAAAGTAACATCATACTATGTATAAAAGTTTGACACTTCCCAAAAATATGTTTTTGAACTTTTTCTGCTTAAACTGTCTTTCCTAAAATAGAAGTATTTCAATTAATGAGAATATTTTTTTATAATTTTACTATTATTTTGAAATCGAAAAATATGCAATACAGGTATCAAATTGAATATCTTAACGAGAACTTTAATACGAACTCACGAGTTAGATACAACTATAAACACGTCGTCCTTAAAATCACATTAAAGATTAAAGGCAAAAAATTTATTGTGTACCTTTTACCTTTTCTCAATGTCCTTCTATTTCAAAATTATTTTATTTAAGTATTTCAAGTTCCAAGCTATTATAATTGTAGCAACTTGATAAAACATTTGGCCCCCACTAGGTACCCCTTAATCAAAACCTTATTTTTCTAATACTCACCTTCAACTAATATTTTATTAATAAAATAATCCACATATAACTTCAAAAAAACTCATTCTCTAAAATTTTACGGTTACAAACAACATTATTTGAAATAATGGGTCTCAAACGAGGCTTAAGTACATATTCTCCAAAAAATCACAATTAAAAAATTCATTACATATATAATGAGGACTTAAATGAGGAGTAAATATATTCACAAAAGAAAAACAAAATACATAAAGGGAGAACATGAACAGTTATGGACCCATTTTTTTGCTAAAATATATTTCTTAAAATGGTAAGTAGCATTAATTAACTACATATTATTCATTTTGGACAAATTTTAGATTTAAAATTATCCAATTGAATGCAAATTTGTAAATAGTTTCTTTTTCCAAGTTCCTAAGTTTCTTGATCCGCCTTCCCTTATTGAAAATTAATTACACTTAAAATTATTTTTTTATCAATATCACATAAATATTTTTCTTTAAAAATAGAAAATGAAAGAGGGTGAAATAGGAACGTTAATCAATTTATTTTTTATTTTTCATTTTGTTGACATATGGTCAACTTGACATTATTGTTTTGATCATAACAAACAAGAATATATTGTGTTGCTAACAAGTGTGCTTCAAGTGCTTCATATAATTCAAAGCATTCAATATTCAAATCAAAACTATGTGATCAAGTACATGAGACGTAAAGAAGATCAAGAAATAATCGAAGATATTCGAGATCAAATTTCAAGTCGGAAAGCATGAAGACCAAGCAATGAAGCCTACAAAGAATTGATCATTTACAAATTGCTTTTCAATCTTATATAAGGTTAATGCATCAATAGTTGGCAATGCACTTCATAAAGCTCAAGTAACATTTTTAAAACCATCAAAATATCTTTTTCAAAATCAACTTTGATCAGAAAACCTTGAAATCCTGATTTTTCAGGTCGACCGCATGACACTTTCAGGTCGACCGCAAATTTTTTTAGGTCGACCGCACTGTCTATTTTTGAACTCCAACGGCTATTTTCTTGCAACGGCTATATTGAGGTTGACCGCATGGCAGGATAGGTCAACCGCAAAAGACAGTATGTGCCAAATTTGCTCTATAAATAGCCTTCTCTCTTGCATTCATTTTTAATAACATAGAAAAGATTTTATAGAAACTTTCTTGTGAAAATTCATTGTTCTTACTTGGTTTATATTCATCTATTATTATTATTAAACTTTGATTGATCTAAACTTTGTTTTATCAAATTCATCAAAGTTTTTAGAAAAAAGTTTTGTGAAGATTCTTGGTTTTTATATTGTTTAAACTTCTTCAACATCTTCACACCACATTGGAATTGAAGTGTAAGTCTCTCTTTGTTCTAAACTTGTTTTAATCTTTTAAAAGAGAGAAATTCCAATTAAGGAACTTTGATTATTTATGCTACATTTTTCATTATAATTTGATTCATCAAAGTTCCATTGCCTAAACACTTTGAGCTTAACTTATTGTTAATTATTCAAGTGTGGCAGCTCTTGGTACTTAATTTGATTCAATATTTTAACAAGAGATTATTTGAAAAACTTTGTTTGATTGCATTAAACTTTTCATTATCATTTACATCAAAGTTTTTCTCTAACACTCGAGCTTAATTCATTGCTATCTATTGAAGTGTTAGCCTAACTCTCTCGGTACTTTATTTGAGTATATCATTTGTTAAGAGAGTTGGTTCGATTGTAAAAATCCTCATTTGTACCTTGTTCATGGTTTCGAGATCCTTGTGAAAACTCGATTGTAAAGGATAGGTGCTCCTTGTTGTAAAGTCACCTAAGGATTCAATACTCCTTGTTGTAAGTTATCAATATAGTGGATTTGACCTTGCTCGTGAATGAGAGCTCAGTAACGGGGGACATAGATCACGTTGGTTGATTGAACCTCCATAAATCGCGTTTGCATTCTCTTATCCCTTTTACTTACTTACATTGCACTTACTCTATTCTATCAATTTATATTGTGCAACATTATATCTAAGTGCTATACTTGCTTTATCAATTAAGTTTACACATTTATAGCACACTACATTGATAGTTAAGTTGCTTACAATACTAAGTGCTCATACTTGTACACATTGATTTTTAAGTTTGAGATTATTTATCGAAAAAGTTTTATAAACCAATTCACCCCCCTCTTGGTTAATTTACTCTTGGGCTAACACATTTTCTTTTTAATAAAAATTGTAAGTGTATATTACAAATATACCTATTTTTTTTACATATTACAATTTTTGTTTAAATGTAATTTTTTCTCATTTTAAACTTTAAATTAATTTAAATAATAATATTTAAAGAAATTCCTGAAACGGTAAACATACCAACAGTAAAAAAATAAGTAAGGTATGTGTAATTTATACCTTTTCGTGATTAATTGTTTTCCTTCGTTTCTCATTTTTAATTAATTAAATATTTATTTCATATATTAACCTATAAATTCAATATATGTAAGTAACAAATAATTGTGCATCACACGTGGTGTAACACTCGTTTTAGTAAAAAAGAAATCGTTATGATTATCAAATCATCCTGCATTAAAAGTTGACATCCTCAACAGTCCCATTACATTAATTAATCTACACCTATACTAGTATCACACTCGTGGATTACAGGAAAAAATAATATGAAATAATTTTAATGTAAATATCATTACAAAATAGAAAAAAAAAATTGAACACATAATTTATTTGGATTAATGATACAGACTGTCAACGAATGCTCAAAATAGAAATAAATTACAATTCTCATCAATTTTGGAAAATCTCTTTAAATAATACATTATTTGTATAATTTGCAATTACTCACACCCGCATAATATACGAAAGTTCCTATAGATAAAACATATTTAAACAATTGCTCAAATTTAAATTAAATAATGCAATTTTTCAAATACATATTATATAGAATAAATAAGAAATTCCGTCCAAATATTTTTTACTAACTTGAATGGAAATAATAACCCTCAAAATTTCATCCAAATATTAAGCAATATTGACGATGCACAAAAGTGAAATCAACTTCAAGATTTATGGTGCATGAACGTGGAGTTCAGTTAAAGAGATCATTTGCATGATTAATAATTTTAAATTTTAAATGCGATGCAATTAATTGAATATAATTAAATGCATATTTAATTATATGTCAATAAAAATTATTAATGAAAATATAAGTAAATATATGTAGTGAGTCTTTTTGTCTATATATGTTAATAAAACTAATAAATAAAGTTTCACCTTTTTTACAGCATATAATTATTTTTTTGATATTTTAATAAAATTATAAACCGTTGAATTGTTTTATCATCTTTAGGGAAAACAGACAATGAATTAAATGTTTTAAAGATTGTACCGGGAACATATCAACTTCATTTCTGGAATTAACATTCAATAAATGAAAATTTCTTTTTTAAAAAAAATTTGAACTACAAAATTAGGCTCATACAATACATGTGTTTTCTCAACTTACATATACTCCTTAAGATCGATGATTTTCTTTTCATATATTGTTCTTCATCATATTCTCTCAAAAAAGAGGTATAAGATAGATTTTTTTGGTATAATTTGATTTTAAAGGATTAATTATTAATTTCAAGTGTTTTTCTAAAAAAATAATCAATAATTTTAAAAAATATTGTTATATTAATTGATTATTCTTTCTTCATACTAACAATTTTTTTATTCATATTGTTACATTATTATTTTAATAAAAATTACTGATCGATCAATTGTTTAATAGAAATTATATGAACTAATTGTTAAAATCTGTAATATATTTTTGCATATTTTAGTTATTTAAATTTTTAATAATAAATAGAAAAATCAACATAATCAGTAAATAAATAAAAATAATGTGAAAATGATGAATTAATTGAAGAAATCTTAAATTTGTAAAATTAACCCAACTTAATTGAATTTGCCTTAAAAATTAGTATAATTATTATTTATTTTAATTTAATGAGAAAAAATCAGAACAAAAATTAATCATTTATGACTAAAATGAATTTAGTTGACTAATTATAGATAATATTATAGGAGTTAAATGATATAATTTAAAATGAATTAAATATTGAGGAAAAATATAAAATATAAAATAAAACTTTATCTTTAATTTTTTATATGATTTTACGGACAATATATTTACAATTTGATCTCACTTGTTAGCTTGCATTAAACTTCTCATTGTGATCTTTAATTTGACACTCATATTACATATTTTTCAATTTCAAAATAATACAATAATTATTAAAATAATAATACTAAAATAGAAAAAATAACATTTTGATGTTATTAATAGTATAGCACGGATGCTACTGCAATTAATGACACATGTAAAATAATAATTGCTAAATATTTAATAAACTATTTTTTAGCAAAAAAATTTCAAATTTAGAAAGGTTTTTTTAGCATATCACACCCGTGCATTGAACGAAAGAATAATATGAAATGATTTTACTGTAAATATCATTACAAAATAAGAAAAAGAAATTGAATACATAATTTGTTTTGATTAATGATATTGACTGTCAACGAATGCTCAAAATAGAAAAATAATTACAATTCTCATAAATTTTGGAAAACCTCTCTAAATAGTACATTGTTTGTACAATTTGTAGTTGCTCACACCCGTGTGATATACACGAAAGTTGTTGTAGACAAAACATATTTAAAAAATTACTCAAATTTAAATTAAATAATGCAATTTTTCAAATATATATTGTATAGAATAAATAAAAAAATTTGTTCAAATATTTTTGACTAACGTGAATCAAAATAATAACCCTCAAAATATTATAATTTACATAAAATAAGGTAATTGTAACAAATTAAATATATGCGGTCATATATATAAATAAATGTAACAAATTAAACAATATTGACGATGCACGAAAGTGAAAATCAACCTCAAGATTTGTGGTGCACTAACATGGAATTTAACTCAAGAGTTCGTTCGCATGATTAATAATTTTAAATTTTTAAATGCGATGCATTTAATTGAACATAATTAAATACATATTTAATTATATTTCAATAAAAAATTATTAATGAAAATATAAATAAAAAATATATATATTGAGTCTTTTTGTTTATATATGTTAATAAAATTAATAAATAAAGTTTCACCATTTTTTATGGCATATAATTATTTTTTTAATATTTAATAAAATTATAAACAATTGAATTGTTTTATCATCTTTACGTAAAAAAACAGGTCATTAATTAAGTGTTTTAGAGATTGTATCGTGAACATATCAACTCCATTTTTGGAATTAACGTTCAATAAATATTTTTTAAAAAAACTTTTGAACTACAAAATTAGGCCCATACAATACATGTGCAAAACTCAACTTACATATTCTCCTCAAGATCGATGCTTTTCTTTTCATTTATTTTTCTTCGTCATATTCTTCCCAATAAGAGGTGTATGATAGACTTTTTTGGTCTAATTTGATTTTTTAAGAATTAATTATTAATTTCAAGTATTTTTGTAAAAAAATAATAATTAATTTTAATAAATATGTTACATTAATTGACTCTTCTTTCTTCATACTGACAATTTCTTTATTCATATTGTCACATTATTATTTTAATAAATATTGTCGATCGATCAATTGTTTAATAGAAATTATATGAATTAATTGTTAAAATCTGTAATATATTTTTGCATATTTTAGTTATTTAAATTTATAATGAAAAATAGAAAAATGAACGGAATTAATAAATAAAAATAATATGAAAATGGTGAATGAATGGAAGAAATCTTAAGTTTGTAAAATTAACCCAACTTAATTAGTTTTTGCCTTAAAAATTGTATATTTATTATTTATTTTAATTTGATGAGAAAAAATCAAAACATAAATTAATCATCTATCACTAAAATAAATTTAGTTAACTAATTATAGATAATATTATAGGACTTAAATGATATAATTTAAAATGAATTAGATATTGAGGGAAAATGAATTTAATTAACTAATTATAGATAATATTATAGGACTTAAATGATATAATTTAAAATGAATTAGATATTGAGGGAAAATAAAAAAAATATAAAATAAAACTTTACTTTTAATTTTTTATATAATTTTACGGACAATATATTTACAATTTGTTCTCACTTGTTAACTTGTATTAAACTTTTCACTGTGATATTTAATTAAATACTCATATTATATATTTTTCGATTTCAAAATGATACAATAATTATTAAAAGAATAATAAAAAAATAACATTTTGATGTTATTAATAGCATAGCATGGATGCCAATATAATTAATGACATATGTAAAATAATAATTGTTAAAATATTTAATATACTATTTTTTAGCAAAAAAATTTCAAATTAATTTTTTTTTTTTACGAAAAACTATGTGTGTATTTTGGTGATGGCTATTCTACTTTATATACATATATATATATATATTAAGATAAGATTAAGATTAAGATATTAACCCCTTCTAAAATTTAATCAAAATTAGGTTATGTAAATATTAAAAGCCTAAAAGTTGTGTATCGTATCATAGATTTGATTTGAGATTGTATTAATTGTCAAATTATACAATTAATGTCGTGGTCGTGGTCATCATTATTATTATCTGGCGTCCTAAACTTGGTGTCACAAACGGATTTATAACATTCCGGCACCTATGTATAATAATAAATATTAAAAGGCTAAAAGTTGTGTATTGTATCATAGATTTGATTTGAATTTGGTAATAAAATAGTACAGAGAATCAGAGATAGTGTCAATTGTCAAATTATACATTTAATGTCATTATTATTATTATTATTATTATTATTATTATTTGATGGTTTTCCCATACGGGCTAAGATCTAGCGTCCGAAACTTGGTGTCACAAACGGATTTATTACATTCCGGCACCTTAAATAGCCTCTTATTGACAAACTTGTTTAAAAACAAGTTTTTTACAACACAATATTTTAAATTACTTTTGAACAATACACATTTTTTATCTCCACTTTTTAACCACATATTTTACTAAAAAACTAAGTGTTAAAAATCAATTAAAATGACTTTGTATCAACTTCAGCCAAATATTCAAAACCGACCAAATCCGTTTAGGCAAAACAGTTTGCCACTTTGCCAGATAAATGAGAAATTACGGAAAATGATAAAATTAGGTCAAAAAGTTTTGACTATGCCACCAATGATATGTAAATATAATATCATTCTCTCATCTTCTCTTAAACAAAACTTTTCCATTCATATTTATTTTTGTGGTACAAAGTCATATTCTGGTTCATTGTGTTTGTATTTTTGTGTGTTACAAATATAAGTGGTAGTCGTTGTATTTTGAGAGTTGATTACCATAAACTGTTGGTACAGTTGTGGGGCTAATTCGATTTAAGAACAAAGTGTTCAACACTTACCTCGACTTTGCATATTTTCTTCTCTTTTCTTACCGTTATCCTGTCCATTTGTCGATATAGATTTTTATATAATTATTCTATTTCTTTGGCATCACTATACACAAAATAATCCAACAATAATTAATCATGTGATATACTAATTATTTTTAAAGTTTCTATTAGTGTGTAAAATATAATATTAGGCTCGGTTAAATTCTGGATTTCCACCTTACAATTTCCAATTTATTAAAGCAATTCAAAATCCTTCTATGTTAATCATGTTTTCGTATTCAAACTGCGTATACGTTTTAACCTTAATATGCTCAGTAAGATGGTAACAGTTTGAGATTATTAATTTTGGAATTCGAATGTCGGGTTTGAACTTTAGAGTTTAACTGAATCTGTAATGCTCCGAGTTCTTAATATTCGGAACGTCACTTCATCGTCTCAGACTAACTTTCAAAACGATAATTGAACAAAAAACAACTGAAATATATCATTTCGCATAATTTTATAAAATTTGACTCAAATGTCAACAATTCGAGTATTGAAATAACTTGACAAAATAACTTGGAATAAACTTGAAATATATAAGTTTAATTTCAAATAAAACTTTTCGAAAGTCTCAATAATAACCGTCATCGTACTCCTCGTCACCATATCCATCATCAGCAAAATTATTTTTGAAAAACGTGAGTATTTCAATACTCACTAGACTCGAGCACAATAATAATTTGATATTATAAATTAAAATACATAATCATGATATTCAAGTCTCAGGTGTCTAACGATCACCAGTAGTCTCATAAACAAGTAAATAAATACAAGTTCAAGTCTCATACATTTAAGCAAGTAAATTTTAGTAACATAGTTTTATACTCGAAAAGCAAGTAATTCTCATGAACCATACATGCTAAATTTATAATCCAAATAATCATTGATGATCGTTTCGAATGTGCATTTCAAAAAGATAAAGTTTGTAAATAAGAGTCTGCCTTATTTCTCGAGTTTTGAGCAAACGAGATTAAAAAGTTCTAGTGTTCTCGTGCCTGGTCTAGTCCTATAAAATAAATTTAAATAATTAAAATTAGATTCTTGAATACTCGGGTCTTAAATAATGAATTTGTGTAAAATAAGGTTTTTAAAAGACTTTAGGGATTAAAATGTGAATTGGAAAAATCAGGAATTGGCTCATGAAATTAATGAACCTTTTGTACAGACTTGATAGAATCAAAAGTTTCATGCCAATTTAGAATTTCATAATTCCTTGGAGAAAAAAAGAAGTATTTTGTAAAACATTGCTTCTTTCATTCATGTATTTGATTTCACCAAAGAAAAATGACCCATTTAAATTTAATAAATGATTACTTGTTAAAAAAATTTAAAAGATTTTCTGTTTTTTCTAACTGCAATGACTAGACGTGCTACTGATAATAATGATCCACATAAAGGCCTGCATAGCCCAATATCATCATACTTACGTAGAAACTTTGTGTCAAGCTAGACTAAATTGAAAGCTTTGAGCTTAGTTAGACTAAATAAAAACGAAAGGGATAGAATTGATTTAATGTAAACATTGGGGACTAAAATAGGAAATTATATCAAAATCAAACTTTAATAAACTCAAACCCCTCTCTTTCTCTCTTTATTGGGGGGGGGGGGGAGAGAGAGAGAGAGAGAGAGAGAGAGAGAGAGAGAGAGAGAGAGAGAGAGAGAGAGAGAGAGAGAGAGAGAGTTAGTTAGTTAGTTAGTTGTACAAGAGAGGAGCACCGGCTCATATCTGTGTGGCGCTTCCGGAGCCATTCGCCGACGATTTGTGTACTGCCGTCAGGTAGCGGCAAGGGGGGGTAAACGGTGACGGAAATGGACAGAATTTGGGGCTAGTTCTGGGAAAAACTGAAGTTGTTGGGTCATGATTTGGAGCTAGGTTTCCGACATTATTCCAGTCAACTGGCGTGCGGTCGAAGGTAAGTGTCATGTTTCTTGGTTTGAGTTTTGATTTTTGGGTCTTCTTAAGTTGGGCAGCCACGATTTTGGAGGTGGCAAAGCGGTGATGTTTCGGTGGAGTTGGGTTCGGTCATATAAAATCATTGCAGATTGTTTGTGGCTCTTGAATTCAGCGATGGAGGTTCGGTTTGTGGGGTTGTGAATTGGCTGGTTGGGCTTGAAGTAGTTTCAACAGTGGTGAATTCGATGATAGAGACTTCATCCAGGCAATGTTGATTGTGTGGATTTTGGAATTGTAGGCTGTGGGTTTGATTATGTTGTGTGGTGGATGCGTGGAGTTTGCATTACTGATGCTTAGAAGTTTACTGGATTCGGGGTTGGGCATTAGACGAGTCTAGGTTACAGTTTGATTTTGGAGTTCCTAAATCAGTTATGATGAATTCAGTGGTAGTTTCTTTTGGTGAATTTGGAGATGTTTATATGTTTATGGGACTGAATGCTGGCTACCTGTGGTGACTCGACACACTGTTCTTAGTTGGATGTGTGTAGGGGAAATACTTAACCAAATTTGCAGGTGCTCGCGAGTGAAGAAAAATGGAGGAGGAATATTATTATATAGACAGGTTTTGAAATATGAAAGAATTGTAACATATAAGTTTGATTGCAGGGAATAAATGAGAAGTTAAAGAATATATAACATAAGGATTGAATGGAGAGTTTTGTGATATGAAATTGAATTGGCTAAAAATTAATCTTTGGTATTGATTGATAATAATAATAATAATAATAATAATAATAATAATAATAATAATAATAATAATAATAATAATAATAATAATAGATTAAAATAAAATTTTGGGTTTAAAAATGAGATAACGATTTTCGACAAATTTTGAAATCACAATTTGGACTTTAAAATTATGAATTTCAATTTCTTTCTTAAAATATCAAAATAACTAATAGGGCTAGATGATAGCGCTTATTTTGAAAATATTGATCGTTAATATTGGAGAGTTGTAGCGACAAATTTGTTAAAACTAATTTTTAAACTTAAAATTTCTCGGTTGCTATAGAATCTCTATTGCTCATTTACACTCTGTAGACTCTAATATTATGTCGTGTTTTTAACTTTCACTAGTGATGACCGTGCGTTGCACGAATATAGTAAGAATTGTGTACATAGCATCACATTCCTGTGTTGTAGTTTGATCTGTCTTCTAGTCTAACAGAATGGAGTTTATTAGAGCTAATTTATTGCAAAATAATTGGTATTTGATCTTTGCGGTCTAATCAGGTCCATCTTGCCATCATTATGAGGCAAGAAGAGATAATGATCGAAACTCAAGCAGCGTCTATAAATATTTCATTAAAGGATAAATTTCCAAGAAAACAAATATTTCTACTAAAGAAACTTGAAAACAAATTAACCTATTATTATGGAGCATCTTTGGTCAACGACAAGCGTTCATTTACAAAATGCAAGATGACTTAAGCTAATTCAACTTAATGGGAAGAGTTGATGATCAACTCCTATAATATATATAATCTATGATTCGGTATGATCTTTGAAAATGCCTGTACATCTTCTATTGTTACGATTTCATCAGTTGAACCATGAAAGTTAGAACCCTGCATTTTAATTAGAAAAAGTCAAAGATGTACACACAGATGCTATGTTATTTACACTGGGACCATACGGCTCACCGTTTAACTAAATGAACCAATATTGATAAGTGTGTTTTACACACTTATTTTGCTTTTAAATCGACAATCTAATTGACAAATTGAGCGAATTTCTACTTATAAATTGTGTTTATCTTGCACAATTAGTTACAACCTCAATTGGAAAGAAAATGGACAAGATTTGAGAGCAATTGAGCGAAAAGATGAGCAATTTTGATGTACAAGGACCTAATTGAAAGAAATCAAAAGTTTGGGGACTCAATCGCAACATCTCAAAAGTTGGAGGACTACATATGCAAATATTTCATGGGCGTATTTGTAATAAAAGTAAAAAAATAGAGTATTAAATTGAAGAAGACCAGAAGATGAGTACTTGACTTGCAAATAATTTAAAAAAAAAAGAAATGAAAAGAAAAAAATTATTATTATAATATATATATGGCATGGGAGCACAATTTTTCTCTCAAAACCCTAGCCTCTTCTCCCTTTTTTTCTTCTTCTTTCTTTTTACTTTATTTTGTAATTTAGTTTGTAGTTTTGTTTTGTTTCCATGTTGCTAGTCTCAATTGAAGCTATGAAGCAAAAAGTGAGGTGAAGATTCAAAGTATTGTTGAAGAAATTTTGGGGCAAAAATCAAGGGAAGTGATTTATTTCATTATCTTGTATTTTTAATCTTTGATTTCTATATTTTGTGATGTATTTTTGTAAACCTCAACTTTTGTGCAATATTTATACAATGGGCTAGTTATTTTAAATTGGGATGATTGATGTAGCTTAACTTAGTTCAAGTAATTTTAATATTTGTTTATTATTGAGCTTATTTCATATGTGTTTGTTATTGAGATTATTCCATGTGTTTGATTGATTGCCAAATATATGTTTTGTGAAGTGTATGATAATCAAGATATATTGTGCATTTTAGACCAAATAATAAATGCTTTAAGTTCTTGATAAGGATAGAGATATACCTTAAACCCTAGATGATCCATTGAGCTATTTTCACAAAGAGTTAATGCAATTGATTGAGCTTTAATCGACATAGAGATATAGTAGGTTAAACCAATTGATTAGGGTTAATTTCACTCGAGAAGGGTAATTAGCTAAATTTGAAAAATCGGGTTTAACATTGTAAATGAGTAATTTATTAATTTGCATGTGTTGAGAAATTACTTAAGCGAGAGTTAAGTGAAATCATGAATCACAACTATTTTATCTTTCATTTTCCTTATTTTAATTTGGTTTAAAATTAGTTTCTTTAATTTAGAAATTTACATAAATCAATCTTTTAATTGTGTATTTCTTTTTATTGTTAGAATTAAATTAATTAAAGTAGTGTAATTTAAAGTAAACATTTCTCGTGGGATCGACAATCCGGACTCAAAAAGTCCACTTTATTACTTGTACGCGACTCGTGCGCTTGCGGTACACAACTATTTTGAGCGAACAAATATCTTTAGAAGGTAATCAACATAGAACTTCGGATTGTACTGAAACTGCATGTAAGATAATTTCAACATGCACAAAATCGATTGCCCACATGAAATAATAAGTTGAAACAATTATAGCAAGATAAAAATAACTATAAAGATATTTAGATGGTGCACATGCATGAACATGTATTTCGATTGGACTGGAACTATATCCAAGTCTTTGAAGTCGGTAGATGTCAAGAAAAACATCATTTATATTTTGTGATCACACTGTAAGCTAGGGAATCTGTCATCCACTTCCTCAGGTCTTGAGACATCCAAATCCCTGTTTTTAATTATATACATTAGTTACTTCTCGTCTTCAACTTGATCACCGGTAAAAAGGAAATAAATATTATACAACAAATAACTATCATAATATAATTTTCAAGTTTACTTTCATACTTTCACTGGATTCTAATATAAAAGAAATGATGAAAAAGAAAGGAAGTTTAGCAGGTTAACACTATCTCACGCATCAACTGGAAACCTAAAATGTACTCAATAACTACAACCTTTAAATTAAAATCAGTATTTCGTGCAAACAATATTTATAAACAACAGTTTATAAACGATTTACCAAACAAAGGCATAAATATCGTGCGATATGAAATTGAAGCACATATATATGTTACATACACCTACATTGAAACATATTCCTTTCTCTTCTTCGAAACCAAGTAATAAAATCCAACTTTCACTATTTCCCACCATAAACGCATGTCAATCCTGTGAAGATTGCAGCTTTTTCAATCTTTGTCATTTATAAAAACATTGATTTCTCGTTTTTGATAAAATAAAGAAAAGAAATGAAAAAGAAATCCCAAGTTTCCCTTTGAATTCCAAGCTTCTTTGCAAATTTTTTGTAGAGTCGGCCTTTTTCAACAGATTAATTACTTCGGTTCCTCTCTCAGATTAATTACTTCGGTTCCTCTCTCAGATTAATTAATTTTTTATTTAGTTCTTGATTTCTCTAACCACTGTTTCTGTATTGAAGCTTAAGAGCCATATAAATAAAGCTTAATCATTTGGAAAAATGCACGTTGAAGGAAGAAAAAAACTCATTCACTCATAAACAACAAAAACAAAGGAAAAAGTCGATTCGAAATCAAATTGTACCGGACTGGAAGACAACAGAACAGTGGTGGCTGAGGATGGTAGACGAGAAAATCGAAGCCAGCATTAGGATTTTCAGAGCAAGAGAGTGGAATGGCTTTCGTTTTCTTGCGTAGTTAGTTTATGAAAGAAATAAAGTATTAGAGCTGTGGATAAGTAGAATTGTATAGCGGAATTATTTGACCCATTCCTCTCTTTCTTTTTCATTTTTTAAAGATGAAATATGAAGACTTTATGACATCAAACATAATGTCATCCGTATGAATAGTAAATGAATAGTGATATTCCTTAGCTTCTTTTATAATAGTTAGGATATGATAGGAAGGAGAGGAAATGAAAATTCTATATTTTTAAGAGAACTACCACAAGATTTTAATTATTATTTTTATTTAAAGACTCCTGTATTGATCGTAGCGAAAACTATAGAATATTGATAATCATACTGTATATAAAAAAATGGAAATATATTTGTTAGTATTTTTGGTCCCAAACAAATCGAGGAGATACGATGTTATCGGGTTCGATTATACTTCATATATTTTTTGTAGCCGAAGATTAAATATTATTTAGAGGAAATTACACACGCCCATACTTTTAAAGATCCAAATTCATAAATAAGATAAAACCTATATAACTTCAAAACTCAGGTTATAATAATAATAATAATAATAATAATAATAATAATAATAATAATTAAAAAAAAAAAAATACTTGCCCTAACTATATATTCATCTTCTACTTCTCTCTCTAAAATCCAAGATCCCCTTCACTCGTAATCTACCCATTGAGTTGAGAAAGCCGGCTACCGACGCTGCTCAGTCCAATCTCCACCATCTCCGGCTCTCGAGGTGGCAACACCACCAGCTCCAGCTTCTGTACCGCCGAGTAAAACCCCAGTTAAGGCTCCAACCCCTTTGTTACACTATCAGCTCCGACTTCTATCCATTGATTTCTCCTTCCCTAATCTCTCTGTTAAGTACATTATTATACACTTTTTATACCTTTAAATTAGCATGTTTTGGAATATCTTGAGCAAATATCTACTAATTTATGCATATTTTGTGTTTCAATAGGTTTATATTCAAGTTTGAGGCCAAAAATCACAAAAGGAGTGCAAATTATGCTGAAATTGGAAGTTTGGGGACCATTTTGTCACTTTTAAAAACTTCTGGACGAGCAGCGCAATTAACCAAGGGACCAAATTGCAAGATTTCAAAATTTGAAGGCCTAAAGTGCAATTTTAAAAGGACTTATTTGAAAGAAATCCAAAAATTTGGGGACCAAATTGATCGGAATTGAAAGATGGAGGACTTGATGGTAATTATTAGAAGGACCAAGCTGCAAGGAGGCGTCCCAGCCTAGCCACTCGAACCAAGTCGCGAACGCGACTCAAGCCGGAAAAGGGACCCGGGACCAAACTTGGTCCCGGATTTATCATTGCACGGTCATGTTTTTTAAAAAATAAAAATTGGGCCCATCTGGGTCAACTCGGCCGACCCGATTTGGCCCAAAACACTATTATACGCAGATTTTGGCTATTTTTTGGGGTTTTTGGTTGATATTTGGGATGATATAAATACCTAAAATCCTCATTTTTCTAGGAATTATGTAAGTCTTGCCCCTTTTAATGTATTTTACTTTCTACTTTGTTTCTTTTAATGCATTTAAGTTTTTAAATTATTGTGCTTTTACTTGCTTTGTTTAATTTCAAGCATATTATTGTTATTGAAGTTTCATTATTAATCTTTTAAATTAATTTGTTGTTAAAATGATTTTGTTAGTTGTTAAATGTTTTTGTTATTTTATTATGAGTTGATTTTCATTATGGGCTAAGAAAAGTATTTTGTTGGGATGATTGGTGTTACTTAACTTCACTTAGTTATTTTAAGTTTGTTTATTTATTTTGAGTTATTTACTTTCAAGCATTTGCATTTATGTTTATTGTTTTGCATTTATCTATCTTAAGTAGTTAATTTTATTTACAAAATGCAAATTAATTAAGTATTGTTTAAGTGAAATTATGAATCTCAACTTTTTAGTATTCTATTTTCCTTATTGTTGTTAGAATTTAAAGTTAGTTTGTTTATGTTTTATTTTCACAAATAAAGAATTTCAAAAACTTATTGTGTGACTTCGTTGTTAAAATTAAATTAACTAGAGTGTGTAATTGAGTATACATTCCTCGTGTGATCGACAACTCGGACTCATAAAGTCCACTTTACTACTTGAATGTGACTCGTGCGCTTGTGGTATATGATTTTAGCAAACAAGTTTTTGGCGCCGTTGCGGGGGAATTTTTTACTTGATTACCACTTTAGTTAAATTTAGTTTTAACAATTTTATTTTATATTTTAATTTGCTACTTTTGGTTAACCAACATAATTTTAACCTTTCTTATTTTTGGTTTTCCTTTTATGCATGCATGATTCTAATATTGGTGAAATAGGAAAGATTTTTGCAATGGAAAATCTTTACATGGGTAATGAATGCATGGTTAGAGAATATTCGAGGTGTTAAATTTGTTACAAGGTGCATGATAATAGACAATATTTGTATTCGGTCAATAATTTGTTTATGTCGAACCTTTTTGCGTTTAGAAAATATTTGAATTGTCGAAAACAAGCAATTGACACATCCGATGCTAGTTACATGCTCTTGGGAGATTGTGTACAAGAAGATTGAGATGAAGACATTACTCTTATAGGAGAGGGTCCTTCATTTTTGAATGAAAATGTACTTATAAAATATTACAATGAGCTTGCCAAGTTGGATGAAGATGATATACCTATGAGAGATACCATATTTTGGGAAGGATTTAAAATGTGGGGGGTATGATCCACTCTTGGGGATAAATAGGAAAAACTTACCATTGCCCATTGATTCGAATTTTGGATCGGTCATTCAATCCGATGAGATATCTACTATTGAAGATGAGCTTGAAGAGAATGACAAGTTAATTACAAAAGAATCACAAGGAGAAGTGGCAGTTAATGAGGAAGAGATTAAGTTACATTCTCTTAACTTCATTGATTGCCCAACAATTGATTTTGTAATGAAGCCACTTGAGGAGGAGCAAGTCTACATAGTTGAATTTGAATTGGATGAAGTAGGCAAGTCACATGACATTGGAAGGGGTATGATGCGAACCCCTTTGGTGATTAAACTAAAAATTCCCACAACAATGTTTGTATCAACCCAAGAAAGCTAAAAAAGGTAATAAATGAGGAATCTTGACCCAAGTTTAACCTAACCAAAATTCTAAGGAAGTTAACCCTAGCCCAATGGAGAGATTAAGACAAATACCAAGACTTTTGGAATAAACATCAACAAATACACAAGAACAAACTCTCTATATATAAGTTGAATAAAATTCCAAGAAATAGTTACAAGATAAAGAAAGGATTATACCTCTCCAAAGCTCCCAAGGAGTGTTCTTCAATGTCTAAAAACTAGCTAGGGTTTGGAAAGCTTTGCAAGTATATACAAAAAAGTGAAAGATAAAAGTTTGAGAAATTGCACAAAAAACCCCGCTATTACATTCGGGAAACTTTCAGTCGACCGAACCGGTCGACCGAAACTATTCCGGTCAAACACCTGGTCGACCGAAATGACATTTTCGGTCGTACGAAGGTCAGCCGAACCCGCCTGAAGCTACGTCTCAAAATCCTGCAGAGTTTCGGTCGACCGGATGGACTTTCGGTCGACCGAAATGTCCTGAGCTTCCAAACTTAGGCAATTGACCTCGATCTTGCTCTCTTCCATGTGGACTTGATTTTGGAGCTTGAAAATGAGTCCCGCCATCGACTCTTGGACCTCTTTAGCCTTTGATCTTGTCATGGGCCCCACCGGTATTCTGATAGGGGGTTGACCTGTTTGACTTTGACTCGATTGACTCCCTGGATTCTCATCATCCCCTCCCTCTTGAAAAGGATTCGACCTCGAATCCTCACCTGCATCAAAAGGGGATAAGTCAGAGACGTTAAAAGAAGCCGATACATTGTACTCACCAGGAAGGTCAAGCTTGTAGGCATTGTCATTGATTTTCTCTAGGATTTGGAAGGGGCCATCACCACGTGACTGTAATTTTGATTTTCTTCTCGATTTGGAGCTTGACTTTCTCATGGAGAGATTTTACCAACTCCGCCTTTCTTTTCCCATCTAAACTACCCCTTTCATCAATAGGTAACGGAATCAAATCCAAAGGAGTTAGAGTGTTAAAACCATAAACAATCTCGAATGGAGAAAAAGAAGTAGTAGAATGAACACTTCGATTATATGCAAATTCAACAAAAGGTAAACACTCTTCCCAATTCTTTAAGTTGCCCTTAAGGACGGTGCGAAGAAGTTGTGTTAAAGTTCTATTAACCACCTCAGTTTGGCCATCGGTTTGGGGATGACAAGTTGTTGAAAACAAAAGTTTAGTTCCCAATTTCCCCCACAAGACCTTCCAAAAGTGGCTAAGGAATTTAACGTCCCTATCAGACACAATGCTCCTAGGAACCCCATGGAGTCGCACTATTTCCCTAAAGAATAGGTCGGCTATATGAATGACATCATCGGTTCTATGACAAGCAAGGAAATGCGCCATTTTACTAAACCTATCTACAACCACAAAGATGGAATCACTACCTTTTTTTGACCTAGGCAATCCTAAAATGAAGTCCATAGAAATTTCCGTCCAAGGTTCACTAGGGACAGGTAGGGGTGTATATAATCCATGCGATTCTACCTTGGACTTGGCCTTCCTACAAGTTATGTACCGAGAACAAATTCTCCCAACATCTCTACTCATTTTAGGCCAAAAGAAATGTTCTTGTAAGATTTCCAAGGTTCTCCTTACCCCAAAGTAACACATTAATCCCCCGCCATGGGCCTCCCTTACCATCAACTCCCCCAATGAGCAATTTGGCATACAAAGTTTACCTTCTCGAAACAAAAAACCCTCATGCCTATAATACTTACCAAATCCAACCCTCTCACATAATATAAATATACTAGAAAAATCCGCATAATGCACATACAAGTCCTTAATGCTCTCAAAACCCAACAATTTAGCACTCAAGGTAGTAATAAGAGCATACATTCGAGAAAGGGCGTCGGCTACCACATTCTCCTTACCTTGTTTGTATTTGATGACATAGGAAAAAGTTTCCACGTACTCCACCCATTTGGCATGCCTCTTGCTCAACTTCCCTTGCCCCTTTAAGTGCTTCAATGACTCATGGTCGGTGTGGATGACGAACTCTCTAGGCCACAAGTAGTGGTGCCATGTCTCTAACGATCTCACCAACGCATAGAGCTCCTTGTCATAGGTGGGGTAGTTCAGGGCGGCTCCACTGAGCTTCTCGCTAAAGTAGGAAATCGGCCTTTTCTCCTGCATCAAAACTGCTCCAATACCTGTGCCTGAGGCATCACATTCAATCTGAAAAGTTTTATCAAAATTAGGCAAGGAGAAAACCGGGGCGGTGCACAATTTGTTCTTTATTTCATTAAAGGCCTTTTCTTACGCCTCCCCCCATTTAAACCCAACATGTTTTTTGAAAACCTCGGTAAGTGGTGAAGCTAGTGTGCTAAAATCCTTGACAAGTCGACGGTAAAAACTAGCTAACCCGTGGAAGCTTCTTACCTCGGTGACACTTGTGGGAGTGGGCAATTCCTTAATGGCTTTGATCTTCTCCTCATCGACCTCTACCCCCTTAGTACTAACTGCGAATCCAAGAAAGACCACACTTTCCATACAAAAATTACACTTGTTAAGGTTAGCATACAATTGTTCTTTTTTTCAAAACCACAAGTACACTTCTCAAATGTTCAATATGCTCATGCAAATTTTTGCTATAAATCAAAATATCATCGAAGTAAACTACCACAAATTTCCCAATGAATGCACGCAATACATGGTTCATTAATCTCATAAAAGTGCTCGGTGCATTAGTGAGACCGAAGGGCATAACCAACCACTCATATAAACCATATTTAGTTTTAAAAGCGGTTTTCCATTCATCTCCTTCTCTCATCCTAATTTGGTGGTATCCACTTCTCAAGTCGATTTTACTAAAAATGCAAGAACCATGCAACTCATCTAGCATATCATCTAACCTAGGAATGGGGTGTCGTTACTTTACCGTTATGTTGTTAATGGCTCGGAAATCGACGCACATTCTAAAGGTTCCATCCTTCTTGGGCACTAGTAGCACGGGAACGGCACAAGGACTCATGCTCTCTCGAACATATCCTTTGCTCATCAACTCCTCAACTTATTTTTGGAGTTCCTTGGTCTCCTCCGGATTGCTTCGGTATGCCGGTCTATTTGGAATGACCGCTCCGGGGATGAAATCAATTTGATGCTCGATGCCTCTAATGGGTGGAAACCCACTAGGCATCTCCTCCGGAAAGACATCCTCGAACTCCTGCAACAAAGAAGTAGCTAAAGTGGGGAGGGAAGTGTGAGGGTCGTCAAGTGTAAGGAGGGACTCCTTATACACCATCAAAAGAATAGAATGATTTTCTTTTAAAGCTCTCTCCACATCATCTTTACTCGCATAAAAATTCATTCTTTTCTCAATTTCTTTTGCTCTCTTTCTTTTTTCTTGCATCCCCTCATTTTTTTTCTCACTATTTTTTTCCCCTCTTTTTTTTCACTTTCTTTTTGTCCCTCACTCAACTCCATCTTTTTTTTATTCTTTCTTTTTCCTCCTCCTCCTCCTTCTTGAGTTTCAATTGGTCCTTGTAAACTTCTTCCGGACTCAAAGGTAGGAGTGTTACAGGTTTTCCATTCATTTGGAAACTATACCTATTTTTCCTACCATCATGCAATACCCTCCTATCATATTGCCATGGCCTCCCCAATAAAATATGTGTAGCTTGCATGGGCACCACATCACAAAGTACTTGATCCTCATAGGTCCCTATGTTGAAAATAAGTAATACTTGCTTGCTTACCTTCAACTCACCATAATCACTCAACCATTGTAACTTATAAGGATTAGGATGTGGCATTAAAGGTAATCCCAACCTCTCGACCATACTAGTGCTAACTACATTGGTGCAACTCCCCCCCATCAATGATGAGACTACACGCTTTGTCCTTCACAAGACACCTAGTATGGAAGATATTCTCCCTTTGCTTAGCCGCCTCATCCACCTTGGCTTGGGTGTTGAGAGACCTAATGGTAACTAAAGACTTGGGTAGACTAACAATTCCCTCCACCTCTTCTTCCTCGCCATCACTATCTCCTCTACATGGCATCCCCTCTTCGTCCTCTTCATCTTCCGAGTACCACTCCCAATTTCTAATAATCATCACCCTATTGTTAGGGCACTCTCGAGCATAATGCCCCCGTACTCTACACTTGAAGCATTCTATATCCCGACTCCTAGAAGTGGTAGGAACAACCTTTGGTTTATCCTTGACGAAGCTAACTTCCTTTCCCTTGGAGGTTTCAATATTGTCCTTAAGTGGTGCCTTATCAATCTTTTCACTCCCCCACTTAGACTTCCAATTGGAACTAGGACCTCCCAAGAATTTTTCTTGTCCCTTTTTCTTAAATTGCTCATTCTTCTTCAATTGAGCCTCCACTTTAATAGCCATGTGTACCAACTCCTTCATCTCAACATAATGGTGTAATTCAACCACATTGGTTATCTCCCTATTCAACCCACTCATAAATCGAGCCATAGTGGCTTCTCTATCCTCCTCTATGTCGGCCCTCATCAAAGCTTTCTCCAACTCCTTATAATAATCTTCAACACCCTTTGTTCCTTGAGTAAGAGTTTGTAGTCTTTGATAGAGCCCCCTATAGTAGTGACTTGGTACAAATCTTTTTCTCATAAGGCTCTTCAACTCATCCCAAGTATCCACACTACCCTCTAAATTCCTTCTCCTAGTGAGTAATAAATTATCCCACCAAGCTAAGGCATAGTCGGTAAACTCCACTACCGCTAACTTAACCTTTTTATCCTCGGAGTACCTATGACATTCAAAGATCAATTCTATCTTCCTCTCCCATTCTAAATAGGCATCCGGATCACTCTTTCCATGGAAAGAAGGAATTTTCATCTTAATACTACCAAGATTACCATCCACTCCATCCCTACCCCTAGGGTTCCTCCCATGACCTCGACCTACTCCCCTCACATTCCTACCTCCTCTATTCCTACCCATGTTCCAATTTTGGTCACTACCCCCTTCACTCTCCAATTCATCATCATCAACATCATCATCCTCATATTCATCTCTAGGCCTTCTCCTATCACCCCTCCTAACATTATCATCCCTTGGAGGTGGAACTTCCCTCCTAGTCTCCAACCTCGCTAATCTACCCTCCAACCTTCCCCCCATATCCGCCATAGTAACTGTGAGAGCTTGTATCATATCCCTCAACTCTTGAGTTTGTGCATTAGAATCTTGTCCACTGGAAGTATGTGTATTAGCCATGGAGTGTAAGTGTGCAAGTGTCCTCACAAAAGATTTTTGCTCGTGTTTCACTCAATTAGGCTTTTTCCCTCTAATGAGCTCACCACTCTTGCCTTTTACCACTCTTCACTTTCTTACCCAAACTTTTCAAGGAACGTAATTCGACTAAATAGAGAATTCAATTCTTGCGTAGCACAAATTTCAAAAATAATAAGAGGAAGCAAGGAAGGATTGACACAATAGCAAGTAGAATTTAGTTGCTTACTACTATACAAGGAAGTGAGGATTTGAATTTGATCAACAAGATTTTCAAGGGTATAGTCTCAATAACTCGATGTAAGACACAAGGAATTCAAATAGGAATGTGTTTGGTAATTGAAATGTAGGATTCAATATGGAAACACTCTTGGAACATTTTGTCAAACACTTAGGATGCAACTTGAATAGTTGAAGATTTTCAAGTGTTTGTTCAAATGTAACCCCAACAAACCTTCAAATTGATAACAACTACAATGCTCAATTTGTAGGAATCATGGAATATTTATGGCATATAAATTTCCCCCAATTTTTTTTTTTTAATCAAGAACAACAACATTAAATGTAAAGATAGGACTACCAATTTTAGAGCCAAGCTCTGATACCAAATGATGCGAACCCCTTTGGTGATTAAACCAAAAATTCCCACAACAATGTTTGTATCAACCCGAGAAAGCAAAAAAAGGTAATAAATGAGGAATCTTGACCCAAGTTTAACCTAACCAAAATTCTAAGGAAGTTAACCATAGCCCAATGGAGAGATTAAGACAAATACCAAGACTTGTGGAATAAACATCAACAAATACACAAGAACAAACTCTCTATATATAAGTTGAATAAAATTCCAAGAAATAGTTACAAGATAAAGAAATGATTATACCTCTCCAAAGCTCTCAAGGAGTGTTCTTCAATGTCTAAAAATTAGCTAGGGTTTGGAAAGCTTTGCAAGTATATACAAAAAGTGAAAGATAAAAGTTTGAGAAATTGCACAAAAAACCCCGCTATTACATTCGGGAAACTTTAGGTCGACCGAAATGGCATTTTCGGTCGTACGAAGGTCAGCCAAACCCGCCTGAAGCTACGTCTCAAAATCCTGCAGAGTTTCGATCGACCGGATGGACTTTCGGTCGACCGAAATACCCTGAGCTTCCAAACTTAGGCAATTGACCTCGATCTTGCTCTCTTCCATGTGGACTTGATTTTGGAGCTTGAAAATGAGTCCCGCCATCAACTCTTGGACCTCTTTAGCCTTGAATCTTGTCATGGGCCCCACCGGTATTCTGATAGAGGGTTGACCTGTTTGACTTTGACTCGATTGACTCCCTGGATTCTCATCAGGGTAAGGTACAAGTTTGGAGAATCAATGAAGAGTAGAACAAAACCAAAATAAGAAAAATGGGCAAAGCATCAAAAGCTTCATTTAAAGTGGCATGAAGTACTTATGCGAAAAGTCGAACTTATGACTTTAACCAAGCGCTTTTTGGGAGGCAACCCAAGTTTCTTCTCTTTGTCTTTACTTGTAATTATTTACTTTACTTCTTTACTTTCTTTTTAATTAATTGTCAAACTTTTGTAAGTAACAAATTTTTTTGAAAATCCTAGGTGACAATGTCTTCAACAAGTTTGGGGGTGAACTACATTCGAAGAAAGCTTAGGTTAATTTCAAACATCACAAATAAGCATCGAATCAGGGAAGTTTTACTAACTCTTTTCTTCTTTACATGTTGTTCCTATTTTCACATTGAGGACAATGTGTAATTCAAGTTTGGGGGTGTAGACTTCATTTTGCACTTTATCATGTTAGATAGCCTTGCCGGCTTAAGATGTTGTGATGTTTAATTTTGTTCATTGTGTTTTGGATATTGACATGCTAGATAGGCTTGTCAACTCAAAATGATTTGATATTTGAAATTGCTGATTAATTCATGAATTATGTTCGAATATACTACTTGTGCTTATTTTTATAAATTTCTTATCTATGAGTGATCCTAAGTTCTCTTGAGCACAATAGTCATATCTAATTGTTGAGATTTGAAATCTATTGAAGGTTGGAGAAATTCGTGAAGTAGACAAATTAGGTTGTGAGATTGTATTTTCAATTTTTATCAACCTATCCAATTTCTTTTCAATACTCTTAATCTCTTGATCCTTTGTGAGACAAGTTTGGGGTGGTCGACTCGGTAAAGGAAACGGTCTAAATGTGTAGTGATTCTATGCATGCATGATATAAATTTGTGTGGTGTGTTGTTGATGTTACGTATAAGCTAAGTGATGACCAAATGCTAGAAATCTAAGCCCGTTTTAATTATTGCATTGCCCTATCTTGTAGTATTTTTGACTCGAGTAGTTAAGCCCGTAGGAGTATCTTGAAACTTGGTGCCTTAAGTTTGAAACTTGGGAGTCACCGGCCTAAAACTCGCTACGTGGGTCAATTAGAAAGTTTAATGAGTAGGGTACACACACACTTTGAAAAAAAAAATCACATCATCATCATTGCATTCGCTTAATAAGTCTACCTCACTTCGTAGCCTTTTTTACTCGAGTTATTAAGTCCGCAAGGGTATTTTGAAACCTGGTACCCTTTGATCTTAAAACAATCGGGGAGTTTCCGACCTAAAGCTCACTGCATAGGTCAATTAGAAAGCTTAAAGAAGTGGAGAAGTCACGAGCAATCATTACATTAGTTGTAGAAATCATGTATTTGTATTTGTATTTGCATAAGGACTTAGATTAATAGTGGGTTTGAATTGCTTGGTATAAACTTTAATGTTGAAGTACTCATCTAGTGGAGAGTTACTTCATATCTATATTTTTGAGATTGTCGTTAAGTTATAACCAAGCTTTAGTGGAAAAAGAAATGTGTGAATTGAGAGTTACCTGTAGGATTGCATCTCGGGAGAGAAAAGAATAATATGGGGGGATGGATGTCACGAGAGTGTAAGGAATGAAATTGACCACTAAGGGTGGATAGTATTGTTTTGAAATTTATCCTTCCCGCAATGTTTTTTTAAACCTTAGTAAAAATTGAAAGTGACTATGCACACCGATCAAACATAAGATAAGCTCAACTTTTTTTTGTAATATTATTTTGAAAACATAATTGTGAATTAATCATGCGATTTTACACTCAAGAAAGAATTTACAAGTTATCTAACAATGTTGATCATTCATTTATTTGCTTTTTGTGTTAGTAGATATTCTTGCTCGAGACGAGCAAGGGTTTAAGTTTGAAAGTATTTGTTAAGTGCATTTTTATACACTTTTTATACCTTTAAATTAGCATATTTTGAAATATCTTGAGCAAATATCTACTAATTTATGCATATTTTGTATTTAAATAGGTTAATATCGAAATTTGAGACCAAAAATCACAAAAAGAGTGCAAGTTATGCTGAAATTGGAAGTTTGGGGACCATTTTGTCACTTCCGGGAAGTTCTGGACGAGCCACTCAAATAACCGACATACCAAATTGCAAGATTTCAAAAGTTGAAGGACCTAAAGTGCGATTTTAGAAGGATTTATTTGAAAGAGATCCAAAAGTTCGGGGGCCAAATTGATCGGAATTGAAAGGTAGAGGACTTGATGGAAATTATTAGAAGGACCAAGCTGCAAGGAGGCGTCCCAGCCTAGGCATGCGAACGCGACTCAAACCGGAAAAGGGACCCGGGACCAACCTTGGTCCCGGATTTATCACCGCGCGATCGCGCGATCATGTTTAAAAAATAAAAAAAATTGGGTCAGTCCGGGTCAATTCGGTCGGCTCGATTCGGCCCAAAACACTGTTATACGCTGATTTTGGCAATTTTAGGGTTTTTGGTTGATTTTTGGGATGATTTAAATGCATGAAATCCTCATTTTGCTAGGAATTATGTAAATCTTGTCCCTTTTCATTTTTTCTTTGTATTTTTCTTCATATTTTGCTCTCTACTTTGTTTCTTTTAATGCATTTAAGTTTTTAAATTATTGTGCTTTTACTTGCTTTGTTTAATTTCAAGCTTATTATTGTTGTTGAAGTTTCATTATTAATCTTTTAAATTAGTTTGTTGTTAAATATTGTTGTTATTTTATTATGAGTTGATTTTCATTATGGGCTAGAAAAAGTATTTTGTTGGGATGATTGATGTTACTTAACTTCACTTAGTTATTTTAAGTTTGTTTATTTATTTATTTATTTTGAGTTATTTACTTTCAAGTATTTGCATTTATGCTTATTGTCTTTTAATATTGTGTACTTTGAGTTATGTTTATTGTCTTGCATTTATCTATCTTAAGTAGTTAATTTTATTTACAAATGCAAATTAATTAAATGTTGTTTAAGTGAAATCATGAATCCCAACTTTTGAGTATTCCATTTTCCTTATTTTTGTTAGAATTTTATTTTCAAAAATTTATTGTGTGACTTCGTTGTTAAAATTAAAATTAAATTAACTAGAGTGTATAATTGAGTATACATTCCTCGTGGGATCGACAATCAGGACTCATAAAGTCCATTTTACTACTTGAACGCGACCCGTGCGCTTGCGGTATAAGATTTTAGTGAACACTCTCCCTACACACACTCTCCCTTATCGGGGACTTTTTCAGCGCGACCGCTGTTGGGAAGGTCGACGGTGGACAGCAGCAGCACCAGCATGACGATGCCTGCTCACATTATGCCTCTGAACTGTGTGACTGTTTTTGCACTCGCACTTCACCAATGCTGATGATCTCAGGGCCACATCAAGGACCTCTCGGCCACAGGCAACAAAAGCGCCGCAACAGGCAGCAAAAGGGCGACGCCTGCGTTCACATTTTTTTTTTAAGGTTGTGTTGATGGGGGTTTTCACAATCAAACGATTGTACATTTTTGTGGAGGTGGAATTGAACGATGGTGGCTTGTAATAGCGGCTGCGAGTGTTGACTATTGTTGCAGGTTGTGTAGATCACTAGTTAGGTGTTGTCGTCTCAGATCACATGTTCAAAGTGTGAAGTCACATACGTGGTCTCAGGTCACATGTTCGAAATCTTAGGTTATATGGTCATGATTGTCTCAGGTCACACGTTCAAAGTCTCAAGTCACATGTTGACGTTTGTGCCTTTGTGGGTGTTCTTCGGAGACGATGTTGGTGGTGATGGGGGTGGTATGTTGGAGGTAGTGGTGCTAATGCAATCTGTGTCTTTCTAGTTCTTTTATTTGTAATTAGTTGTTCCATGTGCATGGAGGCTGAGGGAGAGAGGCGATGGAGGTGGCAGGTACAGCGGTGTGATGGAACAATGGGGCACGATGGAATTGGATGCGTTGAGTATAGTTTCGGATTTTCAGATCTTCTTAGGTCACGTGTTTAGATTCACAGGTCAATTTCATGTTCGATTCTCAGATCACATGTTCGTCCTTAGGCCACATGTTCGTTCTCAAATCACATTCATTCATTCGTGTTCATTCTCAGGTCACGTGGAAAAAATTAGGGACATCTAGGTGATTGAAACAATATTGATATGGTAATGTTGTAGTTGAATTCTCTGTTGATTTCTTTTCTTCGGTTATCAAAGTCGTTCAAAATTGAGAGATTTATTTTGGAATGGAAAGTTGTAACTGAATCATTTATTCAAGGAAGATATATATTTGCATAATTATTGGAATCTAATATCTAATATATATAAATATTAATTGCGACCTGATTTTTGAATATTTCAAACTAATTTCTTAAAAATGAAATAGTATATTGGAACCACCTGATTTATGTATTTTTCCCTATTATTTATTTAGCTCGTCTCCACAAATTGATAGTCCAATTGGAAAGATATGTTAGAAATTTTAATAGCTCGATCGCAGAAAATAATGGCTTATACCCAGTTATTCATTGGGCTAATTTAAGACAACACACTTACCATTTAGGTTATATTTACCCTAACTTAAATTGATACCTATTTAAGTGGAGTCAAAATTTAATTAGGATTGTAGAATTGATTGTTGAAACTTGAGTCTTCTTTAGCATTACAACACGGCAGCCCTCTTGGTCCCCAAAATTCAGCAGCACATTTGGTTCTCGCTTGCTTTCATTTTTTGGCTCCAAGCTTTCAATCTCGTGTTCTTCTTCGTGAAGTCCTTTAGTCTCTCGCTTTTGTGAAATAGTTGTGGATCATTTTGGATTTAATTTCTGACCTGTTTTGTAGTGTTGCTTTTGTGGAGACGGCTATTAAGTCTATAATCACATCAAAGTATAATTGAACTCGTGGTTTTTTGTGGTTTTGCATTATTAAATGTGAAGCGATTGAAGCCCAAATAATAGTGATCCAGTTTAGAGCCCAAAAAGTGATTGCTGGTCCATTGTTTGCAATTTACATCAGCCCAATGTCTGAAGCTGAAGCCCATTTCACTTAACCGGATTCTGGCCCAAGTCTGGAACCTTCTTCAGCAGGACCTTACCTATTGATCCGGACCAACCATTTTCAGCCTTTGGATCCTTTTGAATCGATCTCAGTTGTCCACCTAGGGATAAAGCTTACAATTGACGCTTTGGTTTCATTATTCCATCCAGATTCATTCTGATCTTTCTCTCTCTGAAAGGCGATTCAGCCTCCTTCGTCTTCTTCGTTGAGATTTCTCCAGAAATTCATATATTTCGCACTATTGTTTTAGTGGTTTTGTTAGATACTGATTCTGTGTATATCAGTATATGTTTTTGTTGAGTTTGGCAGAGTATCTCTGCAGCTCTTGTTCTTTGTGGTTTTTCAGTTTGTGCGATTTTTTGGGTTTTCTGTGAAATCTGTGTAATCTTGAGTTTTGATACTGAGTTTCTGTACATTTTCGTTTATTCTATAAAGTGTTTTGTTTTGTTTAAACGTTTGAGTTTTTATCTTTGTGGTGCGATCTTGAGCCTTCTAATCCCAACATTAAATTTCAACATTTGGCATCCAATTATAATCGAGTTATTATTAAAATTATTACTTGTAATGAATAAAAGAGTTGTTCCCTATAGTACATGGTTCGTTAATGAAAAAGAATTGCACATTAAAAGAAAAACATTGACCGGAGAAAAATCAGCGTTGAGCCAAATAAATAGAGTAAGTAGGCCCCTAATATTTGTTGATATTTATAATGCGGGAAAGGGTTGGCTGAAAATGGCATACATGGTACAATTGTACGTGCCAAGAATCAAATGATGGTTTGTTCTAAGAATTCAAGGTTCTTAGCATTCTCACCTATTTACAAGTATTTATTTATTTATATTTTGATAAAAAAATATTTATTTATTTATTTGGGTTGGGGAGGGGTAGGTTGTTAGGGGTGGAGGATTTAGGTCCTATTTTTGTAGTATTCCTTAGTACTTGTTTTGTGTAGTTTGTTTTATTTTTGTCGGAGTAAATCACGGAAATTATTTTCCATTACTAGCCCTAGTTTGATGTGGTTAAAATCAGTTTTTTTTCTCTAAAATTTGATAAATGTTGATGAGAGGAGTGATTGAAAAAATGATAAAATTTTTGGATCCAATGAAATGTGTTGTTAAAACTAATTACCAACTTTGAATTAAATTTTTATTAATTTTCTTGATTAAATAAAAATGACCTTAATTTTATGTTTTGAATCCATTCCATGCAAAGAGACGACTCAAAGAGTCAAAAATAAATAAGTGGAAATTCAAATTCTCAAAACATATAAGATACTGTCTTCAACACCTGAAAAAAGTGACGGACCTATCTCTCATTTTGCCACATTATTAGTCAAGTTACAATTTAAAGAGAAGAGTAGAAAATGTAATGTAAACGCTGAAAAATGTAAAGTGATGAAGTTTTTCACAAGGCATCGCCCCTCATATACATTGGACATGCATATTTTAACCCAATCTCTATCTATAATATGGAGAGAAATATATAGATGTTGTTTACCACACAAATGACTCGTATTTTTACAATTATAAGTGAACATATGAAGAACTCGAATAATTAAAATAGTATATATTCAGAATGAATGAAGAAACAAACAAGATTGTTTGATAGAGATTAAAATCATATTTTTAACAATTTTTTATAAAAGTTGATGAGATATGTGGTTAAAAAATTGTTAACATGGGCAGTGGGCATCATAGAGGTGTCAAAATATTCAACTTTTTCAAGTGCAATAATGTTTTTAAGGCTGCGTGACATCGGGGGAAAGAAATCTTCTATCTTACTTCACTTTAAAAAATTTGAACTTTAGCTCATTTTTTAACGTAATTATTAAAATTTATAAATTAATTTATAAACAATATAATTTTTTAAATTATTTTTTAATTACACACATTTTACATAAAAAGTATAAATAAATTAATTTATAATTGAAACGATGTTAAAGAATGAATCCTTACGAGGATGGGCATGTCATTTACGGAGCGTTATTGCTGAAAATGTGGAAGTTGGACAGTGTGTTCGAGCTCATCATGTATATTTAACTATCTAAAAAATTGATATTTAATTATTAAGAATGCATGATTAAAATTAATATTTAATTTTTAAAAATAACATTTTAGTCATTAAAAAGGAAATCGTTATGATTATCAAATCATCCTGCATTGAAAGTTGCCATCCTCAACGGTCCCATTACATTAATTTACACCTATATATTAGCCCTTCTAAAATTTAATCAAAATTAGGTTATGTAAATATTAAAAGACCCTGTTCTCTTTGCAGTTTTGAGATCGTTTTCTGTTTTTATTTTCGAAAACGCTAAAAACGCGTTCTCTTTACCATTTTCAAAAACGCATTTTGGAAAACAAAAAAAAAAATTTGTACACAAAACGGAAAACGCCCGAAACATCGTTTTCGGCGTTTTGTGTGTATTTCGACAAAAAATGTCCAAAACGCGGAAAACGCGTTTTGGGAATTTTTTTTTTTTTTTTTTTTAACTTAGAAGTAAGCTTAATATAAAGTTTTTATTTTTTTATTATTTTTTTTAGAATTATCCTAACTTGGAACAAAGCCTAAATAAAGAATTTTTTTTTTTTTTTTAGAATTATCCTAACTTGAAACTTAGTTTAAATAAAGTTTTATTCAATTCAATATCAACATTACAAAAAAAAAAAAAAAAAAAAAAAATGAGAAATCTTGTTATATTTCAAAAAATGTAATGATAAATGGACTCTAGTGGTTTTGAAAGAACTTGCATTTTATGGATTTTAATAGAAGTAGAGCTTTCTCAAGTCCCGAACCTGACCAAGTTGTGTTAATATAGACTCTTAATACTCACATTAGTGTGTTGCATGTAACCATATTTTTAGTGTATTGTGAAAGAAAATTTGAGTTGGAGTTAGTAGTATTCTGCAAGCAAATTAATTAAAAATAGTTTAAATAGTGTTCTGCAAAATTTCAAACAGAACGTGTTTTCCAGTTTTTCATTTTCAAAAACAGTTTTCAGAAATGACAAACCAAACGCGTTTTCAGCAAATTTGAAAACAAAAATGAAAACACAAAATACAAAACATTTTCGAAAATGAAAATACAAAATAAAATACAAACAGAACGCCACCTAAAAGTTGTGTTGTATCATAGATTTGATTAGTGATGACAATGAGTATGTTTGATATTGTTTAAAATGAATTTTTTATAAACGAATAGTAAATTTTAGAAGAAATGATGATTGAAATTTAGTTGAAAAGTAAAAAATTGTGGGTTTGACTTTTGATGGATGGTTGAGATTGAATACTGTAGAAAAATGAGAAAAATTTAATGAAAACCAAACGGGTTGAATGGAGCGGATCGGGGCCGATCCAAATTCGCTCCATGAAATTTCGGATCTGATGAAACAGTAAAAATCTCCGATCGAGTCGGGTCAGCTTGGAACAACATTAAGAAATTTTCGTTATATATTTTCGTTAACGACAAACAAATCAATACATAATTCATAAAATAACTAATATAATATCTAATTCATACAACAAAACATTACATATGTAGAGAATTAATAATTTTGTATCAAATTCAATAAAATATTATATATTTTATATTTAATAAATAATTTTTTTATATATATATTTTTAATTTTTTAAAAATATTTGGATTGCGGATCGGGTCGGATCGGATCACCCCCTGATCCAAATCTGATCCATTGATACACGGATCGAGATTTTTTCGGACCGGATCGGGTCGAATCGACGAATCGGATCGAATTTTTTTGCCATCTCTAGATTTGATTTGAATTTGGTAATAAAATAGTACAGAAAATCAGAGATAGTGTCAAATGTCAAATTATACAGTTAATGTCATTATTATTATTAGTAATACTAGTATTTCACCCGTGCGATGCACGGAAGTTATTAATCGCAATATTTATTTCAATAAGTATTCGTAAAATTTTAGTATTTATACATAGTCAGCACATATAAATGCATAAAAAAATATTTTCTATTGCAATAATTATTAGGATTTAAAAAAATAACATTAAAAATTCAAATTATCAAAAAATTCTTTGAAAAGTAAACGTATATTTATATATTAAATAATAAATTACTATTGATTTCAATAATTTTAATAAATTATTAATAACTTTACTGAAAATATAAATTTAGTAGTTTTTTAATAGTATATCACATTTGATATAACATTATGTGCACTTATATTGATGCATGTGAACTATATTAGTATATTTCTCATAACTTTTACATCTGCCTTTTGTATTTAATGTACTTTTTAATTTTCATTTAAAAACATCAATCACAATGATTAAAAAAGAAATAGTCGATAAATTTGAATTTAATCAATAAAACTTTATTTGCAAAAATAAGTAGTCAAAATAATTTTTACCTCGAAAACATTACATTCTTTATTTTCAAACAAAAATTTTTAACTATCATTATTTTTTATATAATTTAACAATGTTTTTTTTTTTTTTTTTTGGAACAAATGTATGTAGTGCTCAAAAATGTATTTCAAATTTGTAATCATTACACTTTAAAAAATGTAAGCATTTTTTATTTATTTTTTAATTTTTGTGTTTTTGTCAAAACATTTCCAAATTTAGTAAGTACATTTTGGAGGGAAAGTGTGTGTGTGTGTTTATTTTTTGTAAAGACTTTATTTTTATATATAGATAGATGTGTTGTTGAAAATAAATTTGAGGAAAAAGTGTGAAAATTTTACCACTACCAAACATACTCTTAATCACACGTATTTTTTCTCTCCACTTTTCAATCACTAATTTTTACATCGAAAAATTACATTCTTTATTTTCAAACAAAAATTTTTAACTATCATTATTTTTTATATAATTTAACAGTATTTTTTTTTGGGAACAAATGTATGTAGTGCTCAAAAATGTATTTCAAATTTGTAATCATTACACTTTCCAAAATGCAAGCATTTTTTATTTATTTTTTAATTCTTTTGTTTTTGTCAAAACATTTCCAAATTTAGTAAGTGCATTTTGGAGGGAAAGTGTGTGTGTGTTTATTTTTGGTAAAGACTTTGTTTTTATACTAGTTCTTCCACCCGTGCGATGCACGGGATTTATATCCACGATAATGATTTCGATGAAATTTATGAACATATATTAATTATACCAACATATTAAAAAAATACTACAAATAACATTTTATTACAAAATTTTATCGAATTTGAAACTTTAAAAAAAATAAAAAAAGGAACAATATATTTATTTGAATTAAATTTACTTTGACTTTTATTTACATTTCGTTGAAGATTCTGTCCGGAAACGCCTCGTCGGACCGCCGCCGAAAACCGCCCATGTCGCTGGAGACCGGAAAATTCCAAAAAACACAGGAAGCTTCTCCTCCTCGTCACGAACCCAACGGTGGTGACCGTTTCGCGATTGGAGCTCCCGTTTGGCCGGAATCTCGATTTTTCAGTCCGCCAGCATTATCTTCTCCGGTGAATAACTTCTGTTTCAACCGTCGGATCGCCCCAAAATTTTAGGCGAGTCTTCTCCTTGAAGAGCCCGTTCTGATGGCGGTGGCCGATCGTAGATCGGAGTTCTGGATCTGCCGGAATGTCACTTTTTCAGTCCGGTCAGAAAATGGAAAAACTGGACAGATTCAAACACAAACAATATTAATGAATACTATCCCAATGTCAAGATGTGCTTATTACCCTAAAATCTTGATTGATATATATAACAGTCTACCAAATCAAATGCATACTCAAAATACATTTTCTGATCTTACTCTTTTATTGGGTCTGGAAATTGGTTGTTACTCCTCTAGGCATGTCTCCGCTCCAACTGAATCAAAAACTGCCCATTAGTGGGGGGGCGGGGGGCGGGGAAATGCAGTAAAAGATGGACCAAAAAATACACACCACAAAAAATGTTCCAAATAATGTGAAAATCCAAAAATAAAACTTCAGTCCAATCAACAACAAACTTTGTAAAATACCAAAGTAATTCAATCGTCAAATTTTATTATCTGTAATCAATCCCAATTTATCTAGCATCCCAAAACTTATTTACAAAGTATAAATAAAACAAAAACCTACAAAATGGAGTGTATATTCTCAAAATCATAGAACAATGAAATAGCCACTCTTCATTTACTGAACTCATAAGGCTACACACAAATTCCTTTCTTAAAAATGGAAACCATTACTTGTTATAAAAAGATGATTATGGCAAAATTTAGGACAATATTTTTTTTTTTGCATTTTCGCAAATTTCATTTCTAGAAAAAAGCCTTGCGTGCTACGATGCAAGACTTGGCATTGTGAACCCAAAGAAATTTCGAGAAATGCAAAAAATTGAGCATGTCTTATTGTTATGTATTGTTATGTATAGCCGCCTCAAGCCCAACTTGTCTAAAAAAATGATTTTGTTTTTGGGAACGAACCAACAATGAGCAATGAGGAAAGAGAAATCTGAAAAGGTGATATGTCCATCATCATTTCATATCACAACTTTTAAAAAGTTGTGTTGTATTAGTGCAGAAAATTCAAAAATCGGTACTGCTCATATTTAATTTTTTTTATATTTTAATCATTTGTCTGAAAAGGTGATATGTCCATCATCATTTCCTATCACAACTTTTAAAAAGTTGTGCTGTATTAGTGCAGAAAATTCAAAAATCGGTACTGCTCATATTTAAATTTTTTTATATTTTAATCATTTGTCTGAAAAGGTGATATGTCCATCATCATTTCCTATCACAACTTTTAAAAAGTTGTGCTGTATTAGTGCAGAAAATTCAAAAATCGGTACTGCTCATATTTAAATTTTTTTATATTTTAATCATTTGTTTGAAAGATCATATATTGTTTGCTTCCTGGAGAAGTTTTGTTGGAGCCAAAATGCCATTTGGATGAACTTGTGGAGGGAAATTTGTGGAGGCAAAATTCTAAACAACTATCCTTCTTTATAATATTAATAAGATAAGATAAGATAAGATTATTTTATTTCACTCTTTTCCCTTCCCCAAAAATCACATGCTGGAATTTTACAACCTTTCTCTTTCTCCCAAACAGGCTAGGCGGGATTTTTTGCAAAAAATTGAGCGGGATTTTCTACACCAACTATCTTTCTTTATAATTCTTTATTCTTTATAATAATAATAATAATAAGATTTTTCTTTATAATAATAATATTTTCACCTTCAGGCAACAGGCGCTTACCATTTCTCTGACATTGACTAACTTTTGGAGATAATTGTTTATGTTTATTATTATGTTATTATTATTTTATTTTATTTCACTCTTTTCCCTTCCCCAAAAATCACATGCGGGAATTTTACACCTTTCTTTATTCTTTATAATAATAATAATAATAAGATCTTTCTTTATAATAATAATATTTTCACCTTCAGGCAACATGCGCCTACCATTTCTCTGACATTGACTAACTTTTGGAGATAATTGTTTATGTTTATTATTATGTTATTATTATTTTATTTTATTTCACTCTTTTCCCTTCCCCAAAAATCACATGCGGGAATTTTACAACCTTTCTCTCTCTCCCAAACAGACTAGGCGGGATTTTTTGCAAAAAAATTGAGCGGGATTTTCTACACCAACTATCCTTCTTTATAATAATAATAAGATGTAGATAGATGTGTTGTTGAAAATAAATTTGAGAAAAAAGTGTGAAAATTTTACCACTACCAAACATACTCTTAATCGAACGTATTTTTTTCTCCACTTTTCAATCACTAATTTTTACCTCGAAAACATCACATACTTTATTTTCGAACAAAAATTTTTAACTATCATTATTTTTTATATAATTTAACAGTGCTTTTTTTTTTTTTTTTTTTGGGAACAAATGTATGTAGTGCTCAAAAATGTATTTCAAATTTGTAATCATTACACTTTCCAAAATGCAAGCATTTTTTATTTATTTTTTAATTCTTGTGTTTTTGTCAAAATATTTCCAAATTTAGTAAGTACATTTTGGAGGGAAAGTGTGTGTGTTTATTTTTGGTAAAGACTTTATTTTTATATATAGATAGATTTGATGGTTTTACCATACCGGCTAAGATCTAGCGTCCTAAACTTGGAATCACAAACATATTTATAACATTCCGGCATGTTATAATGTATTTTTTAAGAAAACGTGATGGGTCAAAGTGTCACGATTTATTTCAATAAAACAAGCTCAGACATTAAATCTCAACTTTCCGAAGGCATGATTAGTCATGTGATATCTATATCTATATAATATATAAAAGTAGTCGAGTCAACCTCCGTCAATTTTACTGTTTCCCTCCAAAACTCTTTTACTATGTGCAGATTTTATTTATTTATTTATTCAATATTTTGGGATTTCAATATTTATCATGTTCACACTACTCATAATATCCCACTTCCAATAATTAACTTCAAAACCCACTTCAAAAATAGTTGGGTCTTCAATATTTATTTATTATTTTCAAAATCGCTAAGGTCTAATTACAGTATTCAATATTTATTGTGTTTACATGACTTCTATTTCCCACCGCCTAATTACACTGAAAAGTCAGTTATTATTATTTTTTTTTTCCTTTTTCGCCTTTTCAGAATTTGTTTCATTTTTTTCCATTTTTCAAATTCTGTTTATTCATTTTTGTTTTCTATATATTTTTTTTCCATTTCCCTATATACATCCTCTTTCATTTCTGTTATATATAATTATTATAAAGATATACACAATAATAAAAGATTCAATTAAAAGTTTATTTTTTTGAAAAAATGTGTACTGTTTAACATGACCACTCCACTCCACCTTCTATTATGATTCAAAATTTCTAGTGCGGTGGTAATGCTTATTAGTTATTAATATTAAAAACCAGTTGAAAATAAAAAATCGTAAATTATTTTTTGAAAAAGTAAAAAGGATTGGCACCACTCTTTTCTTCAAGACCTGTGATATTTTGAGTCGTTGAACATAGATTTGGGCTTCTGACAAAAAAGAAAAAATATTAAAACAATAATATTGTAGAGAAGCTTCGAAAACAATATAGAGTGCAAAATTATTTTGGACTAATAAGAGGATTTGTTAATAGTTTATTTATATTATGTTCTAGATTTCTCTGTTGGGGTTGCAATGTGTTAACTAATGTTGGGATATTTAGAATAGTTTTGGGTTGGATAGAAATGTTAATGGTTTCGGCCGTTGAGTGAAGAAAAAATATATTATTCATGAGTCAATATATATATTTGATGAAATTGTATATCACATTGTATAAAAAATAATAAAAACAAGAAACTAGAATTATCATTTTTTTTTAAATTTGCTTTTACCGAGAAGTTGTTTTTTATTTTTTATGATATAAGAACGACAATTTGTTTGATTTTACTTATTTATATTTGACTTTTTTGTGTTAAAACCTCTCTTTTCATAAAAAAAAAATGTGTTCTTCTAACGTTTTCAATCTTACAAATAATATTTGTGTTCAGTTATACAAATTCAAAGTAAAATTTTCAATTAAAAATTATGTCGAAATTTTATTAATAACTAATACTCTTTCCGTCCTACAAAGATAGTCCACCATTTTTTTTTTGTCCGTATCAAAAAGATAGTCTACTTTATTTTTTAAGAGTGAAATTAATATTTTATATTCCATTTTTTCTTTAATCTGTGTGAAAATGAGTAGATGACTATCTTTATGGGACGGAGGGAGTACTAAATTATAAGTCACATCATACATATAGTTTTTTTTTATAAATAATCTTATTTTTAGTTATTTAGTACATCTAAAAATTGGAGCTCTTTTTTATAGCGTATTATTAAATTATTAAATATTTTTATAGATAATTACATTTAATACGTAATTAGTTTCTTATAATAATTGTTATATTTTATTGGTCTTAATTTTATGAATAAATATTTGGTTCAGTCATACAAATCCAATGTCAAATTCTCAATTAAAATTATATATAAAATTTATACACATTCGTATTTTTATAAATCACGGTGTATTGAAATTTTTATAACTAAATCCTATTTTTAAGTTATTTATTACATATACATATTAAAGTTCTTTCCTATATTGTATTATTTATCAAAATTATTTCAATGACAATTACATTTAATTCTTAATTAATTTTTTATTCCAAAAAGTCTCATATCACATTTTTAAAATCACATTTTTTAAAATTAACTGTTAAAAAATTTAACTATATTGTTTGAAATGATATAGTTATTAATAATTTTTGTCCTAACTGTTAATTTTAAAATTTTAAAAAGTAATTAACCATACCAAAATATTCTTTGCTATATTTTAATTCAAATTTTATGATATTTTTTTTAACAATAATATATAAATTGTCTCCCAATTTACTTAACTAATTGAGATGATCAATACAAAATTATAATTTCAATCAAAAAATAATTACGTTGTATAAATATTGAAAACCTAAAATATCATAAATTTGATGCAATATCTTTGTCAACCTCGCAATTATTTTATTTTATTATTATTATTATTATACATGTTTTTCATTGTCAATTGTCAAAATATTGAATTTTATCTTTTATATGCATGGTTTCTATTATTAACTTTTGCATCTATTGTTTGAATATTCAGAGTACATGAATACTAAAGATCCTACATTTAAGTGTTCATTTTACAAGACAAATTTTTTGTTCGAGGAGATAGTGAATAATCGTTACAAAACTTGACGATCATATTCTATAAGGTCAAATTCTATCTGATAATAATGCAGGATACAAGTTTTTTATTCCAATGATATCGTTGAACCATTCAAATTTTAGGATACTTATTAGATTTTTAAAAAAATCAATTTTCATTGATGGTGTCATATGCCATGACTATCAATAAGAGCCAGGCACAATCATTTTCACATGTATGACTTCTCCCTAAAAGGTTGATGTTTATACATAAAACTAATAAATGATGAACTTACCTCTTATTTGTGAGTGTTATTTATTTTGTTTAAGGATTCATTTAATTTCGAATAGGATTATTTTTATTTAAACGTTTCTTCCCGTGCATCGCACGGGATGATTCGCTAGTATTAATTACACGGCAGCCCTCTTGGTCCCCACCCCAAAATTCAGCAGCACGTTTGGTTATCGCTTGCTTTCATTTTTTTGGATCCAAGCTTTCGATCTCGTTTTTCTTCGTGAAGTCCTTTAGTCTATCTCTTTTGTGAAATAGTTGTGAATCGTTTCGGATTTTGTTTCTAATCTATTTTGTGGTGTTGCCTTCGTGGAGATGGCTATTTAGCCTATAATCATATCGAACGGAGCCCGATTGAATTTACCACTTCTCCTTTATTTATTGCGTTTGCATTCATTGATTTTGATATAATTGCCCTTAACTCGTGATTTTTTTGTGGTTTTACGATATTAAACTTCAACATTTGGCATCCAATTATAATTGAGTTATTATTAAAATTATTACTTGTAATATAAGGAATAAAAGAGTTGTTCCCTATATTACATGTAATGGTTCATTAATGAAAAAGAATTGCACATTAAAAGAAAAACATTGACCTAAGAAAAATCAGTGTTGAGCCAAATAAATAGAGTAGGCCCCTAATATTTATAATGCGGGCAAGGGTTGGCTGAAAATGCATACATGGTACATTTGTTTGTTCTAAGAATTCAAGGTTCTTAGCATTCTCGGATCTACAAGTATTTATTTATTTATATTTTGATTAAAAAAATATTTATTTATTTATTTATTTGGGATGGGGAGGGGAGGGGGAGGCTGTTCCTATTTTTGTAGTATTCCTTAGCTGGTGTTTTGTCATTTGTGTAGTTTATTTTATTTTTGTCGAAGTAAATCATGAATATTATTTGTTTCCATTATTAGCCCTAGTTTGATGTGGTTAAAATCAGTTTTTTTTTTTTCTTTCTAAAATTTGATAAATGTTGATGAGAGGATTGATTGAAAAAATGATAAAATTTTTGGATCCAATGAAATGTGTTGTTAAAACTAATTACCGACTTTGAATTAAATTTTATTAATTTTCTTGATTAAATAAAAAATGAGCTTAATTTTATGTTTTGAATCCATTCCATGCAAAGAGACGACTCAAAGAGTCAAAAATAAATAAGAGGAAATTCTCAAAAGATACTGTCTTCAACGCCTGAAAAAAGTGACGGACCTATCTCCCATTTTGCCACATATTAGTCAAGTTACAATTTAAAGAAGAGTGGAAAATGTAATGTAAAAGCTGAAAAATGTAGAGTGATGAAGTTTTTCACAAGGTATCGCTCCTCATATACATTGGACATTCATATTTTAATCCAATCTCTATAATATGTAGAGAAATATATAGATGTTGTTTACCACACAAATGACTCGTATTTTTACAATTATAAGTGAACATATGAATATCTCGAATAATTAAAATAGTATATATTCATAATGAATGAAGAAACAAAAGAGATTGTTTGATAGAGATTAAAATCATATTTTTAACAATTTTTTATAAAAGTTTATGAGATATGTGGTTAAAAAATTGTGTGACTCATGAAATATATTATTATAATTTATTGTCTACGTTGACTTCGAATAAAATCCATCTCAAACAGGGGCTTAACTTGTGTCTTACAATCCAAGTTAATAATACAAGATTATACTAATTAAGATATTTGTGCCTCCACCTTCCACACAAGGGAATCAAAATCCATACCCCGTTTAATTATTTATTGATGCATATTAGCTGGAATTTTGGATATGGTTGGAAGTTGCAGAAGGTATAAGAAGCCAATGCTGCTTGGTAATTAAATATTTATTTGTATGTCTCCTTGCACTAGATGCCACGTGCGTGCGATTGTGATAACTTGAGGATTAATGGTTGAAGGTGCGACATATTTGCGGGTTGGGTTGGTGGGTGGGGGTTGCATCAAATTTTGTTTCGAAATGATATGGGATAGATAACAAAGATCTTAAATTCTTAATCACACGATTTTCTAAATCCATTATGCAAGTTGGTCTCCTGCGGCTTCACATTATCATTGGGGTCTATTTGATAGTTTTTTATTTTCGATTTTGACCGCTTTTGGTGACACCATATATGAGAGGTTGATAAAATAAATGTTTTCAAACCCGGACCAATCATCGACCTGATCGAAAGATTGGATCAAGGGTTAGAGGGTCAACCCGAAGTCGACTCGGGGCCGACCCAGGTATAAAATAATATTGAAAAATATTAAAAAATCAAAAAAATTAAAAATAAAAACACGGATCCGAGTTGACTGGGTTTGACCCGACTGAGTTTTATGAGTGACCCGGCCCGATTTTTGGCACAAGTCGCGGGTTTCTGGGTAGATGGGTCGGATTTGAAAACAATGGAAAATATAAGTGCTTGTTGTAATTTGTTCAAAGCATATAATAGAGAAGTATTTTGGACTACATTAATATGAAATCAAGCTCTGGGAGGAATTTTTTTCTGCATTTCTATCAGATTTTGATAGAAAATTTCTGTACCGGATAAAAATATTCATCTACTTTGTATATTGTCAATATTTTACTGTAGAGGAAAACAAATTGTCATTATTTTAATGTACACGAAAGCGGATAATATTTAGTTCAAATTACAATCTTGCCCTTCATAGAGTTGCTGAGATAGGGATGACAAAACCAACCGTGAAAAATGTGATCCGTGGAGCCCCCACCTCCATTAGGGGAACCCCGCATAAATGGATCGGTAGAGCGGATACGGTGCAAAAAAGTTCTATCCCGATCCAAACGAGGCGAGAACGGTTTTCCTTTGTCTCGCCCCGTTCTCCATTTTAAAAAAAATGAGGTATGCTTAACTAATTAACAAGTCAATGTCGTGTGGAAATTAACGAATCCTTCACTATTTTTATTCTCAATCTTCATTTTATTTTGCATTTCCTCCATTTTTAGTGAATGGTAAGACAAAATTGTTCATTTAGTGGAATTACTTTGAACATGAAAATAAATTATGGTAGCATAAGGCAGACAAGAAAGATAAAAGAAAATAAGTTAATCTCCTAAAGAAAATAATTTAATATTCTCTAGTGTAGTGTAGTTTACTATATATCGCTCCAATCCGACATTGTTAGTTGCAGCAAGAAAAATTGCAATGTAGATGACTAATTATTTTTTTCAAGCAATTTATTGATGCAATGTTGATGTGATCCGAACCAGACATCGAAGGGCGAAGTTGAGCCATCGGCAATATGACAGTGATCTACGTGCAAAACGGAGCAAGTTCCGTGTTGGGGTCGAGCCGAGAAGGCGAAAGGATCGAGCCGAGGGAGGAAATCAAACAATGACGTAGAACGTGATTCACGGCCGTAACCTTCAATTTTACGGCCGTAAAATTCTTAAGGCAAAAACAGGCAGAACACTGATTACGGCCGTAAAGATATTCCTCACGGCCGTAAAAATGAAATTGAAATCTTTACGGCCGTAACATAATTGATCACGGCCGTAACACCTATTTGAAATTTGGATCAGAAAGGCCTTTACGGCCGTAATGGGATTTTTCACGGCCGTAAAAACGCAACGCCATATTTTTCGGAATTTTCAATTTATTTATTTCCTTTTATTATTTTAGGTTGTTTTCCTATTTTAGAATTTTAGCATAATTAGAATTCTATTTTGAGTAATTAGATGCTAGGTTTTCTTGCTTATTTATACGCTTTTCATCATTGTAAACATTAGACAAGTTTGAGTTGATTAATAAAATTTGTGAGAGGATTCTCCAAAATTGAGAGGTTGAGTTATTCCCTTGTTTTTGAACTTATCAAAAGATCCGATCTTTGTGGCGTTCTTCCAGCAAACTTATCAAATATTCGAAAGAGTATTTGTGGCGTTTCCAAATTCGATACTTATCAAGGAAATTGACAAGTCCTTGTGGCGTTCACCAATCTTGGTTCTTCAATCCGCATCGCCATAAATCGCGTCGTGATTGTCGGATCAAGGCTTTACCGTCGTTCTATCTTTATTTATCGTTGTTTGTCTTGTGTCGATCTGATTTAGATCTTTCCTAGGTTTTAGATTTATCGTTATTTTCGCGTTTCGACGAGATTCCCCGACTGGGATCGCGTCATCTGGTATCAGAGCTTGGATCTATTTCAGATTCTTGCGTTTCTTGATTTTTCTTGATTTTTTTTCGTGTTCTTCGCGTTCTTCGTGTCAGTCATAAATTTTTCCAGTTTGATCCATAAGAGTCAGTCCCAATAATTCAAAAGTGTTTTTCTTCTTCGTTTTTCGTCCAAATTCAGTTCCGTTTTTTCTGCCATACTCGTAGTCCAATTCTTTGGCAGATTATTAAAAAAAAAAAAAATTCGAAAATTTTCAAATATTCCCAATTATTCCAAATTTCCTTGTTTGTGTCTAAAAATGTCTGATAGAGAGGTTTCCACATCTTCATCTTCTATTGGAGATAGAAAACAGCCCAGGGGTGTGAACAGAAGGAATGAACATGGTAACAATGATATGGCAGCAATGAGGGCGCAGTTTGAGAGGCTTATGGCACAGATGGAAAATCGGGGTACCGAGCGGGATCAATCTCATGATGGTTCTCGGGTTAGGAGAAATAATAGACGTGAGGTTGGTATGGATGATGAAGGCATGGGTAGTGAAGGTGGAAGTATATCGTTGGGAAGCATGAGGGATAGAGGAGATAGGCACGAAAGAAGGCATGATAGGGAGCGTCGGGAGGCTAGGAGGCATCGTGGGGGTAGAGGTGATGTTGATGACGACCTTGGGAAAATTAAAGTGAAAATACCATCGTTCCAGGGTAGGAGTGATCCGGAGGCATACTTGGATTGGGAGACAAAGGTCGAATGGCTATTTGATTGTCACAATTATTCGGAAAAGAAGAAGGTGAAATTAGCCGTGATTGAATTCACCGATTACGCAAATATTTGGTGGGATCAACTAGTTACGGGTAGGAGGAGGAACCTTGAGGAGCCGGTGGAGACTTGGGGTGAATTAAAAACTATAATGAGAAAGCGGTTTGTACCGACTCATTATTATAGGGATATTTACCATAGGCTGCAAGGTATGACTCAGGGATCGAGAAGTGTAGAGGATTATCACAAGGATATGGAGGTAGCGATGATTAGGGCTAATGTGGTGGAGGATCGGGAAGCTACGATGGCTAGGTTTTTAAGTGGGATAAATAGGGATATAGCCAATGTCATTGAGCTGCAACATTATATAGCGACCCAGAATTTTTATACAATAAATAATTATTTTAATATTTAGAAAATTGTGTCGCTACTATTTCATTTATTATTTTGAAGTTAACGCCGCGACGGATTCGTCTAGCCAAGTCAAGAAATATCGAATTTGTTCGATTTTAAATTAAGATCCGAATTTCTAAAATTATATTATTTTAATTATTTATTTAAAGTATTATTTTCAAAATCATTTTTCAGTCCAAAATATATCAGTTTTAAATACTTTTCTTTATCGAAGTTAGTCCAATATTTATCAAAATTGTATCATGAACCCACATATTTTTCTTCCTTCTTTATTACTCTTTCCACCTCAATATACCATAATCAAAGCATCTTCATCATATCATTACACCTAACAAAGAACACCACTATCAATTAATCAAAGCTATCACAATTCAATCCTACCCCATGTGTATACTAAACATAATGATGAATTACCCATATTCCACCCTTTTCATACCTAACCATTCATCATTTTTCCTAAATTTATACGTTCTCCATCTCCTCACAATACACACAACAAACTACCAAATCAAGCAGCAATCAACCATGGACATACAATCCACCCTCAATTCTGTACCAACACCAACCCCAATTTTATCTCCACCAGCAGCAGCCACCTCCTCGATCAGAAACCATCAGCAGCCACCATTTACCACACACAGATCAACCTACAGCAAGCCATAACTGTTTCATCACTGCAGAAACCACCATCAGCACTTCTGCCATTTTCGTCCACTGCAGCAACCCAAACATGTTTTCAACCAATATACAAACCATTTTTATTCCCACCTCAATCGCCCACACAATCACAGATCACAACAACCTCAACTCCACCCAATTGGAAAATCGATATCACTACCGTCTGCCCTCAGCATCATCATCCAAAACACCATAGCCAATTCAACAGTATGATTTCCAACTGCATAAGCTCCACCTTCATCACCATGAATCAACCATTTCAACCGTCACCACCCCTGCAGCACCACCAATTATCATCCATTTTCATCATCACCGGAATTTAACCCAAACCACAGCAACACCACCAAGCACACTTTTTTCCCTGCCTCTGCAATTCACCACTGCAACCAACCAAATCAACTGCAATCCCACTTCCAGCAACCATTCCAGCCGCCTGCAGCTCACAGCTGGACCACCAATTAACCTCTACCTACAACACTACCACCAGCCTACTACCCAGAATCATCACCACCTAACCTCTGATCCAAAACATCAAACCCAACTCCAAATCGCAAATCAAAATAAAACCCAAAACCCAGAACAAGCCAAGACTTACCTTCGACCAACACCGGAATTGTAGCCGGAGAAATCACGACCTAAACCGCGACCTTGAAGCCTCGGTTTCGCACATCAAAACACTCAAATCAGCACCAAATTCTGTCTTTTTGCTACCAATTCTTTCCCTTAGTCACCGCCACCCAACGGCGGTGATAGCGCCGCATTGTCGCCGACGAATCGCCGGCGGATTTGATAAATCACGATTTCAATCGCCGTTCGTCCCTTTCTCTCTCTCTCGCGTCTCTGAATACATTTGAAGGAAGAGAAAATGTTGATTTTAATATTTTAAGTTTTCGGAAATTACCTTTTAGTCCTCAAGTTTAAAAGGTTTTCAAATTAGTCCCTATGTTTTCAAAAACTATCATTTCAGTCCTTTAAGTTTTAAATGAGTTTTAATCAGCCCTTTCATTTTCAAAATCTATTATTTCAGTCACTGTTGATTTACTTTTAAGCCCAAGTTTTAAAAGTATTCATTTTAGTCCCTCAACTTTCAAAAGTATCTATTTTAGTCCCTCAACTTTCAAAACATCAATTTTAGTCCTCAAATTATAATTTATCATTTTGAGCTATATATTCGATATACTAAAGTGACTTATTGGCTAAGACGAAGCGTACGGAGAATTTAAAGAAATTGAAGTCATTCCCGCTCAACTTTGCACTCGTCGGATTTGAGGTAGACTCGCACTTATTAATTGATTTAAATTATGATTTCATATAAATGTCATGTGACTTGTGAAAGTCAATTTTCAAGAAAATTAAGTATGTTTTATGAAAGGTAAATATACCTTATGTTTTTATGAAAAGTAAGTATACCCTATGTTTTTACGATAATGTTTTATATGTTTTGGATCATTGCTATGCACATAAGAATTCTTACCACCTAAGTTCGGTAGAATTCTGTGTCTCCATAAGTTTATGAGGATTTACCACCTAAGTTCGGTAAAATTCCTGCCTTTCCATATGTTTATGAGGATTTACCACCTAAGTTCGGTAAAATTCCTGTCGCGTATGTTTATGAGGATTTCGATCCTATCTTATGTTATGATGGAAATGATCCCTATGAATTTCATGAATTATGTTTTGGTATACTTACTGTTATTATGATCTTACTGTTATTATGATCTTACTGTTATTATGACTTACTACATAAGAATTCTTGCCACCTAAGTTCGGTAAAATTCTTATGTTTATGAGGATTTCGATATTATCCTATGTTATGATGAAAACTTACTGTTATTATGATTTTACTGCATAAGAATTCTTGCCACCTAAGTTCGGTAAAGTTCTTGTGTCTATTATGTTTATGAGGATTTCAATCATATCTTATGTTATGCTTTCAAAAGAAATTATAATAGGCATAATTAAAATATTTTTATAAGTATATGGTTTTCAAAGAGCTGTTTTCAAAGAGCCTATGATTTGCAAAATATGTCCCGTGCTGTAATGCACAATATGAGTTTTATCAAGAGCAGTTTTATAAAGAAGCTCTATCAATGCCCGTTTTATAAAGAGCCGGGATTTATGTGTTTAATCATCTTATAAATTAAATTAATATGCGATGAGTCTACTGAGTATTTCCCCCATGAAATACTCACCCTACTTTTTAACAGTTTTGCAGATTTCGGAGACGGTGGCGAGCGATGAATGATGGTGGCAATAATCGTTGAACGGTTGAAAGTTTGACGTTAATGATTTCCGTATTTTCCAAACAATCGAATAATTTATAGAAGTTCATTTATTTGAGAAATTATGATATTGGCAATTTCTTTACAATATTAATGGTTCGATTTACTATTTCAAATGGTTTCATAAATGTTTTCAATTTTAGCGGTCATTACAGTTTATTTAATGTTGCCAAAAATGAATTTCAATTATTTCTTCCGCAAAAATATTATTCGAAAAAAATTTAGACAGAAAATGACGTAGTGAATCGGGTATACGGAACTCGGGGCGCTACAAGTTGGTATCAGAGCTAGTCTGCGTTTCTGTAGACTGGAAAAATTTTCAAAAAGAATTTTCAAGAAATATTTTCCATTATAAAATTTTATTGATGAAGATTGCCACTGCCATCATTCGTTCCACCAACTCCGAGGTAAAGAAGTTTATGATGTTTAAAGTTATTTCAGTATTTCGAATACTCATTTTACTAATTTATGAGAAAGAATGAAGAGTATTTCGGATACTTATGATTTATGAGAAATAAGAATGTATTTCTTCGAAAATAATGATGTTGTTATGCTTTGTCATAACTTATATGCTTTAATGTATGATTATGAGAAATTTTTAAGAAAGAAAACGAGTGTTGAGCATAATGGGAACAATATGATTTTATTGAAAATTAAGTAATGGATATTATGTTGAGTTAATTTATTATGCCTCTATGTTGAAGAGAAATTTATTATGAAGTTTGGCTTTGTGAATAAATTTTGGGAATATGATTTATGGCATATATTTATAAGTATGAGTTATCTTTTGAGCCATTAAGGTATCGAAGGAAGTGATATTGTGATATTGAAAAATATTATTTGAAATTGTTATGTTGAGGAATTATGAATTGAATTTTGGGATATTTTGATGATATTGAAGTGTTAGAATTATTTTCAATATTTTTAGATCGTTGTGATCAAATGTGGAGTTATTTATTATTGTGAGTTATGAAGTATGCTTATGGTTTGGAATAAGTCCAAATTACAAGGGAGACTCTGTCCAGAATTTTATCATTTGGAATTAAGAGCATAATATGATAAGCATCTACTAAAGGAATTAAGTTTAGACATGCAAGTTCATTTACATCACAAACGAGATTTAGTAGATGATAACAGAGATTTTATTATTTTCTCATAAGGAGAACACACAAGAGTCACACTGGAAAGGAAATACATGAAACACATGAAAGCATAAGAGAAAAACATGAAAAGATCCTCAGAATGAGAGATGTGTTTCCGGAGTAGCCGTATCCTACCACCTCTGATCTTTTGAGGATATAAAGAGAAAACCTTCAAAGAGGTGTGTTTCGAGAGTAAGAATACTCCGTAATCTACCACCTGGAACCTTTGAGGTACACACAAGATTTAAACATTTAGGAAATCCTAGTAAATGGAGGGGTGTCTCGAGAGTGAGAATACTCCGTACTCTACCCCCACCTATTCTAAGATTCAAAGAGTTAAGTTTACATTAACCGGACTCCATTTTCGCTTGATCCCCCTTCCTTGCGACCAATCTATTTTAACTCCTGCTGGATCTTGTATTGAGATATATGACTGCAGCTTATCCAGTAGTTCATCAATAGTAGGAGCAGAAATAAGAAGCCTTCTGGAAAATGGAGAGATGAATCCCTGTTCCACAGCATAATCAAGAAAGGTTAACAAACCATCAAAGAAATTGTTAACATTCAGAAGCCCAATAGGCTTAGTATGGAGATCTAGTTGAGCCCATGAGGTAATGTTAAAGATTTCTTCTAAGGTACCAAAACCTCCGGGCAGGGCTATAAAGGCATCAGAACCATATAGCATACAAGTTATGCGTTCATGGATGGATAAGGTTTGAACTTCATGCCCTCGTGTTTTGCCTGCAACATCTACCAAAGGGACAGGTATGACACCGATTACTTTTGATTTCTCTGCAAGAGCAGATTGGGAAACACAACCCATTAGACCACTGCTACCACCCCCATATACAAGAGTGATACCTTTTTCCCCCAGTTTCTTTCCAAGATCTACAGCCGCTTCTAGATAACCGAAGCCTTTCCCTACTTTTGATCCACAAAATACACAAATAGTTTTGATCTGTCGAAGTTTTGGTGCTTCCATCTTTGATATTAAAGAAGGGAAAACTTACGAAGAAGATGTGATTTTGGGATGCCTGAACTATGAAATATGTTTGGCTATTTAAAGCCGGAAAAATTTACTGTTTTTGATTGATTCTGAAAAAGTAAAGATTCACTTTTTGACAAAATCGACCAACTTTTGACTATTTTATCAAAGATATCACCTTTCGGTGATTTATTTCCAGCTTTATCAAACTTCGAGAAAAGAAAAATATATTTATTTCCAGCTTTATCAAACCTCGAGAAAGGAAAATATATTTTATTTCCAAAACGCGTGAAAGAAAGCAGCAAAATATTTTAAAAAGATTTACCTTATATCATTGATGAACTGCCAGAAGCCTCATTTTGTAAAACAGACTGGCAAACAGGATCTTTCGATATTATATTTTGGAGACTATAACGATTTTTGTCCTCGTTAAACTGAGCGTATAAGGAGAGAAGTTCACGTTGTACATAACCACTTGGGTGCGTCTCAAGAGTCAGTCGAATATCATCCAAAGACTCCTTACTCAGTCCACCCTTTATGAATTCGATTTTATCATCCCGATTAGTAGAAGAATATCCTACTGATTTGCAACGTGTATTACAGTTCCAACGAGCACATTTGTAGCAACCACCCAGTCTTTTTGCTCTTCGTTTCTTTGCGAACGTGCTTTTGCCTAAACCAGGCATATGTTTTGGAAATGTTGATGGTAATTCACCAGATAGTCGAACCTTTGCTTCTATCAACCAGCGAACATCTTCTGGAATATCATGAGCCATTAGCAACCTCAATCTTTCGAGCCTTATTTTATAGATCTTTCTCAGATCATTCATAGGAAGACTGGAATAATACTTGCGAATGTTAGAAAGAATGATATCCATTGTTTGATGATTCAACCTCTTCCCAGCATGAACTATTTAAAAGCGCAAAGGATCTGAGTGAATCCGCGTAATGTTGTGACCAGCAAGAAAGCGCAGGATTATTTTAATGAAAAGAGGAGACAAGAAGTAATGCGCTGTTAAATTTTATCGATAAAGGAGATTTGATTGGAGATTTGGAATATTTTCTTGGATTATGGGTACTGATATTTTGTTTTAATAATGATAATCTTGGTATAGTGTGATGATACGTGGAAAGTAAAATGAGTACCGTATTGAATCAGAATTCATACGTATATACAAGTGAAAGAAATACTTTGCAGGAAATGTGGTGACATTTAAGTATAGAATCTTAGTTTTGGGAGATATTTGTTTACTGAATTTTGGGTTACAAATATTGGAAAGATAAGTTGATGATATTATGTTGATATGTTTGGGTATTTTACGTAGAGAAAATATTCAGGAATTGTTTTGATTATTTTGAGAATATTCGATGATAAGAAGAAGAGATTCTGATTAAGTATTCAGAAATTTTAAGATTAAGTAAGTTTAATTTCGAGGACGAAATTATTTTAAGGAGGTAAGATTATAGCGACCCAGAATTTTTATACAATAAATAATTATTTTAATATTTAGAAAATTGTGTCGCTACTATTTCATTTATTATTTTGAAGTTAACGCCGCGACGGATTCGTCTAGCCAAGTCAAGAAATATCGAATTTGTTCGATTTTAAATTAAAATCCGAATTTCTAAAATTATATTATTTTAATTATTTATTTAAAGTATTATTTTCAAAATCATTTTTCAGTCCAAAATATATCAGTTTTAAATACTTTTCTTTATCGAAGTTAGTCCAATATTTATCAAAATTGTATCATGAACCCACATATTTTTCTTCCTTCTTTATTACTCTTTCCACCTCAATATACCATAATCAAAGCATCTTCATCATATCATTACACCTAACAAAGAACACCACTATCAATTAATCAAAGCTATCACAATTCAATCCTACCCCATGTGTATACTAAACATAATGATGAATTACCCATATTCCACCCTTTTCATACCTAACCATTCATCATTTTTCCTAAATTTATACGTTCTCCATCTCCTCACAATACACACAACAAACTACCAAATCAAGCAGCAATCAACCATGGACATACAATCCACCCTCAATTCTGTACCAACACCAACCCCAATTTTATCTCCACCAGCAGCAGCCACCTCCTCGATCAGAAACCATCAGCAGCCACCATTTACCACACACAGATCAACCTACAGCAAGCCATAACTGTTTCATCACTGCAGAAACCACCATCAGCACTTCTGCCATTTTCGTCCACTGCAGCAACCCAAACATGTTTTCAACCAATATACAAACCATTTTTATTCCCACCTCAATCGCCCACACAATCACAGATCACAACAACCTCAACTCCACCCAATTGGAAAATCGATATCACTACCGTCTGCCCTCAGCATCATCATCCAAAACACCATAGCCAATTCAACAGTATGATTTCCAACTGCATAAGCTCCACCTTCATCACCATGAATCAACCATTTCAACCGTCACCACCCCTGCAGCACCACCAATTATCATCCATTTTCATCATCACCGGAATTTAACCCAAACCACAGCAACACCACCAAGCACACTTTTTTCCCTGCCTCTGCAATTCACCACTGCAACCAACCAAATCAACTGCAATCCCACTTCCAGCAACCATTCCAGCCGCCTGCAGCTCACAGCTGGACCACCAATTAACCTCTACCTACAACACTACCACCAGCCTACTACCCAGAATCATCACCACCTAACCTCCGATCCAAAACATCAAACCCAACTCCAAATCGCAAATCAAAATAAAACCCAAAACCCAGAACAAGCCAAGACTTACCTTCGACCAACACCGGAATTGTAGCCGGAGAAATCACGACCTAAACCGCGACCTTGAAGCCTCGGTTTCGCACATCAAAACACTCAAATCAGCACCAAATTCTGTCTTTTTGCTACCAATTCTTTCCCTTAGTCACCGCCACCCAACGGCGGTGATAGCGCCGCATTGTCGCCGACGAATCGCCGGCGGATTTGATAAATCACGATTTCAATCGCCGTTCGTCCCTTTCTCTCTCTCTCGCGTCTCTGAATACATTTGAAGGAAGAGAAAATGTTGATTTTAATATTTTAAGTTTTCGGAAATTACCTTTTAGTCCTCAAGTTTAAAAGGTTTTCAAATTAGTCCCTATGTTTTCAAAAACTATCATTTCAGTCCTTTAAGTTTTAAATGAGTTTTAATCAGCCCTTTCATTTTCAAAATCTATTATTTCAGTCACTGTTGATTTACTTTTAAGCCCAAGTTTTAAAAGTATTCATTTTAGTCCCTCAACTTTCAAAAGTATCTATTTTAGTCCCTCAACTTTCAAAACATCAATTTTAGTCCTCAAATTATAATTTATCATTTTGAGCTATATATTCGATATACTAAAGTGACTTATTGGCTAAGACGAAGCGTACGGAGAATTTAAAGAAATTGAAGTCATTCCCGCTCAACTTTGCACTCGTCGGATTTGAGGTAGACTCGCACTTATTAATTGATTTAAATTATGATTTCATATAAATGTCATGTGACTTGTGAAAGTCAATTTTCAAGAAAATTAAGTATGTTTTATGAAAGGTAAATATACCTTATGTTTTTATGAAAAGTAAGTATACCCTATGTTTTTACGATAATGTTTTATATGTTTTGGATCATTGCTATGCACATAAGAATTCTTACCACCTAAGTTCGGTAGAATTCTGTGTCTCCATAAGTTTATGAGGATTTACCACCTAAGTTCGGTAAAATTCCTGCCTTTCCATATGTTTATGAGGATTTACCACCTAAGTTCGGTAAAATTCCTGTCGCGTATGTTTATGAGGATTTCGATCCTATCTTATGTTATGATGGAAATGATCCCTATGAATTTCATGAATTATGTTTTGGTATACTTACTGTTATTATGATCTTACTGTTATTATGATCTTACTGTTATTATGACTTACTACATAAGAATTCTTGCCACCTAAGTTCGGTAAAATTCTTATGTTTATGAGGATTTCGATATTATCCTATGTTATGATGAAAACTTACTGTTATTATGATTTTACTGCATAAGAATTCTTGCCACCTAAGTTCGGTAAAGTTCTTGTGTCTATTATGTTTATGAGGATTTCAATCATATCTTATGTTATGCTTTCAAAAGAAATTATGCTTGGCATAATTAAAATATTTTTATAAGTATATGGTTTTCAAAGAGCTGTTTTCAAAGAGCCTATGATTTGCAAAATATGTCCCGTGCTGTAATGCACAATATGAGTTTTATCAAGAGCAGTTTTATAAAGAAGCTCTATCAATGCCCGTTTTATAAAGAGCCGGGATTTATGTGTTTAATCATCTTATAAATTAAATTAATATGCGATGAGTCTACTGAGTATTTCCCCCATGAAATACTCACCCTACTTTTTAACAGTTTTGCAGATTTCGGAGACGGTGGCGAGCGATGAATGATGGTGGCAATAATCGTTGAACGGTTGAAAGTTTGACGTTAATGATTTCCGTATTTTCCAAACAATCGAATAATTTATAGAAGTTCATTTATTTGAGAAATTATGATATTGGCAATTTCTTTACAATATTAATGGTTCGATTTACTATTTCAAATGGTTTCATAAATGTTTTCAATTTTAGCGGTCATTACAGTTTATTTAATGTTGCCAAAAATGAATTTCAATTATTTCTTCCGCAAAAATATTATTCGAAAAAAATTTAGACAGAAAATGACGTAGTGAATCGGGTATACGGAACTCGGGGCGCTACAAGTTGGTATCAGAGCTAGTCTGCGTTTCTGTAGACTGGAAAAATTTTCAAAAAGAATTTTCAAGAAATATTTTCCATTATAAAATTTTATTGATGAAGATTGCCACTGCCATCATTCGTTCCACCAACTCCGAGGTAAAGAAGTTTATGATGTTTAAAGTTATTTCAGTATTTCGAATACTCATTTTACTAATTTATGAGAAAGAATGAAGAGTATTTCGGATACTTATGATTTATGAGAAATAAGAATGTATTTCTTCGAAAATAATGATGTTGTTATGCTTTGTCATAACTTATATGCTTTAATGTATGATTATGAGAAATTTTTAAGAAAGAAAACGAGTGTTGAGCATAATGGGAACAATATGATTTTATTGAAAATTAAGTAATGGATATTATGTTGAGTTAATTTATTATGCCTCTATGTTGAAGAGAAATTTATTATGAAGTTTGGCTTTGTGAATAAATTTTGGGAATATGATTTATGGCATATATTTATAAGTATGAGTTATCTTTTGAGCCATTAAGGTATCGAAGGAAGTGATATTGTGATATTGAAAAATATTATTTGAAATTGTTATGTTGAGGAATTATGAATTGAATTTTGGGATATTTTGATGATATTGAAGTGTTAGAATTATTTTCAATATTTTTAGATCGTTGTGATCAAATGTGGAGTTATTTATTATTGTGAGTTATGAAGTATGCTTATGGTTTGGAATAAGTCCAAATTACAAGGGAGACTCTGTCCAGAATTTTATCATTTGGAATTAAGAGCATAATATGATAAGCATCTACTAAAGGAATTAAGTTTAGACATGCAAGTTCATTTACATCACAAACGAGATTTAGTAGATGATAACAGAGATTTTATTATTTTCTCATAAGGAGAACACACAAGAGTCACACTGGAAAGGAAATACATGAAACACATGAAAGCATAAGAGAAAAACATGAAAAGATCCTCAGAATGAGAGATGTGTTTCCGGAGTAGCCGTATCCTACCACCTCTGATCTTTTGAGGATATAAAGAGAAAACCTTCAAAGAGGTGTGTTTCGAGAGTAAGAATACTCCGTAATCTACCACCTGGAACCTTTGAGGTACACACAAGATTTAAACATTTAGGAAATCCTAGTAAATGGAGGGGTGTCTCGAGAGTGAGAATACTCCGTACTCTACCCCCACCTATTCTAAGATTCAAAGAGTTAAGTTTACATTAACCGGACTCCATTTTCGCTTGATCCCCCTTCCTTGCGACCAATCTATTTTAACTCCTGCTGGATCTTGTATTGAGATATATGACTGCAGCTTATCCAGTAGTTCATCAATAGTAGGAGCAGAAATAAGAAGCCTTCTGGAAAATGGAGAGATGAATCCCTGTTCCACAGCATAATCAAGAAAGGTTAACAAACCATCAAAGAAATTGTTAACATTCAGAAGCCCAATAGGCTTAGTATGGAGATCTAGTTGAGCCCATGAGGTAATGTTAAAGATTTCTTCTAAGGTACCAAAACCTCCGGGCAGGGCTATAAAGGCATCAGAACCATATAGCATACAAGTTATGCGTTCATGGATGGATAAGGTTTGAACTTCATGCCCTCGTGTTTTGCCTGCAACATCTACCAAAGGGACAGGTATGACACCGATTACTTTTGATTTCTCTGCAAGAGCAGATTGGGAAACACAACCCATTAGACCACTGCTACCACCCCCATATACAAGAGTGATACCTTTTTCCCCCAGTTTCTTTCCAAGATCTACAGCCGCTTCTAGATAACCGAAGCCTTTCCCTACTTTTGATCCACAAAATACACAAATAGTTTTGATCTGTCGAAGTTTTGGTGCTTCCATCTTTGATATTAAAGAAGGGAAAACTTACGAAGAAGATGTGATTTTGGGATGCCTGAACTATGAAATATGTTTGGCTATTTAAAGCCGGAAAAATTTACTGTTTTTGATTGATTCTGAAAAAGTAAAGATTCACTTTTTGACAAAATCGACCAACTTTTGACTATTTTATCAAAGATATCACCTTTCGGTGATTTATTTCCAGCTTTATCAAACTTCGAGAAAAGAAAAATATATTTATTTCCAGCTTTATCAAACCTCGAGAAAGGAAAATATATTTTATTTCCAAAACGCGTGAAAGAAAGCAGCAAAATATTTTAAAAAGATTTACCTTATATCATTGATGAACTGCCAGAAGCCTCATTTTGTAAAACAGACTGGCAAACAGGATCTTTCGATATTATATTTTGGAGACTATAACGATTTTTGTCCTCGTTAAACTGAGCGTATAAGGAGAGAAGTTCACGTTGTACATAACCACTTGGGTGCGTCTCAAGAGTCAGTCGAATATCATCCAAAGACTCCTTACTCAGTCCACCCTTTATGAATTCGATTTTATCATCCCGATTAGTAGAAGAATATCCTACTGATTTGCAACGTGTATTACAGTTCCATCGAGCACATTTGTAGCAACCACCCAGTCTTTTTGCTCTTCGTTTCTTTGCGAACGTGCTTTTGCCTAAACCAGGCATATGTTTTGGAAATGTTGATGGTAATTCACCAGATAGTCGAACCTTTGCTTCTATCAACCAGCGAACATCTTCTGGAATATCATGAGCCATTAGCAACCTCAATCTTTCGAGCCTTATTTTATAGATCTTTCTCAGATCATTCATAGGAAGACTGGAATAATACTTGCGAATGTTAGAAAGAATGATATCCATTGTTTGATGATTCAACCTCTTCCCAGCATGAACTATTTAAAAGCGCAAAGGATCTGAGTGAATCCGCGTAATGTTGTGACCAGCAAGAAAGCGCAGGATTATTTTAATGAAAAGAGGAGACAAGAAGTAATGCGCTGTTAAATTTTATCGATAAAGGAGATTTGATTGGAGATTTGGAATATTTTCTTGGATTATGGGTACTGATATTTTGTTTTAATAATGATAATCTTGGTATAGTGTGATGATACGTGGAAAGTAAAATGAGTACCGTATTGAATCAGAATTCATACGTATATACAAGTGAAAGAAATACTTTGCAGGAAATGTGGTGACATTTAAGTATAGAATCTTAGTTTTGGGAGATATTTGTTTACTGAATTTTGGGTTACAAATATTGGAAAGATAAGTTGATGATATTATGTTGATATGTTTGGGTATTTTACGTAGAGAAAATATTCAGGAATTGTTTTGATTATTTTGAGAATATTCGATGATAAGAAGAAGAGATTCTGATTAAGTATTCAGAAATTTTAAGATTAAGTAAGTTTAATTTCGAGGACGAAATTATTTTAAGGAGGTAAGATTATAGCGACCCAGAATTTTTATACAATAAATAATTATTTTAATATTTAGAAAATTGTGTCGCTACTATTTCATTTATTATTTTGAAGTTAACGCCGCGACGGATTCGTCTAGCCAAGTCAAGAAATATCGAATTTGTTCGATTTTAAATTAAAATCCGAATTTCTAAAATTATATTATTTTAATTATTTATTTAAAGTATTATTTTCAAAATCATTTTTCAGTCCAAAATATATCAGTTTTAAATACTTTTCTTTATCGAAGTTAGTCCAATATTTATCAAAATTGTATCATGAACCCACATATTTTTCTTCCTTCTTTATTACTCTTTCCACCTCAATATACCATAATCAAAGCATCTTCATCATATCATTACACCTAACAAAGAACACCACTATCAATTAATCAAAGCTATCACAATTCAATCCTACCCCATGTGTATACTAAACATAATGATGAATTACCCATATTCCACCCTTTTCATACCTAACCATTCATCATTTTTCCTAAATTTATACGTTCTCCATCTCCTCACAATACACACAACAAACTACCAAATCAAGCAGCAATCAACCATGGACATACAATCCACCCTCAATTCTGTACCAACACCAACCCCAATTTTATCTCCACCAGCAGCAGCCACCTCCTCGATCAGAAACCATCAGCAGCCACCATTTACCACACACAGATCAACCTACAGCAAGCCATAACTGTTTCATCACTGCAGAAACCACCATCAGCACTTCTGCCATTTTCGTCCACTGCAGCAACCCAAACATGTTTTCAACCAATATACAAACCATTTTTATTCCCACCTCAATCGCCCACACAATCACAGATCACAACAACCTCAACTCCACCCAATTGGAAAATCGATATCACTACCGTCTGCCCTCAGCATCATCATCCAAAACACCATAGCCAATTCAACAGTATGATTTCCAACTGCATAAGCTCCACCTTCATCACCATGAATCAACCATTTCAACCGTCACCACCCCTGCAGCACCACCAATTATCATCCATTTTCATCATCACCGGAATTTAACCCAAACCACAGCAACACCACCAAGCACACTTTTTTCCCTGCCTCTGCAATTCACCACTGCAACCAACCAAATCAACTGCAATCCCACTTCCAGCAACCATTCCAGCCGCCTGCAGCTCACAGCTGGACCACCAATTAACCTCTACCTACAACACTACCACCAGCCTACTACCCAGAATCATCACCACCTAACCTCCGATCCAAAACATCAAACCCAACTCCAAATCGCAAATCAAAATAAAACCCAAAACCCAGAACAAGCCAAGACTTACCTTCGACCAACACCGGAATTGTAGCCGGAGAAATCACGACCTAAACCGCGACCTTGAAGCCTCGGTTTCGCACATCAAAACACTCAAATCAGCACCAAATTCTGTCTTTTTGCTACCAATTCTTTCCCTTAGTCACCGCCACCCAACGGCGGTGATAGCGCCGCATTGTCGCCGACGAATCGCCGGCGGATTTGATAAATCACGATTTCAATCGCCGTTCGTCCCTTTCTCTCTCTCTCGCGTCTCTGAATACATTTGAAGGAAGAGAAAATGTTGATTTTAATATTTTAAGTTTTCGGAAATTACCTTTTAGTCCTCAAGTTTAAAAGGTTTTCAAATTAGTCCCTATGTTTTCAAAAACTATCATTTCAGTCCTTTAAGTTTTAAATGAGTTTTAATCAGCCCTTTCATTTTCAAAATCTATTATTTCAGTCACTGTTGATTTACTTTTAAGCCCAAGTTTTAAAAGTATTCATTTTAGTCCCTCAACTTTCAAAAGTATCTATTTTAGTCCCTCAACTTTCAAAACATCAATTTTAGTCCTCAAATTATAATTTATCATTTTGAGCTATATATTCGATATACTAAAGTGACTTATTGGCTAAGACGAAGCGTACGGAGAATTTAAAGAAATTGAAGTCATTCCCGCTCAACTTTGCACTCGTCGGATTTGAGGTAGACTCGCACTTATTAATTGATTTAAATTATGATTTCATATAAATGTCATGTGACTTGTGAAAGTCAATTTTCAAGAAAATTAAGTATGTTTTATGAAAGGTAAATATACCTTATGTTTTTATGAAAAGTAAGTATACCCTATGTTTTTACGATAATGTTTTATATGTTTTGGATCATTGCTATGCACATAAGAATTCTTACCACCTAAGTTCGGTAGAATTCTGTGTCTCCATAAGTTTATGAGGATTTACCACCTAAGTTCGGTAAAATTCCTGCCTTTCCATATGTTTATGAGGATTTACCACCTAAGTTCGGTAAAATTCCTGTCGCGTATGTTTATGAGGATTTCGATCCTATCTTATGTTATGATGGAAATGATCCCTATGAATTTCATGAATTATGTTTTGGTATACTTACTGTTATTATGATCTTACTGTTATTATGATCTTACTGTTATTATGACTTACTACATAAGAATTCTTGCCACCTAAGTTCGGTAAAATTCTTATGTTTATGAGGATTTCGATATTATCCTATGTTATGATGAAAACTTACTGTTATTATGATTTTACTGCATAAGAATTCTTGCCACCTAAGTTCGGTAAAGTTCTTGTGTCTATTATGTTTATGAGGATTTCAATCATATCTTATGTTATGCTTTCAAAAGAAATTATGCTTGGCATAATTAAAATATTTTTATAAGTATATGGTTTTCAAAGAGCTGTTTTCAAAGAGCCTATGATTTGCAAAATATGTCCCGTGCTGTAATGCACAATATGAGTTTTATCAAGAGCAGTTTTATAAAGAAGCTCTATCAATGCCCGTTTTATAAAGAGCCGGGATTTATGTGTTTAATCATCTTATAAATTAAATTAATATGCGATGAGTCTACTGAGTATTTCCCCCATGAAATACTCACCCTACTTTTTAACAGTTTTGCAGATTTCGGAGACGGTGGCGAGCGATGAATGATGGTGGCAATAATCGTTGAACGGTTGAAAGTTTGACGTTAATGATTTCCGTATTTTCCAAACAATCGAATAATTTATAGAAGTTCATTTATTTGAGAAATTATGATATTGGCAATTTCTTTACAATATTAATGGTTCGATTTACTATTTCAAATGGTTTCATAAATGTTTTCAATTTTAGCGGTCATTACAGTTTATTTAATGTTGCCAAAAATGAATTTCAATTATTTCTTCCGCAAAAATATTATTCGAAAAAAATTTAGACAGAAAATGACGTAGTGAATCGGGTATACGGAACTCGGGGCGCTACAAGTTGGTATCAGAGCTAGTCTGCGTTTCTGTAGACTGGAAAAATTTTCAAAAAGAATTTTCAAGAAATATTTTCCATTATAAAATTTTATTGATGAAGATTGCCACTGCCATCATTCGTTCCACCAACTCCGAGGTAAAGAAGTTTATGATGTTTAAAGTTATTTCAGTATTTCGAATACTCATTTTACTAATTTATGAGAAAGAATGAAGAGTATTTCGGATACTTATGATTTATGAGAAATAAGAATGTATTTCTTCGAAAATAATGATGTTGTTATGCTTTGTCATAACTTATATGCTTTAATGTATGATTATGAGAAATTTTTAAGAAAGAAAACGAGTGTTGAGCATAATGGGAACAATATGATTTTATTGAAAATTAAGTAATGGATATTATGTTGAGTTAATTTATTATGCCTCTATGTTGAAGAGAAATTTATTATGAAGTTTGGCTTTGTGAATAAATTTTGGGAATATGATTTATGGCATATATTTATAAGTATGAGTTATCTTTTGAGCCATTAAGGTATCGAAGGAAGTGATATTGTGATATTGAAAAATATTATTTGAAATTGTTATGTTGAGGAATTATGAATTGAATTTTGGGATATTTTGATGATATTGAAGTGTTAGAATTATTTTCAATATTTTTAGATCGTTGTGATCAAATGTGGAGTTATTTATTATTGTGAGTTATGAAGTATGCTTATGGTTTGGAATAAGTCCAAATTACAAGGGAGACTCTGTCCAGAATTTTATCATTTGGAATTAAGAGCATAATATGATAAGCATCTACTAAAGGAATTAAGTTTAGACATGCAAGTTCATTTACATCACAAACGAGATTTAGTAGATGATAACAGAGATTTTATTATTTTCTCATAAGGAGAACACACAAGAGTCACACTGGAAAGGAAATACATGAAACACATGAAAGCATAAGAGAAAAACATGAAAAGATCCTCAGAATGAGAGATGTGTTTCCGGAGTAGCCGTATCCTACCACCTCTGATCTTTTGAGGATATAAAGAGAAAACCTTCAAAGAGGTGTGTTTCGAGAGTAAGAATACTCCGTAATCTACCACCTGGAACCTTTGAGGTACACACAAGATTTAAACATTTAGGAAATCCTAGTAAATGGAGGGGTGTCTCGAGAGTGAGAATACTCCGTACTCTACCCCCACCTATTCTAAGATTCAAAGAGTTAAGTTTACATTAACCGGACTCCATTTTCGCTTGATCCCCCTTCCTTGCGACCAATCTATTTTAACTCCTGCTGGATCTTGTATTGAGATATATGACTGCAGCTTATCCAGTAGTTCATCAATAGTAGGAGCAGAAATAAGAAGCCTTCTGGAAAATGGAGAGATGAATCCCTGTTCCACAGCATAATCAAGAAAGGTTAACAAACCATCAAAGAAATTGTTAACATTCAGAAGCCCAATAGGCTTAGTATGGAGATCTAGTTGAGCCCATGAGGTAATGTTAAAGATTTCTTCTAAGGTACCAAAACCTCCGGGCAGGGCTATAAAGGCATCAGAACCATATAGCATACAAGTTATGCGTTCATGGATGGATAAGGTTTGAACTTCATGCCCTCGTGTTTTGCCTGCAACATCTACCAAAGGGACAGGTATGACACCGATTACTTTTGATTTCTCTGCAAGAGCAGATTGGGAAACACAACCCATTAGACCACTGCTACCACCCCCATATACAAGAGTGATACCTTTTTCCCCCAGTTTCTTTCCAAGATCTACAGCCGCTTCTAGATAACCGAAGCCTTTCCCTACTTTTGATCCACAAAATACACAAATAGTTTTGATCTGTCGAAGTTTTGGTGCTTCCATCTTTGATATTAAAGAAGGGAAAACTTACGAAGAAGATGTGATTTTGGGATGCCTGAACTATGAAATATGTTTGGCTATTTAAAGCCGGAAAAATTTACTGTTTTTGATTGATTCTGAAAAAGTAAAGATTCACTTTTTGACAAAATCGACCAACTTTTGACTATTTTATCAAAGATATCACCTTTCGGTGATTTATTTCCAGCTTTATCAAACTTCGAGAAAAGAAAAATATATTTATTTCCAGCTTTATCAAACCTCGAGAAAGGAAAATATATTTTATTTCCAAAACGCGTGAAAGAAAGCAGCAAAATATTTTAAAAAGATTTACCTTATATCATTGATGAACTGCCAGAAGCCTCATTTTGTAAAACAGACTGGCAAACAGGATCTTTCGATATTATATTTTGGAGACTATAACGATTTTTGTCCTCGTTAAACTGAGCGTATAAGGAGAGAAGTTCACGTTGTACATAACCACTTGGGTGCGTCTCAAGAGTCAGTCGAATATCATCCAAAGACTCCTTACTCAGTCCACCCTTTATGAATTCGATTTTATCATCCCGATTAGTAGAAGAATATCCTACTGATTTGCAACGTGTATTACAGTTCCAACGAGCACATTTGTAGCAACCACCCAGTCTTTTTGCTCTTCGTTTCTTTGCGAACGTGCTTTTGCCTAAACCAGGCATATGTTTTGGAAATGTTGATGGTAATTCACCAGATAGTCGAACCTTTGCTTCTATCAACCAGCGAACATCTTCTGGAATATCATGAGCCATTAGCAACCTCAATCTTTCGAGCCTTATTTTATAGATCTTTCTCAGATCATTCATAGGAAGACTGGAATAATACTTGCGAATGTTAGAAAGAATGATATCCATTGTTTGATGATTCAACCTCTTCCCAGCATGAACTATTTAAAAGCGCAAAGGATCTGAGTGAATCCGCGTAATGTTGTGACCAGCAAGAAAGCGCAGGATTATTTTAATGAAAAGAGGAGACAAGAAGTAATGCGCTGTTAAATTTTATCGATAAAGGAGATTTGATTGGAGATTTGGAATATTTTCTTGGATTATGGGTACTGATATTTTGTTTTAATAATGATAATCTTGGTATAGTGTGATGATACGTGGAAAGTAAAATGAGTACCGTATTGAATCAGAATTCATACGTATATACAAGTGAAAGAAATACTTTGCAGGAAATGTGGTGACATTTAAGTATAGAATCTTAGTTTTGGGAGATATTTGTTTACTGAATTTTGGGTTACAAATATTGGAAAGATAAGTTGATGATATTATGTTGATATGTTTGGGTATTTTACGTAGAGAAAATATTCAGGAATTGTTTTGATTATTTTGAGAATATTCGATGATAAGAAGAAGAGATTCTGATTAAGTATTCAGAAATTTTAAGATTAAGTAAGTTTAATTTCGAGGACGAAATTATTTTAAGGAGGTAAGATTATAGCGACCCAGAATTTTTATACAATAAATAATTATTTTAATATTTAGAAAATTGTGTCGCTACTATTTCATTTATTATTTTGAAGTTAACGCCGCGACGGATTCGTCTAGCCAAGTCAAGAAATATCGAATTTGTTCGATTTTAAATTAAAATCCGAATTTCTAAAATTATATTATTTTAATTATTTATTTAAAGTATTATTTTCAAAATCATTTTTCAGTCCAAAATATATCAGTTTTAAATACTTTTCTTTATCGAAGTTAGTCCAATATTTATCAAAATTGTATCATGAACCCACATATTTTTCTTCCTTCTTTATTACTCTTTCCACCTCAATATACCATAATCAAAGCATCTTCATCATATCATTACACCTAACAAAGAACACCACTATCAATTAATCAAAGCTATCACAATTCAATCCTACCCCATGTGTATACTAAACATAATGATGAATTACCCATATTCCACCCTTTTCATACCTAACCATTCATCATTTTTCCTAAATTTATACGTTCTCCATCTCCTCACAATACACACAACAAACTACCAAATCAAGCAGCAATCAACCATGGACATACAATCCACCCTCAATTCTGTACCAACACCAACCCCAATTTTATCTCCACCAGCAGCAGCCACCTCCTCGATCAGAAACCATCAGCAGCCACCATTTACCACACACAGATCAACCTACAGCAAGCCATAACTGTTTCATCACTGCAGAAACCACCATCAGCACTTCTGCCATTTTCGTCCACTGCAGCAACCCAAACATGTTTTCAACCAATATACAAACCATTTTTATTCCCACCTCAATCGCCCACACAATCACAGATCACAACAACCTCAACTCCACCCAATTGGAAAATCGATATCACTACCGTCTGCCCTCAGCATCATCATCCAAAACACCATAGCCAATTCAACAGTATGATTTCCAACTGCATAAGCTCCACCTTCATCACCATGAATCAACCATTTCAACCGTCACCACCCCTGCAGCACCACCAATTATCATCCATTTTCATCATCACCGGAATTTAACCCAAACCACAGCAACACCACCAAGCACACTTTTTTCCCTGCCTCTGCAATTCACCACTGCAACCAACCAAATCAACTGCAATCCCACTTCCAGCAACCATTCCAGCCGCCTGCAGCTCACAGCTGGACCACCAATTAACCTCTACCTACAACACTACCACCAGCCTACTACCCAGAATCATCACCACCTAACCTCCGATCCAAAACATCAAACCCAACTCCAAATCGCAAATCAAAATAAAACCCAAAACCCAGAACAAGCCAAGACTTACCTTCGACCAACACCGGAATTGTAGCCGGAGAAATCACGACCTAAACCGCGACCTTGAAGCCTCGGTTTCGCACATCAAAACACTCAAATCAGCACCAAATTCTGTCTTTTTGCTACCAATTCTTTCCCTTAGTCACCGCCACCCAACGGCGGTGATAGCGCCGCATTGTCGCCGACGAATCGCCGGCGGATTTGATAAATCACGATTTCAATCGCCGTTCGTCCCTTTCTCTCTCTCTCGCGTCTCTGAATACATTTGAAGGAAGAGAAAATGTTGATTTTAATATTTTAAGTTTTCGGAAATTACCTTTTAGTCCTCAAGTTTAAAAGGTTTTCAAATTAGTCCCTATGTTTTCAAAAACTATCATTTCAGTCCTTTAAGTTTTAAATGAGTTTTAATCAGCCCTTTCATTTTCAAAATCTATTATTTCAGTCACTGTTGATTTACTTTTAAGCCCAAGTTTTAAAAGTATTCATTTTAGTCCCTCAACTTTCAAAAGTATCTATTTTAGTCCCTCAACTTTCAAAACATCAATTTTAGTCCTCAAATTATAATTTATCATTTTGAGCTATATATTCGATATACTAAAGTGACTTATTGGCTAAGACGAAGCGTACGGAGAATTTAAAGAAATTGAAGTCATTCCCGCTCAACTTTGCACTCGTCGGATTTGAGGTAGACTCGCACTTATTAATTGATTTAAATTATGATTTCATATAAATGTCATGTGACTTGTGAAAGTCAATTTTCAAGAAAATTAAGTATGTTTTATGAAAGGTAAATATACCTTATGTTTTTATGAAAAGTAAGTATACCCTATGTTTTTACGATAATGTTTTATATGTTTTGGATCATTGCTATGCACATAAGAATTCTTACCACCTAAGTTCGGTAGAATTCTGTGTCTCCATAAGTTTATGAGGATTTACCACCTAAGTTCGGTAAAATTCCTGCCTTTCCATATGTTTATGAGGATTTACCACCTAAGTTCGGTAAAATTCCTGTCGCGTATGTTTATGAGGATTTCGATCCTATCTTATGTTATGATGGAAATGATCCCTATGAATTTCATGAATTATGTTTTGGTATACTTACTGTTATTATGATCTTACTGTTATTATGATCTTACTGTTATTATGACTTACTACATAAGAATTCTTGCCACCTAAGTTCGGTAAAATTCTTATGTTTATGAGGATTTCGATATTATCCTATGTTATGATGAAAACTTACTGTTATTATGATTTTACTGCATAAGAATTCTTGCCACCTAAGTTCGGTAAAGTTCTTGTGTCTATTATGTTTATGAGGATTTCAATCATATCTTATGTTATGCTTTCAAAAGAAATTATGCTTGGCATAATTAAAATATTTTTATAAGTATATGGTTTTCAAAGAGCTGTTTTCAAAGAGCCTATGATTTGCAAAATATGTCCCGTGCTGTAATGCACAATATGAGTTTTATCAAGAGCAGTTTTATAAAGAAGCTCTATCAATGCCCGTTTTATAAAGAGCCGGGATTTATGTGTTTAATCATCTTATAAATTAAATTAATATGCGATGAGTCTACTGAGTATTTCCCCCATGAAATACTCACCCTACTTTTTAACAGTTTTGCAGATTTCGGAGACGGTGGCGAGCGATGAATGATGGTGGCAATAATCGTTGAACGGTTGAAAGTTTGACGTTAATGATTTCCGTATTTTCCAAACAATCGAATAATTTATAGAAGTTCATTTATTTGAGAAATTATGATATTGGCAATTTCTTTACAATATTAATGGTTCGATTTACTATTTCAAATGGTTTCATAAATGTTTTCAATTTTAGCGGTCATTACAGTTTATTTAATGTTGCCAAAAATGAATTTCAATTATTTCTTCCGCAAAAATATTATTCGAAAAAAATTTAGACAGAAAATGACGTAGTGAATCGGGTATACGGAACTCGGGGCGCTACACATTATGTGGAGTTAGAGGACATGGTGCACATGGCCATGAAGGTGGAAAGACAGCTAAGGCGAAAGGGGGCAGCAAGACACTCACCATCTTATCCTACATCACAACCTAAGCAGGAATCCAACGATGAACATAACCCGAAAGGGAAGGAGGAGCCTACAACGAAAGGTAAAAATATTTCTGATTCTCAAACTACTCGGGATAGAAATGTTAAATGCTTTAAGTGCTTGGGTAGGGGTCATATAGCATCCCAGTGTCCAAATAAGAAACTAATGATCTTACGTGATAACGGTGAAATTAGTTCCGAGGATGAATTTAAGGGAATGCCTAAGTTAGTGGATGTTTGGGCTAGTAGTAGTGATGAGGAAGGATTGACCTATCCTGAAAAAGAAACACTTGTTAATCGGCGTATCCTTAGTGCTAGGGCTCGGGTAGATGAAATTGGCGAGCAAAGGGATAATCTTTTTCATACTAGGTGCTTGGTGGGCAAAAATGCTTGTAGTATGGTGATTGACGGGGGAAGTTGTACTAATGTGGTTAGTACAATGTTGATTAATAAATTGGGCTTAAGCGTGATGAAACATCCACACCCTTATAAATTGCAATGGCTGACTGAGTCGGGGGAAATTAAGGTAAATAAGCAGGCTAGGGTCAATTTTGCCATCGGGGGTTATAAGGATGAGGTGGTCTGTGACGTGGTACCTATGCATGTTGGTCATATATTGTTGGGGCGACCCTGGCAACATGATAGGAGGGTAGTGCATGATGGGTTTAAGAATCAATATTCATTTGCGAAGGGTGGGAAGAAATTTACACTTGTTCCATTATCTCCAAAAGAAGCTCAAAAGGATCAATTGAAAATCAAAAGTGAGTTTGAAAAAAGAAATAAGAGTGTTGAGGCCACGACCTCAGAAAAAGGAGAGGGTGTGAAAGTTGAAAACAAGAGAGTTGAGGCCACGGCCTCAGAAAAAGGAGAGAATGAGTGCAAAAAGAAAAGAGAGTCCACCCCCAAATTGAGTTTATTTGCACATAGGTTGGTGTACAAGGATCCACGCCTTGCACTTAACCGAGCTAACAATTCCCTCACCAGTTCTTTAAAATCTGTTTTGCAGGGACATAAATCAAGCCATGGATTTAAGACGGGGCAGAGATTTATTGGCCAGAATAAGCAGCACAAAAGTCTAAAGGATTGCACGAAGCTTAAAAATGATCATCGAGCCCAGGAAAGCAGGAGGAGCTTGAAAAGCCGACCAAGAACGGATTCGAGGTCGAATCCTTTTCAAGAGAGGGAGTATGATGTGATCCGGACCAGGCATTGAAGGGCGAAGTTGAGCCATCGGAAATATGACAGTGATCTACGTGCAAAACGGAGCAAGTTCCGTGTTGGGGTCGAGCCGAGAAGGCGAAAGGATCGAGCCGAGGGAGGAAATCAAACAATGACGCAGAACGTGATTCACGGCCGTAACCTTCAATTTTACGGCCGTAAAATTCTTAAGGCAAAAACAAGCAGAACACTGATTACGGCCGTAAAAATGAAATTGAAATCTTTACGGCCGTAACATAATTGATCACGGCCGTAACACCTATTTGAAATTTGGATCAGAAAGGCCTTTACGGCCGTAATGGGATTTTTCACGGCCGTAAAAACGCAACGCCATATTTTCCGAAATTTTCAATTTATTTATTTCCTTTTATTATTTTAGGTTGTTTTCCTATTTTAGAATTTTAGCATAATTAGAATTCTATTTTGAGTAATTAGATGCTAGGTTTTCTTGCTTATTTATACGCTTTTCATCATTGTAAACATTAGACAAGTTTGAGTTGATTAATAAAATTTGTAAGAGGATTCTCCAAAATTGAGAGGTTGAGTTATTCCCTTATTTTTGAACTTATCAAAAGATCCGATCTTTGTGGCGTTCTTCCAGCAAACTTATCAAATATTCGCAAGAGTATTTGTGGCGTTTCCAAATTCGATACTTATCAAGGAAATTGACAAGTCCTTGTGGCGTTCACCAATCTTGGTTCTTCAATCCGCATCGCCATAAATCGCGTCGTGATTTTCGGGTCAAGGCTTTACCGTCGTTCTATCTTTATTTATCGTTGTTTGTCTTGTGTCGATCTGATTTAGATCTTTCCTAGGTTTTAGATTTATCGTTATTTCCGCGTTTCGACGAGATTCCCCGACTGGGATCGCGTCAAATGTATAATGGAAACAACCAATTTTACCACTAAGTAGGGACCCTTTTGTGTTTGTGTGAAGATCGTGATTTGGTTTTGATTCAAAATAGTTTAGTTTTATAAAACTCACATCATCCCGCTAATATAAATGGTTCACTAAATGGAGCGATTTTTCGACCCACCATGCCCTGCACCCCGCCCCGTCTTTAAGCGAGGCATGAGGCGGATGCGTGGTAAATTATTCAAGATGGGACAGTGTGACGACCCGAATTCTCGACCATTCGAGTGCCACTAAAAGTGACTCATATCATATTATCGAGACTTAAATAGTAATGTAAAATTATTCAAAAGAATAATTAGAATCCCATAATTTTATCTGTGAATAAAAATAGAACATAATTTTCTTACATAAAGTTCAACATAATTATCTCATCAATCTTAACCACTTTTGCCACTTCCATGTTGACCGCCTCGAACCTTCAATTATCTGAAAATGGTAAATATCGTGGAGTGAGATTTATAAAATCCCAGTAAGTATACCAAGCATAAATTTTCTTTTGAAAGCATATGGATCATTTTCATCATAACATAGGATAAGATCGAAATACTCATAAACATAGGGAGACACAAGAATTTTACCGAACTTAAATGGCAAGAATTCTTATGTGTAGCGCTACTAAACTCCGGTCCCCTTAGCATAATCATAAACATATCATATGGAACCCATAACAATCTTGTGAGATTGATTTCATAGCAATGATCCAAACATTTTCATAAAAACATAAGATATACTTACTTGTCATAAAAACATACTTACTTTTCATAAAAACATAAGGTGTATTTACCTTTCATAAAAACATACTTACTTTTCATAAAAATATAAGATATACTTACTTGTCATAAAAACATACTTACTTTTCATAAAAACATAAGGTGTATTTACCTTTCATAAAAACATACTTACTTTTCATAAAAACATAAGATATACTTACTTGTCATAAAAACATACTTACTTTTCATAAAAACATAAGGTGTATTTACCTTTCATAAAAACATACTTACTTTTCATAAAAATATAAGATATACTTACTTGTCATAAAAACATACTTACTTTTCATAAAAACATAAGGTAATACCTTTCATAAAAACATACTTACTTTTCATAAAAATATAAGGTATATTTACCTTTCATAAAAACATACTTACTTTTCATAAAAACATAAGATATACTTACATTTCATAACAACATACTTAATTTTCATAAAAACATAAGATATACTTACATTTCATAACAACATACTTAATTTTCATAAAAACATAAGATATACTTACATTTCATAACAACATACTTAATTTTCATAAAAACATAAGATATACTTACATTTCATAACAACATACTTAATTTTCATAAAAACATAAGATATACTTACATTTCATAACAACATACTTAATTTTCATAAAAACATAAGATATACTTACTTGTCATAAAAACATACTTACTTTTCATAAAAACATAAGGTAATACCTTTCATAAAAACATACTTACTTTTCATAAAAACATAAGGTATATTTACCTTTCATAAAAACATACTTACTTTTCATAAAAACATAAGATATACTTACATTTCATAACAACATACTTAATTTTCATAAAAACATAAGATATACTTACATTTCATAACAACATACTTAATTTTCATAAAAACATAAGATATACTTACTTGTCATAACAACATACTTAATTTTCATAAAAACATAAGATATACTTACATTTCATAACAACATACTTAATTTTCATAAAAACATAAGATATACTTACATTTCATAACAACATACTTAATTTTCATAAAAACATAAGATATACTTACATTTCATAACAACATACTTAATTTTCATAAAAACATAAGATATACTTACTTGTCATAAAAACATACTTACTTTTCATAAAAACATAAGGTAATACCTTTCATAAAAACATACTTACTTTTCATAAAAACATAAGGTATATTTACCTTTCATAAAAACATACTTACTTTTCATAAAAACATAAGATATACTTACATTTCATAACAACATACTTAATTTTCATAAAAACATAAGATATACTTACATTTCATAACAACATACTTAATTTTCATAAAAACATAAGATATACTTACTTGTCATAAAAACATACTTACTTTTCATAAAAACATAAGGTAATACCTTTCATAAAAACATACTTACTTTTCATAAAAACATAAGGTATATTTACCTTTCATAAAAACATACTTACTTTTCATAAAAACATAAGATATACTTACATTTCATAACAACATACTTAATTTTCATAAAAACATAAGATATACTTACATTTCATAACAACATACTTAATTTTCATAAAAACATAAGATATACTTACATTTCATAACAACATACTTAATTTTCATAAAAACATAAGATATACTTACATTTCATAACAACATACTTAATTTTCATAAAAACATAAGATATACTTACCTTTTAAAAGATTAAAATGAAGTGTAGTAGTAAATGGACCAAAACTTTCTTGACCACCTTGAATTTCTCTTACTTGTGGATTTTGTCAAGAGGTTGGAAATAAGTGTATATGTGTAGAGTTGTGTGTAAAAGAGATGGGTTTAAATAGATGTATAAAGTTGGCATATTGTAAACATAATCATTCAATTCTATTAATTTTAACACATCCTTTTCTTAAAGTAAAGCACCATTCATATACTTTTCCATATTTATACAAATAATATGCTCTTCATGATTATATATAATGGAGTATATAAATCATTCATATACTTTTCCATATTTATACAAATATTATGCTCTTCATGATTATATATAATGGAGTATATAATTCATTCATATACTTTTCCATATTTATACAAATATTATGCTCTTCATGATTACATATAATGGAGTCTTATCAATCATTCATATACTTTTCCATATTTATACAAATATTATGCTCTTCATGATTATATATAATGGAGTATATAATTCATTCATATACTTTTCCATATTTATACAAATATTATGCTCTTCATGATTACATATAATGGAATCTATCAACCATTTATATACTTTTCCATATTTATTAAATTAAGATTCTCATAATTATTATATATAATGGAACCTCTCATGCTTGCATATATTTTCTTAATTTAAATAATAAAAGTAATTTTTGTACAAATAAATATTGGGATAACATTGAATTAAGTACTTAGACTTAATATACTTTAAATCAAGAGAATGGAGATATTTTTAGAAATTCGGAATTTAATTTAAAATCGAACGATCTCGATTATTTCTTGACTTGGCTATACGAATACGTCGTGGCGTTAACTTAATAAAAATGGGTGAAATAGTAGCGACATGATTTTCTATTAAAATAATTATTAATCGCGTAAAAATTCTTGGTCGCTACAGACAGGCCGTGGGGCATGCCGACCCGCCCCGCCCCATTGACATCCCTAAGCTGAGAGTCTCAACCCAATTAATTGTTGAGGCAAAAGAGTAAATGGACATCAATTGGTGAGAGAGTAGATGGATTCTTTTTTTTTTTTACTAGAATAATTGGTCCTCCGTACATTGATTGTCAAGTTCACAGTCCATGGGATCGACATTCTTCTATCACAATCTGATAGAAATGGGAAAAAAGCCCTCCCAAACAAGGGCTCAAGTGAAAAATGGGGTTGATTTCACATCGGATCAAAATAGGGTTGCATAAAAATGCAACCCCGAGAAGCCCACAAAAATTCAACTGGACAATTGTTCGAATTTACAGTTAGGTGGTCGACTGGCTTCCCTCGGCCATGGTTGAGGGCATTTGCCACAACTGGCAGCAACTTGGTTGTGGGTTGAGCGCACATCTAGTTCAAAAACATGATCGTTAGGTTTTGGATTTCTAGTGCTTTTTGAAGCATTTTGGCACCTTTTTCCGTTGTTTTTTCACCCATTCGTCCATGTGAACTTACTAATCTATAAATAGAGATGTTGTTGAAGGGAAAATAACATTCTAAACATATTAGAAACATCTCTTTCATCCAAAATAAAGATCAAACTTCAATTACAAAATGGTGTTCTTCAAGTTATATTCTTCAAGGTTCGAACTGGTTTGATTAATCCTTCATCATATTTCCTTTAAGCTTTCAAGTACTCACCCCATGATCACATATATTGTTTGAGGACAACAATTTTGCATCATGTTAGAAACCTTCTTTTTTTGGTGAATCTTCAAGTTTACTGATAAGTGCTGTATTAGCACTTATTTAGTTCACTTGTTATCATATTTTCTTATTGGTTTGATCCTATTTAAGTAGTTTTTAATGCATTTTCATGTTTTATGTTAGGTAGGATCACAAAGAACAAAAAGAAAGGAAAAATGACGAAAATGATGAATCATGGCAAGCTCGGCAGGAAAATCTACAAATCAAACCAAAAAAAACTTCAAGGACATGTTCAAAGGGCTTCAAATCAATAATGGCATGTGGGAAGAATATTAGAAGCAAAAATTATAGTCAAAAAAGGATTGGGTGAAGTTGGAAATCAAAAACCCGCAAGGATTGTGATCCATAATTTTAGTCAGGGATTGAAGCTAAATTTTTCTATAGAATAAGTTCTAATTTGGGAACAACTATTTCATAAAGAATTGTATATATTTGATTCTTCATTTCAACTCACTTTGAGTCACCAAAATCGGACATCGGGCGAGAAAGTTATGACCAAAACATCAAGTATAGGCGCTGATCAGCAGAGGTTCACTTACGGCCGTAAATGACAAAGTTATGGCCGTAACTTCCAAATTCTGAAAATTTCCAGTAACCCATTTACGGCCATGAATGACAAAGTTACGATCCTAACTTCCCCACAGAGTACTTTCCTTACTGGTTTAGGAGTCTATCTTTGGCATATCTCCATAGGATCTTTAGGGCACGATTTTGGAGGCTTAAAAAGAGAAAATTCACCACAAAAAGGGTGTGAAAAAACTAGGGCAAAAATATAGAACATTCTTGGGAGATTTTGAAGGAGAAGAGCATCAATAATAAAGTGAAGCCATGAATCAACTTGAAGAATCTTCCACAACCATGCTAAGCTAAATTCTCTATTTTGTTCAAAGGGGAAGTTATGTTATTCTCTTACTAGAAACTAGCAACGTGCATCTATTTCCTTATTTCAATTGTCGAATTATTGAGTTTTGAATGTATTATTGAATTTTGTTGATTTATAAATTTGATTTGGCCAATTAAATTGTTGAATCTCTGAATTCATGTATGTGCTAGGTTCAGATCTTTGATCCGTAATTGTCATTAAATCTTTACTTTAGTAGCAAATAAATCTCGTGTAGGTTTATCAATAATTCGACTTTGGTTTACTAATTCGAGCTTGTGAAATTAGTAACCCGATTCAATCTGACTCTTCTCGCTTCACAATAGCCTTGCGTTAAATTCTAAGAGCTTGTTTAGAGTTACCCATTGGTTAGAATTGAAGTAAAGAGCTTGTTTTGATTTAATTTACATAAGAAAGAATTTAGATAATCAGAGCTTGTTGATTACCTAAGATTCATAAATTGAATTAGGAATATAAGTACGTTGCATAGGAAGGTATAACATTAATTGAGAGCATAATCGAACCTGAGAACAAGGTTTCCTCTCATTTCAATTCTTTTACATAACTATTTGTTCTCTTTATGCATCGTTTACATTTAAGAAATTCAAACAACAAAACCACCAATTCTATTCTAATTGATCGAACAACTATTTTTAGTTCACCGTTCCTCGTGGGATTGACCATTATTCTCGCTACTACATTATTAATTAATATTTGGCGAATAAGGAATTATTTATTATTTTGGTGCATTGCGACACACATCATTTACTCTTTCGCTTGATTTGTTCTTCTTCTTCTTCTTCTTCTTCTTCTTCTTCTTCTTCTTCTTCTTCTTCTTCTTCTTCAATTATTCTCAATAATCTCAAACAATATTCAAGAGATGGAGAACGAGTCTGCCATTGCGAAAATCAATATGATACATCAAGAACTTGTAAAACTCAATAGGTTCAATGAGAAAAATTTCACAAGGTGACAAGACAAGTTGGAATTTCTTCTTACCACTTTGAAGATATTTTAAATTTTGGATCTGGATTTGGAACCATTGCCGGAATCAATGCCAAAATGAAGTAAAGGTATAAAGAAAGAAGAGACAAGGGGACAAGTTAATATGTAGGAGACAAATTTTGAATGCTCTCTTCGACCGCTTTTATGACCTCTACACCAACACACCTCATGGAGATTTGGGATAAATTGAAAATTAAATACAAGGTCGAGGAAGAATGTATTAAAAAAAATTTAATTTCTATATACTTGTTAGTAAAAATAAACGTACATAATTATATTCTAATAATATACCTTTTATATGCATAAAATTGGACAAGATTTTGACTTTCCGAAATGAAGTAGAAACCAAAAATTCATGAATATGAATTTGGTTGTGGCAAGAGTTCAACTCTTTGTTCTTAAAACGATAATACCCCGTACGGGTCCTAGCAGTTTTCTAGCATTCGTCTCCCAAGGTACAACGAATACGTCTCACAATAGGATCACTCCAACTTACATTGACTAGTGAAACTTCTTATGTTTTGAACTATCTTTCTATGAAACTTGGCTCAAAATAAATGCTTTTGAAGTGAACATGCATTGATGTGAAAATGCAAGAATGGAAAATGAATGAATGATAAATAACAATGAATAAATTAAAATTCAAGCATATGTGGTCTATATATAGTTGTCGAAAAGTTGTGTCTCAAAAGACACAACCATTCCAAATGACACATCTTTTGAAATTTGTCTCTAATTGAAATAACATACCTTTTGAAAAATAAGAATTTCAAGAGTCACAATATTTCATACGAAAAGACACATCTTTTCATTTAAATAGGTTCTAGAATATTCAATAATATTCTAATAGTTTTCCAACAACGTCATGTTTTTAGACGACTTAATTTCTTATTCACTGACTAACGATTATACTTAAATAATTACATAAAATTAATCAAAATCAATTTTCTATAATTTTTAGTAAAAATACAACGTCCATAACTATATTCTAATAACATACCTTTTATGTGCATAAAATTGGACAAAATTTTGACTTTTCGAAATGAAGTAGAAACAAAAAATGCATGAATATGAATTCGGTCGAGGCAAGAGTTTGACTCTTTGTCATATTGTTGGAATATTCACAAGAGCATAATAAAAGATGATTGTATGCACGAATAATGGATAACCAAATTTACTACCATAATAACAATGCTAAAAGATGGCAATTATGCATCCATACAATTATGTGAACGAGTATTCCTTTGCAAATCTTTAACAACAGAATATAAAATGCACCATTATCGTCTTAAGATTGTTAGTGAAAATAAACGTGCATAATTTTAATCTAATAACATACCTTTTATGTGTATAAAATTGGACAAGATTTTGACTTACCGAAATGAAGTAGAAATAAAAAATGCATGAATATGAATTCGGTCGATGCAAGGGTTCGAATCTTTGTCCTTAAGAAGATAATGTCTCATACGGTTGCTAATGATTTTTTGGCATTAGTCTCCCAAGATACTACGACTACGTCACACAATAGGAGCACTCCAAATTATATAGACCAGCGAAACTTCTTATGTTTTGAACTCTCTTTGTATGAAACCCGACTCAAAATAAATGCACAAAATATTTTTAAGTGAAAATGTATTAACGTGAAAGTGCAAGAATGGAAAATGAATGAATGATAAATAACAATGAATAAATTAAAAATCCAAACATATGGGGTCTATATGTAGTTGTTGGAAACCATTTCAAAATACACATCTTTTGAAATTTGTCTCTAAAGGTGCGTTTGATTGAAAAGATGGAAAATGGGTAGTAAGAAAATATTTTCTAGAGAATTGATTTGTCTGAAAAATATTTTCCTGGGAAAATACATTTGATTGTGTTTGATTGGTTTAAAATGAAAGGTAGAAAATGTGAAATTTTTTAAACTTTTGCTGTTTGATTGAGATTATTTACCTTGAACTTTTAGCATCTGGAGGTAAGAAATTGTGAGAATTGTGAATAATAAAAATAATACTTAATGGGCCTTGCAGAGAATTTCCATGGCTAATCAACCTTTTGAAAGTAAGAAAGGGTTGTGGGGTTGACAGTCCAAATAACACACAACAAAATATCAATAATTGAAAAATCTGAATACGGAACTTTCATCATTACAATAATAAACTATAACTAAACAATGTAGAATTAGGAAACCTGAATTTAATCCAAATGAAAGCAGTTTCTAAGCATATTTCAGAACTCTGATTTTTTGCTTCAACGGTGGAAAAGAAAATCAAACAAAACGAGAAATATTGGGGTTTCGTAAACAAGTGGAATAAATGAGGAAACCATACCTTTTGATGTTCGCGTTACAGTGGTAGGTCGGTAGAGATGATCGGAAAGTTCCTCGTTCAGTAGGAGTTATTTGTGTCGGTGCCAAGTTTGGTGGGGAAGAGGAGAGAAGGAGTGAATTCATTTACCGGGGAATATGTTTTTTCATCTATACCTAGAGAAATTATTTTCCAGCAAATTGATGCAAATGTGATCACATAAGTGAAAGATGGAAAATATTTGGCCATGAAAAATTGGTTAATCAAACACCTCAATAGATGGAAAATGGGTTCAAATTTGCTTGGTTCCTGGCTAAGTTGTGGCAATCAAACAGGGCCTAATTGAAAGGACATGCCTATTGGAAAATAACAATTCCAAGAGTCACAATATTTCATACAAAAAGACACATCTTTTCATTTGAGTAGGTTCTAAAATATTCAATAATATTCTACTAATTTTTCAACAACATCAAATTTTTAGACGACTTAATTTCTCACTCACTGACTAACAATTACACTTAAATAATTACATAAAATTGGTTCTATACAAAGTTCCAACAATACTTTTACTTCAAGTTTTTATAACTTTTCATTGCTAGGACAAATACAGGAGTTATAAATTATTGTCAAAAAAATGAAGCATAGAAGATTGAAATTCTAAAAACCTTCCAAGTTGGCGCGATAATTTCCAAGTTACCATCTTCATGGAAATATTATAAGAATAAGATACTTTGCAGTTTTGAAGATTACTCTTTGGAAGTTATTCAAAAGTATCTTCACATTGAGAAAGAGTCAAGGGCAAGAAATGGGAATGAACATTCCCATGAGGACACTTCTAAAGTCTATGCTGTTGATCAAGCCAACAAATTTAATAAGGATTTCAAGAGAAGGAAATCCTTCAACTCAAACAAAGAAGATAAACAAAGATAAGAAAAATTCAAAGTCTTATGTTATGTGTTTCAAACCAAGATATTATACTTGTGAATACATAAATCGCAAACTACCAAAGCAAGAAGGCAAAGTGACCTTCATTGACACCGAAAAAATTATTGCAACAGTAAGCATTGTAAATGCTGTCAAGGAAGTATGGTGGTATAACACTTGTGTTACCATCCATGTGCACTATAATAGGGCTCTCTTCAAGACCTATCAGGAAGTGGGTGATGAATACATTCGATGAAAAATGAAGTGCAATCCAATGTTGTTAGTAAAGGAAGCGTGGATTTAAATCTCACATTCAGAAAGAAGATTACATTAATTAACATTTTACAAATACCGGATATGAATAAAAGTCTAGTTAGTGGTTTTTTTTATCAGGAAAATCGAGAATTAAGTCTACATATGAGCTTAATAATCTTGTACTTTCTTGTAATGATATATTTATTGGTAAATGCTATCCTAGTGAAGGAATGATCAAACTTTGTACTATTGACAATGATATTAATAAAACTAGCAACTTAAATTATATGCTTGAGTCTATTTCTTCATGGCATGATACAATATGATATGTTGGTCTACTTTAAAAAGAATGATAAAAATCGAAATGATTTCATGTGATAACTTAGAACATAATAAATGTGAATTATGTGTTATTACATCTAAAATGATTAAGAAATATTTTTCATATTGTTGAAATGACTTCTAATTTATTAGGCATGGTTCACTCCAATATATATAAACTCCTGAAATGTTAATTAGAGGAGAGAATAAATATTTTATTACTTGTACAAATGATCATTCTAGGCTTTGTTATATCCACTTGTTGAAACATAAAGATCAATCCTTTAAAATTCTTAGAGGTGAAAGAGGGGGTGAATAATTCTCTAATGATTATATTTATTTTGTGAACAACATGGCATAATACATCAATATAGTGTACCTAGAACACCTTAATCTCAACAAAGTGATTAAGTGAAAGGAAGAATATGACACTAGTTGAGATGGTAAATGATATGCTATTATGCCCATGTTTGGTACCCTTTATTCAAAACCTCATTTTCAATCACATGTTCTATCAATAAAATAATCTACATATAAACACAAAAATATTCTCTACTTTTAACCATACATTCTCCAAAAAATTACTATTAGAAACCATATTATTTGAAGTAATGAGTCTCAAACAAGGGCTAAATGTTAAGTTGTCATTTAACTTGTGAAGTGAAACTGTATTAAGTGTGTGTCACATAGTTAATATAATTCATTCTAAAGACTTAAGGTTTCTCCATATGAATTGTGGAAAGGAAGGAAACTGAACATTTATTATTTTAAGGTGTGGAGTGTCATGCTTATTCCAAAAAGGTTGATCCTAAAGGACCAAGTTGGGTCCTATGAGCCTTGTAGGATATGCTCAAAATAGTAAGGTATCTCGCATATTAAACTTAAAAACCAATGTCATAATTATATCCCGAGATGTAAAGTTCTTCCCAGGATGTTGACATAAATGAACTACATAGAAGCAAAAGATCTTGAAATGATAAAGTACTAGGACCGGACGAAACTGATTCTCAAATTATTTCATTCTATTTGTTTGAAGGAAATGAGAAGAGTGTTCCAAGAACTATTCCATATGTTCATCAAGTAGAAACTGATCTTAAGTTGTATTGAGAAACAATGTCATATAGGGATAACATCTTTTGGAAATATACTATAAAAGATGAAATACATTCAATAATATTTAATAATACTTAAGAAATAGTCGATTTACCACCCGACTCAAGACCAATAAGTTGTAAATATGTATTTAGGAGAAAGAACAGCACGACGCTACTCTTAATACTTTTAAAGACAGGTTAGTAGTAAAAGCGTATCGACAAAATGAAGTAATAAATTATTTGAACAAATATGCACCAGTTGCACAAATAACTTCAATAAGAGTTTTATTTTCTTTAGCATCTATTCATAATTTGCATATACATCAAATGGATGTTACAACAACATTCTTAAATGAGGATCTCACGATGAGGTTTTCATGGAAAAACCAGGAGATTTTGTTCTGCCCCAAAAAATGAGCATAGAGTACGCAAGTTTGTGAAATCCTTATATAGATTAAACAAACACCAAAGAAATGGTATGAAAATTTTGACTTAGGAAATATGTCCATTGGATTCAAACATTAATAGTATTGATAAATACTTATATTTAAAGGTTAGTGATGACCAAATTGTGCTTATATATTTATACTTGGATGACATGTTGATTCAATTGCAATGTATAAAAGAAGTGAAGAGATTTCTACCTTCCACATTTAAAATGAAAGATCTTGGTCAAGTGAATGCAATTTTAGATATCAAAATTACCAAGACTAGTGAGGGTTATGCAATGAGTTAATCAAATTACATTGAGAATGTGATTTACAAATTCAATCACTTGAACATAAAAGTGGTAAGTACCCCATTTTATTCAAGCTTAAAACTTGTTAAGAATAACGGAAGAACAATAGCACAACTTGAATTTGCAAGTGCTATTCAGAGTCTTATGTATGTAATCAATTGCGTAAGGTCCAACATAGCATTTTCAATTAGTAGACTTGGTAGGTTTACTAGAAATTCAAGTAAAATAACATTGGAAGGTTATCGGTAGGGTTCTTGGCTATTTGAAAAAAAATAAAGTACATAAGTTTCCAATATTCTAATTTTTCAAAAATCCTAGAAGGACTCATCGATGTTTGTTGGATATCAAGTGCATGTGAGAATATATCAACCCCAGATTGGGTATTCTCTTGGATGATATGTAATTTCTTGGAAATCCAAGAAACAAATACATATTACACACTCAGCTATGGAATTTGAATTTGTAGCATTAGCTAAAATTGGAAAAGAGGATGAATGACTTAGGATTTACTGCATGAAATGTCATTGGGAGAGGAGAATAGTTTTTCAATATCTATCTTGCGTGATAATTAAGTCATTTTAGCAAAAGCATACAATGAAATGTATAATGGTAAGTATAGACATACGAGTCTAAGATATTATTATGTGAGAAAGTTAACTAAATATGAAATATTTCACTCACTTACATGGAAACAAATGAAAACTTGTATGATCCGCATATTAAACCACTTATAAGGGAATTAATACGGACAATAACTAGTAGGACGGCGTTGAAAATCTGTAATTAGTTTGTCAATGATGGCAACCCTACATGACTACACTAACAAGCATATCTCGGTTTCAAAGGGTAGCAGTAAGTCATTCGATAAGTGGGTTGTTTCAGTACTTACTTTTCAATTAAACCCTATCCTAGGTTGTAAGTTCTAGTTGTCACGATAAGAGGGTTGAGTCTCTATGACTCTTAACAAAGCTCAAATCATTAGAACTATATCTCTAAAAGATATAAAGATACTGCAAGAACTTTACCTATATGAACTTCAAAGTGGTACGCCTCAATAGAAAGTTGGAGTTTCTTAAAAATTCACGAATAGAAGTAGCGCAAGGCCAAAAGAGCGCTAAACAAGATTGAGTTGAACTTGGAAAACATGGTTCTTGTGTGTGTGACTTCATCGACATCATCACTATGAATTACAGGTTCAAAGTTATCATGCTACTTGAGATTTCAATGTGACTTTGTGTAATTTATAGTAATGTTGGATTCAAATCGAAAGATATCAACACTTTATGAACGAGTGTCATTAAATTGAGTTTGAACTTATTATATGTTTGAAAAAGTAGAGAATTGTTGTAATTGTTCAAAGCATATGATAGAAGAAAAGGAGGGTCCAGTTCACACCGGATCAAAATGAGGCTGCATAAAAATGCAACTAGGAATAGTTCACAAAAATTCAACTGGGCAACCACCAGCTTTATAGCCAGGGGAGACCCGGCCCATTCAAGTAATCAAAAAAACGAGCATCTTTAAGTTTAAGGGGAATGGAATGTCGACCACAGGGTGAGAGAATCTTATAATACGAGGGCAAGTTACTGGAAATGTCATTAAACTTAGTCATTTTGATCAACATGGCTGTAAGTGGACTGGGTTTATGTGTTTAAACTGACTACGACCAAGGCTACTTCAACCAAAATAAGGGCGACCCCTATTCAAACCGAAAGAAGTACCTCACCTCACTTACGAAGAAGTAGTTGGAGCTGGGCTCCGAACTATGAGAGTTTGCTTTTGTTTTATCTTTCTAAGAGCGGTCTAATCAAATAAGGGATCAGACCACTCTTGGTGTTCGAACTAGTCATTAATGGTCGGCTTAATTAGTAGCCTTTTGGTATGTGTTGTTACACTTTCATTTTTAGTCTCTCATCTTCTCTAGAGAAGCAAAACTCAAGCGGATAGAACAAATGGTCCAACTACATAACTTTTTCGTTTTAATTACTTCCATTGTCATGCCTCGTGGCACGATAGCACCCGTACTATTGAAATGGTTCGCCAGTAGAGATGTTCCCACAGGTTCCCCTTTTTCCAGTGGTACTATAATTCCTATTCCTATCCTTTCATTCCCTCTTTTGGTCTATCTACATTCCAGGAAATTCATACGCTCCACAGACAGGGCAAAAAGTGATGTCTTGGTCAGAGCAAGAAGTTCTATTCTATTCGCGTTCTTCATTTCCTTTTTCTCGAATCCAAGGGGGAATGATCATATTTAGAATCTTTCTGCGGTGTGCTATGTTTACTATTCTTTCGTACTTTCTTCCTTTTACCACGCAGTAGGTCAGCGAAGCGTGAGCGGGCTCGAAGAAGGAAAGGCCAAACACTTCGGCCTAACGGGAATGAGCAACGACGAAATGACAAGATGAGGTGCCCCGAAAGAACGGTCAAAGCTTTTCAACCTGTAGCTTTCCCCGTTCCCCCCTTCGTCGGGTGGTGCTTGTGTGGGGGATGTGCCACCAGGAATCGAGCTTAAAGCTCTCACCTTACCAACGAGCCGACAGCTGATGATTGTTGGTCACGACTACTACCAAAAATCTCTAATGAAGATGAATATTTCACATGGAGGAGTGTGCATCTTTATGTTGGGTGTTCTTCTATCTTGTGACCCGACGACTTATGTACAACCTGTGGCCCACACCTCCTATTTGTTCAGGGCAGGCGACATGAACTCTGATTCGATCCGGGTATTCAATCCTGCCACTGAGATGCTCAGTTGACTCCTTAACCTTGATAGGAAAATGGCTTATTCAATAATTCGAGCATAAGGGTAAGGAACTTTGGATGAACTAATGCAAATGGGTGTAAGTTTCACTGCTCGAAAACACCCAGTGCTGACCACACTGAGAGACATGAAAGTGCAGGTAACTCTAGTTGGTGAAGTGGCGTTAAGCATCCCTAGCGGTACGAACAAAGAGGTTGTGATGATATCATCTACGTTCGTGTTGCTCCTCGTGGAGTAGATCCCGCATCCAACCAAGTCTTTGATCAGGGAACGGGAGAATTCCCACTACTGTTGGCAGGCCAGCCGGGCCGTGAGCGCGGTGGGAACGGGCTTCCCAAAAATTCTGCCAGGCCGGGGTTAGCATAGTAGAATGAAGGGGACGACCCTAATGTTGTGTTGGAAAATCCAACTTCTTGGGTTTCGAGCGGAGAAAAGCGGATGTGGGGACTCGGGTCGGGGTGCAGTGTAACTAAGAGAGCCATTCTATTTAGGGCGAGACAAAATGGGCCGGCACAGGCGGTCTGGTGTACTAGCTGATTGGTCAGACGACGACTAATTCTTAGATTATTATTAGCTACCTATCCCGAAATGGAATGGGATGGAATAGAAAGAACGTGAAGCTCTAGCGCTACTGGGTCGATTTTTTTTGTAGGAGATAAGCTTATGAAGAAGCAAGCTATCCCCGCCCCGACTGGCAGCTACTAGCTTTCCCCATCTCTCTTAAACTTCGCCCGGTCTTCGGGCCGAGCTGTATGAGGCAGAAACTCATCCCACATACTGTTTGGAGGCCGAGCCCCACCCCAGTAATTAGGGTGCGACTTAGGTCAACTAACACAAAGAAGATACAGTTCACTCAACAATTTCCTTTAGGTTCCGAACTCCATATGGGGAAGGAGCGTTGTTGTTTGTGAGGTCTCGATCATTTACATGGACCCACTTTTCATTCCATTTGTGGGAATTTGATGATCTATGAACCGAATGATCGGCTCATGTTTGAGCATGATGAATCACTTTGTGCCGACCTGTTGCTAATCAAATTTCTGGTCTCATATGAGAATGGAAAACTAGAGCATTTTCTGTATCGATGGATGAAGAATCTTGAACATAATAATTTCTGGTTGACCATGTTCCCAGAAAAAAGATACTTTCAAGAAAGGATGAGCACGACTGAAGTGGCAATACATACAAATCTATTTACGGATCTATATGCTTCGACTGGAACTGGAAGTTCCAGAATAGGCGGCTTGTATACCACCTTAATGAAATTGCCTTTTATTTTTTTTATTCGGATCGAATTTATGTTGGCTTCATTGGGAGGCTCACGTAGTTTGTTACGTCAGCTCCAAAAGGATAAGTTGCGTTAGAATTGATAAAGTTCCATGGAGTTCATAATTGCATAAAAGAAGTTAAAGTAGTGGCTATGGCACGTTGAGGCACTTCTTTGACGATCCCTGTATGCCCGGCCTTTCGGCCCGCTCTGAAGAATTCATGGGTCGACAGACGAGCAAGACAAAATGGGCCGACACTACTAATCAAGCCCAGTTCTTGCCGATAGGCGCTTTTAGATTTCTTCCAAGCCTTGCCTTATATAATAGTTGTGGCCATGGCCCGAAGGAGCCTTTAGCACTTGTACAATGCTCAAGTCAAGACTCCTTCCCACTCGTTTCCCAGAGGTGATGGTTGGAGTCCAGCTCGTGACAAAGGGCTACCTTCTCTTTTAAGAGAATCTCGATATCCTCACTAAACACAAAAAAATTGGAAATTGAAAGCCGCTTCACATCACAAGTGAGGAATGGTTTTTAGCCAATGGTGGCCGGTTTTCAAAAAGCACCTTTGGGCGATTGTTTTTCTATCCTCTCTCTCTCACTAGAAGAAAGATAGCCACTATTATTATGTTATGCAATAATGATATAATTATTTTTTCATGGTAAGAAAAAGGTGGACAAGACCACAGACGGGTAGTTCAAATCAAATTGTTTGAATGTGGCAGCCTGAAGATGAACAACATTTGGCCGATTTAAGGAAAACTTTTGAACGAATGCGACAACATGCTTTGAAAATGAAAATCCATTGAATCGGAGCTGAGAGTTTTTTAAGGTTTCTTGTGCACCACCGAGGTATTGAGATAGACAAGAACAAAGCACGAGAAATTACTGAAGCTCTTCCGCTAAAAAAAAAGGAACTGGAGAGGCCAGATTCCATTTTTTAGCCGATTTATCTCAAATCTTGCAGGAAAACTTCAACCATGGTCTCCCTGCTGTGAAACTAAAGGACTCAGAAGAGTTCGTGTAGGAGGAAGTTCACTAGAAAGAATTCGATAAAATTAAGAAATACCGGACAAATAGAGCAGTTTTGATACCACCAAGGGATGGAAAGCCCTTGATATTTTACATATCAGAAGCTGCCTAGCTGGCCTCAACTGCAGTTGATGGCATTTTCCACAGCTGGGCGGTCGCTTCTAAACATATTAGGAACATCTCTTTTCAGCCAAAACAGAGACTTCAATTACAAAATAATGTTCGCCAAGTTGTATACACAAGTATCAAATTGCTTGATTTGAACTTGTTTGAAAGGTTTGATTACCATTCATCAAATTTGCCTTTAAGCCACCATGTAATCACCTTAGTGACGACAAATATTGTTTGAGGACAATGAATTTACATCAAGTTTGAACCTTCTTTTTTGGTGAATCTTCAATTTTACTTACTCGTTTGATTTGTTCTTCATTTTCTCCTCCAATTTTCTCAAAGTTTGTTAGTTTTTTATTGTGCTAATTTTGAAAAAAACCACATGAAACCGATTTAGTGTAATTTATACGTATAGAAAAGAAGGGTGTTCAAAGTACATATATTATGTTTTATTGATGCGAAATCAAAATATAAATTAGACAAATATATATATATATATATATATATATAGGGCCCCTGTAAGCAACAGCCCATTTGCCTCTTCCTCAAACCAGGAAGAATTAATTCAGATCCCACTATCTTGTTCAGCTACAATAAGATCTATGTTGTGCACCCTACGTTTGAGTTCTATCTTTGAAACCATTCTTAGAGAATTGGGGTTCCATACCAAAACGTTAACCTATTGTTTGGAGTAACACGATCTCTTATAAGTTCATTGTCTATTTCATATTTAATCAATGTGAGACTTTTTTCGCACTTTTCAACACCACTTACATTACAAAAATGTAAAATATGCAAATAATAAAATAATTATATCAGGAAGTAAAGAAAGATATAAATGGAAAAGCTTATGGCTTCTAAAATTATTTTGAATATGATTTGATTCAGTCCACATTTTTAAAATTCCAAGCATCCGATACAACTTTCAACCTCCTAAATTAGCACACAAAGCGCCTCAAAATTTGTGCAAATCTCAAACTAATCACAAAATATAACTCTAAAATATCCACGAAATTACAAATACCGTCATCCCCTATAGAAGAAATAATTTTGTAGGACATAGTTAGACGCACAAATGGTATGACCATTTACTCAAATCATGAAATATTGAATTTTGAATCACTCAAATCACGTCAATTTAGATACTGAGTGGTGTATGTTCACCTACTATGTATCTCTTTCCTACCTACATAATGTTCGAGATTTCTTAATTCATCATTTAGATGTCGTAATTTTAGTAAAAACCAAACTAGCTTATCAATGGGATGGTCCAAACTTGAGTTCATCCAAATACGAGCTTGCTGCCATACCTTTGGTAAAAAAATACTTCCCTGCTATAAAATATATATGTGAATGACCATTATACCTCTGTAAATTTTACATATTAAGATTGTGTCATTGTCACCTCTATAATAAATAGGGGCTGAAACTCATTCATTTGACACACATCTAAAGATAATGATTTCTCTCATTTCACTCCATCTCTCTATTCTCTCTAGTATAGTTTTAGTAATTTTATAACACATTATCAGCACGAGTCTCTAGCAAATTGAGTAATATGACAGGAGTATTCTCTACAGTTGCATCTAAATGATGATGCTCTATATCAGAAACCTGACTATTATTAATCAACATTTCTTTTTCCACATATAATATTTTTTGCATTATAAAATAACTTATATCTCGTAGATCTGAAAAATCAATTCCAAATTTATAGAAAAATTGGAGAAATTGTATAACCCAAAACTTTCAAAGCAGATCTACGCCAAACTGTACATCCAATAGACGATCGGAGACCAGATCTGGAATCACGACGATGAGACGACCCTCAGACGACAGCACGTGTCACTGTTCAACATACCACCGCGGCGGCACATGACTCCTACACGTGGACGTCAACTCGGCGTGCGTGCGACGGTCTCAAAAGATAGTTTGTTCTGCGTGACATTCCAGGTTTTTCTATGGTCTTACATATCTGTTTGGTGCAGTTTTGGATATTTTCAGGTGGTTGAACATGGTGGTCTCTTAAAAACTATTTTTGGAGCACTTCCAACGGGATTTTGAACTTCGGACCAAAAGTAACTTTGTTCTAAATTAAATTTCAAACCCATTGACGATTTCAATTTATTCATATGAGTAATATATTAAAATATGGACAATTTTGTCCTTAATAATACGTTAAAGTATATTAATCGTGACTTAACGTATTTGATCAATCGTGATTACTGATCTTATGATAAGTGTTAACATAATATATATTCTCAATTATTTAGCACTATTATGTGATCAATAAGATAAATTAAAAAGTTTAAACAAGGTAAAAGTAGAATAATTATTACCATGCCTTGATGTATTGAGTTATTATAGTATTTGATCAATCGTGATTACTGATCTTATGACAAGTGTTAACAGAATATATATATTCTCAATTATTTAGCACTACTATGTGATGAATAAGATAAATTAAAAGGCTTAAATAAGGTAAAAGTAAAATAATTATTACCATGTCGTGATGTATTGAGTTATTATAGATTGGATTTATATATTGACCAAATATGACTCATTATCGTAATGAATTGGACTATTATGAATATCTTAACTGGATTTGACTCAATTACGAAAGGTAATTATTTTATTATGTCGACACAGGTATGGTTGGTTTTATCGATTTTAAATATACATATTATGTTAGCACATATGTGGTTGTTTTATCAGTTTTAAATACATATATGACGTTACCACCTATATGGTTGGTTCTACTGATTTTAAATATTTTTGCTCTTATAAATTTGATATTATTGTTATTCGATATTTCAAAAAATGGTACTAGAAGTTACCATTACCAAAAGTTAGATAATATTTTTTAAAATGGTATCAGAAGTTACGATTACCAAAAGTTATTGGATGTTGATGAAATTTTTTTATCAAATAGTACCAGTTACCATTATCAGTAGTGAAAATTTAAAGTTGTCTAAATTTTATGTTTATCGATCAGACTGTCACAGATATGTCTGAACAGTAACAAATTAACAAAGAATCGTTAGGGTTTGTTTAGCGCAATACCAGATGAATTTAGCTAATGTAGATTCGTCTCGTTTGTAAAATGTAAATAGACTGTGTAAACAATGCAGAATTTTAAGTAGAGACGAACACGATAATTGAGCTTACATGGGAAAACCCTAACAGGGAAAACCCACGGCCCACATCCTGCAAACAAAAATCAATCACTATTTAAGAAAAGAGTTTATACAGATCAATCTAAACTATAGGATAAATCTACGCATAGACTTATCAAACATCCAAGAAATATATCACTCCCTGATCCTTCTATGGCATGTAATATGAGCTGGCGTCCCACCACTGTCAGTAGCTTTATTTGAATCTGCAACACTTTTTTAGCAACCACGAACTCCCGTTCGAATATGATTCAAACCTCCCGTTTGATCTTCACGCTGAAATTCTTTTCTTCTCTAAGCAATTGATTCCTCCTCCCGGAGTACCGAAGTCACAACACAATTGGAGCCTTGAATATTAGTGCACCACACAAAAATAGGCTTCCAGACTTCTTGAAGAAAATGTCTCGTTTTCTTCAATATAAATACAATTGGATTGCTTGACCATCAAGAATCCATATTACATTCAATCTTGATTTCCTGCAATAAAATCAAGAATAAGATAATTAGGAATAATGGTAAGATAATCATAAATCTTTACCATAAGTGATGATAAGGTAAGATATTCTCAATCGATTAAGGAATAAAAGATCTTACCAAATGAACTGATAAACTTGACTTACCAAGAGTCAAGATACTCGGCCATATCAACAAGATCTTACCATAACTAAGATAAACATGAATGCCAAGAAACAAGAAATTCGGCCATATCATAATTAAGAATAAATCATCAAGACTTGATTCTAATCATAAAAGATCAATATTTCTTGACTCAAATATATCACAAGATTTCGAGATCAACATATCAATACTTCTTGATTCAAATCACAAGATTTCGAGATCATGATCCTACAAGTTCAATATTTCTTGATTTATTATTATCTCTAAAAAGAAAATGATTAGCACAAAATAGGAGATATTATTTTTATCAAGAAATATTTGCATAATTTATTTAAACTTAATAAAATACTAAATACGCGTATTTAGTAATTAAATTAAGTTTTCTTAAATTACACACTTGTGGAAAAATAGGAAATGCCAACAATATTAAGTTAACAATCTCCCCTTTGGCTTTTTCTATTTTTCCGAAACCAATCATCTTTTCACAATCACAAGAAATCATTAAGATCCTCCTATCAAAAATCTCCCACTCAAGTTATGCATCATAACAATCAACAAATGAATGTAAAGGGTATCAACACATAGAGAACATTATGATCAATATAAAACCAAAAAGATGATAATGAAATTTACTCCCCCTTTTCGGAATAAAGAGGAGAAGCCATTAGTCTCATAGAACCTGCACGTAAAAAACTCAAACATAGACTAAAGTTTTAAAGCAAAACACAAGAACAATTGTTTTAAAGCAAAACACAAGAACATTGTTTCAAAATCATTGAAAATGATCAGATGGAGATTAGTCTTTGGTCTTTTTTTGCTTCTTTGAGCCAGGGAACTTCTTGGCTGCAACATTTCTCTTTTCTTTGGCTTCCACTGGAGCCACATCTTTTGAAGAACCACCAAGCAACTGAACTAATGGGTCTTCAAGTCGTTTGACACACACCCTGAGGTCAAATATGTCTGCCTTCAACCCAAAAATCTCCGTTTCTAGCTGGCCAATCCTGGAATCCTCACCAGCTGAATCCTGTCTTCCAGCAATCTCATCCAAAACCTGTTTCCTATGAGAGGTCTGTACCTCAAGAGTTTTTCTGCATCTGACCCTGTTTAGCACTTTGGGAGTGATCACCAGATCATCCCCTAGCATCCGGACACCCTGATAACGAAGAAATTGTGAAATAATCCAAGGATAGACCAACAAATAGGTATTACCTTGTCGAGGACCACTCCCTGAAACCCTACCAACAATTGAGTTCCAAATACAGGTAGCAAGGTCAATGTTCCGTTTAGTGCCAAGAAGAAACAAGGTTCTAGCAGACTCTCTCTTAAAACTTGAATCATGGATGAGTTGGTCAAAATTTGCCTTCACATTTTTATGAAGAATTTGGTATTTCTTGGACATCTCTAACCTAGGTAATTGTTTTAACCATTTCACTGGCCACGTAACCTTTTTCCCTGACAACTTCGTCGCAATTTCATCGTTTGTGGCTTCCATTGACTCATCTTCATCAGCCACATCATCATTCAGCCCTAACCACTTTCTAAGTTCTTTTGCAGAAATCTTAATCAATTGTCCTCTAACAAATAAGGAAGTGGTAAACATGCATTTTTTGGAGTTAAAGTCAATAGGGATATTGGCATAAAACTCTTTAACCAAGGTCACATTGATCTCCCCCTTACATTCAATCAATTTTTTCAACCCAAAGTGAGACACTATTTCATCTACCTCAAAATCATCAAACTCTTCTATAACCACCCTAGATTCATAATGCATTCATTTCCCCTATAACCACCCTAGATTCATAATGCATTCGTTTCCCCAACATATGCTTTTGGAAATCAGAATATGCCTCAGACGACAAAAATTTAAAATTAAACGGAGTGAACATACCTCTTGCCGTCTACATAGGGGTGCAGATGAATAAAGAAGTGTAAAATTTGGATCTCTCTGGATCCACAGACTTTTTCTTCTGCAAACTTATTGTGGCTTCTTCTACCTTCTTCTTTCCCTTTTTGTATGGGATAACAGTTTCTTTCTCAGTCTCCTCTGCTGATTGCTTAGATTTTTCTGAGTCCTCAAATACCTCTGTTTCTTCTGGTTGTTCTTCACCCTCAGACTCTTCTGCTTCCTTATCTTCCTCCTCAGTTTTTTCATCCTCGCCAGACACTTCCTGCTCTTCTGATTTTTCTTTTTCATTACCAGATTCGATTTCACTAGATTCATTGGTACCTTCTTCTTTATCAATTTTCACATCTTTTGCACTTCTCATGGTTGCAAGTTTTCTTGCTCCCTGCAATTCACTGCGAATGTCCAAGGGGGAAATCTTACTTTGGTCAAGATTACCTGATATGGGTGCCAAGTTTATACCCATGGTATGTGGAATGATTGGGTTGCCATGGCTTAATTGGGCCATGAGAAGAGCGGGTGTTGGAGTGGTACCGGATGTAGAGAGCGAAGTCGAGGTAGGGTTGGTGCTGGAGGTAGGTACCGTCACAATGGCGCCGACGCTTGGAGCTCCCATCTCTGATGGGTTTGGTCGAGACTATTCTACATTGGCACTGCCTCCTCTAGTGACTCTCCTACTTCCAGATTGCTTGCTTCTGGCTATACTCAGAATGAGTGTCGAATTTGTGAGGGTAAAGGAAGAAGGAAGTTAGGGTTTTTTTATGAGAGGAGATTTAGGATTTTTGGGATGTGAGGTTTATGGAGAAGTGTGAGGGTTTTTATGTTAAGAGGGACTCAATTACAAAAGGAATTAGAGTTCAATATGGTAACTTCGAAAATCTTGAGAGTCATAATTCCCGCCAACTTCTTTCCTCCAAAAACTAGGATAAATATGGAAACAAAATATGTTAAGAATTAGGAAACAAGTAAATTATCAAACTTGGGCCCCACAATCAACTGACTTGTTTTGCAAGATTTGCACATATTAGCCCATGATATACTACCTTAAAAAATAAAGATTTCCAGAATAATATCTAAAATACGTGAAGAAGGTAAAATCTAAATGCTTCTGGATACCTGAGACATGTCCGAGCACTGTTGGTAATTGTTGCGACATATACATCTGGCAATATACAGTCCACCACGTACATGATTAAGTTGATTAATGTGCGTGTGTGATTCGAGCAATCCTTTGTCATCCACATACTATCAAAAATCATATTATTGCCCTGACTTATTGATTTGTCACTGTCGTGCACAATAAGACCTATCAATATCTATATAAGGAGCCTTTTCTCAAATCCAGCTTGTCGACTTTTTCAATATTACGGCATTGTCTTTTGGAGGTGGAAACAGCTTCACACAATCCCCAGAAGTTGTCTTGCAAGATGTTCCCCATTAGATTAGAAGAAGGGTATGAACTTGGATTGGTATATTCACAGAATCCCCAGAAGTTATCTTACTAGATTTTTCCCTTTCTTCTATGATATTTCCACATTTACCTCAAATTATTGTATTTTGAAGCTAAAGGGTATGAACTTGGCTTGGATAGACAGCCTTCTTTTCCACTATCCCTGCCCTTGGATAATAAGAAAAATGCGTGCAAGGCTAAAAGCAAGATTCAGATCATAGGTCTACACACAGAATAAGAAATCTCATCCAGTAGCAAACCATATGACTTAGACAACAGTGACTTATCCTTAGGATTATCCGGGTTTGAGTACTAGTTAGATTCATCCGGAGACATGTTGATTGCCATCCTCCAGACGTATCTGTATCGCTATCAGCCACAAGCACTCAGATACATCTGCAAGCAAAAACATGATCTACTTAGTGTAAGATTGGAATAAGTTAACCTAAATGCATGCAAAAAAAATGCGTTTTTTTTTAAATATGCATGTCCTATTCAGGAGGAGGTGATACTCCAATTTGTTTCCTAAGGCTTTCAAATTTGACAGTATCGAGGGCCTTAGTGTACAAATCTGCCAGCTGTAGATCAGTCTGTATATGCTCCAGATTGATAATCTTTTGTTCCACTAATTCTCTGATGAAGTGGTGTCTGATGTCAATGTATTTTGTTCTGGAGTGCTGGACAGGGGTTTTTGAGATATTAATGGCACTGGTGTTGCCACAATACATAGTAGCTTGTTCTGTAGAAATCCCATAGTCTTCCAACATTTGTTTCATCCAAAAGAGTTGTGTACAGCCACTGCCAGCTGCAATATACTCCACTTCGGCTGTGGAAAAGGACACTAAATTTTGTTTTCTACTTAGCCATGTCACCAAGTTGTTTCTAATGTAAAAAAATCCTTCGGGTGTACTCTTTCGATCATCCACATTCCCAGCCCAGTCTGCATCTGAAAAACCTGCAAGATGGGCAGTGGTATCTCTTGTAAACCAAATTCCATAACTCAATGTACCACTTACACATCTGATGATTCTTTTTACAACGGCAACATGAGACTCCTTAGGTTTGGCCTGATATCTTGCACAAACTCCAACACTGAAGGATATATCTAGCCTACTGGCAGTAAGGTACGGAAGACTTCCAACCATGCTTCTATAGAGAGATGAATCTACATCCTTGCCACTGTCATCATTTGAAAGTTTTAGAGTAGTTGCCATGGGAGTTCTCATCGCCTTTGCATCTTCAAGTCCAAATTTCTTTACCAGATTTTTAACATATTTTGCTTGGGATATGAATATACCAGAGTCATCCTGTTGTACCTGCAAACCAAGAAAAAATGTTAGTTCACCGACCATACTCATTTCAAATTCTCTTTTCATCGTATTTATAAATTCATCAATTTTGAACTTAAATGTAGACCTAAATACAATGTCATCAACATATATTTGAGCTAGAGTTAGTCCAGGATTCAGATGCTTAATGAAAAGAGTTTTATCAGTTCCTCCCCTTTTGTATCCTTTGCTTAGCAAGAATGATGTGAGCCTTCTATACCAAGCTCTAGGGGCTTGTTTCAATCCATATAACGCCTTTTTGAGTCTGAAGACATAGTTTGGGTGTGATGGATCTGTGAAACCTTGGGACTGCTCCACATAAGCTTCCTCATTGAGTACACCATTTATGAACGCACTTTTGACATCCATCTAGTATAGTCTGAAGTTGATGTAGTAAGACACAGCTAGCAAAAGCCTGATCGATTCCATTCTGGCTACCGGAGCAAATATTTCATCAAAGTCTATCCCTTCAATCTGGGTATAGCCTTGATGATGAGATCCTAATCGGGGAATCTCGTCGAACAACGCAGAATAACGAAATTAAAACTTAGGAAAGATCTAAATAAGATTTAAACACGAAAATAAACAAGAACACAAGAATTAAAATACTGGAAAGATAAAATTGACAATAGGACCTTGACCCAAGATTCAAGATGCGAAGATTGGCGATGCGAAATCGAGATCCAAGGTTTTCGAAACACCACAAGGACTTGTCAATTTCCTTGATAAGATTCTAATTGGAAACGCCACAAATATTCTTGCGAATATTTGGTAAGTTCAACGCCACAAATATTTTCACAATATTTGATAAGTTGGATTTGTTCTCGAAGAACACCAAAGTGACTCCTCAACCTTTCAATTGGAGAAAACTCTCTCAACTCAAATTTAATATTCTCAAAATAAACTGTTTTTTACAATCATGAAAAAGGAATATAAATAAGCAAAATAACCTAGCCGCTAATTTACTCAAAATAGAATTCTAATTAAACTAGAACACTAAATTAGGAAAATAATCTAAAAACTAAAAGGAAATAAAATAATTGGAAAATTCCCGCAAAAATCTGGCGCTGCTCAATTGCGACCGTGAAGAACTCTTTTACGGCTGTAAAGGCCTCTCTGATCCAAAATTTTTTTATTAGTTACGGCCGTGACGAATCTCTTACGGCCGTGAAATGCCCCTTCTTGAATGTTACGACTGTAACTTCCAGGCTTACGGTCGTAAGCCTCGTTCTGCTGGAATTCATCATTTTTCTTCAATAATTGGCTACGGTCGTGAATAAATGGGTTACGGCCGTGAAGGTCCTCCATTACGGCTGTAATGGTTTTTCTGCCCAAATAACTTCATTTTCTCGACTCGACTTGATCGTCCCTCTTCTCGGCTCGACCCTAACATGGAACTTGCTCGGTTTTGCTCGTAGATCACTGTCATATTGCCGATGGCTCGACTTCGCCCTTCGACGCCTGGTCCGGATCATATCATACTCCCTCTCTTGAAAAGGATTCGACCTCGAATCCATTTTTTGTCGGATTTTCAAACTCCTCCTATTTTCCTGGGCTCGATGATCATTTTTAAGCTTCGTGCGATCTTTTAGACTTGTGGGCTGCTCATTTTTGCCAACAAGTTTTTTTCCTGTTTTAAGCTCATGGTTTGACTTCGGTACCTGTAAAATAAATTTTAAAGAACTGGGTAGGGGTGTGTTAGCGTGAGTAAGTGCAAATAGACTCATTTTTGTGGTAGACTCTCTTTTCTTTTGCTTTTTGCACTCAATCTCTCCTTTTTCTGATTTTTGAACATCAACCCTCTTTTCTTTATTTTTCACCCCCTCTCCTTTTTCCGAGGTCGTGGCATCAACTCTCTTTTCTTTAATTTTCACTCCCTCTCATTTTGTTGAGGTCGTGGCCTCAACTCTCTTATTTTTCCCCTCAAACTCACTTTTCACTTTCAATTGATCTTTCAGGGTTTCAGTTGGAGATAGTGGCATTAGAGTAAACTTTTTTCCCCTTTTACCAGGCTGTATCTATTCCTATACCCATCATGTAGCACAACCCTTTCATGTTGCCAAAGTCTCCCCAACAGTATGTGACTAATTTGCATTGGCACCACGTCACAAATTACCTCGTCAGTATATCCACCAAAAGAAAAAGTCACCAAGGCCTGTCTCTTCACCTTAACTTCTCCCGACTCAGTCAACCATTGAAATTTATAATGTGTTGGATGTTTCATTAAAGGTAAGCTTAATTTTTCCACCAACATTGTAATAACTACATTAGTACAACTTCCCCCGTCAATCACCAAGCTACAAACTTTTTCATCCACTAAGCATCTAGTGCGAAAAATATTATCCCTTTGTCCATCCACATTTTCCAAAACATTCTCCTTACGCTTAACGCTAAGAGCATGCCTATCAATAATTGACTCATCCACCACAACACTTTTAGCCCCTTCACTATCACACATAACCTTCTTACGTGGACAATCAAGTGCAATGTGATCCCGTTCCAAACATTTAAAGCACTTAACATTTTTATCCTTAAGAGGGTTGGAATCAGAATTATTTTTACCTTTGGTTCTCGGTTCCTCCCTCCTTTTGTGAACATGATCACTACTCTCCCGTTTTGATGTCTCTTTTCGCTTCAATGGCCTTTCATCCATCACATCTCCGTACCTAGCATGACATTCACGCCTACTACTCCTCCTAACCATAGAGTCCGCCCGCGATTGCTCCTTTTTCAATTGGGAAATCATCGCATCTCTTTTATCCATCCTAGCCATTACCTTCTTAAAGTTTGCCTGCATCTCTGCCAATAATTCAACACCCTGCTCCAATATCCTATCCCCTCTTTCGGGCCATTTGTTGTCACCCATTGATGAAGATCTCTCCCCGCGAGTCATGGTTTATGACAAGAAGAAGAAATAAAATTCCTCACAAATCTTTATCACTCGTGTATAACTCTTTTTCCCTCTCGAGAACTCCGATAATCAATCCAAGAACTCTTTTTCATGGTAGATAAACAAGACACGAATAAGAACAAATTGAAGAATTGAGGAAATTTGGAATATGAAAAAAATGAATTTTTTTATTTTTTTTTATTATTATCTTCTGCCAGAGAATTGGACTACGAGTATGGCAGAAAAAAGGAACTGGACTTGGATGAAAAACGAACATGAAAAACACTTTTGAATTTTTGGGACTGACTCTTATGGATCAAATTGAAAAAATTTATAACTGGCATGAAGAACAAGAAAATCAAGAAAAATAAGAAAATATCAAGAATACCAAGAACTGAATCCAGATCCAAGCTCTGATACCAGATGATGAGATCCTAATCAGGGAATCTCGTCGAACAACGCGGAATAACGAAATTAAAACCTAGGAAAGATCTAGATCAGATTTAAACACGAAAATAAACAAGAACACAAGAATTAAAATACTGGAAATATAAAATTGACGATAGGACCTTGACCCAAGATTCACGACGCGAAAATTGGCGATGCGAAATCGAGATCCAAGGTTTTCGAAACACCACAAAGACTTGTCAATTTCCTTGATAAGATTCTAATTGGAAACCCCACAAATATTCTCGCAAATATTTGATAAATTGGATTTGTTCTCGAAGAACACAAAAGGGACTCCTCAACCTTTCAATTGGAGAAAACTCTCTCAACTTAAATTTAATATTCTCAAACTAAACTGTTTTTTACAATCATGAAAAAGGAATATAAATAAGCAAAATAACCTAGCCGCTAATTTACTCAAAATAGAATTCTAATTAAATTAGAACACTAAATTAGGAAAATAACCTAAAAATCAAAAGGAAATAAAATAATTGGAAAATTCCCGCAAAAATCTGGCGCTGCTCAATTACAGTCGTGAAGAACTCTTTTATGACCGTAAAGGCCTCTCTGATCCAAAATTGTTTTATTAGTTACGGTCGTGACGAATCTCTTATGGCCGTGAAATGTCCCTTCTTGAATGTTACGGTCGTAACTTCCAGGCTTACGGCCATAAGCCTCGTTCTGTTGGAATTCATCATTTTTCTTCAATAATTGGTTACGACCGTGATAGTAAGATTTACGATCGTGAATAAATGGGTTACGGCCGTGAAGGTCCTCCATTACGGCCGTAATGGCTTTTCTGCCCAAATAACTTCATTTTCTCGACTTGGCTTGATCCGTCCCTCTTCTCGGCTCGACCCTAACATGGAACTTGCTCCGTTTTGCACGTAGATCACTGTCATATTTTCGATGGCTCGACTTCACCCTTCGACGCCTGGTCCGGATCATATCACTTGAGCAACAGGTCTGACTTTATTTCTAACCACATTTCCTTGTTCATTTGATTTGTACTTGAAGATCCATTTGATTCCAATTACATTACCTTCTTTAGGACGTGGTACCAATTCCCAGACATTGTTTCTTTCAAATTATTTGAGCTCCTCCTGCATATCCTGTACCCAGTGTTCCTCTATCAAAGCTTCCTTGACATTTTTTGGTTCAATCTGTGACATATGACAGATGTTTCCCATATTGGTAGCAAATTTTCTTCTAGTCACATTTCTTTTAGACAGATCTGTGAGAATGTTGTCAAGTGGATGAGCCCTTTGAATCCTAGCAGGTGGTTTTTCGATACTTCAGATTCAGTAATATCAGGTATACCTGGGCAGTCAGATGCGTCTGTAAATGTAGATGTTACTGGGTGCCCAGATTCATCCTGGTTGCATTCTTCAGCATCATTGAGACTTCCGGCTTGGTCCTGTTCTTCTTCTGATTTTTTAGTTCCGACTTGTTCTTTTGGTGGAATTTCACATTAATCAGCATATGCTTCCTACAAATCCGAGTTTAAACTATTAGTGTCATCCACTTTCACATTAACTGACTCGAGAGCGGTTTGGGTTCTAAGATTGTAAACTCTATAGGCTCTACTATTTTCAGCATAACCCAAAAATATTCCTTCATCTGATTTTGAGTCAAATTTTCCTAGATGTTCCCTATATTTTAAAATGTAACATTTACTTCCAAAAGTATGAAAGTAATAGACCCTAGGTTTTCTACCCTTCGAAATTTCATATGCAGTTTGATTTGTTCCTGATCTAAGCATGACTCTATTGATAATATAACAAGCAGTGTTTATGGCTTATGCCCAAAATTTTGCAGGCAATTTGTTGTTGTTTAGCATGACACAAGCCATCTCTTGTAGAGTTCTATTTTTCCTTTTCACCACTCCATTCTGTTGAGGAGTCTTTGGGAATGAGTACTCATGCTTGATTCCATATTGGATACAAAAATCAGCAAAGTCAGAGTTTTCAAACTCTCTTCCATGATCACTTTTGATCATTTTGACTCTTACCTATTCGTCTGCCTTTTCATTGCTCAATTTCTGAGATAGATTAGCAAAATTGTCAAAGGTATCAGATTTATCACAAATAAACATGACCCAGGTGTATCTGGAGAAATCATCAATACACACATAAATATACATCTTGCCACCAATACTTTTCTTTTGAATAGGACCCATCAAATCCATGTGAATTAGTTCAAGTATATGAGAGGTATTAATAGATGTACCTAATTTGTGTTGACTTTTGATTTGCTTACCCTTTTGACAGTCACCGCAGATTTCATCTAGAATGTTTTTTATGCTAGGAAAACCTCTTACAGGCTGTAGTCTGGTCATTTTCATGAGATCATGGTAGTTTAGATGCCCTAATCTGTTATGCCACAGTTTCTCATTTTTGGTCCTAACAGAATTGCAAGTTATATGACTTTCAAGTGTATATCATTTGTCTTTGGATCTAACTCCCTTAAACAAAACACTTTTTAATGGATTTGCATTCTTGTCACAACTTAAAACCTTGAAACAATCATTAGAAAACATGACAAGCAAGTTATCATCACACAATTGTCCTACACCGATCAAATTTGCCTTAAGTCCTATAACATATAAGACATTGGTTAATGTAGGCAGTCCCTTGATGTTGATGATACCAAATCCATCTATCTTACCCTTTTGGCCATCACCAAAAGTAACAACTCCTATCTCACCTTTTTCAAAATGTGTTAGCAAAGAGGGATTACCTGTCATGTGTCCAGAACATCTACTATCAAAATACCATGTGTTAGGAATCAAAGCACTTAAAGATAATTGAACTACATAAGCATTAGTTCTAATTTTCTTTTCTTGCCTAGAAACAAGTATTCTTTTGTGCGTATTGGTTAATTTCAAGTACTCGTGACACCTAAATACATCATAACCAGATTTAGCACAAAAATCACAGAATACCTGGAAAACAGATGTATCCAGCCGATTCTGACGAGGTTGAAATTTCCTGCCATTCTGAAGGACAGATTCATCTGGCTTGTACAGATTCGGCTAAAATTGTCTTCTTGTATAGTTCCTGGCTGGATGTGAGTTTTGAGTTCCAGCAGCATTGAATTGATGTTGATAGGAGGTAGATGCATTTGTATAATTTCTACTTTACTCCTTGTATCCGTATCCAGGTTCTCTTACAAAGTTTATTTTATGGCCATGATTTTTACCTTTACCTTCATATCCAAGACCTATTTTCAAGCTGACAGGTCTGCCACTATTCAGAATTTCATCAAGCTGGACAGATCCAAGTGCCAGTTTTTTGATTTTGTCTTGTGCTTTAGCAAGTTCTGAGCTTAACCTGCTTACCTCATTTTGTTCAACATCTGGGAATACAAATGCGTCCAGATGTCTTTCCCTGTTGTGTTAAGTGTAGGCCTGCAACAGTTGGATCTTTTCTTCTACATCTTGAAGTTCCTTTCTCAAGTTTTCAGTGTTTGATCCAGATTCGTCTGCATAAGATGAGTTACCAGATTCAATACCAGATAACTATAAAGCAGTAAGGGTAGTTACCTATTTTTCAGAATTGCTGCTGTCTGATTCAGATTCATCTGTGTCTCCATCGCTCCATGTAACATTCATGGCCTTCCTTCCTTCCTTTAGTCTTCTTTTGAGTATTAGGACAACCTGCTGCAATGTGTCCATATCCTTCACATTCTTTGCATTGAATACGACTCTTAGGATTTCCTTCAGATGAGTTAGCATTATTTTTGGGATAGAAATTGTTTTTCCTCCATTGTTTTTGTGATTTCTGATTCTGGCCTTAGAGATTTGTGGATCTTTCTTTTTGTTGACCTTGGGGAACATTTTAAATTGTCTAGTGATAAGTACGAAGTTTTCATCTTCATCTGTCTCCCCAAATTCTTCTGGTTCTTCACTGCTTGCCTTGAGAGCAATCCCTGATTTTTGTCTTTCTTTCTTCGGGCCAGATTTAACTCATAGGTCATTAATGATCCTACAAGTTCCTCAACTCGCATGGTTGAAAGATCCTTGCTTTCTTCAATAACTGTCACTTTTGCATGGAACCTGTCTAGTAAAGATCTAAGGATTTTTTGTACAATCTGCTCATTTGAGTAGGTTTTCCCAAGAGCTTCGGCTGAGTTGGTGAGATCACTTAATCTGCCGTAGAAGCTTTTGAAGTCTTCTCGCTCATCCATAGATAGTTGTTCAAACTCAAGAGTGATCATCTGCAGCTTGGAGGTCTTCACAACATTGGTTCCTTCATTTGCTACTCCCAAAGCATCCCATGCTTCCTTGGCGGTCCTTAAGGAAGAGATCAGCCTGAATTGACCTGGATCAACCAAAGAAACAATAGCATTAAGTGCTTTAGAATTCCATTTTGCATTTTCTAATTCATCTGCAGTAAATGCACTTCTAGGTACAGGTGTCACAATACCTCCAGCAGTGACAGTGGGTGCAGTATAACCTTCAAGGACAGATGTCCAACAACGTTCATCAATAGATTGAATAAAAATTTTCATAAGAATTTTTCAGTAAGCATAGTTACTACCAGTTAACAAAGGTGGCCTAAAAGATGCAGAATTTTTCATTTTAGACAACCGGATCTCACTTTCTAGAAGTGAACCCGCTCTGATACCAATTGAAAATTTAAAGTTGTCTAAATTTTATGTTTAACGATCAGACTGTCACAGATATGTCTAGACAGTAACTAATTAACAAAGAATCGTTAAGGTTTTTTTAGCGCAATACCAAATGAATTTAGCTAATGCAGATTCGTCTGATTTATAAAATGTAAATAGACAATGAAAATAATGCAGAATTTTAAGTAGACACGAACAAAATAATTGAGCTTAACATGGGAAAAACCCACGGTCTGCATCCTGCAGACAAAAACCAATCACTATTTAAGAAAAGAGTTTATACAGATCAATTTAAACTACATGATAAATCTACGCATATACTTATCAAACATCCAAGAAAAAAATCACTCTCTGATCCTTCTATGATATGTAATATGAGCTGGCGTCCCATCACTCTTCAGTAGATTTATTTGAATATGCAACACTTTTTCAGCAACCACGAACTCCCGTTCAAATATGATTCAAACCTCCCGTTTGATCTTCACGCTGAAATTATTTTCTTCTCTAAGTAACTGATTCCTCCTCCCGAAGTACCGAAGTCACAACACAATTGGAGCCTTGAATATTAGTGCACCACACGAAAAATAGGCTTCCAGACTTCTTGAAGAAAATGTCCCGTTTTCTTCAATATAAATACAATTGGATTCCTTGACCATCAAGAATCCATGTTACATTCAATCTTGATTTCCTGCAATAAAATCAAGAATAAGATAATTAGGAATAATGGTAAGATAATCATAAATCTTTACCATAAGTGACGATAATGTAAGACATTCTCAATCGATTAAGGAATAAAAGATCTTACCAAATGAAGTGATAAACTTGACTTACCAAGAGTCAAGATACTCGGCCATATCAACAAGATCTTACCATAGCTAAGATAAACATGAATGCCAAGAAACTAGAAATTCGACCATATCATAATTAAGAATAAATCATCAAGACTTGATTCTAATCATAAAAGATCAATATTTCTTGACTCAAATATATCACAAGATTTCGAGATTAACATATCAATATTTCTTGATTCAAATCACAAGATTTCGAGATTAACATATCAATATTTCTTGATTCAAATCACAAGATTTCGAGATCATGATCTTACAAGTTCAATATTTCTTGATTTATTATTATCTCTAAAAATAAAATGATTAGCACAAAAATAGGAGATATTATCAAGAAATATTTGCTTAATTTATTTAAACTTAATAAATTACTAAATACACGTATTTAGTAATTAAATTAAGTTTTCTTAACTTACACACTTGTTGAAAAATAGGAAATGCCAACAATATTAAGTTAACAAGTAGTTATGGCGTATTAATAAGAATAATGTATTCTTTTTCCCTTCGCTAAAGTTTTGTCACACAAGGTTTTTTTAGCAATGTTTTTTAGGCATTATCACAACTATCTATGAGCTATAATTCAACAACACATTTTTGTACCAGAATGATATCAACAAATGAAGAAAGTTATAGCCACCTTATGAAGAATGAAATGTCACCAGCTACACACAAAAACTTTCATTTACATATATTCCAGACAAAATATGATATCAATATTCAAAAGGTTTATGAATACTCTGTCGCACACTTCAGGGGAAGAATCATGTTATGCTCTTTTTCCTTCATTTAGGTTTTATCTCACTGGGTTTTACTAATAATGTTTTAACGAGGTAGCACTTTAGAATTTCAATCTTCAGTATATGATTTGTTCTACTTATCATTTGATATCATTTCGAACAGTAGACTCAATGATTCACGATGACCAATATCAGGGGAAGCAGTTGTATTCTTTTTCCTTCGCTCAAGTTTTATCCCACTAAGTTTTCTTAACAAGGTTTTAACGAGACAAACTATTACGTAATGGGTCATTCAAGGGGCAGTGTTATAAAATATATATATATATATACCCGTAAACTTTACATATTAAGATTGTGAATGATAATGATTTCTCTCATTTCTCTCCATCTCTCTATTCTCTCTAGTATAGTTTTAGTAATTTTACAACATGCCAAATATACCATCTTCCAAAAAATGATCAAGAATGCAAGTGGGTCGCCTTGAACCCTAAAATCTGGAGGATCAACGTATCCTTTCATAACTTGCAAATTAGACTAACTGCAACTCAAAGATGTAATGATTACATAATTGTATCTAAATAGGGTCAAATATTGTAAATGGAAGTCATGAAATTTTCCATTACCTATAAAGAGGAAAACATTCCTAAAGAAGAAAACATTTGTATTCTCTCAAACATTTCAAATCCAAAGATATAAAAAGAGAAAAAATAATTAAAGTGAGAACGCAAGTGGTTCGCGTCGTTATGCACCGAAATTTAATTAAATATCTTACTTACAAATCACCAAATTTAAGTACGTTTTGGTTACAAATATTGGAAAAGATAAGCTGATGATATTATGTTGATTAGTGAATAACATGTTATCGGGTATACTACATAGAGAGGATATTCAGTTAATTTCTATTGTTTTAATTAATTCGGGTTATTTGGTGATAAGAAGTTTTAGGGATGACAAATTATTATGGTTTGATATGTTTTTAAAGAAATAGTAAAGATTTATTGAAATTTGGAGAGAATTTTTCATGGATTTTTGTAACGGGCTTACAGAGATCAGTGAAGAGACGTGATGTCATTTGGGTTATTGAATAACGACTTAAGCAGTCAGCAAATATTTCTTTATACAGAGTTTAGAGGCTATGTTGAGAGCTTGCATTTTAGACCTTTGTGATAGCTAGGGAAAACCAATTACCGTTTGTTGAATTTACATGTAACAATAGTTTCCAGGCTACTGTTGGCATGACACAATATGAAGCTATTTATGACAGCAGATCACCTATTCATTGAGATAAAGTTGGTGAAAAGAGAATTTTAGGTCCAGAATTAATTGAAAAGACTGTAGAGGCTATCGAGAAAATCAGACTGCGGATTAAAGCCGCTCAAGATAGACAGAAAAGCTATGCCGACTGAAGGAGAAAAGATTTAGAGTTTGAGGTTGGAGAGAAAGTGTTCTTAAAGACCCCTATGAAGGGTGTTGTTAGGTTCGGCAAGAGAGGAAAATTAAGTTATCGTTTTATCGGACCATTTGAAATATTGGAAAAAGTCGGAAATGTGGCTTATCGCTTGGCATTGCCACCCGAGCTCTCGGCTGTGCACAATGTCTTTTACATTTCTTTATTGAGAAAATACGTTCACAATCTCCGTCACGTAGTGAACTTTCAGTCAATTACGATTCAGAAGAATCTATCTTATGAGGAGACACCTATGTCCATTATTGATAGAAATGTCCATGTCTTAAGAAATTTCACTAGTCAAAGTCCAGTGGGGTAGACATGGTAGCGATGAGGCTACTTGGGAGAAAGATTAAGAAATTCTGGCTAAATATCCAGATATTATAGATCAAGTAAGTTTAAATTTCGAGGACGAAATAATTTTAAGTGGGGAAGTTTGTAACGACCAAGAAATTTCAAGTTTAAAAAAAATTAATTAATTTTATAAAATTTGTCGTTACAACTCTCCAATTTTAAAAGATCGTTATTTAAGAAGTATCGCACTCGTCTAGCCATTTACAAGTGAAATTAATTTATTTTGATCCGAATCTAATTCCAAATTTATTAAAAATGTCTCAATTTTCCTTATTAAATTATTTTAAGTCCAAATACGAAATTCAGTTTATCTCAAAATTTATTTATTCTCAAATTTATTTTCAGTCCAAAATATATCAATTTTAAATACATTGTCTAATTGAAGTTACTCTAATTTTTAGTTAATTATCCTAAACTAATCCTACCTAACTAATCCATCTAATTTTCCCCCACGTTTGCTCCTTCTTTCTTTTCTTTTCCACCAATTCATCACCATTATGTCTCAAAACATAATGATTCATCACACCACTTTCCACCACATACCTAATTCTCCACCATCTTTTCTTCTATTTCATATGTTCTCCATCTCCTCACAACTCACACAGCCAAGCAAGAATAATAGGTAACAACTATGCCTCCTCACCATGGCTACTTCAGCATTCATCACACACATCACAACCCAAAATCGACCACATCCAATCTAATGCAATCACAAATCGATCTCCTCCAATAACCCAGCCTCCCCTGCAACCTTCGCACAACCCATCAACACCATGCCAATCATCTGCATCACCAAAACACAAACTGTACAGATTCAACATCACCACCAGTCCACTGCCGAACAATTAGCACCACCACCGTAGCACCTACACCAAATGGTCGAACCAAGGACCACCACCCAACCACCGCAACACGCCACTGTCAAACCACCGCCCCTGCCCACAGCGCTTTCACCCAACCAACATGAATTTCACAAGCAAATCATCGTCATCATCATCATCATCATCATCATCATCATCACCGACCGCCATTCACCACCTCAATAGCCGAACAATCCAACACATAAGCCACTTCCCAACACCAAATCCCCATCAATCATCCAAAATAAAACTCAAAACCAAGAAATAAACGAAGCCCAGAAACTTACCTTCACCCTTGACCCATTTCAACCGGATTCGGCACTGGAAATCCCAAATCCAAGACTCGGATCTCCCCCGAAATTCTGCCAAAATCTTCCCCTTTCCGCTGTTTTCTCTACATCTCTACCACCGCCACCTGCCGGCAGAGTTTTCACCGGAGTTCTCCGGTAGTATAGCACCGATCGGAGCTTCGGTTGCCTTCGCGCACTCTCTCTTTTCTCTGATGCGTAATTTGTGTTGATGGAGAGAGAAATATGATATTTTGATATATGTATATATTATGATTTTAATTAATTGCCTATGATAGCCCAAGTTTTAAAAGGTTTCAGATCAGTCCCTACAGCTTTAAATGTTTTAAATCTTACTTTAAGTTTCAAAAGTTATTATTTTAGCTTCTAAGTATCAAACCCATTTTATTTCAGTCCCTGTAGATTAAATTCATTTGATTTTAAGCTCAAGTTTTTCAAGTTATCTATTTTAGTCCCTCAACTTTTAAAAGTATTAATTTTAGTCCCTCAACTTTCAAAGTATTCATTCTAGTCCCTCAACTTTCAAAGTATTCATTTTAGTCCCTCAACTTTCAAATCATCAATTTTAGTCCCCAAATTGTAAATTATCATTTTTAAACTATAAATTTCAAAAGATTAATTTAACTTATTATTCTAATTGGCTAGACGAATCGTATGGATATTTGAAAGATTGAAGTCATTCCCGCTCAACCACACTCGTTAAGTTTAAGGTAGACTCGCCCACACTAATTGATTTAGACTATAATTGCACGTGATTATGTGGGTTTGTGTGATTTTTATGCTTAATTGCATGAGAAAAGAAAAGAATATCTCGTATGAGATAAGATAAGACAAGAATATCCCTTATGAGATAAGAAGAGAAATTTATGTTATGCACGTCATAACTTATCTGCTAGCATGAGACAAGAAAAGAATGTGTTCATTTGCACTCGTTTTATGATGCTTATGAATAAGAAAAGAATATCACTACATTATTTGCATAATTATTTGTCCAATTATCTTGTAAATTAATTATTGGAGTTGAGTCTACTGAGTATTTCTTTTGAAATGCTCACTCCATTTTTAACAACATTTGCAGAGATCGGAAGCGATGGCGAATAATGGGTAATGATGGCAAACATTTATTTTTAAATTATTTTGAAAGTTGAGATTTTTTGGAACTTGTATATTTATCTGAGTTTTGGAATTTTATGAAATGTTTCTCAAGTGAATTTATTTAAATGTGAGTTCCGTTGAAATTTTTCAAATGAATGTGATGTTTGGATTTTCTTAAAAATTCATTTATTTCCGCAATATTTGTTAAATATATATTTTAAAGAGAGACGAAGTAGCGTTTCGGGTTTCCCGGAACTCGGGGCGTTACAATTAGATTATTAGTCACACAAGCTCGTGATAATTAACCTAAGTTGGAATTTCCTATGGAAATACTAAATTCCCACTTGCTACTATGATTTGAACAAAAAGACAATTACGGATCCAATCATTCAAAATCGCAAATCTCAATACAACAAATTAAATGATAAGGCCTTAATCAAATAAAGTATTGCATCGATTGAATTAAAAACGCATAAAAATCCAACAATCAAAGTAAAGAATTTTGAACTATGTTACTAGTTTGGAAAAGTGATGAACAAAGTAATTAAAACACAACGTCCCCTTTTGAACTAGATGAAGAACTTAGCCGCTTAAAGCCATGAAGAATTCCAGAATTTTCCACACTTGATTCACCTTCTCGAGTCGCTTTATTTCTCTTCCACGCTCCAAGCAAGCCGCTCTTTCTTTAACAATTTTTTCACACTTTTTCTATCATGAAATTTCCTTTTTATAGCCACAAAATCGTGCCCTAGCTTTGGGCTCAAGACATACCAAAATTATGGAAAGAATAAAAAAAGGAAATTCTGGACGAGCAAGTTACGACCGTGAAAAATCATTTATGGCCGTAACTTGGTTTCTGCTGATTTTTCATGTTTTGAGGTTACGGCCGTAACCTTTTGGTTTACAGCCGTAAACCAAGTTCTGCTTAATTTTTGCACTTTTGAAGGTTACGGCAGTAACTTTTTATTTACGGCCGTAACTCGTGTTCTGCTCTTTCATTTACAATGCCATGAAACGTTTACGGCCGTGACCTCCTTTGTTGTGGCCGTAACTTATTTGCATCCAAGGTCCTCAATCTTCAGTTTTAAGTGCATTTTGGTCCTTTTTCTTATTTTCTCTTCCTTTATGATCCTATACAACATAAAATATAAAATGCATTAATAATACTTATATAGGATCAAATTGTTGCTAGTCCAAGGTTATAAGTGCTTAAAATAAATGTTAATAAAGCACTTATCAAATCCCCCCCACACTTAAACCATTGTTCGTCCTCGAACAATGATAGACAGAGAAAAGAATAGGACTCAAACAATAGATTACGATTTAGAGACTTGAGGTTGCATCCCACTTTTCTTTAGCAAGAATGTTCAATTGCATGATCGGATTGTGTTAGTGTGTGCTAGAGATGCAATGCCCTCTATTTCCCATCTCAATCATGGCTCAATATGGTTTATTTCCTTTTACCTCTCGTGTTCACTCACCTCCCATCCATTTATGAGTGACTACAAGGAAAATAGTTTCGCCCAACTTTGGAAGAAATCACTCGTATAAACCGAGTTGTTCATGATGTGAATTCAGTCAACACAGTATCCCCAACCACATTCATAGCACAAACCCTAGACCAAGCAATTCAAATCACTCATAAGTAAATGTAATGGGGTTTAACAACCTCACAAGATATTTCTCTCTTCGTACAAAGTGTATAAGGGTTAGAATTTTCTCTCAGCTCTTTGCATGGATAAGTCAGTACCACAAACTGCCTAAATGTCATAACCGGAACCAACAATAACACAAGTGCAAAGCAAAGGTCTTTATTTTGGTTGTAACGGGCTTCAGGTTGGGCAGGACAAAGAGATATATCTAGGCTGAGTCGAGAAGGAATTTCGCAAGCCAAGTTAATTCATAGTGACATTACTTCCTTTACTCTCCACATGAACGTCATTTCTGCTACCCAACTCAGTTAACACTTGTAACTCTCTATCTCTCTTTTTTCAAAAGTCGAGTGTTTTACTTCCTCAACTACCAACTTTCTTTACTCCATTTTCGATGCTCTTTTTTTTTATATGCAGTCACCTATCAACACACGATAGGACTTCTCTATTTGAATTCAATCCATTACGTAACTATCACAAGATACCCATCACATTTCTTAGGTTTAGACCACAGCACATTCCCCAATCAACCAAAGCTTGCGAATCCCTTCTCCATGGATTCAAAACAGAGATGATGCAAAAGAAAGGGTATTCATGGCTTGTATTGTGGCATCAAAGATTCAAAGAAAGGCTAAAGCTCAAAGGGGCCTCTATTGGTCCATGTAGCAAGGTTGGCTCTTTTAGCAAGTCCAATTTGGCTTAACCTATTGCCTTTGCTATAGTTTGCACTTAAGTTAAGAAGCTACAATAGTTTGCACAGGAAAGCACATCCAAGCATAACCCAACCATGCAAGACGCACATCAAAGAATTACGAGCTCATAAGTATTAAAAACAGCTCTTAGGCTCAATAGCTCAAATTATGGTTTTCATGTGTTTCTCCCATCCAATTATGAGTTATAGGTCATTACTTGATCTTCATTCCAAATCCAAATCCATTGGTCGAGGATAGTGTTTAAAAGTATTCAAACCATGACTACTCACAAAAGTCTAATAATTTCTGTTGGAATTGGGACGCTCAGGGTTATATATGAAGGGATAATATGTCTATTCTGGTTTGGGTTGGCTAGGTTGTAGACATTTGACAATTTTACTTTTCATTTTCAACCTATCAGCGCTGTTTTGGACGAGATCATCTCTATGTGCTCAATTCATATCCAATTATGCAATAATTTTTTTCAAAAAAAATGGACCAAAAGTGGGGCCCCTTCCTATCAAAGTATGGTTTAAGACCTAAGTGGCATAGATAGGTAACAAAAGTAGAGAACAAAATTAAAATGAATGCTGACTCAAAATGAATTTAACGATTCGGCTACAGAAAGAAAATAAAGAAATTAAGCTTACAATCAATTCCGCCCCCCCTACACTTAAACATAACAATGTCCTCATTGTAACTTAATGCAAAACAATAGAAGGGGGAAAAAGAAAAAGAAACTCCCTTGGGTCTAATGTGGCGGTGGATCGTCCCGGGGTTCCTGCAATCATCGGATCTCCTCCTGAAGGGCTCTCTGCTCTTCCAGAATGAGTTGTTGATCCTCTTGCATGGCATTCAGTTGAGTCTGGAAGGCTTGCATCATCTCCAGCATTTGCAACTCAAAAGGGGTAGGAGTAGGAGGCTGTTGTTCCCCTACCCGCGCAGCGGGCTCCTCGGCGACCTGATCATCATCGGACTCCTCCGAATCCCCATCCCCACAACCTCGCTTGGCGACGATCTGCCTGCCAGCATTCTCTAAACTCGCCTTAGTGAGGCGATTCCCACGCCCCAAAGTGTCCTCACTCAGCGCAGCGGGAACTCATTGAGCCCGTCATAAGGCAGTAATCAAGCATGGGAAAGGCATGCCCCTCTTCTATGGCATAAGGCTGGCATAGGTGGAAATAGTTTCATAAATGTGCTGTCCCAAGTCAAATTTAATCCCCCTGGAGATAGCATAGTAGACTCGGAGATAACAGATAGAAATAATAGTGAGGCTAGTGGATGGAAATAGACTCCCTGACCCCCACTGATGCAGGTACCAAGCGTCCCTCTGTAAATCCCGATTCTTATAGTGTGGATGTATGACATTTAGGGAATCGTGGAGTTCTGGATTCAAAGCCCATTGGAGTACCTCCTGGTCCGGAAAGAAAGTCCCTGCACTGGATTCCATAGGGACGGCCCCAGTACTGCTAATCCCCAAGTAGTTTTCTACCACCTCCTTATTGAACTTAATTATCTTCCCTGCGACACTGGTGTGGTGATAATCAAGCGATACCTCATTTCCATTTCCTTATTGAACTGAGTGTAGAACTTGAACACGAGCGGGGGGTTCCCAAAAGGAAGATCGCTGGCAAACTTCACCCAGCCGAATTCTACGAAGCGAGCCCAAGATGGGCGAGGAACGATGACTATGTCAGCGCTCCGCATTTCTTGAAAGTCCTCTGGGAGGAATAGCCGTTCCTTAATGCATAACTTAGATTGACTCTTCTCCTGGCGGGGCTCAGAGGAGGATTCACCCACTACTTGCTTCCCTTTCTTTGTTGGTGGAGCCATAGAATATCCTGTAAAAGACATGAAAAAATTAGTTGAGCGTAATGGGAAGTCAAAGAAAATGCATGCTAGCAAGGAACACTTAATGTTCAAGGCTCAAATCCGAGAATCAATGTTGCCATGAAGAGCACGGCGTACACATAAATTAATCATGGGAAGGACTAACTCGTGGAACAAAGCATGCAATTAATCGTTTAAGCCTTAACGTCAAGCAATTGAATAAACAATGGCACAAGCTCAAGATTCCTAACAAGTTTTCTGAGAAGGCACACTCCAAATGCAAGGTGAATGCTATGCTCAAAAAGTCCGTGTAACAATTTTCATTATTACTGATCAAAGACAAAATGTAGAGTGACAAACTTAGGCCATTTTGGAGTTACAAATCGGAATTCAAAACCGAAGTACCAATCAATGTTTATCAAGCAATAGGTGGAAATGCAGGGTACCATACCCACTTCACCTAATCATCATACCCATACATCATACTCGTCCTTAAATGAACCCCTAACATGGTTTCTATAGGATTACAATAGCAACAGAAAAGACATCAAGTTATCAAGGAATGAAATTAAAGAGTTCATGGTCATTCAAGCATTTTGTCAAACATGTGGCATGCAATGGAGAATAAGTGTTATGGTTGAGTTAGTGGACCCATGGAATATGCCCAACTAAACAAATAATCCCAACAATGCACAGTCAATCATTAGAGAGGAAAAAAGATTCGAGAAACCTATGTCTATTGAAACTTTACCCATGCCAAAAAGAGAGGAGAAAAAAAAATCTCATACCTTAAAAACCTTGTGAAGAGGGATGGTTGTGATGGAGGTGATGGATGATTTCAATGAGACTCCCTTGTGAATGAAAATATGGGTGTGAATTGGAAGAATTTGCGTGAGAGAGTCGTGGGTGGTTGGTGGAGAAGAAGGGAAGAGTGAGCAGGTATGCGTGAAAGTAGCGGTTTAAAATTTGAAATAGGCCAGACTTATGGCCGTGAAGGTGTTACTTACGGCCGTAACTAACATTTTGAAAAAAAATTCAAAGATACAATTACGGCCGTGAAAATGTTGTCACGGCCATAATAAGACCTCTGGATAAAAAAACGTTGGGATTGAGTTACGGCCATAAAGGGTTAACTTACAGCCGTAACAAGCCCACTAATTTTTTTTTTTAAAGGTGAATGAAATGACTAAATATAATAAAATTGACCAAAAATGAAAATAAAGAGTTGAGGGGGGTAAAGAAATGCCCCTCTCGGGTTGCCTCCCGAGTAGCGCCGTTGTTTACTGTCGTTGGCTCGACTGAGTCCGTGCGGGACTAGTGTCCCTTGTTGTTGTTTTTCAGTGCAATCACTTCCAAGTTTTCAGTTTGGAATCCCTCACAATACGGCTTGAGATGGAGTCCATTGACCTTGAACTGTTTATTCGTTATCAAGTTCCTAATTTCGACTGCACCATGCGGAGATACATTAGTAACAACAAAAGGACCAACCCAACGAGAACGAAGCTTACCTGGGTGCAATTTGAGCCGGGATTGAAACAGTAGCACTTTCTGGCCCTCACAAAAGCTCTTTCGAGAGATGCGTTGATCATGGAATGCTTTAGTTCGATCTTTATAGACCATTGCATTCTCGTAAGCCTCATTCCGGATTTCGTCCAATTCCTACAATTGAAGCATCCTATGATCTCCTACTGCTCCCCAATTCATATTGCATTGCTTGATGGCCCAGTAAGCTTTATGCTCGAGTTCCACAGGTAGGTGGCATGGCTTTACAAATACCAATCGGTATGGAGAAATACCAATCGGCGTCTTGTAAGCGGTTTAGTAGGCCCATAAAGCATCATCAAGTCGAATGCTCCAGTCCTTCCGATTTGGTTGAACTGTTTTCTCTAGAATGGATTTCACTTCACTCCATATTTCTTTAACAAGGCTTCAATGGTTCGGTTGCAAAAGTACGTCCCTCTGTCACTGATCATTGCTCGGGGTATTCCGAACCTACTAAAAATGTTAGCTTTCACAAAATCTACAACAACTTTAGCATCATTAGTATAGGTGGCCTTCGCCTCCACCCATTTTGAAACATAATCAACAGCTAGAAGAATGCAGTTACAACCAAATGATGGGGGAAAGGGTCCCATGAAACCAATGCCCCAAACATCAAAAATCTCACATACAATTATGGGGTTTTGAGGCATTTGATCTCGTTGGGATAAGTTACCTGTTCTTTGGAAATTATCGCAAGACTTACAGAAAATGTATGCATCCTTGAAAAGGGTCGGCCAAAAGAAACCGTTTTCCAATACCTTTTGTGCTGTTCTTCTAAACCTAAAGTGGCCACCGCATGCATATGAATGGAAAAAGGTAAGGATTGATTGGTATTCTGATTCGGGCACGCACCTTCTAATGATTTGGTCGGGGCACCTTTTCCACAGTTATGGGTCATCCCAAATGTAATATTTAGTGTCGCTTCTTATCTTATGCTTTTTTGCCTGTGAAAAACCAGTAGGAATTTGTTTAGAAGTCATGTAATTAACCAAATCAGCATACCATGGGGGGTTCGCTTCGATAGCAAATAAACCCTCATCTGGGAAGGTTTCACACAGAGGTAGGTCGTCTTCGGGTTTCACTACCCTGCTAAGATGGTCGGAAACTACATTTTCGGACCCCGCCTTATCTTTAATCTCCAAGTCAAATTCTTGTAATAAGAGTATCCAGCGGATGATTCTTGGCTTTGCATCCTTCTTCACAAACAAGTGCCTTAATGTTGCATGATCTGTAAAAAGAATTACTTTAGAACCCAATAAATAAGGACAAAAATTTTCTAACGCAAATACCACATATAGAAGTTCCTTTTCAGTGGTAGTATAGTTTGATTGGGCCTGATTCAGGGTTCGGGAGGCATAGTAAATCATATGGGCCGCTCTCCCAACCTGTTGCCCTAAGACTGCTCCCACTGCATAGTCACTGGCATCACACATTATTTCGAATGGAAGATCCCAGTTCGGTGGTTTAATGATCGAGGGTGTAGTCAGCCACTCCTTCAGTTGGTCAAAGGACTTTTTGTACAGCTCGGTGAATTCAAATGGGACATCATTTTGCAACAAATTGCACAGTGGTGATGCAATTTTTGAAAAGTCCTTGATAAACCTGCGATAAAAACCTGCATGCCCGAGAAAAGATCGTATATCCCGCACATTTGAGAGGTAAGGTAATGCAGATATGATGTCCACCTTAGCCTTATCAACTTCTATCCCCTTTTCCGACACTACATGACCTAACACAATTCCTTTATCTACCATAAAATGGCATTTCTCCCAATTTAGAACTAAGTTAGTGTCAATGCATCGTTTCAAAATTAATGACAAATTATCCAAACATGCGTCAAATGAGTCACCCCACACACTAAAATCATCCATGAAAACCTCTATAATTTGTCCTATATATTCAGAAAAAATGCTCATCATACAACGTTGGAATATTGCGGGAGCATTACACAAGCCCAAGGGCATGAGTCTATATGCAAACGTGCCAAATGGACAAGTAAATGTGGTTTTCTCTTGATCTTCTGGAGTAATGGCAATTTGAAAATATCCAGAGAACCCATCTAAAAAATAGTAATGGGAATAACCAGCTAACTTTTCTAACATTTGATCTATGAAGGGAAGGGGAAAGCGATCCTTTCGAGTGTCAGCGTTTACCTTCCTGTAGTTGATGCATACACGATATCCAATTTGGACCCTAGTCGGTACAAGTTCACCATCCTTGTTTTCCACTACTGTTACTCCCGATTTCTTGGGCACCACTTGTACTGGACTGATCCACTTGCTGTCTGAAATTGGGTAGATCATCCCTGCTCCTAACAGCTTTAAAATTTCTTTCTTCACCACATCCATCATTGCTGGATTTAGCCTCCGTTGAGCCTGTCTTGATGGTTGAGCTCCTTCCTCAAGCAATATACGATGCATGCAGATTGATGGGCTGATTCCCTTAATATCCGCAATGGTCCAACCAATCGCCCCCTTGTGCTCTCGAAGAACCCGAACCAGTTTATCTTCTTCCACCTTGCTGAGATTGGATGAAACAATTACGGGAAGCATTTTTCCATCACCAAGAAATACATATTTCAAATGGGCGGGTAGAGACTTCATTTCCACCACTGGGGCCTGCAAAATAGAAGGTAGCAATTTGTTAGGATAGTCCGTTAGTTGAATTGTCTTGACACCATACCTGCGTGGTGCGGGTCCCAATGAATTAAGTGCAACAATTCCATCTTTTAATTCCTTGCTTATGCCCAATTCATTGTCATCATCTTGCCTTAGCGACTCCACAATAGCTGTTTCTAACTCATCCCTGCAATTTAACTCAAAGACTTTCTGCACTGCAGGATTGATGACATTAACAGAGTAGGCAGCACACATATCATTTGGATGCTTCATTACATCGTAAATACTAAATTTCACCACCTCCCCGTTGAATTCCATGGTCAACACTCACGTCAATTATGGTTTGGGATGTCCACAAAAATGGTCTTCCTAACAATGTAGGGGTGGAGTTAGGGGAATGATCATCATTCATATCTAACACGTAAAAGTCCGTCGGAAACACCAACCCTCCTACTTGCACTAACACATCCTCAACTACCCCTTCTGGATATGCATTGGAACGGTCGGCTAGTTGGAATATAACATTTGTTTAAGTTATTTTGGTAAGGTTTAACGCTGTTTAAGTAGATCTAGGCATTACATTAATGGATGCTCCTAAGTCTATCAGTGCGTGATCTACCTTTGTGTTGCCTATTTGACATGGCACAGTAAACATATCTGGATCCTTACACTTAGGAGGCAATTTCCTTTGAAACAGGGCTGAAACGCTTTCCCCCATTCTTACCTTCTCGTTCCCCACCAGTTTAAATTTGTTAGTGCATAGATCCTTTAAAAACTTTGCATATCGGGGGACTTGCTTGATGGCATCCAATAGCGGAATATTGATTTCAACCTTCCTAAACAATTCCAAAATCTCCTTTTCTTTGCCCTCCTTGGTCGCCCTTGCCAACCTGCTAGGGAAAGATGGAGGTGTTAGTTTAACATTTAAATGGGAGTTAGTTTTTACCTGAGAGTTTTGCGAAGTGTCGTTTCTCTTCCCGACTCCTTCCTTTTCATCTTCCTCCCTTTCAGGTGCAACAGGTTCCATTCGCGGACCCTCAACTTCCTTTCCACCCCGGAGAGTTATGGCACTCACGTTTTTGGGATTCACCTCGGGCTGCGATGGTAACTTCCCTCCCGATTGCGCCTCCAATCTATTTAAGGCAGTGCCCATTTGGCTCATTTGATTTTCCAGGTTTTGAATGCTTGATTTTGGCATCCTGTTGGAATTGCATTGTGTTAGTTGCCAACATTTTTACCATATCTTCGAGAGACATACCTGAATTTTGAGGTTTTTGTTGATATTGCCCATGTGGTTGGAAAGTCCCTTGCTGCTGGAGTTGTCCTTTTGGCTTGTTTGGAGTAAAACCTAGGGGTTTGTTATTTCCGTAGCTCAAGTTAGGGTGATCTCTCCACCCGGGGTTGTATGTGTTGGAGTACGGGTTGTACTGCTTCCTTTGAAAAGGGAAACCTCCTGCAGCATTTACTTGTTCATTGTTTTCCTCTTGCAACACCGGACAGGTATCCGTTGGATGTCCAAAATTTGAACAGATTCCTCATACTTTGACCTGATTCGAGTTCCCTATAGCAAGTTGCTTAACGAGATTTGTTAGTTCATATAATTGACCTTCGATATTGGAACTACTTACCTCGTTCACATGGCGGACTTGCGAATCTCTGCTTGAGTTGAATTGCTGAGTATTCTCCGCCATGTTGGAGATTAAAGACCGTGCTTGTTCCGGTGTCTTGTCCATTAGCGCACCTCCACTTGCGGCTTCTATCATGTTTCTATCCATTGGTGCTAGACCTTCGTAGAAATATTGCACCAAGAGTTGCTCGCTAATCTGATGATGGGGACAGCTAGAGATGAGCTTCTTGAAATGCTCCCAATACTCATACAATGTTTCGTTGTTCTTCGGCGCACCCCATATATCTCCTTTCTGATGGTACCAGCTCTGGAGGCAGGCAAGTATTTTACAAGAAAAGTCTTTTCATGTCGTTCCAAGTAGTAACTGTTCCTGATGGTAGACAATAAAGTTAGTCGGTGGCGGCATCCTTCAATGAGAATGGGAAAGCTCTCATTTTTATTTGCTCCTCGGTAATGCCCGTGTGTCTCATACTGTCGCAAACCACATGAAACTCCTTTAGGTGTCTATATGGATCTTCACCAGGGTTCCATCGAAAAGTCGGTAACAAGTGGATGAGCCCAGATTTAAGCTCAAAAGTTTTTCCTTCTTCCACCGTTGGAAACGTAATACACAATGGCTGCTGAGCAACATTGGGTGTAGCCAGTTGTTTAAGAGTTCCGTTGTTGATGTTATTAGCTGTCATTTGTCGTGCTGCTTTCCTTTGTTGTCGAAAAGTTCTCTCGATTTCTAGGTCAAGATCAAAAAGTTCAAAATTAGTTGACCGAGTTTTAAGCATATAAGCAAAGAAGCAAAAAGAATTTTTTTTTTTTTTTTTTTTTTTTGAAAAATTATAGAAATAAAGTGAAGATAAAAATAAAAAGATTAAAATAAAATGCATAAAAACTAAAATTCTAATTGATTAAACACTAAATTGGTTAACCGTTCCTCGGCAACGGTGCCAAAATTTTGGTGCGCGTCGTTACGCACCAAAATTTAATTAAATATCTTACTTGCAAATCACCAAATTTAATTGTAATAGGAGAAGTAAGAGTCGATCCCATAAGGAACGTGAACTAAATTAGTGCTATGTCAATCAGAATAGATGGGGAGGTTATTGAGTTCAAATATTATAAATGACTTGAAAATAAAATAAAAACGTAAATCGGATAGAATATAAATCAATTATTGACAAATCCTAGTTCTCAGGTTCAGTTGTATTCTATTACAATATTATCACTTTCCAAGTAACGCGAGTTCAATTTCTTCTTTGATTTATCACTCGTAAATAGTTAATAAGTTCTAACTATTTCTATTCTCCCTTAGTTGCATTTAATTAGAATAAACTCTTTAATCAAACATTAGTCATTGAATAACCTAAAACAAGCTCTTTAGATTTAATACAACAACTATATAATGTTTGAGAAGAATTATGGTGAATTAGATTATTAGTCACACAAGCTCGTGACAATTAACCTAAGTTGGAATTTCCTATGGAAATACTAAATTCCCACTTGTTACTATGATTTGAACAAAAAGACAATTACGGATCTAATCATTCAAAACAGCAAATCTCAATACAACAAATTAAATGATAATGCCTTAATCAAATAAAGTATTGCATCGATTGAATTAAAAATGCATAAAAATCCAACAATCAAAGTAAAGAATTTTGAACTACGTTACTAGTTTGGAAAAGTGATGAACAAAGTAATTAAAACACAACGTTTCCTTTTGAACTAGATGGAGAACTTAGCCGCTTAAAGTCATGAAGAATTCCAGAAATTTCTGCTCTTGATTCACTTCCCGAGTCGCTTTATTTCTCTTTCACGCTCCAAGCAAGCCGCTCTTCCTTTAGCAATTTTTTCACATTTTTTCTGTTATGAAATTCCCTTTTTATAGCCACAAAATCGTGCCCTAACTTTGGGCTCAAGACATACCAAAATTATAGAAAGAATCAAAAAAAGGAAATTCTTGACGAGTAAGTAGTTCTGCTTAATTTTTGCACTTTTGAAGGTTACAGCCGTATCTTTTTATTTACGGCCGTAAGTCATGTTCTGCTCTTTTTTTGACAATGACATGAAACGTTTACGGCCGTGACCTCCTTTGTTGTGGTCGTAACTTATTTGCATCCAAGATCCTCAATCTTCAGTTTTAAGTGCATTTTGATCATTTTTCTTCTTTTCTCTTCTTTTATGATCATATACAACATAAAATATAAAATGCATTAATAATACTTAGATAGGATCAAATTATTGCAAGTCCAAGATTATAAATGCTTAAAATAAATGTTAATAAAGCACTTATGAGCGAGCTCAACCAATTGTGTGTTCAAAGTTTCTTTATCCATATTTTTCAATATTTCTCCCTTAAGTTGATTAATAAAGAAGTATTTGTGTCAGTTTTGTACGTCAACAATCCATATAATTTGTAAATTTCATAAATATTAATTTCTTATCTATCACTCATTTCTTTCTGTTAATAATTTACATTAATTATAAACAATGACCAAACATGCTTCTGTCAGATTATTGCTCTCTTAAAATCATCCACGATATCTTACTCAATCGGGCCGGATCAAAATCAAAGACTCAACCGATGACGAGCCTAGATGCATACAACTAAGCCAACCAATAGGTCCAAGTAACCAAACCTATATTAATTATGATATGACTTAAGGTTTTTATACATCCAGATTTAGTGAAGAGGGTTATCTATCAACTCCTGATGTACAAATAACATCTCCCATTAATTATTGCATTTGTTAATAAAGTGTATTTGATAAAAGATGGAAATATGAAAATATTTTCTTTTTCAATCTTTTATTTTCTCACCTCAAGTTAGAGTAAATATTTGTCAATTAAGAACTTGTTTGGTAAAGGTGAAAATTTTACCATAATTTTTCAAACTCAATCTCAACCATCCATTTTTAATCAAGTCCACAAATTTTGACTTTCCAAATATTTTTAAACCACACATCCACTAAAAAATCACAAAAATCACAAAAACAAAAAATTTTAACATTACCTAACGAGCTCTAAAAGGAGCAAAACATACTTTAAGAACTTGTACCTAAAAAATGTTGCCATAAAAAAATTATCATTCAAACACGAAATGTGTAAAATATTTTCTTTACTTTGACATTTTCTATGAAATTTTTTGGGTAAACAGCATAGATAGTCCCCAACCTTTAGGTTTCTTGTGGAAATGGTCCCCAACGTTTAGATTTTTCCATTTATACCCCCCAGAATTATCAAACGTTGTGAAAATGGTCCTTACCGTTAGATTTCGTTAGTTTTTACCGTTAAAAACGTGTAAATAGCACAAATGGTCCCTAACCTTTGAGTTTTTTTACGATAATAGTCCCTAACATATTAAGGTCATGTTTGACATTTTTAGTTTGTAACCTCCAAACATTTAGCGTATTTAGTCTCTAACATATTAAGGTCATATACGTTTGGCATATTTAGTCCCTAACATATTAAGTTCATATTTGAGACCAATTATTTCAAATAATATGGTTTGTAATCTCAATTTTGTTGAAGAATTTGTTGTTAAAAAAATTAAATTAATTTGTAAATTATTTTATTGATAGAATGTGTGGTTAAAAACCAGTTTTAAAAAATAAAATTTATTCTAGATTTCTCAAATGTACAATAAAATATTTAACAAAAATTCACGGCTACAACCTATTGAAAAAATAATAATGAATCCATGGAACATAAACAAACAAATACATTGGACATTATTTTAGGAATTGAATAAAAAAAATATATTTTTATCAATTCTATTTTCGATTTTGAGAACTGATCAATATCGATTTTCGAAATTTCATTTTTTTTTTTTCAAAACTCATTTTCTTCCACACGTATTATTAATATATATTTTTTAATTTATACATAAATTAAAAAAAAAAAAAATCTTATGTTTCGATATTGATCAGTTCTCAAAATCGAAAATAGATTTGATAAAAACATATTTTTTATTCAATTCCTAAAATAATATTTAATGTATTTGTTTGTTTATATTTCATGGATTCATTATTATTTTTTCAATAGGTTGAAGCGGTGAATTTTTGTTAAATATTTTATTGTGCATTTGAGAAATCCAGAATAAATTTTATTTTTTAAAACTCATTTTTAACCACACATTCTATCAATAAAATAATTTACAAATAAATTCAATTTTTTTTAACAACAAATTCTTCAAAAAATTACGATTACAAACCACATTATTTGAAATAATTGATCTCAAATAGGAGCTTAATATGTTAGGGACTAAATATGACAAACGTATAGGAGCTTAATATGTTAGGGAGTAAATACGCCAAACGTTTGGAGGTTACAAACTAAAAATGTCAAACGTGACCTTAATATGTTAGAGACTATTTTCGTAAAAAAACTCAAAGGTTAGGGACCATTTGTGCTATTTACACGTTTTTAACGGTAAAAACTAACGGAATCTAACGATATTGATTATTTTCGTAACGTTTGGTGATTTTGGTGGTATAAATGTAAAAATCTAAATATTGAGGACCTTTTTCACAAGAAACTTAAAGGTTGGGAATGATTTGTATTTTTTACCAAATTTTTTCCAAATCAAACGCACCTAGTAGATGTTAAATATAATGACCAAGTAATTGGTGAACAGTGGCACATCAAATCTAACCCTCTCTCCCTCTTGCTCTTTTTTTCGCCCTTCCCCTCACTTTTCCGAATAATTTTTGCCCACTATATAAAATTTTTCTTAAATTCAAGGCGTTGGCCGATTCATATCTGAGGTATAACTTCTTGTTTCCCCAAATTTGTGTTGTACTTTTCGAGTTTGTGAATTGTGTTGTGTAATTTCCCTTTCAGTTTTCGCATTTTATATTTGCAATGTGCTGTGAAATTCAACTACTGCTCCTGTTAATGTCGTGAGGAACCTCTTGATTTACAATATTTTTTTCCGCATTTCGTGTTATGATATATATGAACACTAGATGTTTTTTAGTCGCATTTGTATCTTACTTGATTTACTACATTGAATCGACGTGTAATTCATTTTCCCTTGGAACTATCTTGGAAGGCTGTATGCTGTGGTTCTTCAGAATCTTACATATTACTGCTTTCGGAGTGCATAAGTGAACTTTTTGAAGACATTTCTGTGAATTTTTACAATATGATCTTCTCAGTATACTTACTCTCTCATATTGTATATATATGTTTGCTAGTAGTTCTGATTTTTCACGCTCATTTTACCAAAAAATGAACGCAGTTTTGCTAATATAAGTTTCTTTGATAAATTTTAAGGTGGATACAACATTTTGTGTATTCAGGAATCAGGATTGGGAACTCGTCAAATCATTCATATTTGTGAAGAGTGGGGATGATTGTTGAGCTCCTTTTGGATCTTGATGTAGAGTTCCACTTGTCTGGTTAAGCATATCAGAAACCGTACATAATACTTGGTCAAGTGTGGGGTGAACAAATCAGGAAATATGATCAACAAATCATTACTGTTAACTTATCTTTACCTTCTAATCTACATTACGCTCTCATCCGGAGTTATTCTATACAACAAGGTAATGCAATCTTCATTTGCACATTAAGTTCTTTTTTCCTTTGCGTCGATATGTATGTCTTACAAGTTGAGTGCACAAAATATAAATATTATCATGAAGAACTGTAATTGAACTTTTAACTTTGTACTACAGTGATTAAATGCCATATTATTTTGACTGTGCATTTGACCATTTTCATTGTATACAAGTCATCTGTAAATCTAGAAGGCTTTCATCATGAGTTGGTGGTTTAATATTCATTATTCATGTCCACTGAAACCTCGAAGCAATACTTGCCTTGGTGCCTAGTGACTCTTTTCTCCCATGCATTGCACATTCAACTCTGCAATGCATTAATTCGTAGAAACATTTCTCAATTATTAGTTGTTTAGTTACTTATAATGCATTGATTTCATTCTTCATGTCATTAATACTTTCTAGTGTTGCAACTAATATACAATAAACACGATAAATTGTTTGCAGTGGGTTCTTTCTCCAAAATACTTCAATTTTCCATTTCCTATAACACTAACGATGATACATATGGGGTTTTCCGGTGCAGTAGCATTCTTTCTTATCCGCGTCTTCAAGGTATGGTTCCCTCTCATTTGTTATATGTCGTACTTCAAGACTTAACCTATAAACCTGGTTCAAATATAGAAGTAAGATTTAGCATGTTTGGGTTAAACTTATAAATGAGCTTATAAGTATGAGAGAAAAGTATGTGAGGGATATTTTTTCTCTCTCTAATTATAAGTTGCACCAATGCATTCTAGTGACTTCTGTTTGCCTTTCTCAGACCCAAGTTTTGGTACAGTGCATAATCCTTAAAGCCCATGTTTGGTAGAAATTAAATTTAAATTTTAATCTAAATCAAAATCAACAATATTAACCACACATTATATGGAACCACAATCAAATTTACTAAAATTTGATTATAATCCCACCAAACAGGAAATAATGTTTTTCCTTTTCATTATCTTTAGTTAAACTAGTGTCATGTTGAGCACTTGCACCTGTCATGTCCTTGTAATCTCCATAGAATGTAGGCGTAAATGTTGGTTGCTATATGTTAAGGGAGTTAATTTAGGATATGTAATATTTTATTTGCTATAGTTTAGGAATCTTTTCTATATGGTAAATCGCACATAATTAGGCTGTAATTACTTACCTTGTAAATGTACGTTTTCTTCTATATAATGAAAGGAAACCCTAAGTAAAGTGTATTCAGACCAATTTGACATGGTATTAGAGCCCCTGCTTTGATCTTTACGTTTGTGGTCTTAATCTTTCGTGTGCGACGGAAGAGAAGTTCTCTTATGTTTTGGCAAGTCACATCTTACACTTCGATCATCTGACTTTGTGGGTTCACTAGTTTTTGTGGCCGTCAATTATGGGTAAAAACCCGTTCTTTCTTGCGGGTTCTCTGTCATCGGTAGTTCCTTTTTTTGGTGGCTGGGTTACTGGGTGCCCATCGTCCTTCTCTGTGATAGTCGTCCCTTCTTTGGTGGTGACCAGTCGCCTTCGGAGTAGTATCGAGGTGCATCAGTGGTGATCGGCCCTCTCTGTAGTGTTTGCCAAGTGCTTTGGCGGTGTGAAGCTTTCGGCCTTTGATTTCGACAATAATGTTCTGTCGATTGAGTGTGTTGCTTGAGCCCTTTTAGTTTGGGCTCCAATTACTTAGTCTTTGTGGGCTTAATTAGTGGAAAGTATAGTATTGCTTGTGCCTTTTTTTGTTGGGGCCCCAATTATTCTTGTGAACTAAATTCTAGAAGTATAGTTTGAATCCATGGGCTGAATTGTGGAAGTGTAGTCTGGAGTTTTTATCGTGTCGATTGAAAATACTATTGTTCACGTCACTGGCAAGAATTTCCCTACATGGGAATTTCAATTTAAAATGTTTGTGAAAGGGAAAGAATTATTAAACCATATTGATAGTTTCATTCGAGCTCCCATCGATGAAAAATAACTTACCCAATGGGAGGTCAAAGATGCTAAAGTGATATCCTTGCCATTGGGAACGATCAAGCCGCATCTTGTCACCAATCTTCGTTTTTTTTACTACAGCTCGGGTTATGCCTACCTGAAGTTCAAGTGTATTTATCACCAAGACCACAATGCTCGAAAATTTCAATTGGAATTGGAAATTAGAAATTTTAATCAAGGTAATTTGACTATTGAACAATTTTATTCTGGTTTTATTACTCTTTGGAGAAAGTACTCTGCTATTGTTCACTATAAGGTCCCCACTATTGCAATCGAGGCTCTTCAAGCAATTCATCCTGAGAGCAACGTGATCAGTTCTTGATGAAGCTTCAACCGAAATTTGAGCATGTTAGAGTCGACTTATTGAACCGAAATCTAGTTTCCTCCTTGGATAATTGCTCGGGAGACTTACTGCGTGAAGAACAATGGTTATCCACTCAGTTGGGTATGAATTCTGAGAATGTCGTTTCTGAAGCTGTGAATGTAGCCTACGTAGCACAAGAGAAAGGGAAGAGCAATGTACAGTGCTTTTGTTGCAAGGAGTTTGGTCATTTGCTCACAATTGTTCTAAGAAAGTTTGCAACTACTGCAAGAAAGAGTGCCATATCATTAAAAACTGTCGAATGCGACCTCAGAATTGTCAATCTCATGCCTTTCAAGTTGCTGTTCAGTCCTCGTCTTCTTCCGCAACCCCACTTAAAGCTCCGATTCATCTATTCTCACACCTGCCATGGTCCAATAGATGGTTGTGTCAGCTTTTTCGGCTTTAGGTTTGCAAGTTACGAGTGCTAACCTCACTTCTTCTTAGATTGTTGATTCGAGAGCTTCTAATGATATGTTTGGTAGTACAATTGGTCTCCATGGTGTTCGTAAGCATGGAGGCACGCAAAACATTCAAATTGTTGATGACAGTACTCTTCCTATTACTGTTGTTCGTAATTTGGGTTCTTCATTACAAAATTATTTTCTCTCTCATGGATTGTAACGACCCGCTGTCTCACCAGCCTCGAGTTGCACGGTCTCACTGGGCATCGCACTCATGGACTTTTCACTCCCCGCAGGGATCTTCTGAAGTGGATTTTTGCCTTTCGTTGGTCTAATGGTAGCAGGGATTTAAGAATCTTTATACTTAACCTCTAGGTATAAGGTTCGATCCCTGCGGAAGGCAAAAATCCACTTCAGAAGATCCCTGGGGGAGTGGAAAGTCCATGAGTGCGATGCCCAGTGTGAAGTGGATTTTTTCCTTCCGCAGGGATCTAACCTTGTACCTAGGGGTTAAGTAAAAAGATTCTTAAATCCCTGCTACCATTAAACCAATTTGCTCAATTAGTACCAGGTTTGAACTTAAGTCTCTCTTAAAGTAGGAGGTCTAATCTTGGGGTACGCGTCCAGACATCCGTGAGGGATAAGATGGGCTTAGGCTCTCCCAAAGCGGACAGTACGTAGTTTCTAACGGTCGGGACCAGCCCTTAAGTGGGGACCCGGTCGTTACAAGGATTATCTAGAAATTTGATTTCCATTGGACAACTGGAGGATAATAACTGTGATGTTCATTTTCTCATGGTGGTGGTCTTGGTAGTCTTGTGCAGGATAAGGCGTCTAGAATGGTGATCGTGAAGAGACCTAAAGTGTGACGTCTATTTCCTTCACAGTTTTCCACTATGAAGCACAGACACGGACACGAGTGTCCGACACGACACGTGTCGGCGACACGTGATTTTCGAAAAAAGTTAGGACACGACACGTTAATTTTTTAATTTTTTTTTAAAGAAAAAAATTTTGTACACTCGATGTATAGAAAATTAATAGGCATATATATCAAACTTAACATTTCATACATATTTTTTCATAATTTGAGTTCAACAAAAAACAAAATTCAAATATTTTTTCATACCTTTAGTGTTGGAGTTTTTTTTTTTTTTTTTTTTTTTTTGCACCGACAGTGAGTGAGGAAAGAAACCAGCAGGGAACATAAGTGGGTTTTACTTTATTTTTTGCCTTTTTTGCTTTGTCACATCAAAATCAAAATTCAAAATAAGGGCATAAAGGTAAAAATGCTGTTACTTAGCTTGTTGGAGAATTCTTTGCAGTTTAATTATTATTGTATTGTATTAAAAAAGGAACCGACATTTTCACGACAAATCAAAATCAAAAAGAGAACGGAACTGTTTGGCCTTCTTCTTCCCTGTACAAGTCTGCAACTCGGTGTGGTTCATTCTCGTTTCTTCAACAGACAGTAGAGGTTCAATACTCTCACGTTCCAGCTTCGATTCTACCTTCAAACACAAGATTAGGGCTTTTCAAAATTAGGGCAAAATCCTCTCAATACATAGTAACACAGGTATGCAGCGTCTTCTTCCTCTATTTTTTTCTTCTTTTCTAGTTGCTGGCCTGGACGTGTCCGACACGAGGAATAAGTGCTCATTTTCCGACACGAAAAAAGGAGTGTCGGACTCGTGTCGCCGGCGTGTCGTCTCGTGTTCGTGTCCGATACGTGTCGGACACGGACTCGCGGCCTTCCTGAACGTGTCCGTGCTTCCCAGGTTTTCCATTCCAAATGTTATTTCTCTTGCATGTATGGCTACTACCAATGATAACGAGGTCTGACATAAGAAATTGGGTTACCCCAATTCTGTTGTCTCGACTCGTCTTATAAAACATGATTTTTTGGGCAATAAAAATTCATTTACTTCGCCTTGATAAAAGTAAAAATTTACATTTTCCTACACATGGTAGTGTGCTTCTAGTTGCTTTGAAATTATACATACTGATATTTAGGGTGTAAGCCTTGTTGTTTTTATGGGCAGTTTCATTATTTTGTGACGTTTATCGATGATTTTAGTCGATTTACTTGGATATATCTTCTTTGTTCTAAAACTGAAGTGTTTTCTGTCTTTCAAAACTTTGTTGCGCTTGTCGAGACACAACTCAATACTTGTATTTAAATCTTACATTCCGGCTCAAGGGGAGAGTACATGTCTCATTCCTTCCAGACCTATCTTCAAAACAAAGGGATCATCCATTAGCATTTTTGTTCTTATATCCGCAACAAAATGGAGTCGCTAAACGTAAGAATTGTCACCTCTTAGATGTTGTTCGTACCTTGTTGATTGATTTGTCTGTACCGTCTAGGTTCTAGGTCGAAGCTTTAACTACTGCTGTCTATTTGATCAATTGTTTGCCTACTGCCACTCTAAATTATGATTCTCCCTATTTTCCTTTTTTTTGGCATATCTCCCGAGTATAAATCTCTTCATACTTTTGGTTGTGTTTGTTTTGTTCACTTACTACCAGTTGATCGTCGCAAACGTGTTGCCCAGTCTGTCACGTGTGCCTTTATAGGATATAGCCCTACCCAGAAAGGATTTGTTTGTTATAATGCTCATGCAAATAAATTTCGAATATCCCGAACTGTGATTTTCTTTGAAAATCAAAATTACTTTCAGTCTAAGGTTATTCCCGATCCTCCGGTTGTTCTTCTCCCAGCTTTTGATAACATGTCTTCTTCTATTGAGAGGCTCAAACCAGGTCTTATATATCAACGACGCCTCCCACCTTCTCCAGTGCCCCTTCCAGACATTGATCCAATGCCTGATTCTGTGGATCCTATATCTCGACGCTCCTATTAGGTTACACATGCACCCGATAGGTATGGTTTTCCTCATACCTCGCTCGTTGGAACTCTCCATACTGCTTCCGTTCCTCATTCTTATGCTCGGACAGCTACCCAAGCATGTTAGCAACATACCATGCAAGAAGAAATTCAGGCTCTTGAAGAAAATCACACTTGGGATATTGTGGCTTGTCGTCCTGGTGTCAAACTAATTGGCTGTAAAGGGGTTTACACGATTAAGCTTCGATCTGATGGCTCACTCGACAAATATAAAGCTTGTCTTGTGGCTTTTGGGAATCGCCAAGAATATGGGATTGATTATGAAGAAACATTTGCTTTCGTTGCTAAGATGACTACTATTCGGACTGTCTTAGCACTTGCTGTTTCACAGGGGTGGTCTCTCAGGTAGGTGGATGTGAAGAATGCTTTTCTACGTAGAGATCTAAAGGGAGAAATCTATATATCTCCACCTCCCTGCATGTTTACTACACCTTCGTGAGAGGTTTGTCAGCTACATCGGTCCTTGTACAGACTTAAACATGCTCTTCGCGCATGATTTGATAAATTTCACTCTACTTCGCTTGACTTTCGATTTACTCAGAGTCAATTTGATTCATCTCTTTTTCTTAGCAAGACATCTTCCGGAATTGTGTTACTCCAAGTATATGTTGATGACATTGTGGTTACAGGGTCTGATACTGAATTAATGAGCAGTTACAATAGCATCCCAAGGCATCTTTTAGTATGAAAGATCTTGGTCCTTTGTAGTACTTTCTTGGTCTTGAGGTCTAGAATACTCCGTCTGGTACATTGTTACATCAACACAAATACACAAGAAGTGATTTCATTGACTGGTCTCCAATCGGGCAACTCTGTTCTTAGCCCTCTTGGAGGTAAATCTCAAGCTTTCTTACGAGGAAGGTTAACTTCTTTCAGACTCGTCCTTGTACCGGCAGCTCGTTGGGAGTTTGAACTACTTGACGGATAACTGACTCTTGTATCTCTTTTGTTGTGCATCAGGCCAGTCAATTTATGCAGACCCCTCGACGTCTTCATCTAGTTGTTGTTCGCCTTATTATCAGATATCTGAAGGTCACTTCTTCACGAGGGTTTTTCTTCCTAATGAATCTTCCTTGCAGTTGGTGGGATATAGTGATGCTTATAGGGTGGGATGTGCAGATATTTGTCGTTCTAAGATCACATGGCTTCATGGGTTATTGGAAGAGCTTGACTTTCCTCAGTTTCATTCCACTCCTCTTCATGTTGATAACACAAGTGCTATTCATATCGCTTCTAATCCAGTTTCTATGAGTGTACAAAGCATATCAAAATCGATTGCAATTTGCCACTACATACGAGAACCATTTTACAAACATATGATTACACTGCCTCGCATTTCTATCGAACATCAGACTGCAGACATCTTCATTAAAGTTGTTTCTCGACATCAACTTCAGTTCTTGATTGACAAATTGATGCTTCTCGATCTCCCATCATCAATTTGATTTGCTATTGTTTAGAAATCTTTTCTATATGGTAAATCGCACATAATTAGGCTGTAATTAATCTGCCCTTCTAGGCTGTAATTAATCTGCCCTTCTACCATATCTGTACTTGTAAATGTACGTTTCTTCTATATAATAAAAGGAAACCCTAAGTAAAGGGTATTCAGACCAATTTGACAAACATATTTCTTCTCTGTGCAGGTTGTATCCCCAGTTAAAATGACATTCAACATGTAAGAGAGCTAGTCTATAGTTCCGTTTTTATTAAAGCTTCCTTTCATATTCATGCTTTGGTCTTCCGTCATCTTTGTCCTAATGTTTTCCTAATATACACTTAATTGGCAATGGTAGATATGCAAGCTGTGTAATTCCAATAAGTGCCTTCTTCGCATCAAGTCTCTGGTAAGCACTCAGCTGTAGCAAACATAGTCGATGCTTTTATTACTGCAAAGCATTAGTTGTTTGATATTACACATTTTAAGCTGGTTATCAATTACTAGTTTAAGATGATTATGTTATTCTCTGGCAATCTTCCAGTGCCACAAACACCAAAGATTGGTGTAAACCTCAAAACAACTAGATAATTACATTTTTTTTCACCTCATCAACAGTTAAAGTTGCATTTATTTTTATTTTTTTTATTTAGAAAATCTCATTGCATCATCAAATTCCTCACATCCTGTCATTTGTGTAACCAAAGAAGACAACCTATTTTGCTCAAACCAGGTACATATCTAGGAGTCAGACCCTCTTAAAATATAGGATTTGGGATACTGTTAAAAAAGATCGAATTTTGGATGTGTTCGGGGATACATCTTACCCTTTTTTTATTTTTAAATTGAGATTAAGTTAATTCCAATGCCATAGAACAATAAATCACTCAATCCAATTCTAAATTAACAAAAATAAATATTAAAAGCCAATGCCACGAAACTACAATTTCATTTACTCTACTGAATTATTATTTGGAACTCAATCGATCAAATCTTAAGAAAACAGACACCCACCCGTTCAATCAAAAATTTCATTTGCTCCACTCAAATAACTCAAATTCCAAAAATAAAAACAAAAATCACGCATCTTGTATCCACACCCTTCAGAAACCAGATCTCCCCTATTTTATCAAACCTCCAATGTGGCATTTTAATTAACATGGTCTAACTAAGCTTAACTGTCTATGGACCCAACAAAAGGTGAACCGAACCCACTTAACAAATCATTTTTTATAGCCTACAAACACCGCAAAGCACTAAAGTATACATCTTCATCACGCTACTCTAATTTCACATAGCCAGACCCTCATTTTTCATCCAGTGATGCTCGGACTCCTCATTTGGAATGAAATAATACTTCACTGATTTACAAGTCAAATTTTAGAACTTAAAAGAGTGAATTATCGAATTTTTTGCTTAGCCATGCTTGGAACCGAGATCAAAATCCCTTTAATCAACAAAGTATGGATGAACAAAATTATTGAAGGCCAACAATTTTTATGAGCTACTGCCAGGTCAGACACTTTGTCCTTGGGCAAGCTTATTATCTCTAGGATTTTTCTTGTACATCAGCTTGATTTACATGCTATATACAGCGACCTTCTGCTACCATAGAAATTAACAAGCCTGTTCTTAATGCTTTGAACTCTTTCCTAGTTTCTTCATATAGCTTGAGATCAATGGTGCTGGTTACTTCTGTCAAGCGATTAAGATGCTTCCTCAACAAAATTTGCAATGACTCAGAAACCCTTTGTCAAATAATAGCCCAAACTGTAATTTGTTGATTACTTTGCGTATTAGACTTAAAAGTAATAGTCTTTATTAGAGACTATTGAATAGGCATTGGGAAGCATTCATTTGCAGCTTAAAAATTTGCTCAGCTATAGATTCATGAGTCATGACTGAGGCAACACCTGATAAAATTTTCTGATGGCCTTTTATGCATTAGAAAATGGTAATCTAAATGTTTCAGTAAATTTGGTGTTCACACTTCATCTTTGGACTGATTCTATTCTCTTTTTTAAATGCTTAAGAGCATCAAGAACGAAGAAAAGGCACACGAATGAGATAAAAATTGAAAGGAAGTATTGTTATCAGGATTTTTGTTGTCTAGAAAGATTCTTGCTACTAGTTTTCTAACTCTTGACTAGATGATGCAGAACATTCCCTAACATGTTTTCTTGCCACAGGTTTGGTAACACTGCTTACTTGCATATATCAGTGGCCTTCATCCAGATGCTCAAGGCCCTTAGTATGTGAAACAATTTTTTATCTATTGCATAGTTTATGGCAATGTTGTTAAAATATACTTACACCTTTCTTCTATTTTCTAATTATTCAGTGCCAGTGGCAACATTTGTTGTGGCTGTTTTGTGTGGTACTGATAAATTAAGGTGGGACGTTTTCTTGAACATGGTGCTGGTCAGTGTTGGAGTTGTCATTTCCTCGTATGGGGAAATACATTTTAATGTAATTGGTACAGTTTACCAGGTTACAGGCATATTTGCGGAAGCTTTGAGACTGGTCCTGACTCAAGTCCTTCTACAAAAGAAAGGCTTGACTCTAAACCCTATCACAAGCTTATATTACATAGCTCCTTGCAGGTAAACTTATGGTTTTCTTGCATTTCTTTGTTTCTGGAGAAAAGATTGTTAATTTTGTTGGCATGATTTAGAATTTGACATGAGAAATGGACTACCAGAATTTTGCTGAGTGGCAATATTGCACATTTTCCCCTTTGCATCTGTGACCTCGAACACTCGTAAACTTGATGTTTGTGTAGACCTCACTTCAAACTTGGCATTTTTTACATGTGCAGCTGCTTCTTTCTGTTTGTACCTTGGTACTTTCTGGAAAAGCCTGGAATGGAAATCTCCCAAATTCAGTTCAATTTCTGGATCTTCTTCTCCAATGCCGTTTGTGCACTATTGTTGAACTTCTCAATTTTCTTAGTAATCGGTAGAACTGGAGCAGTTACCATGCGAGTAGCTGGTGTTCTTAAAGATTGGATACTAATAGCTCTTTCAACGGTTGTGTTTCCAGAATCTATGATTACTGGTCTAAACATTATTGGCTACGGCATCGGTAATATTCTGTCCATATTAAGTACTAGTTCTCAGTCACATTTGCTGCAGGTTTTTGCATTCAAAGTATTTGATAGCTTATTGAAGTCTTCAATTTTCTGCAGCATTGTGTGGTGTAGTTCTGTACAACTATTTGAAGGTCAAGGACGTTCGTGCAACTCAACTTGCTTCTGAAAGTATTCCTGAAAGGATTGCAAAGGTTAGCTTTTAGATGACAATTGTTACCGTTCATCACTGTGTGTATGTTTGTCTGCTACAAAGTCTCTCTTGTTCTCTAAGGCTTTCTTCCATGAACTATTCTACCTTTGTCATTGCGGCTGAAGCTCATGCCTTTGATTGTTTCTAATTTCAAAAGCTGCTTCAGAACCCATATCCCTGGGTTTAGGGATGACAATGATACCTACGAACCCGAAATCCGTTGGGTACTCGACAAAAATGGATGGAATTTACTAGATCCAATGGGTTTGTGGGTAGGGTATGGGTGTAGATTTAGAAACCCGACATGGATATGGGTATTGTAGAAAAACTCATACCCGATCCATATACCCATTAATTTTTTAAAAAAAATTATTGTATTTAAATTTTAACAATATATAATTTTGGACAAGTAGACTTTTAAATATTTGCTTATTTTTGGACAATTGGAGTTTACTTATACTTCATTGTTATACTTTTACTTCATTTTGATATTTTTATGTTGCACATGGATTGTTAGTTAATATATTACATGTGAAGTTCAAGAAAAAATTATAATTAGATACTTATATTATTGTTGAACAAGTATTCTATATATATATATATAAAAGAATACCCACACCCTATCATCACTCGACCCGCCATTCTTAAGTGGGTATATGGGTAGGGTATGAGTATTATAAATCTTTAGTCATGGCTTCGTTGTTTCTTCATTTTGATTTTGCTTTCCAGATTTCTTTAATAAAGAATGTTTTTCATTCTGCTAATTCAGGATTGGAAGTTAGAGAAGAAATCCTCCGATATATATATTCCCAATAGCAGCAACAATGAAGGAAGTGGTATATCTGATATTGCGGTGGATGAAGAGGAACCCCTTGTTTCTTCATCGAGGTTGTCTCATATTGGAAGAACACAGCAAAGCAATCGCAACATGTAAAACCTTGTCAAAATCATACATAGCAGTTAAAAAAAAATGCTTAGCACGAGCTCCTCGATTTTGAAAGATTTATTTTTTATTATTTCTCTCATGAGCCCCGAGCTCCATTTTGCTTGTCAATTCATCATAGTGCGCTTATATATTGAAAGATAGAACGTAGATTTATGCTACCCAAACTCGTTTATTTCTATTTTTGAGGCATAATTTTGATTCCTAATGTAAATTAAAAAGCGTACAATTGAGTGGTCCTAGAGGCAGGATTTAGGAGCCGATTTGGTAAATTGATGGAATTCATAGTCTGATGATAAAGAAAATAACAATTGCAATGACCAAGACTAGTGAAAAATATAAGCAATATTCAAATCCTGTTTATGTATGATACACAGCTCGAAAGATTTTGTGCAAATCCAAGTGTTCTAGCACCACAAAGGTTAACAAGGGAAAAATTTGCATTAAAAAAAAGAAAAAAAAAAAAACAGCAAAATAAAAATTAAAACCTGAAGGTAAAAACGAACTCGCCAATGATTTACATCAAATAAATACAGATATGCACATCTCAAGTGAGAATAGATTAGCATAAAAACTGAACAGATGTCACAAATAGCAGCATTTCTTTATCGGCCTGATGATGACATAGGACGGTGCGGAAACCTTTGCGATCTGAGATAAGAAAGTTAATAAAACTGTTGCTCTGGCTTCACATACAACAATCTCCTTGTGGTAGGTGCCGGAGGAGCAAGTCCCGGAATATCTCTTATGCTTTTGTTGTTGGGATTCACAATCTATCAAATAACAAACGATACACCATTAACTACTGGCATTGGGATGTACATGATAGACACACAAACTTATATTTAGAGGACATTTTAAATATGGAAAGTGAAGACGTTGATAGATGCAATAAAACATTATATTGGTAGTATAATGACAACATTAAAAATGTTTTTCCAACTTTAATTATATGTCCCGTTGAATATGCAATAGTATCGACATAGCCATTGAAAGCAGAAAATAGTGTCATCATATTAGATTCTCGAAATATATATATATATAAGTGCATACCTTCACGACAATTATGGCTATTACTCCACAAACAATCAGAAAAAGAAAAAGCATGATGCACTTGTCCGTAGCTACCTGGAAAACACATGAACTTTAAATTTATAACATACAAGGGAAGAAACATATAAAGCTACTAAATAACACGATGCGAGGTTACTGAATGTCTCTCTCTCACATAAATTAATACCATCTGTCACCCACCAAGACTCATATTTTGAGGTCAAATAAGCACAATATCATTATTAGGTATTGTGATGCGATTGCACGCAACATTAGTTTTCCATATAGAGTTCAAATGATTTTAAGCAAGCAAAAGATACAAAAAGAGATGATAATGCCAACTACTGTACCTGTCTGCCAATCTCCTTGACAAGCTGCGATGCCTTTTTGATGGAGAACTGGATTGTGTCCAGTTCATTGACAATACGACCCATTTGCTCGGTCTACATATTTGAAGATATTCTAGTGATTAGACAAGGAAACTTTTGAGGCCAATAAAAGAGGGTAAAGGCAGTGCTCACTCACTTGGCCCTTCAAGGTAGTAGCAGTTTCAGTTCCCACTTCAACTGTTTGGTGGACAACCTACAATTAATAGCAAGTTTAGAATGCAAGCAAATTGTACATTTTGAGAATATGCAAAAATTAATAAATTACCTGTTTGGAGCGTTCAATGGCCTGGTCAGTTTCGTCCATTGTCCTCGTTCCAGCATTAATAAGCTCCTGGTTCGACATTTCTATAGAATAATTCATGGAATGAAGACTACTGTAAGATGTGAAATAACAGAATCTAACGGAGATTAATAGCTCGTTATCTAAACAGACTCGCTAAGTATCTTATGAATATTTCATATTTCTTAAGGAGAAGACATGCTGGGTTCATCATATGGAATATTATTTATATCTCCGAATGATCAAAGATGCTAATCCACTAATCCAACAGCACGCCACGACCCAGTTACAAGAACTATGCTTGTTACTTCGTGATTGTGCCCACAAAGTATTCTTCTATGGAGAAAAATGAAACTTAGTTGCACAAAAGTACGAGGAAGAAAAATGTCAATTTTGGTAGGCATACAACCAAGAAAATTCTGCAGTGGTGTCCACTCTTTACTGAACATCTGAAGAAGTTTGGATCTTGTAAATTCAGAAGGTGATCCATTCAATTGTAGAGCATCAAGAGTCCATAAAGTAGACGGTAAAAGAAGAGTAGAAAGATGTAGATTTCACTTTTACAAAATGTGTTACACCATCCTTATGAATATTTCTTAAGGAGAAGACTTGCTTGGTTCATCATATGGATTATTATTTTATATCTCTGTAGGTAACTTATGATCATAGATGCTAATCCACTAATCCAACAGCACACCACAACTTAGTTGCAAGAACTATGCTGGTGATCCATCCAATTTTAGAGCATTCAAGAATCCGTAAAGAAGATTGTAAAAGATGTAGATCACTATTCCAAAATGTGTTAAACCAACAACTGGCAAGCAATAAGCAGCCATCCGAAGACCAACCGGTGGCCAATTGTTTTCTGAGCTGTCTAGACAGAATATCCATTTGATTTATAATATAACGAAATGTCAGAACAAAATAGCTATCTAATAAATAAGCCTGAATTTGCAAGCCCTTAAATATATGGAAAATGTTGAAATAAAGACAAGAAACCAAAAAACAAGAACACAAATAGATGATCAGCAAGAAGAATTATTTCATCATTCAGTCTAGTAAAGCAAAGAGAAGAAACTCTATAGGTTGGACCAAAACAATAACATGTGTTTGCACCTGTGTGAATATAATAAGAATTCTGGTCCCAACGTACATTGGTAAAAACATAAATATGCTTAATATCTTTTACATATATAATTGGGAGAGCACAAACTGACTTAAGACAGCCTTTATCCCTCAACGCTTAATGAATAAGCCCCTGTTTGGTATAGCAAAAATTTTAGATTTTAATCTAAGTCAAAGTCAACATTTAATCTTAACTACATCTTTTATGGGACATACAACTTTTCAACCACACATCTCACCTACTTTTATCAAAATCTACTAAAAATTTGATTTTTATCTATACCAAACAGGGGCTAAATCGGAATAAAAAAAGGATCAAGCGCATAAAATTATTTAACTTCCAACAGGCAACAAATGTGTCAACAAAGATGAACTAATTAAACAGTCAAAATTAATGCCAAAAGACAGGAAGGTGGCAACCAGTTTGAAGAAGGGGGATATACCTATATATCTTTCCCATGTATAAACATTATCACTCTAATACCATGTCGGTATTATCTTTACCACACAGCTTATCATGTTTCAGAAATCGAACTTCAATTATAGAGTATGACTAGGTACTGGATGCCCACCTGATGCCATTTGAACATTCTCCTCAGCTGTAGGCTCACTGGCACCAGCTCCCATATCAAAGAGTTCAACCCTTTTATTTCCGAGAGTGCTCGTGTACCTGCAATGTCCCAACTTCCAAGTAAGATAGAAAAGGGGAAAACACGGCATAGCAAGAAAAAGGAATCAGTTAAGTCGATTTCAAGATGCAACAGCAATTCCATAATTCTAGGTGAACAATCTTTAAATAATTTTGAACTGCTCATAAGGAACATTCAATTGATATTAAATATTAAACGAACAACAGAACCGTCCCGATATGTCATGATTTAATATTGATCTTACAGATCCCAGAGACTGGTATAAAATATTATGCACCAGAGTTCTGGTGAATCAAGCCAAAACTGAATAAGTTGTCTGCATTCGATGTAAAAATGAAGCCTTAATTCGATGGTCATATTTAGCAAGTTCATGGACTACCAATTCAAGAAAGAATAAGCAATAGTCCTGTCGGATTATATACTTGCCACTAATATAGGAGTTAATAGTGGCCTTTTAGGCTTTGCACGTAAGTTTATTTGTATACATACAAGTATTTTATAATTACACGGGATCTCAGGAAAAAGACATGATCTCTCTTTCAATCAAGCTACACGATAGAGCTCATATTAATATTATATTTTGCATCACATCAAATATCAAGAAAAGATGGGTTGAAAAACTTCAAAGAATAAAACTAATTAGAAAATTTCATGGTACACTCCCATCTATCTATCTGCTGTAAATTACAACAAATGCACTTTAATTGGAGTCAATATATCCCCAGGTATCCAGATTGCATGGCCCGAGCTAGAGTATCCATGTCTCATACGTGCAAGGATATGTTTAAGGATACTTTTTGGAAAGTGCCACGATTTCATGTGTTCATTGTGTCTTTATCACGTGTTTGTGTTTATGCTTCTTAGCCATGTCTGACAATGAAGAATTTGGAAGAACAATTGGAATTCAGACAGCATTAGTCATGAACCAGTAAACAATAAAAAAAGGACTGAAACAGTGAACTTACGTTTTCCTCAAAGCCACGTATGAATTCAACTCTTTGACCTGCAAAAGATAAAATAAAGAAAATTTTCATAACAATAAACCACAGCAGCATGCAAGTGCTGCAGTTAAATCTGTGCCTTTCCATTCCAACAAAACGATCAACTTTCAAAGGCTGGTCAAAACTTAACACTAGAAAATGAGACCCATATAATATGGAACAAAACGTGCTAACCTTTAACGCCACTTAAATCAGATAATAATAATAATTTAAATCGTCAGTATTTAAACGAATGAATATGCTCTGCTGTCATAAATGGTCCAAGTCAGGATGATTGATTTCTTCCCATTCCATCTTACAATCAGTATTCAGCAGGTGGGGTGTGTGTGGGGGTGGGGGGTGGTTAGACTAAAAGTGATGAATTGAGAATTTTGAAAAACAAAAAACAACATAACACATTGCCACGATTAGTAAATTAAAATATTTCAGCTTAAGTGTGTATCTAATGCTTTTTCTATTATAAATGAAATTTCGAAACTTACCATGTTTTGCTTTACATCATTCAATTCCTTGGTCACCTCTGGAGGATTTCTGCTTTCTTCATCTTTAATTTCACGATCAAATTCTTTAATCAGCCTAGAAAATTTAGCAGCCAATACATTATTATGAAAAAATTAAGAGGCATTATATCTTAAAGATCAGAACGAATAAATGTTGCTGGTCTTGTAGTCTAAAGCAGACATTATCAATCTATGATCAACACTAATTAATGCTAATATATAATATTGCAAAGTGATCAATAATTATTGGCTTAATAGCATAACCCCCCACCCACCCACACGTTTGACCACGTTGCCGAAAAAAACCCCTATCTTCAACTTGGCCGATAAACCCTTAATGACCTTTTAAGTGCGAAACACCCCCTACCGTCCATATCCATCACTCTTGCTGTTAAATCCTTTGAAAAAGACCAAAACAGTCAAATTAGCCTTCCACTTCATAATGCCTTGTTTGTATCTATCCCTTCTAGAATAATTACAGCTACGGTCCCAAGCCTTTTTTTTTTTTTGCTGCAGACTTTACCCAAATATTAACAATTAGAAAAATTAAATTAAAAAAAGAAAAAGGAAACCTGCCACCCCACCCCACCCCACACCACACCTTTCATCTTACATCTTCTTCATGCATCCCCACACACCCACCCAGCCCGAACCCCCAAATCCTCCATCTTCCACCCTCACCCCCACCAAGAATAGAAATGGGTCACATTTAAAATAAAATCTGCACTAGATAGTCTAGATTATCGTGCTGATAAAGGAAAAACCCATTATTTTCAAGAATATTTCATTGTACAGTAGTGGACCTGGTTTTTTGTTGTTGAATTACCTGATTTTTGCTGTGTTTTGACATATAGACATGAATTAGTTGCTTTAGGAATTATATTTAGCCTTGTTTGATAGAAATCAAAATCAAGTTTTTAACGGATTTTGATAAAAATTGATGAGGTGTATGATTAAAAAAGTGTAGAACCTATGAAATATGTCGTTATAATTAATTGTTGACTTTGACTTAGATAAAAATTCAAGTTAAAATCTAGATCAAACAAGGGGCTGAGTAAAATTGGTTCACATCTGACATTTGAAGACCAATTTTTACTTTCTTAGTGGATCCAAGATCCTTGTCCAGGGAATGAAATCTGAGATGGGAAAATGGAAATTCCTGATATCCAAAATTTTCAATTTCATCGAAGAAATGTCGTCAAATATCTGGTTTCCCTGGTGAATTTGTATTCGATTGTTTTCAAGAATTTGTCAGTATCATGTCTCTATATATTTTCAATAGTGAGAGACAAACAGCAAAGTCTACATTTGCAGCCAAGGCCCAAATCCGCAGAACAATTGAAGCAGAAGGAATTCCTTACACCTATGTATCGTCCAACTACTTTTCTGTCTACTCTCTTCCAACACTGATACTATCGGGAGTCAATGCTCCTCCAAGAGACAAAGTAAACTGGTCCCAATGTCATATCCAATGCTTTGTTCCATATATGTGCAAGCTCTTGATGGACCTTCTTCCAAATATAGGGTTGTGTGGCTACAAAAAGTCAACGGTGGTCCAATTTGACAGTGGGGGTGAGGGTGGAAGATGTAGGATTTGCAGATTTGGGCTGGGTCGGTGCATGGGGATGTATGAAGAAGATGAAGGGTGGGGATGGTGAGGCAGGTTTTATTTTTTTAAATTAGTTTTTCAAATTTTTAATATTTGAGTAAAGTCTTAAAAAAGGAAGGAAAAAAAAAAGTTTGGGACCATAGTAGCAATTATTCCTAGAAGGGCTAGAGATAAACAAAGCATTATGAAGTGAAAGGGCTAATTTGACTGTTTTTCCCTTTTTAAAATTATTAATTTTGGCCTTTTTCAAAGGATTTAATGGCAAAAGCGATGGAGATGGATGGTAGGGGGTGTTTCGCACTTAAAATGTCATTAAGGGGGATTTTTGGACAATTTGAAAAGATAGGGTGGTTTTTTGCAACCTGGTCAAAGGTCGGGGGGGTTATGCTATTAAGCCATTAATTATTTGTTGTGAACTTAGAAGATTATGTTTCCTTGGTTAAGTTTATTTCCATTTATCGCACCAGAGAGAACTCCAGGACCATTTTAATAAATCTTTTTGCAGAATGCATCAGATACAATTGAGCTCCATGACAGACCTTGTACAATATAAAAGAGAAATCATGATTGGAAAGGGGAGAAGCCAGTTACACTTATTCCATTCCTTCCTTTGTTAGGAATGGGCCAGACGGAAACATACCTCCTCATCCATACCAAATCAAATGACAAAGGATTCCACTTACCCACTCCCCTTTCCTAAAATTGCTAGAGCTTTGCCCTCTTGACTTGACATGTTAAGAATGTTATAACTGATACTTTCATTTCTCTAGGAGAAAATGCATACCTTTTACACTCCCTCATCTTCCCAGTGAGCTCCTCCAGCTGCTTACTTTGTCTACTAGAGTCTTTAATCTTATCCAGCTTTTGAAAGCCATTTCTGATTAAAATAAAGAAATTATCATGAAGTTACAGATGCTATAATAAATATTAGTTTCCATTAGAAATAAAAAATATCTCAGGTCATAAACATCTAAAATAAATTTCCATCATGCCACGTGTATAAAAGTAGTTCTGAGATCACTAAATGCGAGTTTTTAAAGAATACTAGAAGAATCAAAAGGTTTATACAACTCTTTTCAAAAAAAAAAAAAAGGTTTATACTTTATACAACTAGGAGAATCATACTGGTGAAAGGAAGTTGTACACAACATCCAAATACTCCTGGTTACACAGAACATCCAGGGTGGAATACACTTTTTCAGTGAGGTTAATATCTTCTCCAACGAACATAGGCCTTTTACCATCTGACATTAATGATAACAATGATATCTGGATACTGAACCTACCAAGGTATAAATTGTTTGAAAAAACTAACACATACGGCTTAATAAAGCATTTTATTGTTATAAAAAACTTTGATCACTTATCGAGCAGAGAGTTCATTTAAGACATTCCATATATAAACTCTTGTTGAAGCCATCTACATGTGCAGGTATCTCAAAATTCACTTAACTCAGAAAAAAAAAATACCATAATGCCAAATCAATGTAGATTCTCAGAAAATAAGAAAAGGAGAAGAAGCCAATTCCACATTTTTATACAATTCAGTGACAATCAGAGCAAATCAATATAACCAATCATCACCCTAGAAAAATCGACATGAGAAGTCAATAATAAACCCATAAATGTGAATTATACATCGGGAAGAGGTAAGAAAAATTACGCAAGGGCACGCATAGTATCACGAATTTCACCATGGATCTGCTCCATTTGAGGGTTCATCTTCAACTCCATATTCGACAATGTAACCTAATCTCCTTCCTCTTTCCTTCCTTTCCTTTCCTTTCCTTTCCTTTTTTATCTCCTACTCATCTATAGCCGGTAAAAGAACCCAAGGAAAAAAGAAATTCCTCACCGGCAAATCACAGTTGCAATTGCCTCAACAGCCAAAATTAAATGAGCAATCTTTTTTACAAAACTCAACCCACCTGCAATCAAATAGGAATAAGACCTAATTTTTGGTTTAGAGGTGATTGATGAGAGAGGGGGTATGTTGGTGAAGGACAAGGGTGAATGGGCGAAACAAAAATGTACAAAAAAAAAAAAAAAAAAATGAGTTGACAAGTTTGTGAATATTGATTTAAAAATGAATGATGATTTAAAAATTGATGTGATGTGTGAATTATTATGATTGTGCCAACTATGTAATATGTCAACTTGTATATTAAATTATAAGTACATGTAGCAGAATTGAATAAATAAATAATATTAGTGAAGTAGTTAATTGTTAAGTCTATCACATAATATTTATTTTTTTATTTGTAATGACTCGATCAAGTGATTAAGCCTGCCAAACTAATCCTAAAGGAATGATGACTCTCTCTTGATTCGTCCTTCACGTAAATCTAAATACGGATATAATATATGTACACTTTGAGTAAATATTCGAGCAATGATTCTTCTTCCACAAACCCACTTCACATCGTATGGACGAAACCCCGAATGGATGACAAGACGCCCCATGATTGTGTCTCTATTTTAATTTTTATAGTACCTGGTCATGTTGTGGGGTTTTTATGGGAATATGTTGGTCAAATTTCATTTTTATGAGAAAGGCCTGATTGAAATGTCTATATTACTTTTACTAAATGGATTTCTTTATATTACAAAATATATCCTCTATCTTAGTTAGTTTGATTTATTTAAGGACAATAATATACTAGTTTTATCTTTTATTTCTTCTAGTTCTATTTTAATTATTATTATACAGATCCATAAATTCTTCAAATAATTCATCTATATTCATTAATCAATGTTTGAGAATTGATTATTTCCATGTTAGCTATGATATCTAAACTGGGTTCAAATGGTATATCATATTTTATAATGTTTGTCTTTCTTTTTTCTAATTTATCAATTATATCTTGAATATCTAGTATTACTATATATCTAACTATGCCTCTAGCAAATTTTTCTATTAATTTTTAATTTTTTTTTTTTAATATTTCTTGTGATGAATTGAGTTGTTCTTGATATCCAATTTTACAATTCCATTTTCATATTCAATTCATTTTTTATTTTTTATATTCTTTTTTATCATATATGGACCTCACTTAGAAGTTAGATCTAGTTTTTTCATAGTATAATTTCTTTTGTTGACAATAAAATCTGGTAGGACATTGGATTAACACGTCTCAGCTCCTCCCTCTTAAACACGTGAATTTCCTGCGCACTAAGACAAACGATCAACGAGCAAAGGGGCCAAGGTGGCTCCCGTTTGCACTCCGACGCTCAAGTCAATTCCCATTTCGAGTAAATATATGTTGAATGCGGGAAATATAAGTGTGTAAAAGAGAGAAAAGTGAGTGAGAGTAGTATATTGAGTTAGAGTATAGAATTGCTCACATTTTTCTTGGAGCAGATATGTCCTATTTATGGTTGGAACTTTCTCCTTAGATCATGACACGTCTTCCACTTTACAGGTAGCAGCATTCTTGCCCCTCTTGAGGTAAACAATTTATTTAGCTATAATCATTACCTACTTTTCGTAGGGTATGGCTCCTGTCATGTCATTCTTAAAGGTACCATCACATCACGCCGTATTTCACAGGAAAGCCATATTTTCCTGACACATCGAAGAGTCTTATTGCCACCCTGGATCTAGAGCCTTGGATGACATCACCTCGGATTAGGCTCCTAGGCTATGACGCCTCGGAAAATACCATGTCTCGGCTTCACGGCAACTAAGGGAGTCATATGCCCAGCTGACGGCTACGTGGGTCCCCTAAAAATGATGTGCCAGGTCCATTTAGGCGTGGTTGTAACGCTAGTCCATCAAGTTTGATAGGTCCATACATGGGAGGATCTGACTTGACATAGACACGCCAAACTAAGTTGGTTCTGATACCAAAAAAATGGGATAATGGCTTTCTATGGAGCGACGTAGGGCCAAATTTACCTAGAACACTATCTCCCATGAATCCGAAGCGGCTCAAGCGCGAGCTTTGCTGCCAAGTTCTGAAGTTCTGGAACCTTTCATCCGTTGACTATGTTTCTTGTGTGCAGCATTTGGACCTTTGTGTAACGGACATGTCGTTCGACACCCGAGATGCTCGCAAGCATACGGGTCAGCCTTCCCCAACACACGGGCCAGAAAGCTATGAAGCATGTATAACAGAACTTTGGAAAGGGCTTATTAATATTACCTGCAATTGCATATGCCATGTTAGTGCACATCCCGAATAATCCGACAATGTATGATCCTTGCCGTGCCACATGAGTAGGGGAAAAACCAGGCCGTGACATGCTCCCCCACCCAATCTGCTAGCGACCTCGCAGCAGTGCGCTTGCCTCGCATCCACACATGGCCTTCCTCTTCAATCAATCTTCCACCTCAAAGGACTTTCCAAATTCTCCACATTTACGGTATCACCCTCTAGCGAACGAGAGTCCACAGTGCCCCTGCACCTCGTCTCACAGTACCTCTGCACTTACCGCCTTAGACACCAACCTTCACACTGTGCCCTCTGCACTAGTCCCTCGGTTGGACGGCACTCCACATGGCAGCAGCTCCTCGGGCATGTCGAAGCATACTCAATGCACTGCCCTCTTTTGGTGGATTCCCCTCAATACACTGCCATGCTCAACGAAACAAATATGCAACACGACTGCACTAACCATGCCTTTTCCTGCACCATCCCAAAGTTTTCCTCCCTCAATTGATTAGCTTACTGACGCCGTTTCTCCATTTTGCTCTTTGGCAAAGTCACTCATTTCATGGCCCAAACCCGTTGCCTCAGAACGCACGCCATTGGTCTGCCACTCCAACAACACAACTTTCAAACGGTCCCGCTCTTATACCACTTGTAACGGACCTACCGTTCGACACCCGAGATGCTCGCAAGCATACGGGTCAGCCTTCCCCCAACGCACGGGCCAGCAAGCTATGAAGAATGTATAACAGAACTTTGGAAAGGGCTTATTGATATTAACTGCAATTGCATAGGTCATGTTAGTGCACATCCCGAATAATCCGACAATGTATGATCCTTGTCGTGCCACTTGAGTAGGGGAAAAAGCAGGCCGTGACATTTGGACTTCTTTCCCCTTCAATTCAGTCATCACAAGTGTCAGCATGTCTTCATGGCGGCGCATTTATGGCAAACTAATGATTGGCTTTAATTTCCAAGAAATGCCTTAAGGGTACGTGCCCCATCGCTCTTGGGACATGCTCCATCGATAGGATGAATACTCCCCTTTGGAGTTTCAAACTGTGGGCGTTTCAACTTACTCTCACTCTAAGACACTTGTACCGCCTGGATTAGCCCTTCAGCTTCAAGATAGAGGGTTTAGATTAACTGGGCCTGTCTATAAAGCTCCTCCCATCCCACAATTTCTTCTTTTCTGCGTCTTCAAAAAAATTTCTAAGAATGTTCTCTTGAGTGCCAGCTTCCTAACTTCTTTCATAAAGGATCTCATTGTATTCTTCGAAAGCTTCTTTGCCAGCGAGACCTTTTTCAGTCAAGGTTTTCTGCTAAGTCGCTGCCATCTTTTAGATTCAGGGCTATCAATTTCCACTATTCCTGACTGGTTTTTACTTTCTGTAGGACACATTCCTGCTTACTTGATCCCAGCAGAAGATTCACCTTGAGTGAAGAGGCTTTTCGCCTTCAAAGGTGCCTTTCAAGAGGTGATTTAGCCTAACCAACTTTTTTTCAAACATGGGCTTGTCCGAACTATGAGTGAGTTACTTCCCAACTGCATCCCTCCCAAATTATTTTATTATTGTTATGTTATATCATTACTATTTTATATGATCAGCTATTTGTGCGTTGATTAGGTTCAAAGAATTTTCCAAAGATTTCTTTGAAGGGCCTTAAGTCTATTAAGGTTCCCCTTCCTCTTCGCCACGGCAGCGATGAGGAGAATAATCAAAGGGCGGTCCTTGCAGGCCTTCAAGTTAGCATGGCTAAGGAGACTGTCAAGGCTTCCAAGATCAAGCTGGGAGACTCTGTTCTAGCTATCCTACCTTCACCATCCCTACTGCCCATTGGGAAACAATTGTTAGAAGTGACGGGACCTGGGGCCAACAGCTCCAGGATAAGGGCAAAGGAAATAGGTTGGAGCGGGGTGGTGAAAAGAAGGGAGATATAGTGGAAGAATTCCCTAAAGACCTTCTTTGAATGACATAGTGAGAGCAGATTCTAACAGCTACTCCACCCCCACTAATGAGGCTAAAAAGGGGTAAGGATGGCTCCCATATTCCCCTTTCACTATCTGAGTCACCGATGGAAGACGAGCCCACTGTCTCCATTCCTACGATTGACTATGAGGTGACCCCAACAGTTGCCGAGGAGCTAAAGCATATCAAGACTAGCGTCGTTCCTAGAGAAGTGGTATTTGATCTGAGCTTGTTCGATTCCCCAACTCTCCATTGGCTAAAGCTGCCCTTGCTATGGAACAGTTCTGGACCGGTGAGTGGTCCGCTTTCTCTTCGAGCGTCTCTCCTGCCAAGAATTTGCTTGCCGCCAAGGCCATGAATGTCTGGGCCTTGGCTCTGATTGACGAAGTGCAATCTTCAGTCATGGAGATGAAACGTGATAAGAAGGACACCGAGACTGCCCTTCTTCATTCTGACAGAATGCTGAGGGAGATTAATGATCTTAAGGATCAGCTCTCGATAGTTCGCAGATCCGCCTTGGATGATAGAAATCTTGCTAAGTGCCTCCAAGAGGACAACAAGAAGCTAAAGCATGATCTTCGTACTTTAGAGGCGGATGTGGCTATATTGTGCAAAAAATTGGACAATGCCAACAACGCTCAGGCTGTTACCACCAAGGCTCTTTAGGAAGCCAACACTTCGAAGGGAAAACTGGTAAACGAGCTTGCCGAGGTTAGTAGGAGATTGGAGAGGGAGGTATAGGTAGAGGTAGAGGTCCGAAAAAAGGTCGAAGAAGACTATGCTTCTCTAGAGCTACACTTGGACATCAGGGTGAAGGAAGTTTTGGAGCGAACTATCGAGGCAAGGTGAAAGAGGTTATTGATGCTAAGGCGACGAGGCTGTTCAGAACTTCAAGGACACTTTTGATGATACTCCGAAATACGAGACCATGAAGAGGGTCTTTGGCAACATTGGGGCTCGTATGGCTCTAACGGATGTGAAACAGAGTTTTCCCTATCTGGATCTCTCCAAAATAGAGGCCTTTTACCCGAATCCTGGAAACACCGCTAAGGGTGATCCTGTTGATGGAACTTCTGCAGAGGAGGTTCTTGACCCTACCGGTGGTGCCGAGGACACCCCTGTGATTTGATGGCTTTTTTACAATTTGTTTATTAGCAATAATCTGGCTTCAAAATATTGCGTCTCTTATCAAAATGCATAGTGTATGAGAAAACAATGTTAAGGCCATGTTTAGATTGAGTTCAATGTAAACTTAAACTCTTGACGTTTTTAGAGTTCAATTCAATATAAAACTTAAACTCTTGATGTGATAGTCCTTCAAACCTAATCAGTGTCATTTATGTCTAGTGATTAGGTTTGAATGATATGTCTCATTTAGAAAATATGCTTCAAGAGCGCTGCTGGTTAACACGCCTTGGGAGAGTCGAAGCCCCCCCCCCCCCATTTTTCATAACTCGTAATAATTTATTCAACATACACCGTCATAGAAAACATGAGATGCATACAGAGTGTACGAGACAGCCAGTTCACTGATAATAATGACGAAGATGATCAGTATTCCATGGATTAGGTAAAGGCACGCCTGAGAGGTCCTCAATCCTGTAAGTCCCTGGCACTACTTCGGAGATGACCTTGTAGGGACCTTCCCAATTAGGGCCCAGAGTCCCTACTCCCGATTCTTGAGTTGAGAGGAGTACTTTCTTTAGGACCAAGTCCCCTATCCTGAAATATCTCTTCTTCACTTTTCTAACAGGAAGTATATCTCTGCTCGTTGTACCTCTTTGCTCTATGCTTCATCGAAGTGAATTACACGGGGTGACGGGTCTCCAATTTCAAGTGGACATACTACTTCTGCTCCGTAAGCTATAGAGAACGGGGTTTCTCCTGTGGCCGTGCGAGTCGTGGTCCAAAGTTCCCACAAAACTTGAGGGAGTTCATCTACCCAGGTGCCATTCCTTGACTCTAACTTCCTTTTCAACGTATTCTTTATGGTATTGTTCACTGCTTTGGCTTGGCCGTTCGCTTGGGGAAGGTGTGGCGAATAATTTGCAGATGCCCATTTCCTCGCATTACTCATCCACTCTCTTGTTCTTGAACTGCTTTGCATTTTCCGTCACAAGGGAGTAGGGAATTCCAAATCGGCAAATTATATTCTTCCAAATGAATTTCGAAGTGTTAGCTTCGGTGATTTTCATTAGTGACTCCACTTCCACCCACCTGGTAAAGTAATCTATTGCCACAATAGCAAAGCAGCGGTTCCCACTTCCTCTAGGCATGGGCCCAATAATGTAAATCCTCTATTTCATGAAAGGGCACGGGCTGGTCGCCACTCTTAGTTCGTGGTGGGGTTGATGCGATATGACAATGTAGCATTGGCATTTGTCACACTTGTGGACAAAATCATGAGCTTCTTTCCTCATTGTAGGCCAGAAGTAACCTTGTTTAAGGGCTTTGCGAGCCAAAGATAACGCTCTGGCATGGATTTCCATCATTACATATTTTCCGTCCGCTGGACCAATGCAACGCAGTAGTGGGGCAGTGTAACTTCGCTTGTATAGCACTCCATCTTTCAAGACAAAATTGGTTGCGTACCTTAACATTTTCCAGGCAGATTCTGACTCACTAGGCGGAGTCTGATGTTTCAGATAAGCGAGGATTAGGGTTATCTAAGAAGGTCCACTTTCAATTTTGAACACTTCCGTCCCCGAGTCAATTGATGGGACTGGGAGATGCTCGATAGGTACCATGCTCAAGATGTTGACCACAAAATCTGGAAGGACCTTGGATCAACACGTCTCAACTCCTCCCTCTTGAACACGTGGACTTCTTGTGCACTAAGACAAATGATCAGCGAGCAAAGGGGGCCAAGGTTGCTCCCGTTTGCACTCCGACGATCAAGTCAATTCCCATTTCGAGTATAGAATTGCTCATCTTTCTCTTGGAGCAGATATAACCTATTTATGGTTGGAACTTTCTCCTTTGATCATAACATGTGTTCCACTTTACAGGTGGCAGCATCCTTGCTCCTCTTGAGGTAAACCATTTATTTGGCTATAATCATTACCTACTTTTCATAAGGTATGGCTCATATCATGTCCTTCTTAAAGGTACCATCACGTCACACCGTATTTCACAGGAAAGCCATATTTTCTTGACACTTTGAACAGTCTTATTGCCACCCTGGATCTAGAGCCTCAAATTAGGCACCTCGACTATGACGCCTCGAAAAATACACTGTCTTTGCTCCACGACAACTAAGGGAGTCATATGCCCAGCTGGCGGCTACGTAGGTCCCCTAAAAATGACGTATCAGGTCCATTTAGGCATGGTTGTAACACCTTTCATTCATGATAATACCAAAATGTTTTAAAATCCTTCTATTTCTATAAATACGGGTATATTAAGAATACTAACATCTTTTCAAGTTCTTTGTACCTTTGTATTTTCCTTCAGGTGTTAGTGATCTTCAGATTCACAGGTTTCTGCTATCATACCCATCAAAAACCTCCTACCTTCATGCGTTATTAGCCACACATGGATTCATGTATTCACTGTATAGCATCATGCTATACAGAAGACAGAAAAATAGCTGTTATCATATCCATCAAAAACCTCTTGCCTTCATGCATTACAGCATCCTGCTGAAAAATATTTTTGACAAAGTGTATGGAGTTTTCTTAATAGTATATCTTCTTGTAAGAAATGGAATTTAGAAGACAGAAATTTAGAAACTAATGATATTTGGAAGTCAAACGAACTTGTATATTGATATTGGAATTCTTGATATTACAGACTCAAAATGAGTCTTGTGAATATAATTTTGTGTGTGCAAAACACAGTATGTCCCTTCTATCTCAGCTAATGACTTTTATGGAGGATTTTGGAATCATATTCCATTATCCCTTACATTATTTAGTACAAGTGGGTGAACCAGTAATTGGTCCTTATTACATCATTGCTTACATCACAACTCTATAATTACATACAGCTATTGATATATCGCATCCTACTTTTCAAAAAGTAGATTCCACAGTTGTCCTCCACTACTTTTGTCAGCATGTGGGGAAGTCTCTAGCTCTGCATGCCTCATGTAGTGTTGTTTTGCTTCCATTGATCTGATGGGTATCAAGTTTTTCAATATACTCCTTTAGTATAGTGGATTTTTCTTTTCTATTATTCGTAAGGAGCTTCCATCCTTCATATTGGCATCTGCATTTGAATTTTTTTTATCATATAGGTTCTTAGCAATGTTGTAAAGAACCTTCATTCCCAACACTCTTCGGGATTTGAACCACGATCTTGTAATATTTGGTAAATGTTTGGTATTATGTCCAACTTCAATCTGAAAATCTTGTCTGACATATCCAGCTGTGATAATATGTAAAATATCCTTCCTTCAATTTTTGGACTAATTGAATAAAATTTGATATATATGGTACGATTTTGAGCAAATTTTGAGATTTCACTTTTAAATATATCGTCAAAATTTTTAATTTCCTTTAGATCTTTTCCATGATAAATAAGATCTAAAAATTCATAGCCAGCTGCCATCTTTGTCGCGAAAGGGTCTCCTCCCTTGGTAACAATTAATCATGGGTAAAAATGGTCTCCAGATGCTCTGAAGCAACAATCATTTTCTTGGAGTTCATATCACTTTGGCAAAAATTTTATATTCTTCTCCTTTTGGTAAGAAAGGAGAATCATCATTTTGTTCATTAGTTCGAATTCTGATCACCCTTGTATGTTCATCACCAATTTTTATCGTCACCTCTTTAGGGTTTGGTTCATCTCTTTTGATCTTGGGTCCACTACTACTTCCTTCCAGTTGTGTACCTGATTGTATAGTTGGTAAAACATGTTTAGTATTTAACGACTCAAATTGTGATTCAATATCATTAATTCTATCGCTCAATTGTTTGGTATACTTGGCATGAGAGACAAAAATTTCCATCAATAATTTAACATTTTGTCGAAGATTTTCTGCCATCTGTTCGATTCCAACTTGTATATCAACAGCTTCCTCCATGAGGAAGTCCATCTGCCTCCTAGCATCTATCAATGATTGCTTAATATTATCAATCGGCGAATTCTATATTCCTACTTAAAAAATATGTAAGATAATTATTGACACGTTTAATATGAACTATATCAAAATTATAAAATGCTAAATAAGCTTTTCATCTATGAAGTCTCCTGTATTGAGGTTCTGATGGTAATTTATTTTTGACCAATCCTGCAACTTGAAAATTGTCAGTTTCAACAATGAATTTTTTATATAACGAGAATAATGAAAACTTTTTTATTCCTATAATAATTTTAAAAATTCTTTTTCATGAGTAGTATAATTTATTGGTAATTACACCAAAATCATACCTTTAAATTTTAAAATTTTAAAATCAAATATTTATAAACTATTTTACTAAATTAGCTATTAATTTATGATATCCAAACCGAACTTGATCTCTCCCTTTAGTCTCTCTGACTCTCTCTTTCTTCTCTCTTTTCACCAATCCATTTATCCATGGAGATCCACAAAATAAACCGAAAGATGAAGAAATAAGAATTTTTATATGAAAATTAAAAAAGGGATTAAAACCCTTACAAAGTTGGGACATGGATCTGGATTTTGATGAACTGCTTCTGCAGTGTCGATATTGCTTTGGCAGCAGAGCTGGGCTGTAAAACTAAGTTCGAACACTCTTTCTAGAGGTACATCTAGTAGTCATACCTATGGGTGGCTACTCCCTTGAAGCTTCTTCTGATGGAGGCGGCAATATGGGCTGTGAGTCACCATCAGTAGCTGAGAAGGTGGTGCGTTTGGCTGTGGGAGTTTAGAGTGAAAACCCAGGTGGTGGAACAGGCGAATCATGAGTCATTCTTTTGATTCATAATTTATTTGGGTAGTATGGAGATTAGAATTTGATAGTGCATAGATTCTTTTTGTAAGAAGGAGGGATTGATTAATAACCTCAATTTGTGTGTTCCGTTAATTTGTTTATGCAGGACATTGATTCTCGAGTTCTTAGGGCTATTGCAATTGAGCATAATAATGATGTTGATGCCACTGTTAAGGTGGTTCTAGTGGAGATTATTCTCCTTTTTACTGAAAGATCTACACAAACTAGTTCTTCCGTTGAAAATAGGAACTTGGCCGAGTCACCTAAAGGTACCACTTTTCCCAATTAGATTGCTTAAATTTGTTTCTTTAATATTATATCTCAAGGAAACAATGAGGGCATTTATTGATAGTTTAGCTCATTATTACGAGTTTTATCTGGTGTGATGTCTTAACTTGGTGATTATAACAACTATTGTAGAACATTTGGCAACTGCTTGGACCAAGGATGCCTCTTCTCTAGGCACGAATGGTTCAGCTGAAGAGCGAAATGATTCTGCATCTTATAATGTGAGCTTTAGAGTTAAGGAATCAATTCTGGTGCAACTGATGGACATAACGAGCCTTTTTACGACACATATAGTAAAATTCATGAAGAATGTGGAGACGGTGGAATTATTGAATTGATCTCATCGATTAGATGTGATGAAAATAGTGTTAAGCTTAGTAAGGATGTGTCATTTCGTGTTGAACTGGTCATGTTGACGGATGAAAACAGAGCAAATAATCATCACAAAGTGTCTGGAGACCCTAAAAGAGAGGCATCTATTTTTGTCGAGAAGTATTCAGAAACCATCGTTGAGACTGTTCAATCAGAGTTCTCACCACACAGTGTGATCTACAAATGATGGGGTGCGTGTTTTGATCGAAATGTGCATGGTTTTATGCAGGATACTGGAAATGCTGGTTGACCAGAAAAGTTGAAATCTCGAGTGACTTGAAATATACAATTAAATTATTATAGTCATTGTCTTCTTCAAGTGCATTTGTAATGTTAATGCTAACTTTTTTTTTTGAAAAAAAAAATTATATGTTTTGGAAAATGAAAAAGTCTAGGATGTCCCCCTTTGCAAACTCTAGATGGAACAAGGAGAGGGGTGACTGGTGGATTTTTGGAGTTACCTGCTTCTTCCAAATTAGATTCAGGAAAATCGAAGAAATTCAAAAGGTGGTTATCATTGATTGATGCTGCAATGCTATCCCGTAAGAGGGCTTTACTTTGTGTAAAGAAGCTTAGGAACTCTTTGATTTTCAATAGCAAGTTACATAAAACCTTTTATGGGTGTATTGTATTCGAGGTCCAATGGTGTAATGTAATGCACGTGGCATCAACTATTTTAATGAAATTAACAATTGTAATTAATTACAAAATTTGAAATAAAATTACAATTGTAATTGTAGTTAATTAAAAAAATGAATAAAGTTACAATTGTAATTAATTGCCAAACCTGAAATAAAGTTGCAATTGTAATTAATTGCAAAATCTGGAAAAAAAAAATTATATTTGTATCTAATTCAATTAATTTTAACAAAAAAATCTTTCATATTTTACAAATTCATTAGTTACAATTGTCATTAATTACAAAATTGAAATAAATTTACAATTGTAATTAATTACAAAATCTAAATAAAGTTAGAATTATAATTAATTACAAAATCTGAAATAAAGTTACAATTATAATTAATTGCAAAATTGAAATAAAGTTACAATTGTAATTCATTATAATATGAAACTAGTTCAATTAGTTACAAAATCTTAGATAAAGTTACACTTGTAATTGATTCAATTAATTTTAACAAAATTGTTGTCTCCAAATGGGCAAGCTAACAGCATATATATATATATATATATATATATATATTTGGCATTCTGGTGTAGTTGAATGAGGACTTAGACCCCGAATTAGGGAATCCCAATTGTCTCAAAGTACAGGTGGGCCCCACACCCTCACAATCGAGATTCCCAATTCGGGGACCTGAAAATCAATATCATCTCCACCTTCCTCTCACTAATATTTTTTCAATAATGGTTCTCCTATAACTCCAAACGGGAGAAATTTTTGCCTAGTCTTTTGTTATGCATTCTCGCAGTCTAGCTATTTCGATATTTCCTATATGTATGTGATGACAATTACTAACCAGATCTGAAGAATGTGAAGAATGAACTCGAATCTGGTATTAAATTGCGAATGGGATTTGAATAACTTTGGTAGAATCTTCATTTTTTATTTTCACCGATTCCGAAATATATTTTTGATATTATTAAAACATCTTTTAAAATACCTGAAATTTTAAAACAAGTTCTCAAAAGCTTTGTATTTTTGTACTTAACCCTAATTTATTTCTGCTTGATTAAATGTTCCACTGGAATATCTGCATATTTCATTAAGGTCTATTTTTAATACTGCTGCACAATACTTATATGATGTATCAATATTAACTATAAAATTATCTTTTTTTATCTAGTAATCTTAATTTTAGTAAATTTTTACAAATTTTTTTAGTGATTTAACAATTTCTGTATGTTCATCACTCAATCACTTAGTATTTGTTTTTCTTAATAATATCTGGATTTTATATCTCTTTTTTGAAAGATTTTCAATAAATCCTTAATTTTAAATATCCTAAAATTATTTGTATTTGTTCTTTTGATTCTAAGTTATCTGGAAATTTTCTATTAGATACACGAGTTTGCAATTTTATTCCTTTTTTTATTTAGTGATAATCCAAGAAAATCAATTTCTTATTTTTCTATAATATCTTTCGTTTTAGAAAGAACAATTCCTTCTCTTCTGTACTCATTTATAAATTGTATTAGATGATTTCTATATTCTTCTTTATTATTAAAATATATTAATATATCATCAACATATTTAATTAAAAATTAATTAAATATTTTAAATATATTATCCATTTTTATTTGATATATTTGTGGTACATTTTTTAAATAAAAAGGCATGACTTTACATTCATATTTACTTTGAGGTGTACTAAATGTTGTAAATCGTATACTATCTTCTTCCATTTTAACTTGCCAAAATCCTGATTTGCAATCAAGTTTTGAATAGTGTTGTTTTCATTTTACGAGGTTTATTAGTACTTCTTTATTTGGTAAAAAGTATCCATCAAATTTTGTATATTTATTCAGTTCTTTATAGTTTAATAGCATTCTAGCTTTTCCCCTAATTTGTTCAGCATATCTGATGACTATAAAAGTTGGACTACTATGAGGTCTATTATTAGGTCTAATTTGTTTTTTATTAAGCAAAATTTTTTTATTTGAGTTTTGAATTCTTGTGTATCTTGTATTGTGTACATCATTGATCTTATTCTTAGAATAACATTTTCTATTAGCTCTATTTTAGCTTTAGGGTGATGTGATTTCCAAAATAATAATGAATTTTCTCCATAATTTTTTTCTAATTGATCAATAATTTTTTTTCATACTTATTTGTATCCCTATTTTTAAGACTTTTTTGTTTATTATTATTTTATTTTTATTTCATTTTGTATGATTGATTTTTTCTCCCATCTATCACCACGTTAGACTGCTTGAACTTGATAAGGTTTAAATTTTCAAGGTGTTTTTAATAAATGTGCACACGGTGTTTGTAATTTGTTTGTAATATTGAAATTATTGGATAAAGTCATTTCTTAGTAATATATCACATTCTAATTTATCATAATTATATATTTTGTTTATTACAATTTGTTTTCTTCCAAGTATTATATCAACTTTATCAACACTATTAATTATTTGGATATTTTCTCCTGTTATTCCTGTAATTTTTATCTTTCCATCTGTATTCTATGACTTTATTAAAAAACTTTAAAATATTGTTATATCACTTCATGTATCTATTAATGCACAAGTTGTCATATTTGTTTCTATAATAGTGACATGTATATAAACAGTTAATGGAAAGCTTATTTGATTATCCATTCAGCTTTTCTACATAATATAGTTTGACCATTATGAGTTATATATAGTCGTTCTCTTTTTATACTATAATCTCCTAATCCATTTAAGAAACTCGTTCCTAATAATATATGAGGGTTTATGTCCATATTGCTATCTATATAACATGGTACTAAAAGATTGATTCCTCCTATTTTTATTGGTACTTTGACTTCTAGTTCTGTAGTATGTATTTGTCCATCAAAATTCATATATCTATATGATTCAATTCTATGAGCTATTAATTCTTTATTTCTATTTGAAGCTATATGACATTCACTAACTCTAGTATCTATTAATATATTCGATCATTTTATATGCACTTTTCCATTGAAATATTCTCCTTATATTTTCATATTTCCAGCATTTCTATTAAGTTTTATTTCTCTTGTATTACTAATTTCTCCTATTTGTTTTCTGTCGGGTAGTCTGAGACTTTTTGCTCTTTTAATTAGTCATCCATGTTCAAATGTTATTTTATTATCAGGGTATTTTTCCTCTATTATTTTGAGTTTATTTTTTGTTATACTAAGTTCATAATCTTCTGGGACAAAATTTACCTATTTACTTAGTTCTACAAATTTACTAATGTCTTTACATTTTTTATGAACTTCTATATATGAGTTTTTTAGAGTAAATATTTCCATAATTAGAATTAGTAAATGTATATAATACTCTATATTCTATAGTCATAATTTAATCTCCTGTACCTGGTTGCATTATATCATTTCTATGTAATTTGTATTGTAAACCTAAAACTTCACTTAAGTGTTTATCTTTCAATGAAACATAATATTTTTGGTAACATGTAAATATTAATTTTGGTATGCTAAGTTTCCTTCTATAGTTCCTAAATGACTATCTTTCAAAATTAGTATTCTTCCATCATCCGGACTTGCAGTTAAGGGTGAATAGAGATGGCAAAAAAACTCGACTGACGGGTTCCCGACCTAAACCCATCCGCCCGCGGGTCGGCGGGGCAGGTTCCTGCAACCCAGACAGGTTGCGGGGGGTGTGGGCGGGTTTAGCCACCCCGAATAAATAAATTAATAAAAAAAAACTATAAAAAATAAAAAAATTAAACAGGGCGACGAGATTGACCCCCCTCGACCTAAAATTCACGGGGCGGGTTTGGAATCGAAATTTTTTAGCGGGGTGGGGTGTGACGACCCGAATTCTCGACCATTCGAGTGCCACTAAAAGTGACTCATATCATATTATCTAGACTTAAATAGTAATGTAAAATTATTCAAAAGAATAATTAGAATCCCATAATTTAATTTGTGAATAAAAATAGAACATAATTTTCTTACATAAAGTTCAACATAATTATCTCATCAATCTTAACCACTTTTGCCACTTCCATGTTGACCGCCTCGAACCTTCAATTATCTGAAAATGGTAAATATCGTGGAGTGAGATTTATAAAATCCCAGTAAGTATACCAAGCATAATTTTCTTTTGAAAGCATATGGATCATTTTCATCATAACATAGGATAGGATCGAAATCCTCATAAACATAGAGAGAAACAAGAATTTTACCGAACTTAGATGGCAAGAATTCTTATGTGTAGCGCTACTAAACTCCGGTCCCCTTAGCATAATCATAAACATATCATATGGGACCAATAGCAATCTTGTGAGATTGATTTCATAGCAATGATCCAAACATTTTCGTAAAAACATAAGGTATATCTAATTTTCATAAAAACATACTTACTTTTCTTAAAAATATAAGGTATTTTACTTTTCATAAAAACATACTTACTTTTCTTAAAAATATAAGGTATTTTACTTTTCATAAAAACATACTTACTTTTCTTAAAAACATAAGGTGTATTTACCTTTCATAAAAACATACTTACTTTTCATAAAAACTTAAAGTATATTTACATTTCATAACAACATACTTAATTTTCATAAAAATATAAGATATACTTACCTTTTAAAAGATTAAAATGAAGTGTAGTAGTAAATGGACCAAAACTTTCTTGACCACCTTGAATTTCTCTTACTTGTGGATTTTGTCAAGAGGTTGGAAATAAGTGTATATGTGTAGAGTTGTGTGTAAAAGAGATGTGTTTAAATAGATGTATAAAGTTGGCATATTGTAAACATAATCATTCAATTCTATTAATTTTAACACATCATTTTCTTAAAGTAAAGCACCATTCATATACTTTTCCATATTTATACAAATAATATGCTCTTCATGATTATATATAATGGAGTCTATCAATCATTCATATACTTTTCCATATTTATACAATTATTATGCTCTTCATGATTATATATAATGGAGTATATAAATCATTCATATACTTTTCCATATTTATACAAATATTATGCTCTTCATGATTACATATAATGGAGTCTTATCAATCATTCATATACTTTTCCATATTTATACAAATATTATGCTCTTCATGATTATATATAATGGAGTATATAATTCATTCATATACTTTTCCATATTTATACAAATATTATGCTCTTCATGATTACATATAATGGAGTCTATCAACCATTCATATACTTTTCCATATTTATACAATTATTATGCTCTTCATGATTATATATAATGGAGTATATAAATCATTCATATACTTTTCCATATTTATACAAATATTATGCTCTTTATGATTATATATAATGGAGTATATAAATCATTCATATACTTTTCCATATTTATACAAATATTATGCTCTTCATGATTACATATAATGGAACCTCTCATGCTTGCATATATTTTCTTAATTTCAATAATAAAAATAATTTTTGTATAAATAAATATTGGGATAACATTGAATTAAGTACTTGGACTTAATATACTTTAAATCAAGAGAATGGAGATATTTTTAGAAATTCGGAATTTAATTTAAAATCGAACGATCTCGATTATTTCTTGACTTGGCTATACGAATACGTCGCGGCGTTAACTTAATAAAAATGGGTGAAATAGTAGCGACACGATTTTCTATTAAAATAATTATTAATCGCGTAAAAATTCTTGGTCGCTACAAACTTACCCCCTTAAAATAATTTCGTCCTCGAAATTAAACTTACTTGATCTTATGATTTCTGAACACTTAATCAGAATCTCTTCTCTTCTTTCTTTCTCTTAGTAATCTCATCATTATAATATCTAACCCACTGGACTTTTACTAAATGCATCTCTTTGTTTTCTTAAGAACATGTATTTTTCTTATCAATAATAGACATATGTGTCTACTCATAAATTCTAACTCAAAATGAAAATTTCCAATCGTATGTGATATTTCATCATATCTTGTAGTACTCATGTAACCTGTCACTTATCATAGTATCATGTAACCTCAAATATTCGTATTAATATCTCTAAAATTTCAATAAATCTTTACTAACATATCATACCATAATAATTTGTCATTTCTTCTTATCACCAAATATCCCAAAATAATTAAAACGATTACCTGAATATTCTCTATGTAATATATCCAAACATGTTATTCACATATCAACATAATCATCAGTTTATCTTTCCAATATTTGTAACCCAAAATTTCTGCAAAATTCAATAAACAAATATCTCCCAAATAATTAAAATTCTTAACTCAAATATCATAACATTTCCCGTAAGGTATTCCTTTCACTTGCACAAACTTATTAATCCTGATTCAATACAGTCCTTATTTCACTTTCACGTATCCCCGTATTATTTCTATACCTTGATTATTATATCAAAATATCAGTACCCAAAAATCCAAGAAAATATTCCATATCTCAAATCCCGTCATCATCAAATCTTCCTTTTATCAAGAAAGTAAACGGCGCATAAACTCTTGTTCCCTCTTTTCCATTATTCTATTCCGCGCTTTCTTGCTGGAATCAATATCACGCGGATTCCCTCCGATCCTTAATGCTTTTAAATAGTTCATGCTGGGAAGAGGTTAGATCCATCAAAAACATGGATATCATTCTTACAAACATTCGCAAGTATTATTCCAGTCTTCCAATGAATGATCTGAGGAAAATTTATCGAATAAGACTCGAAAGATTGAGGTTGCTGATGGCTCATGGTGTTTCAGAAGATGTTCGCTGGTTGATCGAAGCAAAGGTTCGACTATCTGGTGAATTACCTATGACATTTCCAAAGCACATGCCTGGTTTAGGCAAAAGCACCTTCGCAAAGAAACGAAGAGCAAAAAGGCTGAATGGTTGCTACAAATGTGCTCGTTGGAACTGTGATACTCGTTGCAAAACAGTAGGATATTCTTCTACTAATCGGGATGATAAAATCAAATTCATAAAGGGTGGACTGAGTAAGGAGTCTTTGGATGATATTCGACTGACTCTTGAGACGCACCCAAGTGGTTATGTGCAACGTGAACTTCTCTCCTTATACGCTCAGTTTAACGAGGACAAAAATCGTTATAGTCTCCAAAATATAATAGCAAAAGATCCTGTTTGCCAGTCTGTTTTACAAAATGAGGCTTCTGGCAGTTCAACAATGATATAAGGTAAATCTCTTGATACACATTTAAAATATTTTGCTGTTTTCTTTCACGCGTTTTGGAAATAAAATATATTTTCCTTTCTCGAGTTTTGATAAAGCTGGAAATAAATCACTGAAAGGTGATATCTTTGGTAAAACAGTCAAAAGTTGGCCGATTTTGTCAAAAGTAAATCTTTACTTTTTCATAATCAATCAAAAACAGTAAATTTTTCCAGCTTTAAATAGCCAAACATATTTCATAGTTCAGGCATCCCAAAATCACATCTTCTTCGTAAGTTTTCTCTTCTATACTATCAAAGATGGAAGCACCAAAACTTCGACAGATCAAAACTATTTGTGTATTTTGTGGATCAAAAGTGGGGAAAGGCTTCAGTTATCTAGAAGCGGCCGTAGATCTTGGAAAGAAACTGGGGGAAAAAGGTATCACTCTTGTGTATGGGGGTGGTAGCAGTGGTCTAATGGGTTGTGTTTCCCAATCTGCTCTTGCAGAGAAATCAAAAGTAATCGGTGTCATACCTGTCCCTTTGGTAGATGTTGCAGGCAAAACACGAGGGCATGAAGTTCAAACCTTATCCATCCATGAACGCATAACTTGTATGCTATATGGTTCTGATGCCTTTATAGCCCTGCCCGGAGGTTTTGGTACCTTAGAAGAAATCTTTAACATTACCTCGTGGGCTCAACTAGGTCTCCATACTAAGCCTATTGGGCTTCTGAATGTTAACAATTTCTTTGATGGTTTGTTAACCTTTCTTGATTATGCTGTGGAACAGGGATTCATCTCTCCATTTTCCAGAAGGCTCCTTATTTCTGCTCCTACTATTGATGAACTACTGGATAAGCTGCAGTCATATATCTCAATACAAGATCCAGCAGGGGTTAAGATAGATTGGTCGCAAGGAAGGGGAATCAAGCGAAAATGGAGTCCGGTTAATGTAAACTTAACTTTATGAATCTTAGAATAGGTGGGGGTAGAGTACGGAGTATTCTTACTCTCGAGACACCCCTCTAATTTCCTAGGATTTCCTTAATGTTTAAATCTTGTGTGTACCTCAAAGGTTCCAGGTGGTAGATTACGGAGTATTCTTACTCTCGAAACACACCTCTTTGAAGGTTTCTTTATTTCCTCAAAAGGTCAGAGGTGGTAGGATACGGCTACTCCGGAAACACATCTCTCAATTTGAGGAATTTCCCATGTTGCTTTCTTTTGCTTTTGCGTGTTTCATGTATTTCTTTTCCAGTGTGACTCTTTGTATGTTCTCCTTATGAGAAAATAATAAAATCTCTGCTATCATCTACTAAATCTCGTTTGTGATGTAAATGAACTTGCATGTCTAACCTTAATTCCTTTAGTGGATGCTTATCATATCATGCTCTTAATTCCAAATGATAAAATTCTGGACAGAGTCTCCCTTGTAATTTGGACTTATCCCAAACCATAAGCATACTTCATAACTCACAATAATAAATAACTCCACATTTGATCACAACAATCTAAAAATATTGAAAACGATTCCAACACTTCAATATCATCAAAAAATATCCCATAATTCAATTCATAATTTCTCAACATAACAATTTCAAATCATATTTTTCAATATCACAATATCACTTCCTTCCATATCTTAATTGGCTCAAAAGATTACTCATACTTATATTTATAAGTCATAAATCATATTCCCAAAATTTAATCACAAGGCCAAAGTTCATAATAAATTTCTCTTCAATATAGAGGCATAATTCACTTACTCAACATAATATCCATTACTTAATTCCCAATAACCAAATCTTTAAATCTCTAACTTCATAATGCTTCTCATAAAAGTCTCATTAAAATCATATCACTTATAATCTTAACATCTCATAAAACTTCATAAAATTGGCTCGCTATTTCTCATTAAATCTAAATGATAGATAATCTGAACATATTTCTAATCATTTCTGTTGACTTCTCATACTTAGTGCCATGTCTAAAATCAATTATGCAAAGTCCATTTAAGGTTCATCATTTCTAAACTCGAGGACAACAATTATTTTGAAAATCATTCTTAAGTCATATTATTCCCATTATGCTCAACACCCGTTCTCTTTCTTTCTTTTCTTTCCGAATTTTTTTTTCAGAATTGAAACTTGAAGAGTGGTACCAATAATCATCCACAGTTTTTCCTTGCTTTTAAGCAAAGGTAGTGATAAAGGGATAAATTATTGAACCGAAAATTGAAACTTGAAGAGGAAGTACTAATAACCATCCACAGTTTTTCCCTTGTTTTTACACAAAGGTAGTGATAAAGGGATAAATTATTGTACGAATTCATTATTAATTTTGTTTGTTTAATATATTATTCCATATATTTTTGGCAAAAGTTACAAACCAACTTATTTTTCTAATTTAGTCAGTCTTACTAAGCTTAATATGAACCAAAATTCATATCAATATCCTCTATGTCTCATGATTCTACATTAAAAGGAATAAATTAAAATTCAGGCTTCTATCAATTCATATCATACTCAACATGTATATTTCACTTAAAGATTCATAACATATGAAGATTTCATACTTAACATGTCTTAATAAAATCGTAAATGACTTGCAAAGCATATAACATACCTGGTTCGAGGAGTCAATACGTGGAGAGTGACATAGTAGAGTGATGAGTTAAAATATTTCTTATTTTCCTTTAATCAACAATAATTTAATGTGGTTGTATCCAAATCAACATTTTCTTGAATCATAATTCCTAATTAATCACAGTCTTCAAAACAAATCCAATATCGATATAGTAATTATCTCCCCATCAATAATTAATAACTTAACCCAAATAAAATTTATCGTCAAATCTTATTTTCCTTTAGTCCCCGAACTTCAAGAAATTTATCAAAGACATCAATATAAACATCATATCACTAACTAATTATAGTCCATAAAATTTTCAGGACATTACAAACTCCCCTGCTTAAAATGAATTTTGTCCTTGAAATTCGCACATCAAATTTCATCATGCTTTTCAAAATCATAATCATACTTGACATGTGAAAATTCAACTTTTCTTATCATAAAGCAAGCTTTTAAAGTCATGCCAATAGACTAACTTTTCATTTCATCACATGTGTAAAAAAAAATGTGCAAATCTTTACATTGTTTTAAACTCATAAATCTTATAAAATAATTAACCCAACTAAAATTTCAAGGTCAAATACATTAAAGAAGAAACTAAACTCTAGAAAATTTTGAAAATATGTCTTTGAAAAATAATTTCCCAGATTTTTTTTTTTATATAATGAATAGTGATTTCGTTCACTGTTCATCATGAATAGCACGTCGTTTTACTGTTCACGTGAATAGTATTTTTTTTTTTTTTTTTTTTAAGAAATAAAATTTCAAAATCTACAGAATCGTTTTTAAAACTCTTTGCTCTGATACCAACTGTGACGACCCGAATTCTCGACCATTCGAGTGCCACTAAAAGTGACTCATATCATATTATCTAGACTTAAATAGTAATGTAAAATTATTCAAAAGAATAATTAGAATCCCATAATTTAATTTGTGAATAAAAATAGAACATAATTTTCTTACATAAAGTTCAACATAATTATCTCATCAATCTTAACCACTTTTGCCACTTCCATGTTGACCGCCTCGAACCTTCAATTATCTGAAAATGGTAAATATCGTGGAGTGAGATTTATAAAATCCCAGTAAGTATACCAAGCATAATTTTCTTTTGAAAGCATATGGATCATTTTCATCATAACATAGGATAGGATCGAAATCCTCATAAACATAGAGAGAAACAAGAATTTTACCGAACTTAGATGGCAAGAATTCTTATGTGTAGCGCTACTAAACTCCGGTCCCCTTAGCATAATCATAAACATATCATATGGGACCAATAGCAATCTTGTGAGATTGATTTCATAGCAATGATCCAAACATTTTCGTAAAAACATAAGGTATATCTAATTTTCATAAAAACATACTTACTTTTCTTAAAAATATAAGGTATTTTACTTTTCATAAAAACATACTTACTTTTCTTAAAAATATAAGGTATTTTACTTTTCATAAAAACATACTTACTTTTCTTAAAAACATAAGGTGTATTTACCTTTCATAAAAACATACTTACTTTTCATAAAAACTTAAAGTATATTTACATTTCATAACAACATACTTAATTTTCATAAAAACATAAGATATACTTACCTTTTAAAAGATTAAAATGAAGTGTAGTAGTAAATGGACCAAAACTTTCTTGACCACCTTGAATTTCTCTTACTTGTGGATTTTGTCAAGAGGTTGGAAATAAGTGTATATGTGTAGAGTTGTGTGTAAAAGAGATGTGTTTAAATAGATGTATAAAGTTGGCATATTGTAAACATAATCATTCAATTCTATTAATTTTAACACATCATTTTCTTAAAGTAAAGCACCATTCATATACTTTTCCATATTTATACAAATAATATGCTCTTCATGATTATATATAATGGAGTCTATCAATCATTCATATACTTTTCCATATTTATACAATTATTATGCTCTTCATGATTATATATAATGGAGTATATAAATCATTCATATACTTTTCCATATTTATACAAATATTATGCTCTTCATGATTACATATAATGGAGTCTTATCAATCATTCATATACTTTTCCATATTTATACAAATATTATGCTCTTCATGATTATATATAATGGAGTATATAATTCATTCATATACTTTTTCATATTTATACAAATATTATGCTCTTCATGATTACATATAATGGAGTCTATCAACCATTCATATACTTTTCCATATTTATACAATTATTATGCTCTTCATGATTATATATAATGGAGTATATAAATCATTCATATACTTTTCCATATTTATACAAATATTATGCTCTTCATGATTATATATAATGGAGTATATAAATCATTCATATACTTTTCCATATTTATACAAATATTATGCTCTTCATGATTACATATAATGGAACCTCTCATGCTTGCATATATTTTCTTAATTTCAATAATAAAAATAATTTTTGTATAAATAAATATTGGGATAACATTGAATTAAGTACTTGGATTTAATATACTTTAAATCAAGAGAATGGAGATATTTTTAGAAATTCGGAATTTAATTTAAAATCGAACGATCTCGATTATTTCTTGACTTGGCTATACGAATACGTCGCGGCGTTAACTTAATAAAAATGGGTGAAATAGTAGCGACACGATTTTCTATTAAAATAATTATTAATCGCGTAAAAATTCTTGGTCGCTACATGGGGTACGGGTCTGGGGACCCAACCAAAACCCGCCCCGTTGCCATCACCAGGGTGAATCAATTCCCTTTCTGAATAAAAACTTAAACATTATTTGGATTCCTGCTAAATAAACATACCAAGTCTTATCACTTAATAATTTATTAATCTTTGATAATAATTTTGTGACTGTATTTTTTGTCAAAAGATTTAATTTATGTGTTCCTTAAGTGGTTCTAACATCTATTGCATTTTCAATTTTATGATATTCATTTATTGCTACCATTTCTCTTCTCCATATTCTATAAAAAATTTCTCATTTTCCTACTTTCAAATCTGAGGATAGTTTTTGTATTTTCTTAAACTTATTATTGTCAAATTTACTTTTAATTCATAACCATCTATTTCTTTATATTCTTGTATATCTATATTATTGTTTTCTACTTCTTCTATTTCTTTATTCCAGTTCTGATTCATTACTTTCTAATTCTGTTTCACTTATGTAAATTTCTTGATCATAATATTCCTCAATATCGAATATTTCACTTAATTCATTTTCTATTTCTAGATAATCCTTTTGTAATATTTTTACTTTTTTCTTATTACAATCAGTGCTTATATGACTTATCTCTTCACAATTCTAATATTTATATTGGTTTTTATCTTTTTTATAAGGTTTATTTTTCTGTTGTCTATTTGGACTATATAACCTTTTATAATTTCTTCTTTTTGATTTTATATATTTTTTTCCTAAAATTTCTAAATTTCTTAAACTTTCTATTTTTATATTTTCTCTTAGTTCTTTTTTTTTTTTTTTTTTCAGGATTACTTCCCCATTAGGTAAGGTGACGTTCTGTTTGTATTTTATTTTATATTTTCATTTTCGAAAATGTTTTATATTTTTATTTTTGTTTTCAAATTTGCTGAAAACGCGTTTGGTTTGTCATTTCCGAATGCTGTTTTTGAAAATGAAAAGCTGAAAAATACGTTCTATTTGAAATTTTGCAGAATACTATTTAAACTATTTTTAATTAATTTGTTTGCAGAATACTACAGGCTCAAACTCAAATTTCCTTTCATAATACACTGAAAATATGATTACCTGCAACACACTAATGTGAGCACTAAGAGTTTATATTAACACAACTTGGTCATGTTTGGAATTTGAGGAAGCTCTGGTTCTATTAAAATTCAGAAAATGCAAGTTCTTTCAAAATCACTGGAGTCTATTTATCAAGACATTTTTTGAAATATAACAAGAATTTTCACTTTTTTTTGTAATGTTGATATTGATTCAATAAAACTTTATTTTAGATTTAGGCTCCAAGTCAGGATAATTTTCACAAAAAAAAAAAAAAAATCTTTATTTAGGCTTAGTTCCAAGTTTGGATAATTCTCCTAAAAAAATCAACTTTATTTTAAGCTTAGTTCCAAGTTAGTATAATTCTTTAAAAAAAAATATCTCAAAATGCGTTTTCTGCTTTTTGAATAAATCAAGAAAAGAAGCCAAGAATCAAGTTGGAGCCAAAATTGGAGTTTCAGCCACTTTCGGTCGACCGAACTTTCTTCCGGTCGACCGATCTTCTACAGAGGAATTTTGATCCAGCCTCAGTCGCTTTCGACTGAGTGGCGGTCGACCAAAAGTCCCATTTCGGTCGACCAGTTCAGTCGACACTCGACCGAAACACTCCGTTTTACAAAAAAATGGTTTTTCTTGTAAATACCGAAATTGCACATTTTGCCCAATTTTGTAATTATATACACATTTCTTGTTCATTTGTAACACAACTTTGGATGTTATGAAAATTGCTCTTGAGAGCTAGGTCTTAAAGACCCCCTTCTTGAGGTAAGGTTAAACCTCTTTGATCTTGTATTTTCTTGGAAGTTAATCAACTTTGCTTGAGTATTATTAATCTTGTGTTGTTGTTTATTTCCGCCACCTTGGAATTTGTTTATTTCTTTCCATTGGGCTAGGGTTTGTTAATCCTTGAATTTTGGGTTAGATTTAAACTTGGGTTAAGGTGTTTATCCTTTATTTTACTACTTTAGCTTTCTTGGGTTGGTATTAAAATTGTTGTGGGGATTTTCGATCAACACACCGAAGGGGTTCGCATCAAGTTCTCTTGGACATGTGACATGTGATTTAAACATATGATCTGTAACTTGAATATGTGAAACATGACCTGTGATTTAAACATATGATCTGAACATGTGACATGTGACTTAAATATGTAACATGTGACTCGTGACTTAAACATGTGACGTATGACTTGAATACGTGACATGTGACTCGTAGTTTGAGCATGTGATCTATGACTTGTATATGTGACCTCACTAACCATAAAGTACAAACAAACAATCGTCATCTCACCACCTCTCCACCACCACACCACCACCTTAGTGACCCCAAACAAACAATATGTGACTGTGACTTGTATATGTGACCTTATCCTCACCTCAGTGCCATCCTCATTCAGGCTCAGCTTCAATGTCATCCCATGACAATTGACACGTGACCTTAACTGATGCCAACGCCCCCATCACTGCTCCCACCACCTTCTCACTCCGTCATACAACCACCAATGACCACACTGCACAACCACACAATCACCAGTGACCACACTGCACAACCACACAACCATTGTGACCACCGTGGTTCCTTCCTGGAGTATAACCAAGCCACCACCACCACCATTGAAATCTCCGACAACCACAACCATCACTACCACCACGAAAACCACCATTTCACCCACAATCACCACCTCCAACAATAAATATTCCCAAAACCAGTAAAAAAAAAAAAGATGCCACATTGAAGGAGGCGCTCCCAGCACCGATAATGATCGCCATTTTCAGCTTGTTTCACTAAGCCCTCTCTCCGTGTAAATAGCTCTGAATCTAATAATCTCCTGGCGTTGATGGCATTCGGTGGAGGAGAAAGGGATTTGCAATTAGAGAGGGGGTTTTGCGATGCTCATGCACCTCCACCTCCACCATCACCATCACCCATACTTAGAGACACTGCCCGTTAGCAGAACCACCGGTAGCACGTGATAGAAGCGGTGGGTTCGTCGCACCGCTGGTTCTGCCAGCAATGAGCGTCACTACGTAGGCAGTCGACACTCGTCACCATCGGAGTATGGAGTCTTTCTTCGTGGTTCTCCTTCCCAGTCGCCACCATTGTCGTCGGAGCTAGGAGGAGGGAGAGAATGTGATTTGATTTGAGAGATGTGCTAGAACAAACTGGGGGGGGGGGAAGAGAGAGAGAGAGAGAGAGCCTGTGGGTTGGGTATATTGAATTTAATATTATTAATTACTATTTTAATTATGAATTAACAGCTGATTTATGAACTAAAAGTTTAAAAACTTGTTTTATGAATTGTTGGATATATAAATCTGGTGTGGTGTAATTATCATTGAAAAATGATTATTAGGTCATAAAACAATACAAGCCCACTAACTGAGCTCATGGGCTTGGTCCATGAGCTGAGCTTGCTTATCTCGTTGTTTCGAACCTCGAGCTTGTCTCAAGACGAGGCCGAGCCTCGAAGAGCCTAGCGGGCAAGCCGACGAACTGCTCAGCCTATCCTCCACCCATTTTTCATTCCTCTCTCTTAAAGACAAACTTGTAGTAGGTGTGAACTTTTGGACAGTTTGTAACAAAATTTCAAACCAAATCATTTAAAAGAGTTTGAGATTTTTCTAAAACAAACCATTTTATTTCCTAAATCAAATCAAATCAAACCATTTTTTGAGGTTTAGTGGGATTTGAAAGCTCAATTTGCCAACAAATAAATTAGTAGATTTTAAACGAGCTCAAAGATATATTCGTCTAAAATTTCGAGTTAAAATGAGCATTTTATGTTTTTTAATGATAATATTTTGTGATTGAGTGTCTTTCTATTTTGCAAAATTAAAAATGTGTTGTAGTGCAAGTGATTGAGTCAGGTGCTCACTGCTCAGAAATAAGATTTGAAATTTAGAAATGATTTGAGACTTAAGATAATCGAGAGTTTGAGTTGAGTAATTTAAATTGGTTTTACTACTAATAACATTTGGTGGTTTGAAACTGAAAACGGACTATCTGAGTTGGATAATTTAGCAATTGGTTTGAAATTGGACATGTCTTTATTTTTTTATAATTTTTTAAAATTTGGGGGATGATTGTTTGAAATCAAAATTTTGACAATTGAATGTGTTCAACAACTATTATAACACTTCATGATTGGTGTTATTTGTACTTTCTAAATAAAATGTGTGGTTAAAAATTGAAGAAAAAAAATGTGTAGTTAAAAAATGGTGTTAAAAATGGTGTTAATTATAATCAATACTTATGGAACACAAACTTAAATAAATTAAATCGTTTAAAGCGATTTTTAATAATCCAAATCAGAATTCGATTTGACGATTAATTTGTTCACCCTAATCCATAGGGCATTGTACAATCAACTTTGCTATTTTACAAAGGGCCGTGCTTCAACCTCGGTCGTTCTATCATTTTTCTTTTACAAAACCCAACTATTGGTTTGGATAATTTGCATGTAATGTACCACAATTTATTTAGCACGGTAACCATCCCCTCCCCTACCCCCCAACCGCGACTTTCATGATTGTGAACCTGCAGTGTGAAATTCAGAATTGGGAGGGCATTATATGACGGCGAAGAAGGCGTGGGAAGGTTTCTCTAAGGGGCTAATCGAGGAGGTGCAGAAATGGGGTTCTATGAAGCAAACCGGCGTCAGCCTCCGTTACATGATGGAATTCGGATCCAGACCCACAACCCGGAATCTCCTCATTTCTGCCCAGTTCCTATACAAGGAGCTCCCTATTCGGATTGCTCGCCGAGCTATTGAGCTTCAGTCCCTCCCCTATGGCTTGTCCTATAAGCCCGCAGTTTTGAAGGTACCCTACCATTAGTGTTAAATATTCTTTATTTATTGGTTTTCCATCTTTTCGATCCTCAAGGGACAAGCAGAGAATTGAGGATATATTGTGTTTTTTTTTCAGTTTCTCTCTCTAACTTGGACCTTTTAAAATTATTTTAACTTTGTGGTTTGGGTGAACTGTGGAGATAAAGTATGTAATCAGACCACGTGTATAAATTGACTATTTAATGTAGTGATTATTTAAAATTTCATTTTATCGAATAGTTTACTCATAGTTTTTCTTGTGTTGTGATTGTATTAATTTATGACATTATGAACCATTTTTATTGCATTTCAACTCATGATTTCGGTTGCTTGGTGTCGAAATTAGTTTTTGTTCTCTAATTTAACTTGCATTTACCATAAATGCTGGATAAAGGGCGAGTACGATGGACTCGAGATTCTTGTTGTTTGAAGTAGTGATTTCATAACCTTTGTCGAAGAAGATTGTATTGTCAAATGTATAATCAACGCAGTCTCTTTTTCTTTATCTTTTCTTGCCAGGTAAGAGATTGGTATTTAGATTCTTTTCGTGACCTTAGATCCTTTAACGATATTAAGGATAAGGGCGATGAGTTGGAATTCACACGAATGATTAAGATGGTTAAAGTCAGGCACAACAATGTGGTCCCTATGATGGCGTTGGGAGTTCAACAGTTGAAGAAAGATTTGGATACTAAAATCGATTACAAGGATCTAGATGAAATTCACCAGTTTCTTGATCGATTTTATATGTCCAGAATTGGGATTCGCATGCTCATCGGTTAGCGCCCCCCCCCCCCCCCCAAAACACCTTTTCGTTTACCTGCTTATTTATTTTGTGGAAATAAATTCATGCCAATCAATAATTGTTTGCTTCAAATTTATTGCCAACTCAGGGCAGCATGTCGCATTGCACGATCCTAATCCTCTCCCTGATTGTATTGGTTATATACATACAAAAATGTCTCCTGTTGAGGTTGCGAGATATGCTAGTGAGGATGCCCGTTCCATTTGTTTACGAGAGTATGGCAGTGCACCAGATGTTAATATCTATGGGGATCTTAATTTCACGTTTCCGTAAGATTTTAATTTATTATTATTCTCTATTACGTGTTTTTTTTTTTTTGGTGCGTGTGGTATGGTGCCAAATCCCTGAAACTTCGTCTTTGCTTTTATTGTCAGTTACGTGCCAGCACACTTGCATTTGATGGTTTTCGAGCTGGTAAAAAACTCCCTTCGTGCTGTTCAAGAAAAGTTTATGGATTCAGACAAGGTTGCACCTCCTATCCGTATAATAGTTGCTGATGGATTGGAGGATGTTACCATTAAGGCACGTTCCTTTTCACCTCTCATTTTTTCTTCTATTGAATTGAGAATTTGTTAATTTCATTTACATGTATTTTGTGAATGTTAAACCACTACAACTTCACTATATTGTTGCCAACATGTTATCTAGATCTCTGATGAAGGTGGCGGAATACCAAGAAGTGGTCTCCCTAAAATATTTACATATCTCTACAGTACTGCAAAGAACCCCCTAGAAGAGCACTCAGACTTTGACCTTGGAACTGGAGCAACCATGGCTGGTTATGGTTATGGACTTCCTATAAGCCGTTTATACGCAAGGTATTTTGGAGGGGATTTGCAAATTATCTCCATGGAAGGATATGGTAAAGTTACTTTCTCCATTTGCTTACCATACTACGAGTATAATGATCTGCTTATATACATGGCATTGCTCTTCATAAAAGTGATCACCATTTGGCACTAGAATGGTAGTCACTACGTTTGTTACTGGATGTTTGAGTGTAAGATTTCATCATTTAAATTCTCTCAGTTAGCTAGGCATCATATAGTGAAACACTTGTAAGCCTGATTTTTTGAAGGTAAGATCAGTCTAAAGTTCACATAATACAAAAATAATGTGTTGAAGTTACTTAATTAGTTCATATTTTTCAGCCTAAGGCTTTGGAAATGCATGTATGATTTCTTCAGTCTTACTGTTTTGGATCTGTCGTCTGTATGCTTACAGGAACAGATGCTTATCTTCATTTGTCTCGGTTGGGAGATTCTCAAGAACCTTTGCCTTGAGCATTCTTGTTGCAAATACTTAATTTGAAGGATTTGGATCTTGATTGCAGTTAATTGTTTGCATAAATAGCTTATGCCATACCATACATTTTCTGGTCAGAGAAATATTTTCTATTTGTGGAATGTGAAATATTTGCATTGGAATGATAAGTTCATCTTATGTGGAATATATAGTACTTCTTTCATCCCATTTATATAGGCCTCCTTTCCTTTTTTTTTCTTATCCCAATTATATAGACTTGTTTCTTTATTGTGAAGTATTTATTTTGTTTGTTTACTAATGTACCCCTATTTATTACTTCAAATAATAATAGTTTTGATATTAATAAGGGTAAGTTGGAAATTTTCTTTACAAATATTACATTTTCAATAACATTAAATATATTTTCTTAATATGTGTGAAAAGTCAAACAAACCTATATAAATGGGACGGAGAGAATGATTTTCCCAACCATACAAGTAACTTAATTCATCCAACCAAATTAGTGGGCTGAACAAAAGAAATTTCAAATGTTTTTCCACTTCAATTTGCTTGTCTTTTGTTCAAATATAAATCTCATGTTAACTGTTAATGTTACAATATAAACACTTGCAGAGGTCTCATTGCAAAAAAAAAAAAAAAAAAGAAAAAAAAGAAAAAAAATGTAAAAACTGTTGACCTGAAGCAATTTAGTCCAATCTTCATGCAAGTTGTAGCAGATCTTTTGGAGCTATGTTTTATAAATGGATTTTTTGAATAATAACCAAGCTATCAGTGCCTTTTTTTCTTTCCAGCCATTGCATGCTTGCTTTGCTTCCCGCCACTTCTCTTCCACTTGGCCACTCCACCAGGCCGATTCACTTCTTCAATCTCTCGGACCTTGCGTTTCCTGCATAAAATTGGAATTTGAGAAAAAAATAATAAAAAACACAAGGGCCATGGCTTCATAATTCAATGTTACTGACCAAAACAGCTAATCATCTCATCTTAATATTTACGTAGAAAGCAATATATATGTTTTTGGAAACTAGGAAATTTTTGCTTACCTATATGCACCAAGGTTACTATCAGCAAGCAGCTCATCAGCCAGAGTTGCTTTTCTCTCCTTAGTAAGTCTACCTGTGTAGAACTCTTCTACCGACTCTATCACAGTGCCCACCTGATCAAATTATCAAAGACTCAATCATTAACCTCTTGGATAACCAGAATCAATTCAATGTAGATCGCATTAGACTGCAATTAAAAATTCAAACTTACCTGGAAATACTTGGGAAGTGTTTTTGATTTTGAATCACCCTTCTTATAATGCCTTGTTGGATCTATGGCACTCCTCAACTGTAATGGTAAAACGATTCACTTTTCATCAAGAAATAGTCTTCCAAATGGATTTCAATATCAATAAAAAGATGCAAAGTCTTTGTATTTCTCTTGGCAGAACAGAACAGGTAATACAATGATCTACAAGTACAATATTAATAGAAATGGCATGATCTAGGGGGCTGTGAGTAGCTTCGCTTTTCACTCAAATATTGTACGTTTACATCAATCTAATATTTTCAAAAGCACTTTATATTCTATAATAAACGGGGTAGAAATATCAAAATACCTAATGTCCAGTAAAAATAACAATTAGTTGGCATGCCAGCATACTTTACCCCGCACATCTCACAGGCTAATAGGCAAACATGCATTAAGTTTGCAACAAATGAAAGATGAAGAAGATTGTTTGTTCATCACATCAATGTTACACCTTAATTCCCATACACGAAGCAAGTATTACAACTTCACCAAAACAATCCAACATAACCCCGTTCCCAAGCAAACAACTTCTGCAACTCATCCGCAAGAGCTGTCACAAAATCCACGAGCACAATGCACTAATATAGTAGACTGGTCTGCAAAAACAAATGACTGCAACAATGGTGGCTCGAATGTGCCCTCAACAAGGAGACAATTTTGCTATATTAAAAATATTCATTTAGGTGTCATTAATATGGTAGACTGGCCCGCAGAAACAAATGAATCGATTGCAACAATGGTGGCTCGAATGTGCCCCGATAAGGAGACAATTCTGCTATATTGAAAATAAAACTTTCATCTAGGTGTGATGGCCAATCAAATAAATTAATTTCAAGTGCATGATTCAAAAACTTTTTCTTTCCATATTTAGGTGGCAACTCTATAGGTAAATCAACCGTATCATGGTCAATTATGTTGTAATTCTCATCCTCGCTATCAGACCATTTAATAGGCTCGACAACAAAAAACATCATCATCATCCTTCTTAAAAGTAACACAACTAGACTTACTTGGGAGGTGATTTTAGGAATTGGGGTGTTAGATCGAGTGCATGACGTGAAGACAATAGGATATTACCAAAGGTTGTCCTATCGATAAGCTTCATCCAAGGATTGAGGTGCAAGAATGTCGTCGTGCAAGATTGCAGAATTCAAACCATTAAGAAATCTAGACACTATAACATATAACTCATCGAAATGAGCTAGATATTCCTTAATAGAGATAGTAGTAAAGATATACATAAAGCATCAAACCTCTTGAGAGTATTTTTTTTTTCCCGCCATTTGGTCCCTTCGCCATTATTTTACTTCATTCAATAATGTTTAAATTGCTTACAAGTTAAAGTCTTCTCGTTTGAACTGTTGAATCGATTGTTTCATTTTCCTCTTTTAAATAGCATTGTATTCATGTTTTTTTTTTTTTTTGGAAATGGGATTGCATTCATGTTTTAAGTAGGCCCGCCATTTGGTCCCTTCGCCATTATTTCTTCATTCAATAATGTTTAAATTGCTTACAAGTTTTAGTCTTCTCGTTTGAACTGTTGAATCGATTGTTTCATTTTCCTCTTTTAAATAGCATTGTATTCATGTTTTAAGTAGGCATTTGGACAGGATGGCAGAAGAGAGTTTCGTACATGCAGGATGAAGTTGGAAACTCAGTCTAAAGGTGATCTTATTGACTACCTTTTTGGCTATGAAATCTACTATCTTTGCGTCCAATTTTTAAGGTATGAATTTTTGGTTTACTTCAAGCACTCTAACGGTTGGATACACTTGATTTTCTCCCTTCAAAACTTTTCTAGGTTTCTATCCATTCTGGAAATTGATTACATATTTCAATTCACATTTTTAATTTTCTTTCTACAAATTAAATAAATTCCTAGAGAAAAATTCAAGCCTTGCTAGATTCCTAGTGCCAGATTTATTATCTGGCCTAAGTGTAGAAATAATTCATCTCTTCGAATTTTGAACAGAGCTAAATGTGAGGTTCTATTCTTGATATCTTCATTGTCCTCCTTTTAAGTCCACTTGATTACCCTGGTGACTTGGTAAGGACCAAAGCTTATATTTGTGCTCAATCATCAGTAATTACCGAAAACAAAAGTAAAATCACCAATGGATATTATCAGATATGGTGGCTCTAAGTGGAACAAAAGAAGAGAGTGAACAGGAGGGAGAAAAAAATTCTAAAAAAATTCTGATAATCCAATAGTGTCTGGAAATCAAAATTCTGGTTTCCATTTGGAAAATAATAAATCTTAGATGACCAAAAATATGAAAACTCGAAATCTTCTGTGGACGAACACTAACAAAAGAAATCATCAAACCAATCAATCAGCAACTTAACTTAGTTTATACCTTCAACAGCTGAAGATCTTTCTTGAGCTCTGGCGTCAAAACTGGGACAGGCATATCAAACCTGATAACAATTTAACGCCAACCCACATAAAAAACCAAAACATTTTTCAAGAAAAAAAATTAATCGGGTGAACTTTATCAAGAAAACAAACGGAAAAGAGGCTAAAAAGGGAAAAAGAAATATGTACCGACTCTTGCCAGCAGTGTCTTTAATTTGTTTTTTTAACAATTTTTTGAGCTTTCTGGGGTCGTTCGGAGGAACAAATAGGCCATCAATGAGCTCGGAACTGGATTTGTCGAGGGCACTGGTTTCAGCACTATTGGATGAGGAATTCCCAGTTTTGGTAGAGCCAATTGTAGAAGTGGATGCAGATAAAAACACAGGTAGGTTAGGTTCCCACGTAAGGCCTATTAGTGCGTTATTTTCAGGCATTTTGAAGCTGTTAATAAATTTATATACGTATTACCACTTCAACTCAAAGCTGAAATTCGCCGTTGAGAATGGGGTTTAGGGTTTTGAGTTACAGGATTTGTCGTGCATTTGAATGCGAGAGAGTAGAGACGTGAAAATTTAGCATGATTTTCATTAAATTTTTTTTTTTTTTTTTCTATACTCAATCCCTATTATTTATTAAAAATTAAGTCTACGGTATTTAATTTTTTAACCAAATTTCAACCATCTATTCTTCTAAAAATTACTATTCATTTTTAAAAAAATTCATTTTAATTAAAATTAAATACACTCTAAATACCGCCGAGCCGATCCTATCATGAGGCAGACGAGGCGGTTGACTCGAGCGCTAAATTAAAGGGGACGAATTTCATTTTATATATAACTAACAACCTAAACAAACTATCAAATTAGCAAAAGAAAATTATTTAACATTGAGCAAAAAAATTGGAAAGGCCCAATGGCCCCTAAGAGGCTAACTCAAATACCCAATGTCCCAATCAAACGCCCAAACTAAATTAGAATGGATTAATCGTGACTTTACTTTATCTTCAACTACTCATTTTTCATTTCGCAACCTGAAATGAAAATCGCACAAGTGAATTATTTATGCTTTATATTTTGTTTGAGTATCTTTTTTGTACCATTCGTGTTCTATTATTTTTGTCCCAAATCAAATAATCAATTACCCCTTTTTTTAGTCAACCAATTCTTTTCCCGAATTAGAGAATTGATTAGTGCACTAGGAATATATGTATTAGTGATTAATATAGTTAATTTTTTGTGAGAATTAATTCAATTACATTTGAGATAAATGAATAATAATTTTATAAAAAAACTCTATGTTAACTAAACCGTGGGAAAATTTAACCCTCACCCCATAGGAAAAATTTCTCCATTTCGATTATAAGGGGGGGCTTAATTTTTAATTCGTATCAGGCGTCACGACTCATAGGACCGGCACTGAATACTGCCAATATGTTGAGAATAATTACACAGTGTACCACTTACTCCACCATTTACGACGTAAACTATCATGTTATAATATCTTACAACAGTTTTGTTACAGTCACAATTAGGGTTACAATAAGGATCACAATTTGCCTACGTGACGCAATCCTATTTTTTCACACATCACATCATTTTTTAATCAACAACAATAATACCTCCACATTATCAAATTATCATCTACGTTGTCACCACAATTGTGCATTTAGATTAATTCATCTTACAAAATATACCATTATGTAAACTTTCAACTGTTAGAGTATATTAAATGATGATGTGGCAATGATTTTACGATCACGTAAGCAATGAAATGATTTGTTTTTGTTTTTATTTTTTAATTCTTAATAGAGACTGGAATTAAGGTAAAAATAAGTATTTAAACCGAAGAAGAAGAAGAAGAAGAAGCCGGCCAAACTCTTTCTCCTCCTTCCGCTCAAACCAGACGAAGGCACCCAACCTTCAACCACATCAAGTATGGAGATTAAACCGTAATTCTACTTCTTTACCAGCACGAATACTTGCGGGGAAATATTATGACGGAATCCAATTTTGGAGGCACACAGGACACTATTAAACTAGGGTTTAATTGAGTTCAGCTGGGAAGATCTAAAAATTGCAACAAATGGGGGTTTCCTCAGAGAAAAATGTTTCAGAGCGAGATACAAAGGTGTTTTATTTTATTTTTTTGGTTTATTTTTGCAATTTTTTTCTAGTTTGTTGTTTATTTTTTTTGCAATTTTTTTGGACTGTGAATGTCTGGATTTGTTGCGCATCGGATTAATCCCAAGGCTACATACCTTTCTCCACTAGAATTATCAATTATGTGTTGGGACTTCTTGCATTTTTTGGATTATTGTTGTTATTCAGAGTCAAGATTAAATATTTGTGCTTAACTTGCAATTCAAAGTGGTAGCTTTTGTTTACTGTTTATGTTAATTTGGGATGGGTTATTGTATGATGAAGCCTGGACCGTTGGAATATCATCCTGCAAGCTTTAAATGCAACAAAAAACCACGAAAATGTAACCTTAGCACCATAAACTTTTATGGAGTTGAATTCTTCTTCCGCCATGGGAAACATGGTTTTGGGCTCTGATATGCCTAATCTCGTAGTTCGTTCAGATTGCAGGATGATTTGCCTAGAAACAGGACATGATGGATTTTATCTCTAAAAATGTTGTGGGAAACATTGATGGATCTATAAATTCATTACTTGACTTGATCAATATTCAAATTTGTGATCCCTGAATATGAAACTTTTACTTCACATCCTTGATGTTCTACAACTTTTGACATGCTGGGAACCTCGTTTAGTAAACATTTCCCTGTTCCAAACGAACTTCCTCCTGAAGGTTGGGCTTGGGTGTCTTCGTCTGATTTTTAGCGGAAGGAGGAGGAAGTGTCTGGTTGACTTCTTCTTCTTTGGTTTAAAAACGCGTTTTTGCCTTAATTCCAAGCTCCAACCTCTTTTAAGAATTAAAATAAAACAAAAAACAAAAAAAACAAAAAAAATCATTCCATTGCATACGTGGTCGCCAAATCACTGGCATGTCATCACTTAACATACTCTAACAGTTGAAAAGTTAGCAGAATGATATATTCTATAAGATATTATAAATTTATAACATGAGTAGTAGTTTGCGTCATTTTTAACATATGAGTGGTAGATCTGAAATTTCCTGTAAACTTGAGTGATAAATTGTGTAATTAATTCGTTGAGCTAATGAACATTTAAACATGATTCACTCTTTTTTAAGATGATGAAATGAAAAATTAAACATGACCCTACCTTTTTATTTCCCAATTTAAAATGGGAAAAGTATATGCAACCCTACATTCTAAGTTTCAATTTTAAATATCAAGTGTAGAAGGATTTATTTTTATAAATCAGGTGTTAATTAATTAATTTATTTATTTATAAATAATAATAAATTAAAATATATCTACATCACTAATTCAATACAAACCTAATTTTTCCTGTTCTAGTGTTTCTCTTTCCTTTCCCACTTGTTGTACGATCTTCTCTCATTTCTCATATTTCATCTTTCTCCTGTAAGGAATCATCGAAGAAGCAAGGACGATCTCCTTGCTGGTAGCTACAATTGGCTACTGGTTGTGAGATCGCCACTGTTGCAAAGATAGATGCGAGCCTCCGCTAGCAACAGCGAGGCTCACCGTTGCAGTTGCGAACAAGATCGTCGCTAGCTAGCAGGGGTGAGTCGGATACTTACTCAAATGCTATCATTCAACGTGGGCGGATAGAGCTATAAGGCTTGATTACCAGTTTTGGTTGCATTGCTGCTTCTAGTAGTGGTATAATTGTCGTTGCTCAGAATAAATACAGATAAATCCCATTCTATGTATGAGATTTTGAACAAAAAATGGAAGAACTTTGATTCAGTGGTTCGATTAGACCTATTTAAAGAATGGGGCTGATTTTATTTTTCGTAGAGCAGCAAATTTTTGGAAAGTCACCGCCGCGGTAAGGTTGGTGGTGGTGCGACAGTGGGAGGAGAAGCAACCACCTCCATCTAATTTTTAAAACTATTTTATAAGATTGTTAATATAAAATGTGATTCTAATAGTTTAGTATTTGTGTATTTTTCCCTTCTTAAAATAAAAAATTACAGGTTTAGGGCTTTGGGTTGCATTTTGATTTTCAATTTTCAATTCGTTTTCAGTTCTATACTTTAAGGACGTGTTTTAAGATTGCTAAAAACACGTTTGATTTGTCAATTTGAAAAATTATTTCTCAAAACAAAAAATTAAAAAGCATGTTTGGTTTGAAATCTTGATAATTAGTTTATGAAATTTGATTGTTCAATAAAAATAGAACGATTGTATGTTAATATTTATCAAGTAATATATACATTTTAAAGTTGATAAATTTTATTTGTGGGCTGAGATATATTTTATTTGTGTTTATTTTAAATATATATTTTTTAGACTTTTCTTGTAAATAATCATTAAGCTTCGGATTGATATTTTTTATTGAAACATTTAACTCTATTTTTTCATTATCTTCACATTTACCAGTTTGGATTGATATTTTTTATGAAATCTACGGTTGGGATTCTTTGAAGACATTTCTCTGACCGTTACACTTACATTCACATTCGAGAATTTAACTGTAAATATTTAGACCATTTTTCCATTTAGCCCAAGTTTAAGGAGTCCAACTTGGCCCCAATTATCTTTTGAAGTCTTATCTTAAAATTTGCGATTTTTAAGACAGCCGGAGGATAAATAGAACGGCGGCGATGCCGAGCAAGCAGAAAAGGAAGAGAGGCGGAGAAAGGCCGGTTATCTACCCACGAAACAAGTACTCCGAAAACCCGCCTGATTTCGGACTCTTGGCCTCTTTATACCAGAGCTTCGAGCCCTACGTTTTCTACTCCCACGACGGCCGCCCCAGAATCGATTGGACCGACTTCAATGCTACGCGCGAGCTCACCCGAGTCTTGCTCCTCCACGATCATGGCCTCAATTGGTAATAATATATGCAATTATATATTCATGGGAGCATTTCTGTTTTGATTTTATTTTTGAGCTAGCAAGGAGACATTTTATTTTGGTGTCAAATGTGAAAGAATTTTGTTGATTCAAGATTTCCGTTAATGATTTTTAATTTTTCTGGAATTTGGTTTCGGTTTATTGAATTTTTCAACTATGTTGGTAGCAAATAGCTATTAGTTATGTGAACTAATTTATATGTTCTTGCTTAGAGCTTGTTTGGTAAAGTCGTCACGACTTCTCAATCTCAACCATCCATTCTTAATCAAACCTACAATTATTAACTTCTCAAACTTTTTTAAACCACACATTCATCAAAAAAATTAAGAAAAAAACCAAAATTCTTCACATTATCAAACAGACTCTTAGAGTATTAGATAGTCAGCTCAGTTTTACGTTTTCTTTTCTGCACTTGTCAGTGTTTATATAGTTCATGGAATATAGTACGTTTTAAGTTTCTTAATACGAAGTTAAATTGCTTAGAGTTAGAGATGAGTAACTAGAATTTGAACTTTTCCCAAATTGTGTTACCCTTTTATCTTAAACAAGAAATATGGCGTGTGTTATAGAAATTTTTTTGCTTGGGCATGAAAAAATATGGTTTGAAATCGTAGGTGGATTCCCGATGGGCAGCTCTGCCCGACAGTCCCAAATAGATCAAATTATATTCGTTGGATTGAAGATCTTTTGGCTTCAGATCTCATCCCATGCACTCGGGGCAATAGTGTTGTCAAAGGTTTTGATATTGGAACAGGTGCAAATTGTATATATCCTCTCCTTGGTGCATCTCTTCTAGGTTGGACGTTTGTGGGCTCAGGTAGTATTCATGCTTTATGTTCTTTGATGATGTCTGTTCTGCAAGTAAGTTCTCATATATGTTGTACTGTGTAATATCGTTTTAATGCTGTTGCCATTTTTTGCAGATGTTACTGATGTAGCTATAGAGTGGGCAGATAGAAATGTGAAGAGCAACTCACATATATCCGAATTGATTGAAATTAGAAGAGTTGATACTGAGACCAAGATGTTTGACGTGGAAGAATTGCAAAACGAGAAGAAAGATAATATTAATAGTTACGTAGATTCAAGCAAAGCAAAGAGTGTCGACAAGGGGACCGCACCATCATTTTCACTTGGAAGCCATTCAGCCAAAAAGATATATCATGGGCCACCTATACTCGCAGGTGTCATTAAAGATGGGGAAAATTTTGACTTTTGTATGTGCAACCCCCCATTCTTCGAGACAATGGAGGAAGCAGGATTGAATCCGAAGACTTCTTGTGGTGGTACTCCGGAGGAGATGATATGTCTTGGAGGTGAATTGGCCTTTATTACTCGCATAATTGAAGACAGTGCTCAACTGAAACATGCATTTCGGTATTTATTTATTTATTAATTCTCATCCATATATAATTTTTCATTAAGATCATCCATTCAACTGCCTGCATGTTCATCTGTTCCCCTTTATTTTAGGTGGTACACTTCAATGGTTGGAAGAAAATCAAACCTCAATATCCTGACATCCAAACTTTGGAATGTTGGAGTCAACGTAGTTAAGAAAACAGAATTTGTCCAAGGCCAGACATCAAGATGGGGGCTTGCGTGGTCTTTTATACCTCCTTCCAGGAAGATGTTATTATCACATGTGACTGAGAAGAAGAATTTGTCTTTTATGCTAGAGGTTTAGTAATCCTTTTCAACTTCTTCATATCATTTAGATAACTGTAGATGCCAAGGCATTTCGAAATTTGAGCGATTTATGAACTTAGTTCAAATCAAACATCATATTATTTGCGTCTACTTCAATTTTTATAGATGTTGCTACTTTCTCCTTGTCATCTGTTATATTAGAAAATAAGCTGCTGATATTGTGGTTGCAAGTCTGTTCAAACTCTCTAACTCCAAAGGGCATGTTAATTTGTTGAAATTTTGACCACGGGATGCAATACTGATATTGGCATCTTTTAGGGGTTTAATGGGGAGGGGTGGTAATGTAGTTATTACTTTGTGATTTCCGAGGAAGGTAGAAGTTTTCCTCCAAAAGTTCATAGATTAGATGCATTTACAGAAGTAAATTTGAGCATGGGAAATAAATGTAGACTAGTACTATGTCATACAATTCATTTGATTCAAGGCAACCATTAATTCATAAGGAAAATGGTGGCCTTTCCTTAATTAGACTTGAGTATTATAGGATTAGCTTGCCACATATTTGTCACATTCAAATGGTACTTACGAGTATATCTTCTCCTGGGTAATTAGCCTTTTTTTTCCTCTGAAGTTTGCCCCCTTCAAATTGATCACTGATGCTGTTTCCATGACTAACGACTTTTAGGGGATTATGCATATGGCTTCGGATGCTCATTTTTGCCATGAATCGGCTTTGGACTTTTAGGATAAAATGGTGAATACAAGAGTGGTGATGGATACACATGCTCAAAAAATCCCGACTAAATGTGGAAAACATTACAGTTATTGCATGTTAGCTAATTTGAGTTTCATGGTTCTCAATTCATTGATGAGGAATGTCACTGCATACGGTGAAAAAACATCTTCAATTTATGTCCAGTTGTCATGTCATGGTTTATGTATATAGCATTTTATTGTTTAGACTTCCTATTCTTTTACCCATGGTTATGTTATCTATAGTTTCCTTAAACATGGATCTCATATATCAGTACATTGTTTATCTAGGGCCTTCAACGTCAACAGAGCGCATTTCACGTGTTGCAGTCAGTGGAATCTTTTCTCAGTAGCAGTGGGGCATCCTGTAAACTAAATGCTGCCTCTTTCAATATTGACGTATGCAAAGTGATTTTATGGTATAATTTATATGATTGTGTCTCTGCTATTTACTTATTGTGGTCAAAATTCATGTTGTAGATCACTGCTTCACGTAATCATTGTAACACGATTCTGAAGAGTGGGACACAAAATGAGAATGAAGCTGTTCGATGCAAAAGTGATTTAGACATATCCAATACTTCAAATGATATGAGTTGCCATTCACATGATCTGCGGTTCCGCATTTCAGTAATTCCATTTCCCTAGAATTTTGCTATTATAGTGATCTTTGGTATTGAAACTGGATAAAGCTCTGAGTCTCTACTCTATATTTAGGTCTTTCAGCAAATTCCAGGAACTCTTTTGGTTAGGGCAACATTACACCAGAAAGAAAGCTCCAGCTCAGGTTATCTGATTTCATTTATTTGTGATCTCAGTTTTTACATTTTTACTTTTCAATCATCAGGGGTTAAAAATGGTAGAATACATCATGACTAATGCATGACAGTACCTTTGACTTAATTTTTGATCATCTATGCTCTTGAAGTATAACATAACATTCTTTTGACCATTCCTAGCCTGACCAGCCTAAGTTTGTTCTGAAAAATTATCCTGGATGTTGTATCTTCTAATCTAGTTTCTTCTTTGTATCTAATTGGTACGACAGTGTTTTCAATTTTTCCCCCCTTAAACTAGTTTTCTTTTCACTATTAAGCATGCTCAGTAGGTAAATTTGTTGTCTTTAACCTAGTTTTCTAGTCATGATTTCATTTCATTGAAATACAGGTTATGCCTCTCAACTAAAATCTCTCTTCACTTCACCATTTCTTCCCCAACCTTCGACAGGTTTATTTTCAGTGATAGTTGAGCAACTAGAAAAAGTTTTGAAAAATAAATTCTGCACTGAAAGGTTATTAGCTGATGTTTCCTGCTCCAATTCCAGAAGATAAGGGGCGTAATCTGTCATACCCCAAATTGCTTATTAGCAGCCTTTATCCGCACATATCCTTGCATACTATTACGTACACTATCAGCAGGTTGCCATCAACTACTGAGAATTTTAAGGAAGTTTTTAGGGCTACCATAAAATGGGAGATTTTTGAAGAGCATCAACCCATGGATTTTGCTGAAAGATTGGAGAAATGAGCCAAAATTTTAAATATTTTTAAATGCCTCTCTTTGTATTTATTTAAGCAAATATTGAGTTTATCCGAAAAATAACATTTGTTCTCTTTTTCTTTGTTTTCTAGAGCGTGTCTTTGGCAGCATTTGCAATTACCATTATTGTTAAGAATGATAGTCCTGGTAGAATGTCCAGATTTAACTTATACAGATAGATTGTAAAATTATACACACGACAAACATTACAAGATGCACCGCGAAAATAATCTTCATGCCCTATGTGCATTTTTGGTACACAGTATGAATTTGACTTGGTAGCATATCCAGTCTTATCGAGTTTTCGTAGCACGCATGACCAGAATGACAAATACAATGAATAACAAAACAATGAATTTAGTGGTTCACAGTTTTCGCAGACTAGTGTCCAGTAGAAAACAATCAAACTCGAGCTCGACTCAAGCCTTTCCTATGGCCCTTGCCATAATTAGTCACAGATTTGGTCACAATCAATGCATCACAGGTCATAGATAGTCACAATATTCACAAATTTGGGAACAATCTCTATGCACCTATACCGCATCTCCAATCCACCAACACCACCACCTCACTACCACTATCATGACCAGAACAACACTACAACTACTACCACACACAACAATAGATCATTCGCCACCTTCATCAATCCCGCCTACCCACTAGTCCAAACATAATTCATTTTCAATCCATTCTCCATAACCAAATGGTGACACAACAAAGACGAGGATATCATCGATGAGAGTCCAATCGATTTATTGTGTGGGAAGAGACATAATTCATTTTCAATCCATTCTCCACAACCAAATGGTGACACAGCGAAGACGAGGATATTGTCGATGAGAGTCCAATCGATTTCTTGTGTGGGAGTTGAAGCAACCACCTCCATCTAATTTTTAAAACTATTTTATAAGATTGTTAATATGAAATGTGATTCTAATAGTTTAGTATTTGTGTATTTTTCCCTTCTTAAAATAAAAAATTACAGGTTTAGGGCTTTGGGTTGCATTTTGGTTTTCAATTTTCAATTTTGAATTCGTTTTCAGTTCTATACTTTAAGGACGTATTTTAAGATTGCTAAAAACACGTTTGGTTTGTCAATTTGAAAAATTATTTCTCAAAACAAAAAATTAAAAAGCATGTTTGGTTTGAAATCTTGATAATTAGTTTATGAAATTTGATTGTTCAATAAAAATAGAACGATTGTATGTTAATATTTATCAAGTAATATATACATTTTAAAGTTGATAAATTTTATTTGTGGGCTGAGATATATTTTATTTGTGTTTATTTTAAATATATATTTTTTAGACTTTTCTTGTAAATAATCATTAAGCTTCGGATTGGTCAAGAAGTTTTTACAGAATTTTTCTCCAAAGTTCATTTTCAAACACACATTTTTTTAGGACTCACCACTTTCACATTTTTCAACATCTTGTCAACCACAAATTCTCAAAAAAAAAATAATAATAATAATTTTTCTCCAATTTCTCGTATACTAAACAGGCTCTTAGATCTTTTGAACCTTTTTTTTTTTTAATTTTTTTTTTTTCAAAGTTTTTTTTAAAATTTTTAAAATTTTTAGAATTTACTTATGAATTTTTTTGGAATCAATCAATTTCATTTATTTGAATTTGAATTTGAGTTTCTATTTTTATTTAATAAAATCTTATCCAATCTCAAAAATGTCAAAAATACGTTTTGAATTTTATATTATAAATTTAATCCTGTTTTCAAAAATGTATTTTCGAAAATGACATATGAAGCACATTTCCATTATTTTACAAAACTCAAAATGATTTGAAAACAACAACCAAAACGCACCCTTAATTTTGAAACTGAGTTCATTTGCAAAAATGATTATTTGAAAAGTAATTTTAAAAAGGAAAATATATTAATAAGAAGTAGAAAAAAAGTCATAAAAATATTTGAAACGTGAATTTTTTAGAGTATATATATGATTAAAAATGAGCGTGGGAAAACATGATTTCGGGCAAGGAAATTATGCCTATTATTATTGTTACTTTAATATAATATATTATAAATCATAACCACATATATAAAATATTAGAATATAATTAATTATGTTAATCACATTAAAATTAATTATCAATAATCCCTAAAATTGTGATGACGAACCTAATTTCTATAATAAAAATCTGCCCACATAACTTGCCTAATCAGTTTTTTCTCATTTTCGTCACTCAGTAAGTCAGTAGCAGCTTCAGTCCAAAATTCTTTTTATTAGGCCAGTTTGATTGCCTACAAATTCGAAATACACACACACACACACACACACTCACTCACTCACTCTCTCTCTCTCTCTCTCTCACACACACACACACACATACACATATATATATTTATAATTGACCAGAATATCAATTGTCAAATATTCTAAAATTTAATATTTTATTTTTTATTATTTTGACAGTTTTTTAAAGAGGAGGAAATTACACCAATTAACTACTTAAAATAAAAATTTCAAAATTTATTTGTTGAACATAGTTTATTAATTTTTTTTTTTATTTAAAAACATGTTTTTTTATATTTTCTAGATAAAATGCGTGGTTGAAAAGTAGAGAGAATGTGTATGATTAAAAAGTGATTTGAAAAATTGTGTGATAAAAAACATGTTTAAAAACTAGTTTACCAAACAGGGACTTATTTTCAAAATTACTTCAAAATCACAGCATTTCTGAAACACAATTAAATCACTACACTCCTCTATTTTATATCAATCACACTCTGTTACTATCTCCATACCAATTCAAGTCTTATCTTTCTGGCACAATTCCACAACTCACACAAGCTTTCTCACCTTAATTTCTTCCCGTATTTTTAGCCCTAAATATTATTGTATAAATCGTAGTCAATCCTTTCTTTAAGTCTTCGAACTCACAATTCAGAGAAATGAAGATCATGATTTCCCAAGCTCCACCAAGATTTGTGAAGAGTCGTAGAGAATATCCATTTTATTGAAATTTGCCCTAATTTCATCCCTTTTTTTCCAACGCTAGATGTTTTTCTTCAAACTGATCGTGATCTTTTCTATTATTCTCAAAACCCATCATCCCCAATGATTCAATACCAAGATTATTTTAGGGAATGAATATCCAGCACCACAAAGATATAAGCATATCTTGAATGTATTGCTTGCATTGGTTTGAAAATTGTTCTGACATTTAACGCCTGTAATACTCAAGTTTTGAATATCCACCTAATTCTCATGTAAATCTTAAAATATAGAATGTATATAGTCAAGAGATTTTTATCAAAAGTGTGTGATGTTGGGAATTTCAACACGTCGATTCCCACTTTAATTTTTCCACAGGATCTTTTGATGTTCAAAGTAAAATAAGCAAACAAGAAAATAAATACGAACACAGAAATTTACGTGGTTCGGAAAATTGCCTACGTCCACGGACCCTCGCCAAAGCTTTTCACTATATATTAAATTGTTACAAATATATAGACTTTCACTCACCAACCCAATCCCACAGACCACAGAGAAAATACAACAAACGAGCTTTACCACATATAATTTCTACCCTTTGATTTACACCACAAAGAGTTACAAGAAACTTCACAATATGCTAGGCTCACAATTTTCTCTCTTTGGTCACAGTATGGCCATCAAGAATTTCTCTCTCAAGACATATGGTACTACATCTCTTGCAGCACACTTCAACAAAGCAATATGCACTCCCTTTTATAATACTCCAACCACGTGGTTGTAACAATTCAAGAATAGGGTAATCATATCAACTTTCACAATTAGTCAAAAGTAGCTCATTTCCTTTTTTCTTTTAATCATGAAAGAACATGTCTCTTTCCTTTCATCAAGAGACAAATTCTGATTACTCCTCTGTACCACCGAAAGAGCAAAACAAAAGTAGTTGCCATAATCATGCCTTTGTTGAATTTTGGGTCAAATACCCAACAATCTCCACCTTGACACAAAATTCCTCCAAGCCAAAAAAATAGGTAACAGGCAAGCATTTTTCCACTTTGATCGATCTCATACTCCACCATATGAGTATAACCACTCAGAATTATCAACGAACTCCGAGAATTTCATCGGCACATGTCGAAACAAAATTTGCTGAAATTTTATGGTGCAACTCCCATGTTTGACTTTCCTTGGGAGCTCATCAGCCATCGACATCAAATCACCACACACCTTGCATTAACGTCAAACCAATGCCCGTGTGCAAACACATGTACCCACCAGTAAGAACACATCCTCTATCATGGCAACTGGTTTCATGCCATAAGGAAGTCTCATCTTACAAAAGTACATCACCACCACCCTCCACCAGGAGAGTCGCATTGTCCTTCGAGCAGTTTGCCGAGTCCGCTCCACCTTTTGGACAATACCTTCTTTTTCCGGATTCCAGGGCTGGAATTTTCAAAAACTTTGCGAAATACAAATAGAATCAACACATTCATGACTCCCATATGTCAAAATTGATTCTACAGTCAAATTTCTCCACATCGTACTTGACATATTTTCTTTTGCTTCAAATTATTTGAACCACCTGTATCTCTGATACCACTTGTTGGGAATTTCGACACGTCGATTCCCACTTTCTTTTTCCCACAGGATCTTTCGATGTTCAAAATAAAATAAGCAAACAAGAAAATAAATAAGAACACATAAATTTACGTGGTTCGAAAAATTGCCTACGTCCACGGACCCTCGCCAAAGCTTTTCACTATATATTAAATTGTTACAAATATATAGACTTTCACTCACCAACCAAATCCCACAGACCACAGAGAAAATACAACAAACGAGCTTTACCACATATAATTTCTACCCTTTGATTTACACCACAAAGAGTTACAAGAAACTTCACAATATGCTAGGCTCACAATTTTCTCTCTTTGGTCACAGTATGGCCATCAAGAATTTCTCTCTCAAGACATACGGTACTACATCTCTTGCAGCACACTTCAACAAAGCAATATGCACTCCCTTTTATAATACTCCAACCACGTGGTTGCAACAATTCAAGAATAGGGTAATCATATCAACTTTCACAATTAGTCAAAAGTAGCCCATTTCCTTTTTTCTTTTAATCATGAAAGAACATGTCTCTTTCTTTTCATCAAGAGACAAATTCTGATTACTCCTTTGTACCACCGAAAGAGCAAAACAAAAGAAGTTGCCATAATCATGCCTTTGTTGAATTTTGGGTCAAATACCCAACATGTGACACTACACATACATGTGATATGCGATTTTTTTGCGTTTCGTGTCTAATTTTTCCATCATATACACGCATTGTTGCATTTCATTGAATTAACCATTGTATTGCTTCACCGTTAAATTCAATTCATTTTCGAAAACTATCATTGGCTTTTAAATATTGTTGAAAAATGTGGTTCAGCAATGCCAACAAGAGGTAATTGATTTTCTATTTTCCTTAAAAATTCTGGCCTAAAGATATACTGGAATATAAATTATTTGTGTTGTTAAGTGTTTCATCAAGAACAACTTTCAATTAGAGCCAAAATTACACTCCATATATTCAGTAAACACTGTGTGATTGATTGTTTGATTCAATTGAAATATTTTTCATGTCCGGACTAAATAACATTTTTTTTTCAACATTTACTAACTTTTTTACACCAAACTCACACACTCAGTGCTCGAACCCAGGTCTTTAACTTGGTAAGGGGGCGTTTTTCCCATTCTGGCTACCCACCTTAGCCCCGAACTAGATAACATTAGTGTAACATAATATAATATTACAAGTCCTCTTTTTAGAAATGTGAAATGTATCTCATTGCGTCATGTTCATTAGATAATTAAAATTACACACTAAGAAGTAATAATAAGGCAGTGCTCATTTGGTCTAAAATTTTAAGTTGACCATTTCATTATTGTTGTTTGTTACTTGATCTACAACCAACCATGCGGAATATTGTTGTCTTTGGATATAACTTTATTAATTGACTATGACGGATATTGGTCTGCAGTTTCTTTAAAAATGATTGATTGTCGCTATTAAAGTAGAGACAAACTGGTTTTAATCATTTCCTTATGATGCAAGTTAAGAAAGAAATTCTGGCCTGGCTTGATCTTAATACCATTGTAACTCAACATGTACTTACTATTTCCACAATCAACGAGAACCACTTGATTTACTTGATATGATGAGAATGACTCCCCATTTGCATTTGCAGGAAAGAGTTGTGGGAGAACAAAGAGCATTGCTATATTAAATAACATCTAATATTACCGCAATAACGGCGTACAAGTTCATCAATAAGTTTCTCGGTATTAAATATGATGGGAATTGCCATAGTTCTTAACCCAAAGAAGTTAGAAATATGATGTCAAAAAATAAGCTATAGACACAGTAGTGCGAGTTCAGCCATAAAACCAAATGGGAATACTGAATTGAGACATTCAATTAGAAGTTCAGTCTATAAAGTTAAAAAAAAATTATAAACAAATCACATTGGCCACCGACTACTGTCGTTCCGAACAAAAAAAAACAAGGGAAGAAAATTACAAAGGTTCATGTCTTCGTGAAATGTGAACTCCAAATCAAAGAAACATGATTTCATAAAGGTTTCAACAATAACATTAGAATTTGATAGGGGTGGGCAAAATAACCGGAACCGATATGACCGAACCGGAACCGAACCGAAAAAACCGGAATCGTATGGTTTTAAAAAAATAAAATAGGAAATCGGTTTTGGAACCGAGAACCGATTGGTTTTCGGTTCGGTTCTCGGTTCCGCCTTTAGAACCGAAAACCGAAGTTAGAACCGGTCTTTGATCTTTATTTATTATTTTTTTATGGTCTTAATTGGTTGTTCTAAAACTAAAAATCAAAAGAATTTGTAATTTTTTTGAGTAAAGTGAAAATGATTAATTTCTTTTTATGAAATTTGTTACGTCTCTACCTCATTGTAACATTTAACTTCACACTTGGACTTAAATTTTTAATAAATGAAAATCGAATGAAACTAACTTATTAATAAGCGAAATTGTAAATGATCATGATGGAGTTAATTAAATTTTTAAATACAAATATAAAATAATTAATAATAATGCATTTAAAACTCATGATTCATCCCACAAGTGTACTATATTGCCATGCTCGAAAAACCTTTTAGGCCATTTGTTTCCTATTTTTGTTTATGAATATCTTCCGTTTCATAGAGAATTCTATATTTTCCTTGGGGTGAAATGATTTTCGAAATCCTTGATCTTGATATATTCGGTATAAGTTTATTTCAAGTTATTGGCTCACTTCCCGAGGCCTGATGCTCCTTGATAAGGCTCTCGAAAAATAATTATTATTGTAGAACCGAATTAGAACCGAAGCCGAACCAAAACCGAATGGTTTGGTTCTGGTTTGGTTCTTGTGATTCAATGGAACCGAATGGTTCCATTTTGTAAGAACCGAAAAAGTATGGTTCGGTTCCGGTTCTTGAGATACCCGAACCGAACCACCCGACGCCCACCCCTAGAATTTGACATGAATGAATTTAAACCAAACATGGGTACACTACATCTTATATTTGGTGGTTGTTTGCATCCCGAAATCAAAATGTTTGCACTTCTACTGTCAATTCCCGACCCTTGTTTACGTTTCCCTAGATGGCACTGTAGGGAAATAATTATCGAATTTGATTAACAAAAGAACAAACCAAATAAGAATCCACAATAATATAAATATTGATGAAAACCAAAATTGTAAATTCGAGGAAAATTTGGAACCGAGGCCTGTGCAAACACAGTTTCCTTAAAACAGATTCGCCCCTCTCACCAATCTGTGCTTGAGGTTTGTCTGAGCGTCTGTCTCCCAGGATACAACGGAGGTTGAGTAGTTAACTCAGCACAAAGTTACCACTCCGACGAACCGAACTTTTGTATGAACTATCACCAAAAGGACAAAAGAAAATTATGGACAAAATATAGAACAAATGTGTCTTGACAAAACAATTATCTTCTTTTTCATATTTTTCAAAGGAAGGGAGAGGGGTTATATAGCATGCAAAGGAGTATCATAACTCCAAAATAACTCCCCAATCATGCAAAGGAGTTATACCATAACTCCACACACATAACTCCCCAATTAACAACCATAAAACCACACATAACTCCCCAATTAACAAGGCAAATTAACCACCATCAATTGTAAGACATGGGAGTTACATGGGTTGAAATTTATCATTCACATTTTCACATTTTTCCAACAATCCCCCACATGAATGAAAATTGCAAGAGACACAAAACAAAAGACACAAAGACTGGGTGATATAGTTCAACGGGTGAAACCTGCATAGGATAGGTAGGTATTACCCTTTGAACCTTCCCCTGTGAAAGTATATTTACTTTACTTGTTGACCAGTAGACGCGATGTCTTTGAACTGTTCTGCATTTTGTGTAAACGATGATATACCTCACACAGGATTCTTCCTTACATAGCTCAGTTCTCACGGTTATGTTCGTTAGGCCATGAACATATGCCTGGTTCTGTGAGAGTTTCTAAGAATTTAGCCCAACACAATTCCTTTAGAAGCGGCCCCACTTCTCTCTCACATAGGTGATCTCTTAATTAAGAGTAGCCCGCTCTACTCCACTCGGATTTCCGACGCATAAGAATCATTAAAAGCCTAATGCTTATCCTTCATCTTACGAGCATCACTGTTACATCATAGGAATGGACAAGGGATGTTAACCCCCACAGTGATTCAATTAAGTCTTTACAATTAGGTTGTCCCTTTGAACCTAGATCTTGGGATCTCCAGTCAACTAGGTTGGGTTTCCATTGTATTAACTCATTCGTCCAAGGGCTTAAGTCCCATTCCTCTCAATGACTTTGCAACTAACTCTCTATTTAACTCTTTGGTTAGCGGATCCCCAATGTTATCTTTTGACTTTACATAGTGAACAGAGATAACTCCAGTTGAGAGTAATTGTCTTATGGTATTATGTCTACGACGTATATCTACAGACTTACCATTATACATATTGCTTTGTGCCCATCCAATTTCTGATTGAATATAGCAATGTATACAAATTACTGGCACAAGCTTTGACCATCTAGGAATATCCTCTAGCAATTGGCGTAGCCATTCAGCCTCTTCACCACACTTGTCAAGGGCAATAATTCAGATTCCATGGTATATCTGGTTATAACTATCTATTTAGAGGATTTCCATGATATCGCTGGACCTCCCAGTGTGAATACAAATCCACCTATAGACTTTAAGTCTTTAATATCAGATATCCAGTTAGCAACACTATGTTCTTCAATAACTACGAGATATCTGGTGCAGTTCATATATCTCAAGTATCTTAGTACTCTTACTATTCATTTCCAGTTGTCAGAACTTGGATTACTCATATATATACTCAGCTTGCTAACTGCGTTAGCTATATCTAGTCTTGTAAAACTCATTAAGTACATAAGACCTTTGATTATTCTAGAGCACTCAACTTGAGAAATATCGTCGTCTCTATTTTTCGATAGATGTTGAATTGTATCTATCAGGGTTCTAGCTACTACAAAATCATCCTTGTTAAATTTCTCGAGAACTTTGTCCACATAATGTGACTGACTTAGAACAAGCCCATTTGAGATTTTAACTCAAAGGATAACATCGGCTAAACCCATATCTTTCATGTCGAATCTCGAGTTCAACATGTCTTTTGTAGATTTAATCATCTTATCATTATCACCAATGATAAGCAAATCATCAACGTGAAGACATAAAATGACATAGCCATTTTTAGTATCTTTGTCATACGCACATTTGTCATACTTGTTGATTTTAAATCAACTTTCCACCATGACATTATCAAAATTTCTATGCCGTTATTTGGTTGCTTGTATCAAGCCATAAAATGACTTCTCTCACCAATTTACAGACTTTCTTTTCCTGCCTTGGTGATGAAAACCCTCAGGTTGTTCCATGTAAATATTTTCTTCTAAATCTCCATTTAGAAAAGCAGTTTTAACATTCATTTGATGTACTTCGAGATTGTACAAAGTCACAATCGCAAGTATCGTCCTAATGAATGTTATTCTCGTCACCAGATAATACGTGTCAAAGTAATCAAGGCTTTCTCATTTCCTGTAACATTTAATTACAAGTCTGGCCTTGTACATCGATAGTTTCATTTCATTTTCTTTTGAAAATCCATTGGTAGTCTAGTGGTTTGCTTCCCGCGGAAAGATCCACTTCCCAAGTATGATTTTTCAAATGGAATCTATCTCACTTTTAATGGCCTCCTTCCATTGAGGTCATTTTGAAGAGTTTACAGTTTCTTTAAAACTTTGAGGTTTAGTTTCTAGCATATAGGTCAGAAAACAGGACCATAAAATTTTTCTGTCCTTTCTTGTTTGCTATGTTGATTCAACCTCAACTTCCTCTTCCAATTTTGGTCTTGACTATTTTCAAACATAGTCTTATATGTCCATACATATTCAAAGAACAAAGAACAAAGCATTTCTCGATTATTGTGTTTTATGTAAGTCTTGAATCTTATATTCGTACACAATAAATTGATAGAACTACTGTTGTGCAAATATCTATAATAAAATTGCGATCAACAGTTTTCAGACCTATCTTCACCTTCTTTGGTGTAGGTATAGCCACTTTGGCAAGACGCCCCCACATTCGTAGGTATTTCTAGGAAGACTTCCTCCATTTCCGTAACTCGTGGGGATATTATCTTTCCAAGATGGAGGCATCTTTTCAATTATGGAAGCCACTTGAAAAGTTTTACTCAGAGTCATCCTTTCGACATGAAATATTCAAGGAAGCGGCCAACTCCCACAATTCCTTAGCCATTTTTATTATGCAGTACACGTTGTACAACCAAGCTGTTCATGACATAATTTCGGCGCAGGAAATCAGAATGCTTTCAAGCATCTACTACATTAATTGCTTGAATGTCTCATTTACCCTCTTGAAGTATTTGAGCATTCTCAGTCAAGAATCTCGCAAGATTCAAGGTGATCAGATAGAACATCATCTTCTGCATCCACCTCTTGAAATTCAACTCGTTGAATTTCTCCGATTTTCCCAATGGTTAATCGGAACAACCACAGTTGGGGTTTCAATTTGTGCCACTATTTGGGTCACAACATGACTTGGCAATTTAGCCACAGTTTGAGCCACATCATAATTTGCATAGCCACAATTTGAGTAATAGTAGGACTTCACATTTAGCAGCTGTAATTTCACAAAACTTTAGTCACCACCAATTTTGGTACTTAAAAGAAATTTTGCGAAGCTTTAATGGCCACTTTAGAAGGATTTCAGATTTTAGGAGCAAATTTTAAAAAATTCAAACTTTAGGCACTGGATTGTAAAAATCCCAAATTTCCACCAACTTTGAATAATTTATAACTTTGGGGAATAAATTATAAATTCTTTAATTTCAAGATCAATTTAAATATCTTAACAAGATTTGAGGACTTGAGTTTGCAATAAACCAATAAAATTGAAATTGCACAAAGAGCCCCCGAAATCTTCTAATTTTCGAACAAGCCCCTGCCTCAATCACTGATCTAGCTAGGTTTTCAAACACTAGCCTAGTCCCCGCCCCAAGTCCAACCAGCAAGGCCGCAGCCCGCCCCAACTGACCCGAGTGCGATGCGACACCATCAATGGCGTTGAGTACCACACCCGCAGGTGTGCCTCGTCCGCAAGCGCCGACGGTGGCAGAAGCCACCAGCCAGAATTCTTCATCCACAATTCGATTTCAACCAAAACTCAACAGCCAAGATTTAATTCCCAGCCAACATATACCAAGCGAATCCCTGCACTACGTCTATAATTTTTCACCGATTAATTTTACTGGGTGCCATAAACCCACTTCCATCAATCACATCCACATTACACCTTTTGATTTCAATTGGAAGGTCGAGCAACAGTCTGTCTGCACCCTTCATATCCTGCATAGGTTATTGTGGAACAAAATGTTGAAAGTTCACGATTCAGAAGCATCCTTATTCTTACACAGGAAGCTCATTACTTTTCGATTCCACCATTGGCTTGCTGCTGGTGGGTTTTCTGGGAATGGAACTTTCTAATACTATTGGGTTTTGGACTTTTCTTTTCACTGACATATTTCTTATGTGTTGCTTTGCAAGAATGGTATATTCATGCTCAGTGAAAAGAAATGCATTTGGAATATTCTCGTACAAACAGGTTTTCTCTATGATCTCATATGTTTTCTTTTTGACTGGAAAGTGGTGTAATCAGATCATCCCATTACATTTCTTTCCAATGAGGATCAAATTTTTGGAATTTAATAGGATGGTTCTTGATTTTTCTTTGCTGGTAAACACCACATAAGAATCAAAGAACCCACTTGAGCAAACAGCTGCCAAATTTCAACCTTAAGGCATCAGTGAGCAACCAACCAACCAAAAAAAAAACACAATTTGTTGTTTTAATCGTTTTTTTAGAAAATCCCAACAGCAAGCAATAATTCCATGATCACAATTTGTTGATTCAATCAATTTCATTGTCTCTCTGTGAACCTCTAATTTCTTAAGAAAACCAATATGCAAAACGAATATAATAAACCAGATGTCCAGAATTTGAATAAACAATTTGGAACATAGAAAAAAAAAACTCATTTATGAAAATTAGAAGCAAATGAAGTTTCCAGCACTTTGCTTTATTCGCTCTCTAATTTTTTGGAGATTTTAAAGGCTAATTACAGTGAACACTGTGAACTTGAAGGAGGTTTCTTTTTGACGTAACCCCTTTTTTTTTTCTTTATTATTCATACAAAAGCCAAATTCTGGGTTTAAAAAAAATTTTGTATGAAGTAAGATTAACTTTGTTTGTTCTTTTAGAAAATCAAAATCTTTTTAGACAGAATCTGTTTTAAGTTTGTAGAGAAATAATTATCGAATTTGATTAACAAAAGAACAAACCAAATAAGAATCCACAATAATATAAATATTGATGAAAACCAAAATTGTAAATTCGAGGAAAATTTGGAACCGAGGCCTGTGCAAACACAGTTTCCTTAAAACAGATTCGCCCCTCACCAATCTGTGCTTGAGGTTTGTCTGAGCGTCTGTCTCCCAGGATACAACGGAGGTTGAGTAGTTAACTCAGCACAAAGTTACCACTCCGACGAACCGAACTTTTGTATGAACTATCACCAAAAGGACAAAAGAAAATTATGGACAAAATATAGAACAAATGTGTCTTGACAAAACAATTATTTTCTTTTTCATATTTTTCAAAGGAAGGGAGAGGGGTTATATAGCATGCAAAGGAGTATCATAACTCCAAAATAACTCCCCAATCATGCAAAGGAGTTATACCATAACTCCACACACATAACTCCCCAATTAACAACCATAAAACCACACATAACTCCCCAATTAACAAGGCTAATTTAACCACCATCAATTGTAAGACATGGGAGTTACATGGGTTGAAATTTATCATTCACATTTTCACATTTTTCCAACAGGAACAACAGTTGTGGTTGCTTACATGTTCTCATGTTCTGTCCTCGCCAACCGCACCTTCCACATAGTGTTGGTTGTGAGCCTTCAACCATATTTCTTCCCCTGGTCATCTTCGGCCTACCCAATGCCCTTTTAGATAAAATATATCATGCCCTCTTAGATAAAATATATCATCACGCCTTCGACATTTCCCCACCATACATTGTGAAGAATCACCAAGTGGAGTGATGTATTCAAATATTCTAAAAGGCACCTCTGCAAATACTGAAAGACAAATGAAGATATAATAACCAATTAATTGAGTATAACCGTCTTTGGGGGATAATCCATAGACAACATAACTAATATGAAGGAATGTTTCTAATATTAATAGCTGAAAACGTGATTGGCGAGATATCCACCAAGTTAGCGTTAAAAGTTCCAGGAATGATGTAGATCATAACACAGAAAGGATTAGTTTGTTGACGGATGAGATTAGTATGCTGTTTCCAAATTATGTACAACCACAATACGAAAAATTTGTCAGATGCAATCTAATATGTTGAGATATCACAGAAATTAACATAAAAATGATTTCTCTTGGAATATTTTGTATATCGTGATGCCAAAGAAATAGAATAATTTATATAAAATCCATGCCAACAAATGGACGGAGTAACAACAAGGAAAACAAGAAAAGAAAGGAGAAGAATGTGACAAATTCGAGGCAAGTGTTGAACACTTTGTTCTTAAGTCGAATTTTCCCCCCGTAACGATGCCTGCGGATTACGGCAATCAACTCCCAAGATACAACGACTTCTACTTGTGTTTGTAGCACTCCAAAACACAAGCACAATGAACCACAATTTGGCTTATGAACTCCAAAAAATGAAAATGAAAGAAGAATCAAAATTATGTAACAAATATGCAAGAATTTTGTTTAGGAGGAGAGGAGAGAATGATATTGTTATTGCATATCATTGACATTAAGAATAGGACATTCCAAGGGTCCTATTTATAGAGTATGAAGGGTTGTGGACAAAGTGGTGTGGAGGCAGACATGCAACCCTTCCAAACCATGCAACTTTTCCAAATGACATAACTGTTCGGACAACCATGCGATCGCATGGTTATAAGCCGTACGATCACATGGTTTTACGCAAAGCATGGGCAAAATTTTTGAACCTATTTTTTTCCTTTTCCATAATTTCTCATTCATTCGATATTGGTTTCGAAATACCAAATATACCCTTTAATGCATGCAGAGAAATCTAAATTCTCTTTCGGGGGCGTTTTCCCCGAGCCCCCACTCGACGAAGTGGTAAATTAATTTTCCTAAACGGATTAGGTTGAATTTGAATATTTGATCGAAGTCGACACGAACTCACATTAGTCTGCTTTAGTCGGTTTTCAATACTTAACCAATTTCTCGATTTATTAAACCTTGCTTTTTTTTTTTAAGCGATTGGAGGAGACATTTCGATGAAAGAAAGCATGTACAACGTTTGAGAAAATTGTTCTTACAGTATCCCACATACAAGAGAAGAAGTACAAACACAAGGATTTATGTCCAGAGAATATATTCGTGGACATAAACGACAACATTAAAATTAGAGATTTCGATTGAGGTAGGTTTCTATTTAATTAGTATCACTTTTGTCCAATTTTTTAGTATTTAGAAATCATTTTTTATTATTTTTACAGCAAAATTGTAAGTTGAAAGTGGGTATACTAAAAATTCAGACAGAGATGGGCACAAACTCTACCTGCCTCCTGAAAATGAACAACCTTATGGCATTGGATAACTAGTTTTGGTGGATATTAAGTTTGTGCAAAGTCTGATTTATACTGTCTTGGGCTTAATTTTGACTGAATTGTTGCACCTCTTCCGAAACAAAAGAGCTCGGTATTCGGTGTTCAAATGTTTGAAACATGGAAATGTGTATCCGGTTGGTTGGAGTGTAGTGGTAAACCTGTAACATTTTCCACGGGACTATGGGCTAAAACAGATGGTCTATTCAGTACTTTAGATAATTTCTTGTTTCTCTTAGATCCAATTAGTTCATTATATGTAATAATGTTCTGAGTAGCCTATAGACTTGTATATAGCTTTAGTGATTAAGCATAGATTCAAACCTGTAGTGATGGATGACTCATCCATAATTTCTTTGTAATTTCATGAGTATTTTCAATAAAATTATGTTTCTTATATAAAAAAAAAAAAAATCTTCCGACAGACCAACGGTTGAGGAGATGTTGGAGGAGTTAAAGGTATGTATAATTAAAAGTGGTTATTTATGATAGGATTTGAAGCAAGAATGAATTTCTAACTTATATACATCGTGTTTTAAAAATTCACCTGCAAAGTGGAAAAGGGTAAGCATAACTCCATTTGCTTCTATTTAATTCCACTTAGTTGACAAGCAGGACCATATCTGTTTGATTTTTCTTGGGTGTGTTTTTCTGTCATCCCCATCTACGCATGATGAACATACTAGAATCTATTTAGTAATCAAGAGCCAGGTAAACACTCTACAATTTTCCTGTGTTTATAATGTTTTGTTACATAATGTATTTATGTTGCTCGTTTTCTCCAATTTTTTCCCCTATGTACACTTATATGTCCTGTATACACAACCTCATATTCGTGATACTGTCATTTTACCATTTTTCTTTGATCTGATGCCAACTATGCATATGCAGAAACACTTTGTTGGAGTGATTTTTAGCAACCAGAGTGACTACTTAAAAATTTGATTGTTTTGCTTGCTTTTGTAAGAGATATGATATATGATTTGAAATTGGAACCTATTCCAAATGGATGCAATATCAATTTTATATTTGTACTTTGTATGTCTTTCTCCAACCTAGTCAATTCATTTGGGCCTCTTAGAGGTTCTAACCACGGACCATGAAGATCCCAAAATGCATATTTCTTCCTCCAAAAATGGCTTCTCCCACAGGCAAAGAAATTGCCTATTAAGTCCTAGAGAGGATACTATTGCATTAGCTCCAAACTTTGATCTCTGATTTGAAAATTAAGGTTGCGCTCTCTTTATATTTCAGTTTTCTGTTTTCATTTTCGAAAATGTTTTCTGTTTTCTATTTTTAGTGCTGTTTTCAAAATTGCTGAAAATGCGTTTGGTTTGTTGTTTCTGAAAATTGTTTTCGAAAATGAAAAGTTGGAAAACATTTTCTGTTCGAAATTTTGCAGAAAATTATTGTGTACTTGTTATTATATTGCTTGCAAATAAATTTATAAAATGATATTTTATTTATTTATAAATCACTCATGGTTGGAACAATTTGATAAGTATTGAAATATGTAACTAATTAAATTCTATCATTATAAAGTAAGAATAGAAAATGGTTTCGATTTTTTAAATTTGAAGAGTCAAATCCATTCTTTATTTTAAAAATGTAAAACAAAGAGTTTTTTAAAATTTATTATTATATAGACTCTTTAAAATAATATAAAAAAGTATTTTGTATTTCGAGGATTTTTGAATGAGAAAAACTGTTTTTATTTAGCTTAACTTCGAGAGTTTTGTAAATGATGCTATAAATGATAATTTGTAAAAGAAAAAAATTTAGCTATAAATAATACTAGAAATGATAATTTGTAAATAATATTAGAAATAAATTTTAGCTATAAATAATATTAGAAATGACAATTTGTAAAAGGGAAAAAAAGTGGTGTTGGCTGAATTAAAAGAAAAAAGTGAAACGCGCGTTTTTTCGTGTTTTCGGATTTGTAAAGAAAACGTGAAAAATACTAGAATTGCGTTTTCTTTACAAAATCTGTTTACTATTTTCATTTTCGAAAATAGTGCAACAGAATGCTTTTTCTGCATTTTCGAAAATAGAAAACAGGTGGAAAATGACAAAGAGAACGCAGCCTCCAATTCTTAGGAAAATATTTTTTACCACTATTTTTTCAATTTTTCAATCAAACACACCCTTAATAAAATCATTATGTTAATAAAATAATAATCAAATTAGAATAAATATAAATAACTTTAAATAATTAAAATAATATTAATAATGGACATAGATCCCATCCTACTATATTAAAAGGGCCAAGTGCAATGTTACTGTTCCTAAGCCCTTTTCCTACTGGCTTCAGCCGTCCTACTATATATCACTATCACTATTATATATAAGATCCACTTTCAATTTTACTGTTCCTAAGGCAGAAATGCGATTTCTTTTCATCACTGAAAGGCGCTTTCTTCTTTCTTTCTAAATTCAGCCCTAGAATCTTCCAATAGCTGTAGATTTCGTCGCTCTCTCTGCTACTCGTTCTCTGCCTTCGCTGGAGTTGGACCAACTCCACCGCGACTAAAGCTTCTTCGTGATTTCTCTCCATCCCTTACAAACCATCGCGATCGACAGCAACCCAACTGAGGAAAGCCTTCTCAACACCTCTCTCTCTCTCTTTCTCTCGAGCCGACACACAATTTTTTTGCTTTCAATCTGGAAATTTGCTGGTAAGCTTAGCAGTTGAGGTCATGGGAAAAATTAGCCATAGGGAAACAAGGATGAAAAGAAAAGAGGTGAAATAAAAACTACTAACTCATTGCTTCTTATTACGATAAATTTTTATTTTTTGAAATTGAATATGGTAATAAAAAATGATTTCTCTCCACCATAGTTTTTCATTCTCTATTTTGAAGTTAGATACCGGAAAAGAATAAATCAATTGATGAAATAATGAAAACTGATGTTTCAGAAAAAGACTGCCTCAAAAAAGACTCTCTCTCTCTCTCTCTCTCTGTCTCTGTCTCTGTCTCTCTCTCCCTCCCTCCCCGCATTTTCGCCATTATCAACGGAATGGTTCGTATGGTATATTGTTTTTACAAATATATGAGTGTTTATTTGTTCAATTTAAAGCTGAATTAATTTTGGATGTTTTGTTATAAAGGATTAAATTCAGTTTATAATTTGGGGAAATTTCGATACGTTATGTATATTTCTCTTGTCAAGTACAAATATTATAACAAATGGCACAATATTGGTGTTAATGGGTGTTTGAGAAGTAGTGCTTTGTGTAGCGATCGGGAATTTTCAATTCTTTCTAAATAAAAGACTTTTAGAACTTTAAATGCGTGTTGCTACGAATTTTTCCAATTTAATTTAAAAGAGTAGTCGTCTAGCCAAATTATAAATGAAATTAAATTAATTTTCATCGTATTTAGATTTCCGAATTTTATTCAAAATATTCCAATGTCACCATTTTAAATCTTAATTAAAATCTTAATGATTTTAAAGTCCAAATTCATTTATTTCAACATTTTGATCCTTGTCCAATTTAAATTTCTTTAATCCCCAAATTTAGTTTTTTTTAGCACAATCCCAATTGGTATGAAAAATTCTTTTCCCCACATTTCCATAATCCACCCTCTAAATCAGACCTTTTTCTCTTAAAAGAACTCAGACACGTTTTTTTTTTCAGACCCAATCTCCAGAATTTCATCCTCACACTCCCTGATTCTCTCCCTCTTTCCCCTAAATCACACATATTTCTCTTCCAAATTCACACACGTTTTATCCTATCCAACAGTCTGCATTTTTCCATCTATCAACCCTCTCCTTCAATGGTTATTATTGCCTCCATCCCTGATTCCCTCCTCCCTAAATAAAAATTACCATTTTTACTGCAAATTCCTACACTTCATCCTCAATCAGCAGACTCCCTCAACCTACCAAATTCAGCAAACGAACAATAACTTATATCCAATTTTTTTTCATTCCACACGAGCTCACCCAAGCCAGACAACATTTCTGGTAATTTTTCTACTGCATTGCACCTCACAGCCACGACCACCACAGTAACCCAAACCATCAGCCCTAAACATCACCAAATCACTGCCTAAACCCAACCAATCGAACCATCACGAGTCGAACCAAATTTTCACCGCCTACGCAATCCAAACAATAACCACAACCTATGGCCGACTGAATATCATTACCACCTCACGAACCACTCGATGGAATCACAATGCCAAACTCAAACCCACACCAATTTCTCCCAAATAAAAACCAAAACGGAGTTTAAAACGTTACCTATAACCTACCGCAGCCGTTACCGGAGTCCCTTCGCTGGCGGAGACCCCAAATCATGACCTTCCAACCGCGATCTTGGCCCTGTTGTTCACATCACCACCGCACCACAACCAAGCCCAAAAACCCTTCCCTTCACATGCCCACACCGCCACCCCTGCACGGCGGTCCCAACGCCGGAACGGAGAGGCGGAACCACTCCTTTCCCGTCACCCTCGCGACTCCTCTGCCCTCTCTCTCTCTCAATTCCGATTTTGAGAGAGAGAGAGAAATGAGGGATTTTTATTTATATTAAGTTTTCAAATTTACCTTTCAGCCCCAAGTTTCGTAAAATATTCATTTCAGTCCCTTCTTTTAAAATATCTTCTATTCAGTTACAAATGTGTCTATAATTAACGAATCAGCCCTTATTTTTGTAAAAATACTATTTCAGTCCCAAAACTTTTAAAATTCAGTTTTCTCAAAATTTCTATCTAGCCCTCAAACTTTATTTTGTCACGTTTAAATCTTTAAATTTCTAAAATACTAATTTAATTAATTTTTTTGGCTAGACGAAGCAGTTGGTGATTTGAGAAGCTGACGTACTATTCCCGCTCCGATTTTTGAGAACTCGTAAAGTTAAAGGTAGATTCGCCCCCACTAATTGATTTAGACTATAATTGCACGTGATCATGTGGATTTGTGTGATTTTTATATGCTTAATTGCTTGAGAAAAGAAAAGAATATCTCGTATGAGATAAATTTGAGAATTTATATTATGCACGTCATAACTTATCTGCTAGCATGAGACAAGAAAAGAATGTGTTCATTTGCACTCATTTTATGATGCTTATGAATAAGAAAAGAATATCACTACATTATTTACATAATTACTTGTCCAATTATCTTGTAAATTAATTATTGGAGTTGAGTCTACTGAGTATTTCATTTTGAAATGCTCACCCCGTTGTTTTAACAATTTTTGCAGATTTCGGAGACGGTGGCGAGTGATGGGCAATGACGGCAAATTACAAATTGATATTTTTTTTTGAAAGTCGTGAACTTTGAAATAATTATTTCATTTTATCAAAAATTGTCATTTTTATAAATTTGTAAGAATTACTTTATTCCATTTGAATTATCTCTAAACTTTTATTCAATAAATGTGATATTTAATATGTAGTCATTTTCCGCAATAAAGTTTATTCAAAAATTTAGAAAAGTGGCGTTCCCGCGTTTCTCAGAACTCGGGGCGTTATAGCTTGGTATCAGAGCGAGTCTACGTTTCTGTAGACTTTCAAATTTTTTTTTTTCAAAACAAGAAATTTTTTTTTTCTAAAAATAATAGAAAATAATGTTTTGACGACTTTTTGCCATTGCCATCATTTTTCGCCAACTCCGAAGGTAACGAAGTTTAGCATGTTTATTTTATTTATTTATTTCGGATACTTGAGAATAAATGTTTTGAGAATTTGACGAGAAAAGAAAGAAAAGAGAAGACGAGAAAGAATTAGAAAACTAGTATCCGAAATAATGAGAAAGAAAGAAAGAAACGAGTTCTTGAGCATAATGAGAATTTATACGCTTTAACATATTTTTCATAAAATATTTCGTCCAAAAATTTAAATAAATAATAAAACCCTAACTGGACTTTGCAAATTGGATTCTAGACATGGCACCAATTGACGGGATATCAAACCATATCCTTCGTTTTTACGTCGTACGTCATGACGTCATAGCTAGTGGAATTAGGCTGACTGACGCTCAATCTATTAGCCGCCTTTTTTCTACATTCCTAGAATGTCAACGTGAATTAGCGATCGAGTTTATAATGACGTGAAGAGACATCTAGGAGAGGACGTGAATTTCCAGACTGTTTGCGACGAATTTGTAATGCGGTGGACCGCTACCTAACCTATGCTACAGCACCAGAAATAATTATTCTATCAGATTACGAGGCAGAACCAGTTGAGATACCCGACGCCGAGTCAGGCATATATGACTATACTCCTAGCTCACCGGGTTATGCTTTTGACTCACCGACTATGACCCCGGGCGCACCAGATTATACCCCCGACACACCAGGATCGATATCTCCTATGTCACCACCAAAGATGTAGAATATATGATGGTTGTCTTAAAATTTTTGTCTAGCATTATTCCCATTCCCAGTATTAGCAGTTCTATGTTTTGTACCCTCAATTGAAGGAAAACTTAAACTATTAATGAGAATATTTCAATGTTCATTTTTCGTCCATATTGGGTTGAATTTATTACTATATTTGGTTCAAATTTTATCAGAAGTTACAAACACATTCCTTGTTTTCATTTTTAAGGGAATGGCTAGACGCTTTAACAGAAGTATAATGGACCGTGCTACATCGGAGCGAGACAACTCAGGACAGGACCCCACGGCCCAATCCAGTATCATCAGGGACTTACTTCTGGCTGTGCAAGATTTGAGACAGGCCCCAGCAGGTTCCTCAGTGCCAATTATCGAACAATTTAGGAGGTATCGTCCGCCCACTTTTGATGGTGGGGACAATCCATTGGCCGTGGAGGAGTGGTTACAGGGGATCGAGAGGATTTTCAAGCACATCTCTTGCCCTAAGGATAGGAAGGTTTCTTGCACAGAGTTTATGTTGATAGGTAGGGCCGGCTTTTGGTGGGAGTCCGCATCAAGGACTAGGACCGAATAGGAGCAGGCAGCGTTGACCTGGGAAGAGTTTAGGGAAGAGATCAAAGACAAGTTCTTCCCACAAGCCCTCTGAGACCACAAGGAGACTGAATTTTTACAGCTAGTTCAGGGTGAGATGGACATCACTGAATATGAACGAAAGTTCGAGGAACCGTCATTATATGCTCCACATCTACTAGAAACTGAAGTTAAGAAGGTACGGTGATTTGAGAGAGGCCTGCGTTCGGATATCAGGCAGATTGTTGGCTCACATGAACTGCCCACTTACCGAGAAGTTGTGAAGAAAGCTCAGTCCGTGGCTTATGATGGTGCAAAGATTGGCACCCAAGGCAATCAGAACAATCAAGGGCATCAAGGTAAATGGAAATGGCATGGTCATAATCAGAACAGGAACTAGAATTTCAATAAGAAGCAGAATACAGGACCTAGCAGAGGTCAGGTGACCAGTTTCCTTCCACCATGTCCGAAGTGCTAGAAGACACACAAAGGAGAATGCCTCTTTGGCAAAAGAGTATGTTACCGATGTGGCCAACCGGGCCACTTTGTTTAAGATTGCAACACAACACCTGCTCAAGGCTCGGACCAGAAGAAGAACATAGACCAGAACATGAAAGGGAAGGCTAGAGTATTTTCCATGGACGCCGTCGAGAACTCCGACGTGATTGCAGGTATACCGTTATTTTAGTGTTCATATAGCTATATTACTTAACTTCATGTATCATGCATTGCTCGAATTAATGATAAGAATGACGATAACAGGCATTTTATCTGTTTCTGGTATTCCCGTATACGTACTGATAGATTCGGGTGCTATACATTCATTTATTTCCGACTCATGCCTAACTAGATTAAATTTAATGGGAGAAACAACTGGTAGTGTGCTTGAAGTAAGCTTACCGTCAGGAGAGTTCTTGATACTAATAGGATAGTGAAGTCTATTCGAATAGATTTCGATGGGATAGTGCTTGAGGCCAACCTGAATATTATTTCGATGAAGGACTTCGAAATTATCCTAGGAATGGACTGGCTGAGTTCTAACCGTTCTGAGATCATGTGCCATGAGAAAGAAGTGGTATTTTGGAAGAATGGGGATGAGGTGTTCAGATTTTACGGTTCGAAGGTAAAAGCACTTCCTCGCCTTATCTCGGCTATTCAAGCCGAAAAGCTGATTGCCAAGGGAAACTGTCAGAGTTATCTGGTTAACCTCCAAGGAAAACTCGCCGAGGAAATCGAATTGGAATCAGTGCCAGTTGTGTGTGACTTTCAAGATGTATTTCCAGAAGACCTATCTGGCACCCCGCAGGATAGATAGGTGGAATTTGTTATTGACTTGGTACCGGGTGATGCCCCTGTTTCAAAAGCTCCGTATCGTATGGCACCGAAAGAATTGCAAGAATTGAAGGTCCAACTGGAAGAACTGCTAGAGAAGGGCTTTATTAGGCCAAGTGTGTCCCCGTGGGGAGCATCTGTTCTATTTGTAAAGAAGAAGGATGGCAGCATGAGAATGTGCATTGACTATTGGGAATTGAACAAGTTGACGATAAAGAACAAGTACCCCCTGCCCAGAATCGAAGATTTATTCGATCAACTGAAAGGAGCTACGGTATTTTCAAAGATGGACTTAAGGTCCGGTTACCATCAATTGAAGATCAAGTCTGCTGATACACAAAAGATAGCGTTCAGGACTTGATATGGACACTATGAGTTCACGGTGATGCCATTCGGTCTTACAAAGTACCTGCAGTATTTATAGACTTGATGAACCGGGTTTTCCATCAGTACCTGGATAAGTTCGTCATTGTCTTCATTGATGATATTCTAGTCTATTCTAAAGATTCACAACAGCATGCAGAACATTTGAGAATCGTATTGGAGACACTACGGGCAGAAAAGCTATACGCCAAATTCAAGAAATGTGAATTTTGACTTGAGAAAATAGGCTTTCTGGGTCATATTGTCACAATCAATGGCATCGAAGTTGATCCGTCAAAGGTGGAGACAGTGACTAATTGGACTACGCCAGCGGATGCCGGTGATGTAAGAAGCTTTTTGGGACTATCCGGATATTATCGACGATTTATAGAGGGTTTCTCTAAGATAGCGGGTCCCATGACTCAGTTGACACGAAAAGGTGTCAAATTCTATTGGACAAAGCAGTGTGAAAGAAGCTTCCAGGAATTAAAGAATAAACTGGTTTCAACACCAGTGTTAGCAGTGCCGGATGGATCTGAGGATTTTGTGATATACAGTGATGCCTCCAAACATGGTTTAGGATGTGTGTTAATGTAGAAAGGTAAAGTGATTGCCTATGCTTCGAGACAGTTGAAGCCATACGAGAAAAACTATCCGACGCATGATCTAGAACTGGCAGCCATTGTACACGCTCTTAAGATTTGGTGACATTATCTATATGGGAGTAAATGCGATATTTACACCGATCATAAGAGTCTCAAGTATTTCTTCACTCAGAAGGAATTGAACATGAGACATCGTCGATGGTTGGAACGGGTGAAGGATTATGATTGTACTATTCTTTACCACCTGGGTAAGGCTAATAAGGTTGCAGATGTACTAAGCAGGAAGGATGTGGGTCAATTATCAGTTTTGGGAATAGTACAAGAACAATTTATTCGGGATTTTCAGAACTTGAGAATTGAAGTGAGAAACCCAAAAATCCAAAGTTCTAGCAGATTGGCAAATTTGACAATTAAGCCAGATTTAAGAAGCAGAATTGTGATGGCTCAGGAAAATGATAAGTTTTTGGAAAAGATCAAAGCTGAAGTTGGAACTGGAAAGAGAGCAGATTTTGAAATCGGAATTGATAAGGCACTATTATTCAAGGGTCGCCTGTGTGTACCGAAAGATGATCAGATCAGGAATGAAATATTGAGGGAAGCCCACTCAACTCCATATGCAGTTCATCCAGGAGGAACAAAGATGTACCGAGATTTGCGTACTACATTCTGGTGGAGGAATATGAAAGGGTGTATTGCGAAGTTTGTCTCACGATGCATGACCTGCCAGCAGGTCAAGGCTGAACATCAGAGACCGTCAGGATTGCTAAATCCTTTAGACATTCCAGAATGGAAATTGGAGAAAATTCCCATGGATTTCGTAACAGGCTTACCTAGAACAGTGAGGGGGCATGACGCCATCTGGGTTATTGTAGACAGATTTACAAAGTCAGCCCATTTTCTTCCAGTGCGGATAACTCTCAGTATAGATCACTTGGCCCAGATTTATATCAGGGAGATCGTTCGACTTCACGGGGTTCCAGCGTCTATTGTTTTAGATAGGGATTCGAGATTCACTTCGAGATTTTGGAAGAGCTTACACATGGCTATGGGGACTAAATTAAAGTTTAGTACCTCTTACCACCCGCAGACAGACGAGCAGTCTGAACGCACCATTCAGACTTTAGAGGATATGCTTAGAGCCTGTGTGCTGGACCTAAGCAGAAATTGGGAAGCTCACTTGCCATTGGTGGAGTTTGCTTACAATAACAGTTTTCAGGCTACCATTGGGATGGCACCGTATGAAGCACTGTATGGGCGAAGATGTTGATCGCCGGTATATTGGGATGAGGTTGGCGAGAGGAAGTTATTGGGTCTCGAATTAATTGAAAAGACTGTAGAGGCTATCGAGCAAGTCAGATTGCGAATTAAAGCTACACAGGACAGACAGAAAAGCTATGCCGATTAGAGGAGAAAATATTTGGAGTTCGAGATTGGAGAGAAAGTGTTTTTGAAAATCTCTCCTATGAAGGGCACTATTCATTTTGGCAAGAAAGGGAAATTAAGGCCTCGGTTTATTGGACCTTTTGAAATATTGGAGAAAGTAGGTAATGTGGCTTATCGTCTAGCATTGCCACCCGAACTCTCGACTATACACAATGTTTTCCACATCTCTTTATTGACAAAGTATGTTCACGATCCCAGTCACGTGGTGAACTTTTAGTCAATCCCAATTCAGAAGAATCTATATTATGAATAGGCACCCATGTGCATCATCGATAGAAAAGTCCATGTCCTAAGAAATAAAGAAATTTCACTAGTCAAAGTCCAGTGGGGTAGACATGGTAGCGATGAAGCTACATGGGAAAAAGAAGAAGAAACTCTGGCCAAGTATTCAGATATTTTAGACCAAGTAAGTTTTAAATTTCGAAGACGAAATTATTTTAAGGTGGTAGGGTTGTAGCGACCAGGAATTTTCAATTCTTTCTAAATAAAATACTTTAAGAACTTTAAATGCGCGTCGCTACGAATTTTTCCAATTTAATTTAAAAGAGTATTCGTCTACCCAAATTATAAATGAAATTAAATTAATTTTCATCGAATTTAAATTTTTGAATTTTATTCAAAATATTCCAATGTCACCATTTTAAATCTTAATTCAAATTTTAATGATTTTAAAGTCCAAATTCATTTATTTCAACATTTTGATCCTTGTCCAATTTAAATTTCTTTAATCCCCAAATTAGTTTTTTTTTAGCACAATCCCAATTGATATGAAACATTCTTTTCCCCACATTTCCATAATCCACCCTCTAAATCAGACATATTTCTCTTAAAAGAATTCACACACGTTTTATTATTTTTTCAGATCCAATCTCCAGAATTTCATCCTCACACTCTCTGATTCTCTCCCTCTTTCCCCCAAATCACACATATTTCTCTTTCAAATTCACACACGTTTTATCCTATCCAGCAGTCTGCATTTTTCCATCTATCAACCCTCTCCCTCAATGGTTATTACTGCCTCCATCCCTGATTCCCTCCTCCCTAAATAACAATTACCATTTTTACTGCAAATTCCTACACTTCATCCTCAATCAGCATACTCCCTCAACCTACCAAATTCAGCAAACGAACAATAACTTATATCCCATTTTTTTTCATTCCACACGAGCTCACCCAAGTCAGACAACATTTTTGGTAATTTTTCTACTGCATTGCACCTTACAGCCACGACCACCACAGTAACCCAAACCATCAGCCCTAAACATCACCAAATCACTGCCTAAACCCAACCAATCGAACCACCACGAGTGGAACCAAATTTTCACCGCCTGCGCAATCCAAACGACAACCACAACCTATGGCCGACTGAATATCATTACCACCTCACGAACCACTCTACGAAATCACCATGCCCAACTCAAACTCACACCAATTTCTCCCAAATAAAAACCAAAACGGAGTTAAAAACGTTACTCATAACCTAACTCAACCGTTACCAGAGTCCTTCGCCGGCGGAGCCCCCAAATCACGACCTTCCAACCACGATCTTGGCCTTGTTGTTCGCATCACCACCGCACCAAAACCAAGCCCAAAAACCCTTCCCTTCATATGCCCACACCGCCACCCTTGCACGGCGGTCCCAGCGCCGGAATGGAGAGGCGGAACCACTCCTTGCCCGTCGCCCTCGCGACTCCTTTGCACTCTCTCTCTCAATTCCGATTTTGAGAGAGAGATAGAAATGAGGGATTTTTATTTATATTAAGTTTTCAAATTTACCTTTCAGCCCCAAGTTTCGAAATATATTCATTTCTGTCCCTTCTTTTAAAATATCTTCTATTCAGTTACAAATGTTTCTATAATTAACGAATCAGCCCTTATTTTTGTAAAAATACTATTTCAGTCCCAAAACTTTTTAAATTCAGTTTTCTCAAAATTTCTATCTAGCCCTCAAACTTTATTTTGTCATGTTTAAATATTTAAATTTCTAAAATACTAATTTAATTAATTTTTTGTTGGCTAGACGAAGCAGTTGGTGATTTGAGAAGCTGATGTACTATTCCCGCTCCGATTTTTGAGAACTCGTAAAGTTAAAGGTAGACTTGCCCCCACTAATTGATTTAGACTATAATTGCACGTGATCATGTGGATTTGTGTGATTTTTATATGCTTAATTGCTTGAGAAAAGAAAAGAATATCTCGTATGAGATAAATTTGAGAATTTATGTTATGCACGTCATAACTTATCCGCTAGCATGAGACAAGAAAAGAATGTGTTCATTTGCACTCATTTTATGATGCTTATGAATAAGAAAAGAATATCACTACATTATTTGCATAATTACTTGTCCAATTATCTTGTAGATTAATTATTGGAGTTGAGTCTACTGAGTATTTCACTTTGAAATGCTCACCCCATTGTTTTAACAATTTTTGCAGATTTCGGAGAAGGTGGCGAGTGATGGGCAATGACAGAAAATTACAAATTGATATTTTTTTTGAAAGTCGTGAACTTTGAAATAATTATTTCATTTTATCAAGAATTGTCATTTTTATAAATTTGTAAGAATTACTTTATTCCATCTGAATTATCGCTAAACTTTTATTCAATAAATGTGATATTTAATATTTAGTCATTTTCCACAATAAATTTTATTCAAAAATTTAGAAAAGTGGCGTTTCCGCGTTTCTCGGAACTCGGGGCGTTACACTTTGTGTTCTTGACTCGTGTACATTGGAAATCACAAATTGAGTTAACATTGACTGTTGTCAAGCTCAATTCATCCTCTCCTTTGCTGTGCTTAATCTTTAAACACACACAAGAAAGGCTTAAATCCCTATTAATAATCTAATTCCGTGCAAATTTAAGTAGGCTCCTTACCTTAGCTTTATCTTCATGCAGATTTTTGGACTTCATCAGTGTTGATGAGTTTAATATTTATGCACAATCATTTAAAAAGATGTTTGTATATGTTTCCAAACATTTATGCTAGCATATGTTGTGTGAATCTGCACTTTATAATTTTTCATGGAGCATACGTATATGGCTATGAATTGTGTAGATTTAGAAAGAATATATTTAGGATCTTTTAAGTAATTCCATACCCTTAGTCATGACTTCATAAATAAGTTTTTGTTGCAAATATTTTCGGCTACAGAATTTAAATTTTGTGCTAGAATCCATCATGAGTCACAACTGCTTGCATATTTTCGTAACTTCGTAATGATGTGGCTATAGAAGAAGCATGCCAAGTTTTTGGGAAACTTCACGTTTTAACTTCTTTACCAACCATTCAATCATCTTTAAGACTTTAACTAAGGGATTCCTCTTTTTGGCCTCAAGCATTGTCACTTGATGTTGATGATCAGCGTTCATATTCAATGTGTAACAAATGTAGGGACTCTTCACTACTATATATAAAATTCACTTTCAAAATCGCTATTCATAAGGACGAAATTCATCTTTTCCTTTCCAACCAAAAATCAAGAGCACGCTTTCTCTTCTATTCATGCCCTAGAATCTTCGGAGACGAGAAATCGGAAGTTACGGTCGGGGCAATCGAGAATAGCAATAGAGCCTTCTTCTGTTACTTTGCAAACCTTAGTCTAGGGTTTTCGATCTGCTTTCGATGGTGGGTTTTAATGGTTTCTTCGTGCTTTTCGTCACTTATGCCTTCTAAATTCATCTTTACTTTCATTTTCCTTTCCAATTTCAAAATACAGGTGTTGTGTAATGTGTTGCCTAGGTTTCATATGCTTCGTGATCTGGTGAGTTTCAACGGGTTTTTCGATTGAGTTTAGTAAAATAGTTTTTTAGCCTTCATATGTGCTTTTGAATTTTTGCCGTTAGCCTTTTTTTACTTCATTTTATGGTAAGGGAGGTGATCAATCAAACCATGAAGCCAAGGTATGTTCTTTCATTAATAATATTGAGTGTGTAATTTGTTTGATAGGTTTTCACTTTCCCTTTCAAATGCTGCACAAGCCTAAGAAAATTGGGTTACCATTTGCCAGTTGCCACACACCCAATCCGAAATTTGAAATCTGGGTTGGCAAGGTTAGTTAATCCTATCTTTTCTGCAATTTCTTGTGAAATTGTTTATGTATGAGAATACTAATTTTTCATGTTAAATTGTATAACTAAATTCTATTTTTTATGTTGCCTCTCAAACATGTGCTTATTGAACTAGCAAAAATCTCTATGCATATGCTTATCTTAGAATCATGTTTAACCAACAAAATAGATGGTATACTCTCTTGTAGGAGCCATCAAGCTATCTCATTATACATGTCTATTGCTATGATGCTAGAAGGCTAATGAGACTCATTTTATTTACTTCCTCAACGTAAAACTTTCTTTTCCAAATTATTGCTATAATTTTAGTTACTATCTCTCATTGTTCACAACTCTAAGTTCATAATTCTCTTTTCAATGTTTTCATAACTTGTCACCCAATGTTGCTACTTTGTTTCTTCTTTGGTGCTCAATGAAGGACAATCAAAGTTATACGACTGACTTGATTGGTTTTAAAATAAAAGCTAGGTTTCCAATGGATAAGAAGTAAGTGCTTTGTGATTTGTTCAGAGAACTATTTTCTTGATGTTAGTATTGCATTGAAGGAGAAAAAAAAAGAATGTAACATGCTTTTTTCCTATTTATTGCAATTGTCTTAGCTATAGTAGAATGGACCAAGTTTCATTACCAGACATGCCTCCTCTGGCAAGTAGTATTAGTAGTGCAAGATGTTGATAATTTCTTACCTTTTGTTAACTGACAAATGATGATCATGAAATGCACATATATTCTCTTTGGCCCTTTGATTTAAAGAGATTTTTTTATTTTTTATTTTGCAGGCTATTGAAAGATGTAGAGGAATAATTATAAGCTTTATTTGTAGATCGAAAATATATATTATAGAGTTAAAATGCATTTCATAGTTTTGTATTTGTTTAACATTTTTAGTTCATTTTGATGACCTAAATTTCCATGTTACAAAATTGATAACTCTTTCTTGGGCAACATAATTTTGTGACACTTTCATTGTTATTTGACGATAATGTATAACGGAGAAAACTATTTGATGGTAAGTTTTTTGTTGTAAGTGGCGATTTTAGATATGTTGTGCCCTTCATTTGAAGGGGACAAAAGGAAGAGATACGACGTCAAGTTTTGTTTTGTTTATTTGCAAATTTAATGCCTCGTCAAAAATAATAACTCTTTAGTTTTAATCTAAACTATTATGAGCTGAGTCAATCATGCTCTTATTTATGTTATTTTTATGTTTCAGGTTCGTGAAATTATTGACAAGTTTCAAAATAAGTTTCACTTTTAAAGGTAACTGTAGTTTTCCTTTTACCAGTGGAGAAATAATACCAATACATAGTACATTAAATTATTAAATTTGTTATGTCTCTAATGATGTGTGCTTTAGTTTTCTATATTCTATTTTTAGATTGGTTATTTGAGTAAAATATCATCATCTGTAGAAATAAATAAGAAAGTGAGATATATAATGTTCCTATTTTGGTTACTTAGAAAATATAAAAAATAATCGAGTGTCTTTCCAGAAGTAGTGATTTGCTTAAAGAAATCCATGATGTTTCTTAATTCACTCTGAACGAACAGGTTTGCTGTAATTTTTACTTTTTAAAATTCCACAAGTCATACTAAATATTTTTGCAATTTAGGATTTAGATGACTTTGGCCTTTTCCTTATTACCCTTCCATTTTGTTTTGATTTAGTTATTACTTCTGAACTAAAAGAAAAAAAAGTCCTTTATTATTAATATCCTATTTTGAGAATTCGATATTTATTAATGAGTGACAATTTTTTTCTTTACTCGAAAATGAAATTGCATGTAAAAGGGGCGAAGATGTCTTTTACTTGAAACAATAAAGAAATTGATCTTCAATGGCACATCTGAAGACTTGCATACGTATTTATGTCTTTGGATATCTTGATAGATAATATTGCACTGGTTTTCAATTGTAATTGTTCAAATGCTCCCAATTCTACTTAGACCATGATGACACCCCTTTTGTTTGTGTGATATAGAAGATCTTGTATTTCAAAGCTTAAATATCACACTTTTTAAAAATAGGACTGGGTGAAAGGACTAAAATGCGACAATAATTAGTTTGTTGTTTGATTTAGTTTGTCCTATCTCAGAATCTAATCATCAATTCATGGCGATACTTTGTGAGATCTACTTGAACTTTTACCTCTAGGCTTTGTAATTTGAAATGATTTAAGGGTATTTAAAGTTGAACTTTTATCCCTTATTTCATTTATAGAGTATTTAAATTGCAATTATTATCCCTGGTTCATCCAGTTTTTTTTTGTAAATAATCACTACTTAACGCGTCTTAGCAGTAGCTTCATTCTTTTCTAAAGATCTGTATTGATGGCAAGGACTGGTCCATATGTTTTCATATCATATCATCTTGGATATAGTTTTTCTCCTCAACACAACACAACACAACACAACTCATTGTCATCATCTAACTCTTTCTTCTTTTATGGTTGGAGTTTAAGGTATTACACTTATCAAACATTTTTTTTATCAATTTGTTAATCTATGCCCTTGGCTCTCATTCACTTTATTTTAAACAATTTAATATGTGTATCTTTTATTCCTATTCGAGATTAACCATTAATAGTTGACCTTCAATGTGGTCCATTTCAGATGTTTTATTCAGTTAAAAACTTTGAAGTCCTTTAATATATTAGGAACAATGTATTCATAATATCTGTCCAGCCAAAATATCTGTGTGGGACTTGTGAGGTTGTTTATTTCTTAGGTTATGTACTTGTTGCAGATACCATTGCATGCAGTCCATTCGAATGAGCTGTAGTTTGTTGAAGTCTGTCTATTATGATAGTTGAGTCTATATAAGTTGACACACACGAGTAATGAACAAAATGAAGAAATGGTAGGACAGTGTTCTGTTTTCATATTTGTTGATGTACTTGTTCTTGGATATCACGTGATAAAAAAATTCCATTGGAGAAAGTTACATCTCAATTCATTCGTACTTCAATACTAAAATCCACTTCAGCGGATAAATCCAGAATCCCCACAAGCACTTAATAATCATATTCAACACTTCTCACTTGATATCTACGGAAGACGGAAGCTATTGTTTCTGATCTCTTTGACCTAAGGAATTTATCAAATGAAGAGGATAATTCTTTTCATACATGGAACACTTGAAACACTTCATTTGTCATGCACAGGTATTACCTAATGCTATTGAGGCTATAATAGAAGCTGGTGTTGAATGGAACAACCTAACAGCTTCAACTGAAACCAAATGATGCGATGTGTATATGCTCGATCGACATGATGGTTTCAAGCTTTTGGAGCTTGTTGGTCTTGAACTAGACTTTCCTATCGTTAGTAAGTTGATTGAATTTGTGTTTAAAATTCCCTTCTTTTTTTGTCATGAATAAACAAATTGCACTGAATTCAAGTTTGTTTCAATATTTCTTGATGTGTTTTGACTTTGACTTTTCTTCTCATCCCAATGATTTATCTTTTATTACATTTTTATGCTTTTGTTTTCTTGTAAAGTTGCATAGTTAACCAAAAATTATTACGTTTAGCTCATTTTAATTTTCTTTTGATGCCTTCAATTTGTCTCACAGTTGTATGAAGATAGTGATCTGATTCCAATTCCCAAAACAATTTCAATGCTCATGACCAAGCTAATCGTGCAAGTGAAGCAGACATTGAGTCTTCACTGGTTATCTTCTAAACTAACACCACTCTGTTAGATTGGCCTATGATTATGTATGGTAGTTTAAAATGTATAGGAGGTAGCATCTTGTGGAATGTAATAAACACAGGTGCAATAATTCAATGTAAGGTTTCTCAAGGCTTTGGTCATGAATATTAGTGTGTTTCTACCAATCTAATTATCTAATATTAAAAGTCAGTTTTATATTAAAATAACATTTTTTCATCTCCTTTAAAATCTTCACATGAATATAAAGTCTCAAATGGTCATGTAAGTAAAATTGCATGGTTAGGTAAAATTACTTACTCTTAACATTAATCATTTATGTTCGTATAACATTTTTTTTCCAGTTACAATGTCATTCAAATCATCACAAATATAAATCGTTACGTGCAACGCACGTGTTAGTATACTAGTATTATATATATTTATATTATATACTAGTAGGAAAGACACGTGCAAAGCACATGACGTGTTTTAGTTGTGTTAATTCGCGTGGAATAGAAAGTTGAGTAATTGTTATATGGACATAAAAAAAAGTGTTAAGATTTATAGAATTTGTATGGAAGTTGAATTAAATATTTATAGAAAAGTGGATTATTTATTAGAACTGCTTTGATTTGGTTTTATTGTATGTGAATGGGAAGCAAATTATTACATGAAGATTGGTAAAATGAAGTAACGTAAAAACAATTGTGGCAGTCAGGTAGCCTGTTAATCATTCATAATTTATGTGAAGAAAAATTGAAACTTGGTAGAAGGGATACAAGTAGAAAAAAATTGACAACATAACTTCATGATTTTTCCTGTGAAATGAAATTTAATGTAATACTTATACATATAGTTTCAGTCAGAAGAGTATGACAATTGCAAAGTTCAAAAGTGTAGAATGACCATTTTATAGTAGATATAGATTCCATGAAATGAAGTTAAGAAGTAACAGCAAAAGAAAGTTTAAGAAGCAGATAGATTCCCATTTAACAAAAGATATATTTACAATAGATGTGATTCTAATATATTTCTTGCACTGTAGCAAGAAATTTAACAAAATCACACAAGTTTTTGCAAGTTAAAAATGCTGGTATTCCTTGAAGCATATTACCAGTGACAGATCAACTAAACTTATATATGTAGAGTTTTGATAATACAAAATATGAGAGTTTGAAGATTGATCAAAATATGCATCGATTAGAAGAAATTCTAATCAAGCTTATCGTTCAACTTCTTCTTTGTTGGAGACAATGTGCCATCAGCTCGGAATAAAATGCGCTTCGCTGGAGGTGGTGAAATAGAAAGACCAACTGCAGTGCAGGAACTGTTTGATTCAGAGATAATAGAAAGCTGTTCCTTATGGGACATACTCCTCAAGAGAAATAACCTCAAATTTATGAGTAGAGGTCTGCGAAAATGTAGCTGGTGCTTTGCCACGATCAATTGGGATTTGAGTCATTGGAATTGCTTTGATGTAGAAAATGTATTGGTCATCTATGTCGAGTCTTATGTTTCCCCCATCACCAAGCCTCTGTGGAAAATTTGTTATGTTTTGAATGTGAGTTACAATATTGAAACAACAATAGTGAAACATGAATGTTACTGTATATGTGGAAGTAAATGGAGGTACTAACCCCTTTAGAAATTCCCATCAGTTTAAAGGCTAAGCACTGCAAATAATCTTCAGCAATTTCTCCCATCAGTGAGGCTGATAATTTCCCAGTTTCATCTTCTATACAGATGTCAGCTCTTGCCCTATATAATAAAGGTAATGTTATTGAATTGTCATTTAGTATTAAATTTAAATGAATGATATGTATATTTTATATTTTTTAAACCTGCCTAATCTGTTTTGATTTTACAGGTTGATAGTTGTATGAGAAATGTTTTAGTTTTGAATTAGTTTATATAAAGGAACAATATAGAGCAAGTTACAATATAATGTTAGTAAGTAGTACAATATTGAATAATGTGAAAATTGAAGTGTATTTTAGTTAAAGTTAAATATAGTATCATTTCAAAGAGATAATTAGCAAGAGATTGAATTATGTAAAAATTAAAGATTATTCTAATTGTGAAGTTAAATATATTATTATTTGAATGAGAAATGCATTTATAATCTGTGTGTATAAAATTTTAAATGTAAAATAAAACTAAATGAACATAAAATTATAATATTTAGCTAAATAACCTAGAGAGTTGTTAAGATGACAAAAAATGTTCAATCAACCACTAATAATATGTAAAATGAACATAATAGTTAATATAATCAAGACTCCATATAGGAAGCTCAGAACAGGGGTTTCAAGGTCCCATTATGAAGAACCTACAAATATATCTAGTATTTGATGTATGTATCACGAAAATTATATAATGGGTAGGGTTCAGCTCGGTATGTATATACCTAACAAATTATGATGTTTTGGACTGTGAGGCCAACCGTCATACAGTCCATAAAGGAGGAAAGCAAATTTAAATTAGCATTCATGTCAAGAAAATTGGAAATAATGATGGAAAGAAATCCTTATTGTAGTGAAGTGCGGGTATACTTGATTCAAGTTATCATATTTATGCATGAAGATGCATACTCAGAACTCATAAATGTATATCCATATGTAACTTTTATAATCAAGAAACTTGGCACTATTTTAGATTGTGTCACTGGCACATTTCACTTCAGAAAATGATGTGCGCTTTCGAGACGAAAATGCACAATATTTCATGGAAAAAGGAATACTACTATTTTAAAAGGAAGCACAGTTTGGTTTTCAGTTTATTCCTGCAAAAGATTCAAATTATACCAAACATAAACTGGAAACATAAGATGAAACCGTTATCTTATTTCCTAGCACCAGAATTATTATTAGTACCTCAAGCAATTATTCAGTATTCGTTTAATCAAAATATTAATACAAGACCGGTTAAAAAATTTCCAAGAAAGTAAGCTACACTAATGTATGTTTTGGAATTTTGGAATGGGTAAAAGAAAAACTCAATCAAATGTTATTAACATAATAAACCATCAATCTAAGATATACAATTTACAAATTAAAATTGCTCATAAGTTTCTTTAATTTTTTCAATAAATGTGAAACAGTGTTTCCTTGACTTCCAACAAATCTCAAGCGCATGCAAAAACAAAATTGGAGAAATAGTAGATAATATTAAAAATTACTAAGCATAATTGAAGTCATTAAATTTTTTGATATGTTTGCCACAAATATGCTCATGAAACAAATGTGCATTCAAAATTAATGTGAGCACGAAAGAGGGCTCTGAGCATTATAACAATGTCATTTAAGACCATCTATGAATATTTTGGCAATGGAAAAATTGAAGAAATACCTTTACATTTGATCTGATGCTGAGTTCCTTAAAATCTTCAAACTTCGTGACCTATAATGCATAGAAGAACACAATTGAATATTTTTAATATCAGCAACAATGATGGTATATCATGTTTTGGCACAACAATTAAATGATTTAATAAAAACTTGAGATATGATATACCTAAATATGAAAATGTATCTAAAAAATGTACAGAAAAGGAGTTCATTGGTATAATAAAATGAAGGCTACTGTTAAAATATAGTTATATAAGGAAAAATTATGATTGCAGAGGTGTGTGAATAAGAACAAATGAAAATTAGAATACGCTCCTATGAGAATGAAATGACTTACAAGTGGAGATGCACTTAGACGAACTGTTTGGAGCACATTAATAACCACAGAAGAAACGGGTAGAGTACTTGCATCCAACTAATGTGGAATTGAAAAGAGAAGGAGTAAAAACCAATGAAGTCATGAGAGCGATCCCTAATAAAGAGTGAATTTTTCAGAAAAACATGTGCACAAATAAACTCTCTTTCAAAATCAGTATCATCTGCATAAAAGGTTTAAATTACTTACAGGTAAATTTTAATTATATTCAGGCTCAGCTAAACGTGCGTGTAGAATGAGTTCATTATGAATCAATAAAATGGTAACATGCCTCTACTTATTGTGAAACAAACTAATTTGAGAGTTAGGCAATTAATATCCCAATCTTAGATTAGCAAACTTATCAACTAATTGATATTAATTTAGTATTTAAGAAACATACAACAAAGAATAGTAGGAACCTGATATACCTTCCTTAAGCATCAACTCTGAAGATTTTTCTTCAATCGTCTTAATCTGTACACAACATGAAAAATAAGGAATTGCGTAAATCAATAGAAATAAAAAATTACACAATAAATACACATGCAACCTCAACATATGACAACATTTAAAAAACCAGCTAGAAATAGAAAGAAGGCATACCTCAGAATACCACTTTCCAAAGTTGTCATCCTTCTTAACAGAAAGACCTAGACCAGTCTCATCCTGAACTTCTTTTTTCCCTCTACATAACCAAATCATAATATTTTAAAAGGTAATCTACATTGTTTATGCAAATATGCACATACCTCCCCATCCTCAATGGAGGAAGAAAGCAAGTTCACATATTTAATTGCACTATATTCCTCCTTCTAAAATGGGATATTTCTTTATGTAGACATGGGAGGAAAAAGAAAAGCTATAGAGAAAAGCAAATTTGAAACTTATCCTCCATGGAAAAACTGAAAGAAGTATACCCAATCAAAACATGTAAAATTTCAAATCTAGATTTGTAAATATTTTTTGAGTATCATCCGTCAAATTCCTATTCTTTCCCAATGTTTTCACAATTTGTTGATGTGTTGCAATCAAATCTTTTTCTGCTTCCAATTTCGGTGTAGTATGTTCACAGTCTCCCATATCAAACAACATCAAATCAAATCACTTAAAAAGTTCCACAAATCTTCCACCACTAAAATTTTTCCATAAAACCCCTAAAAATGTGTTTCAATAGTGAGATGATTAAATGCGTTATGCGAAAAAACATGAAGAAAATATAAAGAAGTATATTTAATTGAAGTGAATGAGTAAAAATTTGGGGAAAAAATAGGAAAAGATAAAAATAATAAATAAAATCTTACAAAATGTTTAAAGAAATGAGAAAAAATAAAAAAAGAAATTGTTAAAAAATAAGACTTGCCTCTATTATAAGTAGCAGAGTAACAAAGTTGGGAAAAAAGATATGTAATAAGATTTTACAAAATGTTTAAAGAAAATAAGAAAAACAACAAGTTTTCCAAATGAGGAAAAATTTAAAAGTTCAAACTATAGATCAAACAAATAAAAATTGTTCTTTATTAAAAATATCCCTAGGTATAGTTCAATTTAAGTTCATAGCAAAGTAAACACATGAAACAAACACGTGAATTCGTCCTGCAGGTGTTTTCTCGTAATTAATGCACAAGTTACATGCATTCTGGATGGGCAATCTGCAAAGCAAACGTATTCTAGCACATTTAGGTAGAATGATAAAAGAATAGAGCAACAATCTGCAGCTCAACTTCAAGTTTACGTCTTTATAAAACATAAGAGGAAGAAGAACTCACTTGGGGAATGACGAGATAGAATAAAATCTAGGCTGCAGGCGTGGAGCAACTGCTGCAAAGAAAACACCAAGTGAAAGCTTGGCTGATTGGAATTCCGCTAAACAACCGTGCAGCTTCATAGTGGCTGGTGAGTTAGGATATTGGTTGCAGATCAGAGCAGTGATTGCCATTATATATGTAAAAAGATTAAATCTGAGTAAGGACCAATGACCACTGGACTTGCTAAAACACATGCTCTAAAAACCTTATGTCAATATACAACTTTCTCTTGAAAGAGCAGCCTGTGCAACTTGGCAAGAGCACTCATGGTTAGACTACATGTTTGAAATGTTAAATTAGTAGGCTAGAAGACTAAATTATTCAAACTTATTATAAGGTAAGACTTGCTGTTTCTAAACTGACTGTTTGAGCCTCATTATTCAAAACTCATTTCTTATCACAACGAACCAATAACAAATATTTACTTTGGATATCGTTCCTCACAATCTTTAGTTAACTATTGAAAAATTAGAAGAAGAATAATCACAAACCAGCTATGATTCAGTCTCTACTCCTTTAATGGATTCGGCTCCTTTCTTAATCTCCTGATCTAATTCCTTGACATGTCCATACATGGAATAGCATCTGCATCATAAATTGAAGTTTGTTAGCTACAAAATTTTATACCTAGAGATTTCAATAGGTAAGTTGTGTCAAACACACAATCTATACTTTCAAAACTTTAACCGATGCAAGAATCAATGTGACATCATCAATAGAACACAAACTAATAATCAGTTGCCTTTAGGTCTATGAACAATTAGATACTATTATGATAGTAAAAACAGAATGTTGGATCATACCATAAATGCCATAGCTAATCTCGCACATCAACAATAATAGTTAAATGCTTATAGAATATTGATAAACCACATCAGTTTGGTATAGAAGAAGAAGAAGAAGAAGAAGAAGAAGAAGAAGAAGAAGAAGAAGAAGAAAATAAAAAAAGCACTCAAGCAGTCACAAGTGCACTTCGAGCTTTCTGTTACTGCTTCAATCCTAATTCATGAACCCATCTAAACTTAATTTAACAGAACCTATAAATTAATTCTTCCTATACCCATCTTTTACAACTTTCATAAAAAAGGGGAAAAAAATTACCAACGGCACAAAAACTTGCTATACCTGAAGAAGCAAAAACCTGTAAAGATAAATAACTAAATCGATTAAAGGAAAAAAAAACTAACAACAGAAAACGAAAAAGTAAAAAAAAATAAAAAAAAATAAAAAAAAAGAGAAAACAAAAAGGAACTCAACAATAACGAGAAGAAGGGGAAAAACCTAAGAATACGAAAGGAAGAGCATACCAAACATGCTGATTCACCGAAACCCCTTTCCATATGTGAACAAAACAACAATAACCATCAAAAAAAAACGAAAACCACAAAAGACTCAATGAAATCGGACAAGAGATTAATACCTTTCAGTCGATCTCCGGCAACAGTTCGTCGACGACCATAGAGTAGAAGAGGCGCAAACCCTAGGAATTGAACTTTCTGGAACACAGACGCACTGAAAATTCGAAGGAAGCAAAATGGTGAAAGAAATAGTGACAATAGTGAAAGAAATCGTATGTATAATTGGCCACTGTAAAAGACGCACTTCTCTCCTTAATATAATAACTAAAAGCGTGTTTCTGCCTTATGAATAGTGATAAAATGAAGTGCAATTTATATATAATAGTGATATATATAAGCCCTTTTCCTATTGGCTTCACTCGAGCCGATGAGCTATCTAAAGAGTAAAGACAAAATTAGGATCCATTCATTTCATTTCACTCACCGTCTCGCTCTCTCCCTTCTCTCTACCAACGACCTCTCTCTCTCTCTCTCTCTCTCTCTCTCTCTCTCTCTCTCTCTCTCTCTCTTCCAGTCAATCGATTTTTCTGCCGCTTCTTCTCCGACTAACAAACTAGCTCCTCTCCCCTGCTCCCTTTCCGACGACATCACAATCCCAACCTCCCAAGCTCCCTCGCAACGCCAGCTCAAGCCCTATCTCTACCGGGGGGATTTATTGGTTTAGCCATGTGAAACATGCAATTTTTAAGAATGACCATCTTTTGCAAATTGACTAAATTACCCTTAATGAAGTTGGTTATTTACTTTGCAAGTTTTGTCCTTGAATTTAATTTGGTTCATTTAATTCAATACTTCTTGTTATATCCATATTTTTTAATCTCTTAAGTTCTTCTAAAAATGTTCTATATTGTGATAATTTCTCAAAAGATTTAGGATGATCTTTTTTAGTTATATATCATAATGTTATTCCTTCTGAAACTTCTTCTTCTATATCCTCGTATTCTTCTATAATTTTATGAACTGTATTTATATTCTTTGTTGTTTCAACAGAATTAAACTCTATTTTATTTAGGATAGCATAATCAATATCTTCGTATATTTCTTTTAGTTTAGATTGTCCAACAAAGTGTATATTTTTAGATTTTTTAAACGATAGTTAATAAAAATGAAATTTCTTTATTATTTAAATATAGTTTATTATCACAGTTATTAGATGTTGATATTTGTGAAGTATTCATAGATTATTGGGTTGGTAGATTATTATACAAAATTTTCTGGTATAAATCCATTCTTTGGTCTAGTACAATACAATAATCTGCAATATATTGTTCGTATTTTTCTAAGAGTTTATTATGTTCTTCAGAAGGTATGTTTTCATTTTCTATTTGATGTTTAATATCTTCCATTTTATCTTTCAATTTTTCTAAAAGGTTATCAAGTCCTTCAATTGTATATCCTGGCATTTAAGTTTGGAATGTATTTTTCGTAATTTTATTTTCTAATTCCATTTTGAGCTGTAATATATCAGAATAGTCCATAATATACTGATCATGATTTTCTGAAAAGTATATAATATTGTTCAGATGATTCATCCATATCTATTAAATAAGATATAATGTTATCTATTTTTCCCATTATCCTATTTAACAAATTGTCTAATCCTTCAATAGTATATCCAGGCATTATAAACACAAAGATAAATAATTTATAAAATTTCAAGTAATTTTTCAAACTCTATCAGTGTTTGGGAATTGATAATATCTATATCAGCCATAATATCTATGCTTGGTTCAAATGATATATTATATTTTGAAATACTTTTCTTTCTCTTTTCTATTTTATCAATTATATTTTGAATATCTTGTATCATTATAGATCTTACAGTACCTCTAGCAAAGTTTTCTATCAGATTTTCTTTAAAACTTTTTAATATCTCTTGTGATGCGTAGAGTTGCTCTTGGTATCCTATTTTATCAATTTCATTTTCATATTCAATACCTTTTTTACTTTTGATATGCTTTTGAACTTTATATGGACCTCTTTTAGTTCTGGGTTTTTTCATGATATAATTACTATTATTCATGATATTAAGATTTTCAGAAACTGGTAAAGAAAGATTCATCTCTTCCATCACTGTCATAATCTATTACAGGATCATAATCATTATCACTACTAAACACATATCCTAAATATAATTCATTATTTATTTCAGTATTATCACTATCAAGCCAAAAATAAATAATTGATTTTGTAATTTCTAATCCTAATATTCTTTTCAATGTTGGAAATATAACTAACAAACATGGCATATACACATGATATAACTTTTTTATTTCATTATTAGGTCTAGTAAACTGTTTATGCATGAATAAAGGTTCAATTATGCTATGGTATTCATCATTATAAGGACTGTTTTGATAATTAAACTCAATAATCCTGGATTCTGTCATGTTAAAAGCTCTTCTTCCTCCTAATTCCGTAAAGATAGATATATTAAGAATACTAACCTCTTTTTCTGTTCTCAGTACCTTTGTATTTTCCATCTATTGTTAGTGACCTTCAGGCTTATAGGTTTCTACTCCACACCCTCTAATGGCTTCCTGCCTTCACGGGTTATTAGCTAAACCTGGATGCCTTCACTGTATAACTCTCCAGATGGAAAATATTTTAGGACAGAGTGTAGGGAGTTTTCTTAATAATATATCTTCTTTTTGGAAATAGGATTTAGAAGACAAGAATTTAGAAACTCATCATAATATGGTAAGTAAATTGAGATTTTATTGATAATATGAAGATTGACAAAGGATTGGTATGAAAATTTTTGAAAGACAGAGAATTTTTGGCTTTCTCACAAACTGAGTGCTCAAGAGAGTTCTGTCTTTTGATAGGTGTATTTTATACACGTGGGGATATGCCAAAATGAGAATTTATTCTACCTAAATTGCACTTAATTGTTGTTATTTCAGATTTTAGTCAAAAAGAGGAACAAGGAAGCAATTACGGGAAATAAAGGTAAAAAGTAGGAGAATTGAAGAGAAACAGAAATTCTAGGGTCAAATTGATCAAATCAATAGTCTGAGATACATGTTGCAAATAAAATCAGAGGACCAACTTGAAGGCCAAGGAAAAGATGGAGAATCGCGTGGAAAAATGTCAAGTCGCGATCGCGACATTCCCATTTCAGTGATCGCGACATGGCGATAAAAATGATGCAGAACTAAAAACAAGGTAGCCACGCGATCGCGGAAACCGAAACCACGCGATCGCGTATGTGTCCGACTGGGCCTGTATTGGGCTTTTGTGCGCGATTTTAAGAGAAAACACTCGGGGAAATTAACGTAAGTTGAGACAGAGCGCGAGAGGCAACTGGAGAGCACATTTGTAGAGCTGAATATTGGAGAATTCTTGGCAAATCAACATCCAGTTGACGCGGGGATTCAAGCACGGGAAAGCACAGGAATTTAGGAGCTTAACAAGGGAACTCGATTCTTGGTGCAAGACTTCTTTTCTTATTGTTGAATCCATATATTCCAATATGTTTAATTTTGATTTTGATTGTTTTTATTATTCCTTCATTATGAGTAACTAATCTTAACGTTGGGAATCACGATGTAGCCTAGTCATATTATTTCAATTCCATGTTCCTTGTTTTAACGCCGTGATGCATGTGTTGGTTTATTATTGCGTTTAATGCATGAATGAATTGGCCACTTATTCATGATTTTATGTGTTATTTCCATAATCCGAGAGGTGAGTTAATAACATAGATCTAGGTAATAAATCCATTAATTGAACGAGAGATAGAGTTATACTTTCGTGATTAGTGCGATCCTGTATGGGTTCTTGCATGTAATGCATTTAGATAAGGAATATTCGGACCCGCTGTAGAGATACATGGTTGACTTATCTAGGTAGAGTTGATTTAAACTCGAGAGAGGAATCTCAACTTAATTCAGTGAACTTGGTCGATCACATATTTAGAAAATAAAATCTGGAACAGGAATTGATTTAATTGGGTAGGTGAACTCGTGAATCCCAACTATTTTCAATTATACTTAAAAACAATCAGCAATTGTGAAACCTCAATCTTGTGCAAAGTTTTAATCTGTTAGTCATAGTTATAAACATTAGTTTCCAAACAATCAAAAATTCATTTCTTTGTTCAAATAGGGATAAGAATTTACGTATTTCGGTACTTAGTAAACGGCCCTTGTGGGAACAATAATCCGGACTCTTAGGTCCATTTTTACTACTCTTCATGACCCGTTCACTTGCGGAGATATTTCGCATCGCGAGATATCCGTGAACATCTTTCAACTAGCCCAGAGGCCTCTATTTATAATACTACATTGGACACAATTACATCATTGCTTACATCATTGGTTTAATAATTTCACAGTTTTTTCACCTAAGGACACACCTGTCCCTCTATTATTTATTACATCACATGACTCTTTACATTATAGGGACACTTGTCCTTCTATTTTTTGGTCTTGATATAGCCCCTAAATAGTTCTGCATTGAATTAAAGTAGATCTATTAAACAACTTCCACTTGTCCATCAATTCTGTTGGCATGTAGACCAGATCCATCAAGTGGCTTCCACCTGTCCATCAATTCCTTTGGCATGTGGGGCAGTTCCTGGCTATGCACGCCTCTTGCAAAGTGGCAAAGCTTCCATGAATTTGATGAGTGTCAAATTTATTGATGTATTCTTGCAAGATTGTTGACTTTTCTTTTCCTCCATTAGTGAGTAGGGTCCATCCATTGTACTGGCATATGCATTTGAATTTTTTCTCATACAAGTTTTTGGCAATGTTGTAGAGAACTTTAATTCCCAACACCCTTCGGGATCTAAACCATGATCTTGTAATGTTTGGTACTGGCTTGGTATTTTTCCCAACTTCAATTTGAAAATTTCGAGCAACATACCCAATCGTGATAATATGCTCAGCAGAATAATATATCCTTCCATCAATTTCAGGACTAATCGAATAAAATTTTAAATATATGGATCTTCCTTAAGCAAACTTTGAGATTTCTCCTTTTAGTAAATCATCAAATTTTTCGATTTCTTTCAGATCTTTTCCTGGATAGATAAGATCCAAGAATCCATAATCAGCTGCCATTTTTGTCATGATGGGATCTCCTCACTGAGTAACGATCAATCGTGGGTATACATGGTCTCCAGAAGAGATGTAATAGCAATCACATTCTTGAAGTTCATATATAACTTCAACAGTAGTTTTATATTCGTTTTCTTTTGGTAAAAAAGGGGAATCATCTTCCTCTTCAGTATGAATTCTGACTACCCTTGTATGTTCTTCTTTGGCATTGATTATGATTTTTCGAGGACTGACTTCATTTATAACAACTTTTTTGGGACTTGGTTCATCTCTTTTAATTGTTGGTCCACCACTACTTCCAGAAGATGTACCTGTTTGTATTTTTGATATAACCTGTTTGGTAATCAACGATTCAAACTGAGATTCAATCTCAATTATGTTATTGCTCAATTCTTTAGTATAATTGTAATGAAATGTTGAGATTTCCATCAATTGCTTGAAACTTCCTTGGAGAATTTCTGCAAGTTGTTCAATTCCAAGTTTTATATCTTCAGCTTCCTCCATGAGGAAGTTCATTCGCTTTTTGGCGTCTATCAGGGAACTTTTGATATTATCCATCTGCAAATTCAATATTCCTGCTTAAAAAGTCCGCAAGATAATTATTAACACCTTTAATATGAACTATATCAAAATTATAAAATGCTAAATAGGCTTGCCATCTATGAAGCCTTCTATATTGATGTTCTGGTGGTAATTTATTTTTTACTAAACCTGCAACTTGTGAATTATCAGTTTCAACAATGAATTTCTTAGATAATAAAAACAATGAAAACTTCTTTATTCCTCTGATGATTGCTAACAGTTCTTTCTCATGAGTAGTATAATTTATTTCTGCTTGATTAAACGTTCCACTTGAGTATCTACAAATTTCATTAAGATCTGTTTTTAATATTGCTGCCCAATATTTATCCAAGGCATCAGTATTAACTATCAGATTATCTATTTCAGCTGGTAATCTTAATTTTGGCAAATTTTTACATTCTTCTTTTAGTGATTTAACAATTTCTGTGTGTTCATCACTCCATCCTTTGGTATTTGTTTTTCTGAGTAAAATTTGAATTTTATGTCTCTTTTTTGATAGATTTTCAATAAATCCTTCTGCATAATTTAAACATCCTAAAATTTTTTGTATTTGTTCTTTTGATTCTAATTTGTCTGGAAAACTTTCTATCTTTTTAGATATATGAGTTTATAATTTTATCCCTCTTTTATCTATTGATAATCCAAGAAAATCAATTTTTTGTTTTTCTATTATAGCTTTATTTTTTGAAAGAACAATTCCTTCTTTTTTACATTCATTTATAAATTTAATTAAATGGTTTCTATGTTCTTCTCTATTATTAGAACATATTAATATATCATCGACATAGACAATTAAGAATTCATTAAATTTTCTAAATATGTTATCCATTTTTCTTTGATATATTTGTGGTGTATTTTTTAAACCAAATGGCATAACCATCCATTCATACTTACCTTGTGGTGTACTAAATGCTGTGTATTGAATACTATCTTCTTCCATTTTTACTTGCCAAAATCCTGATTTGCAATCAAATTTAGAATAATATTGTTTTTCTTTTGCAAGATTTATTAGTACCTCTTTATTTGGTAAAAAGTATCCATCAAATTTAGTATATTTGTTTAACTCTTTATAATTTATTATCATTCTAGATTTTCCTCTTTTTTGTTCAGAATGTTTCATGACCATAAAAGCTGGACTACTATGGGGTCCATTACTAGGTCTGATTAATTTTTGGTTAAGTAATTCTTTTATCTGAGTTTTAAATTCTTGTGTATCTTGTATGGTATACATCATTGGTCTAACTCTTATGATAACATTTTCTGTTAATTCTATTTTAGCTTTTGGATGATGTGGTTTCCAAAATAATAATGGATTTTCTCCACAAATTTTTTCTAGTTGATCAATGATTTTTTCCATGTTTATTTGTATGTTCGTTTTTAAGACATTTTTTATACATTATTCTTTTATTTTTTATTTCATTTTGTGTAATTGGTTTTTTCTCCCATTTATCACCACGCTGTGTTGGCTGAACTCTGTAAGGTCTAAATTCTCTTGGTATTTTTAGTAAATGTGCACAAGGTGTTTGCAACATTATCATGTAATTATTTTGTTTATAATATTGAAATTGTTGTATAAAGTCATTTTCTAGTAATATATCACATTCTAAGTTGTTATAATTATATATTTTATTTACAACTATTTGTTTACTCTCAAGTATTATATCAATTTTATCAGCACTATTAATTATATGGGTACTTTCTCCTGTTACTCCTGTAACTTTTATCTTTCCATTAGTATTCCATGATTTTATTAAGAAACTTTTGAATATTGTTATATCACTTCCCGTGTCAATTAATGCACATGTTGTTATATTTGTTTCAACAATTGTAACTTGTATATAAACGGCTAATGGAAAACTTATTTGATTATTCATTTATTCAGCTTTTCTGCATAGTATAGTTTGGCCATTATGAGTTATATATAGTCATTCACGTTTTATACTATAATCTTCTAGTCCATCTAGAAAGCTCATTCCTAATAATACACGAGGATTTACCATACTACTATCTACATGACATGGTACTAGGAGATTTATTCTTCCTATTTTTATTGATACTTTTACTTCAAGTTCAGTCATATGTACTTGTCCATCAAAATTTATATATCTATATGGATCAGTTCTATGAGATATTAGTCATTTATTTCTATTTGAAGCTATATGACATTCACTAGCTCATGTGTTAATTAATATATTTGATCATTTTATATGCTCTATTCCATTAAAATATTCACCTTCTATTTTCATATTTCCAGCATTTCTATTAAGTTTTATTTCTTTTGTATTACTAATTTCTCCTAATTGTTTTCTATTAGGTAAACTTGCTGATCTCCTAATTAATCTGTCATCTTCAAATGTTATGTTATTATTAGGGTATTCTTCTTCTCGTAACTCTATGATTTCTGGTTTATTTTTTGTTATAGTAAGTTCATAGTTTCTTGGAACTAAACTTATTTGTTTATCTGGTTCTACAGCTTTACCAAAATCTTTACATTCTTTATGAATTTCAATATATGTTTTTTTAAAATAAATGTTTCCATAATTAGAATTAGTAAATGTGTATAATGCTCTGTATTCTATAGTCATAATTTTATCTCCTGGTTCCATTATATCATCTTCATGTAATTTGAAGTGTAATCCTAAAACTTCATTAAAATTTCTATCTTTTAATGATATACAATATTTTGGGTAACATGTAAATATTAGTTTCTTATATGCTAGATTTCCTTCTACTGTTCCTAAATGACTGTCTTTTAAATTTATAATTCTTCCATCATGTAAACTTACAGTTAAAGGTAAATCTAATCCTTCTCTAAACAGGGATTTAAACATTATTTGGATACCTGCTAAGTAAACATATTGAATCTTTTCACTTTGTTTTCTATTGATCTTTGTTAATAATTTCGCAACTGTATTTTTTGTTAAAAGATTTAATTTATGTGTTCCTTGAGTTGTTCTTACATCTATTACCCTTTCAATTTTATGATATTCATTTATTGCTATTTTTTCTCTTTTCCATATTCTATCTAATATTTCCCATTTTCCTATTTTCAAATCTAAATATAATTTTTGTATCTTCCTGAACTTATTATTATCAAAAGTTACCTTTAATCCATAACTTTCTATTCCTTCATATTCTTGTTTATTTATGTTATTATTTGCTTCTATTTCTTTATTCTGATTCATTACTTTCTGAATCTGTTTCACTTATATAAACTTCTTGATCATAGTATTCTTAAATGTTTGATATTTCACTTAGTTCACTTTCTATTTCTAGATATTCTTTTTGTAATATTTTAACCTTCTTTTTATTACAATCAAGGCTTATATGTCCCATTTCTCCACAATTCCAACATTTACATTGGCTTTTGTCTTTCTTATAAGTTTTATTTTTCTGTCTTTTATTTGGATTATATCTTCTTTTGTAATATCTTCTCTTAGGTTTTATATATTTTTTCCTGAAGTTTCTGAATTTTTTAAACTTTCTATTTTTATATTTTCTTTTATTATTATTTCTTCTTCTTTCAGGGTTACATCCCCATTGAGTAGATTTTTCCATATCTTCACAACATATTCTGGTTAATTTTCCTGATTTCTTTAATAATTGTCTTTGTTGACATATATATGTTAATCTTTCAAATAGGAATTTTATTCTTGATCCTAATGTTCTAGGTGTTCCAAGTTTATCTCTAATAAATTTTTCAAATTCTATTTTAAAGTATATTCCCCATGAACCTGGTAATTTATTGTAATACATATCTCTATATACTTCTTGATTTTCATTACTATAGAATTGGACATAATAGTATTCTTTAAACTCACAAGTATATTCTTTGATTTTACACATATCACATATTGTTAAATTTATTAATCTTACTCTTGCATTATCTTTTTTTCTTATTAATTTTGCTTCAGAATTACTTATCCAATTTTCTCCTAAAAATTCATCCGCAATATAATCTACTAACTTTTCTATTCCCTTTCTATCTGATTTTATTAGTTCCGTCTGTACATTTCTTCTTATTAATGCTTTCGTATCACTACTTATTCCTTCCCACCAATTTCTAACATGTCCTTCAAAAGATACTACTAAAAAATTTATCATTCTATCAGTATTTTCCCATGTATCATCTTTATTGTATAAAAAGAATAGTATCATTGAATCTGCCCAAGTTAATAAGGCTTTTTTAGTATCTATTTTACAATCTAAATCTAATTTTGTTCCTCCATGATTAATAGGTTTATCATAATTATTATTTGGTTCAAATCTATCTTTATATTTATTTCCTCTAGGTGGTTGTCTACTTTAATTCTATCATAATATTGTCGGCGTGGTTTGTTGTATAGGGGTGCGTAGCTTTCATTCGGATCTGATAATTCTTGTTTAGAAGTTCCTATAGGAGTAGGGTTAGGTGCTCCTCCGGTATTTATTAAAACTGGGTATTCATTAAAATTTTCTATACTTAACTGGTCAAAATTTTCTATGAGCAAATCTAATTCTTCATCCATTTTTGTCTTGTTCTTCTTCAATTTTTTCTTCAGCTTTTAATTTTCCTAAAGTTTTTTCTATAATTTTTTGTAATTCTAATTCTTCCTCTAGTATTTTTGGTAATATGTTTCTTCTAAATTCATCATCCATACTTTCTGCTTCTATTATAATTTTTTTTTTGTTCGAAATGCTTCTTTCCTATTCTAAGTATTTCTTTTTCTATGAGTTTTTTTGTATATTTTCTTATCTTTGGTTTTATTATTTTCTTTGAATTCTCTAATCTCTAACTTTAGTATATTTATATCATTTCTTACTTCTTTTAATTCATTTTTTACTTCTTGAACATCACTTATTAATGATTTTATTAATATTTTTAGATCTTCAATATATTTGCCTATTGACATTTTATACTCTTGGTTTTTGAGTTTTTTGTACCTTAAATAGTCTGTCATACATATCGTCTATTTTTATTTCTATATTTTTTATTCTTTCTTCTATTGATATAATTTTTTCGTTTTCATTCTTTCTGATTTTCTCATTTAATTTATCTATTTTTTTCTATAATTATTCCAATTTTATCTTGATTAATTAATTCTCCTGATTTTCTTTGGAATTCTTTTAAGATTTCTTCATCTATATTTTTAACGTCTCCTATCATTTCTTTTAATTCTTTGAATTGTATTGTTAGTTTATTTTGAATATTTTGTAATTTTTCTTTGATATTCATATCATGTATATTTAATTGTTGTAATTCTTCAATGGTAAGTTTATCTTGTGAATTTATGTTTTTTTATGTTTGCCATAAAAATGCACTTATCCAATTTAATTGCATATTAAGAAATCCATCTGATTCTCCTCATGAGCTTAGTGGTTGAAATATAATTGTATTAGCTCCTTTTATTTGGTAAGATCCTACTGGTAGATTAATATTTTCTATTATTTGTTTTTCAAATTTTATTTCTGTAAATTCTGTCATTAATCTTAATTCCGTATCATATTTTACTTCTTTACATATCATTATATTATATTCACAAAATTCTTCAATTGATCTTAACATCATTTTTCTTTGTTGTGCTTTATAACTTTTTATGTAATATTTTATTTCTCTAGTTATATCATATTTTTCCATATTAATTTTTTCTTTGTTATTTATGATCATAAGTATATTAGATAATTGTTTTAGAATTGTATTAAAATATTTTCTTTTACTTTCTAATGATTTTAGTCTTAGAAATCATTTTCTTTTTATATTTCTTTCTTCTATCATTTGGTCTAATAGATTTCCTCTTTGTTCGATTATTGAATCTAATTTCTCATTTGTTTTCATATCTAGATATTTGATTAATAAATGTTCTCATCTATGATAGTCCTTTCTATAATCTTTGTATAATTCTTGTTGTATATCTTTGTGGATTAAATCTAATATTTCGTTTATAATGAAATCTTCTTTTATTATATCGAAATTTATTAGATCATAAATGTATTTTCTTATATTTTCGTCTAAGTCTTTTAAAGTTCTCAAGATTTCTATTTTATAATTATCGGGTAGTATTAATGTATGCATAATCATAAATCTTGATGTGTATATTATATATTTATTTTTAATTTGTATTATATAATATTTATCTTTTAGATCTGCCATATGGCTCTGATACCATATGAGGGGATGCTACTATGAGCGAACAAAAATCAAATAAAATCATATAAACAAATTAAGTAAATGAAAGTATATAAATGTAAAGTTTTAAGAACTAAATTGTAACTTTTCTAAATTTTAAGAGGCTTGGTTGAAATGTGATATTTAAGGTTATTTGAGATAGTTTATAGTATTTAAAGCTATTTTGATGAATTGATAAAATTTTTGACTATTTTTTCAAAAGGCCATTTTCACGTGGCCATTTTCGTGGGATGCCACATCTCTACCGACCTCCCTTGCCAAGTCGTGCTCTTTCTTTCAACTCTTTTGATTTTTTTTTTTTTTTTTTTGAGTTTACTATTCTGGGTCTTTTTATATTTTGATTCTTTTTTTAGTTTCTTGCTATTTGATGGGTTTTTAAGTTCATGAAGGTGTAGCTTTGCGTCAATGAAGACCAGAAGAAAAATGAGAGTTTTTGCTTCATTCAAGTTATATTCCTCTATTTACAACTCTTCCCTGCGGTCAGTGATGCATTTCCAGTGAATGAAGGTAAGCTTTATTCAATTTTATTTGATTTTTTACAGATCTCAATTCTTGATTCAGTCACTTCTCAATAATTTTTAAATATTTATATGGGTTGTTCTTTAATTAATTTAATTCTATAAAAATAGTAAATAATAAATGTTGATAAATATAGTAGTTATGTATAGCATAGAGTAATTGTGGATTTTACGGTTTAGATCATTTTCTGACTGAGGGTTTTGTTTACTTGTGGCTTTAACATCCTTCAAGAGGGCTATAATTGTGAATCCATTACTGGTTTTGTCAAATTGGAACCCTCTGGAGTGGCATTCTCTTGTGTTTACAATCTGGTCAAACCTGTTCATGGTCAGCAGTTTATGCATCTCGATGGATTCAGGCCTGGTTTCCCTTTGTTTTTGCCATATACTCATTCTATTTCTTTATTAAAAATTACCCTTATATATTGAACTTTCACTAAGTCGAGTCTTAAGAAATGCTGAATCAAACCATCTGTCATTGCTTCAACAGAACAAGCACGATCTTCTTCACTAAAAGTATGTACCTTATATGCCAACCAACTTACCTTTTTTTAATTGTTAGGTTATAGCAAGTTGGACAAAGATCTACATTATATTGGAATTTATAACGGGTGATGAATTGTTTGATAAGATAGTGTGTCATTCAAGTACAATTCATTGACGAAAATATTCAAACCATTGTGTTGTGACACATTTAAAGGGCTAAAGTTGTAATTATTAATAACTATCAGAAAAATAATTCTTGCTTTCTTCTAACTTGTGAAGCACTGAAGTATGTAGCTTATTGTTTCCACAGGTAAAAGAGGCCATCATAAATTTTGGGGCATGAGAATATTTAAATGCGGAGATCATGAAATACAAAGATCATGATGTGCTGCACTTTCTTCTTTCAACTCTAGATTGGTAAACTCTGTAGCACACTGGAGCATCCTTTAAATTTCTTAAAGTCTTTAATGTGGCCTATTTTCTTTTTTTCTTTTTTGTAGGCTCATGTTGTAATCGTGCTTTGTTCCCTAAACCTCCACTGATTTTAGAGTTTTCTTAGTCTACAAATATTGGGTTTCTTTTGCATGTATTATGGTCAGTATGTTGATAAAGATGCTTTGCTCTACCTCAAGTCTGGCACTCAGGTTGGACAATTCCTGATTCACTGTTATAAATCCCTATATTTATTTGTTATTATGTGCAAAATATATTTTCTGATAATCATTTTTTTTTGGGTAGCAACTTAGTTCTTACTTTTGCCTGATGATAAATACTACCATTTGCTGCTGATTTACAGTTTTCACTTTTTTGCTTTTGCAATGAGAGAGGTGTTGTCAGCAATTGCGAACAAAACTGAGAGCTTCTATGTTGCTATATTAGATGTAGTAAAATTATTCATTACCATTTTCTTCTCACTTCAAAAATAGATGCGAGCAAAACTGAAATTTTAGCTTCCATGTGGGTTTTTAAATTTGATTAAATCATGACTTTTTTTTTGTCAAACTTTTTGTATGATTTATTGTTTGTGGAATTGGTTCAAGTTCTTATCCGAACCTAATAAACAAAAGGGCTTACATTTCTTTAGATGAGTAATGGTTTATGAATGGTAATCGGTTGTTTTTTTTTTTTTTTTTTCCTCAATTATTCTATGATGTGCATGGTACACATGAGCTGGACCCATAAGATTTTCAGAGATATTCGCTCTTCCAGAGTCTTGGAAGACGAATGTTTGATGGGTTAATTTTAATTTGACACGTCGATGTAGAATAGCACATTTACAGCTGCTTTCACACAAATTTAGTACTGAAGTTTCAAATTAAAGGGACAAAGTTACCTCTGAGATCATTACAGATGATGATCTCCCCTTCAATGTGATACAATGTTAGAGTGGAGCAAAAAGAATTGACTTGCCATCTATGATTTCGAGAATCCCCAGCTATCATCACTTGGAGCCGTAGGGACTGTTAGAATTTTTAGTAACTGAGAAGGGGGGGGGGGGGGGTGTGGACTGCATACTATTTCCTTTAGTAAATATTCTCATTTAACTGGCATGTGCAACCATGAACCAATTCAGAGCCTTTTTCTTACTATTTCTAAATTGCTGTCTTAGTACACACTTCCTTTATAAAATACATTCCGATTTCAATGTGAAATTTTTTCCTTGATTAACTACATATTTCTGCCATTTTCCTGCTGTAGGATAGATAAGGAGCTCAACGAGGAAGTTTCCATAAAGGTAATCGATTTAGAAGAGTTTTAAGTGTATAAAATTTGACCATCCTTTGTTACAAAATAAAAGATGTTTTCTTTAACTGAAAATAGTGACTTTATTATTATCTGAGATATTTTTTCTTATGCATATGCTTATTAAGAAATGAAGCATTTGTCATTTTGATTTATCACATCAGAGAGGAATTTGATTAAACAAGCATTTCAAACTGGTTCCTTGAAATAGGGGAGACTGGAGACTAATTCAACTGTCAACTATCTAAATTTACATGATGTGAATTGACTTACATCCTCTCTTTTTTACTACAAACAATAGGAGCTGAGGTAGTCTTCTCAATATATTATGTGTATTCGCCTAAAAAACTTGCAATACTTTTCAACTTTTTCTTTTGAAATTCATAGTCAGGATGCTACTATTCCCCCCCCCCCCCCCCCCCCCCCCCCCGCCATTTCGCTGAAATTTTTTAGAATTTATTTAATTATTCAGAGGAGAAAATTGAGGTTGAGAATTAATTTTTAAAAATGAACTATCACCCAAGTTAGTTTCTTGATAACTTTTTACGTCAATATTTAATGTTTACAACTGTTTTCCTTGTTGAGAAATTTCAATACCATTTCTTCTAATTTATAAATGCTTTGCCTTTGAAGATGCTGCTGAGAAACTGAAATGATTTTTTTTTATTATTTAGTTTGATAAGAGCTCCAGCCATTCTCATGTGATGTAAGGGATAAAAGATGTAATTCTTCCAAAGCTCTCTCTCTCTCTCTTAGTTCATTGTAATTTTTGCCATTATGATTTTACTTTGTGGCAGGGACTTGTAGCCTGGTCTCTCTTATACAAAAGGTTTACCTGTACTATTCCATATCATGGACATGTTGGGCAGGTGCAATGTTTTTATGTGGAAAAGATAGATAAATTGCTTTTGTTATGGATTATGGGAAAATGCTGGCAGATATATGTCATGGATTATGAAAAAATGCCATCGATCTATGGAAACGACTGTTACATAATTTCTTTTCTGATGGAAGCAGGGGATATTGGACTCTCAGGCTTTCTGTTGATTTGGTGTCCTGATGAGAGCATGAAGATGGTGACTTACATGATCTGTGGGTTCAAGAGTAGTCTTGCAGAGGTGGGCACTGTAGTTGGTGAGCCCAACTGTAGTTGGGGAGACCGCCAATGCACTGAAAAATACCCACTTATTCAAAATCTGTTAACCAGAAAATTCTTGAGGTAAATAAATGTCGAATGTTTAGTGCCCTATACTTTACAATTATATTTGTTTCAGAGTGATTACAATATTATGTTATTATACTTGAAGAATATTACTTGTTACCATACTTAGTGATTGTAATAGAGTTTCAAATTCAAGGGAAATCGCTCAATTTTAAACTGGGGACAAAAGGCATATTCTATGGTGCATATGGAGAACAGTGCAGTGTAGAACAACTTGCTTGGCAGTATTATGCAGGATGAGGAGGTGATTGGAAGAGTGTACATGTAGTGGGGAGAAGATTGACAAGGTGTACATATAGTGAGGAGGTGATTGGCAAGGTGTACATGTAATTAGTGGAATTTGGTTAACAATTTTTGGAATAAGATATTATTGTTGATATTCTGAATGCCTCCTGTATTCTAGGTATATTTGTTTCAGGATTTAACTTTGTATGGACGGAGCCAGGATTTTGAACGAGTGGGGGCCAAAATTTTCAAATGGGGGAGGGCCTCTCCTCCGCCCCCAAATTTTTTTGAACCAAAATGATTGAACGACAATTTTGAGTGCCAAATCTTATATAAGGATAGTCATAAATAATGATACATTAAAAAATTGGCTCTTAAAATTTAATATCATAATTTGTAAATAACGATTTTGTACACTTCTATTTCCCTTATCAAATTTAAAGATCAAGAGAAATTGATCACAACTAATTGAGATCGATCCAACGTGCAGTTATTAAGTAAGGACTTAGGCAACAAATACACCCCCCCACCCCTCTAAAGAGAGAGTTTGTCTTCATCATCACCTAAAGAGTGAGAAAAAGAATGTTTTCTTCTGTTTTTCATCAACAGAAACAGAGACTTACAATATATATAGAGTTCGTAGTTATATTCAAAATCACATGATTTATTGAAATTCTAATCTTGAAGCAATTCTTTCTTCCTATTAATATATATATATATTCCAAAAATTTTATTGGGGGCGTGGACCCTCACTAGTCCAATGGGAGGTCCGTTCCTGGTACAGGACATCAATTGTTCATCTATTTTTCTTCTCTATATTAACAGGGCATTTGATTTATTTTTATTTTTTTGGGAGGGGATATTAACATGAAATCCATAATGAATTTCACTCTTGCGTGTGTGTGTGTGTGAGAGAGAAAATAAAGTACTACACTGATTTGTAAATGATTTCTTTCTTCAATGATGACACTCAATAGGAACTATACTTTGCATTACTATGAACACAAACATTATCCAAACTTACAATAATTGCTCATTCGTGCAACGCATGATTAAGACCTAGTGAACAAAAAAAAATGTCGATACCAAAACGCAAGGAAACCCTTTTTTTGTGATCACATGATGTCCGAAATGAACACCAATAGTATTGGTTCACTATCGGTCCAATACAATGCAAGAACCCGATTATCAATTCCTCTACGCTAATAACTCTTGAATCAGCTCTACTTCCCTAGCTATTGTTGCTTATACTTAGGTTGATCGGCCATAACCATTTCCTTATCCTATTATTACACGCCACTTTTTGACAAAGTTACTATTGAAACCCTCACCTTTCACTCTGCATCCAAGAAGGTGTTCAATTTCAACAGGAAATAGTTTTTACTTAATTTGTTACTCCAGGCGAATATATTGCTTTACCTTGAGTAAGTATTGTTTGTTTTACCTTGAGATGTTACTCTGTCGATCAGGTTTCATTCCAATTCTTCATGCAAGTTTCAAAACCAATGGGAAAACCACGAATATATCTTAATGATCGCACCACTCCATTTCACTTCAAATTTGGTATCAACTCAAGGGTCAACATGCATTTCAATTCAGCATTTAAAAAACTGGACACTACACGGAAATACATACAAAGGAGTCGATTACTGATTTTTTGGAACAAGAGGCGGCTCGGAGGCCACATGAAAGTTAAGTAATTAATCACTTATATTGTCATCAAGAAAGTTGAGATCGGCATCATCGTCATTATCATCGTCATCGTCGTCTTCATCAGTGGCTGCATCAGTAACAGCAGGGTTAATTTCCAAAGTTTCGACCACATTGCCCAAACTTGCCATCTCCACCGATCTCTTTCTCGAGTCTGCATTCCCGTCTTCATATTCCATTAAATCTGTCTCGTATGCTTCCCCATGCTCCATTTCGCTATAAAGGATTTCCTACACCAGCGAACATGACATCCGAGATTAAAGAAGCGTTTAAAACAACACCATTGAGGATATTAAGCTCGTCTAACTGCAATAAATGATCTTTATCCGCAATTCTCAAGTTCTTAACTATATGTTATAATCCAATTAATAACCTTATCTCTTCTTTTTCAACAGTTTATATGATGCATGAAGAAGCCGAAAATACGACATTTCATTTAATCAAATACGGAAGTTCTATACTACAAAACCAGCATGAATTTACTAGCTTCACTCCTGCTGTTAAAAAAGGAACAGACGACAATTTGCCTAGATAACAGAGTTCATTTTAAGTTCTCTTTTATTTCTGTTCTCTCTTTCCATTTTTCTTAACTTATGGGTTCAAACGTAACGTGGTTAACATATCACCATTTTCTGCAAAAAAGAGTTCAAGGTCAGCTGAAGGAATGCGGTTTAATGCATGATTTGAAAGACCAAGAAGCAATATGTTACAAAGCATATAATTCAAGGGTATGAGTTCAGTTTACTATTTCAAATAAAAATCAGGACCATCCCAGGACACAGAAAAGGAAAAAGAGGGGGGGGGGGGGGGGGGGGATCAGCCATATTAGTAAAAACATGATACTAATAAAAGGAAACGAAAATCACCACTCGGTCAAGAACTTTCAGATCTTTTGCTAATATTAATATTATTATCATTCTTTTCTCATTTAGAACTAGAAAGGTTCAATTTCTTTAACCATGTTGTTAAGGAAGTTCTCCATGGTTTTAACTTTGTCAGCATCAAAAACTTTCACTTCAGAATAAGCAAACCATCAAACAGCATAATGCAGTTTAAGATCTTGAAATAGAACACGCTAAGTTTACCTCATCTTCTAGTGAGGATTGTTTCTCCGTCTCAACAATCCAGTCAAACAATAAACTCTCTTGTAAAACACATACAGAGGATAGTGCTTCACTAGACCGTTTCCTTATCTGGCGTTCCCTAAGTCGCAAGTTGTAGTGAACATAGATAACTTCATTCAATCTTTTCTGTGCTAAACGGTTATGCCTTTGACTGTAGATCTGATCATGTATGCTCCAATTGTGCTCACACCCAAAAGATGAGCAGGTTTGGCTTAGTATTCGTACAGCTATCTTTTGCAGCTCTAAACAATTTATCCCATGTTGTTGCCACCATGCAGCTGGAGATAGGGAGACTGTTGTCAGTTCAATTCATGCTTAAAGGTGAATTTCATCATAAGTGTTTTAGTGGTAATGGTAGTAGATAGTAGTACCTGGATCAAGCTCTGATCTGGTACTAATTGCCAAGTCAGTTCCAAAATCAGCTTTTGCAGAGCCGAAGTCAGAAATCTGAAACAGTACAAGAAAACATAAGAACATTGATGTGCAGAAAATGGATTAGAAAATTTACCTTGATATCACTGTATTTTTTAGGAAACTCCCACCTGCATAGATGCAGAAATCCTTCTTGCATTGTCTGGTTCCAATCGAACAATGCATGCATTAAGTCCACGTACAACCTCTGGATGCTACAAAATTCACACATTTTACTAAATTAAAAAAAATATAAAAATAGAATTAACATAGCACTATTTCATATGAAAAAATTCTCCTACCGGAACAAAATCCGGGCGATAACGATACGATGGATTGAGGAAGTAAGCAGCCAAATAGAGAGGGTGATGAAATAACGAACTCCAATGATTGTCAATCACACTCCAAAAGGGTCCATACTTGCGTGCATCATCATTATGATTGATTTTAATTGCAAGCTTTGCCCTGTACATGTCATTGTAGATGAATGGCATTGAAAGGCTCTCGTCACTGTTGATCTTTTGTAGCACTTCCACAATAGGGTCAACTGATCTCCTAACATACTGCACCTTCCTCCAAAATGAGGAATCCAGCACAATGCTTTTCACCTCCTTACCCAAGTCCAATTTTGAAAACCTAGACGAATGCCATTTATTTGACTGAAACATTCTTCTAAGACCAATCCTATGATCAAGCAAACTTTGCAAAGTAGTATAACTCGAAGCACATCGAGTAACACATGGCCTCAAAACTTCCTGACCTCCAGTAAATTCCCTTTTCATCAGATTTAACAACCAGATCCTATTGTAGATGAACCTTGTAACTTTTTGGCCTTTCTCTATACATTCTCGAACCCGGTTTATTTTCATAAAATCTTCAAGCATGCCATCGATACAAAAGGCAGCACAAGGAGTCCAAAATAAATTCATTCTCTTCTCTTCAAGCATCTTCCCAGCCTCCTGATAGCTGCGTGTATTTTCAGTGATTACCTACAGTTACAGTTAATATCAGCAAGGCGTTGATTGGGGGAGGACAAAAGCTAAGTCTAAAAAGCAGAGCATAAAATTAATGGATATATAACATGTGCAAATTAAAACTTACCTGCACCACATTTTCCTCACCCATCTCCTCAACCACTCTGTCAAGCATTTTAAACAAATATTCAGCATCATCAGCAACACCGGTGGCATCAACTGAACAAGCAAAGTATACGCCACGGGGGCAAGAAACTAAAACATTGATCAGTGTCCTACCCTGCATATCTTGCCAACTATCTGCCAAAATTGAACACCCTGTAACTGCCCAGGAAGACTTGTACTCAGCAAGGTAATTTTTGATGGTCGAAAGCTCATCCTGTAGGAACCGACCTGATAACAGTTGGCTTGATGGTCCTACTAAACCTGGCCCGTACTGACCAACCAAATCTAGCATTTTATGGAAATAAGGGGAGTTGGCTGCATGTGTAGGTACTCCTGCATGATAGAAGAATTTGCAAATGGCAGAAGTGATCTCTCTCCGCGACCTGTTGGAGGAACCTGTTTTCATTTGTTTGGAAGATGCTTGCATCTGACTCTTGGGTGTCATCAGAATATTAGCATCAAACCTTGGCCTTCTCGATGATGGTTCAGGGCCATTACCAGGAGTGATCCCTTTGAAACTTCTTAAATCTCTGCGATATCTTTTATCCCCACGCACAAGTTTATCATTGCCCAAATGATGTATGTCTTCCTTTTCTTCTTCCTCTTCCTCTTCGTCTTCCTCATCTTCATTTTCTGAGTTGACATAAAAGGATGATATCTCCTTGGTACCAGGTCGTCCATGCCTCCTTCCTGTACGATGCCATTTCATGTTTTCTTTTATTTTTACATATACTTCCTCAGGTGCACTCTTACAAGGAGCAACTTCTCCTGGTATTCTAGCAAGATGTTGCTTGAACCGATTAATACCGCCACTCACTATCTTGTCACAGTAATTGCATTTCACCTTTTTCTTCCTGTCATCCTGAGGAACACCATGTTCCCACCCAGGGTCAACATATCCCAATGAACGAAGAGGAGTCATATTTATCACTAAACCCTTGTCACTTACCAATTGCTTAGCTTTATTCCTATATCCTGCATGCTCTTCCTCCTCCGCATCATCATTGGCATGAAAATTCAAAAAGGATTGTTCATCGTACTCAATTTGCCTTGCTTTTTTACCAAAACGACACCCTTCTAGATTTTCTCTCATTTTCTGGCAAACCTCCTCTGGAGCTTTGTCGCAATATGTTACTTCTCCAGAAATCCGAGCTAGGTGTTGCTTCAATCTGTATATCCCACCGCTAACTACTTTTCCACAGTAATTACATCTGACCTTCTTCTTTCTATCATCTTGAGCAACACCGTGCTCCCACCCGGGATCTACATATCCAGCTGAACGAAGTGATGCCATCTTCAGACCATCCCTTGCAATACAATAACAATGCAGATGTTTTCACGACAATAAATTCAGGTAGCAGTAGAAAAACCACAAGATATTTGGTAGTCCTACTTGTTAATGTATGATTAAGAAGTCAAAACCAGTAGTCATCGCTGGCACAAAATAAATCTAGATTGTGAGAATCTTCGTAACATATCAATAATAATGCTACTTTCGAATTAAAAAACTTTAAGTTTATCTTTTTTCACAGGAATTCCTAATGTAAATCTTTAATGCTTAAAAATTCAAATCAAACACAGTTAGAGCTTCATTTTGAAGATTAAAAAAAAAAAACTGACCATTTTACTGAAAATGACAATAAGCTTCTCTACAGTAGGTCAAGAAAAAATGATAAACCTAAGATTTTACTTCAAAATATCTTATAATACTTTTGACAATTACTTAGCGATCTTACAACCCCAGAAACACAGATTAAATAAATTTTACAATTACAATTCTCGTTAAACAATTTGATTGATTTACTCACTAAAAGAAAAAGAATATAAGATATCTCCAAAACATTAACCAAAACACAAATAAAAGAAACAATAAAGCAATAATTTCATCGATAACCAAGATTTGCATACCAGAAAATTTTAGACGGTTCTGACACTATCGAAGGAATATTGGTGTTTCAATTGAGTTGCATTTCACAGTTGAAATTATTTGTTACATAATTCGAGGAATTATTATGGAAAATTGCAAAAAATCCATCGGTGAAAAGAACGAGTTGAATGATTTGGGAATCGTGACTCTCTGAGTGAACACGGGGTTGGGACGGCCGGGTTCTAGGGTTTTGCTGTTTAATTCTATTTCTACTTTTTCAATAAAAGTTGTTATTTGAATAGAAAAAGCATATAAGTTAATTGATTTTAATCAAGTTAAAAGCAAATGCATCATAAAAATAACAAAATATTAAATATTTACTATTTAAATAAAAGAGTATACATCAAATGACTAATTAAAATTCTGAAAAGCATTTTTGAAGACAATATTTGTAGTTGAATCGCATGATACTTTATCTTGATCACAAGTAAATACATTGAATCCCGAACGGTTTGTAACTCTAGACACTGTAACATAAAGTTAACAAACTTTTTCAAATATAGTCCTACATGCGATAGCGATATTGCGTATCTTGAAACCTAAAAGGTAGTCTTGGATCTGATGAAGTTAAAGTCATTTTTGTAATGAATACTTTGTGTCCTACATTACTTCATGTAATGAGTCTAATGACCTTAGCTTCCAAAACATGATGTCCAAGTTTTGTTATGACCAGTTTGGTCCCATTACATAACCTCACAGAATGATCAATATTTATTAATAACATAAGAGGGATGCCAACCTTCAGTTTCAAATCACGATTAGGTACACCCGAACATCTTATACCATTCAAGAATTTCGGAGTCTGTAGATCATCCAGTAAATCAATATTGTAATTTGATTTGGAAGCTGCATCCCAACTTAGATATGTATTTCCCTTTATTTCATTGAGAGAGGTCATGTACTCATTGTATTCCCCTTTGTTTCATTGAGAGAGATCAGATTGCCATCCCTAGGGGCCTTAGGCTGCTCAACCTAAGTCAGGACCAGCGCTGAACTTACTCAAATGCGAATGGATGAAGTTCTGATATAAGTGTTGGTAAAAATTGACGTGTATAATTATTGTCATGTCCTCAAAATTCTCATGATTTTTTTTTACATAGACACTATTTATAAATTGAAATATGCACATAAAACTCTTTACTCATTCATTTTCCTTTGAATAGAGAAGACATATTTTAGAAAGCTTCTAATAACCTGACACTGAACTGGGAGCCAAGCTACAGGAGGCTTCTAATAGCCTAAAGCTACGCTGGAATTCAAGCTGCAGGAGGCTTCTAATAGCCTACTGTAGAAACTTCTTTTAATCTTCTTTTAAAATTTCATTTATTTAAATGATAAGCGAAAGTTCAAGACAAAGAAGAATTTCATTATCTAATAAACAAAAGTAGGAAATACGATAAACTTCATTAAGGATCTTACAATAGTTACACATCATGTTTTGTCCCTCCAAGACATATTAAGTTTATAACCATTTCAAAATAGATTTCTTGATTTTACTATATGTCTTAATGTTGAATAGCCTTAGTTTTACATCAAAATAGGAAAAGCTTTGCCCACACTATTCTCTTAGTGATAATATGATACTTGATCCATCTGAGAAAGACATCCCCCATGTACGCAAAACCTCCAAATAGTTAGAGCTTGTGACCTACATAAGAGTCATAAAACGACTATAAGCTATGAACCTTAGTGAGTAAAGCTACACATTATCATTTAAGTATGTTATCATATAGATATGATCAATTTGATACGAACACACTTTACCTCTTAATTTTGAGGAGAATAAGTAATTCACATAAATCTGTTCGAAATTATCTCAAGTATCTTTTACAATATAAAATATCTTGTCTCATGAAATCTCAACATAAGAATACTTAAATTCGCATATCACATATCATTCTCAAATTACACTTTACCTCTTAATTTTGAAAAGAATAAGTAATTTACATAAATCTGTCCGGAATCATCTCAAGTATCTTTTACCATATAAAACATCTTGTCTCATGAAATCTCATCATAAGAATACTTAAATTAGCACATCACATATCATTCTCAATTTACACTTTACCTCTTAACTTTGAGAAGAATAAGTAATTCACATAAATATGCCCGGAATCATCTCAAGTATCTTTTACCATATAAAACATCTTATCTCATGAAATCTCAACATAAGAATACTTGAAATCATATGTTACATAACATTCTCGAGTTACATAATGTAATTAAAGGAATATGCATGTCAAAATGTAATGCATGAACTCTCTAACTTCATTTATTAATTTCTTTGGGCCCCTACCCTAAGAGTAAGTATTCATGGAGCGCTCAATATAAGATTTGATACCCTTCCTGTACAAATCTAGTACCCTTCTGGTACAATTTTGATAAACATAAGATTTGATAACCTTTCGGCACAAATCTAGTACCCTTCGGATACAAATCTGGTACCCTTAAGGTACAAATACAAGAATTATCCCCTTGGGCATCTAGAATCCCAAACTGGTAAATACTTAACATCTTAGAGTTCTATTCTTATTCATGCACATTCTTAGATATACTTTTGAACATAACTGCATACTTAGAGACTGAAACATGAATATATTTAAGACTTTACATGAGAGTTACATCTCAACATCTGATGCTCATGAAATCAAAACTTTTAAATACTTCACTTGTTCAACATAAAAGCACATAATTTTGCTCAAGTCTTTGCATGCAAGGTAGAATTCTTTGAACTTAATATAATAGGAGCTTTAACTATTAAGTATATCAATTAAGCTCACATGTGCTTCACATAATGGAAGAACAATTACCATTTAATGGAGAAAACTTGCTACATTTAGAGTGATTAAGAGTAAACTTATATTTAAACAAATTATAGAGATCAAAGGACTTATAAGTTGCTGAAAATAATTTAAAGAATCTGAAAATAAATTTAACACATCTACTTAAAGATATAATTGTAACAAAGTGATTATGAATTCATCCAAAGTCTGAAAATAACTTTAAAATACTCAATTATCTTTATTTAAAAATTTGAATTTAACTTTAAATTTCCCAAATATCATCATTCAAAAATCTGAAAATTTCCTTTAAAGTATCATATCAACATTAGTTAAGAATCTGAAAATTTACTTAAAGAACTCTAAATAAACTGTTTCAAGAATCTGAAAATAATTTTAAAATATACAACTAACATTATTCAAGAATTCAAGAATATGAATTTAACTTTAAAATATATAATTAACCTTAAACAAGAATCCAAGAGTCTGAAAATAACTTTAAAATATATAAGTAACATCAGACAAGAATTCAAGAATCTGAAATTAATTTTAAACTATACCACTAACATTATTCAAGAATCTGAAAATGCTAGATTAAGGTAAATTAAGTCACTTTTGAAGTTGAGAGCTTGTTTTACTTCATTTTATACACATGCAATATTGTCTTGGTGATGATAACCCTAATAAAAATCAAGGATCCAACATGCAGTTAAATAAAATACAAAAATATTGCAGTAGCTCTTTAGATCCCAAAAGAAATATAAGCTATTGAACAAAAATTAACTTTAAATTAGAACTAAGTGAAAAAGTTAAGGAAAAGCATGAAAATCAACATTAAGTATTAAATAATCACAAATATATAACTCTAATAAGTCAAGGATGTTACTTTACTGCAGATACTGAACTTTACATAATAAAAATTGCAAGAAAACACATAAATGCTTTACTCACTGCTTGTTAGGGTGTTTATACTTTTAGATCCTGTAATTTAATAAGTCTTTGTGATTAGAAATCTTGTATAACTTCAGTTAATAAAGATCTATTACTTATGAACAATCTACAACTTAGTTTTTCCTCAGAAAAATTGCCAGAAATCTGTTTAGTCTATCATATAAAAATTCACTGCTGCTTTAGTCCATCATATAAAAATTCACTGCTGCAGGAGACTACTAGATGCCTCCGTCTGTGTAAAAACTAGGCTTCTAGTAGCCTAATCTCGGCTGACTGTTTCTGGGCTAAATTTTCTACAGATTTTGAAACTGAAATGTATTGAAATCTTATGTTTAACAGGATGAAGATGATGAATTTCACACAGAATCAAGAATTCATCATTTTTACTTGTTAATTTATAATTTAGAAATGAGAAATCTCTACTTTACCTTTGATTTCTTTCCCAACAAGTTTTAAGAGCTCAAGTGAGGCTATGTTTTATTTATAGAGGTGAAGTAAGGTCATGTTTGTCCCTTCTTAATTTTAATTTTTCAAATTTTAGTTTATAAGTGTTTTCGATAAATATACAGTTGTTATGCAGTTACAATATTTTAACATGTACTCTGATTAAATAAGTACTTCAACTAAAATAAGGGGGCTGCCAAACACATCCTTAAGAGTTGAGTTAGTGGAATGACACCTGTCCCACTTCCATTATTTTAATAATATTTCTTCCAAATTCTCATGTCTCAACAAGCTTGTTTCGGGTTAACATTCGAGGGTCGAGACTAATTCCAAACTAGTCAAATTTTATATCGTTAGAAAGCTCGTACTATAAGCTTTATAATGGTTACACATGCAAAAGCATCGGATCATCCAAATGTTCGTACGACACTTGCAAACATGGCCACTCGTCCACTATTTTCACACTTAAAGAAATTTGACAATTTACACGTATTTACTATATTTCAACTATACTACTATGGCTCGATTTTTCCAACACACGCGAACCCGAAAACATGGAATCAAGGTATCAATCTCAACGTCTCGCTACAAACTTCGCATAGGTATAACATGCATTGTCCTCGGATCAACTCATACGATGACTACAAAGATTGCTCGATGAAATATCAAGGTTGAAATAAATCAACCTTTTCAAAAATTTCACATTGGTCCCCAATTTACCTAATCATGTTTAATTAAGGCTCCAATGCTTTCCACAAATTTAATTTCTAGCAAAGTAGTCCTCAAAGCTTTTTAACTCATGTAAAGCATTCCCTAGATTTAAAGAAATTTAATAGAAATGTTATACTCATTTCCATTAAACGAGTTTCACTTAGGAAAATAATATTATGCAAATTAACCTCAATTAACATAATTCATGCAACTATCTCCTCCACTTTCTTAAAAAGCATTACCATCTCCTGAAATAGGCAATTTTCAAATAAAATAATAGCATCTAAATTTCTAGATATAAAAATAATGTACGAAATTCCCGGATTGTTACAATTATATTCTAATAACATACCTTTAACGTGAATAAATTTGGATGGAATTTTGTCTTATCAAAATTGAATACATGAAGTAGAAACCAAAAATGCAAGAATGTGAATTTAGTTGAGACAAGAGTTCGACTATTTATCCTTAAGAAGATAATGCCCGCACGGGTGCTATCGGTTATTCGGCATTCTTTTCCCAAGATACAATGATTATGTCCCGCAATAGGAGTACTCCAAATTATGTAGATCAACAAAACTTACTTATGCTTTGAACTCCCTTCATATGAAACTCGACTCAAAATAAATGCAAATTTTATTTCTAAGTGAATATGCATCAACATGATAATGCAAGAATGAAAAATGAATGATTGAATCTTTTCATTAAATTAATTCTAAAATATTTAATAATTTTCCAACATTGTCACATTTTTAAGCGGCTTAATTTTCCATTCACCGACTAACGGTTCCACTTAAATAATTACATAAATTAGTCAAAAAATATTTTATATACAAATTTCCAACAATAACTGTTATTAGAGTTATATATATGCTAAGGAAGGAAAGACTTTATGTGCTCTAGTGTGATATCCTAAAAACTATGCGATACTTGAAATTATTTCCATTCTTGAAAATGGTATTCTTAATAGATTTATAAAAAAATGGTAGTAATAAGAGTTTGGTTCTTGATGTTCAATAATATTTGTTAGAAAAACACAATGATAATGGCTTAAATGGGACAAAGAAAAATAATTGGCTAGTGGAAAATCAGTTGAAAGGAAAATATGATTACAAATATAATCTTTGAGATGACTTGGTGGATGACAATGCATTGAGAATAATTATTAATTATAGAACCAGGTGCTATTGAAGGAGAAGTATTAGAAAGGGTGTCCTTGGAAATAGGTGTATAGTTGGGTGAATTATCAAGCTAAGGACTAGGTGCCATTGAAGGAGAATTATTAGAGGAAGTATCCATAGAAATAGGTGGAGAATTGGTTGGGATAAGTGTATTTTATACACATTTCTATCATAAAATTAGGATTTTAGTTGTTTGTTTAAGAATATTTACTATTTATTTCGTTAGTATTTGTTTATATTTCAGGAATAACCCCAAAGTCGAAAAAATAATGGAATTGAAGCTAAAATCAAGTAATTGAATGATAAAAATGTCAAAGTATGAAAATCAAGAGTTGACGAAGTAAATGAAAGGGCCAATTGGAAAAAAATTGAAGAAGAAATCAGAAGTTTGGGGCTAAATTGCAACAATCTAAAGTTGGAGGACCTGAGATGCAAATAAACCATGAGGACCAACTTAAAGCACTTCAAAAGATAAAAGTTGCACTCTAGTCGGATAACCATGCGATCGCATGGAATTATAACGGCACGATGGTATGGTCTGGACAAAAATGGTCAGACTGTTTTTCGGAAGCCTGCGCGATCGCATGGTTATTTTCTTGCCGACTGTTGGGCTTTTTGTGCCATTTTCAGAATTCTTCTCCTCCAAGTAACCTAAGTTTCGACCTAACCTATAAATACATGACTTGAGGCAGGAAATTAAGGGTTCCAAACTTGTCAAAGGTGATACCGAAGGGCTGTCAAATTCTCAAGGAACCAATTGGCACATGATTGAAGATTCTTCTACAACATGGTGAAAAGGGTGATAAACTTCAATTACTCTTGTTGTGATTTATCTTTTATTATGTTTTTAGGCTAGATTTTTGGTGTTAGAATTGTGATGAAGTTTTGAATTCTTGACTCCATGTTTTAATCTATTATTTATTTTATGCAATTCATGGTTTTGATGCAATTGATTCGTGCTTTGATTATCATATAATTTTCTAGTCAATTGTTATGTGATTGATGTTATGATTTCTTAAGTTCGAAAAATTATGATTTCATTAGACTTGTTTCAATTGCCACAAAGTCCGATAGGAAATAGAAATATACCCCTATTGTGGCGCCCCAAATTCATTTCCAATTTTAATTCATTTATTTATTTTCCTGCCATATTTTGATTTTTCAAATGAATAAAATAGTATTTTATCCACTCGCTCTAAATATAAATTTGAACTTTTATTTTTAAAACATGATTGGACATTATTAAAAATAAGTATTCTTCTCTGAAATATCAGTTGTAATTTAATTTAGAAGAAAACAAAATAAACTAACTATAATATAAAAATATTATAATTAGTAGTTGATATTAAAATATTTTTTTAAAACAATGAACAGAGAGCGGATAGCGGAAGACAGCCGGGAATTTGCTATTTAAAATATTTAATTATTTTGAAATGAAATAAAATTATTTAAAAGTAGTTGGACCTTTTTGGGGTTTCCCTGGTGAGAGACCCATGAACCACGGTCAGGTACCCAGTACACAATCGCCCCGTCATTTGAGAGTTCGCACCAACCTCCAATCCATGCACTGTGTTCGCTCCGCAAGTGCACGGGTCGCATAAGTAATAAAGTAGACGTGAGTCCAAATATTGATCCCAAGAGGATTGGTTTAAATTGTATTTTTGATTATTAACCTTAACCGAAACGAGAAATTTGTTTTAGCTGAGAATTTTAAATTGAAAATTAGACTAAAGATTAAACTAAAAGAAAACAAGAAATTTTGATTTATTAAATGAATGAAAACAAACGCGTTAGAATTATGAATCAATTTTAATTAAATCATCCATATTTTGACCAAATTATTTAAATACAATTTATGGGGTTTTGAATATCTGTGTTCCTAAAATTATTTAAGTCCCATTTCGAGTGATGCATAAAACATTTTCCTAAATACAAAATGACTATATTTCTATGACAATTAAACAATTAGAAAAGCATTAAAGGATCCACGAACACTCTCAAGGATAACAAAAAGCATAGGGGTATATTTCTATCTCCTATCGGACTTTGGGCAATTAAATAACATCTAATGAATTTCTACTCTTTCGAACATAGAAAAAATCAAGAAAATCACGCAAAAGCTAGCCAAACAATTGCACAATAATAAAAGCACTATTTAATTGCATCAAACCCATAAACTGTGTAAATTAAATAATAAGTCAAAACATGGAATCAATAATTAAAACTTCATCATGATCCTAACACAAGAAATCTAGCCTAGAAACACGATTAAAGATAATTCAAAAGAAAAATGAATAGAAGTCACCATGTTCATCTTCTTGATCTTTGTTTTCAATCTTGAATTTGGCCTTCAATGGATCACCCCAGTAGTTGGACAGCGCTTTGGCATCTAATTTCGTATCTCAAGTCATGTATTTATAAGTTGCCTCAAAGTCTAGGTTACTTGGAAGAGAAGAATGCTGAAAATCCCGTCCAAATTGGCTTACAAAAAAGTTCCAACAGAACAAAGAAAGTTACCTTCGTGGGAGATCTTTTTATCACTGCACAATATTCGGTATTTTGATCATATTTTTCTATTCTCTTATCCGATTGAGGTGATTCAAACTGCGTCAGAAATATAACTTAAAGGGATACAATTATTTCTGAAATAGAATTTTCCCAATTCGAAAGTTTACCGCCCCGAAATTATATTTCAAAGTCTGACTAAAAATCTGCCCGAAAATCTTGTGTGATTGAAATCAATTTATGGTAATATTCTTATCACATTTCATTCATTTTTGAATTCTAATTGCATCAAATTGACTCCTAGCAATCTTCAAATATCGTATCATGGTCCGAATCAATCATTGAGTATTTGCAATTTGGTCCTTCTTCATTTGATTTGTATACTTTAGTCCTTGAACTTCTAATTTCTTCCAATTTGGTTCTTTCTTTGACTTTTCTTCCAATTGGCCATTTGATTTACTTCATCAACTCTTAATTTTCAAACTTTAGCTCTTTTATCATTCAAATGACTTGGTTTTGCTCCATTTCCTTTACTTTCTCGACTTTGGGATTATTCCTAAAATATAAAAAAAATAACAACGAAATAAATAGCAAATATTCTTGAACAAACAATTAAAATCCTACTTTTAGGATTGAAATAAGTGTATAAAATACAAATATCAAATTGTCGCACCTAAAATGGAAAACTAAATTAGCTAACGCTCAGCAAGCAACATATGCATGGTCATGCACATGAGTTTTGATTCACTTTCTCACAATTATCTCATTCACAGGCTCCGTGCATTTTCGTTATCTCAGTTTATCCACATTTCCTACTTGGGCCCGAATCCCACTACGTTGTACCGTATGAGCTCAAATATCAACGTGGCCGATAACATGCTCCTTCCAGTGCCTATGGTCCGTCATCGCCCACCGAGACTCAAGATACTGCACCGGGAGTTATATTATATCAATCAGGTCTGGCCTATTATATACGGCTCTCGGTGTGCCGATCCGCAGACCCAAGGTCACCAAGAGACTGTTAACCTATGATTATTCACGTATATATTTTTTTGATTATAACAAACAAGATCTCTAATATTACTAATGGTTTCGATTCTTGAGTTTTATCATATATGGGTCATTTGAATACTCCGAGATCAAAATCATCTCTCAAATATATAAATTAAAACTATGTGATCAAGCACATGAGACGCAAAGAAGATCAAGAAAGAATTGAAGATATTCAAGATCAAGATTCAAGTCGGAAAGCACAACATGAAGATCAAGAATTCAAGCATACAAGATTAGAGTTCAAGTTCAAGAGTTGATTTAACCTATGTAAATGTATAACACTCTCAATCTTTAGCGATGAAATCTAACGAGCTCGAAAATAATTTTTATGCATCAAGAAACTTATTTGAAAATGCGTCACCTGCATAAAATATTTTTATTCAAGTCAATGTTGCTTTTCAAAGGTTATTTGATCTTAAATCATGATTATACTATGTTAAATCACTTTGAAAAATAAGTTAGAAACCTAAAAATCATGCATTTTCATGTTTTTCAAAAGTCAGTTTTCGGTCAACCGAAAGTCAACTTTCGGTCAACCGAAATTCAACTTTCGGCCAACCGAAATTGGGCAACCGAAAGTCCAACGGTTGAAGATGTATAACGGTTATATGCATTTTTTGGTCGACCAAAACTCCAGAATTGGTCAACCGAAAGTTGCTGAATTTGATTTTCTTGATCTATAAATAGCCTTCTCTTTTGCTTTCAATTTAAAAAAAAAAAAAAACCAACTAAGAGGAGATTTTAGAAAAGCTTTCTTATGAAAAATTCATTGTTCTTACTTGATTTATATTTATCTATCTTTATTAGAATACTTTGATTGATCCAACTTTGTTTTAACAAAATTCATCAAAGTTTTTGAAAGGAAGTTTTTGTGAAGATTCTTAATTTTATATTGTATAAACTTCCTCAACATCTTCAAATTATATATTGGAATTGAAGTGTAAGTCTCTCTTTATTCTAAACTTGTTTTAATCTTTTAAAAGAGAGAAATTCCAATTAAGGAACTTTAATTATTTGTGCTACATTTTTCATTATCATTTGATTCATCAAAGTTCCATTGCCTAAACACTTTGAGCTTAAATTATTGTTAATTATTCAAGTGTTGCATCTCTTAGTACTTAATTTGATTCAATATTTTAACAAGAGATTATTTAAAAAACTTTGTTTGATTGCATTGAATTTTTCATTATCATTTGCATCAAAGTTTTTCTCTAACACTCGAGCTTAATTCATTACTATCTATTGAAGTGTTAGCCTAACTCTCTCGGTATTTAATTTGAGTATATCATTTGTCAAGAGAGTTATTTCAATTGTAAATTCAATTCATTATATCTTGTGGTTTCGAGAGCCTTGTGAAAACTCCATTGTTGGTTAAGGGTAGGTGCTCCTTGTTGTAAGTCACTTAAGGGTAGGTGCTCATTGTTGTAAGTCACCTAAGGGTAAGTACCTCTTGTTGTAAGTCACTTAAGGATTTGGTACTCCTTATTGTAAGTTACCAATATAGTGGATTTAACCTTGCTCGTGACGGAGAGCTCGGTAACGGAGGATGTTGATCACGTTGGTTGATTGAACCTCCTTAAATTGTATTTGCATTCTCTTATCCCTTTTACTTACTTACATTGCACTTACTCCATTCTATCAATTTATATTGTGCAACACTATATCTAACTGCTATACTTGCGTTATCAATTAAGTTTACACATTTATAGCACACTACATTGATAGTTAAGTTACTTGTAACACTAAGTATTCGTTCTTGTACCCATTGGTTTTTAAGTTTGAGATTATTTATCGAAAAAGTTTTATATACTAATTCACTCCCTCTTGATTAGTTTATATTGGGCTAACAATTGGTATCAGAGCTTAGGTGCTCATTTTTAAAAGATTTTACAATATTGAGTTAATGGCTAACCATAATCTTGAGGGGCATTCTACAAATCGTCCTCCTTTCTTTGATGGTACACATTATAACTATTGGAAGACTAGAATGATGATTTTTGTTCAATCAATAGATTATAATATTTGGGAAGTCATCGAAGAGGTTCCTCATAAGCTTACTAAAGTTATTAAGGTTCATGGAAAACCGGATGAAAGTATTTCAAAATCTAGAGAGGAATATGATGATGATGATGATAATGATAGGAGAAAATTGACTTTAAATGCTAGAGCCAAAAATATACTTTATTGTGCTTTGGATAAGAATGAATTTAATCATATTTGCATATGTGATTCCGCATTTGATATTTGGCATACATTAAAAATCACACACATGGGTACAAGCAAAGCGAAAGAAACTAAGACAAATCTTTTATTTTAAGATTTTGAAAATTTCTTTATGAAGCAAGATGAGCCCATTACTTGCATGATTACTCGTTTTACCGATATTGTCAATGGTCTTAAAGGTTTTGATCATAAATGACGCGATCCTAGTCGGGGAATCTCGACGAACAACTCGGAATAACGACAATTAAACCTAGGAAAGATCTAAAACAGATTTGACGCGAAAATAACAAGAACACGAAGAAAATAACGGAAATTAAAAGATAGATTTGACTGTAAAACCTTGACCCGAAAATCACGACGGAATTAATGACGATGCGGATTGAAGAACCAAGATTGGTGAACGCCACAAGGGTTGTCAATTACTTGATAAGTTCGTTGGGTGAACGCTACAAAGATTGGATCTTTGATAAGTTCAAGAAAAAGGGAATAACTCAACCTCTCAATTTTGGAGAATCCTCTCTCAATTTAATTCATAAACTCAAACTTGTCTTTTTTTTTTTTTACAATCATGGAAAAGAATATATATAAGCAAAATAACCTAGTTGCTAATTTACTCAAAATATAATTCTAATTAAACTAGAATACTAAAATAGGCAAACAATTAATTAAAAAAGGAAAAATAATCAAAAATCCCCGAAAATCTGGAAAACCTCAATTACGACCGTGATGAACACTTTTACGGCCGTAAATGACTTTCTGCTTAAGACTTACGGCCGTGACCATATTTCTTACGGCCGTAACTATGAAATTCTGCAATTCTTCATCTAAACCCGAGTCGGAGTTACCGCCGTGATAATAGCTTTTACGGCCGTGATTATAAGAGTTACGGCCGTAACAGATCTTCGTTACGGCCGTAATGACCTTTCTGCCCAAATAACTTCGATCACTTGATTTGGCTTGATCCATCCCTCTTCTCGGTTCGACCCCAACATGGAACTTGCTCCGTTTTGTACGTAGATCATTGTCATATTGCCGATGTCTTGACTTCGCCCTTCGATGCCTGGTCCGAATCATATCAATAAATTTACTAACGGTGAACTTGTGAGTAAAATTCTTAGATCTCTTTCTCAAGATTGGAATTCATTGAGGATCTTGATCGAAAACACAATAGAAGTCAACACACATCCATTGGAGGAGCTTTATGGAACATTGATGACTTTTGAGCTCAACAATCCCGAAACAAAGGCGAGGACAAGAAAAGGAAAAGAAGAGGCCAAGCGTGAAATTGCTCTTAAATCATCACATGGTAAATGCTCATCAAACTCAAACATAAGTGATGAGGAACTTGATGATCTTTCTATCCTTATCAAGAAGTGGAGAGGCGTTCGCAACAATCATTAAATCCAAAAGAGAGACGAAAAATATGAAAAGATTGTTTACTATAATTGTGACAAACCCGGTCACAAAAGTACCGAGTGTCAAACCAAGAATAGATTCTTCAAAAAGAAAACTCTACAAGCCACTTGGGATGAAAGTGACGATGAGCAAGATGAAGATGAGAGTTAAGAAGAAGTGGCCAACATGTGCTTCATGACTATTGAGGATGAGGTCAATTTCTTTGATACCTCTTGGGCTTTGAATGATCAATGATTTAAAGATCTATTAATCAACATATTTGATAAAAAACCTCTTGCGCTTCATAAAAATTTCTTAATTGAAAAGACGTATAAGTATGAATATGAAACATGGTGCTAATATGTGTTTTATGCATAATTTTATGTTACATACATGATTTAACTGAAATCACATGTAAATTTCAATATTTCCAAATTTCAGTCGACCGAAACTATTTCTGCCGAACGAAGTGTCATTTCGATCGAAAAAGTGTTCAACCGAAAGATATTTCGGTCGAACGACTGTACGATCGAAACCAGTGTTTCGATCGACCATTAGTCAGCCGAACGTGACTACAGCGACCTATTTTTCACGCCTGCAGAGTTTCGATCGACCAATATACTTTTGGTTGACCAAAAGTGGCTGGACTTGGTTATTTGTTTTTAATTTCGATTTTTTCATACTCAATCCCTAAATAACTTAATATCTTCTCCTCTTCATAAAACTCTTGAACTACATTACTTTTGATCACTTATTTTTGGATTTGATTAAAAGAGTGATATGATTGTTGACCAAAATTGTTTTGATACTTTTAAACTTTTAAACTCATCCACACATGATCCACCTATTCAATGAGTTGAAAATACTTTGATACTTTGACAATATGCATTGTTATACCCTTTAACTCATTGCTACAAATATTTTACTAAGGGGGAATGCTTTACTAAAGGGGAATATGATTACAATCAAGATATTCTACTTGTTCCCCATTATTATGCTTATCACACCTATACTCATGATTAAGGGATAAATGTCACATTTTTGCTTATGCCAAAAGGGGAAAAATATGGTGATGATTTGTTTTAGATTGACTTTGGATAAACTATATGAATACAAATGATCATGTTATATGTTAGATTATGCCTCATTGGTTTGTATAAGATATGGGGAATATATGTTAAAATTGAACTTATCAATTATTCTCATTTTCCTATACTTTGATTATACGCTTCAATTAAAGTTGCTGAATTTGATTTTCTTGATCTATAAATAGCCTTCTCTTTTGCTTTCAATTTAAAAAAAAAAAAAAAAACTAAGAGAAGATTTTAGAAAAGCTTTCTTATGAAAAATTCATTATTCTTACTTGATTTATTTTTATCTATCTTTATTAGAATACTTTAATTGATCCAACTTTGTTTTATCAAAATTTATCAAAGTTTTTGAAAGAAAGTTTTTGTGAAGATTCTTAGTTTTACATTGTATAAACTTTCTCAACATCTTCACATTATATATTGGAATTGAAGTGTAAGTATCTATTTGTTCTAAACTTGTTTTAATCTTTTAAAAGAGAGAAATTCCAATTAAGGAACATTGATTATTTGTACTACATTTTTTATTATCATTTGATTCATCAAAGTTCCATTGCCTAAACACTTTGAGCTTAACTTATTGTTAATTATTCAAGTATGGCATCTCTTAGTACTTAATTTGATTCAATATTTTAACAAGAGATTATTTGAAAAACTTTGTTTGATTGCATTGAACTTTTCATTATCATTTGCATCAAAGTTTTTCTCTAACACTCGAACTCAATTCATTACTATCTATTAAAGTGTTAGCCTAACTCTCTTGGTACTTAATTTGAGTATATCATTTGTCAAGAGAGTTATTTCAATTATAAATTCAATTCATTATATCTTGTGGTTTCGAGAGCCTTGTAAAACTCAATTGTTGGTCAAGGGTAGGTGCTCCTTGTTGTAAGTCACCTAAGGATAGATGCTCCTTGTTGTAAGCCACTTAAGGGTAGGTGCTCCTTGTTGTAAGTCGTCTAAGGGTAAATGCCCCTTGTTGTAAGTCACTTAAGGATTTTGTACTCCTTGTTGTAAGTTATCAATATAGTGGATTTGGCCTTACTTGTGACGGGGAGCTCGATAACGGAGGACGTAGATCACATTGGTTGGTTGAACCTCCTTAAATCGCGTTTGCATTCTCTTATCCCTTTTACTTACCTATATTGCACTTACTCTATTCTATCAATTTATATTGTGCAACACTATATCTAAGTGTTATACTTGTTTTATCAACTAAGTTTACACATTTATAGCACACTACATTGATAGTTAAATTACTTGCAACACTAAGTGCTCATACTTGTACCTATTGGTTTTTAAGTTTGAGATTATTTATCGAAAAAGTTTTATAAACACCGCCCTTATACCGACGCCGGACCGCCAATACCCCATCATCGACTACCCTTAATGACCGTCGGGAGTCTCAAGCGAGTGTATATATCTGGACGCGAAGTAAAGTATGGTACACTTGTAGGGCGATTCTACTATATCCACATCATTCTCTTTCCATATATCTCCATATATTCTTTATCTCCTTCTTTATCATTTATGAAGGACTTCTTCTAACTCCACACAATGCACATGTCAATGCTCATGAATGCCAACATATATTTTATCCGCCAATTGTACATCATAATCACGTAATATGACATTCCAATGAATTCATGTGCATTAATAACATGCCATATCATCAATTCATGTCTCGCATGCTTTCACCACATACAATTGCCACATCATATTTCACGAATATTGCACAAATAATATACCTCACAGTCACGTATGAGCACATAATAATATTAATGCTATGTTTAGCATTGTAGTTGAAATGTTACTTACCTCACTCCTTAAGTATTCTAGAGTTCACGACTTTATTCCTCAATATTTGGTACAACTAATCTGCTTGGAGTCAAATCACTCCTTGCCTATCATATATATAAACTATAATTTAGTCACGTGATATTATAGTTGAAATTACACCCACCCCTACTTTATAAGAACCAAATTCATAAATAAGATCAAACTTGTTTTATTTCAAATTTCAGGTGCTAATTAAACATTTTAATTTTAATAATATTAATAATAATACAATTAAAATCAAATCATCATATTCATCTACATACATATCAACCCTAGTTCTCCACACATCCTCTCTCATTTTTTCTCCCTCTCAGCCCCACCGTCACTCTGGTGAGAACTCACCCCCATTGCCAAGATGATGGTGCGCAGGAGGTGGTGCCTATGAACGACGCTCGTGCGAAACCACTCCACCCCCATCGAAAGAACGCTCGCAGGAGGTGGCGCTTATGAACAACGCTCGTGCGATGGTCGATCTTCATTGCAGGTTGTGCTGTCACCACGATTTTGAGATCCACCTGGTCGACGAACGATGCTTGTGCAACCGCTCGTTGTGGCGCCTGCCTGTGGGAACAACTGCTCACAGTTCATAGTTGGGAAACTCTACGGCACCTATGCCTATGCGCCGCTGCATCGTGGTGTTGTGATTTTTTCTTTTATTATCGTTGTGGTTGTGATTATGATTATATTGTGGTTGTTGGGGGTGTCGTTGTGATGGTGATGGTAGCGGTGGTGGTTGTGGTAGCCTTCGACGGAGGAGGTGGAGTGGTGGCGGTGGCCTCCGATGGCGACAGTAGGGTGGTGTTGGTGGCAGAAAGAGATTAGCTTGGAAAGGAGTGGGTTAGGTTAGGTTAGGGTGGGAAGGGGTGGGGTGGGATGAGGTGGGGTGGGGTGTTTAAAGATTTGTGACCTAATAACTTGATAAATTGCGACCTTAAAATATCCCAAATTCTATGGGTGGGGTGGATGGGGGTGTTTAAAGATTTGTGACCTAATAATTGTATAAAATATCCCAAATTCTATTAATTTGACATTTGTAGCCTATTGATTTTATAATATGTGACTTAAAAAATTTATAACGTGACCTAAACATAAGTCTAATTTGTGACATGATATTTTGATAATTTATAATCCTGAAATTATTTGTGACCTAAAAAATTTGTTTTTGTGACTTGAAGTATAATGTTTGTTTTTTGTTACTTGAAATATATTGTGACCTTCATATATATATATATATATAATTAATAAAACATTTTAATTATTTAATTTAATTATAACTTGATTTTTGAAATTATACATGTTTAATCTTATTTTTGAAATATGTATTTTCAAATACCTTATTTATGTATTGTTCCCAATATTATATTATATTTTAACTACAAAATATAAATTAGGGCCCAACAAAATTAAAGTGGACAATTTCCCTACAAAATATTTAACTAAAATAATTATTGGGATCACCATAATTTAAAGGGTTTGATTTACTTTATTGTACCTCATACGAAATTAATTTAATTTCACTATTTAAAATAATAATCATATTCATAATAATATAAACTTTATTATAATAATAATTAAATAATTAAAAATAAATAAATAAAACTTACCATGAGGGGGGGGGGGGGGGACCCCACCTCACTAATTCAATTGGGGGGGTCGACCCACCCCAAATAAAAAGGGGGTCGACCCCCTCCTTTCGCACTCTTCATCTCTTTGTTTTTTTTTTCTTTTTATACTGAAGAATGGCTTATATATAGTTTTTTATAAAGGACCAATGTGCAATTAAATAAATTATTTCATTTTCTCTTTTAGTCCCATAAAAAGTTAAACTTATATTTTAGTCCCAAAAATTTTTAAAAACTACTAAAATGGCTCTAAAAAATTATAGGGTCATATGAAGTCGAAATAGAAAATTCTTGGAGCCAATATGAAGTTCTCAATGAATACATTACAATGATATTTTTAGATCATAAAATCGATAACCGAGGTAAAAGTTATTGTTCGTCAAAGTTAGTCACTTAAAACTATTTTATTTCGATGTCTTTTCAAATGGTTGCTTTCGTCTTAATTTTCGGCACTCTTATTATAATCAAAATTTAACTTTTAACATATTATCCTAAAATACCCACGATCTAGTTTCCCGTATCCTTGCCGAAATGTAATATGGTCAACTATAGCAGAAGTTGCGGCTTGTCAAAATAGGATGTTTAAAACTAAACTTTCGAATGCCAACCTTCTTTATTAAAGTTTTGGAGACACGTACGTCGACTGAATACGTGTCTACAATATGTCATTTTGAAGGTGATTATTGTCCAATTTTACTTATTTTAAAGAAATAAATAAATGAAAATATATAATTTTGGGATATAAATTTTGTCATTTAGAGTGAAACTTATAAAAGATTCAATTTTATTTCTTTAACTCTAAATTGATTTTATTTGCTAATAATTTCATTTATTTAATTGCAGGTACAGTTTCGACAATTTCAACTAAAATTTAATTGACCTGAAAAGGCCCAAAATGGATAAAAACCCAGCCCAAAAAAATTGCATTAGGTCTGTCTTCTCTCTTCCCAGCCGGAACCATCAACCACTCACACCAGCTCTATCACTGAGACGGCAGCCACCTTCATTCCCTCCAAAACTTCACCTTCCTTCCCCAATCCATTATCTGTCTCTATCTTTGTCTCTATAGCAAACCAGCCACTTCACCTCTCCCTCACGTCTCTCTCCTCTTCCAGCCTAAAACCAGTCCACTTCCATATTTCACAGCCGCATCTCCTTCACCCACTTCATTCGGCCTCTACCTCCATCAATAACCTTCAGCTGCAGCTTGCCCCATCCTCTGTCTTCCTTCATCTCCCTCAGCAGCCTCGCCAGCAGCAACCTTGCCAGCACCAGCCTCTGTTTTGATTATTCATTCTAGTTTGACTTATTGCATTTTGTTTAGATTCTCAATTATTTTGATTGTTAGTCCACATACATTTAGATTATTGATGCTAGTTTGATTTTAGATATATTTTAGTTAGTGAAATTTTATTTCCGAATTTGAATTTTGTTCGAGTAATGGTTAAGTGTTTACTTGATTTTTATTTCATTAATTTAATTATGTTCGGCTAAGTTTTATTTGAGGGGAGTTATTCTTAGCTTCAATGGATATGTTTTAATTCGTTATGGATGAATTCTTGTGATTGATAATAATTAACGAGTGTTTTAAAGTTTCAAATTATTTTACTTGGATTAATGTCACTGATGTGTTATGTATTGAATATGCACACAACATGCTCGACAGAATGCTGTAGAATAAATTGATTAATTTTCTTACTAATATGTTTAAATTTTATCGATCTCAAGAAATTCACATCAATCTTATTTGAGAAACCCAATTGATAGCGAAAGAATAACTCCACTCAAATTTCTCTTTCATTGCAATTTAATTATATTCCCTTCAAATTCGTTTTAACACAATTGAAATCACAGTTTAAGTTTCGAATTTAGCAAATATTACGATACCAATAAAATCCCTAGGAAGAATGACCCTGGATTATTGCTAGGCTATAACTTGACCCCTTTATACTTGGAGGGTAGATTTAACATCGAGTCAGAAGGTCATTCAATGCTCTACATGATAGTATTCTGGAATAGTCAAAACTGATAACAAAACTAAGAATTAACGTGTCCCGAAACTATACACGTAACTCGTCGTTAATAAATATTATTTAAATAATATAAAATAAATATATATGTGCACGTCACACCTATATGTGAATTATTATTATATAACTTTTAATTATTACTATTTTGACCAATAAATTTACGAATTAACTTTGGTCTATTATTTTTTAACGTTGGGACGAATTCTTAGTTCCACTTTGAAGTATATTCCGTACACTTCAATCCATATTTTCTCAATTATGGAATTGATAGTGAATTTATTAAATCGATAAAATTACTTAAAGTAATATTTAATATTCTTATTTATTTTTCATTTATATTATGTCAACTAAATTAAATTCTTATTTAATGTTGAATGGACCCATTTAAATAAGTCAAATAAATTAAAATTTATATTTGACTTTCAAGTGGGTTCCTTTAAATATGAATAATTTAATATAATAATAAGACGGATTTTGGGTCGTTACACCTATGCTTTGTGTTTTCTGTTATAGTATTCACAAATCTTTTAATGTTTTCTTACACATTCGGATTCAACATAAAAATATAGTTGGGTCGTGCGTATAAATAGGTGTTAATACTGTCCGAAAAGGAATTTTAACTACATTTGGAATATGGAAATTAAAAATCCGTGAATTGTATTTAAATAATTTGGTTAAAATATGGATGATAGAGTTAAAATGGATTTAAGATTCTAATGCACCTGTTTTCATAAGTTTAAATCAAATTTTTATTGTTTATTTAGTTTAATTTTTAATCTATTTTTCAAAATAAAATCATCAAATTCAAAGCTTTCTTTAGTTTCGGTTAAGGAGTAGTAGTCTAAAATACAATTTATAACAATCCATGTGGGAACGACATTCGGATTCAATTCCATTTTATTACTTGTTTGATACCGTACACTTGCGGTATGCAAATCATGCAATAAGTTGTGCCATCAAATGGAGAACAATTGGAATAATCAATTAGATTATGAGGGATAGAATCACTAGAAGAGATATTGGCGGGAACAATCGGTGTTATAGTGTAGTTAAAAGTTCCATCATCATTAGTTGGAGTAATAGTAATTGGGTTTTTTAATGATGGAGATGGAAGATCGCGATATGGAAAAATTGACTCATGAAATATAACATCACAAGAAACACAGATTTAATGAGTTTTAAAATCATATGCGTGATATCCCTTTTGATTGTATGGATAACCAACAAATATACTGGGTTTGGCTCGCTCATCATACTTGTGTTGAATATTTATATTTTTAGCAAAATATAAATATCTGAAAACTCGAAGAGAGGATTAAGAAGGAACAAGTCCAAGTAAAACTTAAGAAAAATGGCAGCAAGAATCCATTCACCGCAAAACGAAAAAGGCAAATTTGCTTGAAATCGTAGAGCTCTAGCAACATCAAGGAGATGTCGATGCTTATGTTCTACAACACCATTTTGTTGGTGGGGGGGGGGGTGGTCACAACTCAACTACGTTGGTGAATAATACCATTTTCATGAAACCAAGTTTGAATTTGTTAAAAAGAAATTCAGTATCATTGTCTGAACGAATTGTTTGAAGTTGAGGAAGAAAAATCTTCCCAATACCAAAGTTGATATGAGAAATTGTTGTGTTGAATTGACGATTGAATTAATTGAAAAAAAAATTGAATTAACATGTTGAAAGTTTCAGATTTATGTTTCATTAAATAAATCCAAGTACACCTTGAATAATCATCGACAATAGTTAAAAAGAAACTTGATCCATTTTTGGACGGAATAGAAAAAGGACCCCAATGTCAACATGAATTAATTCAAATGAGAAGAACAAGATGATCTTTAAGGGGGGGAAAAAAGACGTGGCTATTTAGCATGTGGACATACCTCACAAATAAAATCTTTATTCGCAATAATATTTGGAAAATTCTTAATAATGAAATCAAAACGAGACCTAGATGGATGACCAAGGCGAGAATTCCATAGGTAACATTTATTACAATGCTTGAATGAAAATTAGAATTAAAAACTAAATCTGCATCTAGGTAAAAAAAGACCATTTCGAGCACTACCTCGACCAATCTTCTTTTTTCGTTGCTCGGTCCTGAAAAATAAATTCAGAAGATAACATCACAATTTGTTGAATTTGTTAATTTTGAAATAGATAACAAATTGAATTTGAAAGGTGGAATTTGAAAAACATTAGTGAGAATAAATTATGATGAACAAAAAACTGTGTCTATATGTGTCACAGGCACATGAGAACCATCAGGCAATTGAACTGCCATACTTTTATGAACAGTAGAATATGAAGAAAAAATGAAAGAGATGTACATATATGATTAGAAGCACCCAAATCAATTATCCAACAAGAGGACAAACAAGAGAGAATTATACATGCCAAATGGACTGATGATGCACCATATTTCTCTTTGGATAAAAGTGCAAAAAGCTTGTTGTATTGTTCAGGTGTTAGTTGAATAATAGCGGTAGGGGATGGAGGTGGCTCTGATTTCTTCACCTACTTATCTAGAAAGCCATGAATTTGGTAGCATGTGGTAAGAGTATGACCATATTTGTTACAATGTTCACAAAAAGGACGTTGACGCTTTCCTGATGGCCGAGAAGGTGGTTTAAATACATGAAGCGACGTCGAATCAATGGTAGGAGTTGTTCGAATATTAATCTCTTATTGTTTTTCATCTTAACTTACCAAATTGTGGATACGCAGAATAGAAGGGAACGACTCCAACAAGAGAATTTGACTGCAAATTGCTAAAAAATGATCATGGGATCCTTGAAGAAACTCCATGGTACGATCTTGATTTTGCTAATCAGTAATGCTTTTAGTGTTACCACAGATACATGGAGAGAGGCACTCAATGGAACTAAGTTCGTCCCATAGGGATTTAAGTTGTGTGAAATATAGTGAAACAAACATACATTCCTGTTTAAGGGAAGAGATTAATTGTTTCAATTGATATATCTTAGGACCATTTGATTGAGAAAAAGGATCCTTAAGGTCTATCCAAATTTGTGCTGCAGTTTCAACATACAAGATACTTGGATGGATATCAAGTGAGACTGAATTAAGAATCCAAATTCCAATCAAATCATTACATCGTTCTTAGTTGGAAATTATCATCTTTCTCCTTGGAATTGGAAGTGATCCATTGTCATGCACGATTCTAAGGGCCATAATTGTCTCATGTCACCAGAGATGTGACAAGAATAGTGGAAGGATTATCTAAGTGATGAATGACATAAGGATCTGTTTTGATAGGTGTTGATGACTATCGAGATAAAGATGGTGATTTGATGTTGATCGTAGAATTTGCATTAGACATGGTGAAGAAATAAGAAATAAATTTTATAGCTCTGATACCACGTGAAAAGGACAAGCAAGATAGGAGAAGAAGTAATGATTTTGAAATTGTATATTCATTCAATGACCGTAATAAGGACCATCATATACTCCCCGCGGTGCTCACCTAGAGGTGTCAATACGGGTGGTCCGGGCCAAGTCGGCCCGCCAATATAAAAACCCGGTAACGGCCCGCTTGAAAAAAAGTCCGCCCGCTGCGGGTTACGAGCCGGTTTCGGGTCAGCCAAAAAATTTCGAACTACAACCCAGGCCCGCCGCTGACGCATCTGGGTCGAGCCCATGCAGGTCACGGTTCGTTCTGATTTGGTCCGTATGAATAAAATTATAGACTTTTTCATATTTATAGCAATTTTTTTGTCAAGTTTCTAAATACAAAATGATTAAAATGATAAATTCATATTTATACCATAAAATATTTACTTAGAATTTTTAAAGTTATATTTTATGTTATATGAATTACTTCTAAATTTGCAAATTTAAATAAAACATAAACAAATAACAATTAAATACTAAATGTATTTCTAATTACTATTATCAAAGAACATTACGCTTTTTAGCTATTAGGGAGAAAAAATATATATGATTTTGCTTTAAAAGTTGTATTAGAGTGTGTAGAAGAAGAGAGATTTTCAATACTACCATAATTAATAAAAATATTTTTTTATGGGCCAGAGGGTTAATTGCGGCTCGCGAAGGTTTAACTTGCGAAGCCTGTGGTTCACAATTTCTTGACCCGTGAATCGCCCCCAGGGTTACGGGTCGCCCGCGATCCCGGATCGATCCGGGCCGATTTTCGTAGGTCTGGACGACCTGTCCGTCTTGACACCTCTATACTCACCGCGGGGATGACCCCCCACTCACATGAGGTGTGGGATCCAATAGCAGGTCCCACAGTAGGTTCACCCCCAAGTGAGTGTGAGGTCATTCTCACGGGGAGAGTAACATAATTCTCGTAATAATATATAGGCAGATTATAAGGAAGATTTGAATTTTAAATATACACAAAAATAGGAACTAATTAACCAACATAGTTATCAAAAACTAAAAATTGTTACAAAATTAAAAGGCCTAAAATGTAGGAGTTGTCATGGTTCGTGATTCTTGAGACAATTATTTGTTGACATTGCTGGCCATCTATCTCCATTATTTAAACCTCTGTGGCTAGGAGTTCCTGGCTTCCCGATATGCCCAAATCACTAGATAGCTTTTTACACAACTGCATAAAGTTCTGTTTAAGAAAATGTAGGAAATATTACGCCATTAAAAGGAGAACTACTTGAGGTATACCTGTCTGTATACTGTAGGATCACCGCACGATTTTCGCAACTCAACTACGTACAAGGATGGGCTTATCTCAAAAACCTGCCAGAAATGGGAAAATTAGGAGCATTTGGCAAACTTTTTTTTAACATGTTTTTAAAAATATAATTTTTCAAATTACTTTTTAACCATACACAATTTCTCTCTCTACTTTTCAATCATATATTTTACCTCGAAAACCAAAAAAAAAAAATTGTTTTTAAATACAGAACTTTTAACAAACATATATCTCTTAAGATATGTACTTACTTCTGCAGCTATTGAGAAACTGCCAAGGCCTTTCTGCTTTCGTATTACTTTCAACTGTAGAAATCAACAGAAACCTAAAATTTAGTGAATTTTCACCTAAATCTTGTAGAAAATTGACATCATTGATAAAATGCCAGAACCTTTCCGTTTTTCTTCTGGACTTGATATCCCATCTGGAGTAGTGTATTTTCTATACTCTCAAGCAATGCTTTTGGGGAATGATTTGATGTAAATCTAATTTTTCTCTCAAAAACATTCTGAAGGAAAATAAATTGGTCATTACATTTTCCCGGATTTTTGATTTGTTACTCATCTTGGACAACATATAAATTGTCCACTACTAATAATGGGCTGCCAAGTGTCCATTATTTTTTACATTGGACACCTGGTAGCCCACCACGGGTAGTGGGCTGTTTCTCAAGTGACAATAAATTGTGTGAAGCTGCGAAATCTTTATTGTGTAAAACATCCTTACCTCTTTTTCAAAGAAGCCTGAAAGATCTAGGCACGAGGACATTCCGATAAGCTGAAAGGCATTGATGAGGGTGGGTGATTCTGATGGCTGTAGAGTGTGTTGGGCAACTGATCTGTTAAAGGAAAAGGCTGAAATTTCATTATTGGACCGGTATTGAGCCTATTTTTCAGTTCAGTCTTTTGGAGCCCATGTTACACAACTTTAAACTGAGGCCCAAGTCCGGATCCATTACACTTCAGCCGGACCATTACACTTCAGCCGGACCTTTTAATAACCCGGTCTGGCCTCATCTCAGCCATTGGATATGTTGGATACATCTCAGCCGTCCATGTGTGATAAAAGGAGAGGAGACGCTCTGATTGCATTATTCTGATTCCAGACTCTTCCTCTCATTCAAACCCTAACACACACACTCTCTCTCTCTCTCTCTCTCTCTCTCTCTCTCTCTCTCTCTCTCTCTCTCTCTCTCTGTAGGCGATTTTTCATCGCCTCATCCGATCTTTGATATTTCTTCATACTTCTTCCAGAAATTCTTAGATATTGTTTGTATATTCTTAGTGATAGTGGTTGATACTGATTTTGTGATAATCAGTATACATTTTATGAGTTTTTGGCAGAGTTTTCTGCAACTCAGTTGGTCTTTGTGGTTCTTTGTACGAGTTCTTTGATTTCTGGAAGTTTTATGTATATTTCTGGGTTTTGGATTTGTTTCTGTAATTTTTACGGTTTCTGAATAAAGTGTTTTGATTCTTTGTGGTTAACACTTGTTCTTGTTCTTTGTGGTTTGATTCTGAGCCTTAAATCCTTACAGTGGTATCAGAGCCTTAGGGTTCTTTGAAAAACCGGTGGATTTGACTCAGATCTGGTAGATCCAGATTTTTATTTTTTGGATTTAGGGTTTTTGGAAACGGATCTTATTTCTTCAAACGTCTTTAGGGTTTTTTGAACTGTTTAAACTTTTAAGAATTTTTTTTTTCTTAAGTCGTTTTTACAAACCCTAACAGAATATCACTTTTGATTTCTGAAAATTTTGTTTAAAATCTTTCAGATTCAATTTTTTTTTTAAAATGATTTTTATGTAAAATCTTTTTAAAACTTTGTGGATTCTGTTCTTATTGAAACCTATTTTAAATTAGGGTTTTTGAAATTTTGTGTATCTGAATCTTATTTCTGAGTCTACATTTCTGAGGATCTTGAGACACGGAATATTTTCTATAAAATATTCTGGTCACATATAGATCCTACATTGTTTCTTTGTGGTTGATCCTTCGTGGTGGATAACTGATATTAGTACTTTGTGGCCCTGGACTTCTGGGATTCTGATTCTTAGTGGAAGCTGCTATAGCTTAATAAAAATCTACAATCAGGTGATATCATTCGATTATTACAATCTTATACTGTAAATTTGATTTCTTCAAATTTCCTGTTCTCTCCCAAATCTCTCTGTTGAAGCCTATAACTAGGACCCCTAGCTTACCTTTGTTCAGGATTTCATTGAGAATCCGGGAATCTGAGGGAGTGTGGGAATATCCAGTATAGGTTGAGGGATATACTGGAAGAACAACTTTTATCAGTATACTGTTCTGTGTGATTTCTTGATTGAGTAATTAAATTGTTGAATTGTGATCACCTTGATTACTTTGTTTACTGAATACTGTGTTCTGAACATTAGTGAACTTTTTGAATATAAATTCTTGACTTTGTGTTATTGTCTTACTTTGTGATTGTGATCTGCATTATTCTTTTCTGCCTGATTACTTTTTCTTTGAACTACTAAAGCTCAATAACTTGAAATATTTTCAAAATCTTGGTCATTATTTCAATGGCTACTGTTAAGGTAGATGTTGAAATATGGAATGGCAAAGGGGATTTCAACCTTTGGAGCCAAAAAATGCGAGCTTTATACTTCAAATGAAATGTGCTAAGGCTATTGATAAATCCTGACCCCTTGATACCCCTCAGGACAAACAACTTGAAATGGATGAAACTGCATGGAGCACTCTATTTTTACACTTATCTGATAATGTCATTAGATAAGTAGGCAAGACTAAAACTACAACAGAATTGTGGAATAGGTTGGAATAACTTTATGATACTGTGTCCTTGCCTGATAAGTGTTTTCTCTGGAAACAATATTTCTCTTTTAAATTTGATCCATCTAAGGATGTAGAAGAGAACATGAGTAGGTTTACTAAGATCACACAAAGTCTGTTAAACTGTGATGAAAAACTTACTGATGAACAAAAAGTTGTTTGTTTACTGAATGCTATGGGGGATAAGTTTAAAGATCTGAGGAATGCTTTAGAGTATGGGGGGCAGAAGTTGACCACCGAAATTGTCCATACATCCCTTAAGAATAAAGAGTTAGAGTTTAAAAATAATCCTAAGAAAGCTTATAATGTGGTAGGTACCTCTAGGAAGAAGAACTCTCCTAGGCTGAATAAGGCTGGAACAAATTTCAATAAAAATTGGAATACTTCTAGCAATAATAGGGACTGGAATAACAAGCCTGTAAAAGGAAACTTTCAAAATAAGAGCAACTTCAATAGGCCTAGAGACAGTAACTTTAGAAGCCAGTCTGGTTTCAGAAATCAAGATAATAATGCTAAAAATTATAATAATTTCAGAAACCAGAACAATTTTAGAACACAGGATAATAATGCTGGTACTGCAAATATAGATAAACCACCTAGAATTTACTTTTATTGTGGCCAACCTGGACATCATATTAAATACTGTTTCAAAAGGAAAAATGAACAGGAAATCAGTAATCAGACTGAGGCTACAGTACAAGATAATAATAATAATGGGGTGGTTTATGTCACTACTGAGTCAGATAATAAGAATGAATGGATTTTAGATTCTGGCTGCACCCTTCACATGTGTTCTGAAAAGGATATGTTTGTTAATTTTAGTAATAATTGCTTTGGTTCTGTAAAACTTGGCAATAATATTTCTTGTGATGTAAAAGGTATTGGAAATGTTTTGTTACAACTTGATAATAACAAAACTCTTACCTTAAATAAAACCAGATATGTTCCTGATTTGAAAAGGAACTTGATTTCACTTGGTGTTTTAGATTCTGAATCTTTTGAGATTAGAATGCAAAATGGTTTTTTGAGTATTTTCAAAAATAAATGCTTGATTATGAGTACTCCCAAAATTAATGGGATCTATATGTTGAATGTCTTGCCTGTTTATGCTAAGTCTTTTAATGTTGTGTCTGACTTGAATAAAACTGAGTTATGGCATAAAATATTAGGACACATGTCAAAAAGGACTTAAGTTACTTGAAACCAAAGGTGTATTTGGTAATGATGTGTTGCATAAACTTGACTTCTGTGAAAAATGTGTGTTAGGAAAACAGAAAAAAGTTCATTTGGTAAATGTATTCATAAATCTACTAATGTGCTTGAATATTTGCATGCTGATTTGTGGGGTCCTGCTCCTGTGGGTTCAGTTTCAGGTTTCAGATATTTTCTTCTTATAATAGATGACTTTTCTAGGAAAACCTGGGTGCACTTGTTAAAAACTAAGGATGCCACTGTGTCTGTTTTCAAAAACTGGATTACCTTAGTTCAAAATTTGAAAGGAAAAAGAGTCAAAACTATTAGGACTGATAATGGTTTAGAATTTTGTAACCAAGAGTTTGATTCTTTTTGTAGCACCTTAGGTATTCTTAGGCATAGGACTGTTGCCTACAGTCCACAACAAAATGGGGTTGCTGAAAGAATGAATATGACACTCCTTGAAAGAACTAAGTGTCTCTGACTTGATTCCAATTTACCAAAAAAATTTTGGGGTGAAGCAGTCAAAACTGCATCTTATTTGATAAATCTTTCTCCCTGTAGTGCTATTGATTTCAAGATTCCAGATCAAATCTGGAATAATTATCTTCCTGACTTTTCAAAATTAAAAGTTTTTGGTTGTGCTGCCTACTCACACCATTCTGAATCTAAACTTGACTCCAGGTCTTTAAAATGTATTTTTCTTGGGTATGGAGAAGGAGTCGAGGGCTATAGGTTATGGGTCAGGGAACAGGGAGGTTACAGGGTCATTTTGAGTAGGTCTATGGTCTTTAATGAAAATGATTTTCCATGCAAAAATGAAAAATTGATTGATCCTGTTAAAGAAAAAGATTTTATAACTTCTGAGCTGAGTGCATACCATTTAGGTGATGAAAATGGCCTGCCCAATACTCAGTTTCAGGTGGAGCAACCCCCATAGTCTCCAAATGTCATTATTGAACCTGAACATGAACCCGCAGACACTGAAACACAACCTGTTGATATCCCTAAAGTTGAAACCAACTTAGAAAATTATCAATTGGCTAGGGATAAACCTAGAAGAGAGATCAGACCTCCTCCTAGGTTTGAGGATCCTGATTTTGTGTCTGCTTTTACATATTCTAATCCTATTTTACTTGAATCTCAATCCTTTGAAGAAGTTGTGTCTTCTAAGGATTCCAAACTTTGGCTTGCAGCTATGCAAGATGAAATAGACTCACTTTTGAAAAATGGTACTTGAATTTTAGTCAATAGACCTGTAAATAAAAGGATAATTGACTATAAATGGATCTTTAAAATGAAAGAAAGTGAATCTAAGGACATGAAACCTAGGTACAAGGCTAGACTTGTAGCCAAGGGTTTTTCTAAAAAAGAAGGAATTGATTTTAATGAAATATTTTCACCTGTTGTTAAATACACCTCTATCAGAATTCTGTTTGCTTTGGTTGCACAATTTGATTTAGAACTTGAGCAAATGGATGTGAAAACTGCTTTCCTTTATGATTCTTTAGATGAAACAATTTATATGCATCAACCTAAAGGTTTTGAAAAATGCAGAAATTCTGATTTAGTTTGTTTATTGAAAAAATCTTTATATGGCTTAAAACAAGCCCCTAGGCAGTGGTATAAGAGATTTGATTCTTATATCCAAAGCCTAAATTTTCAGAAAAGTAAATATGATTCCTGTTTTTACTTTAAACTTGGCAAAACTGATTTCATTTACTTGCTTTTATATGTGGATGACATGCTTATTGCTGGACCTAATATGCACGATATAAATGTTCTTAAAGATAAACTGCATTCTGAATTTGAAATAAAAAATATAGGAAATGCTAAAAGAATACTTGGCATGGATATTTTTAGGAATAGACAATCTGGGAAATTGTTTTTAAACAAGAAACATTACATTGAAAAGGTATTAAACAGATTTTGTTTATTTGAATCCAAATCTGTGTCTTTGCCTTTGCCTGCACATTTTAAATTGTCTGTTGAGCATTGTCCTAAGACTGATGATGAATTGCTTAGAATGAAAAATGTGTCATATTCTAATGCAGTTGGATCAGTCATGTATTTGATGGTCTGTACCAGACCTGATATAGCTTTTGCAGTAAGTGTTTTAAGCAGGTTTATGAGCAATCCAGGTGAATTGCACTGGGAAGCTATGAAATGTTTACTGAAATATTTGAAAGGTTCTGCTAGACTTAGTCTAGTATTTTCTAAAACCAAAAATGATTTTAAACTTAAAGGTTTTGTTGATTCAGACTTTGCTGAAAATATTGATAATAGGAAATCAACATCATCTTATTTCTTTACCTTAAATTCTTCCTGTATTAGCTGGAAATCCCAGCTTCAAAAACTTGTTGCCTTATCATCAACTGAGGCAGAATATATAGCTGCTACAGATGCTGTTAAGGAATGCCTGTGGTTAAAGGGTTTATTATCTGAAATTGGTTACATTACTGATTCTGAAGTTGAAATATGTACTGATAGCATGAGTGCATTACATCTGTGTAAAAATCCTGTTTTTCACAATATGTCAAAACATATTGATGTTAAATTCCATTTCATTAGAGACATTATTGATAAAGGCATTGTGAAACTTGTTAAAATTCCAACTCAGGTTAATCCTGCAGATGCAGGAACTAAGATCATTCCTATTAATAAGTTAAAAGATGCATTGAGTTTTTTAAACTTGATTGAATTTTGATACTTGTTTGTTATGTTTTTCAGATACTGGAATCCAGCTCAATTGAGGTGGAGATTGTTGGGCAATTGATCTGTTAAAGGAAAAGGCTGAAATTTCATTATTGGACCGGTATTGAGCCTATTTTTCAGTTCAGTCTTTTGGAGCCCATGTTACACATATTTAAACTGAGGCCCAAGTCCGGATCCATTACACTTCATCCGGACCATTACACTTCAGCCGGACCTTTTAATAACCCGGTCCGGCCTCATCTCAGCCATTAGATCTGTTGGTTACATCTCAGCCGCCCATGTGTGATAAAAGGAGAGGAGACGCTCTAATTGCATTATTCTGATTCCAAACTCTTCCTCTCATTCAAACCCTAACACTCTCTCTCTCTCTCTCTCTCTCTCTCTCTCTCTCTCTCTCTCTCTCTCTCTCTCTCTCTCTCTCTCTCTCTCTCTCTCTCTGTGTAGGCGATTTTTCATCGCCTCATCCGATCTTTGATATTTCTTCATACTTCTTCTAGAAATTCTTAGATATTGTTTGTATATTCTTAGTGATAGTGGTTGATACTGATTTTGTGATAATCAGTATACATTTTATGAGTTTTTGGCAGAGTTTTCTGCAACTCAGTTGGTCTTTGTGGTTCTTTGTACGAGTTCTTTGATTTCTGGAAGTTTTATGTATATTTCTAGGTTTTGGATTTGTTTCTGTAATTTTTACGGTTTCTGAATAAAGTGTTTTGATTCTTTGTGGTTAACACTTGTTCTTGTTCTTTGTGATTTGATTCTAAGCCTTAAATCCTTACAGAGTGGATAGGTAACACAATTAACTTAAGAGTAGTAGTTGTGAAATGAAACTGATGCAAACAATGAAGGATTGATTAAGTTCAAATTACCTCATGTATTAATGATACTTCATCATCTGATGCATTTTCTTCTTCAACAGGATCTACATGAGTGTAGTCTTGTTTGAACCACAAATCTTCTTTGATCTCCGCCATGGTAATCCGTGTATGCGGATTGGGATCTAAAATCCTCTTTACTAGGCTTATGGCTCCGGGAGATAGCCACTTTGGTATCTGAACGTCCCCCTTGGAAATCTGCTATGCAATTGAGAGATTATAAATAAAGTGCTTCTAAAACTTAAAGAAGAGAAAATAATAACAATCATGCTACATGTACAACAGATGTCTCACTGCCGTCTTTTCAGCTACAATGATCCAAGGATTACCTACCTTCTGATAGAGTACTGCCACATTTCGATCATCAAAGGGTAGGTACCCTGTAAGAATTACGTACAAGATAACACCGCAGGACCATGTATCTGAGGTTGCGCCATCGTAACCTCTGTTAGATAGAATTTTCAGGGCGACGTAGTTTGGACTTCCACAAGTTGTATGCAACAATCCATCTTCCCTAAGATGGTGTGGTAATGCACTGAGGCCGAAATCAGTTATCTTCACATTTCCCTTGGCGTCGATCAACACATTTTCTAGTTGTGCTCTAGAAGAGAAAACATTAGAGGATAAAAAGGAATCACCCTGTAATTTGAAAGCATTATGATAATCAGAAGCAGTGTTTTTATACCTTGAGATCTCTGTGAAAAACACCGTTGTTATGGCAGTAACTAACCCCATCAATTAACTGATGGAAGAGCTTCCTGCCTTCAGCTTCTGAGAGTTTTCCTTTGGATACCTGTGAAACCATCGATCAACATTTCGAACATAACTTTCAATGTGCGTATTTGATATTGCTTAAAAGATTCTTTTAAATGAATAATCATTTTTAGGAGAATGGATGGTTGAAATTTAGTCAAATATTGTGAGTCTGACTTTTAATAGGTGGTTGAAATTGAATACCGTAGAAGAAATTTTTTTTTTTTAAAAGAGAACTAGACAAAGGCAATATCTCAAAGTGGGACGAGACGAGGCACTTGTATTGCAAAAGTTACTTACAATTCTGTCAAAAAGTTCGCCGCCATTCACGTATTCGAGGACCATGTATATCTTGGTTTTGCTTGCCAAGACCTGCTTGGTTGTTTAGAAATAAAGAGAGACACGATTACAATGAGCAAACATGATTTAGAAGATCACATTTTTTTGCTAACAAAAACTTCAACTTTCTAGTCAAGTAACTTTTAAGCGCAACCAAACGCGCTCTTATTCATTCACATGTTTAAACTTGATGAAACTTGAGCTAATATCTCTTGGCTTAATGGTTTGATTTCACGTGTCTAGAAGAAAAAGAGAATTGATCAATAGTGTTGAGTTTGGCCACTAGAAAGAATTGTCATTCTTTGTCAATGTTTGTAGAGTCTTCTAATGGCCACAACTATTTTGAAAATCAGATTTATTCAACACTCAATTTTAACCATCCGTCTTAATCAATCCTATCATTTTTTTACTTTTCAAGTATTTTTTAATCACACATTCTCTCAAAATACTATTCAAAACCACAATTTGTTTCCAAAAAACGAGGGGCCAAATACACAGGCTTAAAGGAATATTGTTGAATTGAGTTATCGTGCTCAGCCTTGTTATTAGTCGAGTAGCAACTTTCTAGTTCTTTAAGGAATATCGTTTGTTGGTTCCTCATGGATGTCAAATAGTGATGACGGGACCCACCCTCGACCAATCAGGACGTTACGTTGGAGCAAAAAATTGAGAAAGAAAAAGAGAGCACGCACCTGGTCTGTTATTTTGAGGTCGAGGATCCTGTTCTTCTTCAAGATCTTGATAGCAAAGGACTTCCCAGAATCCAAGTTTTTAGCGTACTTAACTTTACCGAAATTGCCTTCTCCGAGCTCGTATTTTCCCAACCGGAGTCCCTTCTTTTCTTGTGTCAATACCATATCACACCACAAGGTCTTTCCGTACAAGCTTCTTCTCCTTTACGTCCCTGCTCGATATAACTTAAAAGCAAAGGGAGGAAAGGAGGCTTATATTATATATACAAGTTTATGGTGACCCTTTATCCAACTTGGTGAACACTGGAATTCAATGTTTTGTTAAGCTTTCAAACCGTTCAATCGGTATTTCAACTATTGCCTCACCAGTCACGGAAGGAGTAGGAGTTTTCTTATGCACCTCAAGTCCTCAACCAATATTATTATTATAATAATAAATAAAATAAATTATAATATTTGTCGAGTTTACAAATAGTCACTCAAGTTTTGATAAATTTTCAAATTGCTCCTTTCACTATTTTACTTTTGTAATTAATAACATTTACAACATAGGTTCTTAAACTTTCTTGACTCGTCTAGTCACTAAAGTTAAATTGAAATTACATCATGGCCACCATATTAATATAGCACTTGTCAACCGGGAGGACAAGGGCCTCCATGTACTCAACATGCCGACGATTTATGAAATGTGAGCAAGACGGTTAATTGAAATATCTCCACTTTCTGTATCATTTATCTTCTTCTTTTTTTTTTTTTTTTGTTTTAAGTAGGATTTTAATTTATTCAAATATAAGAAAGAGTCTGGACGAAGACATAGAGTTTTTTCGGAGTCCTGATGAAAAATAAAAATAAATTAATTTAAAAGCAAAATAAGTAAAAAAGTTCAGTATAATTTTTTTTTTTTTTTTTTGCTCTACACAATTGTTCAAATAATAAATTTGATTAGTGGTTGAAATGCATGTAAAGTCTTGCATTTCTTTAATATAGATTTTTCTCAAACTAATTTATCAATATTTACTGAAATTGACTAAATTTTAATTAATTTTCAACGATTTCCTTAATAGATCGAATATAGTACGTGGTTTGTGTGGTGATTAGTTCCTTTAAATATTAGGTGCTACAAAGGATCAGATGTTTTTATTACTAACAAGTGACCAATGATGTAATATATAGAGCCTGTTTGGTCTATGTATTTTTTACAAAAATATTTCAAGCTCAATTTCAATCATCCACCCTTGGTCAAGCCCACAATTTTTACTTTTTAAATTAATCTAAACCACACATCCATCAAAAAACACAAAAAAATCACAAAAATCAAAGATTTTCCTTGGACCAAACGGGTTAGTTAAGTTTAATGACTATGAGTTAAAAATATATATATATATATAATAATAATAATAAATAAAAACCGTTAAGTTAAAGGTTTTTCACGAACTCCAATGACCATTTAGGAAATTCTCGTTATATATATGCACGGACACTGTGTACTAGCTATTGGCATAAAATATAACTAAATAAACACGTTCAACTTGTGTGCATAAATCTATTTAGAGTGATTTTTTTCAGTTAATAATTTATCAAACATTATGTGTGAACACTTTGCGACGCAAAGTAATACTTCAATATAATAATGAATAAGTCCAGTTTCTGGGGTTTCGTAATTAGATTGAAAATTATTGTTGTCCACGCGATTCACGATTTTACCATTATTTTGCTTTATGTGTACACTTTTACTATTTATTATTATTATTATTATTATTATTATTATTATTATTATTATTATTATTATTATTATTATTTTAACAAGAGAACCTAGGGGAGAGGAGAGAACGATTTTACCATCATTTTGCGATCATCGTCGTCACTTTATCATTTGTGTACACTTTTACTATTTTTATTATTATTATTATTATTTTTTACAAGAGAACATAGAGGAGGGGATATATAGTATTCGAACCTATGATTGGATGTGGGCTAACTTGAGCGTCAAACCAATTAGTCAACCCTCAAATAATCACTTTTACTATTTTAATATGACTATTTCTCATGATGAGTTGTTTGCACCAACCCATGTGCATGCAAAGTGGAGGGCAAGCCCTAAGCATAGGAGAGTGAGGTCATCGCTTAGGGTCTGTGTAACGATTCGGGTCCCACTTAACAGACTGTCCCGACCGTTATATCGACGACGTATTGTCCCAACTGTATCAAAATGAGTTTTTTTAACATGTTTTGTCATCACTCGCACACTCTCCGAGAAACTTCTCAGGAGTTCACCCATCATAGAATTGCTCTAAACCAAATACGCTTAAGTGTGGAGTTTCTAACGATGGACTTCCGAAAAAGAAAGTGCACCTTGTTAGTATGAGTAGTACCTATCAAATCTTTTAAGCTTTCCTAGCTTAGGTGTTACAATCACCTCCGTTAGACTTGCAACGTTCTCGTCCCACTTAAACCATCTGAGAATCCACATGAGAATCTATTGTCAGGTGTTGGGATTTTGAAGAGAATCCACATGAGAATCCGTTGTCAGGTGTTGGGATTTTGAAAAGGTGACTCATACGGGTTCAGATGTGGCTCATACCCTATAGCGTAGCACTTTGTCCGGCATAGCTTTTAGTTCCCAATTTTCGGCTGGTGGCCATCTCTGATACCATTTGTAACGACCCGTGTCCCACTTAACGGGCCGTCCCAACCGTTAGATCGACGACGTACTGTTCCTACTGTACCAACATGGGTATTTTCAGCATGCTTTGTTTTAACTCGCACGCTCCCCGAGAAAATTTCCCAAGAGATTACCCATCATAGAATTGTTCTAAGCTAAGCACGCTTAACTGTGGAGTTTCTAACAATGAACATCCGGGAAAGAAGGTATACCTTGTTGGTATGAGTAATACCTATCAAATCTTTTAAACTTTCCTAACCTGAGTGTTACAGTTCGCGACAAAAATGATCCAAAAATCGAAAAATCAAACTTAGTGTTTTTTAGATACATTTGAATAATAGACAAAAAGTTGAGCTTATCACAGTTGGTGCTATTAAGAGACATAATGTGCTTCAACTATAGGTTAATGATTTGATTCTTCAATCTTGCAAATTTATTTGTTATTGTGTTTTACTGGACGAGATAAAAAATGAGGATGGCAGGCATGACAAAGGAGTAACCTCTGAATCCGAGGAAATGTCAATGGAAGTGGATGGAGAGAGACATGGATGCAGCACAAAAAAATATGGTGGTCTAGACACAAGCCCCTAGGGCACAAACTTCAAATCCTAACAAATCATTATGGATTCAAAATCCCGAATATAAAGAATAGAGAATAGAAATATCTTTATAAAATAATATAAAAAAAAGGGTATCCTAGATAGAAATCAACCAAACTTGAGGATATTATTTAAAAAAGAATATATATATATATATATATATATATTATTTCACAATCTTGACAAGCAAACCCGAATAAATAGTATAAACGGTGTATGATTACAAGCGCAAAACAAAATGAAGCTGTAAGAGACATAAGTGCAATTATTAAAAGATTTAGAGGACACCTGCAAAATCAAATAGACAAGGTCTGAATGTTGCCTGCTTTGTCAAATGGGGAAAGTAAACGAACATAAGGAAAGGCAGGACAGTAACATCCAGGATATATCTGGTCTTTCTCCATTCTTATTAGTTCTTCCACCATTTTATTATTCAAATTATAGCCCAGGATCACCATAGGAGTGCCCAAAAAGACAACGTTAGAACTTGGGTGGAAAGCAATAGGTCCAACCCATTTAGCATTAGAAGGGACATCTTCTCTAAACACTTCCAGATCACTAGTCAAATCATAAATATTAATGTTGTGCCTCACAATCCATCTTCCAACATTATTATGTGAACCTTCCTTCTCAAGTGACCATATGAAAATCTTGTTGCAGTATTCATTGGCATAACACAGTTGCCCCATTAGTACCCCAATGCATCCCATATAACCTTTGCAGAGTTCGGATGTCAATGGAAGCTTGGTCACACACACACTTATTTCCTCATCAACAAGATTAAACTGTATGAGGTTCCAAGAACGAGCTAACCGAAATAATGCCCCATTAAAATATGTTGAATATAGGAACCATGACTCTTCAAATATAAGAGGATCCAGATCATCCACTGAATGTCTAGACCAACTTTTATTGACCGAAGAGTATATGTCCAAAAATAGTCTCTCCCTTTGAGCTCTATCAAATCGATGTTGCCTATCAAATCGAACAACACTATAGTAGGGCGATTTAGATGGATCAAACACGAGTGCTGCATAAAAGGATTCTGGACGACGCCCACTCATTCGCGCAGATTGTGGTCGAGGAATAAACAAGCACTGTTTGGTGATTGGGTTACAAACATAATACTGAGAAGAATCAGTATCAAAAAATAAAAGCAAGCCATTACAACAGTCGAGTAATTCATCTGGATCGGGCGTAAAGGGTAAACCATAAGAGCCAATGCATTCCTCCCACCCAACGACTTGTCCTCTGCCATTGTCTTCTTCTTCCAAAGATGCATAGAGACCTAATATTCCTTCTCGACTAAATTTTTCCGGTATCCAATCACCCAAAAAATGGAATAACACGGGGTGTCGTGGTGATCTGACAAAGAAGGGAAAATCTCCGGGATATTCCTTATCAGCACGAAAATACAGGCCAACAACAGGCCTCGCCCGTGCAGTAGTAGGTAACATTGATATCCTCGGAATACAAACTTCAGAAATCAAAAAGCACCATTCTTTTGAAAGACACTTAAATCTGTGCAGGGGCTTATCGGGTAATCTACACATTATTTCCATCAAAACATCATCGGGTAAAATATAGTTATTTTTGTCTCTCTGCCTATTGCAGCTAAGGATCATTGCTTTCAGTGAACTGTCTAATTCCATAATTTATTGAATTAAGAATCCAGGAACTGTGATAATACCTTAAATATACACCAATTGGAAGTTTGTATCACATAACCACGCACATATATATGCGCTAGTATAAACAACTTTCCCGAGGTAGGATCCGATCGTATGGTATGCTTCAAATCCAATGGCAAGTAAATATGAAAAAGTGGTGTTGGGCTGCAAAATAATATATAAATAATGATTAACAAGAGTATAATTACATGTAATTATGATACTCCTTTTTGACAATTATGAATTATTGTTTTTCAGCTTTGATGTAAATGGGCAAAAAAAGAAAAGAAAATTTTCAGCCTGCAAACAGATTTTCCACCTTCAACTTGTATGCATGCAGGAACCAATTCACAATGGGGAAAAAATGTGATTCATTACATCTGGTTTTCTATTACACGTCTTCGATGAAAATTTATTGAATAAAAATCATGACCAAGAAAATATGTTGGGTCAAAAATAACAATTGCAAACATCTATTTTACTCGGAAAAGATGGAGTTCTACTTTCACGACTTTGCTTAAGGTAGACGTATTTTTAGGACATAAATTAATGGCACGTAATACATCCACCTTCTCCATTTCAATTAAATTTAATGATTTTGCCGGACCTAGTTATAGTAGTCAATATAATTTCATGCACAATAAACAATTAAACTCTACCTTAAGCATGTAGAGTTCAAGCAAGCACCTAGACTGGAGGTCCTTGCTTCTGCTTATTGGCAATCCTGTTTCAAAACGGAACCGCAAAAAAATATGGCACAACTCCAATGCTAAGTTGAAAAGATGCATCAAAACAGTTATTATGCGTATCCTTGAATCATAAAACAAATTGTACGAGTATGAATTATCAATTGCAAAAACCAGCATATAGAGATTGAATAGGATTCATGCCTATGTATATAAATAACTGTGATCATGCTTGCACCCCCTACCTAATTCAGGAACCCAATATACCCGCTATAAGCTATATAGGATAGACAACAAAAAAGTAAAAACATATTACCACTTTAAATGTGATTTCAATAAAAAATACGATCATACCATATGATTGACTCGTCTTTCAACCATCGAGGGTTTGAAGGTATAAACAAAAAACAAGATAGATTTTCAAGTCAACAATTATTCTACATAAGGCCTAGTTTGTCGCTGTTGTAATCTTTCAGGCAAAAACCATATTGTGAGTTCATGCAAAAAAGCACAATGGATTCTTTCTGTAGGCGGCTTGCTTATTTTTCCAACCATCCTTGGTTTGCACGAAGGGCTCTCATTACAACTAAATCATATTTTACATATGCATATTTCTAGTGGAAAGAGAAGTTAACAGCATTGTAAACAATGAGATAGCCAAAGTAATCTTATACAAAACTTCAGTGAAAGACCATTTGAGAACTCTAGTCCTAGATTTTTCTTGGCAATTCTTTATGTATAATCCCCCAATACAAGTACAATATCATTATTATGTAGATCTGATTGCGGTCCAATATTTTGTTCTAGAAATTTCCTCAAGAGGCAATACATGAAGATGAAGACTCTTTCTACATATATCACACCTGCTGTTCTATTAGCACAACATAATGCAGACAATTCAAGAACTTTAGTAATCTACCATTGTTTTTTTATAGTTGACTATGGATCTGAATCTTTTATTCCTTTGAACTACAGGGATTTTCAACAAGGGCCAATACAGAAAAATAAAGACAATTTTTACTTATTTATCACCCATTCTATCAGCACAATGATCGCAATTCTCAATAAAAATTGATGGAAAAGGAAATCTATTTTCTCAAAATGGAAAATATATTAACAAAAATACAAAGCACAGTGTCATTGTTCTACAAATTCGGCTATTTCTCCATTTTAACAGTTTTTCATCAAGAAGCAGTACATGAAAGTAAAGACAATTCTACATATTTCTCTGTCTATAGAACAATCATTAACTACCAACCAAGTTATCAAAGTGTTCTAATTTTTTAATGCAAACCCGGAATAATTCGGCCCCAAAGCTTTAGAAAATGCAATAAATTGCCTATAAATATATGATTATTTATAATCATATAAAGTTTATGGATTTGTTATAATCATAGTTTCAAGGTGAAGGGGATGAACCTGGTGAGATTGTGGGAATTAATTTCCAAATCTCCAAATTCTTTCCAAAGCTATGAAATCGAGAAATTCGAACCCAAGAAATCTATAAAATAAACTCTTGATCTTACACGAGAATCTTTCGAAATTCCTCTAATTTCGCTAGCCTTTCGTTCTTCTTCTGTTAACAATTACAGAACAATTATGAAGAAGGCATTGCGAGCTTAGAAGATTTACTTTATATGGTGAATCAATTTTGATGTGGAGATTTGTGCAAAAAAGTTGGAGAAATTTGATGTTATTTGGAGAATTATTATTGGTGAATTTTGAAGATTTTGATGATGAAAGTGATTTATGGAAGACAAGCGAATAGAGAAAACATCCCTACAGTCAGTGATAAATAAAAAGCACATAAGGCAACAAAAATCCCCTAATATCCCACTTCTCATATCAAACTCTTCAAACCACCCTAGTATAATTAACTCAAAAATTGTATTAAAAAAAAAAAAAAAAAATCAAATTTTTGCACACAATCTGATTCCACGGGTAAATTATTAACACAACCAAGAAGAGACTAAATCTAAAATAAATTAATTAATGAATACAAATTAAATGCCTATGAAGATATATTTTTTTGTTGCTTGTTTTAGCTCGAATATAGTAAAAACCCTTAGATTAGAGGGACTGTCGAACAAAATTGGAAATTGGCTTCTTCCTCTGGACTCAGCGCTAGTGTTTGACACAAACTAGAAAAATTAAAATCAGATCCCAATTGACTCGTTTATCGATCAGTAGATGAGGATTGGGCATAATTTGATTCCTTGGTCTTTGGTTCGTCCTTCTGTCTCTCCATTATGGAATTGGAAACACCTCATGACCCTAATACTATTCATTCCATGTGTGAAAGTAACACTATATAATCTTGTATGTGAAAATAGGCAACAATCTATAGGGGATTTACGAATTATTCACTTAAATTGTCTTGAACTTCGGGAATAGAAACATTATTAGTAAATTTAAAAGCAACACAGGTTGATTTTCAAAATAGCCACTTTAATTGTTTGCTCAACATATACTAGCAAAACCACCTATGTACAACAAGAAAATAATCAAACCAACAATGTCCATGTTCATAGAGAATACCATGAGTAACATATCTGGAGAATAGAATTATGCAGCTTCAACTAAAGATTCTAAATCAGCCTAAAGCATAAACCATTCATTTAATTCGCTTAATATCTTCTTAACCTAAAACGTAAAGCTTCGCAATAACAAGAGACTAAAGCCTTGTTCCCCAATTATTTGAGTCAGCCAAAGAAACCTTTTTGTACTACTTTGTATTGTGCATCTATTCGAAATGGAAATATCCTAAAAAAATAAACAGTAAACAAAATAAAATCTTAAACAATCCAATTTCAGTATAGTTTCATTATCATTGAATTCTAACAAAATAACTCGTCGAGACACAGATACATGCTTCAAATTATAACAGAGAATGGGAAATTAAATCTCTGGAAAAAGGAAAACATATCAGAATAAAATCAACAATTACTCAGATAAACTCATAAACTCACTCACTAGACATATAATCAAGCCCTTATTTTGTAATAAAGGAAAAACAGAAAAATCCAAGAAAAGAGATGCTACATGAATCCACATCACCTACCAGTGATTCAGTCATATTTTTCCTTTATGACCTTTAAATATAACTATTATAACACAAATTTAAGTCAAAGACTCAAGATATATACAAATAATTCTCAAATCATATTCGTCAAAAAAAAGAAAAAAGAAAAAAATCATCTTTGATCAAGAATTTATTTTTCCAGTTCTTTGCTAATCCCCTTCAGCTATCTTTATTTTATTTCCAAAAGGAAGAAGGATCAAACATAAATTACATAATAGTAAAAGTATGAAACAAATCAAAGTCCAAAGGAGGCTTGTAAATAACACATAAGAACTAAGAAGAACCCAAGAAACCCACCCAATCCCTCAATAAAGAATCAAACCACATACTAGAAAATCAATGACAATGGAAATATCTATAATTTTAATCCAAAGTTTTTACCTTTAGACCGGACGACGTCATGGGCACGGCCGCACGGCGAGGCGACACGGCGTTAGAACTTAGAAGCTTGGATTGGAAAGGCTGGAGCGTTCTGCATTAGAATGAAGATAGGAAGAGCCGAAGGTTTTTGTTCTGGGGACTGGGTTTGGACTGGAAATACTTGGGCTCGGTTGCATACATATCAATAATTAAAAAAAAAAAAAAAAAAAAGGGAAATCGCACAAATTACCCTAAAAAACAAAGGTGTTTGAAAAATACCCTTAATTAAACTTTACTTTTAATCAAACAGACCTCTCCTTCCACATTCTACATCGTATAGAGATGTCAAGACGGACAGGCCGACCAGAACCGTAAAAACCGGCCCGAATTGACTCAAAACCGCGGGCCGACCTATGACCCGTGCGGGCGGTTTACGGATCAAGAAATTGTGAACCGCTGGTTTTGCGGGTTAAACCTTCGCGGGCCGCGGTTAACCCGCTGACCAGTAAAAAAAAAAAAAATTGTTTTTATTAAATATGGTAACATTGAAAATCTCTCTTTTTCTACAAACTCTAATACAACTTTTAAAGCAAAATCTTATTTTTTTTCTCCATAATATCTAAAAAACGTAATGTTCTTTGATAATAGTAATTAGAAATACATTTAGCATTTAATTGTTATTTGTTTATATTTTATTTAAATTTGCAAATTTAGAAAATTTAGAAATACGAATTGACACCTCTACTTTCCTATAAAGCCTCCCCTTATGAATTTTCTTATGTTCTCTAGTCGCTTCTTAGCATAATCTATAATAGCAATATGTAATTATCTTTTTTTTTTTTTTGCTTTGCAGAGCTGATATTTTAACTTCTACTTCTACATCCCCAACCTACATTTGGTTTCGCTACTAATCACTTCTCCCTGTACAAAAACCTAGTCACAAAATCATGGAAAGATTTCTGATGGACTTTTCATGGAAAAAGGTTTCAAGGCACAAGATGAGTTTCGACTTCAAATTCACCACAAGCTTTTCCAAACCCCTTTGTCGCCACAGCTTTTAACCTGCAAATTCAGTACAAATTCTTAGAGTCCACAATAGTTCCTTTTAGAAAATGCAAATTCAAGATTGCAAAACACGTTTTTTTAAAAGAGTTTTCAAAGAGTTACCTGACGATTTTGCACAAGAGTGAAGTAACATATGTAAATCTTGAGTTTCGGAATTGCTAAGTGAGGGAGATAATATTAAGTGAAATATGGGTTATGTATAGGGATGGCAAAAAAACTCGACCCGACGGGTACCCGATCCGAACCCGCCCCACCGACCTGCAGGGCGGGTTTAGGATGGAAATTGAAAACCCGCCGCGGGTTCGGGTGGGTTCGGGTCGGGTTCCAACCCACCACATTATTGACCCGACCCGCTATAATATAAAATAAAAAAAATAATAAAAATTGGAACTCGTTATTTAATTCAAGACACTGTATAAGTTAATCATTAAACTAGAAGAATGAACATGAAGTCATTTATCACTTGGAACTCGTCATTTAATTTATAAAGCATGATTTATTTATTTATCATATTAATTTTTGTCTAAAATCAATATGATAAAAAATGGAAGACTTACCAACTAAGGTAGTTGTTGAGCAACACAATCGATGCATTCATTTTTGACATTTCATTCTTATTAACTAAATTGAAAATGGATCCAAGAATTAAAACTCATCAAAAAATTATAATTAGAATACATAACGATAAAGGGGAGAGAGGAGAAGAGAAAAAAAATTCGAGTCGCAAATGGGTCGACAGAGGAACCCGACCCGTCCCGGGAAAAATCCGAACCCGACCTGCCCCGTATCTAGCGGGTTCGCGGGGCGTGTATGGGGCAAGTAATAGGTTCGCGGGGCGGGACGCGAAATGACCGACCCTTGCCATCACTAGTTACATATCAGAATCAATTAGGGATTAAGAGGTTTGAAAGGTCACGTGGTAGTGCAGTGGGTGACTTTATTGACATCATGCTACAATTGTCATATTCCGTGTGTGGAATGTACATGTGTCTGTATGTCTTGTTATCCGTCTTTATCCTAAATACCTCTGATCACCTTTCTCGTCACTCTTTTCTAGTCGCTTCTCTCCTCTCAATTTAATTTCTCTTCCCTTTCCTTTCCTTACAAATTGAGGAAATTACACTAAATAGTGATTGGAAAAAGTGGCATTGTGTGATGTATCTATAAGTATTTGTGGAATTGTGGAATTTTTTAGTCAATAATGAATATATTGCAAAAATTGAAAAAAGTGACATTCGAGTAAAAAAAAAAAGTGTCACTTTTTCCCACTAAAAAATTAATTATTCACTTTTCAGTTAAAAAAAAAAAAAAGTGACATGGTGTTTGTGTATGGAGAATGTGTAATGTGTCTATTAGTATTTGTGGACTTGTATAATTTATTAATCAATGATAGATATTGTAAAAATTGACATTCGAGTAGAAAAAGTGACAAAGTGTCACCTTTTAGTTAAAAGAAAGAGAGATAAAAAGTAACATTATGCTTCAAATTGACAAAAGTGACAAAAACATTAAAAAAACGACACTCAAAAATTATAAAGTATTTTTACTTCCTAAAAAATTTCTAAAAAATATTTTTTGTAAGTGGTCCAAAAATAAGGGTATTTGTCTAAACACCCCATAATTTAATACTATATTGTGTGCCATGAAATAATAACCAATAAGGCTATGTTTGATTGACATCATTTGGCATGGAAAATGAAAATTTTTTCTATCTTTTCTCAAGTTTTTGTGTTTGACAACACAAATTTTCCTAGGAAATTGATTTCCACCCCTTGACCTCGCGCGCCTATTTTCCTCAAAAATATGGAAATTGTTTTATTTGACTTTTGGTAAGAAATTAATTTCCATGTTTGATGGAAATAGTTTTACGTCACAGTTTTGTTGTTATTAATTGATTTATTTTTATCCCAAAAGATAAAACTATTATTATCAAGTACGAATGTGTTGAAAAAGTAGAAGAAAAAAATTGATTAAAATAGTAAAATTTTACTTTTATTTTTCATGGAAAATAATGCCAATCAAATAACAAAACTTGAAAAATTCCCACTTTTTTCACCTATAAAATTAAACCAATCAAACACTTCCAATTCATATTTCCCATAAAAATATTTTCCATGCAAACATTTTCCTTGAAAAATATTTTCTTCCTACCCATTTTCCACCCTCGCAATCAAACACACCCTAAGAAAAAAGGAACAAAAGAAGAAAAAGATAGAGAGAGTGCGAGGATGAATGCATTCTCTGTTTTTATTTATGTATAATCTTTTTAGATCTTGGTCCAATCCAAATTTCCATCTGGGTTTGATCATTTAAATGGTGGGTTTGGAAATAAATTTATTTATTTGATTACCAATTCAATCTTTAATTTTGTTTTTATCTACAATTGTTATTTGAGGTCTGTGATCTACCTGAATTGTGGATTTTCAGTATTGCAAGATTAAAACTTGGTTTATGAATGAAGGACTCAATGACATGTGAAACAAAGTAAATTTTTCTCACTTAGAGGGTGAATTCCTTCCATTTTGTTTTTATTAGTAATCTTTTAATTTCTGGGTTTTGCATAATGAATTATAATTGACAAAATATTGTATTATGCTGTCACCTGCTTAGAATTTGAACTATTTTGGTTGGATTAAATGATGGCAGTGTGGACAATATTATTGTATTTTCACACATTTATTGCCAAGCATTTGGGTATGAAGGGATTTTGGCCTGCTTTCCTATGCTTGCTTTCCAACTCAATGTTCTATAGTGAAATGGAAAACCCAATCAAAAGAACATAATTGAAGAGAGTGGAACAAAAATCAAGAATGTTTCGACAGGCTTTAAAAAAAGAGAGTGCCAAAGTATGTTCCTATGTTTGATGTGGATTAGTGAGGAAAAATGTGTAGCCCACGCCTTAGGAGCCCCAACTGTCCATCCTGAACCTTGGTGAAGAAGGTAAATGGCAGGATATGCCTCCAAGAGTGCAGAGTGGTAGACTTGCCTTTTGATTTCGCTTACCAAGGGCTTCATCCATATTTCAGGATACAAGCCCTCGCTATGACAGCTACAAACTAGATTGGAAACTTTTCACCTCTCCCTTTCACCACTTGGAGATGTGCCCAGAGGGCGAATTATTAAGAGTAATTAGGGAAAGTGGGATGTGAGTTTTAACGGGAAAATTACACTAACTTCCCTAAAAAAAATTGAAAAGTTGTCACATGGCACTTTTTCACTTAAAAAAAAAAGTGATACCGGGCCACTTAGTTAAAAAAGTGATATTGTTAAAAGGAATAGTGATACGATTATTAAAATGGTCACTTTTTAGTTAAAAGAAGAACTTTTCACAAGTAGCATTCAAGTAAAAAAGTAACACCACATTACTTTTTAATTGATAGAAAAATGAAATTGTGTCATTTTTTAGAAAAAGTGACACAGCGCCACTTTTAAATTGAAAGAAAAATGACATTGTGTCACTATCGCATCACTTTTTAATTAAAAGAAAAAGTGACATTGTGCCAGTTTTAATTTGTCACTTTTTATAAAATGAAAAATGACAATATTAAAAAAGTGACACAATAATTTTTTTTAAAAGAAAAATTGACATTAATTTGTGTTTAATGAAAAAAGTGATATTCAAATAGAAAAATGTGAAAACGTAATAAAAAGTGACATATTGTCACTTTTTAGTTTAAAGAAAAAGTAATAAAAAGTGACACACCACTTTTTTCAGATTGTGTAATGAATATTGCAAAAATTGAAAATGTGACATTTGAGTAGAAAAAAGTAGCAAAGTGCCACTTTTTAGTTTAAAGAAAAAGTGATTAAAAGTGAGATGTGTCACTTTTTTAAAAAGTGGCATTGTGTTACTTTTATAAAAAAAATGAGAAAATTATTTAAAATGTGACAAGTTTTAAAAAAGTGGCACTCTATGTTACTTTTTAGTAGAAGTTTTTTTTTTTTTTATTTATTGTTATTATATTTTTTTAAAAGTGGTATTTTGTCAATTTTTCTTAAAAAAAAGTTGCATTGTATCAGTATCACATTTTAGTTAAAAAAAAGTGACATTTTGTCACTTTTTAAAAAAAAAAAAGTGTAATTTTGTCACTTTTTTATTAAAAAAAGTGATAAATGATAAAAAGTGATATTGCGTCTTGTGTTTCTTTTTTATTAAAATTGAAAAAGTAACATTCAAGTAGCAAAAAGTAACAAAACGTCACTTTGTTTTACTAAAAAGTGACATCGTATCACTTTTTAATTAAAAGAGAATGTGAGTTAAAACAAAAAGTGATAAAGGAAAAAAGCGATTGTATAATGTATATTAATGGTTGTGGACTTTTGTAATTTATTAGCCAATGATGAATATTGAAAAAAATGAAATTGACCTTCAAATAGAAAAAGGTGACAAATTGTCACTTTTTAGTTAAAATAAAAAGTAATAAAAAAGTAACATTGTGTCACTTTTTTTTTTTTTTTTTTAAAAAAAGGTACAATTATTTCAATATTTTGAATAAAATTAGCAAGCCATGAATTTATTGTAAGATTTTAATTTAAGTTTGATTGAGAAAGTAACGAATATATCAATTTTTTAAAAACAAGTGACATTATGTCACTTTTTTTAAAACAAAAGTGACAAAAACATTTAAAAAGTGGCACCCAAGATTTACAAAATATTTTTTCTTCCTAAAAATTTCCAAAGTGTATTTTTGTAAATTGTCCAAAAATAACGATATTTGTGTTAATACCCAAAAAAAAAAAAAAAAAAAAAAAAAAAAAAAAAAAAAAAAAAAAAAAAAAAAAAAAAAAGAGGACCCTGAAATTTTTGGGCCCAAAGCACAAGTTTGTTAAGCCTATTATCAAGTTCGACCCTGACTGTGAAGTACTTGGTATAAGTGTCTTCATATACCTCTGCACTGCACACACTTTGATCCTGTAAGTGAGACTTAATCGCATGTGTGAGATTTGGGATGACAGCCACTTGTTGGTAAGATGACTTTGAACATGGATTGATCAATTTCAATAGACCTAAGCTCTTATAAATTCCATTGTAATAAAAATGCTCATAACTTAATATTCTTCGTCGAGGCCTATTTGACCCAGTTATTAAGCTTGAGGGGTGATTCATCACCTGGTACCTATGGTCAACTGACTTGGGTTAACCGGTCGAAAGCTAGCTACAAGGGTTATCTTAGTCATCTAATGAGGGGAACTTGCATTTAAGATGAAAAATAATGAGCTTGATAAAATTTGAAATTTATTGAAAAAATATGCTTGATGTAAGGGGAAGTTTGATATAAATTTGCAAATGAGCTTCAATTATTAGGTCCTACTTTGCGTTATTCTGTTTTGACTTTCATAAGTAGGGGAATAAGTTTATTTGCAATGATGTTTTGCATGTTCTTTCTCACAAATTTAAGTTTTTGCTTTTGTTCTGATTCTGTATTATAGAGGGTATCTTCACTTCAATCATTGAGAGATAAGGAAAATGAAAAGAAGATGAAAAAAATATCAAATAAAGGCAAGTGTTGCTTTCGATTTTATCTTATTTGCAGTGTTTCCTTTTCAATGAATTCTTCATCGTTGAAATTTTTTGTGTGTTTTTCCATAAATTCTAAAATATAACCATGAGATGATTTTCATGTTTTTCAGGTCAATAAAACAGATTGTTATGTTTTTTATGTAATTGGCAATCCCGTGAACAAAATGACTCACTTATAAAGTCTCAATTAGAGTCGAAGTATGATAGTTGATTTAGTTAAGTATTTGGGTTCAAGAAGAATAAAGGAAGTGTTTAAGAAGACTTGTGATGCATTTAGAAGTTTAAGATAAATCAAAATTCCGCAAGGATAATGATCCAGATTTTCCGTTAAAGGTTGACACTCAATTTTCGCATAATAAACATTCGAATTGGAAAAATACAATTTCTACAAGAATTGTAGAATTGTATATCTTTGAGTTATCTTTCCAGTGTACTTTGAATGGACTTCATCGGATATCAGGAGAGAAAGATATGACGAAAATATTGAAGGTTGCGAATTTTAAGGTTTCTACAATCCTAAACTATCTCAAACACTTCATACTATATATACATAAGCCCTATGCACGGAAATTATAAGGGTTTTTGTCTATTTTTCAGAGCCATAACATATACACATATCCAATCTTCGATCCCAAGATTTGATGATCCAAGAATTAAATTCATCATTGTTTGAATCTCTTAGTTTCTTGTGATCCAACGACCCGAGTTAGGAAAACATCACTTGTTCCTAATCTAAAACAAAAGCGTTCTTATAAATTTAAGCAATACTTCTTCAATTGTAAATTTCAGAGGTTTTGGAGGTTGAAAAAGGTTGGACATGGACTAGAAGCGCGGGAGGTTAACAAGGATGGGAAGTTCTTGGGGTATCCACTTGGAAGAAGTGTCAACATCTAGAAGCTGTTAGAGGTAGCTGTATTTTGGGTTAGCAGGGATACATTTGTGTTGTCTAGAAGGGAAAGCTGGATAAAATCTAAATGTAACCAAAATTGTTTATAGTAGAGGCAATTTGCTTGGTCCCGGAGTTTTTCTCACGTTAGATTTCTCTGTCATTATATCGTGTGTTATTTACTGCTTTATGATATTTGACTGTGGCATTCAAACATAAGATAATTGAACTTTTATATTTAATCATCTATAAATTATTAAAAGTAAAGCTTTCATTATTAATAGTGACTATTTCGCACATAAGGACGAATTTTGGGGTGTCCCAGAACTTTTACAGATATTAGAGATGAGATGCGTGGAACCACTGCAGTTTTGCCCCAAACAATAGGAGGGCAAGATGGGGGTGTGGAGGCGGTGGTGTTTGTGGCCGGAGTCGGGAGAGGTTGTGGTGATGGGGGCCTCCAGTGCAATTTTCTTTTGGAGTAAAAAATTATACTTTGAGTCTTTATCTTTTAAAAAAATTTTTTTGCACCGAACGGTAATTTGAGTAAGTAATTGAAACATGAGTGGTAGTTTGGGTAAGTTTGGAACATTAACGGTAGATTTGAAATTTTGCTCAAACATAAATGGTATGTTGTGTAATTGACCCGATTTTGGAATAACAAATTGCATATCTACATATGCATACATACATACATACATACATACATACATACAATATCTTAAAAGTGTGGATGAGTGAGAATATTTTGATTTTCCATTTAATCTTCACATTCTTTTATTTTTCTCAATGAACTCAATTCATTTATTGAAACTTATTTTACATTAATTTTAATTCTTATTTCAAAAATAAATCTTTTTCACGTTGACCCAATTTAAATTGGTTATTAAATTAATATTAACTTAGCCTCATTACTTTTTAATTTACTTTTAGAATATCGTCCCATCAAATTTCATTTTCCATGATAACTCCATTGAACAATTCAAAGAGTGCATTTATGCGTTCAATATATTTTTGTCTATTTTTAATTTAAACAATTATCTTTTAACCCTCAATTAAGCAATACTATTTCATTTATCACTACAACAAAAAAGGGCTTTTGCAACACTTGAATTGCAACATTCGGCAGTTGAATGTTGCTAAAGAGACATATCGCAACATTTTAAGAAGTGAATGTTGCGATTGGTGTTAACAATTGAGCTTTAGCAACATTTGTCAAGTGAATGTTGCAAAAGAGACTCATTTGCAACATTTATTGAATGTTGCAAAAGAGTTCAACCTTTTGCAACGTTTTTTAAATGTTGCAAAAGGTACCCCTTTTGCAACGTTTAAAAAACGTTGCAAAAGGGGTACCTTTTGCAACGTTTAAAAAATGTTGCAAAAAGTACCCCTTTTGCAACGTTTAAAAAACGTTGCGAAAGGGGTACCCTTTCGCAACGTTTTTTAAACGTTGCAAAAGAACACCCTTTTGCAACGTTTTTTAAACGTTGCAATAGCTTAGTTTCAAGGCTAGATTTCACATTATCTAAAGTTGGGTGACAAAATTGATTTGAAATAACTTTAAAAATTGAGGGACTAGTCTGCAAATTCTGAAAATTTATAATATATTCTCAGATCTTATTTCTCTCCCTCTCACTATTCTCTCTCTCACTATATCGATTCAGAACAGCGGTGATAGGGAAGCAAGGGAGAAATCCGGCGAGTACTGCGCAAATTCGTCGGTGATTCCACGGAGGTATCACCGCTGCTTCGTGACAGTGACCAGGGGAAGGTGTTGGTAGCAGAAAAGGGCACGATTGGTGTCGATTGAAGGTGAAACTAGGGCTGGGTGTGAAATTTCTTTCACGATTTTTCCGGCGAAGAGACCGACGATTGAGGTAAGTAACTGGCTCCGTCTATTCTTCTCAGTTTTGGGTTTGAATTTGGAGTTGGGATTCCGGTTTGGCAGTGGAGGTGGCGGTGGAGTTCGATGCAGTGGTTTGGCCGTCTATGGCTATGGTGCTTGGTTGCAGGCTGTGATGATGATGAAGATGATTCATTTGATGGTTAAGTTTGATTAGAATATGACAGTGGGCGGTGAATAGGCGGTAGTGATGGTGTTGCTATTGAAATCGGTGGCTGTGCTTGAACTTGGAATTGAATCTGTATAGTTTGTGTCTTGGTGGTGCAGATTATTGGTTTTTGGCAGCAAGAGATTTGATTAAATTGGGTGATCTGCAAATTGGTTTCAGGTCTGGCGGTTAGGTGGTGGAAGCAGTGATGGATTCTAGTGGTTGGTGAATGGCTTAGCAGATTGGTTGGTGGGGATGATGATGATGGCTGCTTGATGGTGGTTCGGTGATGAATTTTGTGTATTGTAGGAAAATCTGATGATAGCAATTTCAGTCCCTATCTTCCACCTGCACCATTCAACACTCAGCAGTAGCAATCCCAGTAGTAGGAAGCTGCTGTCACCAGCTTTCACTCCCCGGTTTTACCCCTCTGCAGTTCCTATCAGCTGCTGTCACCAGCTGCAATCAACCTCCTCTTTTCCTGGTGTATGGATTATTGGTTTAATGTATGGCTGACAGAAGTTCTTCCTGGTGTATGGATTATTGTGTATCTGTGGTTTTAATAGCGAGGAGGAGGCTAAAAGGAAGATATATAATGTGTCATGTGAGAGGTACTTTGGATTTGGATGTGAGATTGATGAGGAGACCTCAAACAAGCTTGAAGGTTAATTCTTGCTTCTTGGCAATTGATTTTTTTTTTTCCATCTTTTGAATTTAATTCAGTTATCCATATGAATGAGCCATTGAAATAGTTTTATACGGTTTTTTCATTTCATTTTTCCAACCTTTTTCATTTTTTGTGTAGGATTGCCTGGTGTGCTGTTTGTTCTTCCAGATTCTTATGTTGATGCTGAGAATAAGGACTGAGAATAAGGACTATGGAGGTAATTTATAATCTTTTTTATGATCTGCAGAATTTATAATATAGAACAAATTGTTTTGAAGGTGGGATCTTTTCTACTATGGGAATTTGTTTGAGTGCTAGAATCAAAGCTGAAAGCAGCCCATCTCATACGGGTAAGTGGTTACTGTGATTTATTTTCTTTAAAATCTTCAAGAACTTCGCTAATTTTTGCAATAAAAGGTCTTTTTGATGTGTTGTGGTGGGATTTATCAGGGAAGTTTTTGTTGATTCTGTATCTAATCTTAATGCTTATGTTAATGAATAAGATTAACATTTCCAATATTTCTAAGTTTTCCTTTTATTTTGTTGAGTTATAAATTTCTTTGAGAGTTGGTAGTCACGGACTTACAGTAAATAACTGTGTTGGATAGCATCTTTGCCTTTTTTTTGTTGAAGTTTCTTCTCAAAACATGATTTGTTAACAGAATGATGTTCAAAATTGTTTAATACTTAATAGGGATGTGCTGTTCTGCTGCAAAACACAGTGATTTCTAGTATTTTACATATGTTTTACATATCTATTTAGGAGTGAGAATTCGACTGTGCAAATATGTAATGATAAATATCCGAATATTATTCTAGCCGTTATTAAACTGATGTAGTAACTTCAATGTAACAGGAGGCTCTTATTTCCAGCCCCTTTCCTGGAGTCTTCGCCTTAAGGTTGCTCTTGGAGCCGCAAAGGGGCTTGCTTTTCTTCACAATGCCGAAACGAAAGTTATTTACAGGGACTTAAAAACTTCCAACATATTGCTCGATTCGGTAAATATTCCTATCTTTCGGTAAATATTCCTATCTTTTAGCGCGCCAAAAGAAGTACATCAATAAACGAGAAGCATTCCAAGAAACTTCGTATTACCTTGGCTAATTTTGTCAAACTTCTTTATCATATGATATGGAAGGACTACAATGCAAAACTCTCTGACTTTGGATTAGCCAAGGATGGGCCGACAGGTGATAAAAGCCACGTGTCCACAAGGTTTTTTAATCTAGCTTTACATATTGTTTATTTAAATTTTTTTATTATATTTTATTTATTTTTTCTCACATGCCAAATATTTCTTAAGGAAGTCTTGAGAAGTAACTTATATATTGTGCATATACATTATAATAGATAGAGTTGATTATTGAAAACTCATATTTTCTCCCCCACGTTTCAGGTGGTCATGAACTGAGCAAAAGCACTGGAAATGCTAGTGGAAGAGCTTCTTATGGTAAGAAACGTTTATTTATTCAATGATCTTGTGTAATTCTTATTTATGACTAACTTCATATGAGTCTATTTGAAAACAAGCTTAATTTGAATTCAAGATTTGTGTTAGCTATTATTAATTAGTTTTAAATTTGATTTGGGTTTAGATAGAGTTTATTGTTGAATTTGTGATGTTGAGGAGTTAGGGATTGATTTTGGAAGTTGTTTGAGGTGTTGATTTGATTTTTAAATTATTATGTTGGTTATGATTTTTTTTACAGGTTGACTAAGTCCAATTTATAGGGGAGGTTCTGTCGAAATTTCTATAGAATTTTTTACAATAGAAGGGAAGGAAAGAGAAGTTAACACGTCTAAGTTTAGGTTTTACACTTTGGGTGAAAGCTCATTTTCCTTGGTGGTAGATCTAGCATCTAGCTGACATCTGTCATCGATACACTTTCACGTCTCTGGTCTAGTAGATTGATTTAGGACAAGTCATATCAATTTCTATGAAATCACATTTGAAAGATATAAATGTATTTTGCTTTTAATTCTATTTTTTGTTTTTTCTACCATTTATTAAGTAAAGCGTGACATTCACTTATAACTTTGTTCAAATTTGTTATAGGTGTAACTTTGAAGATGGACCGAATTTTGCGATCTAAAGGTGCGGTTATATTGCGTGATGAAGTTGATATTCACGTAGTAAAATATTTCTTTTGTCAAATGATGATGTTCTTTTGCAACATTATCAACACTTTCTTTCGTGGATTTGTTATTCTGTATGTATTGTGGATTTATTAGACATTATCAAGACTTTATTTTGTATGGATTTGAAAATTCATAATGTATTTACTTTTGTATTTTATTTAAAGTACCATTTTAATGAAGTAATTACAAAAATTTGGGTTTTATAAATAATTTGTTCAATAATATTTTTAAAAAAATATATATATATATATAGCAACGTTCAAAAACGTTGCAAAAGGGTCTACGGCAACACTCAATAAATGTTGCAAAAGGTTGGGTTAATAGTTTTTGCAACACTTAAAAAACGTTGCAAAAGGGTCTACCGCAACACTTGCAAAAGGGTCTACGGCAACACTTAAAAAACGTTGCAAAAGGGTCTACCGCAACACTTAATAAACGTTGCAAAAGGGTCTACGGCAACACTTAAAAAACGTTGCAAAAGGGTCTACCGCAACACTTAATAAACGTTGTAAAAGGGTCTACAGCAACACTTAAAAAACGTTGCAAAAGGGTCTATCGCAACACTTAATAAACGTTGCAAAAGGGTCTACCGCAACACTTAATAAACGTTGCAAAAGGTCTTTTGCAACGTTCAAAAAACGTTGCAAAAAGTTTTTTCTCTACGGCAACACTGCGATTTGCAACACTTGCCAAACGTTGCAAAAACCTTTTGGCAACATTTTTTGAGTGTTGCAAAAGGCTATTTTTGTTGTAGTGTATACACGTACTCTTTGAACAATTCAAAGAACATATTTACGCTTTTAATGAATTTTTTCTATTTTTAAATTCAAACGATTATGATTTAGCTGCTAATAAAAATAGACTTTTTTTTCAAAGTAGGGTGAGTATGAAACTTTTTATATTTAAACTCAGTTTCTAATAAAAACCATTAATTAATATATATATATATTAAAAAAATTCTAATAAAAACATTAAAAAAATAATTTCAAAACTCTTTGAAAAATAAATAAATCAAAACTGAGATTTTAGTTTAAATTTAAATCGTCTCTATTTGGTGATGATTAAAAACGGATTTTGGTAGAAATTAATAAAATGAGGTTAAAAAGTTGTGAGTCTGATGAAATGTGTTGTTAAAATTAATTGTTGAGTTTGAGTTGGATTAAAATCTTATTTTAATTTCTCCTAAACATGAGCATAATATTAGACTTTTTTTAATTATAAGAATAAGTTCATGAATTAATTTAATTTATCTATACACAAATTTTTCACATTTTTTCGTGACTCATTATAAATATTTTATAAAGCAATTATTGATTTGCATAATATTTTATGATATCAAATTACGTCTTAATATATCATAAATGATTTATTTATTAAGCTAACATTTTAAATAATTGTCTAATATATATTTCGAAGAACTGGACTAAGATTTTCAATAAAATATTAATATATTAAGAATTGAAGTCAATTTATCATTTACGATTTTCCTCTGCAATTTCAATTTGTCAACTACTTTAAAAAATAGTATTAGTACTTAAAAAAAATATTAGTTTAATATTCATCATATACATAAGATGTGCAAACTACCGTTTTTGTAGAAAGTTCGAGATTTATGGTGAAGTTAAACAGAATTTGTTGGAAATGGATGGGTAGCGTGATGAAGCTTTACAAGTTTGAATGGGAGTATGTGTTAAAAAGTGTATTTCAATTTTTATATTTTATATTTTTAATCAATATAAATTATTAAATAATTGAAATAATGCATACCAAACACGTCTAAAATTATAATACTAGTTCCACACCCGTGCATTACATATTATATTGATAAACAAATAGTGCAATTAAATAAAAATAAGGATGGAAAAAAAATAAAAGAAAAAACTAACAAAAGCTAATGTCAATATAAATAATAATAAGCACTTTGTATTACAAATATTGGAAAACCTCATCATACACAACATTTGTCTTGTGTTACTATCGTACATCGCATATCAATATCTTCAGACCAGCACGATCGTAACTCTTGAAATTGTTACATACAATTGTTCATGACTGAAAACTGATTTTGTAATGAATAGTTCCACATGCGAAGTGATTGACATTGACTTTTATTGATGATCATAGCATATGACGCAATCAACGAAAACTATCTTCTTTTGAACTTGAAAGGTAATCAAGACTTAACATGTTTGAAATGAATACATCTAAAAATGCAACTGATGTGATCCAGACTACGGATACAAGCCCGCACAAAGATCCGTTGAAGATCAGAGGAGGACCGATGACTCGATTGCAGACAAAGAGGGCCAAGGAAGCAATGGACAAGTTAGTTCAAGAAACAATGGCCAAAACAATGTTCGTGTCATCGAAAGAAGCAAGTTCCATGTTGGGGCCGAGCAAAAACGACGAGTGGATCAACCTCATTCAAGCTGTCGAAGAAGATTGCCAAATTTCAGGAATTACGGCCGTAATTCATAACTCTCACGGCCGTAACCTTGCTTCTGCTGAAAACTGAATTTTTTGAAGAAATAGATTTACGGCCGTAACCAATACTCGTCACGGCCGTAACGCAGCCTCGGATCAAAAACAAGATTTTCAGAAAATAAGATTTACGGCCGTAAATAATTATGTCACGGCCGTAACGGTGAAACAGAATGAGTCTTACGGCCGTAAGGAAATTAATCACGGCCGTAACTCACCATACGCGTAAATTAGGGTTTTAATTATTTCCTTAATTTTAGTTATTTGTTTCCTTGTTTAAATAGAACTCCTAAACCTAGTTTTGACCCTATTTATAGGGATGTAATTTTCATTATTCATTACACAACTTTGATATTATTATTGAGAGGCAATTTGCTTTCATACTTTATTCTTTATTGAATAAAATCCGAACTTGCGAGTTTAATTCTTGTTTGTTCAAATCTTGGGTGAGATTTATTTTCATTGTGATCAAGAGGTCAACATATCAATTGATTGTGTTGGTTCCTTGGTTCAATTAATTTGAATCAATCTCGAAATCGTGATTCTTTGGCGTTCTTGGGTCGATTCCAATAATTTGTGGGTTGCGTAGCTACAATTGCTACGTGATTTGCATCAGCAACTACAGTGTTTGATGATAAAAAAATCTATATTAATAAAATTGACAATCAAACCAAGTTAATCAACTTGCTTAACTGACCATAAAATATGTAATTAAATGAATATAACCAAAGGAGCTACGTTAGTCCCTATTTTGTATAGTTTTAAATTAACTAAAAGCTTGTTTGCTCATGTACATTTTTTTTCCAGCTTTTCTCCCAAATTCAATTTAACACCATATTTTTATGGAATACGCCACTTTTCACAATTTTTAATCACTTTTCAACCACAAATTCTCCTCAAAACTCAAAATTCTCCAAAATTTCCCAAAAACCACCTATATCAAAGAGATGCTAAATAACACATTTTTTCAATCATATACGTTTCTCCAAATTATTTCTCAATCACATATTCTATCTCAAAATTATCATATTCTTTATATATAAAAAAAATTATCAAACAGAATTTAAGTGAAAGTTTACTTATAAATTTTGTTTATAAAGTGATACATGACAATATCTCATTAAACCATTTTTTTAAAAGTCAATGATCAACGAAATGTTGTCACGTCGCTATTTATAAATAACATGGGAAAATTAACGCACTTAATCCCTGAATGTTTACTTTTATGTGCTAAAGATTCTTAACATTTCATTTTTGGTGCAATAATCCTTAAATATTGCATTATTTAGCACAACAGATCATTTTAGATAATTTCCTTCCATTATGCTAAAAAATTATAATAAAAATACTAAAATGCTCATACACATAATTGTCGCAATGTGTCCTTAAACGTTGGCATTTCTACGAAATAAGTCTTTGTCCTTTCAAAATTGGTGCTAAAGTACCCGAAAGGTTGCAATCTTTTAGAGCCACAAGTTCCACAAGTTCTTTTAGATTATTTCCCTCCATTCCACCTTTAAAAATTCATAATTTTTTGTCAAAAATATTAAAATACCTATATAAATAAATAAATAAAAATAAAAATAGTAAAGTTGAATGTGCATATGATGTAAGGATGTATGTGAGTGGTAATGCAGGTGGAGACTGTGTAATGTAGGAAAATGTCAATTTCATCAAAACATGATTTTTTCACATTACTTGACGATTGTTTTCTTCCATTACATAGTAAAAATTGGTTCAACTTGTTTTGGTCAAACCCAGTTAACTAGGGAAATCTGATTGACCCGAATTTTTTCTATTTTTCTTTTTAAATATGATATGTATATATTTTAATTAAAAGGTCAACCCCGATTCGACTCCAAGTTGACATCTGATCTTTGATTTGGTCCTTCTATCATGTCGATGGCCTTATTGTGTCTAAAAAGATTGGATAATACATCACTATCAATTCAAGTGAAAAATTCAAGTTTTGATGAGATTGATATTCTCCTAAATTAAACAATTTCCACATGCATCACTATCTATATATCTACACCATATGCACCACCCCCTATATATATCTATCATCTTCATCACCGCCCTTACTTTATATTTTCTTAAATTATTTATGAATTTATTAATATGAGGATATTTTATTATTCTTGATAAAAAAAAATTAAATTTTTAATGGTGGAATGGAGGAAAATCATCTAAAAGTACTTGTGGCGCTAAAGAATGCGACGTTTAGAGACTTAAGCACAAAAAATGAAAGGTTAAGGACTTATTGCGCCAATCGTGTATAAGGGCTTTTTAGTCTTTATATTAATTTTTAACGTTGTAATGGAAAGAAACCACCCAAAATGATCTGTTACACCAAAGAGTACAAGGTATAAGGACATCTGTGCTAAAAATAAAAGGTTATGAACCCATTGCACACAAAGACATACGTTTAGAGACAAAATGCCCCAATTTCCCAACAATATGCGTAAACCACAATTTATAAATTCGATGAAATCATTTTGAACAACATATTTTACGTAAAAACATAATTTTTTTTTTATAGAAAATTTGGCAAAATTAATAATATACTTTTTTATACTTTTTTCATATGGATTGACTCGTTGAAAAAGTAATTACATTAGAAACTTTTAAAAAAAATCATGTGGTAAATAATAAATAAATATAATATTCAAAACTAAGCCCTGATTATTTATTTCAACTTGAAAAGTCTTCATATATCTATAAATTAATAGAACATTTTGATGTGTCAAAAATATATTAAATTGATATTTTACCAATAAAATGGGAGGTATATTATTAATTTAATTCCTCATTTTGAAATGCACACTCTATCATCATAAACCGCCCACTAATTTATACAATAACCGTGTACGATGCACAGATATATTACATTGACAAAGTATAATGTACTGACACGAAAAAATGGGAAAAATCAATAAAAAGTAACAACAGAAAGTGACAATTTAAATAATAACAGCAATAATAATTTTGTTATTGAGAGTATTACAAATGTTGGAAAACTTCCTTATACACAACATTAGTTGTAACATTTGTTGGGTTTTCATTATCATCGACTGTATCTTTACTTCCATTATTAGCAACATTTGGTATTAAATAAGAATTAGTTTTTGCAATTTTTCTGACCTTGACGTGGCAAGATCAAAAGCCGATATTTTGTTGAAGAAGATGATCCAAGCCTCCAAAGAACCTGTAAAAAAGGCGGTGAAGGATGCTCTCGTTGCCCCTCCGATGTAATAATCAGTTTTCTATAAAATGAGAAAATAAATAAAGAATATTCAAGAACTCATGAAAATATGAATACGTGTTTGTCTTTCATTATGAGTGAAGGAGACCCATTTATAAACCTCATAATAAGTCTCCTCATCCCAGTAGGAAAGGAATTCTTAATTAAAACTTAAAAGATGTTACCTTATAGAGGAATACTCCTCAATTGAATTGGATTCTCTTTTAGCTAAAGAGAGTTTAATTACGTCATTACCTTGATTTTCTAGGATGTAAGGCCCAAGACATAGCCCATTGATGTGTTTTAGGATCAGATCTAACCTATTACAAGACCACGACGCCTTTATGAATAGATGAACCCATATGTCGGGCTTATCCTATGATTATTGGGAATGTCAAGAGACAAATCAATCAACGAGCTCGGGCTTGCCCAGAAGGAATATGTTGGCCATTTTAATGACCTTGATATCAATCATTTATTAAAACCCTGCTTTTTACATAGCTCGAGATTTATGCTGATCTTTGTAAATGAGATTTGCCCAAAGTGTGACCTCAGGCCACAGAAAAGGTCGGCCAAAAGTATGACCTTGTATATCAAACATAAATGTAAAAAGTAATATTCTGATAATGGAATGACCAGAAAATATGCCGATCATTAGGCCCTGTGCGTCAGAGGTCAGGTTTCGGCCTCTAGACGTATGTCATATCAAGTGTAATTATTTTTTGAGGAGGGCAACCCTGAACCTTTGTTGGACGAAAAAGCCAGAACATGAGGGCCCTCGAGCATTGAAGTTTTATTCGTACATGCTAACGTTGTGTTCGGGGTCATGTACTCATCATAAGCCCCCGCGTATCCCGTATCGAATTCAAGGAAAGATGGATGCGCAGTAATGAGATATCGTGGTTTTGGTAGGATGTGACGTGATGGTTATGTTATGGGAAAATAACAAGAGCTCATGTTAAGTAAAGAATGAGTCCGAACTAATGCTAAGCAATAATAAGCGAAACTCATATTAAGTAATGAGCTCGAACTTATGTTAAGTGATAAAGTCGAGTTTATGTTTAATAAGTCAGAAATTATGTTGAGGAAGAATCAAGTCAAGCTCATGTTGAGTAATGAGTTAGAGCTTATATTTAAACAAAGAATAAATCGAGCCTATTAATTAATAAGCTTGAGCTTTTGTTAGCGAGAATTAAGCGCGAGCTTATGTTATGTAATAAACTCGAGCTTATGTTAAGCAATAATAGACCGAGCTCATGTTAAGTGATGAATTCGAGCTTAAAATAGGTAATAAGCTTGATGTTAAGCAATAACAAGTCAAGCTCATGTTAAATAATGAGCTTAAGCTTATGTTAAGCAATAATATGTTGAGCTCATGTTTAAGTAAGGAATAAGTCGAGCTTATGTTAATTAATAAGCTCGAACTTATGTAGACATGGGGGCTTCATTATATCAATTTGATTCTTAATTGCTTGGGAATGGCCATGTGTACCTGCATGGGCAAGTATTTAATTGCTTGCTCATGGTTAAGGTTTTGAGTGCTTGCGCGTGGGCAAGAAACAATTTTGCTAGGTAGTGTCATTAATAGCTTGTGAATGTCATTTTTTGTGACCGACCTTGTAAATTATTTTTACAAAGGAGGGGTCAAGCTCTTGACTTCATGTTTTTGAGAAAATAATTTGTAAAGTCGTGCCATGTGACCGACCTTGTAAATTATTTTTACAAAGGAGGGGTCAAACCCTTGACTTCATGTTTTTGAGAAAATAATTTGTAAAGGTCGTTCTTTGTGACCGACCTTGTAAATTATTTTTACAAAGGAGGGGTCAAGCCCTTGACTTCATGTTTTTGAGGAAATAATTTGTAAAGGTCGTACTTTGTGACCAACCTTGTAAATTATTTGTAGGAAATAATTTGCATAGCCGTGCCATATGACCAACCTTGTAAATTATTTGAGGGAAATCATTTGTAAAGTCATGTCATGTGACCGACCTTGTAAATTATTTGACTTTGTGTTTTTAGGAGATCATTTGTAAAATTGTGCTTTGTGGCCGACCTTGTAAATCATTCCCAATGTGATCGTATGGTAGGCTTTCCGCAATTATTGTAGTTGTTTTCGTTCAATGATTGGAGAGCATAGAAGCTAGCCTCGAATTGGCAAGGGATTATGGCTTGCGTTGATAATAGAACCTGTTGATATGTTTAAGTAAGGAATAAGCCGAGCTTGTGTTAGGAAATAATAGGCCGAGCTCATGTTTAAGTAATTAGCTCGAGCTTATGTTAAGGAATAATAAGCAGAGCTCACGTTAAGTAATGAGCTTGAGTCCATGCTAAGGGATGATAAGACAACTTATGTTAATTAATGAGTTCGAGCTTATGTTTAAGCAAAGAATAAGTCGAGCTTATGTTGATTAATAAGCCCGAGCTTGTTTTAGTGGGAATTATAGGTCGAGCTCATGTTAGCACATATTTCCTGCTAGAACACCCAATAATTTAATTGATTCAAAACAAACCTTTTTCCAATTAATATGATTAGCCATTAAAGAAACAGTCGGAGTGTGCTAATCAATGTAAGTTGTACCCAGAAAGATCATGCTAAAGCATATTAGGTTGTGTTTGGAAAATATATTTTTAAACATGTTTTTTTTTCCTACACAATTCCATAAATCACTAGTTAACCACACATATTTTCTCTCTCCATTTTTCAACCACACATTTTACCTAGAAATTATAAAAAACATATTTTTAAATAAAAAACTTTTAACAAACAGAGGCTTAGGTGTTTCTATTGGTTTTTAAATAGATCACATTGAAATATGATGCTTCACTTAACTCAGCTAATTTTCAGGTTATACAAACTTTAGATCACAAAAAATAGCATGAGTCATTATGGGAACAGATCATTTTTCAGATTCAGCAAGCACTTCACACTGATTACGACTCATGCATTATTGATCATATCATACTTGAGGTCGTGTAAATAACGAGACCAAAATTACAATCAGATTTCATCAATTAAATAAGCATATTAACAGATTATGAGGATTTCAAGACTTCAAAAAGATGTTATATTTCAAAAAGTAGGAGAGCTAGCAATTAATTTGTGAATATCATGTCAGGCCCATAATGTTTTACTCATACGTTTTTTGCATATTTGATCCATAATCTCAATTTATCCTATAGATCACCCGACTGGATGAAGATAATTAATCATATTTAGAGTTGATCTCTTAATAATCACAGATCATATGTGATTGCAAATCTGACACATGATCAACATTATACAAGGCTTAATGCATAGGGTTAAGAGTATACCTGATTATATATTTTTCTGAGAAGAAAGTGGAGGAATAATCAAAATATTTAAATAATTCCTTTCTCGGGCGGAGAGTTTTCATCTAGAGGAAGATCTCGAGATCACCCAAATGCAGTAGCATGTTGGAGCAAGTTTTAATCATTTGCCAAAAACATGAAACAGTGCAACATGGTGGCTAGAAACTCCAATTGATCTAGAGATCTGGTGCAGAGAGAAGGCCATAGATAGTTTTTCAACTTGCAACCCCTTTTCTAAAAGTGGATAAAATCCATGTCGAACTGAGAAACGAGCAATTGTTCCTTGTGTGCCAATCCTATGCAAGAAGTCCAGTTATATTCTGATAACGCGGTAACATTGTCACAATAATTTCATTGATCACTAAAACAATATTTCTCTTATCCAAAAACCTTAGGCGGTTAGTATAACCATATGATTTCTTCACTGACAGTTATTATTTTTGTCTCATTTATTTTCATCTCTTTGTACCAAATAGTTTGGCCTTTGCTTCTTATGCAATATAGGTGCATTCACTCTACAACTTAAGAAGGATAATGATAGGCCAGGAATCAACAGCAAACATTTCTATAGCTTCTGGTACGTTCTGGTAATAATTGTGTGCAAAGATGTTTGGTAACAATTGTGTGCAAAGATATTGATGAAGGGTGGAAAAAATTTGAATCCCTTCTTTCATTATAAAGAATAGTTGGTTTTACGATTTTAGCGAACACCTTAGGCACGTTAATCTAGCTCAAGAATTTTTGTGGCATATTGATGAAGAGAAGGCCCACTAGCCCTTCTTTTCCAAAACATTCAACAATGGGAGATGAAGATTAGATTATTTAAATGACCAAAATTCACTTCCCTTCAACTCGATGTAGTCCAAGTGGTGCACGGGTTATGATTGCTAGATGGTTTTTTAGTCTCTGCAGTTGTTGGTGTTGATCAATCTGTTGGACAATTTTGACATGCCATAGAAATCTGTCCCAATTGTTGATGAAAAAGAGAGGGTTGTTCCCAATTCAAATAACCAACAAAAACGAAGATAAGAGGTGTTCTTCGAAATCTTGACTTCCCAGGCGAAGTGGGTTCTTGCCGCAACTTAATGGAAGCTCATATTGGACTATGCAACCTTTATTCCAAACAAACTTGGTTTGTCTCCATACAAAATGGTACCTATTTTTTTCCACACTAACATATTTCCCAGCTCTTGACATAAATAGATGAACATGACACTCACTTACACTGTTTTTCAAATCTAATCAGCTTCAATCAGCACCTGACGATCATTTTCAATGCTATAGAGGGACTTCCTCAAATTTGGATAAAACGACATGATTCTCATTGGTCTCAAAATTGATTTTTACTATCTTGGACACTATTAATCATACCAAAACATGCCCTATACCAGGAATCAGATCTTTGGACCACGAAAATGGAAATTGAATTATCACGATTGCTTTGAGAGATGCCTCATCTTCCACATCATTGGATTTCAACATTTCATTTATTTCTAGTAAAGCAGAAAGTTCTTGCGGCTTTAAATAATTGCAAATTAAATTACCTTGTACTTGGTCTGAAATATGAGGCAAACTATCAACAGCTGTCCATTAAGCCAAAGTTGACTTCACAGAATCCCCTTCAAGTATTGAATGGAAATTGTAATCAGAATCAGGGAATTTGTTCGCCAATTTTGACTCAGACCTAGATTTCCTAAATGAGACATGTGAAGGAATAAAAATAAGAGCCTGCAACAGAACTTGATAGCAACACTTCATCGAAAAATATTTTCTTCCAACCCATTTTCCACCCTCGCAATCAAACACACCCAAGAAAAAAGGAACAGAAGAAGAAAAAGATAGAGAGAGTGCGAGGATGAATGCATTCTCTGTTTTTATTTATGTATAATCTTTTTAGATCTTGGTCCAATCCAAATTTCCATCTGGGTTTGATCATGTAAATGGTGGGTTTGGAAATAAATTTATTTATTTGATTACCAATTCAATCTTTAATTTTGTTTTTATCTACAATTGTTATTTGAGGTCTGTGATCTACCTGAATTGTGGATTTTCAGTATTGCAAGATGAAAACTTGGTTTATGAATGAAGGACTCAATGACATGTGAAACAAAGTAAATTTTTCCGACTTAGAGGGTGAATTCTTTCCATTTTGTTGTTATTAGTAATGTTTTAATTTCTGGGTTTTGCATAATGAAGTATAATTGAGAAAATATTGTATTCTGCTGTCACCTGCTTAGGATTTGAACTATTTTGGTTGGATTAAATGATGGCAGTGTGGACAATATTATTGTATTTTCACACATTTATTGCCAAGCATTTGGGTATGAAGGGATTTTGGCCAGCTTTCCTATGCTTGCTTTCCAACTCAACGTTCTATAGTGAAATGGAAAACTCAATCAAAAGAACATAATTGAAGAGAGTGGAACAAAAATCAAGAATGTTTCGACAGGCTTTAAAAAAAGAGGGTGCCAAAGTACGTTCCTATGTTTGATGTGGATTAGTGAGGAAAAATGTGTAGCCCACGCCTTAGGAGCCCCAACTGCCCTGTCCTGAACCTTGGTGAAGGAGGTAAATCGCAGGATATACTTCCGAGAGTGCAGAGTGGGAGACTTGTCTTTTGACTTCGCTTACCAAGGGTTTCATCCATATTTCAGGATACAAACCCTCGCTATGACAGCTACAAACTAGATTGGAAACTTTTCACCTCCCCCTTTCACCACTTGGAGATGTGCCCTGAGGGCGGATTAGTAAGAGTAATTAGGGAAAGTGGGATGTGAGTTTTAACGGGAAAATTACACTAACTTCCCTAAAAAAAATTGAAAAGTTGTCACATGGCACTTTTTCACTTAAAAAAAAAGTGATACCGGGCCACTTAGTTAAAAAAGTGATATTGTTAAAAGGAATAGTGACAGGATTATTAAAATGGTCACTTTTTAGTTAAAAGAAGAACTTTTCACAAGTAGCATTCAAGTAAAAAAGTAACACCACATTACTTTTTAATTGATAGAAAAATGAAATTGTGTCATTTTTTAGAAAAAGTGACACAGCGTCACTTTTAAATTGAAAGAAAAATGACATTGTGTCACTATCGCATCACTTTTTAATTAAAAGAAAAAGTGACATTGTGCCAGTTTTAATTTGTCACTTTTTAAAAGATGAAAAATGACAATATTAAAAAAGTGACACAATAATTTTTTTTTTTAAAGAAAAATTGACATTAATTTGTGTTTAATGAAAAAAGTGATATTCAAATAGAAAAATATGAAAACGTAACAAAAAGTGACATATTGTCACTTTTTAGTTTAAAGAAAAAGTAATAAAAAGTGACACACCACTTTTTTCAGATTGTGTAATGAATATTGCAAAAAATGAAAAAGTGACATTTGAGTAGAAAAAAGTAGCAAAGTGCCACTTTTTAGTTCAAAGAAAAAGTGATTAAAAGTGAGATGTATCACTTTTTTTAAAAAGTGGCATTGTGTTACTTTTATAAAAAAAATGAGAAAATTATTAAAAATGTGACAAGTTTTAAAAAAGTGGCACTCCATGTCACTTTTTAGTAGAATTTTTTTTTTAATTATTGTTATTATATTTTTTTAAAAGTGGTATTTTGTCAATTTTTCTTTAAAAAAAAGTTGCATTGTATTAGTATCACATTTTACTTAAAATAAAGTGACATTTTTGTCACTTTTTTTAAAAGAAAGTGTAATTTTGTCACTTTTTTATTAAAAAAAGTGATAAATGATAAAAAGTGATATTGCGTCTTGTGTTTCTTTTTTATTAAAATTGAAAAAGTAACATTCAAGTAGCAAAAAGTAACAAAACGTCACTTTGTTTTACTAAAAAGTGACATCGTATCACTTTTTAATTAAAAGAGAATGTGAGTTAAAACAAAAAGTGATAAAGGAAAAAAGGGATTGTATAATGTATATTAATGGTTGTGGACTTTTGTAATTTATTAGCCAATGATGAATATTGAAAAAAATGAAATTGACCTTCAAATAGAAATATGTGACAAATTGTCACTTTTTAGTTAAAATAAAAAGTAATAAAAAAGTGACATTGTGTCACTTTTTTTTTTTTTAAAAAAAAGGTACAATTATTTCAATATTTTGAATAAAATTAACAAGCCATTAATTTATTCTAAGATTTTAATTTATGTTTGATTGAGAAAGTAACGAATATATCAATTTTTTAAAAACAAGTGACATTATGTCACTTTTTTTAAAACAAAAGTGACAAAAACATTTAAAAAGTGGCACCCAAGATTTACAAAATATTTTTACTTTCTAAAAATTTTCAAAGTGTATTTTTGTAAATTGTCCAAAAATAAGAGTATTTGTAACATACCCAAAAAAAAAAAAGGGCCCTGAAATTTTTGGGCCCAAAGCACAAGTTTGTTAAGCCTATTGTCAAGTTCGACCCTGACTGTGAAGTACTTGGTATAAGTGTCTTCATATATCTCTACATGATAGTATTCTCGAATAGTCAAAACTGATAACAAAACTAAGAATTAACGTGTCCCGAAACTATACGCGTAACTCGTCATTAATAAATATTATTTAAATAATATAAAATAAATATATGTGCACGTCACACATATATGTGAATTATTATTATATAACTTTTAATTATTACTATTTTGACCAATAAATTTACGAATTAACTTTGGTCTATTATTTTTTAACATTGGGACGAATTCTTAGTTCCACTTTGAAGTATATTCCGTACACTTCAATCCATATTTTCTCAATTATGGAATTGATAGTGAATTTATTAAATCGATAAAATTACTTAAAGTAATATTTAATTTTCTTATTTATTTTTCCTTTATATTATGTCAACTAAATTAAATTCTTATTTAATGTTGAATGGACCCATTTAAATAAGTCAAATAAATTAAAATTTATATTTGACTTTCAAGTGGGTTCCTTTAAATATGAATAATTTAATATAATAATAGGACGGATTTTTGGGTCGTTACACCTATGCTTTGTGTTTTCTGTTATAGTATTCACAAATCTTTTAATGCTTTCTTACACATTCGGATTCAACATAGAAATATAGTTGGGTCGTGCGTATAAATAGGTGTTAATACTGTTCGAAAGGGAGTTTTAACTACATTTGGAATATGGAAATTAAAAATCCGTGAATTGTATTTAAATAATTTGGTTAAAATATGGATGATAGAGTTAAAATGGATTTAAGATTCTAATGCACATGTTTTCATAAGTTTAAATCAAATTTTTATTGTTTATTTAGTTTAATTTTTAATCTATTTTTCAAAATAAAATCATCAAATTCAAAGCTTTCTTTAGTTTCGGTTAAGGAGTAATAGTCTAAAATACAATTTACAACAATTCTTGTGGGAACGAAATTCGGACTCAATTCCATTTTATTACTTGTTTGATACCGTACACTTGCGGTACGCAAATCACGCAATAAGTTGTGCCATCAAATGAAGAACAATTGGAATAATCAATTAGATTATGAGGGATAGAATCACTAGAAGAAATATTAGCGGGACCAATCGGTGTTATAGTGTAGTTAAAAGTTCCATCATCATTAGTTGGAGTAATAGTAATTGGGTTTTTTAATGATGGAGATGGAAGATCGCGATATGGAAAAATTGACTCATGAAATATAACATCACAAGAAACATAGATTTAATGAGTTTTAAAATCATATGCGTGATATCCCTTTTGATTGTATGGATAACCAACAAATATACCGGGTTTGGCTCACTCATCATACTTGTGTTGAATATTTATATTTTTAGCAAAATATAAATATCCGAAAACTCGAAGAGAGGATTAAGAAGGAACAAGTCCAAGTAAAACTTAAGAAAAATGGCAGCAAGAATCCATTCACCCCAAAACGAAAAAGGCAAGTTTGCTTAAATCGTAGAGCTCTAGAAACATCAAGGAGATGTCGATGCTTATGTTCTAAAACACCATTTTGTTGGGGAGGGGGGGTCACAACGCAACTACGTTAGTGAATAATACCATTTTCATGAAACCAAGTTTGAATTTGTTAAAAAGAAATTCAGTATCATTGTCTGAACGAATTGTTTGAAGTTGAGGAAGAAAAACTTTCCCAATACCAAAGTTGATATGAGAAATTGTTGTGTTGAATTGACGATTGATTTAATTAAAAAAAATTGAATTAACATGTTGAAAGTTTCAGATTTATGTTTCATTAAATAAATCCAAGTACACCTTGAATAATCATCAACAATAGTTAAAAAGAAACTTGATCCATTTTTTGACGGAATAGAAAAAGGACCCCCAATGTCAACATGAATTAATTCAAATGAGAAGAACAAGATGATCTTTAAGGAAAAAAAAAAGACGTGGCTATTTAGCACGTGGACATACCTCACAAATAAAATCTTTATTCGCAATAATATTTGGAAAATTCTTAATAATGAAATCAAAACGAGACCTAGATGAATGACCAAGACGAGAATTCCACAGGTCAGATTTATTACAATGCTTGAACGAAAATTAGAATTAAAAACTAAATCTGCATCTAGGTAAAAAAAAAAGACCATTTCGAGCACTACCTCGACTAATCTTCTTTTTCGTTGCTCGGTCCTGAAAAATAAATTCAGAGGATAACATCACAATTTGTTGAATTTGTTAATTTTGAAATAGATAACAAATTGAATTTGAAAGGTGGAATTTGAAAAACATTAGTGAGAATAAATTATGATGAACCAAAAACTGTGTCTATATGTGTCACAGGCACATGAGAACCATCAGGCAATTGAACTGCCATACTTTTATGAACAGTAGAATATGAAGAAAAAATGAAAGAGATGTACATATATGATTAGAAGCACCCAAATCAATTATCCAACAAGAGAACAAACAAGAGAGAATTATACATGTCAAATGGACTGATGATGCACCATATTTCTCTTTGGATAAAAGTGCAAAAAGTTTGTTGTATTGTTCAGGTGTTAATTGAATAATAGCGGTAGTGGATGGAGGTGGCTCTGATTTCTTCACCTACTTATCTAGAAAGCCATGAATTTGGTAGCATGTAGTAAGAGTATGACCATGTTTGTTACAATGTTCACAAAAAGGACGTTGACGCTTTCCTGATGGCTGAGAAGGTGGTTTAAATACATGAAGCGATGTCGAATCAATGGTAGGAGTTGTTCGAATATTAATCTCTTGTTGTTTTTCTTCTTGACGTACCCAATTGTGGATACGCGGAATAGAAGGGAACGACTCCATCAAGAGAATTTGACTGCAAATTGCTAAAAAATGATCATGGAATCCTTGAAGAAACTCCATGGTACGATCTTGATTTTGCTAATCAGTAATGCTTTTAGCATTGCCACATATACATGGAGAGAGGCACTCAATGGAACTAAGTTCGTCCCATAGGGATTTAAGTTGTGTGAAATATAGTGAAACAAACATGCATTCATGTTTAAGGGAAGAGATTAATTGTTTCAATTGATATATCTTACGAGCATTTGATTGAGAAAAAGGATCCTTAAGATCTGTCCAAATTTGTGCTGCAGTTTCAACATACAAGATACTTGGACGGATCTCAAGTGAGACTGAATTAAGAATCCAACTTCCAATCAAATCATTACATCGTTCTTAGTTGGAAATATCATCTTTCTCCTTTGGAATTGGAAGTGATCCATTGTCACTACACGATTCTAAGGGCCATAATTGTCTCATGTGCAGAGATGTGACAAGAATGGTAGAAGGATTATCTAAGTGATGAATGACATAAGGATCCGTTTTGATTGGTATTGATGACTATGGAGATAAAGATGGTGATTTGATGTTGATCATAGAATTTGCATTAGACATGGTGAAGAAATAAGAAAAAAAATTTATAGCTCTGATACCACGTGAAAATGACAAGCAAGATAGGAGAAGAAGTAATGATTTCGAAATTGTATATTCATTCAATGATTGTAATAAGGACCATGATATACTCCCCGCGGTGCTCACCTAGAGGTATCAATACGGGTGGTCCGGGCCACGTCGGCCCGCCAATATAAAAGTCCGGTAATGGCCCGCTTGAAAAAAAGTCCACCCGCTGCGGGTTACAAGCCGGTTTCGGGTCAGCCCACAATTTCGAACTACAACCCAGGCCCGCCCGTTGGCCCATGCAGGTCACGGTTCGTTCTGATTTGGTCCATATGAATAAAAATATTGACTTTTTCATATTTATAGCAATTTTTTTGTCAAGTTTCTAAATACAAAATGATTAAAATGATAAATTCATATTTATACCATAAAATATTTACTTAGAATTTAAAGTTATATTTTATATTATATGAATTACTTCTAAATTTGCAAATTTAAATAAAACATAAACAAATAACAATTAAATACTAAATGTATTTCTAATTACTATTATCAAAGAACATTACGTTTTTTAGCTATTAGGGAGAAAAAAATATGATTTTGTTTAAAAAGTTGTATTAGAGTGTGTAGAAGAAAAGAGATTTTCAATGCTACCACAATTAATAAAAATATTTTTTTATGGGTCATTGGGTTAATCGCGGCCCTCGAAGGTTTAACCTGCGAAACCCGCGGTTCACAATTTCTTGACCCGTGAACCGCCCCCACGGGTTACGGGTCGCTCGCTATCCCGGATCGATCTGAGCCGATTTTCGTAGGTCTGGACGACCCGTCCATCTTGACACCTCTATGCTCACCACGGGGATGACCCCCAACTCACATGGGGGGTGGGATCCAATAGCAGGTCCCACAGTGGGTTTGCCCCCAAGTGAGTGGGAAGTCATTCCCATAAGAAGAGTAACATAATTCTTGTATATTATATATAGGCAGGTTATAAGGAAGATTTGAATTTTAAATATACACAAAAATTGGAACTAATTAACCACCATAGTTATCAGAAACTAAAAATTGTTACAAAATTAAAAGGCTAAAATGTAGGAGTTGTCATGGTTCGTGATTCTTGAGACAATTATTTGTTGACATTGCTGGCCATCTATCTCCATTATTTAAACCTCTGTGGCTAGGAGTTCCTGGCTTCCCGATACGCCCAAATCACTAGATAGCTTTTTACACAACTGCATAAAGTTCTGTTTAAGAAAATGTAGGAAATATTATGCCATTAAAAGGAGAACTACTTGAGGTATACCTGTCTGTATACTGTAGGATCACCGCACGATTTTCGCAACTCAACTACGTACAAGGATGGGCTTATCTCAAAAACCTGCCAGAAATGGGAAAATTAGGAACATTTGGCAAACTTTTTTTTAACGTGTTTTTAAACAATATAATTTTCCAAATTACTTTTTAACCATACACAATTTCTCTCTCCACTTTTCAATCATATATTTTACCTCGAAAACCAAAAAAAAAAATGTTTTTAAATACAGAACTTTTAACAAACATATCTCTCTTAAGATATGTACTTACTTCTGCAACTATTGAGAAACTGCCAAGGCCTTTCTGCTCTCGTATTACTTTCAACTGTGGAAATCAACAGAAACCTAAAATTTTAGTGAATTTTCACCTAAATCTTGTAGAAAATTGACATCATTGATAAAATTCCAGAACCTTTCTGTTTTTCTTCTGGACTTGATATCCCATCTGGAGTAGTGTATTTTCTATACTCTCAAGCAATGCTTTTGGGGAATGATTTGATGTAAATCTGATTTTTCTCTCTGAAACATCCTGAAGGAAAATAAATTGGTCCTTACATTTTCCCAAATTTTTGATTTGTTACTCATCGCGGACAACATAAAAATTGTCCACTACTAATGATGGGCTTCCAAGTGTCCATTATTTTTTACATTGAACACCTGGCAGCCCACCACGGGTAGTGGGCTGTTTCTCAAGTGACAATAAATTGTGTGAAGCTGGTAAATCTTTATTGTGTAAAACATCCTTACCTCTTTTTCAAAGAAGCCTGAGGCACGAGGACATTCCGACACTACTAATGATGGGCTGCCAAGTGTCCATTATTTTTTACATTGGACACCTGGCAGCCCACCACGGGTAGTGGGCTGTTTCTCAAGTGACAATAAATTGTGTGAAGCTGCTAAATCTTTATTGTGTAAAACATCCTTACCTCTTTTTCAAAGAAGCCTGAAAGATCTAGGCACGAGGACATTCCGATAAGCTGAAAGGCATTGATGAGGGTGGGTGATTCTGATGGCTGTAGAGTGGATAGATAACACAATTAACTTAAGAGTAGTAGTTGTGAAATGAAACTGATGCAAACAATGAAGGATTGATTAAGTTCAAATTACCTCATGTATAGATGATACTTCATCATCTGATGCATTTTCTTCTTCAACAGGATCTACAGGAGTGTAATCTTGTTTGAACCACAAATCTTCTTTTATCTCCGCCATGGTAATCCGTGTATGTGGATTGGGATCTAAAATCCTCTTTACTAGGCTTATGGCTCCGGGAGATAGCCACTTTGGTATCTGAACGTCCCCCTTGGAAATCTGCTATGCAATTGGGAGATTATAAATACAGTGCTTCTAAAACTTAAAGAAGAGAAAATAATAGCAATCATGCTACATGTACAACAGATGTCTCACTGCCGTCTTTTCAGCTACAATAATCCAAGGATTACCTACCTTCTGATAGAGTACTGCCAGATTTCGATCATCAAAGGGTAGGTACCCTGTAAGAATTACGTACAAGATAACACCGCAGGACCATGTATCTGAGGTTGCGCCATCGTAACCTCTGTTAGATAGAATTTCCGGGGCGACGTAGTTTGGACTTCCACAAGTTGTATGCAACAATCCATCTTCCCTAAGATGGTGTGGTAACGCACTGAGGCCGAAATCAGTTATCTTCACATTTCCCTTGGCGTCGATCAACACATTTTCTAGCTGTGCTCTAGAAGAGAAAACATTAGAGGATAAAAAGGAATCACGCTGTAATTTGAAAGCATTATGATAATCAGAAGCAGTGTTTTTATACCTTGAGATCTCTGTGAAAAACACCGTTGTTATGGCAGTAACTAACCCCATCAATTAACTGATGGAAGAGCTTCCTGCCTTCAGCTTCTGAGAGTTTTCCTTTGGATACCTGTGAAACCATCGATCAACATTTCGAACATAACTTTCAATGTGCGTATTTGATATTGTTTAAAAGAGTTTTTTTGAAATAAATAGTGATTTTTAGGAGAATGGATGATTGAGATTTAGTCAAATATTGTGAACTTGACTTTTAATAGATGGTTGAGATTGAATACTGTAGGGGAAAAAAAAAATTTTAAAGAGAACCCCACAAGGGTAATATCTCAAAGTGGGACGAGGCACTTGTATTGCAAAAGTTACTTACAATTGTGTCAAAAAGTTCACCGCCATTCACGTATTCGAGGACCATGTATATCTTGGTTTTGCTTGCCAAGACCTGCTTGGTTGTTTATAAATAAAAAGAGACACGATTACGATGAACAAACAATACATGATTTAGAACATCACATTTTTAACTTTCTAGTCAAGTAACTTTTAAGCGCAACGAAACGTGCTCTTAGTCATTCACATGTTTAAACTTGTTGATGAAACTTGAGCTAATATCTCTTGGCTTAATGGTTTGATTTCACGTGTCTAGAAGAAAAAGAGAATTGATCAATAGTGTTGAGTTTGGCAACTAGAAAGAATTGTCATTCTTTGTCGACGTTTGTAGCATCTTCTAATGGGCACGACTATTCTGAAAATCAAATTTATTCAACACTCAATCTCAATCATCCGTCTTAATAAAACATATCATTTTTGACTTTTCAAGTATTTTTGAATCACACATTCTCCTAAAATACTATTCAAATCCACAATTTTTTCCAAAAAATGGGGGGCCAAAGACACACGCTTAAAGGAATTTCGTTGAGTTGAGTTATTGTGCTCAGCCTTGTTATTTGTCGAGTAGCAACTTTCTAGTTCATTAAGGAATATATCGTTTGTAGGTAGCTCGTGTGTTTTTTAGTGCAGCTTCTTCATGGATGTCAAATAGTGAAGAAGGGACCCACCCACACTCGACCAATCAGGACGTTACGTTGGCATTATAATTGTCAAAAAAATGACCTGTCATGCTTATCTTAATAATAATAATAAAATAAAATAAAAAAACACGTTTTTTTCATCTAACGAAGCATCTAATTCATTTGCTAAGACGTAGATGACAGGCTCAGGTGTGGCGACAGCAGCAGATCCTGATCCTAATCCTAAATAACCATGAATTTGGATTTCATTTATGTTAAGAAGCAGCAAAAACTAGCATGGCAGGTTATATATTATACCTCATGTAATCTGACGACGTTTGGATTTTTGAGGAGTTTTAAGGTGCAAACCTCCCTCTTTATCTGCACTCTTCAATGTAATTATGTAAGTAACTAAAATTGAGAAAGAAAAAGAGATTTTTTTGGAGCAAAAAATGCACGCACCTGGTCTGTTATTTTGAGGTCGAGGATCCTGTTCTTCTTTAAGATCTTGATAGCAAAGGACTTCCCAGAATCCAAGTTTTTAGCGTACTTAACTTTACCGAAATTGCCTTCTCCAAGAATCCTTCCGAGCTCGTACTTTCCCAACCGCAGTCCCTTCTTTTCTTGTGTCAATACCATAATCACACACACCACAAGGTCTTTTCGTACTAGCTTCTTCTCCTTTACGTTCCTGCTCGATATAAGCCTATGCAAATTGCAAAGGGAGGAAGGGAGGCTTATATTATATATATACAAGTTTATGGTGACCCTTTATCCAACTTGGTGAACACTGGAATTATTGAACGTACTTTTGTTAAGCTTTCAAACCGTTCAACCGGTATTTCAACCATTGCCTCACGAGTCACGGAAGGAGTTGGAGTTTTCTTATACACCTTTACCATTATTATTATAAAATAAAATAAAATATAATATAATATTTGTTGATTTTACAAATAGTCACTCAAGTTTTGATAAATTTTCAAATTGCTCCTTTCACTATTTTACTTTTTTAATTAATAACATTTACAACATTGGTTCTTGAACTTTCTTGACACATCTAGTCACTAAAGTTAAATTGAAATTACATCATGGCCACCATATTAATATAGCACTTGTCAACGGGGTGGACGAGGGCCTCCATGTACTCAACATGCCGACGATTTATGAAATGTGAGCAAGACGGTTAATTGAAATATCTCCACTTTCTGTATCATTTATCTTTTTTTTTTAAGTAGGATTTTAATTTATTCAAATATAAGAAAGAGTCCGGACGAAGACATAGAGTTTTTTCGGAGTCCTGATGAAAAATAAAAATAAATTAAATTAAAAGCAAAATAAGTAAAAAAGTTCGGTATAATTTTTTTTTTTTGCTCTACACAATTGTTCAAATAATAAATTGGATTAGTGGTTGAAATGCATGTAAAGTTTTGCATTCCTTTAATATAGATTTTTCTCAAATTAATTTATCAATATTTACTGAAATTGACTAAATTTTAATTAATTTTCAACGATTTCCTTAATAGATCGAATATAGTACGTGGTTTGTGTGGTGATTAGTTCCTTGAAATATTAGGTGCTACAAAGGATCAGATGTTTTTATTACTAACAAGTGACCAATGATGTAATATATAGAGCCTGTTTGGTCTATGATTTTTTTTTTTTACCAAAATATTTCAAACTCAATCTCAATCATCCACCCTTGATCAAGTTCACAATTTTTTACTTTTCAAATCAATGTAAACCACACATCCATCAAAAAACACAAAAAAATCACAAAAATCAAATCTTTTCCTTGGACCAAACGGGTTAGTTAAGTTTAATGACTATGAGTTAAAAAAGAAAATAATAATAATAAATAAAAACCGTTAAGTTAAAGGTTTTTCACGAACTCCAATGACCATTTAGGAAATTCTCGTTATATATATGCACGGACACTGTGTACCAGCTATTGACATAAAATATAACTAAATAAACACGTTCAACTTGTGTGCATAAATCTATTTAGAGTGATTTTTTCAGTTAATAATTTATCAAACATTATGTGTGAACACTTTGCGACGCAAAGTAATACTTCAATATAATAATGAACAAGTCCAGTTTCTGCGGTTTCGTAATTAGATTGAAAATTATTGTTGTCCACGCGATTCACGATTTTACCATTATTTTGCTTTATCATTTGTGTACACTTTTACTATTTATTATTATTATTATTATTATTATTATTATTATTATTATTATTATTATTATTATTTTATTTATTTTTTTTAACAAGAGAACCTAGGGGAGAGGAGAGAACGATTTTACCATTATTTTGCGATCATCGTCGTCACTTTATCATTTGTGTACACTTTTACTAGTATTATTATTATTATTATTATTATTATTATTATTATTTTTTTTTTTTTTTTACAAGATAAAAATAGAGGAGGGGATAGATAGTATTCGAACCTATGATTGGATGTGGGCTAACTCGAGCGTCAAACCAATTAGTCAACCCTCAAATAATCACTTTTACTATTTTAATATGACTATTTCTCATGATGAGTTGTTTGCACCAACCCATGTGCATTCAAAGTGGCAGGGCAAGCCCTAAGCATAGGCGAGTGAGGTCATCGCTTAGGGTCTGTGTAACGATTCGGGTCCCTCTTAACAGACTGTCCCGACCGTTATATCGACGACGTATTGTCCCAACTATATCAAAATGAGTTTTTTTAGCATGTTTTGTCCTCACTCGCACACTCTCCGAGAAACTTCTCAGGAGGTCACTCATCATAGAATTGCTCTAAACCAAACACGCTTAAGTGTGGAGTTTCTAACGATGGACTTCCGAAAAAGAAAGTGCACCTTGTTAGTATGAGTAGTACATATCAAATCTTTTAAGCTTTCCAAGCTTTCCTAGCCTAGGTGTTACAATCACCCCCGTTAGACTTACAACGTTCTCGTCACACTTAAACCATCTGAGAATCCACCTGAGGATTCGTTGTCAGGTGTTGAGATTTTGAAAAGGTGACTCATACGGGTTCAGAGGTGGCTCCTACCCTATAGCGTAGCACTTTGTCCGGCATAGCATTTAGTTCCCGATTTTCGGCTGGTGGCCGTCTCTGATACCATTTGTAACGACCCGTGTCCCACTTAACGGGCCGTCCCAACTGTTAGATCGACGATGTACTGTTCCCACTGTACCAACATGGGTATTTTCAGCATGCTTTGTCTTAACTCACACACTCTCCCAAGAAAATTTCCCAAGAGATTACCCATCATAGAATTGCTCTAAGCTAAGCATGCTTGACTGTGGAGTTTCTAACAATGGACATCCGGGACAGAAGGTATACCTTGTTGGTATGAGTAATACCTATCAAATCTTTTAAACTTTCCTAGCCTGGGCGTTACAGTCCGAGACAAAAATGATCCAAAAATCGAAAAATCAAACTCAGTGTTTTTTAGATACATTTGAATAATAGACAAAAAGTTGAGCTTATCACATTTGGTGCTATTAAGAGACATAATGTGCTTCTACTATAGGTTAATGATTTGATTCTTCAATCTTGCAAATTTATTTTTTATTGTGTTTTACTGGACGAGATAAAAAAATGAGGATGCAGGCATGACAAAGGAGTAACCTCTGAATCCGAGGGAATGCCGATGGAAGTGGATGGAAAGAGACACGGATGCAGCACAAAAAAATATGGTGGTCTAGACACAAGCCCCTAGGGCACAAACTTCAAATCCTGACAAATCATTATGGATTCAAAATCCCAAAGGCACTGATTTAAATGAAGATTTTGCGGCAATTCCAAAAAGTGGGAAGAACTCTTGCATGGAATTAAACGTAATTACGGATACAACCACTTTGGATACAAGCAAGGGGAATTTAAGCTTGTGTTTGGAAAATGATTTAAAAACATGTATTTAAATAACACAATTTCGAAAATCATTTTTTAACCAAACATATTTTCTCTCTCCACTTTTTAACTACATATTTTACATTGAAAACATAAAAAAAATATTTTTTTTAATACAAAACTTTTAACAAACAAAGCCTTAATAATGATTAGACAGACAACTATGTGACCCAGCTGAAGGAAATAAATATGGAACAAGATGATGTTCACTCTGATAGCGTTGCCAATGTGGTTAAAGGTCACGACTTGGAATCAAAAGATAAGGGGAGCAGATAAGGCAGATCGTGCCTTGGTAAAAAGAAATGGAAGAGGAATGCAAGACGAGGTCCAGAGAGTTGTTCCACATATATAAACAGAATTAGCCCTGGCAAGTGGAAGATGAATGATGGGGAAGGAAATATGGTAGGCAAAGGATTGAAACTCGAATTGATGGGAAGGGATTTTACTAATATATCGACGGAGGCTGAATTTCAGCCCCTCTGGGAACAATAAGTCTGCTATTTTGGAATGCTCGAGGTTTGGGGAGCCATCAAGCATTCACTAATCTAAGGCGTCTTTTCTAGGATAGGAAGCCCTCCCTTCTCTTCCTCTTGGAAACCTGCCTAAGGGGACAGAGATACCGATTTCCACTCACAAATCGGCTTTGATAGTGGGATACATGTAGATAGTCAAGGAAGCGGTGATGGTTTGATGTTGCTATGAGAAGAAGGTTGGAATGTTCGTCTTATATCTTTCTCCAAATTTCACTTCCACACATTGGTTTCCTATAATAATGGTCCAACATGGAACTTAATAAATTTTTATGGAGGTCCAATCTCATTCGAAAGGCATCATTCCTAGACTCTCATACGTAGACTTTGTCAAATCAGTTCATACCCTGTATTGTGCAAGGGAGACTTTAACGAGATTTTAGTGATTGTAGAGAAATATGGAGGTAGCAATAGAGCACGACCGACAATGGATGGTTTTCGTGATTCCCTGAATGACTGCGAACTGGGAGACCTGGAATATAATGGACCTGAATTTACATGGGCTAAGCATACTGTTCGCTACAAACACACCGCAAGTGCACGAGTCGCATACAAGTGATAGTGGACTAATTGAGTCCGGTTTATCGATCCCACAAGGATTGTCTATTTCAACTATACTTTAGTATAATTAATTTTAACAAGAAACACACACAATAAAAGTTTGTTTTGGGAAAGTTTTCGTACTAGAATTAAAGTTGTAATTATAAATAAATAACTAGAAAAATAGTGATGAAAAGATGATAAAGGAGTGTTGGGATTCTTGATTCCACTTGACCATTACCTAATTGAATTATCAACAAGCACATAGAAACGCAATTCATTAATCATGTTAGACCCGATTTTCCAAGTTTAGCCAATTACCTCTCTCGAGTGAAATCAACCCTAATTAGTGGCATTAACCTACTATATCTCTATGTCGATTAAAAACACACCAATTGCATTAAACCTTTGTGAAAATAGCTCAATGGGTCATCTAGGGTTTTAGGTATATCTCTATCCTAAACAAGAACCTAGAGCAAATATTGTATTGATCTAGAATACACAACAATTTCTCAATAATTGCACATCCCATGAAACCTAAGCATAAATGTGGCCACAATAAATGCTAGTCAATAAATACAACAATAATTGCACAAGATAATAAAAAGCTTAAATTCTTAATACGAGCATTAAAATCAAATAAGTTAGGTCAAGCTTCATCAATAATCCCAACACTTTAAATTTAGCTAAACATGTGTTCGATAATTAAAAACAACATAAAGCAGTAAAATAAAACCCGGAATTAGAAGATTGTGGAAATTTGCATTATAGTCCTCCAACTATCAAACTGTTGCAAATCAGTCCCTGCATCTATTTCTGGCCATTTCAGTCCTTGGTTCAGTTTCAATTTCAGCAATGTTATTCCAGCAACAGCAAAACAGCATTTCCAGCAACAGCATCAGCAATTCCAGCAGCAGCAGAACAGCATTTCCAGCAGCAGCAGTAGCTTCCAGCAGCAGCAGTAGCTTCCAGCAGGTTCATATCAGCAACAGCATCAGCAATTCCAACAGCAGCAAATTTCAGCAACTTTCCAGTAATTCCAGCAATCTGTCGTTTCAGCAACCAGCAAACTGGTTTTCAGTTCAGCCTCCCTAGCAGCAGCAGCTCCTCCCAGCAACAGGTATCTCCAGCAATTTCACAGCTTTCTTCCACAGCTTGCAGTCCAGCAGCAGCTTCTCCAGCAACTTGTGCAGCAACTCCAGCAGCAGTTGAACCAGGCAGCAAACCAGCAGCTTGTGCAGCAACTCCAGCAGTAGTTGAACCAAGCAGCAAACCAGCAGCTTGTGCAGCAACTCCAGCAGTAGTTGAACCAGGCAGCAAACCAGCAACAGCCCTGTCACAGCTGTTTCCACTGGTTTCCAGCAGCTGCAACCTGGTCTCCTGTGTTTCCAGCAATCAACTGCAACCTCAGTTCCTTCCTCAGGATGCTTCCAGCAGTAATTAAAGCAGTCCAGCAGCAGTGATCACCAGGAATCAACACACCAGTAGCAACAGTCTGTCACCCAGCTACCTCTCCAGCTTCCCCCCTGGTTTCACTCTGCAGTCATCATTCATTCCATTGCAGTCACAAGCCAAGCTTCAGATCAACACCCCAGCAGTCCTTCTTCTTCCTCTCTGGTCGTTTTCAGCTGCTCCTGTCACCAGCAACCTCCAACAGCCATGGCAGCACACAGCAAGGGCAGATTCTTCAGTTTTCAAGAAAACCAGCAACTCCTTCTTCCAGTTATGGCATCAGCTCCGGCAGTAGCACATCAGGATAACTCCAGCAAGACACAGCTGCCTGTCACCCAGCTGGTTCCAACGGTTTTCTCTCCTGCAATCACCCCTCGTCCCCCAATCTATGTCTATCTCTTCTATTTTATACACCAACCAGTGGTGATATTGTTTTCTGCTGTCACCAGCAAATCTCCCAGTTTTACTCGCCAACCACTCCACTCCAAGCCTCTTTTCCAGCAGCCACCGACAGCTCTTCATGTCCTCTCCACTTTGTTCAGCCCTTTTTTTGCTTTTCTCCTTTTTTTCATACTCTCCATCACGCATTGTTTACATTCCAGCCATGCATTCCTGTCCTTTTCCTTCTCATGCCCTTCAACAATTGAAATCTTTCAGTTTGGTCCCTTGGTTAATTGCACGGCTTGTCCAAAACTTCCCGGAAGTGACAAAATGGCCCCTGAACTTGGAATTTCAGCAGAATCTTCTCCTTTTGTGGTTTTTAGCCTCAAACTTGGATATTAACCTATTTGAACACAAAATATGCATAACTTAGTAGATATTTGCTCAATATGTTCCAAAATATGCTAATTTAAAGGTATAAAAAGTGTATAAAAAATGCACTTAACACATACTTGAGCTGATAATAATATACTAGAGCGTCTGGATAGGGTAATTGCTACACCCAACTGGCGCGAGTTGTTTTCGTCGTATGTGGTAACCCATCTGGATTTCAATGGCTCTGACCACATAGCGATTGAGCTACAGATTAATGGGAGGACCCCACGTCTGGACAAAAAGGGTAGGAGAAGGTATTTTAAATTCGAGCCTATGTGGTTACGTAAATTTGATTTTTCTGGATGTTATTAGAACATGATGGCTTTTGGAGATAGCAAATGTACCTATTATGAATGAGGAGGGTGGACCATCTTAGAGAGGCAATAGACCAAATGAGGGTGTGATAAAACTCATTGAGAGGACTAGTAGTTGCAGCAACTCACTCGAATCATGTGGCTAGAGATGGCAAACGGGCCGAGCCGCTCGTCGGCTCGTTGGCTCGGCTCGTCAAATCACGAGTCACGAGCGGCTCGGCTCGTCCAATTTATGGGCTCTTCCACGAGCCAAACAAGTAGATTCTAAAACGAGCCGAGCACGGCTCGGCTCGTGAAACACGAGCCACGAGCCGAGCCCACGAGCTCGGCTCGTGGGCTCGTTTTTTTTTTTAAATAAAATATTAAATTTAGTGAAAAAAATGAAAAAAAAAAATTTTTATGTACGAGCCGCGAGCCGAGCCGGCTCGGCTCGCGAGCCACGAGCTCAAGGGCCAAGCCGAGCTTGACCCTTGAGTAACGAGCCGAGCCGAAGCTCGGCTCGTCTAATACGAGCCACAAGCTCGGCTCGTTGCTAAGACGAGCCGAGCAACGAGCTTAATGGGCCGAGCCGGCTCGGCTCGGCCCATTGCCATCACTACATGTGGCAGAAGAACTCAGAGGATTCCCAGTCGTATTAAGGAGAATTGAAGCAAACTAAAACAGGTAAAGAAAACTCCATTCTTAGCAGAAATTATTTCATGCTGCAGGTCCCTAGAAGATGAACTTGAAAAATTGATTGACATGGAGGAGTATTATAGGAAGCAACGATCAAGAGCCGACTAGTTGCATTTTAGGGATCGAAATACCAGATATTTGTTGACCATTGAATAAAAGTGACATCAATTAGTCAAAATTTATTGTTGGCCATTGAATAAAAGTGGCATCAATTAGTCAAAAGTTTGGCAAAAAATGATGAAAGTTATTTTAGAGCACCTGAATTTCCACCATACAAGTGGAAATCAAATTGATGGTTGTGGTTCATTCTCTTGGCCTATAAATAGACATGCTTCATTTGTTTTTAGAACATCAAGAAGAAGAGAACAATTCCTTTGTTTTCTCTTGTGAGAATTTGTAGTACTTGAGCATTTGGAGAGGTGCTCAAGTGCACTTGTAAATTGTTCTTCTTTTGTAGTTTGTGAGAAATAGTGGTTTTTTGGTGAGGTCAAGATATTTGTATTCCACATTTCTCATATAGTGGAAATTTGGAATCTCCCTCCGTGGACGTAGGCAATTTGTCAAACCACGTAAATCTTGTGTTGTTCTCTTTCTCTTTTGCATTCGTTATTTCTATTTTTGCATCGGTCAAACCGTCGATTGATTTGCTTCCACACAAAAATTGGTATCTGAGCCTTGACTCTCTTGAAATTCTAAGTATGCTTTGTGGTTGCAGCACTGACTAATCTTCCACATCAGAAAAGATTTTTTTGAGAACAGGGATCTTGGTACATTTTTTGGAGGTTTTGTTTAAAGAGAAATGTCTAACAATTCCTCGACTACACCGATGGGGACTGAGCACCCACCTCCATCCATTTCAGATGGAACTTCAAGGCCCGCTGTGTCTTCAACAAGGATAGTGGTAACAAATGCAAAAATAGATGTGGAAGAATTTGATGGCACCAATAACTTTACTATGTGGCAGTGTGAAGTTATGGATGCGCTATTTCAACAAGAGCTAGACATTTCTCTTGAAGAAGATAAACCAGTTGAAATGGATGATTTGGAATGGACAAGGATCAATCGGAGTGCCTGTGTGATCATCTGTTCGTGTCTCACTAGAGAGCAGAAGTTCCCATATATGATGGAGAAATCATCAAGTAAATCTTGGAAGGAGTTGGAGAAGCAGTTTATATCAAAAGCTACCAAAACCGACTCTATCTGAAGAAGAAGTTATTTCGCTTCCGATATCAACCCGGTACAACTATGTACAACCATATTACTGAGTTCAAGAAGTTGGTGGGTGAGTTGATAAATCTTGAAGAATCTTTCAAGGATGAAGATAAGGCCATGTTACTTTTGACTTCTCTTCCCGATGTATATAAACACCTTTTCACTATGATACTTCATGGAAAGGATGAAATTACTTTTGATGAAGTATGTGCTGCTTTGTACAACAATGAGATCTGAAAGAAGGACAAAAAGGAACATGGAAGTTCAACTAAAGAAGCCTATGCTGCAAGAGGTTGTGCTCAAAGTCGTAATCCTTGGAGAAGGGGCGGATCTCATTGGAAGGGCAAGCCTGCTAAAGATGAATGCGCCTTTTGTCATGAAAAAGGCCATTGGAAGAATGATTGTCCAAAGCTGAAGAATAAAGACAAGACTAAAGGTGTTGCTGGAGCTACTTTAGAAGCCAATATAGCCAAGTGTGAAGATAATAAGTCAGAATTTGTTCTAGCTGGTACATCAAGTATAGCTCACTCAGATGAATGAATTATGGATTCGGGTTGCACTTATCACATGTGTCCCAACAGGGAGTGGTTCTTCAACTTAGAAGAACTAAATGGTGGTGTTGTTTACCTCGGCAATGATGAGATCTTGCAAACAACTGGAATAGGTTCAATCCATTTGAGATGTCATGATGGATCAACTAGAATTCTGACATATGTAAGGTATGTACCAGATTTGAGTAAGAATCTCATCTCAGTGGGAGCCTTAGAATCAAAAAACTTGTTTGTAACTATACGAAATGGTGTTCTGGAAATTTCTAAAGGCACACTTTTAGTAATGAAAGGTATAAGGAAAAATAATTTGTATTACTTCCAAGGTAATACAATTATTGGAGTGGCGGCTACAGCATCAGGAGAAGACGCAGATTCAGAAATCACAAAACTATGGCACATGCGGTTGGGACATGCTGGTGAAAAAGCTATGCAAACTCTGGTGAAAAAAGGCCTATTGAAAGGAGCAAAAACATGCAAGATGGATTTTTGCAAACATTGGGTTTTGGGAAAGCAGAAAAAGTAAAGTCCGGTACTGCAATCCATAATACATAAGGTATTCTGGACTATGTTCACTCAGACGTGTGAGGACCTACAAGGACATCTTCCTTGGGAGGTATGCACTACTTTTTTACTTTTGTCGATGATTTTTCTAGAAGAGTTTGGGTGTATCTGATGAAGACCAAAGATGAAGTATTAGATCATTTCCTGATATGGAAGAAAATGGTGGAAACGTAGACAGGCAGAAAAATCAAAAGGCTCAGATCAGACAATGGTGGAGAATACAAGAGTGATCTGTTTCTTAAAGTCTGCTAAGATGAAGGTATTTTACGACACTTCACAGTCAGAAATACACCACAACAGAATGGGGTGGCTGAACGCATGAATCGAACTTTGCTGGAGAAAGTTCGATGCATGTTGTCTAATGCTGGATTGGACAAGAAATTTTGGGCCGAGGCAGTAATGTATGCAAGTCATCTCATTAATCGTTTACCATCTACTGCTATTGAAAATATGACACCTATGGAGGTTTGATATAGAAAACCTGCTACTGACTATGATTCTTTACATGTTTTCGGTTCCACTGCATTCTACCATGTAAAAGAATCTAAGTTGGATACAAGAGCAAAGAAGGCACTATTTATGAGTATTAGCTCTGGAGTAAAGGGATATTACTTATGGTGTCCATATACAAAGAAGATAATTCTTAGCAGGGATGTCACTTTTGATGAATCTACCATGTTGAAAAATGTGACCGAGGGTGCTCAGCAACAGGTGGAGCAAGTTCCACAACAGGTGGAGTTTGATACAACTTTGATTGACCCAGTAGGTGAAACTCAAATAACAGAGTACATTGAAGAACAACAGGAAGAGGGGGTTTCAACCCAAGAACCTCCACTGCAACCGAGATCAATTGCAGTTGATAGGCCACGAAGAGAAATTCGTAAACCTGCTCGATTTGTTGATATGGTGACCTATACATTTCCAATTGTAGATGATGATGTTCCTTCTAATTACAAAGAAGCTGTCAGAAGTTCTGAAAATGATCAGTGGAAGGAAGCTATGGCAGATAAAATGCAGTCCCTTCAGAAGAACAAGACATGGGAGCTAGCTCAACTTTCGAAGGACAAGAAGGAAATTGGATGCAAATAGGTATTTACAAAGAAAGAAGGATTTCCTGATAAGAACAAGGTCCGCTTCAAGGCACGGTTGGTGGCTAAAGGCTACGCTCAGAAGGAAGGAATTGATTATAACGAAGTATTTTCTCCAGTTGTGAAGCATTCTTCCATTCGTATTCTATTGGCCTTAGTAGCGCAGTTTGACTTGGAACTAGTTCAACTTAATGTAAATACCGCTTTTCTGCACCACAATTTGGAGGAGGAAATCTATATGACTCATCCAGAAGGATTCAGGGTTGCTGGAAAAGAAAATTGGGTTTGCAAATTGAGAAAATCACTATGTGGACTCAAGCAGTCACCGAGGCAGTGGTATAAGCGATTTGATAAATTTATGTTGGAGCAAAAGTACACACAAAACAAGTTTGACCATTATGTTTACATTCGCAAGCTAAGAGATGGATCTTTTATATATCTGCTCTTGTATGTTGATGATATGCTAATTGCATCGAGGAGCCATGTAGAAATTGACAGATTGAAGGCTCAGCTGAACCAAGAGTTCGAGATGAAAGATCTCGGTGAGGCCAAGAAGATTCTCGGCATGGAGATAAGTAGGGATAGAAGTAGAGGCAAAATTTGTCTGACTCGGAAGCAATATTTGAAGAAAGTACTACAATGTTTTGGCCTGTACAATCGGTCAAAACCTATGAGTACTCCACTTGCCCCTCATTTCAAGCTTAACTCTGCAATGTCTCCTAGCACTGACACGGAACGAGAATACATGTCAAAAGCTCCTTATGCAAATGCAATTGGAAGCTTGATGTATGCAATGGTGTGTACACGACTTGACATTTCACATGCAGTTGGAGTGGTGAGCAGGTATATGCATAGTCCTGGTAAAGGACATTGGCAAGCAGTGAAATGGATTTTAAGGTATATTTTGAAAACCATTGATGTTGGTTTAGTGTTTGAGCGGGATAATTCACTTGGTCATTGTATAGTTGGATATGTTGATTCTGACTATGCTGGTGATTTGGATAAGTATCGATCTACGACTGGATATGTGTTTACTCTTGCAAAAGCTCCAATCAGTTGGAAGTCCACTTTACAGTCTACAGTTGCTTTGTCTACGACAGAAGCAGAATATATGGCAGTTATGGAGGTTGTTAAAGAGACAATTTGGCTACAGGGGTTACTTGATGAATTGGGAGTCGTTCAGAGACTCATCACTGTGTATTGTGATAGCCAGAGTACTATTCATTTGGCAAAGAACCAAGTATACCATGCACGGACGAAGCACATCGACGTTAGATATCATTTTGTGCGAAATATTATTGAAGAAGGGGAGGTCCTACTTCAAAAGATTTTGACAGCTGAAAATCCTGTAGATATGTTGACCAAGGTGGTAATAGCGATCAAGTTCAATCATTGTTTAGACTTAATTAACATACTGCAAATTTGAACACCTATAGGGTGTGTGGTTCCAGGAGGCACATTTGGAAACACTCTTTCACAAATTATTTGGATACAGATTCTTGAATAGAGATTGAAGCCAAGGTGGAGATTGTTGGCCATTGAATAAAAGTGGCATCAATTAGTCAAAAGTTTGGCAAAAAATGATGAAGGTTATTTTAGTGGAGCACTTGAATTTCCACCATACAAGTGGAAATCAAATTGATGGTTGTGGTTCATTCTCTTAGCCTATAAATAGGCATGCTTCATTTTGTTTTTAGAACATCAAGAAGAAGAGAACAATTCCTTTGTTTTCTCTTGTGAGAGTTTGTAGTACTTGAGCATTTGGAGAGGTGCACTTGTAAATTGTTCTTCTTTTGTAGTTTGTGAGAAAGAGTGTTTTTTTGGTGAGGTCGAGATATTTGTATTCCGCATTTGTCATATTAATGGAAATTTGGAATCTCCCTCCGTGGACGTAGGCAATTTTCCGAACTACGTAAATCTTGTGTTGTTCTCTTTCTCTTTTGCATTCGTTATTTCTATTTTTGCATCGGTCAAACCGTCTTTTGATCGCTTCTTCACAACAATATTCACTTCAAAGCATCAGCCAGGAGTGCTAAGAACACCATTGAAGGAATCCTCGATAGGGAGGGAGCTTGGAAGACAGAGAATGATGATATAGCCATAGTGGTTAGAACATATTTTGACAAATTGTTCCAATCATCCAATCCTTCATTAGAAGACATCGAAACAGTGGTGCATAAAACAAACCCAATTATATCTAAATGGATGAATGACATTCTAGGAGAACCTTTCAAGGAGGACGAGGTTAAAAAAGTGTCGTTCTCTATGGGGCCTTATAAAGCTCCTGGTATAAATGGATTTCATGCAATTTTTTACCAGAAAACCTAGGAAGTGGTGGGAGAAGATGTCATTGAAGCCTGTCTAGCCGTTCTGAACAACAGGGAGTCAGTAGCACTTCTTAATCACACCAATGTGACGCTAATCCCCAAGGTAAAGCAACCAACCATGATACAAGAATATCGCACTATTAGCTTATGCAACGTTATCTACAAAATCATCGCAAAGACCATTGCTAACAGACTAAAATTAGTGCTGGGGGATATAATTTCAGAAAATCAAAGCTCCTTTGTTCTTAGTAGGCTGATTACTAAGAACAAAATAGTTGGGTTTGAGACAATGCACTCCATCTCACATAAAACTCATGGCCAAGAAGAGCGGATGGGGATGAAACTAGATATGTCTAAAGCATATGACAGGGTTGAATGGAACTTCCTCGAAGCCATGATGAGGAGACTAGGTTTTTCCACAGGATGGGTTGAGCTTATCATGAGGTGTGTCACTTCTGCCACTTTTTATTTTAACATTAATGGAGAGCCTAAAGGTTTTTTCTGTCCAAGAAGGGGTTTACGTCAAGGTTTCCCCCTATCTTCATATTTATTCTTGTTTTGTGCTGAAGGCCTCTCTAATCTGATTACTAGTGCAGCGGCTAGGGGTGACATTTGTGGCGTTGCAGCTTCACGGTATGGTCCTCGTATCAGTCACCTTTTTTTCGCTGATGATTCTCTCGTCTTTTTTAGGGATACTAGAAGTGATAGCCAGCAAATTCTCCATCTTCTTAAGATTTATGAAACTGCTTCGAGCCAACAAGTCAATCTATCTAAGTCTGGAATAACTTTTAGCCCAAATGTTTCGGACACACAGAAGAGGGAAATCCTTGACTTATTCTAGTTGGAAGCAGCTAAATCTCATGAAAAATATTTGGGGCTACCATCACTTATCAGGAAGAAGAAGATTGAAATCTTTGAGTTCCTAAAAGAGAGTTTGAAGGAAATTACAAACTTGAAACGAAAACAGTTCTCATCCAGTGGCCGTGAAGTTCTTATAAAATCCATTATACAGGCTATTCCCACCTATTTTATGGGAGTGTTTAAGATTCCTTCATCTTGTTTAAATGATTTGCAAAGATAGACTTCAGATTTTTGGTGGGGAGTTTCAAAAAACAAAAAGAGCATGCATTGGCTCAAGTGGTCCGTGATGTGCAAATCCAAGTTTGAAGGTGGAATGGGCTTCCGCAATCTGGATGATTTTATTCAAGCACTCCTTGCAAAACAAGTGTGGTGTAACATCAAGTATCCAAATTCTTTAGCCAGTCGACTGCTCAAATGCAAGTATTTCTATCATCATGACATTCTTTCTGACCAATTCAGGCGGCATGGATCATTTCTGTGGACTAGTTTGATATGGGGCAGAGACTTAATACTCAAGGGAATAATTTGGAGAGTGGGGAATGACAGAAGCATATCAATCAACAATGATCTCTGGATACCCAAAGTTGGATCTTTTAGACCCACTGCACTGCACGACCATTCGTTGGATAGGGTCTCAGAATTTATTACATACGGACAATGGGATTGAAATCTAGTGGAACAATTATTTTCAGAGGTTGATATAGAAGCTATTCTCAGCATTCCAATGGGGATGACTAATGCCCCAGACTAGCTGAAGTGGGGATTTACCCATCATGGGGATTATAATGTCAAATCTGGTTACTGGCTTGCGACTTCGATCAGTAACCCCCATCCTGAGGTGGGAAGTAGTAGGAACACCAAGGCAGAATGGTGGAAAGTCCTGCGGAATCTTAAGGTGCCCAACAAGGTTAGAGTATTTGTGCATCGTGCCTACAACAACATTATTCCTACATGTGTTAGTTTACATTCATGTCACATTCCTATTTCAACCGTGTGTCAAATATGCAAAAGAGATCATGAAACCAACTTCCATGCCATTGTTAAATGTGATCGAGCAGACGAGAAATGGGCCCTTTCTAGCTTTAACCATCGCGATGCATGCTTCAAGGGATATGACTTTCGAGAATGGGTGATTTTTATGCTGCAAAAAACTAATGAAAAATAGTTTGAGATGGTTTGCACGATTGCTTGGAGTATATGGGAAGAGACGCCACGGGTTCTAAATACCCGATTAGTCACGTCATCGTCTCATCTAATTTTGAAATAATATTTAACGGAAGAAAAATAACATTTCTAAATTGGAAAGATTTATTTAAATAAATTCAAAAACTGATAAATTTCAAAATTTCTCCAATTTGTTTAAATAAAATTTGTTAAGACATCTCAAATAAAGAAAATTTTTCACAATCTCAAAATTTCTCAAAATATGAATATTCAACTTAAACAATAGTAAAATATGATTATTCAACTATTAATGTCACATCCTGCCCATCAATCGCCTCCATCTCCGACATCTGCAAATTGTTAAAAAGGGGTGAGCATTTCATTGAAATACTCAGTAAATTCATCGTCAATTAATCAATTTACATAAAAATTGAACACATAAACATGCAATCATATAGTGACAGTTTCTTCATATTCTTAGGCTTTCGTAACATAGGGTGTGGATAATCTCGTCTCATGCAATGAATGCATATAAGTTATGTCAAGCATAACAAAATTATAATCTCTTCTAGTCTCATGCATTAGAATGCATATAAGTTATGGCATGCTCATAACATCAAATATTTCATAAGAAATATAAATTCTCGTTTCGTCTCATGCAATAAATGCACATAAGTCACATGAAGCATACATTTACATGCAATTAGAATGTAAACAAAATAATAGGGGCGAGTTTACCTTATTCTTAACGAGTATGGTTGAGCGGGAAAACATTTCAATTCTCTAAGTCTCCATACGCCTTGTCTAGCCAATAAGAAAATAAAATAAAATTAGTCTTTTGAGAATTTAAGGTTTTAAATCAAAACTAAAGTTTGGGGATGAAATTGAGAATCGAAAATAATCAATTTTGAAAGTTTGGGATTAAAATAGAGTTTTTCGAAAATTAAAGGACTTAATTAAAAATGTTGCTTCAAATAATAAGGGATTGAAATAGCTAGTTTAAAAAACTAAAGGGTTGTAATTAAAACATTTTAAAACTTGGTTGGGACTAAAATAAATACTTTTAAAACTTGGGGATTGAAAGATAATTTTCGAAAATCAAATATATAACATAAATCTCTCTCTCTCTCTCTCTCTCTCTCTCTCTCTCTCTCTCTCTCTCTCTCTCTCTCTCTGCATCGACAAACAGAAGAGGAAAGAGGGAGAAAGCTGGGACGGAGAGCTCTCTCTCCGATTCACACTGCCTGCAGCGAAGTCGGCAATAACGCCGCCAAGACATGGCGATGACGGGACGAGTATGGGTGTGTGGAAAAATATGGATTTGGGGCTGAGTTTGGGTGCAAAACCGAGGGAAATTTGAGGCTGTGTTCGTGGGTTTTCCGGCGGTGGTCCGGTAATAGGACGGCGGTGAGGTAAGCAGTGGGTTTTCTGAGTTATGGGTTTATCTCTTTGGGTTTGATTCTGGGTGATTAGGCTGTTGATTGTGGAAATTTGGGACTCAGCAGTGAGGCTTTTCGAGTGGTGGTTGGCGGCGGATGTGATGGTGTTGCTTGATGGAGTGGGTCTAGCTGGTTGGGAAAATTCTTAGGTTGAGCAAATTGATGATGGTTCGGTCGGTGATAGAGGAGGCTGCTGGTGGAGGATGAAAAGCAGCTGGCAGTGTGAACTGGGTAATGAATTTAAGGCTGGTGACTACAGGGCTCTGGCTTCGTGATGGTGGTGAGACGAAAACAGAAATTCTTGAGGATTATACCTGAATTCAGTGATGGTGTCGTGAGTGTGGTTCTGAACAGGAGTGCAGTTATAATGGCTGAATGGATTAATCTGATAAAATTTTGAATTGTGAAATCTTTCGGTTACACATAGATGAGGAAAATGACAGGGTTGAATCAAGATTAACCAAAAGTTTTGCAAGATAATTATCAAATAATTGGGTAAACCAGACTTTGAATTTTGAAAAGAAAATAACTGGAATTTAATTTGAATAAAATTTAGGCTTTTAAAATTAAATTCTGAATTTTGTACTTAAAAATCGTGTTGGTCTGAAATTTATTATCATTGGCTCAAAATTTTATAACTTGGCTAGACGACGTACCTAAACTTTAATAATGGGTTAAATTATAGCGACACATTTTTAGCAAATAAAAAAATTTATTTATTATAAAATCAGAAATTTCTCGGTCACTACATGGGAGGACCAAAATGACATCACCCATGACAAGGAAGTGAAATCTATCACGCAACAAATAAAAGCTCTTGAGCAATATTTGGAGGAGTATATGTCTGCTCAACAATCCTTTAGTATTACAGGTTCAGTCATCCAAGGAAGCTCCATTCAATCGTCTAGGTGCAGACAGTGGAAAGCTCCGCCTCCGAATACTCTAATTCTTAACTAAGACGCTGCAATAAACAATGAATATGGATTGGTGTCGGCTAGTGGGATAATCCGCAACCACAATGGTGAAGTGATGGGATCGTTCAGGAAGTGCATCTATGGGAATTTCTAGCCACTAGTTGCAAAACTTTTTGCCATTCGAGAGGGGCTAGAATTTGCGAGAAACTTGGGTTTAAACATACACTATGTGGACACTGATTCCCTGTTAGCGATCAATGCAATCTCCCAACCAAAAGAATACTCTTCATTTTTCAATCTAGAGGTAGATTGTAGGACTCTCATGGAAGGCATGGCGCAATGTTTAATCAGGCACACACCTTGACAAGCGAACCAAACTTCCCACGAACTTGGGGCCTTAGCTATGTCACCAAGGAATGAGTTTTTTTGTTGTGAAGAAGTTCCTTCTTATATTATTCAATTTGTTGAACTAGATGTATCCAACTTAAGCTATTGTGATTTATAATATCATTCTGTTTCCATTAATATATATATATATATATATAAAATAATAGTTGTACAAATATCTATAAGAATATTGAATGTCAAAATACTTACAAAAACTTAGTGGATCTTTTAACTCCATTTGATAAACTACTAGTAGTAAGCATGTACTTTGCACGTCTTATATATAGGATAAATGTTAAAGTAACACATTTTAAGTACTAATAGTGCTTTTGAAAGTAGTTGACGTAATTGATATTGTTAAAGAAAAATCTTAAATGGTAAATTGACTTCAATTCTAAATATATTAATATTTTATTGAAAAATTTAGTCCGGTTCTTCTAAATATATATTAGATAAATTTTTTAAATGTCGTTTTAATAAATAAATGACGTGTGATATATTAAGAAGTAATCTTATATCATAAAATATTAGGGAAATCAATAAAAAATTTTTTAAATATTTATGATAAGTCTAGAAAAAATATGAAAAAATTGTCCATAAATAATTAAAATAATTTGTGAACATATGTTTATAATTATAAAAAGTTTAATATTATGCTCCTGTTTGGGAGAAAGTAAAATAATATTCAATCTAAGTCAAAGTCAATTAATTTTAACCACACATTTCATCGTATCCACAACTTTTCAACCACATTTTATTATTTTATATCAAAATCTATTAAAATATGATTTTATTCACCACCAAACAATGACTATATAAATTTAAAGTAATATTTTAGTTTTGATTTTTCTGTTCCCAAGATTTTTGAATTATTTATTTTATATTCTTAATTAGAAAATAATTTTAAAAAAATTCTTTTTATATAAATTAATTGATGATTTTGATAAGAATTTAAGTGAGTTTAAAAATAAAAAAAGCTTAATACTCACCTTACTTTGTCAAAAAAAAAAAAAAAAATCTATTTTATCGGTAACTAAGTGTGTTTGGTAAAATTATGTTATAATCAACACTATTTCTAACACTACTTTTTAACCACATATCTTTTCTTTCTTAAATTTTTAATCACACATCTTACCTATAAAACACAAATAATACCAATCATTACCTGTTATAACTATTGCCTAACACAATCTAAAACATAATCGTTTGAATTAACAATAAAAAATCATTAAAAGCATAATCATGTTCTTTGAGATGCTCAAAGAGTAGTTATAAATGAAATAGTATTGCCCAACGGAGGGCTAAAAGATGATTTTTTGAATTAAGAATAGGAAAAAAATATATTAAATGTATAAACACACTCTTTGAATTATTCAATGGAGCTATTACGTGAAATGAAATTTGATATGACAATATTCTAAAAGTAAATTAAAAAGTAACGACACTAAATTTATATTAATTGAACAACTAATTTCAATTTAGTCAACGTCAATAAATTAATGTTTTTTAAATAAGAATTAAAATAAATGTAAAATAAGTTTCAATAAATGACTAGGAGTATTATTGAGGAAACGAAAAGAATGTGGGGATAAAATGAGAAATCAAAATATTCTCACTTATATACACTTTTAAAATATGTAAATGTAGATAACTATAGATGTAGATGTAGATGTAAATATAAATATAGATATATAAATTAAAAAGTAACGACACTAAATTAATATTAATTGAATAACCAATATCAATTTAGTCAACGTGGATAAATTAATGTTTTTGAAATAAGAATTAAAATAAATGTAAAATAAGTTTCAATAAATGAACAGATTTTCACTTATCCACACTTTTAAGATAATTGTAGAAGATTTAAATAAATTTATAAATAACACATTTTTTAAACCACGTTATAATCTCACACATTTTTACAAATCACTTTTCAATCACATGTTTTATCTCGAAAACATTATATTATTTTTTTATAAATAAAAAAACTTTCACCAAACGAAGGATAATGATTTAATTATTAGTTATAATTATTAATTATTGAACCTTTTAAAGTTATTAGTGGAAAATTGTGTTGGAATTTAGGCCTGTTGACATATAAATAAAAACGGTTTCTAAGACATATACCTACTAATAAAAGGGAAAAGTATATGACTAAAAATTTAAAAATATAACTTTTTAAAACTAACAAACTTCGAATTTTTTTCTAAAAAATCAGGTGTTAATTAATAATTAATAAAAATAATATTGTTTGAATAAAAAATAATTATCAATTATATATTAAATTAAAACTAATATAACATTTAAATAAAAAAATCATCAAACAACATGGGTCCGTCCATTACAGTTCCAACCCATCCACCAGTCCACCCCCCACCCCCACCCCAAAAAATGATTTTTTTTCTTCTACTTTCCCCATCCTCCACCCCGACCTCGACCCCACCTACCCACTCCACTCCACCCTATCCACCCACCCCACCCAAAAAAATAATTTTTTTTCTTTTACTTTTACCCACCCCGACCTCGATCCCACCCACTCAGACCCCACCCCAAAAAAATAACTTTTTTCTTCTACTTTTCACAACCCCGAGCTCGACCCACCCCACCCTACCCTACCCTACCCGGTCCATCCCCCCGGCCTATCCCACCCGCAAAAAATGATTTTTTTTCTTCTACTTTTGCCAACCTCATCCCGACCTCGACCCCATCCTAGCCACCCCACCCAACCCCTACTTACCCCACAAAAATAAGTTTTTTTTCTTTTCTTTCTCTCGATGTTTTCCCACCCTATCTTACCCTTCCCGGCCACCCTCACCCACCCCACCCTCACCTCACCTCACCTCACCTCACCTCACCCATAAAGTGACAATTTATCACACAAAATCACAAATTACAATTACAAATTTAATCGCAAATTTCACCCCAATCCCACCCTCACGCCACCCTACCCTACCCCACCCAACTTCAACCCACATACAAAGTCACATTTGATCACACAAACTCACAATTCGATTACAATTACAAATTTAGTTGCAAAATTTACCCCACCCCACCTCACCGGACATGCAAATTCATAGCTGGTCACATAAAGTCACAATTTGGTCACAATTACAAATTTAGTTGCAAAACCCAATCCCGCCCCACCCCCAAAGTTACGATTGGTCACACAAGGTCACAGTTCGGTCACACAAAGTCGAAATTAGGTCACAAGATCACACCCCCACCCCAGAAATAATTTTTTTCTCTTTGTTTCCCCACCCACCCACCCACCACATCCCATCCCACCCAAACCTAAAATGATTTTTTTTCTCTATGTTTTCCCACCCCCACCTCACCCAACCCGCAAAGTCACAATTGGTCAAACAAAAGTTACATTTCAGTCACAAATGACAATGGCAAATTTTACCGCAACCCCACCCCACCCCATCCAACTCTACCCCCACATGCAAAGTCACATTTGGTCACATAAAGTCACAATTCGGTCAAATTACAAATCTAGTTGCAAAATTCACCCCACCCCACCACACCACACCTCACCTCACAGCACCCCCCACATGCAAAGTCACATTTTAACACACAAAGTCACAATTAGTCACACAATGTCACAATTCTGTCAAAATTACAAATTTAGTTGCAAACCATCCACCCACACCCAAAGTCACAGTTGGTCAAACAAAGTTACAGTTGATCGCACAAGGTTACAGATCGGTCACATAAAGTCACAGTTAGGTCATAATTGGTCACACAAAGTCACAGTTGGTCACACAAGGTCACAGTTCATTCGCACAAAGTCGCATTCTAGTAACATGATGTCCAAGTTCGCTTACATACAGTCATAGTTCCATCACATGATATTACATTTCGATCACACAAGGTCACAGTTATGTCACATAATAAAGTCACAACTCGCTCGCACAAATTTATAGCTTGGTCACACAAAGATCATATTTGACACAACTGTAGTTCACATCACGTCCTCATCCAATGATCACACAAAATTAACGGGGGTTGACCCTACCCGCCCTGAAATTCTGGCTACTGGTGCGCGAGCTTGGGAAGAAAAAATACACGCGGGGCGGAGCATTGGTCAAGGGTACCTGAATCCGGCCCGTTGCCAACGCTAGACCCCACCCACCCTACAAAGTCACGGTTGATCACACAAAGTCACAATTCGATCACATATACAAAATTAACCCCCACTCCGCATCTACCCCACCCACCCCATAAAGTCATAGTTGGTCACACAAAGTCATATTCGGTCACAATTAAAAATTTAGTAACAAATTTCGCCCAGCCCAACCTACCCTACCATACCATCAAAGTCACAATTGGTCACACAAAATCAATTTTAGTCACGATTATAACTTTACTCGCAAATTTCACAACCGTCCTCACCTCGCCCCACTTCAAAAAGTCACAATTGGTCACACAAAGTCATAGTTTGATCACAATTACAAGTTTATCGTAAATTTCACCCCGACCAAACCCATCTCGACCCACCCACCTAACCCCATCCCACACCACACCCCACCCCACCACACCACACCACAAAGTTACATTTGATCACATAAAGTCATAGTTCGATCACAATTTACCCCACCCCACAGGAAAGTTATAAACACATTTCAATCACAATTACAAATTTAGTCACAAATTTTATCGTAACCTCACCTCACCTCACCTCGCCCCGCCCCGCCCAACCCCACCCCACCACAATCACAAAGTCACAGTTAGTCACATAAATTCACAATTCGATCATAAAGTCACAAATTTCACCCGATCCCACCCGTAAATTCACAGTTCATCACACAAAATCAAATTTCAGTCACAGTTACAAATTTAGTCACAGATTTAACCGCAGCCATACTCCACCCCACCAACAAACTCATAGATAATCACACAAAGTCACAGTTCAGTCATAATTACAAATTTAGTTGCAATATTCACCCCACCCACCCCCCAAAGTTATAGTTGGTTACAGAAAGTCATGGTTCGGTCACATAAGATCACAGTTAAGTTACACAAGTTTGTGGTTTGATCACAATTCGGTCACAGTTCAATCACAAGTGGTTATAATTCCGTCACATGAAGAAATAGTTTGGTCAAATAAGGTTACAATTTCGTTACATAGTCACAATTCGACCATATTATTTATTTATTGGTCACAACTTACTCATTTTCTTAGTCACAGTTAGTCAATATTTTTTGTCATAATTATCTAATAATTGGTCACATTTCATACTCGTTACAAGTCACACGAAGTCACATTTAGCCTACATTTTGGTCATAATTACCTAATAATTGATCGCAATTACTTATAATCGATCACAAAGACTCTTCAAGTCACCCACCCCACCCCTACCATACTCTACCCTATCCTACTTACCCTTGACCTCAACTTACTGCAATTCTGCAACCCCAACCAACCACCAACTGAGTTGGCAACACAACCACCACAAACAACAGCAAAACTCCACGATCCACACTACCAACATCGCCACCTCGGTATCGATCTCCACCATCACCACCAGCAGAACTATAATGGACAATAAATTTAACACAACCACATCAAATCCAACACCATAACTCGTCAAACCACAACCACCAACAATTCTACACCACCACCAACGACTACCGCCGCAATCACCAGTTGGTAATGAGTTTAATTATCGAGATGTGAAAAACACACAAGGTAACATACACCCCCACTGATAAACACAGACATGCTTCTTTCACAACTTTAATTTCCAATTTTATATGATAAATTTGATAATTCCAATCTTCCTCTTCATCCCTTGTTGTGCATTGGAGAGCACGGAATGGTCGCACGACGGTGGCTCTGGGGCATAGTGGATATCCAGTGGTCTAGAGTACAGTGGCTATCTTTGATGGTCTTTCTGCTAGCGCCGGCACAATGAAATCTTTTATGGTCGATCTCCAGTGGCGAGACTCCCCACTGAAGTTTTCCAGTCGCCGCTACGTCGCCGGCCATCATATGAATGGTAGAAAGAGAGACGGTAGAGAGATTGGGCAGAGGGTTAGGTTGTATGTGTTTTGTAAAATTTTTTTACGGATGAAAATTAACGAGTAATGAATAGGTGAAAATTTAATTTTTAATAATAAAATATTTAATTAATAAATATTAATTGGGTAATTAGCACCTGATTTTTAAAAAAATAAACATCACCATCTTATTCTTAAAATTGAAACTTAGAATGTAGGGTTCCATGTAATTTTCCCCTAATAAAACCAAACGAATGTTACCACCTTAAAATATAAATATCAGCTAATTACCACCCTACATAAAATCATCAAAACAGAATCAAATTCAAATATAACGGCATTTCAGAAACACACGCTGTAACGGTCCTCGATTTTTCTCACTACATTAATGGAGAACTATATCAATCATCCTCTAGCTTAGAAGTCAATTTTGGAATCCAATTTTTTTTGTTGTTCATCTCCTTGGGTCGTATCATTGATTAAACTCACAATCTCAGTTCGTCATGCAGCTTCATAATCCACTGATGTGGTACTCATAATAATTAGTGATGGCAACGGTTCAGTTCGGGATCGGTTCATCCAAAATCATAACTGAACTTTCAATTTTTTGTCCATACCATAATCGCCCCATAACCGCCTAAGTCGAGTTGGTGCATGTGTCGATTTGGTGCGGTTAATGATCATTTAAATATAAATTAACAAGTCCAACTAAAAAAACATTTTATTAAAAAAAAGAAAAAAAAAATGGCATCCTTTATGCTCAATCTATGAATTTATGCAACACTCTACTTATACCGTAGTAACAAATCCTACTTCAAACTTTACAGTTGAATGTCAATATATTATGGAGATAAGTAAAAACATAAATAATTAATCAATCAATTCCCATCAACAATTATATGAAAGATTAATTATATAATTAAGATAAACAAACAATTGTATATAAACCATATCAAAATTGATTGAAAGCATGTGAAAATAGTTTAAAAGTCGGTTCTACACTGTTAAAAGAAATGTGGGGTTTAAATTAAATTAAAATATAACCCAAAATCAATTTTTAAATCGAATATTCAGTTCAGTTCGAGGCACATGCACAATTATCATATCAGCCCCACAAAAAATCGAATCATTAAATTTGTATACCATACCAACTCCATTGCCCCATCGGTTCGATTCACCACGATTTTCGATTCAGGCGGTTCAAATTGCTATCCCTAATAATAATTCCAACTCCCGTGTGACTGAGCCTGTTCGAGTTCATGAGATAATGTAAGCTTGGATGAGAAATATTATAATATATGTGTGTGTGTAATGAAGTTGCAGATAGAATTTTGTGCTGTTTATAATTTCAGTTCTTGAAGTTGCAACAATTCAAAATACGTGAGGGTGTTGTGCATCTTTTCAATTATAAATTCTTCTTCCTTTTATTCACGAATCTATCATTTTTGTTGTTATAATGATTAGCAAACACGTTCAATGAAGATGATTTATATAATAATTTTCTTGTTTTGGATACAGTAGAGCTACTTCGTACTCATGGGTATGATTCGCTCGACAAAAAAAGGGTCCTGTCTCAACTTCAATGGGAAAACATCCGGCTTAAACATGTTGAGGAATCAACGAAAAGCTCTTCTCACCCACGTAGGTAGATGATTTCTAAACCCGTCACACGACAAATGAAGGTATGCGACTCTGAAAATTGAGTGCTTAGATAGTTCTTCAAAACGATAATTGTTTACTAGAATGGGCTGGCATCGGAATATGTCTTTATTGAACCATTCTTCTTTTGTATTTCTATATTTTACGATTTAAGTAAGACAATGGAGAAAGGATAGGTAACTTATTGGAGTAGTTGCAGCGACTTGACCATTCAAGAAAACAAAACAAAGTAGATATGGTTGCATTTAGACACATCTTTTTTCCTGCGATTGAGCGGTGTTGGTGGTTAAGCTTTGGATAAATTAACCCCTGATATTGCTTGATCTTATACATTTAAATGATCAGATGAATGCATTTGGTTTATTCCACACATTATACCTACACAGATCACATATTTTTACGTTTTATTAAGACTGAGTTCTCTTACAGGTAAATATCTTTAACATATCAGATATGATGTCAGAAACATAATGATCAAAGTATAGGTGTTGATGACCAACCAGTATGATTTGGTGTCAGTGGACAGTTCCTTCTGTTAGAAAATTTATTACAGATAATAATTTATCTATAATCTAAATAATCATCATGTTGGAATTATCAAGAATTAAATAACTGAAGCGGAAGCGTACCTTAATCAAACGTGATTCACGATGAACAATTCGGTTGGTTGGATCTTCTAAATCGATACGTAGTCCTTATTTTCTCTCTGATGATGGGATGTCAGACAAGATGAACAGTACGTAGGATTCAGGGACCATAACCGACTTTATATACTGAATTGCCATTTAACCTAATCCGACCCATCATGAATTAGGTGATGGCCTGGTATCTACACATAAAAGCCCATACATTTAATTAGATGCATTAAAGCCCGATGTTTATTAAATCCTTATTAGATCACTTTAATTGGGCTTAACCAAATTGATAGCCTTTTATTGAATACACAATAATTCACATATAAGCCCACACGATTGATTAAAAATCCTTACAATCTCCCACTTGGGCTATATGTGTAACCTTACAATTGTGTATCAATCATAACCTTATGAGTACTCAGAATTTTGCTATCATTACTGAATGCATCCCCAAACAATCCGGTCCATCAATTATATCAACATAGGATCAAAGCGACTTTCGCTACATTAATCGTAACTAAACCTTCAATGGTCACGTATATCGACATAACTGAATGACATGGATCAAGTATGGATGTGTAGCATGGAAATTACATGTAATGCGATCTTCAACATGCCTATTTCCAACTGGTCCGACTTTAGTGAGATCATCCTTAAACAAGTTCAGAGATAATAAACTTGAAACCTTACAGCTGTAAATAACTTCAACTTTAAACTGTATCCAAAAGGACAGTAAATGTGTCTAATGCACCCAAAATACAAACTCCCACTGAAATCGAATATCCTGAAGAAATACAACACCCATATGAGCAATGTGCTCATGAAAGACCTTGGGTTGTAATACTTTAGTAAGCGGATCCGCAATTATGGAGTTTGTCCCAATGTGCTCTTATTGACACATGTCCACTCTGAACTGTATCCTTCACAACCAGGAACTTATGTCAATGTATTTTGACTAAGTTGAGCTCCTGTTGTTACTGGAATATAAATCTGCTGAGTTATTGTCACAATATAACTTTAGTGGTCTTTCTTTACCGTACAGAATACGCAGCCCAGTGACAAAATTTCGCAACTATATTCCATAATTAGATGCCTCCAAAATTGCTACAAACTGTACTGCCAAGTGAAAGAAGCTAAAGTGTTTGCTAAGCACTCCTTCCGGAAATAGCTCCTCCAACTAGCAGATAGATGTAGCCTGATATGGATCTTCTACTGTTTTGGCATCTAGCAAAAATCGGAATCATAATACCATATGATCTCCAACTGATCCGATTTTCTGTATGTGAGCATATAATCTTTTGTTCTCTTTAAATACCTTATAACCCATGTTTGGCTGCTTTCCAAAAGATCCATTCTAGGGTTACTTAAACATCTCATTAGTATCCCAATAATGTATGCAATATCCAAACGCATACAAACTTGAGCATACATCAAACTCCCTATAGCTGAACTATATGAGATCCTCTGCATTTCTTTAACTTCAAGATAACTTTTCGGGCATTAGTTGAGACTAAATTGTCTCCCTTAGCGATAAGGGTGTTCCCTGATTTACTGTCTTGCATGCCAAACCTCTTAAGTACTTTATCGATATAGCCCTTTTGTGACAATTCAAGAATACCCCAAGAACAATTCCGGTGTATCTGAATTCCTAATACAAAAGAGACGTCACCAAGATTTTTAATCTCAAAATTCCTTGACAAAAATCTCATAATTTTATGTGACATACCTATATCATTAGTGCCAATCAATAATCAACATATAAAACCAGGACAATATACTTACTCCCACTGAACTTGTAATACAAACAACCATCAACAACATTAATCTCAAAACCAAATGAGATAATTGCTTGATGAAATTTGTATTACCCTTAACGGGAAGCTAACTTGAGTACACAATGGATTTCTTTAATTTGCAAACCTTCTCATCAATGTCTCCATTGAGAAACGTCGTCTTAACATCCATTTGATGTAACTCGAGGTCAAAATGTGCAACAACCTAACTTTCCTGAAAGAGTCTTTCATTGAAACCGAAGAGAAAGTCTCTTTATAATCAATGCCATCATTCTGTGTAAAGCCCTTAGATACAAGACGAACCTTATATCTTTCCACATTACCTTTAGAATCCCCCTTGGTTTAAAAATCCATTTAAGACCAATGGGCTTCGTACCTTCCGGTAATAGGAAAAGATCCAAAACGTTATTTTCTTGCATATGCTTATACTCCTTATTTATGACATCAATCAACATTTGAGAGTTAGAACCCTGCATGGCCTGATGGAATTGATTGGACCATATTTCACCATTCCATTATTTCCTTATGTTCTTGAAAAAATACTATTTAAATTATCCGGAATAGCATTTTTTCCCTTTCTCTCGTGGATATCCTTAATTGCTTTAGTTATTGAAGTTGTTGAGTTTGTACTTCTGAAATTTACCTTATTTTGGATGGGAGTTCTTTAACATTGTCTAGTTGAGGTTCTGGATATGCTTCTTGATCAATGACATTCATAGAAACTTGTACATTGTCAAAAGCAACAGTAGGAATCGAAACCGATCCTTCTTCAACTTCTTCCTTAAAGACAATATCTCTAACCTTATTTCTCCCTCCAAACTCAACTTCCTCAAAAATGTTGCATTTCCCGTTTCAAAAATTGACTTAAGTGTGGGATAATAAAATTTATAGCCCCTAGATCGCTCAGAATAACCAATAAAGTAGTTGCTTACTGTTTTGGAGTCCAATTTCTTTATGTGGCCTATAAGGCCTAGCCTTAGCTGGACATCTCCAAATGTAGAAATGCTTTGGACTAGGTATTATGCTTGTCAAAAGCTCTTAAAAGGTTTTAGCAGCAGCTTTAGTTGGTAATATTTACGATCTTTCTTTAAATGTCCAGATTTCTGACAAAAGAAACAACCCTTAATGTGTTTATGTGGTTTCTCTTGTTCTGAACCCTTAACAACTTTATTTTCTTTATTTGTTTTCTTGCCCTTATCTTTAGAGGTGTTTGCCAAGTGATTTCAGTTCTGTCCTGCTTCAACTTTTCTTCCTCTTGCACACAAAATAGAATGAGCTCATTTAGAGTTCATTTCTCCCTTTTAACAGTTATAACTGACCTTAAATTAACTGAATTGTACAAGAAGCTTGCACACTATGAAATGGGTTCATTTAGAGTTCATTTCTATTTTGACAGTTATAACTAACCTTAAATTAACTGTATTGTGCAGGAAGCGATATCAATACCAAATGCACGAGCAAGTCATTAGACAAGTCGAGTTTTAGTTCCTTAAGTTTTGAAGCAGTGTGAGACATCTATATGATGTACTCCCTTATTTTCCCATTGCCTTTATACTTTATTGAAATCAAGCTTTGCATAAGCGTGCTTGTTTCAGCCTTATCGTTTTTCACAAAACGTTTCTTAATTTCGGCAAGGAATTCATTGGCATCATTTACCTCCTTAGATACTATGCCACTAAAGGCTTCCGGAATGCCACACTTAATGATCATGTGACTCACGTAATTTAAGCAATCCCACTTCTCAAAGTTCCTCATTTGATTAGATGAACTTTCATCCGTAAGAGGAGTAGGTTACTCAATCCTTAGTACATGGTCTAGATCGATGCAGCCAACGAAAAGTTAATGTTCTTGTTTTGATCCTTGAAGTTTATTCCATAAATACAGGTATTAAATTTGAGCTTGTAGATATACTACTAGCAGAATTTGAAACCGAATAGAGAACACTTGAATAAAATAGCTCACATGAGTACCTTATTATGCAAATCATATTTTCAAATAATGGTAGGGCCCATCACAAGATATCTAGCACAACATCAATATTTAGTCTTTGGACAGAAATATTGACTTGTAAGTGGTACTCTTGGTGTAGTGATCAAGCACTGACAGTAAGACATGTCAACCAACAAACCTTTCTTTGGACCGATTTATTGATCACACGTAAAACCAAATAACCGTCACGTATTTATCACCACAAGTTCATGTGAAATTCGGGCCAAATATTGACCTTCCTTTGGGCCGATCAATATCCGCATGAGATAACACACAAACACCTAATTTTCCCTTAGTGCAGTGATCAAACACTGGCAATAAGACATGTTAACCAATAAACCTTTCTTTGGACCGATTTATTGGTCACACGTTAAACCAAATAATTGCCACATGTTTATCACAACAGGTGCATGTGAAATTCGAGCCAAATATTGACCTTCCTTTGGGCCGATCAATATCCGCAATGAATAACACACACACAAATGCCTTCTAATATTCAAAGTTAATTAATATCCACAAGAGAGGTTGCTTTGGCGACATGTTGCTTCAATTAATTTATTTTCGAATATTATATCTCTCAAAAGATTCCGATGTACCAAGATTTGAAACTGAAATCCATTGATTTGCATCTATATTTGACTTTAGGATTTGAATTATCGAATTCAAAACTTTAGAATAAAGCAATCCTTAAGTTGCGAGAGTCTAATTGCAATATTCTTAAACTTTAGGTGGCCAATTCTGTAAATTTTTAAGCTTAAAGGACTTAAATTATAATTTTTCCAAAACTTTATTGGCCAATTTAGAGAAATTCTAAACTTTAGGTCCCAATTTGAAAGAAAAACAAACTTTAGAGGTCCAAAATAGTGAATTTTCAATCTTTAAATGTTGATTTTGAAAATTTTCAAACTTTAGGAGCCAATTTAGAAAATTCCCAAACTTTAGGGACTTAATTTTAAAAAAAAATTCAAACTTTAAGGACCAATTTTGAAAACTTCCAAACTTTAGTGATTGAATTAGAAAATTTTCAAACTTTAAGGACCAAATTAAAGAATTTCAGAACTTTAGGTGCTGTATTAGAAAATTTTCAAACTTTAGGGACTAAAATGAAAATTTTCAAACTTTAAGGGACCAAATTAGAGAATTTTCAAGCTTTAGGGACCAATTTTGAAAATTCTCAAACATTAGGGGCTGAATTATAAAATCCAAAATTTTAGAGGCCCAACTTTAATAATTTATAACCTTAGGGGCTGAAGTTATAAATTCCAAAACTTGAAAGGCCAACTTAAATAATTTTGTAACTTTAGGGGCTTAGGTCGTAAATTCCATAACTTGAAGGGTTTAAACTTTAATTCAAAACAAACAGGGAGGACTATAGTTGCAAATCACACAAAATACCCAAAATTGCAAAATAGTCCTTTAATACTCCAAATTTCCAACTGAGAGCCCCTTGCCCTAAGAACCTGATTTCGCAGCAACTAGGGTTTCAATAGAACCTAGTCGTCGCCCCAAAAATCGGAGAACAAGGCGCACTACCGGTGCGGCTTCATCTCCACCGAGCGGCACCCGCTGACGCCGCGACTGCAGCCTCCTTCGCTGCTCACCTCTGCGTCGCGCGCAGCCAGCTTGCGACAATGTCGCAAGTGCCACGATGGCTGAAACCATCGCTCATACCACCATCAACCCAAAAATTCGACCACAATAACCGGCCACACCTCAACCCCGCCCAGCCCATCCCGAACGCTACAACCTGCAGCGCTCGCCCGTATCGCCGCACAACCGCTGCGTGCCCATTGCCGGCGACTTAATCCAGCTCAAAACCGTCCAAACCCAAATCGTAAAATCCAACATCCCAAACTTCAACAGAAATCCATACCTCCACCATCACGGATCATAATACATACCCAATTTCAAGAAATCATATTTCATAATCAAAACTTCATGAAATAACAGATTCAATACCAATTTCAATTGACAACCTGAATCATATACACATGGCAACTGAATCGAGGAAGCACGCACGCACGCAGGGTAAGTCTCAAATTTATTTCGAAATCAAAATTTCGCATATATGCAGACACAGAGAGATCGATTTGGTTGAAACCATATTTCCAAATTTTGAAATCAAGCTGTGTATGTATAATTTTCAATTACACGAAATCAGTAGATTGGTTTTCACATATGCGTTCGAAATTGATCTGATAATTCAACACGATGTTGGCTCTGATACGACTTGTTAGGAAATTTATTACAGATAATAATTTATCTATAATCTAAATAATCATCAGGTTGGAATTATCAAGAATTAAATAACTGAAGCGGAAGCGTACCTTAATCAAACGTGATTCACGATGAACAATTCGGTTGATTGGATCTTCTAAATCGATACGTAGTCCTTATTTTCTCTCTGATGATGGGATGTCAGACAAGATGAACAGTACGTAGGATTCAGGGACCATAACCGACTTTATATACTGAATTGCCATTTAACCTAATCCGACCCATCATGAATTAGGTGATGGTCTGGTATCTACACATAAAAGCCCATACATTTAATTAGATGCATTAAAGCCCGATGTTTATTAAATCCTTATTAGATCACTTTAATTGGACTTAACCAAATTGATAGCCTTTTATTGAATACACAATAATTCACATATAAGCCCACACGATTGATTAAAAATCCTTACACCGTCCTCAATAATTTGTTGCTTGTTGAACAAAACACTTTGCACAGAAATTCCCAGAATGAAATATATCAGTTAACTATAACAGATCTGCTTGGCACTTGATACACGAAGATACGTAATATATGCACTGCATAATTCCAACAGGTAGTCATCCATTTCATTCTTGAAGAAGTTATTCATTTCAAATGATTGATTTGCATAACGTTTATCCTGAAATCCAACAAGTATAGTCTCTTGGTACTGGTGGTGTATATGTGATTTTGTTGTCCAGAAATTATCAATTGTGCACAGGTATCAGCAGAAGAAAATAAATGAATCAGAATCATTTGCACGGAGGAAGGTAGCCATGAATTTCGGATTGCAGATGAACCTCCCACATTATCTAGTTCCCCTATATCACGTTCATGGATTGCATATCTGTCGAGATTGTCAGTTACGTTTTTACTTTTGATATGTAAATCAATTTTTTTAATTACTTGTCTCCTATAATTAAGGATGGTAATTTCACAAATTATATGTTTCAAGATGGGTTTGTTCACAATGGATATTTCACTATGTCAAATCTAAAGTTTCATTTACACTCTCGGGTATCAGTTCAAACTCCCCAAATTGTGTGCGAAGAGGACAAAGTCATCGATAAAAAAATTAGTGAATTTTCATAAATGTTCATAAATAATAGAAAAGTTGTGGGTCTCCTAAATTTTATAGTTAAAATGAATTGTTAATGTTCGTGTGTTGTTTGGTGTAAAACAATTAAGCAGAAAACTCAGACAACGTATCCAGGAACAAACCTTTTGAAATAAAATCTCAAAAACTTGCAATTGAGAGTAGAGTCGTTCCCTCTAATGGGCGCAAGCCTACAATTACATGAAAAGAGAAATTCGTTGCGAAAGGCAGGATAAATGAAATTACATTATTTGTTTTGAATATTAATTTGTTGATCCTTCTAATGTCTACTTTTCTTGCTTTTATACGTCTAGCAACCGCTCATCTGAAACTCTCATTTGACTGCCATATCCGTTTGAGTGATCCCACTACTTGCATATTCGATAACCGCTACCTATAGCTTGCCCAGTTACTTCTTTCACCAATAACCGTCGGATCATAAGGAAATTATGGGCAATTGTGAAGGATAACTGCTTCATTACTTCGCCAGTTATGCTCCACATTCTCCTCATTTTTCGGGACACGTTATGTTGAAATATTGCCCAAGATATCTGCTCATTGCTGCTTCACTCGTCTTAATTGGGCTAATCATGTCTTGTTTTGTTCGTCCTAATGGGGTGCACTGGTCCTTTCGGTCAGGTTACATTTCGTTATATGCTAACTATTTAATTATCCAAGTTTCATAATTGTATTTGCCTTTATTTTTGGAGGAATTTATGTGTCAACAATTATCCTCGAGACATCTCAATTAATGTTTTTATCATTTAATTTAGCCATGTTAATTAACAATAAAGGTAAACATTTTCCTTATCTTTTAGTTCCCAAGTTGTATTTCCAATGTCCTTCATTCTATAGATGCATTCAATGAGTTTACACCCAAGAGATACTACCATCATTACTTGCATGTCGTTTGGCGTCTCAAACACATCATAACTCTAAAACTCCATCCATATGCACTGCTTTGAACTTCAAAACCTAAAAGATGCCGCTTGGTCTCCTAGTCATGCATGGACATATGGCCCACCATCTTATTTTCCTTCCATTTACCAGATAGAAGTAGGGTAATTACCCAAGATTGAAGTACTTAATTGGAATAATACAATTCCTATTTTTCTTCAGATGGCAACAAAGAATTGTTGCTTGGTAATCTTGGATCAATTGTAACACATAACAAGAGTAGCATGAAATGTTTTCATAAGAAAAGTTTGAAGTAAAAGATGAAGCTGGTAAAATATTGTTAGATAGGTTACTACTGTCAAACAAACACTGACATTCATTATTTCAATCAATAGGTGAATTTGAGCGTTATTCTGAGATTAATGTATATGTGCTATTGTGCATCTGGAATTTACTTTCTATATTTGTGGAATGTATTAGTATGTAGCATTCTGGTCTGTTGAATTCCTCTTTCGTGAAATTCATCTGGGTAATGTAGAAGGTAAGAGAGAACATGACAAAGAAAAAGAAAGAAGAGTCATTTATTTGATATCTGAACTTTCGTGTCTTTTCAGGGGTTGAATTTTAATGCCAAATTATGTTTAGCATGTTGGGTAGTGTAAAGAAAGGGTACAATTTTATGTTCTTTTGATTATCTTCAGAAAAAATCGTGACTTGTTTCTCTTGCATGCTTTGGATAATTTGATTAGCTTTAAGCTCGTGCTGAGAAAACTAATTGAGTCCAGTTCAAATTTTTAACTTTTCATGCTTTTACATTTTGAATCTATATCAAGTTGCTTTCCATTTACTCAAGGATGCTGAAGCAGTTGCTAGCAAGATTGCTGCTAGCATTCATGGTTTGAATATGCGGAAAACATACAGGTGGGCTTGTGGGGCTTGTTGACTTCTAAGTTGAGTTATTGGTATTTCATAGCATGTAAAGTCTCACAAATAAATACACACAAACATTTGCATTCTCCCATTTGTCTTCCTTGTTCCTGTCTGATAATGTCATCCGCTTCCATATGCTGGCTAGAGAACCTATTATAATGGGCATTGATAAACATTTCAAGGTTGGCTGCTACAGATAACAACTGTAGGAACTTGAAACATTGGTCAGGTGTATTCCCTTCAAGTACACAAATAGGAAAGAAAATGACGGCTACACATTGAGAAGATTGTTGAAGTGCTAATGATCAGCTCAACTAGTGATGCATAAACCATATTTTACTGCATCCTTATTTCTCTACACAGTGCTTCATTCTCATATCTGTTTTATGGATTACCATTCTGTGGTTAATTTTTTTTTTTTTTTTTGAGGCACATGAATATGTATTTGAGAAGTATTTTTTGGTAAATATATATACATTTGACCTTTGAGCCCGTATGTCGGACAATCCAAAAGGCATGTGGAGTCTTTCGATGTCTCCTTTAGTCCTTTATCAACTTTTTGTTCCGTCTTCAATAAATTTGTGTACTCTATTTATAGATAACCATTGCATTCTTAACAATTAAAATCAATGCTCTGCCATGACACTTTGTTCTCACGATATCGTGAAATGATTTCTTAGCGACCCAAGTGGCACAAAGAATGATATGTTAATAATTATCTCTATACACTTCTATCATGTACCAAGATTTTATGTGGATTAGTTTTTGGGTTTAAGAAGAAAATGCTGGGAAACCTAATATATGATGGGTGATTTTTTTGGAGAAAAAGTTTTTTTTTTTTTTTGCTCCTTGAGCAGTGAATTCTACTTTTAATCTATAAATTGAAGGTCTTCGGTGACACATGATTTACATTGTTTTACATGCTTAGGAATTAGGTTTGTTTAGATGGACTATGTATTTGTGTCTAATCTATAATAAGTAAGATGGCATTTGTCCAGTCATATGAGTTATTTCTCTTTGAACAACACAAAGGATCTCTGTGGCTGTGAGAATGGAGCTTCATGCGACGCCCCTCTGATCGTGGCAATAGAAGGGATATTACCCATAGACTTTTGAGTCCAGCCACTAACCTGAGAGAACAGAAACGAATATAAATGATTTCATATTTAGCAAGAAATTCCGTTTATGATATTTAAATGCAGTCATTTGGATAGCTGCATCCCTGCAAACCTTACTCTACATGGTGCACTTGTTCTCATCCCTAATTCTTCTGCCAGTGTACGAACAGAATCTCGATCATCAATGTAACTAGAATGCAGCAGATTGTTGTGAATAAAATAATTGAAGTCCCGAACGAAGACATTAAGTTCCTGGTTATACCTGTAGATCAAAACTGGAATTCCTGAGTGAAGATTCGACCCACAGTAGGGATTGTTGGAATTTCTAGATCAATCAGTCAATCATCAGAAAAATGATAGTTTAGTATTGAAATTTGGAGTGGAAAAAAAATAGTTTTTTTGCTAATTATAAGTTCGATTTCTTACTATTATGCAATCAAATGCGGTCCGTAAAATTTAGTTCTGTGATTGAGAATTACTTGCTTCAAACATCCCATCTCTTGATTAGATTATAAGTTTCCTGTTGGTGTATGATTTGATTTTGAAGAAGATGTACTATCTCACGAGAAATTACCCACTATAGTTACTTCCGTTTTTGTGTTCAAAATTGTTTGCTTTATATCCTTTACTGAACTTCTCACATTCAAAGATGAATTACTTGATGTTTCACTTTTTCGAACAGTAATTCAGGTGCTTTTGGTCCTTTTGAGGCATCATTTAAGATGGTTCCTGGTGTGCAATTTTAAATTCCGCTGATATATATAAAACATGGAACATGCGTATAATTACACTGATGTGTCTATCATAGTGGTATGTATAATGATAATATGACCTTAAGCTTTAAGCCTCTGTTTGGTAAACTTGTTTAAAAACGAGTTTTTTTTTTTTTTTTTTACGTCGAAAACGTAAAAAAACATGTTTTTAAACAAAAAAATTTTAACAAACAGAGGCTTAGATATCTATCATCCATTTGCTTATTTTGAGGATATTATAGTATACTTTTTCAAAGAGGCTTCATTAAGGATAGTTTTGAACTATTTAGTTTCCAGTACCAAGAGTCCATATTTAGAATAGACCAACTTTTGCTCCATTTTAGTTTCACTTTCATTTTCTCATTTCTGGTCATGAAGATGCATCTCTTTTATCTAGATGGATGGCCATTCATCTCTACATACGCGAAGTTGATTGCTTCATATTTGAACTTTCTATGAACCAATGCAGTGTTCAAAAATCACGGTTGGCGCATCAAATTCTAGAAAAAGGCCCGGCATGCCATATTTCTTTACTCCACTAAATAATTTTTGTGGTTGAGATTTAGATTCACTCAAACTTCCTTTTCTTCACTGAAAATCAGGGATTGGTGGAAATTTGGAAGAGGGTTCTGTGGAGAGCAAGAATTGAAATCAAAACAATGGTAAGTTTTGATTTCTACAGTTTTTTCATTCGTAAAAATTGACATTTTGAAGTTTTTAAACAAGAATCGTTCCGACTGTTGTATAGTGACTGAGCTTGGATTCCCTCATATATTGATGAACCTTGCATCACGTAAAGATGTTGATGCTCAAAATAAAATCATTCTAACACAAATTAGTTGGTAAGATCAAGGTACAAAACAATAATATAACGCTATTATATACAAAATTATTACGACAGCCCGTGCATCGTATGGGCCCCCACTAGTACTACTTATAAGAGCCTTAACATTTTACTGCTCATTTTCAAACCGAAATGGCGCCGTTTTGATGTAGTCACCATGATATCATTTTTTTTTATTTTCCTATTTTTTTGGCCACTAAAATACTGACACCCTATTTCATTTTCACACAACCATCATGCATCATTACTCTTCTCTCTGTCATGCAACCAAGACAGCTCCTCCTCCTCAGTTTTCTATTTCTTTCTCCCCAATTCTCTGTTTCTTTAAAGAAAAGAAATAAAACACAAGAATAGGCTACAGTGTACTGAAATGGTGGTAGATAGTTGTCTTCCGGAGTTAGAATGTCGCAAAGGTATATTTTTACCGATCTTCATGTGTTTTACAAATTTATTTTTAATCATAGAGATGAATCCTTTTCTTAACTTCCTTGATTATACAGGTTGGGAAAGATCCTTATTCTTATGAGTTATGTGGAGTTAAGTAAATTAGAACTTGGACTAGAAGTTTTTGAAAAAGGACTCAATTCAATATTCGATAGCTGGCTCGTGTGATATGTGTATACTGTGGAAATCTTCTTGGCATCTTTTGCTCCCCTCCACCTCTCTCCTCCTGGCCAGATACTCTGTGTATATACTGCATTAGCTCAATTAAAAGTCCATTTTCTATGAAAAAAAGTAAGATGAATTGTTTATCTATATGGAAGTTTTGGTATGCTTCTTTATTTCTCAAGAAACCCACTGTGTTGTTCATTTATGATAGGTAAAAATAAAATAAAATATGAGTTTCACTTATTTTCATTAATTAGCTTTTTCACTTCCCTGTATAATTAGATTTTTATAGTTTCTTGATTGAATTCATGAAAATACTTTTTATTCCCTATTTAATTTTGTTGGTATGATCAAAATATTAGGCTCACAACTGTTTTTGTCTTCTCTTTTCCCATAATAAGGATTTCAGTTCTATGGATCATATATTTTTTTTGCTACATGTAATTTTCAATAATATATCTGTCATTATTTAACTTTGTATTTGTATTTCTTTGATTGTGGTATTGATCATAAATTTATTGAATTTTTTTTTTTTTTTTCTGGTTCAATTATTGTTTAGAGACCTTTTATATGAATTTTATCATTTCATTAGCTCGTAATAGATAATGAGCTAATGAATACCATTAGTTGGATGTTTGTAAAAGATTCACATGGAAAGAAAGGGCACATCATTACTAATTAGTTTATCTGCAATATGTTATTGATTCCTATGATACTTTGCTTTTATTAATATTGATATTGTAAAGGGTGTCCCGAGATATGTAGATTACATTTATCTGGTTCTATTGATGTTCTATTGATTTTTATTCTTATATCTTGTAAACCATTCAATGAGTCTTTTCATTCTAAACTCATTTCTACTTCTTAATTTTTGTAGAAGAAGTTTTGCAGGGTGTTGCTGCGGGCATTGACCTATTTGATTCTTGGTATGTTGCTAAAGCTTAGGAGTGTCATTAGTTTTTCTGCATGATGAGTTTTCCCACTAAACTCCAATGAACTTATAGTTGCTTGACAAATATATTTACGTCTTGCACTAGGAGGGTGCAATGTGATACTAGCAGTGATGACACAGAAATTAATGTCTAAGCAATTATTTACCAGTAATACTTTACTATGCTATTGAAATTTCCTCTTGAACCATTGCTTTCTATACTACGATTACACTAGCAGCATGCTCAAATGTATATTAATGCATCGGTCTTATATTTGTTATCTTAATTTCATTATTTATAAATCATTTGTTTAATATTCATGAAATGTTGGCTCAGATTCTATTAGAAATGTACGTTCCATTCACAGTTGTATTTTTGTCAACTGTCAAGATGTTATACTTACCTACCTGACAAGATTGTGTTTCCTTTTTACAGACACATCGCTTACAACTATTTGGGATTCTTTCGATTGATAAGAGAAGCAATTAAAGAAGGAATATTTGAGCAAGTCCAGGAAAAGTTCAACGTAATGTAGGTTTGCTCATTAATTGAAAGAAATAATAGATTTGGAACTGAGTGGATAATTAGTTGGTTTTCTCATTTCACACCTTGCTGTAGTCATTTTGGCAGAGTATCTCCTTCAGGTTTGAGTCATTGCTTTTGTGCAATTGATGAACTAAGGGATAGTATTCCTAGATTTATACTTTAAAGTTAGTCATTTTGGCAGAATACCTCCCTCAGAAATAGATCTCTGATTATTTACTTGTAATTGTTGTCTCGTTCACCTTTTGTAAATTACGTTTTCTGCTGTTAAGTGTGCCTCAATTATGATGAAATTTACTTTCCATCAGTTTACTCTTCTATATTTGTAATCAACTAGGTAGTGCACTTGATAAGCTAATCTATAGAAGCAATGTACGATAATGTTGCCCTACTTTGTAAGGATTTCAAATTCCATTACATCTTCCAAAGATGGTCTTAAAAATATTATAAATCGTGACATCAAAAGTATGCCTTAATAAAAGGACCAAATATCAGTAATGCTATTAAGTGCATTAATTGTATATATGCATTACATGCATCTCGCGTGCATTCTCTAGTTTCTTATAATATTTACGACAATAAGCTATATGAAACTCACAATTTTTCTTCACTTTTTAATTGTACGTTCTTTTTTTATAAAAAAAAAAGGAAAATTCCATTTGAAAATTTTGTTACAAACTTGAAGGCTCCAAGTGGTACATAGCAATTTTCTGAATTTGGCTACTCAATTTCAACTATCAATTGTATGAATAAGCTCATTTGGCACATAGTATTATTTATTTATTTATTTTAATTTGACTACTCAATTTCAACCATCCATTTAATTCATCCCACTCTTTTTGCCCACTTTTCAATTGCACGTCCAAAAAATTAATTACTCCTTTCAAATTATTTACTCCACCAAATGGGGGCTAAGAGTTGAAAGTTTGATTTACTTTCCTCTTCAATTGTTCATTGAGAATTTTAAGTATGAGCTTTATCGACTGAAAACTAATAATGTATTCTTCGAATCTAAATTTACAAGAATTAATGATATTTGAATATAGAGAGTGTCACTCGAGGTGCCACCCTCTTCACATGAATGTTTGTGAAAGCGACCTCAGAGTGAGGGACCCCACCCCCATGCAAGGAGGTGACACTCGAGGTGGCACCCTCTATGTTCATGTAGCATAGTCAAATTTACATTGTGTCAATTCTATGTTACAAATTGATAGTACAGAGTTATTGTGAATTTTCATTAGATAATTTTTTTATTGAAGGACAATTTCAAGTCGTATAGTATTGCACAAAGTGTTCTAGGTGTAAAATATATTTTGACTGATACCCTGAAATGTAACTAGGTTTCTAAGAATACAACGGGATGGATAATGAGTGTTTGAAACATATATTTTTGAGAAATTACCCTTCTTTTGCTATCGAGATAATTATAATTGTGATTTATCATTAATTGATTGCAGTTGCAAAACATCAATGTAACAGATAATACTTCATCAATTAATTAATTAATTAAAAAAATGGATAGTACTTCATCCAAATTCAAATTTAAAATTTTGACAATGACAAAACAATTTAATTATATGGTCTTGTCACCCTCTAAAATATTGAATCGAGTAAAACTAGAACAAGAACTCTTAAAAACATCAACAAGAGGTATCAATTGCAGAATTCAAGCGCCTCTTCCAATTTCGTCCAGAAGTGCAAATTGCAGAATTCGAACACCTCTTCCAATATTTAAACATCAATCAATAGGAGGTGTATCAATTGTAGAATTTGAAACCCTCTTCCAATATTTAAACATCAATAGGAGTTGTATCAACTGCAAAATCCGAACACGTCTTCCAATTCCATCCACAGGTACCAATTTGACTAACCAGATGACAATCCAATGCTGCAATCGAATGAGAGTAGGTGTCCTGTTACCGACTGATTTTTGGCTTGATAATGATCTACAATACAATATGCTGACCATTTGGAGAACAACGAGAAAAAAAATAGGATCATTGATATAGTTAGGTACAGAAAAACTAGGAGCACTAGATAAAAATTTGAGGTTTCGCAACTCAATGACGACTGCTATGCGGTAATTCTTGTGGGGTTTGGATCAGTCCATTGTGGAATGTGGATATGAATCCTTCTTATAGCACCCAGATATTGAAGCCAGTTTCACACATTTGACATGAGTTCAATTGCTGATGATGATGCTATAATGTAGAAGGTGATCACTGATCTCTGGTGCAAAGTGTTAATATTAGCATATATAAGTTTTGTATACAAAATACATTACTTTTTTTCATTAGTAGAAACACTGTGTTCATGTAAGAACTTCAATCTCTGAGGCCATGTCAATGTTATTTGATGCTGCATTTGGCTCAAGGCAATCTAAGTGACTCGATGTTAAATCTACCCTCCAAGTATAAAGGGGTCAAATTATAGCCTAGCAACAATCCAGGGTCATTCTTCCTAGGGATTTTGTTGGTATAATAATATTTGCTAAATTCGAAACTTAAACTATGATTTCAATTGTTTTTAAATGAGTAAAAAGATGATAATTAAATTGCAATGAAAGAGAAATTTGAGTGGAGTTATTCTTTCGCTATCAATTGGATTTTGCAAATAAATTTAGTGTGAATTTCTTGAGATCGATAAGATTTAAACATATTCGTACGAAAATTAATCAATATATTTTACGGCATTTAGTCGAGCATGTTGTGTGCATATTTAATACATACTACATCAACGACATCAATCGAAGTAAAGTAATTTGAAAAATTAAAACACTCGTTAATTATCATCAATTACAAGAATTCATCTATAGAAATTAACATTCACCCATTGAGGCTAAGAATAACTCCCCTCAAATATAATTTAGCCGAACATAATTAAATTAAACGGAATAAAGTTCAAACAAACAATAACCATTCTAGAAAACGAAATTCAAATTTGAAAATGAGAATTCAATAACTAAAAATATATCTAAAAATCAACTAATATCAATAATCTAAAATTATTTAAACTAATGATTAAAACAACTAGAAGAATAAATGAAACGGGAATTAAACTAAAACAATCATCCAAAATATAAATAAAAACAAACTAACATCAATAATCCAGATTCATGAAAACTAGAAATTGAAACAATTCAACATGTAAGCAAAAATATGAAAATTGGAACCAATCACCAAAAACCACCAACTGCAGCCTTTCTTTTGAACCCAAGAAGGCCCCTCGTTCTCCTCAATCTGCTGCTGCGTGGCTGCTGGTGAGGGAGAAGGACGGCTGAGGGAGATGAGGAAAGCTAGTGCGGCAGGAAGTGGAGAGGGAGGTTGGCTGCTGGGAGAAGTTGGGAGAAGAAAGAGAGAGAGATGGTTATAGGTTGCTGTGTTAGAAAACAGGGCTGCGACTGGGGACGAAGGAGGAGGAAGTGGTTTGCGACGCAGCGGCTGGTTGTGGTAGAGACAGAGACAGAATGCGTGACAGGTGAGGGACGAGGCTGGTGTGAGTGAAAGATAGAGGATGATGCGTGTGAGGTGCTGGTTGAGGAATAATACAGAGAGGGACGTGAGGGGCGAGGGCTTGCGGCTGGCACTGCTGTAGAAGATGAGGGCAGAGGGCGGTTGGTTGCTGTGGGAGTTAGACAGAGAATGGTGAGGGCTGAATGTGAAGATGGGGAAGACAGACAATGCGGCTGGATGGAAGGAAGAGAAGTGTGGTTTGCGGATGAGAAAAATGGAAAAAGACTGGGAAATGAACCAGAAACAGGGACTGCGTGAGAGGTTCGACTGCTGCTGGGTTAGTTTGGAGCAGACAGAGGTTAGAGGCTGTGGTCTGGAGATGAAAAGAGGCTGAAGATGGGAATGAAGTGGAGTGCGGCTGATGGAGAAGATGATAGCGAGAGAAAGAGATGGAGAGGGGGCTGCTGAATGGTGGATGAGAGAGAGACCCAGCGAGAATGAGAGAATGGGTGCTGAGTGGTGTGTAGGTTTTTTTTCTCAATTTGGGCTTTTTCGGGTCCATTAAACTAGGGATTTTTGAGATAAAATTGTCCAAAATGTACCTGCAATTAAATAAATGAAAATATTAACAAATAAAATCAATTTAGAGTTTAACAAATAAAATTGAATCTTTAATAAATTTTACTCTAAATTACAAAATTTAAATCTCCAAAATTGTATTTTTCATTTATTTGTCTACCTAAAATACGTAAAATTGGACAATAATCACACTCCCCAACTAGCTTTTTGCTAGTCTCTAGAAATTCAAGCGAATTAAAAACATGATTAGCTCAATGAAAAAAACTTCAATTGTAAAGTCAAGAATGAATTTAGATAGTCGGGCACATCAACTTCGCACAATCAAGAGATCAATCATTATATCCAACTTAATCCATAAAAACATTCCCAAAATTTTGTGTGTGTGTGTTTTAAGCCGATCCGTCAAACCACTAACCCCAACACATACAGTGTCAAGTATTCACTCAAGCCAAGTATAAACTCCATATACTCACGGGTATGTGTATTTTGTTTCTGGATTGGTTAGGGGGTCACTCATGGAGTTTGAAAATTGATCACTCAAACATTCAATAAAGGCATATATATGTGGATGACAGCAATGCAAATATTGACCTCATGAAAAGCTCACAACCATTGGAACTCAACCGTTCTTACCACAAGCCTACTTAAGATCAAAATGTCAACATCAACGTAAAGGTAATGATGGTGTTCTCAAGAGAATTGATACAGAGTGATGGAAGAAGAGGTTTACATATTTCAGTGACAATAATATAACAAGAAATTCCAATGGAAGCATACGACGCAATGGTAGCATTTTTTTTTTTTTTTTTGAATAGGATAAGGAAATAAAAGAGGTGAGTAGAATTTGAGGACTTCCAAAATATAAGCAAGGATAATAATTTTTCACTTTTAATCACACTTCAAGCTTGCTTTCTTCTTCACAACCTTTACTTTCTTTTCGATATGTCTCCCTTTTCTTTTTTTTTTGAAACTGAAATATTCTCAAATAATTCTTCAACATTCTCCTCTCGTCTCAATGACTGTCAAATAATTTCTAACTCCACTTTTCTTTCTTTTTCATGCACTGAACGTTTGTTTCTCAAATATGGAGCAAAAATAATCATCCTCACTTATACTTGAAAGTAGAAACAAGGTTATGTATTTATGGAAGCAATGTCTGGATGCAACGTCATCTTTAATGTGAAATAAATGAAAGAGATTTGTGGCTATGAGGGAATTTTTGGATATGAAGGGATTTGTGATGGGAAGAGAAAATGATAAGGTTAGCTTCAAATGGTCAAATTTTTATTTGACATTGACCTTCATCGTTTCTTAAGTATAAACAACCAACAATCCACAATCCGTGTAATGATGCCCAATGGAAGTAGCAATATCAAATAAGGGCAATATAAGAAAACTACCAATCACTCAACTCTCATGATGAATAAATAAAATTACTTAAACTTGAGAGAGCTCTAGTTGTATGTGTTGACTATCCATCTTACCACAAGGCTTAAATTCGTGCATAAAATTTTTTTTTTTAGGAGGGAGGTCTTTACAGAATAACAAAGATATAACTCAAGACTCAAGATGTACTCAGTTTTAATGCTCAACTATCACAGAAGAATTAATGCAAAACAAGTACATTTGAGTCACTCTCCCCCCCCCCCCAACTAAAATCAGACATTGTCCTCAATGACTCAAAGAGAAGAAAAATGAAAAGTGATTCATAGAAATGACTCAAAATTAAATCAAGCTAAAGGAGAAGAGTGTACCTGAGAGGAGGCTTATGCACATGAGCAATTATTCAAGAATGAAAAACTAAAAAAAAAAATGAAGAAAAGAATAAAATCTGCAAAAAGAAAAGAAAATATATACATAATAATAAAAGTTAGTTCCAAGAAAATCAGCTGCTGGAAGCAGGGTCCAACAAAGGTAGTTCATTAATATTAGCAGAAAAATTATCCAAAAATGGTTTCAGACGTTGTCCATTAACTTTAAAAACAGTACCAGTTTTTGGATCCAAGATTTCAATTGCTCCATAAGGATAAACAGTTTGCACAATGTAAGGACCAATCCATTTAGTTCTCAACTTACCAGGAAATAGATGAAGTTTGGAATCATATAGCAATACTTTTTGAGAAGGGAAGAATGATTTTCTAAAAATTTTCTTATCGTGAAAAACTTTCATTTTCTCTTTTGAAATTTTTGCATTCTCATACGCTTCCAAACGTAATTCATCTAACTCATTCAATTTCAGTTTCCTAAATTCACCAGCCTGACCTAAATCAAAGTTGAGTGTTTTAATTGCCCAATAAGCTTTATGTTCAATTTCAACCGGCAAATGACAAGGTTTTCCAAATACAATTCTATAAGGAGACATTCCAAGAACAGTTTTAAAAGCAGTCCTATAGGCCCATAAAGCATCATCCAATTTTATAGCCCAATCTTTTCTATTTGGATTAACTGTTTTTGTCAAAATGCCTTTAATTTCCCGGTTGGCTAGCTCAGTTTGACCATTAGTTTGAGGGTGATAGGGAGTGGAAATCTTATGCCTAATGCCATATTTCTTTAACAGGGTTTCAAAAGGTTTATTACAAAAATGTGTTCCTCCATCGCTAATTATGGCCCTAGGCATACCAAACCTAGAAAAAATACGTTCTTTCAAAAATTTGAGCACAACTTTATGGTCATTTGTTCTACATGGAATAGCCTCTACCCATTTTGACACATAATCAACAGCAACCAATATATATAAATATCCAAAAGAAGGGGGAAAAGGACCCATAAAATCTAATCCCCAACAATCAAAAATTTCAAGAACAAGGATTGGAGCTAATGGCATCATATTCTTATGGCTGATACTACCAAGTTTCTGACATGCTTCACAATTTTTAAAAAATGTATGAGCATCCTTAAATAAACTAGGCCAATAAAAACGACATTGAAGTACCTTAGCAGCTGTTTTCTGCGAAGAGAAATGGCCTCCGCAAGCATGAGAATGACAGAAAGTAAGAACTTGTTGTACCTCGTCATCAGGAACACATCTTCGAATGATCTGATCAGCACAATATTTGAATAAGTATGGATCATCGTAGAAGAAGTTCCTTGCAATAGCTTTCATCCTCATTTTGTCTTGGACACTCCAATTTGAGGGCATATGACCTGTAACAAGATAATTAACCAAGTCAGCAAACCATGGAACAATATTCAAACTAAATAACTGTTCATCGGGAAATGAATCATTTAAAGGGTGAGAAGCTTTTGAATTCTCAGAATTTAATCTGGATAAATGATCAGCGACAACATTTTCCACCCCTTTTTTATCCTTAATTGTAATGTCAAATTCCTGCAATAACAAAATCCATCGAATGAGCCTAGGTTTAGCATCTTTCTTTGTGAACAAATATTTAAGAGCCGAATGATCAGTAAAGATGGTAACAGGAGTCCCAATAAGATAAGTTCGAAATTTTTCCAGTGCAAAAACTATAGCTAGTAGCTCTTTTTCAGTAGTTGTGTAATTTAATTGAGCTTGATTCAAAGTTCTGCTAGCATAGTAGATTACATAAAGTTCCTTACCTTTCCTCTGGCCAAGCACTGCCCCTACGGCTATATCACTTGCATCACACATTAATTCAAAAGGTAGAGACCAATCAGGTGATCTAACTATGGGTGCAGTGGTGAGTGCCTTTTTTAAATGTTCAAAAGCTGTAGTGCATTCATCAGTCCAAACAAATTTTGTATCATGCATTAAAAGTGTAGTCAAAGGTTTAGCTATGATACTAAAATCTTTTATGAACCTCCTATAAAAACCTGCATGACCTAAAAATGATCGAACATCTTTTACAGTAGAAGGAATAGGCAACCTAGAAATTGAATCTACTTTTGCCTTATCTACTTCCATGCCTTTAGAAGAGATTATATGACCTAAAAAAATTCCTCTTGTTACCATGAAATGACATTTCTCCCAATTAAGGAGAAGTTGCTTATCTTCACACCTGCATAAAACAGCTTTCAAATTTGTTAGGCAATCATCAAATGAATTACCATACACAGAGAAATCGTCCATAAAAACTTCCAAAACGTTTTCTATCATGTCACTGAATATGCTAAGCATGCATCTTTGAAAGGTTGCTGGGGCATTACAAAGACCAAAAGGCATTCTTTTAAAAGCAAACGTCCCAAAAGGGCAAGTAAAAGTAGTTTTTTCTTGGTCTTCTAAGGCTATTTCGATTTGATGATAGCCTGAAAAACCATCCAAGAAACAATAGAATGAATGTCCAGCAACTCTTTCTAGCACTTGATCTAAAAATGGTAAAGGAAAATGGTCTTTTCTGGTCATGGAATTCAATTTCCTATAATCTATGCACATTCTCCAACTAGTAGGTACCCTTTTAGTTATCATTTCCCCCTGTTCATTTTCAACAATGGTAACCCCAGTTTTCTTAGGAACTAATTGAGTAGGACTTACCCACTTGCTGTCTGCAATATGATAAATAATACCTGCATCAAGTAATTTTAAAACTTCATTTTTAACAACCTCTTTCATGTTAGGGTTTAGCCTTCTTTGAGATTCCCTTGAAGGATTAGCATTTTTTTCTAGGAAAATTCTATGAGTGCACACTAAAGGACTAATTCCCTTAATATCTGCTATAGTCCAACCTATTGCAGATCTATGATCATTCAATACTTTCAACAACAAATTTTCCTGATCACAAGTAAGAGTAGAAGAGATTACCACAGGGTATGATTCATTAGGTCCCAAGAATGCATACTTTAATTCAGATGGAAGAGGTTTAAGCTCCAGAGTTGGCATCTTTTCTGCTGATGTTTGCATGGGTGTCTGGCTAACATTTAGAGGCTCAATGTTGGGCCGCCAAGCTCTTACAGCTGCTGTTGTTATACCTTTTAGAGAGTCTTGAATGCTGTCCAATTCGAGATTTTGCTCAAGTTGTTTATCAGGATCTTCTAGCTCCATTAGCAGTTCTTCCAACATATTAACGTCCTGCATTTCATCAAAATCTTTTGGTTGCCTACAAGCATTGAAAATGTTAAGCTCCAAAGACATATTTCCAAAAGTCAACTTTAAAATACCACTCCTACAATTTATTAAAGCATTTGAAGTTGCAAGAAATGGTCTACCAAGAATAACAGGGATCCGAGGAGAAGTTTTAGGTGTATTTTGAACATCAATAACAACAAAATCAACTGGGTAATAGAATTTATCGACTTGAACCAAAACATCCTCAATTATCCCTCTAGGCATCTTAATAGATCTATCTGCTAATTGTAAAATCATGGGGGTAGGCTTAAGTTCACCTAGACCAAGTTGTGTATACACACTAAAGGGCAAAAGATTCACACTCGAACCTAAATCTAGCAATGCATGACCAATACGAGTGGTTCCTATCATACAAGCAATGGTTGGAGAACCAGGATCTTTAAATTTTTAAGGAGTTTGGCATTGTATGATAGAACTCACTTGTTCAGTTAAAAAGGCCTTATTCTTAACAGCTAACTTCCTCTTTACTGTACACAAATCCTTAAGAAATTTAGCATAGGCAGGGACTTGTTGAATTGCATCTAACAGAGGAATATTTACCCTAACTTGCTTAAAAATCTCATGAATTTCTGTTTGATTTTTGGTCTTATTACCCGGTTGTAATCTTTGAGGAAAAGGGGCAGGGGGGGCACCTACTATTTGCTTAGGTGGTTCCTGAACATCAGGTAAAGATTTTAATATAGTATCATCGACAGGAGGTTTAGCTTGCTTACCCACCAAGTTCTCTTGAGGTTCAGGAACTTGGATTTGCTTACCACTTCTCAAGGTAGTTACTGCTTTCACATGTCTCAGATTGGATTCATCGACCCCATTGTATTGAGTTTGAGGATTTGGCATTGGTTGAGCTGGAAACTTACCTTTTTCTTGTGCACTTGCCTGAGTAGTCAGCTTTGTAAGCTGAGATCGGATATCATTAATGGCCTGAGAGTTTTGATTGTTGATAGCAGCTTGACTTTGCATGAATTGTTGGATTTGGTCTTCCAGACTTCTCTTCTGCGGTGGCATATACGGTGTTGGTTGTGAAGGTCCAGCATTGTTGCCAACATTATTGTTTCCTCCTTGGCAACATTATTGTTTCCTCCTTGATCATTCCTCCAACTGAAATTTGGATGATTTCTCCAACCTGGATTATAAGTACTCGAATATGGATTAGAATAAGGTTTGGAAATCATATTAACAGCAACAGATTGATCAAAATACATCTCTTTTAGTTGGGGAAGTGCAGGACAATCAGAGGTTAAATGCTGTGCATCATCGCAAATTGAACATTTTTCTAAAATAGTGGAAGAGGAATTGACTTCATTTACTTTTTGAGTTTCCAAGTTTTCAAGTTTTCGAGTGATGACAGCCAATCGGGCATTTATGTCATCATCTGCTCTAAGTGAATGAATTCCATTTCCAGATGCAATTTTGGAAATTCAGTTTTTATTGTAACACTCCTATCAAACTCATCAATGTTATCCCAAGATTGGGCATTTTCAGCTAAATCATCAAAAAATGTAAAAACGTCATTCGGGTCTTTTGCAAAGAAGTCACCATTACTCATGGTTTGCACAAATTGTCTCATTTCTGGTCTGAGCCCTTCATAAAAAAATTTCGTTAACATCCATTTTTCATAACCATGATGGGGGCAAGATAACAAAAAATCTTTGAATCTTTCCCAACTCGTGTAAAAATTTTCATTATTCTTTTGAGAAAAATTCATGATTTGTCTTTGAATAGCGGTGGTTCTTTGTGGTGGAAAAAACTTTTTAATGAACTCTTTCCGCATATTTGCCCAGTTTGTAATTGAACTAGGCCTCAAAGAGTTAAGCCATGACTTAGCTTTATCCTTTAGTGAAAAAGGGAAAAGCTTGAGTCGAATGACTTCCTCAGTGCAATTCCGTTCAAGAAAAGTAAAACAAACCCCTTCGAATTCCTGGATGTGGTGATATGGACTCTCTGATGGCATCCCATGGAAGCGTGGTAGATGATCAATCATTCCCGGTTTGAAGTTGAAGACCGCCGCATTTGCAGGTGTCACTATGCATGACGGAGTGCTTGTCATCGTTGGAAAAATGTAGTCTCTAAGACTTCGAACGACTGGCGCCTCATTTGGATCTGCAATATTTTCCATTACTACCTGCTGATTTTTAAGAATTAAAAATTGGTTAGTGGATTCCGATCTTACTAATCGCTTAGTATTATCTCGGAACCAAACGGACATAAACAAAGAACAATATCAAAAATAGTAGTAGAGACGAGAATAAATAAATAAATAAATAAACAAATAATAATAAAATAAAAGGAATTCAGCAAAAATCAATTAACACCAAAATAATCCCCGGCAACGGCGCCAAAAAACTTAACTCGATGTTAAATCTACCCTCCAAGTATAAAGGGGTCAAATTATAGCCTAGCAACAATCCAGGGTCATTCTTCCTAGGGATTTTGTTGGTATAATAATATTTGCTAAATTCGAAACTTAAACTATGATTTCAATTGTTTTTAAATGAGTAAAAAGATGATAATTAAATTGCAATGAAAGAGAAATTTGAGTGGAGTTATTCTTTCGCTATCAATTGGATTTTGCAAATAAGTTTAGTGTGAATTTCTTGAGATCGATAAGATTTAAACATATTCGTACGAAAATTAATCAATATATTTTACGGCATTTAGTCGAGCATGTTGTGTGCATATTTAATACATACTACATCAACGACATCAATCGAAGTAAAGTAATTTGAAAAATTAAAACAATCGTTAATTATCATCAATCACAAGAATTCATCTATAGAAATTAACATTCACCCATTGAGGCTAAGAATAACTCCCCTCAAATATAATTTAGCCGAACATAATTAAATTAAACGGAATAAAGTTCAAACAAACAATAACCATTCTAGAAAACGAAATTCAAATTTGAAAATGAGAATTCAATAACTAAAAATATATCTAAAAATCAACTAATATCAATAATCTAAAATTATTTAAACTAATGATTAAAACAACTAGAAGAATAAATGAAACGGGAATTAAACTAAAACAATCATCCAAAATATAAATAAAAACAAACTAACATCAATAATCCAGATTCATGAAAACCAGAAATTGAAACAATTCAACATGTAAGCAAAAATATGAAAATTGGAACCAATCACCGAAAACCACCAATTGCAGCCTTTCTTTTGAACCCAAGAAGGCCCCTCGTTCTCCTCAATCTGCTGCTGCGTGGCTGCTGGTGAGGGAGAAGGACGGCTGAGGGAGATGAGGAAAGCTAGTGCGGCAGGAAGTGGAGAGGGAGGTTGGCTGCTGGGAGAAGTTGGGAGAAGACAGAGAGAGAGATGGTTATAGGTTGCTGTGTTAGAAAACAGGGCTGCTGCTGGGGACGAAGGAGGAGGAAGTGGTTTGCGGCGCAGCGGCTGGTTGTGGTAGAGACAGAGACAGAATGCGTGACAGGTGAGGGACGAGGCTGGTGTGAGTGAAAGATAGAGGATGATGCGTGTGAGGTGCTGGTTGAGGAATAATACAGAGAGGGACGTGAGGGGCGAGGGCTTGCGGCTGGCACTGCTGTAGAAGATGAGGGCAGAGGGCGGTTGGTTGCTGTGGGAGTTAGACAGAGAATGGTGAGGGCTGAATGTGAAGATGGGGAAGACAGACAATGCGGCTGGATGGAAGGAAGAGAAGTGTGGTTTGCGGATGAGAAAAATGGAAAAAGGCTGGGAAATGAACCAGAAACAGGGACTGCGTGAGAGGTTCGACTGCTGCTGGGTTAGTTTGGAGCAGACAGAGGTTAGAGGCTGTGGTCTGGAGATGAAAAGAGGCTGAAGATGGGAATGAAGTGGAGTACGGCTGATGGAGAAGATGATAGCGAGAGAAAGAGATGGAGAGGGGGCTGCTGAATGGTGGATGAGAGAGAGACCCAGCGAGAATGAGAGAATGGGTGCTGAGTGGTGTGTAGGTTTTTTTTCTCAATTTGGGCTTTTTCGGGTCCATTAAACTAGGGTTTTTGAGATAAAATTGTCCAAAATGTACTTGCAATTAAATAAATGAAATTATTAACAAATAAAATCAATTTAGAGTTTAACAAATAAAATTGAATCTTTAATAAATTTTACTCTAAATTACAAAATTTAAATCCCCAAAATTGTATTTTTCATTTATTTGTCTACCTAAAATACGTAAAATTGGACAATAATCACTAAGCAAGTACAAATATCTTGTGACTGCTTGCTGGTAATCTGGAGTTTCCATAGCTGAAAGATCTCAGGGCTTCAAACTCATATACTGAGCTATGTCATTAGTGTTGGTGGAAATCTGATACCACCAAGGCACCAGCTGCTTAATAATTTGTATCGACAGGTATGCCTAGACCCCAAGCTTCTCAAAGTCAAGAATTTAATTTTCTAATCAGAGATCAAATTCCGGAGCTAATGCAATAGTATCTTCTCTAGGACTTAATGGGTAATTTCTTTGCCTGTGAGAGAAGCCATTTTTGGGATCTTCATGCTCCGTGGTTAGAACCTCTAAGAGATCCAAATGAATTGGAACTAACTAGATTGAAGAAAGACATACAAAGTCAAAATATAAAATTGATATCGCATCCATTTGGAATAGGTTCCAATTTCTGATCACACATCTTACAAAAGCAAGCAAAACAAACAAATTTGAGTAGTCACTCTGGTTGCTAAACACAATACAAATCACTCCAACAAAGTGTTTCAGCATATGCATAGTTGACATCATATCAAAGAAAAATGGTAACATGGTTAGGATTTAAGCGGTGGACCCACTTAGAAAAGCGCCTAAAAAACGTTCGACAATTTTCAAGTCCGTAAATTGAATGTCCCTTCCAGCAGCCATATCTGTTTACAAACCAACAGATGCATTGATAAAATGACAGTATTACAAATATGAGGTTGTGTATATAGCACATGTAAGTGTACATTGGGGAAAAAATTGGAGAAAACGAGCAGCATAAATACATTATAAACACTGGAAAATTGTAGTGTGTTTACCTGGTTCTTGATTACTTTTTGTCGACTCTGGATACTTTGAAGATATCATCTAAATAGAGAAGGAAAAAGGATTAAAGGGGAAAATGATTCAAATTCTACTCCCAGAAGCATTAAGAAATCCTAGTATGTTCATCATATGTAGATAGGGGATGACAGAAAAGCACACCCAAGAAAAATCAAACAGAAATGGTCCTGCTTGTAAACTAAGTGGAATTAAATAGAAGCAAATGGAGTTATGCTTGCCCTTTTCCACTTTGCAGGTGAATTTTTAAAACACACTGTATATAAGTTAGAAATTCATTCATGCTTCAAATCCTATCATAAACAACCACTTTTCATTAACATACCTTTAACTCCTCCAAAATCTCCTCAACCGTTGGTCTGTCGGAAGCTTTTCTTGCTAGCAATTTCAAAATCAAGTTTTTATCCACATCCCAACCATCCGGACACACATTTTCATGTTTCAAACTTTCAAATACCGAATACCGAGCTCTTTTGTTCCGGAAGGGGTGCAACAACTCAGTCAAAATTAATCCAAGGCAGTATAAATCAGACTTTGCACAAACTTGAGTTTCGATCTTTTCTTCTCCTGTGTAATATCCATCAAAACTGGCTATTTCCATGCCATACAGTTGTTCATCTTCAGGAGGCATCTAGAGTTTGTGCCCATCTCCGTCTGAATTTTTAGTGTACCCACTTTCATCTAACAATTTTGCTGTAAAAATAATATAAAATGATTTCTAGATACTAAAAAAGGACATAAGTTATATTGATTAAATAGAAACCCACCTCGACCAAAATCACCAATTTTAATGTTGTCGTTTATGTCCAGAAAGATATTCTCTGGACATAAATCCCTGTGTATGTACTTGTTCTTGTGTATGTGGGATACCGCAAGAACAATTTGCTCAAACATTGCACATGCTTTCTTTCCATCAAAATAATTCCTCCAAACGCTCAAAAAAGAAGCAAGAGATCTGAAAGAATAAATTCATTCAAATTGTTAAATGAATCATATCGTAACTACCCACAAACTATTGAATGAAACAAATCATAAGCAAAAAATGCGAATATGTAGGATCTATACACTTGAATAACTTGATTCAATTCAACACTCAACCAAGAATGCCAAGAACATCAACCAATCCGAATTCCAACCGATATGTAGGCCTACCATCTCCGATTGGGAAACTAAAACCACACCTTTTCCCTCTTGACAAGCACTCACTCTTGATGTGAGAAGCCCCAAATGTTATCCTCAAAATCAAGACTAATTGAATCAAGATTATTGAAGATGAACAATGGTAAAAATTAAGTTTTTGTTTCGGAATAGAGAGAGAGAGAGAGAGAGTGAGTAGTAGCCGTGAGTCCCTATTTTTCAATAATAGTATGTTGTATCTTTTACCAAAAACAACCTCTATTAGTAAAAAAAAATCAAGTCCAAAAATAACTTGTAAAAATCATTTAACAAATTTACGTAACTAAAAAAAATTGTTTTCCAATCGATTTTATGGACATAAGCCCTTTATTTATTTTTGTCCTTATTACATTAAGTAATTTCAAAATGTCACACAAGTTTATATTAAACATAATAGCATTTCTAAGGACTTGTTTAGTTTTAAGCCAATAATCCAACAGAATACATACCTCGTACATAGCTCCATTTGCAAGTAAATGCATGGGCGTGCCATCATTGCGCAAATCCCCGAAGTGGATGATTCAATCCATGACTGAAGAAATCAAAATGATTAAAAATAACATATCACGCAACTTATATATTATGCATAAGTTCTAGTACAAACCGTGTAATAACGTATTATATTTGGATGGTCCATATGGGATAATGCGACTACCTCCCTGAAATTGTGTGGTAAAGTTGAAAATTATAAGTACATCTTGAAAAAGATTTGTAAATTGTAAGGTAAAGTTGGTGATGTAGAATGAAAAAAGATTTCTAACATAACAATAGAAACTAGAAAGTTTACCTTCTAATCTTCTCATACGGCAAGAGAGAGAGAGGGATTTTCTTCATAGCGTATACTTTGCCATCTAACTTATTTCTGCATTTGACGACATAACCAAAGCCGCCAGATCCTACGTAAAATAGAGTGCAGAGTAAGAAAACTAATAAGTACGTCTAGGCCTTAAATTTTGACAATTGTAAGTATTTTAGAGTTAAATATTGCCTAATTATGTATTTAATTTGATTGTTTTAGGAAAAACTCAATTTTGGATGCATTAGGATGTTAAACGAGGAAAAAGGACCAAAAGCGTACAAAAAAGCGCCAATTTTAAACCTTCAAAAATAGCCATGCATTTTCCAATGAACGGGTCCACATTACCTTGGATGGATTTAGAAAGCGCCTTCACCATTTTACCCGAGCTGTTCCAGCAAATAACTCAAATTCCCCAACAGTCCTGACATTCTTTAATTGCTGCGTTGACATTAAGTTTACACCAGTCACCTTCAGGTGGTTTCCATTTCTCCAACTGTCTCTTTGTAGACTGGCAGTAAACGTCTCTGGCTTCCACACAAAAGCGCACTCGTTTGTATTCGTTCAAGTACAAAGTAGCATCATGAAGGATGAGATTCGAAGGTTTACTGTGACCTTGAAAGATCATTTTGTTTCTGTCGTGCCAACAACACCAAAGAGTAACAAGAAATTCTTCCAAATCTGCAATAGATTCCGATCTTCACATACTGAGAATAAGTTCCTCAAGACAAGTCCCCGAGAAATTCTCAATAAGATCCTAAAATCGGCTCTCCGTCCATACTGGCAAAATTGATTTACAAATAATTAGGGCGTGGAGTGGTGTCTCAAAACTCTTCTGACATCTGATACAATTGGACATGACTGGTATGTGTTTATGGTGCAGCATCTAATTTAAGAATTGCTATCCCAATGAAACCCTCTCCTGCATCTGAATCTTGTGCATGCCTGTATGTAGTTTTTTTTTGGGAAATTTTGAATTTTTAAAAGAATGTGAAAAAAGTAACGGATCCCATAAAAATATGTGATTGAAAATAAATTTGATGAAAAAGTTGAAAAAATGATTAGGTAGTTCCGGTGGTTGAACTTCTTTTTTTTTTTAAATAGAATAAAAGATTGCCTGTTAAGATTTTTCTAAGGAATTCAGGGATTTGAAATTTCATTAATGATTAGATAGTTCCAGTGGTTGACTTTGTTTTAATAGAATAAAAGATTGATTGTTAAGATTTTTTTTTCAATTATTGGATTTAAAATGGTATTCGTGCTCGAATCAATAATTTGATGATCAAATCAATCTTTCGGTATCCTTATATAATTAATGAGAACCTGAATTTAAATCAATGTTTCAGTATTCAATTGAACTGTTAAGTATTGATATATCAATTTATTGTACTCCTAGAAACAACGAGTTATGATCCTTGTTCGTCGTGTTTCACTCTATACGATGCAATAACTTTTTTTTTTTTTTGAGGAACCAAACAATGTAATATTTTGAAAAAGTGATTTTTGAAGGGCCAATTATACAAAATACCATTTATGTTTGAGAAAAATTTCAAATTTATCACTCATGTTTCAATTACTTGCTCAAATTACCACTAGATGCAAAAACAATCATTTTTAAAGATAAGGACTCAAAGTATAATTTTGATTCCAAAAGAAAATTGCATTGGAGACCCCGTCACCACAACCTCTCCAGACTCCAGCCACATTAAAGATGATGCATGTTGATTTCATAATAAAAAAATTAATACCTATCCAAAACTTAAGAGACGATGCATATTGATTTCATAATGAAAAATGATACTTTCACCTCAAAAATGTACCTCACATTTGACATCCCTCTCACATGAAGTGTGGGGCCCACATGAGACCCACCACGTGGGGCCCACACACCATGTAAGAGAAATGTCAAATGTGAGGTCATTTTTGAAGTGATTGTATCATTTCCCTTTCATAATAAGCGATTGAAACGGTAAAGAGAATATTACTTTAAAGATGATGCATGTTGATTTCATAATAAAAAATTTAATACCTATCAAAAACTTAAGGTCCTGTTCTCTTTACTATTTTGAGGTCATTTTCTATTTTTATTTTCGAAAATAATAAAAACGCTTTCTCTTTACCATTTTTGAAAACGCATTTTGGAAAAAAAAAAATTGTACACAAAACGCCCAAAATCTCATTTTTGACGTTTAAAGTGTATCTCAACAAAAATTTTCAAAATACAGAAAATGCATTTTGGGATTTTTTTTTTATTATTATTATTTTAAGAATTATCCTATCATAGAACTAAGCTTAAAATAAAGTTTTGTTTTTTTTTTTTTTTTTTTCCCCTAGTTTGGAACAAGCTTAAAATAAAGTTATTTTTTCTTTTTTTGGGGGGGAGGGGGGGGACGGAAGATTTGGTAAGAGGGGAACTAATGCTAATGGTCTCGGATATGACTCAGAGTATTGCCTCTCTTAGTTTAGCCGAGCTCTACTATTAACTAATGAGACTTACATATCCTAACTTAAAATTAAGCCTAAATAATTTTTTTTTTAAGAATTATCTTAACTTGGAACCTAAGCCTAAAACTTGTTGTTATATTTCAAAAAATGCCTTAATAAATGAACTGTGGTGGTTTTGAAAGAACTTACATTTTCTGGATTTAATAGAACCAGAGCTTCCTCAAATTCCAAACCTGACCAAGTTGTGCTAATATAAACTCTTAGTGCTCACATTCGTGTGTTGCAGGTAACCATGTTTTCAGTGTATTGTGAAAGGAAATTTGAATTTGAGTTAGTAGTATTCTGCAAACAAATTAATTAAAAATATTTTAAATAGTATTCTGCAAAATTTCAAACAGAACGTGTTTTCCAACTTTTCATTTTCAAAAATAGTTTTCAGAAATGACAAACTAAACGCGTTTTCAACAAATTTGAAAATAAAAATAAAAACATAAAACATTTTCGAAAGTGAAAATATAAAATAAAATACAAACAGAACGCCACCAAGACTTTGCCTAACAGTTTCCAGTTTTTGACATTTCTCGATGAAATATCAGTAAAGATTTTGTCAATACATACAATCATATATTATACATATTAGTATCACACCCGTGTGTTGCACAGGAGAACAATATGAAATAATTTTATTGTAAATATAAATAGAAAAAAAATTGACACATATAATTTGCTTTGATTATTAATGAAAAAATGTCGCTCGAAGTAAAAATGAATTAGAATTCTCACAAAATTTGAAAAACCTCTTTAAGTCTAAATAAAATATATATGATGAGTCTTTTTATCTATGCCCTTATTTGATATTTTTTTAAAAGAGTTTACTTGAATAAATAGTGAGTGTTAGGAGAATCGAGAATATATGGTTAAAAAGTAGTTAGTCTTTTTTGAGTTTATGTGTAATATTATTTTATTGATAAATATGTGGTTGAAAAGAAGAAAGAAAAATTGTGTTAAAAAATTAAAGGGGGCCAAAAGAGGCTATAGTGATTGTACCACAAACATATCAACTCGATTTCTGGATTTAACGTTCAATAAAAAAATATTTTTTAAAAAACTTTTGAACTACAAAATTAGGCTCATACAATATATGTGGAAGACTTAACTTACATATTCTTCTTATATTATTCTTCATTATATTCTTGTCAAAAAGAGATGTAGAACAAATTTTTTGGTATATTTTGATTTTAGGTAACTATATTATCACCACAAAATTTACTTCCTATATCACATTATATCTACACTACAATTAAAACATATTTTCAATAAATACACCACCCCAATTTTACAATTATAGTCATAACCTAATAATAAAAAAGTGGTGTACATATTACTCCCATCCCAATATCACAGCACATTTTCTCATCTTTTCCCTCCCACTATTCGTGGCCAACTTCCCCACCCACTAAATAAAGGATTCCGTCCTTGAATTTATGGAAGAAAATGAGGAAACTGATAGAGGGATGCTACTTGTACTTGTAGGTTGACAAAATACATACATGGTACAATCATATCACTTGACCCATCACATTAACTCCTAAATCAACAAACACAATCTTGTCCCCTCGTTTTTTGTCACCCTTCTTGTCAACCTCTAAGTACAAGTAGCATTAATCTAATATATTTGATACATGCAAGTTATTGACAAAGAGGTTTTCTTATTCAGGTCTAAATTCAAGTAAACAGATGCAATTTTCAAATCAGATGAAGCAAAAGAGTGAGGGGACTATTTCATCCATTGATGCAGTCGAGGAAATTTGAATGATTTTGTTGTACTTGGTGATTTTGGGTTTGGTTGGACCTACCCTTTTAGTTGGATTGGATTCGGAACGTTGGAGATTTCTGTAGCAATTCATCTTAGTAACCACTGCTCCAAACACAATGTGTGAGAAGTCTAAGGTTGCAAGATTCCGCAAGATAAAATCGGGATGAAGAATCTGAGTGGAGAGAATTTGAGTAATTCTGTGCATGATGATCAGCAGAGAAAATATCGTATTGACACCAGTGATAAGGCTAGAGAAAATTGAGAAAGAAAATTCTCATTCGAACGTGGAATCTGACTAGAGGATCTAACTTTTCCTTCATGCAGGGAAGTTACTCTGTTATGAGCAATGCCAATGGGATGCAAAATGGAAGTTCAATTGATAATTATGGAGAAAACGGTGATGATTCATCGTTGGTGATTATAGAGGAAATATGGAACAAATTAATGACGGGTGTGTCTACAACAAAAAATAATTTTATGTCAAAAACATGTATTTAAATGTAAGGTTAATTAAGTATTTTTACTCAGGGTCATTCAAGTAAAGAAAAAAAAAATTAATTAAAATTGTGGTGTGAAAAGTAAAAGGCAAAATATATTACCATCACAAATTATACAAAATACACCACATTATATTTACACCACTAATAAAATATATTTTTTCTAATTACAGCACACTACAAATAGAAATGTACCCTTTATTTAATTTTAAAGTAATAGAATTTGTACACCACAATTAGAGTGTTGTCTGCTGGCAATTAATGGATTATAAATAATTATTTATATAGGAAATTCATATGATCGTTTAACGGAATTCGATTTTAGCCCATAAACACCATTATATTGGAGATTTTGTCCTCTTCACTGGCGGTTGTAATTTCTTCTCGTTTTTTCAATTTTATAATGCAAAAAACTTCGGCATGGCAGCCTCCACCGAGATCTCTTTTCAGCTTAGCAATTGTTATCTGGAATTGAACTCCCACAGTCCATAAATTTGTGATGCAAATCCTTTAAATTATTCTCTTCGTTGGTATCAAAAAGAGCAATTCAATAAATGTTTTTTCTGTATATTGTTTTATGTATGTGAATGTCTATAGTTATTTTATTTAAGTACGAATAATTCTACAAGTTATTGGAAACTTTGAAAACAATTGAGATATTGTGCGCATAATGTTCTTATTCATTTAATTGAGAAATTATATTTAATTATTGTACCAACATTCATTCAAATTAACTTGGTATTGAAAAACGAAAAATAAATAAATAAAATAAGAAGATGAACAAGATTATTTAGAAGCATAAATATAGAAAAGATAAGAGAAGTAGATCATTTTAAAGATTGTGGTGTACGTAAAAGAATAGTGAGAAAAAAATAAAAAGATGTTTATGTAATTTTATTTATGTTTATTTTTGTAAACAAAATAAATATTTAAAATTGTGATGTAAAAAATAAGTTTTGTGGTGTCAATATAGCCACCCAAAGTAAAATATGTGGTGGTAATATATTTACCCTTTGATTTTTTAAGCATTAATTATTAATTTCAAGTATTTTTCTAAAAAATAATCATTAATTTTAACAAATATTGTTACACTAATTTGTTTTTGTTTCTTCATATTGTCAATTTCTTTATTTGTATTATTACATTATAATTATATTTTAATATTTTAATAAAAATTGTATTCAATAACAATTCTAAAAGTACAAAACCAATTGTTAAAATCTGTAATATATATTTTGCATATTATAGTTATTTAAGTTATTTTCAAATTTTCAAATTTAAAAAGTTATTTTGACAGAAAACTATGTGTTGATTTTGGTTACAACTATTCTACTCTAATATATAGCAAGCATAGATTATAAAAAATAATTAATATTATGAAAAAAAATAGTTTATATATTAAAAATAATATATTGATGTCATTAATAGCACAACATAGATGCCTATACTAATGTCATTACCGACACATGTATTATGAAAATATTGAATAAGCTATTTTTTTATGGCAAAAATTTCCAAATTTAGAAAGTTATTTTGGCAGAAAATTATGTGTAAATTTTGGTTACAGCTATTCTACTTTAATATATAAGTAGAGATATAATTTGCAGAACACAATTCATGCTGGTAAACATAGATTAATAGACAACATTAATATTCAAGGTGCATGCGTCAAAAATCCATTGCAAAGGCCACAGGTGGCTCCAAACTAAGCTCGGATTACAACATATAAAGAATAGAGAATAGAAATATCTTTATAAAATAATATAAAAAAAAGGGTATCCTAAATAGAAGTCAACCAAACTTAAGGATATTATTTAAAAAATCTTGACAAGCAAACCCGAATAAATAGTATAAACTGTCTATGATTACAAGCGCAAAACAAAATGAAGCTGTAAGAGACATAAGTGCAATTATTAAAAGATTTAGAGGACACCTGCAAAATCAAATGGACAAGGTCTGAATGTTGCCTGCTTTGTCAAATGGGGAAAGTAAACGAACATAAGGAAAGGCAGGACAGTAACATCCAGGATATATCTGGTCTTTCTCCATTCTTATTAGTTCTTCCACCATTTTATTATTCAAATTATAGCCCAGGATCACGATAGGAGTGCCCAAAAAGACAACGTTAGAACTTGGGTGGAAAGCAATAGGTCCAACCCATTTAGCATTAGAAGGGACATCTTCTCTAAACACTTCCAGATTGCTAGTCAAATCATAAATATTAATGCTGTGCCTCACAATCCATCTTCCAACATTATTATGTGAACCTTCCTTCTCAAGTGACCATATGAAAATCTTGTTGCAGTATTAATTCGCATAACACAGTTGCCCCATTAGTACCCCAATGCATCCCATATAACCTTTGCAGAGTTCGGATGTCAATGGAAGCTTGGTCACACACACACTTATTTCCTCCTCAACAAGATTAAACTGTACGAGGATCCAAGAACGAGCTAACCGAAATAATGCCCCATTAAAATATGTTGAATATCGGAACCATGACTCTTCAAATATAAGAGGATCCAGATCATCCACTGAATGTCTAGACCAACTTTTATTGACCGAAGAGTATATGTCCAAAAATAGTCTCTCCCTTTGAGCCCTATCAAATCGATGTTGCCTATCAAATCGAACGACACTATAGTAGGGCGATTTAGATGGATCAAACACGAGTGCTGCATAAAAGGATTCTGGATGACGCCCACTCATTCGCGCAGATTGTGGTCGAGGAATAAACAAGCACTGTTTGGTGATTGGGTTACAAACATAATACTGAGAAGAATCAGTATCAAAAAATAAAAGCAAGCCATTACAACAGTCGAGTAATTCATCTGGATCGGGCGTAAAGGGTAAACCATAAGAGCCAATGCATTCCTCCCACCCAACGACTTGTCCTCTGCCATTGTCTTCTTCTTCCAAAGATGCATAGAGACCTAATATTCCTTCTCGACTAAATTTTTCCGGTATCCAATCACCCAAAAAATGGAATAACACAGGGTGTCGTGGTGATCTGACGAAGAAGGGAAAATCTCCGAGATATTCCTTATCAGCACGAAAATACAGGCCAACAACAGGCCTCGCCCGTGTAGTAGTAGGTAACATTGATATCCTCGGAATACAAACTTCAGAAATCAAAAAGCACCATTCTTTTGAAAGACACTTAAATCTGTGCAGGGGCTTATGGGTAATCTACACATTATTTCCATCAAAACATCATCGGGTAAAATATAGTTATTTTTGTCTCTCTGCCTATTGCAGCTGAGGATCATTGCTTTCAGTGAACTGTCTAATTCCATAATTTATTGAATTAAGAATCCAAGAACTGTGATAATACCTTAAATATACACCAACTGGAAGTCTGTATCACAGAACCACGCACATATATATGCGCTAGTATAAACAACTTTCCCGAGGTAGGATCCGATCGTAGGGTATGCTTCAAATCCAATGGCAAGTAAATATGAAAAAGTGGTGTTGGGCTGCAAAACAATATATAAATAATGATTAACAAGAGTATAATTACATGTAATTATGATGCTCCTTTTTGACAATTAGGAATTATTGTTTTTCAGCTTTGATGTAAATGGGCAAAAAAAGAAAAGGAAGTTTTCAACCTGCAAACAGATTTCCCCCCTTCAACTTGTATGCATGCAGGAACCAATTCACAATGGGGAAAAAAATGTGATTCATGAGCAAGAAAATATGTTGGGTCAAAAATAACAATTGCAAACATCTATTTTACTCGGAAAAGATGGAGTTCTACTTTCACGACTTTGCTTAAGGTAGACGTATTTTTAGGACAGAAATTAATGGCACGTAATACATCCACCTTCTTCATTTCAATTAAATTTAATTATTTTGTCGGACCTAGTTATAGTAGTCAATATAATTTCATTCATAGTAAACAATTAAACTCTACCTTAAGCATGTAGAGTTCAAGCAAGCACCTAGACTGGAGGTCCTTGCTTCTGCTTATTGGCAATCCTGTTTCAAAACGGAACCGCAAAAAGTCATTCACAAAAAAATATGGCACAACTCCAAGGCTAAGTTGAAAAGATGCATCAAAACAGTTATTATGCGTATCCTTGAATCATAAAACAAATTGTACGAGTATGAATTATCAATTGCAAAAACCAGCATATAGAGATTGAATAGGATTCATGCCTATGTATATAAATAATAGGATTCATGCCTATGTATATAAATAACTGTGATCATGCTTGCACCCCCTACCTAATTCAGGAACCCAATATACCCGCTATAAGCTATATAGGATAGACAACAAAAAAGTAAAAACATATTACCACTTTAAATGTGATTTCAATAAAAAATACGATCATACCATATGATTGACTCGTCTTTCAACCATCGAGGGTTTGAAGGTATAAACAAAAAACAAGATAGATTTTCAAGTCAACAATTATTCTACATAAGGCCTAGCTTGTCGCTGTTGTAATCTTCCAGACAAGAACCATATTGTGAGTTCATGCAAAAAAGCACAATGGATTCTTTCTGTAGGCGGCTTGCTTATTTTTCCAACCATCCTTGGTTTGCATGAAGGGCTCTCATTACAACTAAATCATATTTTACATATGCATATTTCTAGTGGAAAGAGAAGTTAACAGCATTGTAAACAATGAGATAGCCAAAGTAATCTTATACAAAACTTCAGTGAAAGACCATTTGAGAACTCTAGTCCTAGATTTTTCTTGGCAATTCTTTATGTATAATCCCCCAATACAAGTACAATATCATTATTATGTAGATCTGATTGAGGTCCAATATTTTGTTATAGAAATTTCCTCAAGAGGCAGTACATGAAGATAAAGATTGTTTCTACATATATCTCACCTGCTGTTCTATTAGCACAACATAATGCACACAATTCAAGAACTTTAGTAATCTACCATTGTTTTTTTATAGTTGACTATGGATCTGAATCTTTTATTCCTTTGAACTACAGGGATTTTCAACAAGGGCCAATACAGGAAAATAAAGACAATTTTTACTTATTTATCACCCATTCTATCAGCACAATGATCGCAATTCTAATTAAAAAATTGATGGAAAAGGAAATCTATTTTCTCAAAATGGAAAATATATTAACAAAAATACAAAGCACAGTGTCATTGTTCTACAAATTCGGCTATTTCTCCATTTTAACAATTTTTCATCAAGAAGCAGTACATGAAAGTAAAGACAATTCTACATATTTCTCTGTCTATAGAACAATCATTAACTACCAACCAAGTTATCAAAGTGTTCTAATTTTTTAATGCAAACCCGGAATAATTCGGCCCCCAAAGCTTTAGAAAATGCAATAAATTGCCTATAAATATATGATTATTTATAATCATCTAAAGTTTATGGATTTGTTATAATCATAGTTTCAAGGTGAAGGGGATGAACCTGGTGAGATTGTGGGAATTAATTTCCAAATCTCCAAATTCTTTCCAAAGCTATGAAATCGAGAAATTCGAACCCAAGAAATCTATAAAATAAACTCTTGATCTTACACGAGAATCTTTCGAAATTCCTCAAATTTCGCTAGCCTTTCGTTCTTCTTCTGCTAACAATTACAGAACAATTATGAAGAAGGCATTGCGAGCTTAGAAGATTTACTTTATATGGTGAATCAATTTTGATGTGGAGATTTGTGCAAAAAAGTTGGAGAAATTTGGTGTTATTTGGAGAATTATTATTGGTGAATTTTGAAGATTTTGATGATGAAAGTGATTTATGGAAGACAAGCGAATAGAGAAAACATCCCTACAGTCAGTGATAAATAAAAAGCACATAAGGCAACAAAAATCCCCTAATATCCCACTTCTCATATCAAACTCTTCAAACCACCCTAGTATAATTAACTCAAAAATTGTATTAAAAAAAATCAAATTTTTGCACACAATCTGATTCCACAGGTAAATTATTAACACAACCAAGAAGAGACTAAATCTAAAATAAATTAATTAATGAATACAAATTAAATGCCTATGAAGATATATTTTTTTGTTGCTTGTTTTAGCTCGAATAAAGTAAAAACCCTTAGATTAGAGGGACTGTCGAACAAAATTGGAAATTGGCTTCTTCCTCTGGACTCAGCGCTAGTGTTTGACACAAACTAGGAAAATTAAAATCAGATCCCGATTGACTCGTTTATCGATCAGTAGATGAGGATTGGGCATGATTTGATTCCTTGGTCTTTGGTTCGTCCTTCTGTCTCTCCATTATGGAATTGGAAACACCTCATGACCCTATTACTATTCATTCCATGTGTGAAAGTAACACTATATAATCTTGTATGTGAAAATAGGCAACAATCTATAGGGGATTTACGAATTATTCACTTAAATTGTCTTGAACTTCGGGAATAGAAACATTATTAGTAAATTTAAAAGCAACACAGGTTGATTTTCAAAATAGCCACTTTAATTGTTTGCTCAACATATACTAGCAAAACCACCTATGTACAACAAGAAAATAATCAAACCAACAATGTCCATGTTCATAGAGAATACCATGAGTAATATATCTGGAGAATAGAATTATGCAGCTTCAACTAAAGATTCTAAATCAGCCTAAAGCATAAACCATTCATTTAATTCGCTTAATATCTTCTTAACCTAAAACGTAAAGCTTCGCAATAACAAGAGACTAAAGCCTTGTTCCCCAATTATTTGAGTCAGCCAAAGAAACCTTTTTGTACTACTTTGTATGTGCATCTATTCGAAATGGAAATATCCTAAAGCATAAACAGTAAACAAAATAAAATCTTAAACAATCCAATTTCAGTATAGTTTCATTATCATTGAATTCTAACAAAATAACTCGTCGAGACACAGATACATGCTTCAAATTATAACAGAGAATGGGAAATTAAATCTCTGGAAAAAGGAAAACATATCAGAATAAAATCAACAATTACTCAGATAAACTCACTCACTCACTCACTCACACACACACACACTCTCTCTCTCTCTCTCTCTCTCTCTCTCTCTCTCTCTCTCTCTCTGAGAGACATATAATCAAGCCCTTATTTTGTAATAAAGAAAAAACAGAAAAATCCAAGAAAAGAGATGCTACATGAATCCACATCACCTACCAGTGATTCAGTCATATTTTTCCTTTATGACCTTTAAATATAACTATTATAACACAAATTTAAGTCAAAGACTCAAGATATACACAAATACTTCTCAAATCATATTCGTCAAAAAAAAGAAAAAAATCACCTTTGATCAAGAATTTATTTTTCCAGTTCTTTGCTAATCCCCTTCAGCTATCTTTATTTTATTTCCAAAAGGAAGAAGGATCAAACATGAAACATAAATTACATAATAATAAAAGTATAAAACAAATCAAAGTCCAAAGGAGGCTTGTAAATAACACATAAGAACTAAGAAGAACCCAAGAAACCCACCCAATCCCTCAATAAAGAATCAAACCACATACTAGAAAATCAATGACAATGGAAATATCTATAATTTTAATCCAAAGTTTTTACCTTTAGACCGGACGACGTCATGGGCACGGCCGCACGGCGAGGCGACACGGCGTTAGAACTTAGAAGCTTGGATTGGAAAGGCTGGAGCGTTCTGCTTTAGAATGAAGATAGGAAGAGCCGAAGGTTTCTGTTCTGGGGACTGGGTTTGGACTGGAAATACTTGGGCTCAGTTGCATACATATCAATAATTAAAAAAAAAAAGGGAAATCGCACAGATTACCCTAAAAAACAAAGGTGTTTGAAAAATTCCCTTAATTAAACTTTACTTTTAATCAAACAGACCTCTTCCTCCACATTCTACTTCCTATAGAGGTGTCAAGACGGACAGGCCGATCAGAGCCGTGAAAACCGACCCGAATTGACTCGGAACCGCGAAAAGACCTATGACCCGTGCGGGCGATTCACGGGTCAAGAAGTTGTGAACCGCGGGTTTTGCGGGTTAAACCTTCGCGGACCGCGGTTAACCCGCTGGCCCGTAAAAAAAAAAAAAATTGTTTTTATTAAATATGATAATATTGAAAATCTCTCTTTTTCTACAAACTCTAATACAACTTTTAAAGCAAAATCTTATTTTTTTTCTCCACAATAGCTAAAAAACGTAATGTTCTTTGATAATAGTAATTAGAAATACATTTAGCATTTAATTGTTATTTGTTTATGTTTTATTTAAATTTGGAAATTTAGAAATAATTCATATAACATAAAATATAATTTTAAATTCTATGTAAATATTTTATGGTATAAATATGAATTTATCATTTTAATCATTTTTTATTTAGAAATTTGACAAAAAAATTTGCTATAAATATGAAATAATCTATATTTTTATTCATACGGGTCAAATCAGAATGAAACGCGACCCGCATGAGCTCGACCCGGATGGGCCAACGGGCGGGTCTGGGTTGTAGTTCAAAATTGGTGGGCTGACCCGTAACCGGCCCGTAATCCGCAGCGGGCGGACTTTTTTTCAAGCAGACCATTATCGAATTTTTATGTTTGCAGGCCGACCCGGTCCGAACCACCCGGATTGACACCTCTACTTTCCTATAAAGCCTCCCTTTTTGGATTTCCTTATGTTCTCCAGTCGCTTCTTAGCATAATCTATAATAGCAATACGTAATTATCTTATTTTTTTTGCTTTGCAGAGCTGATATTTTAACTTCTACTTCTACATCCCCAACCTACATTTGGTTTCTCTATTAATCACTTTTCCCTGTACAAAAACCTTGTCACAAAATCATGGAGAGATTTCTGATGGACTTTTCATGGAAAAAGGTTTCAAGGCACAAGATGAGTTTCGACTTCAAATTCACCATAAGCTTTTCCAAACCCTTTTGTCGCCACAACTTTTAACCTGCAAATTCAAGATTGCAAAACACGTTTTTTTAAATGAGTTTTCAAAGAGTTACCTGACGATTTTGCACAAGAGTGAAGTAACATATGTAAATCTTGAGTTTCAGAATTGCTAAGTGAGGGAGATAATATTAAGTGAAATATGGGTTATATATCAGATTCAATTAGGGATTAATAGGTTTGAAAGGTCACGTGGTAGTGCAGTGGGTGACTTTATTGACATCATGCTACAATTGTCATATTCCGTGTGTAGAATGTACATGTGTCTGTATGTCTTGTTATCCGTCTTTATCCTAAATACCTCTGATCGCCTTTCTCGTCACTCTTTTCTAGTCGCTTCTCTCCTCTCAATTCAATTTCTCTTCCCTTTCCTTACTAATTGAGGAAATTACACTAAATAATGATTGAAAAAAGTGGCATTGTGTGATGTATCTATAAGTATTTGTGGAATTGTGGAATTTGTTAGTCAATAATGAATATATTGCAAAAATTGAAAAAAGTGACATTCAAGTAAAAAAAAATGTCACTTTTTCCCACTAAAAAATTAATTATTCACTTTTCAGTTAAAAGAAAAAGTAAAAAAAAAAAAAAAGTGACATGGTGCTTGTGTATGGAGAATGTGTAATGTGTCTATTAGTATTTGTGGACTTGTATAATTTAGTAATCAATGATAGATATTGTAAAAATTGACATTCGAGTAGAAAAAGTGACAAAGTGTCACCTTTTAGTTAAAAGAAAGAGAGATAAAAAGTAACATTATGCTTCAAATTGACAAAAGTGACAAAAACATTAAAAAAGTGACACTCAAAAATTATAAAGTATTTTTACTTCCTAAAAAATTTATATAAAATATTTTTTGTAAGTGGACCAAAAATAAGGGTATTTGTCTAAACACCCCATAATTTAATACTATATTGTGTGCCATGAAATAATAACCAATAAGGCTATGTTTGATTGACATCATTTAGCATGGAAAATGAAACATTTTTCCATCTTTTCTCAAGTTTTTGTGTTTGACAACACAAATTTTCCTAGGAAATTGATTTCCACCCCCTTGACCTCACGCGCCTATTTTCCTCAAAAATGTGGAAATTGTTTTATTTGACTTTTGGTAAGAAATTAATTTCCATGTTTGATGGAAAATAGTTTTACGTCACGTTTGATCAGTTTTGTTGTTATTAATTAATTTATTTTTTTCCCAAAAGATAAAATTATTATTATCAAGTACGAATGTGTTGAAAAAGTAGAAAAAAAATAAAATAAAAATTGATTAAAATAGTAAAATTTTACTTTTATTTGTCATGAAAAATAATGTCAATCAAACAACAAAACTTGAAAAATTCCCACTTTTTCCACCTATAAAATTAAACCAATCAAACACTTCCAATTCATATTTTCCATAAAAATATTTTCCATGCAAACATTTTCCTTGGAAAATATTTTCTCCCTACCCATTTTCCACCCTCGCAATCAAACACAAAGAAAAAAGGAACCGAAGAAGAAAAAGATAGAGAGAGTGCGAGGATGAATGCATTCTCTGTTTTTATTTATGTATAATCTTTTTAGATCTTGGTCCAATTCAAATTTTCATCTGGGTTTGATCATTTAAATGGTGGGTTTGGAAATAAATTTATTTATTTGATTACCAATTCAATCTTTAATTTTGTTTTTATCTACAATTGTTATTTGAGGTCTGTGATCTACCTGAATTGTGGATTTTCAGTATTGCAAGATTAAAACTTGGTTTATGAATGAAGGACTCAATGACATGTGAAACAAAGTAAATTTTTCTGACTTAGAGGGTGAATTCTTTCCATTTTGTTATTATTAGTAATCTTTTGATTTCTGGGTTTTGCATAATGAAGTATAATTGACAAAATATTGTATTCTGCTGTCACCTACTTAGAATTTGAACTATTTTGGTTGGATTAAATGATGGCGGTGTAGACAATATTATTGTATTTTCACACATTTATTGCTAAGCATTTGGGTATGAAGGGATTTTGGCCTGCTTTCCTATGCTTGCTTTCCAACTCAACGTTCTATAGTGAAATGGAAAACTCAATCAAAAGAACGTAATTGAAGAGAGTGGAACAAAAATCAAGAATGTTTCGACAGGCTTTAAAAAAAGAGAGTGCCAAAGTACGTTCCTATGTTTGATGTGGATTAGTGGAAAAATGTGTAGCCCACGCCTTAGGAGCCCCAACTGCCCTATCCTGAACCTTGGTGAATGAGGTAAATCGCAGGATATGCCTCCAAGAGTGCAGAGTGGGAGACTTGTCTTTTGACTTCGCTTACCAAGGGTTTCATCCATATTTCAGGATACAAACCCTCGCCATGACAGATACAAACTAGATTGGAAACTTTTCACCTCCCCCTTTCACTACTTGGAAATGTGCCCTGAGGGCGGATTAGTAAGAGTAATTAGGGAAAGTGGGATGTGAGTTTTAACGTGAAAATTACACTAACTTCCCTAAAAAAAATTGAAAAGTTGTCACATGGCACTTTTTCACTTAAAAAAAAGTGATACCGGGTCACTTAGTTAAAAAAGTGATATTGTTAAAAGGAATAGTGACACGATTATTAAAATGGTCACTTTTTAGTTAAAAGAAGAAATTTTCACAAGTAGCATTCAAGTAAAAAAGTAACACCACATTACTTTTTAATTGATAGAAAAATGAAATTGTGTCATTTTTTAGAAAAAGTGACACAGGGCCACTTTTAAATTGAAAGAAAAATGACATTGTGTCACTATCGCATCACTTTTTAATTAAAAGAAAAAGTGACATTGTGCCAGTTTCAATTTTTCACTTTTTAAAAAATGAAAAATGACAATATTAAAAAAGTGACACAATAATTTTTTTTTAAAAGAAAAATTGACATTAATTTGTGTTTAATGAAAAAAGTGATATTCAAATAGAAAAATGTGAAAACGTAATAAAAAGTGACATATTGTCACTTTTTAGTTTAAAGAAAAAGTAATAAAAAGTGACACACCACTTTTTTCAGATTGTGTAATGAATATTGAAAAAATTGAAAAAGTGACATTTGAGTAGAAAAAAGTAGCAAAGTGTCACTTTTTAGTTCAGAGAAAAAGTGATTAAAAGTGAGATGTGTCACTTTTTTTTAAAAAGTGGCATTGTGTTACTTTTATAAAAAAAAAATGAGAAAATTATTAAAAAGGTGACAAGTTTTAAAAAAGTGGCACTCTATGTCACTTTTTAGTAGAAGTTTTTTTTTTTAATTATTGTTATTATATTTTTTTAAAAGTGGTATTTTGTCAATTTTTCTTAAAAAAAAGTTGCATTGTATCAGTATCACATTTTAGTTAAAAAAAGTGACATTTTGTCACTTTTTTATTAAAAAAAGTGATAAATGATAAAAAGTGATATTGCGTCTTGTGTTTCTTTTTTATTAAAATTGAAAAAGTAACATTCAAGTAGCAAAAAGTAACAAAACGTCACTTTGTTTTACTAAAAAGTGACATCGTATCACTTTTTAATTAAAAGAGAATGTGAGTTAAAACAAAAAGTGATAAAGGAAAAAAGGGATTGTATAATGTATATTAATGGTTGTGGACTTTTGTAATTTATTAGCCAATGATGAATATTGAAAAAAATGAAATTGACCTTCAAATAGAAAAAGGTGACAAATTGTCACTTTTTAGTTAAAATAAAAAGTAATAAAAAAGTGTCATTGTGTCACTTTTTTTTTTTTTAAAAAAAAAAGGTACAATTATTTCAATATTTTGAATAAAATTAACAAGCCATGAATTTATTCTAAGATTTTAATTTATGTTCGATTGAGAAAGTAACGAATATATCAATTTTTTAAAAACAAGTGACATTATGTCACTTTTTTAAAAACAAAAGTGACAAAAACATTTAAAAAGTGGCACCCAAGATTTACAAAAAATTTTTACTTCCTAAAAATTTCCAAAGTGTATTTTTGTAAATTGTCCAAAAATAAGGGTATTTGTGTTAATACCCAAAAAAAAAAAAAAGGGCCCTGAAATTTTTGGAACCAAAGCACAAGATTGTTAAGCCTATTGTCAAGTTCGACCCTGACTGTGAAGTACTTGGTATAAGTGTCTTCATATACCTCTGCACTGCACACACACTTTGATCCTGTAAATGGGACTTAATCGCATGTGTGAGATTTGGGATAACAGCCACTTGTTGGTAAGATGACTTTGAACATGGATTGATCAATTTCAATAGACCTAAGCTCTTATAAACTCCATTGTAATAAAAATGCTCATAACTTAATGTTCTTCGTCGAGGCCTATTTGACTCCAGTTATTAAGCTTGAGGGGTGATTCATCACCTGGTACCTATGGTCAACTGACTTGGGTTAGCCGGTCGAAAGCTAGCTACAAGGGTTATCTTAGTCATCTAATGAGGGGAACTTGCATTTAAGATGAAAAATAATGAGCTTGATAAATTTTGAAATTTATTGAAAAAATATGCTTGATGTAAGGGGGAGTTTGATATAAATTTGCAAATGAGCTTCAATTATTAGGTCCTACTTTGCGTTCTTCTGTTTTGACTTTCATAAGTAGGGGAATAAGTTTATTTGCAATGATGTTTTGCATGTTCTTTCTCACAAATTTAAGTTTTTGCTTTTGTTCTGATTCTGTATTATAGAGGGTATCTTCACTTCAATCATTGAGAGATAAGGAAAATGAAAAGAAGATGAAAAAAATATCAAATAAAGGCAAGTGTTGCTTTCGATTTTATATTTGCAGTGTTTCCTTTTCAATGAATTCTTCATCGTTGAAATTTTTTGTGTGTTTTTCCATAAATTATAAAATATAACCATGAGATGATTTTCATGTTTTTAAGGTCAATAAAACAGATTGTTAGGTTTTTTATGTAATTGGCAATCCCGTGAACAAAATGACTCATTTATAAAGTCTCAATTAGAGTCGAAGTATGGTAGTTGATTTAGTTAAGTATTTGGGTTCAAGAAGAATAAAGGAAGTGTTTAAGAAGAAATGTGATGCATTTAGAAGTTAAAGATAAATCAAAATTCTGCAAGGATAATGATCCAGATTTTCCATTAAAGGTTGACACTCAATTTTCGCATGATAAACATTCGAATTGGAAAAATACAATTTCTACAAGAATTGTAGAATTGTATATCTTTGAGTTATCTTTCCAATGTACTTTGAATGGACTTCATCGGATATCAGGAGAGAAAGATATGACGAAAATATTGAAGGTTGCAAATTTTAAGGTTTCTACAATCCTAAACTATCTCAAACACTTCATACTATATATACATAAGCCCTATGCACGAAAATTATAAGGGTTGTTGTCTATTTTTCAGAGCCATAACATATACACATATCCAATCTTCGATCCCATGATTTGATGATCCGAGAATCAAATTCACCATTGTTTGAATCTCTTAGTTTCTTGTGATCCAACGACCCGAGTTAGGAAAATATCTCTTGTTCCTAATCTAAAACAAAAGTGTTCTTATAAATTTAAGCAATACTTCTTCAATTGTAAATTTCAGAGGTTTTGGAGGTTGAAAAAGGTTGGACATGGACTACAAGCGCAAGAGGTTAACAAGGATGGCAAGTTCTTGGGTATCCACTTGGAAGAAGTGTCAAGATCTAGAAGCTGCTAGAGGTAGTTGTATTTTGGGTTAGCAGGGATACATTTGTGTTGTCTAGCAGGGAAAGCTGGATAAAATCTAAATGTAACCAAAATTGTTTATAATAGAAGTAATTGGCTTGGTCCCGGAGTTTTTCTCACGTTAGGTTTCTCCGTCATTATATCGTGTGTTATTTACTGCTTTATGATATTTGACTGTGGCATTCAAACATAAGATAATTGAACTTTTATATTTAATCATCTATAAATTATTAAAAGTAAAGCTTTCATTATTAATAGTGATTATTTCGCACATAAGGACGAATTTTGGGGTGTCCCAGAACTTTTACAGATGGTAGAGATGAGATGCGTGGAACCACTGTAGTTTTGTCCCATAAAATAGGAGGGCAAGATGGGGGTGTGGAGGCGATGGTGTTTGTGGCCGGATTCGGGAGAGGTTGTGGTGATGGGGGCCTCCAGTGCAATTTTCTTTTGGGGTCAAAAATTATACTTTGAGTCTTTATCTTAATATATATATATATATATATATATATTTTTTTTTTTTTTTTTTTTTTTTTTGCACCGAGCGATAATTTGAGTAAGTAATTGAAACATGAGTGGTAGTTTGGGTAAGTTTGGAACATTAACGGTAGATTTGAAATTTTGCTCAAACATAAATGGTATTTTGTATAATTGACCCGATTTTGGAATAACAAATTGCATATCTACATATGCATGCATGCATGCATGCATACATACATACATACATATAATATCTTAAAAGTGTGGATGAGTGAGAATATTTTGATTTTCCATTTAATCTTCACATTCTTTTATTTTTCTCAATGAACTTAGTTCATTTATTGAAACTTATTTTACATTAATTTTAATTCTTATTTCAAAAATAAATCTTTTTCACGTTGACCCAATTTAAATTGGTTATTAAATTAATATTAACTTAGCCTCATTACTTTTTAATTTACTTTTAGAATATTGTCCCATTAAATCTCATTTCTCATGATAACTCCATTGAACAATTCAAAGAGTGCATTTATGCGTTCAATATATTTTTGTCTATTTTTAATTCAAACAATTATCTTTTAACCCTCAATTAAGCAATACTATTTCATTTATAGACGTACTCTTTGAACAATTCAAAGAACATATTTACGCTTTTAATGAATTTTTTCTATTTTTAAATTCAAACGATTATGATTTAGCTACTAATAAAAATAGACTTTTTTTTTTCAAAGTAGGGTGAGTATGAAACTTTTTATATTTAAACTCACTTTCTAATAAAAATCATTAATTAATTTATATATATTAAAAAATTTCTAATAAAAACATTAAAAAAATGATTTCAAAACTCTTTGAAAAACAAATAAATCAAAACTGAAATTTTAGTTTAAATTTAAATCGTCTCTATTTGGTGATGATTAAAAACGGATTTTGGTAGAAATTAATCAAATGAGGTTAAAAAGTTGTGAGTCTGATGAAATGTGTTGTTAAAATTAATTGTTGAGTTTGAGTTGGATTAAAATCTTATTTTAATTTCTCCTAAACATGAACATAATATTAGACTTTTTTTTAATTATAAGAATAAGTTCATAAATTAATTTAATTTATCTATACACAATTTTTTCACATTTTTTCGTGACTCATTATAAATATTTTATAAAGCAATTATTGATTTGCCTAATATTTTATGATATCAAATTACGTCTTAATATATCATAAACGATTTATTTATTAAGCTAACATTTTAAATAATTGTCTAATATATATTTCGAAGAACTGGACTAAGATTTTCAATAAAATATTAATATATTAAGAATTAAAGTCAATTTATCATTTACGATTTTCCTCTGACAATTTCAATTTGTCAACTACTTTAAAAAATAGTATTAGTAATTAAAAAAATATTATTTTAATATTCATCATATACATAAGATGTGCAAACTACCGATTTTTGTAGAAAGTTCCAAATTTATGGTGAAGTTAAACAGAATTTGTTGGAAATGGATGGGTAGCGTGATGAAGCTTTACAAGTTTGAGTGGGAGTATGTGTTAAAAAGTGTATTTCAATTTTTATATTTTTTATTTTTAATCAATATAAATTATTAAATAATTGAAATAATGCATACCAAACACATCTAAAATTATAATACTAGTTCCACACCAGTGCATTACATATTATATTGATAAACAAATAGTGCAATTAAATAAAAATAGGGATGGAAAAAAAATAAAAGAAAAAACTAACAAAAGCTAATGTCAATATAAATAATAATAATAAGCACTTTGTATTACAAATATTGGAAAACCTCATCATACACAACATTTGTCTTGTGTTACTATCGTACATCGCATATCAATATCTTCAGACCAGCACGATCGTAACTCTTGAAATTATTACATACAACTGTTCATGACTGAAAACTGATTTTGTAATGAATAGTTCCACATGCGAAGTGATTGACATTGACTTTTATTGATGGTCATAGCATATGATGCAATCAACGAAAACTATCTTCTTTTAAACTTGAAAGGTAATCAAGACTTAACATGTTTGAAATGAATACATCTAAAAATGCAACTACAGTGTTTGATGATAAAAAAAAAAATCTATATTAATAAAATTGACAATCAAACCAAGTAAATCAACTTGCTTAACTGACCATAAAATATGTAATTAAATGAATATAACCAAAGGAGCTACGTTAGTCCCTATTTTGTATAGTTTTAAATTAACTAAAAGCTTGTTTGCTCCTGTACATTTTTTTTCCAGCTTTTCTCCCAAATTCAATTTAACACCATATTTTTATGGAATACGCCACTTTTCACAGTTTTTAATCACTTTTCAACCACAAATTCTCCTCAAAACTCAAAATTCTCCAAAATTTCCCAAAAACCACCTATATCAAAGAGATGCTAAATAACACATTTTTTCAATCATATACGTTTCTCCAAATTATTTCTCAATCACATATTCTACTTCAAAATTATCATATTCTTTATGTATAAAAAAATTTATCAAACGGAATTTAAGTAAAAGTTTACTTATAAATTTTGTTTATAAAGTGATACACGACAATATCTCATTAAACCATTTTTTAAAAAGTTAATGATCAACGAAATGTTGTCACGTCGCTATTTATAAATAACATGGGAAAATTAACTCACTTAATCCCTGAATGTTTATTTTTATGTGCTAAAGATTCTTAACATTTCATTTTTGGTGCAATAATCCTTAAATATTGCATTATTTAGCACAACAGATCCTTTTAGATAATTTTCTTCCATTATACTAAAAAATTATAAAAATACTAAAATGCGCATACACATAATTGTCGCAATGTGTCCTTAAACATTGGCATTTCTACGCAATAAGTCTTTGTCCTTTCAAAATTTGTGCTAAAGTACCCGAAATGTTGCAATCTTTTAGAGCCACAAGTTCTTTTAGCTTATTTCCCTCCGTTCCACCTTTAAAAATTCATAATTTTTTGTCAAAAATATTAAAATACCCTATATTAATAAATAAATAAAATAAAAATAGTAAAGTTGAATGTGCATATGATGTAAGGATGTATGTGAGTGGTAATGTAGGTGGAGACTGTGTAATGTAGGAAAATGTCAATTTCATCAAAACATGATTTTTTCACATTACTTGACGATTGTTTTCTTCCATTACATAGTAAAAATTGGTTCAACTTGCTTTGGTCAAACCCAGTTAACTAGGGAAATCTGATTGACCCAAATTTTTTCTATTTTTATTTTTAAATATGATATGTATATATTTTAATTAAAAGGTCAACCCCGATTCGACTCCAAGTTGACATCTGATCTTTGATTTGGTCCTTCTATCATGTCGATGGCCTTATTGTGTCTAAAAAGATTGGATAATACATCACTATCAATTCATGTGAAAAAATCAAGTTTTGATGAGATTGATATTCTCCTAAATTAAACAATTTCCACATGCATCACTATCTATATATCTACACCATATGCACCACCCCCTATATATATCTATCATCTTCATCACCGCCCTTACTATTTATATTTTCTTAAATTATTTATGAATTTATTAATATGAGGATATTTTATTATTCTTGATAAAAAAAAAATTAAATTTTTAATGGTGGAATGGAGGAAAATTATCTAAAAGTACTTGTGGCGCTAAAGAATGCGACGTTTAGAGACTTAAGCACAAAAAATGAAAGGTTAAGGACTTATTGCGCCAATCATGCATAAGGGCTTTTTAGTCTTTATATTAATTTTTAACGCTGTAATGGAAAGAAACCACCCAAAATGATTTTTTACACCAAAGAGTACAATGTATAAGGACAACTGTGCTAAAAATAAAAGGTTATGAACCCATTGCACACAAAGACATATGTTTAGAGACAAAATTTCTCAATTTCCCAACAATAAGTGTAAACCACAATTTATAAATTCGATGAAATCATTTTGAACAACATATTTTACGTAAAAACATAATTTTTTTTATATAGACAATTTTGCAAAATTAATAATATACTTTTTTATACTTTTTTCATATGGATTGACTCGTTGAAAAAGTAATTACATTAGAAACTTCTAAAAAAAATCATGTGGTAAATAATAAATAAATATAATATTCAAAACTAAGCCCTAATTATTTATTTCAACTTGAAAAGTCTTCATATATCTATAAATTAATAGAACATTTTGATGTGTCAAAAATATATTAAATTGATATTTTACCAATAAAATGGGAGGTGTATTATTAATTTAATTCCTCATTTTGAAATGCACAATCTATCATCATAAACCGCCCACTAATTTATACAATAACCATGTGAGATGCACAGATATATTACATTAACAAAGTATAATGTACTGACACGAAAAAATGGGAAAAATCAATAAAAAGTAACAACAAAAAGTGACAATTTAAATAATAACAACAATAATAATTTTGTTATTGAGAGTATTACAAATGTTGGAAAACTTCCTTATACACAACATTAGTCGTAACATTTGTTAGGTTTTCATTATCATCGACTGTATCTTTACTTCCATTATTAGCAACATTTGGTATTAAATAAGAATTAGTTTTTGCAATTTTTCTGAGCTTGACGTGGCAAGATCAAAAGCCGATATTTTGTTGAAGAAGATGATCCAAGCCTCCAAAGAACCTGTAAAAAAGGCGTGAGAGATGCTCTCGTTGCCCCTCCGGTGTAATAATCAGTTTTCTATAAAATGAGAAAATAAATAAAGAATATTCAAGAACTCATGAAAATATGAATACATGTTTGTCTTTCATTATGAGTGAAGGAGGCTCATTTATAAGACTCATAATAAGTCTCCCCATCCCAGTAGGAAAGGAATTCTTAATTAAAACTTAAAAGAAGTTACCTTATAGAGGAATACTCAATTGAATTGGATTCTCATTTAGCTAAAGAGAGTTTAATTACGTCATTACCTTGATTTTCTAGGATGTAAGGCCCAAGACATAGCCCACTGATGTGTTTTAGGATCAGATCTAACCTATTACAAGACCACGACGCCTTTATGAATAGATGAACCCATATGTCGGGCTTATCCTATGATTATTGGGAATGTCAAGAGACAAATCAATCAACGAGCTCGGGCTTGCCCAGAAGGAATATGTTGGCCATTTTAACGACCTTGATATCAATCATTTATTAAAACCCTGCTTTTTACATAGCTCGAGATTTATGCTGATCTTTGTAAATGAGATTTGCCCAAAGTGTGACCTCAGGCCACAGAAAAGGTCGGCCAAAAGTATGACCTTGGATATCAAACATAAATGTAAAAAGTAATATTCTGATAATGAAATGACCAAAAAATATGCCGATCATTAGGCCCTGTGCGTCAGAGGTCGGGTTTCGGCCTCTAGACATATGTCATATCAAGTGTAATTATTTTTTAAGGAGGGCAACCCTGAACCTTTGTTGGATGAAAAAGCCAGAACATGAGTGAGGTCATCGCTTAGGGTCTGTGTAACGATTCGGGTCCCACTTAACAGACTGTCCCGACCGTTATATCGACGACGTATTGTCCCAACTGTATCAAAATAAGATTTTTTAGCATGTTTTGTCCTCACTCGCACACTCTCCGAGAAACTTTTCAGGAGGTCACCCATCTTCGTTTTAAGCTTTCCTAGCCTAGGTGTTACAATCACCCTCGTTAGACTTGAAACGTTCTCGTCGCACTTAAACCATCTGAGAATCCACCTGAGGATCCGTTGTCAGGTGTTGGGATTTTGAAAAGGTGACTCATACGGGTTCAGAGGGGCTCCTACCCTATAGCGTAGCACTTTGTCTGGCATAGCATTTAGTTCCCGATTTTTGGCTGGCAGCCGTCTCTGATACCATTTGTAACGACCCGTGTCCCACTTAACGGGCCGTCCCAACCGTTAGATTGACGACGTACTATTCCCACTGTACAAACATGGGTATTTTCAGCATGCTTTATCTTAACTCGCACGCTCCCCGAGAAAATTTCCCAAGATATTACCCATCATAGAATTGCTCTAAGCTAAGCACGCTTAACTGTGGAGTTTCTAACAATGGACATCTGGGAAAGAAGGTATACCTTGTTGGTATGAGTAATACCTATCAAATCTTTTAAACTTTCCTAGCCTGGGTGTTACAGTCCGTGACAAAAATGATCCAAAAATCAAAAAATCAAACTCAGTGTTTTTTAGATACATTTGAATAATAGACAAAAAGTTGAGCTTATCACAGTTGGTGCTATTAAGAGACATAATGTGCTTCTACTATAGGTTAATGATTTGATTCTTCAATCTTGCAAATTTATTTGTTATTGTGTTTTACTGGACGAGATAAAAAATGAGGATGGCAGGCATGACAAAGGAGTAACCTCTGAATCCGAGGGAATGTCGATGGAAGTGGATGGAGAGAGACACGGATGCAGCACAAAAAAATATGGTGGTCTAGACACAAGCCCCTAGGGCACAAACTTCAAATCCTGACAAATCATTATGGATTCAAAATCCCAAAGGCACTGATTTAAATGAAGATTTTACGGCAATTCCAAAAAGTGGGAAGAACTCTTGCATGGAATTAAACGTAATTACGGATACAACCACTTTGGATACAAGCAAGGGGAATTTAAGCTTGTGTTTGGCAAATGATTTAAAAACATGTTTTTAAATAACACAATTTCGAAAATCATTTTTAACCAAACATATTTTCTCTCTCCACTTTTTAACTACATATTTTACATTGAAAACATAAAAAAATATTTTTTTTAATACAAAACTTTTAACAAACAAAGCCTAAATAATGATGAGACAGACAACTATGTGGCCCAGCTGAAGGAAATAAATATGGAACAAGATGATGTTCACTCTGATAGCGTTGCCAATGTGGTTAAAGGTCATGACTTGGAATCAAAAGATAAGGGGAGCAGATAAGGCAGATCATGCCTTGGTAAAAAGAAATGGAAGAGGAATGGAAGACGAGGTCCAGGGAGTTGTTCCACATATATAAACAGAATTAGCCCTGGCAAGTGGAAGATGAATGATGGGGAAGGAAATATGGTAGGCAAAGGATTGAAACTCGAATTGATGGGAAGGGATTTTACTAATATATCGACGGAGGCTGAATTTCAGCCCCGCTGGGAACAATAAGTCTGCTATTGTGGAATGCTCGAGGTTTGGGGAGCCATCAAGCATTCACTAATCTAAGGCGTCTTTTCTAGGATAGGAAGCCCTCCCTTCTCTTCCTCTTGGAAACCTGCCTAAGGGGACAGAGATACCGATTTCCACTCACAAATCGACTTTGATAGTGGGATACATGTAGATAGTCAAGGAAGCGGTGGTGGTTTGATGTTGCTATAAGAAGAAGGTTGGGATGTTCGTCTTATATCTTTCTCCAAATTTTCACTTCCACACATTGGTTTCCTATAACAATGGTCCAACATGGAACTTAATAAATTTTTATGGAGGTTCAATCTCATTCGAAAGGCATCATTCCTAGACTCTCATACGTAGACTTTGTCAAATCAGTTCATACCATGTATTGTGCAAGGGAGACTTTAACGAGATTTTAGTGATGGTAGAGAAATATGGAGGTAAAAATAGAGCACGACCGACAATTGATGGTTTTCGTGATGCCCTGAATGACTGCGAACTGGGAGACCTGGGATATAATGGACCTGAATTTACATGGGCTAAGCATACTTGAGCTGATAATAATATACTAGAGCGTCTGGATATGGTAATTGCTACACCCAACTGGTGCGAGTTGTTTTTGTCGTATGTGGTAACCCATCTAGATTTCTATGGCTCTGACCACATAGCGATTGAGCTACAGATTAATGGGAGGACCCCACGTCTAGACAAAAAGGGCAGGAGGAGGTATTTTAAATTCGAGCCTATGTGGTTACGTAAATCTGATTGTCTGGATGTTATTAGAACATGATGGCTTTTGGAGATAGCGAATGTACCTATTATGAATGAGGAGGGTGGACCATCTTAGAGAGGCAGTAGACCAAATGAGGGTGTGATAAAACTCATTGAGAGGACTAGTAGTTGCAGCAACTCACTTGAATCATGGGGCAGAAGAACTCAGAGGATTCCCAGTCGTATTAAGGAGAATTGAAGCAAACTAAAACAGGTAAAGAAAACTCCATTCTTAGCAGAAATTTTTTCATGATGCAGGTTCCTAGAAGATGACCTTGAAAAATTGATTGACATGGAGGAGTATTATTGGAAGCAACGATCAAGAGCCGACTAGTTGCATTTTAGGGATCGAAATACCAGATATTTGTTGACCATTGAATAAAAGTGACATCAATTAGTCAAAAGTTATTGTTGGCCATTGAATAAAAGTGGCATCAATTAGTCAAAAGTTTGGCAAAAAATGATGAAAGTTATTTTAGTGGAGCACTTGAATTTCCACCATACAAGTGGAAATCAAATTGATGGTTGTGGTTCATTCTCTTGGCCTATAAATAGACATGCTTCATTTGTTTTTAGAACATCAAGAAGAAGAGAACAATTCCTTTGTTTTCTCTTGTGAGAGTTTGTAGTACTTGAGCATTTGGAGAGGTGCTCAAGTGCACTTGTAAATTGTTCTTCTTTTGTAGTTTGTGAGAAAGAGTGGTTTTTTGGTGAGGTCGAGATATTTGTATTCCACATTTCTCATATTAGTGGAAATTTGGAATCTCCCTCCGTGGACGTAGGCAATTTGTCAAACCACGTAAATCTTGTGTTGTTCTCTTTCTCTTTTGCATTCGTTATTTCTATTTTTAGATCGGTCAAACCGTCAATTGATTTGCTTCTGCACAACAATTGGTATCAGAGCCGTGACTCTCTTGAAATTCTAAGTATGCTCTGTGGTTGCAGCACTGACTGATCTTCCACATCAGAAAAGACTTTTTTGAGAACAGGGATCTTGGTACATTTTTTGGAGGTTTTGTTTAAAGAGAATTGTCTAACAATTCCTTGACTACACCGAAGGGGACTGAGGACCCACCTCCATCCATTTCAGATGGAACTTCAAGGCCCGCTGTGTCTTCAACAAGGATAGTGGTAACAAATACAAAAATAGATGTGAAAAAATTTGATGGCACCAATAACTTTACTATGTGGCAGTGTGAAGTTATGGATGCGCTATTTCAACAAGAGCTAGACATTTCTCTTGAAGAAGATAAAACAGTTGAAATGGATGATTTGGAATGGACAAGGATCAATCGGAGTGCCTGTGTGATCATCTGTTATTGTCTTACTAGAGAGCAAAAGTTCCCATATATGATGGAGAAATCAGCAAGTAAATTGTGGAAGGAGTTGGAGAAGCAGTTTATATCAAAAGCTGCCAAAACCGACTCTATTTGAAGAAGAAGTTATTTCGCTTCCGATATCAATCTGGTACAACTATGTACAACCATATTACTGAGTTCAAGAAGTTGGTGGCTGAGTTGATAAATCATCTTTCAAGGATGAAGATAAGGCCATGTTACTTTTGACTTCTCTTCCCGATGTATATGAACACCTTGTCACTACGATACTTCGTGGAAAGGATGAAATTACTTTTGATGAAGTATGTGCTACTTTGTACAACAATGAGATCTGAAAGAAGGATAAAAAGGAACATGGAAGTTCAACTAGAGAAGCCTATGCTGCAAGAGGTTGTGCTCAAAGTCGTAATCCCGGGAGAAGGGGCAGATCTCATTGGAAGGGCAAGCCTGCTAAAGATGAATGCGCCTTTTGTCATGAAAAAGGCCATTGGAAGAATGATTGTCCAAAGCTGAAGAATAAAGACAAGACTAAAGGTGTTGCTGGAGCTACTTCAGAAGCCAATATAGCCAAGTGTGAAGATGATAAGTCAGAATTTGTTCTAGCTGGTACAACAAGTATAGCTCACTTAGATGAATAATTATGGATTCGGGTTGCACTTATCACACGTGTCCCAACAAGGAGTGGTTCTTCAACTTAGAAGAACTAAATGGTGGTGTTGTTTACCTCGGCAATGATGAGATCTTGCAAACAACTGGAATAGGTTAAATCCGTTTGAGATGTCATGATGGATCAACTAGAATTCTGACATATGTAAGGTATGTACCAGATTTGAGTAAGAATCTCATCTCAGTGGGAGCTTTAGAATCAAAAAACTTGATCGTAACTATACGAAATGGAGTTCTGGAAATTGCTAAAGGCACACTTTTAGTAACGAAAGGTATGAGGAAAAATAATTTGTATTACTTCCAAGGTAATACAATTATTGGAGTGGCGGCTACAGCATCAGGAGAAGACGGAGATTCAGAAATCACAAAACTATGGCACATGCGGTTGGGACATGCTGGTGAAAAAGCTATGCAAACTCTGGTGAAAAAAGGCCTATTGAAAGAAGCAAAAACTTGCAAGATGGATTTTTGCAAACATTGGGTTTTGGGAAAGCAGAAAAAGTAAAGTTCGGTATTGCAATCCATAATACAGAAGGTATTCTGGACTATGTTCACTCAGACGTGTGGGGACCTACAAGGACATCTTCCTCGGGAGGTATGCACTACTTTGTTACTTTTGTCGATGATTTTTCTAGAAGAGTTTGGGTGTATCTGATGAAGACCAAAGATGAAGTATTAGATCATTTCCTTATATGGAAGAAAATGGTGGAAACGCAGACGGGGAGAAAAATCAAAAGGCTCAGATCAGACAATGGTGGAGAATACAAGAGTGATCCGTTTCTTAAAGTCTGCTAAGATGAAGGTATTTTGCTACACTTCACAGTCAGAAATACACCACAGCAGAATGGGGTGGCTGAACGCATGAATCAAACTTTGCTGGAGAAAGTTCGATGTATGTTGTCTAATGTTGGATTGGACAAGAAATTTTGGGCCGAGGCAGTAATGTATGCGATTCATCTCATTAATCATTTACCATCTACTGCTATTGAAAATAAGACACCTATGGAGGTTTGGTATAGAAAACCTGCTACTGACTATGATTCTTTACATGTTTTCGGTTCCACTGCATTCTACCATGTAAAAGAATCTAAGTTGGATCCAAGAGCAAAGAAGGCACTATTTATAAGTATTAGCTCTGGAGTAAAGGGATATCGCTTATGGTGTCCATATACAAAGAAGATAATTCTTAGCAGGGATGTCACTTTTGATGAATCTACCATGTTGAAAAATGTGACTGAGGGTGCTCAGCAACAGGTGGAGCAAGTTCCACAACAGGTGGAGTTTAATACAACTTTGATTGACCCAGTAGGTGAAACTCAAATAACAGAGTACATTGAAGAACAACAGGAAGAGGGGGTTTCAACCCAAGAACCTCCACTGCAACCGAGATCAATTGCAGTTGATAGGCCACGAAGAGAAATTCGTAAACCTGCTCGATTTGTTGATATGGTGGCCTATACATTTCCAATTGTAGATGATGATGTTCCTTCTAATTACAAAGAAGCTGTCAGAAGTTCTGAAAATGATCAGTGGAAGGAAGCTATGGCAGATGAAATACAGTCCCTTCAGAAGAACAAGACGTGGGAGCTAGCTCAACTTCCGAATGACAAGAAGGAAATTGGATGCAAATGGGTATTTAGAAAGAAAGAAGGATTTCCTGATAAGAACAAGGTTCGCTTCAAGGCACGGTTGGTGGCTAAAGGCTACGCTCAGAAGGAAGGAATCGATTATAACGAAGTATTTTCTCCAGTTGTGAACCATTCTTCCATTCGTATTCTATTGGCCTTAGTAGCACAGTTTGACTTGGAACTAGTTCAACTTAATGTAAATACCGCTATTCTGCACGGCGATTTGGAGGAGGAAATCTATATGACTCGTCCAGAAGGATTCAGGGTTGCTGGAAAAGAAAATTGGGTTTGCAAATTGAGAAAATCACTATGTGGACTCAAGCAGTCACCGAGGCAGTGGTATAAGCGATTTGATAAATTTATGTTGGAGCAAAAGTACACACAAAGCAAGTTTGACCATTATGTTTACATTCGCAAGCTAAGAGATGGATCTTTTATATATCTGCTCTTATATGTTGATGATATGCTAATTGCATCGAGGAGCCATGTAGAAATTGACAGATTGAAGGCTCAGCTGAACCAAGAGTTCGAGATGAAAGATCTCGGTGAGGCCAAGAAGATTCTCGGCATGGAGATAAGTAGGGATAGAAGTAGAGGCAAAATTTGTCCGACTCGGAAGCAATATTTGAAGAAAGTACTACAATGTTTTGGCCTGGACAATCGGTCAAAACCTATGAGTACTCCACTTGCCCCTCATTTCAAGCTTAACTCTGCAATGTCAACCAGCACTAACACGGAACGAGAATACATGTCAAAAGCTCCTTATGCAAATGCAATTGGAAGCTTGATGTATGCAATGGTGTGTACACGACTTGACATTTCACATGCAGTTGGAGTGGTGAGCAGGTATATGCATAGTCCTGGTAAAGGACATTGGCAAGCAGTGAAATGGATTTTAAGGTATATTTTGAAAACCATTCATGTTGGTTTAGTGTTTGAGCGGGATAATTCACTTGGTCATTGTGTAGTTGGATATGTTGATTCTGACTATGCTGGTGATTTGGATAAGTGTCGATCTACGACTGGATATGTGTTTACTCTTGCAAAAGCTCCAATCAGTTGGAAGTCCACTTTACAGTCTACAGTTGCTTTGTCTACGATAGAAACAGAATATATGGCAGTTATGGAGGTTGTTAAAGAGACAATTTGGCTACAGGGGTTACTTGATGAATTGGGAGTCGTTCAGAGACTCATCACTGTGTATTGTGGTAGCCAGAGTACTATTCATTTGGCAAAGGACCAAGTCTACCATGCACGGACGAAGCACATCGACGTTAGATATCATTTTGTGCGAAAAATTATTGAAGAAGGGGAGGTCCTACTTCAAAAGATTCTGACAGCTGAAAATCCTGCAGATATGTTGACCAAGGTGGTAACAGCGATCAAGTTCAATCATTGTTTGGACTTAATTAACATACTGCAAATTTGAACACCTATAGGGTGTGTGGTGCCAGCAGGCACATTTGGAAACACTCTTTCACAAATTATGTGGAAACAGATTCTTGAATAGAGATTGAAGCCAAGGTGGAGATTGTTGACCATTGAATAAAAGTGGCATCAATTAGTCAAAAGTTTGGCAAAAAATGATGAAGGTTATTTTAGTGGAGCACTTGAATTTCCACCATACAAGTGGAAATCAAATTGATGGTTGTGGTTCATTCTCTTAGCCTATAAATAGGCATGCTTCATTTTGTTTTTAGAACATCGAGAAGAAGAGAACAATTCCTTTGTTTTCTCTTGTGAGAGTTTGTAGTACTTGAGCATTTGGAGAGGTGCACTTATAAATTGTTCTTCTTTTGTAGTTTGTGAGAAAGAGTGTTTTTTTGGTGAGGTCAAGATATTTGTATTCCGCATTTTTCATATTAGTGGAAATTTGGAATCTCCCTCCGTGGACGTAGGCAATTTTCCGAACCACGTAAATCTTGTGTTGTTCTCTTTCCCTTTTGCATTCGTTATTTCTATTTTTGCATCGGTCAAACCGTCTTTTGATTGCTTCTGCACAACAATATTTTCACTTCAAAGCATCAGCCGGAGTGCTAAGAATACCATTGAAGGAATCCTCGACAGGGAGGGAGCTTGTAAGACAGAGAATGATGATATAACCATAGTGTTAGAACATATTTTGACAAATTGTTCCAATCATCCAATCCTTCATTAGAAGACATCGAAACAGTGGTGCATAAAACAAATCCAATTATATCTAAATGGATGAACGACATTCTAGGAGAACCTTTCAAGGAGGACGAGGTTAAAAAAGCGTCATTCTCTATGGGGCCTTATAAAGCTCCTGGTATAAATGGATTCCATGCAATTTTTTACCAGAAAATGCAGGAAGTGGTGGGAGAAGATGTCATTGAAGCCTGTCTAGCCGTTCTGAACAACAGGGAGTCAGTAGCACTTCTTAATCACACCAATGTAAAGCTAATCCCCAAGGTAAAGCAACCAACCATGATACAAGAATATCGCCCTATTAGCTTATGCAACGTTATCTACAAAATCATCGCAAAGACCATTGCTAACAGACTAGTGCTGGGGGATATAATTTCAGAAAATCAAAGCTCCTTTGTTCTTAGTAGGCTGATTACTAACAATAAAATAGTTGGGTTTGAGACAATGCACTCCATCTCACATAAAACTCATGGCCAAGAAGAGCGGATGGGGATGAAACTAGATATGTCTAAAGCATATGACAGGGTTGAATGGAACTTCCTCGAAGCCATGATGAGGAGACTAGGTTTTTCCACATGATGGGTTGAGCTTATCATGAGGTGTGTCACTTCTGCCACTTTTTCTTTTAACATTAATGGAGAGCCTAAAGGTTTTTTCTGTCCAAGAAGGGGTTTACGTCAAGGTTTCCCCCTATCTTCATATTTATTCTTGTTTTGTGCTGAAGGCCTCTCTAAATTGATTACTAGTGCAGCGGCTAGGGGTGACATTTGTGGCGTTGCAGCTTCACGGTATGGTCCTCGTATCAGTCACCTTTTTTCGCTGATGATTCTCTCGTCTCTTGTAGGGATACTAGAAGTGATAGCCAGCAAATTCTCCATCTTCTTAAGATTTATGAAACTGCTTCGAGCCAACAAGTCAATCTATCTAAGTCAGGAATAACTTTTAGCCCAAATGTTTCGGACACACAGAAGAGGGAAATCCTTGACTTATTCTAGTTAGAAGCAGCCAAATCTCATGAAAAATATTTGGGGCTACCATCACTTATCGGGAAGAAGAAGATTGAAATCTTTGAGTTCCTAAAAGAGAGTTTGGAGGAAATTACAAACTTGGAAACGAAAACAGTTCTCATCCAGTGGCCTTGAAATTCTTATAAAATCCATTATACAGCCTATTCCCACCTATGTTATGGGAGTGTTTAAGATTCCTTCATCTTTTTTAAATGATTCGCAAAGATAGACTTCAGATTTTTGGTGGAGAGTTTTAGAAAACAAAAAGAGCATGCATTGGCTCAAGTGGTCCGTGATGTGCAAATCCAAGTTTGAAGGTGGAATGGGCTTCCGCAATCTGGATGATTTTATTCAAGCACTCCTTGCAAAACAAGTGTGGTGTAACATCAAGTATCCGAATTCTTTAGTCAGTCGACTACTCAAATGCAAGTATTTCTATCATCATGACATTCTTTCCGACCAATTCAGGCAGCATGGATCATTTCTGTGGACTAGTTTGATATGGGGGCAGAGACTTACTACTCAAGGGAATAATTTGGAGAGTGGGGAATGATATAAGCATATCAATCAACAATGATCCCTGGATACCCAAAGTTGTATCTTTTAGACCCACTGCACTACACGACCACTCGTTGGATAGGGTCTCGGAATTTATTACATACGGACAATGGGATTGAAATCTAGTGGAACAATTATTTTCAGAGGTTGATATAGAAGCTATTCTCAGCATTCCACTGGGGATGACTAATGCCCCAGACTAGCTGATGTGGGGATTTACCCATCATGGGGATTATAATGTCAAATCTGGTTACTGGCTTGCGACTTCGATCAGTAACCCCCGTCCTGAGGTGGGAAGTAGTAGGAACACCGAGGCAGAATGGTGGAAAGTCCTGTGGAATCTTAAGGTGCCCAGCAAGGTTAGAGTATTTGTGCATCATGCCTACAACAACATTATTCCTACATGTGTTAGTTTACATTCACGTCACATGCCTATTTCAACCGTGTGTCAAATATGCAAAAGAGATCATGAAACCACCTTCCATGCCATTGTTAAATGTGATCGAGCAGACGAGAAATGGGCCCTTTCTAGCTTTAACCATCGCGATACATGCTTCAAGGGATATGAATTTCGAGAATGGGTGATGTTTATGCGGCAAAAAACTAATGAAAAAGAGTTTGAGATGGTTTGCACGATTGCTTGGAGTATATGGGAAGAGACGCCACGGGTTCTAAATACCCGATTAGTCACGTCATCGTCTCATCTAATTTTGAAATAATATTTAACGGAAGAAAAATAACATTTCTAAATTGGAAATATTTATTTAAATAAATTCAAAAACTGATAAATTTCAAAATTTCTCCAATTTGTTTAAATAAAATTTGTTAAGACATCTCAAATAAAGAAAATTTTTCACAATCTCAAAATTTCTCAAAATATGAATATTCAACTGAAACAATAGTAAAATATGATTATTCAACTATTAATGCCACATCCTGCCCATCAATCGCCTTCATCTCCGACATCTGCAAATTGTTAAAAAGGGGTGAGCATTTCATTGAAATACTCAGTAAATTCATCGTCAATTAATCAATTTACATAAAAATTGAACACATAAACATGCAATCATATAGTGACAGTTTCTTCATATTCTTAAGCTTTTGTAACATAGGGTTTGGATAGTCTCGTCTCATGCAATGAATGCACATAAGTTATGTCAAGCGTAACAAAATTATAATCTCTTCTCGTCTCATGCATTAGAATGCATATAAGTTATGGCATGCTCATAACATCAAATATTTCATAAGAAATATAAATTCTCGTCTCGTCTCATGCAATAAATGCACATAAGTCACATGAAGCATACATTTACATGCAATTAGAATGTAAGCAAAATAATAGGGGCGAGTCTACCTTATTCTTAACGAGTGTGGTTGAGCGGGAAAATATTTCAATTCTCTAAGTCTCCGTACGCCTTGTCTAGCCAATAAGAAAATAAAATAAAATTAGTCTTTTGAGAATTTAAGGTTTTAAATCAAAACTAAAGTTTGGGGATGAAATTGAGAATCTAAAATAATCAATTTTGAAAGTTTAGGATTAAAATAGAGTGTTTTGAAAATATAAAGGACTTAATTAAAAATGCTGCTTCAAATAATAAGGGATTGAAATAGCTAGTTTAAAAAACTAAAGGGTTGTAATTAAAACATTTTAAAACATGGTTGGGACTAAAATAAATACTTTTAAAACTTGGGGATTGAAAGATAATTTTACAAAATCAAATATATAACATAAATCTCTCTCTCTCTCTCTCTCTCTCTCTCTCTCTCTCTCTCTCTCTCTCTCTCTCTCTCTCTCTCTCTCTCTCTCTCTCTCTCTCTCTCTCTCTCTCTACATCGACAAACAGAGGAGGAAAGAGGGAGAGAGCTGCGGCGGAGAGCTCTCTCTCTGGTTCACACCACCTGCCGCGAAGTCGGCGATAACACCGCCAAGACATGGCGACGACGGGACGAGCATGGGTGTGTGGAAAAATATGGATTTTGGGCTGAGTTTGGGTGCGAAACCGAGGGAAATTCGAGGCTGTGTTGGTGGGTTTTCCGGCGATGGTTCGGAAATAGGAAGGCGGTGAGGTAAGCAGTGGGTTTTCTGAGTTATGGGTTTATCTCTTTGGGTTTGATTCTGGGTGATTTGGGTGTTGATTGTGGAAATTTGGGACTCGACAGTGAGGCTTTTCGAGTGGTGGTTGGCGGCGGATGTGATGGTGTTGCTTGATGGAGTGGGTCTAGCTGGTTGGGAAAATTCTTAGGTTGGGAAAATTGATGATGGTTCGGTCGGTGATAGAGGAGGCTGCTGGTGGAGGATGGAAAGCAGTTGGCAATGTGAACTGGGTAACGAATTTAAGGCTGGTGACTACAGGGCTTTGGCTTCATGATGGTGGTGAGACGAAAACAGAAATTCTTGCGGATTATACCTGAATTCAGTGATGGTGTCGTGAGTGTGGTTCTGAACAGGAGTGCAGTTATAATGGCTGAATGGATTAATCTGATAAAATTTTGAATTGTGAATCTTTCGGTTACGCATGGATGAGGAAAATGACAGGGTTGAATCAAGATTAACCAAAAGTTTTGCAAGATAATTATCAAATAATTGGGTAAAACAGACTTTGAATTTTGAAAAGAAAATAACTGGAATTTAATTTGAATAAAATTTAGGCTTTTAAAATTAAATTTTGAATTTTGTACTTAAAAATCGAGTTGGTCTGAAATTTATTATCATTGGCTCAAAATTTTATAACTTGGCTAGACGACATACCTAAACTTTAATAATGGGTTAAATTATAACGACACATTTTTAGCAAATAAAAAAATTTATTTATTATAAAATCAGAAATTTCTCGGTCGCTACATGGGAGGACCAAAATGACATCACCCATGGCAAGGAAGTGAAATCTATCACGCAACAAATAAAAGCTCTTGAGCAATATTTGGAGGAGTATATGTCTGCTCAACAATCCTTTAGTATTACAGGTTCAGTCATCCAAGGAAGCTCCATTCAGTCGTCTAGGTGCAGACAGTGGAAAGCTCCGCCTTCGAATACTCTAATTCTTAACTAAGACGCTGCAACAAACAATGAATATGGATTTTTGTCGGCTAGTGGGATAATCCGCAAGCACAATGGTGAAGTGATGGGATCGTTCAGGAAGTGCATCTATGGGAATTTCTCGCCACTAGTTGCAGAACTTTTTGCCATTCGAGAGGGGTTAGAATTTGCGAGAAACTTGGGTTTAAACATACACTATGTGGACATTGATTCCCTGTTAGCGATCAATGCAATCTCCCAACCAAAAGAATACTCTTCAGTTTTCAATCTAGCGGTAGATTGTAGGACTCTCATGGAAGGCATGGAGCAATGTTTAATCAGGCACACACCTTGACAAGCGAACCAAACTTCCCACGAACTTGCGGCCTTAGCTATGTCACCAAGGAATGAGTTTTTTTGTTGTGAAGAAGTTCCTTCTTATATTATTCAATTTGTTGAACTAGATGTATCCAACTTAAGCTATTGATTTATAATATCATTCTGTTTCCATTAATATATATATATATATAAGAATAGTTGTACAAATATCTATAAGAATATTGAATGTCAAAATACTTACAAAAACTTTGTGGATCTTTTAACTCCATTTGATAAACTACTAGTAGGAAGCACGTACTTTACACGTCTTATATATAGGATAAATATTAAAGTAACGTGTTTTAAGTACTAATAGTGTTTTTGAAAGTAATTGACGTAATTGATATTGTTAGAGAAAAATCTTAAATGGTAAATTGACTTCAATTCTAAATATATTAATATTTTATTGAAAAATTTAGTCCAGTTCTTCTAAATATATATTAGATAAATTTTTTAAATGTCGTTTTAATAAATAAATGACGTGTGATATATTAAGAAGTAATCTTATATCATAAAATATTAGGCAAATCAATAATTTTTTAAAAAAAATATTTCTGATAAGTCTAGAAAAAATGTGAAAAAATTGCGCATAAATAATTAAAATAATTTGTGAACATATGTTTATAAATATAAAAAGTTTAATATTGTGCTCCTGTTTGGGAGAAAGTAAAATAATATTCAATCTAAGTCAAAGTCAATTAATTTTAACCACACATTTCATCGTATCCACAACTTTTCAACCACATTTTATTATTTTATATCAAAATCTATTAAAATATGATTTTATTCACCACCAAACAATGACTGTATAAATTTAAAGTAATATTTTAGTTTTGATTTTTCTGTTCCCAAGAGTTTTGAATTATTTATTTTATATTCTTAATTAGAAAATAATTTTAAAAAAATTCTTTTTATATAAATTAATTGATGATTTTGATAAGAATTTAAGTGAATTTAAAAATAAAAATGCTCAATACACACCTTACTTTGTTAAAAAAAAAAAAAAAAAAAAAAAATCTATTTTATCGGTAACTAAGTGTGTTTGGTAAAATTGTGTTATAATCAACACAATTTCTAACACCACTTTTTAACCACACATATTTTCTCTCTTAAATTTTTAATCACACATCTTACCTATAAAACACAAATAATACCAATCATTACCTGTTATAACTATTGCCTAACACAATCTAAAACATAATTGTTTGAATTAACAATAAAAAATCATTAAAAGCATAATCATGTTCTTTGAAATGCTCAAAGAGTAGTTATAAATGAAATAGTATTGCCCAACGAAGGGCTAAAAGATGATTTTTTGAATTAAGAATAGGAAAAAAATATATTAAATGTATAAACATACTCTTTGAATTATTCAATGGAGTTATTACGCGAAATGAAATTTGATATGACAATATTCTAAAAGTAAATTAAAAAGTAACGACACTAAATTTATATTAATTGAACGACGAATTTCAATTTAGTCAACGTCGATAAATTAATGTTTTTGAAATAAGAATTAAAATAAATGTAAAATAAGTTTCAATAAATGACTAGGAGTATTATTGAGGAAACGAAAAGAATGTGAGGATAAAGTGGGAAATAAAAAGATTTTCACTTATCTACACTTTTAAGATAAAAATTATAGAAGATTTATAAATAACACATTTTTCCAAACCACTTTATAATCACACACATTTTCACAAATCACTTTTCAATCACATGTTTTATCTCGAAAACATTATATTATTTGTTTATAAATAAAAAAACTTTCACCAAACAGAGGATAATGATTTAATTATTAGTTATAATTATTAATTATTGAACCTTTTAAAATTATTAGTGGAAATTTGTGTTGGAATTTAGGCCTATTGACATATAAATAAAAACGGTTTCTAAGACATATACCTACTAATAAAAGGGAAAAGTATATGACTAAAAACTTAAAATTATCACTTTTTAAAACTAACAAACTTCAAATTTTTTTCTAAAAAATCAGGTGTTAATTAATAATTAATAAAAATAATATTGTTTGAATAAAAAATAATTATCAATTATATATTAAATTAAAACTAATATAACATTTAAATAAAAAAATCATCAAACAACATGGATCCGTCCATTACAGCTCCAACCCATCCACCAGTCCACCCCCCACCCCCACCCCCACCCCAAAAAATGATTTTTTTCTTCTACTTTCCCCATCCCCCACCCCGAACCTCGACCCCACCTACCCACTCCACCCACCTACCCACTCCACCCACCCCACCCAAAAAAATAATTTTTTTTCTTTTACTTTTACCCATCCCGACCTCGATCCCACCCACTCAGACCCCACCCCAAAAAAATAATTTTTTTCTTCTACTTTTCGCAACCCCGACCTCGACCCACCCCACCCTACCCTATCCAGTCCATCCCCCCGGCCTATCCCACCCGCAAAAAATGATTTTTTTCTTCGACTTTTGCCAACCTCATCCCGACCTCGACCCCATCCTAGCCACCCCACCTAACCCCTACTTACCCCACAAAAATAATTTTTTTTCTTTTCTCTCTCTCGATGTTTTCCCACCCTATCCTACCCTGCCCTGACACCCTCACCTCACCTCACCTCACCTCACCCATAAAGTGACAATTGATCACACAAAATCACAAATCACAATTACAAATTTAATCGCAAATTTCACCCCAATCCCACCCTCACGCCACCCTACCCTACCCCACCCAACTTCAACCCACATGCAAAGTCACATTTGATCACACAAACTCACAATTCGATCACAATTACAAATTTAGTTGCAAAATTTACCCCACCCACCTCACCGGACATGCAAATTCATAGCTGGTCACATAAAGTCACAATTTCGTCACAATTACAAATTTAGTTGCAAAACCCAATCCCGTCCCACCCCCAAAGTCATAATTGGTCACACAAGGTCGCAGTTCGGTCACACAAAGTCGTAATTAGGTCACAAGATCACACCCCACCCCAAAAATAATTTTTTTCTCTTTGTTTCCCCACCCACCCACCCACCGCATCCCATCCCATCCCACCCAAACCTAAAATGATTTTTTTCTCTATGTTTTCCCACCCCCATCTCACCCAACCCGCAAAGTCACAATTGGTCAAACAAAAGTTACATTTCAGTCACAAATCACAATCGCAAATTTTACCATAACCCCACCCCACCCCACCCCATCCAACTCTACCCCACATGCAAAGTCATATTTGGTCACATAAAGTCACAATTCGGTCAAATTACAAATCTAGTTGCAAATTTCACCCCACCCCACCACACCTCACCTCACAGCACCCCCACATGCAAAGTCACAGCTGGACACACAAAGTCACAATTAGTCACACAATGTCACAATTTGGTCAAAATTACAAATTTAGTTGCAAACCATCCACCCACACCCAAAGTCACAGTTGGTCAAACAAAGTTACAGTTGATCGCACAAGGTTACAGTTCGATCACACAAAGTCACAGTTGGTCACACAAAGTCACAGTTCATTCGCACAAAGTCCAGTCTAGTAACATGACGTCACAGTTCGCTTACATACAGTCATAGTTCCATCACATGATATTACATTTCGATCACACAAGGTCACATAAACTTACAATTCGCTCACACAAATTTATAGCTTGGTCACACAAAGATCATATTTGACACAACTGTAGTTCACATCACGTCCTCATCAAATGATCACACAAAATTCGCGGGGGTTGACCCTACCCGCCCTGAAATTCGGGTGACTGGTGCGCGAGCCTGGGAAGAAAAAATACACGCGGGGCGAGGCACGGGTCGAGGGTACCTGAACCCGGCCCGTTTCCAACGCTAGACCCCAGCCACCATCACAAAGTCACGGTTGATCACGCAAAGTCACAATTCGATCACATATACAAAATTAACCCCCACCCCCGCATCTACCCCATAAAGTCATAATTGGTCACACAAAGTCATAATTCGGTCACAATTACAAATTTCGCCCAGCCCAACCTACCCTACGATCAAAGTCACAATTGGTCACACAAAATCAATTTTAGTCACGATTATAACTTTACTCGCAAATTTCACAACCGTCCTCACCCCGACCCACTTCAAAAAGTCACAATTGGTCACACAAAGTCACAGTTTGATCACAATTACAAGTTTATCGCAAATTCCACCCCGACCAAACCCATCTCAACCCACCCACCTAAACCCGTCCCACACCCCACCACACCACACCACAAAGTTATATTTGATCACATAAAGTCATAGTTCGATCACAATTTACCCCATCCCACAGGAAAGTTATAATCACATTTCAGTCACAATTACAAATTTAGTCACAAATTTTATCGTAACCTCACCTCACCTCACCCTGCCCCGCCCAACCCCACCCCACCACAATCACAAAGTCACAGTTAGTCACATAAATTCACAATTCGATCATAAAGTCACAAATTTCACCCGGTCCCACCCGTAAATTCACAGTTCATCACACAAAATCAAATTTCAGTCACAGTTACAAATTTAGTCACAGATTTAACCGCAACCATACTCCACCCCCACCAACAAACTCATAGATGATCACACAAAGTCACAGTTCAGTCACAATTACAAATTTAGTTGCAATATTCACCCCACCCCCACCCCCAAAGTCATAGTTGGTTACAGAAAGTCATGGTTCGGTCACATAAGATCACAGTTAAGTTACACAAGTTCGTGGTTTGATCACAATTCGGTCACAGTTCAATCACAAGAGGTTATAATTTCGTCACATGAAGAAATAGTTTGATCAAATAAGGTTACAATTCCGTTACATAGTCACAGTTCGATCATATTATTTATTTATTGGTCACAACTTACTCATTTTCTTGGTCACAGTTAGTCAATATTTTTTGTCATAATTATCTAATAATTGGTCACATTTCATACTCGTTACAAGTCACACGAAGTCACATTTAGCCTACATTTTGGTCATAATTACCTAATAATTGATTGCAATTACTTATAATCGATCACAAAGACTTTTCAAGTCACCCACCCCACCCTACCCCTACCATACTCTACCCTATCCTACTTACCATTGACCTCAACTTACTACAATTCTGCAACCCCAACCAACCACCACCGGAGTTGGCAACACAACCACCACAAACAACAACAAAACTCCACGATCCACACTACCAACATCGCCGCCTCGGTATCGATCTCCACCATCACCGGCAGCAGAACTATAATGGACAATAAATTTAACACAACCAGATCAAATCCAACATCATAACTCGTCAAACCACAACCACCAAAAATTCTACACCACCATCAACGACTACCACCGCCATCACCAGTTGGTAATGAGTTTAATTACCGAGATGTGAAAAACACACAAGATAACATACACCCCACAGATAAACACAGATATGCCTCTTTCACCACTTTAATTTCCAATTTCATATGATAAATTTGATAATTCCAATCTTCCTCTTCATCCCTTGTTGTGCGTTGGAGAGCACGGAATGGTCGCACGATGGTGGCGCGGGGGCATAGTGGATATCCAGTGGTCTAGAGTACAGTGGCTATCTTCGATGGTCTTGCTGCTAGCGCCGGCACAATGAAATCTTCTATACTACGATTACACTAGCTGCATGCTCAAATGTATATTAATGCATCGGTCTTATATTTGTCATCTTAATTTCATTATTTATAAATCATTTGCTTAATATTCATGAAATGTTGGCTCAGATTCTATTAGAAATGTACGTTCCATTCATAGTTGTATTTTTGTCAACTGTCAAGATGTTATACTTACCTACCTGACAAGATTGTGTTTTCTTTTTACAGACACATTGCTTACAACTATTTGGGATTCTTTCGATTGATAAGAGAAGCAATTAAAGAAGGAATACTTGAGCAAGTCCAGGAAAAGTTCAACATAATGTAGGTTTGCTCATTAATTGAAAGAAATAATAGATTTGGAACTGAGTATATAATTAGTTGGTTTTCTCATTGCACACCTTGCTGTAGTCATTTTGGCAGATTATCTCCTTCAGGTTTGAGTCATTGCTTTTGTGCAATTGATGAACTAAGGAATAGTATTCCTAGATTTATACTTTATAGTAAGTCATTTTGGCAGAATACCTCCCTCAGAAATAGATCTCTGATTATTTACTTGTAATTGTTGTCTCGTTCACCTTTTGTAAATTACGTTTTCTGCTGTTAAGTGTGCCTCAATTATGATGAAATTTACTTTCCATCAGTTTACTCTTCTATATTTGTAATCAACTAGGTAGTGCACTTGATAAGCTAATCTATAGAAGCAATGTACGATAATGTTGCCCTACTTTGTAAGGATTTCAAATTCCATTACATCTTGCAAAGATGGTCTTAAAAATATTATAAATCGTGACATCAAAAGTATGCCTTAATAAAAGGACAAAATATCAGTAATGCTATTAAGTGCATTAATTGTATATATGCATTACATGCATCTCGCGTGCATTCTCTAGTTTCTTATAATATTTACGACAATAAGCTATATGAAACTCACGATTTTTCTTCACTTTTTAATTGTACGTTCTTTTTTTTTTAAAAAAAAGGAAAATTCCATTTGAAAATTTTGTTACAAACTTGAAGGCTCCAAGTGGTACATAGCAATTTTCTGAATTTGGCTACTCAATTTCAACTATCAATTGTATGAATAAGCTCATTTGGCACATAGTATTATTTATTTATTTATTTTAATTTGGCTACTCAATTTCAACCATCCATTTAATTCATCCCACTCTTTTTGCCCACATTTCAATTGCACGTCCAAAAAATTAATTACTCCTTTCAAATTATTTACTCCACCAAATGGGGGCTAAGAGTTGAAAGTTTGATTTACTTTCCTCTTCAATTGTTCATTGAGAATTTTAAGTATGATCTTTATCGACTGAAAATTAATAATGTATTCTTCGAATCTAAATTTACAAGAATAAAGATATTTGAATATAGAGAGTGTCACTCGAGGTGCCACCCTCTTCACATGAATGTTTGTGAAAGCGACCTCAGAGTGAGGGACCCCACCCCCATGCAAGGAGGTGACACTCGAGGTGGCACCCTCTATGTTTATGTAGCATAGTCAAATTTATATTATGTCAATTCTATGTTACAAATTGATAGTACAGGGTTATTGTGAATTTTCATTAGATAATCTTTTTATTGAAGGACAATTTCAAGTCGTATAGTATTGCACAAAGTGTTCTAGGTGTAAAATATATTTTGACTGATACCCTGAAATGAAACTAGGTCTCTAAGAATACAACGGGATGGATAATGAGTGTTTGAAACATATATTTTTGAAAAATTACCCTTCTTTTGCTATCGAGATAATTATAATTGTGATTTATCATTAATTGATTACAGTTGCAAAACATCAATGTAACAGATAATACTTCATCAAGAATCGAGGGCGTGCTGCAGTGGTTGAGTGCTCGAGCTTCCCCACACACGGTCTCGGGTTGGATTCATACCCCTCCCCTATATTCTCCCCTCCCCTATTATACTCTTGTAATAAATTAATTAATTAATTAAAAAAAATGGATAGTACTTCATCCAAATTCAAATTTAAAATTTTGACAATGACAAAACAATTTAATTATATGGTTGTCACCCTCTAAAATATTGAATCGAGTAAAACTAGAACAAGAACTCTTAAAAACATCAACAAGAGGTATCAATTGCAGAATTCAAGCGCCTCTTCCAATTTCGTCCAGAAGTGCAAATTGCAGAATTCGAACACCTCTTCCAATATTTAAACATCAATCAATAGGAGGTGTATCAATTGTAGAATTTGAAACCCTCTTCCAATATTTAAACATCAATAGGAGTTGTATCAATTGCAAAATCCGAACACGTCTTCCAATTCCATCCACAGGTACCAATTTGACTAACCAGATGACAATCCAATGCTGCAATCGAATGAGAGTAGGTGTCCTGTTACCGACTGATTTTTGGCTTGATAATGATCTACAATACAATATGCTGACCATTTGGAGAACAACGAGAAAAAAATAGGATCATTGATATAGTTAGGTACAGAAAAACTAGGAGCACTAGATAAAAATTTGAGGTTTCACAACTCAATGACGACTGCTATGCGATAATTCTTGTGGGGTTTGGATCAGTCCATTGTGGAATGTGGATATGAATCCTTCTTATAGCACCCAGATATTGAAGCCAGTTTCACACATTTGACATGAGTTCAATTGCTGATGATGATGCTATAATGTAGAAGGTGATCACTGATCTCTGGTGCAAAGTGTTAATATTAGCATATATAAGTTTTGTATACAAAATACATTACTTTTTTTCATTAGTAGAAACACTGTGTTCATGTAAGAACTTCAATCTCTGAGACCACGTCAATGTTATTTGATGCTTCATTTGGCTCAAGGCAATCTAAGCAAGTACAAATATCTGGTGACTGCTTGCTGGTAATCTAGAGTTTCCATAGCTGAAAGATCTCAGGGCTTCAAACTCATATACTGAGCTAGGTCATTTGTGTTGGTGGAAATCTGATACCACCAAGGCACCAGCTGCTTAATAATTTGTATCGACAGGTATGCCTAGACCCCAAGCTTCTCAAAGTCAAGAATTTAATTTTCTAATCAGAGATCAAATTCCGGAGCTAATGCAGTAGTATCTTCTCTAGGACTTAATGGGTAATTTCTTTGCCTATGAGAGAAGCTATTTTTGGGATCTTCATGCTCCGTGGTTAGAACCTCTAAGAGAACCAAATGAATTGGAACTAACTAGATTGAAGAAAGACATACAAAGTCAAAATATAAAATTGATATCGCATCCATTTGGAATAGGTTCCAATTTCTGATCACACATCTTACAAAAGCAAGCAAAACAAACAAATTTGAGTAGTCACTCTGGTTGCTAAACACAATACAAATCACTCCAACAAAGTGTTTCAGCATATGCATAGTTGACATCATATCAAAGAAAAATGGTAACATGGTTAGGATTTAAGCGGTGGACCCACTTAGAAAAGCCCCTCAAAAACGTTCGACAATTTTCAAGTCCGTAAATTGAATGTCCCTTCCAGCAGCCATATCTGTTTACAAACCAACAGATGCATTGATAAAATGACAGTATTACAAATATGAGGTTGTGTATATAGCACATGTAAGTGTACATTGGGGAAAAAATTGGAGAAAATGAGCAGCATAAATACATTATAAACACTGGAAAATTGTAGTGTGTTTACCTGGTTCTTGATTACTTTTTGTCGACTCTGGATACTTTGAAGATATCATCTAAATAGAGAAGGAAAAAGGATTAAAGGGGAAAATGATTCAAATTCTACTCCCAGAAGCATTAAGAAATCCTAGTATGTTCATCATATGTAGATGGGGGATGACAGAAAAGCACACCCAAGAAAAATCAAACAGAAATGGTCCTGCTTGTCAACTACGTGGAATTAAATAGAAGCAAATGGAGTTATGCTTGCCCTTTTCCACTTTGCAGGTGAATTTTTAAAACACACTGTATATAAGTTAGAAATTCATTCATGCTTCAAATCCTATCATAAACAACCACTTTTAATTAACATACCTTTAACTCCTCCAAAATCTCCTCAACCGTTGGTCTGTCGGAAGCTTTTCTTGCTAGCAATTTCAAAATCAAGTTTTTATCCACATCCCAACCATCCGGACACACATTTTTATGTTTCAAACTTTCAAATACCGAATACCGAGCTCTTTTGTTCCGGAAGGGGTGCAACAACTCAGTCAAAATTAATCCAAGGCAGTATAAATCAGACTTTGCACAAACTTGAGTTTCGTTCTTTTCTTCTCCTGTGTAATATCCATCAAAACTGGCTATTTCCATGCCATACGGTTGTTCATCTTCAGGAGGCATGTAGAGTTTGTGCCCATCTCCGTCTGAATTTTTAGTGTACCCACTTTCATCTAACAATTTTGCTGTAAAAATAATATAAAATGATTTCTAGATACTAAAAAAGGACATAAGTTATATTGATTAAATAGAAACCCACCTCGACCAAAATCACCAATTTTAATGTTGTCGTTTATGTCCAGAAAGATATTCTCTGGACATAAGTCCCTGTGTATGTACTTGTTCTTGTGTATGTGGGATACCGCAAGAACAATTTGCTCAAACATTGCACATGCTTTCTTTCCATCAAAATAATTCCTCCAAACGCTCAAAAAAGAAGCAAGAGATCTGAAAGAATAAATTCATTCAAATTGTTAAATGAATCATATCGTAACTACCCACAAACTATTGAATGAAACAAATCATAAGCAAAAAATGCGAATATGTAGGATCTATACACCTTGAATAACTTGATTCAATTCAACACTCAACCAAGAATGCCAAGAACATCAACCAATCCGAATTCCAATTGATATGCAGGCCTACCATCTCCGATTGGGAAACTAAAACCACACCTTTTCCCTCTTGACAAGCACTCACTCTTGATGTGAGAAGCCCCAAATGTTATCCTCAAAATCAAGACTAATTGAATCAAGATTATTGAAGATGAACAATGGTAAAAATTAAGTTTTTGTTTCGGAATAGAGAGAGAGAGAGAGAGAGAGTGAGTAGTAGCCGTGAGTCCCTATTTTTCAATAATAGTATGTTGTATCTTTTACCAAAAACAACCTCTATTAGTAAAAAAAAATCAAGTCCAAAAATAACTTGTAAAAATCATTTAACAAATTTACGTAACTAAAAAAAATTGTTTTCCAATCGATTTTATGGACATAAGCCCTTTATTTATTTTTGTCCTTATTACATTAAGTAATTTCAAAATGTCACACAAGTTTATATTAAACATGATAGCATTTCTAAGGACTTGTTTAGTTTTAAGCCAATAATCCAACAGAATACATACCTCGTACATAGCTCCGTTTGCAGGTAAATGCATGGGTCTTTTCGTGCCATCATTGCGCAAATCCCCGAAGTGGATGATTCAATCCATGACTGAAGAAATCAAAATGATTAAAAATAACATATCAAGCAACTTATATATTATGCATAAGTTCTAGTACAAACCGTGTAATAACGTATTATATTTGGATGGTCCATATGGGATAATGCGACTACCTCCGTGAAATTGTGAGGTAAAGTTGAAAATTATAAGTACATCTTGAAAAAGATTTGTAAATTGTAAGGTAAAGTTGGTGATGTAGAATGAAAAAAGATTTCTAACATAACAATAGAAACTAGAAAGTTTACCTTCTAATCTTCTCATACGGCAAGAGAGAGAGGGATTTTCTTCATAGCGTATACTTTGCCATCTAACTTATTTCTGCATTTGACGACATAACCAAAGCCGCCAGATCCTACGTAAAATAGAGTGCAGAGTTAGAAAACTAATAAGTACGTCTAGGCCTTAAATTTTGACAATTGTAAGTATTTTAGAGTTAAATATTGCCTAATTATGTATTTAATTTGATTGTTTTAGGAAAAACTCAATTTTGGATGCATTAGGATGTTAAACGAGGAAAAGGGACCAAAATCGTACAAAAAAGGGAAAAGTGGGGACTAAAGTGCAAATATTCAAAAGTTGAAGGACTTAAGCTGCAAATAAAAAATGCCTAATTGAAATGAAAGTGAAATTATAAAGATTCAATTGTAGAAGACAAAAACTTGGAGGACTGGGCGTGCAATTAAACTATGACCAACTTGCATATCAAGAACATTAAAGGCATATCTTTCAAGCAAGTGATCACGCACTGGTGAACTAGGCGATCACGGGATGTCCATATAATGCAACAGAACACAAAACGTTAAAACCAAGCAATCGCCGGCTAGGAAACCAAGCGATCGTTTGGTTGAAATCTAGCGCCTCTTTTTTTCCTTTATTTTTCCTAATTTTGTGTAACCTAGTATATTTAGAATATAATATTAACCTAAGTATATATAAGAGGGGCACGAAATTCATTATGATTCTACTTCCATAATTCATTCAACATCAAAAGGAGGCACAATTTCAGAGAGATTGGCACAAGAATTCAAGCGAAACATACATCAACTGAAGATTAAAACATTCCGGATTGAAGAATCAAGAAGATGAATTGCAATTTCTACATTCATTACATTGTTCCAATATTCGAGGGATGTTTTTTCATAGATTCAAGTGTGATTTAGTTAGAAATATGTCGGGCTAATTTCTTTTATGTATTGGATGAAGATGATACTCGTTATTTATTTATTTCAATTCAAGAACTAGTTGTTTAGGGATTTCTTGTATTTTCTTGATTAATCTTGCATGCTTAATTTTATTGTTTGATTGATTGATCATCAATTAAATATATTATTACTTATTGTAGTTTTGGATAAGTCACAATAGGTTAGAACGTTGCATGATTAACACATGAACACTGGATGTTAGGAAGAACACTATGACATGTGCAATCTAATGGATAATTGTATGATTTAATGCGTTTTAAAGATTTTGGACTGGAAACTATTATGGACATATACTTTGTTTATATATATATAATTGACAGTAAACTCATAATTAAGATTAGAACTTGTTCTTCGTGAGAACGATAACTCTAAATTCATTAAACCTATTAGTTGTATAGCGATCCCATGCGCTTGTAGGATTTATCCGGACAAAAAAAAAATACAAGAATGTAAAATAAAACGTTGTATACAGAGAGCACATGAAGTGTGAACTATTACCTAGCTCACCCATTTCTTCGTAGTCTGACATATACCTCGAGATGTCTCCGTTGGGTAGCACATGTGGAGACCATATGACCTTCTTATCATATCGTATAGCAGATGATGAAGACAATGATGTCTACACACAAATTAACAAATGCTATGAGGCCAGATTAGCAACTCATCAGTATCACTGATGAAGGAAATTACTTAAAAATTGAAACTCAAACCTTGTTTACTTTTGGAATTTCCATGTCATGCACTGAGTCTTTGCTGCTTCCTTCCAAATTCTATAACGTAATAAATAAGTTGAAAATTATGATAATTGAGTAAATAAATATGAGGGTAAAACTGTCCAAAAATGAATCTCCCTGGTCTAAAAATGTTTTTTCTTTGTGAAAACTTATATATAATGTAGTAATGTAGTATGGATAGACATAGTACTTTTTTTTTTTTCTTACACCTACAATTCCATCTGGCTAAATCAGAAAACAGAGGAACAAAAATGAAAGAATGACTTAAAAAAACATATAAACACTCATGGAACATATACCACTGCATTTACATTCATAAAGGAATATGGAGAGGAGACTACATATTTTTTATTTCATTTTTCTCGATGAAAATTGGGGCTATTGGGAAATGGGTAAGACTTGGAAAGGTTGGGCAGGGTTGCTGGGCATTCAAAATTTAAACAAATAAGATTTATAATATAGGTCACAAGAGGGAGTATTGTCTTGTAGATAATCTATAATCAACGCCATATCACAATCAAAACAATCGTATAATGTTAATGTATCTGCTGCTTCACATTATAATTTACTCCAATTGTAATAGAATCAATCCAGTCTGAACACAACTATATCATATGGATAACGATAAATAGAGCCTCCTAATTAAGCTCTTCATCTCAGTTAACAAATCATCTGTCTTACTGATTTCTGAATACCGAAGGGGCACACCTTCGGTTGATCTTATGGTAGAATCTTAAAGTGAAGAAGCCAAGAAATGATCAAAGCCAGATCCATCGACGTTTGAAAATTATGAGAATGAGTTACAATCGAACATCAAAATAATTACCTTGTCTACGTTCGAAATTTCCATTCAATAGTCTTTTCTGCTTTCCTCCCAAATCTGTATTACAATACGTGGAAAAAAAAAATTAGTTGAAAATTCATCGTTGCACGTGGAAATTAGGGGAAATTGTGACCTTCATTAACCTGTCCAAATTCGAAATTCTGCAGAATCGCTTCTTCTCCCTACTGTATATATTGTAAAAAGCAAAAACGAATTTCAGGTGCGCGTGTGAATGTGAATACTGTGAAGTCTTTCGACTCTTTCTCGCCTAAACCCTACTCTATACTGTAAAAGGCAAAATGAAATTTCAGAATCGGGGCAAGTGTGAGTGTAATGAGTATATACTGTGGCGGGAAGGAGCGTCTTTGTTCAGAGAAATATTGTTGGCCTCCAACTGAATTAACCACGTGGAGCAAATTTGTTACTTGGACAGTTGGACCACAAAGTTGACACCCCAAGTCAAATGACGATACTATCCTTATGTTCATCAAAATTTACCCGCTACCCTTATGACGATATTACCCTTATCTTCCTCAAAATTTACCATCAATTTTCTTTGGGTAGGAGATTTTTTTTTTTTTTTTGAAAGCTAAAAAGTTTCAATTGCATTCAATATCAGTAGTGATACATGCGGCTATAGATTCTGAGGGATCATCTTCCCATGTACAAACATGAAAATTCAAAATTGCTTCCCTAGCAAGTACATGTGCAGCATTATTGACTTCTCGATGAACAAAAGAAAACGTAGTTTCAGGAAAGTGGAGAGAAGCATTCTAATCTGGTAAAGAATGGGTCCCTCAGGGATGTGAAAGCTTGGTTTTATAGCAGCTTCTATTGCATTTTTACAGTCGGTTTCCACAACGGAGATATGCAGATTATGCTCAAGAGCCAATTTTAAACCTTCCAAAATAGCCATGCATTCTCCAATGAACGGGTCCACATTACCTTGTATGGATTTAGAAAGCGCCTTCACCATTTTACCCGAGTTGTTCCTGCAAATAACTCCAATTCCCCACCAGTCCTGACCTTCTTTAATTGCTGCGTCGACATTAAGTTTACACCAGTCGCCTTCAGGTGATTTCCATTTCTCCAACTGTCTCTTTGTAGACTGGCAGTAAACGTCTCTGGCTTCCACACAAAAGCGCACTCGTTTGTATTCGTTCAAGTACAAAGTAGCATCATGAAGGATGAGATTCTAAGGTTTACCGTGACCTTGAAAGACCATTTTGTTTCTGTCGTGCCAACAACACCAAAGAGTAACAAGAAATTCTTCCAAATCTGCAACAGATTCCGATCTTCACATACTGAGAATAAGTTCCTCAAGACAGGTCCCCGAGAAATTCTCAATAAGATCCTGAAATCGGCTCTCCGTCCATACTGGCAAAATTGATTTACAAATAATGAGGGCGTGGAGTGGTGTCTCAAAACTCTTCTGACATCTGATACAATTGGACATGACTGGTATGTGTTTATGGTGCAGCATCTGATTTTAGAATTGCTATCCCAATGAAACCCTCTCCTGCATCTGAATCTTGTGCATTCATGTATGTAGTTTTTTTTTTGGGAAATTTTGAATTTTTAAAAGAATGTGAAAAAAGTAACGGATCCCATAAAAATATGTGATTGAAAATAAATTTGATGAAAAAGTTGAAAAAATGATTAGGTAGTTCCGGTGGTTGAACTTCTTCTTTTTTTTAAAAAATAGAATAAAAGATTGTCTGTTAAGATTTTTCTAGGAAATTCAGGGATTTGAAATTTCATTAATGATTAGATAGTTCCGATGGTTGACTTTGTTTTAATAGAATAAAAGATTGATTGTTTAGATTTTTTTTTTCAATTATTGGATTTAAAATGGTATCCGTGCTCGAATCAATAATTTAATGATCAAATCAATTTTTCGGTATCCTTATATAATTAATAAGAAACTAAATTTAAATCAATGTTTCAGTATTCAATTGAACTGTTAAGTATTGATATATCAATTCATTGTACTCCTTGAAACAACGAGTTATGATCCTTGTTCGCCGTGTTTCACTCTATACGATGCAATAATTTTTTATTTTTTTTGAGGAACCATTCGATGCAATATTTTGAAAAAGTGATTTTTGAAGGGCCAATTACACAAAATACCATTTATGTTTGAGAAAAATTTCAAATCTATCACTCATGTTTCAATTACTTGCTCAAATTACCACTAGATGCAAAAACAATCATTTTTAAAGATAAGGACTCAAAGTATAATTTTGATTCCAAAAGAAAATTGCATTGGAGACCCTGTCACCACAACCTGTCCAGACTCCGGCCACATTAAAGATGATGCATGTTGATTTCATAATAAAAAAAATTAATACCTATCAAAAACTTAAGAGACGATGCATGTTGATTTCATAATGAAAAATGATACTTTCACCTCAAAAATGTACCTCACATTTGACATCCCTCTCACATGAAGTGTGGGGCCCACATGAGACCCACGACGTGGGGCCCACGCACCATGTAAGAGGGATGTCAAATGTGAAGTCATTTTTGAAGTGATTGTATCATTTCCCTTTCATAATAAGCGATTGAAACGGTAAAGAGAATATTACTTTAAAGATGATGCATGTTGATTTCATAATAAAATATTTAATACCTATCAAAAACTTAAAGTCATGTTCTCTTTACTGTAATGAGGTCATTTTCTATTTTTATTTTCGAAAATACTAAAAACGCGTTCTCTTTACCATTTTTGAAAACGCATTTTGGAAAAAAAAATTGTACACAAAACGCCCAAAATCTCATTTTTGACGTTTTAAGTGTATCTCAACAAAAAAATGTTCAAAATGCAGAAAATGCATTTTGGGATTTTTTTATTATTGTTATTTTTTTAAGAATTATCCTAACATTGAACTAAACTTAAAATAAAGTTTTTTTTTTTTTTTAAATTATCCTAGTTTGGAACAAGCTTAAAATAAAGTTATTTTTTCTTTTTTTTTGGGGGGGGTGGGGGGGTGGAACGGAAGCTTTGGTGAGAGGGGAACTAATGCTAATGGTCTCAGATATGACTCAGAGTATTGCCTCTCTTAGTTTAGCCGAGCTCTACTATTAACTAATGAGACTTACATATCATAACTTAAAATTAAGCCTAAATAATTTTTTTTTTAATAATTATTTTAACTTGGAACCTAAGCCTAAAACTTGTTGTTATATTTCAAAAAATGCATTAATAAATGAACTGTGGTGGTTTTGAAAGACCTTGCATTTTCTGAATTTAATAGAACCAGAGCTTCCTCAAATTCCAAACCTGACCAAGTTGTGCTAATATAAACTCTTAGTGCTCACATTCGTGTGTTGCAGGTAACCATGTTTTCAGTGTATTGTGAAAGGAAATTTGAGTTTGAGTTAGTAGTATTCTGCAAACAAATTAATTAAAAATATTTTAAATAGTATTCTGCAAAATTTCAAACAGAACGTGTTTTCCAGCTTTTCATTTTCAAAAATAGTTTTCAAAAATGACAAGCTAAACGCGTTTTCAACAAATTTGAAAACAAAAATAAAAATATAAAATATTTTCGAAAGTGAAAATATAAAATAAAATACAAACAGAACGCCACCAAGACTTTGCCTAACAGTTTCCAGTTTTTGACATTTCTCGATGAAATATCAGTAAAGATTTTGTCAATACTTATAATCATATATTATACATATTAGTATCACACCCGTGCGTTGCACAGGAGAACAATATGAAATAATTTTATTGTAAATATAAATAGAAAAAAAATTGACACATATAATTTGCTTTGATTATTAATGAAAAAATGTCGCTCGAAGTAAAAATGAATTAGAATTCTCACAAAATTTGGAAAACCTCTTTAAGTCTAAATAAAATATATCTGATGAGTCTTTTTATCTATGCCCTTATTTGATATTTTTTAAAAAGAGTTTATTTGAATGAATAGTGAGTGTTAGGAGAATCGAGAATATATGGTTAAAAATTAGTTAATCTTTTTTGAGTTTATGTGTAATATTATTTTATTGATAAATATGTGGTTGAAAAGAAGAAAGAAAAATTGTGTTAAAAAATTAAAGGGGGCCAAAAGAGGCTATAGTGATTGTACCACAAATATATCAACTCGATTTCTGGATTTAACGTTCAATAAAAAAATATTTTTTAAAAAACTTTTGAACTACAAAATTAGGCTCATACAATATATGTGGAAGACTTAACTTACATATTCTTCTTATAGTATTCTTCATTATATTCTTGTCAAAAAGAGATGTAGAACAAAGTTTTTGGTATATTTTGATTTTAGGTAACTATATTATCACCACAAAATTTACTTCCTATATCACATTATATCTACACTACAATTAAAACATATTTTCAATAAATACACCACCCCAATTTACAATTATAGTCATAACCTAATAATAAAAAAGTGGTGTACATATTATTCCCATCCCAATATCACAGCACATTTTCTCATCTTTTCCCTCCCACTATTCGTGGCCAACTTCCCCACCCCCTAAATAAAGGATTCTGTCCTTGAATTTATGGAAGAAAATGAGGAAACTGATAGAGGGATCCTACTTGTACTTGTAGGTTGACAAAATACATACATGGCACAATCATATCACTTGACCCATCACATTAACTCCTAAATCAACAAACACAATCTTGTCACCTCGTTTTTTGTCACCCTTCTTGTCAACCTCTAAGTACAAGTAGTATTAATCTAATATATTTGATACATGCAAGATATTGACAAACAGGTTTTCTTATTCAGGTCTAAATTCAAGTAAACAGATGCAATTTTCAAATCAGATGAAGCAAAAGAGTGAGGGGACTGTTTCATCCATTGATGCAGTCGAGGAAATTTGAATGATTTTGTTGTACTTGGTGATTTTGGGTTTGGTTGGACCTACCCTTTTAGTTGGATTGGATTCGGAACGTTGGAGATTTCTGTAGCAATTCATCTTAGTACCCACTGCTCCAAACACAATGTGTGAGAAGTCTAAGGTTGCAAGATTCCGCAAGATAAAATCGGGATGAAGAATCTGAGTGGAGAGAATTTGAGTAATTCTGTGCAGGATGATCAGCAGAGAAAATGTCGTATTGACACCAGTGATAAGGCTAGAGAAAATCGAGAAAGAAAATTCTCATTCGAACGTGGAATCTGACTAGAGGCTCCGACTTTTCCTTCATGCAGGGAAGTTACTCCGTTATGAGCAATGCCAATGGGATGCAAAATGGAAGTTCAATTGATAATTATGGAGAAAACGGTGATGTTTCACCGTTGATGGTTATAGAGGAAATATGGAACAAATTAATGACTGGTGTGTCTACAACAAAAAATAATTTTATGTCAAAAACATGTATTTAAATGTAAGGTTAATTAAGTATTTTTACTCAGGGTCATTCAAGTAAAGAAAAAAAAATAATTCAAATTGTGGTGTGAAAAGTAAAAGGTAAAATATATTACCATCACAAATTATACAAAATACACCACATTATATTTACACCACTAATAAAATATATTTTTTCTAATTACACCACACTACAAATAGAAATGTACCCTTTATTTAATTTTAAAGTAATAGAATTTGTACACCACAATTAGAGTGTTGTCTGCTGGCAATTAATGGATTATAAATAATTATTTATATAGGAAATTCATATGATCGTTTAACGGAATTCGATTTTAGCCCATAAACACCATTATATTGGAGATTTTGTCCTCTTCACTGGCGGTTGTAATTTCTTCTTGTTTTTTCAATTTTATAATGCAAAAAACTTCGGCATGGCAGCCTCCACCGAGATCTCTTTTCAGCTTAGCAATTGTTATCTGGAATTGAACTCCCACAGTCCATAAATTTGTGATGCAAATCCTTTAAATTATTCTCTTCGTTGGTATCAAAAAGAGCAATTCAATAAATGTTTTTTCTGTATATTGTTTTATGTATGTGAATGTCTATAGTTATTTTATTTAAGTACGAATAATTCTACAAGTTATTGGAAACTTTGAAAACAATTGAGATATTGTGCGCATAATGTTCTTATTCATTTAATTAAGAAATTATATTTAATTATTGTACCAACATTCATTCAAATTAACTTGGTATTGAAAATCGAAAAATAAATAAATAAAATAAGAAGATGAACACGATTATTTAGAAGCATAAATATAGAAAAGATAAGAGAAGAAGATCATTTTAAAGATTGTGGTGTACGTAAAAGAATAGTAAGAAAAAACTAAAAAGATATTTATATAATTTTATTTATGTTTATTTTTGTAAACAAAATAAATATATAAAATTGTGGTGTAAAAAATAAGTTTTGTGGTGTCAATATAGCCACCCAAAGTAAAATATGTGGTGGTAATATATTTACCCTTTGATTTTTTAAGCATTAATTATTAATTTCAAATATTTTTCTAAAAAATAATCATTAATTTTAACAAATATTGTTACACTAATTTGTTTTTGTTTCTTCATATTGTCAATTTCTTTATTCATATTATTACAGTATATTTTAATATTGTAATAAAAATTGTTGACCGATCAATTGTTCAATAACAATTCTAAAAGTACAAAACTAATTGTTAAAATCTGTAATATATATTTTGCATATTATAGTTATTTAATTTTATACTAAAAAATAGACATTGAACATAATCAATAAATAAATAGAAATAATGTCAAAATGTTGAATGAATTGATCAAATTCTTAAATTGTAAAAATTAACACGACTTCTTTGAATTTACTTCTAAAATTCGTATAATTATTATTTGTTTTAATTTGATAACAAAAAGAACGAAATGAATCATTTATGACTGAGTTGAATTTAATTAAAAAATTATTTATTTATAGTATTATAGGACTTAAATGATATAATTTATAATGAATAAGATAATGAGGAAACGTAAAAATTATAAAATAAAACTTTTTACATTTGATCTTTGAAACAATATGTTTATAATTTGCTCTCACATATTAGCTTGTATTAAATTTTCATTGAGATCTTCAATTTGACATCCATATTACATATATTTCGACTTCAAAATAATACAATAATTATAAAAAAAAAATAGTTTATATTAAATATAATATATTGATGTCATTAATAACACAACATGAATGCATATGTTAATGTCATTAATGACACATGTACCATAATATTTGTTAAAATATTTAACACACTATTTTTTATGGCAAAAATTTTCAAATTTAAAAAGTTATTTTGACGGAAAACTATGTGTTAATTTTGGTTACAACTATTCTACTTTAATATATAGCAAGCATAGATTATAAAAATAATTAATATTATGAAAAAAATAGTTTATATATTAAAAATAATATATTGATGTCATTAATAGCACAACACAACATAGATGCCTATGCTAATGTCATTACCGACACATGTATTATGAAAATATTGAATAAGCTATTTTTTTTATGGCAAAAATTCCAAATTTAGAAAGTTATTTTGGCAGAAAATTATGTACGAATTTTGATTACGGCTATTCTACTTTAATATATAAGTAGAGATATAATTTGCAGAACACAATTCATGCTGGTAAACATAGATTAATAGACAGCAGTAATATTCAGGGTGCATGCGTAAAAAATCCATTGCAAAGGCCACAGGTGGCTCCAAACTAAGCTCGTATTACAACATATAAAGAATAGAGAATAGAAATATCTTTATAAAATTAAAATAATATAAAAAAAGGGTATCCTAGATAGAAATCAACCAAACTTAAGGATATTATTTAAAAAAGATACAATCTTGACAAGCAAACCCGAATAAATAGTATAAAATGTCTATGATTACAAGCGCAAAACAAAATGAAGCTGTAAGAGACATAAGTGCAATTATTAAAAGATTTAGAGGACACCTGCAAAATCAAATAGACAAGGTCTGAATGTTGCCTGCTTTGTCAAATGGGGAAAGTAAACGAACATAAGGAAAGGCAGGACAGTAACATCCAGGATATATCTGGTCTTTCTCCATTCTTATTAGTTCTTCCACCATTTTATTATTCAAATTATAGCCCAGGATCACAATAGGAGTGCCCAAAAAGACAACGTTAGAACTTGGGTGGAAAGCAATAGGTCCAACCCATTTAGCATTAGAAGGGACATCTTCTCTAAACACTTCCCGATCACTAGTCAAATCATAAATATTAATGCTGTGCCTCACAATCCATCTTCCAACATTATTATGTGAACCTTCCTTCTCAAGTGACCATATGAAAATCTTGTTGCAGTATTCATTGGCATAACACAGTTGCCCCATTAGTACCCCAATGCATCCCATATAACCTTTGCAGAGTTCGGATGTCAATGGAAGCTTGGTCACACACACACTTATTTCCTCCTCAAGAAGATTAAACTGTATGAGGTTCCAAGAACGAGCTAACCGAAATAATGCCCCATTAAAATATGTTGAATATCGGAACCATGACTCTTCAAATATAAGAGGATCCAGATCATCCACTGAATGTCTAGACCAACTTTTATTGACCGAAGAGTATATGTCCAAAAATAGTCTCTCCCTTTGAGCCCTATCAAATCGATGTTGCCTATCAAATCGAACGACACTATAGTAGGGCGATTTAGATGGATCAAACACGAGTGCTGCATAAAAGGATTCTGGATGACGCCCACTCATTCGCGCAGATTGTGGTCGAGGAATAAACAAGCACTGTTTGGTGATTGGGTTACAAACATAATACTGAGAAGAATCAGTATCAAAAAATAAAAGCAAGCCATTACAACAGTCGAGTAATTCATCTGGATCGGGCGTAAAGGGTAAACCATAAGAGCCAATGCATTCCTCCCACCCAACGACTTGTCCTCTGCCATTGTCTTCTTCTTCCAAAGATGCATAGAGACCTAATATTCCTTCTCGACTAAATTTTTCCGGTATCCAGTCACCCAAAAAATGGAATAACACAGGGTGTCGTGGTGATCTGACGAAGAAGGGAAAATCTCCAGGATAATCCTCATCAACACGAAAATATAGGCCAACAACAGGCCTCGCCCGTGCAGTAGTAGGGAACATTGATATCCTCGGAATACAAACTTCAGAAATCAAAAAGCACCATTCTTTTGAAAGACACTTAAATCTGTGCAGGGGCTTATCGGGTAATCTACACATTATTTCCATCAAAACATCATCGGGTAAAATATAGTTATTTTTCTCTCTCTGCCTATTGCAGCTAAGGATCATTGCTTTCAGTGAACTGTCTAATTCCATAATTTATTGAATTAAGAATCCAAGAACTGTGATAATACCTTAAATATACACCAATTGGAAGTCTGTATCACAGAACCACGCACATATATATGCGCTGGTATAAACAACTTTCCCGGGGTAGGATCCGATCGTAGGGTATGCTTCAAATCCAATGGCAAGTAAATATGAAAAAGTGGTGTTGGGCTGCAAAACAATATATAAATAATGATTAACAAGAGTATAATTACATGTAATTATGATGCTCCTTTTTGACAATTAGGAATTATTGTTTTTCAGCTTTGATATAAATGGGCAAAAAAAGAAAAGGAAATTTTCAACTTGCAAACAGATTTCCCCCCTTCAACTTGTATGCATGCAGGAACCAATTCACAATGGGGAAAAAAATGTGATTCATTACATCTGGTTTTCTATTACACGTCTTAAATGAAAATTTATTGAATAAAAATCATGAGCAAGAAAATATGTTGGGTCAAAAATAACAATTGCAAACATCTATTTTACTCGGAAAAGATGGAGTTCTACTTTCACGACTTTGCTTAAGGTAGACGTATTTTTAGGACAGAAATTAATGGCACGTAATACATCCACCTTCTCCATTTCAATTAAATTTAATGATTTTGCCGGACCTAGTTATAGTAGTCAATATAATTTCATGCACAGTAAACAATTAAACTCTACCTTAAGCATGTAGAGTTCAAGAAAGCACCTAGACTGGAGGTCCTTGCTTCTGCTTATTGGCAATCCTGTTTCAAAACGGAACCGCAAAAAGTCATTCACAAAAAAATATGGCACAACTCCAAGGCTAAGTTGAAAAGATGCATCAAAACAGTTATTATGCGTATCCTTGAATCATAAAACAAATTGTACGAGTATGAATTATCAATTGCAAAAACCAGCATATAGAGATTGAATAGGATTCATGCCTATGTATATAAATAATAGGATTCATGCCTATGTATATAAATAACTGTGATCATGCTTGCACCCCCTACCTAATTCAGGAACCCAATATACCCGCTATAAGCTATATAGGATAGACAACAAAAAAGTAAAAACCTATTACCACTTTAAATGTGATTTCAATAAAAAATACGATCATACCATATGATTGACTCGTCTTTCAACCATCGAGGGTTTGAAGGTATAAACAAAAAACAAGATAGATTTTCAAGTCAACAATTATTCTACATAAGGCCTAGCTTGTCGCTGTTGTAATCTTTCAGACAAAAACCATATTGTGAGTTCATGCAAAAAAGCACAATGGATTCTTTCTGTAGGCGGCTTGCTTATTTTTCCAACCATCCTTGGTTTGCATGAAGGGCTCTCATTACAACTAAATCATATTTTACATATGCATATTTCTAGTGGAAAGAGAAGTTAACAGCATTGTAAACAATGAGATAGCCAAAGTAATCTTATACAAAACTTCAGTGAAAGACCATCTGAGAACTCTAGTCCTAGATTTTTCTTGGCAATTCTTTATGTATAATCCCCCAATACAAGTACAATATCATTATTATGTAGATCTGATTGAGGTCCAATATTTTGTTATAGAAATTTCCTCAAGAGGCAGTACATGAAGATAAAGATTGTTTCTACATATATCTCACCTGCTGTTCTATTAGCACAACATAATGCACACAATTCAAGAACTTTAGTAATCTACCATTGTTTTTTTATAGTTGACTATGGATCTGAATCTTTTATTCCTTTGAACTACAGGGATTTTCAACAAGGGCCAATACAGAAAAATAAAGACAATTTTTACTTATTTATCACCCATTCTATCAGCACAATGATCGCAATTCTCAATAAAAAATTGATGGAAAAAGAAATCTATTTTCTCAAAATGGAAAATATATTAACAAAAATACAAAGCACAGTGTCATTGTTCTACAAATTCGGCTATTTCTCCATTTTAACAATTTTTCATCAAGAAGCAGTACATGAAAGTAAAGACAATTCTACATATTTCTCTGTCTATAGAACAATCATTAACTACCAACCAAGTTATCAAAGTGTTCTAGTTTTTTAATGCAAACCCGGAATAATTCGGCCCCCAAAGCTTTAGAAAATGCAATAAATTGCCTATAAATATATGATTATTTATAATCATCTAAAGTTTATGGATTTGTTATAATCATAGTTTCAAGGTGAAGAGGATGAACCTGGTGAGATTGTGGGAATTAATTTCCAAATCTCCAAATTCTTTCCAAAGCTATGAAATCGAGAAATTCGAACCCAAGAAATCTATAAAATAAACTCTTGATCTTACACGAGAATCTTTCGAAATTCCTCAAATTTCGCTAGCCTTTTGTTCTTCTTCTGCTAACAATTACAGAACAATTATGAAGAAGGCATTGCGAGCTTAGAAGATTTACTTTATATGGTGAATCAATTTTGATGTGGAGATTTGTGCAAAAAAGTTGGAGAAATTTGGTGTTATTTGGAGAATTATTATTGGTGAATTTTGAAGATTTTGATGATGAAAGTGATTTATGGAAGACAAGCGAATAGAGAAAACATCCCTACAGTCAGTGATAAATAAAAAGCACATAAGACAACAAAAATCCCCTAATATCCCACTTCTCATATCAAACTCTTCAAACCACCCTAGTATAATTAACTCAAAAATTGTATTAAAAAAAATCAAATTTTTGCACACAATCTGATTCCACAGGTAAATTATTAACACAACCAAGAAGAGACTAAATCTAAAATAAATTAATTAATGAATACAAATTAAATGCCTATGAAGATATATTTTTTTGTTGCTTGTTTTAGCTCGAATAAAGTAAAAACCCTTAGATTAGAGGGACTGTCGAACAAAATTGGAAATTGGCTTCTTCCTCTGGACTCAGCGCTAGTGTTTGACACAAACTAGGAAAATTAAAATCAGATCCCGATTGACTCGTTTATCGATCAGTAGATGAGGATTGGGCATGATTTGATTCCTTGGTCTTTGGTTCGTCCTTCTGTCTCTCCATTATGGAATTGGAAACACCTCATGACCCTATTACTATTCATTCCATGTGTGAAAGTAACACTATATAATCTTGTATGTGAAAATAGGCAACAATCTATAGGGGATTTACGAATTATTCACTTAAATTGTCTTGAACTTCGGGAATAGAAACATTATTAGTAAATTTAAAAGCAACACAGGTTGATTTTCAAAATAGCCACTTTAATTGTTTGCTCAACATATACTAGCAAAACCACCTATGTACAACAAGAAAATAATCAAACCAACAATGTCCATGTTCATAGATAATACCATGAGTAATATATCTGGAGAATAGAATTATGCAGCTTCAACTAAAGATTCTAAATCAGCCTAAAGCATAAACCATTCATTTAATTCGCTTAATATCTTCTTAACCTAAAACGTAAAGCTTCGCAATAACAAGAGACTAAAGCCTTGTTCCCCAATTATTTGAGTCAGCCAAAGAAACCTTTTTGTACTACTTTGTATGTGCATCTATTCGAAATGGAAATATCCTAAAGCATAAACAGTAAACAAAATAAAATCTTAAACAATCCAATTTCAGTATAGTTTCATTATCATTGAATTCTAACAAAATAACTCGTCGAGACACAGATACATGCTTCAAATTATAACAGAGAATGGGAAATTATATCTCTGGAAAACGGAAAACATATCAGAATAAAATCAACAATTACTCAGATAAACTCTCTCTCTCTCTCTCTCTCTCTCTCTCTCTCTCTCTCTCTCTTGTAATAAAGAAAAAACAGAAAAATCCAAGAAAAGAGATGCTACATGAATCCACATCACCTACCAGTGATTCAGTCATATTTTTCCTTTATGACCTTTAAATATAACTATTATAACACAAATTTAAGTCAAAGACTCAAGATATACACAAATAATTCTCAAATCATATTCGTCAAAAAAAAAAAGAAAAAAGAAAAAAATCATCTTTGATCAAGAATTTATTTTTCCAGTTCTTTGCTAATCCCCTTCAGCTATCTTTATTTTATTTCCAAAAGGAAGAAGGATCAAACATAAATTACATAATAATAACAGTATAAAACAAATCAAAGTCCAAAGGAGGCTTGTAAATAACACATAAGAACTAAGAAGAACCCAAGAAACCCACCCAATCCCTCAATAAAGAATCAAACCACATACTAGAAAATCAATGATAATGGAAATATCTATAATTTTAATCCAAAGTTTTTACCTTTAGACCGGATGACGTCATGGGCACGGCCGCACGGCGAGGCGACACGGCGTTAGAACTTAGAAGCTTGGATTGGAAAGGCTGGAGCGTTCTGCATTAGAATGAAGATAGGAAGAGCCGAAGGTTTCTGTTCTGGGGACTGGGTTTGGACTGGAAATACTTGGGCTCAGTTGCATATATATCAATAATTAAGAAAAAAAGGGAAATCGCACAAATTACCCTAAAAAACAAAGGTGTTTGAAAAATTCCCTTAATTAAACTTTACTTTTAATCAAAAAGACCTCTTCCTCCACATTCTATTTCCTATAGAGGTGTCAAGACGGACAGGCCGATCAGAGCCGTGAAAATCGTCCCGAATTGACTCGGAACCGCGAGCAGACTTGTGATCCGTGCAGGCGATTCACGGGTCAAGAAGTTGTGAACCGCGAGTTTTGCGGGTTAAACCTTCGCGGGTCGCGGTTAACCTGCTGACCCGTAAAAAAAAAAAAAAAACTGTTTTTATTAAATATGATAATATTGAAAATCTCTCTTTTTCTACAAACTCTAATACAACTTTTAAAGCAAAATCTTATTTTTTTCTTCACAGTAGCTAAAAAACGTAATGTTCTTTGATAATAGTAATTAGAAATACATTTAGCATTTAATTGTTATTTGTTTATGTTTTATTTAAATTTGGAAATTTAGAAATAATTCATATAACATAAAATATAATTTTAAATTCTATGTAAATATTTTAGGGTATAAATATGAATTTATCATTTTAATAATTTTGTATTTAGAAACTTGACAAAAAAATTTGCTATAAATATGAAATAATCTATATTTTTATTCATACAGGTCAAATCAAAATAAAACGCGACCCGCATGAGCTCGACCCGGATGGGCCAACGGGCGGGTCTGGGTTGTAGTTCAAAATTGGTGGGCTGACCCGTAACCGGCCCGTAATCCGCAGCGGGCGGACTTTTTTTCAAGCGGACCGTTATCGAGTTTTTATGTTTGCGGGCCGACCCGGTCCGAACCACCCGGATTGACACCTCTACTTTCCAAAAAAGCCTCCCCTTTTGGATTTCCTTATGTTCTCCAGTCGCTTCTTAGCATAATCTATAATAGCAATATGTAATTATCTTATTTTTTTTGCTTCGTAGAGCTGATATTTTAACTTCTACTTCTACATCCCCAACCTACATTTGGTTTCTCTACTAATCACTTTTCCCTGTACAAAAACCTAGTCACAAAATCATGGAGAGATTTCTGATGGACTTTTCATGGAAAAAGGTTTCAAGGCACAAGATGAGTTTCGACTTCAAATTCACCATAAGCTTTTCCAAACCCCTTTGTCGCCACAACTTTTAACCTGCAAATTCAGTACAAATTCTTAGAGTCCACGATAGTTCCTTTTAGAAAATGCAAATTCAAGATTGCAAAACACGTTTTTTTAAATGAGTTTTCAAAGAGTTACCTGGCGATTTTGCACAAAAGTGAAGTAACATATGTAAATCTTGAGTTTCGGAATTGCTAAGTGAGGGAGATAATATTAAGTGAAATATGGGTTATATATCAGAATCAATTAGGGATTAATAGGTTTGAAAGGTCACGTGGTAGTGCATTGGGTGACTTTATTGACATCATGCTACACTTGTCATATTCCGTGTGTGGAATGTACATGTGTCTGTATGTCTTGTTATCCTTCTTTATCCTAAATACCTCTGATCGCCTTTCTCGTCACTCTTTTCTAGCCGCTTCTCTCCTCTCAATTTAATTTCTCTTCCCTTTCCTTACAAATTGAGGAAATTACACTAAATAGTGATTGAAAAAAGTGGCATTGTGTGATGTATCTATAAGTATTTGTGGATTTGTGAAATTTGTTAGTCAATAATGAATATATTGCAAAAATTGAAAAAAGTGACATTCAAGTAAAAAAAAAAAGTGTCACTTTTTCCCACTAAAAAAATTAATTATTCACTTTTCAGTTAAAAGAAAAAGTAAAAAAAAAGTGACATGGTGTTTGTGTATGGAGAATGTGTAATGTGTCTATTAGTATTTGTGGACTTGTATAATTTAGTGATCAATGATAGATATTGTAAAAATTGACATTCGAGTAGAAAAAGTGACAAAGTGTCACCTTTTAGTTAAAAGAAAGAGAGATAAAAAGTAACATTATGCTTCAAATTGACAAAAGTGACAAAAACATTAAAAAAGACACACTCAAAAATTATAAAGTATTTTTACTTCTTGAAAAATTTATAAAAAATATTTTTTGTAAGTGGTCCAAAAATAAGGGTCTTTGTCTAAACACCTCATAATTTAATACTATATTGTGTGCCATGAAATAATAACCAATAAGGCTATGTTTGATTGGCATCATTTGGCATGGAAAATGAAACATTTTTCCATCTTTCCTCAAGTTTTTGTGTTTGACAACACAAATTTTCCTAGGAAATTGATTTCCACCCCCTTGACCTCACGCGCCTATTTTCCTCAAAAATGTGGAAATTGTTTTATTTGACTTTTGGTAAGAAATTAATTTCCATGTTTGATGGAAAATAGTTTTACGTCACGTTTGATCAGTTTTGTTGTTATTAATTGATTTTTTTCCCAAAAGATAAAATTATTATTATCAAGTACGAATGTGTTGAAAAAGTAGAAAAAAATAAAAAAATAATTGATTAAAATAGTAAAATTTTACTTTTATTTGTCATGGAAAATAATGTCAATCAAACAACAAAACTTGAAAAATTCCCACTTTTTCCACCTATAAAATTAAACCAATCAAACACTTCCAATTCATATTTTCCATAAAAATATTTTCCATGCAAACATTTTCCTTGGAAAATATTTTCTTCCTACCAATTTTCCGCCCTTGCAATCAAACACAAAGAAAAAAGGAACCGAAGAAGAAAAAGATAGAGAGAGTGCGAGGATGAATGCATTCTCTGTTTTTATTTATGTATAATCTTTTTAGATCTTGGTCCAATCCAAATTTCCATCTGGGTTTGATCATTTAAATGGTGGGTTTGGAAATAAATTTATTTATTTGATTACCAATTCAATCTTTAATTTTGTTTTTATCTACAATTGTTATTTGAGGTCTGTGATCTACCTGAATTGTGGATTTTCAGTATTGCAAGATTAAAACTTGGTTTATGAATGAAGGACTCAATAACATGTGAAACAAAGTAAATTTTTCTAACTTAGAGGGTGAATTCTTTCCATTTTGTTGTTATTAGTAATCTTTTAATTTCTGGGTTTTGCATAATGAAGTATAATTGACAAAATATTGGATTCTACTGTCACCTGCTTAGAACTTGAACTATTTTGGTTGGATTAAATGATGGCGGTGTAGACAATATTATTGTATTTTCACACATTTATTGCGAAGTATTTGGGTATGAAGGGATTTTGGCCTGCTTTCATATGCTTGCTTTCCAACTCAACGTTCTATAGTGAAATGGAAAACTCAATCAAAAGAACATAATTGAAGAGAGTGGAACAAAAATCAAGAATGTTTCGACAGGCTTTAAAAAAAGAGAGTGCCAAAGTAAGTTCCTATGTTTGATGTGGATTAGTGGAAAAATGTGTAGCCCACGCCTTAGGAGCCCCAACTGTCCTGTCCTGAACCTTGGTGAATGAGGTAAATCGCAGAATATGCCTCCAAGAGTGCAGAGTGGGAGACTTGTCTTTTGACTTCGCTTATCAAGGGTTTCATCCATATTTCAGGATACAAACCCTCGCTATGACAGCTACAAACTAGATTGGAAACTTTTCACCTCCCCCTTTCATCACTTGGAGATGTGCCCTGAGGGCGGATTAGTAAGAGTAATTAGGGAAAGTGGGATGTGAGTTTTAACGGGAAAATTACACTAACTTCCCTAAAAAAAATTGAAAAGTTGTCACATGGCACTTTTTCACTTAAAAAAAAAGTGATACCGGGCCACTTAGTTAAAAAAGTGATATTGTTAAAAGGAATAGTGACACGATTATTAAAATGGTCACTTTTTAGTTAAAAGAAGAAATTTTCACTAGCATTCAAGTAAAAAAGTAACACCACATTACTTTTTAATTGATAGAAAAATGAAATTGTGTCATTTTTTAGAAAAAGTGACACAGCGCCACTTTTAAATTGAAAGAAAAATGACATTGTGTCACTATCGCATCACTTTTTAATTAAAAGAAAAAGTGACATTGTACCGGTTTCAATTTTTCACTTTTTAAAAAATGAAAAATGACAATATTAAAAAAGTGACACAATAATTTTTTTTAAAAGAAAAATTGACATTAATTTGGGTTTAATGAAAAAAGTGATATTCAAATAGAAAAATGTGAAAACGTAAAAAAAAGTGACATATTGTCACTTTTTAGTTTAAAGAAAAAGTAATAAAAAGTGACACACCACATTTTTCAGATTGTGTAATGAATATTGAAAAAATTGAAAAAGTGACATTTGAGTAGAAAAAAGTAGCAAAGTGCCACTTTTTAGTTCAGAGAAAAAGTGATTAAAAGTGAGATGTGTCACTTTTTTTAAAAAGTGACATTGTGTTACTTTTATAAAAAAAAAATGAGAAAATTATTAAAAAGGTGACATAAATTTTAAAAAATGGCACTCTATGTCACTTTTTAGTAGAAGTTTTTTTTTAATTATTGTTATTATATTTTTTTAAAAGTGGTATTTTGTCAATTTTTCTTAAAAAAAAGTTGCATTGTATCAGTATCACATTTTAGTTAAAAAAAAGTGACAATTTGTCACTTTTTTTAAAAAAAAAAAGTGAAATTTTGTCACTTTTTTATAAAAAAAAAGTGATAAATGATAAAAATTGATATTGCGCCTTGTGTTTCTTTTTTATTAAAATTGAAAAAGTAACATTCAAGTAGCAAAAAGTAACAAAACGTCACTTTGTTTTACTAAAAAGTGACATCGTATCACTTTTTAATTAAAAGAGAATGTGAGTTAAAACAAAAAGTGATAAAGGAAAAAAGGGATTGTATAATGTATATTAATGATTGTGGACTTTTGTAATTTATTAGCCAATGATGAATATTGAAAAAAATGAAATTGACCTTCAAATAGAAAAAGGTGACAAATTGTCACTTTTTAGTTAAAATAAAAAGTAATAAAAAAGTGACATTGTGTCACTTTTTTTTAAAAAAAAAGGTACAATTATTTCAATATTTTGAATAAAATTAACAAGTCATGAATTTATTCTAAGATTTTAATTTATGTTTGATTGAGAAAGTAACGAATATATCAATTTTTTAAAAACAAGTGACATTATGTCACTTTTTTTAAAACAAAAGTGACAAAAACATTTAAAAAGTAGCACCCAAGATTTAAAAAATATTTTTACTTCCTAAAAATCTTCAAAGTGTATTTTTGTAAATTGTCCAAAAATAAGGGTATTTGTGTTAATACCCAAAAAAAAAGGGCCCTGAAATTTTTGGACCCAAAGCACAAGTTTGTTAAGCCTATTGTCAAGTTCGACCCTGACTGTGAAGTACTTGGTATAAGTGTCTTCATATACCTCTGCACTGCACACACTTTGATCTTGTAAGTGGGACTTAATCGCATGTGTGAGATTTGGGATAACAGCCATTTGTTGGTAAGATGACTTTGAACATGGATTGATCAATTTCAATAGACCTAAGCTCTTATAAACTCCATTGTAATAAAAATGCTCATAACTTAATGTTCTTCGTCTAGGCCTATTTGACTCCAGTTATTAAGCTTGAGGGGTGATTCATCACCTGGTACCTATGGTCAACTGACTTGGGTTAGCCTGTCGAAAGCTAGCTACAAGGGTTATCTTAGTCATCTAATGAGGGGAACTTGCATTTAAGATGAAAAATAATGAGCTTGATAAATTTTGAAATTTATTGAAAAAATATGCTTGATGTAAGGGGGAGTTTGATATAAATTTGCAAATGAGCTTCAATTATTAGGTCCTACTTTGCGTTATTTTGTTTTGACTTTCATAAGTAGGGGAATAAGTTTATTTGCAATGAGGTTTTGCATGTTCTTTCTCACAAATTTAAGTTTTTGCTTTTGTTCTGATTCTTTATTATAGAGGGTATCTTCACTTCAATCATTGAGAGATAAGGAAAATGAAAAGAAGATGAAAAAAATATCAAATAAAGGCAAGTGTTGCTTTCGATTTTATATTTGCAGTGTTTCCTTTTCAATGAATTCTTCATCGTTGAAATTTTTTGTGTGTTTTTCCATAAATTATAAAATATAACCATGAGATGATTTTTCATGTTTTTAAGGTCAATAAAACAGATTGTTAGGTTTTTTATGTAATTGGCAATCTCGTGAACAAAATGACTCATTTATAAAGTCTCAATTATAGTCAAAGTATGGTAGTTGATTTAGTTAAGTATTTGGGTTCAAGAAGAATAAAGGAAGTGTTTAAGAAGAAATGTGATGCATTTAGAAGTTAAAGATAAATCAAAATTCTGCAAGGATAATGATCCAGATTTTCCGTTAAAGGTTGACACTCAATTTTCGCATAATAAACATTCGAATTGGAAAAATACAATTTCTACAAGAATTCTAGAATTGTATATCTTTGAGTTATCTTTCCAATGTACTTTGAATGGACTTCATCGGATATCAGGAGAGAAAGATATGACAAAAATATTGAAGGTTGCGAATTTTAAGGTTTCTACAATCCTAAACTATCTCAAACACTTCATACTATATATACATAAGCCCTATGCACGAAAATTATAAGGGTTGTTGTCTATTTTTCAGATCCATAACATATACACATATCCAATCTTCGATCCCATGATTTGATGATCCAAGAATCAAATTCACCATTGTTTGAATCTCTTAGTTTCTTGTGATCCAACGACCCGAGTTAGGAAAACATCACTTGTTCCTAATCTAAAACAAAAGTGTTCTTATAAATTTAAGCAATACTTCTTCAATTGTAAATTTCAGAGGTTTTGGAGGTTGAAAAAGGTTGGACATGGACTACAAGCGCAGGAGGTTAACAAGGATGGGAAGTTCTTGGGGTATCCACTTGGAAGAAGTGTCAAGATCTAGAAGCTGCTAGAGGTAGCTGTATTTTGGGTTAGCAGCGATACATTTGTGTTGTCTAGCAGGGAAAGCTGGATAAAATCTAAATGTAACCAAAAATTTTTATAATAGAGGTAATTGGCTTGGTCTCGGAGTTTTTCTCATGTTAGGTTTCTCCGTCATTATATCGTGTGTTATTTACTGCTTTATGATATTTGACTGTGACATTCAAACATAAGATAATTGAACTTTTATATTTAATCATCTATAAATTATTAAAAGTAGAGCTTTCATTATTAATAGTGACTATTTCGCACATAAGGACGAATTTTGGGGTGTCCCAGAACTTTTACAGATGGTAGAGATGAGATGCGTGGAACCACTGCAGTTTTGCCCCAAACAATAGGAGGGCAAGATGGGGGTGTGGAGGCGGTGGTGTTTGTGGCCGGATTCGGGAGAGGTTGTGGTGATGGGGGCCTCCAGTGCAATTTTCTTTTGGGGTCAAAAATTATACTTTGAGTCTTTATCTTAAAAAAAAAAAATTTTTTTGCACCGAGCGATAATTTGAGTAAGTAATTGAAACATGAGTGGTAGTTTGGGTAAGTTTGGAACATTAACAGTAGATTTGAAATTTTGCTCAAACATAAATGGTATTTTGTGTAATTGACCCGATTTTGGAATAACAAATTGCATATCTACATATGCATGCATACATACATACATACATACATACATACAATATCTTAAAAGTGTGGATGAGTGAGAATATTTTGATTTTTCATTTAATCTTCACATTCTTTTATTTTTCTCAATGAACTTAGTTCATTTATTGAAACTTATTTTACATTAATTTTAATTCTTATTTCAAAAATAAATCTTTTTCACGTTGACCCAATTTAAATTGGTTATTAAATTAATATTAACTTAGCCTCATTACTTTTTAATTTACTTTTAGAATATTGTCCCATCAAATCTCATTTCTCATGATAACTACATTGAGCAATTCAAAGAGTGCATTTATGCGTTCAATATATTTTTGTCTATTTTTAATTCAAACAATTATCTTTTAACCCTCAATTAAGCAATACTATTTCATTTATAGACGTACTCTTTGAACAATTCAAAGAACATATTTACGCTTTTAATGAATTTTTTCTATTTTTAAATTCAAACGATTATGATTTAGCTACTAATAAAAATAGACTTTTTTTTTTCAAAGTAGGGTGAGTATGAAACTTTTATTTAAACTCACTTTCTAATAAAAATCATTAATTAATTTATATATATTAAAAAATTTCTAATAAAAACATTAAAAAATGATTTCAAAACTCTTTGAAAAACAAATAAATTAAAACTGAAATTTTAGTTTAAATTTAAATCGTCTCTATTTGGTGATGATTAAAAACGGATTTTGGTAGAAATTAATCAAATGAGGTTAAAAAGTTGTGAGTCTGATGAAATGTGTTGTTAAAATTAATTGTTGAGTTTGAGTTGGATTAAAATCTTATTTTAATTTCTCCTAAACATGAGCATAATATTAGACTCTTTTTTTTTTAATTAAAAGAATAAGTTCATAAATTAATTTAATTTATCTATACACAATTTTTTTACATTTTTTCGTGACTCATTATAAATATTTTATAAAGCAATTATTGATTTGTCTAATATTTTATGATATCAAATTACGTCTTAATATATCATAAACGATTTATTTATTAAGCTAACATTTTAAATAATTGTCTAATATATATTTCGAAAAACTGGACTAAGATTTTCAATAAAATATTAATATATTAAGAATTAAAGTCAATTTATCATTTACGATTTTCCTCTGACAATTTCAATTTGTCAACTACTTTAAAAAATAGTATTAGTAATTAAAAAAATATTAGTTTAATATTCATCATATACATAAGATGTGCAAACTACCGATTTTTGTAGAAAGTTCCAGATTTATGGTGAAGTTAAATAGAATTTGTTGGAAATGGATGGGTAGCGTGATGAAGCTTTACAAGTTTGAGTGGGAGTATGTGTTAAAAAGTGTATTTCAATTTTTATATTTTATATTTTTAATCAATATAAATTATTAAATAATTGAAATAATGCATACCAAACACATCTAAAATTATAATACTAGTTCCACACCCGTACATTACATATTATATTGATAAACAAATAGTGCAATTAAATAAAAATAGGGATGGAAAAAAATAAAAGAAAAAACTAACAAAAGCTAATGTCAATATAAATAATAATAAGCACTTTGTATTACAAATATTGGAAAACCTCATCATACACAACATTTGTCTTGTGTTACTATCGTACATCGCATATCAATATCTTCAGACCAGCACGATCGTAACTCTTGAAATTATTATATACAACTGTTCATGACTGAAAACTGATTTTGTAATGAATAGTTCCACATGCGAAGTGATTGACATTGACTTTTATTGATGGTCATAGCATATGATGCAATCAACGAAAACTATCTTCTTTCAAACTTGAAAGGTAATCAAGACTTAACATGTTTGAAATGAATACATCTAAAAATGCAACTACAGTGTTTGATGATAAAAAAAATCTATATTAATAAAATTGACAATCAAACCAAGTTAATCAACTTGCTTAACTGACCATAAAATATGTAATTAAATGAATATAACCAAAGGAGCTACGTTAGTCCCTATTTTGTATAGTTTTAAATTAACTAAAAGCTTGTTTGCTCCTGTACATTTTTTTTCCAGCTTTTCTCCCAAATTCAATTTAACACCATATTTTTATGGAATACGCCACTTTTCACAGTTTTTAATCACTTTTCAACCACAAATTCTCCTCAAAACTCAAAATTCTCCAAAATTTCCCAAAAACCACCTATATCAAAGAGATGCTAAATAACACATTTTTTCAATCATATACGTTTCTCCAAATTATTTCTCAATCACATATTCTACCTCAAAATTATCATACTCTTTATGTATAAAAAAATTTATCAAACGGAATTTAATTAAAAGTTTACTTATAAATTTTGTTTATAAAGTGATACATGACAATATCTCATTAAACCATTTTTTTAAAAAGTCAATGATCAACGAAATGTTGTCACGTCGCTATTTATAAATAACATGGGAAAATTAACTCACTTAATCCCTGAATGGTTACTTTTATGTGCTAAAGATTCTTAACATTTCATTTTTGGTGCAATAATCCTTAAATATTGCATTATTTAGCACAACAGATCCTTTTAGATAATTTTCTTCCATTATGCTAAAAAATTATAAAAATACTAAAATGCTCATACACATAATTGTCGCAATGTGTCCTTAAACATTGGCATTTCTACGCAATAAGTCTTTGTCCTTTCAAAATTGGTGCTAAAGTACCCGAAATGTTGCAATCTTTTAGAGCCACAAGTTCCACAAGTTCTTTTAGATTATTTCCCTCCGTTCCACCTTTAAAAATTCATAATTTTTTGTCAAAAATATTAAAATACCCTATATTAATAAATAAATAAAATAAAAATAGTAAAGTTGAATGTGCATATGATGTAAGGATGTATGTGAGTGGTAATGCAGGTGGAGACTGTGTAATGTAGGAAAATGTCAATTTCATCAAAACATGATTTTTTCACATTACTTGACGATTGTTTTCTTCCATTACATAGTAAAAATTGGTTCAACTTGTTTTGGTCAAACCCAGTTAACTAGGGAAATCTGATTGACCCGAATTTTTTCTATTTTTATTTTTAAATATGATATGTATATATTTTAATTAAAAGGTCAACCCCGATTCGACTCCAAGTTGACATCTGATCTTTGATTTGGTCCTTCTATCATGTCGATGGCCTTATTGTGTCTAAAAAGATTGGATAATACATCACTATCAATTCATGTGAAAAATTCAAGTTTTGATGAGATTGATATTCTCCTAAATTAAACAATTTCCACATGCATCACTATCTATATATCTACACCATATGCACCACCCCCTATATATATCTATCATCTTCATCACCGCCCTTACTATTTATATTTTCTTAAATTATTTATGAATTTATTAATATGAGGATATTTTATTATTCTTGATAAAAAAAATAATTAAATTTTTAATGGTGGAATGGAGGAAAATTATCTAAAAGTACTTGTGGCGCTAAAGAATGCGACGTTTAGAGACTTAAGCACAAAAAATGAAAGGTTAAGGACTTATTGCGTCAATCATGTATAAGGGCTTTTTAGTCTTTATATTAATTTTTAACGTTGTAATGGAAAGAAACCACCCAAAATGATTTGTTACACCAAAGAGTACAAGGTATAAGGACAACTGTGCTAAAAATAAAAGGTTATGAACCCATTGCACACAAAGACATATGTTTAGAGACAAAATTCCTCAATTTCCCAACAATAAGCGTAAACCACAATTTATAAATTCGATGAAATCATTTTGAACAACATATTTTACGTAAAAACATAATTTTTTTTTATAGACAATTTTGCAAAATTAATAATATACTTTTTTATACTTTTTTCATGTGGATTGACTCGTTGAAAAAGTAATTACATTAGAAACTTCAAAAAAAAATCATGTGGTAAATAATAAATAAATATAATATTCAAAACTAAGCCCTGATTATTTATTTCAACTTGAAAAGTCTTCATATATCTATAAATTAATAGAACATTTTGATGTGTCAAAAATATATTAAATTGATATTTTACCAATAAAATGGGAGGTGTATTATTAATTTAATTCCTCATTTTAAAATGCACAATCTATCATCATAAACCGCCCACTAATTTATACAATAACCGTGTGCGATGCACGGATATATTATATTGACAAAGTATAATGTACTGACACGAAAAAATGGGAAAAATCAATAAAAAGTAACAACAGAAAGTGACAATTTAGATAATAACAACAATAATAATTTTGTTATTGAGAGTATTACAAATGTTGGAAAAATTCCTTATACACAACATTAGTCGTAACATTTGTTGGGTTTTCATTATCATCGACTGTATCTTTACTTCCATTATTAGCAACATTTGGTATTAAATAAGAATTAGTTTTTGCAATTTTTCTGAGCTTGACGTGGCAAGATCAAAACATCGATATTTTGTTGAAGAAGATGATCCAAGCCTCCAAAGAACCTGTAAAAAAGGCGGTGAGGGATGCTCTCGTTGCCCCTCCGGTGTAATAATCAGTTTTCTATAAAATGAGAAAATAAATAAAGAATATTCAAGAACTCATGAAAATATGAATACATGTTTGTCTTTCATTATGAGTGATGGAGGCCCATTTATAAGACTCATAATAAGTCTCCCCATCCCAGTAGGAAAGGAATTCTTAATTAAAACTTAAAAGAAGTTACCTTATAGAGGAATACTCCTCAATTGAATTGGATTCTCTTTTAGGTAAAGAGAGTTTAATTACGTCATTACCTTGATTTTCAAGGATGTAAGGCCCAAGACATATCCCATTGATGTATTTTAGGATCAGATCTAACCTATTACAAGACCACGACGCCTTTATGAATAGATGAACCCATATGTCGGGCTTATCCTATGATTATTGGGAATGTCAAGAGACAAATCAATCAACGAGCTCGAGCTTGCCCAGAAGGAATATGTTGGCCATTTTAACGACCTTGATATCAATCATTTATTAAAACCCTGCTTTTTACATAGCTCGAGATTTATGCTGATCTTTGTAAATGAGATTTGCCCAAAGTGTGACCTCAGGCCACAGAAAAGGTCGGCCAAAAGTATGACCTTGGATATCAAACATAAATGTAAAAAGTAATATTCTGATAATGAAATGACCAAAAAATATGCCGATCATTAGGCCCTGTGCGTCAGAGGTCGGGTTTCGGCCTCTAGACATATGTCATATCAAGTGTAATTATTTTTTGAGGAGGGCAACCCTGAACCTTTGTTGGATGAAAAAGCCAGAACATGAGTGAGGTCATCGCTTAGGGTCTATGTAACGATTCGGGTCCCACTTAACAGACTGTCCCGACCGTTATATCGACGACGTATTGTTCCAACTGTATCAAAATGAGATTTTTTAGCATGTTTTGTCCTCACTCGTACACTCTCCGAGAAACTTCTCAGGAGGTCACCCATCTTCGTTTTAAGCTTTCCTAGCCTAGGTGTTACAATCACCCTCGTTAGACTTGAAACGTTCTCGTCGCACTTAAACCATCTGAGAATCCACCTGAGGATCCATTGTCAGGTGTTGGGATTTTGAAAAGGTGACTCATACGGGTTCAGAGGTGGCTCCTACCCTATAGCGTAGCACTTTGTCCGGCATAGCATTTAGTTCCCGATTTTTGGCTGGAAGCCGTCTCTGATACCATTTGTAACGACCCGTGTCCCACTTAACGGGCCGTCCCAACCGTTAGATCGACGACGTACTATTCCCACTGTACCAACATGGATATTTTCAGCATGCTTTATCTTAACTCACACGCTCCCCGAGAAAATTTCTCAAGATATTATCGATCATAGAATTGCTCTAAGCTAAGCACGCTTAACTGTGGAGTTTCTAACAATGGACATCCGGGAAAGAAGGTATACCTTATTGGTATGAGTAATACCTATCAAATCTTTTAAACTTTCCTAGCCTGGGTGTTACAGTCCGCGACAAAAATGATCCAAAAATCGAAAAATCAAACTCAGTGTTTTTAGATACATTTGAATAATAGACAAAAAGTTGAGCTTATCACAGTTGGTGCTATTAAGAGACATAATGTGCTTCTACTATAGGTTAATGATTTGATTCTTCAATCTTGCAAATTTATTTGTTATTGTGTTTTACTGGACGAGATAAAAAATGAGGATGGCAGGCATGACAAAGGAGTAACCTCTGAATCCGAGGGAATGTCGATGGAAGTGGATGGAGAGAGACACGGATGCAGCACAAAAAAATATGGTGGTCTAGACACAAGCCCCTAGGGCACAAACTTCAAATCCTGACAAATCATTATGGATTCATAATCCCAAAGGCACTGATTTAAATGAAGATTTTGCGGCAATTCCAAAAAGTGGGAAGAACTCTTGCATGGAATTAAATGTAATTACGGATTCAAACGTACTTACGGATACAACCACTTTGGATACAATCAAGGGGAATTTAAGCTTGTGTTTGGCAAATGATTTAAAAACATGTTTTTAAATAACACAATTTCGAAAATCATTTTTAACCAAACATATTTTCTCTCTCTACTTTTTAACTACATATTTTACATTGAAAACATAAAAAAATATTTTTTTTAATACAAAACTCTTACAAATAAAGCCTAAATAATGATGAGACAGACAACTATGTGGCCCAGCTGAAGGAAATAAATATGGAACAAGATGATGTTCACTCTGATAGCGTTGCCAATGTGGTTAAAGGTCATGACTTGGAATCAAAAGATAAGGGGAGCAGATAAGGCAGATCGTGCCTTGGTAAAAAGAAATGGAAGAGGAATGGAAGACGAGGTCCATGGAGTTGTTCCACATATATAAACAGAATTAGCCCTGTCAAGTGAAAGATGAATGATGGGGAAGGAAATATGGTAGGCAAAGGATTGAAACTCGAATTGATGGGAAGGGATTTTACTAATATATCGACGGAGACTGAATTTCAGCCCCGCTGGGAACAATAAGTCTGCTATTGTGGAATGCTCGAGGTTTGGGGAGCCATCAAGCATTCACTAATCTAAGGCGTCTTTTCTAGGATAGGAAGCCCTCCCTTCTCTTCCTCTTGGAAACCTGCCTAAGGGGACAGAGATACCGATTTCCACTCACAAATCTTCTTTGATAGTGGGATACATGTAGATAGTCAAGGAAGCGGCGGTGGTTTGATGTTGCTATGAGAAGAAGGTTGGGATGTTCGTCTTATATCTTTCTCCAAATTTCACTTCCACACATTGGTTTCCTATAACAATGGTCCAACATGGAACTTAATAAATTTTTATGGAGGTCCAATCTCATTCGAAAGGCATCATTCCTAGACTCTCATACATAGACTTTGTCAAATCAGTTCATATCCTATATTGTGCAAGGGAGACTTCAACGAGATTTTAGTGATGGTAGAGAAATATGGAGGTAGCAATAGAGCACGACCGACAATGGATGGTTTTCGTGATGCCCTGAATGACTGCGAACTGGGAGACCTGGGATATAATGGACCTGAATTTACATGGGCTAAGCATACTTGAGCTGATAATAATATACTAGAGCGTCTGGATATGGTAATTGCTACACCCAACTGGCGCGAGTTGTTTTCGTCGTATGTGGTAACCCATCTGGATTTCTATGGCTCTGACCACATAGCGATTGAGCTACAGATTAATTGGAGGACCCCACGTCTAGACAAAAAGGGCAGGAGGAGGTATTTTAAATTCGAGCCTATGTGGTTACGTAAATCTGATTGTCTGGATGTTATTAGAACATGATGGCTTTTGGAGATAACGAATGTACCTATTATGAATGAGGAAGGAGGACCATCTTAGAGAGGCAGTAGACCAAATGAGGGTGTGATAAACCTCATTGAGAGGACTAGTAGTTGCAGCAACTCACTCGAATCATGGGGCAAAAGAACTCAGAGGATTCCCAGTCATATTAAGGAGAATTGAAGCAAACTACAACAGGTAAAGAAAACTCCATTCTTAGCAGAAATTTTTTCATGCTGCAGGTCCCTAGAAGATGAACTTGAAAAATTGATTGACATGGAGGAGTATTATTGGAAGCAACGAACAAGAGCCGACTAGTTGCATTTTAGGGATCGAAATACCAGATATTTGTTGACCATTGAATAAAAGTGACATCAATTAGTGAAAAGTTATTGTTGGCCATTGAATAAAAGTGGCATCAATTAGTCAAAAGTTTGGCAAAAAATAATGAAAGTTATTTTAGTAGAGCACTTGAATTTCCACCATACAAGTGGAAATCAAATTGATGGTTGTGGTTTATTCTCTTGGCCTATAAATAGACATGCTTCATTTGTTTTTAGAACATCAAGAAGAAGAGAACAATTACTTTGTTTTCTCTTGTGAGAGTTTGTAGTACTTGAGCATTTGGAGAGGTGCTCAACTGCACTTGTAAATTGTTCTTCTTTTGTAGTTTGTGAGAAAGAGTGGTTTTTTGGTGAGGTCGAGATATTTGTATTCCACATTTCTCATATTAGTGGAAATTTGGGAGCCGTGGATGTAGGCAATTTGTCAAACCACGTAAATCTTGTGTTGTTCTCTTTCTCTTTTGCATTCGTTATTTCTATTTTTGCATCGGTCAAACCGTCGATTGATTTGCTTCCGCACAACAATTGGTATCAGAGACTTGACTCTCTTGAAATTCTAAGTATGCTCTGTAGTTGCAGCACTGACTGATCTTCCACATCAAAAAAGATTTTTTTGAGAACAAGGATCTTGGTACATTTTTTGGAGGTTTTGTTTAAAGAGAAATGTCTAACAATTCCTCGACTACACCGAAGGGGACTGAGGACCCACCTCCATCCATTTCAGATGGAACTTCAAGGCCCGATGTGTCTTCAACAAGGATAGTGGTAAAAAATACAAAAATAGACGTGGAAAAATATGATGGTACCAATAACTTTACTATGTGACAGTGTGAAGTTATGAATGCGCTATTTCAACAAGAGCTAGACATTTCTCTTGAAGAAGATAAAACAGTTGAAATGGATGATTTGGAATGGACAAGGATCAATCGGAGTGCCTGTGTGATCATATGTTATTGTCTTACTAGAGAGCAAAAGTTCCCATATATGATGGAGAAATCAGCAAGTAAATTGTGGAAGGAGTTGGAGAAGCAGTTTATATCAAAAGCTGCCAAAACCGACTCTATTTGAAGAAGAAGTTATTTCGCTTCTGATATCAACTTGGTACAACTATGTACAACCATATTACTGAGTTCAAGAAGTTGGTGGCCGAGTTGATAAATCTTGAAGAATCTTTCAAGGATGAAGATAAGGCCATGTTACTTTTGACTTCTCTTCCCGATGTATATGAACACCTTGTCACTACGATACTTCATGGAAAGGATGAAATTACTTTTGATGAAGTATGTGCTACTTTGTACAACAATGAGATTTGAAAGAAGGATAAAAAGGAACATGGAAGTTCAACTAGAGAAGCCTATGCTGCAAGAGGTTGTGCTCAAAGTCGTAATCCCTGGAGAAGGGGCAGATCTCATTGGAAGGGCAAGCCTGCTAAAGATGAATGCGCCTTTTTTCATGAAAAAAGCCATTGGAAGAATGATTGTCCAAAGCTGAAGAATAAAGACAAGACTAAAAGTGTTGCTGGAGCTACTTCAGAAGCCAATATAGCCAAGTGTGAAGATGATAAGTCAGAATTTGTTCTAGATGGTACATCAAGTATAGCTCACTTAGATGAATGAATTATGGATTCGGGTTGTACTTATCACATGTGTCCCAACAGGGAGTGGTTCTTCAACTTAGAAGAACTAAATGGTGGTGTTGTTTACCTCGGCAATGATGAGATCTTGCAAACAACTGGAATAGGTTCAATCCGTTTGAGATGTCATGATGGATCAACTAGAATTCTGACATATGTAAGGTATGTACCAGATTTGAGTAAGAATCTCATCTCAGTGGGAGCTTTAGAATCAAAAAACTTGTTCGTAACTATACGAAATGGAGTTCTGGAAATTGCTAAAGGCACACTTTTAGTAACGAAAGGTATAAGGAAAAATAATTTGTATTACTTCCAAGGTAATACAATTATTGGAGTGGCTGCTACAGTATCAGGAGAAGACAGAGAAGACAGAGATTCAGAAATCACAAAACTATGGCACATGCCGTTGGGACATGCTGGTGAAAAAGCTATGCAAACTCTGGTGAAAAAAAGCCTATTGAAAGGAGCAAAAACTTGCAAGATGGATTTTTGCAAACATTGGGTTTTGGGAAAGCAGAAAAAGTGAAGTTCGGTACTGCAATCCATAATACAGAAGGTATTCTGGACTATGTTCACTCAGACGTGTGGGGACATACAAGGACATCTTCCTTGGGAGGTATGCACTACTTTGTTACTTTTGTCGATGATTTTTCTAGAAGAGTTTGGGTGTATCTGATGAAGACCAAAGATGAAGTATTAGATCATTTCCTTATATGGAAGAAAATGGTGGAAACGCAGACGGGCAGAAAAATCAAAAGGCTCAGATCAGACAATGGTAGAGAATACAAGAGTGATCCGTTTCTTAAAGTCTGCTAAGATGAAGGTATTTTACGACACTTCACAATCAGAAATACACCACAGCAGAATGGGGTGGCTGAACGCATGAATCAAACTTTGTTGGAGAAAGTTCAATGTATGTTGTCTAATGTTGGATTGGACAAGAAATTTTGGGCCGAGGCAGTAATGTATGCGAGTCATCTCATTAATCGTTTACCATCTACTGTTATTGAAAATAAGACACCTATGGAGGTTTGGTATAGAAAACCTGCTACTGACTATGATTCTTTACATGTTTTCGGTTCCACTGCATTCTACCATGTAAAAGAATCTAAGTTGGATCCAAGAGCAAAGAAGGCACTATTTATGAGTATTAGCTCTGGAGTAAAGGGATATCGCTTATGGTGTCCATATACAAAGAAGATAATTCTTAGCAGGGATGTCACTTTTGATGAATCTACGATGTTGAAAAATGTGATTGAGGGTGCTCAGCAACAGGTGGAGCAAGTTCCACAACAGGTGGAGTTTGATACAACTTTGATTGACCCAGTAGGTGAAACTCAAATAACAGAGTACATTGAAGAACAACAAGAAGAGGGACTGCAATCGAGATCAATTGCAGTTGATAGGCCACGAAGAGAAATTCGTAAACCTGCTCGATTTGTTGATATGGTGGCCTATACATTTCCAATTGTAGATGATGATGTTCCTTCTAATTACAAAGAAGCCGTCAGAAGTTCTGAAAATGATCAGTGGAAGGAAGCTATGGCAGATGAAATGTAGTCCCTTCAGAAGAACAAGACGTGGGAGCTAGCTCAACTTCCGAAGGACAAGAAGGAAATTGGATGCAAATGGGTATTTACAAAGAAAAAAGGATTTCCTGATAAGAACAAGGTCCGCTTCAAGGCACGGTTGGTGGCTAAAGGCTACGCTCAGAAGGAAGGAATCGATTATAACGAAGTATTTTCTCCAGTTGTGAAGCATTCTTCCATTCGTATTCTATTGGCCTTAGTAGCGCAGTTTGACTTGGAACTAGTTCAACTTAATGTAAATACCGCTTTTCTGCACGGCGATTTGGAGGAGGAAATCTATATGACTCGTCCAGAAGAATTCAGGGTTGCTGGAAAAGAAAATTGGGTTTGCAAATTGAGAAAATCACTATGTGGACTCAAGCAGTCACCGAGGTAGTGGTATAAGCGATTTGATAAATTTATGTTGGAGCAAAAGTACGCACAAAGCAAGTTTGACCATTATGTTTACATTCGCAAGCTAAGAGATGGATCTTTTATATATCTGCTCTTGTATGTTGATGATATGCTAATTGCATCGAGGAGCCATGTAGAAATTGACAGATTGAAGGCTCAGCTGAACTAAGAGTTCGAGATGAAAGGTCTCGGTGAGGCCAAGAAGATTCTCGGCATGGAGATAAGCAGGGATAGAAGTAGAGGCAAAATTTGTCTGACTCGGAAGCAATATTTGAAGAAAGTACTATAATGTTTTGGCCTGGACAATCGGTCAAAACCTATGAGTACTCCACTTGCCTCTCATTTCAAGCTTAACTCTGCAATATCTCGCAGCACTGACACGGAACGAGAATACATGTCAAAAGCTCCTTATGCAAATGCAACTGGAAGCTTGATGTATGCAATGGTGTGTACACTACTTGACATTTCACATGCAGTTGGAGTGGTGAGCAGGTATATACATAGTCCTGGTAAAGGACATTGGCAAGCAGTGAAATGGATTTTAAGGTATATTTTGAAAACCATTGATGTTGGTTTAGTGTTTGAGCGGGATAATTCACTTGGTCATTGTGTAGTTGTATATGTTGATTCTGACTATGCTGGTGATTTGGATAAGTGTCGATCTATGACTGGATATGTATTTACTCTTGCAAAAGCTCCAATCAGTTGGAAGTCCACTTTACAGTCTACAGTTGCTTTGTCTACAATAGAAACAGAATATATGGCAGTTATGGAGGCTGTTAAAGAGACAATTTGGCTACAGGGGTTACTTGATGAATTGGGAGTCGTTCAGAGACTCATCACTGTGTATTGTGATAGCCAGAGTACTATTCATTTGGCAAATAACCAAGTCTACCATGCACGGACGAAGCACATCGACGTTAGATATCATTTTGTGCGAAAAATTATTGAAGAAGGGGAGGTCCTACTTCAAAAGATTCTGACAGCTGAAAATCCTGCAGATATGTTGACCAAGGTGGTAACAGCGATCAAGTTCAATCATTGTTTGGACTTAATTAACATACTGCAAATTTGAACACCTATAGGGTGTGTGGTGCCAGCATGCATATTTGGAAACACTCTTTCACAAATTATGTGGAAACAGATTCTTGAATAGAGATTGAAGCCAAGGTGGAGATTGTTGGCCATTGAATAAAAGTGGCTTCAATTAGTCAAAAGTTTGGCAAAAAATGATGAAGGTTATTTTAGTGGAGCACTTGAATTTCCACCATACAAGTGGAAATCAAATTGATGGTTGTGGTTCATTCTCTTAGCCTATAAATAGGCATGCTTCATTTTGTTTTTAGAACATCGAGAAGAAGAGAACAATTCCTTTGTTTTCTCTTGTGAGAGTTTGTAGTACTTGAGCATTTGGAGAGGTGCACTTGTAAATTGTTCTTCTTTTGTAGTTTGTGAGAAAGAGTGTTTTTTTGGTGAGGTCGAGATATTTGTATTCCGCATTTGTCATATTAGTGGAAATTTGGAATCTCCCTCCGTGGACGTAGGCAATTTGTCGAACCACGTAAATCTTGTGTTGTTCTCTTTCTCTTTTGCATTCGTTATTTCTATTTTTGCATCGGTCAAACCATCTTTTGATCGCTTCTGCACAACAATATTTTCACTTCAAAGCATCAGCCAGGAGTGCTAAGAATACCATTGAAGGAATCATCGACAAGGTGAGAGCTTGAAAGACAGAGAATGATGATAGAGCCATAGTGGTTAGAACATATTTTGACAAATTGTTCCAATCATCCAATCCTTCATTAGAAGACATCGAAACAGTGGTGCATAAAACAAACCCAATTATATCTAAATGGATGAACGACATTCTAGGAGAACCTTTCAAGGAAGACGAGGTTAAAAAAGCGTCATTCTCTATGGGGCCTTATAAAGCTCCTGGTATAAATGGATTCCATGCAATTTTTTACCAGAAAACACAGGAAGTGGTGGGAGAAGATGTCATTGAAGCCTGTCTAGCCGTTCTGAACAACAGGGAGTCGGTAGCACTTCTTAATCACACCAATGTGACGCTAATCCCCAAGGTAAAGCAACCAACCATGATACAAGAATATCGCCCTATTACCTTATGCAACGTTATCTACAAAAACATCACAAAGACCATTGCTAACAGACTAAAATTAGTGCTGGAGGATATAATTTCAGAAAATCAAAGCTCGTTTGTTCTTAGTAGGCTGATTACTAACAATAAAATAGTTGGGTTTGAGACAATGCACTCCATCTCACATAAAACTCATGGCCAAGAAGAGCGGATGGGGATGAAACTAGATATGTCTAAAGCATATGACAGGGTTGAATGGAACTTCCTCGAAGCCATGATGAGGAGACTAGGTTTTTCCACATGATGGGTTGAGCTTATCATGAGGTGTGTCACTTCTGCCACTTTTTCTTTTAACATTAATGGAGAGCCTAAAGGTTTTTTCTGTCCAAGAAGGGGTTTACGTCAAGGTTTCCCCCTATCTTCATATTTATTCTTGTTTTGTGCTGAAGGCCTCTCTAAATTGATTACTAGTGCAGCGGCTAGGGGTGACATTTGTGGCGTTGCAGCTTCACGGTATGGTCCTCGTATCAGTCACCTTTTTTTCGCTGATGATTCTCTCATCTCTTGTAGGGATACTAGAAGTGATAGCCAGCAAATTCTCCATCTTCTTAAGATTTATGAAACTGCTTCGAGCCAACAAGTCAATCTATCTAAGTCTGGAATAACTTTTAGCCCAAATGTTTCGGACACACAGAAGAGGGAAATCCTTGACTTATTCTAGTTAGAAGCAGTCAAATCTCATGAAAAATATTTGGGGCTACCATCACTTATCGGGAAGAAGAAGATTGAAATCTTTGAGTTCCTAAAAGAGAGTTTGGAGGAAATTACAAACTTGGAAACGAAAACAGTTCTCATCCAGTGGCCGTGAAGTTCTTATAAAATCCATTATACAGGCTATTCCCACCTATGTTATGGGAGTGTTTAAGATTCCTTCATCTTGTTTAAATGATTCGCAAAGATAGACATCGGATTTTTGGTGGAGAGTTTTAGAAAACAAAAAGAGCATGCATTGGCCCAAGTGGTCCGTGATGTGCAAATCCAAGTTTGAAGGTGGAATGGGCTTCCGCAATCTGGATGATTTTATTCAAGCACTCCTTGCAAAACGAGTGTGGTGTAACATCAAGTATCCGAATTCTTTAGCCAGTCGACTACTCAAATGCAAGTATTTCTATCATCATGACATTCTTTCCGACCAATTCAGGCGGCATGGATCATTTCTGTGGACTAGTTTGATATGGGGTCAGAGACTTACTACTCAAGGGAATAATTTGGAGAGTGGGGAATGATAGAAGCATATAAATCAACAATGATCCCTGGATACCCAAAGTTGTATCTTTTAGACCCACTGTACTGTACGACCACTCGTTGGATAGGGTCTCAGAATTTATTACATACGGACAATGGGATTGAAATCTAGTGGAACAATTATTTTCAGAGGTTGATATAGAAGCTATTCTCAGCATTCCACTGGGGATGACTAATGCCCCAGACTAGCTAATGTGGGGATTTACCCATCATTGGGATTATAATGTCAAATCTGGTTACTGGCTTGCGACTTCGATCAGTAACCCTCGTCCTGAGGTGGGAAGTAGTAGGAACACCGAGGCAGAATGGTGGAAAGTCCTGTGGAATCTTAAGGTGCCCAGCAAGGTTAGAGTATTTGTGCATCGTGCCTACAACAACATTATTCCTACATGTGTTAGTTTACATTCACGTCACATTCCTATTTCAACCGTGTGTCAAATATGCAAAAGAGATCATGAAACCACCTTCCATGCCACTGTTAAATGTGATCGAGCAGACGAGAAATGGGCCCTTTCTAGCTTTAACCATCGCGATGCATGCTTCAAGGGATACGACTTTCGAGAATGGGTGATGTTTATGCTGCAAAAAACTAATGAAAAAGAGTTTGAGATGGTTTGCACGATTGCTTGGAGTATATGGGAAGAGACGCCACGGGTTCTAAATACCCAATTAGTCACGTCATCGTCTCATGTAATTTTGAAATAATATATAACGGAAGAAAAATAACATTTCTAAATTGGAAAGATTTATTTAAATAAATTCAAAAACTGATAAATTTCAAAATTTCTCCAATTTGTTTAAATAAAATTTGTTAAGACATCTCAAATAAAGAAAAATTTTCACAATCTCAAAATTTCTCAAAATATGAATATTCAACTGAAACAATAGTAAAATATGATTATTCAACTATTAATGCCACATCCTACCCATCAATCGCCTCCATCTCCGACATCTGCAAATTGTTAAAAATGGGTGAGCATTTCATTGAAATACTCAGTAAATTCATCGTCAATTAATCAATTTACATAAAAATTGAACACATAAACATGCAATCATATAGTGACAGTTTCTTCATATTCTTAAGCTTTTGTAACATAGGGTTTGGATAGTCTCGTCTCATGCAATGAATGCACATAAGTTATGTCAAGCATAACAAAATTATAATCTCTTCTCGTCTCATGCATTAGAATGCATATAAGTTATGGCATGCTCATAACATCAAATATTTCATAAGAAATATAAATTCTCGTCTCGTCTCATGCAATAAATGCACATAAGTCACATGAAGCATACATTTACATGCAATTAGAATGTAAACAAAATAATATGGGCGATTCTACCTTATTCTTAACGAGTGTGGTTGAGCGGGAAATATTTCAATTCTCTAAGTCTCCGTACGCCTTGTCTAGCCAATAAGAAAATAAAATAAAATTAGTCTTTTGAGAATTTAAGGTTTTAAATCAAAACTAAAGTTTGGGGATGAAATTGAGAATCTAAAATAATCAATTTTGAAAGTTTGGGATTAAAATAGAGTTTTTTGAAAATTAAAGGACTTAAATAAAAATGCTGCTTCAAATAATAAGGGATTGAAATAGCTAGTTTAAAAAACTAAAGGGTTGTAATTAAAACATTTTAAAACATGGTTGGGACTAAAATAAATACTTTTAAAACTTGGGGATTGAAAGATAATTTTACAAAATCAAATATATAACATAAATCTCTCTCTCTCTCTCTCTCTCTCTCTCTCTCTCTGCATCGACAAACAGAGGAGGAAAGAGGGAGAGAGCTGCGACGGAGAGCTCTCTCTCTGGTTCACACCGCCTGCCGCGAAGTCGGCGATAATGCCGCCAAGACATGGCGACGACGGGACGAGCATGGGTGTGTGGAAAAATATGGATTTTGGGCTGAGTTTGGTGCGAAATCGAGGGAAATTAGAGGCTGTGTTGGTGGGTTTTCCGGCGATGGTTCGAAAATAGGAAGGCGGTGAGGTAAGCAGTGGGTTTTCTGAGTTATGGGTTTCTCTTTGGGTTTGATTCTGGGTGATTTGGGTGTTGATTGTGGAAATTTGGGACTCGGCAGTGAGGCTTTTCGAGTGGTGGTTGGCGGGGGATGTGATGGTGTTGCTTGATGGAGTGGGTCTAGCTGGTTGGGAAAATTCTTAGGTTGGGCAAATTGATGATGGTTCGGTCGGTGATAGAGGAGGCTGCTGGTACAGGATGGAAAGCAGTTGGCAATGTGAACTGGGTAACGAATTTAAGGCTGGTGACTACAGGGCTTTGGCTTCGTGATGGTGGTGAGACGAAAACAGAAATTCTTGAGGATTATACCTGAATTCAGTGATGGCGTCATGAGTGTGGTTCTGAACAGGAGTGCAGTTATAATGGCTGAATGGATTAATCTGATAAAATTTTGAATTGTGAATCTTTCGGTTACGCATGGATGAGGAAAATGACAGGGTTGAATCAAGATTAACCAAAAGTTTTGCAAGATAATTATCAAATAATTGGGTAAACAGACTTTGAATTTTGAAAAGAAAATAACTGGAATTTAATTTGAATAAAATTTAGGCTTTTAAAATTAAATTTTGAATTTTGTACTTAAAAATCGAGTTGGTCTGAAATTTATTATCATTGGCTCAAAATTTTATAACTTGGCTAGACGGCGTACCTAAACTTTAATAATGGTTTAAATTATAACGACACATTTTTAGCAAATAAAAAAATTATTTATTATAAAATCAGAAATTTCTCGATCGCTACATGGGAGGACCAAAATGACATCACCCATGGCAAGGAAGTGAAATCTATCACGCAACAAATAAAAGCTCTTGAGCAATATTTGGAGGAGTATATGTCTGCTCAACAATCCTTTAGTATTACAGGTTCAGTCATCCAAGGAAGCTCCATTCAGTCGTCTAGGTGCAGACAGTGGAAAGCTCCGCCTCCGAATACTCTAATTCTTAACTAAGACCCTGCAATAAACAATGAATATGGATTGGTGTCAGCTAGTGGGATAATCCGCAAGCACAATGGTGAAGTGATGGGATCGTTCAGGAAGTGCATCTATGGGAATTTCTAGCCACTAGTTGCAGAACTTTTTGCCATTCGAGAGGGGTTAGAATTTGCGAGAAACTTAGGTTTAAACATACACTATGTGGACATTGATTCCCTGTTAGCAATCAATGCAATCTCCCAACCAAAAGAATACTCTTCAGTTTTCAATCTAGCGGTAGATTGTAGGACTCTCATGGAAGGCATGGAGCAATGTTTAATCAGGCACACACCTTGACAAGCAAACCAAACTTCCCACGAACTTGCGGCCTTTGCTATGTCACCAAGGAATGAGTTTTTTTGTTGTGAAGAAGTTCCTTCTTATATTATTCAATTTGTTGAACTAGATGTATCCAACTTAAGCTATTGATTTATAATATCATTATGTTTCCATTAATATATATATATATATATATATATATATAAGAATAGTTGTACAAATATCTATAAGAATATTGAATGTCAAAATACTTACAAAAACTTAGTGGATCTTTTAACTCCATTTGATAAACTAGTAGTAGTAAGCACATACTTTACACGTCTTATATATAAGATAAATGTTAAAGTAACGTGTTTTAAGTACTAATAGTGTTTTTGAAAGTAGTTGACGTAATTGATATTGTTAGAGAAAAATCTTAAATGGTAAATTGACTTCAATTCTAAATATATTAATATTTTATTGAAAAATTTAGTCCAGTTCTTCTAAATATATATTAGATAAATTTTTTAAATGTCGTTTTAATAAATAAATGACGTGTGATATATTAAGAAGTAATCTTATATCATAAAATATTAGGCAAATCAATAATTTTTTTTAAAAAATATTTCTGATAAGTCTAGAAAAAATGTGAAAAAATTGCGCATAAATAATTAAAATAATTTTTGAACATATGTTTATAATTATAAAAAGTTTAATATTGTGCTCCTGTTTGGGAGAAAGTAAAATAATATTCAATCTAAGTCAAAGTCAATTAATTTTAACCACACATTTCATCGTATCCACAACTTTTCAACCACATTTTATTATTTTATATCAAAATCTATTAAAATATGATTTTATTCACCACCAAACAATGACTATATAAATTTAAAGTAATATTTTAGTTTTGATTTTTCTGTTCCCAAGAGTTTTGAATTATTTATTTTATATTCTTAATTAGAAAATAATTTTAAAAAAATTCTTTTTATATAAATTAATTGATGATTTTGATAAGAATTTAAGTGAGTTTAAAAATAAAAATGCTCAATACTCACCTTACTTTGTTAAAAAAAAATTCAAAAAAAAAATCTATTTTATCGGTAACTAAGTGTGTTTGGTAAAATTGTGTTATAATCAACACAATTTCTAACACCACTTTTTAACGACACATCTTTTCTCTCTTAAATTTTTAATCACACATCTTACCTATAAAACACAAATAATACCAATCATTACCTGTTATAACTATTGCCTAACACAATCTAAAACATAATTGTTTGAATTAACAATAAAAAATCATTAAAAGCATAATCATGTTCTTTGAAATGATCAAAGAGTAGTTATAAATGAAATAGTATTGCCCAACGGAGGGATAAAAGATGATTTTTTGAATTAAGAGTAGGAAAAAAATATATTAAATATATAAACACACTCTTTGAATTATTCAATGGAGTTATTACGCGAAATGAAATTTGATATGACAATATTCTAAATGTAAATTAAAAAGTAACAACACTAAATTTATATTAATTGAACAACTAATTTCAATTTAGTCAACGTCGATAAATTAATGTTTTTGAAATAAGAATTAAAATAAATGTAAAATAAGTTTCAATAAAGGACTAGGAGTATTATTGAGGAAACGAAAAGAATGTGGGGATAAAATGAGAAATCAAAAGATTCTCTCTTATCTACACTTTTAAAATATGTAAATGTAGATAACTGTAGATGTAGATGTAAATGTAAATGTAAATATAGATATATATAAATTAAAAAGTAACGACACTAAATTAATATTAATTGAATAACCAATATCAATTTAGTCAACGTGGATAAATTAATGTTTTTGAAATAAGAATTAAAATAAATGTAAGATAAGTTTCAATAAATGAACTAAGAGTATTGTTGAGGAAAAGAAAAGAATGTGAGGATAAAATGGGAAATCAAAATATTTCACTTATCTACACTTTTAAGATAAAAATTATAGAAGATTTATAAATAAATTTATAAATAACACATTTTTCCAAACCACTTTATAATCACACACATTTTCACAAATCACTTTTCAATCACATGTTTTATCTCGAAAACATTATATTATTTGTTTATAAATAAAAAAACTTTCACCAAACAGAGGATAATGATTTAATTATTAGTTATAATTATTAATTATTGAACCTTTTAAAATTATTAGTGGAAAATTGTGTTGGAATTTAAGCCTATTGACATATAAATAAAAACGGTTTCTAAGACATATACCTACTAATAAAATGGAAAAGTATATGACTATAAACTTAAAATTATCACTTTTTAAAACTAACAAACTTCTAATTTTTTTTTTAAAAAAAATCAGGTGTTAATTAATAATTAATAAAAATAATATTGTTTGAATAAAAAATAATTATCAATTATATATTAAATTAAAACTAATATAACATTTAAATAAAAAAAATCATCAAACAACATGGGTCCGTCCATTACAGCTCCAACCTATCCACCAGTCCACCCCCCACCCCCATCCCAAAAAATGATTTTTTTCTTCTACTTTCCCCATCCCCCACCCCGAACCTCGACCCCACCTACCCACTCCACCCACCCCACCCAAAAAAATAATTTTTTTTCTTTTACTTTTACCCACCCCGACCTCGATCCCACCCACTTAGACCCCACCCCAAAAAAATAATTTTTTTCTTCTACTTTTCGCAACCCCGACCTCGACCCACCCCACCCTACCCTACCCAGTCCATCCCCCCGGCCTATCCCACCCGCAAAAAATGATTTTTTTTCTTCTACTTTTGCCAACCTCATCCCAACCTCGACCCCATCCTAGCCACCCCACCCAACCCCTACTTACCCCACAAAAATAATTTTTTTTCTTTTCTCTCTCTCGATGTTTTCCCACCCTATCCTACCCTGCCCTGCCACCCTCACCTCACCTCACCCATAAAGTGACAATTGATCACACAAAATCACAATTACAAATTTAATCGCAAATTTCACCCCAATCCCACCCTCACGCCACCCTACCCTACCTTACCCCACCCAACTTCAACCCACATGCAAAGTCACATTTGATCACACAAACTCACAATTCGATCACAATTACAAATTTAGTTGTAAAATTTACCCCACCTACCTCACCGGACATGCAAATTCATAGTTGGTCACATAAAGTCACAATTTCGTCACAATTACAAATTTAGTTGCAAAACCCAATCCCGTCCCACCCCCAAAGTCACAATTGGTCACACAAGGTCACAGTTCGGTCACACAAAGTCGTAATTAGGTCACAAGATCACACCCCACCCCAAAAATAATTTTTTTCTCTTTGTTTCCCCCACCCACCCACCCACCGCATCCCATCCAAACCTAAAATGATTTTTTTCTCTATGTTTTTCCACCCCCACCTCACCCAACCCGCAAAGTCACAATTGGTCAAACAAAAGTTACATTTCAGTCACAAATCACAATCGCAAATTTTACCGTAACCCCACCCCATCCAACTCTACCCCACATGCAAAGTCACATTTGGTCACATAAAGTCACAATTCAGTCAAATTACAAATCTAGTTGCAAATTTTACCCCACCCCACCCCACCACACCTCACCTCACAGCACCCCCACATGCAAAGTCACAGCTGGACACACAAAGTCACAATTAGTCACACAATGTCACAATTTGGTCAAAATTACAAATTTAGTTGCAAACCATCCACCCACACCCAAAGTCACAGTTGGTCAAACAAAGTTACAGTTGATCGCACAAGGTTACAGTTCGGTCACACAAAGTCACAGTTAGGTCATAATTGGTCACACAAAGTCACAGTTCATTCGCACAAAGTCGCAGTCTAGTAACATGACGTCACAGTTCGCTTACATACAATTATAGTTCCATCACATGATATTACATTTCGATCACACAAGGTCACAGTTAGGTCACATAAAGTTACAATTCGCTCACACAAATTTATAGCTTGGTCACACAAAGATCATATTTGACACAACTGTAGTTCACATCACGTCCTCATCCAATGATCACACAAAATTCGCGGGGGTTGACCCTACCCGCCCTGAAATTCGGGTGACTGGTGCGCGTCGAGGGTACCTGAACACGGCCCGTTGCCAATGCTAGACCCCACCCACCCTCACAAAGTCATGGTTGATCACGTAAAGTCACAATTCGATCACATATACAAAATTAACCCCCACCCCCGCATCTACCCCACCCACCCCCATAAAGTCATAATTGGTCACACAAAGTCATAATTCGGTCACAATTACAAATTTAGTAACAAATTTCGCCCAGACCAACCTACCCTACCATCAAAGTCACAATTGGTCACACAAAATCAATTTTAGTCATGATTATAACTTTACTCGCAAATTTCACAACCGTCCTCACCCCGCCCCACTTCAAAAAGTCACAATTGGTCACACAAAGTCACAGTTTGATCACAATTACAAGTTTATCGCAAATTCCACCCCGACCAAACCCATCTCGACCCACCCACCTAACCCCGTCCCACACCACACCCCACCACACCCCACCACAAAGTTATATTTGATCACATAAAGTCACAGTTCGATCACAATTTACCCCACCCCACAGGAAATTAATAATCACATTTCAGTCACAATTACAAATTTAGTCACAAATTTTATCGTCACCTCACCTCACCTCACCCTGCCCCGTCCAACCCCACCCCACCACAATCACAAAGTCACAGTTAGTCACATAAATTCACAATTCGATCATAAAGTCACAAATTTCACCCGGTCCCACCCGTAAATTCACAGTTCATCACACAAAATCAAATTTCAGTCACAGTTACAAATTTAGTCACAAATTTAACCGCAACCATACTCCACCCCCACCAACAAACTCATAGATGATCACACAAAGTCACAGTTCAGTCACAATTACAAATTTAGTTGCAATATTCACCCCACCCCCACCCCCCAAAGTCATAGTTGGTTACAGAAAGTCATGGTTCGGTCACATAAGATCACAGTTAAGTTACACAAGTTCGTGGTTTGATCACAATTCGATCACAGTTCAATCACAAGAGGTTATAAGTCCGTCACATGAAGAAATTGTTTGGTCAAATAAGGTTACAATTCCGTTACATAGTCACAGTTCGATCATATTATTTATTTATTGGTCACAACTTACTCATTTTCTTGGTCACAGTTAGTCAATATTTTTTGTCATAATTATCTAATAATTGGTCACATTTCATACTCGTTACAAGTCACACGAAGTCACATTTAGCCTACATTTTGGTCATAATTACCTAATAATTGATTGCAATTACTTATAATCGATCACAAAGACTCTTCAAGTCACCCACCCCACCCTACCCCTACCATACTCTACCCTATCCTACTTACCCTTGACCTCAACTTACTACAATTCTGCCACCCCAACCAACCACCACCGGAGTTGGCAACACAACCACCACAAACAACAACAAAACTCCACGATCCACACTACCAACATCGCCGCCTCGGTATCGATCTCCACCATCACCGGCAGCAGAACTATAATGGACAATAAATTTAACACAACCACATCAAATCCAACATCATAACTCGTCAAACCACAACCACCAACAATTCTACACCACCATCAACGACTACCGCCGCCATCACCAGTTGGTAATGAGTTTAATTACCGAGATGTGAAAAACACACAAGATAACATACACCCCACAGATAAACACAGATATGCCTCTTTCACCACTTTAATTTCCAATTTTATATGATAAATTTGATAATTCCAATCTTCCTCTTCATCCCTTGTTGTGCGTTGGAGAGCACGGAATGGTCGCACGATGGTGGCGCGGGGGCATAGTGGATATCCAGTGGTCTAGAGTACAGTGGCTATCTTCGATGGTCTTGCTGCTAGCATCGGCACAATGAAATCTTCTATACTACGATTACACTACCTGCATGCTCAAATGTATATTAATGCATCGGTCTTATATTTGTCATCTTAATTTCATTATTTATTAATCATTTGTTTAATATTCATGAAATGTTGGCTCAGATTCTATTAGAAATGTACGTTCCATTCATAGTTGTATTTTTGTCAACTGTCAAGATGTTATACTTACCTACCTGACAAGATTGTGTTTTCTTTTTACAGACACATCGCTTACAACTATTTGGGATTCTTTCGATTGATAAGAGAAGCAATTAAAGAAGGAATATTTGAGCAAGTCCAGGAAAAGTTCAACATAATGTAGGTTTGCTCATTAATTGAAAGAAATAATAGATTTGGAACTGAGTAGATAATTAGTGGGTTTTCTCATTGCACACCTTGCTGTAGTCATTTTGGCAGAGTATCTCCTTCAGGTTTGAGTCATTGCTTTTGTGCAATTGATGAACTAAGGGATAGTATTCCTAGATTTATACTTTATAGTTAGTCATTTTGGCAGAATACCTCCCTCAGAAATAGATCTCTGATTATTTACTTGTAATTGTTGTCTCATTCACCTTTTGTAAATTACGTTTTCTGCTGTTAAGTGTGCCTCAATTATGATGAAATTTACTTTCCATCAGTTTACTCTTCTATATTTGTAATCAACTAGGTAGTGCACTTGATAAGCTAATCTATAGAAGCAATGTACGATAATGTTGCCAACATCTGTTTTGATGTTCTACTTTGTATGGATTTCAAATTCCATTACATCTTGCAAAGATGGTCTTAAAAATATTATAAATCGTGACATCAAAAGTATTCCTTAATAAAAGGACCAAATATCAGTAATGCTATTAAGTGCATTAATTGTATATATGCATTTCATGCATCTCGCGTGCATTCTCTAGTTTCTTATAATATTTACGACAATAAGCTATATGAAACTCACAATTTTCTTCACTTTTTAATTGTACGTTCTTTTTTTTTAAAAAAAAAAAGGAAAATTCCATTTGAAAATCTTGTTACAAACTTGAAGGCTCCAAGTGGTACATAGCAATTTTCTGAATTTGGCTACTCAATTTCAACTATCAATTGTATGAATAAGCTCATTTGGGACATAGTATTATTTATTTATTTATTTTAATTTGGCTACTCAATTTCAACCATCCATTTAATTCATCCCACTCTTTTTGCCCACTTTTCAATTGCACGTCCAAAAAATTAATTACTCCTTTCAAATTATTTACTCCACCAAATGGGGGCTAAGAGTTGAAAGTTTGATTTACTTTCCTCTTCAATTGTTCATTGAGAATTTTAAGTATGATCTTTATCGACTGAAAATTAATAATGTATTCTTCGAATCTAAATTTACAAGAATAATGATATTTGAATATAGAGAGTGTCACTCGAGGTGCCACCCTCTTCACATGAATGTTCGTGAAAGCGACCTTAGAGTGAGGGACCCCACCCCCGTGCAAGGAGGTGACACTCGAGGTGGCACCCTCTATGTTTATGTAGCATAGTCAAATTTACATTATGTCAATTCTATGTTACAAATTGATAGTACAGGGTTATTGTGAATTTTCATTAGATAATTTTTTTATTGAAGGACAATTTCAAGTCGTATAGTATTGCACAAAGTGTTCTAGGTGTAAAATATATTTTGAATGACACCCTGAAATGAAACTAGGTTTCTAAGAATACAACATGATGGATAATGAGTGTTTGATACATATATTTTTGAAAAATTACCCTTCTTTTGCTATCGAGATAATTATAATTGTGATTTATCATTAATTGATTGCAGTTGCAAAACATCAATGTAACAGATAATACTTCATCAAGAATCGAGGGCGTGCTGCAGTGGTTGAGTGCTCGAGCTTCCCCACACACAGTCTCGGGTTTGATTCATACCCCTCCCCTATATTCTCCCCTCCCCTATTATACTCTTGTAATAAATTAATTAATTAATTAAAAAAATGAATAGTACTTCATCCAAATTCAAATTTAAAATTTTGACAATGACAAAACAATTTAATTATATGGTTGTCACCCTCTAAAATATTGAATCGAGTAAAACTAGAACAAGAACTCTTAAAAACATCAACAAGAGGTATCAATTGCAGAATTCAAGCGCCTCTTCCAATTTCGTCCAGAAGTGCAAATTGCAGAATTCGAACACCTCTTCCAATAATTAAACATCAATCAATAGGAGGTGTATCAATTGTAGAATTTGAAACCCTCTTCCAATATTTAAACATCAATAGGAGTTGTATCAATTGCAAAATTCGAACACGTCTTCCAATTCCATCCACAGGTACCAATTTGACTAACCAGATGACAATCCAATGCTGCAATCGAATGAGAGTAGGTGTCCTGTTACCGACTGATTTTTGGCTTGATAATGATCTACAATACAATATGCTGACCATTTGGAGAACAACGAGAAAAAAATAGGATCATTGATATAGTTAGGTACAGAAAAACTAGGAGCACTAGATAAAAATTTGAGGTTTCGCAACTCAATGACGACTGCTATGCGGTAATTCTTGTGGGGTTTGGATCAGTCCATTGTGGAATGTGGATATGAATCCTTCTTATAGCACCGAGATATTGAAGCCAGTTTCACACATTTGACACGAGTTCAATTGCTGATGATGATGCTATAATGTAGAAGGTGATCACTGATCTCTGGTGCAAAGTGTTATTATTAGCATATATAAGTTTTGTATACAAAATACATTACTTTTTTTCATTAGTAGAAACACTGTGCTCATGTAAGAACTTCAATCTATGAGGCCACGTCAATGTTATTTGATGCTGCATTTGGCTCAAGGCAATCTAAGCAAGTACAAATATCTCGTGACTGCTTGCTGGTAATCTAGAGTTTCCATAGCTGAAAGATCTCAGGGCTTCAAACTCATATACTGAGCTATGTCATTCGTGTTGGTGGAAATCTGATACCACCAAGGCACTAGCTGCTCAATAATTTGTATCGACAGGTATGCCTAGACCCCAAGCTTCTCAAAGTCAAGAATTTAATTTTCTAATCAGAGATCAAATTCCGGAGCTAATGCAGTAGTATCTTCTCTAGGACTTAATGGGTAATTTCTTTGCCTATGAGAGAAGCCATTTTTGGGATCTTCATGCTCCGTGGTTAGAACCTCTAAGAGATATGAATTGGAACTAACTAGATTGAAGAAAGACATACAAAGTCAAAATATAAAATTGATATCGCATCCATTTGGAATAGGTTCCAATTTCTGATCATACATCTTACAAAAGCAAGCAAAACAAACAAATTTGAGTAGTCAGTCTGGTTGCTAAACATAATACAAATCACTCCAACAAAGTGTTTCAGCATATGCATAGTTGACATCATATCAAAGAAAAATGGTAACATGGTTAGGATTTAAGCGGTGGACCCACTTAGAAAAGCGCCTCAAAAACGTTCGACAATTTTCAAGTCCGTAAATTGAATGTCCCTTCCAGCAACCATATCTGTTTACAAACCAACAGATGCATTGATAAAATGACGGTATTACAAATATGAGGTTGTGTATATAGCACATGTAAGTGTACATTGGGGAAAAAATTGGAGAAAACGAGCAGCATAAATACATTATAAACACTGGAAAATTGTAGTGTGTTTACCTGGTTCTTGATTACTTTTTGTCCACTCTGGATACTTTGAAGATATCATCTAAATAGAGAAGGAAAAAGTATTAAAGGGGAAAATGATTCAAATTCTACTCCCAGAAGCATTAAGAAATCCTAGTATGTTCATCATATGTAGATGGGTGATGACAGAAAAGCACACCCAAGAAAAATCAAACAGAAATGGTCCTGCTTGTCAACTAAGTGGAATTAAATAGAAGCAAATGGAGTTATGCTTGCCCTTTTCCACTTTGCAGGTGAATTTTTAAAACACACTGTATATAAGTTAGAAATTAATTCATGCTTCAAATCCTATCATAAACAACCACTTTTAATTAACATACCTTTAACTCCTCCAAAATCTCCTCAACCGTTGGTCTGTCGGAAGCTTTTCTTGCTAGCAATTTCAAAATCAAGTTTTTATCCACATCCCAACCATCCGGACACACATTTTCATGTTTCAAACTTTCAAATACCGAATACCGAGCTCTTTTGTTCCGGAAGGGGTGCAACAACTCAGTCAAAATTAATCCAAGGCAGTATAAATCAGACTTTGCACAAACTTGAGTTTCGTTCTTTTCTTCTCCTGTGTAATATCCATCAAAACTGGCTATTTCCATGCCATACGGTTGTTCATCTTCAGGAGGCATGTAGAGTTTGTGCCCATCTCCGTCTGAATTTTTAGTGTACCCACTTTCATCTAACAATTTTGCTGTAAAAATAATATAAAATGATTTCTAGATACTAAAAAAGGACATAAGTTATATTGATTAAATAGAAACCCACCTCGACCAAAATCACCAATTTTAATGTTGTCGTTTATGTTCAGAAAGATATTCTCTGGACATAAGTCCCTGTGTATGTACTTGTTCTTGTATATGTGGGATACCGCAAGTACAATTTGCTCAAACATTGCACATGCTTTCTTTCCATCAAAATAATTCCTCCAAACGCTCAAAAAAGAAGCAAGAGATCTGAAAGAATAAATTCATTCAAATTGTTAAATGAATCATATCGTAACTACCCACAAACTATTGAATGAAACAAATCATAAGCAAAAAATGCGAATATGTAGGATCTATACACCTTGAATAACTTGATTCAATTCAACACTCAACCAAGAATGCCAAGAACATCAACCAATCCGAATTCCAATCGATATGTAGGCCTACCATCTCTGATTGGGAAACTAAAACCACACCTTTTCCCTCTTGAAAAGCACTCACTCTTGATGTGAGAAGCCCCAAATGTTATCCTCAAAATCAAGACTAATTGAATCAAGATTATTGAAGATGAACAATGGTAAAAATTAAGTTTTTGTTTCGGAATAGAGAGAGAGAGAGAGAGTGAGTAGTAGCCGTGAGTCCCTATTTTTCAATAATAGTATGTTGTATCTTTTACCAAAAACAACCTCCATTAGTAAAAAAAAATCAAGTCCAAAAATAACGTGTAAAAATCATTTAACAAATTTACGTAACTAAAAAAAATTGTTTTCCAATCTATTTTATGGACATAAGCCCTTTATTTATTTTTGTCCTTATTACATTAAGTAATTTCAAAATGTCACACAAGTTTATATTAAACATGATAGCATTTCTAAGGACTTGTTTGGTTTTAAGCCAATAATCCAACAGAATACATACCTCGTACATAGCTCCATTTGTAGGTAAATGCATGGGTCTTTTCGTGCCGTCATTGCGCAAATCCCCGAAGTGGATGATTCAATCCATGACTGAAGAAATCAAAATGATTAAAAATAACATATCACACAACTTAGATATTATGCATAAGTTCTAGTACAAACCGTGTAATAACGTATTATATTTGGATGGTCCATATGGGATAATGCGACTACCTCCCTGAAATTGTGAGGTAAATTTGAAAATTATAAGTACATCTTGAAAAAGATTTGTAAATTGTAAGGTAAAGTTGGTGATGTAGAATGAAAAAAGATTTCTAACATAACAATAGAAACTAGAAAGTGTACCTTCTAATCTTCTCATACGGCAAGAGAGAGAGGGATTTTCTTCATAGCGTATACTTTTCCATCTAACTTATTTCTACATTTGACGACATAACCAAAGCCGCCAGATCCTACGTAAAATAGAGTGCAGAGTTAGAAAACTAATAAGTACGTCTAGGCCTTAAATTTTGACAATTGTAAGTATTTTAGAGTTAAATATTGCCTAATTATGTATTTAATTTGATTGTTTTAGGAAAAACTCAATTTTGGATGCATTTGGATGTTAAACGAGGAAAAATGACCAAAATCGTACAAAAAAGGGAAAAGTGGGGACTAAAGTGCAAATATTCAAAAGTTGAAGGACTTAAGCTGCAAATAAAAAATGCCTAATTGAAATGAAAGTGAAATTATAAAGATTCAATTGTAGAAGACAAAAACTTGGAGGACTGGGCGTGCAATTAAACTATGACCAACTTGCATATCAAGAACATTAAAGGCATGTCTTTCAAGCAAGTGATCACGCACTGGTGAACTAGGCGATCACGGGATGTCCATATAATGCAACAGAACACAAAACGTTAAAACCAAGCAATCGCCGGCTAGGAAACCAAGCGATCGTTTGGTTGAAATCTAGCGCCTCTTTTTTTCCTTTATTTTTCCTAATTTTGTGTAACCTAGTATATTTAGAATATAATATTAACCTAAGTATATATAAGAGGGGAACGAAATTCATTATGATTCTTCTTCCATAATTCATTCAACATCAAAAGGAGGCACAATTTCAGAGAGATTGGCACAAGAATTCAAGCGAAACATACATCAACTGAAGATTAAAACATTCTGAAATTAAGAATCAAGAAGATGAATTGCAATTTCTACATTCATTACATTGTTCCAATATTCGAGGGATGTTTTTTCATAGATTCAAGTGTGATTTAGTTAGAAATATGTCGGGCTAATTTCTTTTATGTATTGGATGAAGATGATACTCGTTATTTATTTATTTCAATTCAAGAACTAGTTGTTTAGGGATTTCTTGTATTTTCTTGATTAATCTTGCATGCTTAATTTTATTATTTGATTGATTGACCATCAATTAAATATATTATTACTTATTGTAGTTTTGGATAAGTCACAATAGGTTATAACGTTGCATGATTAACACATGAACATTAAATGTTAGGAAGAACACTATGACATGTGCAATCTAATGGATAATTGTATGATTTAATGCGTTTCACAGATTTTGGGCTGGAAACTATTCTGGACATATACTTTGTTTATATATATATAATTGACAGTAAACTCATAATTAAGATTAGAACTTGTTCTTCATGAGAACAATAACTCTAAACTCATTAAACCTATTAGTTGTATAGCGATCCCATGCGCTTGCGGGATTTATCCGGACAAAAAAAAATACAAGAATGTAAAATAAAACGTTGTATACAGAGAGCACATGAAGTGTGAACTATTACCTAGCTCACCCATTTCTTCGTAGTCTGACATATACCTCGAGATGTCTCCGTTGGGTAGCACATGTGGAGACCATATGACCTTCTTATCATATCGTATAGCAGATGATGAAGACAATGATGTCTACACACAAATTAACAAATGCTATGAGGCCAGTTTAGCAACTCATCAGTATCACTGATGAAGGAAATTACTTAAAAATTGAAACTCAAACCTTGTTTACTTTTGGAATTTCCATGTCATGCACTGAGTCTTTGCTGCTTCCTTCCAAATTCTATAACGTAATAAATAAGTTGAAAATTATGATAATTGAGTAAATAAATATGTGATTGAAAGTAAATTTGATGAAAAAGTTGAAAAAATGATTAGGTAGTTCCGGTGGTTGAACTTCTTCTTTTTTAAAAAAAATAGAATAAAAGATTGCCTGTTAAGATTTTTCTAAGGAATTCATGGATTTGAAATTTCATTAATGATTAGATAGTTCCGATGGTTGACTTTGTTTTAATAGAATAAAAGATTGATTGTTAAGATTTTTTTTTCAATTATTGGATTTAAAATGGTATTCGTGCTCGAATCAATAATTTAATGATCAAATCAATTTTTCGGTATCCTTATATAATTAATGAGAACCTAAATTTAAATCAATGTTTCAGTATTCAATTGAACTGTTAAGTATTGATATATCAATTTATTGTACTCCTTGAAACAACGAGTTATGATCCTTGTTCGTCGTGTTTCACTCTATACGATGCAATAAAAAAAAATTTTTTTGAGGAACCATACGATGCAATATTTTGAAAAAGTGATTTTTGAAGGGGCAATTACACAAAATACCATTTATGTTTGAGAAAAATATCAAATCTATCACTCATGTTTCAATTACTTGCTCAAATTACCACTAGATGCAAAAACAATCATTTTTAAAGATAAGAACTCAAAGTATAATTTTGATTCCAAAAGAAAATTGCATTGGAGACCCTGTCACCACAACCACTCCAGACTCCGGCCACATTAAAGATGATGCATGTTGATTTCATAATAAAAAAATTAATACCTATCAAAAACTTAAGAGACGATGCATGTTGATTTCATAATGAAAAATGATACTTTCACCTCAAAAATGTACCTCACATTTGACATCCCTCTCACATGAAGTGTGGGGCCCACATGGGACCCACCACGTGGGGCCCACACACCATGTAAGAGGGATGTCAAATGTGAGGTCATTTTTGAAGTGATTGTATCATTTCCCTTTCATAATAAGTGATTGAAACGGTAAAGAGAATATTACTTTAAAGATGATGCATGTTGATTTCATAATAAAAAATTTAATACCTATCAAAATCTTAAGGTCCTGTTCTCTTTGCTGTTTTGAGGTCGTTTTCTATTTTTATTTTCGAAAATACTAAAAACGCGTTCTCTTTACCATTTTTGAAAACGCATTTTGAAAAAAAAAAATTTGTACACAAAACACCCAAAATTAAGCTTAAAATAAAGGTTTTTTTTTTTTTTTTAAATTATCCTAGTTTGGAACTAAGCTTAAAATAAAGTTATTTTTTCTTTTTTGGGGGGGGGGGGGGCAGAAGCTTTGGTGAGAGGGGAACTAATGCTAATGGTCTCGGATATGACTCAGAGTATTGCCTCTCTTAGTCCAGCCGAGCTCTAATATTAACTAATTAGACTTACATATCCTAACTTAAAATTAAGCCTAAATAATTTTATTTTTTTTTAAGAATTATCTTAACTTGGAACCTAAGTCTAAAATTTGTTGTTATATTTCAAAAAATGCCTTGATAAATGAACTGTGGTGGTTTTGAAAGAACTTGCATTTTCTGAATTTAATAGAACCAGAGCTTCCTTAAATTCCAAACCTAACCAAGTTGTGTTAATATAGACTCTTAGTGCTCACATTTGTGTGTTGCAGGTAACCATATTTTCAGTGTATTGTGAAATGAAATTTGAGTTTTAGTCAGTAGTATTCTGCAAACAAATTAATTAAAAATATTTTAAATAGTATTCTGCAAAATCTCAAATAGAACGTGTTTTTCAGCTTTTCATTTTCAAAAATAGTTTTCAGAAATGACAAACCAAACGCGTTTTCGACAAATTTGAAAACAAAAATAAAACATAAAACATTTTCGAAAGTGAAAATATAAAATAAAATACAGACAGAACGCCACCTAAGACATTGCCTAACAGTTTCCAGTTTTTGACATTTCTCGATGAAATATCAGTAAAGATTTTGTCAATTCATATAATCATATATTATACATATTAGTATCACACCCGTGCGTTGCACATGAGAACAATATGAAATAATTTTATTGTAAATATAAATAGAAAACAAAAATTGACACATATAATTTGCTTTGATTATTAATGAAAAAATGTCGCTCGAAGTAAAAATGAATTAGAATTCTCACAAAATTTGGAAAACCTCTTTAAGTCTAAATAAAATATATATGATGAGTCTTTTTATCTATGCCCTTATTTGATATTTTTTAAAAAGAGTTTATTTGAATGAATAGTGAGTGTTAGGAGAATCGAAAATATATGGTTAAAAATTAGTTAATCTTTTTTGAGTTTATGTGTAATATTATTTTATTGATAAATATGTGGTTGAAAAAAAGAAAGAAAATTGTGTTAAAAAATTAAAGGGGGCCAAAAGAGGCTATAGTGATTGTACCACAAACATATCAACTCGATTTCTGGATTTAATGTTCAATAAAAAAATATTTTTTAAAAAACTTTTGAACTACAAAATTAGACTCATACAATATATGTGGAAGACTTAACTTACATATTCTTCTTATATTATTCTTCATTATATTCTTGTCGAAAAGAGATGTAGAAAAAAAAATTTGGTATATTTTGATTTTAGGTAACTGTATTATCACAACAAAATTTACTTCCTATATCACATTATATCTACACTACAATTAAAACATATTTTCAATAAATACACCACCCCAATTTTACAATTATAGTCATAACCTAATAATAAAAAAGTGGTGTACGTATTACTCCCATCCCAATATCACAGCACATTTCCTCATCTTTTCCCTCCCACTATTCGTGGCCAACTTCCCCACCCACTAAATAAAGGATTCCGTCCTTGAATTTATGGAAGAAAATGAGGAAACTGATAGAGGGATGCTACTTGTACTTGTAGGTTGACAAAATACATACATGGCACAATCATATCACTTGACCCATCACATTAACTCCTAAATCAACAAACACAATCTTGTCACCTCGTTTTTTGTCACCCTTCTTGTCAACCTCTAAGTACAAGTAGCATTAATCTAATATATTTGATACATGCAAGATATTGACAAAGAGGTTTTCTTATTTAGGTCTAAATTCAAGTAAACAGATGCAATTTTCAAATCAGATGAAGCAAAAGAGTGAGGGGATTGTTTCATCCATTGATGCAGTCGAGGAAATTTGAATGACTTTGTTGTACTTGGTGATTTTAGGTTTGGTTGGACCTACCCTTTTAATTGGATTGGATTCGGAAACTTGGAGATTTCTGTAGCAATTCATCTTAGTAGCCACTGCTCCAAACACAATGTGTGAGAAGTCTAAGGTTGCAAGATTCCGCAAGATAAAATCGGGATGAAGAATCTGAGTGGAGAGAATTTGAGTAATTCTGTGCAGGATGATCAGCAGAGAAAATGTCGTATTGACACCAGTGATAAGGCTAGAGAAAATCGAGAAAGAAAATTCTCATTCGAACGTGGAATTTGACTAGAGGCTCCAACTTTTCCTTCATGCAGGGAAGTTACTCCGTTATGAGCAATGCCAATGGGATGCAAAATGGAAGTTCAATTGATAATTATGGAGAAAACGGTGATGTTTCACCGTTGATGGTTATAGAGGAAATATGGAACAAATTAATGACTGGTGTGTCTACAACAAAAAATAATTTTATGTCAAAAACATGTATTTAAATGTAAGGTTAATTAAGTATTTTTACTCAGGGTCATTCAAGTAAAGAAAAAAAAATAATTCAAATTGTGGTGTGAAAAGTAAAAGGCAAAATATATTACCATCACAAATTATACAAAATACACCACATTATATTTACACCACTAATAAAATATATTTTTTCTAATTACAGCACACTACAAATAGAAATGTACCCTTTATTTAATTTTAAAGTAATAGAATTTGTACACCACAATTAGAGTGTTGTCTGCTGGCAATTAATGGATTATAAATAATTATTTATATAGGAAATTCATATGATCGTTTAACGGAATTCGATTTTAGCCCATAAACACCATTATATTGGAGATTTTGTCCTCTTCACTGGCGGTTGTAATTTCTTCTTGTTTTTTCAATTTTATAATGCAAAAAACTTCGGCATGGCAGCCTCCACCGAGATCTCTTTTCAGCATAGCAATTGTTATTTGGAATTGAACTCCCACAGTCCATAAATTTGTGATGCAAATCCTTTAAATTATTCTCTTCGTTGGTATCAAAAAGAGCAATTCAATAAATGTTTTTTCTGTATATTGTTTTATGTATGTGAATGTCTATAGTTATTTTATTTAAGTACGAATAATTCTACAAGTTATTGGAAACTTTGAAAACAATTGAGATATTGTGCGCATAATGTTCTTATTCATTTAATTGAGAAATTATATTTAATTATTGTACCAACATTCATTCAAATTAACTTGGTATTGAAAAGCAAAAAATAAATAAATAAAATAAGAAGATGAACACGATTATTTAGAAGCATAAATATAGAAAAGTTAAGAGAAGAAGATCATTTTAAAGATTGTGGTGTACGTAAAAGAATAGTGAGAAAAAACTAAAAAGATATTTATGTAATTTTATTTATGTTTATTTTTGTAAACAAAATAAATATATAAAATTGTGGTGTAAAAAATAAGTTTTGTGGTGTCAATATAGCCACCCAAAGTAAAATATGTGGTGGTAATATATTTACCCTTTGATTTTTTAAGCATTAATTATTAATTTCAAATATTTTTCTAAAAAATAATCATTAATTTTAACAAATATTGTTACACTAATTTGTTTTTGTTTCTTCATATTGTCAATTTCTTTATTCATATTATTACAGTATATTTTAATATTGTAATAAAAATTGTTGACCGATCAATTGTTCAATAACAATTCTAAAAGTACAAAACTAATTGTTAAAATCTGTAATATATATTTTGCATATTATAGTTATTTAATTTTATACTAAAAAATAGACATTGAACATAATCAGTAAATAAATAGAAATAATGTCAAAATGTTGAATGAATTGATCAAATTCTTAAATTGTAAAAATTAACACGACTTCTTTGAATTTACTTCTAAAATCCGTATAATTATTATTTGTTTTAATTTGATAACAAAAAGAACGAAATGAATCATTTATAACTGAGTTGAATTTAATTAAAAAATTATTTATTTATAGTATTATAGGACTTAAATGATATAATTTATAATGAATAAGATAATGAGGAAACGTAAAAATTATAAAATAAAACTTTTTACATTTGATCTTTGAAACAATATGTTTATAATTTGCTCTCACATATTAGCTTGTATTAAATTTTCATTGAGATCTTCAATTTGACATCCATATTACATATATTTCGACTTCAAAATAATACAATAATTATAAAAAAAAATAGTTTATATTAAATATAATATATTGATGTCATTAATAACACAACATGAATGCATATGCTAATGTCATTAATGACACATGTACCATAATATTTGTTAAAATATTTAACACACTATTTTTTATGGCAAAAATTTTCAAATTTAAAAAGTTATTTTGACGGAAAACTATGTGTTAATTTTGGTTACAACTATTCTACTTTAATATATAGCAAGCATAGATTATAAAAATAATTAATATTATGAAAAAAATAGTTTATATATTAAAAATAATATATTGATGTCATTAATAGCACAACACAACATAGATGCCTATGCTAATGTCATTACCGACACATGTATTATGAAAATATTGAATAAGCTATTTTTTTTATGGCAAAAATTCCAAATTTAGAAAGTTATTTTGGCAGAAAATTATGTACGAATTTTGATTACGGCTATTCTACTTTAATATATAAGTAGAGATATAATTTGCAGAACACAATTCATGCTAGTAAACATAGATTAATAGACAGCAGTAATATTCAGGGTGCATGCGTAAAAAATCCATTGCAAAGGCCACAGGTGGCTCCAAACTAAGCTCGTATTACAACATATAAAGAATAGAGAATAGAAATATCTTTATAAAATTAAAATAATATAAAAAAAGGGTATCCTACATAGAAATCAACCAAACTTAAGGATATTATTTAAAAAAGATACAATCTTGACAAGCAAACCCGAATAAATAGTATAAACTGTCTATGATTACAAGCGCAAAACAAAATGAAGTTGTAAGAGACATAAGTGCAATTATTAAAAGATTTAGAGGACACCTGCAAAATCAAATAGACAAGGTCTGAATGTTGCCTGCTTTGTCAAATGGGGAAAGTAAACGAACATAAGGAAAGGCAGGACAGTAACATCCAGGATATATCTGGTCTTTCTCCATTCTTATTAGTTCTTCCACCATTTTATTATTCAAATTATAGCCCAGGATCACAATAGGAGTGCCCAAAAAGACAACGTTAGAACTTGGGTGGAAAGCAATAGGTCCAACCCATTTAGCATTAGAAGGGACATCTTCTCTAAACACTTCCCGATCACTAGTCAAATCATAAATATTAATGCTGTGCCTCACAATCCATCTTCCAACATTATTATGTGAACCTTCCTTCTCAAGTGACCATATGAAAATCTTGTTGCAGTATTCATTGGCATAACACAGTTGCCCCATTAGTACCCCAATGCATCCCATATAACCTTTGCAGAGTTCGGATGTCAATGGAAGCTTGGTCACACACACACTTATTTCCTCCTCAAGAAGATTAAACTGTATGAGGTTCCAAGAACGAGCTAACCGAAATAATGCCCCATTAAAATATGTTGAATATCGGAACCATGACTCTTCAAATATAAGAGGATCCAGATCATCCACTGAATGTCTAGACCAACTTTTATTGACCGAAGAGTATATGTCCAAAAATAGTCTCTCCCTTTGAGCCCTATCAAATCGATGTTGCCTATCAAATCGAACGACACTATAGTAGGGCGATTTAGATGGATCAAACACGAGTGCTGCATAAAAGGATTCTGGATGACGCCCACTCATTCGCGCAGATTGTGGTCGAGGAATAAACAAGCACTGTTTGGTGATTGGGTTACAAACATAATACTGAGAAGAATCAGTATCAAAAAATAAAAGCAAGCCATTACAACAGTCGAGTAATTCATCTGGATCGGGTGTAAAGGGTAAACCATAAGAGCCAATGCATTCCTCCCACCCAACGACTTGTCCTCTGCCATTGTCTTCTTCTTCCAAAGATGCATAGAGACCTAATATTCTTTCTCGACTAAATTTTTCCGGTATCCAATCACCCAAAAAATGGAATAACACAGGGTGTCGTGGTGATCTGACGAAGAAGGGAAAATCTCCAGGATAATCCTCATCAGCACGAAAATACAGGCCAACAACAGGCCTCGCCCGTGCAGTAGTAGGTAACATTGATATCCTCGGAATACAAACTTCAGAAATCAAAAAGCACCATTCTTTTGAAAGACACTTAAATCTGTGCAGGGGCTTATCGGGTAATCTACACATTATTTCCATCAAAACATCAGCCGGTAAAATATAGTTATTTTTGTCTCTCTGCCTATTGCAGCTAAGGATCATTGCTTTCAGTGAACTGTCTAATTCCATAATTTATTGAATTAAGAATCCAGGAACTGTGATAATACCTTAAATATACACCAATTGGAAGTCTGTATCACAGAACCACACACATATATATGCACTAGTATAAACAACTTTCCTGAGGTAGGATCCGATCGTAGGGTATGCTTCAAATCCAATGGCAAGAAAATATGAAAAAGTGGTGTTGGGCTGCAAAACAATATATAAATAATGATTAACAAGAGTATAATTACATGTAATTATGATACTCCTTTTTGACAATTAGGAATTATTGTTTTTCAGCTTTGATGTAAATGGGCAAAAAAAGAAAAGGAAATTTTCAGCCTGCAAACAGATTTTCCCCCTTCAAATTGTATGCATGCAGGAACCAATTCACAATAGGGAAAAAAATGTGATTCATTACATCTGGTTGTCTATTACACGTCTTAGATGAAAATTTATTGAATAAAAATCATGAGCAAGAAAATATGTTGGGTCAAAAATAACAATTGCAAACATCTATTTTACTCGAAAAAGATGGAGTTCTACTTTCACGACTTTGCTTAAGGTAGACGTATTTTTAGGACAGAAATTAATGGCTCGTAATACATCCACCTTCTCCATTTCAATTAAATTTAATGATTTTTCCGGACCTAGTTATAATAGTCAATATAATTTCATGCACAGTAAACAATTAAACTCTACCTTAAGCATGTAGAGTTCAAGCAAGCACCTAGACTGGAGGTCCTTGCTTCTGCTTATTGGCAATCCTGTTTCAAAACGGAACCGCAAAAAGTCATTCGCAAAAATTAATGGCTCGTAATACATCCACCTTCTCCATTTCAATTAAATTTAATGATTTTTCCGGACCTAGTTATAGTAGTCAATATAATTTCATGCACAGTAAACAATTAAACTCTACCTTAAGCATGTAGAGTTCAAGCAAGCACCTAGACTGGAGGTCCTTGCTTCTGCTTATTGGCAATCCTGTTTCAAAACGGAACCGCAAAAAGTCATTCACAAAAAATATGGCACAACTCCAAGGCTAAGTTGAAAAGATGCATCAAAACAGTTATTATGCGTATCCTTGAATCATAAAACAAATTGTACGAGTATGAATTATCAATTGCAAAAACCAGCATATAGAGATTGAATAGGATTCATGCCTATGTATATAAATAACTGTAATCATGCTTGCACCCCCTACCTAATTCAGGAACCCAATATACCCGCTATAAGCTATATAGGATAGACAACAAAAAAGTAAAAACATATTACCACTTTAAATGTGATTTCAATAAAAAATACGATCATACCATATGATTGACTCGTCTTTCAACCATCGAGGGTTTGAAGGTATAAACAAAAAACAAGATAGATTTTCAAGTCAACAATTATTCTACATAAGGCCTAGCTTGTCGCTGTTGTAATCTTTCAGACAAAAACCATATTGTGAGTTCATGCAAAAAAGCACAATGGATTCTTTCTGTAGGCGGCTTGCTTATTTTTCCAACCATCCTTGGTTTGCATGAAGGGCTCTCATTACAACTAAATCATATTTTACATATGCATATTTCTAGTGGAAAGAGAAGTTAACAGCATTGTAAACAATGAGATAGCCAAAGTAATCTTATACAAAACTTCAGTGAAAGACCATTTGAGAACTCTAGTCCTAGATTTTTCTTGGCAATTCTTTATGTATAATCCCCCAATACAAGTACAATATCATTATTATGTAGATCTGATTGAGGTCCAATATTTTGTTATAGAAATTTCCTCAAGAGGCAGTACATGAAGATAAAGATTGTTTCTACATATATCTCACCTGCTGTTCTATTAGCACAACATAATGCAGACAATTCAAGAACTTTAGTAATCTACCATTGTTTTTTTATAGTTGACTATGGATCTGAATCTTTTATTCCTTTGAACTACAGGGATTTTCAACAAGGGCCAATACAGAAAAATAAAGACAATTTTTACTTATTTATCACCCATTCTATCAGCACAATGATCGCAATTCTCAATAAAAAATTGATGGAAAAGGAAATCTATTTTCTCAAAATGGAAAATATATTAACAAAAATACAAAGCACAGTGTCATTGTTCTACAAATTCGGCTATTTCTCCATTTTAACAGTTTTTCATCAAGAAGCAGTACATGAAAGTAAAGACAATTCTACATATTTCTCTGTCTATAGAACAATCATTAACTACCAACCAAGTTATCAAAGTGTTCTAATTTTTTAATGCAAACCCGGAATAATTCAGCCCCCAAAGCTTTAGAAAATGCAACAAATTGCCTATAAATATATGATTATTTATAATCATCTAAAGTTTATGGATTTGTTATAATCATAGTTTCAAGGTGAAGGGGATGAACCTGGTGAGATTGTGGGAGTAAATTTCCAATTCTCCAAATTCTTTCCAAAGCTATGAAATCGAGAAATTCGAATCCAAGAAATCTATAAAATAAACTCTTGATCTTACACGAGAATCTTTCGAAATTCCTCTAATTTCGCTAGCCTTCGTTCTTCTTCTGTTAACAATTACAGAACAATTATGAAGAAGGCATTGTGAGCTTAGAAGATTTACTTTATATGGTGAATCAATTTTGATGTGGAGATTTGTGCAAAAAAGTTGGAGAAATTTGGTGTTATTTGGAGAATTATTATTTGTGAATTTTGAAGATTTTGATGATGAAAGTGATTTATGGAAGACAAGCGAATAGAGAAAACGTCCCTACAGTAAGTGATAAATAAAAAGCACATGAGGCAACAAAAATCCCCTAATATCCCACGTCTCATATCAAACTCTTCAAACCACCCTAGTATAATTAACTCAAAAATTGTATTAAAAAAAAAAATATCAAATTTTTGCACACAATCTGATTCCATGGGTAAATTATTAACACAACCAAGAAGAGACTAAATCTAAAATAAATTAATTAATGAATACAAATTAAATGCCTATGAAGATATATATTTTTTGTTGCTTGTTTTAGCTCGAATAAAGTAAAAACCCTTAGATTAGAGGGACTGTCTAACAAAATTGGAAATTTGCTTCTTCCTCTGGACTCAGCGCTAGTGTTTGACACAAACTAGGAAAATTAAAATCAGATCCAGATTGACTCGTTTATCGATCAGTAGATGAGGATTGGGCATGATTTGATTCCTTGGTCTTTGGTTCGTCCTTCTGTCTCTCCATTATGGAATTGGAAACACCTCATGACCCTAATACTATTCATTCCATGTGTGAAAGTAACACTATATAATCTTGTATGTGAAAATAGGCAACAATCTATAGGGGATTTACGAATTATTCACTTAAATTGTCTTGAACTTCGGGAATAGAAACATTATTAGTAAATTTAAAAGCAACACAGGTTGATTTTCAAAATAGCCACTTTAATTGTTTGCTCAACATATACTAGCAAAACCACCAATGTACAACAAGAAAATAATCAAACCAACAATGTCCATGTTCATAGAGAATACCATGAGTAATATATCTGGAGAATAGAATTATGCAGCTTCAACTAAAGATTCTAAATCAGCCTAAAGCATAAACCATTCATTTAATTCGCTTAATATCTTCTTAACCTAAAACGTAAAGCTTCGCGATAACAAGAGTCCCCAATTATTTGAGTCAGCCAAAGAAACCTTTTTGTACTACTTTGTATTGTGCATCTATTCGAAATGGAAATATCCTAAAGCATAAACAGTAAACAAAATAAAATCTTAAACAATCCAATTTCAGTATAGTTTCATTATCATTGAATTCTAACAAAATAACTCGAGATGCTACATGAATCCACATCACCTACCAGTGATTCAGTCATATTTTTCCTTTATGACCTTTAAATATAACTATTATAACACAAATTTAAGTCAAAGACTCAAGATATACACAAATAATTCTCAAATCATATTCGTCAAAAAAAAAGAAAAAAGAAAAAAATCATCTTTGATCAAGAATTTATTTTTCCAGTTCTTTGCTAATCCCCTTCAGCTATCTTTATTTTATTTCCAAAAGGAAGAAGGATCAAACATAAATTACATAATAATAACAGTATAAAACAAATCAAAGTCCAAAGGAGGCTTGTAAATAACACATAAGAACTAAGAAGAACCCAAGAAACCCACCCAATCCCTCAATAAAGAATCAAACCACATACTAGAAAATCAATGACAATGGAAATATCTATAATTTTAATCCAAAGTTTTTACCTTTAGACCGGACGACGCCATGGGCACGGCCGCACGGCGTTAGAACTTAGAAGCTTGGATTGGAAAGGCTGGAGCGTTCTGCGTTAGAATGAAGATAGGAAGAGCCGAAGGTTTCTGTTCTGGGGACTGGGTTTGGACTGGAAATACTTGGGCTCAGTTGCATACATATCAATAATTAAATAAAAAAAAAAGGGAAATCGCACAAATTACCCTAAAAAACAAAGGTGTTTGAAAAATACCCTTAATTAAACTTTACTTTTAATCAAACAGACATCTCCCTCCACATTCTACTTCCTATAGAGGTGTCAAGACGAACGGACCGACCAGAGCAGTGAAAATCGGCCCGAATTGACTCAGAACCGCGGGCCGTCCTGTGACCCGTGCGGACAGTTCACGGGTCAAGAAGTTGTGAACCGCGAGTTTTGCAGGTTAAACATTCGCGGGCCGCGATTAACCCGCTGTCCCGAAAAAAAAATTGTTTTTATTAAATATGGTAACATTGAAAATCTCTCTTTTTCTACAAACTCTAATACAACTTTTAAAGCAAAATCTTTTTTTTTCTCCATAATAGCTAAAAAACATAATATTCTTTGATAATAGTAACTAGAAATACATTTAGCATTTAATTGTTATTTGTTTATGTTTTATTTAAATTTGCAAATTTAGAAATAATTCATATAACATAAAATATAATTTTAAATTCTATGTAAATATTTTATGGTATAAATATGAATTTATCATTTTAATCATTTTGTATTTAGAAATTTGACAAAAAATTTGCTATAAATATGAAATAATCTATATTTTTATTCATACGGGTCAAATCAGAATGAACAGCGACCCGCATGAGCTCGACCCGGATGGGCCAACGGGCGGGTTTGGGTTGTAGTTCAAAATTGGTGGGCTAACCCGTAACCCGCAGCGGGCGGACTTTTTTTCAAGCCGACCGTTACCGGGCTTTTATGTTGGCGGGCCAACCCGATCCGGACCAGCCGGATTGACACCTCTACTTTCCTATAAAGCCTCCCCTTTTGGATTTTCTTATGTTCTCCAGTCGCTTCTTAGCATAATCTATAATAGCAATATGTAATTATCTTATTTTTTTTGCTTTGCATAGCTCATATTTTAACTTCTACTTCTACATCCCAACCTACATTTGGTTTCTCTACTAATCACTTCTCCCTGTACAAAAACCTAGTCACAAAATCATGGAGAGATTTCTGATGGACTTTTCATGGAAAAAGGTTTCCAGGCACAAGATGAGTTTCGACTTCAAATTCACCATAAGCTTTTCCAAACCCCTTTGTCGCCACAGCTTTTAACCTGCAAATTCAGTACAAATTCTTAGAGTCCACGATAGTTCCTTTTAGAAAATGCAAATTCAAGATTGCAAAACAAGTTTTTTTAAAAGAGTTTTCAGAGTTACCTGACGATTTTGCACAAGAGTGAAGTAACATATGTAAATCTTGAGTTTCGGAATTGCTAAGTGAGGGAGATAATATTAAGTGAAATATGGGTTATATATCAGAATCAATTAGGGATTAAGAGGTTTGAAAGGTCACGTGGTAGTGCAGTGGGTGACTTTATTGACATCATGCTACAATTGCCATATTCCGTGTGTGGAATGTACATGTGTCTGTATGTCTTGTTATTCGTCTTTATCCTAAATACCTCTGATCGCCTTTCTCGTCACTCTTTTCTAGCCGCTTCTCTCCTCAATTTAATTTCTCTTCCCTTTCCTTTTCTTACAAATTGAGGAAATTACACTAAATAGTGATTAAAAAAAGTGGCATTGTGTGATGTATCTATAAGTATTTGTGGAATTGTGGAATTTGTTAGTCAATAATGAATATATTGCAAAAATTGAAAAAATTGACATTCAAGTAAAAAAAAAATGTGTCACTTTTTCCCACTAAAAAATTAATTATTCACTTTTCAGTTAAAAGAAAAAGTAAAAAAAAAAAAAGTGACATGGTGTTTGTGTATGGAGAATGTGTAATTTGTCTATTAGTATTTGTGGACTTCTATAATTTATTAATCAATGATAGATATTGTAAAAATTGACATTCGAGTAGAAAAAGTGACAAAATGTCACCTTTTAGTTAAAAGAAAGAGATATAAAAAGTAACATTATGCTTCAAATTGACAAAAGTGACAAAAACATTAAAAAAGTGACACTCAAAAATTATAAAGTATTTTTACTTCCTAAAAAATTTCTAAAAAATATTTTTTGTAAGTGGTCCAAAAATAAGGGTATTTGTCTAAACACCCCATGATTTAATACTATATTGTGTGCCATGAAATAATAACCAATAAAGAAAAAAGGAACATAAGAAGAAAAAGATAGAGAGAGTGCGAGGATGAATGCATTCTCTGTTTTTATTTATGTATAATCTTTTTAGATCTTGGTCCAATCCAAATTTCCATCTGGGTTTGATCATTTAAATGGTGGGTTTGGAAATAAATTTATTTATTTGATTACCAATTCAATCTTTAATTTTGTTTTTATCTACAATTGTTATTTGAGGTCTGTGATCTACCTAAATTGTGGAGTTTCAGTATTGCAAGATTAAAACTTGGTTTATGAATGAAGGACTCAATGACATGTGAAACAAAGTAAATTTTTCTGACTTAGAGGGTGAATTCTTTCCATTTTGTTGTTATTAGTAATCTTTTAATTTTTTTGCATAATGAAGTATAATTGACAAAATATTGGATTCTACTATCACCTGCTTAGAATTTGAACTATTTTGGTTGGATTAAATGATGGCGGTGTAGACAATATTATTGTATTTTCACACATTTATTGCCAAGCATTTGGGTATGAAGGGATTTTGGCCTGCTTTCCTATGCTTGCTTTCCAACTCAACGTTCTATAGTGAAATGGAAAACTCAATCAAAAGAACATAATTGAAGAGAGTGGAACAAAAATCAAGAATGTTTCGACAGGCTTTAAAAAAAGAGAGTGCCAAAGTACGTTCCTATGTTTGATGTGGATTAGTGAGGAAAAATGTGTAGCCCACGCCTTAGGAGCTCCAACTGCCCTGTCCTGAATATTGGTGAAAGAGGTAAATCGCAGGATATGCCTCCAAGAGTGCAGAGAGGGAGACTTGCCTTTTGACTTCGTTTACCAAGGGTTTCATCCATATTTCAGGATACAAACCCTCGCTATGACAGCTACAAACTAGATTGGAAACTTTTCACCTCCCTCTTTCATCACTTGGAGATGTGCCCTGAGGGCGGATTAGTAAAAGTAATTAGGGAATGTGGGATGTGAGTTTTAACGAGAAAATTACACTAACTTCCCTAAAAAAAATTGAAAAGTTGTCACATGGCACTTTTTCACTTAAAAAAAGTGATACCGGGCCACTTAGTTAAAAAAGTGATATTGTTAAAAGGAATAGTGACACGATTATTAAAATGGTCACTTTTTAGTTAAAAGAAGAACTTTTCACAAATAGCATTCAAGTAAAAAAGTAATACCACATTACTTTTTAATTGATAGAATAATGAAATTGTGTCATTTTTTAGAAAAAGTGACACAGCGCCACTTTTAAATTGAAAGAAAAATGACATTGTGTCACTATCGCATCACTTTTTAATTAAAAGAAAAAGTGACATTGTGCCAGTTTTAATTTGTCACTTTTTAAAAAATGAAAAATGACAATATTAAAAAAGTGACACAATAATTTTTTTTTTAAAAGAAAAATTGACATTACTTTGTGTTTAATGAAAAAAGTGATATTCAAATAGAAAAATTTGAAAACGTAATAAAAAGTGACATATTGTCACTTTTTAGTTTAAAGAAAAAGTAATAAAAAGTGACACACCACTTTTTTCAGTTTGTGTAATGAATATTGCAAAAATTGAAAAAGTGACATTTGAGTAGAAAAAAGTAGCAAAGTGCCACTTTTTAGTTCAGAGAAAAAGTGATTAAAAGTGAGATGTGTCACTTTTTTAAAAAGTGGCATTGTGTTACTTTTATAAAAAAAATGAGAAAATTATTAAAAAAGTGACAAGTTTTTAAAAAGTGGCGCTCTATGTCACTTTTTAGTAGAAGTTTTTTTTTTTAATTATTGTTATTATATTTTTTTTAAAAGTGGTATTTTGTCAATTTTTCTTTAAAAAAAAAGTTGCATTGTATCAGTATCACATTTTAGTTAAAAAAAAGTGACATTTTGTCACTTTTTTTTAAAAGAAAGTGTAGTTTTGTCACTTTTTTATTAAAAAAAGTGATATTGCGTCTTGTGTTTATTTTTTATTAAAATTGAAAAAGTAACATTCAAGTAGTAAAAAGTAACAAAACGTCATTTTGTTTTACTAAAAAGTGACATCGTATCACTTTTTAATTAAAAGAGAATGTGAGTTAAAACAAAAAGTGATAAAGGAAAAAAGGGATTGTATAATGTATATTAATGGTTGTGGACTTTTGTAATTTATTAGCCAATGATGAATATTGAAAAAAATGAAATTGACCTTCAAATAGAAAAAGGTGACAAATTGTCACTTTTTAGTTAAAATAAAAAGTAATAAAAAAGTGACATTGTGTCACTTTTTTTTAAAAAAAAGGTACAATTATTTCAATATTTTGAATAAAATTAACAAGCCATAAATTTATTCTAAGATTTTAATTTATGTTTGATTGAGAAAGTAACGAATATATCAATTTTTTAAAAACAAGTGACATTATGTCACTTTTTTTAAAACAAAAGTGACAAAAACATTTAAAAAGTGGCACCCAAGATTTACAAAACATTTTTACTTCCTAAAAATTTTCAAAGTGTATTTTTGTAAATTTTCCAAAAAGAAGGGTATTTGTGCAAAAAAAAGAAGGGCCCTGAAATTTTTGGGCCCAAAGCACAAGTTTGTTAAGCCTATTGTCAAGTTCGACCCTGACTGTGAAGTACTTGGTATAAGTGTCTTCATATACCTCTACATGATAGTATTCTCGAATAGTCAAAACTGATAACAAAACTAAGAATTAACGTGTCCCGAAACTATACGCGTAACTCGTCGTTAATAAATATTATTTAAATAATATAAAATAAATATGTATGTGCACGTCACACATATATGTGAATTATTATTATATAACTTTTAATTATTACTATTTTGACAAATAAATTTACGAATTAACTTTGGTCTATTATTTTTCAATGTTGGGACGAATTATTAGTTCCATTTTGAAGTATATTCTGTACACTTCAATCCATATTTTCTCAATTATGGAATTGATAGTGAATTTATTAAATCGATAAAATTACTTAAAGTAATATTTAATATTCTTATTTATTTTTCCTTTATATTATGTCAACTAAATTAAATTCTTATTTAATGTTGAATGGACCCATTTAAATAAGTCAAATAAATTAAAATTTATATTTGACTTTCAAGTGGGTTCCTTTAAATATGAATAATTTAATATAATAATATGACGGATTTTTGGGTCGTTACACCTATGCTTTGTGTTTTCTATTATAGTATTCACAAATCTTTTAATGCTTTCTTACACATTCAGATTCAACATAAAAATATAGTTGGGTCGTGCGTATAAATAGGTGTTAATACTGTTCGAATGGGAGTTTTAACTACATTTGGAATATGGAAATTAAAAATCCGTGAATTGTATTTAAATAATTTGGTTAAAATATGGATGATAGAGTTAAAATGGATTTAAGATTCTAATGCACATGTTTTCATAAGTTTAAATCAAATTTTTATTGTTTATTTAGTTTAATTTTTAATCTATTTTTCAAAATAAAATCATCAAATTCAAAGCTTTCTTTAGTTTCGGTTAAGGAGTAATAGTCTAAAATACAATTTACAACAATCCTTGTGGGAACGACATTCGGACTCAATTCCATTTTATTACTTGTTTGATACCGTACACTTGCGGTACGCAAATCACGCAATAAGTTGTGCCATCAAATGGAGAACAATTGGAATAATCAATTAGATTATGAGGGATAGAATCACTAGAAGAAATATTAGCGGGAACAATCGGTGTTATAGTGTAGTTAAAAGTTCCATCATCATTAGTTGGAGTAATAGTAATTGGGTTTTTTAATGATGGAGATGGAAGATCGCGATATGGAAAAATTGACTCGTGAAATATAACATCACAAGAAACATAGATTTAATGAGTTTTAAAATCATATGCGTGATATCCCTTTTGATTGTATGGATAACCAACAAATATACCGGGTTTGGCTCACTCATCATACTTGTGTTGAATATTTATATTTTTAGCAAAATATAAATATCCGAAAACTCGAAGAGAGGATTAAGAAGGAACAAGTCCAAGTAAAACTTAAGAAAAATGGCAGCAAGAATCCATTCACCCCAAAACAAAAAAGGCAAGTTTGCTTGAAATCGTAGAGCTCTAGCAACATCAAGGAGATGTCGATGCTTATGTTCTAAAACACCATTTTGTTGGGGGGGGGGGGTCACAATGCAACTACGTTGGTGAATAATACCATTTTCATGAAACCAAGTTTGAATTTGTTAAAAAGAAATTAAATATCATTGTCTGAACGAATTGTTTGAAGTTGAGGAAGAAAAATCTTCCCAATACCAAAGTTGATATGAGAAGTTGTTGTGTTGAATTGACGATTGATTTAATTAAAAAAAAAAATTTGAATTAACATGTTGAAAGTTTCATATTTATGTTTCATTAAATAAATCTAAGTACACCTTGAATAATCATCAACAATAGTTAAAAAGAAACTTGATCCATTTTTGGACGGAATAGAAAAAGGACCCCAATGTCAACATGAATTAATTCAAATGAGAAGAACAAGATGATCTTTAAGGAAAAAAAAGACGTGACTATTTAGCACGTGGACATACCTCACAAATAAAATCTTTATTCGCAATAATATTTGGAAAATTCTTAATAATGAAATCAAAACGAGACCGAGATGGATGACCAAGATGAGAATTCCATAGGTCAGATTTATTACAATGCTTGAACGAAAATTAGAATTAAAAACTAAATCTGCATCTAGGTAAAAAAAAAGACCATTTCGAGCACTACCTCGACCAATCTTCTTTTTCGTTGCTCGGTCCTGAAAAATAAATTCAGAAGATAACATCCCAATTTGTTGAATTTGTTAATTTTGAAATAAATAACAAATTGAATTTGAAAGGTGGAATTTGAAAAACATTAGTGAGAATAAATTATGATGAACAAAAAACTGTGTCTAGATGTGTCACAGGCACATGAGAACCATCAGGCAATTGAACTGCCATACTTTTATGAACAGTAGAATATGAAGAAAAAATGAAAGAGATGTACATATATGATTAGAAGCACCCAAATCAATTATCCAACAAGAGAACAAACAAGAGAGAATTATACATGCCCAATGGACTGATGATGCACCATATTTCTCTTTGGATAAAAGTGCAAAAAGTTTGTTGTATTGTTCAGGTGTTAATTGAATAAAAGCGGTAGTGGATGGAGGTGGCTCTGATTTCTTCACCTACTTATCTAGAAAGCCATGAATTTGGTAGCATGTAGTAAGAGTATGACCATGTTTGTTACAATGTTCCAAAAAGGACGTTGACGCTTTCCTGATGGCCGAGAAGGTGGTTTAAATACATGAAGCGATATCGAATCAATGGTAGGAGTTGTTCGAATATTAATCTCTTGTTGTTTTTCTTCTTGACGTACCAAATTTTGGATACACGGAATAGAAGGGAACGACTCCATCAAGAGAATTTGACTGCAAATTGCTAAAAAATGATCATGGAATCCTTGAAGAAACTCCATGGTACGATCTTGATTTTGCTAATCAGTAATGCTTTTAGCGTTACCACATATACATGGAGAGAGGCACTCAATGGAACTAAGTTCGTCCCATAGGGATTTAAGTTGTGTGAAATATAGTGAAACAAACATGCATTCCTGGTTAAGGGAAGAGATTAATTGTTTCAATTGATATATCTTAGGAGCATTTGATTGAGAAAAAGGATCCTTAAGATCTGTCCAAATTTGTGCTGCAGTTTCAACATACAAGATACTTGGACGGATCTCAAGTGAGACTGAATTAAGAATCCAACTTCCAATCAAATCATTACATCGTTCTTAGTTGGAAATATCATCTTTCTCCTTTGGAATTGGAAGTGATCCATTGTCACTGCACGATTCTAAAGGCCATAATTGTCTCATGTGCAAAGATGTGACAAGAATGGTAGAAGGATTATCTAAGTGATGAATGACATAAGGATCTGTTTTGATTGGTATTGATGACTATGGAGATAAAGATGGTGATTTGATGTTGATCATAGAATTTACATTAGACATGGTGAAGATATAAGAAAAAAAAAATTATAGCTCTGATACCACGTGAAAATGACAAGCAAGATAGGAGAAGAAGTAATGATTTTGAAATTGTATATTCATTCAATGATCGTAATAAGGACCATGATATACTCCCCGTGGTGCTGACCTAGAGGTATCAATACGGGTGGTCCGGGCCAGGTCGGCCCGCCAATATAAAAGTCCGGAACGGCCCGCTTGAAAAAAGTCCGCCCGCTGCGGGTTACGAGCCGGTTCTGGGTCAGCTCACAAATTTCGAACTACAACCCAGGGCCGCTCGCTGGCCCATCCGGGTCGAGCCCATGCAGGTCACGGTTCGTTCTGATTTGGTCCGTATGAATAAAAATATAGATTTTTCATATTTATAGCAATTTTTTTGTCAAGTTTCTAAATACAAAATGATTAAAATGATAAATTCATATTTATACCATAAAATATTTACTTAGAATTTAAAGTTATATTTTATGTTATATGAATTATTTCTAAATTTGCAAATTTAAATAAAACATAAACAAATAACAATTAAATACTAAATGTATTTCTAATTACTATTATCAAAGAACATTACGTTTTTTAGTTATTAGGAAGAAAAAAAACATGATTTTGTTTTAAAAGTTGTATTAGAGTGTGTAGAAGAAGAGAGATTTTCAATGCTACCATAATTAATAAAAAAAAAATTTTATGGGTCAGCGGGTCAATCGCGACCCTCGAAGGTTTAACCTGCGAAACCCGCGGTTCACAATTTCTTGACCTGTGAACCGCCCCCACGGGTTACGGGTCGCCCGCGATCCCGGACCGATTTTCGTAGGTCTGAACAACCCGTCCGTCTTGACACCTCTATGCTCACCGCGGGGATGACCCCCCCCCCACTCACATGGGGGGTGGGTTCGCCCCCAAGTGAGTGGGAGCCTGGGAGGTCATTCCCACAGGGAGAGTAACATAATTCTCGTAATAATATATAGGCAGGTTATAAGGAAGATTTGAATTTTAAATATACACAAAAATAGGAACTAATTAACCACCATAATTATCAGAAACTAAAAATTGTTACAAAATTAAAAGGCTAAAATGTAGGAGTTGTCATGGTTCGTGATTCTTGAGACAATTATTTGTTGACATTGCTGGCCATCTATCTCCATTATTTAAACCTCTGTGGCTAGGAGTTCCTGGCTTCCCGATACGCCCAAATCACTAGATAGCTTTTTACACAACTGCATAAAGTTCTGTTTAAGAAAATGTAGGAAATATTACGCCAATAAAAGGAGAACTACTTGAGGTATACCTGTCTGTATACTGTAGGATCACCGCACGATTTTCGCAACTCAACTACGTACAAGGATGAACTTATCTCAAAAACCTGCCAGAAATGGGAAAATTAGGAACATTTGGCAAATTTTTTTTAACATGTTTTTAAACAATATAATTTTTCAAATTACTTTTTAACCATACACAATTTCTCTCTCCACTTTTCAATCATATATTTTACCTCGAAAACCAAAAAAAAATTGTTTTTAAATACAGAACTTTTAACAAACATATCTCTCTTAAGATATGTACTTACTTCTGCAGCTATTGAGAAACTGCCAAGGCCTTTCTGCTCTCGTATTACTTTCAACTGTGGAAATCAATAGAAACCTAAAATTTTAGTGAATTTTCACCTAAATCTTGTAGAAAATTGACATCATTGATAAAATGCCAGAACCTTTCCGTTTTTCTTCTGGACTTGATATCCCATCTGGAGTAGTGTATTTTCTATACTCTCAAGCAATGCTTTTGGGGAATGATTTGATGTAAATCTGATTTTTCTCTCAGAAACATCCTAAAGGAAAATAAATTGGTCCTTACATTTTCCCGAATTTTTGATTTGTTACTCATCGTGGACAACATAAAAATTGTCCACTGCTAATGATGGGTTGCCAAGTGTCCATTATTTTTTACATTGGACATCTGGCAGCCCACCACGGGTAGTGGGCTGTTTCTCAAGTGACAATAAATTGTGTGAAGCTGCTAAATATTTATTGTGTAAAACATCCTTACCTCTTTTTCAAAGAAGCCTGAAAGATCTAGGCACGAGGACATTCCGATAAGCTGAAAGGCATTGATGAGGGTGGGTGATTCTGATGGCTGTAGAGTGGATAGATAACACAATTAACTTAAGAGTAGTAGTTGTGAAATGAAACTGATGCAAACAATGAAGGATTGATTAAGTTCAAATTACCTCATGTATTGATGATACTTCATCATCTGATGCATTTTCTTCTTCAACAGGATCTACAGGAGTGTAGTCTTGTTTGAACCACAAATCTTCTTTTATCTCCGCCATGGTAATCCGTGTATGCGGATTAGGATCTAAAATCCTCTTTACTAGGCTTATGGCTCCGGGAGATAGCCACTTTGGTATCTGAACGTCCCCCTTGGAAATCTGCTATGCAATTGGGAGATTATAAATACAGTGCTTCTAAAACTTAAAGAAGAGAAAATAATAGCAATCATGCTACATGTACAACAGATGTCTCACTGTCGTCTTTTCAGCTACAATGATCCAAGGATTACCTACCTTCTGATAGAGTACTGCCAGATTTCGATCATCAAAGGGTACTGTAAGAATTACGTACAAGATAACACCGCAGGACCATGTATCTGAGGTTGCGCCATCGTAACCTCTGTTAGATAGAATTCTGGGGCAACGTAGTTTGGACTTCCACAAGTTGTATGCAACAATCCATCTTCCCTAAGATGGTGTGGTAATGCACTGAGGCCGAAATCAGTTATCTTCACATTTCTCTTGGCGTCGATCAACACATTTTCTAGCTGTGCTCTAGAAGAGAAAACATTAGAGGATAAAAAGGAATCACTCTGTGATTTGAAAACATTATGATAATCAGAAGCAGTGTTTTTATACCTTGAGATCTCTGTGAAAAACACCGTTGTTATGACAGTAACTAACCCCATCAATTAACTGATGGAAGAGCTTCCTGCCTTCAGCTTCTGAGAGTTTTCCTTTGGATACCTGTGAAACCATCGATCAACATTTCAAACATAACTTTCAATGTGCGTATTTGATATTGTTTAAAAGAATTTTTTGGAAATGAATAATGATTTTTAGGAGAATGGATGATTGAGATTTAGTCAAATATTGTGAATTTGACTTTTAATGGATGGTTGAGATTGAATAATGTAGGAATTTTTTTTTTTAAAGAGAACCCCACAAGGGTAATATCTCAAAGTGGGACGAGGCACTTGTATTGCAAAAGTTACTTACAATTCTGTCAAAAAGTTCACCGCCATTCACGTATTCGAGGACCATGTATATCTTGGTTTTGCTTGCCAAGACCTGCTTGGTTGTTTATAAATAAAAAGAGACACGATTACGATGAGCAAACAATACATGATTTAGAACATCACATTTTTAACTTTCTAGTCAAGTAACTTTTAAGCGCAACAAAACGGGCTCTTAGTCATTCACATGTTTAAACTTGATGATGAAACTTGAGCTAATATCTCTTGGCTTAATGTTTTGATTTCACGTGTCTAGAAGAAAAAGAGAATTGATCAATAGTGTTGAGTTTGGCAACTAGAAAGAATTGTCATTCTTTGTCGACGTTTGTAGCATCTTCTAATGGGCACGACTATTCTGAAAATCAAATTTATTCAACACTCAATCTCAACCATCCGTCTTAATAAAATATATCATTTTTTACTTTTCAAGTATTTTTGAACCACACATTCTCCCAAAATACTATTCAAAATCACAATTTTTTCCAAAAAATGGGAGCCAAAGACACACGCTTAAAGGAATTTCGTTGAGTTAAGGAATATATCGTTTGTAGGTAGCTCGTGTGTTTTTTAGTGCAGCTTCTTCATGGATGTCAAATAGTGAAGAAGGGACCCACCCACACTCGACCAATCAGGACGTTACGTAGGCATTATAATTGTCAAAAAATGACCTGTCATGCTTATCTTAATAATAATAAAAAAAAAACACGTTTTTTTCATCTAACGAAGTATCTAATTCATTTGCTAAGACGTAGATGACAGGCTCAGGTGTGGCGACAGAAGCAGATCCTAATCCTAAATAACCATGAATTTGGATTTCATTTATGTTAAGAAGCAGCAAAAACTAGCATGGCAGGTTATATATTATACCTCATGTAATCTGACGACGTTTGGATTTTTGAGGAGTTTTAAGGTGCAAATCTCCCTCTTTATCTGCACTCTTTAATGTAATTATGTAAGTAACTAAAATTGAGAAAGAAAAAGAGATTTTTTTGGAGCAAAAAATGCACGCACCTGGTCTGTTATTTTGAGGTCGAGGATCCTGTTCTTCTTTAAGATCTTGATAGCAAAGGACTTCCCAGAATCCAAGTTTTTAGCGTACTTAACTTTACCGAAATTGCCTTCTCCAAGAATCCTTCCGAGCTCGTACTTTCCCAACCGCAGTCCCTTCTTTTCTTGTGTCAATACCATAATCACACTCACACACACCACAAGGTCTTTTCGTACTAGCTTCTTCTCCTTTACGTTCCTGCTCGATATAAGCCTATGCAAATTGCAAAGGGAGGAAGGGAGGCTTATATTATATATACAACTTTATGGTGACCCTTTATCCAACTTGGTCAAGACTGGAATTATTGAACGTACTTTTGTTAAGCTTTCAAACCGTTCAACCGGTATTTCAACCATTGCCTCACCAGTCACGGAAGGAGTTGGAGTTTTCTTATACACCTCAACCATTATTATTATAAAATAAATTATAATATTTGTTGATTTTACAAATAGTCACTCAAGTTTTGATAAATTTTCAAATTGGTCCTTTCACTATTTTACTTTTTTAATTAATAACATTTACAGCATTGGTTCTTGAACTTTCTTGACACATCTAGTCACTAAAGTTAAATTGACATTACATCATGGTCACCATGTTTATATAGCACTTGTCAACGGGGCGGACGAGGCCCTCCATGTCCTCAACATGCCGACGATTTATGAAATGTGAGCGGGGCAGTTAATTGAAATATCTCCATTTTCTGTATCATTTATCTTTTTATCTTTTTTTTTAAGTAGGATTTTAATTTATAAAAATAAAAGAAAGAGTCGGGACGAAGACATAGCCTTAGGAGTTTTTTCGGAGTCCTGATGAAAAATAAAATTAAAAGTAAAAGTAAAATACGTAAAAAGTTCAATCTTTTTTTCTTTTTTTTTTGGCTCTACACAGGTGGTCAAATAATAAATTGGATTAGTTGTTGAAATGCATGTAAAGTCTTGCATTTCTTTAATATAGATTTTTCTCAAACTAATTATCAATATTTACTGAAATTGACTAAATTTTAATTCAATTTCAACGATTTCCTTAATAGATCGAATATAGTACGTGGTTTGTGTGGTGATTAGTTCCTTGAAATATTAGGTGCTACAAAGGAAAGGATCAGATGTTTTTATTACTAAGAGTGACCAATGATGTAATGTATAATATTAGTTAAGTTTAATGACTACGAGTTAAAAAAATAAAAATATTAAAGTTAAAAGTTTTTCACGAACTTCAATGACCATTTAGGAAATTATCTCGTTATAATATATGCACAGATACTGTGTACCAGCTGTTGGCATAAATAAAATAAAATATAATTAAACACGTTCAACTTGTGTGCATAAATCTATTTGGAGTGAATTTTTTAGTGAATAAATTATCAAACATATATGTGAACTCTTTGCGATGCAAAGTAATACTTCAATATAATAATGAACAGGTCTAGTTTCGGGGGGGGTTTCGTAATTAGATTGAAAATTATTATTTTCCACGTGATTCACGATTTTACCATTATTTTGCGATCACCATCGTCACTTTATCATTTGTGTACACTTTTACTATTTTTTATTTTTTATTTTTTAAAATAGAACATAGGGGAGGGAATTAAGATTGGAACATGAATGTGGGCACACTCGAGCATCAAACCAATAAGTCAACCCTCAAATAATCACTTTAACTTCCTTCGTCCCACAAAAATAAGCTTATTTTTCTTTAATATTTGTTCACAAAGATATGTCACTTTCCTTTTTTAGAGTTCATTAATACCTTCATTGTCTAAAATATCCCTATCTAATAGACATTGTTATCAACAAATATGAATAACTCATTATTTAATGTATGAATATATTAGGTTGAATTTAGGTAATTTTATAATTCCAACATATATTAATTATATTTTCTTAATTCATGTGAAAATAAAAGTAAACTTATTTTTGTGGGACAGAGAAAATACTATTTTAATATATGATGATTACATGTGATGAGTTATTTGCGGGTAGGCCGTAGGTGACCTTCCATGTGCACGCGAAGAGGCAGGAGCTGAGCATAGGTGAATAAAGTTGTCGCCTAGGTTCACAACAAAAGGGATCCAAAAAACGAAAAATCAAACTTGGTGTGTATATGTGTGTGTGTGTGTGTGTGTGTGTATATATATATATATATATATATATATATCTTCACCGTGCGATGTAGGATAATTTGTTTGTGAAAGTGATTTCGATTAAAATTTATAAAAATATATTAATTATACAATCATATCACAATAACATTTTAATACAAAATTATTTTAATTGTTAATAATCTGTTTGGGAACACTGTTTGGTTTATAAATTGATTTATTTATGATTTTGAGAAAAAAGTAATGGTTGAAAATTGGAGAGAAAAATATGTATGATTAAAAAATGGTTTGAAAAATTGTATGATTTATAAAATGGTTTATAAACTATTTTTGCAAGTTTATCGAACACACGCTTAAACATAATTTTAATACGGATAGTTACCCATATTATTTTTCAAATACATTCCAACATGCGAGAGTGATTATTTCTAACTCTTATTAATTTTCATAATATATGACGAAAAATTATATTCAATCGAGTATGAAATGTTCGATTTGAAAGAAAATTTCTTGTTTAGTCATTTAATTTTTTATGTAATTTAATTGAAAAACTTATAAAATAAAATACACAATATAAGGAATGTTATTAAGTTCTTTAAACTAAAATATTTTTCGTTCTTTAAAGTAAAACATTTTCGATTTATTTAAATGTTTTTCAACACTTTTTATAATATAATTTTATACCTCTAGAAATAATTTAATATTACTTTACCAAATTAGTTGCACTATGATTAAGTAGAATATTTTTTAATAATCTTTTTTTAAAAAAAATTAATAAAATTTCTAAATTACGAATTTTGAATACTTTTTTTTCATAACAGTTGAAAGTTATCTATTTATTTTTTAAATTAGACTTATGATACTTTTGATGTAATTTTTTCACATTATTTCACCAAAAAAAAAAAAAAGAAGAAGTTAGGATATATAATAAGTTTAATAATTATATTACAATCAATCATCATATTAAGTAAAAACACATTTGTTAAAAGAAAAGAAAAAATCTCAAATTATCCTCTTTTAGAATCGGAACGAAGCACCTCCGTTTGACAAAATATTTTTAAACAACACGTTTTTATACTACTTTTTAATCACACATATTTTTTCTCTACACTTTTGAACAACTAATTTTTACCTCGAAAACATCACATTTTTTTGTATTTTAAACAAAAAATTTTAACTATCATTATTTTTTATATAATCTAACAATGCTCAAAACAGTTTGTTTTTATTATTATTTGGGAACAAATGCATGTAGTGCTCAAAAGTGTAATTCAAATTTGCAATCATTACATTTTGGAGTTTGGATTGTTCAACCATCAGTACATTTTGAAATGGTTCCAATTCTCATTGCACTTTAATGAGTCTTTTTTTTTTTAATTCTCATATTTTTTGCAAAACCTTTCTAAATTTAGCAAGTACATTTTTGCGGGAAAGTGTGTGTGTGTGTTATTTTTGATAAAGACTTTGTTTTTATATATACTACTAGTACTAGATTTTTTCCCCGTGCGATGCATGAGATTTCTATCAATGAAAATTTATGAAAATATGCTGATTATACAATCATATCGAATAAAAAAAATAGACAAATAACATTTTATTACAAAATGTTATTGAATTTGAAACTTAAAAAAAAATCAAAATAGGAAAAAAACTTTATTTAATTTATGCATTAGTAACAAAAAGTTGATATCAACAAATTAATGATTCTTGTAATATGCATATTAAAGAACATACTCATTTAATTGATATATTAGGAAGTAAAACTTTAATAATTTTATTTATTTATTTTCAAAATATAGTAATCCAATTCTTTCATTTCTAACTAACACGTTTATATAGTATATATTTATTTCAACTATTACAGGAATAAATATAATTTCTCACAAAAATAGTATTTTTTATTTATCATATTAAGAACAAAAAATAAATAAAATATCTAAAAGATAAATTACAACTTTAATACTCATACTATAAATATTGATCGAATTCAAACTCATTTTTTACTGCACATTTTATTACTAAGATAACCAAATTCTCTGATATTCAACTACATATTGTCCAAAATTTTACTCTTATAAACCACATTATTTTGAAATAATGGGTCTCATTATGATTATGATTTATTATATTTGATGTAATATTATATAGAAAGTGTACTCAAATATTTATATTCACGTAATTTTTTTTCCCTTGATCGGGAAAAACTCTTTTACTATACTTTTTTTATATAGAAGAAGAAGATTTATAATATTAACAGTTACACATATGATTTCTAATATTAAGAAAAACAAATAAATAAAATGCTTGATTAAATTATAATTTTAATCATGATAGCAATAAATATTGATTTGATTCATCAATATTATCGTTAATAATAAAAAATATATAGTTTAATAATTTAAGTGGAAAACCTATGAAAACACCCAAAATAAGGAATATTCTTGACCTATTTTGACTAAAACATTTTCGTGTTGGTTAAATATTTTTCAACACATTTTATAATAAAATTTTATATTCCTAAAAGAAGTTTAATAAAAAATTTCAGATTACTTACAATATCATGATTAAGGGGGGGAAAAAATCATTTTTCAACAACACATTTTCCCAATAACACTTTTCAAATTAGTTCTAAACCCGCATTAAAATATTGATTTAAATCACCTATCACAATAATAATATATATGATATATAATTCAAAAAATATGATTTACGGTATAAAAGATAACAATGATAATAATCAAAACATAATTTTAATACTAACAACTACACATATGACTTATAATATTAAGAATAACAAATAAATAAAATATTTAATTAAATTACAATTTTAATAATGATAGCTATAAATATTAATTGGATTCATGAATATCACTATTAAGGAAAAAAAAAAAAACACTTTTCATCAACACATTTCCCTAATAACCCCAATAACAATTTTCAAATTAGTTATTTACATTATTTTTTAAATTAAACATGTGTTAAACAACACATTTTCTCAAACTATTTTAAGTTTTAAGCTATACATATTTCCTCTCTTCATTTTTCAACAACATATAATTTATCTCTAAAACATAACATCCCTTACAAACATGTTTTTTTACAAACATATTTTTTTACACAATTTTTTAAATAATTTTTAACCGCACAAATTTTCTCTTACCAATTATTATCAATAATAAATACCTAAAGGAAGGAAAAAATATTAAAGAAAATGAGGCACAAAACCCTGAAAACGAATAGTAAAAAAAATGAAGTGGGCTTCCTAGACACGTTTCCACGTAAGGTCTACAAAACCATCAACTCTATAGTCTATCCATTGATGCTGACAGCCTTCCCTTAATTCCCTTAGTTTTTGACCGATGGATAATAGTAGTTATTATTATTATTATCAGATAGAAGATCACTTTCAGATTTTATTTTATTTTTTCTTTCCTCCTTGGGCGGGAAACTCTTCAGCAGGAAAATCTTGACACTTTGCTCCTTTAATATAGTAATAAGATAAGATAAGATAAGATTTGAAAGTAAAACAATAGACAAAAAGTTGAGCTTAGCACAGTTGGTGCTATTGAGAGACATAATTTGGCTTATGCTATGTGTTAATGATTTGATTATTCAGTCTTACAAATTAATTAATTTATTATTGTGTTTTAGTATTTTTAACTAATAAATATCAAAACTTTCAATCAAACGCACCAAAATTTCGAAATTATAATATTTCTCCTTATCGGTAAAGTTAGTTACGCCAAACCAATTTGGAAACTGTACTGAGTGGTGGCACGTGATCCCCACCCCCATCAATCTTGGTGATTTCTGGATATTTACAGACGAAATTGAGGTCGACTCAATGGAGCAGCCCCCTTTGGGGCGAACTTTTACTGAAATTCTTGAAGTGAAGAAGCCCCCAGCCTTTGCTAAAGAGAAATCCTTCGAACAAGTTGCATATGAAGGTAAATCTGAAATCATTCCAGTTCAAGGTTTTGAAATTGTGTGTAATGAGACTTTTATTCCGGTGTCCAAAGAGGAAGTAACGAAATTATCCAACTGGTTATCATTTGCTCTTAGTGGCAAATTTTCACATATGAAACCAGCTAATGTCGATATCAAACAATCCTTGATAAGCTCTGGATTTCGTGGGGAATTTTCCATTGGATCATTGGATCCAAAGCATGTTCTCATTAATTTTCAGCTCGAAGAAGATTGTGAGATTATTCCTTAAACCTATTTGGTACATTAAAGGATATCTAATGAGAATCATGAAATATACAGTTGATTTTGAATCCAGTAAGGAATCCCCAATTGTTCCAATGTGGTTATCTCTTCCAAAACGCCCTCTGATCTACTATGATAAAGCCATTTTTATTCAATTGCTTCAGTTATTGGAAGACCTCTGAAAATAGATGAGCCAACAACATCTAAGTCCAGGCCATCTTGCTAGAATATGCGTGGAAGTGGATCTTACAAGGGACAGAGTTGATCGAATTAAGATTGGGCATGATGAATTTAGTATATGGCAGAAAGTTGTGTATAAAGATGAGTCAAAATTATCAAACTTCTCTTATTGCAGATTCTGTAATCATGTGGGACATTTAGAGAAGGAATGCTATTGGAAGAAAGAAAATAATCTTCTAGTGAAATTGTCGAAACCACTTCCAGATAAGAAGGTGCCTGCAAATCCAATCAGCACTGACAAAGAGGAAGGTATTTGAACTGAAAAGTAGAATGAAAACAAAGGCAAAAGAATATACAATCCACCTACATAATTGAATAGCCTTGATAACAATGGAGAACCAAATATATCTATGCCTCCTGCTAGAGGAATTGACACACGTGGTTCTTTTGAAGTATTAAGAGAAGAAGAAAATCTAAAAGATCAACAGGAGAACATGGATCCAAATTTGTCTGAGATATATGTTGAAAACAATATTTCAAATGATGATATTGCTAATGAGGTTCAAGAGATTGAAAGTGACTTAAAGGTAGCCAATGATGAGTTGAATGTGAATGAGCAACAAGGAGTTAATTAGGATGTCCCAATGGAATTAATCCTGCTGGAATTGCAACAAATTTCAAATAAAAGCACATTCAAGGAAGCTAGTCAAGTGCCCATAGAAAGAAGTGCTTCCTCCCCTCAGTTAATTGAAAGCTTTGCCCAAAAAAGTACACAGGATGAGGAGACAAAACATATAAATACATATGAAGAGCCCAAGGCAATTAGGAAAAAAGAGGAGGGAGATCCAAGGGAGGTAAAGATTTCTAATCCTGATGAATTCTATACTTATTTGGAATATGAGGGGAATTGGTACCTTTATGAGTAGATTGTATATGTTGATCAAAACATACAAGATTAGACTTCTTTTATCATCAGAGCCCATTGTTAATTAGTAATTACATATAGATTTCAGAATTCTGTCTCAAATTGGGTCCCAAATATCATTATGCAAATTCTTCTGGAAAATTATGGTGTTTGTGGGATGAACTAACTAACTGACTTAACATAGAAAACGTAATATAATGAAAACACGACTTCAGGAAAAATAAAATTGCATGCATGTAAACTTCAGCAATAGTCTAGTTCCTTTATCAAACCAGTAGACTAGCACGAACTGAGCTGCATTATTCCCCATTCCTTTAAAAAAAGTTTTTTTTTGAAATAAATAATAATTTTTAAGAGAATGAATGATTCAAATTTGATCTTAACTTTTAATTGATGATTACGATTGAATACTATTAAAAAAAGAGAAAATCTTAAAGAAAATTATACAAGGCTCTATATCGTATTGTTCATTGTGAAGAGAAAGGACGTCCAATATACAGTCCATGCTTTCTTCATTGACACACACACACAACCCGTTTCTCCACGCCACCGTCAACCTTCATTTTGTGCAGACCAATACACAGCCATGCTTACTTCATTGACACACGAAAACTGTATGCCCCCATTATTTGAAAAATATCGTGATTTTGGAGGAGAATATATAATTAAAAAATATTTGAAAAGTCAAATATAGTAAACTTGATTAAAATGAATGGTTAAGATTAAGCTTGCGTTCGAAAATATTATTTTATAATCGGCACAATTTTCAAGCTACTTTTTTATCAATACAAATTTTCTCTCTTTAATTTTTAACTCAAATTTTATCTAGAAAGCACAAATAATGCTAATACATTTGTATATATGGCAGCAATATATTATTTCACCCAAGACACCAATTCCAAAATCAACTCCCGAAATAAATTCTGTCATCGCAAATTAGCATTTCCCCTTTGAGTGATGATACAATCAACTCAAGACTTACCCGGGTGATCGCCCCCTCGAAGGGCTGGAAGGTGTTTTTATCATTTTTCTTTCCCTTTTATATTGACAGACACGAACAAAACTCATTTCTCTACGCCACCATCAACCTTCTCCGACATGGAAATGCTACTCCCCTCTATCGCAATGTACATCTCCCTCTCCCTTCAAGAGAAATCCAATATAGGTAGGGATTTGCTTTCTTCAACAATTACTGCAGCCTCTTCCGCTACAGCCGCCGTAGATACAAAGGCTCCTTCCAAGAAATGGGAGTTGGACAGCTGGAAATCAAAGAAAGCGTTGCATCTGTCGGAATACCCGACATCGTTTGGTAGACATATAAATGCCAAATCTAGGGTTTGCATTCAATCTCCACCCGATACAATCCCCTCCCCAAAACAACACCCAGATTTGCCGATTTGTCTTGCTATGCTGCTGGTGTAGAGATTCAGGCGAGTTCTCAGCAAGATGCTGACATCTCTGACATATCAGGTTTACCCCTTGTCCATCTCGTATGACAGACTCCAAGAATCAGAGATATCATTGCCAAATATCCTGATCGTGTGCTCGTAAGTTTCTTTTATGTAGTTATTGCAATTTTTTGTTATCAAATTGATGACGACTTTGCTTTTAGTGTCTGGGTTTGGTTTATATTGAATTGTTCGTGTGTAAACTAATAGTTCCGATTCTTTGTTAACTTTATTTGAATTTCTTGACTTTTTGTTCCCAAATATTTGGAGCATTTTATTGCTTATTTTCTTTAATTACTGAAGTCACTCTATGTGGGGTTGGGGGATAAGTAATAGAGTTATGGAAGATCCCAATAGGTTCAATAAAAGTTACCCAAATTTGGGGAAATTGAAATTGTGATTGAGGTTGAGATTGAAATTGAAATTACCCAATTTTTTTCACCTGATCACTACTTTCTCACCTTCAGCCGAATAAAGAAAAGTTTTAGATTCTTTAATCAAGAAGAAAGTAGCTGATGATCTTCCCTATGTACATTTGTGTGCTCCTATGTTTGTGTAGTATGGGTAGGGATGTCAACGAGCCGAAGATCAAGGTTCGAGCTTTTTTTGGCCCGAGCTGAGCCAAAGCTCGTCCCCAAAAATAAGGCTGGACTCGAGCTTTTTTCGAGCCGAGCTTTTACTTTATTTTTATTTCAAACATTCATAAATTTTTTATTGAAAATGTGTATATATAGCAAGTTAAGCCGAGCTCGTGGTCAAAATTCATTGCTCAAGCCCCCTTCGAGCTTTTTTAGCGGTTTTTTTTTTTTGTTCTAGCTGAGTCGAGCCAAAGCCCGTCTCTTAAAAAAAAAAAAGCTCGGCTCGAAATCTCGAGTCACGAGCGGAGCTTTGCCCGAGCTTTTTTCGAGCCGATCCCGAGCGGCTCGAACCGACGAGCCGTTTTGCCATCCCTAACTATGGGCAGATATCACACGATTGTGTTTCAAACGCTCAGGTTATAACATAATGATCAACGTGCAACTAAGTAATTGGAAAGGCTCTTTGCACATTTAATAAATTTTTTAAAGCTATTGGAAAAAATCTTTAAAATACCATCTATTTTAACCTATGCTATTGGAGATCCAAGAGTTGTTGCTATTACATTGTTATCCTTCTTCACTTTCAATAAATAATAACTTAGCTAACAACATACTCATTGTATAAAGGCAGCTATTCTCCAATCATCATTAGCAAACAACTATTTACATCAATTATGCAGCATATAGTATCTGGCTTGTTTATTTGTGTCTAACAGTTTGACTATTAAAATATAGGTCAACAAAACCTAATATTAATTGGAGATCCAAACAATAGTGATGAATTTCCAGAAAATGTAGTTTGTGCATTGATGGCCTTAGGAGGCATGTTTTAATCCCTTGTGTATAATTTGTTATACATTTCAATCCAGGGGAAAAAATGCAAAACTAAAATTGAAGATTTTTATATGCTCAGTTTTTTAATCATCGATGCATTCTTAATTTCTCTATTTTACTACGAATTGGTAATAGCGAATTATATTTCTAAGCTCCAACTCTTGATAACCGCTAAAGTCACCTTCAATCATCTAAGTTTTTAGTTTTCTTCAGAATACATTTAGGTTGCGTTTGATAGCGAGAGTAGAATTTGGGTGAAAAGAAAATGAATTCAAGGGAATTGAATTCTATGGAATTGAATTCCTAAAAATTGAAAGTTTAATGTGTTTGATTGGTTTAATTTTCCAGGTAGAAAAGTGGAGAATTTTCTAACTTCTGTAATTTGATTGACACTATTTTCCTATGGAAAATAAAGCAAAATTTAGCTATTTTAATAATTTTTTTCATACATTTGTACTTGATAATAATAATGTTATTTTTTGAAAAAAGAAATTAATTAACAATAACAAAAATGATCAAAAGTAACAAAAACAACCAAACAAGTTACCAAGAAAATAAAACCTTCTCTACCTATGGGAAAATGTTTTCCTTCAAAACCAAGAAAACAACCTCATGTGCTCAAAAGTTGGAATTAGAATTGCCAAGAAAATCTTACCTATCAAACAACCAAAAGTAGGAAAATGTTGAAAGTTTTCCATTTCCATGGAAAACTTGTGCTATCAAACATAGCCTTAGAACTTGAGATTTAGGTTGTAAAACATTGAAATATCTGGGTTTCTAAGAGATTCTGGTATTTACGTCCTTCCAAATGTATTTTAGTAACCAATTCCCTCACCGTAAAACCTTTTTAAATACCTAAAAATGACAACGTTAAAGTTTGCTTTTATTTTCAAGAAATTTAAACTATTGGATTGAATGTTAAGTACAACAAGAGTCAAAAAATGGATTCCACGTTAAATAAGTGATGAAGTTTCTGACTAGGATGTTCAAGGGATCTATTAATGTTTCCGCAGGCGAAATTTATGATAGTTTGAAATTGTTCCTTTAAATTTCCTCCCACTGGTTTAGTCATATATGCTTTATACACGTCGAATATTCCTAATTTATGTGACTTATAGTTTGGTGATTATATGGACAAGATTTGGTCCAGAATCGGTTTTCGGTAGCTCGAATTGTCTGGAAATTGGAATTTGTAGTAATTGCACTTATTTGTACATATTTTACTTAATGTAGATGTAGATTCATGGTTTCAAGTGGAATTTATTTTGACCACCAGTATCAACAATGCTTATGTAGCCCTCAATCTGTTGCTCCAAATCATTCAAGGTCTTGTCAGCATTTGGAGCAATTTAAAGCAGCAGAGGAGTCCTATTCAATAGCTTCAGAATTAAAAACCTCAATACTTCGCTACAAATCGTTCAAGGTATTATCATCATCTGCAGCATCTTATCAAACATTGGAACTAGCTTGGACAAGTTTGATATGCATGCTCTTTTTGGTGTGATTATTTGATTTAATTATGTAATTTATAGAAGTTCCGTGCCCATTCATTGATATCAGATTGGAATTGGAACTAATATGCAGAGTTGGTGGATGGTTTGTTACAGGAAGGAGACAATGTATCTTTTTTTTTTCTTTAAGTTGTAGAATCTGCACTAACTATATAAATTCTGTCTGACACGAAATGGTGAATACTGCTTCATCAAATATGGATATCATCATGTATGTGCCCCTTAGAGCTGGCCTGTGGACTATTCTCCTCATTTGTCTTTATTTTTTTTCCTCTGGTGAGTGGGCTTTCCCGGTATAAAATATAAATGTTATGATGGAGCAAGGTGAGGTAGGGGAACAAGGGATGCTGAGTTTTTAATCCACCTGTCTTTGTGCAAAATCACTGTAACTCAGAAATTGGGGATTCGAATTCAGTATATCTCGGGAAAATTCAGAAAAACTAAAAGATAACAGATTAAACAAAGAGATTATGTCTCCTGTGCTTCATTTGTGTCACTTCTGCAACCTTAACATTTCTTTTAATGTTATTATATTAATCAAGTCCTTCAATAGTTAAAAAAACTTAATGGCATATGTCGCCTCACAGCATGAAATCTCCGAGATTCAGCTGGATTTGGAACCTTTAATCTTTTAAGAGATTGCCATCTCCACAAACGCGAATTTATCGGTGGCTATTTGCTTCGTTTGGCTTAAGCCTTTCAGTTATATCTATGGAGAAAATTATGGAAAGCAGAAACTAAAACTTACTAAAACTCCTGTTTGTCATTTTCAGTGGGACACTTAGAGATCAACTATTCGAAGGAAATCAAAATTCAAGGGATCCTTGGGCCATGCACATCATTGGAGAAGGTTGATTCAATTAACACTTGCTAACTAATTGTGTAAGTCATCTCCAGCTCTATTAAGTCCATGTTTGGTACCAATTAAAATCAAAATCTTAATCTAAGTCAAAGTCAACAATTAATTTGAACCACACATTTCATGAGACCTACAACTTTTCAACAATACTTTTCATTTACTTTTATCCCCATTAAACAAGAGCTAAATCTTTAGACAAGAAATTGAAATCTTCATTTATTCAGAAAGTTATTTAAAATTAGAAGAAGCTCCCAATATATCTCTTGCATGATCACGATAAATGTTATGAGTGAAGAAATTTAAATTACAAAATGATATTATAGACGCATTAATTCGAATTTCCTTTTTATATGAGTATTTAAGAAAGGTGCGTTTTTCGTCTTCTTGGGTGATTTTGCCCAAAATTGGTTCAATTTGTCTTCTCAGCAGGATTTTACTGCCAATACAAGAGATTTAAATTTTGAGGAAGAGAAAATGAACAATTTTTTTGTGTCTGTTTCTTTTTTGATTGGGGAGTATGAGGAATGACTGCTCAACGTCAAAGCATAGATAATTGAGCATGTATGCTTTCAAATGGGTCTGTTCCTTTTTACCTTTCATTAAGCACTAGTATTTCTCCCATGCGATGTACGGAAGTTACTCAAAAATATCAATTTCGATAAGTATTTGAAAAACTTTAATTTTTATACATAATTAAAACAAATTCAAAATGCATGAAAAATAATATTATATCACAATAACTAATTAAATTTAATAAATAATGTAACTAATTCAAATTATAATAGTTTCTTTGAATAGTAAGTTAATTTATATATTTAAGTAATACATGACTGTTAATTTCAATAATTTTAATGAGCTATTATTAATTTAAGAGAAAATGTAAATTTAGTAGTTTATTTAATTGTATATCATTTTTGATTTAATATTATGAGTACCATATTAATTTTGTGGAATACATCAATATATTTCTCACGATTTTTGTATTCTACTCTCGTATATAAGTTTTCCAATTTTCATTCAAAAATATCAATCACAATAATTATAAATGCGTGTTTAACTTAAACTCACGAAAATTTGTATTTAACCAATAAAATTATATATTTTTTACTTATAAAATCAAATAGTCAAAAATAATAATTATGTAAATTTAGCAATTATCATGATATGACAACATGAAATGTTGGAGTAAAAAAAATTATACTGAAAATCTTATACCATATAACATTTATGCAACTATTAAAATTAAGAATGATTAAAAAAGTATAATTCATTATTAACCGTGGTATTCACATTTTTTGCATTTGCCTTTCATATTTAATTATACGTTTTTAATACTTAAATCTAAGTAATATACTTAAATCGAAATATTATTTGTATTCCAAAAAATATTTTTTCTATAATAGAATATTATAAATTCCAAGAGAAAAATAATGTGTTGTGTTATTATTAGCCCCTTGTTTGAGACCGTCATTTCAAATAATGTGATTTGTAAAATTTTTGTAGAATGTGTGGTAAATTATATTTTGAATGATGAATATATATTAAGATGAAATAAACTCTGCATAAATTAGATAAATATAAGTTTCTATTTTTTAATGCAATCATTACAATTTATAAATTAATTTATGAACAACATAATTTCTCAAACTACTTTTTAGCCACACACATTTTCTCTTCAACTTTTAACCACACATTTTCTCTTCATTTATTCAAAACATCATTTTTTTCTTTCAAAAAACTCATTTTCTGCCACATTTGACATTTTACCAATAAAGTAATCTACAAATAAACTAAAAAATTCTCTACTTTTTGAAAATAACGGGTCTCATTATTTCAAATTATAATAGCTTCTTTGAATAATAAAAAACAATTTATATATTTAAATAATAAAATACTGGAATTTGCTTCTCACATTTCAACCTTTTTTTTTCTTTTCCAATTTTCATTCAAAAACACCAATCACATAATAATATATAGGATAAATAATCCATAATATTAAAATACGAACAACAAATAAAATACCTCATAAATAATAATAATATTAATAACAATAAAATCAACATCAAATAGAGATATAATATGCTAAACTACTTTAAAATGTTAGTTTTCATTTCTAAAAGAAAAAAAACAAAACAAAACAAAAAAATATTAAAGGTCTGTTCAATTACTCTATTTTATATTGCATAAACAGAATTTTTTGTTCATTTTCTGACACGTAAATCACGTATTTTTGAAATAATGGGTCTTATTATTTTTTCAAGTTACAATAACTTCTTTGAATAATAAAAGACATTTTATATAGTTAAATAATAAATTACTGCCATTTGCTTCTCGTATTTTAACTTTTTTTTTCCTTAATTTACATTCAAAAACACCAATCACATAGTAATATATAAGATAATAATTTGTAAAATATGATTTGTAATATTAAAGATTATAAATAATAATAATGAAAACATAATTTTAATACTGATAGTTACAAACGAGTTATAATAATATTAATTAAAATAAGAATAACAAAATATTAATATTAATATCTAACCTTTGTTCGAATCTTTCCCCAAGTTTAGAAATTGGTTTTTATCATTTTTTCGAGGTAAAATGTGTCGTTGAAAAGTGGGAAGAAAAATGTACTGTTAAAAAGTGGTTTGAGAAATTGTATAGATTATAATTTGCTTATTATAAATAAAAAAAGAGTAAAATTTAAACAATGCAGCTGTCAGACTGACAGCCGCACATTTCCAAGAGCAAAAAGGGGATGTCAATTGACTGACATCCCCTTTGAAATTTAAAAAAAAAAAAAAAAAATCAGTCAAAGGCACCAACTTGTTGTACAAGACTATTGTCTTTTAAAATATAGTATAGATATAGATAATGTTCAAATAAGAACAACAAAAAAATAAAATACATCATACAATAATAATATTAATTATAATAAATATGAAATCAACATCAGATAGATGCATAATAGACTAAACTACTTTAAAAGGGGGAAAAAATAGCAATTCAAAAGAAGGAAAGACAAAGCAATCCCAAAATGTCAAAATATTAATAACTAAGCCTCTGTTCGGATCTTTCCCCAAGTTTAGAAATTGGTTTTTTTCTTTGTTCGAGGTAAGATGTGTGGTTGAAAAGTGAAGAGAAAAAAAGTGTGATTAAAAAGTGGTTTGAGAAATTGTATAGATTATAATTTGGTTTTGAAAAAAAAAAAAATCATGGCCAAACAGTAAAAAAAAAAAAAAAAAAAAAAATTTAATGATGCGAATGTCAGATGGACAGCCGCATTTTCAAAGAGAAAAGAGGGACATCCCCTTTGAAATTTGAATTTAAAAAAAAAAAAAAAAAAAGAAGAGGTCGAAATGAACAGTAATAATTTGGTTTAAAAAAAAAACCATGACCGAATAGTAAAAAATAAATAAAATTTAATGATGCGAATGTCAGATGGACAGCCGCATTTTCAAAGAGAAAAGAGGGGGATGTCAATTGACGGACATTCCCTTTGAAATTTGAATTATTAAAAAAAAAAAAAAAAAGAGGTCGAAATGAACAGTAAAAGGAGGGAGCTTGTGGAGCAAGTCTTTTTCATTATAAAATATAGTATAGATGACATTATAAATTTTTATTTAGGTTATAGCTGCAACTGTGGCAAGTGATCCAGAAAAAAACTTTTGAAGCATTCTATGGAAAGCCTAATGAAGAGTATTGTGCATGGATTCTTAACACAGAAATGGGGAGGTAAGTTTTGCATTTGTTTTATATAGACGAACAATAATAGTATGTATCAATGCTGAGGCAACTTGGTCGAGAATGCAATTTTGCATTCACTTCCATGTTTTGCTGTTGAGGTGGTTTATATCATGGGTTGGGAGGCTATGTGTTTTTCTGTACAAAATCTGTACCTTGAGTCCATTACTTTGTTTATTTTCTTGAAGTGCAATATAATATGATAATTGTTTACCTTTTATGGTTTTACAATATTTATACCATCTACTTGTGCTAATTTTTTTTTTTAGATTCTTTCAGAATTATCTCAATGTTTGTTGAGAAAATTCCTTTTCTTCAGTCCATGGTGATTCACTTGTTTTCTGTGTGGTTAGAGCCTCTTGGATTGCATTAATATTGTGCCTTTTTTTTTTTTTTTTTTATCATAATATAATAAAAGGTGGCATTGAGCTTGCAACATATGATATACAAGCCACTAGACCTAATTTGTATGGACAGGTCGGCGACGAATGTCCCAAGCAAATTCTTTATAATATAGTTGTTGGATTTCTTACTATTTTTTAATTTTCTTTCTTTGGTATTTTATTATCAGGAAAAGAACTACCGAGAAAGAGTTATGCTGATTATGATGGACTACATTATGATGCTGAATGAATAATAACTTTAGGAACATTTTGTGCACATCTTTGTCTAAATTTATACGTCCATTTTCATCTAATTATTTTATTGCAAAAATAAAATAAAATAATATGATTTCTAAACAATAAAAAATTAAGAAGTTTTATCTATTAAACAAAAATTTACATCGACCGAATCTCCAATTTTTATTCTGTCATTGTTGTCCAGAAATATATAAGATAATGTCGAAACGATTTGCCCCGACATTCTCCATCCTTTCTTTTCATCACGATTCTTTCTAAATTCCCAGAAATGAGGCAAGAATAAAATACATTCAAATTGTTAAAATATCCTAAATGCACTCAAATTATAAGTAAAATATGTAAATACATATCTCGAACACAACTCCATTTACGGATACACGATAAATCTCAGATATGGATGATTCAATTCATGTTCAAATACACCAAAACAGCTAAAAATAAAATATTACACAATTAATATTATGCATAAGTTTCGGTACAAATTGTGTAATAAAGAATGATATTTGGATGATCCATACATGATAAAGCGACCACATCCCTAGAATTGTAAGGTGAAGTTGAAATGCAAGTATAATGTGATATAAAATGAAAGTATACTATAAACAAACTCATGTGTTGTTACCTAAGAATATGAATAGAAACTTTATTGTTTAAGTCTTAATTTTCTCATACAATATAAACAAGATTGAAATTTTCTTCGTGGCATACTCATTGTTGTCTGGCTTACTCCTTCATTTGACTACAAAACTAAAGTCGTCGGATCCTGTAAAATAGAGTGCAGGGTTAAGGAAGAAATAAATGAATGTGAAGTTTTGTACACAGAGAGTGTCATCTCCACATGTGAAACCAGTAATAGTTTACATATCTCCGTGTGCAACATTTTGTTTTACATTCATGTATTTATTTTCTAACTTTGCACTCTATTTTACATCGAATCCAACGACTTTGGTCTTGTAGTCAAATGTAGGAGTAGGTCAAACAGCAAAGAGTATGCCACGAAGAAAATTCCTATCTTCTCAATGATGTATGATAAAATTAAGAGGTGAACTCTATATTTTTTTTCTTGTGCGATAAACTGATGAATTTATTTATCATGCTTTATCACAATGTGCTTATATTTCAACTTTACCTTAAAAATTTGGGGAGGTCGACGCTTTATCATGTATGAACCATCCAAATATTATTTTTTAATACATGACTTATACATAATATATGTATTGTGTAATATTTTACTTTTAACCGTTTTGGTGACTTCAGACATGGATTGAATCATCTATATCTGGGATATATCGAGCATATATCTGCAAATGAAGTTATGTTCGAGATATGTATTTGCATTTTTTGCTTATGATTTGTTTCGTTCAATAATTAGAGTGTATATAGGATACGTTTCATTTGACTGTATTTTATTCATTCAGATCTCTTGCCTCATTTTTTAGGGGTTATGAAAGAATCATGATGAAAAGAAAGCGTGGAGAATGTCTAAGCAAATTGTTCAATCAATATACACATACATGACAAAAAGTTTATGTATAGAGATTTATGTTGAGAAAACATATTTCTAGACAAAAGTGATAACATAAAAATTGGGAACTTCGGTCGATAAAGATTTTTTCTTAATTTTTTTATTGTTTAGAAATCATGTCATTCTATTTTTGCAATAAAATTATTAGATGAAAGTGGATGTACTATACATTCAGACACAGATGAGTACAAAATGTTCCAGAAGTTGTACAAGCGTACGACATTGGATTAACCATTCCTAGATATTATATGAGCTATAATAATAAAATCGGGTTGATAGGCCTAATTATTGCACCTATTCAGAACCAAAAAATAATGGTATTCAGAGTTGACCAAGTTGAAATATAAAAATGCGATTCCGGATGTTTGGCATGAGAATGGAAACCTAATTTTGAAATTGGTTGCGAGAAACCCATCAGACACCCCAACAATTGAGGAAATTTAGGAGTTAAAGGTATATAATTAAATGTTATATTTCATAGATTTTGAGGCATGAAGTGAATTTAAATTTCTACAGTGTGTTTTACAATTTCTTATTTTTCTTTTTTTCCTTTTTAACAATGATAATTGTTCATGGATCTGATTTGAGAAAAAAACCCCAAGTGTACTTCATGTTTTAGATATTATGTATATGAGTGTACTCGTTACTCTTGGGATTTTGTTGTCTATTTATGGTAAGAGTGCACTTGTTACAAAACCTGATTTGATAACATGTTGAGTTTGAATGATGGATGGATTTGAGTTTTATTATTCATTTCATCTTATTTTATACTACTTTTTGTTCTAGGTTCAAGAACACATCGATGACACGAACCACATTCGTAAAATCAGTTGAGGTGATGAAGTCTTCTGTATCATGTTGTTTTTCCTCCTTGAAATGTTTTTGAGGAATTCCATAGGACCATAAGCAATTTTGCAGGCAAACAGTTGATTTTTGATAGCTGCACTCTCGTCGATTACAAAATAAAATGATTTAATTTTTAGATTATTTGGTTTAATAGAGGATTAGGCTGCGTCCTGTTTTAATTTTCAAAAACATTCTCTATCTTTCGTTTTCAGTTGTTTTCAAATTCGGTGAAAATGCGTTCGATTTGCCATTTTTGAAAATTGTTTCTAAAAATGAACACTTGAAAAATATATTCTGTTTGAAATTTTGCATAATAATATTTTGACTATTTATAATTAATTTGTTTGTGGATAAAAATTTGTGTTTAAAGATTTTACTCAATATTGTTAGAAGTAAGTTTATCTAATTTTTGTTGTTGGACTATTTTCATGATGACTAAAAAGATATTACAAAATTATTATAAAAATAGATTTACTCGATAAATTTTAAAGTCATCTTGTCCTTTTCGCATAATCATTCCATAATTGAGCAGCAATTTCATCACACATTTGTCCCATTTGAAGATAGGGATGTGTTATGAAGAAAGTTTCCAACAACATTAACGTGGAATCGTGTTCCCATGCAAGTATGAATACAGTAACATGTCCAATCATGATAACAATGTTAGAGTCGGCATGATCACTCAATTCCCAAAGAATGGGTTCGAGAAGGTATTCCCTCAAAGCGTTGAGTTTAAGCACTACCCAGCACCGAATCCGAAACACAGCTCAAATGAACAATACACAGTAACAAAACGAGAAGAATCAAAGAACAGTGAAGTATGTTGAGCACCAGTAGGAATTTCTCTCACTAATGAGAGCGCTTCTCCCTCTAACTCAGTTGACTTCTAATCCGGCCTTCGTCTTTGCATCTGGGGAGGAGAGAGATAAGTGATCGAGAAGAGAAAGATTAAGAGAGGATTGAGAAGAATTTACTGTGGAAATTGCATTTTCCGCATTTTCACATGCCTCATTTTTTTCTATGTAAAACGCTCAAAACGTGGTTTTGGGCATTTTCTATTTTGTATGTAATTTTTTTTTTTTTTCATATTTTCTAAATTTGTTTTTGAAAATAAGGAAGAGAACGTATTTTCGAAAATAAAAACAAAAAATGGCTTAAGGGGTGGAATTATTGAGCTCTCTCTTACAGTACTGGCGAGGAAATACAACCAAGACAAGATAATCAGTCGCAAGTAAGATCATTTAAGATAAGTAGAGCTTTCATTTGATTGATTTTTTCTATTCCCTGTTTTATTGTATCCATCCTTAAATATTTGCCAGAATAAATAATAAATTTGAGCTTTTCTATTTCGCTTGTTGCACATTATTTAGGTGGTGAAGAATAAGAATGTTTTTTATTTAAAAAGAGCTAGCTAGCACGGAAACAAGCTTAAATACACTGATACTTAGCTAGAAGAAAATTATGAAATCAATAGATTTTAGCAACATTATATTTATTGTTGCCCAAGAAAAATAAATGATGGACATGAAAAACCAGTGCTCAAAACCAGATCAAAGTAATTTGCGGTTAATATTAGTTGGTGTTGATATAATTCTATACTTAGATGGCTATAGATTATATATATGACGTGGTATGTCATATCTCTTTCTATTAATTTTGCAGAATTATTTTTAATGTAAGCGAGATAATTTTGAAATTATCATACACTAACATATTTGGTGGATGATATTTTTGTTTTTTTTTAATTGGTTATAACACATTTAAGCCTAATAACTCTTTCATATGCGGTTTCAATACAGTTTAATTTTTAATATTATGATGGCGTTTACTATTAAATATGGATTAGTCTTGTTATTTGAATAATGTTACGTTAATATATTTATTTATTAGTTGCTGATGTTATGCATGTTTGCACCCTCGTCCAGTCAACTGCAGGAAAAAGAAGTGCGGAGACAATAACCGGTAAATCCTCGTTGTGCATTTGATTTATTATTAAATACATGAGCAAGTTCTAAAATAAATAAAGGTTTTATTACTCAAATATGAAAATATGTTACACATTGAGATTGAGCTTAGCCCAAGATACTCTTGGTTTTTGACATCAATGATGCTTATGTTTCTTTTTTGGGTTGAGGCTAAAGGAGATCAAGTAGATTACTAGTGGTTTTATTATTTGTTTTTTGCATACTTGCTTTTGTTAATCGACTTTAAAATTCATTGCTGACAGATACATCTAAACATTGCTATAGTTTCATCCCTATTGTTGTTACTTCGCAAGCATCATATGTTTGAATATTTCGTATTTTTGTTGGAAATTTATTTATTTCACACATCATCGACTTATCCCAAGATAGTGTGGTTGGTATTTGCAGTTTTGTGTCATTTACATGCTCACCCCTTGTTGGCTAGAAGCAAGCAATGTGTTATGTGTAGTTAACTATGTGATGTAAACCTCTGCCTCTATGGTTCTTGGAGAGAATATGAGTTGTATAGTCAGATAAGAAATGAATTCAAACTGGTATTGAACAATACATATGTTGGTTGGTTCCACTGTCTGTATACCAATTAATATCTTCATTAAATCTATTGCTATGACGGACCCACCATAGCAGCTAGTTGTGAAAGCAGTTGCCATCTTTGATAGTTTTATAAGTGTTCAAAAAAGCTCTCGCTTACACTTACGCTTAAGTGAGCTTAGGCCTGAAGCGTGACCTTGCCGCTTCGCGTTTTACCCTTGCTTAGCTAGAGCATTGCGCTCTTTTTCACGCATAGATGCCCGACCTCGCCGCTTCATCTGAATAATTTCTTCTATAATTTTTTATTGTTTGGATCGTATATTCACATATTGCTTTGTCCACAAGATTCATCATCCAGATAAGGCATGTAGTTTTGGAGATCCTGAATTGTCCAGAATTATGACATGAAGGACCATCATTGATATTCGATTGTCGCATCACTTTTTCTGTTTTGGAAAGCCTTGCTGAAATTGGCTGCGATTAGGGGAAAAGTGTGTGTGAGAACGGTTTTTTGAAGCAGCAAAACGGTGGTTCTCCATGATTGCATGTTGACTTGGATTTTCAAGGAGAGCCTCATATCATATGATAACAATTCAAATTGTAATTCATCAAAACTCATTATATTTTTCTGAAGGGCAAAAGAGCAAGAAGCAATAAAAGGGTTGGTTGAAGGACAGATTTAAACCTTACATAGATGGTAAAACTTGGTCTGTGAGTGTGGAGTTGAAAAGTCCAAGAACAAACAAACTGATCCTTCTTTTGATTTTAGTTTTTGGCTTATTCTAATCATCGAACAAATATTTCTCCGGGCACGGTTCAGATCATTTATCCATGAAGCCCAAGAGATCATAGCTTCTCAGTGCAGGAAGACACTGAGTGAGAGGTCTATTTCAAATAGTTTCCAAATGAGTTGAGAAACGTTCAGAAAATTTTGTGAAAGTTTTGGTTCAATCAACAGTCAATACCAAGACCAAACGGATGGATGTATCTTTATGTACAGTTTGTAAATTGTGACGAACAAGGAAAAGACAGATAAATAGACAATATTAGAAAAAAAAAAAAAAAAAGAGTAGAGTTCTCTATTTTTCTTGTTACGTTAACAAGTACAAACAGTTGTATTGACTATAATGCTCTTAAGAGCTCGTTTCTTATAAATTAAACCCACTAATTATTATTCCAACAATGCTACATGTACTTAATACCTTACAAATTAGTTTACTTACAGTTGATGTGGCATTTCTTTATGTTAAAAAAATGAATTTGAATTTGACCAAACTCTTTAGACAAAAACCGGCTAACATTTCCCTTGAACTGACCGGGCCAAATTTTATTTAAAATACTAGTTGTACAACTTCACTTGACAACTATTCTTGACAACCAAGGAAAAAGCTAGTTGTACAATTTTTTTTTCCTTTCCTTCTTTCTTCTTTAATTTTTTTAATATAAATAAAATATTTTTTTTGTTACTTTCATATTAAATAATTTAATGAGATCTTCAAAATGAGTACCATATTAATATATAAATTTTTCTAATTTAAAAATAATTATTAAAACCCATAAACTCCAAAATAGAGTGATTTTAAACATTTGCTTTTTGGCCTAGTTTCATACGTATGAAATTATATAAATTCGAAAATATAGAAAATTTCATACGTATTAAACTATAGCTGTTTTCCTATCTATCCAAATTGGTCTAATTTCATACGTATAAAACTATACCAATTCAGAAAGATAGGAAATTTCTTTCATGTGAAACTATAGCTATTTTTCAATGGGTAATTCCATGTTTAAATCAATGAAGTGTGCCGTGTTATTTTACAAAGTGTTGTGCTTTCAAATAGATTAGTCCGTGTAATACCAAATCAGTGTAGCTAGTTCGGTCCTCATATATGCTTTCACAGCATAAAAAAAGTTGCATGATAAGTGTGCTATGATAATAATATGTGATTGTGAACAAAGCATTTGAACATGAAAAATATATCAATCTGTGAACTAACCAGTGCACAATTTATTCAGCAGTACCAACATTAAGATAAGACGTTAAATGACAATTAACATATAACAGAAGTTCAAAAACCATAAGCATTGGAAGGCAGTGTTTCAGCAAAATTAGGCATTGTTAAAAAATTCAAAAACTATTCAGAACCATTGCATAGAAACCAGATTTAAAGACTTCCAAAAATACCAAAACCCAAAAATGGTATCCCACAAACTTCCAAAAATACCAAAACACAAAAAATGGTATCCCAGCTACAAGTTCAGGTCTTCATCTAAATGCTCTTGAAAAGTTTGCTCCATAGAAGTTTGGACTCCCTCAAACTGCATTGAAAATGGATGGATATATATTTATGTACAGTTTGTAAATTGTGACGAATAAGGAAAAGACAGATAAATAGACAATATTACAACAAAAAAAGCTTGTTACGTTAACAAGTACAAACAGTTGTATTGACTATAATGCTCTTAAGATCTCGTTTCTCATAAACTAAACCCAATAATTATTATGTCAAGTCTTTTAGAAGATTAAATTTTGAAAAAGCTGAAGTTTTGGAATGAGGAAATTATGTAAAATGACAGAAGTAGAGAGAGAATGAAAATTGGAGTTTCTTTACAAATTTGCTACAAACAGCCTGTTAAACGTTATCATCTTAAATGCTTTTCTTGTTGGGTATTTGACCCAAATTAATCAAGTGCCTAGTGAAACATAATGAGTACCTAGTTGAAACAAAGGATGGTGGAACTAATTATGATATTTGAATGATAATTAGTCTTGACTAATTATGATGTCTTTGAATGATAATTAGTTTTGACTAATTATGATGTCTTGGAATGATGATTAGTTTTGACTAATCATGATGTGTTGGTGTTAAGAGAATTTCATGTAGAATTTTCTCTATAAATAGAGAAAGAATTCAAGGAAGAAATACATCACCACAAACATATTGAAGAGTGCTAGTTAGTGTCACATTGTGATCAAAGAGAGAAAATTGTGAGCCTAGCATATTGTGAAGTTTCTTGTAACTCTTTGTGGTGTAAATCAAAGGGTAGAAATTATATGTGGTAAAGCTCGTTTGTTGTATTTTCTCTGTGGTCTGTGAGATTGGGTTGGTGAGTGAAAGTCTATATATTTGTAACAATTTAATATATAGTGAAAAGCTTTGGCGAGGGTCCGTGGACGTAGGCATTTTGCTGAACCACGTAAATTTCTGTGTTCGTATTTATATTCTTGTTTGCTTATTTTATTTTGAACATCGAAAGATCCTGTGGGAAAAAGAAAGTGGGAATCGACGTGTCGAAATTCCCAACAAGTGGTATCAGAGCTACAGGTGGTTCAAATATTTTGAAGCAAAAGAAAATATGTCTGTCAAGTACGATGTGGAGAAATTTGACGGGAGAATCAATTTTGGCTTGTGGCAAGTACAAGTAAAGGATGTCTTGATTCAGGCGGGTCTGCACAAAGCTTTGAAGGGAAAACCAACTGAGAGTTCTGACAAAGAAAAAGAAATTGAATCCAACAAGACTGATGAAGATTGGGAAGATTTGGATTTGAAAGCTGCTAGTACAATACGACTTTGTTTGGCCAAGAATGCTCTTGCAAATATTCATGGGATATCTGCTGCTAAGGAACTTTGGGAGAAACTGGAAGAGTTGTATCAAACGAAGAACTTGTCAAATCGCTTGTATCTGAAGGAACAGTTTTATTCGTTGAGAATGAGCGCAGGTACAAAAATCTCTGACCATCTTAGTGTTCTTAACTGGATTGTTTCTGAACTGGAATCTATTGGAGTCAAAGTTGAAGATGAGGATAAAGCGTTGAGGCTCATCTGGTCTCTTCCACCCACGTTTGAGCACATCAAACCGATTTTGATGTACGGGAAAGAAACGGTGGATTTTGCTGAAGTTACAAGTAAATTGATCTCTGAAGAGCGGCGATTAGGTGGAGACGATAATTCATCTAATAATAATTTACTTGTTACTGAAAAGTGGAAGAGAGGGAACTCCATGAAGAAGAAGGTGACATGTTGGAACTGTGGTCAATCCGGGCACGTGAGAAGAAATTGTCCAAAAGGTGGAGTGGACTCGGCGAACTGCTCGAAGGACAATGCGACTCTCCTGGTGGAGGGTGGTGATGATGTACTCTGAGTAAGATGGGACATCCTCATGGCATGATGCCAGTTGCCATGATAGAGGATGTGTTCTTACTGGCACGGGTACTGTGTTCGCATGCAGCATTGGTTTGGTTTAGATGCAAGGTATGTGGTTTACTTTATGTCGATGGCTGATGAACTTCCAAGGAGAACCAAACATGGGAGTTGCACCATAAATTTCAGCAATTTTGTTTCGACATGGGCCGATGAAATTCTCGGAGTTCGTTGATAATTCTGAGTGATTATACTCATATGGTAGAGTATGAGACTGTCAAAGTGGAAAAATGCTTGCCTGTTACCCAATATTTGAATTTGGTTTTGGCTTGGACGAATTTGTGTCAAGGTGGAGATTGTTGGGTATTTGACCCAAATAAATAAAGTGCCTAGTGAAACATAATGAGTACCTAGTTGAAACAAAGGATGGTGGAGCTAATTATGGTATTTGAATGATAATTAGTCTTGACTAATTATCATGTCTTTGAATGATAATTAGTCATGACTAATTATGATGTCTTTGAATGATAATTAATCTTGACTAATTATGATGTCTTGGAATGATGATTAGTTTTGACTAATCATGATATTTTGGTGTTAAGAGAATTTCATGTAGAATTCTCTCTATAAATAGAGAAGGAATTCAAGGAAGAAATACACCACCACAAACATATTGAAGAGTGCTAGTTAGTGTCACATTGTGATCAAAGAGAGAAAATTGTGAGCCTAGCATATTGTGAAGTTTCTTGTAATTCTTTGTGGTGTAAATCAAAGGGTAGAAATTATATGTGGTAAAGCTCGTTTGTTGTATTTTCTCTGTGGTCTGTGAGATTGGGTTGGTGAGTGAAAGTCTATATATTTGTAACAATTTAATATATAGTGAAAAGTTTTGGCGAGGGTCCGTGGACGTAGGCATTTTACTGAACCACGTAAATTTCTGTGTTCGTATTTATATTCTTGTTTGCTTATTTTATTTTGAATATCGAAAGATCCTGTGAGAAAAAGAAAGTGGGAATCGACGTGTCGAAATTCCCAATATTTCTTCCTTCCTTGCATGGAGTTTGTTGTTTTTGCTTCATGAACATTGTTGCTTCTTTTAAAGAGAATAAGTGATATCTGGGACATACTGCCTTTTCTTGCCTTCACTATCCAAAGATGCTTATGAGTTAATTTACTACATTTGTTTGATTTAAGGTTTTTTGGTTCATGTTGTTGTTGTTATGTTCTGAATCTGTGTCAAGGACTTGATTATGCCTTCATGATGAAAACATAAAAAAGTTAATCTATTTGATGCAATGGACTGTTCGGCGTCTACAGCCGCAATTTTTTTAAATTTTTTGGTGTTTTCGAGGTAGATCAATGGTTAAAAATTAGAGAGAGAAAATATGTGTGATTAAAAAGTAGTTTAGAAAATTGTGTTGTTTATAAATTTGTTTATAAATTGTAATCATTGCGTAAAAGAACAGAGTGTTAGTTTCTACCTTTTAAATCAGAGTTGATTTTCTGAATGCGCTTATTTTTAATCTTGAGAAGAAATAGTTTTGATTATTTAATCGACTTGTTACAATGAAAGAAGCTTATTCCTCTTTCAACAAGTGAAAACATAAAAAAGTTAAATCCATTTTGAGTATGAACAGAAGCTTTTAACTTGAATACTTTTTTTGTTTTTTTCTGTACTTGATTCAGTAACAAAACCCCACCCAGGGAACAAGTTGTGGATGCGGAAGCCTTGTTCGACATTGGCAACATCGGTTAAAGTATTTTGCAATGAAGGCAATCTTGAAATATGGCCACAATGTCTGATGTTCTTAGAAAAAATAGAAAGGTCAATCTTGAAAATTTATTATTAAGCATGAAGACCTTTTCTCGTTAAAGATAACAGTGGATGAAAAAGGGTGTCATCTAGTCTGTAAGAAAACTTCTTGCACAAGCCATAGTAAATTCTCCTTTTCTTTCTACTATTTGTTTCTTCTTAACTCGAGTGAACTCTGCTTTAGCCCCCAAGAAATGCCCCTGGTGCCAATGCCATACTATTTGGAGAGGTCTCTTTCAGCCATTTTACATTCAAAAACTGGAAGGTACTTTGAAATCCTACATGAAGCTTTTGCAATCAACATAGTTTCTTGTTACATTTCTGTTAGTCTTGACATTTGTGCTTTAACAGAAGTGAGCCTCTAGACTTTATAGCAATGAAAGGATGAATATTGTCATTCAGAGGCAAATGCAAATAGTAAGATAATGGGAAAGGATTGTCTTTAGGCATGCATAGGTATAAGGATAACCCTCCAATTTCTTCATCTAATCATGTTGTACATTGTATTCATCTATCATCAAGTTATAGCGTGTGTTTGGAACCAATTATAATGTGTCAAACTTCATTTTCAATCACATCCACCACTTTTTAACCACATATTCTACTTTTGACCAATTATAATTCATTATAGCCCCCCCAAACTTTTTTATGGATCCACCACTTCATTTTCTTTGTAATTTTTTTAGTTTTTGAAAATAGATAAAGTAAATGGGAAATTATAAAACTAAAAATTGTCTGAAATGACAAAGAGAACGGTCCTATACATTCTTGGTTCATCTTGTTGCAATGATAACTACTAGTTTTCCTTATATATTTGATATTTGTACAAAATAGAGTAAATCTAGCTGAGCTTAGAACACCTTGAATTCATACAGTGTATTACTTTTTAAATGTGTCCATGAGCCCAAATAGATTGAATTATATATATATATATAAGTGAAAATTAGCTTCAGCACCACTTTCATATTTTGAAAATGATAAATACCAACATAAAAAATAAATACTGTATAATACCTTTATCTATAATATTATTCAGAAAATTACCATCTAATTCAAATCACATCATTATTTAATAAAAAAACGAAATTTAATCCAAATCAGGAAATCCCGATCATTGCAAAACGGTCGCTGATTCTTCGCCGGTGTGGAATTGGGAAAGACGAAGTTAAAGGAGATGCTAATGGTCGAAGAATTTACTGTAATCGGCCAAAATTTCCACTGGTTGCAAAATCATCGTGATTTCAAGATTGAAGTTTCATCTATTAGTTTTTGACAGATCCTATGAATTGGAATTGTTAAGGTATGATGAGTCTGTGGGACTATTAATCCATTTTGCTTTCGGGCAATCTTCAAAATTTCCACTAGTTGCAAAATCATCGTGGTCTCAAGATTGATGCCTCTGCCAAAATTTACTGGTTGGAAATTTTCGACTAATACATGTTGACAAGGACTCCTTGTAACTAATAGATGTCTTAAAATGAAAAAATATTTTTTATCGGTAAAGATTGAGAATTAATTCTTTCAAGCCAAGCAACCTTCTTTTACTTGTAAGAAATGCTTTTACTTGTAAGAAGTTTACCATGCATTGCCCTAGTAAATGCCAAGAAGCTACTTTGCAAATCAGTCAATTTAACCCAGCACTCTAAAAAACGTAAAGCGTGGCTAGGCGACAAGGTCAAGTTTCATGTTTTTATGAGCCTAAGTAAGCCTAGACTAAGCCTAGGTGTGTAAAAAAGTGTAAAGCTTTGGCTAGGAGGCAAGGAAAAACTTTAAGCTAAGCGAGATTTTAGAACAGAAATTATAGACAGGGACCAGGGCAAAGGTGATAAGGCTCTCCATTACAATCTAAAATGGTGTACTACAAAATACTGGCAGCATTCCTCGAAAAATAAGCGTATTGCTCCAATCAAATTGTGATGCTCATACAGTTCTAACTCTACAGGGATACAGCAAGCGACGAGAAATCAAACAGCCCAACATTTATTTGGATGTCCAAAATTTTCACTAAACTCACTCTGATTAACATAAGATTCTTAACTTTTGTTGGCTTTTGGAATGACAAGATCTCGAAATACTGGGCTATCAACTCCCACTCCCATCGCATTAAGGCCATTGTCCACATAAACCACAGCACCAGTGATAGCTGAAGCCAATGGAGATGCCAGAAAAGCAGCAGCATTCCCAACCTCCTCTGTTACATATATTTTGCAGGTTTAGTATTTAGTCGTACAAAATTCGGCAGGGATTAACAGATAATAGAACCATGGTGAAGTTTCTAGAAGTTTTGATATAAGTTAGAGGTCAAGAACAATGACTCACCAGCAGTCAGTTCCTTCTGCAAAGGAGCATTCTCCAATGAATAGTCGATCATCATGTCAATAAAACCAATAGCTTTTGCAGCCCGACTTCTTAATGGACCTGGTATATCATTACAATCGAGAAGTATTAACATGTCAGAAGTGCATTTCACTCGGTTCAATTTTATATTCATACCTGCAGATATGGTGTTGACTCTGATAGTGTGTTTTCTTCCAGCTTCAAAAGCCAGCACCTTTGTGTCACTCTCAAGAGCAGCCTTTGCAGAACTCATGCCGCCTCCATATCTGCAATAACAGATAAGGTGGTAATCCCCAAATGGAACGAGACAGAAACAAAAATGATTTGACTATTTGAAGATATATGTACCCTGGTATAATCCTCTCAGATGCAATATATGTTAGTGAAATTGTAGAACCACCTGTGGCATTATAACCGGGAAAACATTAGCAAAAATGGTACTAGCTTAAGAGATTAATAATTTTTTCTTTCTTCTTCTTCTTCAGTAAAAAAGGTTCAAACCAAGACATGGATAGATAAGAATACCTGGATTCATGATGGGAATGAAGTGTTTGAGTAATGAAACAAAAGAGTAACTTGATGCGGAGATAGCAGCAAGATAACCGTATCTAGATGTCTCCAAAAGAGGCTTGCTAACCTACATGCAGCATCCCAATAACTTGAGGGAAGATCGTGATCCACAAAAATGAAGGGGGGGGGGGGGGTTGAAGTACCTCTGGACCATTTGCTAGTGAATGCACAAGGATATCTATGGTACCAAAATCCCGTTTCACTGATTCAGCAACTTCCTATAAGACAAAATAGACCCTTTCAGCATTTTGAAGTTACTAACTCAACTATCTGCTCGTGTTTGTATAACAAAAGTGTGCCAAATAAATTGGTAAAATACTGGACAAGTAGCAAAATTACAACTCGAGGTCCTTGCATTGTTAAAAAGAGACATTTCGAGCCGTAACAATATAAAGTTTAAGATAGGCTACAGAAACCAGTTGGTTATATAGATAAACAAGACAGCAGATTCTGGTTAGCTGAATTCTTGAGCCTATTTTTGGCAATGTTGGTGAAAAATGACGTGGCTGCACTTAGACTATGTTAGTTAGAACCTTGCTCAAGCTCCCATGTATAAGTACTAAAAGAATGCTGGAAGAAAAAAAAATGGAGTTTAGAAGCTAGTACCTTGACTGTCCAATTTGAAGACCCAGCATACCGTTTATTAGTTTTCACCTGCACAATAGCACAAATTAATTTTTTTGAAGAATATAATTCACTTGGGAATTCCACAAAAATAATTCATACATCTTCAGGAACATCCTCGGGACAGTCATAAACAGCATCCAATGAGTAGACTTTAGTGATTTCCATCAAAGAACCATCTGGCAACCTAAGACATAAAATTTCAAATAAGTGATCCATTACCCTAAACAAAGAAAAACAAGCATAATTGGAAGAAACGAACAACTTTGTTCTTACACGCGAGATTCATCAAACTTTCCACGTCGTAGACTAGTTTCAAAAATATTCAGTGCCTAGGAGACACAATTTCATTAGTAAATAACATATATACAGAGTCTTACAATAATTATGATATTAATAGAAACACCATAAATTCATTTCAGTACATACAGGAACCCATGTACCAACAAGAATCTCAGCACCGGCAGCTGCAAGAGATTTTGCTATTGCCCATCCATATCCATTATCATCAGCTATGCCAGCAATAAATGCCCTCTTACCTATAGTTAGTGCTACATGTATTAGTGAATTCCATAATCGTGATTAAGCCTGGTACCAAATTCATTGTGATAATTGAATTGTTTGCTCTAAATTTTATCACCTCTTTTCCTGGGAGTATTGTAACAGGTAACACACGACAATCAACATTATGTTATTTAGAGAAATAATTTTCTCATGCTATTCAGGCATTCAAAATCACCTAAAAATAAGCATTCTACGAAAACACGATGGCTAAGGATGTAGGTAGCTTGTAACTCCTATGCGTTAAATGGAAAATGAAAACAGTCAATAAGTTCAATGGGCAAAATATTAAGCTTGAAAAGTTGCGAAGATGGAAACAGTTATTAAAAACAAATCCAATAAATTAGTGTAACAAAAACATTACTGAAAAGGAAAAAATAGATGCACAACTTTGTAAGGTCCAACCTCTAAGATCAACAGGCAACCCAGGCAAAGGCTGTTTATCACTTGCTCCAGACACTGCTTTAATAACATTCCTGTCAGATTTTAAAAGGTTACTGTTGAAGCTTTTGGAAAATGACTCTGTTGATGAGATGAAACTCGAGCTTCGAAGCTTTGCACAAGATATTCCTTTGACTTCATTGCCAAAGCATGCAATGCTTGACTTCTGAATTCTACGAGATGAAGAAATGCAAGGGTTTGCTGTTGCAATTTGCGTGCTAGGAATTGCAGTTGCAGCCATTGGTTTTAAGTCGATGGATTCTGCAAGATAATATCCAACCAAATTCGATGACATAGATTCTCACTAGAAAATATAAGGATAAGTTGATGCAGAAAACAAAAGAAATTAGCAGAAACACTTGACTCACATCCTACCGTCGTAATCCATTTGATAGTAGGTCAAGACAAACGTTATAGCCCAAGTCAAAGAATGATATTAAAATGTAGTCACGAAAACTCAATTTACGCTTTACAAAAAGCATTGTCTGCTCTCAGTCGGTGTAAGTTTTGACATAAATATGTGACATGATTTCAAGTTTCAAACCAAGATATAATTTAGTTATCTCATGATAAAGAAAAGCACGTGTTTTTCCTTTTCTTTCTGATTTTTGTTCTGCTTGACTGTCGGGGGCGCGGAGTGATCATTAGTAAAAAATAAAAACTTCTCCAATTCACATTCTTTTTGTATCATAAAAAGCTTCTTTTCAAATTTTGGATCCGTCCTTGGTGCAAATTTCTATTAAGTCAAACAAATACAGATTACTGATACAGCAATCAAATTGCAACCAAGGTCTTATTCTAATTGAATTTTGCGGGATAATTACTCAAACAAAGACCAAGAAACCTACTGCAGAGTGCAGATACAAATCGAATTCAGATATTTAAAACGATTTCACATACAAGGGCTTCATTTAACACATCAGAAGACAATCATGAATTAGAAAGCACAATCATTTCATCAAAAAATAGCAATGACAACACACCAAAGATCTGGTAAAGAAAAACAACAATATAACGAGTAAATTGAAAATGTTAAGCTCAAGACCCAATCATCATTGGATCAATGCATACATTTGAACTCACATTCTGTACACACGAGCATATCGTAGCTCGCATCAATTAAACAAGTAAAAAATTTCAGAACTCACCTTTTCTTGAAAGGCTTTTAGAGCGAGATAGGGAGGTGTTGAACAGGATTTTTATTTTGGAGCGTACGTTAATATGCACGAAGAAATGTGGGTTTCGATGAAAACTATGCGTTTTGGTTTATTGTGGGTTGGTTTGAACTGTTGGGAAGCTTTGAAAGTGCCGTTCGGAGAGTGAGAAACTGGGGAATGCTTGCGGGGATGAAATGACAGTCTTGCCATTGCTTTAATCGGGCTACATATGTTGACCCATAACAAGACTTGTGCACGGTAGTCATAGTTTTAGTCACATAACTTGGCGCAGTTGCGGGAAGTAACATCCATATTACTTCGTTAAGTTGTCATCTCTGAAACAACAAATCAAAAGATCAATATATTCAAGAATAATATATAGAACGCAATCTGCAAAATTGAATTTTTTTTTTTTTTTTTTTTTTTCATTTTAGAAAATTGGTTTTTTGTACATATTAGAGAATTTGTTTTAAGTTTTGTAAGTAAAATAATGCACACAGTACTAGAATGAATTGCTTTTGATTGAATATAGAATAACCAAAATCTGTAAAATGCAAAACAAAAACAATGAAGAAACTGTCAACCAGATTCTGGAATCGAGACTAGTACGAGAATGATTTCCTTAAAAAGGATTCGTCCCCTCACCGTCTGTGTTTGAGGTTTGTTTGAATGTTCGTCTCCCAGAATACAATGGAAGAAATGAGCATTTAACGTAGCACAATATTACCGTTCCGAAGAATCGACGTTATATATGAACAATCACCAAGTTTAGAAGTTGAATAGTCAATTGAAAATTAAATAAAATTTTAGGAAAAACTAAACGAAACATCGACCTTACTAAGGGCCAATTTTTGGGGCATTCAATCCGACATTAGTGTACGCAGGTCACGGTCGCACAAGAGTTCAAGGCCCGAAGGCATTTCAGTCCGTGATTTGCTAAGGGCCAATTTTTGGGCCATTCAATCCGACATTAGTGTACGCAGGTCACGGTCGCACAAGAGTTCAAGGCCCGAAGGCATTCCAGTCCGTGATTTGCACTCCCCTTCGCGCACGTGGAGAGAGAGCCTCATGCTATACATTACACACTTAAAAATTATAACTATTTATAAACTACTTAGTGCTTTGTTCATCTTCATGTGTAGGCAAACCTTACTTGTTTTCCCTCCATAACTCATTTTCAATTGATCAACTTTGGACCCCAATTTCTTATTCACCCAGCATCAATTTTGATGAATAAGTATACTAATTTGATGTTCTCACGGAGAAGAACATAAATATACTTCGATCATTCACAAAGAAGAAGAGGATCCCACCTGAAATTGTGTCCAAACACCCCTTACTCACTTACCATTTTCCAACATGGTCAAAATTAAAGTTCGAACATCTAGTATCACTTCACAGTTTTTTCCAAACTAGTATCACACCTGTGCGTTGCACGAAATAACAACATAAATGATTTTACTGTAAATATTATTTTAAAATAGAAAAAAAAAGTTTGAACACATAATTTACTTTGATTAATGATTAAAACTATCAACAAATGCTCAAAGTAAAAAGAATTATAATTTTCATAAATTTTGGAAAACCTTTTTAAATACTTGTTTGTACAATTTGTGATTGTCCACACATGTGTGATGTACAAAAATTGTTATAGACAAAATATATTTTAAACAATTGTTCAAACTTAAATTACATAATGAGATTTTTGCATAAAATATATAAATATTTTTGTCCAAATATATTTTACTACCATTAATAGAAATAATAATAAAATAAAATAATTGCAACAAATTAAATAAATATGGTCCTATATTTAAATGGAAGTAACAAATTAAAAAATATTGGCGATGCACGAAAGTGAAAATCAACCTCAAAATTTGCGATGCAAGAAAGTGAGATTTAACCTAAGAGGCCCTTTGGATTTAAAGTTTAATAAATAAAATTTCTTTTTAAGAAGTTTTTGAATTACAAAATTAGGCTCATATAATACATATGAAAGACTCAACTTACATATTCTCTTTAGGACCGATATTTTTCTTTTTATATATCGTTCTTAATCATATTCTTCCAAAAAAGAGATGTAAGATATTTTTTTGGTATATTTTGATTTTTTTAAGCATTAATTATTAATTTCAAGCGTCCTCCTAAAAATTAATCATTAATTTTAATATTGTTACATGGACTTGATTTTATTTCTTTATATTGGAAATTTCTTTATTCATATTATTACATTATTATTTTAATAAAAATTGATGATCAATCAATTGTATAATAAAAATTATATGAACTATTTGTTAAAATCCGTATTATATATTCTGTATATTGTAATTATTTAAGTTTATAATAAAAAAATTAGGTCGAAATCTTATGTAGTAAAAAATCAATAAAACTTAATTGAATTTACTTCGAAAATGATGAATAAAAATAATGTCAAAATGATAAATAAATTGATTGAAATCTTAAATTGTAAAAATTAACAAAACTTAATTGAATTTACTTCAAAAATTCTTATAGTTATTAATTGTTTTAATTTGATAAGAAAAAGAACCTGGAGTGAAATTAATCATCTATGACTAATTTGAATTTAGTTTACAAATTATTGATACTATTATAAGACCTAAATGTTATAATTTAGCCCCTGTTTGATCCTCAGTTTTTATGTAGTTTTTTGTGATCTTTTGAAGAATGTGTGACTTAAAATTATTTGAAAAGTCAAATATTGTAGGCTTAATTGAGAATGAATGGTTGAGATTGAGTGTTGATTTTCCAAAAATGGGGCTCAAAGCCTCAAACATTGGCTTATAATGAACAGGGGAAAAAACTTTTATCTTTGATCTTTTAGACAATTTTACGGATAATGTATTTACTGTTAGCTCTCACTTGTTAACTTGAATTAAACTTGTCATTAAAATTCTCGACTTGACATCTATGTTACATTTTTTCGCTTTCAAAATAATACAATAATTATCAAAATAATAATAATTATTATGTAGTTTATATATTAAAAAATTACATATTGATGCTATTAATAACATAGTGCGGATGCTAAAATATTTAACACAATATTTTTTTAGCAAAAATTTTCAAATTTAGAAAGTTATTTTGACGAAAAATTATGTGTGAATTTGATATTAAGATTACCGAAACCCTTTCTTGATATTCAAAACAAGAAGCAAAGAAACTGAGAGAGTTGGATGCACAAAATCTCGATTATTCTTAATAATTTACATTCAATGAAAGAATATAGGCAAACCGTAAACGTTATTGTATTTGGTTATCTAGAATACATGAACAAACATGCATATAAAACAACCCTAGTAGGAAACAATTCCCAAAACTCCAGGAGTACCAAGATGCCAATAAGAAACTGCCCCTTTCAATAGTGGCCCAAAAAACCAATTAATTGAGCTCCTTATTGCAAGTGATCAGTTCCACATTCGCTAGTCTTGGTACTTCATGAGAAGTACTAGTATAATAATGCGACATTAGAAATGTACTTACAGCATCTGCATTGAAATATTTGAGATGATCAATTTCAGAAAGTACAGTTTAATCAATGTTATTACCTGTGCTTTACACGCAGAATATTAATTGTCCTAAAACAGTTTTGTCTTGTTTCTCAATCGCAAATGTCATTTGATTTTAGTCAAAAGTTTTACTACCTCCTTCCCACAAAAATATGCCACTTACTATAATGAGCATGTATTTAATTTTTCATTTCCTCATATAACCCTAATTAATATACCTTGATTGTTAATTCAAATGTCAATTTAATGACATGTAGTTTGAATGAATTAATGAGTCTTTGAAATTAACATAAGGGTATATTTGAAAAAGTATAGATAAATTTATTATTTCAACTATATTAACTACAATTTTTTAATTTGTGTGAAAATTGGAACAAGTCTATCTTTGTGGGACGGAGGTAGTATTATTATTATTATTATTATTATTATTATTATTATTATTATTTTATTTATTCTTTTTTTTTTTGGGGTCAAGAAGCAAGCACTTGAATGAATAGTTGAATACCTACTATCATGGATAGAGATGACAATAATACTCACTAACTCGAAATTCGTTGGGTACCCGACACAAATGGGCGAAAATTACCCATTCAATGAGTTTGTGGGTAGGGTATGGACATAGATTTAGAAACACAACATGAATATAGGTAGGGTATGGGTACTGTAGAAAAATCCATACCCAATCCATTTACCCATTAATTTTTTTCAAAAAATTATTGTATTTAAATTTTAACAGTATATAATTTTGGATAAGTAGACTCTTTGATATTTGTTTATTTTTGGACAATTGGAGTCTATTTATTTGTGGACAATGGATGTTATTATATTTTTACTTCATTACAGATGCTGTAAAAAATCCTAACCTTGATGGGGTAGGATCTGATGATGCTTGATTGCTGAAAAAGATGAATGAATTCGCTTTGAATAACCCGCAAAAAAGGCGAAGAGGATTCTCCTCGTCACCCCTCCGGTGTGAGAATTAGTATTCTGGAGAAAAGTAGAGAGAGAATATTTAACTGAAAACGTAAAGAATAATGAATGAATAATATGTGATCAAATGAATTGTATTTATATGGCTGAAAAGCTCATAACTTTTTTTGGTTAAAGGAGTCCTTTTGACATAAACTTACCTTTTATGAAGAGTTCTATTATTACAAGAATTAATTTTCCCTTTTTCAGGAGGTTCCTTCATTGGTTATGATTCCTTTGTTCCTTTGAGGGACCCAAGAAGTGGGGCCCATTGACAAGACCCATAAACGAAGAATACTTTAAAATATCGTGGGCACTGGGCTCCTTGTCCTAATGTGGCCGGGAAAGACCGACCTTGACATTTTAAAGGAAACCAATATCAATAAGGTTGGGTAATACCGGCCTTTCGATACAAGGCTCGAGCAAGGAAGTCCCTCTTGAAGAATCTAGATTCCTCGGGAAGACTCGATCTGTTAAGCTCGTGACACATGCCCGATCTTTAGAATGTGTTTAGTGGCTGTGAGGAGTCCGGGCGTATAGGCCGACCTTATGACCAAGATGGGCTGGCCTGTGATCTCTCAAACCTTTAGCCCATCCTTGCCACTCGAAATTGTACCGATCATTGGCCCCCGTGCATCAGGGATCAGTGATATATCTTTGAATGCATCTAATTTTTGGCACCTACATCATTAATTTCTGACAACTAATGACGCGTTATTGCCAACTGTTTTTTCCTTTCATTAATGCGGGGAGGTGAATAGTTACTTAAGACGGATGGTTGACACGTGTTCAAAGAAAAAAAGGCGGATATTCAAAAAGTTTTCCCTCCATTTTTTGTCTATATATATGTGGTCCTTATACTCCCTTTCACTTTACTTTGCGAAATTTCTTAAGAGACCAGAGAACTCCTCGAGCAAGTGTCACGATCTTCCCTTTCAAAAAATAGCATTTTAGGTAAGCTTGAGACTTCCCGACCTCATTATTTAAATAACTTATAGCAAAAAATATGGTTAGACAGGTGTCCATAGGAGATCTTAGGGAAGTAGAAAACTTAGATGAGCCTTTAGAGGTCGAGACCTTTGGTTTCTATGAGCCCCCACCTCCTCAGGCTGAGGAATCGACGAATGAGGAGGGTGAGGAAGATAACCCTGATTTGGATAGAGGGTCGAGTGAGGGTGACCTTGAGCTCCCGACTTTCAACAGTAGGATGAAGGAGCACATGGTCGAGGCCAACATGAGGAAATTTAGGATTCAATAAAAGTTATAGGTGGATTCCTATATTTTCATTCGAACTTATCAAGATTATTTCTTGTGGCGTTCAATCGAACTTATCAAATATTCGCGAGAATATTTGTGGCGTTCAAAATCAGAAACTTATTAAGGAAAGTTGGACAGATCCTTGTGATGTTTCGAAAGTCTTGGTTCTTCAATCCGCATCGTCGATCTTCTCGTTGTAATTGTCAGGTCAAGATTCCTCCGTCCATCCGCAACCTGGGTTCGGAACTTTCCAGCGTTTTCTTCCGCGCATCTCAAATCGTATCATCTGGTATTAGAGCTTCGATCTAGATTCACCTCTTGATATTTCTTGACTTTTTTTCTTGTTTTTTTGTTGAGTTTTTGTGTTCTTCGTGCCAGTAAATTTTTTCCAGCTTTTGATCTGTAAAATCTGTTCCAAAAATTTCAAAAGTGTTTTTCGTGTTCGTTTCTCGTTCAAATTCAGTTCTGTTTGTTTTGCTGTGTTCGTAATCAAATTTTGGATTAAAAAAAAATCGAAATTTCCATATGTCCCCTAATATTCCGAATTTGTCTCAATTTCCAAATTTTCTTGTCCTTACTTGTGTCTTATCGTGTCCTACCCATGATTGAGTTCTTGGATTGTTTTTGAAGTGCTTGGAAGGGGATTTTGAGTGATACACGAGAGATACATTTTGTGAGGGATTCTCTACTTATTTCTGTGAAGATTAATAATGTCTAGTAGACGGGATTCATCATCTTCATCAGTTGAGGACAACAAGGGAATTGACAAAAGGGAGCCAGCAGCTTCATCAACGAGCCACAACAAACGACAAGAAGGTATGAATAGGGTGAATAAGAATGATGTAGGTGTGATGGCGACTTTATAAGAGAAATTTGAGAAGTTGATGACTAGGATGGATAGGTAGGAAGAAACTATTAATAAGTTGCGTAGGGAACAAACTCATACGAGTCCTAGAGCTAGCAGGGAAGACGGGAGAGATCATAGGGGAAGAAATAATCAAAGGGTTGAGTATGAATTTGATGATGAGGAGTTTGCGAGTGAAGGGAGTAGTATCCAATCATTTGTGGCTAGTGTAAGGAGGAGAAGGGGTAGAGGAGATAGGTATGAAAGGGCATGTAATAGAAGAGATCGTGGTGATCGGGATGAAGTAGATGACAATCTAGGTAAAATAAAAATGTCTATTCCACCTTTTTCATGGGAGGAGTGATCCTGAGGCTTACCTAGATTGGGAGAAGAAGGTAGAGTTGATGTTTGATTGCCACAATTATTCGGAAGGAAAGAAGGTGAAGTTAGCGGTCGTTGAGTTCACCGGTTATGCAATTAATTGGTGGGATCAATTGATGAAGGATCGAAGGAGGAATGGTGAGGGGCCGGTGGATACATGGCGTGAGATGAAAATCATAATGAGAAAGAGGTTTGTCCCAAGCCACTATCATAAGGATATTTACCAAAGGTTGAGGGGCTTACGCAAGGTTCTAAGAGTGTAGAGGAATATCATAAAGACATGGAGGTAGCCATGATTAGGGCCAACGTGGTGGAGGATCGGGAAGTTTCAATGGCTAAATTTTTGAGTGGACTGAATAGAGGTATTGCCAATGTCATTAAGTTACAACATTATGTGGAACTAAAGACATGGTGCATATGGCAATGAAGGTGGAGAGTGATCTACTAATTTTGTTAGTAGCACCGTGGCTGAAAATTAGGATTACCCCTAGTACCACACTATAAACCTTATAGGATGACGTGGATGAGGGAGTTTGGGAAGTTCAAGGTAACCAAACAACTTCTAGTGCCTATCGCCCATGGAAGATATATTGAGGATGTATGGTGTGATGTAGTGTCATTAAAATCTTATCATATTTTATTGGGAAAATCATGGAGACGTAGAAGGGAGGTTGTTTATGATAAAAGTATGCACATATACAAATTCCTTAAGAAAGGAAAAATATGCGCACTATATGGGTTGACATTAGAGGACGCACTAGAAGATTCACGAAGGGTAAGGAAGGAGAGTGAAAGGTGGTGTAATAGGAAACATCGTGGGGATAAGGATATTGAGAAGGAGGGGGAGTTGAAATTAAAAAGAGATGATCAAACTCCAAAATTTGATTAAAAAAATGTAGAGTTTGATAGCGAGGGAATTATTGAAAATACAATTGTTGATGATGGGAAGCATAAATTGGAAGTTGGGGGTAGAAGTGCAAGTTTTGAATTTTGAAGTTGAAGATCCACATTTGATTTGTGGGGAGGAATTGCATAAAATTGTTGATAAAAATGTAGAGTTAGAAGAGGTGGTTCGGTGTGAAGAAAAAGAGAAAGAGGTGGTTGAGCAAAAAGTTGAAAAGATTGGGGAAGGAGAAGAGAAGGGTCTCGTTGTGGGGAAAAATGAATTGTTGGAGATAATGAGCCATGAGTACAAGGATCTATATATTGTACCATTTGAAACTAACATTTCCACCCTATTTTATTTAAATCTTTTTTGCAGGTTAAAGGCATTTGGAAAAATTGGCCACACCACCTACACCTAAAAGTGTTTCTACTTCAAGCCATTCATGTAATCCCAGTTGCTAAATACTGTTGGTTGATCCTGTGGTAGGGAATCAATAATTTTCCATTCGATCCAGGTGGAGAAATTTTACATCAAGGCCCCAAGAGCAGAAAATGTTTGACAAGTAGGCCAAAAATTGAGTCGAGGTCGAATCCTTGTCAAGAGAGGGGGATGATGTGTTCCGGGATAGGAGCTCAAAGAGGAAATCAAGACACTGGCAAAGTAACAACAATCTACATGAAAAATTGAGCAAGTTTTGTGTTGGGCCATAATCGAGGATCAGACCGGATCAAATTGTTTCAAAAGGACGAAGAAAAGGTGCAGCCGGGTCGCCCACGCGACCGCGTGGTGAAAATGAGGCGCAATCGCGTGATGGCATCAAAAATCAACCCAAGAGTTTCAGGCGATTCCGCGTGATCGCGACACCGAAGCCCAAGCGATCGCGTAGTTGAATTCAGAGCAGTTTTACGCGTTTTGTTTATTAATTTCAGTTTTAGGTTAATTATGACTCTATTTTGAGCCCATTAGCAGCAACCCTAGTTTTTAAGTTATTTTTTATTATTTATATGCTTTTCATTCTTTGTAATAATTAGATTTGATTTGATTAAAAACAGTTTATTGATGATTCAATAAAAGTTATAGGTGAATTCCTATATTTTCTTTCGAACTTATCAAGATTATTTCTTGTGGCGTTCAATCGAACTTATCAAATATTCGCGAGAATATTTGTGGCGTTCAAAACCAAAAACTTATCAAGAAAAGTTGGACAGATCCTTGTGGCGTTTCGAAAGTCTTGGTTTTTCAATCAGCATCGTCGATTTTCGTGTCGTGATTTTCGGGTCAAGATTTCTCCGTCCATCCGCAACCTGGGTTCGGAACTTTCCAGCATTTTCTTCTACGCATCTCGAATCGTATCACAATTTCAATTAAACACTATACATCTAATTTAACTATTCATCCAATTAAAATTAAATACTATTCATCCAACTTAGGCACTATTCATCCAATTACAATTAAATACTATTCACTATTCATTTAATTGCAATTAAATACTATTCATCCAATTTAACTATTCATCAAATTTAAATTAAACACTAACTATTCATCCAATTAAGACTCTCTTTAGCAACTCATTATAAATAGCAATTATTAAAATTATAATTTACACAATTTTACAAATCACTTTTTAATCACATATATTTTCTCTATCCAATTTTTAACAACGAAATTTACCTAAAATTCAAAAAAAAATGACAGCTATAATGAGTAGCCAAACAGAGGCTAAAATGAAATATTATTCATCCAATTTAGATGCTATTCATAGCAATAAAATCTCTCAATTGGCACTGGCACTATTCATTCAATTTCACTATTCATTCAATTACAATTAAACACTATTCATTGAATTTAAATTAAACACTAACTATTCATCCAATTAAAATTAACCACTCTTCATCCAATTTAGTCATTATTCATGGTAATATTCATTCAATTGTGATTAAACACTATTCATCAAATTTAATTATTCAACCAACTGCAATTAAATACAATTCATCCAATTTAGGCATTATTGATCCAATTAAACACTATGCGGGAAATAATTGGATGCACTATTCATCCAATTAAATACTATGCGGGCAAATTGCCCGAATTTTTCATCAATTTAGGTACTATTCCTCCATTTAAATTTAGGCACTATTCATCCAATTAAACATTATGCGGGCAACAATTGGATTTAATGCACTATTCAATCACCTTTTCAAAGATTACCTTGGACATCTTTATGGAGATCTTCTCATATTCCTATTTTTATCGTTTTGTATTACTTATTTTTTTTTTTTCATTAAGTTAATTATGAGGGTTCAAATAAAGTCGTAATAACAATATCTTAATATTGACGTGAAGTTTTTACACAATACTTTGTTACATTATTTTCGAATTATTAAACTGTAGCAAAAATTTTAGTCATTTAAAACGATTCATTAGCAATGTATTTCATCTTTCATTAATTTTTTCTTCCGTTTTCCTTTTTAGATTTTCGCAAATTATATGTTACTTTCCATATTGAGATTATATTAATATCTTAATTTTTTACTATACCCCTATTTAATATGCATTATTATCAACACATATGAACTACTTATTATTTAATGTAGGGGTATATATATTAGGTAAAATGTAAGCAAATTTATAGTTTCAACATATAATAATTATGTTTTCTTAATCTGTGTAAAATTAGAAATGTGTCTATCTTTATGGGACATGAGCAATCAAACAAGAAATTATTATTCAAAATTTCTCTGATAGGAAAATACTGCTAAAACTAGTATTAATAAATAAACAAAACAAATATTAATCAATATAGAAACATGACGGTATAAATGAGATAAAAATTAAAGGAAATGCAACGAAAATTCATGTCCACCACTTTGATTTTTCAAAAAAATTGAATATCGAAATATTATCATGTTGTTATTTAAAACTTATATTTATAAACAATCGCTCATAAATAATTTACGAAAAGCTCAAATCATGAATTCTTCCATCAAATCATTAAAAAAATAATAATAATATATTTATGTATATTTAAGAGAAGTATTTTTGAAATGAATAGTGATTTTTAGGAGATTGAATTGTTAAAATTTGCTTGAAAAAGTCAAATATTGTTTATTTGACTTTTAAAAAATAGTTGTGATTGAATACCGTAGAAAAAATATACAATTTCAATGAAAACCAAAGAAGGGGTATATCTACCTATACTAGAAGAGTATCTTCAAAGATTACTATTCATTTTTGATTGGTTGATTTCACACCTTAAAGTCAATCATTTGATTTGACAACAGTTTAAAAACAAATAAACAAATAAACAAACTAAAAAAAGCAGAATTTATTTTTCTTTTTATCTGGTTTGGCAACATTAAAAAAAAAATTATTATACACATATGATTTTACTTAGTATAGAAATATTTTAGCAAACGAAGAAAAACAAAAAAGACTGAATTTTTTTTTATTATTATTCTTATACGATTTTGCTTAATCACGAGATAGAAATATTTTAACAAACGATTACTTTGCATTGGGATTAATTTATATTTTACGATTTGAATTAACTTATATTTGACGTGAATAAAATCGGTTAAAAATCAAATCTCGTGCGTAGCAAGATCCAGCACTAGTATTCATTTGAGTATCTCCAATGCATTCCGTGGATTGGAACTGATGTGACAATAAAATAGACGGTCTTCTAGAGAGCGTTGATAAATAAAAAGAGAAATTAAAAATTTACTCTTCAATAGTTCCTTCTACATTTAAATAATATTGATTATGTAGCATTTTTTATTTAAATTTAAAATTAATTACTATGCATAAATTGAGTCTTATCTACAAGATTTCTCACTGTATAAAGAATTCAAATAGAAATAACTTGTATCATAAAACTTGATTGGTCGACGTTCTTATTTATAATAATTAAATAATTAGAAAATAAAAGTTAATGCTGAGTCAGCATGTGTCACGAAGTGTTTGATGTAGAAGCTCCAACCCATAATGTCTATTTTTTTAACGCCACGTCAGCCTAACATCTTAATCCATATTCACCATTATAGAGAAATTTTTATCATATTTTGTTTATTTGCTAGTTATGTTATGTGTACTAGTTGATTACCCGTGCGATGCACGGAATATATAATTTTTAAATCATAAGTTTGAAAATATCTTGATTCAATCATATCAAATAAAAAACATAATTTAAAATAATTTCAATAAAAAATGTTATTCAATTTTAAACTTTAAAAAAACAAAAATATTCAAAATAAAAAATGATACCTGTACACTAAGTATACCACGCCATTCAAAATTTGAAACTCGTTTAAATTTTTTATATATATATTTTTTTTTACTTTTAATTACGTTTTTTTCTGAAAATTTGCCCACCTCATCACCTATTTTCCTTTAATATGTTATAATTTTTTATTAACTATATTTTTTTAATGTGTTGCTTACATATATTTTATTTGAAATCCAATATATTAATTAATATATTTTATTTTTCCTTATTTTTTAAACTTGTCAATTTTTGTCAAAATTGTGAAATGATAAAGCCTCCGTTTGGTAATTTTTAGTTTATAAACTTGTTTATTTATGATTTTGAGGTAAAAAGTAGTTGCTAAAATTTGGATAAAGAAAATACGTATGGTTAAAAAGTTGATAGAAAATAATTAATTATTTTTTTAACATGCGTATTGAAGAGCCTACTCATTTATTGATATAATAGAAAGTAAAATTTTAATAATTCTATTTATTTATTTTCAAAATATATTAATTCAATTTTTTTCATTTCTAACTTAACAAATTTATATATATCATATATTTATTTATTTTAAAATATATTAATCCAAGTTATTCATTTTCAATGTAACACATTTACATAGAAATGATATGACATTTATTTATATTCAAATATATTAATCTAATTTTTTCATTTCCTACATAATACATGTTATTGAATTTGAAACTTTTTAAAAAAAATTAATCAAAATAGAAAATTCTGCATGTACACTCAGTGTACAGCGCCATTCAAAATTTGGCACTTAATTAATTTTTTATATAAAATTTCTTTTAACTTTTATTTACGTTTTTTCTCAAAAAATTTGTCCACCTTATCACCTATTTTCCTTTTAATATGTTATAATTTTTAATTAACTTTATTATTTTTCCTTATTTTTTAAACATACCAATTTTTGTCAAAATAATGAAATGATTAAATTTTTTATCAATTTATCATTGGTGGTAAAAGGTTGAGAGCAAATAATTAATTATTTTTGTAATATGGTTATTGAAGAACCTACTCATTTATTGACATATTAGGAAGTAAAATTTCAATAATTTTATTTATTTATTTTTAAAATATATTGATTTAAAATTTTCATTTCAAACTTAAATAAATTTATATATCATGTATTTATTTATTTACATATATATATTAATCCAATATTTTCATTTTCAATGGAACACATTTACATAGATATGATATTTATTTATATTCAAATATATTAATCCAATTTTTTCATTTTCTACATAACACATTTATATAGATATCATTATTTATGTTCAAATATATTAATCTAATTTTTTCGAATTTTCATTGTTACACATTTTCACATAGTACATTTATTACAATTCTTACTAAATATGTAATAAATAATAATTTTTCCAACAAAAATCTTTGAATAATTCTAGAGGGACGTTTTTAATTGACATTGTGACATGCCAAAAATATATTGGATGGTATAAATAACTATCTCACTACTTAGTTTTTCATCACCCAATGTATGTGCATCATGTCACAATGTTACTTAAAAATGTCAATTAAAAATTTCTTTCTAGAAGTACACAAAATCTTTATCTTTTATTTATTTATCTTACTTAATATTAAAGGAGGAGAATTTCCCGCCAATTTGACACAATTTTTGTGATTTTTTTTAAATACAATATTATATATTATATATTTCATTTATTTTCACACTCAATTTTTATTGCTTTCACACTCCAAAGACCAAAACTCAACTTTTATTGTGTTCACACTGTTACTTCCACTTAAATATTTTTATGGAGTTTTTTTTTTACTTATTTATATTTGATTATTTGTGTTTAAACCTCTCTTTTCATAATTTTTTTTTTATCTTTTAATGTTTTGAATTTTGCAAATAAGTATTTATGTGCAGTCATACAAATTCAATGCAAAATTTTCAGTTCAAAATTATATCGAAGTTGTATCACGCATCTAATACTAAATAAATCTTATTGTATAAAAATTTTTATAAATAATCTTATTTTTTTAGTTATTTAATACATCTAAAAATTTGAGCTCCTTTGTATTGTGTTCTATTAACTTAATTATTATTTTTATAGAAAGTTACATTTAATACGTAAATAATTTTTTTCAATAATTGTGATATTTTATTGGTATCAATCTTATGGATGAATAATTTCGTTCTGTCATACAAATCTAATATCGACTCCTCCCGTCAATTTGACACAACTTTTTGTGATTTTTTTTTATACAATATTATATATTTCATTTATTTTCACACTCCATAGACCAAAACTCAACTTTTATTGTGTTCACACTGCTACTTCCACTTAAATATTTTTATGGAGATTTTTTTTTACTTATTTATATTTGATTATTTGTGTTTAAACCTCTCTTTTCATAATTTTTTTTTTTATCTTTTAATGTTTTGAATTTTACAAATAAGTATTTGTGTGCAGTCATACAAATTCAATGCAAAATTTTCAATTCAAAATTATATCGAAATTGTATCACGCATCTAATACTAAATAAATCTTATTGTATAAAACTTTTTATAAATAATCTTATTTTTTTAGTTATTTAGTATATCTAAAAATTTGAGCTCCTTTGTATTGCGTTCTATTAACTTAATTAGTATTTTTATAGAAAGTTACATTTAATACGTAAATAATTTTTTTCAATAATTGTGATATTTTATTGGTATCAATCTTATGGATGAATAATTTCGTTCTGTCATACAAATCTAATATCGAATTTTCATTTATATTTATATCGAATATTTAATCAATTTGTATTGAATTTTGTTTTAAATAATCATACTTCTAATTCAATATTTATGATTCTTAAATTTTTACAACAATAAGTAAATTGTCTCCCAATTTACTTAACTGATAATTGAGATGATCAATATTATATTATAATTTTCATCAAAAAATAATTACGTTGTATAAAAATTGCAAAAACTTATAATACCATGAATTTGATGCATTTTTGTCAATCACAATTTTAGTTTTTTTTTTCTTTTTTTATGATTATCGAATTCGTTTCTTATACATGTTGTTTTTCATTATCAATGGTCAAAACAATAAATCTTATCTTTTATAGCATGATCTATATTATTAACTTTTTCATCTATTGTTTGATTGTTCAGAGTACATGGACATTGAAGATCGTACATTTAAATATATTTTTTGCAAAGCAATTTTTTGGTGCGAGGAGAGAGTGAATAAGCATTATAAAACATATCGTAATTCGAAGTTCTCATTTTGTTGTGGGGTGAACACGATTTTTAATAATATTTCAAACAAAACAATTTAAAACGGTTTGAGATTTTTTCAAGCCAAACTAAACCATTTCATTTTTTAAACAAAATAAAATCAAACTATTTTTTTGCGATTTGGTGCAATTTGAAACCACGGATTGCCGATGAATAAATTAGTATATTTCAAAGCGAGCTCAAAGACACATATTCATCTAAAATTTCGAGTTGAAACTAGCTCAAAAATAATATTAAGTTTCTAATTGAGTGCTTTGTTGTGAATCAATCCATGTTGACAAACAAACTAATTATATAGAAGTAAACTATCGTTAGCTCTTATATTAAAAATTTTATTTTAAGAAAATATCTTGGATGATGATAATGAATTGTAGGAGGAAAAATTATTTCCAAATGATTGTGAATTTGAACAAATTAATCTTTATCTCCTCAATTTTGATTTGTTGACAATAAAAAGTATATTGCTTTTTTTTTTTTTAAATTGAACATTTGTCTTTATTTTTATTTTTTAAAATTTGGCGAGTTGGCTGTTTGAAATCGCGATTTTGACAATTGAAACCTAAACCAAATTGTTTAAGATGGTTTGAAATTTTTACAAATCAAACCATTTGTTGCAGTTTAATTTGATTTTGAGGTTTATTTGTTCACCCATACTTTGTTGTATACAAGAGAAAGTGAATATATTTCTTTTATGGAAGATTATCATCTAATTTTGTACAAAGAAGTATTCCAGAATTTGTAGTCATATGGAATCAATAAATGATGATATTATCTCTTATTTGGGAAATTTATTTATTTTATGAAAATGATTTATCTAATTTCATATTGAATTATCTTTATCCAAACTTTTCTTCTCGTGCATCGCACGGGTGATTAACTAGTTTTTATATATAAATATAGAAGTGAGGAGGGAGAGTCATTAAATGCAATTTTCCCTCCAAAATGACTCTCTCTCCTCACTTCTACTTTTATATATATAAAGATTCACCCAATGTGTGTGCATCATGTCACAATGTTACTTAAAAATGTCAATTAAATTTTTTTTTCTAGAAGTATACAAAATCTTTATCTTTTATTTATTTATTTTTATATATAAATATAGAAGTGAGGAGAGAGAGTCATTAAATGCAATTTTCCATCCAAAATGACTCTCTCTCCTCACTTCTACTTTTATATATATATATATAAAGATTTCCTCATTTCACGTAGTTTTATTCGACTTTTTAAAGACGAACAGTTATATGCCTATCCGGAACTCCCCCAACCATTGGCAGTATAGTATTACTTCTGCGTAGAGTAGTAATGAACAATGCGCCGGCTGCCGGACTCCCATCAGTTCTGGAATATCCGCGTCTCCCCATCTCGTCTTACAATGGCTCGGTATGTCATGAGCAAGATAAGGACACGAAGATGCTCAGCCTTCCCACCTATAAGTGGCGCTTGGTTATAGCCTACGACGGCTCCCGATTTTCAGGTTTAATTCAATTTTTAATTTTTTTTAGTCCTTTTGGTGTGTGGAGAAATGATTATTTATCGTTATAGTCTGTCATAATTGGCTAAATTTATGTAATTTTGGCCACTGATTTTGAAAACGGAGTCTTGTGCCATCGTTCATATTTCAAGGGTTTTTATATGTTGGTTAGGAAATTCATAAATTCTTGTTTCTCAAGTGTTTTGAGATTTCAATTTTCCCTGAATTATTCACTTAATTCCATGCTTCTCCACAGAACAAGTGTAAATTTCACTGAAGGCAATTCATTTGTGCTCTTATGTGCTAAAAATTGGCATCATTTATATGTTTGCATTCTCCTGAATTGTACTTAAACATTGAATGTTAGGATGGCAATATCAACAGTCAACACCAACTGTGCAATGTATTGTCGAAGAAGCCTTAACTCGAATAACAAAATTAGAACGCAAAGATCTTCTTTTAGTTGGTGCTGGTAGAACGGATGCAGGAGTTCATGCCTGGGGTCAGGTCTGTTTTAATTCTTACAAAGTCTCAGGAATGTTAGACATTGGTTAAGAAATTTATCAATGGTGACTTTAGTTCTCAGGTAGCACATTTCATCACACCTTTCAACTATGACAGCCTGGAAGGAATTCACAAAGCTTTAAATGGTCTTCTTCCTTGTGATATTAGAGTTAGAGAAATCAGCTCAGCGGTCCCTGAATTTCATGCCCGTTTTTCTGTCAAAAGCAAGATTTATCATTACAAGATATACAATGACACCATCATGGACCCATTTCACCGCCAATATGCTTTCCACAGTATCTATAAACTCAATGTTGCTGCCATGAGGGACGCTGCAAGGCATTTTGTGGGAAAACATGACTACTCTGCTTTTGCCAATACATCACGTAATGATCGGGTACCAAATCCGGTGAAGAATATCTCTCACTTTAATGTAAATGAAATGGTACTTGTCAGCTCCAAGACAAACTTCCCTTGTGCCATCTTTAAATTACTGCCTGGTCCAGTGTGTTCCTGTGGTGGTTTTGGAATTGATATCTGAAAACCGCATTCATTTTCATATAGTCTCTTTTCTAAACTACACATATTTTTCAATTTTATATTAGGTAAGTCTACTTGAGAGATTTTTGATTGAATCCTTTGTAATTTCTATTTGATCGGACTTCATGAACCCTAGATCAGTATTGCTGTCTTTCATCAGTTTCCAATTTTCTTTTGGCGATCTCAGTTAGCTTTCCTTTATGTACCTGCATTCAATGTCCATATTAGACAGTCATGTGCATAATGCCGTCTGCTTCCTTTTTATTTCTGTAGTGTTTCCAAAGGTTTGGTTATATATGTTTGTGTATACTTGAAAGAAGTTGAAACATAGGATGGTGAAGGCCTTAAACTGAAATAATTGAATAAATTGGAAAAATGACGAGCATTACAACTTCTGTTTATCGTAAACAAATTTTATTTCCGTTTATCTTTAGTTTTAAATGGAATTTTATGCATTGCAGGGACCTCTTGTGCAACTTGAAGTGGAAGGATCTGGTTTTCTATATAGACAAGTTAGAAACATGGTATTTGATTTAATTATCCTCCATTTCTGTTTCTACTCCATACGCATCCTCCATTCTACTTGAGCATAATTCCATTTATAAAATAACTGCATAGTAAATATTCGGATAAGGAGAATGTTCTTGCACTTAGCTTGTTAATCATGACTTTGTGAAGCAATACAAGGCTTTAAAGTTTCATACTAGTGATTCTATAAGATTTCATCTTCTCTTTTACTGTACCTTTGAAGGTTGCTTTATTGCTTCAAGTTGGGAGAGAAGCAGTTCCGCCTGATATTATTCCCAAGATTTTGAGATCTCAAGATCGTAAGGAACTTGCCAAGTATGCCTTGTCAGTTCCACCACACGGTCTATCCCTTGTCAGTATCAAGTATAACGAAGATCATCTTGGGCTTCCACCAGGTGGTCCTGCGACTAGTTTTGGACGGCATCACAGCATAAGCAAATGCAAGATTCCGTGTTTCTAACTGTTGCATGTACGATATTGAGGGAGATAATAGATGTGCAACTAATGTCTTCGAACAATTTATACATGTCAGGATATGAATTGTTGAGTTTGTTACCTAGGATGGCTAATTTGTTCTTTAGCTTTGATGATGAGAACCATGTAACCTCCACAAAACGCACTGTGACCAACATTTTCCCCCAGGGAGACCTTAATTGGAATGTAGTTTTGAAAAATCAGTGGCAAATTATTCTTTGAATTCAAATTCTGATTCATTCAAGCTCTCTTCTTTCTCTTCGCTGCATGCATCTTTCATTTGTAGGATGGAATTACCTATCGCTGTGTTCTTGAGATGACTGAACTCGACTGCTGGGGAGGCGACCTCGAGGTATCGCGTTGTGCATACACTATCAATGTACTAGGCTAGTCAGTTGACGGTACATTTCCCTTGAGAATTTCTTTAATTATTGTTTCTCGTACAGGAATTACTCCCATGCAAAATCCACAACTTTTGGAGCTACACAACTTCACCCATTAATAATGCCCCTTTTTCACAATTTCATCCATTATTAGTGACCCATATAGGTTCTCTAAAGTGGAAGACATTGAAAAACAATTATTTTCAGGGTAAATTTATCCGAAGCCACTTACAGTGAAATCTCAACTAGATTACTAAAACTTTAAATTGATTTAATCGGATTACTGAATTTTAGTGTCAATTTAACCATTAAACTTCAAGTTGGTTTTTCAAATCTCACATCCGTCATCTTACAAATTGAGGAAATTTGCTTAATTGATAGTTATACCACTAAAAATCTTTCATATAATCTGTGTAAAATGCCACTTACTCTTATGCCACTTCATAAAAGTGATTATGTCGATATCCTTTTAAAATTATTGTCATAGTCCTCATTTTACAATTTTTGTGGAAATTTTGTGGAAGATCAACTAATCAAATTTCTAGTTGTGGAGATAATAGAAGATGAAATGTGATAGGGTCGTGAATTTCAAATTAAAATGAAATTAAACAAATTAAAGTTGAGTAATCCAACCACTGAAAATTCAATGACTTCCAAATCAATGCATAAATATGGTACAATGTTAATGTTGTACACCCCACTGAAATGGCACTCTTCCGAAAACCCAAAAGAAAGTTGCCAAGGAAGTCAGCGCGTGAAGACTAGTAGCAAATGAAGAAATGTGTTTTTTCAAGTCTCGAAAAACCGTAGCTCTATCATGAACTCTCTGTGTTTGGGTGCGTACCAAGCAACAGCCTTTGCTGAACCAAGAACTTGCAAGGCATATTCGATAGCAAATACAGGATCGTTAATACTTAAATACGAGTCTTTCTTCAGATCAACTGTCACTCCCGAATCAATTCTGAAGCTGAAAGGTCCAGCAATCTGCATTTAGCCATTTAGGTAGGCATACACACAGAAAATGTGAATAATTTAAGGTGAGCAATAACAAGAAGAAGACCGTAATGCTACCAAGTACCTGCTGCTGAAACGAAAGTGAAGCAGTGGGACAAATTGCCTGAACTGCTTGCATAGTAGGAGTTTTTGAATTATAAAGATCATGTGCTAGACGTGTGGCACCAGACAGGAATTTTGACCCAGAATGAATATCTAGCCTTGCATAAAACTGAGTAAGATCTAGAAACCACCTCTGGAAATTTCCATGTTGAGCAGAGATTGATACACTTGCAAATAAATCAGCTAAAATTGCAGAATTTGCTCCTCTGGCTTGAAGACTGAAGCCTTTTGAACTTAGTGACCCATCTTCTACTTGGGCTCTGATTGAATTCTCTCCAATAGATGCAGTGATGACAGCCCCTACAATGCCAAGAACGTACAATCAAGAAAAGAAGACTTAACAAAGCTTTTCAAGATATACCAGAGTGTTATAGTGAAATGATGAATATAACGTAATGTTAAGCAACGTAACTGCCCCCAGGAATGATTTGGTTTAAAAATAAGCAACAAGCATGCATGCATATACGTATGTGCCATAACATGCCTCCTTATTTCTGGTTATTACAGGATGCAATGCCCATATTCTAGATCATTACTCACAAAGAAATAGGTCAATTAAATAAAAATTTGAGCCAGCAAATTTTTGGACACATCTCAAGAGCAGTCATACAGTGTTTTCTTTACAGATGGGTAGCTATTGATCACTTTAATATACACTTCCAACTTTCAAGTGATAAAAGCTGTCTGTTCTTACCTAGGATCCCTGATGCTGAAATATGAGGGCTAGAGAGGAAGATGTCATATGGTTGCACCAATTTCATCTTTGGTGCTTCACTTCTCCAAATGTCGACATTTTTCTTGAACGAAACGGCACATTTCGTACAGAAACCTGGAAGTAAAGTAGCAGGAACTCTGTTGGTTGGCTGGCCTTCATATGGTTTTGGTGTTCCTGTTGTATGGTTGATGCAGAAACGACAGCTTGTACCAGAATCAGAAGCAATTGGTGCAAGATCCATTGAGACAGATAATGGAACGTCCCAGTAGTTACCATGCTGATCAACAAAAAGTGCTGGAGAAGCTGTCTCCACAGTAAAATTATGAAATGGAAACTGCAAAGGAATCATAAAGCATTGTCGAGAATGGAAAAAATCATATGTAACCTTGAATCTTCAATATGTAAGTTTATATTTCACCAGTATGAAACAGAACATAATAAAAAGTTCCAAGAGTTTGGGTACCGGAGTTAGGTATGATCATGCAATCCCACATTTTCTTTTTGATCCAATCAAATAAGGGATTTTTTTCTTTTTTTTTTTCACCCTCTTTTTCTATTACATAAATATTGTTAAGAACATGGTTATTGGGCGATGAAAATTGTAACAGGTGTATCCGAAGCTATTCCTGTAATTGGATCACAGATTGCCTTGTTAATGCCCATAATGAAGCATCTATTTGCCATTGCATGGTCCGAGTGTTGTGTGGGTGAGAAATTCACATTAGGAGTTGCTTTAAGGGTTTGGGTAACATAGTTTGGAACGATAGATGGAGAATTGATCGATAAGCCCAAGAAAGAGAATTTCAGAGTCATAAAAGAAAAAGGGCAACGTAACATAGCTCTATAAAAAGGATTAACAAACCAGTTAAGATAAATAAATACTTGAAAGCGGCAAAAACTGTTTGCTAATTGCTAAATGCCAACAAATTAGAGCAGACGAAGAACAAAATCATTTTACCAATATTTTGATGATACAGGTTTATAAATATCGTCTATCAGTTTAATATAGAGATCAATGGTCATACACGCTTGCCTTGTGATGAAGTATTGCTTTTTTTCGAGGAGTCTTTTGATCACCATGTGTTTCTAAGCTGAGTGTCAATACATCATCCGGTGTTAACAACAAATCTGAACAGAAATTGAGGCCATAGAAAGATTTATCAGAAAGATGTCTCCTAATATTTTGCAACCATGAGGAATCTGACCCTTGCCTGAACCCATTTGTCCTGAGAGAGGTCACAAACTTCTGTACATTGAACTGACCAAGTAACGTCATAAACCTGCAGGGCTTTGAACCACATATCAGTCAATTTCAACTCCTCAAAATGTTTGCTCTTTGACAAGTTTAACAATATTATGTTTCTTTCTATTGCAGTGTATTATAGGGAGATACAAGAACAGATACTACAAAGAGGTTGACGGTGGAAAGGAAAGCATGTAACTGCTAGCACATGGAACTATAAAATTGAAAAAAAAATCAAGTATTATATGGCTAGTTTTACAATCTGCTAGAGGAGAATTCAGAAATGCTCAGTTAAAATCAAATTGGCGAAGGGGAAATTACCAGGTTTCGCGATAGATAGAGAAGACGCGCTGAAGAGAGAGGCCTACATCTCCATACTGGGAAAAGGATGGGATAAAAGGCAGAAACATGAAGCGCTGGAAGAAATCAATCTGTCTGGGACGAGAGAGCCTGGGCCCACGAGAAATCCCCAAATGGAGTGGGTCGCCGGGAACAGGGCGGGCTATGCCGTCAAGAGTCACCGGCGTCGACACGTCCACGTCCCAGAATCCTCCATCCATCACCCATCTCAGCTTCTTCATTATTCTTTTTCTTTGTTGGAACACGCCGGCGCTGCTGCTTCATACACTCACTGAAAAAGTCGCTAAGTAGTCCTTCCTCAATAGTGTAAATTCCAGGATCCTCAATCCTTTGTGAAAGTACCCCTTGTTCCCGACTTACCGATTGTTGCACTCATATCCCTAAACTTTCAAGAATAATTCTAGGGAGACATTTTTAATTGACATTGTGACATTTTAAATATACATTGAATATTGTAAATCACTCCATCACTTATTTTTTCACCACCCAATACATGTGCGTCATGTCACAATGTCACTTAAAAATATCTTTATAAAATTACTCAAATTTTAAACACGTGAGTTCCTATCTAACGAAAAACAGTCATTTGAAGATTAAATTGTCATTGACATTTGTGATTCGTCAAGCTTTTCTTTTTTTGTTATTATTTTTTTGACACTGATTCGTCGAGTTAAAAGTTTAAAACAATCCAAAATAACTTCTTTGATAGGTAATTGTATTCACAGACCATATATTTTCATTTTTTGAATTTTATCATCCCCTCGAATGAGAAAATCAAACCCAGGTCATTAACGCAGTAAAACTTTATTCTTACAATCTAGTTAGTTCTTGGTCATCTCATTTTACACTACATTCAGTACATTGTAGGCCTTGTTTGATAACACTTTAATAATTATAAATTAATTAATTTATATTTTTAGGTAAAAGCTAGTTAAAAAGTAGAGAGAAAAATTATTTTATTTATAAATTGATTTATAAATTATAATGACTAAACGCATGCTACAATGTTAAGTCTTCAAGTTTTACTAATTGACGTCGGTCACATTTCTATCATAACTTTTAATTAGCACATCTTATACCCCCCTCCCCTTCCCCAAATACGCACAAAGATTATTTCTACTTCATATTTCTTGAAAGCCTAGGTAATTTTAAATTTCCTATCTATAAAATTTGTAACAAAATTGATATTTTAAGAAGACAATGAGATGCGTTTGATAGTGAGAGTAAAACTTAAGTGGAAAGAAAACTAATTCCTGAATTCCTGAAAATTAAAAGTTATGTGTTTGATTAATTTAATTTTCTTAGTGAAAAAAGTAAGAAATTTTTTAAGTTTTGTTCTTTAATTGACATTATTTTTCATAACAAATAAAACAAAATTTAACTATTTTAATAAAAAATATATATATATTTTTTATTTTTCACATATTTGCACTTGATAATAATAATAATATTAATTTTTGAGAAAAAATAAGTCAATTAACAACAAAAATAATCAAACGAGACGTATACGGTTCGCCATGTAAAGTTGGAAATCAAATATCACCTATCAACTAAGAATTCATTTGCCTTAAAAGTAAGGAATTACACAACTTTTAACAAAAAGTAGAAAAACTATTTTCAAGACAAAATCTCGACCCAAAGTTGGAAATCAAATATCACCTATCAACTAAGAATTCATTTGCCTTAAAAGCAAGGAATTACACAACTTTTAACAAAAAGTAGAAAAACTATTTTCAAGACAAAATCTCGACCCTTAGTGATCTTCGAAAAAAACAGATTATTTAGATAAATTGATGAAACTTGCATGTTTCTCACGACTCTGACTCATTGACATATCCGGACTTACCCCAAGTATAAGATCCTATTTTGGGGAGATAAATAGAAGGAAAAATGGACAAAGCACAATAACATGCAGTTCAATGAAATCTTCGGTTACCTATTTTATTTCCTCAAAGAGTTACAAATTACAATGTTTTTTATTCGTGTCCCAATTAACGATAGTCAATCCGAAGTATCGTCGACTACATGTTCCATGTGGGATTGAGACGGGACATATCTACGATAACATTCACTACAAACCAGATCATAAATAAGCTCATACAGAAACTCAGCCATCCTTATCATCACCTAATTGATTAAATGAATATGAATCATGAGCAAGCGACTGCATCAGAGAAAGTAAACCTTTATTAGATAGAACAATGAAACAAATACAAACTACAAAAAGAGCAACTCACTCCTATAACACATTTGGCCAACGGTTCCGCTTCAAAATAATGAAAAAGTAATAAAAGACACCATTCATTTGGAAAGATCACTGAGTTCTCCCGCAAGTTACAAATAGAGATGGCCAAAAATCTGAACTATCACAAACCTGACGAGCCCCAACCCTAATGGGCCGAAAAATACTCCCCAAGCCAACCCATGAGATGAGATGTGAAAACTAGAGTGGGTGGTCGTGCCGCCCCAAATCCGCCCAGCACCGCCCTGACATTCACATGTCGCAGGACGGGTTTGGGTTTTACTAATTTTCGCAGGGAGGGGGTACTACCCCAAACCCGCCTCGTTTTCATCCCTAGTTACCAAGTGTATGTTTGGCAAAGCTTTTTTAACTTATAAATTGGTTGAACACTCGTAACTGTAAATTTCTTAGGATCTACAACTTTTGTCTGCCTTTTATTCACGCTTCTTTAGGACCCAATGCTTATGTTGATAACAGACAAAGAGCTTTACCAAACATACTCCCAAGTACCTGGTACCGTAAGGTTGTGTTTGATAGTAATTCTTTTCCATGGAAAAGAATTTCAAGGTTTTTCAACTTTCATGGAAAATAAAAACCACCAGCCCACTAGATTCAATTTTCCATGGAAAATAGGATAAAACATGCTTTAAAAAGTGTTGTAGTATGAAATTAAATTATATAAAAAATGTAGTGTATCAAACAACTAGGGTGGAAAATGTTTTCTTGGATGTGAGGTGTCATCAACCACAACCTTAAGTACTTGTGTATTTACAGATAATAAAATCATTCCTAGTATAGTACCGATGAGATCAAAACATGGGAATTTTTAAACCAGATTACCTGTTCCTGGGCATGGAAATACATGAACGGGGTATAATGGAGAAAATTAGAAACCCTAGACGTATAAATGTCGGCATACCTGCAATTCGGAAGTACGAAATTTTGAGACAAAATATACAAAGTTTTTCAGTTTCAACTACTGCATCAGTAGAGGTTGATATGTAAATGTCATGACGGATTCACATACTTCTCAATTTGTCTCATTAAGTGGCTTTTGTCCCACAGGCCTGCTCTAGAAAGGAAACCCCACCTGAAAAGGAAAAAAAGATCCGATGTATTGACTTATGAGTCCGTATTACCATTTGAGAAACTTCTGCTTGCCAGCAGGCTTAGAGAGAGATGAAGCCCATGCGAACTAGACCATGAACTTGGGAGGTCATAGAATGCATCTAACCTTTTATTGAAGAGCTCTCCATCTGCTTCCAGCATCGGAGCAATTTTTTGGTCGAGTCTTTGCATTACAATGAGTAGCTTCTGTATGCTTTCCGTGAGTTCCTTATCATCCATACGAGTGGCAGCAAGAGTCTAAACACACACAAATAATATGCTTAAGTAAGAATCAAAATATGTGGAGTCATTTTCATTTGAGACACTAGATTTTTATAACTGTCGATAACAAAGTTAAAATATAAACCCAACAATGTTAAATCTTCTAAGAGTAATTAATTCCTCCCACCCACCATCCTCTCAAATATAGATGTGTGGAGTTCAGCAAACCATTTCTAAGAATCAATGAATGGTTTTGCGTAATTCAGAAGGTTTGCCTGGGTAATCACCAGAATTTTCAGTTCATTGTCTTGTTAATAAAAAAAGCTCTTATACAATTTAAGGAAACACTTGTTTTGATTTTTCTCCATAGTCATGTCGAAAATAACTATTCGATCCACATGAATGAATCAATTCCAGGCTCTGAAGTGAAAACTGCTTGAATTACTACCCCTTAAATCCCCTCCTTCCATTAAAAACATTGACCAACTTATGTTGATCGTAGACAATTATGTGCAGGTATCAAATATATAATATTTTATGCATGCAATGTCAGAAACTAGTAAGAAATAACACCAATGAATATGAAGACAATTACTAGCTGCAATGGAGGAATTGAAAGAACATCATATGGTAATTTTAGGAGAAGAAATAGACTATGCCCACTTACTTGAGCAGGGCGCCCTTTAGTTCGCCTCTGTAGAGCAAGTCGGAGTTGATTGAATAGATCCCCAACAACCTCCTTTTGATTTATAAGCTCAACCAGCTTGGCCCGGTGACTTTGATTATGAATTAAAGCACTATACTGTAACATCATAGGAAAACCAAATATTATTAGGAGTATAGTGAAAAGCACAAATGCATCTCAAGAATTAGTATCTAGTGATTAAATAATAAATATACATCCGTAGGAGAAACAAACACACATCTTTGTTATAAAATCAAACTTCCAAATAAATAAATTATAAAAAAAGGGATAGATCTAACATCTTAATAATAATCAGAACGAGATTAAAAGGGAAAAAAGAAAAATATGTCTACTTTCTTCCATATTCACCCTCAATCCCTCATCAATGTTATGCAATAGATGTAAAGACTGAATATAATCAAACCTCCTGTTCTAGTTCACGGCAAATCAAAGCTGTCCTCCACCGAAGATGGAGTTTAGATTGGCTAACATCTGTATATATATGATCACCAACATATAAAATTTCATCTCCATGAATGCCAAGAGAATTCTCGACCATCTGAGCACTTCCTCCAGAGTACAAGCCCCCTACAGGAAATGGTGATTTAACTCAACGATATTTTCTCATACCTTCACTGGGATGCATCAAATAAACAGAGGATGACTAAACCAAGTGTGACACAGTTACGAAATCATCCAAATAGATAATTCTCATCTGTTAGCCATTATTCAAATAACGGTTTGGAATTTAAAAGTTTTCGGCCAATCTGGGAAAAAAAAAAGGGCAGCTGGCGGATAAAATACATTGAGAAAAGTTTGGCAGTCAATTTACCTACTTATATAGAATGAATGCAAACTGAAAACCATTATGCTTGATTTTAAAAATGACTTCAAGTTTTCCATTGCATTAGATACTTAAAAAGTTAGCCAAATTAGAATTTTGATCACAAACATATGAAGTAGAAAAGACAAATTATACCATTTCTTGGCTTCATTTTAGTCCATGTCAAATTTAATAGGCCGTGTTTACTCTGAAGCATGCGTGACTTTCTAAAATAATGATTAATTAAAATATGAACAAACCATATGAGCAGCAAGCCTGCATTCTCTTTTTCCATTCCTTCATCATTATATATTGTGAACAATTATAAATCACAGAAAGAAAATCTAAAATGCATAGAAATAAAATTTCAAAGGGAAAAAAGGGCCAAGAAACTAGGTTAAATCACCTGGATAAGCCTTGAAACATGGGCGCATTAGACCTTCACCAGTCACCACTTCGTACATGGGGTGTGACATCTGAAAAAATTCTGGCTTCCTGGCAGAGACTATTACCTATACGGAAAAGTTGGTCACTACCCTCTTGAGAGTCATTATTTATTTTACTTAGAAACCACTTGGACGGTATACTAATTGATGTTCGAAAAAAAAAACCGTGTATCAAGTAAAATTATAAAATAATCACAACAACCTCTTCATATACGAAGTTTCTGGTATGTGTAAAAGGCTTAATTATGTCTTGCTATAAATGTAAAAGGTACACTATAGACGCAAGTTCGATTGGAAATAAAAATATTTATACTAATTTCTACCCACCATGTCAAACAGATCTCGCCAGATCATATTATTCGGAAGAAATCGATTGAAAGAATGCTGCATCATTTTGTCAGTGTAATGATAATCTGAATTGGTAATAAGCAAGAGTCTTTTGCCAGCCTGATGCAAAAGGATGATAAGATTTTCAGTTCTTATTTTCGCCTTCATAGTCGAAAATAAATGCTTTCAATAATAAGGAATTTGTAACCATAAACTTAGAAATCAATCAAAAAATTATTATTTTTGAGGCAATATTTTCTGAAGAGATTAAAAAGAAATTGTACCTCCTTTTGATCTAGCAGTGCCAACGGTAGCTCAGGATCAGGTTCAACAAACAATTCTGGATTTGACATTATCTCACTCTGTACAATTGACTCGGATTAGTTGACAATTATGCAGTATAAATTAGAAAGATAAATGCAAAATAATAAACTACCTTTAGCTGACCTTCCACATGTGCCCTGAAGAGTGCTTTCCCAACAGCCTGAAACCAAGGCAGAAAATTAAACGATGGAATATACCAAAGATTATCGATCCAGACATTCTCCCCAATGATGAACCTTGTAAAGCCCTTTATATTCAAGTGGTCCGAGATCTTCTGCTATAACTCCTTCATCCAATCTGTCCACCATCTGAGCATAAGATAATCTATAAAGCTTTAATACAGGAACCAGAAAATGCAATATGTATAAGAAATGAGACTATATGGTTGAATGGAAACTTAGAAGATCAGATTTGCATGAACTTCCTCATATTCTAAAAAAATGATGCTTTGATAAAGAAAAATTGTTAATATTCCTATTAATCCTGTAAGACTTCGTAAACATAGATTGGCTCGCCCATGACAGCATAAGAAGGACATTCTGTGCTCCGTCTTTAACAGTATAATTTCACCATTTTATTTCTCTCTCTGGCACAAATTTTCCATTTTCTACCAAAACCTTTTTTTTACTTGGTAATTCATTTCAGTCTAGGAATACCCCTGATATGAACAAACATTCCGAAAGCAAAACCCCAAACCAAACAGATCTTATTGTAGAGAGATGCATAAGGAAAATGACCAAAAAAAAAGGCTTCTGCAAGCACAAATGAAACAAAGGTTACGTGTCAAGATAATACATCAACTAAACAAGTGTTCCAGCTATTGCCATATGCGCATACTGCAGTCAATATCTACCTGCATATAAGCCACTGCTTCTGAAACGGAGAAGAGTGTATTGAGGAACTCCCACCTGCTCTCCTTACGCAGATCCACAAGTTCTCTCCCATACATCTCACTAACATGCAATGAAAGTTAGGCAATATATGAAAATGACCTCAGCTTGCCAAATAATACACAATAATTACAGGGAAGGATTAAACTTAAATTCCTAAAACTGAATTGATGGCAGAGTCCACCTATGACAGTAAATTATGTAAATCTGCTTATATATCTTTTAAACCACGCTCTTTGCAACAAGCTACTTAGGTCATTAATAGATTTTTTTTTTTTTGACTGTTGTTATCTTGTTTTGAGTGGGTACATAGTTTTGAAAATATTGACCCCTCACTTTGCATGGTAATTATAGTAGCAAGGTTTTCAAAATGCACCTCACGTCCCTAGTAGATAACATTCTTGTGCCATGCATAGCCCTTTTAATAAACCCAAAACGATCTGCCTTCACTAAGTTTCCCTTCTCCTTGTCTATCACAAGGCCTCTAATAACCTACAAATAAACCAGAAGAACAGTTGGAAAACACATCATAGATATCGTCAACCTTTGGGGAAAAATTTACAGTTTACCAGTTCGGGATCAAATGCAAGTCCATCAACAGGGAACCCCATATTTTTCAAGTTGTCCATACAATAGTCATAAGCCCTTCCCTCCCAAGCCTGAAAGATTGGAAATGCATCTCAAAGAATCAAAATGGATGCCAATTTTTTGCATCCAGGAGAAAATTCCACAGCATTTATAACTAGAAACAAATTAAAGATAAAACCTCTATTTGGTAGGAATTAATTCAGATTTTAATCTAAGTCGAAGTTAACAATCAATCTCAACTGCATATTTCATGAGACCCACAACTTTTCAATAACACATTTCATCTTCTATCAAAATCTTCTAAAAATCTGATTTTAATCTCCATCAAAGAGAGACAAAATGAAATGCGAGATATAGGAAAAATAGAGATCAACAAAATGGTGAGCTGTTATGAAAAAAGTGAGTTGTTAACCCTTGGTATGAAACACGAGAATGATGCCAGATAGTAAAAATAAAAATATTAGATGAGAATGCATACTGATATCAATATTTTATAGCAGTAAATCATAATTTTCCATGCTAATATAAAATATATATATATATATATGTTAAACCCACATTTTAGCCCCATGCTTTAAAAACTCATTTTTTCCCACTCATTTTCACACATTCCCCCAACAAAATAGCACATGAACCCAAAACTTTTCCAATTTTATAACCACATATTCTCCAAAAAATGAAAAGCACTATTACAAAATTTATTCTCCCAAGAAATGGGTTCAAAAAAACCCTAGATGAAATTCAAAAACCATGAAAAATTGTATGGTCAGGTTAAGGGTTAACAAGAAGGAAAAAAAATAGTCCCCCCTCTAATTTGATTCATAGGTAATACAATAGGTGAACATTTGAGTACCATCACATTATAATGCATCAACGTGTAATCCATGTCATATCCAATGGCACTAATGGACCGTAGATTTAGAGTGCGGGTACAGAATATGCCACGGGGAGAATGTCTTGCAGATAATGGATCCTGCATATTTTTGACATAATATTGAAGTCAACCACCACGAGAAACAAAGAAAATGGACACAAAAGCTAAAGATGCAAAGTTTACTTATAGAAAATGTATATAGAGAAGAACAAGCTTCAAATAGTTGCAAATAGCTTGCTTTCAGCCAAGTATTCCACTGTTTTAACTCATAACAGTAGACTCTTCTAAAACTATAGAGCAATCAAGCTATTTGATCTTCATTTTTTGCAGTAACGTGTGAAAACAGTTTACATAGAAGCTCAATAAGTGGTTGCAAGAATGACTATAGTAGGGAAACAATTAACTTTCAGAGAATTATAATAAAGTATGATTTCAATAAATGGAAGTGTTTAGCAGCACCTGCATCGATTTGAAACAATATAGAAACCAGGACAACATTTATATGTAGAACTACATGATATCATAAGACAGTAGCAAATGGCGATTACTGGAATGCCCAAGTGATTAAGCAAGTTCTCGGCCCCTTGAGCTTCCATCCTTGCTACTTCCTCAATGGGCCCTTGCAAACCTGCCTCCTCATCGATTCCTACATTTCAAATAAACGACAAACCATAAGTATACAGAGAATTACTTTCCTCTTTTTGTAAATTGAATTCCAAATAAGAATGGACATTTCGAATACCCAAGTTGAGGTTAAGGTTAAGATCCCCTTTGGTGCTCTGACCAAGGTAGTCGATGTCGAACTGACTGGGGGAAGTGACGGAAAACACACCACCCTCCGAGGAGGCGACGCACCGAGGCGCCATGTTTAAACTCACCATATGTCTCATAGTAAATGCATTAGTATTACCAGAAAATGGGAAATAACGAGGGGTAAAAGAGTTCTTCCTTCTCAGAGTGACATTTGCACAGATGGTGGTGGTGGTTGAGGCCGCCATTAAGTTGCCGCGACCCGGGACCAACAGACTTGCAAGAAATTATAGAGAGGAAAAAGGGCGACTTTGCATTCTGGTCATGGCCTCTTTTGGAAGAAGATTCTGTTTCAATGCTTTCTCGATTGACTGTGGTCTATGGAACCGTAGGCAGTAAACGGACACAGACAAAAGGCTGGCGCGGCAGGGTCTTCGCCTCTTCGGACAGTAAAGTGCGTTTGATTGCAATGGTAAAAAATAAGTAGAAAGAAAATATTTTTCAAAATAGGTTTTTTTGAAAATTAATTTTATGAATAATATCAGTTAAAAATGTTTGATTGATTTAATTTTTTGGGTGAAAAATGTAATTTTTTTTAAAAATTTTGTTGTTTAATTAAGATTATTTTCCGTTGTAAATAAAGTAAAATTTAACAATTTTAATAATTTTTTTTAAACACATTTGTACTTGATAATAATAATGTTATTTTTTTAAAAAATAAATAAATTAATCACAATAAAAATAATCGTGACAAAGGAAATTTTGTATGAAAAAATTTTCTTACCAAATGATGAAGAAAGGTCTTCAACCAATGCCTTGAAAATATGTCACATGAGAGTCTGTATGAAAAATATTTTCCACGGTAAAACGCGTGGAAAATGAAAAGATAGGAAAATGTTTTCTTTTCCATGAAAAACTAGGTTATCAAACATCATAATAATGGTCAAACTTCATTCAAGAGCTTAGAATGGACCATGATCTTGATTTTGACATCATTCAAGAATTTTGTTTGAAGAAAATTACATGTTTTACCCCTTTTCTTTTACCTCTTTTCAATTATACCCTTCTAACTATTTTCACTTTTTAATCACGTAAAAATACGTTCTTGAAAATTAAAAAAAAAAAAACTCCCAAAATCAAATACGGTATCTCACTGAAAACCCTACCACAAAAAAGCTCCTCCCCTTCGATCAATTTTCCTCCCACCACCTTTCCATGGGTCATCCATCACATTTAAGGAGGTGTTCCCGATATGAAATTTAACGAAATTTTTTAAATTCATGAATTCTCATAAATTTTATAGATTTTAATAGAATTTTATAAAATCTCTTAGATTCTAATGGAATTTTATTCCATGAATTTTAATAAATTTCAATAGATTTTAGTAGAATTCATTGAACCCGTCATCAATATGAAACTTAATGAATTTTAGAATTGCATTTACTTTTACCTTTTATCGGGTAATTTCTTTCTTTAATTATTATTTTTTATTGTGCAGGTAGAACGTGAACTTGATACAGAATAATAATAATAATAATAATAACAACAACAACAGCAACTGTTATAAATAATGTATATATGTGAATGACATTACCATTATATCCCTGTAAACTTTACAATATTACGATTGTGCCATTGTCCACTCCTATAAATAGGAGCCTATACTTACCAATTTATTACACCAATTCTTGAAGAGAAATTCTCTCCTCTAAACTCTCTCCATTTCTCTCTATGTTGTTCTTATGATTTCGATGATTTTATAACACGTTATCAGCACGAGTCTCTAACCAATTGAGTAATAACGGGAGTATGCTCTACAGTTGCATCTAAATGATGAGCCTCTGTATCAGAAACCTGATTATTACTAACCAATGTTTCCTTTTCTCTCAAACTGAAAAAGAATGATTCTGGCCGATCCAGATATCCGATCGACGATCGGCCACCGCCATCAGAACGGGCTTGTCAAGGAGAAGACTCGCCTAAAATTTGGCGCAAAACCAACGGCTGAAACAAAAGATATCGACCGAAGAAGAAAATCTGAAAAACTGTGCAAAAACAGATATCTGACCGAAAATTGAAATGCTTATTCCCGACGATTCTGAACTCCGATCGACGATCGGCCAGCGGCATATCAACGGGTTTTTCTAGGAGAAGACTCGACTGAAATTTGGCGCAAATCCAACGGTTAAAACGGAAGTTATTGTCCGGAGAAGAAGATGCTGGCGGACTGAAAAATGATGATTCCGGCCAAACGGTTGATCTTTTGGAAAATCGGAGACCACCGGCATGTTCAGGACGCCGAGGCACATATTATGGTGATGGGTCAATTTTTCCGATCACCCGCGCGTGGCGGCCGGCGGCGGCGGCGCGTGGCGGATCCGGCGATGACGAAAGGCAGTTTGTCCGTTTTGATGAATTGGATTTTTCTATGATCTTATTTTTCTGTTTTGTGCAGTTTTTAAAATATTCCGGCGGTCGAACATGGCGGTTTTCTTAAAAACTGTTTTTGGAGCAATCCTGACGAGATTTTGAACTTCGGACCAAAAGTAAGTTTGTTCTAAATTAAATTTTAAACCTATTGACGGTTTCAATTTATTCATATGAGCAATATATTAAAATATGGACGATTTTGCCCTTAATAATACATACAAGTATAATAATCGTAAATTAACGATTAATATGTGATCAATTGAATTATATTATGCTGCCACCTACATGGTTGGTTTTACCACCTACATGGTTGGCTTTACCCGGTTTAATTATTTCATTATGTCGATTCCGCCTATATGGCCGGTTTAATTGTTTCATCTCGTTGATACCGTCTATATGGCTGGTTTAATTATTTCATCACGTTGACACCGCCTATATGGTCGGTATATCAATTGAATACATATAAACACCTCAGTTGTTGGTTAATTCTAACATATTAGAGGGTTGTTGTCAACATATATACTTGGTGGTATAACCCCAGTATCGTTATTGTTAATATATATATACAATATTATTGTTATTTGATACTTCATTAAATGATACCAGAAGTTATCAATACTAAAGTTAGAAAATATTTTATCAAATGATACCAGAAGTTATCATTACCAAAAGGTTGATAAATATTAATAAAATGTTTTATCCAATGGTACCAGAAGTTACCAATATCTGAATTTGAATGGGTGGATGAAAATTATTCAACAAGAGAATGTTGATGTATGATAAGATAATATCACATGATAGCACGGATATAGCTAATGTGAAAATAATCTCATCAGTATTATGAGATGAATGTTAGATGATAAGTGCCTGGAAAAGTTCTTGCACGAGCACTTATATATTCCAGAAGAAGTACATATTTACTCCAGAAGAAGTAAAAATTATCATCTAAACATACTGAAATGATATTATTATTGCTCCTGAAGAAGCATAAACGAGACATACATGCAAAATGCAAAAGGGGAAAACATTTATGATCCTCAAAATTAGAGATGTGTTTCGGGAGTAGCCGTATCCTACCACCTCTAACCTTTTGAGGAAATAAAGAAAAAAGTGTGTTTCAAGAGTAAGAAATACTCCATACTCTACCACTTTAAATCTTTGAGGTACACAAGATTAATACATTGATAAAATCCTAGAAATTTATGGTGTGTCTCAAGAGTGAGAATACTCCGTACTCTACCACCACCTATTCTAGAGTTCACAAAGATAAATTTACATTAACCGGACTCCATTTTCGCTTGATTCCCCTTCCTTGCGACCAATCTATCTTTACTCCTGCTGGATCTTGTATTGGAATATATGATTGCAACTTATCCAGCAGTTCCTCGATAGTAGGAGCAGAAATAAGGATTCTCCTAGAAAATGGAGATATGAATCCCTGTTCCACAGCATAATCAAGAAATGTTAGCAAACCATCAAAGAAATTGTTTACATTTAAAAGCCCTATAGGCTTAGTATGGAGATCTAGTTGAGCCCATGAAGTAATATTAAAGATTTCTTCTAAAGTACCAAAACCTCCAGGCAGGGCTATGAAGGCATCAGAACCATATAACATGCAAGTTATGCGTTCATGGATAGATAAGGTTTGTACTTCATGCCCTCGTGTTTTGCCTGCAATATCAGCTAAAGGAGTAGGTATAACACCTATCACTCTTGCTTTCTCTACTAGAGCGGATTGTGAAACACAACCCATCAATCCACTGCTACCTCCTCCATACACGAGAGTGATACCTTTCTCTCCCAATTTCTTTCCTAAATCCACGGCTGCTTCTAGATACCCAAAACCTTTTCCCACTTTTGATCCACAAAATACACAGATAGTTTTGATCTGTCGAAATTTTGGTCCTTCCATTTTTGAAAGTAAAGAAGGAAAATGTTATTTTGGGATGCATGAACTATGAAAAATGTTTGGCTATTTAAAACCGAAAAACTTCACTATTTACTGGTCGTTTTTCGAAAAAGTGAAGATTTACTTTTGACAAAATCATCCTACTCACCTTTCGGCGATTTAATATTTTTAACCAGCCTTTATCAAAACTCGTGAAAGGAAACAGAAAAAATATTTTATATGTGCATATATATCAAATGATTTACCTTGTATTAATGCTGCATAGCCAAAGCATCATTGTTTATAACAGCATGGCAAACAGGATCTTTTGCTATTATATTTTTGAGACTATATCTCTCTTTATCGCTGATGAATTTAGCCCATAAAGATAGTAGCTCACGCTGCACATATCCACTAGGGTGAGTCTCAAGAGTCAATCGGATATCATCCAATGACTCCTTACTCAGTCCACCCTTAATGAAGTCTATCTTATCATCTCGATTTATGGATGAATATCCTATTGATTTACAACGGGTATCACATGTCCATCGAGCACATTTGTAGCAACTATTTAATCTTTTTGCTCTTCGCTTCTTTGCAAAAGTACTCTTACCTAAGCCAGGCTTGTGCTTAGAAAATGAATCTGGTAATTCACCAGCTAATCGAACTTTTGCTTCGATCAACCAGCGAACATCTTCTGGCATGCCATGATCCATCAGCAACCTCAATCTTTCGAGCCTAATTCGATAAATTTTTCTCAAATCATTTACTGGAAGATTGGAATAATATTTGCGAATATTTGAAAGTATGATATCCATTTTTGATGGATCTAGCCTTCTTCCCAAATCATCTATTTAAATGCATTATTCAACGCGTAAAAGAGCGGCGGCTCCGCGTGTCAGTGATATGGATTCCATCAAGAAATAATGGAATAAATTATTGAAAAGGTGAGATAATATGCCATTACCTTTTTCGATATAAGGGAAGATTTGGCGACAAGATTGAGATTATGAGATATTTCCTTGGATATTGTACCTGATTTTTCGGTATACTAAAAGTAATAAAGGTATACTGATTTGAACTATATAGAATACTGATGAAATAAATGTTGTATTGAACCAGAAGTTCATACATATGTACAAGTGAAATATCTTATTGAACCAGAAGTTCATACGTACAAGTGAAATATGTATATAGTATGAACCAGAAGCTCATAAATGAAATATACATTGTATTGAACCAGAAGTTTAGCGATATTGTATTGAATCAAATATTCATACATAGAAATGAAATAAAACCGTATAGAACCAGAAGTTCTATAATAAACGGTTAGATTATCAAAAGTTCCAAATTATTTTCTATGAGAATAACTTATTCAGAAATTGTTTATCATACAACAATATTCTATGTCAAACAGGGAATAGCTCAAGAAGCTTTATTATTTGTAAAAGTGCGATATGCATACACTCCACCAAAGCGCACTGAGATATATGATTGAAATTACATCCCTAAAAGAATGACATGTGTTATGGCATTTTAGCCGATTGATAATATTTGAGAACATTATGGTGAAAACACGCCTGAAGCGTAATTATGCCTGAAGCATAATGACTATCGATTCCAAAAATAAATATCTCTTGAATGATTGAAATGATTCCTTTGAGGCTAAATACTCAAAGTAAGTAAAAGGGACATAGTCAAATGATGAGATATTCAGGTACCTGATGATAGAACATATAAAGAGATCTCTCCACGTTATATTGAGATGGAATCGATAAATAAGTCGACTGCATACCCTCTTATGAAATAAGATTGATGAAATCATAATTCTTTGGCCAAGTATGAAACCCTAATGTAGGGATTATTGTTCAAGGACCTGAAGTCCAAATGCTTAAATGTGTAAAGCCAGTAATTATATGTACAAATGAAAAATATTTCACAGTCGTAAAAGACGACTAGTTGCGCGCGAAATTTTTCATAGAACTGGCATGACATATGGTGGATAGACTATAGTCTAAATCACTAGCTTGAGCTCCTTGATATACCAATGAGTGAGATCAAAATGTATGATTCTCATCTCGGTACTTTGGGAGTATTCTTTGATGTACCAGTTGATCGCGGTACGTTGGGATTTCAAGTAAAATGATTGTAGATTATATGTCGAAATTGATATCTATTTCAATGATTGATTATGCTCCTGCAAAATTAGAAATTGCAGTTTATAAAGTGCAAGAACATACATGTATAAATCATTGAAAGATTCAATATGCCCAGATTAGTATCACTATAGAATGATACAAATGACTCCATGATATAATATGTTGAAAGTGAAATTGGAGTGTACTATTTATGACATCTGGGAAATTGATTATTCACTAGAAGTGAATACGAAAATGAATATTCACCAGAAGTGAATTTGAAATTGATTATTCACTAGAAGTGAATTTGAAAATGAATATTTAATTATTCACTAGAAGTGAAAGATGCAATCTATGAAAGTGAATTATAGATTTGATTATTCACCAGAAGTGAATTCTAAATTTGATTATTCACCAGAAGTGAAAAATACAATGAAAAGATTCGTGATTGCACCAATATACATGTAATATTCCATGAAAGGAATAAATACGCGTTGCACTCTTTTTCCCTTAGCTGAGGTTTTGTCCCACAGGGTTTTCATAGCAAGTTTTTTTAATGAGGCAACAGTTGAGGCGTATTGATGAAAATTAATGAGAATAATGCACTCTTTTTCCCTTCGCTGAGGTTTTGTCCCACAGGGTTTTCCTAGCAAGGTTTTTGAGACATCATCATAGCTATCAACAAGCTATAATTCAGCAACACATTGTTATACTGGAATGATATCAACAAATGAAGAAAATCATACACATCTTATGAAGAATGTTATGATATCGACTACACACAAGAAGATTTTCATATATATTCCAGAAGAAAGATGATATCATTATTCAAAAGGTTCATGAATACTTGATTGCACACTTCAGGGGGAGAATCATGCTGTCATGCTGTACTCTTTTTCCTTCGTCCAGGTTTTGTCCCACAGGGTTTTCCTGACAAGGTTTTAACGAGGCAGCGGCTGTACTCTTTTTCCTTCGTTCAGATTTTGTCCCATTGGGTTTTACTGACAAGGTTTTAACGAGGCAGCACTGAAGCACTGAAGAACTTCAAAGATTCAATACATGATTTGTTCTACTTGAACATTAAGACTCAACGATTGACGATGGCCAATATCAGGGGGAGCAACTGTACTCTTTTTCCTTCGCTCAAGTTTTATCCCATTGGGTTTTCTTAGCAAGGTTTTAATGAGGCAGACAATTGCGTAATATGTCATTCAAGGGGGAGTGTTATAAATAATGTATATATGTGAATGACATTACCATTATATCCCTGTAAACTTTACAATATTACGATTGTGCCATTGTCCACTCCTATAAATAGGAGCCTATACTTACCAATTTATTACACCAATTCTTGAAGAGAAATTCTCTCCTCTAAACTCTCTCCATTTCTCTCTATGTTGTTCTTATGATTTCGATGATTTTATAACAGCAACAACATAATTTCTTAATTGATCATAAAAAAAATATTTGAACCGTTAAAAAATAAAATATTTAACTTGCCTAGTTTTAATTAAAGGAAAAAATGATTCAAGCCTTTTTAATTTAAAACATGAAGTATTTTATTGTACAAATAATCAATTAAAACAATCAATTGCATTTAAATAATTAAACTCAAATTTTCAACTATATAAAAGCGTTTATAGATTATCACAACAAATTGACAAAATTTTTATTAATCAAAAGTGGATAATAAGACATTTTTTTTCCTTCAGTACATACAATTATCACATTTCAGAGTTGTGGGGATTATGTCTGTCAAATTAATAAGGATCACAATCCAACACCTTCATTTATATAAAAAAATAATAAGGATTATGTGGTATTTTCTTTTCTTTTTTATTATTATTTTCTATTTTTATTGGGAAGAAAATGAGGAATTGAAAATTCGAAGGGTCATGGAATTGAAAATTCGAAGGGTCATGGTCGAATTTGTTGAGGAATCTTGACTCATATTTATTGTTTAAAATCCATCAAAATCCTTACAGTTTCATTCATATTAGAAATCCACTTAAATTCATAAATTTTTAAGGACACCGAAATCTTGTAAAATTAATATGAAATTTCATAGTAATAATTCAAAAAAGTGGCATAATCCTTCAATCTAAAGGAAAATATTCCCTACAACATATTTAATAGTTTTTAAACCATTTGAACTGGAAAAAATTCTAAAACTAAAAAATATCAAATAAAATAATTTCATGTCTCCAACTTTCTTTTCTTTTTGTTTCTTTTTCTTCAAAATTATCGGATTTTGACATGATCTTCAATTTTGACCATCATTCTTCTCTCTTTTTAATAGTATTTTTTTCTTTAGGTCATCCAAATTTCTTTTTAGATCAGGAGCCAAGATTATTCTTACTTTTACCTCATCTGATACATTCCAATCCTTGTGAACTAATACAACAAAATAATCGTCACTATTCAATGTCAAATGAGGTTTCAAAATGAAAATTCAATGCCACTTTTTACTACACTCCTATCATTACAAAACAAATATTAGAATACAATAACAGTTAAAAAAAAAGGTTTATAGCTTTTTACCATCATTTTCTTCGACTCCACATATTTTCCCCTCAATTTTGTTTCTTGTTTGGTTGCAAGTGTTGTGAAGATAACTTGTGCATCATTTATATACTTCTCAAATCATTCTTGTACAAGTATCTTAACGACTCTAGTAAGAACTCCATAGGACAACCTTTGGTAGCTTTCTTTACATGATTAACTAATTCAACTATATTTAAAGTTATTGTAGAAAGCCCACTAATTGTCATATAAGCCCTCGACTATTTGTCATAATCAATCTCTTTCTACATAAGAAAGATTCAAAATATTAATCTTAATGCAAGGAAAAAATATTTAAAATGATAGCAATATTACTATTTTGAAACAAGTGACATCATGTAACTTGTTTATATAAAAGTACGTCATGTCGATTTTTTATATAATAAAAGTGGAATTGTGACAGAATGTCACTTTTATATTAAAAAAAAAAAACTGGCAGTGATAACAAAAAAAGTATAATACTCTTTTTTAACAATCTTTTTGAACATAACAGATGTGATACATTGCATGTAATGATTTCATCTAGTCGTTTCATATGGAACTCATAGTCTTTCTTCTTATATTCTCTTACAGCTTTGTTTAAATGTTTTGCAATGATTTCCCCCCATTTTCTTATCACCAAAAGATGACCTTAAGTTTTTTAACAAGTGATAGGAATATAGACCATGCACTACGTTCTCAAACACTTTATCAATTGTGTTTTTTATGCTTGCATGTCCATTTGAGATTATACATAATCTTTCCTGCTCACCATAAGTTTCTTTTAACCTAACTAAGAACCACTCTCATGCATAATTAGTTTCTAAATCACAAACTCCAAAAGATAATATGAAGATATTGTTGTTGGCATCTTGCGTGCATGCTGTAAAAAGTGTACCACCATAGGTTACTTTCAAAAATTTATTACTATAATTGGTTTGCAAAACTTGCGTATTCGAATAGATGCCCCTAATATCATGTAGATGTGCTTGAATTTGTTTCTGTTGATATGTCTCAATTTTTTTTTAAGTAATCCGATATTTGTTTGTTCTATCATGTACAAGTATATTGGAAGCTTTTCATACGACTTCATCAGATCTCCTCTCACCAATTCTAATGCTTTCTCCTTAGATCTCCAAGATTTTTTGAAAGTCATCGACACTCCATATGTATTCATCATGCCACCTATTTTGTTGAGATATACTTGTACTTGATGAATTCTCTACTATTGAGCTTGTTATTTGACAGTGATCTCCCAATATAATGTTATTCAAGCATGTATGATAACTTTTATATAACTTACTTTCAAAATATCTGATCCTACAAGTCATGAAGACCTAAATGTCCATTTGCACTTATCATTTATACACTTTAGCACATGTATTTTCTTATTTGGCTTACTTACCTTGAACTTAAAGTTCTTGTGTATCGCGTGTGCTGAAACACTTCCCTTGACCAATTTCTTCTTATTGAACACTTTATCTTTAGCTATTCCATCCATAGTTACAACTGAAATGATATCATTTCCTCCTCTATTTCACTTTTTCAACACCTAATATGCTATATTATATACATCAACAACAATTTCATCAATGTTGGGGAGTTTATGAACTGATGTCACCGAATTATACCAAATATGCTATATTATATACATTAACAACAATTTCATCAATATTGGGGAGTTTATGAACTGATGTCACCGAATTATCAGTTAAACTGTAATTGCATCATATCATTTTCTTCCAAATCAACATCCTTCAAACATTATATGTCCTAAAAAAAATCAGTTCTGTGACTTTTTGAGACCTTTGTCACATTAAAACATAATGAAAAGCCCGCAAGATGTTTATCATTTTTCTTGAGCTTCAAATAAAATATTGGAAAAATATCATCTAAAATCCTCTTCAAAGGCAAGTTTTCCTTTACCTTATATTGTATTTTTATCCTTGATTTTGCTAAACCTAATTTCATTACAAAAAAAATCATGCATCGAAGGTCATTATATGTACAATCTATTCGAACAACAATTTCAATCATTTTGTCACTTGTATTCATTATCTTGTTCTTACCTCCATAACAAATAAAGACATTAATTTTATCCATATCTGCAAAAAAGAATACAAATAACAAAGTGGATTATTCTAGTTGAGGGGTAAATAAGAAATTCTATTTCTATATGAAAAAGGGACGGATATCTAAGATGCACCGACACGTTGCCAGAGCCGGCATGTCGGTGTCTGACACGTGTCGAACACCGACACTCCAGCTCCAGCAACGTGTTGGAACTACAAGCTATGATGAATGTTACTTTCCTTTGCAGCCAAGCTAGGGAAGGACCTGTGCCGGAATTCATCGGAGAAGGAGCTCGGAGCAGTGTCGTCGGAGAAGGAGCTCGAAGCAGTGTTGTCGAAGAAGAATCCTAGAGCAGCAGCGTCGCAGCATCGTTGGAGAAGAACCTCGTAGCGTCGCGTCTCTCTCTCCCTCTTTTGGGTTTTGCGGTGCCAAACCATTCTTTTCTTTGTTTTTATTGTTTATTTGTATGTGTATGTATAATAAGATAGGTTATTGGAAGAGTGTATTGGTTAATGGGCCTGGACAGTATTATAAATATAACTTAAAGCATTGAAAGGGGTACATATTATTCATTGGCATTCTCATTGTAATTTCGGGAGCCGCTGCGTTGCATTAATTTTGAGGTACTTTTTTTTTTTTTCAATTTTGTCTTTCCAAATACATATTTAAAAATGTTGGTCAAGCGACAAAGAAACTCTTTATCGTGATAATTTATTATTATTATTATTATTATTTTGTTTTATGATTTTACTTTTCAGTTCAAAGATATGAGTTCACCAATTGCTTCTGATAGTACTTCGATAGATGATGAAATATCTAAACCATTGTAGAAATACGTAACAAAATATGATAGAATTAATGAAGGGGGTGATAATATTAGTTGGCAGTGCAATTTTTGTCATCAATAGAAAAAATCTTCATATACAAGAGTTAGGGCATATTTGTTGAAATTGTCTAATTTTGGTATAGGAGCTTGTAAAAATGTAACTACAAAAGATATCAATGAGATGCAAAAGTTAGACGATGAAGCTAAAATAATGATGAAAAATAATGAGCCCAAAATAGTACTATTTCCTGGGGAAAGAATTTCCATTGAGCAAAAGAAAAGAAAGGTTGGTACACTTGAAAAAGCTTCTAATATGACATCTCGTTAACAATTGGATTCAAAAATTACTAGGTTATTTTACATAGGTGGTGTGTCATTTAATCTTGCCAAAAATCCTTATTATGTCAGTTCTTACAGTATTGCTGCAAATAGCCATTTATCAGGATATGTGCCTCCGGATTATAATAAATTGAGAACTACTCTTCTTCAAAAAGAAAAGAGAAATGTGGAAAGATTATTGCAGCCTATAAAAAGCACATGGGCAGAAAAAGGAGTAAGCATTGTCAGTGATAGATGTAGTGATCCATAAAGAAGGCCATCAATTAATTTCACAGCCGTGTCTGAGAGTGGACCAATGTTTTTAAAGACTGTTGATTGTATGGGTGAAATAAAGGATAAATATTTTATTTCCAACTTGATGCGAAATGTTATAAATTAAATTGGGCACGAGAAGGTTATTCATGTAATTACAGATAATGCTGCAAATTGAAACGCTGCGGGTCAAATAATTGAGACAGAGTTTCCTCATATTTTTTGGACACCATGTGTCGTCCATACTTTGAATCTTGTTTTGAAGAATATATGTGCAACGAAGAATGTTGATAATAATCAGATTACGTATGAGGAATGCAATTTGATTATTAGTATTCACGATGATGTTATGGTTATTAAAATTTTTCTCATGAATCACACTATGGTATTGGCAATGTTTGAGGAATTTGTGTTATTGAAATTACTTTCTCTAGTAGAAATCCGATTTGCTTCAGTAATTGTCATGCTTAAAAGATTTAAGCTAATTAAAGGAGGGCTGCAGAATATGGTTATAAGTGAAAAGTGGACAACTTATCGACAAGACGATGTGCAAAAGGCCAGTTTTGTGAAACAGAAAATACTTGATGATCTTTGATGGGACTCCATAAGTTATGTTCCTTCTTTCACAGAACCAATCTATGATATGCTTAGACTTTGTGATACAGATAAATCTTGTCTTCACTTGATTTATGATTTGTGAGATACCGTGATAGAAAATGTGAAATCAGTGATCTATAAGCATTAGGGAAAACATTAAGATGAGGTGTCGTCATTCTATGATATTATTTATAACATTCTTATTGATCGTTGGACAAAGAGTAACACGCCACTGCATTGTTTGGCTCATTCTTTAAATTCAAAGTAATTCTACATAATATTTTTTTATTCGTGTTTTAGTATTTTTTTAATATTAGTATTTGTTAATTTACCACTTGGATTCAAAGACTTGGTGGGTCAATCATGGCGCATATGCACCTATACTTCAATCATTGGCCTTGAAGTTATTGGTACAACCTTCTTTTTCATTGTGTTGTGAAAGAAATTGGTGTACCTATTCCTTTGTGCATTCACTTAAAAGGAATAGGAAAACTCCAAAACGTGTTGAAGATTTGGTATTTGTTCATAGCAATCTTCGTCTATTATCGAGGAGGAGTCCACAATACTTCAAAGGGGATAATAAGATGTGGGATATTGGTGGTGATACATTTGAAGATGTTGGAGTGCTCCAAGTTGCTGATTTGTTACTAGATGAACCGGAATTAGAGGCAGTAATATTTACTGATGATAGAGATGAAGATGCTGAGGAAGCAGCTGAAGATGAATGAAAGATTCATAGATTATTTTCTTTTATATTTTGTTCAACTTTGTGTTATGACTAAATTTAGATAACTAAATTAAAAATTTATTTTTATTTGATATATTTGTTTTGATGCAATAAATAGACGTGTTATGATATATTAAACTAAAATAAGAAAAATTTAATTCACGTGTCCCCAAACGTGTCTGTCCTATCTTTTTGAAAAATTATGTGTCGTGTTGTGTCGTGCAGCTTAGCAGGATATCATTCTTTTATATAAAAAAAATTAAAGAAAATGTGAATCTTATTCTTCTGATGATATACAAAGCGTAGACATTTTCTGCTAATCGAGAAATTCATACTGGCACCTTGCATCTAATTGGTATAGCAGGTTCTTTATATATGTACCCTGAGATGGATAAGTGAAAACATTCATTGCAACTTACAACATCGAAAAGTATTGCTTTCAATGATTTCTGAGAAAAACACAACATTCTGTCACTTTTCATTGTTCCATAGTTTAATTTTCACAACACCACCACCCCCCCCGCCCCCCCCCCCCCAGCATTCATCACTTTTATACAAAAAAAAGTGACAAGAGTGTCTTTTCTCATTGTTGAATTTTCACAAACACCTTGCATTCATTTGTTAGATTGATATCTCGATCCAATTCATACAAATTCGAATTTTAGTATTTGTTAACTAAAAAATCTTAATCAAAAGACAAAATTTCATATGGATTAGAATTTAAAAAAAAACTCATCAACAACAAAATCAAATAGAATACAAAATTAGGAAGACATGGAACCAATATTAGAATAAAATACAAACCAATATTCAACTTTCCTTGATTTCTTTGTAGATTTAGAAAGAAAACCTTGAAGAAAGCTGATGTTGATCAAGGAGTCCTGGAATTGATTTATACAAGATTTCCCGTTCAAGGTCGACTTTTCTTGATTTCTATTTTGGAAGAAACGGAATTTGCGGGATGAGTCGAGGAGTTCTATCTTCTTCTTTTTCTTCTTCTAGGTTTTCCACCGTGTGTTGATTAATGAATAAGTGTATTTGCCCGCTTTACCAAAGTTTGTAAATATTTTTCAAATTCACCCCCAAAGTAAGGGTATTTGTGCAAGTACCTCATTTGATTTTGTCTCCAAATTATAGTCCTAATTAATACAAATTAAAATTATTTTTAATTAAAAAAAAAAACAAAATATGCGTTTGAAAAGTCTTGGATCACAAAAATATGTGATTAACATTAATTATTGACTTTTACTTCAAATTTTAATTCAATTGCATCAATTTTACTTTATTATTATGATTTTTTTTTTAATTAGTAGTTGATAGTATAACGAGATACATAATTGCTAGTTTATGGAAGTTAGCCTTACTTCGATGAATATTAGTAGGATGATATTTTTATTTTCTATTGATATTATTAATTTGTTATACATAAAATAGAAATTGCATTAAGAAAGGATGGACAATTGCTTAGAGCGATGAGTGATGCAGCAAAACTGGTCGCAAAAATGGGGATGAGTGGATGACCACATCAAAATTACACTCTAAAGAGTCCCGTTTAATATAAAAAAACTGTCAAGCAACATTTAAGCTAGTGGGAAATATTGGGACATACTAGTTGGTGTAATTTTTATTTTAAAGCACCTTTTGTTTGATTATTAATGGAAATATTAAGTGCAATCTGTTTTCCATTCTACTTCTAATATGTTTCTGTTATAATCTTTGTTTGTTAATTTTTTAAAATTATCAATTTTATTAGGGTTTTCTTGAGATAAAAATAGTACAATCAGCACTTCGTCTGATTTGGGGCGAGGTGGGGGGCTCCTAAGTGTAAAATCAAATCGAAACTGTTGATGTAGTAAGTTCATGGAATCATGGTACCCATATCATTTCAGTCTTGCACGGATCAAAATCGTTTCGAAGCACTTCAATTTAGAATTTCAAATGAACCAACCCTTTACCCAATTGAATTTTTTTATAAAAATTATGCTTCAACAATAACTTTAACGATAAATGATTTATTCAAATAATTTCTGACTTTTTCTAAAAAAATTCAAATAAACTGTAATTTTTCATTTGTGGATCGTATTAATGTGGTTTGAGTTTTAACTAAAAATTGCAACTTGTGTGGTTTGAAAGCAAACAGAACTGCCTAAAAATAGTGTGTTCTGGTTTGATTTGTTTTGTTTTGTTTTGCAAATTGAGTTCATCCGTATAACTATTAATATTTTACACTTTGGTCCCTAATTCAAGTTTTTCATACAATTTTGATCATTTTATATTCAAATCTTTAATATTGAGAACCCAACAAATTCCAAAAGCATCCAAGATCGTCCTCATTCCTCCATAATCATCCAAAGAATTTCCTTACACAAGTTCTAAAAGCTTACAAATCAATTTTAGCTATCAATCTCCTCGAATAGAAGAAGTTGGCCTCTCACCTTTTAGCGAGCAAAAGGGGGTTATCTACCATTGTCATCCCCCAATCTTGCCTTAATGTGTGTATAAATTGTTGGGGAAAATTAGAGAGTCAAACAAATGAAACCAAATCGAAGTCCCGTATTTACATGATTTCCTTAAATCAAATTCGCCGCCTCACCCGGGTGCAAGAAGTTTTGATCGGTGTTCGATTCCCAGAATAAAATTGATCGTTCGTTCACGATGCACAACGTTAACCGCCTATCGAACTAGCTATGTTTCTCTCTCTCTCTCTCTCAGGAATTTAGGAAAGAAGGAAAGGAACAAAGTTGAACAGCTGAAAATGAAGGGAATAGAAAACTGATTTTATGTGTTTTGTTTCACTTGCTGTGTTCTTTCTATTGAGAATTGCTTCAGCCTTTTATAGGACAACAACATTAACCTCCATTTAATCACTAGATGAGAAACTAGTGAAATGAGAAACAAAAAAAGGGATGAAATTGATGGCTGGCATGAAACTGATTTTTAATTATCTCAAACGGATGAAATTTTCATTAACAAAACTGTCCAAAATTGAAACTGTGAGTTGAGTTTTAATTTCCAAACTGCTGAAATTTGAAATTTTTCAACAATCCCCCACATGAATGAAAATTTTCCAGAAACGTTGAAGATAAAGAGACAGAGAGAGTAAGACAAATCAATCTTGCATAGGATTGGTAGCATTTAGATTTGAACCTTCCCTTGTGAACCTATCGGGTATTACTAGCAAATCAGTGGATTTTATGCCTTGAACCGTTTCGCCATTTGTATAAACCAAGACAATAGAACTCACACAGGACCATTCTAGACACAGCGTAGTTCTCAAAGTTGTGTTTGTTTTGACCATGAACACATTGCCTGGTTCTGCAAGTGTTTGTTCAAGGATGTAGCTTTCCTAATCCTTATAGTAGCGGCCCCACTACACACTCACATAGGTGACCTCTTAACTCAGCGCTTCACAACAAGGCTTAAGAGTCATTAAAAGCAAAGCTTAGACTGCATCTTTCAATCACTGTGAACACCATAGGAATGAGCAGGATGACAACCTTTTCATTGATTTACACAGATATACATGGTTTAGTTGTCCCTTTGAACCTAGATCCTAGGATCTCCATTCAGCTAAGTTGGGTTTCCACCATGACACCTTTCAACGTCATAGGCTGTAAGCCCATTCCCTTCGATGCTTTTTCAACGAGCTCTCGAGTTAACCCTTTGGTTAGCGGATCCGCAATATTATCCTTTGAATTCACATAATCCAGAGTGATAATACCTTGTGAGAGTAGTTTTCGAATGGTATTGTGTCGTCTTCGAATATGTCGAGACTTACCATTATATATATTGTTCTATGCCCTGCCAATTGCTGATTGATTATCACAATAAACGCAAATTGCAGGCACAGGCTTTTCCCATCTTGGAATATCCTCAACAAACTGTCGAAGCCACTCTGCTTCCTCAATTGATTTATCCAACGCGATAAATTTTGATTCCATGGTAGATGTTTGGACGATTTCCAAGAGACAGCGGCACTACCAAGAGTGAGGACATATCCACTAGTAGACTTTGGAGTTAGACACATCTGATATCCAATTTACAACAACATACCCTTAGAGTCAGACATATCTGATATCCAATTTGCAACAACATACCCTTCAATTATTGCAGGGTATCTAGAATAATGCAGTCCAAAATCACTAGTGTACCTCAAATAATGTAACACCCCGGTTAAATGGCATCACATGGAAATGACGATGTGAACAATGGAAGCAACACTGTTGGTACTGGTGTACCAAATCCTACAATGACCTCTGCTAGCACCATGGAGACCTCGACTGGCATTCTTCCCATCGGTGGGACAATTGGTGGCGGTATTTCTCTTGTTGGAGTGAACCCCACTTTGCCTAGGCTGCGACCTTGGCAATCCAGTTTGGTATAATACCTTTTCCAATACCTAGGACTGCGGTCTCGGTACCTTTGCCATCGTTTCCGACTCCATTTCTAGTGAATCGTGCGATTCGACCGGATAAGTTTGCGGGGACTAATTTTAAGACGGGGCAGAACAAAATGGTTTTTTATCTCACTACATTGGGCCTTGCTCGTTTCCTCATCGAGGATGCCCCTGTCGTGGCTGAAAACGACACTGATATGCATAGGCGTGCGGCTTGGGATGCATGGAAAATTGCTGATTTTCTGTGCTGCAACTATTTCCTGGATGGCCTACAGAATTCTCTGTATCACGTGTATGTGGTAAAGAAGTCTGCCAAAGAGCTCTGGGATTCCTTAGAAAAGAAATTTAAGACCGAGGATGCTGGTCTTAAGAAATTCTTGGCCAGTCGGTGTATGGACTTCAAAATGGTTGATTCACGTTCAGTGGTGAGCCAAGTGCAGGAGTACCAAGTGCTTTTGTAGGAAATGCATGCTGAGGGTTTGATTATGTTAGAATCTCTACAAGTGGCTACTGCTATTCACAAGCTAACTCCTCAATGGAAGGCTTTCAAAAGCTAATTGCAGCATAAGAGGAAAGAGATGTCTTTCGAGGATTTAATTATCAAGTTGTGGATTGATGAGGATAAAAAACTGGTTGAACATAAATCAGAAAATTCTTACTCTGAGAAGGCTAATGTATTGGAGCACGGCCAGATTTCTGGTACTAAGAAAGGTTAATCCTTTAAAGCCAAGTAGTGTAACGGGAATCGAAATGATAAAAACCAGGCTATGAAAGGGTCTCATTTGAAGCCTACTGATGGGGTAGGAAAGAAGCCTAAGTTCCAGTTCAATGGAAAGTGCTACAACTGTGATAAAGTTGGGTACCGATCAGTAGACTGCCGCCAACCTCGAAGGGATAACAAGCAGCGTCCTCAGGAAAATATGGTTGGAAATGAGAGAGATCATCTCTCAGATGACATGTCTGGCCTAAACCTTACAGTGGTGATTAGTGAGGTTAACCTGGTGGGGTCTAAGCCTAAGGAGTTGTGACTGGACACTGGGGTCATTTGCCATGTCTGCTCCAACAGGAGTATGTTCACTACTTTTGCGCCAATTATAGATGGTGAAAAGTTGTTCATGGGAAACTCTGCAACATCTGAAGTGCTTGGTAAAAGCAAGGTTATCCTGAAGATGACCTCTGGCAGAGAGCTTACTCTGACCAATGTGCTGTATGTGCCAGAGATTCACAAGAACCTGGTTTCTGGGTTTCTTCTAAGCAAGAATGGTTTCCGCATGGTCATTGAGGCAGATAAGCTGGTGATTACCAAAATAGGAGTTTATGTTGGGAAATGCTAGATGAATGATGACCTATTTAAATTGAATGTAATTGCTGTAACCCCAACTATTATGAATGATGAGAAAACTCCTTCTGTTTACTTGCTTGAGTCTCCTAATCTGTGGCATGGTAGATTAGGTCACGTAAATTATAATGCATTACGTAGACTAAGCAAACTAAACTACTTTCTTAGGTTTCAAGTTGATTCAAATCATAAATGTGAAACCTGTGTTGAGGCTAAGCTTACTAGGTCTTTGTTTCATAGTATTGAAAGAAGTATTGAGCTATTGGGACTAGTCCACAGTGATTTGTGTGACTTGAAATTTGTCCAAACAAGAGGCGGAAATAAGTACTTCATTACTTTTGTCGACGATAGCACAAGATATTGTTATGTGTACTTGCTTAAAAGCAAAGGCGAAGCTATCGATAAATTCATTCTCTATAAGAATGAAGTTGAAAATCAACTTAGAAAGAAAATAAAGGCGTTGCGAAGTGATTGTGGTGGTGAATATGAATCACCATTTGGTAAGTTTTGTACTAAACATGGAATAATTCACCAAATCACTGCACCTTATTCACCTCAGCAAAATGGAATCGCTGAGTGTAAGAATCGAACATTAAACGAAATGATGAATGCTATGTTGATTAGTTCTGAATTACCCCGGAATATGTGGGGAGAAGCTATTCTTTTTACAAATTACATTTTGAATAAAGTGTTAATAAATAATATGGATAAGACTCTGTATGAACTTTGGACAGGCCGAACACCTTCGTATAAATACTTACGAATGTGGGGGTATCTTGCGAAGGTCGCAGTGCCTCCTCCTAAGAAGATCAAGATTGGACCCAAGACAGTTGACTGTATGTTCATTGGCTATGCACAAAATAGTAGTGCATATAGGTTTCTTCTGCATTAATCGAATGTACTTGATATTGATCTGAACACAATCATGGAGTCTAGGAATGCACAATTCTTTGAGAATATATTTCCTTGTAAATCTCCTAAACAGTTAACTCCTATTAAACGAATTATGGAATCTTCTACTTCTGGTAGCAATAAAGATCCGGTTGAAGAAGGTGAGGACGAGCCTAGACGGAGTAAAATGACCAAAACTTCTAAGACGTTTTGGCTCTAATTTTCTCAAATATTTGATGGAGAATGATCCTCAAAGTTATAAAGAAGCTATATCTTCTCCCGATGGTCATCTGTGGAAAGAAGCTATCAAGAGTGAAATCGATTCTATCCTACAGAATCATACCTGGGAATTAGTAGATCTTCCACCGGGCTATAAGCCTTTGAGCTACAAGTGGATCTTCAAGAAGAAGATGAAAGCGGATGGATCCGTTGATAAATATAAAGCTCGACTAGTAATCATATGTTATAAGCAAAAGGAAGGCCTCATGTGTCGAGAATAACTTCTATACGGATGATAATTGCAATTATAGCCTTGCGAAATCTGAAAATACATCAAATGGATGTTAAAACAGCTTTCCTAAATAGAGATTTGAATGAAGAAATCTACATGGAGCGTGGCCCTAGTGTTCGCCCCCACTCCTTTGGGTTAGACCCCATCAAGTTAACCTCACTAATCACAGTCGTAAGGTTTAGGTCAGACATGTCATCTGAGAGATGACCTCTCTCATTTCCAACCATATTAGCCTGAGGTCGTTGCTTATTACCCTTCCAAGGCTGACGGCAGTCTGCTGATCGATTCCCAACTGTATCACAGTTGTAGCACTTTCCATTGAACTAGAACTTAGGCTTCTTTCCTACCCCACCGGTAGGCTTCAACTGAGACCCTTTCATAGCCTACTTTTTATCATTTCAATTCTCATTACCCTGCTTGGCTTTTAAAGGATTGACCTTTCTTAGTACCTGATAAGTGTACTTTACACACTTATTTAGTTCCTAAATTAGCACTTTAATTGACAAAATGAGCAAATTTCTACTTATAAATTGTGTTTATCTTGTATAATTAGGTACAACCTCAATTGGAATAAAAATGGACAAGATTGAAGAGGAATTAATCTAAAAGAAGAGCAGATTTGATGTCCAATGACCCAATTGAAAGAAATCAAAAGTTTGGGGACTAAATTGCAATATCTCAAAAGGTTGGAGGACCCACTATGCAAATATTTTAGGGTTAAAATCACAAAATAAAAGAGAATACGTCAAAAGGGAGTGAAAATTGATCGAAAGCATGCAAAAAATGTGAAGTTGGGGACCAAAGTGCACAAATGCAAAAAGTTGAGGACTTGGGCTGCAAAATCAAAGTTGAGTGACTTGGCAGCAGTTTACAATCTGTTTTCTTGTTTTTCCACATAATTTTGGTGTCTTGGGCAGTGAATTAAGAGAAAAATAGAGTTTGAGGACTATTTTGCTCACTTTCCAAAAGGCAAGGACCAAGGATGCAATTTTCAACAACTTTGGTATAAAAATTTGATTTTGGCACAGGCTGGACGTCTTCTTCCCTATCTTCATTTTGGCCGAATCTGGTCTCTTCCTTTTCTTTCTTTTATTTTTCCTTTTTTTCATTTTCTTTTCTTTTCTTTTAGTTTGTTTCTCTTTTCAACTACTTGATAAATCTTGGGGAACAAATCAAGAGCAAGGAGAATACATCTAAAATGGTGATATATTTGGAAAAATCATAACCAAGTTTCAAAAAAGGTTTTATCTATAACTTTGTATTTTCTCCATTATTTTGTCAAACTTGCAATGTATTTTTATAAACATTCCCATTTGTATCATTTATGTAACATGGGCTAATTTATTGTGTTGAGATTTATGGTAGTAGTTTAACCTAGCTTTGATTAATTTCAATATTTGATATTTGATGATTAAATGCTTATTTCATGTGTGTTTGTTATTGAGATTATTCAATGTGTTTGATTGATCACCAAATATGTGATTTGTGAAGTGTATGATAATGAGAGATATTGTACATTTTAGACCAAATAACAAATGCTCTAGGTTCTTGTTAAGAATAGAGATATACCTTAAATCCTAGATGATCAATTGAGTTATTTAACAAAGAGTTAATGCAATTGATTGATTTTAATCGACATAGAGATATAGTATGTTAAACCAATTGATTAGGGTTAATTTCACTCGAGAGAGGTAATTAGCTAAGCTTGAAAAATCAGGTTTAACATTGTAAATGAGTAATTTGTTAATTGCAATTTGAGAAATTAATTAGACGATGGTTAAATGAAACCATGAATCACAACCACATTTTCTTCCAAGATTTTCAAGTATTTTTATGTTTTCTTATCTTGGATATATTTAGTTATTTTCAAATACCAAATTTTAATTATGTGTTTCTTTTTATTGTTAGAATTAAATTAATTGAAGTTGCGTAATTTAAAGTAAACATTCCTCGTGGGATCGACAATCCAGACTCAAAAATTCTACTTTATTACTTGTACGCGACTCGTGCGCTTGCGGTACACACACTTTTAGGGAGCAGTACCAGAGTTCTGGCCGTGCTCCAATACATTAGCCTTCTCAGAGTAAGAATTCTCCGATTTACGTTCAATCAGTCTCTTATCCACCTCAATCCGCAATTTGATAATTAAATTCTCGAAAGATATCTATTTCCTCTTATGCTGCAATCAGCTTTTGAAAGCCTTCCACTGAGGAGGTAGCTTGTGAATAGCAGTAGCCACTTGTAGGGATTCTGACATAGTCAAACCCTCAGCATGCATTTCCTGCAAAAGCACTTGGTACTCCTGCACTTGGCTCACCACTGGACGTGAATCAACCATTTTGAAGTCCATACATCGACCGACCAAGAATTTCTTAGAACCAGCATCCTCCGTCTTGTATTTCTTTTCTAAGGACTCACAGAGCCCCTTAGCAGACTTCTTTACCACATACACGTGATACAGAGAATTCTGTAGACCATCCAGGACATAGTTGCGGCACAGAAAATCAGCACTTTTCCATGCATCCCAAGCCGCACACCTATGCATATCAGTGTCGTTTTTAGCTACGACAGGGGCATCCTCGATGAGGAAACGTGCAAGGCCCGACGTAGTGAGATAAAAAAAACCATTTTGTTCTGCCACGTCTTAAAATTAGTCCCAACTTATTCGGTCGAATTGCATGATTCACTGGAAATGGAGTCGGAAACGATGGCAAAGGTACCGAGACCGCAGCCGTAGGCAAAGTGGGGTTCACTCCAACATGAGGAATACCGCTGTTGAGTGCATTTTACATGCATATTTCATATATTTTTAGTAATACTTTTTGAGCAATTTGGACAAATACCTACTTAATTGTGCATATTTTGTGGTTAAATAGGTCTAACAATCAACTTCATGGAGAAAACACAAGAAAGAAGCTAAATGGATGAATACTTGAAGAAATTGAGGAGAAAAGAGTCAAAACCATCAAAGAGTCAAAGTTAGAGGACCAAGGTGCAACCACGCGATCGCGTAGTCACACGGAAGTCGCGTTCGCGAAGTCAAGCACAAATCCAACCCGAGACTAAAAATGTGACGACCCGAATTCTCGACCATTCGAGTGCCACAAAAAGTGACTCATATCATATTATCGAGACTTAAATAGTAATGTAAAATTATTCAAAAGAATAATTAGAATCCCATAATTTTATTTGTGAATAAAAATAGAACATAATTTTCTTACATAAAGTTCAACATAATTATCTCATCAATCTTAACCACTTTTGCCACTTCCATGTTGACCGCCTCGAACCTTCAATTATCTGAAAATGGTAAATATTGTGGAGTGAGATTTATAAAATCCCAGTAAGTATACCAAGCATAAATTTTCTTTTGAATGCATATGGATCATTTTCATCATAACATAGGATAGGATTGAAATATTCATAAACATAGGGAGACACAAGAATTTTACCGAACTTAAATGGCAAGAATTCTTATGTGTAGCGCTACTAAACTCCGGTCCCCTTAGCATAATCATAAACATATCATATGGAACCCATAACAATCTTGTGAGATTGATTTCATAGCAATGATCCAAACATTTTCTTAAAAACATAAGATATACTTACTTGTCATAAAAACATACTTACTTTTCATAAAAACATAAGGTATACTTACTTGTCATAAAAACATACTTACTTTTCATAAAAACATAAGGTGTATTTACCTTTCATAAAAACATACTTACTTTTCATAAAAACATAAGATATACTTACTTGTCATAAAAACATACTTACTTTTCATAAAAACATAAGGTGTATTTACCTTTCATAAAAACATACTTACTTTTCATAAAAACATAAGATATACTTACTTGTCATAAAAACATACTTACTTTTCATAAAAACATAAGGTGTATTTACCTTTCATAAAAACATACTTACTTTTCATAAAAACATAAGATATACTTACTTGTCATAAAAACATACTTACTTTTCATAAAAACATAAGGTGTATTTACCTTTCATAAAAACATACTTACTTTTCATAAAAACATAAGATATACTTACTTGTCATAAAAACATACTTACTTTTCATAAAAACATAAGGTGTATTTACCTTTCATAAAAACATACTTACTTTTCATAAAAACATAAGATATACTTACTTGTCATAAAAACATACTTACTTTTCATAAAAACATAAGGTGTATTTACCTTTCATAAAAACATACTTACTTTTCATAAAAACATAAGATATACTTACTTGTCATAAAAACATACTTACTTTTCATAAAAACATAAGGTGTATTTACCTTTCATAAAAACATACTTTTCATAAAAACATAAGATATACTTACCTTTTAAAAGATTAAAATGAAGTGTAGTAGTAAATGGACCAAAACTTTCTTGACCACCTTGAATTTCTCTTACTTGTGGATTTTGTCTAGAGATTGGAAATAAGTGTATATGTGTAGAGTTGTGTGTAAAAGAGATGGGTTTAAATAGATGTATAAAGTTGGCATATTGTAAACATAATCATTCAATTCTATTAATTTTAACACATCATTTTCTTAAAGTAAAGCACCATTCATATACTTTTCCATATTTATACAAATATTATGCTCTTCATGATTATATATAATGGAGTATATAATTCATTCATATACTTTTCCATATTTATACAAATATTATGCTCTTCATGATTACATATAATGGAGTCTTATCAATCATTCATATACTTTTCCATATTTATACAAATATTATGCTCTTCATGATTATATATAATGGAGTATATAATTCATTCATATACTTTTCCATATTTATACAAATATTATGCTCTTCATGATTACATATAATGGAATCTATCAACCATTTATATACTTTTCCATATTTATTAAATTAAGATTCTCATAATTATTATATATAATGGAACCTCTCATGCTTGCATATATTTTCTTAATTTAAATAATAAAAGTAATTTTTGTACAAATAAATATTGGGATAACATTGAATTAAGTACTTAGACTTAATATACTTTAAATCAAGAGAATGGAGATATTTTTAGAAATTCGAAATTTAATTTAAAATCGAACGATCTCGATTATTTCTTGACTTGGCTATACGAATACGCCGTGGCGTTAACTTAATAAAAATGGGTGAAATAGTAGCGACACGATTTTCTATTAAAATAATTATTAATCGCGTAAAAATTCTTGGTCGCTACAAACTTACCCCCTTAAAATAATTTCGTCCTCGAAATCTTACTTGATCTTATGATTTCTGAACACTTAATCAGAATCTCTTCTTCTTCTTCTTATGTAGCATCATCGCTACCATATTTAACCCAACCATATTTAACCCACTGGACTTTGACTAAATGCATCAATTTGTTTTCTTAAGACATGGACTTTTCTATCAATAATAGACATATGTCTACTCATAAATTCTTCTGAATCAAAATGAAAATTCCCAATCGTATGTGATATTTCATCATATCTTGTAGTATTCATGTAACTTGTCATTTATCATCGTATCATGTGACCTCAAATATTCGTATTAATATCTCTAAAATTTCAATAAATCTTTACTAACATATCATACCATAATAATTTGTCATTTCTTCTTATCACCAAATATCCCAAAATAATTAAAACGATTACCTGAATATTCTCTATGTAATATACCCAAACATGTTATTCACATATCAACATAATCATCAGTTTATCTTTCCAATATTTGTAACCCAAAATTTCTGCAAAATTCAATAAACAAATATCTCCCAAATAATTAAAATTCTTAACTCAAATATCATAACATTTCCCGTAAGGTATTCCTTTCACTTGCACAAACTTATTAATCCTGATTCAATACAGTCCTTATTTCACTTTCACGTATCCCCGTATTATTTCTATACCTTGATTATTATATCAAAATATCAGTACCCAAAATCTAAGAAAATATTCCATATCTCAAATCCCGTCATCATCAAATCTTCCTTTTATCAAGAAAGTAAACGGCGTATAAACTCTTGTTCCCTCTTTTCCATTATTCTATTCCGCGCTTTCTTGCTGGAATCAATATCACGCGGATTCCCTCCGATCCTTAATGCTTTTAAATAGTTCATGCTGGGAAGAGGTTAGATCCATCAAAAACATGGATATCATTCTTACAAACATTCGCAAGTATTATTCCAGTCTTCCAATGAATGATCTGAGGAAAATTTATCGAATAAGACTCGAAAGATTGAGGTTGCTGATGGCTCATGGTGTTTCAGAAGATGTTCGCTGGTTGATCGAAGCAAAGGTTCGACTATCTGGTGAATTACCTATGACATTTCCAAAGCACATGCCTGGTTTAGGCAAAAGCACCTTCGCAAAGAAACGAAGAGCAAAAAGGCTGAATGGTTGCTACAAATGTGCTCGTTGGAACTGTGATACTCGTTGCAAAACAGTAGGCTATTCTTCTACTAATCGGGATGATAAAATCAAATTCATAAAGGGTGGACTGAGTAAGGAGTCTTTGGATGATATTCGACTGACTCTTGAGACGCACCCAAGTGGTTATGTGCAACGTGAACTTCTCTCCTTATACGCTCAGTTTAACGAGGACAAAAATCGTTATAGTCTCCAAAATATAATAGCAAAAGATCCTGTTTGCCAGTCTGTTTTACAAAATGAGGCTTCTGGCAGTTCAACAATGATATAAGGTAAATCTCTTGATACACATTTAAAATATTTTGCTGTTTTCTTTTACGCGTTTTGGAAATAAAATATATTTTCCTTTCTCGAGTTTTGATAAAGCTGGAAATAAATCACCGAAAGGTGATATCTTTGGTAAAACAGTCAAAAGTTGGCTGATTTTGACAAAAGTAAATCTTTACTTTTTCATAATCAATCAAAAACAGTAAATTTTTTCGGCTTTAAATAGCCAAACATATTTCATAGTTCAGGCATCCCAAAATCACATCTTCTTCGTAAGTTTTCTCTTCTATACTATCAAAGATGGAAGCACCAAAACTTCGACAGATCAAAACTATTTGTGTATTTTGTGGATCAAAAGTGGGGAAAGGCTTCAGTTATCTAGAAGCGGCCGTAGATCTTGGAAAGAAACTGGGGGAAAAAGGTATCACTCTTGTGTATGGGGGTGGTAGCAGTGGTCTAATGGGTTGTGTTTCCCAATTTGCTCTTGCAGAGAAATCAAAAGTAATCGGTGTCATACCTGTCCCTTTGGTAGATGTTGCAGGCAAAACACGAGGGCATGAAGTTCAAACATTATCCATCCATGAACGCATAACTTGTATGCTATATGGTTCTGATGCCTTTATAGCCCTGCCCGGAGGTTTTGGTACCTTAGAAGAAATCTTTAACATTACCTCGTGGGCTCAACTAGATCTCCATACTAAGCCTATTGGGCTTCTGAATGTTAACAATTTCTTTGATGGCTTGTTAACCTTTCTTGATTATGCTGTGGAACAGGGATTCATCTCTCCATTTTCCAGAAGGCTCCTTATTTCTGCTCCTACTATTGATGAACTACTGGATAAGCTGCAGTCATATATCTCAATACAAGATCCAGCAGGGGTTAAGATAGATTGGTCGCAAGGAAGGGGAATCAAGCGAAAATGGAGTCCGGTTAATGTAAACTTAACTTTATGAATCTTAGAATAGGTGGGGGTAGAGTACGGAGTATTCTTACTCTCGAGACACCCCTCTAATTTCCTAGGATTTCCTTAATGTTTAAATCTTGTGTGTACCTCAAAGGTTCCAGGTGGTAGATTACGGAGTATTCTTACTCTCGAAACACAACTCTTTGAAGGTTTCTTTATTTCCTCAAAAGGTCAGAGGTGGTAGGATACGGCTACTCCGGAAACACATCTCTCAATTTGAGGAATTTCCCATGTTGCTTTCTTTTGATTTTGCGTGTTTCATGTATTTCTTTCCAATGTGACTCTTGTGTGTTCTCCTTACGAGAAAATAATAAATATCTCTGTTATCATCTACTAAATCTCGTTTATGATGTAAATGAATTTGCATGTCTAACCTCAATTCTCTTAGTGATTGCATACCATACTATGCTCTTATTTCCAAACGATAAAATTCTAAGCAGAGTTTCCTTTGAAATTTGGACTTATTCAAACCGTAAGCATACTTCATAACTCACAATAATAAATAATTCCACATTTGATCACAACGATCTAAAAATTGACCACAATTTCATCAAACTTCAATATCATAAAAAAATATTCCAGAAAATCAATTCATAATTCCTCAACATAGAAATTTCAAATCATAGTCGTCAATATCACAATATCACTTCCTTCAATACCTTAATTGGCTCAAAAGATTACTCATACTTATATTTATAAGTCATAAATCATATTCCCAAAATTTAATCACAAGGCCAAAGTTCATAATAAATTTCTCTTCAATATAGAGGCATAATTCACTTACTCAACATAATATCCATTACTTAATTCCCAATAACCAAATCTTTAAATCTCTAACTTCATAATGCTTCTCATAAAAGTCTCATTAAAATCATATCACTTATAATCTTAACATCTCATAAAAATTCATAAAATTGGCTCGCTATTTCTCATTAAATCTAAATGATAGATAATCTGAACATATTTCTAATCATTTCTGTTGACTTCTCATACTTAATGCCATGTCTAAAATCAATTATGCAAAGTCCATTTAAGGTTTATCATTTCTAAACTCGAGGACAACAATTATTTTGAAAATCATTCTTAAGTCATATTATTCCCATTATGCTCAACACCCGTTCTCTTTCTTTCTTTTCTTTCTGAATTTTTTTTTTTTTTTTCAGAATTGAAACTTGAAGAGTGGTACCAATAATCATCCACAGTTTTTCCTTGCTTTTAAGCAAAGGTAGTGATAAAGGGATAAATTATTGAACCGAAAATTGAAACTTGAAGAGGAAGTACTAATAACCATCCACAGTTTTTCCCTTGTTTTTACACAAAGGTAGTGATAAAGGGATAAATTATTGTACGAATTCATTATCAATTTTGTTTGTTTAATATATTATTCCATATATTTTGGGCAAAAGTTACAACCCAACTTAATTTCTAATTGAGTCAATCTTACTAAGCTTAATATGCACCAAAATTCATATAAATATCCTCTCTGTCTCATGATTCTACATTGAAAAGAATAAAAAAATTGAGTCTTCTATCAATTTATATCATACTTGACATGTATATTATGTGTAACACATAAAGATTCATAACATATGAAGATTTCATACTTAACATGTCTTAATAAAATCGTAAATGACTTGCAAAGCATATAACATACCTGGTTCGAGGAGTCAATACGTGGAGAGTGACATAGTAGAGTGATGAGTTAAAATATTTCATATAATCTTATTTTCCTTTAATCAACAATAATTTAATGTGGTTGTATCCAAATCAACATTTTCTTGAATCATAATTCCTAATTAATCACAGTCTTCAAAACAAATCCAATATCGATATAGTAATTATCTCCCCATCAATAATTAATAACTTAACCCAAATAAAATTTATCGTCAAATCTTATTTTTCCTTTAGTCCCCGAACTTCTAGAAATTTATCAAAGACATCAATATAAACATCATATCACTAACTAATTATATTCCATAAAATTTTCAGGACATTACAAACTCCCTTGCTTAAAATGAATTTTGTCCTTGAAATTCGCACATCAAATTTCATCATGCTTTTCAAAATCATAACCATACTTGACATGTGAAAATTCAACTTTTTTTTTTATAATGAATAGTGATTTCGTTCACTGTTCATCATGAATAGCACGTCGTTTTACTGTTCACGTGAATAGTGATTTTTTTTTTTTTAAAACAAATAAAATTTCAAAAATCTACAGAATCGTTTTTAAAACTCTTTGCTCTGATACCAACTGTGACGACCCGAATTCTCGACCATTCGAGTGCCACAAAAAGTGACTCATATCATATTATCGAGACTTAAATAGTAATGTAAAATTATTCAAAAGAATAATTAGAATCCCATAATTTTATTTGTGAATAAAAATAGAACATAATTTTCTTACATAAAGTTCAACATAATTATCTCATCAATCTTAACCACTTTTGCCACTTCCATGTTGACCGCCTCGAACCTTCAATTATCTGAAAATGGTAAATATCGTGGAGTGAGATTTATAAAATCCCAGTAAGTATACCAAGCATAAATTTTCTTTTGAATGCATATGGATCATTTTCATCATAACATAGGATAGGATTGAAATATTCATAAACATAGGGAGACACAAGAATTTTACCGAACTTAAATGGCAAGAATTCTTATGTGTAGCGCTACTAAACTCCGGTCCCCTTAGCATAATCATAAACATATCATATGGAACCCATAACAATCTTGTGAGATTGATTTCATAGCAATGATCCAAACATTTTCATAAAAACATAAGATATACTTACTTGTCATAAAAACATACTTACTTTTCATAAAAACATAAGGTATACTTACTTGTCATAAAAACATACTTACTTTTCATAAAAACATAAGGTGTATTTACCTTTCATAAAAACATACTTACTTTTCATAAAAACATAAGATATACTTACTTGTCATAAAAACATACTTACTTTTCATAAAAACATAAGGTGTATTTACCTTTCATAAAAACATACTTACTTTTCATAAAAACATAAGATATACTTACTTGTCATAAAAACATACTTACTTTTCATAAAAACATAAGGTGTATTTACCTTTCATAAAAACATACTTACTTTTCATAAAAACATAAGATATACTTACTTGTCATAAAAACATACTTACTTTTCATAAAAACATAAGGTGTATTTACCTTTCATAAAAACATACTTACTTTTCATAAAAACATAAGATATACTTACTTGTCATAAAAACATACTTACTTTTCATAAAAACATAAGGTGTATTTACCTTTCATAAAAACATACTTACTTTTCATAAAAACATAAGATATACTTACTTGTCATAAAAACATACTTACTTTTCATAAAAACATAAGGTGTATTTACCTTTCATAAAAACATACTTACTTTTCATAAAAACATAAGATATACTTACCTTTTAAAAGATTAAAATGAAGTGTAGTAGTAAATGGACCAAAACTTTCTTGACCACCTTGAATTTCTCTTACTTGTGGATTTTGTCTAGAGATTGGAAATAAGTGTATATGTGTAGAGTTGTGTGTAAAAGAGATGGGTTTAAATAGATGTATAAAGTTGGCATATTGTAAACATAATCATTCAATTCTATTAATTTTAACACATCATTTTCTTAAAGTAAAGCACCATTCATATACTTTTCCATATTTATACAAATATTATGCTCTTCATGATTATATATAATGGAGTATATAATTCATTCATATACTTTTCCATATTTATACAAATATTATGCTCTTCATGATTACATATAATGGAGTCTTATCAATCATTCATATACTTTTCCATATTTATACAAATATTATGCTCTTCATGATTATATATAATGGAGTATATAATTCATTCATATACTTTTCCATATTTATACAAATATTATGCTCTTCATGATTACATATAATGGAATCTATCAACCATTTATATACTTTTCCATATTTATTAAATTAAGATTCTCATAATTATTATATATAATGGAACCTCTCATGCTTGCATATATTTTCTTAATTTAAATAATAAAAGTAATTTTTGTACAAATAAATATTGGGATAACATTGAATTAAGTACTTAGACTTAATATACTTTAAATCAAGAGAATGGAGATATTTTTAGAAATTCGGAATTTAATTTAAAATCGAACGATCTCGATTATTTCTTGACTTGGCTATACGAATACGTCGTGGCGTTAACTTAATAAAAATGGGTGAAATAGTAGCGACACGATTTTCTATTAAAATAATTATTAATCGCGTAAAAATTCTTGGTCGCTACAAAAAAGGGAAACCAAGCGATCGCGAGCCAGTCAACCACGCGATCGCGTGGTCATAAAATGTAGCGAAAATCTGGGCCGACCCGGTGCGACCCGGTTCGGCCCAAATGCTGAAACACGAGGATCTACGCGATTTGGGTGTATTTTTGATGGATTTTGGGTATTTTGAAAACATTCTTTTTCTCTTCTCAACCCTAGAAACCCTAGTTCTCTCTTCCTCTTTGATTTTAACTCCTTTTTATCTTGTAATTTCTCTTGATTTTGTATAGTTTAGTTGATGAATATTGATTAAGGGGAGAAATACCGACATTATTGTGAAATAATAGTGATATTTTGAAGCAAGAATCATTGGTGAAGGGAAGTGTTTTTGCTTAATCTTCATATTTCTCTATTTATTTTACTTCATAGTTGAAATGATGTATTTAATTCTTGAGTTTTATTGTTATTTCACTATGGGCTAAACTATTTTGTGTTGGGATGTTGATGAAGCTTGACCTAGCTTAGTTGATTTTAATGCTTGTATTAAGAATTTAAGCTTTTTATTATCTTGTGCATTTATTGTTGTATTTATTGACTAACATTTATTGTGGCCACATTTATGCTTAGGTTTCATGAAATGTGCAATTATTGAAAAATTGTTGTGTATTCTAGATCGATACAATATTTGCTCTAGGTTCTTGTTTAGGATAGAGATATACCTAAAACCCTAGATGACCCATTGAGTTATTTTCACATAGGTTTAATGCAATTGGGGTGTTTTTAATCGACATAGAGATATAGTAGGTTAATGCCACTAGTTAGGTTGATTTCACTCGAGAGAGGTAATTGGCTAAGCTTGGAAAATCGGGTCTAACATGATTAATGAATTGCATTTCTATTTGCTTGTTGATAATTCAATTAGGTAATGGTCAAGTGGAATCAAGAATCCCAACACTCCTTTATCATCTATTCATCACCATTTTTCTAGTTATTTATTTATAATTGCAACTTTAATTCTAGTACTAAAACTTTCCCAAAACAAACTTTTATTGTGTGTGTTTCTTGTTAAAATTAATTATACTAGAGTGTAGTTGAAATAGACAATCTTTGTGGGATCGATAAACCGGACTCAATTAGTCCACTATCACTTGTATGCGACTCGTGCACTTGCGGTGTGTTTGTAGCGAACAACCGCCACCAATTGTCCTGTCAACGGGAAGAATGTCAGTCGAGGTCTCAATGGTGCTAGCAGAGGTCATTACAGGATTTGGTACACCGGTACCAACATTGTTGCTTCCATTCACATCGTCATTTCCATGTGATGCCATTTAACCGAGGTGCAAGAGGTTTTTGATCGGTGTTGGATTACCAGGATAAAATCGGTTGTCGGTTCATGTTGCACTACGTTAACTGCCTATCAAACTAGTGTGTCTTTCTCTCGAAGAATTTTGGCAAAGGAAGGAAGGGAAAAAAAACCAAGGCTCTTGAAATGCAGGAGGAAGAGGAAGCTGATTTTTTTTCCTTTTTTGTTTGCTTTGTTGTTGTGCTTCCATCGAGAAGAGAGATTGGCTATATATATAGGCCACCAACTTTGAATTTCATTTAATCACAACACTAATTTCTAGCTGAAACTGAACTAAATGAGATTTAATATTGAGGGAACTGATACCAAAATTGAAACTAATGAAGGGAGCAATTTTAATTTTTATGACAAAAAAAAAAAAAATTTGAAATGAAGCAACGGTTGAGATGATGATGGAATTGTGTAAACACGGGACTTCGGTTTGCATTTGTTTGATTCTCTAATTTTTCCCAACAAGCTTAAATCGAATTCGCCGCCTCACCGGGGTGTAAGAGGTTTTGATCGGTGTTCGATTCTCAGAAAAAAAATCGATCATCGATTCACGCTGCACAACGTTAATTTCCTATCAAACTAGCTATGTCTCTCTCTCAAAGAAATTTAGCAAAGAAGGAAAGGAACAAAGTTGAAGAGCTGAAAATGAAGAGAAATATAAAGCTGAGTTTTTGTGTTTTGTTTCACTTGTTTGTGTTCTTTCAACCGAGAATTGCTTCAACCTTTTATAGGCCAGCAATATTAACTCCATTTAATCACTAGATGAGAGAAACTGATGAAATGAGAAACAAAAAAAGGGATGAAATTGATGGCTGGCATGAAACTGATTTTTAGGTAGTGTTTGGCAGCTCATTAAAGAGGAGAGATGAGATTTTTTGTTGTTTTCGAGGTAAAAGACTGAAAATAATATAAAATTTCATATTCATACAAGACAAATATACTAAACAATATACAAATTCATCATAAAAATGTGAAAAAGTAAAAAAAAATTCAAACGTATTAACTAACTTAAAACAACCAATAAAATATGCTATTCCAAATAATTATTTTTGTTTAGGCCTGGGCTGTCAGCCTGCCAAAGCCGAAAAAAAGGCCCCGTAATTTTTTTAGGCCCTGAGGCAAGGCCTCACAGGACTCATGGCATGTTCGGGCCAATATATAAGCGTAATATGAGTTAAACTGATCGATCTTGAGTTTGGAGAATCCTAACCTATGCCATAGCAATAGAAAATCGAATTGAGTTCTCTGTTCATTAGGATAGAACTGGGTAGGACAGTTTTTCAAGAAGAATGAAATTTACGAATAATCAGGGAGAATGACAACCTTAGCCCAGCCAAAGCAGGGCCAAGTTAGCTCAATCATAGACCATTGGTACAAACATCTCGATCGAGTTAGGGATGCTGTACATTACATGCCATGACCAAAGTCGACCCTGAGATTTTAGGTGTCTTGTACGACAATTTAAAATGGTGTCCCTTTTATTTAACTTAGAAACATATTAAGAAATGCTAAATTATATTTCAATATTAGTATTTAATTGCAAAATATGACATTTAAATTATTGTCTATTATTTACACTTCATTAAAATGAAAAGTACAAGTAAATCTCAAAAGTATCTTCGAAACTTCTCAGAATGCAATTGTTTTAAATAAAGCATTGTCCAAGCCACTAACCACTTCGTACAATTCCACATGAGCAACCCTTAAAATAAAAAGCAACAAAAACTACGAGTAATTCTTGAGATGCAAAAATCATTTAAAAATATTTCTTTTCGCATTTCTAGAAGCAAACCCACTAATTAAACTTTTGTAATCAATATTTTCTAGCAAATCTTGTTCAATAGATATCAAAGCTAGCCCATTCATTCATTGTTGTAACATGGTTGAACACGAATAAGATTTCAATAATTTCAATTTTAAAAAACTTCTTTCTATAGATGCAACAATAATAAGAATGATCAATAGTATTCTATAAGCAATAAATACATTTGGAAAGCAATTCAATCTTTTCAAATAAGTTAAAATATCAAAAGCCGTCTTTGTTAATTTTTGTAAAAGACTGCACAAAATCTTGAACTCTTAAAATAAATCTTAGCTGTCCATATCGCGCAAAATTTTGTTCTTGAACTTCTATATCAATTGTTTCATTTTTCTTCAATCTAGCACGTAAATAAATCCAAGTAACCATGTTTTTTATATGCTCACTAGTCATTTCATGTTCCTTAAGTCTGACCCTAAGATGTGTCCAGTCATTATATCCGTCATTTAATAATCGACTTTCTTTTTGTAAATCACTTTTAAATAACTTACAACAAAAACAAAAAACTACATCAAGATACTTGAATACACCAGCTATTGTCTCTCATGTTTCTCACCATTTGATAAATAACAAGTGTAAAAGCTTGAAGAGAAACATCTAGACATATTATCTTTAGGACCATTTTTCTAGCGAGAGATCTCTTCTAGGACCATTTAACACTAAAAAATCTATAGATTTTATGTCAAGATTATCCCAAGTTATTGGATTATAAATGTTGACAGGAATGGACCTATCATGAATTAAACCATCTACATCTTCATTAATACCATTTTTCTTAGGAAATTCATCATCAACATGTTCATTTTTTTAGTCTTCTCTAAGTCTCAATTCTTCCTCAACATCTTCATTTTCATCACTTCTATTTTTATTAGTTTTGGGCACTTGGTCTACATTGTTGGCTTCTATAACAACAAATCTCTCAAGAGTACCTTTTTGAGATTCTATCACCTTCTTGATTTTTCAGTTTTCTTTCTTTTTTCAAATCCCGATTGTTGTTTTCTAAGATGCATTTTTAGATTTAATGCTAGCAGTAAAAGTTAAAACGATATATGGCCAAATAAGATCACAAAATAGTAGTATAGCATATGATTAAAGCATAAACTCGCTAAATCTTTTAACCTTCTATCGTCTATCTTGTTTCAATCTTCAACAACCTATTTATCACACAAGCATTCAACAAGAACAATAAAAATGATTTATATATATAATTTTATTCATAAGTAGAAGCTGCATTTGATTTGCTTACTCTTTAGTCTAAGAAAAAGCAAGTATATTTTGTTGGATTCCATGAAATCCATCATAAGAAAGCTCAAGGAAAATCAAACAACGTCATTGAACATAGTGTCAATGTTTAAACTAGGGTAATTGGCACAAGACGTTCCTACGTTTAACATGTATTGTGAAAAATATCATAACGTTCTGATTTTTGACACAAAACGTCCCAATGTTTCCATTTTCTTGTTGTAGATGTCATTTCTATTACTTTTAACACCTTTCTATTACTTTTAACACCTCTCTACTGTCAATTTCAGTTTGCACAGTAATACATTAAAACGTCGAGGGGCATTTACATCAAAATTAAGTTAATTCATTTAATTTCTTTCACGCCTCTGTAATCGCTAGTAAATACTATTTAAAAAATAAATTCATAAATATTTTTTATTAAAAAAATAATGTACAAACAGGCAAACGACTTACTCCACACCGTGAGAATAATGACTAAGAAAAAATAAAAAATAGGAGGTGTATCAATGAATTTTCACATTTTAATCTGAATGTTAATAGTGAAAAAAGATGAAGCAGAAAATTGCAAAAGGGGAAAGGTAGCTTGAAATGTTCTTGATTCTCAACATTTCTACCTTTAAATAACTTTGATGAAGAACGTCCCAACATTTGAAGATCTTTGGTGGTAAACAACCTGATAAGTGTGTTTTATATACTTATTTGTACGTCTAAATTAGAATAAATTATTATCATTTTAGAATATATGCTATTTAATTTGTGTTTATCTGTTTACTTTGCAGAAAATATCCCAAAAGATGATGAATGAAGTAATTGATGAGAAAAATGCATAATTGGATGTTGATTGGAGCTAAAACGAGCAATTGATAAGTTTGTGACGTCAATCGGAAAGATGCAATGTGCCGAAATGAACGAATCAGAGGTTGGAGGACCTAATTGAATGAATTAAGAGCTTGAATGTACAAATCGGGAAGAAAATAAAGTTTGGGGACTAAATTGCAACAATTGAAAGTTGAGGACTGAAGGTGCAATTAAAAGTCAGGGACTAACTTGTACAACCGAGAAAAGAGCGAAGTCGCGATCGTTGGTTACATACCAAGCGATCGCGAGATGGTGCAAATTCTTAACCCGAGAGTTTTTAACGTCTACCACGCGATCGCGCGGTTATCCGACTGGGCCGCAGATCAGATTTTTCTCGCGATTTTTAACAGGCTTTGGGCTTTTTGACCTAGGGTTTCTCCAAAACCTATATATACAACACATGAGGCACGAAAATCAGACCTTTGCCTCTCCATAGAACGAGCCACAACAGAGATTTTAATTAAAATTCTTGGAGATCCAAGCATCGCAGAGGGGCGTGAATTGAAGATACTTGAAGAATTGATAATTGGTGCAATCTTTCCATTCTTCTTTGTTATTTTCAATGAACGTTATATTTTATTGTTTTTGTTCTACAATCATGATGTGTAACTAATTTTTGATGTTGGGTTGAACGATGTAGCCTAGTTAATTATTTTAATTCCATATTCCTTGTTTTAACGCTTTGATGCATGTGTTGATTTATTATTGCGTTTAATGCGTGAATGAACTGGCCATTTATTCATGATTTTATGTGTTATTTCCATAATCCGAGAGGTGAGTTAATAACATAGATCTAGGTAATAAATCCGGTAATTGAACGAGAGATAGAGATATACTCTTGTAATTATTGCGGTCGTGTGTGAATTCTTCTGTGTAATACATCTAGATAAGGAATATTCGGACCCTCTGTAGAGATACAAGGTTGACTTATTTAGTTAGGATTGATTTAAACTCGAGAGAGGAATCTCAATTTGAATTAGTGAATTCGACCGAATGCTTATTTAGAAAATAAAATCTGGGATTGGAATTGATTTAATTGGCTAGGTGAAATCGTGAATCCCAACCACTCTACAATCATTTTTTAAAACAAACACAATTTCACAATTTAATTATTTAATTCATCTTCTTAGTTTTAATTTAAAACATCAAATTTATTTGTTCGTTCAAATAAAGTGTAGAACTAAAATATTTCGATAATTAATAGCAGTCCTCGTGGGACGATAATCCGGACTCCTAGGTCCACTTTATTACTCTTCACGACCCGTACACTTGCGGGGGTATTTCGCATCGCGAGATATAAGTGAACAAGTTTTTTGCGCCGTTGCCGGGGACTGTTAATTAATATCGATACCCATTAGTTCTTATTTTACTTTGAACTTTATTTTGCTTATTTTTATTTTTTATATTCTTTTTCAGTTTTTGTTTTATTTAATTTATGTTAAGAAGGACTAAGTCATTTGATTTGCTTCCTTTTTATACAGAAATTGAACGCACATTTCGACAGAGGCATAGACAACAGTTGGAAGCGAATCAACAAAAAGACTTAGCCATGGCAGATGACATAATTCAGGATAATCAGGGAAATCAACAAAATCTGCCAGCAGCTATGAATGGACAGCAACAAAATCATGGAAGGCGCGTTTTGCGAGATTACATGGTTCCTCCTGTGGGGAACATTGGAACCTGGATTGTACCTCCTGCAATCCGAGCTAATAATTTTGAGATCAAGACTTCCTTGATATCCTTGATCCAAAATTCGTGTGTTTTTCATGGACTGCCATCTGAGGATCCTCATGCCCATCTTCGGACATTTTTGGAACTATGTGATATGCAACGCATGAATGGAGTTTCTGATGACGCCGTGAAATTAAAGCTCTTCTCATTCTCTTTGGCGGACAAGGCAAAAGCCTGGTTTTACTCTTTGCCCCTACACACAATCACTACATTTGAAGTTATGAGCCAGAAATTTGTAGATAAATTTTTCCCACCTGGCCGCATATCAAAGCTAAGGCGTGAAATTTTATCATTCAGTCAACAGCCTGGGGAATCAATTTTTGAGGCTTGGGAAAGGTTCAACGAGCTCATCAGACAGTGTCCTACCCATGGAATCGCTGATTGGATCTTAGTCCAGACATTCTATAATGGGTTGACAAATGAAAATAAGAAGCACGCAGACTCAGCAGCTGGGGGTTCAGTAATGGATATGACTTATGAAGAAGCTTCTGAGATTTTCGAGAAGATGGCTTCAAATAGTTACCAATGGTATTCAGAGAGGTCTACACCTAAGTCCGGGGGAGTAATTGCCGTTAATGAGATTACATCATTAAATGCTAAATTGGATGCGTTGACGAAGAAAATTGACAGTATGGGTGTGCAGACAGTCAACTCAGTTCAAACAGCGTTATGTGATTTTTGTTTTGAAAATCACACTGTAAATTTCTGCCCACTTCAACAAAATCAATCAAACCCAGAACAGGTTAACTTCATTGGGAACAGACAGCAAGGTGATCCATATTCACAAACCTACAACCCAGAATGGAAGAACCACCCCAACTTCTCCTGGTCTAATAATCAAAATGTTCAGCATCCGCCTGGTTTTCAACAACAGCAGCAACAACAGTCTCATAAAACCATGGCAGAAAACATGAAGATGTTAATCCAGCTAGTTAAGACTCAGAATGGTGAAATTATGAATCAAGCAGCTGAGATTAAGAATTTGAAGAGACAAATGGGAGAGCTGGCAGCTAGCAGTTCAACAAGACAGCCTGGACAGTTACCAAGCAAAACCGAAATGAACCATCGTGAGCATGTTAACGCAATAACAACAAGGAACGGGGTTCAGCTATCTGAAGTGACTGTAGAGGATTATGAAAAGTAGAAGAACCAGAAGAAAAATGTGGTGGAAGAGCAGAAAAGTGAAAAGGAACAGGGGTCAACTTCAGAAAATCAAGAAAAAGTGACCTCCAGTAAAGGCATATGTACCTCCAGTTCCATATCCACAAAGACTGATAAAGCGTCAGTTGGAGCAGCATTTTGGAAATTTTTTGGAAATATTCAAGAAACTACACATAAATATCCCATTTGCAGAAGCTTTAGCTCATATGCCCCTCTACTTAAAGTTTATGAACTGTCAAACAAAAGAAAATTGGTTGATTTTGAGACAGTAGCACTGAGTGAGGAGTGCAGCGCCATACTTCAAAAGAAATTACCAAAAAAATTGACTGATCCAGGGAGTTTCTCGATCCCTTGTACTATTGGTAAATTTACTTTTGATAATGTATTGTGTGATCTTGGTGCTAGTGCTAATCTAATGCCTTTGTCTGTATACAAGAAACTTAGTTTGGGGGAGCCTAAACCAACCAATATCACACTAAAGCTTGCTAACAGGTCTATACAATATCCATATGGGATAGTGGGGAACGTGATTGTGAAAGTGGACAAATTCTTCTTTCCAGTTGACTTTGTGATCCTTGATATGGAAGAAGACTCTCAGATGCCCCTGATATTTGGAAGACCATTTCTTGCTACAGGACGAGCTCTCATAGACATCGAAAAATGGGAAATCATCTTTAGGGTCGAGAAGGAACAAGTCACTTTCAGTATCAAGCCAAGGCAAGACCTTGAAGTTCTAAAAGAAAGTTGCTTCAAGGTGAAGGGAGTGATCCAGAAACCCGAAGAAAATGTGGAGCAAGGGATAAGACTTGAGAATGCTTCGATTTTACAAAGAGGGATTTTAGAAGCGAAGCAGGAGAGGAGTAACTTGAAGAAGGAGAAAAAACCAAATTTTAGTCAACAAAATGTGGAAAATGAAATATTAGACTTCAAGAGAGTGAGGAAAAGGATTGAGAAGTGCAAGGCAGGTAATTGCAAGTTGTGCAGGGGCTCAAGAGGATCATTCAAGCCTCCATGATAAAGAAGTACAAAAAGTCGAGCTTTAGACTTAAAACGGAGCGCTTGTTGGGAGGCAACCCAACCTTTTTTCCCTTTTATTATTATGCTTTCATAATTTATTTATTTATTTGCTGAATTTTAGATAAATGCATGATAGGTATCCTGTTTGAAGGTTTTACATGTTTACATGTTAAAACTCTATTGCTTGTTGCATATCTTTGCATATTTAGGTATGTTTTTAATTTTGCATATTTTTGTTAAACTAAGCTTTTAATTTTCATCCCACACATTAAACACACTAGTTTAGATCATGAAGTTAAGGTTTGGAAAATCATTGCATCGATCACGAAGTGATTAGGGGGATAAAAACGATTTTAAAAACCAAAAATGGGAAAAATTTTCATTATTGTCGTAAACTGCGCGATCGCGTGCCAATAGGCTATGGTGATCGCAAGTTTGCATTTAAAAATCAACATATTCTTAAACCTTGAACCACGCGATCGCTAGCACTCCAGCCAGGCAATCGCATGGCTGTACTGGGACAAAAATCGGCAGTTTAAGTGTTGTCCCTCATGTTTCCAATTTCAAACATCATAAACTCGTTTTCTCTCCCCTAATCACCTCATATTTGATCTTACATTTTGTGTGCTTGTCATCAACACCTTGTTGCATCAAACTCATTGCTTTCATCACCTACAAAACTCAATCAAAGGTATGAAATTTTCACTTTCCATTCAAGTTATTCAAAAGAGTAAAATTTTCTTTGAATTCATAAGTGTAAATTTATTGTGGAGTGGAGTATAGGCTTAAGTTAGTTTTTGGAGAATGTGATTTGTGCGTTAATAGGTAGGATTCTTTTTTTGGTCAATCCATGTTCCCAAGTTGATGCAAGTTCTTTAATTTTTGTTGTGCACATTTAGTGTTTGATGAAATGCCACAAAGAGATTTTTGTGCTAATTTGAGAAATCCTTCCGAGCATTTATCTTCATGATATGTTTATCATTGATTATGTGTGTTTAGTTCATGAATTAGTTCACTACATTACATGAAAATCATGAAAATCAACATTCCACCATGGCAGCCCCATTGCAAGGCCACTGCAGGCCATTGCACCTGAAAATTCACTCACGTCACCTACTTCTCTACATTGTTTCATGACCCTATTGATCTTCAAATGAGCTGAATTTTTATTATATTGTCGATCATGCATTGAACTTTAACGTATCAAAAGATGGCTCGGGAAAATTTATGTTTTTCTAGGCGATGTCAAGGCTTGAATGTGGGTGGTCAACCAATGTTGAAAATTCAAAATCTTGCTTTAACTTTAGTTTGGGGGTGTGGTACTGAACTTCCATTATTTCTTATTGGTGTTTATGACTTCTGATGTTAATTATTTCTTATTTGCAGGGAAAACACTAGTCAAAACATGCCAACCCAATTTGAACAATACAAACAAAGGGTCTATTCATCCAATGCAGTGCTACAGGAAGCTTCAAAGAAATACATCATCTACACTTGGGAAGTTTTCGTTCTCTTTTCTTTGTCTCGTTTTACATTGTTGAATCTTTTTGACAAACATTGAGGACAATGTTCATTTCAAGTTTGGGGGTGAAGATTCACTACATTCTTCATTCATTTTATATTCATTCTATTTTATTGGGATTAAAAAAAACATTGAAAAAGTGTTAACATGTTTATTGCCTAGGATATAGTATGAATCAATTTGTACTTAGGTTTGAAAATTGGACAACATGAAAGCATGAACTTATTTTTGAACTAGTTATGTTTTGCTAGATTCATACTTATTGCGCACATAGCCAGTGTTGGATAATTGCTTATGTGAGGGATTTTGTTTAATACATGTGGGGCAGAGTTTATGCAATTTGAACTTAGGAATGACTCAAAAATCCCTGAACTTAGATCATTAGACATCCCACCCCTAAATTAGAACCAATCATGCTAAAAGGCAAGTTTGGGTGTAAAATGGTTGGAATTTGTGTGTATTGACTGGTTGGAGGTCTGTGGTTCTTGGTTTTGCACTTTAGTCATTACAGTTTGGTCAACGGGTATAAACCATTTCCAACATAAAAACAGAAAAATGCTGAAGGTCTTATTCTGCTCTTCAAATGCCTTTTTGACTCGAGTAAGTAAGTCCGAGGGGTCCTTCAAACCTGGTGCCCTAAAGCCAACTGGCTTGGGAGTCATCGACCTAAAGCTCGTTACATGGGTCAATTAGAAAGTAAGTACGGAGAGTGGACTTACACATAAGACATTATAACATCTTTAACTTTTCTGTTTAAGCCTTTATGACTCGGGCAAGTACGTCTGAGGGGTTCTTTGAACCTGGTACCCTAAAGCCAACTGGTTTGGGAGTTTCCGATCTGAAAGCTCGCTACAGGGGTCATATAGAAAGCCCGTATGAAAAGTTCTGCACAAAGATGGTAAAAGATAGGGACATTAAAAGAAAAAGTCGTCCATAAAAAAATAAAAAAATATTATTGTATGGTATAAGCTTTGTTGACTGAGCTGTGGTGGTTGAGGTTGTAGAATGGGGGACTGCTTTCTTTTGATTTGTTGTGCATACATATTTCTGATTCTGACTACCATGTGTGGAAAAAGCAAAGAATATTTTTAGAACCCACATAGATAAAAACCCGGGATGCGAGAGAAAAAACAGAAAGTGGTGATCATCCATGAGCGTTGAAAGGAATTTTATTAGAAATCATAGATTGACCACATGTTATTCGAGCTGGATTATGCATAATGGGCCACACAGTGTTGAGTATATCTTTTGCATAAGTATGCTTTTGACATTGGCTATTCACACACACACTTAAAAATCTGGCAGATATAACTAGAAATTATTTTGCGTTGTTGTTCATGACGCTTGCTTAAAGCTTAAATTGGTTTGGACTATGGAGGCATATGGTAAACATGTTAACACAATAAAAATAATTTCTCTTTTATTTCTTTGATTTTTGTAGTTTATTTTCTATTGTTCGAGGACAAACAATAATTCTAATTTGGGGGTAAACAGCCTGATAAGTGTGTTTTATACACTTATTTGTACGTTTAAATTAGAATAAATTATTATCATTTTAGAATATATGCTATTTAATTTGTGTTTATCTGTTTACTTTGCAGAAAATATCCCAAAAGATGAAGAATGAAGTAATTGATGAGAAAAATGCATAATTGGATGTTGATTGGAGCTAAAACGAGCAATTGATAAGTTTGTGACGTCAACCGGAAAGATGCAATGTGCCGAAATGAACGAATCAGAGGTTGGATGACCTAATTGAATGAATTAAGAGCTTGAATGTACAAATCGGGAAGAAAATAAAGTTTTGGGACTAAATTGCAACAATTGAAAGTTGAGGACTGAAGGTGCAATTAAAAGTCAGTGACTAACTTGTACAGCCGAGAAAAGAGCGAAGTCGCGATCGCTGGTTACATACCAAGCGATCGCGAGATGGTGCAAATTCTTAACCCGAGAGTTTTTAACGTCTACCACGCGATCGCGCGGTTATCCGACTGGGCCGCAGATCAGAATTTTCTCGCGATTTTTAACAGGCTTTGGGCTTTTTGACCTAGGGTTTCTCCAAAACCTATATATACAACACATGAGGCACGAAAATCAGACCTTTGCCTCTCCATAGAACGAGCCACAACAGAGATTTTAATTAAAATTCTTGGAGATCCAAGCATCGCAGAGGGGCGTGAATTGAAGATACTTGAAGAATTGATAATTTGTGCAATCTTTTCATTCTTCTTTGTTATTTTCAATGAACGTTATATTTTATTGTTTTTGTTCTACAATCATGATGTGTAACTAATTTTTGATGTTGGGTTGAACGATGTAGCCTAGTTAATTATTTTAATTCCATATTCCTTGTTTTAACGCTTTGATGCATGTGTTGATTTATTATTGCGTTTAATGCGTGAATGAACTGGCCATTTATTCATGATTTTATGTGTTATTTCCATAATCCGAGAGGTGAGTTAATAACATAGATCTAGGTAATAAATCCGGTAATTGAACGAGAGATAGAGATATACTCTTGTAATTATTGCGGTCGTGTGTGAATTCTTGTGTGTAATGCATCTAGATAAGAAATATTCGGACCCTCTGTAGAGATACAAGGTTGACTTATTTAGGTAGGATTGATTTAAACTCGAGAGAGGAATCTCAATTTGAATTAGTGAATTCGACCGAATGCTTATTTAGAAAATAAAATCTGGGATTGGAATTGATTTAATTGGTTAGGTGAAATCGTGAATCCCAACCACTCTACAATCATTTTTTAAAACAAACACAATTTCATAATTTAATTATTTAATTCATCTTCTTAGTTTTAATTTAAAACATCAAATTTATTTGTTCGTTCAAATAAAATGTAGAACTAAAATATTTCGATAATTAATAGCAGTCCTCATGGGACGATAATCCGGACTCCTAGGTCCACTTTATTACTCTTCACGACCCGTACACTTGCGGGGGTATTTCGCATCGCGAGATATAAGGGAACACAACCCCACTTTTAACACATTTTGCATAAACCGTACCTACATTTAAAAATTTTGGCATGTAACAGGCTTATCTTCTTCTTTTCTCCAACCTGTTAAAAAATGCAAATCACTGTAAATTCACCATACATAACAACCTATAATTCTAGAACACAAAATTTGACAACCAGCAATGGAGGAGCAATGATTGGTATTTTGTTTAGAGATCTCATCTTCCTCACTACATTCTCCTCTTTCCCGTCTTTGATTGTTGTAATTCATTCTCTTACTTCCATAATCTCATTTCTTTCTTTTTAATATCCTTTTGTAGGGCTCCTTTAAACTGCAAAATAAAAGATACCCAATTTATGTAGGCTTGAGCTTTTCCTTAAAGATGATAATACATAATCGCAGGTCAAACTTGCATTCAAATATCTCATCTTCCTTGCTACATTCTCCTCTTTGTCCATTTTGAGTTATATGATTCCTTCTCTCTTTCTTTCTCTCCATAATCTCCTTTGCTGTACAATCTGTACTTTGGAAGCTCCCTCTCTCTCATCTTTTTCTACCCCTCCTCTATGCTGCAAAATAAAGCGTACAAAGTTCCAATTAGTTTGGACTTTCCCTTCAAGGAAATACTACAATTACCCACTCTTCACCTTCAATTTTCGACAATAAGGTTCGTGGAGAGAAGTGGCGCTAGTCGGTAAAGTTGGAGAATGGCTCCGATATCACGTTTGTCTCTTACAAGGAGTTTCACGTTTATGTATTAAAAGGGGAAGGGGGGGGGGGGGGGGGAATTAAACAGGTTAACTTAATTTTGATGAAAATACCCCTCAATGTTTTAATGGTCTACTGTACAAATTAAAATTGACAGTGGAGAGGTGTTAAACGTAAGAGAAAAGATGTCTCCAACAAGAAAAATGAAACGTTGGGACGTTTTATACCAAAAATTAGAACATTGTGATGTTTTCCACAACAAAAAATTAGAATGTTGTGATATTTTCCACAATACATGTCAAGACGTTTTGTGTCAATTATCCTTTAAACTATCAATTTGAAAATTAAATCAGATACAAAATTTTCGCTTAATAATGTCCACTGAGTCTATAACCTATGAAAATAATAGGTTGACATTTGTTTTCTCATAAATCATAATGCTGAAAAGAGAGACCGAGGACCTGCAACTTTGGTGCTAAATCGACAACTCAAAAGTGAATGGAAAATGAATTTTTCCTCTTTGAAAATGAACGAAGAAATCGAGAATTTGGGCCTTGGGGTGTTCTGTTCTGTAGGCTGTAGGTAATTTGAATGGAAAATGGAAGGGGGAGTCTGGATTCGAATTCGATGTGGCGACCAAGAAGAAAGGAAGCTCGACAGGCATTGAACGGAAAATGAAAGGTCTCTTTTTTTATTTTTTATTTTTATTTTATAATAAAACTATTCTAAATTTTGAACCAAAAACAATTTAAAAAATGTATTAACACAAATTTCTTTGATTTAATTTAAAAAATATGCCAAAAATCGTTAAAATTGAACGTTGCTCACCCCAAAAATATCATGTTCATATTTTTTCATTATAATCATAGTGTAGTGCAAGTCTTCCAGGTTTGAAATCAGAAGTCGATTTGGTAAGAGTTGAAATCAATTTAATCAAGATTGGTTTATTTAGTCAATCATAATAAAGTTGTGGTTGCAAATTTAAAAATATAATATGATACCTCTCTATGATCTAGCATCTCATGGTTACTTTTCAAGCCACGACTCACTTAGCCTGTTTAGCTCAAAATTGCCGTCAACTTTTGACATTCACGTAGGATTAGAACGTTTAGTAACAAACAAAGTGACATATAAAATAAGTCTAAGTTCAACTAATGAAAAATTGCGACAAATTAGAGTGATCCAAATGAGATTTCACTGTAAGTTCAAGAACCAAAAATGAAATTATAAGCCATTCCATGAAGAACACACCTGCAAATCCTCTTTTAAAATCCAGAGGTATCAAAATAGGTGGACCTGGTTCGATCGGCTCGTCACTAGTGAGGCCTAGACCAAATGGAGTAATACTCAACGGGCTTGGAGAAACAAAAAATAACTTCCGAACATTTAAAATATGATGTTAACGTTGTTTTATGATAACGTTCCAGGCTATTCAAGTGCAGCTTACAAATTAAATTCAAGTTTTCTCGAATCTATAAAAGAACGTAGACAAGAACAATATAGCTTTCTACGTTGTTCTTGGTACGTCAGTCAATGTCTCGGGTATTTAGGCTTAGGTTCATCATCCGAGCTGGAGTTTCTACACGGCTTCAAGAAGGAGTCCAGAGTTGATTGTTTCGCAGGGCTTCTTTTCGTTTGATTAATTGAACCTTGTTGGGTAGGCTCCAAGAACGGGTCCAGAGTTCTTTGTTTCGCAGGGCTGCTTTTTGTTTGATCAATTGAAACTTGTAGGGAATTCTCATGGCCATCAAGCATCTAGATATTCAATGGTGAAGTATCAGCTTATTCTCTTGGAAAGAAAAACTGAAAAGCATTCTACAAAAGATAAAAACTACTGTCGATACAGGCTGTTAATCGATAGACTACCATGATAGTGGGATGTTATAATGGCACATTAAGCAAAACAGACGAACAAAACATATTTCTGAAGGACGAACCTGTCCCAAGTTTTCCAACTTGGTTTGAATGACATCCCTGAAAGAAAAGCAGTCGAGTTATACTTGGGTAAAAATGTTGTTCTACTAGTTCTATGTAATAAGAAGGTCATGTTAAAAGTCTACCACCAAAAGTGGTATCACTTTGAAAACAAAAGAGGTACCATATTATATCGTCAACTGTGTCGTTTGCCAGCAGATAGTATATATTGACCGCTGACACCTAAACAAATTAGCAATTATATCAATATTCAAGGAATAACAACTAAATTGAATGAAATAATAAAAATATCAAGCATTTAGATAAATTAAGATATTATTATTCAAAGAGAAAAACTTCAGAATTTTGCACAGGCAAACTGTGATTCTAAGATCACGCCATTAGTTTTAATATCAGGAAAATAAAATTGTTCAAAATATATTTACTTGGCCAATTCTATGAGCACGGTCTTCAGCTTGAATCACGTCCCCTGGGGTCCAAGATAGTTCTGCGAAAATTACTGTGCTTGCTGCTGTCAAGGTTAATCCAACGCCTCCAGCTTTGATGGATAACTACAGCACAACAGTAGAACTATATATCCCATGGAGAATAAAGGAAAAACAATATTTTGAAACCATTTGAATAGAACAGATTACCACTGCTGCCTTTATAGAATCTTTTTCCTGAAAATCTGTCACCAGTGCTTGTCTTGATGCAGCTGGCGTACTACCATCAATCCTTATGCAGCCAACTTTTTTCTTCTGGAAACATGGTCATCATATGAACATGTTTAAATGTTTATAAATTACACTAAAGATTAGTCTTACCAGAAGAAATTGGTGTATTGAATCAATCATTGGTTGATGATGCGCAAATATCAGAAACTTGCAACCAGCCTGCACAAAATAAAACAATATAAGCTCTTACTGGAAAATATCCAAGTCAATTTCCCAAGCAACCTCTATAAATAATAGCATTAGTGAAACAATCTCTATTGCTCACAATCAATTTGTCATGCAAAAAAGAATTTAGATTAAGAGCATTGTTTCATCCCATGTTGAGAAGTGTTGATATCAAATGAGATACAATATAATAAGAAAGTCCCTATATGCAGCTGGCAACCAATTAAATGCTCAAATACATGCACAATCCGTTGCTAGTAGCAAGTGGGGGAAAATAAGCAGCAACAAAGTTGATAATAGTTATACCTCAATCACAGTTCCCAGGTAATCCGTAACTGCCGGAATCTTTGCTTCTGCAGAGTCCGTATAAATCTGAAGCATTGATGGTAACAAAAAGATGAAAGGACAACAGTTTCTAGAATGGATTCATTTAATTGCACAGTGAAGTGGTTGAAATGCGCACATGAACTGATGCTGACACCCATTTACTGACCCACTACAGTTCTATAGCGGTGCACCAGCTGTTGTCAGTGAGTGCAAATGGGTGACTCAATCACACACGAGTTATTGGTGTTAAAAGGTGATCCCCCATCCTGGTGTACACCCATATAACTTTTTAACTCATAATAGAACATGTTGATACTCAAGCCACCAACACCCAGTCATCACCTAGTCAACCAAGACAGTCAACTGAGTCAACATCGCCAACAAATCATCTCGAACAGCTTGCTGTTCACCATCCCTCACCACGACTAGCCCCCTCTACCATCTCACCACCAAGGCCCTTCTCAACAATCCTGCCAACAGCTTCAAACCCTTTCCCCACATCCCACCAATATTAGCTATGTAAAAAATGTTGAGGGGCAACAAAGAAGAAAACCTAAGATCTGAAAATCAAGTTAAATTCGTCCATTCCACAGGAAAAATAAAATAAAACAACTCGACTATATACAAGGAGAAGCCGATAGCTGATCTGAACAAATTCAGAGCACCTTTTATAACACCTTGCATCCTTATTTGAACCTAATTACTAGTAATTGAAAGTTTGAGGACCAAACAGAGTGTTAACCCATCTTTTAGGACCTTACTGCAAATTTGATATGTCTGATAATTGCTCCACGTGACTTTTCTTCGAACCTTGAATTCTTGGTCAAATCTATGTATATTAAAGATTCCTCAATAAATGCTTTATTATTTAAGGGAAAGAATATGTGATTGACCAACATGGGGAATTGAGTAAGAGTTAATGCATGTGTATATGGAAATCCGGTGCATGTCAATATTCACATCAGAAATTAAGGAGAAATCATTGCTTGTCATTTGAAAAAATGGTCAACTTTCATTAGTCACTACACGGATTTTTAAGGGAGAGATTACCTCATTTTGGAACAAGAATAAGCAATTACTACCCCATCTTAGGCATTACCACACAGTTTCCATTCTACATAGACTAGCCATATCCTATTTAAGATCCCCCTCCCCACTTTCACCGCCAGCATCCACTATCCATTGTCAGTCAAACAAATGCACCCACTCACACTCACACAGTAGCATTACAAGGTGGTATCTTTGGGGGATCAAGCAGCCTTAATACCGTTTCTCTTACCCTCCTTTCATTTTTCAGACACAGGTAAGCACGCTAAGTCAAGTTATGAACAAATTGTTTGTGTTATAAATTTTAAGAATTATGTTTATGAGTCCCATATAATTATGAGAATGATGATGATAACAATAAAGGGGGTCAAAGTTTAATAGCGTTACACACACAGAATTCTTATCACCAATGTTCGATAAAATTCTTCTTCTCCATTACGTATGTTATGGTTCCAAATCTCTTAAATTTATGCACAATTACAATTTATTGAGTACTTATTGAGACTTAATATGAAATCTCACCCTATTAAGTTTCTTCTTCTTTGGATCAAGATGTGGAAATGACTTGTAGTAGTAACAAGCTCAAGAATTTGTTAAGAATATTTGCGTTTGTTTCTTTTAGACTTCTATCATGGAATAATTTCGAATTTTACCCTATTAATTATTTTATTTCAGACAATTATTCATGATCAAATAAGCTTGGTTTATGGGAAATGATTTTAATTTTTTTGTCATATTATTAATTGGTGTTTAGTTAATTTTTCGTCGCTCTCAAACAATTAAAGGCTTGGGGCAGCGCACCCCTTTTACAAGCAAATTTACTAAAAGAGAGATGAACAAAGTTTGGTAGAAAACAATGTGTTTGTTGGAAAGCGAGGAGAGTTAACTTCAATGAAGTAGATTAGAAAGAATAAAGAAAAATACTTATTATAAGGAAAGAAGACATAAGTCACAAAGAGTCAAAAATCAAGGAAGGAGTGGAGAGAATTCTAATTACTGGAAAGCAGAGAAATCAACAGATGAAAATTTGTTTACCTTATTAATAAGATTCTTCTCAGTAAACTTGAGTGATTCAGCTTCTCCTTTTGACTGGCTTGACTTAATTTTTCCTTTAACTACCTCCAGCTGCACAAGGAGCATGGAATTATTTCTTGTTGCCTAAAATCTTCAATAAGTTACCAAACATTTTAAGGATAAGATTCACATTAATCATCAAAAGTAACGCAAGTTATTAAATTGAGCACTAGAATTTTCATATTGTCCATTTATTGATACGGGGGGGGGGGGGGGGCAGAAGAAAAATATTTAAGAGCAGTTTGAGATGGAAGATTTCCGACTTCTTTTTGAAGTGGATCAAACAGCACATTTTTTCAAAAGCCAAAATATACATAGTTTCAGTAAAAGAAGAAAGCATAAAAGTAAATGATAAAAAAAAGCCAATAGTATAAAAGAAACCAATTGGATAATAACCAATCATTGCCTCAGTGAAAAGCAGCATTATTATTTTATCAGAATTAAGAAAAATTATAAACTCAAATGTTTTTCCAAGAAATAAACTAGGAATTCAGATCACCTCACGAAACAGAGCATTAATCTGTCTCATTTCCTTATCCCCCACATCCAAGAAAACCTGAAAATAAGGAATGAAACAAAGCTCAAATATAAATTATTTATGAATCTGATTCCAACTTTCTAGGCCCTGGAACAACCTCATAATACCCATGAAAACTGAAAACATTCCTGAAGAACATTGTGATACTGATCAACTCTTCAAACTAATGTGTATTGACAACAGGCGACAAAGATGACTAATTGTGAAGTTATAGTACTGATTTTCAAATTTGTGAAAAAAAATGTGTATTTAGGTTTTTATCTAGGCATTTGTTCAGCGGCTAAAGTTTTGATTATAAATATTTTTTTTTTTTCAAATCTCGAGATAAATAAATGATTAAAAATTGGAGAGAGAAAAGATGTGCGGTTAAAAAGTTGTATTGAAAATTGGAATGATTATAAGTAAAAAAAAAATCAAAGAATCCGAACACATTGTAGGTTGGTGAATTTAATTCAATAATATATTTATATGCACCCTAATAAAAGCAATGCCGAAGAAACAGAAGAATCAGTGCAATTTAGCTTCATAAGAACATACTCCCTCCATCCCATAAATATAGACTCGTTTATATTTTCACGAAGATTAAGAAAACATAATTAATATATATAGGAACTATAAATTTTACCTAATATTCCCTACATTAAATAATGGGTAGTTCATGTTTGTTGATAACAATGCATATTAAATAGGGTATATTAAAAAATTAAGAAATTAATATACTTTCAAGTTTCAACAATGAAAGTGACTTATAATTTGGGACAAACCAAAAAAGAAAACGAGCCTATTTTTGTGGAACGGAGGAAGTATTTACCAAATAGACACATGAAAATATTGGAAAAAATATAGATTTTAGCTGTAATCGAAAGGAGCGTGGCAAACGAAGTGGGTAAACCTCATATGTATCAACTATGTTGTTCGGGATTCTTTACTCTTGAAGAAATACCCGTGTCGGATACTCGGGTATGGGATATGGATATGAGATTCTTCTTGGATTCTTTTAACCAAAAGATTATACTTTATATCATTTAATTAAAAAATAATTTTTTATATCTTCAAGAAATGCATCTATCTATTATTACTAATACATAAGTTTTTAAAGTAATATGAAGTTTATAAGACGTATTCATGCATTTATGTCAAAGTTTTGCGTCTTTTTAGTTGTGTCCACATATCCTAGATTTGAAAACAAAAGGGTCCGACAATTAGATACATATCCATACCCGAGTCCGAGCAACATAGGGTATCAGGTGCATAATACAGTCAGTCAAAAGAAGGATGATTTTTTTTTTCCCTTCTCGCAAATCAGTGCAGCGTCTAGCGCCCAGAGGAGCAAAGCTCATTTTCCTTTCAGAGGAAAGTGTCGCATAAAAAGGGCTGACCCGTCAAAAGTCCAGTTCCTTCGTGAAATAAGACAAGAACTAGTTAAACAAGGGAGAAGGAGAGGTTAGAAAAGGAAAGGCGAGGAATACTCCATCTCTAGGAAGATCAGTGACACACTACAGAAGGAAGAGGACAAAAAGTTTAGCAGATACCATTAGAAACTAAACAAGTTATCAACCTGTTGCCGGCGTTTCACAGGAAGCTCAGAGAGAACGTCTTTTTTAAGTCTCCGGATCATCACTGTGGCTTTCATCAAATTGTGCAGCTCTTCGTGATTACTTGCACCTTGATAGAATCCAAATACGCCCTAAAAAATTATGTATCTAATACATTATGTTTGTACAAATAACAAAACAAATGGTAATGAAAAAATCCGACTCAAATTTGGACTTACACCCTTGCAATAGCGGTTTCCATATTCATGAACATTTTTATATACATCAGGATATAGTGCTGCTAACTGTTACGAGACAATGATAGGCATTAACTAGGAACTCCGAACATTTGGAAGCATCACTAAGTATTTAATTCTTAACATATGTTTTAAAAGGTACCTGTGTGAATAATTCAATTGGTCTTGACAAAGCAGGAGTTCCACTGAGCAACATTACGTACTGAGCTTTCTATATCATGAACACAGTTAATACGACATGGAAAATATGCGTGCGGGCGTGCGGGTGTGGGTGTGTGTGTGTGTGTGTGTGAGAGAGAGAGAGAGAGAGAGAGAGAGAGAGAGAGAGATCCATGTTGTTTTAATAGCGTGCATATAATTTTAAGCCACAGGAGCATAAAGGGTTGTTAATGCCCCTTGCTTCACCCCACCCCCAACCACTTCACAATTAGAAAAGAATAAAGGAAACAAGAAGAACCATTTTTTTCTCTCTTTCTTAATTAATTTTACCTTTCTTTCAAAAGTGAGTTATGTAACAAACATATACGAGTAAAACTTATTATGGAATACTGTAGATCCTATCCTGTTCCATCTATTTTACTGACATCTTGACTGTTGATGATACATTATTTACACATACAAGGAGAAGAGAACCTGCAATATGGGCAGGGAAGCATTTGTTCGTTTTGCTTGGGCATTCTTCAGGAAGTGTGATTCATCTGCTATCACAACCTGAATAAACATACCATGATTGATGAAATCATAAGCAGCAACCCAAAACTTGACTAAACAAAAACTAGAGAATTAATATATAGACATGTTTTTGTGATTTTTAAGCTGTTTGTGTTTGCAAATACAGTTAAATAGAAGTGACATATGCAAACATCTGGAATCTATGCTCAAGCTATTAGTTCAGATTTGTAGCATTTGATGTGCAGGTATGAAGATTATTAACTTAGATGTCTATAATACAGAAATCAGAATTGAGCTACAGACTATTACAAAAGGCATTCTTGTTGCATTGCAGGAAGGTAGCAAATACGTTAGCAGCCAAAGGAAGAGATAATTCTCTTCTTTACAATGTTCTTCCATTTCAGCACTCACTGAAGATGCCAGGTTCAGCAACACAATGCCCAATGGGCCAGTAACAAGATTAAAAAGTTAATCTTTCAAGAAAAGTAGGCACTGGATATGGTAAAAACAAACAAAGCACCGTGCCAGGTGGAAAACTTGCTTAATAAATTACTAATTGGAGCATCTGTAGGGTTATAAATCCAAATAGCTATTGAACTTTGCACAATATTTCCCTTTGGTCACTAAACTTTAAAAATTAAACTGATTATCACTGAACGATCAAAAGTTATCCCATCCATCATTGAATAAATCATCGTTTGAAAATTGACGGACTCGCAGTCGTGACAAACTGAAATGCTAACATGGCATAATATTTTCGTTAGTTGATAACAAATTAGTGAAAAACGCCTTTCATCTATTAAAAATGAAGATGAACCATGGATTGTCTTCTTATGATTCACCAATTTGATAGATGAATCCTTTGAAAGAATTTATAAAAAAATTCGAATAATTTTAACCATTTGCATGTCACTTTTGTTTATCTATGTTTTAATTTAGTATTATTTTTTTTTATTTTTTGATACAAGGGATTGGAGGGGTGGGGAGGGGAGGATATGAACCATGGACCATCCAGGTAAGGGTGTGCACCATTAACCCCTTGGGCCACCCTTGATCCTCTAGTATTATTATTATTATTATTTATTGATTTTTCCCTTCAATCGTATTTTTATAAGTGCATTTTTAGCTGATTTGTCATCTACTAATGACATTAATGTGCGATGTCATTTCCATGTACCATGTCAGCGAATTCATCAAACTTTCTACAGGGGAGTTATCAAGTGATGATGGGAAAACGATTTGATAAGTTTTGAAAATATTGTGCAATGTTCAATGGTGGTTTGTTGTATTTTTAAACCACCATATACCAAAACTATATCACAATTTTTAGGAACCTTGTACCAATCCAAGGTCTAAGATATCATCGTGATATTTAATTATGATATGCTCTTTGCAAAGTAAGATTTTTACATTCAAAAAACGTATGACGTTTCTATCGCATCAGAGTTCCTTCACATATGCACCAGGGAATAAAAAACCAAGAAAAGTACAGTAATAATATGCTGACAGAAACTTAAATGAATGAAAGATTTCCTATACAATTTACTAACTGTAAGTTCGAGTTGGGAGAGAAAATGTGAAAGTTAAGCAACATTTTTTTTTGGGTTAATCTCGGAAATTTGTACATGTTTAAGTAACATGGTGCTTGGTATTTCGTTTGCATAAAAGTTACGCAAGTTATTATGTGTTAAAAGGTTGACACTTTCACTATTCAACCTAGTCTCTGACCTTTATTTTCACACTGAATCATTATTAGAGGAGATGAAATATGACAATATTTAGTTCGTTATGCACCAGTTTAAATCTGTCTCTCTCAGATTTCATAACAGGATCCTCGCGGTCTCTTGTTGACTGGGTCAGACACTCTGAACTGCTGAGTCCATGTGACATAGAACAACTCCAGAACACATTTCTCAGCTATTATCTGGTCTTATTTATAGGAACTCATTGCATGTAAATAATTTAGCTCTTGCTTTGATATGATTCTAAGAACAGAGACATAATATATTGACCAAGCCGGAAGCACGAGATCAAAGTAATAGATTTACTTTGATTGATGTTTCAAGCCTAATCTCTTAATTTAATACAGAAAGGAAAACCTTGACAATGTATGGACAAAACCCAGAATTCTGGAAAAGAACTTTTCAACTTACAATTCAAAACACAAATTTATCATTTACAAAGTCCAAAAATTGAATACAAGATTGAGAAAATAATATCTAGAATTTCCTAAACTGTAGCCATATATCCGTATACTAACAAATTCCCTGAATAGAAATATAACGAAAAAAGACCCTTCTAAGCGGGTAAGTTTATACCGGTGATCCTAGAATATCAAAGAAACGAAGTAACAAAATTTAAGCTCTAATTTGGCCATATAACTGTAGCATGAACAATAACCATGCTTCGTTAGCTCCTATTATTATTTTCTATCATTTAAACAGGTTATTCCTGCATCATATACTAACCTCTTTCGTGCATAAAAATAAAAATTAGATATCAAAAGCCATAATTGGAAAAATATGGCTGTCCAGCCAAAGAACAATACTTAGGAGAACATCAATGAAAAAGTGTAACTTCAGATACTATCCAGGTCAACTCTAAAACAAATTACTTGGGAAAAGCATTAACTTCAAATATTAATTGCCACAGGTACAAGATCAGCCAACCAGGAAATTTGGAAGCTAATATCAATTTATGGTACAGTGAGTGTAACGTTTCAAACTATTATCAGTACTTACCTTGAATTCTGATGCCATGAGAACATCCTGTAATTTCTGTACAGTATCGTAAGATATAATGTTGAAAACACCATCAAGATGGATAGACTTCTTGGTATTTGATGTCATAATATTGAATCCACCTCTGTTTGACCCACTCCACTGAGATAGAACTACCTGTTCACAAATCTTCATCAGGGCTGAATTTTATCTCTAGATGTACTCAATTTCTGCAGAAAATAACCTAATGCTTAAAAGCACTTGATAGAGGGATTTTTTAGTTCATACTTTTTTCATATATACTTTCATCTTTGGTGGAAGAAACTAGTATTAGTTGATCCTAGTAGCTTGCTAAGGTAACATGCAAGCAGAAATATAGGTGAGATTACCTTATAAACATGGTGGTAATGCACCACATGGAAAAGAAACTATAAAATGCTAATGGAAGGGTGGTATGGTGAAACTCTTAAAGATGTTAGATACAAAAATGACTTTAGACACAATAAAAGGAAGAAAATATAGACTGATAATGGAAAGGACCCTACAAGGATGAACTACAATCATTACCAAGACTAAGTACTGTAACTAGATAATGCTTAGAAACTTGGAGAAGGTGTACCTTTGTCCCAGTCTTCTCAGAAAAAAATCATATTTGTCAATTGATATGAATGATCTACCTAAGGGCATAATTAAATGATACTAAATTTCCAATCAAAGCAAAGACAACCTCTACACATTCAGGAACAAAATGACTCGTTTATAAAGTCACAGTTAGAGTCAAAGTATGGTAGTTGAGTATTTGGGTTCAAGAAGAACAAAGAAGTGTTCAAGAAGATTTGTGATGCAATTAGAAATTAAAGTTGAATCCAAAACCCGCAAGGATAATGATCCAGATTCTCATTCGGAGGTTGACACTAGATTTTCATATAGCAAACGAATTGGAAAAATACTATTTCTACAAGAATTGTAGATATTTGAGTTATTTTTCTAACGCACTTTGAATTGACTCCATCAAAAATTGGGAGAGAAAGATATGACGAAAATACTGAAAGTCGTTGAGTTTGGACAGATTGTGTTTTGTGAATTTTAAGATTCCTACAATCCTAAACTATCTCAAACACTTCATGCTATATATACCCAAGCCCTATGCATGAAAATTCCATTATTGGTTCATTGTACCTAACATTATAAACACATTCATTATATTCTTCGGAGATCCAAGAACCCATTCAACCCAAGATTGAATCCTTTATTTCTTGAGATCTCACAACCATATATTGGGAAAAACATCAAAGTTTCATAACACAAAACACCTACTTCCTTAACATAGCTAGGAAGGAACTTTCTCGATTGTAACTTCAGAGGCTGCTAGAGATTGAGGAATGTTGGACCACAAGCACATGAATTAAAGAACAAGAATTGTAGATTCTTGGAATCCACTTGGAAAAGACAATCGTACAAGATAGGAAAGTTGCATGAGACAGCAATATCTTGGAGTTTGCAGGTGTAGTACAAGAAGTCTAATGGAGTTTGCTAGAAAACATCTAACTGTAACTATATTGTCTATAGTGGAGGTAACTGGTTTGGTTCCGGAATTTTTTACCCAGTTGGGTTTCTCGGTTATCATATTAGTGTTGATTTATTGTGTATTGCTTTTATATTGCAAAATGGTAATTCAATATAGGATAAATTGACATTTCCTTTTTAATTGTATTAATTTCACACTAAGGTCGAACTATTGGGTAAACCAAACTGTCACAATTGATCTAAAGTTGTCTCTTCTAAAGGCCCAATGTAATCATATCAACCTGCATCCACCACAGATAATACCAATTTTATACATCACTAGCTCTCCATGAAAACCATCTAGTTCAAATAGTTCAGTGCCAGTTCCATTGCGAACTTGTCCAAATAGGAGACCGAACAGGTTTTGGGTCCGGGTCAACCTGGCTGGACTTGGTCCTATAACAATGGATCTCCACTTATGATACTTTTTGTAGTGAAAATTAATGAGTGGGAGTATCTTTCTCAAACCCGCATTCTATGATACTAGAGCCGCATCCTGTATTGACTTGGTTGAATTTTTTTTTTTCATGGACTTATTGGCTAGAATTTTTGGCTCTCCACATTTTAATTGCTAGTGCAGAGTTGTTTTTCTAGGTTGTTGAGATTCAATGGCAAAAAATCTTTCGAGGCCAATGCTGATGCAGCAACTACCACTTCAAGTGAGGGTAAATGGTGCAAGCGACGTCCATCTCTACATATTATATACAGAAATTAAATGGGCAGAATTTTCTTCAATAATTTAATCTGTGAAGTCATTCATCAAATCAGCAAGTTCTCTGATAAGAACAGCGTACAAACGCAAAACTAAAGCAGAAAGTTATCCCATAGCAATGCAAGGGTGAGATACTTTTATTCAGTAAAGAACATCAGACTTAACTATTAAAACCAAAGTAAAATCTTATCACTACCCTACAATTTGACTCACATGTGATTTCTCTATGATTTCCTTGTGTTATAACATTTTTTTTTACCACGTCCATACTTCCTATCTCTCTTACATATTTGACAAAAGAAAGTAGGTATGACATCTTCACCAGAGAGAGAGAGAGAGAGAGAGTTGCTAAAGCACAGAAATATAGATTACTTGAGAGTAAGTAAATCCATCTGGAAGTGGAAGTTGTCATAGAAACACAAAAAAATAAAAAAAACAAAAAGGTTCTACATAAGCATCAACATTAAATAGGCAGAGCATACAAGTATATCTGAAGATGGTATATCCAGCCATTGATGGATCATCTGCAATAAAGCATCAGAACAAAAAAGTGAATAATGCCCAAAAAAAAAAAAAAAAAAAAACACCCTAAGACAGATATATCACTTAACTTACAGAAGCCCATTGAAGGCGCAACGAAGATGGAGTGAGAACAAGAACTGGCCATGCATCACGAATGCAAGAGGTTACAGCAATTGCCTGCAGTTGTGACCGGATATTTAACTTTTACGGGCTCTATAAGTTTTCATGCCAAAGGAAATTTAAAAAGTTAATACTTACTCCAAAATCTTTTGACATTTGCAAGAGCCAAGAGATAATCTGCTATAACTATTCTACTTTGATATTTCAAACTGACTTAATCTTTAAAACTAACCGGTAGTAAATTTTGAAGGTGCAGTTTACCTAAAATTCTAAAAGCAGTTACTATCCGTTTGGTAAACCAAATAAACTAGTTTATAAATCGGGTTATAAACCACACAATTTCACAAACCACTTTTTAACCAGACACATTTTCTCTCGCCGATTTCAGCCACTACTTTTTACTTAAAAAATATAAATAAACCAGTTTATAAACCAAACAGTGTTACCAAACAGGTTTTATTCTCAAATGATTCTGAATATGTTACTTAGCCCCTGTTTGAGAGCCATTATTTGAAACTATGTTGATCGGACTCTTCACTTTTGAAGTACTCGTGTTGGACAATCGAGTATGGGACATGGGTATGAGATCCTTCTCGGATTCTTTTAACCAAAAGATGATACTTTATATCATTTAAATTAAAAAAAAAATTCTATATATCTCCAAGAAATACATCTATTATTACTAGTACATAAATTTCTCAAGTAATATGAGGTTTATAAGACGTATTCATGCATTTATGTCAAAATTTTGCGTCTTTTTAGTCGTGTCACCGTATCCTAGGTTTTGAAAAAAAGGGTCAAACACTTAAATACATACCGTACCCAAGTCCGAGCAACATAGATTTGAAATAATGTGATTTGTAATAGTAAATTTTTGGAGAATGTGTAGTTAAAAAAGTATGAAATCTTTTTTGATTTATGTGTAGATTTTTTTATTGGTAGAATGTGTGATTGAAAACGAGTTTTAAAAAAAATGAGTATTTGGATGATGGGTACCAAACAAGGGCTTAATTCAATCAATTCATTGCTTTACATAAAGCCTCTGTTTGGAAAAATGTGTTTTTTTATGTTTTTAAACAACACAATTCCCCAAATCACTTTTTAACCACACACATTTTCTCTCTCCATTTTTCAACCACATATTCTACCTCGAAAATATAAAAAAACATGTTTTTAAACATACAACTTTTAACAAACAGAGGCAAAATAATCAAGTTGTTTAATATTTCGAATAAATCCCTAAATCCGAAAGTACCTGTTATCCAATAGAAACCGAAAACTCCTAATAATCATAACAAAAATAAAATGCCTAGAATCTAGGAATCAAAAATATTGGAAACCAGTTATCATTCTTTGTTTGACTTTTAAACATACTTGAAATCAATTGCAATGAAAACCAAAAACTGAACAACTGCATCTAAGTTCTTTCACTGATTTAAGCATCTAAATTTTGGATTCACAAAGCTAAATGGATTTTGCACCAAAACATAACATATTACTCAAAAATTCATCTCTTAATTTCCCCCATAGTTTTAAATACTCTTTGACAGTACAACCAAGCATGAACTACATAACCAAACTACTCCAGCATTTGATCTCGATTTTTAAAAATAGCAATTATAGAAATTTTAACAATTATTAAAACCTCTAACATTTATAGTTGAAACCCATGCAAAACTTTACAGAACAAAAGGAACAAAATCTTTAGCATGAAAATTCTTGTATTAAATTAGCAAAAGACCATAGTCCTTAGCATGAAAATCGTATGTTAAATGTTGAAAAAAATGCAGTTCTTGATAACATTAGTTCAGTAGGTTTTGGTACTTTAATAACTAATTTCACAGAATGCTGAAACTTGCACAACCATGTAAAATAGAAGATGAAAAGGAAATTATCATTCCATCCCCACTAGCCAATTTAATGAAATGAGTTCAGATATATTACAGTTACAGTTATTATAAAAGATTCAATACCTGAAGAGTCTTTCCAAGTCCCATTTCATCAGCCAGCAGGACACGCACTCCATGCTGCAATATAAATCTGAAAAGACCCAAATTATCAATCCTCAAATTGCAATAAAAGTTTACAAGAACTTAAATGTCAAGATCACCAGATTATCCAATTATGCATCAAATGAAACTATGAAAGCATTAAAATATTTCAAGAAATTGCACTTACCTAACACCTTCACGTTGAAAAGGTAGAAGCCTCGATTCAATAAAAGTGGGAATGAAAGCATAACGATCTGGTAAGGAGATTGAAGTAAATACACTTAAACATGAAAAATGCCCTTTATCAAAATACAAAGTGGATTTGATGACTGAAAGGCAAGATAAAATGTCCACACCAATTGTAAAGAACTTATTTTATTAATTACATCCAATCTGTTATATTAATACAGGAATCACAAATATTTACAGAGGATCCTTCAAAAAATGATCTCTAAGTCCTGTGAAAGCTATCAATTTTAACGTGATCTTACGAAATTTGTCAATTTCAATCTTCCATATGTTGCAAGTACAATCCATCAACAAGTTCCAAAAGCTTTATATCTTAATGTATAGATTAATTTGCTCATAAATTAACGTCACACCCACACAAAAAAAAAAAAAAAGATCCACGGACATTTCATGCCTGTCTCATGGTTATAAAAGGCTAGAAAGTTCGAATTGGAAAAAGAGTTTGGTTAAAATTTCAGAGTCGCATTGACTATTGTGTAAAGTGTTTAATATAAATTAATTCAAAATGAAAAGATGTGTGGAAGCTGATTATGCTGAATGCCAGGCTCTGCAATTTGTGCAATCATACAAACAAATTTACTTGGCCACAATCAATCAAATACCTAAAGATGGAGATTAATACAAGCAACTCATGAATCAAATTTACCTCTTAGGTCGGGAAGTGCAGAGGAGGCAGCAATAGCACGCCTTACCAAAGGATCCAAGTTCTCAACCTGAAAATAATATCACAAGCATCAAATGCTACTCAGTTAAAATACTATGCCTTAGGTCTCAAGAATTATCTTATTGAAAGAGTAGATTGACCGCCTGCATATCGTGATATATAATTCCCAGCAACAAGTAACATCACGGCAAAAATATTTTCGCACATTTAATAATACAATACAATACAACATGGCAAAGAATAAGTGGTTTCTCATGTACTACCTCAACATTGGATCCAGGTACATCACTAAGAACTTTTTCCGCTGTTGATAAAGACGACAAAGGAAACATCCACAATCTGCAAAAAGATTCGGCACAATAACTGCATTTGATAGTTTATAAAAAACTGAATTATAAGGGAAAGAAACATAAATGTCCTATTTGCTTCATTGGACATGTACCTGGAACACTAAAAAGTTGTGCTTTCTTTAGTGCAGTATGTCGGTACAACATTAGAAAAATAGATAGAACAACATACCTTTCATTTGCATACCAGCTGGCTTTTGTAATACTGCGGAAACATCCTACAATTACCTAAAAGAACAAAAAATGACGTGTAAGCAAGAAAGAGAAAAACATATATCAAATAGAAATCAATCAGGCATATTGAGTACCTGGTCATATGGAAATTTCGCAGCAATGTTTCCACTTGCATGTAGAAAAAGTTTAACAGTGATCTTAGGCTGCTGTTTCTTCGACAGATCATCTTCATTTTCCAGGGAATTATAATCTATCAAACCAGGAATTGTAATCTAGCAAACCCGTAAGAAATTGCACACATTCTATAAGCAGTCAGAAACAAATGGAAGGAATTTACCAGTCAACTTCCGGGCAACTGATGAAGGTAACATTCTAGTAGTAGGAGGTGAAGCATTTATCTGCTTTGAGAAACAGGAAGTAGGAATCATCAGCATCATCATCATAAAACTAGTTTTTAGTTAAAACTAAGCTAAGAAAAAAAATTTACTTTAAAAACATAGCCAAACCTGGGAAATTGAGTGAAGAGTACTGGGAACTGTATGATTGGCCGAAGGTGAAGAGGAGAGGAAAGCGGGCTTGGCCGGGGAACGAGATGAAGGCACGATTCCCGGTCGAGAGCTGGGTACATTGGATTTGCTACTGTAACTGTAACTGGTGGTGGCGGCATCGGAAGAAGAATTACGCTCGGCCAATTGCCTGAAGGCATCTCTTTCAAGGGAATCCAATTCCTCTGCGCTCAATTCCCAATCATCCATTTCTTTATTCGAATTTCAAACTTCAAGATTAGGGATTGGGGTTTTGAAGGTGTCAAGTTTTCACTTTCCCGTTGAGCGTTAGAAAGCCCCCTCCTTAAACGTTAGAATTATTTTATTATTATTATTATTATTATTATTATTATTATTATATTATTCAAAAGTGATTGAAGAGAGCAAGGAACCGAGTAGGGGCGTGGGGTCCACGGCATGAAAAGATTCATGATGCATATATGGCAATGAGTCAGATTCCATTCGGAGCGGGCCATCCTGGACCCAGGCGGTTGGGGGGTGCTTTTTGGAACGAATTGAAAATAAATATTCTAAATTTAGCCCTGTTTGATATTCTTTAAAAAAAAAAAAAAAATTACCGTACTCAATTTCTACCATTCATAAAAAGTTAAACCCAATAATTTTTACTTTTCAACTAAATCTCAACCATCAATTCTCTTAAAATTTACTATTCATTTAAAAAAAAACTTTTTTTAAACAATATCAAACACATACTTAATTCCAAAAAATTTCGGAATCAAAATGTTATTCTAAATTTCCTTCCAAATTTTTCAGAATACACAAACTTTATTCCAATCGAAATTCAAAAATTTCCAATATTTAATATTTTATCAAGATTTATAATAAACTTTAAGTATATAAAAAAAAATCGGGGAATTGAATGTCTAAGATTAATTAGTTCAAAATTTCAACTAGTCAAATGTCAAATGTATAATTAAAGTTACAAATCAAAAAAGAAAACAAAATAACAACATAAAATCTATAAATAGATTTAACATAAGTTTTTCCTTCTTGATCCAACAAAAATAAAAGTAAACAAAGATAACAATGCTACAATTGTGATAAATCTACATGATAAATCCCTCCCTCCCTCCCTCCCCACTGATAGAGCACATATTTGCCATTTAATTTGTGATATTTCATCTTATTCTATTGATTTTAAACGCTTAAATTGTAGATGTTAATCATATTTTATATTTTGTGGATTAGGTGGAGAATTTAGATCATAATGGATTCGATATTAAGAATTAAAAGAACAAGTTTGGAACTCAAAACATACAAGATCAGACCAGGACTTTGCATAAGGCGTGGGCACGCCTTATTAATTCTGAAAGACATCAACCTCAAATATTTAATGAGCTGGACTTGTGGACTTTAGAGGTAAATGAGCTCAAATGCTAGACTAATTCTCGTCAGCACATTAGGTTAAAAGTGGGAGCTGTCATCGTGTATTAGAGGAAACAAATGATTATAATTGGAAAAAAAAAAGGAAAGAAAAGGCAAGACTAAAAGAAAAGGAAAAAAATCTGGGAAGGAAAGAGGAAAAAGGAGTAGTCTACGTTTGGGAAGAAAAAAGAAAAGGGGACTACTTAAGGAAAAGTAGGGATTACAATTAAAAAGGAGAATGCTTGGCCGCAACAGGGAGAAGACTTCGAAGGGCATTGAAGAGGTAGCCACGTTTTTATCACTTTCAATTGATCATTGTCTTTTATTTATTTTAATTACATTTTTTTTTAAAATGTTTATAGATAGCTAAATTTGTTATTCCAAGTCAAGGATATTCGAAGTTTTGATTCAACAAATAATAATTTCTTACTCTCATTAAAGTAAATTGCAATAGTGGTGAGTAAGGTCGAATTCACAGGGATTTGTTAGATTTAATTCTTCAAGAAAATTAAAACAATGAATTAAAAATAAGGAGGTTTTGAATTTTTGAATGTGAAATCAAATTGTAAATAAACAATTGCGAAATTAAAATGATGAAAATATCAAATTAAATAAATATCCAGCCCAAGGTATAATCTCAATATCGATTCATAGAATTGATCATGGATGCAAAAATAAAATCCTTTACTCATTTTCTAAATTGGTTATGGTCATTGATACGATCTAACAACATATCTCTCCTTACTTTATCGATAATCACCCATCAAGTAAAATGTTACCCTTCAGTTATATGATAAATCTCATATTAATAATATTTTAATATTATTAATTTTTCAATAAATTATTTTCTTAGATTTTATATTGTTAGTTGTAATGAAAATACAAAAAAAAATTTGAATTTATTCGGGAAAAAATCAGAATTTTTGGATCTGAATACTTTGGAAGTTTTTCGATCGGAATTTCGGAATTTTTGAAATTTTGAAACTCGTTCCAATTCCAATCCAATTTTTTTGGAAAAATTTCGGAATTCGGAAGTTTCGGATTCTGGATTAGTCGGAATCGGATTTTTTTGGAAAAAATCCGAATGGAATCTGGTTTTCCAATCCAACTTGCAGCCCTACTCCCAGGGCCTGACAAGCCGACTATCCCTCCTCATTTGTTGCCTAGTTTATATTTTTAATTATATTTTTACTTTCTTTTATTTTTTCTTCTTTAAAAGGGAAAAAAAACTAGAAAAATATATTTGACAGGTATGTAGTGCGGGAGCAGGGCGGCGCGAAGAACCCTAATGGGATCGAGTCCCCACAAGTCTCAGGTCCGTCGAATTTTTTTATCATCCCTATGCTTGGGTTGTCCATTGGCCAAGTATTTGTAAAAAGTCATCCTATGACTAATCTTGAACTTATAGCTAGTATATTGCTACTTTACTGTAGGATCTGATCATGAGGTTCGAATTTAGATTTTATAGCAACTAACTATCTGATAAGTGTGTTTTACACACATTTTCGTATTTAAACTGACATTTTAATTGAGAAATTGAGCGAATTTCTACTCATAAATTGCATTTATTTTGTACATTTAGATACAACTCTAATTGGAAAGAAAATGGATTAGATTAAAGAGAAATTGAGTAGAAGAGCAAATTTGATGATCAAGGACCTAATTGAAAGAAATCAAAGGGTTGAGAATTGACTTGCAACATTCCAAAAAGATGGAGGACATTTCTTGTAAATATTTCATGTGTGTATCTTTAATTAAAGTCAAAATGTGAGGACTAAATGAAGAAGATCAGAAGATGAAAGACCTTGAGAGTAGTTATTTGAGACATGGAGCCCATGTGGTCTCGCCTTGTTCCTACCAGTGCTGTTTCACCCAGCCCACGCCGCGTGGGCCTTTCCCGACCTAGTTCTAAATTTTCTTTTCTTTTTATTTGTTTTGGTTTAAGGGTTGTTTGTATCCATTTTAGGACAATTTTTGGGACTTTTTAAGTCCTGAATTTTTGGACTATACAAAGACCCACTTCTCCTCTTCATTGAATATCACTTCATTTTTATCTCAAACCCTAGCCCCCATTTGAAAAACCTTAGTTAGATTTTCATTTTTTTTTTCCTTCTTTTTTTTTTTTTTTTTTTTTCCTTTTGTATTTTGTTGAAAAAGTTTGGAGATAAATCAAAAGAACAAGGTGAAGAAAAGTTGAAGAGTTTACACTTCCTCATTTTCTCTTTGATTTCATTAGTTTTGTGATGTATTTCTTCAACCTTCGTATTTTCTTTTCATTTTTACATTATGAGCTAAATTAGTTTGTATTGGGATGATTGATGTAACTTAACCTAGTTTAATTAATTTTTATACTTATTTATTGATTTCATGTTACTCATTTCATGTGTTTGTAATAGATATTAATGCCTTTTATTTGCTTAATTACCAAATGGATGGATTGTTATATTAATCGAGAGATATTATGTGTTATAGACTAAAGTTACAAACAACCTAGGTTACATATTTAGGTGATAGAGATATCCCTATTCCTAGGTGATTCAATTTTGTTATCCTTCAAATAGATTAATTTGGGCTAATTGATATTCGAGAGAAGAGATTAGTAGTTAATCAATTAATTAGGGCTAGTTGACATTTGAAAGAAGCAACTTGTGATTACTTAATTAATTTAGACTAATTAACAGAGAGAAGAGATTAGTTTGTGTTTGGAGACATAAACCTTGCAATTATTTTGTTAATTAATTGATTATGGCTAATGACATTTGAGAGAAGAGGTTAGCTTGTGTTAATTAATTATGGCTAATTGAAATTTGAGAGAAGAGAGGGACTATATTTGGAAATTGAACCCATTACTAGTAAGTAATGAGTGATTAGTTTCAATGCAAGTTAGAAGATTAATTTGATGGCAGTTAAGTGAAGTCATGAATCCCAACACTTTTATCATCCAAATTCCTTTCATTTTATGTTTATTTATTTTGTTTATATTTGTCAATTCTAGGAGTAGATAATTAATTAAAATAAAAAACTCTATCACTTTTTCTTGACAATTCAACCGATACCAGAATGGATAAATCAATCACAAATAAATCATTCCTAGTGGGATTGACAACCTGAACTCTTTGAGTTCACTTTATTACTTGAACGCGACCCAAGCGCTTGCAGTATATACGATTTTAGCGAACACTATAAAAAATAGTACAGTTATGGATTGTCAAACAATCTATAAATACTTATTGAATATGATGAAAAGGAATATACATTAAGAAAAGACTAGTGAAGCATTCATCATGTGTTGGATGGTATATTTAATTGGACATTTGTCAATGTCAAAATATGAAATGTGTAAGAAAAATGCAATTTTTTGGGTTCTATTTAGGAAAAGATAACAAGTTGTAAATGTGTAGAAATACTATAAAGTATCTCTATCTAGGTGATAAGATGGTTTAAGCCCCAATTGGTATAGCTAAAAATCAGAATTTTAGTAGAATTAGGAATTCGAGGACTGTGTTTGGATGAAGAGAGAGTAGGTGATGGACTTGTACATATTTTCCTTCAAGCAGGTTCGTGCCATCCTTCGGGCCAGATGAGCTAAAGTCCAGCCCTCTGACCTGAATGATGAGCCCAAAGCCAACGAGGGTCTTAATCTTTCCGATTTCGAGGACGGAGCTGAAGATGATGATGATGATGATGATTGCAACGAAAGGAAGGTCGAGAAAGATAGTCGAACGTTGTCCAGGACACTGAGGGTGTAGAATAGGCCATGTCACAACCCCAAACCTCATGCATTATTTAATAACTAATAAGTTGAAAAATAAGATAAAATGCAATTTTTTAGAGTAACAAACCCAGTGTTGACACCAAATGTACTGGGGCTCTATAGGAGTTTTAGTGTCGACACCAAATTAGGGGGTGTCGACACCAGCACTGTTTTAGAGGAAGGTTTGTTTGGTGTTGACATCTAGGGTGTTGACACAATATAGTCTAAAACCTAATTTTAGGATATTAAAATGCAACTTTGAAACCATGTTTTCTACAACATGAAACATATTATAAAAACTTTTTCTAGTCAGCTTACATCATCGTTTTGAAAAGGGAATTTACAAAGTATTCAAAATACCCTCCTTTCAATTTATAATTAAACTTCTACAAAACTTCAACTACATTTCTACTATTCAAATGGAAAGTTATTAGAGAGTACAAAATCCATGATTTCAAGGTCATAGAAGTCTACATAAAAGTGGACCAGACGAACCGCAACAAGGTTGAAAAATTGCGGTACGACTACTAGGTATATATCTCTACCACATACAAATAAAATATCTCGTCGACCAACTTTATCCAATATCGAGAGATCACTTCAAACATGCTAAAGTACAACATCTACATTTATAAAACATGAAAACTTGAATTGATAATTCAATGAGTAATCGATACACATGCCATTCTTTTCAAAAACATGTTTTTAAGGCCCGATTATAGATTATCTCCTCTACCCCAAGCACTTAAACAAGTCTATGAATCAGATATCGATACAATGGCCATAAAATCAGTTCATAGGATTTCTATATCCTTCACTTCTCACCCTATTCGACTCTAATAGGGCTTCTCAAACAAAAATGTCGATGTCGCGCTCAACATACAAATGTCCATTTGTCAACACCAAACGGATTTTCAAAAACTTCAAAATCCAAACTAGGGTCTCGCCAAGGACCCGCGAAAAATAGGCTTCCCCTCCCCTTAACATGCCTGATCACAGGACAGGGCTATTGACCTATGGTTGATTATAACTCCATTATTTTGATTATAACAAACAAGATACATTTGTTTCTAACAATTCTTGTCTTGAGTATTTCATATACAAATCTTCTTAAAGTATTCAAAGGCTCAAATTGTTATTCAATGAAGAAGAAGTGATCTGAAGGGACTCGAAAAGAACAAGAACATTAAAGATTATATAGTTTAGAAGTTCTTAAACAAATCTTCAATTATTATGTAGAGGTATTGGCTCGTCAATTTTAACAAGTATATAAAGCTCAAATTATTTTTATCACTCATCACTTGCATAAAAACATTCTTAACTCTACAAATGAAATAGATTTTAGATAAAAAGACACATTTTGATATAAAAACAATTTTCCAAAATATTCATATTTCTATCAATTGAAATACTGTTTGAACAAAACCTATTTCTGCTCAGCCAAAACTCCAGAATTTTAAATATTATAATGGCTATATTGAATTTTCGGTCAACCAAACTGATCGACCGAAACTGTCTGATTTTCAATTTCTTGATCCATAAAAAGCCATTTCTTTTTCATTCAATTTCGACAACTTACAAGAGCAATTAAGAGAGTATATTTATTGAAAATCATTGATGTTTACTTGGTCAAAAATTCTCTTTCATTTATTACAAAGAATCTCTTGATTGATCAAACTATTTCTATCTATTTCATCAAAGATTGTACTTTGCAAGAAAGCTTCTCAATCTCATCTATTATTGATTCTTGACAAGGGTTTTCTTTGCTAAAACTTATATTGAAGTGTAAATCTCTCTTCATACTTAACTTGTATTATTTGTTAAGAGAGATTATTGGTTTAAAGCTTTGATACAAAGATACAAACTATTACATTATCTATTATTCATCAAAGTTTACAACATAAACACTTGAGCTTTACTATTTGCTATCTATTGAAGGGATATCCTAACTCTCTAAATACTTGACTTGATTATATCAGTTATTAAGAAATTTCTTTAAATTGTAAATTTACCATTTGTATTTTTTTGGTTACGAGTCTTGTGAAAACTCGATTGTTGCTAATGATATGTGCTCCTTGTTGCAAGTTACCTAAGGATAAGTACTCCTTGTTGTAAGTCACCTAAGGAATTTGTACTCCTCGTGGTAAGTTACCATTATAGTAAATTTGGCCTTACTCGTGATGAAGAGTTTGGTAATGGAGGAAGTAAATCAAATTGTTTGATTGAACCTCCTTAAAATATCGCTTTCATTCTCTAATCCCTTTTACTTACTTACATTGCACTTACTCCTTTTCTATCAAACTTTATTGTACAATACTATCTCTAAGTATTATACTTGCTCTATTGATTAAGTTTACATCTTTAAATCTTTATAGCACTCTATATTGATAGTTAAGCTACTTTACAACACTAAGTATTTATACTCGCATTTATTGGTTTTAAGTTTGAGATTATTTATTGAAATTTTTTTATAAATCAATTCACCCCTCTTGGTTAGTCATTCTTGGGCTATAATTGGTATCAGGGCTTAGAGGCTCAATTTTAAAAGATTTTACAATCTTAAGTTATGGCTAATCATAATATTAAAGGGCATTCTACAAATCGTCATCATTTGTTTGATGGTACACATTATAATTATTGGAAAACTAGAATGATAATTTATATCCAATCTATAGATTATATTGTTAAGGAGGTTATTGAATTTGGTCCTCATGTGCTTACCAAGGTCATAAGAGTAGATGGAAAATCGGACCAATCTATTTCAAAACCTAGAGAAGAATATGATGATGATGATAAACGAAAATTGTCTTTAAATGCTAGAACCAAAAATATTCTTTATTATGCTTTGAATATAAATGAATTTAATTGTATTAGTACATGTGATTCCATATATGATATTTGACATGCATTAGAAATCACACACATGGGCACAAACAAAGTGAATGAAACTAAGATAAATCTTTTGTTTAAAGATTTCGAAAATTTCTTAACGAAAAAATATGAACCTATTGCTAGCATGATTACTCAATTTACTGATATTGTTAATGAACTCAAAGGCTTTGATCGAAAATCTTCTAATGATAAACTTGTGAGCAAAATGCTTAGGTCTCTCCTAAAAGATTGGGACTCCTTGAGGATGTTAATTGAAAACACCAAGGATGTTAATAAATATCCTTTGGAAGAGCTCTATGAAACTTTGATGACTTATGAGCTCAATCATATCGAAAAAAGGAGAAATCTAGAAAAGTAAAAGAGGAAGAAAAGAAGGATCCTCCTAGATGACAAATTGCTTTGAAATCATCAAAATATGAAGAAACATCAAACTCAAACAAGAATGATGAGGAACTTGATAATCTTATCCTCACTATCAAAAAGTGGAGAGGCTTTCGTAACAACCGTCGAATCCAAAAGAAAGAAGACAAAGGTGATGAAAAGAACAAGAAGATTGTGATAAACCTGGTCACAAAGGAACCGGATGCCCTAACAAGAAGAAATTCTTAGCTTGACAAGCCACTTCGGATGAAAGTGATGATGAGGAAGAAGTACTTCATGGCTATTGAGGATGAGGTAAACATAAATGACATTCCCTCTTATGATGAATTAATTATCTACTTCCCATGAAAAAATCATTGAAGCTTTTAAAAAACTTGCTTTTAAATATTCTACTCTTAAAAAGCAATGTATTTTATTGAAAAGTGAAACCAAAAAGATTTTAGAAAACAAAAGGTTGTTGAAAAAGAAAATGATGATAACAATGCTTTGATTAAAGAAAACTCCTCTTTAAAAGAAAAGATTTTAGATTTGACAAAAAATGCTTACAAATTCACTCAAGATAAGAAAAACCTTGAGTTAACACTTGGTAAACAAAAATGTATTTTTGATAAAGAAGGAATTGGATACAAACTATTTCTAAAGAAAAATCTCTCAAAAATATTTTTGTTAAAACTTCCACCTCTTCTTCCTCTAATCAAAATGTTGAATAACGCTATCAATATAGGGTATGAAGAAAATGATCAATATGTTCAGGCATCTTACTCTAGTGGGAGAAAGCTTTAACACCAGAACAACGTCAAGAAATTCTCAGCGCAACAAGAACTGAGATTAAAATAGAAAATAATACACAATATACAATAGTAACATTCTCTTATCCTTCTAAGACATTAATTTATTTTATTATGGGTTTTGAAATAAATTTTAAAATCATTTTCTTTCCTTTTACTTTATAGAATACTCTATAAATTATGATGACATGTTCACTTAATGCCTTCACTTCATTTACGCCTCCTAGGATATGTTTTCCTTTTTGGGAAGTTTCCAAAAAATTCGGGTTCGAGTGGTCGTCTAGACCCTAAGACCTCAGGTATAGATGAATTAGATCTACGAAGAAGATGTGATTTATTAATTGAGGGAGCTTTAGACATGGTATCTGAATTGAATTCAAAGATGTTAGGAACAATTCTACTCATTTTTAGAAACCTTAATTTTTAAGATCTTCAAAAATTTCTAAAGCCTCAATATGGGATATCTTGAGTTTAAGATCATCATCCATCATTAATTCTTGAACCTTTTCTTAAGATCTTTAAAATAGATCTCAACAGTTCCATTTGGAGTTTGAATAATTTGTTCAATTCATAATTGCTTCAATTTTTGCTTATTTATAGGAGCATTCTTTTGAACTCTCTTCCCATTCAGAAAAATCAATTTGGGACAAGATCAAGATCAAAGAATTTTCGAAACATGAAAAACCAATCATCAGGTTTTACTATTGTATATTGTGTATTATTTTCTATTTTAATCTGAAAAGGTACCGTAAATACCGTTTTATACTTATCTTTCTCGTCAATTTGAATCTTTCTCAAGAAATAATTCTTGGAATCCCCTTAGTGAGAGTATTTAATTTGTACATCTCTGCTCGAGTGTGCCTGAAGGTCCTGTCGGTGCCTAAAGTAGGTTTTTTCAACTAAATAAGCTAGAAGAATCAGATTATTATGCGACTAGCTTGTCTAAAGAGGAAGAGAGTTCAAAAGAATGCTTCTGTAAAAATGCACCAATCGAGTCTTGTTTACTGGTACTACCTCCCTAGGTTTCCTTCCTGCTAATACTGGTATCAGAGCCACTTTTCCGGTAGGGGTAAAAAGAAGAAGAGTATTTTTCTATTTTTCAGAATAAGACTTTTTATTTCTTATGAAAAGGAACATGTTGAAGTAGTATTGCTACTCAACGATGGAGATCTTAAATTTAGATTTGACCTTTTTGATTTTGCAAACACTAAAATTCCGATGGAGCTTTATTTAATATGTAGGCATAACGTTCAATTCATATTGACCAAAAAACTAATAAAGAAGAACTTACCCATAAAAATTACTAAACCATTAAAAAAGAAATCCTCTCAATAGTAAAATGTATTTCCAAGTTTCAAGAAAGAATGGTAGTACAAGGACTCTTGTAGAGAGACTAAAACATTAAAGCTCACTAAGACATACAACTGGAAAATGCTAAAAAGGCTTTGCCGCTATGACAAAGCAAGGCCTCTTTTATATAGGAGATTCTAGACTTTACACCGGTTTGAGTTAAGATCTCTTTGTAGAACTGTCTGGTTCTATTACTTGAAATATAGAAATATTCTGGATAATTTAAATATGTAGTTTTTGTAATAAAATTGACATATAGCCTTTAATTGTTTGATGAAAAATAAACTATATTCTGAAAAAAAAAGCATAAGTGAGTTTAAGAGTCCACTAGCACTAACTATCAAGGACCCAAAGTTATGAGGGTACCAAAAGTCAAAAATTAAATCATGACTTGTAGATATCCACAAAGTTAAAGAGCAATTGATTTTTGGATAGTGATTGCTCAAAATACATGACCGGAGACGAAACTCTATTGCCAAAAAAAAAAAAAAAAAAATTGGGGTTATGTTACTTTCGGAGATAATGTCAAAAGAAAAATCATTGGCATTGGAAATATTGGTAATCATTCATCTCATTCTATTGAAATTGTTTTGTTAGTAGATAATCTCAAACACAATTTGCTAAGTTTTAGTTAATCATGTGATAAATGTTATTATATCAATTTTGATTCTTCAAGATGCCTTATTAATGATGCTACATCCAAAGAGTTATTGTTCATAGAAAGCCAAAGCAAAGATGTTTACGTCATTAACATTGAATTTGAAAAAGAATTAAAATGTTTATCAATTTTTAAAGATGGTACTTGGTTATGGCAAAGAATATTAGGTCATGTATAGACCTAAGTTCAAAACTTTCCAAAAATTATTTTGTTAAAGGCCTACCAAATCTGAAATTTGAAAAGGTCAAAATTTGTGATGCTTATCAATTTGGAAAACAAACAAAAAGTTCTTTAAAAAATAAGCAATCTTTCGACTTACCAAAACTCTACATTATCTTTAATCATGTATCTAGGCTAGATTTGTTTATGTTAGAATCTTGATGAAATTTTACTTTCCGAATTTCTTGTTTTGATACTTGTTTAATTTAATGCAATTTATAGGTTTCAACAATTAATTCTAATTTTCATGCATCTATAATTATGTGTACAATAATTATATGATTGTTGTGGTGTTTTCTTAAGTTTGAAAATTTAGGATAACGTTATACATGTTTTAATTGCCATAAAGCTTGATAGGGGATAGAAATATATTGCTATACTTTATGTTATCTTTCAAAGTGTTCACAAAACGTTAATGTTTTTCTATATGTTCACATTCTTCCTAGAAATATAGTCGGGTCACATATAGAAATAATTTAATTCATCGTTTGAACGAGGGTTTAAAACAAAATAGGAATATAGATATTCAAAATCTAATGGATTGTAGTTAAGCATTTAAATCGAAGCATAAATGATTGAAGTAAAGTGTATTCTCTATTCTAGCATGTTTCTCTCATTAATTTTATTATTTAAAATTGTTTGTTTTTAATTGTTAGTTTAATTCCATTCCAAAACCAAATTGATTTTTCATTAGTTCTGGTTAAGTTTTTTAATCTAAAATAATAAATTATTTCAATCCTCGTAGGTATGATACTGTGACTCATAATCCATTATATTACATGTGTAACTTGTACACTTACGGTAAGGAAATAGCACAAAAAGGTTTTAGCGTTGTTGTCGGGATTATAGTTTAAATTTATTTTTAGATTACTTTCACTAATTCGGACTTTTTACCCATTTTTTAAAATAATTTTTACCTTTATTTTCAATTTGTTCACTAGTTTTTTTTTTTTCCTTAGATTTGTGTATGCAACATTCGAGGCAAGGTGATCTTGTAGAAGTTGATCCGAAAATTGAATGCACGTTACATCGCAAATTAAGAGAAGCAAAATAAACAAAAAATTGGAAATCATGGCAGAAAGTCAGGAAGTACGGGGTATTGTCCCGGTTGATGAGGGAAACGTGCTTGTGGTGATTTTATGACTCTGCAAATTGTTCAGAACCAGTCAAGCATTACGTATCCACCATTTAGGTCTTTCCAGATGAAAACCAATATTAACAACATTAATCGAAACGGGCAACAATTCAATGGCAAGCCTGATGAGAATCCACACACTCATATTTCCATATTTTTTGAGATGTGCCATCACTTTAAATATTAGGGTGTATTGGATAATGCCACCAGACTCATGTTATTTCCACATACTTTACAAGACAGAGCTTTGGATTGGCTAGATTCTCATCTCGCTGCAAGTATCACAACTTGAAATGATTTGGTCCAAAAATTCTGCACAAAATTCTTTCCACCAGTCAAGGTTACTAAGCTCAGACATGACATAACAGTATTTCAGCAACGTGATTTAGAATCATTTGATGAAGCGTGGAGTAGGTTCAAAAACATGCTTAGGAAATGTCCTCAACGTGGAATTCCTAAGAATGCTCAGATACAATACTTTTACACGGGTTTGTTCCCTCAATAAAAAGCCTTTGTATTCCTCATCTAATGGGTCATTAACTACTAATACTATTGACGGGGCACTGGAATTTCTTGAAAGGATAGAAAATACAAACGCCATGTGGGCGTCTGACGAATCAGTTCAAAGGAAATCGGCTGGGGGTCTATGAGGTAGAAACTATTACATCATTATTTAAGACAAATAGACTCTATGAACAAGGTAGAGAGCATTGTACAATCCAACCAATCGACAAAGAATGCAAGGTTGAGATGTGAGGAGTGTGGAGCAAATCATCTGACTACAGAATGTCCTATATTTGGCATGCCAAGTTGAGCAGGTTTTCATTCAAGGGGGACAACATCAACACAATAATCTGTATTCAAATACATACAATTTGGGTTGGCGAAATCACCATAACTTCTTGTAGAGGGATAATCAAACTAGTGCATGCAAGCATGTACCTCAACATCAAAATGAAGAAAAGAAGTCTACACTTGAAGAGATGTTTGGTATGATCAAGAAGAAGACTAAGCAATTTATGGATAAAGCAGAGCAACTCATGGGTAAAACTTATTAGTTTATGAGGATAAAAGCTACTCTGCAAAATCACCAATCTTCAACAAAAAACTTGGAGACACAAGTATGTCAGATAGTACAGGTTTTGAAAAACAGTGCACATAGAGCACTGCCCAGCAATAATGAAATTAATCTAAAGGAGCAGGTATTAGCTATCTAAACTCTAGAGAAATATATGGACTTTGTTCCTAGAAGAATCCATTTTGCTCAATGTGACAGAGTATATATTGTTCGCTAAAATAGTATACCGCAAGTGCACGGTCCACTTTCAAGTAATAAAGTGGACTCGAAAAGTTCGGGTTATTGTACCCACGAGGATTGAGTAATTTGTACTTAAAATTATTGATTTCATTTTAAAAGAAAAATCAAGTAATATAAAAATTTAGTTTGGTGGTGAATTACTAACTGAGTTACACAAATAAGAAACATGGCAATATGAAAATTAGTTAACTAAAGCAAATAGATAACAACATAAAACTTAGAATAAAATTAATTAATCTAAATAACTTGATGAAAATATAAACTTGATAATTAAAATATGTTACATAACATAAAACAAAGTGAATTTAGTTTTCATAACTATACTAATTTTTTCTTTTCAAAAATCAATTAGTGGTAGTTAATTAATCAACCAAATTACATTGGAAATTTTAAAATCACCTAACTTGTGTAGTAAATTCCAATTACAACTTAAAATAGTAACAAACATTTAAAAGTTACAAAAACCTAAAACAACATTCATAATCATAAACACATAAACATAAATCAACATTCCTAATCACACAAATATAAACATAAATGTCCAACATTCATAAACAACCTAAAATACTTAATTAAAAATAAACTAGTCAAAAATTCCAACACAATAACGTTAACCCATAATAAACTAACAATAATATTTAACAAACAACATAAACATATGAATAATACTCAAAATAAAGATTAAAAACAAGAGAATAAAGAAAACTCCCCTTTTGGTAAAGTTCTTGAAGTGAAAACCCAAGATTTCTTCACTTCAACACAAGTCCTTCCATCAACCATTAATGTCTTCAACAACTCAAGCACAAAACATTAAATGCACAAGAAATAAATGACATTCTTGATGAAAATGTGAGAAAATAACAATATTCAAAAGTTTAAACAACAACAAAATACTTAAATATAAGAAAACATTACTAAATCATAAAAACATTACTTGAAAATTGCATTAAAGAAGTAAATGTTAAGAAAAATACAAGAAAATTTGAAAAAGGGGCAAGACTTACTTGATACCCTAGCAAAAATCTGATTTTATCTATTTATAATACCCTAAAAATCATCCAAAAACCCTAAAAAATGCTAAGATCCGCGTAAAAGGATCATATGGGCCGAACCGGGTCGACCGGGTTGACCCGGTCCGGCCCGGACATTTTTTTATTTTCTATTGTTTTTAAAGCCGCGCGATCGCGCGGTTCATTTCTGAGCGGCAGCTTTGTCTCGGGTCTGTTTTGAGGTCCAAGTCGCGTTCCCGACTTGGTTCGAGACACGCGTTCGCGTGGCTCAGCTGGAGGATGATTTTGCAGCTTAGTCTCTTCCGTAATTGCCATCAAGTCCTCCATCTTTTAATCTCGAGCAACTTAGTCCCCAATTTTTCAGATTTCTTTCAAATATGTCCTTCTAAGATTGCACTTTAGGCCCTTCAAATTTTGAAATCTTGCAATTTAGTCCCTCAGTTAATTGCGCGGCTTGTCCAAAACTTTCCGGAAGTGACAAAATAGTCCCCAAACTTCCAATTTCAGCATAATTTGTACTCCTTTTGTGGTTTTTGGCCCCAAACTTTGCTCAAGACATTCCAAAATATGCTAATTTAAAGGTATAAAAAGTGTATAAAAAAGCACTTAACATATATACTTCACACTCCTTTTCCCCAAAAATATAAAGGTTGGAAAGAGAAACAAATGGTAAATACAATTACAACATGCAGTGGTGTTGAACTACCTGAAATCCATGCCAAAAAGTCCACTACAAAAAAAGATCAAGAGGCTGAAAAGATGGAGAAATAGGTTGAATCTATGAAAAGGTGTCTGAAACAGAAGAATAAATAAATAAGGTGAAATCAACAATTGAGCCTTATAAAACACCTATTCCATTCCTGCAGAGGTTGAAGAAGAATAATAAAGATCAACAGTTTAGGTTGCCCACATATCGAGGTAAATCATGAAAACAGAATTTGAATGAAATAAATAAATTTTTTTGGGATTCTGAAATTCAACCACGCGATTGCTTCGTGGTATCATTGCATGATCACATGACTGGCATAAAAATAAACAATACTTATAGCTTCTAATCACGCGATCACACCAAAATCAATAGTGCTATCTTTTCAACTCCAAAATTTGCCCTAACCTCGATTCTCATACACAATCCAAGCCTTCAACATTACATTGCATTCAAATTCAAAGCTTTCACCACACACAAATTCAATTCAAATTTATGATTTTATACACTTTGAGCATGATGATTTTGATTTTCTTAATGTTCTTGTGATTTTAAATTGTGGATTGATAGAGATTGGGTCTAGGTTAGAGGGGATTAACTTGATTATGATTTTGGGTGATTTTTCTTTATTATTTTAAGTGCCCAAAGCTATGATTTCCCATTGAAATTTTCATGGCAAAGGTGTTTGGTAAAACGTTTCAATGAGTTCTTCTTCTTGTCTTTGTAAAACTTTTCGAATAAACACCTTTAGATCATGTTACACATCATATGTACATCATACAATCATGATTTAGAGTTGTATAAGGCATAGAACTCAACATTGACACATTTGCACCTTATTGCACTCAATTGTATGCATCACTGTACTAGAAAACTGCTTCATGTAGCTACGTCATCATATCTTTTCCTAACACAAATGAACACCATTGTAGTTGAATTTTGAATATGTGGTAGACTAGGTTACATACATTCATAATCCTGGACATCTCAGAAAAGTTTCACTTTGTCAAGATGATGTCAGGGGCTAAAACTCAGTGGTCACACACATTCTAAAATTCAATTATTTTGCAATATCCTAGTTTGTGGGTGTTTTTTTTGTTTTATTTCAATATATATAGAGTGTGTATGTTACTAATGTTGCTTATCTCTCATGTGCAAGAAATACACCAACTCAAAACACCTCAAATCGAACTGGAAAAAGTAAGGAAAGTGGTAAGATAATCCAAAGACGTTGAAGAGAAGTGTCTCATGCCACAACAATAAGCCTCTAAACTCGGGAAGTACTCGATCTCTTTCATTTGTTCTATTTATTTTTTATACATAATTTAGGAATGGGTATTTCTTTCATTTGCTATTTTACATGTGCATTTCATTGAAATTTTTGGGGATATATAAAAAAAATAAAAAATTTCAAAAATGATGTTGATTTCTTTGTTGCCTATGATATTGTTCGGACTATAACTTTTGCTTTAGATAGAATACTGGGCTGCATGTGGACTTGAATTTTTCTTCTAAGCTATTTATCTATGTTAGACTTGATGAACTTGAGCACATAGCCAATATCGAACAATTACTTGTGTGAAAATATGCTTAATATTTTTGGGATACTTTTATGCAATTGGACTATAGGAATCCTAACCTTTACATAGAAACCAATATCGAGTAATCCTAACGTTTGGGGTTTGAACTTCCAGAAATATGCCTTTGGTTGAATGAGTTTATAGTCAAGAAGTATGAACCAACACTAGTTATATTTAAAAATAGTCTTATTCTTCTCTTCGTAGCATTTTTTATTCAAGCAAGTAAACTTTTAAGGGTGTTAAAACATGACACCCTAAATTCATCTAAGTTGGGAGTTATCAGAGTTACATTGGTCAATTAGAAAGTTTAAGGGAGAGATGACTTACACATAAGACAAAAAAAGCTTTTACTATTCTTTGTAGCCTTGGTAACTCGGATAATTAAGTTTTTAAGGGTTCTTAGAAATTGGTGCCCTAAAGTCATCTGACTTGGGAGTCAGCGACCTAAAGCTCGCTACATGGGTCATTTAGAAAGCAAATAAGAAAATTATTGTACAAAAGATGAGAAAAATAAAAAAATAAAGAAAAATAGAAAAATAAAGTGCTTGGTATAAGCTTTGAGAGTAGAACTTTATAGACTGAAGGTGTGAAATATGGAACTAATTACTATCAATCTTTTATGTAGACATGTTAAATTATGACTGATTTGTGTGGAAAAATATAATTTATTAATATTTAGAAACCACATAAATAGAGTAAACCTCGGAATTGGAGAGAAAATTGTGATCATACATGAACTATGTGAGAAAAATAAATAGAAAATCATTATTTGACCACATGGGATTGGGGTTTTAATGCATTATAAGCCACACTATGTTGAATGTATTTTTATATGAGAATGCACTTGATTTTTGCTATTCACACACACATGGAATGTCGAGCATCGGATGAATATAAATAATTTTTGAAGTGTTGTTCAACTTTCTTTTCTAAAGTGTAATTTTTTATTTGAACATGAGGCATATATCAGAGGAACTGACAGTTGACAAAAATATTTGTTATTTGAATTTTTATTTTGCAGTTTAGTTCTACTTTGTTCGAGGACGAACAATCATTCTGGTTTGGGATGTTTAATAAGTGTATGTTATACACTTATTTACATGCTAAAAGAGGATATTATATTGTCTTTTTAGAATAAATGCTATTGATTTCTTTCTTATTTGTTATAATTTCATAAATTATCCCAAAGTTGAGAAAATGAAAATTTTGAAACGAACAAAGTTCAGTTGAAGTGCAAATTGGACTTAAATGTGCAAACGAAGCCAATCGAGGATGAAACAACGGGAGTTAAAATGGAAGAAATCAAAATATTAAGGTTGAATAATTTAGGAGCTGAAAGGACGTAATTGAGGAAATCCAAAAGTGGAATGCTCATTTTAAGGAATTAGAAGACAAGGGTTCACGCGTAAATAAGACGGAGAGACCAATTTGCAAAGATATAGAAGTCAGAGGACTGAAGAAAACTCAGACAACCACGTAACTCACGAGGTTATATTAAGCGATCACGTGATTGTTTTAAAGTTAGGCAGAACATGAAAAGATCCTTGAGCACAATCGCTATTCCTACAACCACGCGATCGCGCGAGTTTTCTGCCAACGAGATTTTTTCCCTTAATTTTCGGATTTGAATAATTTTCTACCTAATTGAACTAGATTTCTTCCTCACCTATATATATATATATGGGACATATTGCATGAAATCAAGGTTCCACCTCTCTAGAATTCACACAAAAAACTCTACATCTTGTTGGAGAACCAATTGACGCACAAAGAGAAAATTGGGTCATGAATTCTACCACACCCTTTTGTATTTTATCTTTAATTATGTTTCTAGGCTAGATTTGTTTATGTTAGAATCATGATGAAATTTTACTTTCCGAATTTTTTGTTTTGATACTTGTTTAATTTAATGCAATTTATGAGTTTGAGCAGTTAATTCTAATTTTTATGCATCTTAATAATGTGTATAGTAATTATATGATTTTTGTAGCATTTTCTTAAGTTCGAAAGATTTGGATAACATTATACATGTTTTAATTGTCATAAGTTCAATAGGGGATAGAAATATATCGCTATGCTTTATGTTATCTATAGATATTCAAAATCTCAAGAATTTTAGTTACGCGTTTAAATCAAAGCATGAATGATAAAAGTAAAGTGGATTCTCGATTTTAGCATGTTTCTATCATTAATTTTATTATTTAAAATTTTTGTTTTTACTTGTTAGGTTAATTCCAATCCAAAACAAAATCGATATTTCATTAGTTCCAATTAAGCTTTTAATATAAAATAATAAATTATCTCAATTCTCGTGGGTATGATATTTATTATATTATTTGTGCGATCCGTATACTTGCGGTAAGGAAATAGTACAACATTTGTTATTTCCCTTACGCAACTTCCATTGTGCATGATCATTCTTCAGGCATTTTTCATTAACAATATAAGACTTGAGAAATTCCCTCTTTATTAAGGACTCAATCTTCCGTTGCAATGCATAGCACATCTTCGTATTACGTCCATGGTCACGGTGAAAATTGTAATACTTGTTCTTTTCTCGTGCTTCTAGATGGGGACCTGATTCTTGATGGCTACTTAACCGCCTTTATGTTCTTGATTTCCGTGTGGATGTTGGCCCTTGGGGTGTTAAACATGTGAATGACGTGGAAGGGTCTTTCCTCTACTTACCCCAAGCATGATCCTGCTTTGCGCTACCATCATGCTATCTCTTATGTTCGGGTCTACCTTCTCTACTATCCGAATTCTCAGTGACCAGGTCATTTTTTTAGGGTACATTGTTTCTTCCATATTGATGTATTTCTCTCCTCGGGTAAGGAGCATGGCCATCGACTTTGGCAGGGTCTTTGACAAATACATCTTAAAGGATTCGCATCTTACAACATGGGTGAGGGTGAAGACAAGAGCTGTAACATGCAGATCAGGGATCTGAAACTTTTTGAGTTGAATATTATCATAAAATCATGTAGAGGTTCTTTTTGTCCCTGACGGAACTTGAGCATTTTTTTGTATCCCAACCATTATCATGTCTTGGATGATTTTTGTCAGCTTGACGGGTGTCATAGTGAAGGTCCTCAAGTTTACCACCAGTGGAGATGGTCAGGGTATTCTCGAGGAACGTACTCCACCAACATTGGGAGTGGGGTTCTGAGGTCGTGCTTATGAGACATTCCCAACCTCGGGTGTTGAAGGTGGACATTGATTCTTTGATGAGTTCGTTGGTGGAGGTCTTGAACATGTGTTGACCATGAATTTTGGTAGTGATTCCCACAGACAGCGCTAATTGATGAGATGGTCAGGATATTTTTGAGGAACGTACTCCACCACCATTGGGAGCGGGGTTCTGAGGTCGTGCTTGCGAGACATTCCCAACCTTGGGTGTTGAAGGTAGACGTTGATTCTATTGATGAGTTCCCTGGTGGAGGTCCTGAACATGTATTGACCATGACTTTTGATAGTGATTTCCATAAATGACGCCAATGATTAAATATGCACCTGTTTTTTCCCGGACTTAATCAAGGAATACACATGAACTGGATCTCCAATACCAGAAACAAAGGAGTTGAGGGTATCCACTTCATCCCTCCTATGCTTAAGTTAGCAAAGATAGAGAAAATATTAAGTGTAAGGCTATGAATTTGAATAATAATTGCATACCTATATAATGGTTGAAAGCCTCGTGATTATGGCCCTGTTTTCTAATGGGATCTTTTTCCATTTTTTTTCATCAAACTCATTTTCAACCACATATTTCTATGAGACCCACAAATTTTCACATTTTTCAATCACTTTTCCACCACACATTCCCTAAAATCAATTTTTTTTTCCCATTACCAAACAAGCTCTATAGAAGTAGGTGGTGTAATCCATGTAGGATTAGGTAACTAGATGTCCTTCATATGATTTGGAACTTTAGTAGATGTAGGAGTCTTGTTAGATGATTGAGTTTGGATAATGTTTATACAAGTAGAGTCCTCTTTAGGAGGGTGATGTGGCCATAATGTCCCAGCAATGAGCCCAAGCCTGTGCGACCCTGAACACATAAACCCCAGACATTGTATACATAGTGATGGATATTTGACTATCCTCAGGTTACAAAGTAATTCGGGTGCAAAGGGTTGTTGAGTTTTAGCATATGCTACAGGAGTTTGACTGATTATATACTGGTTTTGATGTGCTCTTGAAAAATAGTTTGAAAAATGTGTGGTTAAAAAGTGATTTTAGGAAACGTGTTGTTTATAAATTTATTTATAAACTAGTTACTAAACAATAAAAGTCCCAATCAACATATTAAAAACCTTTTCGAGCTTATCTTACTCTATATATGTTTTTAAGGCCTCTTTTAGGTTAAAAGGTCTAAATTACCCTTTTATATATTGTTGAAATATCTCATAAGCCCTTCACACAAAATTACCATAATACCCATTCTTCAATTTGTAACATTTGCTTACATTGCAAATCGGCTCTATCTAATCTTCATTTCCAATTCCACCCTTCTTCTTCTATAGTTTATCTCATGTTTTCTTCTGTTTTGTTCTACTTTCTTCTTGTTATCTAGTTTTACTCGAAACATATGGTAGTACATTAAAGAACAAACCCTTACCTTTCTACATAAGAATATTGGTAAGATATTCTTAACACTTATATTTAAATTTTTTTTTATCTTGTGTTGCTTTTATCTACACATATATCCATTGTCATTTTTATTTTGTTAAGTTTTTGAATATATATTTTGAATCTAAAATAGCTTTGAAAAGTAAAATCTTGTTGGGCTTTTTAGATGCAGTTCCATTGCAGACATTGGTCGTTTAAAACGACCACACCCATTTTAAACTACCAAGGTCATTTTTAACAACTTAATATGTCATTTTAAACGAATGCAATCATTTTAAATTATGATAATTGATGCTAACTTTTTAAAATCTTATTATTTGGTTACATATATGGAATTAACTACATGGATTGCTATATTTTATTCTGGTAACTGTATTAGTGACGTTCAAGGAAAATGGACATGGAAACGAGAGAGTGATGAAATGGTGGAAGGTGTTCTAATTGCTGGGAATTTACTTAATAATGCACAGAGGAATTTAAAATATTTTTAATTTCTAAATAAGGATTTGCTTTGTGTTTAGATAGAAATAGTGATAAGAATAATTACCTCTTGATGTTCTTGCAAAATGAATTGAGAATCTTGATTTTTTCTATATACTTGTATACTACAGTTGTCCAATTGTCCAGCCTCTAAAGGTGATTCACTTGAGAGAATGAAAGGTTAGGGTTTTTCTATTTTTGTACAAGTAAGAGAATAATGAATTAGGTTATTGTTTCAAAACCCTAGTTGTTCATGAATATATGTAAAAGCGGGCTTGGCCTATAACTTAGACATGACCCGATCCATGTGGTTTAATTAATCTAATTAATTAAACTTAGGACATAAATTAATTAATCTAATTAATTAACTCGAGCTCATTAATAAACAACATAATTAATTAATTCTGAAAATGCCGAACACTTGTTAATCAATTAATTAATTAATTTTAATTGTATTCTTCTAGTTCTTCCACTGTATGTGACCCTCTAGGTTCCCGACCGTGATGTCGAACGATGTGAATTATTATTTTGATCTGATCAAAATAAGATTAATTAAAACCTTGCCTTTTTAATTATTCATTAATTCTCCTAGATTAATCAATTCACAACTGTTGTCCCAAATTGACATCTAACAATGTGTCATGACAATACATGTGAAGGGAAATGTCACGTGTTGTGACAAAATCAGACTTGCTCGTTTATCATGAAACTATAATCCCTTCATCAATATGATCCGATCAATTACAAGATATGAAAGTGTATCAATCACAATTATTGATCATATATTTTATTTCTCTCTTAAGTCAATAAACTTCAAACCTATTTTTGAATCATAAATTCACCTTGGCCAAGGACTTGTATATCGACTTAACCAAATAAAATGTAGATCATGATCTCTTACAATCTAATAGTGACGAATCCTATGTTGGTTATTCACAGCCGTCATATGATTATTGATATCCCCGAATGATACTGTATTTGCAACTCTTTTCAGAACTTCCGACATCACCAAAATATAACTGTCATCATACTAGGTACTATGATAAATTCAAGATAAATGATCAATTCCACTAACGAACGTTAGAGATTAACCATTGAAAATTAGATAGTTATCCATGTGAAATCTTTGTTAAGGATATCCAATGTTTTGTTCTCTTAACAAATCATCAATGTGTTCATTTAAATATCTCTACATCTTAGCTAGTGAGATCAACTACTCACTTCAAAAGTGATAGATGACATACATGTTTGTATAACCGTAATAATGATATCCGTGTCTCGATGTTACTTCAAAGGATAATTTAAGACTCGATTATAACTTATGCTATGTTTGATAACACAAGTTTTCCATGGAAAATGGAAAATTTTTCAACATTGTCCTACTTTTGGTTGTTTGATAGGTACAATTTTCTTCACAATTCCAATTCCAACTTTTAGTCACGTGATGTTATTTTCTTGATTTTGAAGGAAAACACTTTCCTACCAATGTGGTAGGAATCTAAGGTGGAAAATGTGATTTTTTGCCTTTTTATTTTTTTGGACGATATCAATTTTTTTTAAAATTAATTGAGAAATGGTTTGTACAAACAAATATTTTTAAAAAATACTAAAATAATTCAACTCTACCAAATTTTCCATGAAAAATAATGTCTCTTAAATAATAAATTAGGAAATTTCCTTAGTTTTTTCCACATAGAAAATTAATCCAATCAAATACATTAAACTTCATATTCTCAGAAATTTGTTTTCCCTAGAATACATTTTCCTGAAATTCGTTTTATTTCCACCCAAATTCCACCATCGCAAACAAACGGACCCTAATATCTAACAATCACAACTCCTTGTGATTAACAAGTTATCCAAATTTGAATCTACGAACTATGTTGATTTAATTTCAAGAATAATGATTTTATTATTAATCAATTAAATAACAGATCTGCCATACGTATATATTAAATGTATCAAATATATTAATGAGTGTTTGGTCAATTGATTGGACCTAGGGGCATAACACTTACACCAATATCTTCATATACTTTATATCATGCTCCATCGTAAAGCACTAGATATTTGCAAAGTTGATTTATCTATGTATGACATTCAGATGAGATTTCTTCTCCCGGGAAATGGACAATTTTCAGTTTCAATCAAAATTACTTTAAACAAGCAAGTCTGTGTAACATTTGTAAGCAAAGGCCTAGTACAACATCCATAAGAAGGTAATAATTCATTTCATGGAGTGAAAGATGATGAAGTTGATTGTGAAATGCAAAACGAAGGTGGTAATTTCAATTGTGAAATACTAGCTTATGATGAAAATGACTGGATCAAACTGGGAATGTTGATTAGGATGGTTTGGAGATAGTCCAAGAAAATAATGTTGATATTCTGATTGAAAATTGTAATAATGTTACTTTCTCTACACATGGACTTGAGATGCTTCAAGACAATAGAGAAGAAAATCTTTTAAAAAATGAGCACCTTGTTGCTTTAACTCTGACATCACATGTGATTCCTAAGGATACAGATTTAGAAGATTGTCAAATTTTCAACACTAAAAAAGATCTTATAATGGAAGTCCATGCGCTTGCAATGAAGTACAACTTTGACTTTAGATTGAAGAAATCAAATAAGGAGGTAGATAGAAATTGCAAATGGGGTTCGTGAGCAACTAAATTTAAACCTGTGATTACTTTCAAATTTACAACATACTTTCTCTATGAGCATTCGTCGAAATGATCATAGACAGGCAAGACCGTTGGTTGATGGAAGAAATATAATGCCCAAGTTTCAAAATCCCAACGCTATATATAGACATGCTGATGTCAGTAATGAAATCCATCGAGAACTAGAGGTAAAATTGGATATCAAAGTGTACAAAAATCATGAAACGTGCTTTTTGATTTTTAAGAGGTTCTTTTGAGGATATTTATGCTAAATTGAGCTTATATTCTTATAACATGGCTCAACTAATCTTGGAACGTCATTGTCTTTAGAGACTGACAGTGACAACCGCTTCAAGTACTTTTTTATGGCAATCGGTCCTTAGATAATTTTCGTAGATGAAATATTTCTAATTGAGAGATATAAAAGTATGATGATCCTTTTTGCATGTCAGGTTGAAAATGTTTAGATTTATCCTCTTACTTGGGCCATAGTTGATTCTGAGAACGATGCATCGTGGAATTGGTTTTTTATGAAGTTGAAAGAAGTAACGAGTAAGACTGACGATCTTGTTGTCTATTTGATCAGAATCAAAGTATTAGCAATGGAGTCGAAGTTTTCTATCAAAACTTCCATCATAGTCATTGTGTCTATCATATATAAGGAAACTTAAGGATTGTGTCTATCATATATAAGGAAACTTAAGGACCTTAACTATAAAAAGAGAGATTTTCCACTTTTGAAGAAAACGGCAGCGGAATATACTTTAGAAGCGTTTGGAAATTATAAGTTAAAACTTGGGATTATTTAGTCAAAGCACGTTTTCAAATTCGGGTCTTGTCACATTTTCAAGTGGTTGAATGTGATTGAAAATGAGTTTTGAGGAAAAAGTTGGAAAAAACTTCCATTAGCAAATAGGCTAAAACTTCAGGGAAAGCCTGGAATAATGTTGAAGTTCAGTGACTAACATAAAATGATATATGAAATGAGAATGAAATGCTATAAAGTTGATGGCCAATTGTTCACTTTATTTTGCAACGCAAAATATACTCGCAAGTGTACGGATCGTGAAAAGTAATAAAGTGAATTTTTTGAGTCCAAGTATCGTTCCCATGAGGATTGTAATTAAATATCGAAATATGTTAATTCTCGTTTTATGTGAATAATAAAATTAAGATGGTTTATTAACTAAGTTAAAATAGAAAATTAAACTAAATAAAAGCAAAAGAAAAGATACAAATTGTGATTTTCTAAATTGATGTTTGTAAGTGTTGGGACATCCGATTTCACATTAGTCAATACTTTAAATTTCATTTATCTATTTTTATTCCTATTTATGTGCTCGATTGAATTCACTTATGCATATGAAATTCCTCAATCGAGTTTAAATCAAATCTACCTAATTTAGTCAATCGTGTTTCTAGACAGCATGTCATAATAATTTGGTGCACGGAACACAAAAATTCATGGAGCGACAACAATAATAATAAAAGTATATCTCTATCTTTTGTCCAAATATCGGATTTTATATCTAGATCTAGGTTGTTAGCTCACATCTCGAATCATGAAAACACTCATGATATTATGAATAAGTGATCAATTCATTATGTATTAAATACAAAATAAAATCAACATATGCAATCATAAACACAAAACTAGAGTTATAGAATTAAAAAAGTAAAATTAAGCTACATAGATTGTCCCAACTAAGAAATTAATAGTTCATCAATAAAGAAATAAAAATGTAGAAATATAAATTACTACGCATGTAGAGTTTATCAAATTAACAAAGAAAGGAAATCTTGCACCAAGAATTCGCTGCCCGTTGATAATCTTCATTCTCAAGCCTTTGTCTTTGATTTTCGCCTGCAAGATTTGAATGATAGAACTATGAATTGTGTGTTTTAGAGGCTCTGCAAAGGTCTGACAAAGGTTCTCAATTTCATGCCCAAGAAGTTGCTTATATAGGTTGTGGAGAAAACCTAGTAGAATAAGGGAGAAATTAACTAGGTTAAAAATGCGCATGGGACAAAACCTCTGCTAGGTTGAGAAGACTACACGACTGCACAGTTAGCAATCCGGTGACCACATAGTTAAACCCTGATGCACTTTGCTTATTCAACATGGGTACGTGCGGCTGCACGGTTATAGTGTGAGTGGCCTTGCGATGGGCCCTTTCTGCAATTTCCTCATCTTTTCAACTCCTGCATTCTGGCCCTCTTAATTTAATTACCCTTTACTCATTCATCTTCTAATTGCATCAATTTAGTCCTCATACTTCCAAATATCTTCAATTTACTTGATTCAACAATCAACTTCTTCAATTGTCCTCAAACTCTTATTTCTTGCAATTGGCTTCTCTTGGCTTTCCCCGTTGACACCATTAACTTCCATTTTGTCCAATTTAGCTCTAATTACCATCCAAAAGCTCATATTTTCCATTAATTGCCTCATTCATATATTTTCATTTAGAAATCCTACCTTCATCATTCTTTGTTTGAAAAGCCTAAACATACAAGAAAAAAAAATCAATTTGTATATGACTAAACTATCCTTATATGTAGAAATGCATTATTTCCCTTAATATCATTTCATATTTCCAACATAACAGGATAATTGCAAGACAAGACCCCAAATTTAATTCTCAGACAGAATTTTGTTCCTTTTATTTTAGTCCCAAGGTAATTACAAGGTAAATCCCTTAACTTCTAATTCATACATTTTAGTCTCAACCATTGGACTTTCATTTCATTTATACCCTTCAAAAATTGCCACTCAATTCCTTCATATTTTGGCCTCTTCACATCTTAGTCCCAAAATCTCTAAATTTTGTACAATGTATGTCCTATTGCCCTTCTTTCGCACTAGTCTCATCCAATCATTCTCTAAGTTTGAATTTTGACGCGATCCCAGTCGGGGAATCTCGTCAGACACGCGGAATAACGACAATTAAAACCTAGGAAAGATCTAAATCAGATCGACACAAGACAAACAACGAAAAATAAGGATAGAATGACGGTAAAGCCTTGACCCGACAATCACGACGCAATTTATGACGATGCGGATTGAAGAACCAAGATTGGTGAACGCCACAAGGACTTGTCAATTTCCTTGATAAGTATCGAATTTGGAAACGCCACAAATATTCTTGCGAATATTTGATAAGTTTGCTGGAAGAATGCCACAAAGATCGGTTCTTTGATAAGCTCAAGAAAAAGGGAATAAATCAACCTCTCAATTTTGGAGAATCCTCTCACAAATTTTATTAATCAACTCAAACTTGTCTAATGTTTACAATGATGAAAAGAAATATAAATAAGCAAGAAAACCTAGCATCTAATTACTCAAAATAGAATTCTAATTATGCTAAAATTCTAAAATAGGAAAATAACCTAAAATAATAAAAGGAAATAAATTAATTGAAAATCCCCGGAAAATCGGGCGCTGCGTCTCTTACGGCCGTGACAAACCTTCTTACGGCCGTAAAGGCCTTTCTGATCAAATTGTGATATTAGTTACGGCCGTGACGAATTTCTTACGGCCGTGAAGTTTCCCTTTTTGAATGTTACGGCCGTAACGTCCAGGATTACGGCCGTAAGCCTCGTTCTGCAGCAAATCTTCATTTTTCCTCGTCAATTGATTACGGCCGTGATTGTTGGTTTTACGGCCGTGATTGTATGAGTTACGGCCGTGAATAATTTCCCTTACGTCCGTAAGGCCTTTTCTGCATAAACAATTCCGTGTGCTCGGCTCGGCTTGATTCTTTCCTCTTCTCGGCTCGATTCCAACACGGAACTTGCTCCGTTTTGCACGTAGATCACTATCATATTGCCGATGGCTCGACTTCGTCCTTCGATGCCTGGTCCGGATCACATCAAATTTTATCCTAAATAACCACATAATCACATTCTTCTAACATCTTAGGTATGTGGGAGGTATGCCGAAAGGTCGTGGGTGTTTGAATTGGTGTTTAGAGGCAAAACGAGTTCTATATCGTTATGGATGAACGAAAATAATTCCAAGGTCGTTATAGTGTATTTTTGAACTATGAAGATTTCTACATCATTTTTATTGCACTACAATAATCTCAAAGTCTTTTTCTTGCACAACTATCTTTTTGCACTTTGGTCAATTCGTAGCATCGTCACTGGGGTGCAAACATCACTCTCGAGAAAAAACTGTCCATTCCAAATCAGGAAGTCCCATTCAACTACATTGGATGTTTCAACACTTATCAACTCACTTCAAAATTCTCCGATAGAAAGAAACATTCTCTTTGTGCATCATGTCGTGAAACTTAAGATTGTAATATTATCATGACTTGTAACTTTATTATTTTATATTTATCGGAATCATAAAAATATTTATTAGATTTTTTAGTCATTGTACTACTATTGATTTTGTTATTTGGAATGACATTAAATTCATTTTTTGTTGTTATATTCACTTTATTTCTTACATTATAGAAAAACAATATTTTATATTGTTCTAACTTTTTTTTGGGATGACAAAAATATCGTTATAGTAAATGCGTATGTTGTTCCAATAAGAAAAATATACTGATGCACATAACGACATTGAAATCATTTTCGAGACAAAAATGATGTTGATATTGTTCAGTAGGAAAATTGCATTGATATTCATATTGATATTGAAGTCATTACCGTTCTAGTTCGAAAGATACACTGATTTACATATATTCATAACAACACTTAAATCGTTACTGAGACAAAAAATGAGATTTATGTCATTCTAGTTTGAAAAATGTACTGCTTTACATTTATTCACAATGACATTGAAGTCGTTCAATATCAACAAAAAACGACATCGAAACAGGTGCAACCAAAATTATAATTATGCGCCTGACCTTTAGAAATCCCACAATAGAAAAATGACAAATGATATTAGTTTAACATAACGATGTTTATGTCGTTGTGACAAAAATAATGACGTTGAAGCCATTATTATAGAATAAAAAATCGTTTCAATATAATTTTGCCGACATTATCGCTACAGTTCAAATCAAAACTACAACGACAAATATATCATTTCTTTTCAAACATAATGACATTGGTATCTTTATGTATCAAAATCACAAATCAAAACTATAATGACATATATATCATTTCTTCTTCTTGAATATAGCACCTTTTTTTTTTTTGTTCTTCTAACTAAGCTCTGAAGACTCTAGCTAAGAGAACATGTCTATTTTGTCCCTCATCATTGTATCTCAATTGCTGCTCTATTTCAGGCTAATTTGGATTACAAGTAACTGTTAAAAAAATATTAGATTTCCTAAATTTTTGAACTAATTCCATTTCATCCATATATCTTTTATTCATATCTCTTGGACCACCAGTAAAAGATGTTGGTAAAATAATTCTTTTACCAGCCATAGATGCTCGAGTTTCACCAGATTCAACACAATCCATAATTCCTTGGTAAAGCAAAACGCATATTTGATTTTGGTTTTTACAAAAATAATCTAATCTGGACATTTCAATATTTACATACATGTCTGCAACATATTATTGCAACAAACATCTAGCGTGAAGCAAAAGTGATTTATGTGAAGGTCTAATTTGTAACTTGTAGCAATAGTATTCTCTACATGACACTTGTCCTCTTGCCCTCTTCTCTTGCATAACTTTTTAAAAAAGAAAATATTTAAACATAATAAATGTTTGAAGAATGAGAAACAAAAAACTAATAGAATACTTATGTAAAGCATAAAGTAATTATTAACATGCACTTATAGTTGCAATAATGTCTACAGCAGAATCTAATTCATGAAAACCAAACAAGTCCTCATTTGCATATGTTTGTTGCCTTTTTTGTTTGCTTATTCTCACAATACACTGGTGCCATCCAGTCTCATCGTAAGGGAATAGAAAAGGGTATTGAAGATGATCATAGCAATCAAAATAATAATGTACTTGATATTTTTCTCTAAAATTGTGTGAAACAGTTATATCACGAACTCGAATGTTAGAAGATGGATCATCATCAACCCAAATGATAGGTACTTGGGATGTCGATGGTGTAATATATACTCTTTGATATAATTTGCAATCAGATCTAATTTTGAGAACATGAGTGCTTAAATTTGGAATATTGGTCAAAGATAGGAAAAATTTATGTACGCATTAAGTTCCATTACTTTGATCAATTTCACAAATATAGTGTAGCGACCGAGAAATTTTCGTGATTTTATTCAAATAAATATTTTTAAAAGCGTGTCGCTTCGACTTTGCCCACCATTTAATTATTTATTTTTAAATGCGTGCTCACTTAGCCAATTAAGTGGAAGATTTAATTTATTCAAATACTTAGTCAAATTTTAATTTTTATCAAATATATTTCAATATCACAGTTTATTTTCAAAATCCAAGTATTAATTATATTGAGTCCCAATTTTAAATGTTTTAGTCCAACCCAACTTATCGAGCCCAAATATTTTTACCAATCATTCAAGCCCATTTAAAAATCCAATAAGTCAATTCTTGGTCCAACCAATTCAACAGCTTCTTCCTCCCCAAGTCATTCCTTACACAATCGATACTTATTTCCAAAATTCTTGTAAGTTTTCCATAAATCAAGATTTAACCTTTACTACCATGTTTAACACCTAAATCAACTATTAATTGGATTCCTCTTCCCCTTTAAAGATACCTTCATCCCACCTTCATGTTTGCTATCATCAGTTTTTCCTACAATACACAAATTTCACCACCGAACCACCATCAAGCAACCACCATCATCATCCCCACCAACCAATCTGCTAAGCCATTCACCAACCACCGGAATCCATCACTGCTTCCACCACCTAACCGCCAGACCTGAAACCAATTTGCAGATCACCCAATTTAATCAAATTTCTTGCTGCCAAAACCAATAATCTGCACCACCAAGACACAAACTATACAGATTCAATTCCAAGTTCAAGCACAGCCACCGATTTCAATTTTTCCTAGCAACACCTTCATCAACCAGCCATCAACTTCACCGCCACCCTCTCGCCTGAACCAAAAACCACCACCAGCCACCACACGAAAACCCTTAGCTGCCCACCTCTGTTTCCTCCAACAAATTCACCCAATCAAAACCCAAAACCCAGAATTAATTAACCAACAACCTACCTTCATCACCGTTGGCCTTCGTTGTCGAAATTTAGCCGGAAACCGCCGCCCCAAAATCTGAACCCAAGCCTCGGTTTTCATCCAAAACTAGTCCCAAAATCGTCAAAAGAACCTTCACCGTCCGCCACCCCCTCAACCCACTTTGTCGCCGCCACGTGATGGCGGCACTACTGTCGACAGCACGCCGGCAACCTCGATCAGCGATGGACGAATCGCCCATCTCTCTCTCTCTCGAATTCGGTCGAAACATATAGACAGAGAGAGATTGATTTCTGATTTTAAAAATCTGATTTTTGAAATTATGCTCCAAGCCCCTAGATTTTAAAGTTAGTTATTTTCAGTCCTTTGGTTTAAAAACCGTTTAGTTCAGCCCCTAGTTTTAAAAGTCTTATTTTAGTCCTTTGATTTTAAATTGTTTGATGTAGCCCTGCACTTTTATTTAAAATAAATTAGTCAGCCCCAATGTTTTGGAAATCCTAAGAGTCAGTGCGTTTATTTCTCAAAGTCGGTTATTTTAGTCCAAAGCTTTGCAAATATTTTATTCAGCACTTAAGTTTTTGCAAAACATTTATCTTAGTTCAAATGTTTTGAAAATAATGTTAGTCCCCAAGATTTCTTAAGTCATGAGTCAATCCAATAGTTTTCAAAATTATTTATTTCGGTCTCAACTCTTTTAAAATCCCAACTATGTTTAATTTCAATTTAAACCCTAAATATTTATTCTTCTTTTAAAAACTCTTTCATTTTAAAACATTTGAATTCCAAAATATTAGTTTAAGAAATATTTATATATTGGCTAGACAAGACGCTTGCACGTTTAGAAGATTAACGTTTTCATGCTCAACTAACTCGAGAATACTTTCAGGTAGGTTCATTACTTCAAAAATCTTTTATCTTATATGCGCAATATTAAGTAAACCCGTATTGTAAATTTATGCATGTGATTACATAATTTATGAGAATTAATTGCCCTCAGGCCTAGATCCACATGTCTTCGGGCATGGACCAATTGCCTTCGGGCCCAGATCCACATGTCTACGGGCATGGACCAATTGCCTTTGGGCCCAGATCCACATGTCTTCGGGCATGAAAATTTATGATGTATGAGATCCACTTGCTTATTGCATGAGAATGAGAATTTATGAATTAAGTTGCATGATTATATGTATTATTTACTGTACAGTTTATTTAATTTGCGCTGAACCTACTGAGTATTTCTATGAAATGCTCACCCTTATTTTTAAACTTACAAATTGCAGATTTCGGAGATGGTGGCGAATGAAAGGGCAGTAGTGACAAATAATAATGAAGCTATATTTTTTTTTAAAGTCACGATTCATGAATAGTGTCAATTTATTTATATGTCGTTATATTTAAATATGATATTTAAAGTCATGAACATCGTCAATTTAATTATTTGTCGTTACTTTCTTTGAAAGTTAAGATTTCAACGTTTTTATGCATTTATCAAATTTAATTTATTTACTGTTGAGATTTTTCACATAAATACGATGTTTCGAATTTAATTATTTTTCGCAATAAAATTAGATTTAAAGGAAAAGTGACGTCCCGAGCTTTACGAAATTTAGGGCGTTACATATAGACTTTGATATTTATTGAATATTTGTAAACGATGTTTCAATTCATTTTCTGTGTCAAAAAATTAAAGCTACATGTATGAAGGACAATTATTTCCTACAAAAACATCATTTATAAAATGATGTATTTGACCTTGAACTTTGAAAGTGTAGACATCTTTGTTCCTTCTGCACAAATTCTTATCCTATTGCACACCAAACGAAGTGAACAAGAAATTGCTTTTGTCAGTTTGCACGTAAGTCTTAAACTCATAGGATTCAACAGAATTCGATGTAAACAAATGATGTAATTCATGCGGGGATTCATTTTCTTTTAGTTTAACTAGTGATATACACGTGCGTTTCACGTGATCATCCAACAAAATTTTAAATTTTCTATATTTTAAAAATTTGTATTTATTAATTATTAATAATTACAAAGTTAAAGTAATAATTATAATAAATATATAATAACATGTTATATTATATTATCAGATAATACAGTGAAGAAATTGACAATTTATTTATATACATAAAAATACAAATACAATTAGAGAAAATTTTGAAATATGACAATATTAAAAGTAACTTGAATCTTGTGAGTACCTTCTGGCGAATGGCATTTGATTGACTAACTCGTGATATGAAATTTTGTGGGTTCGGTGAGGTATTAATAAGAATTTTTAGGATTGAATTTACGAAATATAAAATTAATAATTGCTAATTTTATTGTGATTACCTAGAGAGTGCATGAGATTCAAGGTATAGCTCCGTGGATAGTGCCCATTTTACACTAAGTACCTCTAAATCCAAAACTTAATCAACTCTTTAGCTATCGTAAAAGAATTTTATTAACATCATAGAAATCCGTGTTTTAAATCTGTGTTCTGGGATCAAATTTCTTCTCAAAAGAGATAACATCAATCCCTTTGAGTTCATCAATCAAATAAGGTTGTGGATGAGAACACATCCATATATGCCCTAGCCTTAAACTTCTTATATCAATTTTACAAGGCCGGCCCTGAGCATAGGCGAGCAAGGCAGCCATCTAAGGCCCCCGATCATATCTCGAGCAAAAAGGCCCTTGAATCAAGAAGTTTAAATATATAAATTCTGAATAATAAATAATGAACAATAAATTAACTTTAGTTTAATTTGTTGAGGAGAGGAAATTAGCTTGAAATGCTTATTAATATGGTCACTGGTTCAATTCTTCTATCAAAAAATTTAAATTTTTAAAACCATTTGCAATTAATCTTTTGACATTTATTTATGGGATATATACATAACTAAGGTTTTTAAAATACACATTTTCAAAAGTAAGAAACTTAAGGTTTTATTTCAAAAATCAGGTCATAATTATTATATATTTTATTATTTGTGGTCACAAGTCACAATTTTTAGGTCACAGTTTATTATGGTCACAAGACACAATTTTTTAGGTCACAAGTCACAAATCACGTCATAAGTTTATGGTCACAATCACAAATTTTTATGTCACAACTTATTTCTCGATCACAAATTATTCGATCAAGGCTTATTTTTCGGTCACAATTCACAAAGTTTCCAGGTCACAAATCTCGAATTTTATAAGTCACAACTTAATTTAGGTCACAAATTTCAACTTAATTGGTCACAACTTAAAAATTTGTAAAGTCACAATTAAAAATTGAGTCACAATCCCAATTATTAGATCACGACTTATTTCATTGGTCACAATTTACAAAATTACTAGGTCACAACTTATTTATAGGTCACAAATCTAGAATTTTTTAGGTCATAATTCAAAATATTTATAGGTCACAATTCATTTAACTATCACAAATTTCAGTTAATTGGTCACAACTCCAAAAATTGTGAGTCACAATCCTAAATTTTTTTAGGTTACAGAATTTTTCTAGTCACAAGTTTCAAATTAATTTGTCACAATAAATCTTAACCCACCCTACCCCAGCTCACCACCACCACCATTAGCCAAACTGCAGCACGACGACGTCGCCACTTCTACTACCAAACCCGCAACCAACCACCACAACCAAAAACACCTCGTCACTGTCGACAACCACCACAACATCACCCTATACAAAGCCACAAATGCAGCAACCACAAACGACACCACCCGACCACCACAACTATCACACAGCCACCACGACCCACCACCGCACCACAACCACACATCCACCACGACTTGCCACCACACCTCATCCACGCAATCACCATCGAAACCACATCACCACCACGACAACATCACTGCCATAATCCCTTCCACACCATCAGTTCCATAGTCACAACAAACACAACCACCAAGAATTGCCGCTGTGAACTTCTCGATTCACAAATGAAATTATGATGAATCGAAGGAGAAATCAATAGCGGTAAGGCGCTACTCGATGGCCCTGCTTTACCTCCGCTGCTTCGATAGAGCAGCAACGCTGCCGCTAGATCTAAGCAGTGGTGCTTAGATCTGGCGGCCTCTAGATCGGAGCAGCACCTTTGCCGCTGCTTCCATGGAAGTCGTGGTGCCGCTGCGGAGGTCCGGCGAAGGTGATGCTTCACCCTCCCCTTCTCTTTCAAACCCTCTCTTCCCTCCATCAAAGAAGGCTGCCTCCACCTCCACCTCCGCCACTGCCATCGCCACCGTCACTGTCGCCTCTGCTGGAAATGAGTGGGGGAATTGGGTGAGTGTGGGGAGAGTTGGGTGAAATAGGAATTTGGTGTTGTGAACGATTAGAACCAGTTTAGGGTAGGTAATTATAATTTTAATAATATTATTGTTTAATATATAAAATGGAAGAAGACCTGAATTATGTAATAATAAGTCTAAAGTCTGATTTTTGAATTTGGGACTTTAAAAAAAGGGGAGCATGTAATTTCCACTTTATTTATAGCCAAGGCCCAATAATTTTTTTTGTTTGAAGATCCGCTTGAGCCCTCGAAAACTCAAGACCAACCCTACAATTTCATCAATTGTTTAGCCAACGAACAATACAGAATATGTTTGCCCCCAAAACTTGAGTATTTTGGCTTTCCATTTAACACACTTGTATATTTCCATACTTGAAACTTTAACTTGGAGTATTTGTACTTTTTTATCAAAGTGTAATAACAAATTTTTACACATTTTGCTCATTTGAAATGCACAAAATATTAGGCCATGTTCTCTTTATTGTTTTAAGGTCGTTTTCTGTTTTTCTTTTCGAAAACACTAAAAATGCGTTCTCTTTACCATTTTCGAAAATGCATTTTGGAAAAAAAAAAATTATACACAAAACGTAAAACGCCCAAAACCTCGTTTTGGGCGTTTTATGTGTATTTCAACAAAAAATGTTCAAAACGTTGAAAACGCGTTTTGGGATTTATTTATTTATTTAATCCTAACTTAGAACTAGGGGTGTAAACGGTTTGATTTGGGCGATTTTTGATAATTTTTCAAACCAAACCGTTTAAAGCGGTTTGAGATTTTTCCAACCCAAACCAAACCATTTCATTTCCTAAACCAAACCAAACCAAACCATTTTTTGCGGTTTGGTGCGGTTTGCAAACGAAACTAAACTAATATATGTAAATTGAGTTAAAATAACTATTGAAATAGAATTTTGAATTAAGACATCAAAATTAATTGCAAAAAACCCAACGACATTGCGGATAGATGATATAAGACTAACAAAATTAAAATATATGGGTAAACAACTTCTAAAATAGATACAAAGGCACAATCACAAACAAATGATCACAATAATATCAAAAAAACCTAATAGATAATACAATCCATTCTCAAGTTAGATTTTCCTATTATTTCACAACAAAACAACTTAAACTCAAATATACTGTATTCCAAGCAAAACTACTGAACTACATGATGAAAGAATGATGCTTTAGGAATTTAGAATTTGATGAATTACAGCTGATGATAAAAGATCTCAAGTACAACTAATTTTGCTTAGATAACCATAAATACTCAAGTCATGACTTGCTAAATTAACAGAAGACAAATATTATAACCAAGAAAAAATAAATAATGAACAAGTTTATGTATACTCCCCCAAAAAAAATCATAGGATAAAAAACAAATAAAGTAAGAAAGTTATCGGTAGTACTTAGTTGTTAGCACTAGCAAAATGCATTTCTTAACAACAAAGGAAAAGTAAGGTGCCCCTTCATATAAATTGAAAATAAAAGTGTAAAATTGGAAATAAAAGCAGTAAATTTTTTTGTATTTTTGCAATTAAAAAATTAAATTTTAATTGTAATTTTTTAGCGGGTTGGCGGTTTGAAACGAGTTTTGAAAAATGAAACCTAAACCAAACCATTTGAAAGCGGTTCGGTTTGGGTCAAAACCGAAACGTTGACGGGTCCGCGTGGATCTGAACCAACGGTTTCAAAATTGCGGTTTGATATCGGTTTGGCGGTTTGACGGTTTCGTTGTACAGCCCTACTTAGAACTGAGCTTAAAATAAAGATTTTTTTTTTTTTTTTTTTTTTAGGGAGAATTATCCTAACTTAAAACTAAGTCTAAATAAAGTGTTTTTTTTTTTTAGAATTATTTTAACTTGGAACCAAGCCTAAAATAAAGTTTTATCGAATTCAATATCAACATTACAAAGAAAAAAATTAAGTGGGAATTCTTTTTGTTATATTTCAAAAAATGCCTTGATAAATAGACTCGGTGATTTTGAAAGAACTTGCATTTTCGAATTTTAATAGAACCAGAGCTTCCTCAAATCTCGAACCTGACCAAATTGTATTAATATAGACTCTTAGTGCTCATATTAATGTGTTGCAGGTAACCATGTTTTCAGTGTATTGTGAAAAAGAAATTTGAGTTTGAGTCAGTAGTATTCTGCAAAATTTCAAATAGAACGTGTTTTCCAGCATTTCATTTTCAAAAAAGTTTTCAGAAATGATAAACCAAACGCGTTTTCAGCAAATTTGAAAACAAAAATAAAAATAGGAAACATAAAACATTTTCAAAAATGAAAATACAAAATAAAATACAAACAGAACGCCACCTTATTTTTCCCCTAAAAAAGGAATTTACAAATAGAAAATAAAGTACAAACTATTAAAGATAATGAAAAATCATTCTGCAAGATCGGGTGAAATAAATGAAGACTCGAGCAAATCTTCGATAACAGTAAATAGTATTAAAGCAGTCAAATCATAAATCTCTCAAATAATACCTATTATAATTTTTATTTATTTATTTATTGGCAATCGCCTAAGCAAAAGCTTATGTTTGCTTTTACTCTTTGAAACTTAACGGCCACCTATCATATACATTGCCACTAATTCAATTCTAAGCATTTCTCTTCAAGTCTCAGTTGATAGTTCAATAAAAGTCTATAAAAAATTCGAAATTTATTATAATAAATACGGAGCATTCATAATAACAAATTCATAAAATATAAGCACATTATTAGCATTTTTAATGAATTGAAAGTGGATTCATTGTCATTCTGTTTCGAAATTAGTTTGCAATTTCAATTGTATCACATTTTCGCAATAATACATTCTACAATATAGAATTAATTGAATTCTTAAAATAATTATAATAGAAACATCCGAATGAGTCAGCTCATAAAATTCAAAGTTATGAATCTTTAGATATTTCCACTTCACATCCAAACATAAACACATAAAACTGAAGAGGTAACAATAAAAATATTCATAAAAGCAAAATCAAATATTTAAGCTTGCAAAGAGTTGTATTGTCCAACATGTACATAGAAGTTTTCAAAACGCTTTGTACTTGTTCAACTTCACTTCTGCATGATTGTAATGTGTAGACTTGGGCAAATCCAATCAGGAATTTATCATTTTCAATAGAAATTAAAAAAATCCAACCGACTCTGCGTTTCACGGGGGCACCTTTGCTACGGTCCTTGCGCACATCTCTCCATAGAGGGAGATTTAAAGCACGCCAAGATTTAAACATTTCGATTCTCATCTTCACCTGTTTTTATTATTACTTTTCTCTCACACTAAAGCGATCAAACAAAATAAGAAATTAACGAAATATGAAAATGGAAAATAAGGAAAGTATTGAATTACATACCTACATGAAGAGATTTCCTAAGAATATATAAGCGTCCCTATGCATGGAGTGAAAATAATGGAATGAGAATATGAATAGTTTAAAATGTGATAAGTTATTTATTTAGGTAAACTAATTGATTAAAATTTGATAAATAAAATTTTAAAGAAAATGGACATTAATGGACATTAAGGATGAATAAGAAATTTAAGAGATTTGTAGGGTTAATATAGTTCAAAAAAGCTTCTCCCTTTAAGAGCCTTTTAGAAGTAGTATAGATAATTCCATCACAACAACAAAATAATACATGAGAACTTTTGACATTCTTTTTATATTTATTACCTATTTCATCATAATCATCATTTGTAGTAGGGGTGGGCATTAACCCATGCAACCCGCCAAAATCGCCCAAACCAACCCCCAATCGGGTTGGGTTGGGTTTTGATGAAAATTGGGTTGGGTTGGACCAATCAAAATTTTAAAAATATAAGACCATTTAAATTTCAAGAATCTTAAACCCATTTTTAATTTGGATGAAACTCAAATATGATTTGAACATATTTTAGTTTTATTAGTAAGTATTCAATTTATTATATTTGAGCTTATTGTATTATACATAATTTATTTGAGTTAATAGTTGATTTATTTGCATAATTTTTTAATTTTCTAAGATTTTTAGTTAATTGGACCAAAGCCAAAACCACCAAACCCAACCCAACCCAACCCGACCTGACCGAAACTTGATTGGGTTGGGTTGGGTTTGAACTCATGTTTGGGTTGGATTGTCTTGATTTTTTATCAACCCGATCATAGTGGGTTGGGTTCGGGTTGGGCAAAAAATCGACCCAACACAACTCATGCTCACCCCTAATTTGTAGTTTCATATGAATCCTTGAAGTTGAATCATAAAAAGGATCTATATAGCAAAAAAGGCTTCAAAAGACAATACCAAAATTGAATATAAGCATTAAGGCCATCTTCAACCCACATACACTAAATTTTACACCAAATTTTTACTTTTACACTAAATTTGAATTATAGTTACACTATTCCAGCTTCTCTACTCCAACCCAACAACACTAAATCTTACACCAAAAGTACACTATTCATTATTTTCCTTATTTTGTATTTTTAAAAAAAATACAATTTCATTATATGAAATTATTTCGATAATTAAATACAAAAAGCATATTTATATTTATAATAATTAATATTTTATAAATTTTATTTATTAATTAATTAATTATTTTGAACACTTAAAATTAATTTTGTGGTAAACTAATTAAAATTAAACTTTTTATTAGTTACAAATTCGAAAAACAAATTTGAAAATTTAAAATACGGGATATGAAATACGTAACAATGAGACAAGTAGAAATAACATAGAAAATTTAGTCTTGAAAGTTGCTATATTCTTCCCACAAATGCTCAATCAACGCATTTCTTAGCCCAATGTGTGCTTCCATATTCTTTATCTTTCGATGTCGAGCAAGGAAGTCTTGAAAACGTTGATTCTCGTCTACAGCGACCTCAACTGTTGAACTCGACCCTTCCAAAAATGCGCCAATTGGTGCACTGTGGTCTTGTTCGTCCTCGTTTAAAAGGCCGGTGGGTGTGAAGAAGGCCAAAAAAAAAAAAAAAGATTGAAGATGATACCAGAAAGGAATTTGATGAAATAAAGGCTGAAAACAAAGAACTCACGGACTTGGTAAGAAAGGGAGCGGCTGATAGACAAAACTTTTATCAGTTACAAATATATAAAGATGATAACAAAATATTATTGACAAACTTGGATTTAATATCAGACCCGATGACCCGTGAATTCATAAGGAATGAACAACAACGTATTATACGAAAGAGGACCCAACAACAATTGAATGAAAGTCAATCCGGTTCAAACTCATTCAGTCCGCTATTCGATAGTTTAAGTGGTTTCGGAGGAAATTTGCCAGATTACTGAAATGGCCAATTTCTATTCACTATGTATTTGTTGTGTTTTAATTAAAATTTGATGTGGTCCAATTATTCTCAAGTGTCGCGTTTTTCAATCAAATTTTAATATGTTACATTTTGTAATCAATTTCTATTTACTACTTGTTTATCACAAAATATCATTAACCACATTTGAATATAAATAAACATGCAAATTTATTTGACTACAAAAATTATGGATAAATTCAACTTTACATAACTTCTTTTAAACAAGGTAAACAAAATTGTAGGGACCAAATGGACAATAAATAAATGAAATATGGACAAAAAACTACAAAACCAATATTTTAGAAATAAAATAAATAAATAAATAAATAAAAATCTAAAAATGGGAAAATTTTCCGTCAACCTCGGCATTGCTACAGTGCAGTGCCATCTATTGCGCTACACTGTAGTAGGGCACCATTTTGCTGCCCGGCTGGGCACAGCAAAATGGTGCCCGGCTGGAGGTGTGACCTGCGCCAAAATGGCTTGAAAACGTCATTTTGGTGCAGGGTTGGAGTTGCTCTAAAAGATTACTAATATAATAAACACACTCCCGTTTTAAATGAGGTATTTGAGTCTAAAAATTGTGCATTTTCAATAGATAATCATAGAAATCTAATTAATATTATAGACAAATGAAGTCTAAGATTTTATTTCTCTGGTAATAAATGAGGTATTTGAGTCTAAAAATTGTGCATTTTCAATAGATAATCATAGAAATCTAATTAATATTATAGACAAATGAAGTCTAAGATTTTATTTCTCATGATTACCAGAACCAATATATAGTCATTATAAATAATTTAATCTAATATTTCATTAACTATTTCATCATTTTGCCCATCACTAGTGTCAAAATGTTCGTCATGATCTGCAATAGCTATATGAACACTTGTAAATTGTCCACTGCTTGCACAAAGTTGAGTAGTTATAATTGAGAATTCTCAATCCATTTTTTAAAAAAAATGACTCCACTACAAGTTATTCAATATATAATTAAGAAGGAAAATCCAAATGATTAAATATATACACATTCAATGAATTGTTTGTTATATACGTATCTCTAGAAATACTAGGGTTTTTGTTAAGCGAGTATCAGGATATATCAATTGCATTGCACGCTAGTAGTGGAATACAAACAGAAAAATATGAAAGAAAATCAAAGAATAACTAAAAATTATTTTCAACCAATTAGATCTTTATGTAAAAATGTAGGGAACCAAATGGCAGGATGAACCATCGGTCTACTTCCGTAAAATCATAAATATGAAAAAATTAATAAATAACTGATTGTGAACTTATATACCCCCTGCATCAGTATTCGTCGTGATATTACTCATTGCGACAAAATTTCTTTTCCTTTAATCCAATTGGCCAAAACCTATATCTAGGGATGTCAAGAGCCGAGCCGAGCCGGCTCATGAGCCAAAGATCAAGGCTCGAGCTTTTTTTGGCTCGAGTCAAGCTAAAGCTCGTCTCCAAAAATAAGGCTCAACTAGAACTTTTCCGAGCCGAGTTTTTATTTATTTTATTTTTATAACAAAAATCCATAATTTTTTTATTGAAAATGTGTCTATATAACCTAAGATACACCGACACGTTGCCGGAGCCGGCGTGTCGGTGTCCGACATCGACATTTTCCGGACACGCTCCGACACGTGTCGGAACTACAAGCTATGATAATCTTACTTACCTTTGTAGCCAAGCCAGAGAAGGACCCGCGTCTGAGGCTGAGCTCACCGGAGAAGTATCTGCGTCGGAGTTCAGAGGCGAAGAACCTGCGTCAACGTTTATCGGAGAAGGAGCCCGGAGCAGCGTCGTCAGAGAAGAAGCCTAGAGCAGCGTTCATCGGAGAAGGAGCAGGGTTATTGGGCCCAGACACACAACATTATAAATATGGCTGTAGAATTGAAAATTGTACATATCATTCAAATTAATTTCGAGTGCTGCTGCGAAATCAATATTTTTGAGGTATTTTTTTCCTCCACCCTTAAATTTCAATTGTCCCTCAAAATACATAATTAAAAATTTTGGTCAAGTGACAAAGAGGCTCTTTATTATGATAATGTATTAATATATATATATATTTATGATTTTACTTTTCAGTTCAAAAATATGAGTTCACCAATTTCTTCTGATAGTACTTCGATAGATGATGAAATTTCTAAACCATTGTGAAAATACGTAACAAAATATGATAGAATTAATGAAGGGGGTGGTAATATTAGTTGGCAGTGCAATTTTTGTCATCAACAGAAAAAATCTTCATATACAAGAGTTAGGGCACATTTGTTGAAATTGTCTGATTTTGGTATAGGAGCTTGTAAAAATGTGACTACAAAAGATATCAGTGAGATGCAAAATTTAGACGATGAAGCTAAAATAATGATGAAAAATAATGAGCCCAAAAGAGTACCATTGCCTGGGGAAAGAATTTTCATTGGTACTGCTACTAGGAATGATGATGGTACTTTTCATATGATGGAGCAAAAGAAAAGAAAGATTGGTGCACTTGAAAAAGATTTTAATATGACATCTCGTGAACAATTGGATTCAGAAATTGCTAGGTTATTTTACACAGGTGGTGTATCATTTAATCTTGCCAAAAATCCTTATTATGTCAGTTCTTATAGTATTGCTGCAAATAGCCACTTATCAGGATATGTGCCTCCGGGTTATAATAAATTGAGAATCACTCTTCTTCAAAAAGAAAAGAGAAATGTGGAAAGATTATTGCAGCCTATAAAAAGTACATGGGCAGAAAAATGAGTAAGCATTGTGAGTGATGGATGGAGTGATCCAGAAAGAAGGCCATTAATTATTTTCATAGCCGTGTCTGAGAGTGGACCAATGTTTTTAAAGGCTGTTGATTGTATGGGTGAAATAAAGGATAAATATTTTATTTGATGCGAGATGTTATAAATGAAATTGCGCACGAGAAGGTTATTCAGGTAATTACAGATAATGCTGCAAATTGCAAAGCCGCGAGTCAAATAATTGAGGCAGAATTTCCTCATATTTTTTGGACACCATGTGTCGTCCATACTTTGAATCTTGCTTTGAAGAATATATGTGCAGCGAAGAATGTTGATAATAATCAGATTACGTATGATGAATGCAATTGGATTACTAGTATTCACGATGATGTTATGGTTATTAAAATTTTTATCATGAATCACACTATGGTATTGACAATGTTTGAGGAATTTGTGTCATTGAAATTGCTTTCTGTAGCAGAAACCCGATTTGCTTCGGCAATTGTTATGCTTAAAAGATTTAAGCTAATTAAAGGAGGGTTGCAGAATATGGTTATAAGTGAAAGGTGGACAACTTATCGACAAGATGATGTGCAAAAAGGCCAGTTTTGTGAAACAAAAAATACTTGATGATCTTTGGTGGAAACATAAGTTATATTCTTTCATTCACAGCACCAATTTATGATATGCTTAGACGTTGTGATACAGATAAACCTTGTCTTCACTTGGTTTATGATTTGTGGGATACCATGATAGAAAAAGTGAAATCAGTGATCTATAGGCATGAGGGAAAACATCAAGATGAGGTGTTGTCATTCTATGATGTTATTTATAAGATTCTTATTGATCGTTGACAAAGAGTAACACTCCACTACATTGTTTGGCTCATTCTTTAAATCCAAGGTAATTCTACATAATATTTTTTTATTCGTGTTTTAGTATTTTTTTGATTTTGATATTATTATTTGTCGATTTGTCACTAATTTTTTTATCATTTAATTATTTGCTTTTGTATATCAGATACTATAACGAGGAATGGCTTAAAGAGGATCCTACTCGAGTTCCTCCTCATAAAGATTTAGAAGTGTCACGAGAAAGAAAGAAATGCCTTAACAGATACTTGTCAAATGAAGGACGCGTAAAAGTGATTGCTGAGTATGCTAGTTTTTCAACTATGGACAATGATTTTGGTGAATTTGATTCTATACATGATCGTTACCACTTGGATCCAAAGACTTGGTAGGTCAATCATGGCACTTATGCACCAATGCTTCAATCATTGGCCTTGAAGTTATTGGTACAACCTTCTTCTTCGTCTTGTTGTGAAAGAAATTGGAGTACCTATTCCTTTGTGCATTCGCTTAAAAGGAATAGGATAACTCCAAAACGTGCTGAGGATTTGGTATTTGTTCATAGCAATCTTCGTCTATTATCGAGGAGGAGTCCACAATACTTCAAAGGGGATACTAAGATGTGGAATATTGATGGTGATACATTTGATTCATTTGAAGATGTTGAAGTACTCCAAGTTGCTAATTTGTCGCTAGATGAACCGGAATTAGAGGCAGTAATATTTACTGATGATAGAGATGAAGATGTTGAGGAAGCAGTTGAAGATGAATGAAAGATTCATAGATTATTTTCTTTTATGTTTTGTTGAACTTCGTGTTATGACTACATTTAGACAACTAAATTAAAAATTTATTTTCATTTGATATATTTGTTTTGATGAAATAAATAGACTTGTTATTCTATATTAAACTAAAATATAAAAAGTGAAAAAATTAAAAAAAATAAAATCGCGTGTCCCCAAACGTGTCGTGTCCTGTCTTTTTGAAAAATCACGTGTCGGCGTGTCAGTGTCGTGTCGTATCGCGTGTCATGTCTGTGCAACTTAGTATATAACAAGTTGAGCTACGCTCGTGGTCGAATTTCATAGCTCAAGCTCTTATTGAGCTTTTTGAGCGGGCTTTTTTTGGCTCGAGTCGAGTCGAGCCAAAGCCGTCTCTAAAAAAAAGTTCGGTTCGAGTTTTGGCTCGAAATCTCGAGCCGCGAGTCGAGCTAAGCCCGAGCTTTTTCCGAGCAGAGCGGCTCAAGCCGATGGGCCGTTTTGCCATCCCTACGGCTATATCAATCCTTTGTTTCAATCTTAAGCTTCTCCTACGCTCATTGTATATAACTTTAAGCTTTTCCCAATGTTGTATGCTCAACACATTTTTTCTTTCATTTCCTCCACTATCCATTGAATTTCGTACAACTTCTTTCGTTGTAATTTCAATAACCAATTCTTTTTTATCCATCCTGATAAATGAAATAAGTTAACAAACCTACTCGAATGAAGTTTGATTTGATTAAGAGGCCTAAAAGACATGCAATGAATAGGAGATAAACAAATAATTTCACATGAAGAAAGGAAATTACATTTCTCAAGAACTTGGACTAAGAAACAGATTATAAAAATTGAAGGTTTATAACCAAGCACAATAACGATAAATTGGCAAAACCATGAAAGATTTAGGCTAATAAATTCATGAAGCGCCATATAGTCTTGTGACTTCCCAGGAGTGAAAAATTTGAGAAAATGTTTGTAACGACCCACAGTCTCACCGGCCTCAAGTTGCACGGTCTCACTGACCATCGCACTCATGAACTTCCCACTCCCTCCAGGAATCTTCTGGCAATGGATTCTAAGAATCATTGTACTTAACCCCTAGGTACAAGGTTCCGCCTTAGGTTCATGGTTCGAATCCTGTGGAAGACAAAAATTCACTGTCAAAAGATCCCTGAGGGAGTGAGAAGTCCATGAGAGCGATGCCCAGTGAGACCGTGCAACTCGAGGCCGGTGAAACTACGGGTCGTTACAATGTTCTTAGAAATAAACCTCATTTGATAGTTGACAAATCTCATCTAATTTTTAATTTCTGTAGATGGCTAACGTTCTATGGACTTGTACGTGGTTTCAACGGAGAAATAATGAATAACTCTATTTCGTGAATTCTAGCTAGCATTCTTGAATGCTTAAATATCATTATAACATTGCTTCGTAGTTGAGCATCGAGAAATCAACTCTGGTTATGATCTAAAATCACATCATCTTCAAAAACACAGTGTGGACTAATTCTTTACCTTGAATTTAAACAACATGACACCCGAGGTTTAAAATTCAGTACACATCTGAAAGCTCTCACAACATAATTTACAAAAACAAGACCATGTTAGTCTCAATTTTACTGTTGTTACCACAAATTTTGACATTTATCAACAGATAACTGACATGCAATCATATAAAAGTAGTGTAGTGTATATTGAAAATATGACAAAAAATAATTCCCAGAAAAATGAGAAAATTCTGAAGAGGATCGCATTGCTGTTAAAATTCTTCAACGTCTACACCACTAAAACAACAGTCAGGAGGTAAAAAAAAAAAATTATATCAAGGGGAAAAAAGCTGAATATAAAGATAGAGAAAAATAAGAATTGAGTATTCAAAATTCAAAAGCACCTGCTATCAGCATTTTGATAAGGAGAAATTCGACGAGAGCATATAGAAGAAAGAAAGAAGCTTACCGAGTGCGGGAACAGTAGGAAATGAGGGGAGCTTTCGAGAGAGAATGAACCAAAAGGGAAGTAAGAACTATCTTTCGTATGTGTGTCTGGGTGCGCCGGTGCGGTTAGCTTCTTCTATCAGGAAAAATATGATAAAAGAGAGAGAAATCAATATAGCCCCCGTTTGATACGAATTAAAATCAAATTTTTAGCGAATTTGGATAAAATTATGGAACTCATAAAATATATGATTTTGACTAATTGTTAATTTTAACTTTGATAAAAATTTAATTTTTAATCAGAAACAAACAAACAGACACATCATATGAATAAACATTTGAGACCTGTCATCTTATCTTGCTCAGCACACAATCTTCAATAAAAAAGAAAATTGTAGGACATGGAACGATGGAAGTGGCCCAGTTTGTTAAAAGCTTTTTGTTTAAAAACATATTTTTTACGTTTTCTAGATAAAATGTGTGATTAAAAAGTAAAGAGAGAAAATATGAGTGGTTAAAAAATGATTTGAGAAATTGTATTTTACAAAATATGTTTAAAAATATATTTACCAAACAGAGGCCAAATTTACTCTGCCAGCTGTTGAATATGCCTTGTGGGGGCCACAGTTGCAGAATTAAAATTGAGAAGAATTGCTCTGAGACTAAGAGCCCGTTTGGTCGATGGAAAGTTTTTGATTTTTGTGATTTTTTTGTGTTTTTTTATGGATGTTTGGTTTAGATTGATTTGAAAATTAAAAATTTTTGAGCTTGACTAAGGATAGATGGTTGAGATTGAGTTTGAAATTTTTTGGTAAAAATTCTTTATAGAGCAAACAAGCTCTAAAAAAAAAAAAAACATAAAGCCGTATTTGGTTTTCATTTGAAGACTTTATTTGAAAAAAACAGTGTTTGGTATTTTGTTTAAAAAGAGTTTTTTTTTTTTTTAAATGAATAGTGATTTTTAGGAGAATAGATGATTGAAAAGTCAAATATCGTGGGCTTGACTTTTAATTGATTGTTGAGATTGAGTACTATAGAAACAGAAGAATTTTTAATAAAAACCAAATAAGGGCAATAATCTATTTATACATATATAATAATACGATAATCGTCACAATTTTACGCACATAATTTCCCGCCTATTTTCACGTGTCATTTTAGGAAATTTCTTATTTATCAATTTATTTTAATACATGAATTAGGAAAGTTCAATTAATGCATGTAGTAAATGATTTATGGATTTATGCAAAAAAAATATTTATAAAAAAATAAATTATAGATTTTTTTTTTTGATAATTATTGCATTATCTATACATATATAATAATAGGATAACCATCATCATTTTACGCACATAGTTTCCCGTCCATTTCCACGTGTCATTTTAGGAAATTTCTTATTTTTATCAATTTATTTTATGATGTAGAACAAATGGCTGAGTGGATTGAAAAATAATTAGATCATAAATGACTAGACTGCAATTTACAGATTTGACGTCCGACCTCCGTTTCGAGTCCATAATATGTCTATTTTGGGTAACTCGACGAGACGAGTGCAACTTACTGCTTTGCCATGATATACAATGAATTTTGGGTATTAAAGATCATTCAAACAACGAAAATAGTCTTTTAGTCTTTTATTACTATTTCCGTCATTTAATTTATCTTGAATTCTTTTTATTTTATTTGATCTAGAATATGTTTCATGTTTTTCTAGATGATTTAGAATATCTTCTTTGTTTTATTTAGTTAATCTAGAATGGTTTTATGCTTTTCCTATTTGATTTAGAATACGTTTCTTTGTTTTATAGTCCTATAAATAAAGAGTTAATTTATCATTTTATTCATTCATTGATTAATAAAAGTTCTTGAGATATCTCTCAATCTTCTTGGTGGATTCCAAGTTTTCATATTTCTTTAAAGGTTTTCACTTGAATTCCTTGCTTCCATTTTGCATCAAGTGGTATCAGAGCGAGATCTCTCTGTCTAGTTACCTTTTGATCTTGTTTAATATATCCTATATCAATGGCCAATGTTCCGGTTATCAGGGGTGAATTGGATGGACTAAAAACGGATATAACTAATTTGGTGGATACTCATCTTGAAGAATTACAACGAGTCATATTATAGGCCATGGGGAACAACGCTGGAAATAATGTTGCGAACAATAATATGGGCATAGATGATAGAGGCATCAATGGAGGAGACGATTCACAGGCTTACAAAGGCACTGTTGGTATAAGACATGACATTGCCGCTAATGAATTAGATTTGGAGGAGGATATTGCTCCTTGTCGAAAGGACAACAATAATTGGGAGGACTATCGTGTTAAGGTAGATATTCCCTATTTTACAGGAAACTTAGAGTTGAAGATTTCTTCGATTGGCTAGGGGAAGTTTAGAGGTTGGCTGATATGATGGAGGTTTCTGATGAAAAAATAGTACAGATTGTGGCATTCCACTTGAAGGATTCTGCAGCAGTATGGTGGGATGAATTGTAGGCCACCCGTCATAAACAAGGGAAGAATAAAATTTACAACTGGAGAAGAATGAAACAGTTATTACAGGGACAGTTCTTACCTTTGGATTACGAATAAATTCTCTATCGTATGTACCTAAATTTCGTGTAGGGAAATCGTTGTGCGCATGATTATGTCTTTGAATTACAGAGGTTTGCTGAGCGTAATGACCTTCGGGAGTCTAAAAATCAGAAGATTGCTCGTTTTACCAGTGGGATGAAGGTTTCCATCCAAGAGAAAATTGGGTTGCAATTTTTTTCGACATTGGATGACGCCATTAATATGGCCTTGTGAGCTGAGGCAATGGAGAATGAGAAGAAAATAACCAATTTTCGGCGAGTCTCTCAAATTGATCCATCATCATCTAGTGCTCTTAAAAATCGAAAGTGGAAAGACTGTACAACCATCTATTACAAATAACCAGACCGCTCGTATTTCTGACATAAGTACCAAAAATCAAGGACGAAATTAGCCTCAGAAGGAAAATCCTTATGCTAAACCAACTACAGTGATTTGTTATCGTTCCAACAAACCAAGATATCGATCCAAGGTGTGTCCGGAATGTAAGCGGGTTAATCTGGTGGAGGCAAGGGATGAGGATGAAGAAGAAGGGTATGAGGAAGAATTAGAAGATGACTATGAGGGTGCCGAATTTGCAGTGGAAGAAGGTATATATAGGTTGACACTTGTACTACAGTGGATTCTGTTAGCACCAAAAGAAGAGGGCCAACGAAGCAAAATCTTTGTTCACTTTGTTCAATCAAACATAAAGTATGTGAAGTTATTGTGGACAATGACAGTTGCAAAAACTCTATCTCCAAAAAGTTGGTTAATTTGTTAAAACTACATAGTGAAAAACATCCAGATTCGTATACACTTGGCTGGGGGAACAAAGGACCTTCAATTCGTGTGGAAGAGACATGCAGAGTTCCTTTATCCATTGGGAAACATTATAAGGATGACGTAATATGTGATGTAATCGACATGGATGCCTGTCATATGCTTTTGGGGCATCCTTGGTAATATGATGTGGATTTTGACATTCACGAGGCGTGATAATGTGGTATTGTTCACGTGGAACAAGTATAAGATCGCCATGGCACCCCTGAAGCAAAGTCAGAGAACTGACAACTCACGACCCGAAAGTTTTCTAACACGCACAGGTAGTTAAAGGAAAGCTGAATAGACGGTGAAAGAATCTGGATGTGCATATCCTATAGTTGTCAAAAGCCTGTTGATTGCAGTGCTTGAATAGAAAGAAATTTTAGTTGAGGTACAAAGTATGTTGAGTAATTTCAGCGTTTTGATTTGTGATGAATTACCAAATGAACTGCCTCCTATGAGAGATATTCAACATCAAATTGACCTCGTGCTTGGGGCAAGTATGCCGAATTTACCTCGTTATCGTATGAATCCAAAGGAGAATGAAATTCTTAGGGAACAGATTGAGGAGTTGCTGAAAAAGGGGTTCATAAGAGAAAGTATTAGCCCTTGTGCAGTTCATGTGTTGTTAGTACTGAAGAAAGGAGGAAAATGGCGTATGTATGTGGATAGCCATGCCATCAATAAAATTACAGTAAAATACAGATTTCCCATTCCAAGGTTAGGAGATATGTGGATGTTCTCGAGGGTTCTAAGGTCTTTTCAAAAATCGATCTTAGAAGTGGTTATCATCAAGTTCAAATCAAGCCAGGAAATGAGTGGAAGACTGCTTTCAAGAGCAGGGATGGATTATATGAATGGTTAGTCATGCCGTTCGAACTTTCGAACACCCCAGTTACTTTCATGAGGCTAATGAACCAGGTTCTTCGCCCTTTCATTGGATCCTTTGTTGTGGTATATTTTGACGACGTCCTTATCTACAGAAAATCCAAAGAAGAGCACTTAGTCCAATTAAGACAGGTTTTGGAGGTCCTAAACAAAAATAAGTTGTATATAAACCTGAAGAAGTGTACTTTTTGTGCCAGCCAGTTATTGTTCTTGGATTTTGTGGTTGGGGAGAATGGAATACAAGTAGACGAGGAAAAGACTCGGGCAATCAAGGAGTGGCCAACTCCGAAATCAGTTTCTGATGTACGCAGTTTCCAAGGTTTAGCTACTTTTTATAGATGATTTGTGCGAAATTTCAGTACCATAACAGCACCATTGACAGAATGTTTGAAGAAATGCAGATTTAATTAGGGAGAAGAACAGGAAAATAGCTTCACTCTTATTAAAGAAAAATTGTGTACTGCTCCATTCTTAGCGTTACCCAACTTTGAAAAGGTATTCGAGGTAGAGTGTGATGCAAGTGGTGTAGGTGTTGGTGCAGTTCTTACCCAGGAAAAGAGACCAGTGGCTTTCTTTTCTGAAAAATTAAGTTAGGAAAGAAAGAGGTGGAGCACATATGATCAAGAGTTCTACGCAGTTGTTAGGTCCTTGAAATAGTGGGGACATTATCTTATTCAGAAGGAGTTCATACTTTTCACCAATCACCAAGCATTGAAGTACATCAATAGTCATAAACATGTCAACAAGATGTATGCTCGATGGGTAACTTTCCTACAGATATCTCCATTTTTGATTAAACATAAATCTGGCAAGTCGAATCAAGTGGCTGCTTCATTGTTGATTACATTATCTCAAGAAGTGGTGGGTTTAGATTGTCTAAAAGAGTTGTATTTAGAATATGAAGATTCCAAGCAGATATGGAGTAAGTGTGTTAACAAAGAGCTCATGACTGATTTTCACATCACAGATGGTTTCTTATTTAAAGGTAACCAACTCTGTATCCTGATTTCACCCTTACGTGAGAAGCTTATCCGAGATTTGCATGGTGAAGGATTAAGCTGGCACTTGGGGCGTGACCATGTGATAGCAAGCTTAGAGGTTCGTTATTTATAGCCTTAATTAAAATGAGACGTTGGCAAAATTATCAGGAAGTGCTATACTTGCCAAGTTAGGGACAAGTACAGAATACTAGACTTTACATGCCACCGCCAATTCCACAGGGCATATGGCAGGATTTAGTGATGGATTTCGTTCTTGGGTTACCACGAACACAGTGAGGGGTTAACTCTGTATTTTTTGTTGTAGACAGGTTTTCCAAGATGACTCATTTCATTGCGTGTAAAAAGACTTCTGATGCGTCGAATATCACTCTGTGGAAGTTATTCGAGACTCGTTTAAATCGAAGTAGTACAGCCCATCCGCACACTGATGGGCAAACAGAAGTTACTAATAGAACACTCGGTAACATGGTACCAGTGTGTGTAGAGATAAACCCAAGCAGTGGGATATTGCTTTACCCCAGGTTGAGTTTACCTACAATAGTGTTGTTCATTATGCTACAGGAAAATCACTCTTTGCTATCGTGTATACTAAAGTGCCTTATCATGTAGTGGATTTGGTGGAATTACCTTCAAGTCATGGGAAAAGTGTTGCTGCTCAATACATGGCTAAAGGAATAATGGCTACTCGTGATGAGGTTAGGCAAAAGTTGGAGCAGACAAATACGAAATATAAAACAATAGATATACATCTTCGAGATAAGTAGTTTGAGGAAGGGGATTCAATTATGGTATTTCTGTGAAAAGAACGATTTCTAGTAGGGACCTATAGCAAACTAAAGCCAAGGAAATATGATCCTTCCAATGTGCTGAAACGTATTAACAACAATGCATACATCATTGACCTACCAGATTTCATGGGAATTTCAAATACTTTTAATGTGTCTGATTTTTATGCTTATCACGAGGATAGTGAGCCTCTTTATCCAAGTTATAACTTCGGGTCGAGCTCTTCGGAGTTAGAAGGGATTGATGTAGAACAAATGGCCAAGTAGATTGAAAAAGAATTAGATCGTAAAGGACCAGAAAACAACACCATGGTAATCTAGAATATGTTCTTTGTTTTATTTAGTTAATCTTAAATGGGTTTTATACGTTTCCTATTTGATTTAGAATACGTTTCTTTATTTTATGACCCTATAAATAAATGGTTAATTCATTATTTTATTCATTCATTGATTAATAAAAGTTATTGAGATTTCTCTCAATCTTCTTGGTGAATTCCAAGTTTTCATATTTTTTTAAGGTTTTTGCTTGAATTCCTAGCTTCCGTTCTGTGTCATTTTAATACATGAATTAGGAAAGTTCAGCTAATGCATGTAGCAAAGGATTCATGGATTTGTGAAAGAAAAAAAATCTATAAAAGTCAAATTATAGATTATATTTTCTTTTGATAATTATTGCATTATTTTTAAGTCGAAAAATATGCAATATGATTGTTAAATCCAAGATCTCAACGAAGAGTTTAATACAAGCTAGCAAATGAGAGCAAATTCTAAACATATCATTCGTAAAATTGTCTTAAATACTAAATATAATAGTTTTACTTATACTTTTTACTTTTTCCAACATTTAATCTTTTAATTTATCTCATTTAAGTCATAAAATGATACCTATAATTTCTTACCTAATTCAATTTGACCTAAATGATTAATTTTGAATCCTTTTCTTATCAAATTGATAGAAATAATAGATATACGATCTTTCAAAATAAAGTCAATTAAATCATTTAATTTTCTACAACTTTAGGTTTCGATAAACTCATTGGTTCAATTTGTAAAATAGAAGGTCTTAGTAAAATAATTCTATTTAAATATAGAATATGATCAACACGTTTATTTAACATGCACAAAAATAGTATGTGTGATGTGTTCCGGACCCTCGACAATCGAAGTCATAGCAGGCTTGACAGGAAGTTAAATATTCAAGCCAAATAAAAGTGCAGTCCAGTCAACCATGTCGGAATTGGATGGATAATATATGTTTTTCGAGTAGAAACATGTTACCGAGCAAGACTCATGGGCTAAAGCCCTTGAGCCCATTGATTTTAGGGCAAAATTCCATCGTTTGGGGCTTCAAATTGGCAAATCAATGATGTAGACGGAAATTTACTATATTTCCTTAATTATAGGATTATATTTACTTTGTCTTTATTATTATTTCCAATTAAATTAGAACTCCATTATGAGAGATTTTATCTATTCTCTAATTAGATTAGATTTTATTTAATTTTCTAAGTAGATTAGGATTTTTATTCTGGTAGCCTATATAAAGGCGTCTTCATTGTAATATTAAAAACAGACTTTGAATTTGAATAAAAGAGATTGAATGTTTTTCAATTGTTTAATGTGTAGATTCACATTACAAACTCGAACTTATCAAGATTGATTATCTTGTGGCGTTCATCCAGAATTTATCAAATATTCACGAGAGTATTTGTGGCGTTCAAAACCAGAAACTTATCAAGGAGATTGGACAAATCCTTGTGTCGTTTCGAAAGTCGTGGTTCTTTATTCCGCACCGTCGATCCTCGCGTCATGAATATCGGGACATGATTCATCCGTCCAACCACAACCTGGGTTCGGAACTTTCCGGCGTTTATTCCGCGCTTCGAACCTCATCAATGTGCAATTGTGGAAAATGAGTTTTAAAGAATGTATGGTTGAGAATGAACATTGAAAAAAATTATTTTTGAAGAATCAATTCTATAGGAATAAGTGATAAAATCTTATGTTTTATGAGTTAAACCCCCATTTATAAATTAAGATGTATAGATGTTTTTTTGTATATAAAGTTAATTATATTTGTAATATTCATTCAATAAAGTTTAATTAAAATTTGTATTTTATACTATTTATTTGTTACATTCATTTAAATATATGACTTCGTATAAGTTTGTGAAGTGTAAGTCTAACAAATTGAAATATTTAATTTAAGTTTGAGCAATTTTTTATTTTTTAAAATGTTAGGTAAATTTTGGTCGTAATGTATTTGCTTTTTTACATGTAACAAAATAAAATATTTGTTTAATATATTTAAATATCAATTATTGCATTAAGATAGTACAAATTCTTATAGGTCTATAAGTCGATAAATTAATTTTGTAAATGCCTATTAGTCTCTTTATTTCATTTTACGATTTGAAAATTGTAAACATTTCAACTTTTAGAAATCAAATAACTGTAAGTTTGACTTTAGTCATCAAATCAAAATTGTAAAGTACAAAATAAATCACATGTCATATCTAACTTTGCCTAAATAGACTAAGCCCTTGTTTGATGCTCATACTTTTTGATAAAATTTACTCCCTTTTTCTACGGTAATCAATCTCAACAATCTAAAAAAGTCAAGCCCACAATTTTTTACTTTTCAAACCACTTTTTAACCACACGATTTTTCAAAACTATCTTTTTCTCAAAAAGTAGAAACATCAAACAAAGGCTAAGAAAATTAGAGAATGAAAAATTAGCTGTTAAAAGAAATATGCAAGTTCGAATTTTATATTTTACTTTTCTGGATATTTTTCATTATATATGAACGCACAATTTATATCGAACATTGTGTTTTTACAACTTATATTCAATAAATAATTGTTAATTATTATTATTATTATTATTATTATTATTATTATTATTATTATAATAACACCCATCACCAAATTCTCAAAAAATCCTCAATCAAATCCTCCAAAAATCATCCACCCATGAAGTTGAAGCTATCTTCTACGGTCGGATTTCACCGCGATAAAGCGGTATACTAGTACTAGTAATAATAATAATAATCACTACACAGCAAGAAGAAACCTGAATGTCTGTCTACAAAAAAATGATTTTTCTTTAAAATCTTCATAAAATCATCATAAATCTCTCAACATACATCAAATTTCTTCGTAAATTCTTCGAATTTACGGTATAAATTTTGCTCATATCTACTCTGGAGTGGAATGTGAAGCCAGGGAATTTTTTTTTTTTTTTCGGGTGTAATCCGGTTTTAAGGACAAAATCGAGAACCGGACCAGTTCTCGGTTATTGGAACAGAACCAATTTTTCCAAGGCTGTAACCGGTCCGAACTGGCCGGTTCGATCTGATTGGTTCGGACCGGTTAAAATGCCCACCCCTGTATACTTACTAGTTATAATAATAAACGCCTGGTGACTGTTCGACGCAAGTCCCCCCGAAAGAAATCGAAAATGCAAGGTTACTCTAGCTGGCCGCCTTGCCTCAGTCGCTGCATATTCCGTACTACATGTATGGTGAAAACGTCGATCCCACATCGGTTCTTCAAGGTATTAATTCATCGGCCCCGGCGGCAGGCAGTCGTGGGTCGTGCTATAAACATCTCCGTCAGAAAAAGTGAATCTGCAGTGCCAATTGGAAAGCTGTACTCTTATTTATCATCTCCGAAGCCACTGATTGATGCATATACACGCCTCAAAATTAATGTTAGACCTTCCCCTGAATTTGGGCTTATTTCTCTCCTATTTGTCGTCGCAATGGTATGCTATACTTATTCACTTCATAAAATTTTGTAGTACGCAAGCACAAAAGTTCTATTATGATACTGTGTGTGAATCATCTCTCAGGCCATTGGAGCAATTTTGAGCTTGGCCATAATTTCTATTCCTGCTATGTTTGTAAGGAAATTCTCTCTTTCTAGTCTTATTCATGTTTAAAGAAATCATGTTCAATTCGCAACATTGTGCAATCGCAATGGCTTAAAGCCTGCAATCGCAGACTGAATTACACAATGCGAACGCAAAGGTCAAAAAGCCTGCAATAGCAATTGGGGTGTAAAATTAAGTAGATTCAAAACCGGTAAAGCCTTGCGATCGCAAAGGCTATAGCCTTGCAATTGCAAAGGCTATAACCTTGCGATCGTAAGGTATATTTTCGACAGGATGTCCCGTGCTATGCGAATGTAACTAGTTTTAACCTTGTGATCACAAGGAGGTTTGAATATGACCATTGAAAAGTTGCAAATTTGATTTCATAGCTTTTGGTAAAAAGGGATGACTTTTTCCTGATATAGCTTGCACCACTTTTTAGAGATGTTTGGAAATCTATAAATAGGAGATAAATTTCAAAAAATTATTATCAATTCATAAAAATCAATCAAGATCAAAACTTTATCCAAAATATACCAAATAATTTCCAATTTTCCGTTCTTTGTGTTCTTAGAAGAAAACTTAAGTACTTTGAGTTTTATTCTACTTTTGGTTTGATTCAATTCTACAAACCACTTGCCAAGTAATCTTTAATCACTCTAAATTATTGAGGAAAATGTCGTTTGAGGACAACGATTAGGTGGTCGAGCCTATTTAGATCAATTGATCAATTTTTTATTATTATCTTGTTTTACTTCTTGTTAATCATTTTTCTTTCTCCATCATATTTCATATTTTCAGCAATTTCAAACGATATTTATTGATAGAGAACAAAACCACCATGGTTACTATCAAACTTATTAATCAAGATTTGGTGGTATTGGATTGCTGCGATGGAACCAACTTCACAAGATGGCAAGATAAGATCAAATTCCAACTAACAGCATTGAAGATCTTCTATATTCTTGATTCGGAATTGGCACCACTTTCGATACCAATTGAAGAAGATACAGATTTAGTAAGGTCTTTAAGACAAAAGCGACAAGAACTCATATCTAAGGGTCACATACTCAATGCCTTGTCCGATCGACTTCATGATCTCCATAATAATACTATATCGGCAAAGGAGATTTGAGATGCACTACAGAATAAGGACAAAGCCTAAGAGGAATGTACCAAAAAGTTTCTTATTTCTAAGTACTTTGATTTGAAATTCCTTGACAATATTCCCCCACTCCCACAAGTACACGAATTGCAAGTACTTGTTAACAAACTAAAGCAGTCAAAATTGGTCTTCCAAAATAATTTCTAGTGGGGGCTATAATAGGTAAACTACCGTGTACTTGGAAAGGTTATTGGAAGAAGATTCTTCATAGTTCCGAGGATTTCTCTTTGGAATAATTTTAAAATCATTTGAGAATTGATGAAGAATTAAGAGTAAGATATAAATAGTTATAACTCTTATGAAGGCACATCAAAAGCTAATGCTATCGAAAAGATTGAGCCCTCCAAAAATAGCTTCAAGCGCAAATTTTCAAATGGAGAAACAAAAAGTTCAAAAAAAAAAAGCTCAAAGGAGATTTTTTTGTTTGTGGAAAGCCTGGACACTATGTAAAGGATTGCTGACGTAAAAAGTAAAACAATAAAGAGGGAAAAGTGAACTCTATAAGAGATGATAGCTTAATCGTTGCAATAAGCGAAGTAAATGGTAAAAATTCCTGGTTGGTGGTATGATACTTATGTTACGGTACACGTATCATATGATAGATCACTTTTCAAAACATATCATGAGATAGAAGATGGTCAAGAAATAAAAATGGTAATGAAGGACGTTCTAAGGTCGTAGGAAAAGGAAATATTGACATTATCTTCACTTACAGAAAGAAGGCTATCCTAACCAACGTGTCCCTGACACGTATAAGAATTCAGTGAGTGGAGACTATTTAAGTAAACCAGGCATCAAGGGGGTATTTGAGTTAGAAAAACTTGTATTATCTCGAAATGAGAACTTTGTTGGAAAGAGATACTCCAGTGAGGAGATACTTAAACTTTGTATTCTTTAGAATAACATGAATGAAAGCATCAATTCTGTTTACTCTTGATTTATTTACTTTATGGTATTCTAGATTATGTCATATTGGTATAAGTACATTGACATGCTTAAAAATAATTTGATTTCATATGATACAAAAGATACACATAACTGTAAAAGTTTTATAGAATATAAATGACTAAGAAATCTTATCATAATGTGAATAGGTCTTCTAGTATTTTATAATTAATTCATTTCGACATATGGGAATTAAATGAAATCTTAATTCAAGGAGGAAATAGATATTTTATAACTTTCATAGATGATTTTTATAGATATTCTTATGTTTATTTGATGAAGCATAAGCATGATGCATTTAATATAAATAAAGCATATAAAAATTAAGTAGAAAAACACTTAAGTAAGAAAATTCTATCACTTAGAAGTGATAGAGTTGCTGAGTGATGACTTCAACATATTTTGTGAACCATATGACATAGTACATCAATGTTCTGAACCTAGGACTCCTACCTAGGACTTCTGAACAAAATGGTTTGTTTGAAATAAAAAAATAGAATTTATGTTGACATGATAAATTCTATGCTTAATCATGCTAAATTGTCATTTAACTTGTGGGGTGAAACTTTCTTAAGTGCTTGTAGAGTATTAAATAGAATTCCTTCAAAGGTTGTAAAGGTCTCTCCATACAAACTGTGGAAAGGCGTGAACCTAACATTGATTATTCTTAACTGTGGGGATGTACTTTTACCTATTTCAAGAACACCAATTCAAAAATGATTAAATTAGATCCCAGAGGGATCAAATTTGCATTTATAGGATATGCTAATAGTAAATCCTATATAACCAATTTGATAATTGAATCAAATAATGTAGAATTCTTTGAGAACTCATTATATTCAGGTAATAATTTAAGAGAAACACAACAAGTGTTACCTAGCTCTAGAGGAACGCAAAAGAAAACATCTACCAAAGATGTTGAGGACCCTAGTGAACCTCGAAGAAGCAAAAGAATTCGAGGGAAAGTCACTTGGTTCGGATGAAATTGACGCTCAACTCATTTCATTCTACTTAGTAGAAGGAAACAAGAAGAATATTATAAGAAAACAGTACGTTTTGTTCTACAAGTGGAAACCGATCCTAAGACTTGTAATAAAGCAATGACTTCTCAAGATAGTCTTGTTTTAAAAGAAGAAAAGATGCCGTAAGAGATGAATTGATTCAATTTTGTCAAATAACACATGGGAACTTGTCGATCTACCAATTTCGTCAAACAACACATGGGAACTTGTCGATCTACTTGCTCGCAAGGAACATTTTCGACAAGATTTTTTGTGCCATGCAATCGCAACTAGTTTTAGCCTTGCGATTGCAAGTAGGTCCGAGTATGACCGTTAGGAAGTTGCAAACGTTTTGGTGAAAAAGGATAACTTTTCGCGGTGTAGCTTGCACTACTTCGCAGTAATGTTTGGAAATCTATAAATGGGAAATAGATTTCAATACAGATATCATCAATTCGTATAGATTAGTCAATATCAAAACTTTGTCCAAACTATACCAATTAAATTCTAATTTTGTGTTCTTTGTATTCCTAGAAGAACATTCTTAGAAGAAAACTTAAGTACTTTGAGCTTTTTTCTACTTTTGGCTTGATTCAATCGTACAAATCATTTGTCAAGTAGTCTTTAAGCACTTTAAAGATACCGTGAATATTGTCAACGATTACATAGTCGACTTTGATCAATTAGATCATTTATTTTATTATTAGTTAATCTTTTTTCTTTCTCCATCCTATTTCACATTTTCAACAATTACTGTACTTTGTTTCGGTTGAAGCTAATATTTAGATGCATAAATGTGTTAATTTTTTTTAGATGAACTGGTTAAGATGGCTACATGAGCCATGAGGCTAGCGATTTATAAAGTCTTGCACATGGAGAAAAATGGAACCTAACCTGCATATGAGGGGAAGCAAGATTTAAATGAATGCATGTAGCCCTTCCCTAACATATTAGCTTTTTGATGAGGTTCTACTAAATATGCCTTATAACTCATTTAGAGTGATTCTGTGATATCACTCTCTTTCTAGTCTTGTTACGAACATTTCTTCTCTCTGTTTCTATCAGATGTCTTATAATTTGTTTAGTTGGGATAAGCATATCTACAATCACTATATGTTATACTATGTATTTTTAGAATCTTAGAAGATTGGCAGATTCAATGGACAAACTATCCGGTGTGGTCTCAAAAGAGGTGCCTGGAACGCTGTTATCCCTCAAATTGTCCAGCCTCGAGATGAAATATTTGACACAACACCTCAGCATTCTCAGGTAATACCTTCCTCTAGAATTTATAGAATCCTGTTACCAGTGTTACTTCATATTACATCCGTAGTGAGAGCAAGCTTATGATTTTGGGTTGTCCAGGCAAAGGATATCCACGAGCCTTCATGCAAAGAAAGATAAGAAGCAATAATTCTTCTCTCTATGTTCCGTTATAATTCGTCAACAAGATTCACAAATTTCTTTACAGTCTTATAGGTATTGCGTTGACAATTGCATGTAAAAATTCACATGATCTATGTAATCTGGTACATAATTGATGATTTGGTTGATGTAACTTATCTGTATCCACTTTCGTTTATTTTTCTTTATTAAGCATTAAGCATTCTTGTTCAGTTCTGGAGTCTACTACCAAGTTGAGAACTTTTTCCAGAGAGAGTACAGGTTAGCCTTTCTTCGCTGGACAGTGGAGTCCTATTGTATACCACTTGCTATCAGTCTAGTAATTAATGTTGGACACAACGTGAAATCGATCCATCTTCCTGGTGTGATTGATCTTGTGCCTATTTATAGGGTAGATCTTTGTTTATTCTCAAGTTATGAAACTTAGGGGGGAAAAAAATCATAAAAAAGGGGATGAAAATTTACCAAATCTTGCACTGAAAAGAGAGAGAGAGAACGAAAAAGAAACAGGAAAAAAATGGATACCAAATATAATAACTATATTGGGCTTTTGTATTTACATGATTTAACTGATATTGCAGGATCAAAACCAAAAGAGAATATCATTAGTGTAGGAACTTTTCTATGATATATCTCAATTCTCCCTTTAGAAATGTTAGTAGAAGCTATTCCGTTAGTTAGAATAAAACAAAAGAATTGGTAGTAGCTTTTGTGTACTTCTTTACAACTAGAGGAGAATTGGAGAATCCATTAATATGTACTTTCTAGTTTCTAAATGTATGCCTAGAACAAGAGTGTATTTTAGAATTTAATTTAATCGCCCAGGCTAATGAAAAACAAAAGAATTGGTAGTAGCTTTTGTGTATTTCTTTGCAACTAGTTGAGAATTGGAGAATCCATTAAATGTATGTCTAGAAAAAGAGTGTATTTTGGAAATTAATCTCCCAGGCTCCCACAAGGTAATCCCTCCAGGCTGATATAACTCGACTCAGCGGTATATGCTGCAAATATTTTTCCACTGGTGAAGAAACTTCTATAATCCAACTATCACCTATATCATCTTTCAATCGAACAAAGAATTAAGACACTTCTCGTATCCAATTTTTAACCCCTGTTTGGCACAGATTTTTCGAATGCAGATTTTATGAAAAATTATTTTTTTGGAGAACATGTAGTTAGAAGTATGAAATTTTTTTGCGTTTGCGTCTAAAATTATTTTATTTATGAGTGTGTGTGTTTGAAAATGAGCTTGAAAAATATGAGTTTCAGCAAATAGAGGCCAAGCATGGCCTAATGTTTGTTGAATGTACTATAGAACTTATTAGACACGATAATAGGAAGCAATCTGTGCAAGTGAATTTTTTTCTTGAAAACAATTTAGTTGCATAAGAAGCATCAGTAGTTTTGGAACATGAAACTAGTAAAATAAAATCAGGATTCTTTCCAGTTTTAGACCCGCCTAGAAGAATATGAATGGCATCCATATGAATAAGGTCCTTTAAACATGATATATATATATATTCATGAAGGTTTGATCCATCCACTGGACGATCCAAGAAGGTCTACTTGAGGAGCTTGAATTAGATTTGTCAAGCATCAACAAGTGACAAATTGTACGTCTCCAAAGGGTTTGTAGAAAGCAGAGCTGCTCTGTTGCTCGACGTGAGCAACCTTCCAATGAGGTTGTGCTAAGTGGACAAAATATCATTCTTTGTCTTCTATTAATACCTTTCCTCACGATGTTTGCGCTACAAATGACCCTACAATTTATTATTTTTTTTGGGAAAAAGTTTTTTCTCACAAATAAGAATTTTTCCCTAGAAACTTAATTTGTATACCAAGATGGGAATTGCTGTGAGTGCGGATTATACGTACTTTCAAAGGACTCACATATATAAGAGTTGTTACGAGACTGTGACTATAAGATTAACTAATCCATAGAGACTAGAATCAAAATAAGACCACATGGTCGTTAATAGCGCACTCATTATAAATTGATCGTAAAATTGATGTAATCTATTGGAGCAACTAAATGACTAATTAATTTCCGTCTTTCCTTCTAATTCTCAGATTTTATACAAATTTAATCCTTTTAATTTCAGAATTAAAATAATTTGAATAACATAAATATTTATCAATGCGTGGGTTGAAAATTTCACTATGAAAAGGGATTAAAAAAAAAAAAAAAACTCATCGGCAGATGCAACTTTAAAAGAATTATCTCTAATATCCTATATTTTCATTTAGCTATACAAATTGATAAATGCTTGTTCTTTATCTTCCCGTGGTCACGCCCATAGAAGGAGAACTGACTGAGAGCTATCAGGATTTTATTTAGGAGCCGTGCAGTATCAACAGTACCTCCATGAAGGGGATGCAACGACTTTAGGATAACGTTTATCCCGACTCTTTGAGGCCAACATTTTTTTAACTCTATCTTTGATTAATTTACGTTATTTTTAATAATTTTATTAATTGCTTAAATACACAAATCACTTGTTCTTTCTTGGATATCTTAAATGCAAATCAAAACATGGTATCTTGGCCTCTATCTAGTAAAAGTGTTTAAAAATTTGTTTTTTTCAACACAATTTTTAAATTTTTTTTTTAACCATCCATATTTTTTCTCTCAACTTTTCAACCATATATTTTACTTAAAAAACATGTTTTTAAACACATTTTTTTTAACAAACATAGTGTTGTTTGAATGTCAACTTTATTAGGAGAATAATTGAATCCCTTATTTGGGATCTATTTGGTGTATGTAGTTTTTGGAGAAATTTTAACTTTGATGAGAATGTGTAGTTGAAAAGTGATAAGTTTCATAAAATTATATGTGATTGAAAATAAATTTGAGGGAAAAGTTGAGAAAATAATTGTGACCCAAACAAGGGCTTCCACTCAAATAAATTGCGTATTCGCTCGTGTAAATCGTCGATTATGCAGTTTCTTATTCACTGTAGTTTTCAAGTTTCAACCTAAGATATAAATAGTAATACTCAATAACATGTGCATAGAGAGAGTAGGAACAAACCGTGTGGGACAATAGCATTAAATTCAGTTTTATGTGTGCATGTGACAATGGATCCACTTGCTTGGTGTAGGGTTGTAGTTTGCTACTTTTGTTACTTAAAGTAGGGTCTCAAACTAAGTCAAAACTCAAATTTGGTCCCTTTCTGTCATGCCGTATCGATGTACGTACTTTGTGTACCACAAACTAATTTTTATATCCAAGAGAATTGGGATGACGATAGTCAATTGGGTTTTTGGGGTTTCTATGTCAATATTTATTCTTCGATGATATATAAATGATATTTCTTACAAGCTCGATCTCCTGTTCATAATGGACATGCGATATCATGTCCACCACACACGTGACAGGAGATCGTGCTGCAAAGTCCTACCACATCGATCTCCTATGAAATCCTACTGTATGGTTCAAGTTGGTGATACCTCGATTAATAATATCATATCATATGGGGTGGTGTGTAGGAGATCATTCTCCATACTTCTTATCCTAACCATTTGTTATATTTAAGGCAAGTTGATTTTATTCATATAGGATATATATATATAGCTAATACTTCTTGTTTTAACCATTTCATGTTTTGAAGACAGTGCCGGTCCTGTGTTTTTTAGTGTCTTGTGCGAATATCAAAAAAGTGCCCTCGTTCTTTAATTATAAAGTATGCGTATAGAAAAAATAAATTATTTATATTAATTTATTGTACATAAAACTGTCACATAACAAAAATATCATTTTCAATATTTTTCTCATATCGTTTTCACGTCATAAAGAAAATGTACAACTAAAAAAACTAAATATATGGATTGTAGAACCTTCAAAGCATCCAAAAGCTCGTATTTTCTTCAGAAAGCATAATCAAAATCACTAATATCTTTAACAGCCAATATGAGTTGACCTGAAAAGGAAAGAAAACAACTCAAATAATATTATATGTAAGTCTTGAAATGCAACAAATCATTTAAAGTTAGTTCTTCTTGCATTTTTTGAAGCAAAATCACTAATGAATTTTTTGTAATCAATACTTTCTAACAAATCATATTCAATAGATATCAAAGCAAGTCTATTCAATCTTTCTTGTGACATAGTTGATTGCAAATAACATTTCAATAACTTCAATTTTGAAAAACTTCTTTTAGCAGATGCAACTGTAACATGTATTGTCAATAAAATTCTATAAGCAATAAATGTATTTGGAAAACAGTCCAACATTTTCAAATAAGTCAGTATGTCAAGAGCTGTATTTTTTTCTTTGGGTAAAAGATTTCGCAAAACTTTTAGCTCTTGAAACAATTCTTGACCATCAACATTACAAAACATTTCATACCTTAAAACAATATCAAGATTATCACAACATGCTTTCAAATTTGCATCATCCAATAAATTCAACTTCTCAAAAGAAAATAGAAATCCAAATTTTTTCTCATAAGTAGTGAATTGATCAAATCTTCTCTCTAGTGATCCAATTGCTTGGTCTACTATATAGAGGATATAATTTGTTCTAAAAGAATCTTCAGGTGATTGAGTGTCCTCTATAGTGGCATTTTCATCAAAATGTCTCTTCCTACGAATTATACGCTTTACTTGAAATACAGGATCAACTTTCATTTCATTAGCAATATTTATAGCATCGTTGAATCCAGTTTCCCTATTTTTTTTAAAGAAAGCAATCAACCCTTTCACTTCATCAATAGCAATATCAATAAGCATGTCATTAGATTGTAAGTGTTTACTAATCAAGTTAACAGCATACAATAGTTCATACCATATAATTATAGCTACTAAAAACTCAAAATTTCCAACATAAAGGGTTACTAATGCATTAGCCTGACATCTCACACAATTGTCATTTTCATTTTCAGCTACTTCAAGCAAAGCTTCTCTCAACTGGGGAGCTTGAAATCTGATTACTTAAACGGCTTCTACATGACTTTCCCAACGTGTTGCCGACAATGGCTTCACATTAGTTTTAACATTGTCTTTCAAAATTTTCCATCTCTTTGTAGAATTAGAAAACAAAGTATAAATACCTTGTATAACTTCAAAAAAATCTTTTACTTTTAACACAAGAGTTTGCCATATTACAAATTGTTAAATTAAGACTATGACATCCACATGGCGTATAGAATGCTCTAGGGTTTATTTATTGGATTGTTGGAAGTTTGAATTGAACTTGGAATGGAAGAACGGTAGGAGAAAAAAGAAAAAATCAATATATTTTAAAAATAATATTTATTAAAATATTTTTCATTTTGGTGCCCCCAAAATTTTGGTGCCCTGTTCGTCGCACCTCTCGCACGGCCTTAGAACCGCCTATGTTTGAAGGTTGGGTAACGTTTTAATGATCAATCTCAAACAAAACTTTGACAACAGGAAAAAATGGATACAAGACGCTTTTCCTTTCCACTTCGATAGTCAAATCAATATATATAGCACCATGTATCAAAAAATAAAGATGTAATATAAGTATCCAATTTTTTTTTTTTTAACACGAATATGGAGGTGATGGGAGACCAGAAACTTAAATTTGTATGTTTCCCTTGCATGATTAGCTCACTTAGCTGGTTGATGTGGATGTAATGTACGTCTACATCTATATATATATATATATAAAGTTCATGTAAAAATTAACATGTATATAGATTCTCGTCCAAAATGATTTTCTAAATATGAAAATCTATGAAAAAAAAAAACAAATAATATAAATATTTTAGCAGTTATTATGGTATATGTGTTATTTATGACATTAAAATTTATGTTATGCTATTAATGACATTAAGATTTTAATTTATTTTAATATATATACTATTTTTTTTGTTTTGCAATAGATATTATTCTTTTGATAATTATTGTATTATATGAAAGTCGAAAAATATGTAATATGAGTGTCAAATTGAATATCTCAACCAGAAGTTTAATACAAGCGAACAAGTGAAAACAAACTGTAAACGCATTATCTGTAAAATTGTCTCAATGATCAAATGTGTTTGTTTTATATTTATTTACTTTTCTTCAATGTCCCATTCATTTTAAATTATATCATTAAGTTCTATAATACAATCTATAAACTATTTTTTGTATTAACTATTATTCTTTAGATAATTATTGTATTCTTTTAAAGTCGAAAAAATATGTAATATGAGTGTCAAATCGACGATCCCAACGAGAAGTTTAATATAAAATAACAAGTTAGAGCAAACTGAAAAATATACAGTCCGTAAAATCATCTCAAATATCAAACGTAAAAATTTTTACTTTATATTTTTTATTTTTCTAAATATCCCATTCATTTCTAATTATATCATTTAAGTTCTATAATACAATCTATAAACTACTTTTTTGTAATAATTATTATTCTTTTGATAATTATTATATTATTTTGGAGTCAAGAAATATGTAATATAGGTGTTAAATTGAAGATTTCAATGAGAAATTTAATACATGATAATAAATGAGAGCAAACTATAAATACTTTGTCCGTAAAAATGTCTCAAAGATCAAATGTAAAAAATTATTTTATATTTTTACTTTTCCTCAATATTTCATTCATCTTAAAATATACCATTTAAGTTATATAATACTCAGTATTTAAAAAACCTGAAATCGGTTCGACTTAAAAAAGGCAACATGTCAAGAGTCAGAAGGTTGGATTGGGTCGAACCCGAGTCAAACCAATTTTAATTAAAAACTAATAATTATTTCAAATATCACAAAATTTTCTAAAAAAGTTATTTTACAAATAAAGCAACATTCACTCATTTGAAAATAAAATTAAATATAAAAAGTATAACAACAATATTCTTTAATTCAATTACCAATTCAAAACAAATAGATTTATGATTGTTAATTTTATTTATTATATTATATTTTATTTCAAAATATTTTAACATATAAAAAAATAAGATAAAAGTAACTTATTTAGAATAAAAAAGTTCAACAAACAAATAAGTAATAAATAAAAATAATTTTTTTAAAAAGATAAAGAATAATCCTATAAAGATCGAAATTTTCTAATTTTGATTAGTTTTGTACATGATGCATTTCCTATTTTGATTCGATAATATTTTGTATTAAAATATTATTATATCATGTTTTTATTTGACATGATTGTATAATTAACATATTTTCATAAATTTTGATCGAAATCACCATTACCAATATATTTTCGTGTATCGCAATTATAAAAATACTAGTTATTACTTCAAAGCCGATCAATTATTCATGTTGTAAACTAGCCTCATATATTTCATAGCGTAATGTTATTTAGCACTATTTGTTTCCGACACCAATTTTTGTGACAACTACATAACCTCAAATAAATTCACTTAAATGCAAGATCATATGAGTCATTTAATTGAATAAGTACCGTGATCACCTAAATTGGTACTCTAATCTAGCACTACTGATGTTAAATAACATTATACTATTTCATGAGTGCATGATATAATCTTAAAGGTCGTGATAATATTATTCTTAACAACAGGTTTACAAAATGTGAGACAAACATTAATTAATGGGGAGTAAAACAACATCAAACAAACAAATAATTATTGAGGTCAGACTAAATCGTGCAGCCTTACAAGTTGAGCGAAGGATAACATTGGTTTCATTTATGTAATATCAATTTTCTTGTTACTTAACAATCATTGCCATACCACGAGATCAGACATCAAAGCGAACTTCGAGTTATTGAAGATAAAAAGTATGTCATGTGAAAAGATGCTTTAGTGATAATACAAAATACTTCAATTCTATATATATATATATATATATATATATATCATTGAGATAATTTTTGATACCCTTCCCTTTGAAATCGATGAAATTGTTACTTTGGATTGACTTCTAGATTTACACAAGTTTATCAATAATTCTAAGGAGATATTTTGGAGATATTTTTAAGTGACATGTCACTTTTTCACCATTCAATGAATGTGTGACATGTCACTTAAAAATGTCTTCCTAGAATTACTCTTATTTTATTGTTCGTAAATCTCTTTTATATATTCAAATTAAAGAACATATGCCAGTTGCTTAATTTTTCTTTCCCGTAGTTAATTGAGTCATATAGGGTCCTATCCATTTATTCATTCTGCCCAACTTTTTTTTTTTTTTTTTTTAATTCCGTTCCAAGAATTCGACCATGGTTTCGTACCAATCCAATAAAAACGAAATGGACTCGGAATTCTCCGTTGACACGACATACTATTTGTTCCATCAATTTCATTTCATGATCTTTCGTAGTGTTCCAAACCTTGTCGATGGTATGGATGAAATCCTTGCTTCATCCAATGCCCTTAAAGAGGAGGGCTTAGTGATGATTTGTAGGTTGAAATCAGAAGTCAAAATCTTGATGAATCATTGAGAAACGAGCCAAACCCGAACAAGGTAACAAAATTTTCTAGGTTTACATCTCAATTAATAACGACATTAAGCCCGACATACTCAGTTCACATTGAAAATGCTGTCTAACTTGTTCACACTGTGGTCTGATACGCACATGCGAGCTCTCTTCCAAATATTCCCAAAAACATTTACTAATTTAATCAGCTATATATTAAATATTTAAATTTTTATTTGCAAGTACATCATAAAATTTATACACTAATTACTAATAAAATTATAAGCAATTTTGTTTTAAAAATTAAACAAATAATTATTGGTGAGAATGACTGTTTTACATCAAAAAATTTCATTTCTGTTCCCGTGCAACCTAACTTGCAGGTAGATTAATTGGAAGGGAAGGGAAGGGGAGTGGAGGGGAGGGGGGCTAACTTATCTTAACTTCACGTCACGTTCACCAAAAGTAGTGAATGACTTCACGTGTAGTGATCCATTTGGGGAGCGTGCGCCATGTGCCAATGCGCAGTCGGCACCAAAACTTAGAATTTTAGATAAGAAAATCTTACAAACATAACCCCCCCAATCCATCGAAACCTCACTTCCCGGATCTTGCCTTCTATCCATACCCACTATACCATTTCTATATAGGATTAATTATCTTGGAGTTGTACTTGCCATTTCTCAATTCAAAGAAACCTGCAGTCACTGTAAGTGCTCAAAAATGGCTTCTTCTTGGTATCGAACTATCACTTCTCCCTTTAGAAAAGCTCGTACTTTCTTCAATCATCAGCAGCAGCAGCAGCACAGAGATAAGAAGTCCCAGGAAGGTATGTTGATGTTGTCGAACCATTTTGATCTGAAAATCTAAACCGTTCATTATATATCTTCAAGATGTCTTCACACGTGTAAGCCTGACACCTGCACAATTGCATTGCAGGACCCGAGCAGAGTGTAATGGATTTGCATGGAGAGGTGATGGCTTGTACATACGAGGATGTTCAGGTGATGTGGTCGATTTTGGACAAGTCCAAAACCCAGAACCTGCAACGTTAGTTCTTGAATTCAATACAGTTTTGCATGTATATTAATTTATGGGGTCGATCTAGAATTTAATCAGAATCCAGACCCCATCACTCGGTTCATTTGGCTGTAGTTGACTTTATTTTTGTTTTGTAAATATATTGTATCTTGTCGATGTGGTGGGAGGATGAGAAAAGCCCAGAGACGAGGTTTGAGAAAAGAAAAGAAATGAAAAGGGAAAATTAATTAGACAAGTTCCACTATGTTTAACTATTTTTGATTTGTAACTCCCTTTTAGTGAATGACTTTCTGAGTAGATTCTGCTAATCTTGGTTCAAATTGCAGGCTGTTCGCCTGTTCTTGGTATTTGTAAGGACTTGATCTTGATATTTTGTGAATAGCGATGTTTCGGTAATACCGTAATAATTATAAATTGATTTATTCATATTTTTGAGATAAACAGTATGATTGAAAAGTAAAGAGAGAAAATTTGTGTGGTTCAAAAGTGGTCTGAGAAATTGTGTTTTTTATAAATTGATTTATAAATTATAATGATTGCATTAAAGAATAAAAACTTATTTACACATCACATCATCTCAAAAATCAACGGTTACATAATTGTCATATCACATTTTGTCATCCTGTACAAACATATTTATTCTTCTTTGAATATTAGCTATTCTACATTTCTACTATTACGTTGTATCATCTTTTTAAGGGTGGTCCTAATGTAAATTTCATTTATAATCCCTGAATTTTGAACAAAATTCTAATGTGGTAATTACACCACAACAAGTTTATACATTCAAAAATTCATAAAACAAGTTTGTAAGTTTTTAGTACATTAATTAGGTGGTAATTCAAATTAAAATATTAATTAATAATATTACTATAATTCAACCCCACCGTACCCATCAATACAACTCACCCCCATTTCGTTCCAATTAACCTCTCTCATGAAGAAGTCGTAGCTACACTCATACCTCTCTTCGACAATTCCCGTAATAATGGTGGTGAACACTCCATCCTTCAACTGTTGGATAAAGCAGTGGTGTGGCAACCCGTTGCTTCTTTCGCTAGGCGAGATCGCGCGCTACCGGTGGTTCTTTTGGCGACGAGTGTCACTGCGTAAAGGTGACGAGCGTCACTGTTTAAGGGTGACGAGCGTCATTGCGTAAGGGTGACGGTGGTGGTTCATGATTACCGCAAAACCCTTCTCTAATTGCAAATCCCTTTTCTCCTCCACTGACTACCATTGAACCCCAATTCTGGTATGGAGGTAATGTGCGTCGGAAGACGATTGGTTTAGTCGAAGCTGTTTACACAGAGAGAGGGCTTAGTAAAGGAAGCTGAAAAATGGTGATGGTGATGAATTCGAGGAAGATAAGGATTACAAAGAAGAGGAGTGGTGTAGTAATGGAAAAAAATTGAAGGGATTCGAAGGTGAAAAAGACACTTCTGCACTCACGAGCTTCTTCTAATGGTTGTGGTGTTGGTTGTGCATGAGCAGTGATGTTGGTTGTGCAGTGATGGTTTGTGCGGTGATTGGGTAGTGGGTTGGCGGTCGGTGGTTATGGTAGGGAAGTTGTGTTGGTGATGATATACGCTGTTTTCTGGTCCCCTAGTGGCTGCTCTTGTAGCCAAGTGAAGTGATGCTGGCAGAAGAAATGAGTTGATAGTTGTTGCAAGATGAAATGTGCGGTGATGGGGTAGTGGTCCGACGATTTGTGGTTGTTCGTTAAAGTCACATGTTATAGGGTATTGGTCACGTGTTAAAGTCACCTGTCATGTGTTAAAATTTAAGTCACAGATTATAGGGTATATGTCTTATGTTAAAGTTATAGGTCACACTTCATATATCGTATGTCACATTGATTATGTCACATGTCACAATTTATCTGATCAGAGATTAGATAATCTAGTGGACAACTTATTTGATGTATTATCTTTTAGGTCATACATTAAACGGTCATATCACATTTGATATATTAGGTCACATTTGATGCATTCAGTCACATGTCGCATTTGATGCATTAGGTCACATATCACACTTCAAATGTTCAGGTAACATATCATGCTTCATATGTCACGAGTCATTTATATAGTTACAGATCATACTTAATATGCTCACATGTCACACGTTAAAGTCACAGCATGTTTAGTCACATGCCACACTTCATGGATCATAGGTCACATGTCACATTTCATATATTAATAGGTTACACTTAATATGTTTATATGTCATAGGGTCATAGTAACACATGTTACTAGTCATATTACATAAGTCACATATCAATTTTAAAAATTTACGAATCCAATGTGTTGATGAGCTGGGGCATATAGTCTTGGGGCAATCAATGTATATTTTCAAGATTCTCCTTATAGCAATGCTCCTAAACTAAGAATTTTGGTAAGTTTAACTTCTGCTTCAATATTCTCATCCCGCATCCATTAATATTAAAGATCATCTTGAGTTACAGAAATTTTTGTGGGTACCTATTTATGTATGTGCGCTTGTGAAGTGACAGTTTTTTATTTGGTGATGATGATGGTGTGGTGTGTCGAAGATGGTGCTGGTTGTGGTGACAGTGGTTGTGCATCTAAGTTTGGGAAGTTATAGTGGTGTGAAGATATAGGTCATGGTGATAGTGGTTGTCATGATGGGAGATACGAGTGCTGGTGGAGGAGGTGGCGACGGTGGTGTTATAGTGATGATGACTGTCGATACACATATGGAAGATTGGGGTGGGATGAGGTGGATTTTTTTAATATATTAATTATTTTTATTTAGCACCTGATGTATGAACTTTCAAACTATATTCTTTAATTTTGAAATATAGTTTTTAATCACATGATTTGTGTATTTTTCCCAATTCTAATTGGGTTACTAGAATTTAATTTCTCACAATTTGGTTACTGAACTTCAATTTGTTTTTTGAATTTCACCACTTTGTCACCCAAATTGCTGGAAATTACTTTACACTTATACCACCATATATTTTTTCACATAACCACAACATGCCATGCCATTATCATAACGTCATAAAAATGTTAATTAAGTGCCTTTTTGGTGTAATAGAAATTGGAGAATTTTTTGAACGTGTTGTTGAAAAGATGTTGAAAAATTTGTAAAGTGATGGGTCTTAAAAAAATGTGTAAGCTTAAAATGAATTTGAAGAAAAATTTAGTAGATTTCTCCTGAACTAAATAGCCCTTAGATTTTGTTTAAACTTTCCAATCTAAATACATTGCCCATAATCCTCATTTTATCATTTTTGTTTCTAGGGTGTTACATAGTGGTTAAATTGATAGCTAGCAATCTTCTTGAGCTTGAAAATGAAATGTGAGAGGAAGTGACACGGTGATGGAATTTGAAACTAAATTGAATCAGAGGTCCAATTGAGACAAATTAAAGTTTAGAATTTTTTTCATAACAAAAAAACACAAGAAATGAGGGGGACATAGACCTGACCTCTAGTTAATGGTAGAACAACAAACACTCAAATTCTAAATTACAAGCTTATGAAAAATGGTAAATACAAGGAGTAAGTGCAAAATATTTAATAATATTCATGGGGCATGATCATCGTGTTATGCTCAGAGTAATATATAGAGCGAGTCGTACCTCATGATCGTCTTGGTTAAAACAATCATAAAACTTTGAATAGTCAAGGTCCTGGTCGAGGTCTCTCGGCGATGAATGATCTCGTATGGTAAAATGAGATAGCCTAGTTGAAGGACTACTACTGGATGGCTGAAAAGCAGGTGCCTCATATCTCAAGGGATGCTTGGTTACAACATCCAAAGATCATCTTAAAGGCGAGTCTGACTCTCCGGTGGAAGGTATGTAGGCCTCAACAAGCTCTATTTAATCTCCTAAATCCATATAATCCATATCATTCTGAATATGTTCCTGCACCTTATCCATAATGGGAATAGGGATAGGTGCATGTGGAGAAGACTAAATCTTAGTGCGGCTGGAACTTGAACCCCCGCCAAAAATTTTGAGGACGAGGTCCTCAATAGCAAATTTCATTGTAGATCCAAATTTCATGCCATGCCGCTTCCTAAAGTGATCTATCAACCTAAACTTGATCGCAGACTCTGTTAAACCAAGATCAGAAAACATTCCCTGAGCGAGGGCTCCTGGTACTGTCCCTGTTTCGCTCTGTACAATAGAACCTAACCCCTTTGTAGATTGGGTACCCTCTATAGATTCTACCAAAGGATGAGTGGCATGTGTAAGCTTGGGTGGTACCTCAGTAGCACGAAGTGAGGAAGGTATAGGGGTTGGAAGAACCTCACTATTAGGCATCGGAGGCGACTCAATAACTATAGGAATCATTGGTGGTACCTCTAAGGAAACTGCTGGTATTGTCTCTGTAGATGTAGTATTGGGAGTCAGGGGAGATACGGCTAATTCTATTACTGTAGGATCAAAAATAGCATCTTTACAATTAGCATTTATTGCTCCTACATTTGCTTGAGAAAAACCTTCCTCCATGCAAGAATCGGTTGTGAAGGCAACTTAGGCGCTATGGCTGCCACAACTGCTTCCTTACCTTTTGTTGGCACCATCAATTCCAATGGTAATATAAGGTCATCACTTCTATCGAAAGCTAATTTTTTGACAATTTTCATTCCATCTTCTTGAACCTTGGTCATTCTGGCTCCCTTTACAACAAAATCTTCACTTGAATGACCCAGGTGAGAACAATAGTGATAGTAACTTGGGCAATTCACATAAACTATCTCTTACCAAACATTGAAAACATCATCCCCAACTCGGATTCTCTCAAGTTTTGTCTTGGAGACATCGATTTCAATCAAAATCCATGCAACATTTGGCCTTAACCTCTTTGAAGTTGCCTCGTCAACTTTAAAGGCTTGCCAATGGCATGAGCAATTGAGAATAGAGCTTTTTTTTTTTATTTAAAGAACACATAAAGGAGAAGGGGCAAAGCAACCCAAATTGGCACAACTGGAGATTCAATTCTTGGATGAAAATCATAGGACCATTTAAAGATATGCATTGGAGAGTTGGCTATAATCCAAGAGGACTTCGAAAATAATCTAACGTAATCTTCTTCCATTGTAGATTCATTGATAATAATATGTTTAAAGTCCAAAAGACCAACTTGATAACGTCCTTTGAAATCAAAAGTGGAAAGAGCAGATCTTACCTTGGGCATGTGAGGCTTAGATCTTGAAAACTTACCAACAAGAGCATATTGACTTTTTGAAGAAAATTCCACAATATCCTCTCTTGAGAATTTGATAAAAAGGTTCCCCCTAGAATGTTGAAGGCTTGGTAATGGAGAGGGGTTGCTCTAATGGTAATGGGGTTATAAAAAAAAGATGAAAAAGATTTATTCCATGATTGAGATGCAGGGACAGCCGCAGGAGAAGTGAGGCCGTCATTGGAGAAGTTCTGTAGTGGTAGGTCTAGAGGCTTGAGAGCCATTCCCCAGATCTAGGGGTTTTTTCAGTGATACTATTGAAAATTAGTAATTTAATTTATAGCTTGCTAAAAGTCTGACCGTAAATGAAGTTCACGTAATTGAAGTTACACCTTGCTAACTGATGTACAACAAAGTGATAATTTGTTATTTTAACTAAAAAAACCTGAATCTTAGTTTATGATTTTCATTGTTTAGATATGAACTCATATTTCTTCTTTCAAACTAATGTTGAAAGGAAACACATGAAAACATGACATGTAAAATATATTCTAATTTTAAAATCCGATAGTAGAAATCAAACCATTGCTACATCTTTCGTCTTAATATCTATATATATATATATATATATAACCGAATGTGTTTGTGGATTATAAACATATAATGTGTGAATATGACATCACCAAGAGTAAGAACAAAGATGAAAAAGAAAGAAAGGTGAGTGAATCCTTGATCCTCACTTTGAATCTTCTTCTGTTGTTTACCAATTTGACGTAAACTAATATTTGTAAAATTATTTATCAATACCCGATTCTGCCTTTTTTAAAAAGATTACTATACATTAGCTTTCTTCTCCACTATCCCATCAGAATTGAGAAAATATCTAATATGATTTTTGAAAAAAAATCATTGTCTTCTTCTTCATGATAAGCAAAGAATCATCACATTTTAAGATCTGATTTAATAATATTAAATGAGATTTAGGAACTGGTTTTGTAGGGTATGCATTGACTAAAAAATGTTTTATCCTTCCATTTTTTATTTTCCCAATCTTAAATCTGTATAATCTATGTTATGAAATATCTTTTCTCTGAAATCTGTTAACCGTTCTTCATTGATTTTTTCTTGTGATTTCTACAATATGGTTTTGTTTCTAATTCATTTACTTTATGCACATCTTATATATTTGAATTTTACTTTTTGAGATTTTTACCAGAATTTTTATAATGAATCTTGTATCTAGCTATATAAATTATTATCATAAGACTCAATCATCAAAGGTTTTCTTATTTCAACTCCACATACATATCATATTGCAACTATGAAAGCTTTCTAGTTGCTAGACAAACTAAACATATATAATATGGAGACACTTTGATTGTAAAGACATCATGTTGTAACCTGAGAAATTTGTGTTTTAACTTAGATTCTAAAAATATTATAATTTGATTCATTAAAATATTATGCTGTAACATGGCAAGAAATATGTTACAACATCATAATACCTTAATCTTACGAACTTTAACATAATATTCATTAAACAAAACTTTGTAACATGAAAATATACACATTGCAATATAGTAGAAAAGAAACTCATTTGATTAAGTTAAAATATAACATGTTGATCTTATGAAATATGATGGTCATGTTTCTACACCTCGACCAATATCATCAATAATAATCACATACCTGAAAAATCTAAGTTCAACCTAAGTGAGTATAAAAGTACCTTTACAATACAATATGATTTCCCCCTTGTTTGGGCTCCATTAAAAATAGATTTTGGAGAAAAATGTATTTTGAAATAATAATTTTTTGAGAATGCATGGTTGAAAATGAGAATTTATAGGTAGGTATTGTTGGGATTTTGGCCCCGAACAAACCCCGGGGGCGATGATGAAACATCGGGTCGGTTTTTTGCTTCGTAGGCCTTCGGCCAATGATAGAAGTATTTTATACTCCAATTAAACCACAATATGCGTAACCCAAGAGTGAACATGTTAGGAACTTTGCCACCCTATCTTGAGGTGTTAATTGGGTCATTGACCCCAGTTGCTCGATAGGTGGATCCGATTGGCGGCTCGGGTTTTTAATTAGGCTCTCGACCCATTCCCTAATTAAAACCTAAACCTAAACCTACCTATCCTATATATCTACTCCCTCACTCTCATAAATCACGACACACACTCAAAAGCCTCTCTCTCGCTCTCTCTTCGTGACCCGGCAGTGCTTGGCTTTTCTCTTCTCTGTGAACTTGGTAACCCTGCGACCTTGCTCCATTTTTGGCCTCCGGTTTTGCTGCCTCCTTCGTGGTGGGCTGCTTCTTCCGCCTCCTGTCTTCGTGCGCGGCGCTTGTTCACCGCACCTCAGTGCGTCTGGTTCTAGGCCTCTGTTTGGTACGGTTTCTTGGTGAAAACTTGTGGGTTGCGGGTTGCCTCGGAGTGTGATCTTCCCTGCTTCGTGTGGTGTTGCCGATTGTGGTTATTGGGGCAATTTCTGAGCCCTCAGTTCTAGTCACACGATTATGGCATTGTCAAGTTTTTAGGGAGTTTCTCTTATTCTTGATTCTTTGTAAATCTTATCATTCCAATTAATTGTCATATATTGAGATTAACTTGTTACTTTGTGATTGTGCAAGGGTGAATTCTCCAACAAAGTTGTATCAGAGCCGTGTCTGACTGATCGGCTGATTCATGACATTCGTTGGAATTTGATAATTTTCATTCAACCTCTGTTCACTGTTTCATTGCAGAAATTATTTTGTCATTGAAATTTCATTTACTTAGCGTTTCTGAAAATTCCTTGATTGATTATTTTCAGGTTTTTTGTTTTGCAATTACAGTGTAGGTCATTCTTGCTTAGTGCTGAGTCTGCCTGCATCGAGGGATAGCTGATTGCAAACTTTTCTAAAATAACTAATTTTCGCATCACTCCTTATTACGGACACAGAGAAGTCCGCTCTGGTAAATTGGCTGATCACTTTTAAATTTCTGCAATAGCAGGTCATCGTGTGGGGTGACCATTAGGCTTGCGGTTGCCTGTTGCTAGTTATAGGACTTAATTGTTATTACCTGTGATTTGGGATATTGCTGATTTCATACTTGTTCTTGATACATCTTGGTGATTATCTATCTCGTGTTGCTCTTGATATTAGAATTGTTTCCCTTGACCTTACCCGTGTCGAAGATTCTCTTGACCTGAGACCTTTTGAGTCTCACGGAATCCTGAGAGTTTAGAACAGCGTATATATTGCGGCCTTTTAGGTTTCTGTGTGAAATTCTCTTTGAGCTGCATATTATTCCATTGTGGTGTGTTGCTTGTTTTCTTGAAATATGTCTGCACATCATTTTGACTTGAGTGTCTTTAATGGAAATGGTGATTTTTCTATTTGGCAACAGAAAATGAAAGGTATTTTAGTTCAGCAAAAAGTTTCTAAAGCTATTGATAATTCTTTTCCTGCTACTGTGACTGAAGAACAGAAAAAGGAATTTGATGAACTTGCTTATACTTCTATTATCTTGCACTTATCTGATAGTGTTTTACGAAAAGTTGGTAAACACGATACTACTGAAGCTCTTTGGAAAAAGTTACAAGAACTTTACTTAACAAAATTCACCCCGAACAAACTTTTTCTTCTTGAAAGTTTTTTCAGTTTCAAAATCGATCCTTCAAAGGAATTAGATGACAATCTTGATATTTTCAATAAACTTGTTCAAGATATCACAAATTGTGGTGATAAAGTGCCTGAAGAATACAAGGCCATAATTTTATTGAATGCCATTCCTGACATATATAAGGATGTTAGGAATGCTATCAAGTATGGGAGGGAGACCCTTACCCTGGAGGTAGTCATTGATTCACTTAAGAGTAAGGATAGGGAGATTAGAGCTGAGAAAGGTGGGAGAAAGCAAGGGGAGGTCCACTTTATGAGAGGTAGGACTCAAACAAAGGGTGGTGGAAATAGTGGGAGCGGAAAAAATAGTGGTAGCAAGAAAAAGGGTAGAAGTAGATCCAAATCTTGAGGGAAAGCTGCAAGTAGAAAATGCTATGGTTGTGGTCAGTTAGGACACTTTATTAGTGATTGCTATAAGGAGAAAAATAAACTAAAGGGGAGTGAACAAGGGGAGGTGAATATTGTGGCACCAAAACATAATGAACCTGGTGAGGTTTACGTCCTCTTAGATCACAAGCCTAGTGAAATTAACCTGTCTATGAACTCCCATACCGATGAATGAATTCTTGACTCTGGTGCATCATTTCATGTCACTTCTCATAAGCATTGGTTTGATCATTTGCATGAGTCTGATCATGGTCATGTTGTTGCATGGGGTGGAGTCGCATATAACATTACAGGTGTTGGTGATGTTATTGTAAAATTTGAAAATGGTTTTGTGCATACATTGAAGAATGTTAGGTACATTCCACATATGGGTAGAAATTTGATATCGGTGGGAGAGTTAGAAAATGCAGGTTTCACTGGGAGGCTTGGTGACGGGATGATTAAAATGTTTAAAGGTGCACTTAGGGCCTTTAAGGCCATTAAGAAAAATGGCATTTACACAACTCATGCTGAAGTAGTAAGTGGTAAAAACCATACTATTGCATCCATTGACACTGATCACACACAAAAATGGCACAATAGACTTGCACATGTGAGTGTTAAAGGTCTAAATTTTTTGAATGATAAGGGTGTGTTTGGAAAGGATAAGGTGTCTGACATGCCATTTTGTGATCATTGTGTGCTTGGGAAACATCACAGGATGTCTTTTGCATCCAGCACACACCGGACAACTAGAATGCTTGAATACATTCATTCTGACTTATGGGGCTCTGGGAGTAATCCCACTTTTGGTGGTAACAAATATTTCCTGTCCATTATTGATGATTTCTCCAGACGTGTGTGGATTTATTTGTTGAAAGATAAATCTGAAACTTTTGAAAAGTTTAAAACTTGGAAATTACAGGTGGAGAATCAGACAGGTAGAAATATAAAGTATTTGAGAACTGATAATGGTCTTGAATTCTGCAATTCTGATTTTGAAAATATGTGTAAAGATAATGGTATTACTAGACATAGAACTGTGCCTTACACTCCCCAGCAAAATGAGGTTGCTGAAAGGATGAATCGTACATTACTTGATAAGGTTAGATGTATGATGTTAAGTTCTGGTGTGCCTAAATCTTTTTGGGGTGAAGCTGTTATGACTACATGCTATCTGATTAATATGACTCCTTCCGCTGCCTTGAATGGTGATACACCATATGAAAAATGGTATGGGAAATGTGCTGATTATTCTATGCTTAGAACTTTTGGTTGTACTGCGTTTTCTCATCAAAGTGAGGGAAAGTTAGAACCTAGAGCTAGAAAGTGTGTCTTTCTAGGATATCCCGAAGGTGTTAAAGGGTATAGGTTGTGGGACAGAAGTCAAAAGGGCATGAGAATAATCATCAGCAGAGATGTCACCTTTAATGAGTCTGAGATGCCTTGTCTAGGAAACGAAGAACAACTAGAGATAGGTGGAGATAAACCCTCACCTGAGGTGGAGAGTGTTAGAATCCCTATCCCCATTACCCCGAGTGAGGTGGAGAGTACCCCCCCAACAAGATCACGAGAATGTAGAATTTGAAGAAGATGATCCCATAGATCATTATGTTGACCATAACCCTTTAGATGACTATCAGTTAGCTAGAGATAGGGAAAGAAGACCACATAGAGAACCCCAAAGAATGTCCGACTACGTCATAGCCTATGCTAGTTCCCAAGACCTAGCTGATAAAGAGCCCAATACTTACGAGGAGGCTATGAGAAGTGAAAATAGTAAATTTTGGGTTAGTGCCATGAAAGAGGAGATGGAATCGCTCCATAAGAATCAAACTTGGGTTTTAGTGGATAGACCAAGAGATAAATCAATTGTAGGCTGCAAATGAGTCTACAAGGTGAAGGAGGGTACCACTGAGAATGAGCCTGTGAGATATAAGGTTAGGCTAGTTGCCAAGGGGTACACACAAAAGGAATGGGTAGACTATAATGAGATTTTCTCGCCCGTTGTTAAGTATACCACCATTAGTCATGCTTTCTTTTGTTGCGTATTATGATTGGGAACTTGAACAACTTGATGTGAAAACTGCTTTTTTACATGGAGATCTTGAAGAGAAATTTTTTATGTTTCAACCCAAAGGTTTTGAAGATAAAGAAAAACCTGATCATGTGTGTTTTCTTTAAAAATCATTATATGGTTTAAAACAATCACCTAGACAGTGGTACAAGAAATTTGATTCTTATGTGCTTTCTATTGGTTTCAAGAGGAGTGAGTTTGATCATTGTCTATACTATATGCATCACAGCACTGATGAGTGTGTGTATTTGTTACTTTATGTGGATGACATGTTATTAATTGGTTCTAACATGACTTTAGTAGACAAGATTAAAAATGAGTTAAACAAGGAATTTGATATGAAGGACCTAGGCCATGCTAAACGTATTTTGGGTATGGAAATTGAAAGAAATAGGTCTAATTCTTGTTTATTCTTGCATCAAACTCCCTATGTGCAAAAGGTGTTAAAGAAGTTTGGTATGATAAATTGTAAACCTGCTTCTGTACCTCTTGGAAATTATTTTGTTTTAACAAAAGATCAATCACCTGCGAATGAGGAAGAAATAGTTTATATGAGTAATATACCATATTCTAATGTGATTGGTTCTGTGATGTATCTGATGGTTTGTACTCGGCCAGATTTGGCTTTTGCTGTTAGTACTTTGAGCAGGTACATGTCTAATCTTGGCCCCACTCATTGGGAAGCCTTGAAGTGGCTACTTAGGTATCTTAGTGATACTTACAATGTGGGTTTAATCTATAAGTGCAAATCTAATAATGTGAAATTGAAAGGTTTTACCGATGCTGATTATGGTGGAGATAGAGATAATAGGAAATCTACTTCCTCTTATGTGTTTACTTTGTGTAACTCATGTGTTAGTTGGAAGTCTCAGCTCCAACATATTGTTGCTCTCTCTACTACTGAGTCTGAATATATTGCTGTTACCGAAACCTTTAAAGAAGCTTTGTGGTTTAAAGGATTACTTAAGGAACTAGGAGCCTTAAATGAAAGTGTAACAGTATATTCTGATAGTCAATCAGCTATTCATTTATGTAAGAACCCTGTTTTTCATGAACGTACTAAACACATTGACGTTAGATTACATTTTATTAGGAATATTGTTTCTCAAGATGAAATTAAACTTGAGAAAGTGCATACAGATTATAACCCTGCAGATATGGGCACAAAGGTGCTCACTTTGGTAAAATTTAGAAGTTGTCTATTGCTTCTAAATATCGGTACAGGTATGAAAAGGTCCGATTAGTTTAGGACTTTAATCTTGCAACTACTAAACATGTGTTGTTTTGTTTTTTGCAGGTTTGTTCGGTACCAAGGTGGAGGTTTCTTGGGATTTTGGCCCCAAACAAACCCCGGGGGCGATGATGAAACATCGGGTCGATTTTTTGCTTCGTAGGCCTTCGGCCCATGATCGAAGTATTTTATGCCCCAATTAAACCACAATATGCGTAACCCAAGAGTGAACATGTTAGGAACTTTGCCACCCTATCTTGAGGTGTTAATTGGGTCATTGGCCCAGTTGCTCAATAGGTGGATCCGATTGGCGGCCCGGGTTTTTAATTAGGCTCTCGACCCATTCCCTAATTAAAACCTAAACCTACCTATCCTATATATCTACTCCCTCACTCTCATAACATACGACACACACTCAAAAGCCTCTCTCTCGCTCTCTCTTCGTGACCCGGCAGTGCTTGGCTTTTCTCTTCTCTGTGAACTTGGTAACCCTGCGACCTTGCTCCATTTTTGGCCTCCGGTTTTGCTGCCTCCTTCGTGGTGGGCTGCTTCTTCCACCTCCTGTCTTCGTGCGTGGCGCTTGTTCACCGCACCTCGGTGCGTCTGGTTCTGGGCCTCTGTTTGGTACGGTTTCTTGGTGAAAACTTGTGGGTTTCGGGTTGCCTCAGAGTGTGATCTTCCCTGCTTCGTGTGGTGTTTTCGATTGTGGTTATTGGGGCAATTTCTGAGCCCTCGGTTCTAGTCACACGATTGTGGCATTGTCAAGTTTTTAGGGAGTTTCTCTTATTCTTGATTCTTTGTAAATCTTATCATTCCAATTAATTGTCATATATTGAAATTAACTTTTTACTTTGTGATTGTGCAAGGGTGAATTCTCCAACAGGTATCCAACGGTGAAAGACTTGTATGGTGGCTGACAAGTGCAACAATCTTGTGGAATTACTTGTCTTGTCCAAGGCATTCCATTGCTAGCCATCATAGACCTATTGAAAAGGTTTTCACTACCAAGGTTCATTCAATGCTTGATATCATACATCGCCTCTGCAAGCTTTTTGATCAATTACTTTCATTTTTCAAGTTATATATTTCCACTTCGAAGTTGTGACAGATCGGTCTCTACTATTTCTCCACTCGATTGTGGGGTCGTTATCTGCATGATGGGTATCGAATCCAACAAATAATAATTTCTTGCTCTCATTAAAATAAATTGCAATAGTGGTGAGCAAGGTCGAATTCACAGGGATTGGTTAGATTTAATTCTTCGAAAAAATTAAAACAATGAATTAAAAACAAGGGGGAGTTTTGAATTTTTGAATGTGAAATCAAATTATAAATAAACAATTGCGGAATTAAATTAATGAAAATATCAAATTAAACAAATATCCAGCCCAAGGTATAATCTCAGTATCGATTCACAGAATTGATCATGGATGCAAAAATAAAATCCTTAACTCATTCTCTAAATTGGTTATGGTCATTGATACGATTTAACAACCTATCTCCCCTTACTTTATCGACAATCAAGAGACGCTCGTTGATTATTTCCCTAATCAATAAATAACCCTAGATACGATCGTAGGATTTAATTTATCAATAGCATTAATTTCTAAAGAGACGACCAATTCTAACCAACAAATTCACACGCGTGATTTATTTAAATTAGGTTATATGTCTTCATAACATGAGTCAAAAATCAATCTATAATTAACTATGTTATTTGTCACTTATATTAGAAAACCTAAACAATTACGGATTTAGATTCCTAATTGACCTAGTATCATTTTGACAATTAAAACAACGTGCACTTTGAATTAATTAATCAAAATAACAACTTCAATTCACAAGCAAAAGACATATAAATAGAGAACAATTAAAGAAACAATTAAATTTAATTAGATCTCACAATTCTTGGTGAATCAAAACTTCGAATAACCTTGAACTGGAATAATAAATTTAGCTATCCATAAACATTATAAATCAAAAACTAAAAGAAATAATAATAATAAAAAAAATGAAATCAAACTCTAGAATTCCCCAAACCGTGTGGCCACCTCCTCTTTTCTCTTTTTCTCCAGCAATTCACTTTTCCTTTTTTTTTTTTTTGCCCTTTCTTTCCTTTTTTCTCTTTTCCAATTATAATCCTCTTCTTCTTTCCATACACGATGACAACTTCCAGTTTTAACCTAATGTGTTGCCGAGAATTAGTCTAGCATTTGAGCCCATTTACCTCCAAAGTCCACAAGTCCAGCCCATTAAATATTTGAGGTTGCTGTCTTTCAGAATTAATAAGGCGCGCCCACGCCTTATGCAAAGTCCTGATCTGATCGTGAACTTTTTTGAGTTCAAAACTTGTTCTTTCCAAATTGTGATTTTGTACCCAATTTGATCTCAATTCCCCACCTAATCCACAAAATATAAAATATGATTAATATCCACAATTTAAGCATTTAAAATCAATGGAGTAAGATAAAATATCACAATTTAAATAGAAAATATGCGCTCTATCACTGCACAACCTCCTTGATAAACGAGAATATTTCATTTTTGCACTTAAAAAAAGAACAACTTATTTTACATTAAGTATTTAAGTTTAATATGTTTAATTTGTTGTTACTCCCAAAGAAGTACAAAAATTATAAAAGAATATTATCTGTTCTTGAAGAGTATGATATAAAAAATTAAATACTTTAGAAGATTATTGACCTATTGCTCCAGAAGAAGCATATTTTTATAGAATAGAGAAGAAATATTCAATTATGTCAATGCTCTTGAAGAAACATAATTGAATATTTTATTTATTTTAAACAAATATAGTATTGATGTTCATGAAAATATAAAACCAACATTATATCAATATTCCAAAAGAATATTATATTGATACAATCAAAATAAACAATATGTTGACCCATAAGTTCAATAAGATGAAAAATATTATCTGTTGACATGATCAATAAGACAAAATAAGAAAAATAAGATGTGAAAAATTGAAAAATCGAAAATGCATTAAGTGAAGAACCAGGGGATTCTTCTTATACAAAAATTTCTCATATGTTGCTTATTCCCAAAGTAAATTGGTTATTAGACCATCATTAGCTAAAATAGGGACCGAATCCCAAATTTATCTGAAATGTACTAAGGGTGAACTATTGGTCCACTCAACCTCCATGTGAACCATCTAAAAATATTATGATATGATTATATGAATCCATTAAATAATCACGTCTGTTAATTGAAATTCGTAATTGGTTTAGTAGATTATTTGCTTAAGCTGATATAGTATAAACAAAAATTTTTTGGTTTCTATAATAAAATAACAGTTTCTTGATAATGTTAGTGATTTTACATCCAGAATATTTAAATATTACTAATTGGGATGATAGTTCAGTTGCTTAAAGTTTAACAAATTATTTTAACTCCTCCAATAAATTGCTAAATTATTAATATTGAGAACAAAGAGAATACTAAATACATGTAGCAACACAAATATGCGTCCTCCCAATAACATAATCCCTCTATTAGTTGGATTTAAGAGTGTTGAGAATACTTATTTAGTTTGAAATTAGATGCTATGAAATAACAGGAACCTTAGCATGACTTCTCAGTATTATGGAAGGACTAGTAGTTGAAAATAGCATGAAAAGCATCATATTATTTTATCTATATCCTCGCGATCGATAATTGTTCGCTAAAATTGTGTACCGTAAGTGCACGGGTCGCTTTCAAATAATAAAGTGGACTTTTTGAGTTCGGGATGTCGATCCCACAAGGAATGTATACTCAATTATACACTCTAGTTAATTTAATTTTAACAACGACGTCACACAATAAGTTTTTGGATTTTTTTTTGTGAAAATAAAACATAAACAAAGTAACTTTAAATTCTAACAACAATAAAGACAATGGAATATTAAAAAGTTGGGATTCATGATATCACTTAAACAACACTTAATTAATATGTAATTTTGTAAATAAAAATAATTACTTAAGATAGATAAATGCAAGACAATGAATATAAATCAAAATACACAATACTAAAAGACAATAATCATAAATTCAAATGCTTAAAAATAAATAACTCAAAATACATAAATAAACTTACAATAACTAAGTGAAGTTAAGTAACACTAATCATCCCAACAAAATGCTTTTCTTTGCCCATAATGAAAATCAACTCATAATAAAATAACAACAACATTTAACAACTAACAAAATCATTTTAACAACAAACTAACTTAAAGGATTAATAATGAAACTTCAACAACAAAACTAAGCTTGAAATTAAACAAAGCAAATAAGAACACAAAAGCTCAAGAGATAAAATGCTTTAGAAACATAAAGTTAGAGAGCAAAAATACAAAGAAAAATGTAAGAAAAATAAAAAGGGGTAAGAATAAAACCTACCCGATTTTTTACTCATGTTTTGGTATTTATACCACTCAAAAAAGCCCAAAAATCACCAAAAATGCCCTAAAAACGTTCAGATTCGAGTACACAGCCAATGGGCCAAACCGGGTCGACCCGGTCCGGCCGGGGATTTTTTTTTTTTTTTAAATAATCGTGCGATCGTGCGGTGCAAAAATCCGGCAACCCGTTTTCTAGGATCCGTTTCATGGTCTGAGTCGCGTTCGCGACTTAGTTCGAGCCACGCGTTCGCGTGACTCAGCTGGGATGGTTCTTTGTAGCTTAGTCCCTTCAATAATTGCAATCTAGTCTTCCATCTTTCAGTGTCGATCAATTTGGTTCCCAAACTTTCAGATTTCTTTCAAATAGGTCCTTCTAAAATTGCACTTAAAGTCCTTCAACTTTTGAAATTTTGCATTCTGGTCCTTGGGTTAAATTGTACAGCAGGTCTGCAACTTCCCGAAAGTAACAAAATGGTCTCCAAACTTCCAATTTCAGCATAATTTGTACTCCTTTTGTGATTTTTGACTCAAACTTGGATATTAACTTATTTAAACACAAAATCAGCATAAATTACCAGATATTTGCACAAGATATTCCAAAATATGTTAATTTAAAGGTATAAAAGTGTCTAAAAATGCACTTAACAAATACCCTCAAACTTAAACTTTTGCTTGTCTCGAGCAAGGATATCTACTGGCATAATATGCATAGATGAATGAGTGATAAACAATGCTAGATAACTTGCAAATTCTTACTTGAGTGTAAAATTGCATGATTAATTCACAATTATGTTTTCAAAATAATACTACCTAAAGAAGCTGAGCTTATCTCATGTTTGATCGGTGTGTGTGTGCATAGTCACTTCAAAGAAACATTGTAGGAAGGATAAATTTCAAAACAATACTATCCACCCTTAGTGGTCAATTTCATTCATGTCCCTCTCGTAGCATTCATCCCCCCAAATTATTTCTTTTCTCTCCCGAGATGCAATCCTAGAGGTAACTCTCAATTCATACATTTCTTTTTCCACTAAAGCTTGGTTGTGACTTATCGGCAATCTCAACAATCTAGATATGTAGTGACTCTCCACTAGATGAGTGCTTCAACATTAAAGTTTATACCAAGCAATTCAAACCTACTATTAATCTAAGCCCTTATACAAATACAAATGCATGATTTCTACAAACTAATGTGATGATTGCTCGTGACTTCCCCACTCCCTTAAGCTTTCTAATTGAACCATGTAGCGAGCGTTAGGTCGGTAACTCCCCGTTTGTTTTAAGATCAAAGGGTACCGGGTTTCAAAATACTCATACGGACTTAATAACTCGAGTCAAAAAGGCTACGAAGTGAGGTAGACTTATTTAACAAATGCAATGATGATGATGTGCTTTTTTTTTTAAGTGTGTGTGTGTGTGTGTACCCTACTCATTAAGCTTTCTAATTGACTCATGTAGCGAGCTTTAGGCCCGTGACTCCCAAGTTTCAAACTTAAGGCACCAAGTTTCAAGATACTCTTACAGGCTTAATTACTCGAGTAAAAAAGGCTACGAGATAGGGCAATGTAATAATTAAAATGGGCTTAGATCTCTAGCATTTGGTCATCACTTAGCTTATACTAACATCAACAACACTCCACACAAATTTATATCAAGCATGCATGGAATTACTACACATCTAGACCGTCTCCTTTACCCGCTCGACCACCCCCAAACTTGTCTCACAAAGGATCAAGAGATTAAGAGCATTGAAAAGAAATTGGATAGGTTGATAAAAATTGAAAATGCAAGCTTACAACCTAATTTTTCTACTTCACGAATTTCTCCAACTTTCAATAGATTCTAAATCTCAGCAACAATTAGTCATGACTATTGTGCTCAAGAGAACTTAGGATCACTCATAGATAAGCAATTTATTAAAAATAGGCACAAGTAGCATATTCGATCATAATTCGTGAATTAATTAGCAATTTCAAACATCAAATCATTTTGAGCCGACAAGGCTATCTAACATGTCAATATCCAGAACAAAATCAAACGTCTCAACATCTTAAGCCGGCAAGGCTATCTAACATGATAAAGTGCAAAATGAAGTCAACACCCCCAAACTTGAATTACACATTGTCCTCAATGTGAAAATAGAAATAACATGTAAAGAAGAAAAGAGTTAGTAAAACTTCCTTGATTTGATGCTTGTTTGTGATGTTTGAAATTGACCTAAGCTTTCGCCGAATGTAGTTCACCCCCAAACTTGTTGAGGACAATGTCGCTTAGGATTTTAAAAATATTTGTTACCTACAAAAGTTTGACAAATAATTAAAAAGAAAGTAAAGAAGTAAAGTAAATAATCACAAGTAAAGCAAAAGAGAAAAAATTTGGGTTGCCTCCCAAAAAAGTGCTTGGTTAAAGTCATAAGCTTGACTTTTCACATAAGCACTTCATGGCACTTTAAATGAAGCTTTTGATGCTTTGCCCATTTTTCTTCTTTTGGCCTTGTTCCACTCTTCATTGATTCTCCAAACTTGCACCTTGCGCCTTCCAATGTCGTATGACTTGCCTAATTCATCCAATTCAAGTTCAACTATGTAGACTTGCTCCTCCTCAAGTGGCTTAATTACAAAATCAATTGTTGGGCAATCAATGAAGTTGAGAGAATGTGACTTAATCTCTCCTCATTAACTGCCACTTCCCCTTGTGATTCTTTTGTGATTAACTTGTCATTCTCTTCAAGCTCATCTTCAATAGTTGATATCTTCTCGTATTGAATGACTTATCTAAAATCCGAATCCATGGGCAATGGCAATTTTTTCCTATTTATCCCCAAGAGTGGATCATACCCCCACATTTTAAATCCTTCCCAAAATATGATATCTCCCATAGGCATATCATCTTCATCCAACTTGGAAAGCTCATTGTAATATTTTGCAAGTACCTTTTCATTCAAAAATGGAGGACCCTCTCCTATAAGAGTAATGCCATCATCCCAATCTTCCGGTACACAATCTCCCAAGAGCATGTAACCAGCATCGGACGTGTCAATTGATTGTTTTCAGAAATTCAAATATTGTCTAAACACAAGAAGGTTCGACATAAATAAATTATTGCCCGAATACAAATATTGTCCATTATCATGCACATTGTAACAAATTTCACAACTCGAATATTCTCCAAGCATGTATTCATTACCCATGTAAAGATTGTCCCTTGTAAAAATCTTTTCTACTTCACCAATGTTAGAATCATGCATACATAAAAGGAAAACCAAAAATAAGAAAGATTAAAATGATGGTGGTTAACCAAAAGTAGCAAAATAAAACATAAAATAAAATTGTTAAAACTAAACTTAATTAAAGTGGCAATCAAGTAAAAACATTCCTCAGCAACGGCGTCAAAAACTTGTTCGCTAAAATTGTGTACCGCAAGCGCACGGGTCGCGTTCAAGTAATAAAATGAACTTTTTGAGTCTAGGATGTCGGTCCCACGAGGAATATATACTCAATTACACACTCTAGTTAATTTAATTTTAACAACGACGTCACACAATAAGTTTTTGGATTTTTTTTTTGTGAAAATAAAACATAAACAAAGTAACTTTAAATTCTAACAACAATAAAGACAATGGAATATTAAAAAGTTGAGATTCATGATTTCACTTAAACAACACTTAATTAATTTACAATTTTGTAAATAAAATTAACTACTTAAGATAGATAAATGCAAGACATTGAACATAAATCAAAATACACAATATTAAAAGACAATAATCATAAATTCAAATGCTTGAAAGTAAATAACTCAAAATACATAAACAAACTTAAAATAACTAAGTGAAGTTAAGTAACACAAATCATCCCAACAAAATACTTTTCTTAGTCCATAATGAAAATCAACCCATAATAAAATAGCAACAATATTTAACAACTAACAAAATCATTTTAACAACAAACTAACTTAAAGGATTAATAATAAAACTTCAACAACAAAACTAAGCTTGAAATTAAACAAAGCAAATAAAAACACAAAAGCTTAAGAGATAAGATGCTTTAGAAACATAAAGTTAGAGAGCAAAAATACAAAGAAAAATGCAAGAAAAATAAAAAGGGGCAAGAATAAAACCTACCCTAATTTTTACTCATGTTTTGGTATTTATACCACTAAAAAAACCCAAAAATCACCAAAAATGCCCTAAAAACTTTCAGATCCGCGTACACAGCGAAATGGGCCGAATCGTATCGACCTGGTCCGGCCCGGGGATTTTTTTTTTAAATAACCGCGCGATTGCGTGGTGCAAAAATCCGGCCAGCCATTTTCTCGGATCCGTTTCATGGTCTGAGTCGCGTTCACGACTTAGTTCGAACCACGCATTCGCGTGACTCAACTGGGATGGTTCTTTACAGATTAGTCCCTTCCGTAATTGCAATCTAGTCCTCCATCTTTCAATGCTGGTCAATTTGGTCCCCAAACTTTCAGATTTCTTTCAAATAGGTTCTTCTAAAATTGCACTTAAAGTCCTTCAACTTCCAAACTTCTTGGAAGTGATAAAATGGTCCCCAAACTTCCAATCTCAGTATAATTTGCACTCCCTTTGTGATTTTTGGCCTCAAACTTGGATATAACCTATTTAAATACAAAATCTGCACAAATTATTAGATATTTGCTCAAGATATTCCAAAATATATTAATTTAAAGGTATAAAAGTGTATAAAAATGCATTTAACAATAATACGAACTAGAAGTTCAATTGATAATATTAACTGAAAGTTCGAAAGATAACATAATTATAAGATGCTCTTATTCAATGTCTATAAGAGATTAATAAATATCAGATACTAGCTACAAATGCTCCATCTCATATTGATGTATGGAATGTCTGAAGAATAGTGATATCTAATTCAACAAACCCCGCATGTAAAAAATGGAGCAAATTATTACGATTGTCCTATTGAGGAGGCATATACTCGTGAGAGAGAGTATATATTGATATAACTAATTATAAATCTCTAGAAGAAGTTCAAGTACTTGAAAGATTGAAAATTGTGATCTTTATAATTTTGTCATCTTCAGGAAAGAATCGAATTGAAATGACAATTGTGTCTACACACTTTATAAAACACTTGTGCAAAAGTAAACAATGAAGCTGGCATCATGGTGCTTGAAATCTTCAAACATATAAACTTTATAATTAAGTTCTTTATATATGAATGATAGTGGAGATAATATAAGAAAATCCGTCGAATAAACTCGACATAAAACAAATCTGCCGAAGAAGATCTTTGCACTTTGCAAAAAGACTAGCCTTTTGCAAATCGAAAAGAATGTTGAAAAATATTAGCATTTTGCAACACGCAAATACGCGTCTTTTGCAACATTTATTGCACGTTGCAAAAGGCTAGTCTTTTGCAACGTCCTTTCGCATTGTAAGAGGCTAGTATTTTGCAACGCGTATTGCACGTTGCAAAAGATTTTTTGCGACTTTCAATGTGAGTTGCAAAAAGATCCATCTTTTGCAACATTCTTTGAGCGTTGCAAAAGACTAACATTTTGCAACATGTAATGAAAGTCGCAAAAGACTCTTTTGCAATGTCCATTGCATGTTGCAAAAGGTTAGTCTTTTGGCAACGTTCTTTGTGCATTGTAAAAGACACAAATACATGAATCAAATACAACATGCGATCACTGAATGTTGCAGTACATCCCTTTTTATAACATGTATTTAGCGAATATTACCTTTTGCATGTTGTAAGAGGCCTTTTTGTTGTAGTATTTTGTGCATTGACGTCAAGAGCAACTAAGGCTTCTCCGCTTTCCAATCAAAGAAGTTAATTTTAAGGACTCCAAGTAATTAAACTTCTCCTAATTTCATCAAAATTTGAATGGTTAATGTTGATGTAATGTGTTTAATGACCGTTTTGCAATTTATTTGTTTTAATGCTTTTCATCTACTTTATACAAGTACGTATTATTTACGAATATATTCAAGCTTGCATGTCATTAAATTGAAAATTCAAATGTTTTTAAATAAAAAATGTGAAAAGTGCAAGTTTTCTCAAGAGATATGTATCCCAAGATTTTTTTAAAAGAATGATTTGGTATACTTCTATACCATGAAAGTTGTGAGTGAGAAATGGGACGTAGGTAACCGACGTACCCGACTTGAAGGGTAATGAGAATGTGAAAAGTAAAAGCGGAAAGTGAATGTTAACCGCATTGCGGTGTAATGAATCTGATTCCAAATAAGAATTGCCCACTGCATCTATGATTGGTTAGAGGATTTATCAAGTGATTTCACGATAGTAATGTAATGAATTTTTTAAAGGTTAAATCGAATGAGGTTACATACTTCGAAATTTTTAATCATTGCATGTCATAAGCATACATCACATGTTTGAAATCTTTTAAAATTGAACTAAGAATTTACTCAAGTTTTCATTTGTTAATCATTATTTTGTCCATCTTTCAATTGATTGATTGACTTCAGTTTTGCATAAGTCAGTTATATCCATGGAGTTTGTTGGATTGAATTATTATTTTTGTGGAGTTGAGGATTGATATTGTAGTAGTAGGAATTGTTGAAGTGTTGATATAGTTTTGATTCAGTGTTTTAACTATTTGTGGTGATTGTGTTGTCCTTCTATATGTTGACCAAGTTCAATTTATAGGGGAGATTTAACAACAACAACAACAACAATAATAATAATACTTAAATAAAAATTAACTTACTTTATTTTCGCATTTAATATGAAATGAAATTGACACGTCTAGGTTCAGAATTTCTTAACTTGAGGTGTTACATTAACTATTCTGACCAATAAGTCACTTTTAATTATTTATATTCAAAATATCAAAAATTTCACTTTTCACTTATGCAATTTCTTGTGATTGCATAATGACAACGAGTTTTACATTTTTATTTTTAAACTATAGAGGTTAAATAAAATTGTTTGTTAGAAAATTTCCTGGTGTTCACTGATCACAAACGATAATTCCTTATCACTTTATAAATTGAATCCATCCGTAGTTATCTATTTAGAGCATCTTCAATGCATTCCATGAATTGAGAGAAAAAATGTGACACGTCAGCAAATAGATGAAATTGATAAAAAATACTTCTCCAATACACTCCATGGATTACAATGTTAAGCGGACGTGACTTTAAAAAAATTAGACAATATGGGATACTCCGTCGAAATGTAGACACTTCATGGGACTTGATGATTCAGTATTTTATAATTATTTTAACTATAATAAAAGGCGTTAAATCTTGGAGTTCAAATTTGAGAGTTTGTTTTTTATTTATAATTATTTTAACTATAATAAACATTTTTTTAAGATTAATAATTTAAAACAAAAATATATACATTTTTAATAAATTTAATTTATCAACAAAAAAATGTCGCTAAAGTTACATAAAAATATTAATCCAAGAAAAAAACATTTATATTTTATAATAACGAGAAATTTAAGATTATTTTAATTATTTTGCGAATGAGTTATTAATTTTAAATTTTAAGAAATGCCACATAATCAAAATTGTTTAAATGTAGAAGGAACCAATGGAGAGTAAATGTTATATATACTTATCCATGTTTTCTAAAAGTTCGTCTATTGCATTGCCACTTCAACTTTAATTCATGGAGTGCATTGGAGATTCTCTTAAATATTATGTTCCTATTAATATCCGTAATCATGAAACACTGTATTATTTGCTCAAACACCAAATGTAATTTTATAGATTTAATAAACTTATATTTATGAGTAATGCTATTTAGTGACTATCAATAATCGCACTACGCAACATCCTATATGTCAATATTATGAAAATTTCATTTCATTGTATTTTTATTGTTAAAACAACCACAAATAAGATGTCACATATACCACTATTGATAATCTCACACTCAATATTTATTTGTCCAAAAAATAAGGTCGAAAAATACAGTTGGACACATACACAGCACTCCATTTAAAATTTAAAATCTTAAATCTGATGTTCATTATTGTTCAAATATTCCCAACCAAAACCAAGCTTGTATGAGTTCATTTTAATCTCTTTTATAATTCAAAGCCAAAGTAAAAAAATAATTTAATTATATATTCACAATTCTATTCATTTATTATTCACACATTTGGTGGATCCATTACTCCAATTAAAATGATTTGACTAATATTTTTCTTATTATTGATTTCTAGTTGGATTTGCATTAAATAATTCCCCAAATGAATGGATGTTGGCTGGCAATAAGCAAAAACATGTTGCTTTGAAAAGAATAATAAAGAATACTACTATTTTCAAAATTAGATTCGGATCATATAGGCTAAAGAGTAGAAATTGAGGAAGTAATCCGAAGGAGATTCAGTAGTCAATCCAATTCCCCGTATAAAATATTTTTATTTATAAACAAAGAATGTTATACTTTCGATGTAAAATATTTAGTTAAAAAGTAGTTCGAGGAAACGTGTATAGTTAAAAAGTGGGTTGAAGAAATGTATTGTTTATAAATTATCAAATATATGATATCTACGAGGATAACATCAATATGTAATGCTGTATAGATTAAAAAAAATCATTATTGCAATTTATACAACGTTAGATATTGTTGTTACAATATATCGACAATTATTTTATTTTATATATAATAGTGTCATTTTCACCTTATTAATCACTTCAAATTAAGCCAGAAAAAATTACAAAAAAAAAAAAAAAAAGAAAAGAGTGGAAATGACCTTTTTTCTTGCATAACTTGTTCCTCTTGATTTCCCTTTCACTAGCATTTCACTGTGGTTTTCTTACGCCAAATGTGCAAGCTGATTTGATTGGAGATATTTGTACCAATAATGGAAATCCTTCTTATTGTCTTGAAGTTTTAAGATCAAAATCTTATGTTTCTGGTGAAAATCTTCATGATCTTGGCCAAGTTACAGTTAAAAAAGCACAATTAAGTGCCTTGGAAACATACAATTTGGTTCTAGTGCTTATTGATCGAGCAAGAACTCAAAAAATTGAAAGTAAAATATCATTCGTGTTTGGAGTTCTATGCTGATGCAATTAAAAGTCTTAATGAATGGGAAATATTCCTAAATACTCGTGATTATGGGAACCTATCTTTGAGAGCACTTCGTCACGGACTTGGAGATTTCAAGCTCCGTGAGACACTTAGCTCCTCAATCCTCCCGTCGAATATTAGCTAAGTTAGCCTTGTATCTTGAGCAATCACTCCTCAAGTGCTTACAAACAAATAGCAAAGGAACGCTAGTAAACGATATTAGAGAGAAACACACTCTTTGTATTAAAACTCTCCAATATTACAGTACTCGACAAACACTTGGGACTTTCTTCCACACGTACTTTATACAAGCTCTCTTTATAAGTTAGCCTCTCCAAATCCTTGGATGGTTACAAATGAGGATCTCTTTCCTATTTATACTACCACAAATCTATCTTCTAGATTATTCTACAACAATATCTTACCACCTAAATAATTCTACACATATCTATACAAATATCTATACAAAGATTTATCATGAAATATCTAAATTATTCCTACTTCTACATACTTGTAGAACATTCTAGAAATCCATTTTCTTTGAGAATTCTCTTCAACCTTCAGAAAGTTCCTTCATATCCCATCCATGAAGTCTTCCAGATCTAGCTAGTTCCACCATATTCCGCAATCTTCTGGAACCTTCTAAAAACCTCAATTGCACATCTTTCGTAAAACTGGCACCCTGCCCTTTTCGTGCATCCTTGCGCACCCGTCTTGGAAAACTATCATATTTCTTCGATGGATCATATGCGGGGCGTGACACTCTCTCCCGCCTATTATGTCGATGCCCTCGTCGACATGGAGTATGAGACTCTGTATCCATACTTCGTCCATTGATAAGCTCAATTGTCCCCAAGTAGTATACATTGCACATACCTGTCTCCTCGACATGCTGCATCCCTGAGAGTCTTATCTCACATGACCCTTCCACCATTGGGATCCTAATAGGCGTCTTTCCTCTAAATATAAATAACGCTTTTGTGCTGGGAACCAATGTTGCGTTGTTCCTCTGTAAAAAGTCTAATCCCAACAAAATCTTGTGTTTATTCATCAGTGCCACTATAAAATCAACGTAATCCTCCCATGTGTCAAGGTGCAGCATTACTCCTCATGCTACACCTAAAATCGGTTTGGCCTTAGCATTCACGGTCTTCATCCATCCATCTTCCCTTGAGACTTGGATGCCAAGCCGTTCGGCCTCATCTGTAGTGATAAAGTTATGGGTAGCTCCTGTCTCTACCAATGCCCGAACATTATTCCCATTAATGAGGCCTTCCACGAACAATAGGTTCCCACCTTTAGGCATCCCGTTGGATGACCCCTTGGATCCCGCTTCCAAGGTGTTCAATACTTGAATTGTCCCCAATTGCAGCAGCTCTTTTCCCGTGTCTCGTTCTTCACTCAGTTCTTCTACAATAGCCGCTAAGTTCTTGAATTTGGGGTAATCTCGCATCATATGAGGCCCTCCACAGTTGAAACATCCACTTGAATGTGGGCTTGATGTTTTTTTCTCTTCATAGTCCCTTCGACTTTGTGAACTCGTGTCCTTGCCACTAAATAAGTGAGTACCTCTTGGAGGGAAATGACCGCTTTTCGGATGGGATGTCGTCTTCTCTTCGTCTCCCTCACCTTTCACATAGTTATCTCGTGGCTCCTTGTATTTTGGGGCATTGTCCCTTGAATAGTTCGCCAAGGACTTAGCTACCGCAATTGCCTCATCAACGTTGCTCACTCCGTGCCTTAGCAACTCCATTCTTGCCCAATGTTGGAGCCCATCCGTGAAGTGGAAGAGCAAGTCTTCTTCCGCCATGCTTGGGATTTGAAGCATTAGGGTGGTAAACTCTTGAACATAGTCCTGAATTGTAGACCTCTGCTTCAATAGACGTATCTTCTTTCGAGCCTCCTAGACTACATTTTCAGGATAGAATTGGCGCTTCAACTCCCGTTTGAAATCAGCCCATGTGTCTATCTTGCACTTCCCATGCTCTATGTCAGCATGCTTACGATGCCACCATAAAGCTGCAACGTCACTAAGGTAAAGAGTGTCGGTTCGTACCTTTGTTGCCTCATCGATGACGTTAATTCCCTCGAAGTAGACATCTATGCGCCATAGGAAATTCTCCACCTCCTTGGCATCCCTCTTGTCGTCAAACTCCTTTGGCTTGGGATACTTGATTCTTGGGACCAGTGTACTATTGTTAGAACTCATGCTAGACATAGCACATTGACAGGCGGCCATGTCCTTCCGCAAATCCTCACAAAGCTTGTTTACTTGGGCTTGGATGGACGTGACGGCATCCATCACCCTTACCTCCACTACGGGTGCGCATCGCCACTAGTCTCTTGCCTTCCACCATTACTTAACCCTCTCGCCCACGCTCCATCTCAATAGTGCCTAAAACTTCCTCCCTTGACATCGTGTCAAGCTATTTACTCAAGCCAAAACTTAGGGCTCTGATACCAACTGTCACGGACTTGGAGATTTCAAGCTCCGTGCAGCACTTAGCTCCTCAATCCTTCCGTCGGATATTAGCTAAGTCAGCCTCGCATCTTGACCAATCACTCCTCGAGTGCTTACAAACAAATAGCAAATGAACGCTAGCAAACGATATTAGAGAGAAATACACTCTTTGTATTAAAACTCTCCAATATTATAATACTCGACAAACACTTGGGACTTTCTTCCACAAGTGCTTTATACATGCTCTCTTTATAAGTTAGCCTCTCCAAATCCTTGGAATGTTACAAATGAAGATCCCTTCCCTATTTATACTACTACCAATCTATCTTCTAAATTATTCTACAACAATATCTTACCACCTAGATAATTCTACACATATTTATACAAATATTTATCATGAAATATCTAGATTATTCGTACTTCTACATACTTGTAGAACATTCTAGAAATCTCTTTTCTTTGAGAATTATCTTCAACCTTCTAGAAAGTTCTTTCAAATCCCTTCTATGAAATCTTCCAGATTTAGCTAGTTCCACCATATTCCGCAATCTTCTGGAACCTTCTAGAAACCTCAATTGTGCATCTTTCATAAAATTGGCAGCCTGCCCTTTTCGTACATCCTCACGCACCCATCTTGGAAAATTATTATATTTCTTCGATGGATCATATGCGGGGCGTGACAACTTGCTATGTTTGCTGATTCGTATAACTGTGACCATAGATTTGTATCAGCACCTAGAACCGAATATGTTCGAGTAAAACAAGGCAGTAAGAAGTTGCAAGATCTTTGTGGCATCCTTGGGGATATTTCCAATCGTTTAGGTGACCAACAAAATTAATTCCTACAATTTATTTTATGCAATATATAAGAGCATCTCCAATGCATTCTATGGACTGGTGCTGATATAACAATAAAATAGATGAACTTCTGGAGAGCGTGGACAAATAGACGGAGAAGTCAAAAATTTACTCTCCAATGGTTCCTTCTACATTTAAATAATATTGATTATGTGGCATTTTTTATTTAAAATTAAAATTAATTACTATACATAAATTGAGTCTTATCTGCAGGATTTCTCTTTGTAGAAAGAATCCAAATAGAAATAACTTGTATCATAAAACCTGATTGACCAACGTCTTTATTTATAATAATTAAATAATTAAAAAATAAAAGTTAATGCTGAGTTAGCATGTCTCACAGAGCGTCTAGATGTAGACGCTCCACCCCCACAATGTCTATTTTTTTTCATCGTTAGTCAGCCTAACATCGTAATCCACGTTGTGCATTGAATATGAATTTTGATCATATTCTGTCTATTTGCTATCGTGTCATGTGTATTTCCCTAATCCTTGGAATGCATTGGAGATGCTCTAATGTAGCGACATCAAAATCATACGATTTCTTGTATCTGTTTCGATATTAATAATATAATAAAATAGTTATTTTATTACATTGATATTAATCACGTGTCCAATGGAATTAAATGGGGTACGAGAAGAACTATTTCTTTCGATCATGTTTCGGTTTTTAATACGATAGATCAAAGAGTATTAGAGTAATTAAATTGTTTTATTTAGACTTATGCTCTTCCATTTTACTTTTCATTGATATTATTTTTATCATATATATATATGGTGGATCTTGTATTAATTGGAATTCTACCAGCTGAATTTTATCATAGAAAGAACAAATTTATAAACGGGTTTAACTTCATTTTTTAAGAACACATGCACTTCAATGTTTTTAATTGCGTGCGGTTAACGTGTATATTACTGATTATTTTTATATTATTTTTTATCCATGTAACATATAAGGGAGAGTTTAGTAGTAAGTATTGATAAATATACTTTATAAACTTATTTATATGTCTAAATTAGAATAACATATTGTAATTTTAGAATAAAAGCTACCTAATTGTTTATTATTCGTTCACAATGCAGATTATATCCCAAAATCAAGTGAATCGAGGAGTTGAAGCAAATAAAGGTCAAATGGATGATAATTGGAGTGTAAATTATGCACATGGGAAAATTGCATGAAGACAATTTAGGGCAAGATAAGGTTAATCAAAGAAATTAAGAAATTGGGGACTAATTTATTTATTTATTGTTAAAACACCAAGAGAACTTTAGAATTATTTTTATGCCTCCTCTGTGATCCCTGGGGAGGGGTTGAATATCCCTACCATTTTATTAAATCACGAAGTGGTTACACAAGAAGGGTACATAAAGTCAAAACCTCTCGACGAGAATACAATCAGCCTATGAAATTAAGAAGAATGTAAACTAAAATGAGCAAGATCATGAAAACAGATAATGGAAACTAAACTATCTAAACCAGACAAAAGTCAGCCTTCTCTAAATGGTTAAAGGATAAGAAAAACAAGCAGCCTCCAAACCTTTCCAGTATCATTGTCGCAGCATCTTCTACCCAGCTTCATTATCACAGCAATCTCCTTTCTTCCCCATCATCAGTATCACCCCATCTAGTTATACGAATGGAAGGAATTCCAATTCTATCCAATCTAATCAAACCTTTAACCAGGCCAGTAATCTCATTCTCCCTCACCAGCTTGAATCTTTTCTCCTTGTGGTGTTGGGATATTTGACCCAAATTAAGAATGAGAATATCTTGGACAATTGATTTTCTTGTTAAAGTGATTAACTTGGAGACTAAGTTAAGGGTGAAAAGAAAAGGAAGATAATCTTTTTGGCATGAATATCTTTCCATATTCTGATTATTCTACTTCAACAAAGAAACAACTTGGGACACAAGTAATACACGTTTTTGGGTATGTTTACCTACAAATATGTGTATTGAGGAGCCAATTAATTGCACATTGACTAGAACGTATTGTGAGGAGAAATGTAGTTTAGCATCTTGATTTTTCTTGGGTTCTTTGTGGGTTGTAAAAAGAAGTAGAAATTGGTAGATGTGGTAAAACTTGGTTATTTTTCCTACAATACTTGGGGGGTTTGGTGAGTGCAAATTCTATATAATTGTAACAATTTATTATATAGTGAAAAGCTTTGGCGAAGGTCCATGGACGTAGGCAAGTTGCCGAACTACGTAAATTTCTGTGTTCGTATTTAATTTTCTTGTTGGCTCAATGTCCACAAATATCTCGCGAAGCGAAATATCCCCGCAAGTGTACGGGTCGTGAGAAGTAATAAAGTGAACCTTAGAGTTCGGATTATCGTCCCACGAGGACTGCTATTAATTACCGAAATATTTTAGTTCTATACTTTCTTTGAACAGACAAGGATGATTTGAATATGATTGGTTGTTAAACTAAAATTGCAAAACATAAACATAAGAATTAAAATGAAACAAAGTTGTTTTGTTTTCAAATAAGATTGTAAAATAGTTGGGATTCACGATTTCACCTAACAAATTAAATAAATTCCAATTCCAGGTTCTATCTTCTAAATATGTGTTCGATCGAATTCACTAATTCAAATTGAGATTCCTCTCTCGAGTTTAAATCAATCCTACCTAAATAAGTCAATCTTGTATCTCTACAGCGGGTCCGAATATTCCTTATCTAGATGCATTACACACAAGAATTCACACACGACCGCAATAATTACAAGAGTATATCTCTATCTCTCGTTCAATTACCGGATTTATTACCTAGATCTATGTTATTAACTCACCTCTCGGATTATGGAAATAACACATAAAATCATGAATAAATGGCCAGCTCATTCACGCATTAAACGTAATAATAAATCAACACATGCATTGAATCGTTAAAACAAGGAATATGGAATTAAAATAATTAACTAGGCTACATCGTTCATCCCAACATTAAAATTAGTTACACATCATGATTGAAGAACATAAACAATAAAATAAAACGTTCATTGAAAACAAGAAGAAAGGAAATCATGCACCAAGTCTCAATTCTTCTATTATCTTCAATTCACGTCCCTTCGCAATTGAATCTCCAAAGATTTGATGATGAAATCTCTTTTGTTGCTTGTTCTATGGAGAGGCAAAGGTCTGATTTTCGTGCCTCATGTGTTGTATATATAGGTTTTGGAGAAAACCTAAGTCAAAAAGCCCAAAACCTGTTAAAAAATCGCAAAAGAAATCTGATCTGCGGTCCAATCGGACAAGCGCGCGATCGCGCAGGCTTATGGCTGGCGATCGCGTGGAACACCCTTTTACTCTCGGGTTAAGATTTTGCACCATCTTGCGATCGCTTGGTACATATCCAGCGATCGCGACTTCATCTTTCTTTCGGCTGTGTAAGTTGGTCCCTGACTTTTAATTGCACCTTCAATCCTCAACTTCTAATTATTGCAATTTAGTCCCCAAACTTTATCTTCTTCTCAATTTGCCCATTCAAGCTCTTAATTCATTCAATTAGGTCCTCCAACCTCTGATTCGTTCATTTTGGCACATTGCATCTTTCCGGTCGACGTCACAAACTTATCAATTACTCGTTTTAGCTCCAATCAACATCCAATTATGCATTTTTCTCTTCAATTACTTCATTCTTCATCTTTTGTGATATTTTTTGCAAAGTAAACAAATAAGCACAAATTAAATAGCATATATTCTAAAACGATAATAATTTATTCTAATTTAGACATACAGATAAGTGTATAAAACACACTTATCAAATACCCTCAAACTAAAATTATTGTTCGTCCTCGAACAATGGAAAATAAACTACAAAAATTAAAGAATTATGAGAATAAATGTTTTTATTGTGTCAACATGTTTACCATCTGCCTCCATAGTCCAAACTAATTTAAGCTTTAAGCAAGAATCATGAACAACAATGCAAAATAATTTCTAGTTATATCTGCCAGATTTTTAAGTGTTTGTGTGAATAGCCAATGTCAAACGCATACTTATGCAAAAGATATACTCAACACTGTGTGGCTCATTATGCATAATCCAACCCGAATCTCATGTGGTCAATTTATGATTTCTAATAAAATTCCTTTCAATGCTCATGGATGATCACCACTTTCTGCTTTTTCTCTCGCATCCCGGTTTTTTATCTATGTGGGTTCTAGAAATATTCTTAGCTTTTTCCACACAAGGTAGTCAGAATCAGAAATAAGTGTGCACAACAAATCAAAAGAAAGCAATCCCTAATTCTACAACTTCAACCACCACAGCTCAGTCAACAAAGCTTATACCATACAATAATTTTTTTTGAACGACTTTTCTTTTAATTGTCCCTGTCTTTTACCATCTTTGTGCAGAACTTTTCATACTGGCTTTCTATATGACCCTTGTAGTGGGCTTTCAGATCGGCAACTCCCAAACCAGTTGGCTTTAGGGTACCAGGTTCAAAGAACCCCTCAGACGTACTTGCTCGAGTCATAAAGGCTTAAACAGAAAAGTTAAAGATGTTATAATGTCTTATGTGTAAGTCCACTCTCCGTACTTGCTTTCTAATTGACCCCTGTAGGGAGCTTTAGGTCGATGACTCCCAAACCAGTTGACTTTAGGCACCAGGTTTGAAAGACCCCTGGGACTTACTTACTCGAGTCAAAAAGGCATTTGAAGAGCGGAATAAGACCTTCAGCATTTTTTCTATTTTTATGCTGGATATGGTTTATACCCGTTGACCAAACCGTAATAACTAAACTGCATAACCAAGTACCACAGACCTCCAACCAATCAATGCACACAAATTCCAACCATTCTACCCCCAAACTTGCTTTTGAGCATGAATGGTTCTAATTTAGGGATGAGATGTCTAATGATCTAAGTTTAGGGATTTTCAAGTAATTCCTAAGTTCAAATTGCATAAAATTTTTGCCCCACATGTGTTAAGCACAATTCCTTACACAAGCAATTATCCAACGCTGGCTATGTGCACAATAAATATGGAATCTAGCAAAACATAACTAGTTCAAAATAAGTTCATGCTTTAATATTGTCCAATTTTCAAGCCTAAGCACAAATTGATTCATACTATATCCTAAGCAATAAACAAGTTAACACATTTTCAATTTTTTTTTTTTTTTTTGTCCCTAAAGAATCGAATGAATATATTCAATAAGGATGGAAGCAATTGATATGAATGAAATTCTCCACCCCAAAACTAGAAAGAAACATTGTCCTCAATGTTTGTCGAAAAGATCTAAAAAATGTAATACAAGACAAAGACGAGAGAACGAGAACTTTCAATGTGAAATGTAGATGTTTTGTTGTCTTGATGCTTCCATTTGAAATGATGTTGGATGAATTTGACCATATTCTTGCTCTGCCCAACTTGATTGGAAGTGTCTTGATCGGTGTTTACCTTGCAAATAAGAGATAAGTAACAGTAGAAGTCATAAACACCAATAAGAAATGATGAAAGTTCAGTACCACACCCCCAAACTAAAGTTAAAGCTAAATCTTGAATTTTCAAAATTGGTCGACCACACACATTCAAGCCTTGACATCACCTAGAAAAACATAAATTTTCCCGAGCCATTTTTTGATATGTTAAAGTTCACAGTATGATCGACAATATATTAAAAATTCAGCTCATTTAAAGATCAATTTGGTAACGAAAATTTATGGAGAAGTAGGTGACGTGAGACAGTTTCTGGGTGCAATGGTCTGCTGTGGCCTTGCAATGGGGCTGCCTTGATGCAATGTTGGTTTTCATGATTTTCATGCAATGTAGTGAACTAAATCTTGAACTAAACATACATACTCAATAATAACCATGTCATGAAGATAAATGCTATGAAGAATCTCTCAAATTTGAACAAAAATCTCATTGGAGCATTTTATCAAACACTAAATATGAATTGCAAAAATCAATGGATATGCATAGGTTTGGAGGTATGAAATAGCCCAAAATTTTTTGTCTATTAAACCACAAATCACAAACTCCAACCACCACCCTAAGCCCATTCTTCACAATTCACAATTTCTAGGTAGAAAAACTTAAAGAGAATTTCACAATTTTGACTAAAAATTGATTGAAGTGAAGAGATCATACCTTCGATTGGATTTTTAAGTCATGTAAGCAATGAGATTGATGCAATAAAATGTTGATGACATGCACAAAAAATGTAAGATTAAATATGAGGTGATTTGGGGAGATAAAACGGGTTTATAATGTTTGAAATTGAAAATATGAGGAACAACACTTAAACTGTCGATTATTGTCCCAGAATAGCCACGCGATCGCCTGGCTAGAGTGCCAGCGATCGCATGGTTCAAGGTTTTAAAACCTGTTGATTTTTAACTGCAAACTCGCGATCGCCAGAGCCTGTTGGCACGTGATCGCGTAGTTCACGACAGTAATGAAAAATTTTCCTATTTTTGATTTTCAAAATCATTTTTATCCCTCTAATCACTTCATGATCGATGCAGTGATTTTCCAAACATTATCTTCATGATTCAAACTAGTGTGTGTGAGTTTGGAATGACGATAAAAACCTAGCCTAATGTAAACATGCAAAATCAAAAACATACCTAAATATGCAATAATAGACTATTATGCACAAGTGCTCTTAACATGAAACATGCAAAACATTCAAACATATTTCCTACCATGCATATATCTAAAATTTCAATAATAAAGTAAATAATAAAAGCGTAATAAGTAAAAGGGAAGAAATGTTGGGTTGCCTCCCAACAAGAGCTCCGTTTTGAGTCCTGAGCCTGACTTTTTGTACTTCCAAATCATGGAGGCTTGAAATATGACTTCACAGCCTTACACATCTTGCAATTTCCAGCCTTGCACTTCTCAACTCGTTTCCTCACTTTCTTGTAGTCCAATGCCTCCTTTTCCACTTGTTGTTGACTAAAATTTGGTTTTTCCTCCTTTTTGTCTCTCCATTCATCTTTTACCTTTAGAAACTCATGTTTTGTGATTAGAGTCTCCTCAATCTTAATCTCATCCTTCATGCAACCATTTGGTTTCTTGACCTCTTCATCCACCTTGAAGCAACTTTCATTTTGAATATTTGGATCTTGTCTTGGCTTAATGCTGAACGTAACTTGTTCCTTCTCGACCCTAAAGATGATTTCTCCCTTTTCAATGTCGATTAAAGCCCTTCCAGTAGTTAGGAACGGTCTTCCAAAAATGAGGGGCATCTGAGTGTCCTCCTCCATGTCTAAGATCACAAAGTCAACTGGAAAGAAGAATTTGTCTACTTTTACTATCACGTTCTCCACTATCCCATATAGATATTGGATTGATCTATTCGCCAGCTTTAAAGTGATATTCGTTGGCTTAGACTCCCCCAAACCTAATTTCATGTACACAGAAAGAGGCATTAAATTAACACTAGCCCCTAAGTCACACAAAACATTATCAAAACTGAAATTACCAATAATGCAAGGGATAGAGAAACTTCCTGGATCGGTCAATTTTTGTGGTAATTTCTTTGGAAGTATGGCGCTGCACTCCTCACTCAATGCTACTGTCTCAGAATCAACCAACTTTCTTTTGTTTGATAGCATCTCCTTCATAAACTTTACGTAGAGGGGCATTTGAGCCAAGGCTTCAGCGAAAGGGATGTTTATATGCAGTTTCTTGAAAATTTCCCAAATTGCTGCTCCAGATTTTGCTTTCTCAGCCTTTGTGGGTATGGAACTGGAGGCACATAAGCTTTGACTGGCGGTCTTACTCGAACTTCTTCTTCAACCTTTTCTTCAACTTCAGGAGTCGACCCCTGTTCTTTTTCTCTTTTCTGCTCTTCCACCACATTTTTCTTTTGACTCTTCTGCTTTTCATATTCATCTACAGTCACTTCAGATAGCTGAACCCCACTCCTTGTTGTTATTGCATTACATTGCTCCCGAGGGTTTATTTCTGTATTACTGGGTAACTGTCCTGGCTGTCTTATTGAACTGCTAGCTGCCAGTTCTCCCATTTGTCTCTTCAAATTCTTAATCTCAGCTGCTTGATTCATAATCTCACCATTTCGACTCTTGACCAGCTAGATTAACATCTCCATGTTTTCTGCCATGGTTTTATGAGATTGTTGTTGCTGCTGTTGTTGAAAACCAGGCGGACGCTGAATATTCTGATTATTAGACCAGGGGAACTTGGGATGGTTCTTCCATTCTGGGTTGTAGTTTTTTGAATAAGGACCACCCTGTTGTCTACGAAATTGACTTGTTCTGGATTTGATTGACTCTGTTGCATGGGACAGAAATTAACAGTGTGATTTTCAAAACAAAAATCACATAGCGCTGTTTGAACTGAATTGACTGTCTGCACACCCATACTGTCAATTTTCTTTGTCAACGCATCCAATTTAGCATTTAATGATGTAATCTCATTAACGGCAATTACTCCCCTGGACTTAGGTGCACACCTCTCTGAATACCATTGGTAACTTTTTGAAGCCATCTTCTCGAAAATCTCAGAAGCTTCTTCATAAGTCATATCCATAACTGAACCCCCAGCTGCTGAGTCTGCGTGCTTCTTATTTTCATTTGTCAATCCATTATAGAATGTCTGGACTAAGATCCAATCAGGGATTCCATGGGTAGGACACTGTCTGATGAGCTCGTTGAACCTTTCCCAAGCCTCAAAAATTGATTCCCCAGGTTGTTGACTGAATGATAAAATTTCACGCCTAAGCTTTGACATCCGGCCAGGTGGAAAAAATTTATCTAGGAATTTTTGGCTCAGGATTTCAAAGGTGGTAATAGTGTGGAGAAGTAAAGAATAGAACCAAGCTTTAGCTTTGTCTGCCAGTGAGAATGAGAACAGTTTCAGCTTCACGGCATCACCCGGAACTCCATTCATGCACTGCATGTCACAGAGTTCTTGGAACGTCCGTTGGTGTGCATGTGGATCCTCAGACGGCAGCCCGTGGAATACGGCAGAATTTTGGATCAAAGAGATCAAAGAAGTCTTGATCTCAAAATTATTAGGAGGGATAGCAGGTGGTACTATGCACGTTCCAATGTTCCCCACAGGAGGAACCATGTAGTCTCTCAATATGCGCCTTCCATGATTTGGTTGCTGTCCATTCACAGCTGCTAGCAGATTTTGTTGATTTCCCTGATTATCCTGAATTATGTCATCTGCCATGGTTAAGTTTGTTTGTTGATTCGCTTCCAACTATTGTCTACGCCTCTGTCAAAAGGCACGTTCAATTTCTGTATCAAAAGGAAGCAAATCAAATGACTTAGTCCTTCTTAACATAAATTTAATAAAACAAAAATTAAAAACAAAAACTAAAAATTAATGTAAAAATAAAAATAAAAATAAGCAAAGTAAAGTTCAAAGTAAAATAAGAACTAATGGGTATCGATATTAATTAACAGTCACCGGCAACGGCGCCAAAAATTTGTTCACAAATATCTCGCGAAGCGAAATATCCCCGCAAGTGTACGGGTCGTGAGAAGTAATAAAGTAGACCTTAGAGTCCGGATTATCGCCCCACGAGGACTGCTATTAATTACCGAAATATTTTAGTTCTATACTTTATTTGAACAGACAAGGATGATTTGAATATGATTGGTTGTTAAACTAAAATTGCAAAACATAAACATAAGAATTAAAATGAAACAAAGTTGTTTTGTTTTCAAATAAGATTGTGAAATAGTTGGGATTCACGATTTCACCTAACCAATTAAATAAATTCCAATTCCAGGTTCTATCTTCTAAATATGTGTTCGATCGAATTCACTAATTCAAATTGAGATTCCTCTCTCGAGTTTAAATCAATCCTACCTAAATAAGTCAATCTTGTATCTCTACAGCAGGTCCGAATATTCCTTATCTAGATGCATTACACACAAGAATTCACACACGACCGCAATAATTACAAGAGTATATCTCTATCTCTCGTTCAATTACCGGATTTATTACCTAGATCTATGTTATTAACTCACCTCTCGGATTATGGAAATAACACATAAAATCATGAATAAATGGCCAGCTCATTCACGCATTAAACGTAATAATAAATCAACACATGCATTGAATCGTTAAAACAAGGAATATGGAATTAAAATAATTAACTAGGCTACATCGTTCATCCCAACATTAAAATTAGTTACACATCATGATTGAAGAACATAAACAATAAAATAAAACGTTCATTGAAAACAAGAAGAAAGGAAATCATGCACCAAGTCTCAATTCTTCTATTATCTTCAATTCACGTCCCTTCGCAATGCTTGAATCTCCAAAGATTTGATGATGAAATCTCTTTTGTTGCTTGTTCTATGGAGAGGCAAAGGTCTGATTTTCGTGCCTCATGTATTGTATATATAGGTTTTGGAGAAAACCTAAGTCAAAAAGCCCAAAACCTGTTAAAAAATCGCAAAAGAAATCTGATCTGCGGTCCAATCGGACAAGCGCGCGATCGCACAGGCTTATGGCTGGCGATCGCGTGGAAGACCCTTTTACTCTCGGGTTAAGATTTTGCACCATCTTGCGATCGCTTGGTACATATCCAGCGATCGCGACTTCATCTTTCTTTCGGCTGTGTAAGTTGGTCCCTGACTTTTAATTGCACCTTCAATCCTCAACTTCTAATTATTGCAATTTAGTCCACAAACTTTATCTTCTTCTCAATTTGCCCATTCAAGCTCTTAATTCATTCAATTAGGTCCTCCAACCTCTGATTCGTTCATTTGGCACATTGCATCTTTCCGGTCGACGTCACAAACTTATCAATTACTCGTTTTAGCTCCAATCAACATCCAATTATGCATTTTTCTCTTCAATTACTTCATTCTTCATCTTTTGTGATATTTTTTGCAAAGTAAACAAATAAGCACAAATTAAATAGCATATATTCTAAAACGATAATAATTTATTCTAATTTAGACATACAGATAAGTGTATAAAACACACTTATCACTCAATAATTTCTTGAACATCAAAATTCATGTGCGGTTAATTAGAGAGAGAATTTGTGTGTAATTCCCAACATGTGGCCCACTGCTCCATACCAATCGGCAACTCCATTCCATTTCTCCATATGTGAGTAACTAAAACTACCATGTGTTGAGATTTTTTATCATTTCAGCATAATTATTATGCATAATTATTTCAGCAGTTTCTTTGTTTAAAATTTGTTGAATGAAAATTCAAGTTCCATCATCAGTTTCACAAATCAGCATTAGTTTCATCAGCTCCATCAACTCATCAGTTTCATTTGTTCAATTTCTGATTACATTGAAGTTAACGCCAGCCTTGAAGTGTGATATCAATTTGCTGGCCTATATATATAGCCATCTCCATTCTCGGTTAAGAGCACATAGTGGAAAGAACAAAACCACAAGAAGAAGAAAAAATCTCAGTCTCTTCCTCTATTCTTTCCAGCAAAGCTTCATTCTTCAATTTTCTTCTTTGAGAGATAGATAGAGCTAGTTCGATAGGCGGTTAATGTAGTGCAGCGTGAACCGACAACTGATTGTATCCTGGGAATCGATCACCGATTAAAAACCTCTTGCACTCCGGTGAGGCGGCGAATGTAAACACGGGCCTTCGGTTTTGGTTGATTTACTTTGATTCTCTAATATTTTTCCCCTACTCCATGTTCTTCATAAACAATCTGATTCTCTACAGATAATACTGACTGAACTAAAGCCCACTGGTATCTGAATTACAGAGTGTACATGCCACCATAGAATCTGTTTCTACCCAAATCTTTTTGAACCCATGATTAATACTCAATTGAAGTCCTTTGACCATACCTTTTGACTCAACCTCAAGAATCGTGATTTGTCCATAATAATCATGAAATTCCTAGATTACCTGACCAAAGTGTTCTATGCAAACTCCACCCCCAGATGCTAACGCGTCATGTTTGAGTGCTCAATCTATATTGATTTTTAACCATCCTTCCCGAGGTTTAGACCATGTTACCTTGATAGCCCTTCTACATTTCATCTTTTTCGTCAGAGGATTTCCAGATAGTCCTAGGATATTAAGTAGATATTGAGTACGGTTGATGATACTTATAGCTTGCATTTTCGTGCCATAATATTTGGCATGATTTCTGTTAATCCAAATAAACCAGAGAATTATGAACGGAACCAGAGAAATAAGCTCACCAGGTTTAGATTTTGTTTTCAACAACCAAGAGTTAATCACCCTTTTAGGATTCCCTTCGGTAGGGGCACTAATAACAGCTTTATTGCACATTAACCTCCAAACCTCCTTAGCTACTTTGCCTTGCACAAATAGGTGTTCAATGGTCTCTTCACCACAGCAGCATTGGCATTTGGAAGCCAACTGAATATTGATTTTTCTTTTTTTTAATTTCATCCACAGAAATTCTGTTATTCCAAATTCTCCAGATAAACACAACAATCTTGGAAGGAAGCCATTTATTCCATATGAATTTGTAAGGTAATTGTGAAACGTTCTTATGTCTAAACTGCTCGATACAACTCTTAGCATTGAAAGTGCCATTAGGGTTACTTTTCCAAACAATTTGGTCATCATCCTGATTTATTTGTATGCTGAGGATCTCCTGTACAATATTAGTAGGAACCACTTTAGTAAGTTTCTCAACATCCCATTGATTTCGTTCATTAGATGTGTAATTGCTATAGCACTAACTTCATCACATTGGCATTAGGAAGAATTCTCCCCTTCAAAACTCTAGATCTGAGCCAATGATCAAGCTCAAAGTTAATTCTACCTCTATTAATCTTCCAAAACAAGTGAGGTTCCACAAATTCTCTCGCCTGGACCATTCTTTTCCATAAAGGAGAGTCTTGACTCCTTATTTGAACCTCAGATTCATGACTTCCCAAAAAATGCTTTCATAACCCAGCTCCATAATGATCCTTATTTTCTAAAATTCTACCACATTTTACAATCAAAGGCAAGCCTGATGTCTTTAATATCTCTACACCTGAGACCACCTTCTTTTAATGGGAAACAAAGCTTATCCCATGTAGTCCAGTGTATACGTTTCCCTTGAGTTGAGTCACCCCATATCTAAGCATTGCATATTTTAGAGATTTTATTGATGATTTCCTTTGGAGGATTAAGGATTTGTACTAAGTGTAAAGGCGTGGATTCCAAGACATGTTTCAAAAGAATCAGTCTTCCACCAGCAGAATTCCATTTAGGTTCCCAATCAGTTATTCTATTTCTGATTTTATTAAGTAACTCCTCAAACAAGAAGATCTTCTTGTGCCCTTTATAAAGAGGGACTCCCAGATAAACCATTGGAAACTCTTGCTTTTGAAAGCCAGTACACTCTTCCACAATCTTACTGTGTTGTTCTTTGTTTGTAACAAAAGAACTTTTGGCCAAGTTGATAGATTGCCCAGAGCCTTTACAATATTTCCCAAGAAAGTCCATGATGTTAATTAAGCTATGTCTTCTTCCATTAGTGAATATAACAACATCATCTGCAAATGCTAGATGAGATATAGGAACATTTCCTCCATATTCATATCCATTCACATCTTTCTAGTGTACAAATTATCCAATCCTCTTGATAAAATTTCTGCAAGAATGATGAATAAAGCAGGAGATATGGGATCTCCTTGTTTGATGCCTCTACTAGATTTGAAAAATTCATTAAGTTCACCATTAATCATAACTAAGAAACTGCTACTCCTTATACGCCTATTGATTTTATCAATTCATTCATCATCAAATCCAAATTTCTCAATGACCTTAGAAATCTCCAATCAACTCTATTATATGCTTTAGCCATATCCAATTTAAGGATCACATTTCTCCCTCTTATCTTTCTATCAAGTTGAAATACAAGCTCTTCAGCAAGAAGAATATTATCCGCAATTGACCTTCCTGGTGTGAAACCACTTTGGGAATGTGAGATGATTTTCGACAAAATCTTGTTGAGTCTCATGGACATCACTTTTGTCAGTATTTTACTTATCAAGTTGCACAAGCTGATTGGTCTATACTCTTTTCAGTTGGTGGCAATTCCCTTCTTAGGACTTAGGATAATTGTGGTGGCTGCTGCCTGATAAGTGTGTTTTATACACTTATCTGTATGTCTAAATTAGAAGAAATTATTGTCGTTTTAGAATATATGCTCCTTAATTTGTGTTTATTTGTTTACTTTTCAGAAAATATCCCAAAAGGTGAAGAATGAAGCAATTAATGGAAAAATGACACAATTGGATGTTAATTGGAGCTAAATTGGACAAGTGAGGAGTTTGTGACAACAACCGGGAAACATGCTTTGTGCCAAAGTGACTAAATCAGGAGTTCGAGGACCTAATTAAAGGATTTAATAGCTTATTTGAGCAATTCGAGAAGAATATAAAGTTTGGGGACTAAATCGCAAAAATTGAAAGTTGGGGATTGAAGGTGCAATTAAAAGTCAGGGACCAACTTACACAACCAAGAAAAGATAGAAGTCGCGATCGCTGGATACATACCATGCGATCGTGAGATGGTGTGAATTTATGACCCAAGAGTTAAAGACGTAACCATGCGACCGCTAGGGTATTAGCCAAGCGATCGCGCGCTTATCCGGCTAGACCGACTGTGGGCTTTTTCTCGTGATTTTCAACTGAATTCTCTCTTTCTTGACCTAGGTTTCTCCAAAACCTATATATACAACACATGAGGCACAAAATCTGAACATTTGCCTCTCCATAGAATGAGCCACAACAGAGATTTCAATTCAAATTCTTGGAGATTCAAGTATCGCAGAGGGGTGTGAATTGAAGATACTTGAAGAATTGATAATTGGTGCAATCTTTCCATTCTTCTTTGTTATTTTCAATGAACATTTTATTTTCTTGTTTTTGTTCTTTAATCAAGATGTGTAACTAAATTCTATGTTGGGATGAACGATGTAGCCTAGTTAATTATATTAATGTCATATTCCTTGTTTTAATACTTTAATGCATGTGTTGATTTATTATTGCGTTTAATGTGTGAATGAACTGGCCATTCTTTCATGATTTCATGTGTTATTTTCATAATCCGAGAAGTGAGTTAATAACATAGATCTAGGTAATAAATCCGGTAATTGAACGAGAGATAGAGATATACTCTTGTTATTATTGCGATCGTGTGTGAATTCTTGTGTGTAATGCATCTAGATAAGGAATATTCGGACCCGATGTAGAGATACAAGGTTGACTTATTTATGTATGATTGATTTAAACTCGAGAGATGAATCTCAATTTGAATCAATGAATTCAATCGAGCACATATTTAGAAAATAAAATCTGGAATTGGAATTAATTTAATTGGTTAGGTGAATTCGTGAATCCCAACTACCTTACAATCGTTTTTAAAACAAAAACAAATTCGCAAATTTAATTCTTTTGTTTAATTTCTTAGTTTTAGTTCACAATCACAAATTCTCTTTGTCTGTTCAAATAAAGTGTAGAACTAAAATATTTCGGTACTTAGTAAATAATCCTCGTGGGAACGATCACTCGACTCAAAAGTCACTTTATTACTTGATTGCGATATCGTATACTTGCGATTTTACACAACAACACCGCCCCTTCTGGTATTATTTTCCCTGTGTAGAAATCAATGACTGCTTCCAATAGATCATTTTTAATAATGCTTTAGCAACTCTGATAAAAGGTCCCTCCAAACCCACCAGGACCTACAGTGCTCTCTTTGTTAAATGAGAAGACCACTTCTTTAACCTCATCCGTGGTAGGTATCCTGTTAAGCATCTCATTATCCTCAGTCGTAATGATCTTAGGAATAAGACTTATAATCTCATCACAATCTTCTATGTATTCCTAAGAAAGTATTTTACTGAAATATTCAATGGCTAAACGTTATATTTCCTCTGGTTCCTTTAATATGTCAACATTCTTCAAAATAATTTGGTTGATTTTGCATTTGCTTCTATTTTTCCTCACCACCACATGAAAATATTTTGAGTTTCTGACTCCTTCACAAGTCCATTTGATCCTTGCATTTTTTTGTTTCCAAAAAGCTTCTTCTCTGGAAAGACAAATATTCATTTCAGCATGGGCTCTATGAACTTCAGCTCTTGCCTTCGGTGATTTTAATATGTCATATTCCTTTTATTTTTGCATTGCTATATATTTTTCCCTCTTCAAATTAGTAAACAAGTTACCAAATGAATTTTTATTCCAGCTTTTAAGGAATTTCTTCAATCTTTTTAGTTTATTCATAAATCCAAACAATCCTCTAGAATATGGAGATAGGACCTTATTCCAATTTCCCTCAACATCTTTGTAAAAATCCTCATGAAGACACCACATGTCTTGGAATCTAGAGGATTTAAAATGCACATCCTTATCAAAAATCTGCAACAACATTGAAGAATGATCAGATTTATATACAGGTTTAAAATTTGTGATATTTTCCTTCCACAATGCATTTGCAAGTAGCATGTCAAGCTTTTCCCACATGTTTCCATTGGACCAAGTGAATTGATTATTCTCAATATGCACTTCTTCTACCTCAGCATCTATAAGAAAATTATTAAACTCCTCCATAGATTGGTGATTGGGCTGGTTTCCCCCTTCTCTTTCTCCCTTGTTTAGAATTGCATTAAAATATCCTCCTATGATCCAAGGAGCGTCCATGCCTTCTGAAATTTGAATCAAATCAGACCACAATTATCTTCTTTGTTGTATGGAACAATTGGCATACACAACAGATATATAAACCTCCTCTTCCTTCCATTTGATTTTAGCAGTAAGAACGCGTTCCTTATCCACAGTGATATTACAAAACATATCATCCTTCCAAAATGCCCAAATTTTTCCATTCATATTTGTTTAGCAATGATCAAAACCAGCCTGTTTTTATACTCCTGAGTTTTACTTTTATCCATAATTGGTTCGGCAATGAGAATCAAACTCAAATTGTACATCTTACAAACATTTTAAGTCTAACCAGGGAATTAGATACCCCCCCTTAAGTTCCATATCAATATAAAATACATCAGATTAGTTTTTAGAGTCATTCTTTCCTTTCTTATATTGTTATCTCTTCTTCTTGGGGCTTTTGATAATAGGAGGCTGCAATATCACCAACTCCTTGCCCTTGCTATCATCTTCCTGATTCATATCCTCCTGGTTCAAATCCAGATTTGAACAGGATTTACTCCTTTTAACTTGAGACTTTGACTGAACAACATTATCATTTTCAAAACCATGCAATTTAAAATCCTCCAGATCAACTTCAATCTTGTCAATTGGGATGACATCATCTTGTTTTCCTTCACCAATTATTTTGAATTCTCTATTTACCTCCATCAATTCACTATTCTCCTCAGATAGGTTCTTGAGGCAATCAAAAGCTCCACTATGTGGACTTCCCTTCTCATCACGTTGTGATACTAGAACTTCCTCAGTCTCTTTCACATCACTCTTAGTTGCTTCCATTCCATCATTATTATTGATCTCCATATCTTCATCATTCTTATCTTTGGAAGAGCATTCCGATGTTTCCTTTATGTTAGCCTCACCCTTCTCCATTTCTACTACAGGATCATTCTTAGTCCAAGAAGGACAGCCTCATTGATTCTATTAATATCCTTCCATGTATTTTTAACATTGTGCTTCTCCAATTTAGGCAGTGACTCAACAAATTTTTGCTTTCCATTGTGTTTCACCTGGTTATTTCTCTTCCAGTAGCATTTTGGATATCCATGTCCAATGTGATTACAAAACTTACAATATTGCGGATCATCTTCATAAATGATTTTCTGCCAAGTCACAAAGTCGTCATTACCAATCCTTATTCTGTCAATCCTAGGTTTATTAATATCCACCTCCACGCATATGCGAGCTAGATTGGTTCTGGTCTTTGTTGCAGTTGATTTATCAATCTTTAACGGAGATCTAATTGCAGTAGCAATAGAATATAGAATGGCTTTGTCATAGTATATCAGAGGCAATTTAGGCAGTGCAATCCAAATTAGGACAATCGATGATTCTCTACTTGGATCAAAGTTAACCGTGTATTTAAGCACTTGCATTGGAAAGCCTTTAATAAACCATACCGCCTTCATAAACAATCTAGCATAATCTTCTTCCAGTTCAAAATTGATAAGAATATGTTTAGCATCCAGATATCCAAAGTAAATCCTTCATGAGATCCAATTGCCATCAAAGTTTGTTACAGATCATGATTGGATTGTTTAGAATGTGAAAATTTTCCAATCAATGCAAATTTCAACCATCCAGACAATTTAACAATTTCTTCATCGATATAGGAACAAACGACACATTCCTAAATACTTCAGCAACATGAATGGGGAGAATTTCAAACTTACCTTCCTTAACACCATCTTCAAATGATTTTGCTCGAGCTTGAGTGGCAATTTTCCTCCCATTTGTAATTTCAGCATAAGATCTCGCCTTCACAACTCCAAGGACTCACAATTCATAACAGTATCTAAAATAGTTCAAACTTCAAATCTACGAAGTGATGAACCTCTGAAGGTATTGATCCTTAGACCAGAACATTGAACAAATATAGAGCATTGACAAGAATCTACAACAAATCCAAGCTCCGGTGAAGATCTCAGGTTGGAAAAATTGAAACGGGAATAACTATGTGTGATTACACATTGAGTGTGTGAGATTTTTAGGCTGGAGAGTTTTTACAATTTTTGGAGGCTAAATTGTAGCAATCAAAAGTTGAAGGACTAGAGGTGCAAATAAAGAAGGAGGACTCACTTAAACGGAATGGAAAAGATGGAAATTGCTTTAAATTGGATTACCATGCGGCCATGCCTATCAAAGGTGTGCGGCTGCGTTACTTTCTGACTGAGCCGAATGTGGGCTTGTTTGTGCAATTTTTCACAAGGTTTCTTCCTCATTTGCCTAGGTTTCTTCTGGAACTATATATACAACTTCTCATGCACGAAATTGGAACCTTTGCCAGGCCTTTGCACACCCTCTAAAACACATAATTTATAATTCTATCATTCAAATCTTGGAGGTGAAAATAAAAAACAAAGACGGGAGAATTGAAGAATATCATCAATGAGCGAAATACTTGGTCCTTTTCTTTACTAATTTGATAAAATCTACATGCGTAGTAATTATTATTTCTACGTTTTTTATTTCTTTATTGATGAACTGTTAATTTTATATTTCTTTATGAATGCATGTGTTGATTTTATTTTGTGTTTAATGTGTGAATGAATTGATCACTTATTCATGATATTAAGGGTGTTTTCATAATTCGAAAGGTGAGCTAACAACCTAGATTTAAGAATAAAATTCGATAATTGGATAAAAGATAGAGATATACTTTTATTATTATTGTGATCGCTATATGTATTCTTGTGTTCCATACACCCAATTATTATGATCCGCTGTAGAGATACATGGTTGACTGAATTACGTAGAGTTGATTTAAATCCGAGAAAGGAATTTCATATGCATAAATGAATTCAATCAAGTACATTAATAGGAATAAAACTAGATAAAAGGTATTAAAAATATTGACTAACGTGAAATTGGATGTCCCAACATTTTCAAACATCAATTTAGAAAATCCGAATTTGAAATATTTTCTTTTACTTTTATTTAGTTTAATTTTCTATTTTCGTTTAGATAATTCATCTCAGTTCTATTGTTCAAATAAAACGAGAACCAACATATTTCGGTACTTATTACAATCCTCGTGAGAACGATAATTCGGACTCTTTTGTCCACTTTATTACTTGATTGCGATATTGTACACATAAGCAAGGACGAGTAAGAGTAAAATCCCTTCTTTAATGTCTAAGATAGTAAGTGGGACAAAATTGCAATATTTGAAACAACTTGAAGACCTCAATTATTTTTAACCTAAATTTAGGAATTCATTTCTAAAATAACGTATAAATAATTTTGAAATTATTGAACATTTTCTTTTTTACAAATTTTTATGGATTCATTATTATATAATCAATCTTCTCCCCTTAATATTTATTTATTTGTTTTATTTTGTTTTGTTTTGTTTTGTTTTTTTTGAACAAGCCTTAATATTTAGTTTATTGTGGAATAAATTTGCATTTGTTCATAGTATTCATGTAAGCCACCCTAGGTAAAAAAAAAAAGGGGGGGGGGGGGATATTTATGTATTCTAAGTCCTTCTCATGTCTCCACTATCGTGTCAATTCAAAATTTTATTTTTCAGATATTAAGGTTTGAATACTTTTTTATTCATCGCGGGGTTGGGTTGGGTTTTAATTCATAACTGACTCAACCCAATCCCAACCCTATTGAACTTAAAAATCAACCCAAATCGGTCAATTTGATCGAATTTTTTTTTTTTTTTTTTTACTCAGAATGTTGGTGTTACATATTGCGACAATTGAATCAATGGTTGTGGCTGGAAAATAAGTTGAGAAAATTATGAATCTATAGATTCAAAATTTATTATTTTCTTATTATCGAAAGACCTTAACATGAGGAATACAAACATATTTTTAGGTGTAATTAAGGATGATCGATGTAGCTCTTTTATTTAAGGTGAACACTACAGATTTTTGTTTATTGTCTCATTTATTTCGTATTACTCTAGGAATTTGAATTAATGTTAATTCATAACCACTCGTAAAGCACCCTTTAAAATCAGGTCTATGCATTGACATTATTAAATACGTATTGAAGGAACATTTGGTCTTCAACATAAATTAGGTGCGAATTAATTGAGATTTACATCAGTTTCCTAATTATATGGGATTGAAAGATTACAAGATTCTGCTAAATCACAAAGGTCAATTCTACAGTTTTCTGATAAAAGGAATAGAAGTAACAACACAAATTAAACGAAAAAGTGAAATGGCATTTTCTGTGCCCTACTTGTCTTTGTTCATTTTGTTTTCAGTACCCTATCTTTGTTGTAGGTTTTCATCTGCAGAAAGAGATATGAAAGCATCTGATTTGGTAAACGATATATGCTCAAAAACCCGAAATCAAACTACATGTTTGCAGGTTTTAAGCGACAAACATGGCGCAAACCTTCGCGAAATAGCCAATACGTTAATCGAAAATGCACAAAAAGGTGCAATTCTAGCTTATGATGCAGTTCAAGTCCTCGTCAAAGTAACAAAAAATCCTTTCCTGAAAGAGAGATATAGTTCGTGTTTGGGGAATTATGCCCGTGTCACTGATGGTCTTGTAGAATGGAAGCAATTTCTCACATACGAAAAATATCAAAATCTGCCTTCTAAAGCAGATGCCATCTTGAAAGAGACTGAATCATGTGACAGAAATTTTGAACAGCCACCAAGTGAACCTTCTCAACTCAAACAAGGCACCCAATTTTTTGAGGATATTTGTAGCATCCTTATTGTTGTTTCGAATAAATTAATAGGAAGAATTGTCTAGTATTTATTTAATTTCATGTGGTACAATATATTAAATCATGCTTACCGTGGAGCTCAATAAAGGGAATGGTGAGTAATTGCAGTTTTATATTATGGAATTTCATGCTGAGTAATAAGAAAATTATAGTCAATGCTCAAAAAAAAAGCCCCCATCATAAAACATATTGCAAGAGAAATATATTTTTAAATAATGAAACATTGGATTTTGTGTGTTCATGAACATTTCTATATTAGATAATAGAAATGATTCCATTCTACGGGAAATTTTATCATTTTAGGGATCAAAAAATGGTTTTAGCATTTACCACAAAACTCGTTTCATTTTTGTTGAAGTTTCAAATTATTGGATTAAGAGTTATTTTTGTAAATTTTCTTTACCCAGAACTACCTATTAGAATTATTGGTCGTTTGCACAAATACTAACTTTTTGTATCATAATTGAAATTTACGTCACTTAAAAAAATGCTTCATTTTTTTATTTTTTTTATTTTTTTTGAAAAATTCGTTTTTCATCACAACTATTAAATTATGATACTTATAAAATATCACAACATAATACTTATGATAATTTTAAATTTTTAGTATCATAACCTGAAACTTTATCAAGTATTCAAGTGTTTATGATGGCTGAAATAGTATTTTTCAATTTTTTTTTTAATCACAAAAGGTATTTTTCAATTTTTTATAGTTGCATCGTAGTTTTCAGTTTAGTATTTTTTTTAAGTATACAGCGCAATTATCCCTAGAATTATTTACATAAAACCCATATGGGTAAAATAAAACCCGTTGGGGTAAATTGAAATAATGGATTATTGAATAAAACTTTGAGTGTTCTCAAATTTAATGCAATCTTTCATTATTTTGCAGAATAAATGTATTTTTTTTTGCCTTGCAAAGTATTTGAAGAATGTAAACAGGGAACAGGGACGACAAATTTGAGAAGACAAAATATCTTCTCTATACATAAATATTTTCAATGACGACTAAGAGGTATAATGTCTACAGAATTGAGACAACAAGTCAACAACTAGTCGTCTCTATTAGGCATAATTTTGGAGATGATTCATCTCTATACCTTGGAGTCGGAACTTTTAGAGACAACAATATACATATAGAGGCAATATATTCCTCTACTTCGTTCTATTAAATTTGTCTAGGAGCTTTCAAATTGTCCATCGGTAGTTTTCGTACTTGTATAAAAACGGGTCCAAGCTAATGAAGCCTCGTAAAGAGTACACATTGAAGGATCCATGTAGTCTAAGGTTTTTCCGTTTCATCGTATCAGTAAAATTTCTTGATGGGTTTGTATCTAACTTAAAGAAGAATATTGTCCGAAATGACCTCAAAATCTTTGGTTAGAAGTCAGATGATTGTCGAATCATCATGCAACGTTGCCTATAGATTTTCAAGCATATCTAAACAAGAATATTTCCTCTACGATATAGACTAGTGTACGTTCTTTAATAAGCAAAATGTGCTAGGTCAATAGAGGTTAGTTAAGTGGCTAATGCTCAAAGTAGCTCATTTTAATCCTCTGCAAGCTCAAAAGAATATTTCCACCATCATTTTTTGACATTATATGTTAATTTGTAATGCATCTTCCTGAAGAAGAATACTTCGTGGACTAGTGTATACAAGGTGGTTGTATCCCTTTGAGAAATATCTAAAGAAGTTGAAGGACTACATCAAAAATGCAGTGAAGCCTTAGGGTTATAGCGGAAGGCTGAATTGTTGTGTTGGGATATATGCTCAAAAGTGTTAGAAATTTACTGAAATGTAATAAACAATTATTTATATTTGATATGACATTTGACGTTTATTTAAATTTGCAATTCTTAAAAAAAAAATATAAGTTATAACGAAGGGCCTTTGATTGTTTTAAGACAATATGATATTAGTACTTTCGAATTACAGAAGATTAATATCATATTTCAATCAAGAATAATTTAGTTCTAAATCTTGAATAAAGATATGCACTTTATTCTATTGAGGTTCACTTGATTATTACTCTAATTATTCAGAATAAGCGATTTATCTTAATTGTCGCGACTAGATGAGTCTTGAGTAATAACTTTGTATGTTGGGAGCCAAAGGAAAATGAATTAATAAATGATGCATTGCAAGAGAAATCCGTTGCTCTAATTGTGGTGTTAAGGAGATCGCTTAAATATTCTAAGTGCAAGTATGATTTCAGGAATCTAAGCTTAGTTTTTAACATTCGATGTTAAATAAAAATTATAGCAATAAGAATATTGATTTAAGCAAAGTGAATAATTAATTAGGTGAAACAGTTAATTGTATGTCTAATTAATTATCGGCCTTAAATGGGGACAAATTATTAGATTAATAAGTCAAGACAATAAATAATTATGGGGAAAAAAAAGTTGCTTCTATGATATTTTATGTATTTAGAGTTGTAATAATTCGCTTACAGTGGCATGAGGGAATTATTAGATAATTAAATTGGATGATTATTAACGGTATTTAATTATTGGAACTTATAATATATAAATCAAATTGGGTCCCGCAATAGCTTAAATAAGAATTGAAGGACTAACTTGTAAATGGTTGAATAGTTATTGGATTGCGCTAATAAAAAAGGATGAGATAGATTTACTTGTAGGACAAGCACAAGGAATATGAGAAGAATTAAAACCCTTCCCCTATTTATAAACACTAGTTGTCTAAACGTGTTTCGCACATTAATTGTCCATATGAAGTAATTTTTAGAAATTATTTCTGGTAAAAGTTTCGAGTTTTTTATGCAAAAAAATTAGGAAAAAATGCAAGACAGATAGAATTAACAAAATCGAATAATTTTTAATATTTAAACAAAATTTCTGAGATATTGTTCAATCAAAATTTTGGCTAGATTCACTGATTTGATGAAAGCAAATATGAGCTTCAATTTGAGAACAACGTCAATAATAAGGTGTAAGGAGTTTATGTGCTTAGGTTTGCTCAAATTTGATATCTGTTTTTTTGGTCGAATTGAAGTTGTTAAGTGGTTTAGAGATTAATTGGTATTCTTTAGAGATTTAATGTTGTATTTGGGCTATTATTTCCTTATTAGTTGTTGTTGATTGCCTTTATGCCAAAGGCAAAAGGCTAAGAATGATTTGTGTGGTGATAGAATTCAAAATCAAGATTTTGAACTTCGTGCGATCTAATTAATTGGTGTAAAATGTTAAATCCAAACTTCAGAAATTGATTGTTAAACTTTTGTCCTTTTGAGGCCTCTTCATTTATTTTTGTTCTCATTCCTTTGGTTGGTAATCATATAACTCCTTTATGTTTGAGTCCTGATTGATTTTTTTGCTTAGTTTTTGCTAAGATGCTAATTTTGTTTTATCGGTGTAGTTGTTTTAGGTTGATGATCTGGAAGAAGTGAGTATTACTGGTTCACTAACCTAGGCGATGTAAATTTGGTCCTGGCTTTGCCAGAGGAAACCTCAACATGCGGTTGGGAGATTGAAAAAATAGGGGAAAAGCCTTTTGTTGAAGTTCAAAGAGATAAAAAGACTAAAAGATTGCCTGAAAGTGAGGAAGAGAATGCATTACTGAAAGCGGCTGGGGCCCTTTTAGGTAATATGAAAAGTATAGGCAGAGAGCTTAAAGGGCTCGAACAAGATCAGATAAAATAAAAGATTACACCCCTCTTAATATCTTCATGACAGTTGCTTCTTGGAAGATTAGGGGATGGTGTCGTGCATTTTGCTGGGAGAATTTTGTGAGATTAAACTCAAGTAAGCTTAGTTGGGAAGAACTATGTGAAATTAATTCAGTGCTTGGAGACGTGGACATTTGTTTGGTATCCATGTCGTTGGGACAATTTTGATTTTAATTAGTGACGTTTATTACTCTTGGTTTTAGAGCTTGTAATGAATGTGGTGAACATATGATTATTTTTTTTTGATACGTAGTATTATTATTATTATTTAAATTGTCACTTGCTGTTATTATTTTTATTGAATCTTTCCCAACTTTTCATGTTAATACATTATACATTGTCAATTAAATATATTTGTGCATCGCACGTGTTTGAAACTAATTTAAATAAATACACATGCTCGTCTTGCTGTGACCGAATAAAATGTTTTTCTAATATTTTTAAAATAGTTCAGTTTTGCCAAATTTATCATGGAAAATAATGACAATCAAATAACAAAACTTGACAAATTCTCCGCTATTTTACCTAGAAAATTAATATAATCAAACATTTTCAATTGATATTTTTTCCCGAAAATATTTTTCAGCCAATTCAATTCTTGAATTTTTTTTCCACCCAATTTCTATATTTTCAATCAAACATACCCTTAGATACAATTTTTCTCTCTCTACTTTTTAATCACATATATTACTTCAAAAATATAAATAAATAAATTTATAATTACGACAATGTGTTAAAGAACAAAGTCAATCTATTGTCTATGTTTGATTGGCTAAAATTTGTCATAGGAGTGGGAAAATGTTTGAATATTTTTCATCTTTGCCTTTTTTTATTGTAAAAGTTTTGCCTAGAAATTTTTTCCAACATTGTATATTTTCTAGTTTTTTTCAAGCAAATGTTTTCTTACCTATTTGGAAAGAAAAGATTTTCCAGCTAACAAAGAAAATACTTTTAACCACTTTTGATCCTTTTTGTTAGGGTATGTTTGATTGAAAAGATAGAAACTTTTAACCTCTTTTGATCATTTTTGTTAAAAAATTATTTGAAAAATTGTGATACTTATAAATTAATTAATAAATTATAATGATTATATTAAAGATCATGTTGCTGGAACTAAAGCGACTATTAACTTAACTTTAGGACAAGCCAATGTCAACTTCTCTTTCATGGCGCGTAGCTTGTCATGAGTTCGTAAACAGCATAATTAACTCACAAATTCGTTACACGTTTTTATCCTTCATGGTCATGTAATTTTGATAGAAAATAATAAAATATGTCATTAAAAAGTAGTTGATCTTAGACTAATATTAATTATTGACTTTAAGTTAAATTAAAATCTAAATTTTAATTAAGTTTTACCAAACATGGACTATATTGGTAAAAAAATATCAATTATAAACTAAAAATATGATGTTTTCGAGATAAAATATGTAATAATTCTAGAAAAATATTATTTATGTAAATAAAAAGTGGTTCGAAAAAATTTGATGTTTATAAATTTTTTTATAAACATTTTACCAAACAGAGGCTATTTTTTTTTTTTTTTTTTTTTAAACTTAAATCCATTGACCAAAAAATAAAAACAAGTGGGTTGTGAAAAATCATGGAATTCAATACCCCAAAACAGTGGCGGACCCAAGGCATATGCCTGCACTGACTTTGGGTCAACCAATTTTTTTTTTAATTTTTCTTTTAAAATAGACCAATTTTGCCGGATTTTTTCTGTGTGAGTAATTTAAACTTTGAAGCAATTTAATCTTAAAAAAACAATTGAAATGGACCAAATAATTGACCTAATTTTAATTTATCTAAATTTATAATTTACACTCAATTTTCCAAACGTGAAATTTGAAAATTGAGATTTAAAACAGTGATTACACTTACCTTGCTGCCCCACGCCTAAGGCTTTGTCCCTATTCGTTCAAAAAAAAATTCGGTCGGTCCACCTCCGCCTACACTGAACAAAAATCCTAGGTCCATCACTGCCCCAAAACTTCGAATTCTCGAAAATTATTACAAGATAAAGGAAGACAAAAAAAAAAATCATAAATGGTAGTCACTATGAGTTAAGAGTACAAATTCTACAAAAAGAAGAAGAAGAATTGCACCATCATTTTACAATCTATTAATTGAGTAGCAGCAAGTTACCAATCAACCTTCACCGACGCTGTCAAAACATGTGTCCTATTTTATGAAGTTAAAAGTTTTGTGCCAGATGTGTGAAGTGAGGGAGGCATAATTTCCTGGGCACCAGTGACAATCATGCTCCTTTTAAAAGGATTTTTTTTCTGAAAGATAACAGAAAGTATGTGAAATGTGTTCTATTCATTGCAGTTGCATTAAGAAGAAAACTGCAAAGAGGCCCGAGGCAAACAAAATTCAAACTAGTTTATTTAAGGCGAAGGGGTAACAATGGTTAGAGATAGAAGCTTTTGAGAGATCACAGAAATTATGTCAAGGTTGAGTAGTAGTTGATTGTTCAACCACCACTTGTACAGGCTCCGTAGTTGCTCGACCAGGAGTTGCAAGTGGTAAGCCTCCGTTTTCAGTTGTTTCCACGCTGCTTGCTTCACTGACAGACCCGGAATTCACTGCGTGAACTGGACGAAGCAATCCCTGTAATCTCAATAGATAGCTCTGGCTAGGAGGTTGGGTTCTCACATATTGAGTTGTAGTCAGTACAGTGGAAGACGGCCGCTCTGACTCAGCACGGATGTTGGATAAGGCACTTAAGTCGAGGTTTGGAAAGACAGAACAACGGCATCTTGGGCATTTCACGTTCAGCCGAAGCCACTCATCAATGCACTCTACATGGAAATTATGAGCACATGGAAGACCACGAACCTGCGTCAACAAGGTTTTTTCTTTACATTTCCTCAAACTACGCATTTCACCTCAAAAAATTCAAATTCCTTGTTTATAAACAAAAATCAGCCTCCAAACAGAGGCTAATTTACCTTCCATTTTTAGCTCTCTATGAGTTTTTCTACAGTCTTCTACTGAACGGCGGAGTCAACATGACTTGTAAACGTAGTATTAATAGCAAGTCTAGTTCTATAATACCTCGCATCTTTCTCTCTCCTTCCTTCTTGAGTACATGTATATATGCTTTTGGTCTTTGCACTTCTGCCCGTGAGATAAAAGGGAGGCTAGTAAAGTAAAGAGGTGGGGGGACACAGAATTTAAGGAGTGGAACAATTAGGCCTTCCCGAAGTATGTGGTCTAGTCTATTGGAGGAAGGACACCAACATTAACTCTCCCAATGAAGCCATCTTCCCTTTGTTCATTCTTGGGAAGCAAAATATTGCCAAGCCCAATAGGAATACTTGTATGAGGTTGACAATCACGACTGTTTTAAAAAGTTGTATGATGCTTACGCGTTGAGGCACACCTCGCATTCTACACCTTGAGTGCCATTTGTCAAGGCTCATCGTCAAGACGGCTGAGGTGTGCGCTCGTTCGTCTAGCATTTTATGAGCTTATTCCTGGCATGTCCACATTACAATTGCTAATTTAAGTTGGTGTGGAGATTTTTGACTAAATAATCTCAATTGCTTAGGACGAAAAGAACGGAAAGGTGTGTTAACCAGTTAGAACTCCAATCTTTGACTTGTTATAAACAGATCAAAGTAGATATTTACCTCATTTCCCACACGAAACTCTTCCAAACAGATTGGACACTCACTGCAATCAACAGGAACAGTCTTCATTGTGAACTTTGGAAGTTCTTGAATTAGAGCCTCCACCGCTTCTCTCTGCATGGAAAAACAGGTCCCGCCAATTCAAATGGGAGCAGGTAATAAAAGTATAAGTGGAAGTCAAGCTCAAGACTTCTGAAATGAGAGGATATAAGAGTAATGCACGTGGTAGAAGAGAATGACTTTAGGCAGCAGTGATAAGTTGTAGAAGGATTTTAATGAAATAGCAACTTTATCCCAGTAAAATTACCCAGATATTAAACTGAGGTTACAGAGAATTTTCTATTAACACCTCTTGCACGATCAGATCAAATGCCTGAATCACCAAAAGTAGGTAGCTTTCTATATTTTAATGGAGCCCTAAGCATCAGGAAATTTCCAAGATTAAGATTGCACAAGAAAATGAATTGAGCACCAACTATATTCCTTCAAAGAAAATGTCATTTTACCTGTGCTGCTGTCAAGTAAATTCCTGGCTGGTAGGCAACTGGATCTTGCCCCATCCTTCTCATTTCTTGGCCAGCAGCTTCGAAAGCCCAATCTGGCACTCTAATCATGTCAACAAAAACCTGAAATATGAAGTATCCTTTCAGTACATCATGTAGAAACAAAATAATTACACAAAGCTATTAAAGAAAAGGGATAATATAGTTCTGCAATTAATCGTTCTTGCCAAAGTGCTAATAAATATAAGCTTTTGAATGAAACTAATTTCCATTAATAAAAGTTATGCCAATCATGATTTTACTACATCCGTTTATCTGAACCCTGAACTTCAACTGTTTAACATGTATTTTCATATACAGTGCATTAACTAACCTCTGATCCATCCCATAGAAGATTTAGAGGGTTAATAGCATAGTCAATTACCTAGTTTGATTAATAACAGAACACAGCCTGAAACTTCCACTAGTAAAAGGCAAGTTACGCGGTACCAATTAATGATACCTATTGCCCACTTTGATTGTCTGACATTCTTATTTTAACACCATACAGAGTATCCAGCAACATTATTTGAGGTTGCCCTGTTGTGCAAGGGATACTTTGAGAATCACCTTAATAAGTAGAACTTCTTTGGGCGTCTACTGAACATGTGGAAAATCCTCAATGACAATATTTCATAATCAATTGCAACATTAATATTTTGATGGGCATATCTGCTGGACATGTGAAAATCCTCAATGACAAGATTTCACGATCAATTGCGAGATTAAGATTTTTAAAAAAATCCAGCAAACCTAATATGTATATACTTTCCAATAGTTGATGAACATTGAGTTCTTAGAACATACCCCATATTCTGAGATAGGGCCTGGGATTCCTTGCTGTGCACGCAATTGGTGTGCTTGTCTTCTTGTTAGCCACTGCAAAATCAGAGAGCAAACATGGCTAAAATCAAAAGAGTTATGGTTAAATAAATAGCATTATAAACAAACATGAAAAAGCATAATCACATAAAACATTATACAGGTGATCGCAATTTGCAAGTACCTCATTAAGAAGAATGGAACCTATGAGGTTAGGACTATTTTATTCGTTTGTTTGTTCATTTTCTTTTTTTGGCTGGGGAAGATAGAGTGTGATTCATTCCTGGTAAACTACTCTAGAAAAATGAACAGAAAAGCAGGACTGATAACTGTACTACTGGAAGCATGAAGAAGTGAAAGAGAACCAAAACTTATGTGGCGTTCTTTTTGTATTTTATTTTGTATTTTCATTTTCGAAAATGTTTTGTTTTTCCTTTTTTTTTTTTTTTTTTTTTCAAATTTGCTGAAAACGCGTTTGATTTGTCATTTCTGAAAACTGTTTTTGAAAATGAAAAGTTGGAAAACATGTTCTGTTTGAAATTTTGCAGAATACTACTTCAACTATTTTTAATTAATTTGTTTGCAAAATACTACTGACTTAAACTTAAATTTTCTTTCATAATACACTGAAAACATGGTTACATATAATAAACTAATGTGAGCATTAAGAGTCTATATTAACACAGCTTGATCAGATTCGAGATTTGAGGAAGCTCTAATTCTATTAAAATCCAAAAAATGCAAGTTCTTTCAAAACCATCAGAGTTCATTTATCAAGGCATTTTTTGAGATGTAACAACAAGAATTTTCACTTAATTTTTTTTTAATATTGATATTGAATTCAATAAAATTTTATTTAAGCTTAGTTCTAAGTTAGGATAATTCTAAAAAAAAAAAAAAAAAAAAAAAAAAAAAAAAAAAAATTATTTAGGCTTAGTTCCAAGTTAGGATAATTCTAAAAAAATAAAAAATAAAATAAAAACAACTTTATATTAAGCTTAGTTCTAAGTTAGGATAATTCTTTAAAAAAAAAATCCCAAAATGCATTGTCAGCGTTTTGAACATTTTTTTGCTGAAATACACACAAAACTCCCAAAACGAGGTTTTGAACGATTTGCGTTTTGTGTACAAATTTTTTTTTTTTTTTTTTCCAAAATGTGTTTTCTAAAATGGTAAAGAGAACGCGTTTTTAGTGTTTTCGAAAATAAAAACAGAAAATGACCTCAAAACAGTAAAGAGAACAGGGCGTTACCTTTCCAGTAGAAAAGCAAGCAACGCATATGAGTCCACAATAGCTGAACAGTAACCAAATAAGAAAACCCCATTTCTGACCTTCTTCTGGCAACTGAAAAAATGTCTACTATTTATTTCTATTCCAAGCTTGCAGTATGTGATTTACTAGCTCATTGACGAGAAGAAAGCAAAAAACTTACGCAGCTTCTTGCACTAGTGAACCATAGTGTACCAATAATGGTCCAAGCCCAAAGGAATGGGTAAAGCAGTAGAGCTAGAATGGATAATACAACTATCCTTCCACAGAAACGGGCATATCTTTGTTGCCAGCCAAAATCCCTAAGAACATGCATTGAGAAATAAATTAGTTGGCTATTATATCTGGAAAATAAACGAGCTGAGAAAACACTATATAACTGTGAGAGAAGATTGAGGCACCAAAATTTCTCATGTTATAAGTGTGTTGGATGGTTAATTTAATATGACAGCAAATTAACATAACAAACTTGATTTTAAACAATTATAGCATGTTATGTAGGAGGATTGAATAGCACTGGAAAACTAAAAAAGGAAAAAAGAAAAAGTTTATCATGTTCATAAAACTAAGCACTAAACATTCCCTTAGCCTATTTACGGCAGGTTAAAAGCAGTGTGTAGCCCGCAGATGATTTTCCAACAATGTCCGCACAAAAAAAATTGTGAATGCATATAGCCTACACAATCTAAACTAGTAAAACATAGGTCTTACTGGTAAAATGTCAGCAGTAAATGAAGAATTGAATTGGTAATAGTAGACTCGATAGTGTGAGTGGCACAGGTGTTAGTTTAATTTAAAAATAAAATCAACGTCTCAAGAAAAGGGGAGGCCTTACAATCCCATTCCAGCAGCCAGTCCATTGTCCACAAACATCAATAGCCGGAATACAAACACCGTAGTGTAGTCAACCTAATAAAAGCAATAAACAAATAACACCACAAATCAAAAATTGTAAACGAATTACAGTCTTACTCAGTCCTTCTTTAAAAGATTTAGGATACATACCACAATCCATATGTGCAATGGGTGTGTACAAAGATGGTATCTTCTCCAGTTGATTGCCACAATAATTCTAATAATCAATTAGTTAAAGAAAACTACCAGTCCCTTCATAGTTCATACAAACAAATAACAAAACAACACTTGGAAGTAAATTTTAATATCCCAAGTGAGCAAAAAGAAAATTAAATAAAACTGATTCGTCAAACTATCATCCACGATAAACCCATTTTAACAAAATTGAAAATCTAAACATTCCAATGATCCATTAGAAGCATATCATCCAAAAATCCTTCTCACAAGTATATTAAACAAAGTTGAAAATAAATTAATTCTCCAATTTAACAAATTCAAATAATAGTAAATCATAAAATTAGAATAAAACAATTACTCAAGAAATGAAATATTGCCGTAATTGAACATTCATTAAAAGGATACATACTTGTAGCAAGCATCGACAAGAAGAACCCATCATACCTACAACAACCCACATTCAAAAGCTAAGAAATCTAAACCCTTCAAACGTAAATCCAATTTTTTTTAAACCATGATTTATTTTTATTTTTTTTCATACTCAATTTCAGGGGGAGGAAAATTGAAAAAGAAACTGACCATTTAAAATCGACGCCTCTGATAGCCATTAAGATCCTAGCTGAGAATGCAAGATTTGATTATCATAATCACCACCCAAATGTTTCCAATTAATACTATATAAAAACTGAATCAGCTCCACTGCAAGAATTTTGACATAAATCGCAAACAATTATGAACTATACACTGTGTAAGGTGAGAGTTTGATCAAATTAAAGGGAGAGAAACTTGGAGGATTTTTTGTACTTGTGAGAAAGCAAAATGAGAAGTAAATTGGCTTTCTTTTTCTATTAACAAAAAATATTTGGGAACTGATATATTTAAAAAGTTGTGAGCTGTCAGCTGAGCAATGCGGAAGGGGAGATGAGTAACGGAGAGTTAACGGACGTCTTTTCCTCAGACTTTTAAAGGCGTGTTGGTTTTTGATCATAACTAGTCCTCGTGTATCATGTATCAAAAACGGAGTTGTGTGATGATTTTGGTCTCATGTGCATGATTTCAAAGAGTCATGCTGTGAAGTATTTAATCAATATTACAATATTAAATGGAGGTATTTACATGGTGGCTGGAAATTGCAACATCCAAATTACAATTTGATTAAAAAAAGAAAGAAAAAAAATTGAAGGGCAGCAAAAACAATAATATCACACAACCTTTTTTCCAACATGGTCGCCGGAGAAGAAGGTAACTATTCACAGCCGGGAGAAAGGATTAATACATCTGCTCCGAACGTTTGTCACACTGATTTTTCCCTAAACTATCTTGCTGGCAGAATGAAGGAAACAACGTGGGCTGTTATGTGGGTTTGCAGGTTTTTTTTTTTTTTTTTTTTTGAGTATATCCTATTACAACCAAAACCTCTCCCAACCCCCCCCCCCCCCATAGGATTCGAACCCTAGTCTATGCCAAGTATGGATGACACCTTAACCACTGGGTCATTGCGTTGATCCTATGTTCCTTTTGTTTTGTTTTAGAGGTTTTTATTTTATTTTTATTTTTTAAAAATAAATATTTCCAAGTCACTTTGTCCAACTCAGCATTTGGTACATTTTCTGTAATTGTGTTGGTACGTGTAGTATTATTGGCGACCAAATAATTCAATAATATGTGACCAAAAAACAAGTAACATTTGTGATTTGTGACCAAGTCATAAATTTTGACTAAAAAATAAGTTGTGACGTATGAATTTGTAATTTGTAATCGAAAAATAAGTCATGACTAAATAATTTTATAATATGCGATCGAGAAATAAGTAACATTCGTGATTTGTGATCAATTAATAAATTGTGACCAAAAAATGAGTTGTGGTCTATAAATTTGTAATTTGTGATCCAAAATAAGTCGTGACCAAATAATTCTATAATATGTGTCTGGGAAATAAGTCGTGATCAATTAATTTGATAAAAAAAATGATTTCATAATTTTGATTTGTGATTGTGACCATAATTTGTATATTATCGTGACCTAATAATTCTATAATATTGTGAACTTAGTATATTTAATTTATAAGATATTTTATTATTATTTATTTTAATTAAAAAACATAATGAAAGCCTAAATTTAAAAGTTTTAAACATTTCTAACTTTGAAATTTGCATTTTAACCCCTGATTTATGTATTGTTCACATTCTCAAAACCTTTTATCTTCCACTAGTAAGTCATCCCGTGCGATGCACGGAAAGAAACGTTTAGATAAAAATAATCATATTCGAAATTAAATGAATCCTTAAACAAAATAAATAACATTCACAAATAAGAGATAAGTTCATCATTTATTAATTTCATGTATAAACATCAATCTTTTAGGGAGCAAGTCATACCATCAATGAAAATTGTCTGTTTTGAAATCTAGTAAGTATCATAGAATTCGAATGGCTCAACAATATCCTTGGAATAAAGAATTTGTGTCATGCATTACTGTCAGATAGAATTTGACCTTATAGAATATGATCGTCAAGTTTTGTAACGATTATTCACTCTCTCCTCGAGCCAAAAATTCGCCTTACAAAATGAACACTTAAATGTATGATATCTAATATTTATGTACTCTGAACATTCAAACAATAGATGAAAAAATTAATAATACAGATCATACATATAAAAGATAAAATTCAATATTTTGACCGTTGACAATGAAAAACAACATGTATAATAATAATAATAAAAAAATTGCGAGGATGACAAAGATATTGCATCAAATTTATGATATTTTAGGTTTTCAATATTTATACAACGTAATTATTTTCTGATTGAAATTATAATTTAGTATTATCATCTCAATTTTTAGTTAAGTAAATTGGGAGACAATTTATATATTGTTGTGAAAAAATATCATAAAATTTGAATTAAAATATAGTAAAGAATATTTTGGCATGGTTAATTACTTTTTTGAAATTTTAAAATTAACAGTTAGGACAAAAATCATTAATAACTATATCATTTCAAACAATATAAATAAATTTGTTAATCGTTAATATTAAAAAATGTGATATGAGACTTTTTGGAATAAAAAATTAATTAAGAATTAAATGTAATTGTCATTGAAATTATTTTAATAAATAATGCGATATAAGAAAGAACTTTAATACGTATATGTAATAAATAACTAAAAAATATGATTTACTTATAAAAATTTCAATACAATGTGATTTATAAAAATACGAATGTGTATAAATTTTTAATATAATTTTAATTGAGAATTTGACATTGGATCTTTATGAATGAACCAAATATTTATCCATAAAATTAAGACCAATAAAATATCACAATTATTATAAAAAGTTAATTATGTATTAAATGTAATTATCTATAAAAATATTTAATAATTTAATAATACGCTATAAAAAGAGCTCCAATTTTTAGATGTACTAAATAACTAAAAATAAGATTATTTATAAAAAAAACTATACGTATGATGTGATTTATAATTTAGTACTCCCTTCGTCCCATAAAGATGGTCCTCTACTCATTTTCACACAAATTAAGGACAAAATAGAAAATAAAATATTAACTTCATTCTCAAAAAATAAAGTGGACTATCTTTTGGGACGAACAAAAAAGAAATAGTGGACTATCTTTGTAGGACGGAGAGAGTATTATCTAGTAATAAAATTTCGACATAATTTTTAACTGAAAATTTTACTTTGGATTTGTATAACTGAACACAAATATTTATTTGTAAGATTGAAAACATTAAAAGACCACATTTTTTTTTTATGAAAAGAGAGGTTTCGACACAAAAAAGTCAAATTTAAATAAGTAAAACCAAACAAATTATTGTTCTTATATCATAAAAAATAAAAAACAACTTCTCGGTAAAACAAATTTAAAAAAATAATAATTCTAGTTTCTTGTTTTTATTATTTTTTATACAATGTGATATACAATTTCATTAAATATATATACTGACCCATGAATAATATGTTTTATCTTCACTCAACGGACGAAACCATTAGCATATCTATCCAACTCAAAACTATTCTAAATAGTCCAACATTAGTTAACACATTACAACCCTAACAGAGAAATCTAGAACATAATATAAATAGACTATTAACAAATCATCATATTCCAGTGTATCGTTGTTGTGTTGAGGAAGAAATCTGTATTTTCCTAGAAAATCCCTTAACAATCATCTTGTGGATCCAGTATTAGTCCAAAATAATTTTGCATTCTATATTGTTTTTGAAGCTTTCTCTACAATATTATTGTTTTAATATTTTTTTCTTTTTTGTCAGAAACCCAAATCTATATTCAACGACTCAAAATATCACAGGTCTTGAAGAAGAGAGTAGTGTCAATCCTTTTTACTTTTTCAAAAAATAATTTATGATTTTTTATTTTCAACTGGTTTGTAATATTAATAACTAATAAGCATTACCACCGCACTAGATATTTTGAATCATAAAACGTGATAAATAGAAGGTGGAGTTGAGGGGTCATGTTAAACAGTACACATTTTTCAAAGAAATAACCATTTAATTGAATCTTTTATTATTGTATATATCTTCATAATAATTATATATAGCAGAAAAGAAAGAGGTTGTACATCAGGAAATGGAAAAAAAAATAGGATATAGAAAACAAAAATGAATAAACAGATTTTGAGAAACAGGAAAAAAATGAAACAAAATCTGAAAAAATGAAAAAGGAAAAAAAAAAAAAAAGAAGAAAATAATTGGCTTTCTGGTATAATTAGGCGTGGGAAATAGAAGTCATGTAAACACAATAAATATTGAAGACTGTAAGTAGACGTCAGCGATTTTGAAAATGATAAATAAATATTGAAGGCCCAACTATTTTTGAAGTGGGTTTTGAAGTTGATTATTAGGTGGGGGATATGAGCAGTGTGAACATGATAAATATTGAAGTCCCCAAAAATTGAGAAAAAATATAAATAAATAAAATCTGCACACAGCACATGAGTTTTAGAGGGAAATTGTGTTGTTGACTACCATTGACTCAACTACTTTAATATATTATATTAATGTCGAGGATGCACAGGATAATAATTGTATCATTCGCAGAGATCGACGTGATTAATTTTAGTATATTATTGAGATGTAAAAGATTTAGTAATTAAGGATGACATTATGCTTTTGTTTGATTCTCATTATTTTTCATTAAAAATACAATTTTTTTTTCTACAGGAATCAATTTCAATCGTCCAAAAAAGTCAAACTCATAATTTTTTACTTTTCAAACTACTTTTTAACCATTAGATTTCCAAACCAAATTATAATTTGAAAGAATGGGAATTAAACAAAGGTTATATTTAGTGATGACAACGGTTCGATTCGAGGTCAGTTTGTTCAAAATCATAAACGAACCATCAATTTTCTGTCTATACCATAACAGCCCATAACCATCTAAGTTGGGTCGGCGGGGTTTCGGTGCACGTGTCGTTCGGTTCAATTCGGTGCATTTAATAACCATTTAAATATAAATTAGCAAGTCCAACTAAAAAAAACAATTTATTACTGGAAACCTGGAAGGTCACGATAGTGATGTTGGGAACTGGCAAGCCGCAAGTCAAGTTCGCCTCATCGCCTGATAATGTATTCAGAATCTCAGATGAATAATTGTGATTTCAATATCCCTAGGTTAATGAATTTTTATTGTGCCTTGGTTGGTCATGTGGGCAGTGGGCTGGGTTAATTAAGTTTTAAATGGAATCATTAGATGACTAATTTTGGCCTTTTAATAAATATTGCCCAAAATCAATTTTTAAATTGGGTATTCGGTTAGGTTCGGGACACAGTCATAATTACCATACTAGTCTCACCAAAAATCGGGTAATTAAATTTGTATACCATACCATCACCCATTGCCCTCATCGGTTCGATATTTTTCGGACCATTCGATTCGATTCACCGTTGTTTTCGGTTCAGAAAATTCAAATTGTCATACCTAATTATATTTGCATTAAAACAAATAATTGCGACTTCAATATTTTCTAAATTTCTTTAGTTATATGTAAATCATGTGTATGATGAAATAAATAGGAAAATAATAAAATTATATTGTAGTTTGGTAAAAGAAAAGGACAATTTAAACAATAATCAACTAATGTATAGTATTTAAATAAAAAACAATAACTCGGCTAATTGAATATCATTTAAAATTTTATTTAGTTCATTCGTTATCTAAAAAAATATAAATTATAAAAATAATATTATCATTTAAAAGTTGAGTAGTAAAAAGAATAATAAATAAACTACTAGAAAAATAACCATGCGTGCGAACTATCCAATTTCATATATATATTTTATTGAAGTATTAAATATTTTATATAGTTAATTAAGTAATTTACATCAAATTGCTCGAGCTTGAACTTTAGACACAATTGAAATTGAATTATATTTGTAATTATAGCGTGTTCGGGTGTTATTTTTTAGTGCTATATAATACTTTTGACTATTTAGTTTCTTATTTTACGTGAATGACACCCCTGTAATTAAGGTGTATAGCTAAAAAAAAATGACTATTTACATTATCTTTTATTATTATCTCAACCAGGGAGAAAAGACTTTAAAATTACCTTGTAGAAATAAATATTATTATCACAAATATTGTTGGTTTATCTAATTTAGTTGAAACTCCAATGAATAAATATAACAAAAACAATTAATTAGTCAAAAAATAAGAAATCTCTAATCATTAAAATAAGGAATACAAAGAATCTCACGTAATTGATCACAATTGAATTATATTTGTAATTATAGTGTGTTCTAGTGTTTTTTTTAGTGCTATAATACTTTTGATTGTTTAATTTCTTGTTTTACATGAATGACATGCTTGGAATCAAGGTACACAACTCAAAAAATGACTATTTGCATTCTCTTTTATTATTATCTCGACCAAAATTACATTGTAGAAATAAATATTTTATGACAAATATTGTTGATTTATTTAATCCAGTTGAAATTTCAAGGAATAGATGTAACTAAATTAATTAATTAACCTAATAATAAGAAGATTCTAATCATTAAAATAAGGAATTCAAAGAGTCCCACGTAATTGATCACAATGCATTGAAAAATTAAGTATTTAGACATTAAAATAATGAAACAAATAAGTAAAGAATATCAAACAAACCAATATTATAAGGAAATGGAGAATGATTTGAAATAATTTTTTGTTTGTATTTAAAAAAAGGGGGGGGGAATAAATTTTAAAATTTACATCCAAAAAATTGTTGCAACAAAAATTGCATTAACTATAAAAAAGGTGAAAGATTTAATAAACATAGGTAAATATAATTGTGGTTCGAATATAATCCATGTGCAAATTTAAATAGTCAAACATATATTAACCAAATAAATATTAACCAAGTTTTTAACCATATTGTAGTTAAACATGCATTAATTAACTAAATAAATATTAACCAAATAATTAATCATATTGTGTTCACAATAAACCACTACTATATATATATATATATATATATATATATATATATATATATATATAGAGAGAGAGAGAGAGAGAGAGAGTTGATCTGCACCGTTATGGTGCTAGAGGCAGGTGTGTCAGCTCTGGGCCCCACCTGTGTGTGGGCCCACAGCTGTGCCTGACGCTGGCACTAGAAACTTTCCATATATATATATATTCCAATAATAAATAAATTATTTTTATAAACTAGAGAAAAGAAATAAAAATGCCAATAAATTTTGTACTTTTTATTATGAATCAGAACTCCATATATATATGAGAGAATAGAGATATACAAAGTAATAACGTCTAGGGTTATAGGGGTACAATTGTCATTCATCAATACAAGATAATATTTACAACATTCCCACTTGAATCACATATTACAAAATATCTAACTCGCTAAAACCTTATTGATAAAAACTCAATAGGACAAAAATATCAAACGAAGGAAAAAGAATACAGTTATTCTTGGATTATTAAGATAAATGTTGCATCATTAAAATCTCGTCAGGAAAACCCAATTGGACAAAACCTTGACTAAGGAAAAAAAAAGTACAGCTACTCCCCCTGATGTTGATTACTGTAAATCATTGAGTCATCGCATTCCAATCTTGTGAACAATTTCTTAAATCTAGATGTTTTCGTGCATTTGTGGATAAATCAACTACATTGTTAGTGGAATGAATTTTTTGAAAACTCTGGAATATTTTGATGCTGCCTCGTCAAACCTTGTCAGAAAAATTCAGTGGGACAAAAACCTGAACGAAGGAAAAAAAAGAGTACAGTTACTCATCCTAATTCAATTTGTATTGAATCATCCATATAATTACTCTCCATGATTTAGTCTCTATTGAATCATCAATATCTTGATCTCTTCAGGAGTCTCATATAGAAGAGTATATCAATAGATATTGATAACAGTTACCTCATTAAAAACCTTGCCAGGAAAATTTCGTAGGACAAAACCTCGACTAAGGAAAAAAGAGTGTAACTTATATTAGCTCCCCCTCATGGAAACATTACAATTATTTTTACATTGCATATAATTATTTCATCTGTTAGTTGTTGCAGTGTCGAATATGTTCACAAAGCATATATAAATGGCACATATTTCATATTATTTGTTCTTCGAATATAAATTCAATTATTCCTTTGAACTTAAAGAACCATAAAATATTTTCAATCATTTGAACATGCAGCATCGAGCCATTTTCTAAAATCAATATTCATCAATGCATTAAATGCAGTTCTCAAATCTGGAAGTGACTTATTCACTTCAATGAACAATTAAGTTATTCACTTTAGGTGAATAAATAACCATAAATTTGAATTTTGAAAATCAATTTCTACGATTTTCAAATATTACAATAATGGTACATCTCAATTTCAACACTTTGTCATATAGAGTCATTTGTATATTCTTCATGTAATCAAGTTTTATACTACTAATCACATTCAATTACAAATTGAATCTTTTTAAGGCATATTAATCATTCAGATCGCAAAGTATCTGTATACTTTGATCAAATAAGTTTCTTAAAAATCGAAGTATATATTTTCGATATATTTAATCCTTCAAGGATTATACTGTATGCTTTAGGCATCGTATATGTTTCACATTGCAAATTTCAAATTGCTACCACCAAATTTAAGTCGTGAAACTTTAGATAGGTAACGATTCTTGTATTTCAAATAGATTTTTTCTAATCATTTCACCTCAATCCCAAAGTACCGAGATATTAATTACCCTTTTTAATCTCACTTATTGGTACTTCAAAGAATACTCCTAATGTACCAAGTTGATGATCATACATTTTGATATCACTCATTGGTACATCAAAGAGCACAAGCTAGTAATTAGAGTTATATTTCAATATTTACATTTCTAATAATTATATATTTATTGACACTTATTATGCATTTGTCAGGCAAATAAATAGTGTATCTGTGCTAGATTTTTGAAATATTCGTTACGCAACAAGTCGTGTATTATGACTATACATATATGTATTTTACTGGTTTTACACTTTTAAGTGTTGGGACTTCAAGTTCCAAAACTTCAAGTTTTGTAGTAAGTTTAATTTAACATGAATGCATACTTTTTCCAACTATTTTTATGTCAATTTTCTTAGACATATTTTCTTTTATTATCCTCTCTAGCATTCATATTATTATGCGGTTAGTTTCGTAGTTTGCTTTTGCATAAATGCTTTACAAAGTGTGTCGACACAATTATCATTTTAATTCGATTTCTTTCCCCACAAGACATAACTATAGAGATCTCAATTTTTCAATATTTCAAGTACTTGAACCTCTTCTGGAGATTTATAATTAATTATGTTAATAGATACTCTCTCACGAGTATATGCCTCCTCAATAAGACTATTATAATCATTTGCTCTATTTTTATTTATTTGGGAATCTTTATTCGAATCAGATATCGCTAAACTTCAGGCATGCCATACATCAATACAAAACAAAGTACCTGTATCTAGTACATGAGATTTTATTAATTTCTTATGCATCTTGTAATTATGTTATCTCTTTAACTTTTCGTTCGTATTTTCAATCGAACTTTTGGTTCGTATTATCAATCGCGAGAATATATATATAACATAATATGATACATTTGTTTGACTTTAAGTTACTAATCTTCCCTCTAATGTTGAGAAAAATCTCCAATCAAATTAACAATAATTTTTTTGGCGTCGTAAAATATCACCCATTTGGGATATATGTTCAAACCACGCATTTTTCTCAACATTCTTTATTTTTCATTTCAGTGCATTGTGGTGGATTAATTGCACTATTAAAAAATTAGATGGAAAAATTGGGCTTTAACCATAAGCCAATTATAACAGGGAGAACTATGATGTTGACATGATGCGTTAATAGAATTCCCCCAAACATAAAGGGAAGCCTTTGTTCTCAAATAAATTAATTAAAGACGTTTAACAAGCAAAAATGTTAAACCATTTATCGACATCCCAGCTAACACTTATTAAAATGTTGAGATCATGTCCACTAACATTATCAAGACACATTCATGATTATATAATCTGAAGATTATGCTCGTGATTTAAAATTTGAGCAATAATTTCTCAAATTTCAGGTTGTGAACAATATGTAATCATCTAGTATATGTATCAAATTTATTAGATACAAATAATATTTAGATGATCAACGTGGAGAATGATGGAGCCACATTTATCACCCTAATTATTTTCAGAAATATAAGGAATTTAATCTCTATTTTAGCTAATGATAGTCAAAAAAATTCATGAAAGAGAACAAAAATCATATATGATTGAATTGAAGAATCTTCTGGTTCTTCATTAAGTATCCATTTTAATTTCACATAATTATTGATCCAGTGATGGTCCAACTAGTCATGTCAAATAATAAAATCAAATTGAACTTCTAGTTCAATATAAAATATAATTCAATGATTAAACATTATAAAATCATATATCATTCAAGTAATCAAACTAATCAATGTCCTTATGACATTAGTGATATATTTTCCTTCGGGGATAAATATGAACTCAAATAAGATATTCTTCAAAACATATTCTACTTCAAAAGCACGTTTTTATTGCTTATTCAAAATCAATATATCAATAATCTTCTGGAATATTGAAATTAAAGTATCATACTCTTTCAAGAGCGGATACTATTATTTTATAATTGTTATGCTTCTTCGGGAGCAACAATATATAAACATATTAGACTTGAATATGTAGTGTGAAATAAGATTTTGCTTCTTCAAGAGCAAAAACGAAATATTCTTCTCAATTTAGATATTCCTAATGCTGCAATATTCTGCTGGAATATCGATTTAAATCAATATTCTTCTGAAATATTGATTTAAATTGTTCATTTTCTAGAATAGTGACACAATATTCTTCTAAAATATTGTACTATATTATTGAATGTAAAATATGTATTCAAACAAATGTTTATTATATGTTGGTATAATCAAACTATATGATAAGATCGAATAGTTACACCACTTTCTATGGAAATTCAAAGTTAATAGAATATTATCCTTTAATTAGAGCAAAAAAAAATATGTTATTCGTGAACAAGTAACATAATAAATTGAAATATTTATCATAAAATAAAATTGTTATTCTTCGAGAGTAACAACGAAATATTTTTTCAGAATATCAAATTAATAACATATCTCATAATATTGGGCTTTTTGAGAGCAAATTATATTTCGTTATAATATTTAATATGAGATAAAATTATGATCCTTCAGGAATCACCACAACAATAAATTGTTCAACATCATAATAATCTTCTAAATTATTAATGAATTCAAAAATTCAAATTTCTTTGAGAACAAGAATGCAATATTTATCAGATGAGCAATAAAATAATATTCTTCTAGAATATTGAAACGTAGCAATAGTGCAATATTCTTCTAGAATATTGATTCGAAGCTCATTCAATTATAACAATAATTAATATCTATTGTGCTAGTTAGGAGCAAAAAAAGAATGATTCTTCTGAAATAATTATATTTCTTTTGGAATATTGACAAATTATGCTCTTCATGAGCAAATAATATTCTTCTTAAATATTGACATTAATGATATTCTTGTAACGACCCGGGTCCCACTTAACGGGCTGTCCCGACCGTTAGATAACGATGTACTGTCCCCACTGTACCAACATTGGATCTTTTCAGTATGCATTGTTCTCACTCGCACGCTGAGAAAACTTCCCTGGAGGTCACTCATCCTAGAATTTCTCAAAGCCAAGCACGCTTAACTATGAAATTTCTAACGATGGACTTCCTGAAAAGAAGGTGCACCTTGTTGGTATGAGCAGTACATATCATATCTTTTAAGCTTTCCTGACCAGGGTGTTACAATCACCCCTGTTAAACTTTTGACGTCCTCGTCGCGCTTAAACCATCTGAAGGTCTATTGCCAGGCCCTTGAGATTCTAGAGGTGGCTCCTACGGGTTCAAGAGACGGCTCCCGCTCCATGACGTAGCACTTTGTCTCGCATAGTACATAGTTCTCAATTTTCGACTGGCGACCGGCTCATATACCATTTGTAACGACCTGGATCCCACTTAATGGGCTGTCCCTACTGTACCAACATGAGTCTTTTCAGCATGCTTTGATAAGTACTACTCATACCAACAAGGTGCACCTTCTTTTCAGGAAGCCCATAATTAGAAACTCCACAGTTAAGCGTACTTGGCTTGGAGCAATTCTAGGATGGATGACTTCCTGTGAAGTTTTCTCGGAGAACGTGCGAGCGAGGACAAAGTATGCTGAAAAGACTCATGTTGGTACAGTGAGAACAGTACATTGTCATCTAGTGACCGGGACAGTCCGTTAAGTGGGACCCGGGTCGTTACAAATGGTATCAGAGCCGGCTGCCAACCGAAAAATCTGGAACTAAGTGCTATGTGGGACAAAAGTGCTACGTCATAGAGCGGGAGCCACCTCTAGAATTCCAACGCCTGGCAATAGATCTTCAAATGTTTTAAGCGTAACGAGGACGTCGCAAGTTTAACAGGGGGTGATTGTACCACCCTGGTCGGGAAAGCTTAAAAGATATGATATGTATTACTCATACCAACAATGTGCACCTTCTTTTTCGGAAGTCCATCATTAGAAACTCCAAAGTTAAGCGTGCTTGGCTTGGAGCAATTCTATGATGGGTGACCTCCTATGAAGTTTTCTAGTGGAGCGTACGCGTGAGGACAAAGCATGCTGAAAAGATTCATTTTGGTACAATGGGGACAATACGTCGCCATCTAACGATCGGAACAACCCATTAAGTAGGACCCAGGTTGTTGCAAATGGTATCAGAGCCGGCCGCCAGCCGGAAATCAGGAACTAAGTGCTATGCCAGACAAAGTGCTACGCCATAGGGTGGGAGCCACCTCTTGAACCCGTAGGAGCCACTTCTAGAATCCCAATGCCTGGCAACGAATCCTTAGATGGTTTAAGTGCGACAAGGGCGTCATGAGTCTAACGGGGGATTATTGTAACACCCAGGCCGGGAAAGCTTAAAAGATTTGATAGGTAATACTCATACCAATAACGTGCAACTTCTTTTCCGGAAGTCCATCGTAAGAAACTTCTCAGTTAAGCGTGTTGGCTTGGAGCAATTCTAGGATGGGTGACCTCGTGGGAAGTTTTCTCGAGGAGTGTGCGAGTGAGGACAAAACATGCTGAAAAGACTCATGTTGGGGACAGTACGTCGTCATCTAAAGACCGGGACAACCTGTTAAGTGGGACCTGGGTCGTTACAGTTCTACCTTTCGAACTAACAATTTTTGTACTCTACACGAGTGACGATAAAATATTTTTCTAGAATATTTATCTAACGTGCTTGTGTTTCTTCAAGAACAACATCATATTTGTTTATAATATACTTTAAATTATGCTTCTTCAGGAGCATTAAACCAATATTCTTCTGAAATATTGAAATTGTAATATACTGCTCTTCATGAGTAAGTAATATTTTTCTAGAAAATCAATAATGTTGTCCTACTTTGTGAGCAACAACATGATACAATATCAATTCAAGATTTATGAAGTAACATCTACAAATATTTAATCAGCTTAAAGAATATTAATTACCATATAAGCATGATATGAATTTATATATAAAAATTAATTTTAAAATATACATTGGGAAAGAGAATCTCCATATATAGAAGTTAACAAAATTGACTAAATCTTTTACCAATATGCAAAAGATACTAAATATGAACTTGAATTCCATATATAAAAATTAGAGGTATAACTAATACGTGGTAGAATCAAAATGCATAAATCTAAATAATCTATGTGAGAATTCAAAATAATGTAGTGATTGCCAACGATAGGATTGAAAGAGCAAAAGCAAACTTAATGGTACATGCAAATATAATAGATATAGGCAAAAAGAGACAATGACAAATTTTCAATACATTCTAGAATGAAAATTAATGTGTTGAAACAAGATATGTCTTTTTCCGCTAACGAACTTATTTCGATTCTTCAAAAATAATAAATTAACATTCTTCTGAAATACTGAAAATTATAATTTATGCCCTTTACGAGCAAATAATATTCTTCTAGAACATTAATTATAATGTTGTGCTACTTCAGGACCAATAACAAATTATTTATAATAGACAATTATATAATTAATATTCTTCTGGAATATTAATTATTCGTTGTGCTACTTCAGGAACAACAACATAATAAATTATCAATTTAAATCAATAATAACAATAATACTTGTAATTGACATATATATAATTAATATTCTTCTAAAATATTAATATATCTACTGTTGTGCAACTTCAAGATCAACAACACAATAATATCAATAAATTTGTAATGAACAAATTTATGATTAATATTCTTTTGAAATATTAATATACTATTTGTGCTACTTCGGGAGCAACAAACGTAATATAATAATAAATAAATATACCCACAAAATCTTTTACATCCTCCCGACTGGAATTTGAACCACCGAGACAACGAGACTATATAAAGGTTTAATGATACTAACATATTATCTCCTCTAATAATGAGAAACTATTTTTAATCTAAACCACCAAGGTGCTTCTAACAATATTTTGATATGTAAGATTTTGAGAAATTTTTCTAATTCATATTGGTAGAGACTTGTACTGATAACGTGTTATAAATGATAGAGAGAAGAGAGAAGAAATAAATAGGCAATTTTTTTTCTGTATTTTATTATGAACCAAAGCCCCATATAATAGGGGAGAATATGAATATACAAAGTAATAATGTCTAGGGTTATAGGAGTACAATTGTTATTCACCAATATAAGATAACATTTACAACAATTATTCAAATTTTGTTAAATTGCTTTTAATACATATAACAACTATTTGTTTTTGTAAAAAATTATAATTTTAGTAATTTCAATACAAATTGATTGAAATTCGCATTGAAAATTCTTATAAAATTTGTGAATTTTATAAAATATATTATTGAAAATACATTTGATGAAAAATGAATTATAAAAAATAAAGATCAAATACGATTTTCTTACGAACTTTTAGGAATTCAATAATAATAATAATAATAATAATAATAATAATATGCTTGGCTTATGTTACTACATAAAAACTAGGGATAATTGTCTAGATTACTTACTTTAGATAATAAAACTGATTTTTACTATCCAAATAAAAAATTTTGAAAAATACTTCATTGTTACTAAAAAAAATTGAAAAGTATCATAAGTATCATACTGTGATACTAACATATTTGAGAAGTATCAAAAGTATCAGATTATGATACTTCACGTGATTATGAAGTATTTTTCAGTTTTTATGATTTTATTGTAAGTAATTTTTAATTTTTATAAAATTCAAGTAAATCTCAATTTGATCCCTAAAAGTAGTGTAATTATGTGAATAGCCCTGAAAACTAAAAACTTGGGTCCATGAATCTAAAAAATAGTGAGGATTCTTGATCTTTCAATATTTTCCTCAATTTTCGGTATCATTCTCATGAAACTCATCATCTTCATCATAAATGATCCGCTTGCCCCGAAATCTTATATATTTAATTCATTGAAATCTCATCCAATAAATGGAAGAATTATAAATCTCCAAAATAATAGATAGAAATACCGCAAATAGAGCCATTGCAACACCCATCAAAGGAGTACCAGCCTTAATCGTTACAAAGGGTGATGCTACCATTTTGAGCCTGGTACTTGAGATTGAGGAAATAGTTTTGCGAACAAATGGATTGTATCGACTTGAAAAATAGAAATATTTGTACAAGTGGTCCAGGATGTCCTCCCTGGCCATCATAAGTTTCATGTCTGTGTACAAGCCAATTCAAGCTATGGCCCGCTAACGCTTTCCTTAGACAACAATCATCTAATAAAATGAAGATGTGATGCTACATTGGGAATGGTCGGGATAGCTTAGCTGGTAGAGCAGAGGACTGAAAATCCTCATGTCACCGTTTGAACCTGGTCCTTAGCAATGATTATCCGATCTTTTTTAGTTTTTGGATCATAATTCAATCCAAATTTATCATTTTTTCTTGAGCCATACGAAGAGAAAACTTCCGATTTATTAAGTAGCGTAGCAAGAAGCCCCAAATCCTTGATTTGGCAAGGAAAGATTGCACTGCTTTGGGCCCAGGAAGTGAAGGGAATGAGCCAGGCTGCTTCTCCTCCACACTTCTTTTTCTTTGTGCCCATTCTGCATGTGCGCTATATTTTTATTTTTATTATTATTATTATTATACGTTACTTGACGGTGTTTATATATGGTAATGGATACTAATGAAAGTCTTAACAATTTGTTAGCATAAGGTTCACTATAGTGGGATTCTTTGGTGATTTCTTTATTTATAAGATTCCTCTTATTCTTTTATAATCTACTTTTTGTCTGTGTCGATGCTAAAATAGGTCAACATTGTTGGGTGAATCCTAGAGCATATTTGGTAAAATGAGAAATTTCTAAAAAAATTTTTTTTCCCTAAATTCATTTTTGATCATATATTTTCATGAAACCCATCATTTTCACATTTTTCATCGCTTTTCAACCATACGTTTTCTCAAAACCTTTTTCATTCTATTACCAAAGAGACTCTAAATTTGAACATGATTACCACAGTATTTTGATCACGAGATATAGAGAAGACGACTAAATTTTTTATTCCATTATCAAACAAGCTCTTAATTTGAACACGAGCACCACATAAATTTGATCGCTGATATAGAAATGATGACTAGATTTTGAAAATACACAAATTGATATTAAAAAGAATTGAAAACAAGATAATTGCGGGCTAAAATAGGTGAATCTCATAGTGGAATTGGTCTATGGAGGCCCAAAAGTTTGCATCAAGATACTAAAGGGTTGTTAATGAAACTCTACCTTTAAAATTTACAATTTAGAAGTTTTAATTTATAATAACCAGATGTTTAACCATCGATATGTTCTCTCTCTCTCTCTCTCTCTCTCTCTCTCTCTCTCTCTCTCTCTCTGTATGTATATATGTATATCCTTCTTTCTATCATTCCACTTCCACTTCACCTTCCCCTTCTCTATCTCCCTACTCATTCTCTCCTAACACTAATCAATGGTGGTGGTGGTGGTTGTGCAGGAGAGATAGATGATGGGGCGACGGAGGCATTTGGGTTGGTGGGCAATGAGAGAAGAGGTGGCAACTAAGGAGGAGCTCTGCTTTGTGTTCTTTAGAGAGTCGTTTCCGATAGGGGATTTTGTTGTTGGAGGTTGTGGTGGTTAATTTGAGGTGGTTGCATGTTAGAGGTGGTAATGGTTGTGGTGGAGTCACAATCAATGCATTATGGAGCGGCGGAGGCATTTGGGTTGGTGGGAAGTGAGAGAAGAGGTGGCAACTGAGGAGGAGGTGTTCTTTCAAAAGCCATTTCCGACAGGGGATTTTGTTGTTGGAGGTTGTGGTGGTGATGTGGTGGTTAATTTGACGTGGTTGCACATCGAAGGTGTTGTTGGTTGTGGTGGAGTACGATAAGGTGGGGTTAGGTGGAGAAGATGAAGTAATTGGTCACAAATAGTCACAATTCACGCAGATTTGGTAACAATGAATGCATTACGGGTCACACAACAATTCTCACAAACATGGTCACAAACATTCACATTTAATATAGACTCGGTTACACTTATCATGAAATTGGTCTCAAATAGTCACAATTCATATAGATCTGGTCGGATTAAATGCAATAAATGTCATATATAGTCATAGTTTAGTTGTGTTTGTTATTGGAGGTTGTGGTGGTTAGTTGGATGTGGTTGTGCGTCAGAGGTTGTGCTGGTTGTCGTGGAGTATGACACGATGGGGTTTGGTGGACGAAATGAAGTAATTGGTTACAAATAGTTACAATTCACACAGATTTGAAGACAATCAATGCATTATGGATCACAAATAGTCATAGTTTTTATAGACACGGTCACAAATAGTCACAACTCAGATCCACCAACACCACCACTCACTACCTATGTCACGACTAGGAAAACACCACAACCACAAATCACACAACAGATCACCACCATCTACATCAATCTCATCCACTAATATGTAGCAACGAACTCCATCTGGACATCGTTTGTAGAACCTCATCGCTGGCGAGTAAGTGTGACTGCTTGTTCCTGTCGTCAGAGGCCGAGTATTCGAGACGAAATACAACGTTGCACAGATGAAATTTTGATTCTATTTGCTGGGGGTTGATGGGTCGTATGGGTACATGTAGTGAACTTTTGTTGGTTGGGGGGTTGGATGGTGTTGGGGGTGGGCTGAATATTTCATTCATTTTATTATTTATCACCTCAATTTAAGTTTATTTTTTAAAGTTTGTTAGTTGTAAAAAATGATTCTTATAGTATAATAATTTTGTACTTTTTCCTTTTTAATATTATATTCAAATCGTGACTAGAAAATGCTTGCCTATCCCAATATAATATGAACGTCATACGTGACTAAATAACTGTGTTCTAAAATGTGCGTCTTAGCGGATGCCTAGGCTCGCTAGGGATGACAAAAAACCCGGAGGACCCGATACGCCCCGCCTCGAAATCAAGGTCCACGAGGCGGGTTTCCCACCCCGTGGAGTATTTCAAGGAGGGTTCAAGGCGGACCCGTCCCGAAACCCAGGATTTTTTTTTTTTTTTTTTGGAATTTGAAGTTGAAAAATAATTTGATTTAATTAGGTCAAGAAGATTTGAACTTTGGTGGGACTTAAGGACATGAGTATACACAACCACTATACAATTATGTTATTTGTTGATTTCTTTTTCCATCAAATAAATACATATTATCTTTAATGTTCAAACTTATAAATTCTAACTGGTTCAACGCTTAAATTCCATTACCAATTCTGTAAAATAAAAAAAATAAAAAAAAAATAAATTTCAAGTCATTGGTGGGACAGGTGGGTTGCCCCTTCCCTACCCTACCCACGACCTATCGGGTCGCGGGGCGGGATATGACATTTCGGGTTCGCCCCGCCTCGAACCCATCCCATTGCCATTGCTAAGGCTCGCATATGCGCGATGAGCATCTTTCACTTCTCGTTTTGCATCATGTATTGGTCTTGCATTGACGAGCATTACGTATTTAAAAACCTTGCCAAATAGGAGTGTATTCAAACAAAAAGTTAAGGGCTCGTATGATAAAATATTATCGTTCTTTTTCGACTACCAAATTTTATTGTCAAAAAGTTTCATTTCTTATTAGTGAGACATTTCACAACGTTTACAAGTTCCAATTTGTTAGGACTATTTTTATTATTGGCTGAAGTAATTATATTTATTTATTACATGCTATACATTAAATTTAACAAAAGAGAGTAGAGTATTATCTTTGATGTTGATTGCTCATCTTCTCTTAACCACTAGGATTAATATATGACAAGGAACAAAGAATGAAAAATGTATTAGGTGAAGGGTATAGGAAGTTTCCACAAGATTAATGGTTCTAATTCCATGACATCACTTTACGAAGATTTGATAAGAGAATTGAATGTGGCATTCACACGATGAGGCATAAGTACGTAAAAATAATTTCAATCTCTCTAAATCATCTTTAACTCATTATCTAAAACTGTAGTTTAAATCAACTCCAATCAACACTTTTGGCTGAACAGCAAAACTGTATTTTAGAAGTTTGTGAATAGTATATGGCGTTGTATTTTTCATGACGCTATTGTCTTTCTTTTCACAAATCAATTGAAATAAAATAATTACACCTATGTCGCCCTCAAGGCAGATCCCAACGACAAATGTTGGGGATCCACAAACACTAGCAGTGCAGAAGTCGCATGTTTGAATTTTCTAAGCACTTTGTCGTCCGATAGATGGTACCCAAACCATAACCAGTTTGAAACATAATCTGAAATTTACATTATCCACCAACCCCCAGGACATGGGCGAGTGGGAGCGCCTAATATTGGCGTTCAACCTTTTTTTTAATACTAGTGTTGACTCGTACTTCGTACGAGAAACGTCATGCAGTCAAATTTATTAGCTTTATTTAAATATAATTTTCAAATAACAACCATTACTTTCTAATGTTCAGTTGAGTGGCGATGGAGAGCAAGATTTTCCAGAAAGTACTGCATGAGCAAAAATTCCTTCAACCAAACAGACATACCAAAATTGGCACTACTAATTCAAGCACATTAGAGAGAATTTACACTGAAAATTCTATCTTTCACAACCATTTATACACCCTCAGAAACTCAATCAAATACACACATACACATACCAAAAAGCTGCTGACATCAACATATCTGAAGCTAAATTAACAATGGAATTTCACGTCTTCTTTTTCTTTAAAGTGAAGCAACATTGCATACAAAACTTAAAATTCCATGGACATTAACAGCCCAGGGGCGGCCCTGGCTCTATGCATTCAATGCAATCGCATAGGGCCCCCAAAGTGTGAAGGCCCCAAAAGTGTATAAGGTCTAGCAGTTTAGTCTAATAGATAGCTCAAAGTTTTTTTAAAATAAATTTCTAATTCATCCAAAAATGTTAGAAGAGTAAATTTAATTTCATATCTTGACGGTTTACGTCATTATTTAAACGATTTCATTTAATAATTTTTTCGTTCAAGACTCCCATTTAAAATTTCGCATAAAGACCCCCAATTTTTTAGACGCTATAGGGCCGGCCCTGTAACAGCCTCTCATCTTTCGATGAGGGAGTTGAAGTTGTATCAAAGATCTGCAAGAATCACCAAATGAAAAAGTTACGCGAATCATCTCTGTAGCAATTGACAAAACTTCACAAGTAGTACAATGATAAACGAATGGTTCGATGATGTATATATGCTTAACGGGAAAAAAATCAGTAATAAGCAGCATAAAAGGTTCTAGTATGATAAATGCTTAAAAAATGGCACTTGTCATCGTGGCAACATCGGTTTCCAAGTATAACATATTTGAAGAAATACCCTGATGTCGAGTAAGACTTCGCAACACAAATGTTTGCTATTTAAGCATATTTATTTGTATTAAATGGCCCTTTAATTGCCAAGTGAGGTGACAGTTTCTTTATCTCCTGAAACAACAAAAATGAGCTTTGGATGGAAAGGCTGATGTTTTGATGAGTTCCGGAGTGGCTCAACGAGCGTTGACCCGTTACACGTGTCCGTAGGACCAATAACGAGACAAAGAGCCAAAAGAATCAAGCAGGCAATGCAAGGATTCATGCAAGCGTGGATGGACGAGTGCTCGAGTGCAAAGACTTCATTTACGTTGCATAACAAAGTGGAAGAAGAACCAAAGTTGTTACTACGCATTTGGAATAAAGAACAACAAGAAATTGAGGCAGAAGCATTCTCACGGCCGTAACCCTACTTTTACGGCCGTAAAACCGTATTGGCGGATTTTGGACAGAAAGGCCTTCACGGCCGTAACATATCTTCTCACGGCCGTAAACGGAAGAAGAAGAATTACGGCCGTAATAAATATCTCACGGCCGTAACTCAGGATTTGGTAACTTATATTTTTTCAGAAGGTTGATTACGGCCGTAAAGGTCATTGTCACGGCCATAACAAATGTTTTTAATTTTTAGTCCGTAGCTTGCTTACGGCCGTAAACTCATAAGTCACGACCGTAACTTAGGTTCCGTATTTTAAGATAATGTTAGGCGTTTTGGGATTTTTAGTTTAGGTTGAATTCTAGTTTATTTTTAGTTGCTTTATTTTTTTAGCCTATATATATGGCTTTATTCAGCATTGTGAAACACAACTTTATTCTTGAGATTAATGATATTGAAGGTGAGATATTCCCTTATATTTTCTTCGTGTTCTCGTCGAACAAATGGAACTTATCAAAGGATTTGACAACCTTTGTGGCGCTCCCCCTTTGTGGTTCTTATCTCCGCATCGTAACGGGTTTTGGGTTAAATATACCCATAGTTCTTGCGTCGTGAGGTCGGGGTTGCATTGTTACCACCTACTATCTTGGATTTTAGAGCTTTCCGGCGTTTAATTCCGCGTGTTCTTGGTGATCCCCGTATCGGATCACATCATCTGGTATCAGAGCCTGTCTCTAAATCTAATTATTTAGTATTCCAGTTCTTTTTCTTTTATTTCCAGTTATTAATCATTCAAAAAAAAAAAATTCCATTCAAATTCCTGTTTCTTGAAATTTCTCCAGAAAATTCAAGATTTGCCAATTTCTGTTTTCTTGTTCTTGATTATTCTTGTTGAATAAGATATTAAAAAAATATATATATTAAAATTACAAAAAAAAAGAAAAAAAAAGAAAAGAGATAGTTGTTGAATTGAACAAGAAATCAAGAAAATAATCTTGGGCAAATCTTTCCAACAAATCCTTGTTTCCATAAAATTCCTTATTCTTGTTTCCATAAAACTTCTTCTTGCAATAAAATTCTTGTTTCCATAATTTATTTCTTAAATTTCCTAATTCCAATATTTCCCATCAACTTTCCTTATTTGCACTTTGGGGTTTATCCCACAAGGACCAAATTCATGACTAGTTTAGTGGGTTCTTTGAGAACGTGGGAAAAAAGGGAATAGAGAGGAAAAAGGCAGAGTGGTGAGAATAATAGAGGGAAAAAGCCGAATTGAGTGATACACGAGCGATAAAACACGTGAGGATCTTTATTTAATTTTTTTCTCTTTTCTTTATTACTAACCATGTCACAGAAAGAAGTTTCGTCGATGGAAAATGATCTTCAAGATTTTAAAATGCTTGCAATGGTGGAGGAGCGGTTTGCAAAATGGGAGGCGAGGTTGGATGCCAAGTTGGAAGCAAAATCTGGTCCCCAATCCGGCGAGAACGTGGAAAGGGTAAATAATCCGGGGGAGACACGTGGTGCGGGAATTGCTCAACCACGTCAGGATCAACAACGCAATTTCCCTAATTTACGGAGACCACTAAGGTATGACTTCAACCCACAATTTAGAGCTAGGAATGAACGTGTTGAGGTTGTTGATAGTGATGAGGATAGTGGTGAATTGTCTATTACTAGTGTTGGTAGGAGACGAGATCGGGGAGAAAGACGTGATAGGGGATATAGGCGTGATCGTAGGGATGATGTCGATAGACATGTTGGTAACATTAAAATGTCCATTCCCTCGTTTCAGGGTAAGAGTAATCCGGACGTTTATTTTGAATGGGAAAAGAGGGTAGAATTAATTTTTGATTGTCATAATTATTCTGAAGCTAAAAAGGTTAAATTGGCAGTCGTCGAATTTACTGATTATGCTATAGTATGGTGGGATCAATTGGTTACTAGTAAAAGGAGAAATGGGGAGAGACCAATTGAAACTTGGGATGAGTTGAAGGCCCTTATGAGAAAACGGTTTGTGCCTGGACATTACTATAGGGATCTCTACCAAAAACTACAAACTCTTTCCCAAGGTAGTAAGAGTGTGGAGGATTACCATAGGGAGATGGAGGTTGCCATGATTAGGGCAAATATAGAGGAAGACCCGGAGGCAACCATGGCTAGGTTTTTAAATGGTTTAAATCGAGATATTGCTAATGTTATTGAATTGCAGCATTATATAGATTTGGAGGAAATGCTTCACATGGCCATGAAGGTGCAGCGACAACTAAAAAGGAAAGGAACTTCAAAATTCTCTACAACTTCTAATTCTTTTGGTAAGTCTACATGGAGCGGGACTTCTAAAAATGAAGGGGTTGTGCAGAAAAATAAATTTGAGGCACCAAAGGGAAATGTAGAGCCACCCAACAAAGGTAAAATTGCTTCTGATTCTCAAACTCCTAGGACTAGGGATATTCGTTGTTTTAAATGTTCGGGTTTAGGACATATTTCTTCACAATGTCCAAATAAACGAATATTGGTTATGCGTGACGGGGTATTAAGTTCGGAGGATGAGAAAGAGAGAGAAGTGAAGGATGAGTATAAGGATATGCCAGCTCTAGAGGATGTTAGTGAAAATGATGATTGGGATTATGCAGTAGCTAAATCACTTGTCACTAGGAGAGCCCTTAGTACTCAAGTTAAGGTGGAAGAGTCGGGTGAGCAGCGAGAAAATATATTCCATACTAGGTGCTTTGTAAATAACAAGGTGTGTAGTTTGATAATAGATGGTGGTAGTTGTGCGAACGTTGCTAGCACTACTCTAGTGGAGAAATTATGCCTACCTATACTAAAACACCCTAGGCCATATAAGCTACAATGGCTAAATGAATCGGGTGAGATTAAGGTGAATAAACAGGTGGTAGTTGATTTGGCGATTGGGAAGTATGAAGATAGGGTGGTTTGCGATGTGGTACCCATGCATGTGGGGCACATCTTGTTGGAAAGGCCATGGCAATTCGATAGGAAGGTTATTCATGATGGCTTTAAAAATAGGTATACCTTCACTAAGGATGGGAAAAATATCAAACTAATGCCTTTATCACCTCAACAGGTCTATGAAGACCAATTGAAATTAAAAAGTGAGGAAGAGAGAAAGAGGGTCAGGACCACGTTCCCGGAAAAAGGAGAGTTGAGTGAACAGAAGAGGGTCGGGACCACGATCCCGGAAAAAGGAGAGTTGTGTGAAAAACCGAGAGTTGGGACCACGATCCCAGAAAAAGGAGAGGGTATGAAGAGTGTCAGTAAAAGAGAGAAAACAAAAGTGAGCTTCTACGCAAAACAGAGTGATATCACCAAAGCTATTTCTACAAATAAGCCAGTGATTTTACTAATGTACAAGGAATCTCTCCTTGTACTTGATGAAGCTAACCACTCCCTCCCCAGTTTAGTTGTGTCTCTTTTGCAGGAATTTGCAGATTTATTTCCCGAGGAGATTCCTAGTGGGCTGCCGCCAATTCGAGGGATTGAACACCAGATTGACTTCGTGCCAGGAGCAGTCATTCCAAACAGGCCAGCTTATAAGAGCAATCCCGAAGAGACCAAAGAGCTACAAAAGCAGGTTGAAGAGCTGATGAGAAAGGGCTATGTTCGGGAAAGCATGAGCCCATGTGCAGTACCAGTTTTGTTGGTGCCAAAAAAAGATGGGACTTGGAGGATGTGCGTGGATTGTAGAGCAGTCAACAATATTACGGTAAAGTATCGCCATCCCATACCTAGACTTGATGACATGCTTGATGAACTATATGGTGCTTGTATTTTTAGCAAAATAGACCTTAAGAGTGGTTATCACCAAATTTGTATGAAAGAAGGTGATGAATGGAAAACCGCCTTCAAAACCAAATATGGTTTATATGAATGGATGGTTATGCCATTCGGCCTCTCAAATGCACCTAGAACTTTTATGAGATTAATGAATCATGTCTTGCGTGCTTACATTGGTAAATTCGTTGTGGTATACTTTGATGACATTTTGGTATATAGTAAGAACTTAGGTGATCACATTGAACATTTAAGATCTGTTTTGGAAGTTTTGAAAACTGAAAAACTATATGCTAATTTTAAAAAGTGTACTTTTTGCATGGAAAAGGTAATTTTTCTTGGTTTTGTCGTTAGTGCAAATAGTGTTGAGGTAGATGAGGAGAAAATTCGTGCTATTAAAGAATGGCCAACTCCCAAAACTATTACGGAGGTTAGGAGCTTCCATGGGTTGGCTGGATTTTATAGGAGATTTGTTAAAGATTTTAGCACACTTGCAGCACCACTCACAGAAATAGTCAAGAAAAGTGTAGGATTCCATTGGGGGGTAGCACAAGAAAATGCTTTTAAAATGCTTAAGGATAGGTTATGTTCTGCACCGGTTTTGGCTTTACCTAACTTTAACCAAACCTTTGAGATTGAATGTCATGCATCAGGAATAGGTATTGGAGCCGTTCTTATGCACGAAAAAAGGCCGCTTGCATTTTTCAGTGAAAAGCTGAGTGTGGCAGTTTTGAATTATCCTACCTACGACAAGGAGCTTTATGCTCTTGTTCGTGCCTTGGAGACATGGCAGCACTATCTTTGGCCAAAGGAATTCGTCATACACACTGACCACGAGTCACTGAAACACCTCAAGGGACAAGGTAAGCTAAACAAAAAACACGCCCGTTGGATGGAATTCATTGAGACTTTTCCATACGTCATTCGCTATAAGCAAGGTAAGGAGAATGTGGTAGCCGATGCCCTTTCTCGCAGGTACGTACTTCTAAACTCTTTAAATGCGAAGTTGCTTGGGTTTGAATATATAAGAGGTATGTATGCTAATGACCCTGATTTTTCTATCATTTACGCTTCATGTGAAAAAGGTGCAATTGATAAATTTTATAGGCATGATGGCTATTTGTTTAGGGAAAGTAAACTTTGTGTGCCTAATTGTTCTATGCGTGAATTGCTAGTGCGATTTCCAATCCAAAGAAAGTCTAAGTTGCAGCCAAGAGGCGATGGACCTTTTCAGATCCTTGAAAAGATAAATGAGAATGCATATAAATTCGATCTTCCAGGTGAGTATAACGTGTCTGCTTCTTTTAATGTTGCTGATCTTTCTCTGTTTGATGCAGGTGATGATTCGAGGACAAATCATTTTCAACAGGGAGGGGATGATGAGTTCCGGAGTGGCTCAACGAGCGTTGACCCGTTGCACGTGCCCGTAGGACCAATAACGAGACAAAGAGCCAAAAGAATCAAGCAGGCAATGCAAGGATTCATGCAAGCGTGGATGGACGAGTGCTCGAGTGCAAAGACTTCATTTACGTTGCATAACAAAGTGGAAGAAGAACCAAAGTTGTTACTACGCATTTGGAATAAAGAACAACAAGAAATTGAGGCAGAAGCATTCTCACGGCCGTAACCCTACTTTTACGGCCGTAAAACCGTATTGGCGGATTTTGGACAGAAAGGCCTTCACGGCCGTAACATATCTTCTCACGGCCGTAAACGGAAGAAGAAGAATTACGGCCGTAATAAATGTCTCACGGCCGTAACCCAGGATTTGGTAACTTATATTTTTTCAGAAGGTTGATTACGGCCGTAAAGATCATTGTCACGGCCGTAACAAATGTTTTTAATTTTTAGTCCGTAGCTTGCTTACGGCCGTAAACTCATAAGTCACGGCCGTAACTTAGGTTCCGTATGTTAAGATAATGTTAGGCGTTTTGGGCTTTTTAGTTTAGGTTGAATTCTAGTTTATTTTTAGTTGCTTTATTTTTTTAGCCTATATATATGGCTTTATTCAGCATTGTGAAACACAACTTTATTCTTGAGATTAATGATATTGAAGGTGAGATATTCCCTTATATTTTCTTCGTGTTCTCGTCGAACAAATTGAACTTATCAAAGGATTTGAAAACATTTGTGGCGTTCCCCCTTTGTGGTTCTTATCTCCGCATCGTAACGGGTTTAATATACCCATAGTTCTTGCGTCGTGAGGTCGGGGTTGCATTGTTACCGTCTACTATCTTGGATTTTAGAGCTTTCCGGCATTTAATTCCGCGTGTTCTTGGTGATCTCCGTATCGGATCACATCATGTTTAACATAACATGTGAAGTAATCTGTTGCAGCATTAAGATAAAAATATACCCAAGTGAAGTCAAATAGAAAAAATATATCATTCCGTCAAACGAATAAAGGTTTAATCTGATGGAGATGAAATCACCAACAAATAGCCATAGTATAAAATCCTTGGAGCATAAAAAAGTAAATTACCAGCAATCTAATACTCGTTCCAGCCTCCACTCGCCATAACTATTGACCCAACAATCGATCAAAACACTAAAATTAAATTCAATACATGTAAACAATTACTTATCAATACAAATAGATAGAGATCTTATCACACATCGCGAAATTGAAGGAGACCGAGTTTCCGAGGTAAGACACGACACGATTAGCGGACTCAACAAACGACATCTTCTCAAAGCGCATTAGATCCATGGGTGGCAAGTTGTCTATGTACTCCATTTCCCCTGAACCAGCAAACACCTCCTTGATCAATTACAATCAGACCATTCACTTAATCACTTCACCGTAGATTTAAATTTGATAAGTTCCTCATGTATGTGTGAACATATATTGTGAGAATAGTGAGAAGGAAAAGAAAATGCTCATGTCCTAAAGACAAATCTATTAGATCTTTGCTGAGTTCTTGCCCTGGTAAGGCTCAGCATTTGAAAAGTATATATCCTTTATTGATAAATTAATTAACTAAAAGGTCCAACTCTTGGACATCCATTGCCAATTGAATCCCTCCTACCAATTAAATGGAAAGTTCTCTGACTCTACTTCCACTACAAAAAAAAAAAAAAATGAAACATAATCCATTATTAGTAAAAAATTATGAAAGGTAACAATTTAAACTTCAGTGGAAACTAAAATCTGGCCCAGTGTAAAAAGATGAACATAAATTACATCCTGAGAAATCTAAAATTTCACCCCAAAAGTTAAAGTAAATAGTTGAATCACAGAAAAGAGAAAAGGACAAGATATAAAAACCAGGAAGGATTCAAAGAAAACCCAAAAATTCAAGATCCACTATACACCAATAAAATATCTCGACTCCAATTACCCCAAATATAGAGAAGAAACTTAGAAAAGGACCGACAAAATTTAATTAAATGAATTATTATATTCATGGACGAATCCAGGATTTCGGTTTAGCTAGAGCGGACCTTTGACCTTTCACCGTTGACCAACCAACGATCATGAACGGAGAACGGTCCCACTAAAAAAATATTAAATTTTTTCGAACAACATATAAATACTATAAAACGTAATTGTTATTTAATACAAAAATATAAACCAAAACTAACAAAAATAGCAGGAAAAATACATGATGTAATCCTACTTTGTTGTAGTAAGCTCGGACAACTGCATTCTCCGAGGCCTCATACTTTGAAAGAGCTGCAAAATTGCCTCATTTTCAACTTGTTTAAAAATCTTGCGCTCCGTGTAAATTACCAAACTGTCATTCAACCAGTCATCTCCCATTTTGTTGCGCAAGTCACTCTTGATTAAATTCATAGATGAGAATGCCCTTTCAACACTTGCAGTTGCCACAGGTAATATCAAAGTCAATGTGATTAGCCGGTAAACCAAAGGAAAATAACAAGACTTTCCTGTTTCAACAAACTTTTGAGCTACATGAGATATACTGTTGAGATTAAAGAAATCTTCGTCCCTTGTCACAAGCATAAGAAATTTGTCAAGTTGATGTTTAAGCAGTATGAGGTCTTCATTGGTGAAATCCAAAGGATAGAACTGAGCAAGACGAAGCAATTTAGCCCTATCAAAAGCTGCAAATGAGGCTTTTGGACTCAAACATGAAATGCAAATAAGGAGCTCAGTGGTTGTCTCTGAAAAACGATCATTCAACTCTTGCAAAATTGAGTCTATCCCATGACAATACAAATCAACATAAAAGCGATGATAGTAAGTCACCTGCTGAGCTCCACGCCTAGGTCGGCCTCTCGTTACAACAATATCCTCCATATTGGGCACTATTATATATTTACCAACACAAAATTCAATCACATCATTCAACAAATTATCCCAACCGTTATCCCTCATGTTCTGCAATGCATACTTACACAAGTCCAATAGATTCATCGCATTCTGAATATCCTGATCTTTTTTCTGTAAGGCTTGTGAAATATCATTAGTAATAACAAGAACTTGAAGCATAAAGTGAAGACAAAACACAAACTCAAACTCTTGCATACCCTTCATCTGATTTGTGGAATTGTTCTTTGCTCTGCATTTGTGCCATCATCTGCTATATCTTCAAGAACATCTATGATATTATTAAACATAGCAATAAAGCGAGTTATTGTAACTAAATGCGATCCCCATCTAGTATCACCAGGTCTTGCCAAACTCATTTCCTGAAACTGACATGTACCACTAAAAACTTCTCCAGCATTAAGCTTCATCAAAATCTCAGAATGATAACTTGTTCGAAGAGCATCCACACGTTTGCATGATGCTCCCACCAAGTTCACAGTGGCAGTAAGAATAAGAAACAAATCACCAAGCACAACATTTTCTACGTGCCACCGAAACAATCGACAATTGGAGCTGGTGTGCAAAGCAATGGATATAAAAAGCATATGGGTTCTCTCTTAAAATTAAAGCTTTCAAACCATTGAACTCACCTGACACCTAAAACACCTAGTATCATTTCCCATCGATCTTCTAGGAAAGTTATGTCCATGAGGTTGACAAGGTCCTTTCTCTAAATATGTCATCCTAACATCATCCCTAATATTAGGATCATATGATTCGATAGGTGGACGTTTTCCTGGGTCAGATACAAGATCATCCATGTTAAATTGACCTCTTGTGTTATCTTCGTCTAAAGGTTGATTTTCTTGTATGGAATTAGTGTCGGGTGTAGAACTAGATGAACTAGGCTGTGTATATTGCAGTATCAAGAGTTACAAACCATTCTGTCTGAAAATATTGATTTGTGATGATGATGGAAACCAAACAAATGTGACGACAAATATTGTGTACAAGACGATTTTTCAAAATCTGTAACACTACATTCTTATCTTCATTTGCAATTAATATTGTTTATTGTTCTTTTTTCTGAATTTTTTTTCCTATAATTGTGCTTCAGTACTGTATTTTTTGCAAATATCCTATGTTCATACATCGCGCAGGTGTGAAACTAGTTAATTACTCAATTGGGTTGATAATTGGTTTAAAAATAAATTAAATATGAAGTAATAAATAAATTTTTTATCATTACTATAATTAATATGATGAAAAATACATTGAATTAAATTACAGAGCTAATATATTTGATGTATTTTCTTTTTTTATCGCTAATGTAAAGAATGACACATGTGGTAATTAAATTAATGGTAAAATAAATATTTCAAATAAAATAATAATCAAAATTAAGTTAACAAGAAAAAATAATAAACACTGTTTATTTGACGTGAAATTTGAAGTTTTGGATTGAAGATGGGGTAATAGAATAGAGTAAGAAAAACTGTATTTTAGAGTTTTGAATTGGAGATACTCGATATTTTCAAATGAGGTAGTTATCCCAATATTCATTACAAAAACTCTAAGGTCCTAGATTGTAGATGTGTCAATCCAGGTGGTTTGGGTCGAGTCGGCACACAACATATGAGTCAGGTAAACTGCCTGCATGTAGAAAAGCCTTCAAGCTGCGGGTTTTCGGGTTGGTCCAGGTAGTACTACAAATTTTGAACTATAATATACTTGCTGGTCCATCCGGGTCAAACCCATGCAGGTCGTAGTTCGCAATTCGTTCCGATTTGGTCATACTAATAAAAACATAGAATTTTTCATATTTATAGCAAATATTCTTTGTTTGTTAAATTGCTAAATAAGAAATGAATAACATGATAAATTTATATTTATACCAAGAAATGTTTACATACAATTGAAATTTATATATTATATTACATGAATTACTTCTAATTTTATAAAGTTAAATACAACGTAAACAAATAACAATAAAATGTATTTCTAATTACTACTTTCATATATCTAATATGCCGACTAGATTGACACTTACTTTACAATAATTTATAGTTTAAGTACATCACAAGTACGTTGACACCTACTTAACTACTCACTCTGTCTCATAAAGATAGACTCGTTTTCCTTTTTATTTGTCCCAAATTATATATCACTTTCCCTATTGAGAGTATATTAATACTTTCATTTTCTAATATATTGTATAAATATACCCCTATTTAATATGTATTATTATCAACAAATATGAACAACTCATTATTTAATGTAAGGGTATATTAGGTAGAATGTAGATAAATTTATAATTCTAACATATTAATTATATTTTTTTAATTCATGTGAAAATAGAAGTGAGTCTATTTTTTGTGAGACAGAGGGAGTATAATTTTGTTGTTCAAAAATTATGTTTTGTTTGCCAATACAAATAATTGAATGTTATTGGGGTTGACGCACTAGCTATGTTGTTGGTTAAGAAGTTTAAGTATTAAAGAAAAGCAAAATTCATCTAAGCATTTCTTCAACAAAACATTTTGAAAATATTGTACAAACATAATTACCATATCAGTCAATCAATATCGAACCATACACAACGTCGGGGGTCATGCAATGCACGACGCCCCAGTAGTATCCTATCATATCCTATCCTAATAATTTAAAAGAGAGTAGGCAAAAAAGCACGGTTCATTTGACATCATTTCAGACGACAACACGATGTCATCTGAAACGACGATGTGTGGACACAATGAGAAGCAAAACGACATCGTCTGCTTTGATAAAACAACGGCTATTGTCAATTCCCGTTATTTGATTCAAACATTCATTCTTGAAGCTTCCAATTTCTTCATCGTTGAGCAAGGTTTCAAAACCCTCTTCATTTTAGTACGGCCTATTATTCCTCTGTTCGAACATCTTTGCCATTTCTTCATCATTCCGCTGTTGCCCGATTCAAGAGCTTTATTAATGTTTTCATCGATTCAATTGTGTGAAAAGCTTTTTAAGAGTTCATTTTTCGTGTTCGATTTCCCCCTCAATTATAGGGCCTTCCTTTTCCTGTCTGGTTCATTTCGTGAAATCCAAGTAAGTTTTCTCTGGCAAGAACATCATGCTTCGATCAGGTAAATCAACATCGTTTTATCTTTCTCCCTTTCATACATTTTACGAATTCCGAAAATCTAATTTTTGTTCCTATAGATTTCTGACAAAATGGATAAGGAGAAAATTCATGAATTGAAAATCCAAATGTAGAGATGGTTGAACGAGGCCAAATAATCTATTCAAATAGTTCCGCCAATTCAAATTTATATCACAATTGGAGTAGTCTTGTTCAACGCATTTCTCTTCGTTCCCTCAAATTTTATAGTGTGTCAATTTTATACAAATTTTAAGTTTGATGGATTCTTATTCTCTATATTTTATTTTGTTTTAGTAGGACGCGTGATTCATTCTTTGGTATTATTAGCTGTAAATCGGGTTATGTATTGAAGCTTGAAATTCTGTAGTTCTTGTTATGAACATTAAGAATTCAGTTGTGTTACAGAAATTTCTCCGATTTTTGTGGATCTTGAATTCACAAAATTCAAGAAACCCTTCATTCAGCAACGTAACCTTAATTTTGATCCTATTTTCTATTGTTTTATAAGTATTAGTGATACACCCATGCGATGCACGGCCATTTGTTATTACATATATCAAATTTATATTTTAACATATGAAATGAATATTTAATTAAAAATGAGAAATAAATGAAAATAATTAATTACAAAGGTACATTACACATACCTTTTTTTTTTTACGGTTTGTATGTTTATCATTCTATGAATTTCTTTAAATATTGTAATTTGAATTGATTTAAAACTTAAAATGCAAAAGAGAAATTACATTTAAATAAAATTTGTAATAAGTAGAAAAAATAGATATATCTGTGATATACGTTCAGAATTTTATTAAAACGAAAACGAAAAGAAAAAAAAAAATAGATTGATGAACATTCTTATTTCATCATCTTTTATTTTCTATTTTTAAATAAATATATTTATGTAATATTGACAAAGTTTTTTTTTACGAATTTAAAAAAAAAAATTGTAATTGATTTTCAAGAGGGGATGACGGACCAAAAAATTTTGAGACCTGAAAAATGCAATTATTTAAAAATTTGCATTCAATTAGATTATTTAAAATCTGAATTTTGTCCAAAATAAATAATGTTGACCACAAAATTCGACTGGACCTTGGACCAACACATCTCAGCTCCTCCCTCTTGAACACGTGGATCTCCTGCGCACTGTGAAAAACAATCAGCTTGCAAAGGGGGCCGAGGTGGCTCCCGTTTGCACTCCGATGCCTAAGTCAGTACTCATTTAGGAAGATATCAATTGGGTGCGGGAAATATATATAAATGTGTAGAAGAGAAAAAAGGGAGTGAGAAAATAGAATATCTAAGAGAGTAAAAAATGCTAACCCCCTCTTAAACGGGAGGAGTGCCGTATTTATAGGGGAGATATTTGTCTCGGATCATGACACGTGACATACTTTACACTTGTCTCCACCCTATCTCTTGGACGTGACAACCTTGCTTTTTGACTGTAATCATTGCTACATTTCGTAGGAGATGGGCGCCTGTTACATCTTGGTAAAGGCAGTGTCCCATCACTGACTCCATCTCTCTTCTGGTCAACACCGTAAAGCGCCCAGGCTGAGTATAAAGCACATCGGCCAGGCGTTAACCAGGTCGACTAAAGAGGTTTCCTTGACGCACCATTTTGGCATTCGCTCCAAGGTGATATTTTAGGTCTTAGCCGCGGGTCAAGGTCCATTGGGCCTCTATTGGGCCCTTGCTGGTGGATCACTGTACCTTTCTTTGGGCCCGGATTCAACAAATAATAAATAGTGAATTAATTCTACTAATTACCATTTTAGGAAATGAGTTTAATAATAATGATTTTATGGAAAATGTATACTTAAGCACCTGTTTGAGATTAATTATTTCAAATAGTGTAGTTCGAAATATTAAATTTTGGTACAATGAGCTGTTAAAAAGTATGATTTTTTTTAAATTTATATGTAGATTATTTTATTAATAGAATGTTAGTTAAAAATGATTTTTAAAAAAATGAGAGTTTGAATAAAGTGTACTGAATATGGGCCAATTTTTTTCTAAGTCACCACAATTGTAATAGTTAGGAATTTAAATAACTTACTACTTTAAAAAAAAACTTCAATGAACATTTGCATAACTATTCAATTTTAATGATTATTGATGTAATTAATCTTTTCAAAATGTAATTTTTAGATTATTACAAATAATTTATCACTATCAGAATAGTACTATTAGAATTGGTACTAATTATTTTATTACAATATTTGATATTTAAATTTATTAAACAAATATATCATTAAATATTTACTTTAACATTACAAATTAAATATATGTGGTCATATATTTAAATGAATGTAGCAAATTAAGCAGCATAAAATGTTAGTTTTGATTAAATTTTAATGAATGCATATCGCAAATACATTTAACTTTATATATTAAGAAATTATCTATGCATCTCGATTTATAAAAGTGGAGCGGTTGTTTAATCACAAGACATAGTACTTTATCAGTTACCTATATGGAATATATTTTTCAAGAATCAAATTTTCTGAATATTCATTCTCAACACACATTCTTTAAGAAGTATTTTTTTTTACTATTTTTCATAATACTACTTTTTAATTATATATTTTAAAAAAATCACTTTTTCACAAAAATAATTCTTAAAAAATCAAAGTCAAATAGTCAACAAACGAATAAAGTTGGAGATCAAAAAATTATACAAAAAAAATTTATACCCTATAATCTTGAAAAATTTATTAAAATTAAGAATGATTAATAAATATTGATATTATTAACTAAAAAGAAATCAAAGCATAATTATTTAATATTAGTCTTCGTTCAATTAATTTTTCTATAAATTATTTATAAGCAGCGCATTTTTTTAACCACATATATTTTAGAAAATATGATTTTTAATATTAAAGATAACAAATTATTTGACTATTAATAGTTAAAACACAATTTTTATATTGATGATTACACATAGAATTTATATAGCAAATAAATAAAAAATTAATAATTAAATGATAACTTTAATAATAATAATTAAAAATATTAATTGAACTCATTTAGTATTAGTGTTAATAATAATAAAATTAAAATTGATTAAAAAAATATAAATCATTATTTAATATACATATAATTAAGGTAATAAATGCGTTCATATTTTTCTAAATTTTGTATTTATACTAATTTACTTTGTATTAAGCTTAATTTTATGGGAACTTATTATGTATGGAAACGAAAAATGGCCGGGAAATTGGTTTTAGAAACTACCCTACCTTTATATATTATACTAGTATTTCACCCGTGCGATGTACGGAAGTTGTTATCCACAATATCGATTTTAATAAGTATTTATAAAATTTTAATGCTTATACATAATTAATACATATATAAATGTATAAAAAATAATTTTCTATTTCAATAATTATTAGACTTTAAAAAATAATATACCTAATTCAAATTATTAAAAACATCTTTGAATAGTAAGCGTCAATTTATATATTTAAATATTTGAATTTAATGAATAAAACTTTATTTACAAAAATAAGCAGTCAAAATAATAATTTTGAAAATCTCGCAATTATCATGATACGACAATCAAGTAAAGTTAGAAATCACGAAATTGTACCAAAAATCTTACACCCTGTAATCTTTAAATTTATCAAAAATAAGTATGATTAAAAAATTTTAATCATTGTATTAATATTATTAACTTAAAAGAAATCAAAGTATTAACTCTTCAATATTAACTTTCGTTCAATAACTTTTTCGAAAAATTATTTATGAATAACGCATTTTTTCAACCCACTTTTTAATCACATATATTTCTTCAAAAATTTTATCAACCACACATTTTATTATAATACTAAAATATAAAGAATTTAAGAACTAATTCTGTCAGACTATCCACTTTCATATATAGTATAGATTTTCACCAGTGTAATGAACTAAAATTGCTATCCGTAATATCGATAAGTATTCATTAAAATTTAATGATTATATATAATCAAAACAAATGCAAAAGATATAAAAATAATTTCTCCATTCTCATCACATATTTAACATTTTTCTCAATTTTCATTAAAACCACCAATACAATAATTAAAAATGTGTTTAATCTTAATATACGACAATAGAACAACGTTGAAGATCAAGAAACTATTATATCATATAATATAGAACAACGTTGAAGATCAAGAAACTATTATATCATATAATCTTTTCACAATTATTAAAATTAAAATTGATTAAAAAATATAAACCACTATTTATCATAATAGTAGACAATTAGTGTGTGTGTGTGTGTGTGTAAGGCAATAAACGTATTCATATCTATCTAAATTTTGCATTCACATTTGGCGTATAACTATTTGTATTCACATTAATCTCGTTTTGCATTCACACTAACCGAATCATATAAGGGATGTGCACTTTAGCTGGGAAAACAATAGCTTCTATGGCAAACTACACTTCTACTTTTATTAATATAAAGATAAAAATTAAAGTGGCCCTTTAAGCTTCTGTTCGGAAGCCTTTTTTCAGAAAAAAACCATTTTTATTTTCACGTGTCTCGAGGTGAGTTGAGGATTAAAAATTGGAGAGAGAAAAGACGTATGGTTAAAAAGTTGTATTGAAAATTGTAGATATTATAAACAAAACAAAAAAACCAAAAAAAAAAAAAAAAAAAAACTGAATATCCGAAGAGTGGCTAAGTTGAAACTTGCAATTGTGTTAGTGTGGTAAGCAATGTAGTCTGACATAAGCAATTTTAGTTGAGACCTAACAAATTGGAGCGACAAAGGCCACTCACTCCTTCACAATACTCCACCACATGTTATCTTGTTTGCGATATCTTCAAAGCTGTTATAACAACCCAGTCGTCAAGGGGGTTCAACCAATGTCGTATCCCTAGAAGGCTTAATGTCCCAATTGAGAACTATGGTGGAAGATTTTCTTGTTTGGGTTTAAGCCATAAAAATGTAAGGTGGTGTTTTGTTTGTATTTTATTTTGTATTTTCATTTTCGAAAATGTTTTGTATTTCCTATTTTTATTTTTGTTTTCAAATTTGCTGAAAACGCGTTTGATTTGTCATTTCTGAAAACTGTTTTTGAAAATGAAAAGCTAGAAAACACGTTCTGTTTGAAATTTTGCAGAATACTACTTAAACTATTTTTAATTAATTTATTTGCAGAATACTACTGACTCAAACTTAAATTTCATTTCACAATATACTGAAAACATGATTACATACAACACACTAATGTGAGTATTAAGAGTCCATATTAACACAGTTTGATCAGGTTCGGGATTTGAGGAAGCTCTAGTTCTATTAAAATTAAGAAAATGCAAGTTCTTTCAAAACCATCAGAGTCCATTTATCAAGGTATTTTTTGAAATATAACAAGAAAAATTTTCACTTAATTTTTTTTTTTTTTTGTAATGTTGATATTGAATTCAATAAAACTTTATTTAAGTTTAGTTCTAAGTTAGGATAATTATAAAAAGAAAATCTTTATTTAGGTTTAGTTCAGAGTTAGGATAATTCAAAAAAAAAAAAAAAACTATATATTAAGCTTAGTTCTAAGTTAGGATAATTGTTCACCTGATATCTCGCGATGCGAGATATCCCCGCAAGTGCACGGGTCGTGAGAAGTAATAAAGTGGACCTAAGAGTCCGGATTATCGTCCCACGAGGACTGCTATTAAGTACCGAAATATGTTAGTTCCTAACTCTATTTGAACGGACGAATTTGTTTGAGATTGTTAACTACAACTAAAGAATTAAACTAAAGAAATAAAATTGCGAAATTGCTTTTGTGTTTAAATACAATTGTAAAGTAGTTGGGAATCCCGATTTCACCTAACCAATTAAATTAACTCCAATTCAAGTTTTATTTCCTAATTATGCATTCGGTCGAATTCACTAATTTATATTGAAATTCCTCTCTCGAGTTTAAATCAATTCTACCTAAATAAGTCAACCATGTATCTCTACAGAGGGTCCGAATATTCCTTATCTAGATGCATAACACGCAAGAATTCACACACGACCGCAATAATTACAAGAGTATATCTCTATCTCTCGTTCAATTACCGGATTTATTACCACGTTCTAAATTATTAACTCACCTCTCGGATTATGGAAATAACTCAATAAATCATGAATTGGTGATCAAGCAATTCAAGCATTAAGAACAATAATAAATCAATACATGCAACGAATTACTAAAACAAAGGAATTTGGAATTAAAATAATTAACTAGGCTACATCGTTCATCCCAACGTTAAATTTAGTTACACATCATATTTAAATAACAAAAACAGTAAAAATAAACGTTCATTGAAAAACAATACAAAGAATGGAAAGATTGCACCAATTATCAATTCTTCAATTGTTTTCAATTCACGTCCCTTTGCAATGCTGGAATCTCCAAGGATTTGATGTTGATTTCTCTGTTGTGGCTCGTTCTATGGAGAGGCAAAGGTCTCCTTTTCGTGCCTCTTATGTAGTTTATATATCTTTTGGAGAAAAACCTAGGTCAAGAAGAGAGAAGTCTGATGAAAATCGCGAGAAAAAGCCCACAGTTGGCCCAGCCGGATACGCACGCGATCGCATTGTATCAACCCTAGCGATCGCGTGGACTTCATTAAAACTCTCGGGTTACAATTTTGCGTCTTCTAGCGATCGCTTGGTGTGTGACCAGCGATCGCGACTTCATCATTCTTCCGGCTGTGCAAGTTAGTCCCTGACTTTTAATTGCACCTTCAGTCCTCAACTTTCAATTGTTGTAATTTAGTCCCCAAACTTTATCTTCTTCTCGGTTTGACCATTCAAGCTTTTAATTCATTCAATTAGGTCCTCCAACCTCTGATTTAGTCACTTTGGCACCAAGCATGTTTCCGGTTGACGTCACAAACTCCTCACTTGTCCAATTTAGCTCCAATTAACATCCAATCGTGTCATTTTTCCATTAATTGCTTCATTCTTCTTCAATTGGGACATTTTCTGAAAAGTAAACAAATAAACATAAGTTAAATAGAAAATATTCTCAAACGACAATAATTAATCCTAATTTAGACATACAAATAAGTGTATAAAATACACTTATCAAATACCCCCAAACTAGAATTATTGTTCGTCCTCGAACAATGTAAACCAAACTACAAAAATCAAATAAATAAGAGAACAAATATTTTTGTTGTGTCAACATGTTTACCATATGCCTCTATAGTCCAAACCAATTTAAGCTTTAAGCAAGCGTCATGAACAACAATGCAAAATAATTTCTAGTTATATTTGCCAGATTTTCAAGTGTGTGTGTGTGAATAGCCAATGTCAAAGGCATACTTATGCAAAAGATATACTCAACACTGTGTGGCTCATTATGCATAATCCAGCCCGAATCCCATGTGGTCAATCTATGATTTCTAATAAATTTCCTTTCAACGCTCATGGATAATCACCACTTTCTGCTTTTTCTCTCGCATCCCAGGTTTTTATCTATGTGGGTTCTAAAAATATTCTTTGCTTTTTCCACACAAGGTAGTCTGAATCAAAAATATGCGTGCATGACAAATCAAAAGAAAGTAGACCCAATTCTACAACCTCAACCACCACAGCTCAGTCAACAAAGCTTATACCATGCAATAATATATATATATATATATATATTTTCTTTTGATGGACGACTTTTTCTTTTAATTGTCCCTGTCTTTTACCATCTTTGTGCAGAACTTTTCATACGGGCTTTCTATATGACCCCTGTAGCGGGCTTTCAGATCGGCAACTCCCAAACCAGACGGCTTTAGGGTACCAGGTTCAAAGAACCCCTCAGACATACTTGCCCGAGTCATAAAGGCTTAAACAGAAAAGTTAAAGATGTTATAATGTCTTATGTGTAAGTCCACTATCCGTACTTGCTTTCTAATTGACTCATGTAGCGAGCTTTAGGTCGATGACTCCCAAGCCAGTTGGCTTTAGGGCACCAGGTTTGAAAGACCCCTCGGACTTACTTACTCGAGTCAAAAAGGCATTTGAAGAGCGGAATAAGACCTTCAGCATTTTTCTGTTTTTATGCTGGAAATGGTTTATACCAGTTGACCAAACTGCAATGACTAAAGTGAAAAACCAAGAACCACAGACCTCCAACCCGTCAATACACACATATTCCAACCATTTTACCCCCAAACTTGCCTTTTAGCATGATTGGTTCTAATTTAGGGGTGGGATGTCTAACGATCTAAGTTCAGGGCTTTTTGAGTCATTCCTAAGTTCAAATTGCATAAAACTTTGCCCCACATGCATTAAACAACATCCCTCACACAAGCAATTATCCAACACTGGCTATGAGCGCAATAAGTATGAATCTAGCAAAACATAACTAGTTCAAAATAAGTTCATGCTTTCATGTTGTTCACTTTTCAAGCATAAACACAAATTGATTCATACTATATCCTAGGCAATAAACATGTCAACAAAGTTTTCAAATATATATATATTTTTTTTTATTCCCAATAAAATCGAATGAATATAAAATGAATGAAGAATGTAATGAATTTTCACCCCAAACTTGAAATGAACATTGTCCTCAATGTTTGTCAAAACGATTCAATAATGTAAAACAAGACAAAGAAAAAAGAACGAGAACTTCCCAAGGGTAGATGATGTATTTCTTTGAGGCTCCCTGTTGCACTGCATTGGATGAATCGACAATTTGTTTGTATTGTTGAAATTTGATCGGCGTGTTTTGACTGGTGTTTTCCCTGCAAATAAGAAATAATTAACATTAGAATACATAAACACCAATAAGAAGAAATGGAACTTCAGTACCACACCCCCAAACTTAAGTTATGGCAAAATTTTGAATTTTCAACATTGGTCGACCACACACATTCAAGCCTTGACATCGCCTAGAAAAACATAAATTTTCCGAGCCATCTTTTGATATGTTAAAGTTCACAGCATGGTCTATAACATATTAAAAATTCAGGTCATTTGGAGTTCAATAGGGTCATGAAAAATTATGGAGAAGTGGGTGACGTGAACTGAATTTCTGGTGCAATGGCCTGCAGTGGCCTTGCAATGGGGCTGCCTTGATGCAATGTTGGTTTTCATGATTTTCATGCAATGTAGTGAACTAATTCTAGAGCTAAATACACACAATCAATGATGAACATGTCATGAAGATAAATGCCAGAATGAATTTCTAAAATTAGCATAAGAACATCTTTGTGGCATTTCATCAAACACTTAATGGGCATTACCAAAATCAATGGATATGCATAGGGTTGGAGGCATGAATGAACCCAAAATTTCTTGTCTACTAAACCACAAATCACAAACTCCAACCACTAACCCAAGCCCATTCTTCACAATTCACAATTTTTAGGTAGAAGAACTTAAAGAGACATTCATAATTTTGACTAAAAATTGATTTAAGTGAAGAGATCATACCTTCGATTGGATTTTGAAGTCATGTAAGCAATGATATTGATGCAACAAAGTGTTGATGACATGCACACAAGATGTAAGATCAAATACGAGGTGTTTAGGGGAGAGAAAACGAGTTTGTAATGTTTAAAGTTGAAAGAATGAGGAAAAACACTTAAACTGCCGAATTTGGTCCCAGTATAGCCACGCGATCTCCTGGCTGAAGTGCCAGCGATCGCGTGGTTCAAGGTTTTAAAACCTGTTGATTTTTAAATGCAAACTCGCGATCGCCATAGCCTAGTGGCACGCGATCGCGCAGTTTACGACAGTAATGAAAGTTTTTCCTATTTTTGATTTTCAAAATCATTTTTATCCCCCTAATCACTTCATGATTAATGCACTGGTATTCCAAACATTAACTACATGATTCGAACTAGTGTGTGTGTGAGTTGGGATGACGATAAAAGTTTTGCCTAATGAAAACACGCAAAATCAAAAACATACCTAAATATGCACCAATAGACTAATATGCAAAAATGTCCTAACATGTATCATGCTAAAATCTCAAACACATTTCCTACCATGCATATATCTAAAATAAAATAAATAATGAAAGCGTAGTAAATAAAAGGGAAGAAAAGTTGGGTTGCCTCCCAACAAGCGCTCCGTTTATAGTCTAAAGCCCGACTTTTTACCGTGATTGTTCAAGGAACTCTAAATAAAGCTTTTGATGACCTTCTTTGTTTATGCCGATTGAATTTGCTCCACGATACATTTAAGCTCAAAAATTGTACCTTGCCCATGTCATGTATGTTGACATCTCCACTCAATTCAAACTTCAATATGAACACTTCAATCATCTCTTCAGTGCCAATGATGAAATCAATTTTTCCCCAGTGATTGAAATTAGAGGATTGCAATATAAAGTCTGCACTTTTAAGTGTATCCTTGCTTATTTGCTCTTCTGTGATCAACTCCTCCGTTTTTATTGAAGTTTCTTTAAGCTTGATGACCGAAATTTGAGTTGTTGACATTTGGACAAAGATATCTTCATGGCAGTTATTTTCTTCTGGTTGATCTACTCTTTTAGGTTCTTCCTCTTTTCCTTCAGTTGTTTCAACCATTTTTTCTGGCTCCTCTGATCTTTGCACCTGACCTTCTGGTAATGGCAATGGTTGACTCTTTGTCATGTTTACTGTCCACTGCTCCATCAACTTTTTAATTTTAGCTTGTTGTTTTTGCAATTCTTGATTTATCAAATCTTCATTGTCAAAATATTCAGTTTCAGCTTGAACCGCATGTATTGGTGGACACTCCTGCTCTACCATATAATAATTCCCACAACAATCAGCCTTCCATATAGCATCCTTGGGTGCAATAGGGCAATCGAATACAACATGATTTTCCCAACAGAAATCACATATCAGATACGTCTGAACTGCAGTTCGATCAAAGAGCCATTGATTATTGTTTGCTGCCATCTTGCTGTGTTGCCTCCAACTATCTCAATATTCATTCAATACCTGAGAAGGAGACAATTCACAACTTAAAAAAAAAAAACTCAAAATAATAATAATAATTAAAAAAAAATAAATAAATAAAATTACACATACAAATTCAAACTAAAGCAAGAACTAATTGGTATCGATATTAATATAAAAACAGTCCCCGGCAACGGTGCCAAAAACTTGTTCACCTGATATCTCGCAATGCGAGATATCCCCGCAAGTGCACGGGTCGTGAGAAGTAATAAAGTGGACCTAAGAGTCCGGATTATCGTCCCACGAGGACTGCTATTAAGTACCGAAATATGTTAGTTCCTAACTCTATTTGAACGGACGAATTTGTTTGAGATTGTTAACTACAACTAAAGAATTAAACTAAAGAAATAAAATTGCGAAATTGCTTTTGTGTTTAAATACAATTGTAAAGTAGTTGGGAATCCCGATTTCACCTAACCAATTAAATTAACTCCAATTCAATTTTTATTTCCTAATTATGCATTCGGTCGAATTCACTAATTTATATTGAAATTCCTCTCTCGAGTTTAAATCAATTCTACCTAAATAAGTCAACCATGTATCTCTACAGAGGGTCCGAATATTCCTTATCTAGATGCATAACACGCAAGAATTCACACACGACCGCAATAATTACAAGAGTATATCTCTATCTCTCGTTCAATTACCGGATTTATTACCACGTTCTAAATTATTAACTCACCTCTCGGATTATGGAAATAACTCAATAAATCATGAATTGGTGATCAAGCAATTCAAGCATTAAGAACAATAATAAATCAATACATGCAACGAATTACTAAAACAAAGGAATTTGGAATTAAAATAATTAACTAGGCTACATCGTTCATCCCAACGTTAAATTTAGTTACACATCATATTTAAATAACAAAAACAGTAAAAATAAACGTTCATTGAAAAACAATACAAAGAATGGAAAGATTGCACCAATTATCAATTCTTCAATTGTTTTCAATTCACGTCCCTTTGCAATGCTGGAATCTCCAAGGATTTGATGTTGATTTCTCTGTTGTGGCTCGTTCTATGGAGAGGCAAAGGTCTCCTTTTCGTGCCTCTTATGTAGTTTATATATCTTTTGGAGAAAAACCTAGGTCAAGAAGAGAGAAGTCTGATGAAAATCGCGAGAAAAAGCCCACAGTTGGCCCAGCCGGATACGCACGCGATCGCGTGGTATCAACCCTAGCGATCGCGTGGACTTCATTAAAACTCTCGGGTTACAATTTTGCGTCTTCTAGCGACCGCTTGGTGTGTGACCAGCGATCGCGACTTCATCATTCTTCCGGCTGTGCAAGTTAGTCCCTGACTTTTAATTGCACCTTCAGTCCTCAACTTTCAATTGTTGCAATTTAGTCCCCAAACTTTATCTTCTTCTCGGTTTGACCATTCAAGCTCTTAATTCATTCAATTAGGTCCTCCAACCTCTGATTTAGTCACTTTGGCACCAAGCATGTTTCTGGTTGACGTCACAAACTCCTCACTTGTCCAATTTAGCTCCAATTAACATCCAATCGTGTCATTTTTCCATTAATTGCTTCATTCTTCTTCAATTGGGACATTTTCTGAAAAGTAAACAAATAAACATAAGTTAAATAGCAAATATTCTCAAACGAAAATAATTAATCCTAATTTAGACATACAAATAAGTGTATAAAATACACTTATCAATAATTCTTTTAAAAAAAAAATCCCAATTACTCAATTATCTTTTCGTTGTTATTTTTAAATCAAAGTCGCATAGAAGGTACCAAGAAATCGCTCATTTGTTTTTTGTTCCAAAGGGAATTTGGAAGAAGAAAATGTAAAATTGTAATTGGAGGAAAGAACTTTTCCTTAATAGTATCTGAAAAGCATTAGATATTGGGTTTTCTATTGCTGAGAGAAACTTAGCGAACTCAGTATTATCTACTTCTGAGCAAATTTGAATGTTTAACAAAATGGATTGATTGAGTTGTTCATTCAGTTATATAGAATTGGAAGGATCATTGATGGGATGATCAAATAATTGATCTTCTGACTTCTTTGTTGGGATGCATGAGCTATGTTTACTTTTTCCCTCCTAATTAGAAAGTGAAGAAGAATGAATACGATTTTATCATTAAAATTCTATTGTATTCAACTCAACTTTTACAATTTAAAGCCAGTGATATTTATACAACAAAAATAAAGGCATACACAGAATTAACTAAAAGATTCTTATTCTAGAAGATGTTATCATTCAACTTGAATTAGTAGGAGTAAGTTGCAACAGCTTATTTCAACTGAGAGCTGATGTGGACAATTATATCTTCACGGGTAATTTGTTATCTGAGTCACGTAGGTTCATAACTTGATCTTTAACTCGCCCCCCCCCCCTCAAACTGGACTCTCCTACTGCAATTCCCAATTTGTCTCTAAAAAATTGAAAGTTGGTAGGAGGTAATGGGTTGGTAAGAATATCAGTTATTTGTTCAGTGGACGGAACAAAATCAATCTTCAATTCTTTACTAATAACTTTGTCACGAATAAAATGAGTATCAATTTCTATATGTTTAGTACAAGCATGAAATACCGGATTAGAAGCAAGATCTTTCGCACCAAGATTGTCACACCAAATCTTAGGCACTTCCTTTAAACTAACTTTTATCTCCTTTAACTGCGATTGAATCCATGTAATTTCTGCACTGATGTGAGCTAAAGCACTATACTCAACCTCGGTACTTAATCTGGCTATAACATGTTGTTTCTTTGAGCTCTAAGATACAAGACTATCTACAAGGAATACACAATAACCAAGTGTCAACCTCCTGTTGTCTGGGCATGAAGCCCAATCAGAATCAGCATAAGCTGTGACATTCAACCTTCCTACTTTCTTGATCAAAATACCATAGTCTAAGGTTTCTGTGAGGTACGTGAAAACCCTCTTGAGTGCATTCCAGTGAGTTAGAGTTGGTCTTTGCAAGAACTAGTTCATCATATTTATTGAAAATGTGATATCTGGCCTTGTATAGCTGAGATATTGAGTATATCTATAATATATCCTTTTTGTGAGAGACGAATAAAATACTTTCCTCTGTCAGCTTCTATTCCCAGAAATTTATTTAAGGACCCTAAGCCCTTGTTCTCTTTGCTGTTTTGAGGTCGTTTTCTGTTTTTATTTTCGAAAACGGTAAAAACGCGTTCTCTTTACCTTTTCGAAAACGCATTTTGGAAAACAAAAAAAAATTTGTACACAAAACGCTCAAAACCTCGTTTTGGGCGTTTTGTATATATTTCAACAAAAAATGTCCAAAAACGCGTTTTGGGATTTTTTTTATTTTTTTTTAAAGAATTATCTTAACTTAGAACAAAACTTAATATAAAGTTTTTATTTATTTATTACTTTTATTAGAATTATCCTAACTTGGAACTAAGCCTAAATAATTTATTTATTTATTTTTTTTTTTTTTTTAAGAATTATCCTAACTTGGAACTAAGTTTAAATAAAGTTTTATTGAATTCAATATCAACATTACAAAAAAAAAATTAAGTGAGAATTCTTGTTATTATATTTCAAAAAATGCACTGATAAATTGACTCTGGTGGTTTTGAAAGAATTTGCATTTTCTGAATTTTAATAGAAGTAGAGCTTTTTCAAATCCCGAACCTGACCAAGCTGTGTTAATATAGACTCTTAATGCTCACATTAGTGTGTTGCATGTAACCATGTTTTCAGTGTATTGTGAAAGGAAATTTGAGTTTGAATTAGTAGTATTCTGCAAGCAAATTAATTAAAAATAGTTTAAGTAGTATTCTGCAAAATTTCAAACAGAACGTGTTTTCCAGCTTTTCATTTTCAAAAACAGTTTTCAGAAATAACAAACCAAACGCGTTTTCAGCAAATTTGAAAACAAAAATGAAAACAGGAAACACAAAACATTTTCGAAAATGAAAATACAAAATAAAATACAAACAAAACGCCACCTAAGTCTTTCAACGCATAAACCTTATTGAGCATTCTGATCAGTAACTTCACTTTGCTGCTTCCAGTTAAGATGAAATCGCCTATGTAAACTAGAATAAAGGTTACTTGCTCTTCGCTGTCCATGAAATATAAAAAATTGTCTGCTCTAGACTGTTTGAAACCCTAGTTGATCAAGGTTTCCTTTAGCTTATTGTGCCAAGATCTTGGAGCTTGTTTGAGACCATACAAGGACTTTTCCAGCTTACATAAATGAGTAGGTTTCTCCTCTTCTTCAAATCCATCAGGCTGTTTCATAAAGACTTCCTCTGTTAGTTCTCCATTAAGGAATATGTTGTTAACATCAACATGTCTAAGTGGCCAATCATTTTCAACCGCCATGGTAATTATAACTCTCAATGTAGCAGACTTAATAACTGGACTGAACATTTCATGATAATCAACTCCAGCTGTCTGAAGAAAACCTTTTGCCACTAAACGTGCTTTGTGTCTCTGTATAGTCCATCAAGTGCATATTCGATTTTGAAAATCCACTTGCATCCAATTACTTTCTTTGTTGGATCAGGTGGAACTAATTTTTCCACGTTTTGTTCTTGACAAGAGCTTCAAACTCCTTTTCCATTGCTCCTTTCCATATTTTATTCCTCAATGCCTCTGCAACTGACTGTGGTTTAGAACTGCAGGTGAGTGATGATGTGAAGACTTTTGGCTTAAATATACCTGCTCTACCTCTTGTTGCCATGGGATGTGCTCTACCATTAGATACTTGATCATCAGTTTGAACTTGATGATCAGTCTCATTTTGATTTTCAACAACTGTTAGAAGTAGATCCATCTCCCACTGGTTGCTGTGAATTAGTAGAGGATAACTCTGCAGCAGGTTCAACCTCAGTATGGTTCATATCAGTAGAAACATAGGTGATGATTGAATATTTTATTGGTTCAGGGGGTAAAGGATAGAGTATGACATTTGAAGATGAAGTACTAGTGGAATTTTGTAGAAATTTTGTCTTGAAAGGGAACAAGCATTCATTAAATATTACATGTCTAGATATCTAGACTCTTCCAGTAGAACTTAAGCATTTGTAACCTTTGGTTGGATGATGGGTCCTAAGTACACACATCTTTGGGAATGGAAGGATAATTTGTGTTTTTGGTAAGGCCTAAGACAAGGGTAACACACACACACCCCCAAATATCTTAAATGAGGTGTAGTCAATTTCCTTTTTATGGAGCATTTTCCTGGGAGTTTTTTTGTTTAGGATTGGTGTGAGTAGGCTATTAATCAAGAATGTGGCTGTGGTAAATGCTTCCCACAAAAATCGTAAAGGCATATTAGCTTGGGCTAAAAATGTGAGACCTATTTCTGTTATATGCTTGTGTCTCCTCTCAACACATCCATTTTGTACAAAGGTATATGGACACAAGTATCTGAGTTCGATTCCTGATTCTAGAGCTATTTTAACAAAGTTCCTAAACTCCCCCACCCCAATCTGATTGAAGCACTTTAACTCTTCTTTCTAGTTGGTTTTCTACCAGTCGCTTAAAAGCAATGAAATGGTTTATAGTTTCTGATTTTTGTTTCATTGGGTAGATCCACATAAACCTATTGAAATCGTCTACAAACAACAAATAATATTTGAGTCCTGTTGTAGATGTTACTGGTGCAGGACCTGAAACATCGCTATAAACTAAATCAATTGGATTCAATGATTGTAAAGTAGAGGATTTAAATGGGAGAGCATGAAGTTTTCCAAATTGACATGATTCATTGAAATGATTTTTATTTAAATTGAATGAGTTGTTACAAGACTGGAAAACATGACTCAATACTTGGACTGAAGGATGTCCTAAGCTCCTGTGCCAAAGTTCAAAGACAGACTGACTCGAGTGATCTTTATTGATTTCTTCTTCCTTTATGCTAAGAGTTGCATCAGACTCTTCTTCGAATGCAAATCCTTAACAACACAAGTGTTAGGGAACAATTCAATTGACACGGCATTATCAACAGTGAATTTAGAAACGCTGACTAGATTTTTTTTTGTCTTTGGTACATGCAGTAGATTTTTAGCAACAGAGTTTTATTCTCTTTACCAAGTATAGATCTAGTACCAGTATGAGAAATTGATAAGGAATCACCATTTCCAACAAGAATCATCTGTTTACTTGTGTAGTACTTAGCCATTTCCAGATTACCTTTGTGTGCTGTAACGTGATTACTAGTACCTAAATCAGCGAACCAGGACTCATCTTGAAGTATATCTGGTGTAGCAAAATAGGCTACTCATCACTCAGTTTGATTCGGTTTGTTCACCACAAAATTTTCGTCAAACCTCTTATAACACCATCCAACTTGATGGTTTTTCATGCCATAGATCTAGTACCAGTATGAGAAATTGATAAGGAATCACCATTTCCAACAAGAATCGTCTGTTTACTTGTGTAGGACTTAGCCATTTCCAGATTACCTTTGTGTGCTGTAACGTGATTACTAGCACCTGAATCAGCGAACCAGGACTTATCTTGAAGTATATCTGGTGTAGCAAAATAGGCTACTCCTCACTTAGTTTGATTCGGTTTGTTCACCACAAAATTTTTGTCAAACCTCTTATAACACCATCCAGCTTGATGGTTGTTCATGCCATAAATCTGACATGGATTTTTGAATTCAGAATTCCTACCAGATCTGCCTCTGCTCCTTTTCCTTCCTCTATTAGAGATAAACCTGCCTCCGGTTCTAGCTCCTCTACCTAGGCTATTTGTTCCTCTCCTATTAGTTCTATAGCTTAAATTGATTGAACTGAGTCCACTCCTGGCTTGATTTAAGTAATCAAGTTTGCTCTCGTAAGTTAATAGCACAGATGAAAGCTCACTCCAGCTGATTGTGTCATGATCATTAATTTGAACAACAATAGGTGTATATTTCTCATCCAAACCAGCAAGTGCTTGATTAACCAGATCCAGCAGTTCAATTTTCTTTCCGGCCACTTCAAGGTTATTAGCACGTGGTTTTAGAGTTGTGAGATACTCGTCCATGGACATACCTTCCTTGTGTGTCCTCTAAATTTGTCCTATGAGGAATGTAATCCTTGATTTACTAAGGATTCCATAGTTTTCTGCTATTGCATTCCACAGTTGACTAGATGAAGTGCATCCCATCACTTTCATTAGAACTTCTTGAGTCATTGAAGAATATAACCATCCCATGAGTAGCTGATCTATGCAGATCCACTTGGCATATTCTGCATTTGCAGTCATTTCCACTGTGGTAGCTTCTTGAGTTGTAGTCTGATTTCTTAGAAACTCGGGCGGACAAACCTTTGTCCCCATGAGATATCCTTCCAAATCGTGCCCTCTCACAATAGGCATCACAATGTTCTTCCACATGAGATAGTTATTTTTGTCTAAATTGATTGAAGGAGTTTGAGTAAGGGTTACTCCAAAGGGAATGAGATGAGTATTGAACACATGATTTTGAACTTCTGAATTTGAATCAAAATTGATATTGTTATTAGCCATGATCGAATGCTTTGATACCAAATTATAAAGTAAAGGAGAATGGATACGATTTTATCACTAAAATTCTATTGTATTCAACTCAACTTTTACAATGTCAAGCCAGTGATATTTATACAGCAAAAATAAAGGCATACACGATACATTAGAGATGGCAAAAAAATCCGATCCGCGAATCAGCGGAGCGGATCGGGGCGGGGCGGGTCGGGTCAACGGTTAATTAAAAAAAATAAAAATTAATAAAAAAATAATTTTTTAAAAAAGATTTAGTTTAAATTATATATAAAAAAATTTTAAAAAAATTCGTTGCAGATCGAGAGGCCGATCCGCCCCGACCCGACCTGAAAAATGGCGGATCGCTAATTTGATCTGGATCTGCTGAAATAATTTCGGGGCGGGACGGAATGGGGCCCGATCCGCCCCGTTTCCAACACTACGATACATACACAGAATTAACGAAAAGATTCTAATTCTAGAAGATGCCATCATGCAACTTGAATCAGTAAGAGTAAGTTGCAACAGCTTATTTCAACTGAGAGCTGATGTAGACAATTATATCTTCACGGCTGATTTGTTATATGAGTCACGTAGATTCACAACTTGATCTTTAACTCCCCTCATCATTCCTTCGATTTAGACTCATTCTCTACTAAGCACAATTCCTTTCCAAAAGCTTAAATATGATTTGTCATACGACGTTTTATTACTTTGCATTTAGATTATTCAAGTGCAAGTCATCTAACACCATTGCATTAATTGGACTTAGTAGAAGTGGTAAAATTGTTCTCCTTTACCAGGTCAACCTCTAAAAATGGTTAGTGAAATATTGGATGGTCTCTGCCCCAACTATTAAGATGTAAAATGTTGTTAATTCAGCTACGAGATGACTCTTATCACGATACTGTGACATCAATGGAACCAAATGAAGGTACTTTTGTTCTAAGCTCCATAACGATAAAGGTATTGCACTCTATTTGCTGGCAACATTCATAAATAGATATATTCTTCATGTCCTTTGTCTAGCGTGCTAAAACAGGGGATTGCTCAGGTTCAGTAAAAAGGATGTTAGTTCTTGTAAATATTTTGAGGAAATGTACTGTATTATGTCTTTCAAGACTCTAGGATTTTAAATACAATAATTTAATTTCTCCCATGAGCTTTTCTTTCACAAGTTAATTGAAAATCTTATGTAGCTGAATCTTATTTTTCTTCCATTGCAAAAGGGAAAGTAAAGTCTGTTCAACTTGTTGATGTTTCTGGGCATTTCCGTCTTCGAACCAAACTAGATAACTTCTTGCCTTAAGTAGGGACAATTGTTTTTGTGGTGGATGCTGTGGGATTTTTACCAAATTGTTGTGCTGCTTCATCTCGATTCAAGCATTCACGTGCATATACACACACACCCCGGGGAGTACATATATTTAACATATTGAATCGAACAATTATGTTTATTTTGTGCTGAACGTACCTATATGATATTTTGACCACTATTACTTCTTCACAATCAGGTGGATAAAATTACTGCACATACTCATTAAACTTTCTAGTTGATCTATGTAGCGATCTTTAGGTTGGTGATTCCCAAGTTTAGAACTTAAGGCACTATCGAGCTACGTGAGCTAAACGTGGTAAAAGAATTAAATACCCACTAGCACAAAAGTCTATATTATATCTTAGGTTACAGAAACCCAGCAAGCCATCAAAATCGAATGAAAGTTCATGTTAAGTGCATTTTATATGCATGTTTCATGCCTTTGAATTAGCATTTTTGGAATTTCTTGAGGCAAACTATGCTGAAATCGGAATCTTGTGGGCTAAAATGTCAATTAAGTGGAGGACCAGCCATGCAATTTTAGAGGGAACCAGAATGTACATTATCAAAAGTTAAAGGTGTTAGCCCAAGAGTAAACTAACCAAGAGGGGGGTGAATTGGTTTATAAAACTTTTTCGATAAATAATCTCAAACTTAAAAATCAATGTGTACAAGTATGAGCACTTAGTGTTGTAAGTAACTTAACTATCAATGTAGTGTGCTATAAATGTGTAAACTTAATTGACAAGTCAAGTATAGCACTTAGATATAGTGTTGCACAATATAAATTGATAGAATAAAGTAAGTGCAATGTAAGTAAGTAAAAGGGATAAGAGAATGCAAACACGATTTATGGAGGTTCAATAAACCAACGTGATCTACGTCCCCCGTTACCGAGCTCTCCGTCACGATCAAGGTCAAATCCACTATATTAGTAACTTACAACAAGGAGTACCAAATCCTTAGGCGACTTACAACAAGAAGCACCTACCCTTAACCAACAATCGAGTTTTCACAAGGCTCTCGAAACCACAAGATATAATGAATTGAATTTACAATTGAAATAACTCTCCTGACAAATGATATACTCAAATTAAGTACCGAGAAAGTTAAGCTAACACTTCAATAGATAGCAATGAATTAAGCTCGAGTGTTAGAGAAAAACTTTGATGCAAATGATAATGAAAAGTTCAATGCAATCAAACAAATTTTTTCAAATAATCTCTTGTTAAAATATTGAATCAAATTAAGTACCAAGAGATGTCACACTTGAATAATTAACAATAAGTTAAGCTCAAAGTGTTTAGGCCATGGAACTTTGATGAATCAAATGATAATGAAAAATGTAGCACAAATAATCAAAGTTCCTTAATTGGGATTTCTCTCTTTTAAAAGATTAAAACAAGTTTAGAACAAAGAGAGACTTACACTTCAATTCCAATATATAATGTGAAGATATTGAGGAAGTTTATACAATGTAAAACCAAGAATCTTCACAAAAACTTTCTTTCAAAAACTTTGATGAGTTTTGATAAAACAAAGTTGGATCAATCAAAGTATTCTAATAAAGATAGATAAATATAAATCAAGTAAGAACAATGAATTTTTCACAAGAAAGCTTCTCTAAAATCTCCTCTTTGTTGTTGAAAATGAATGTAAGAGAGAAGGCTATTTATAGAGCAAATTTCGCACATACTGTCTTTTGCGGTCGACCTATCCTGTCATGCGGTCGACCTCAATATAGCCGTTGCGAAAAAATAGCCGTTGGAGTTCAAGAATAGACAGTGCAATCGACCTGAAAAAATTTGCGGTCGACCTGAAAAATCAGGATTTCAAGATTTTGATTTTTCAAGGTTTTCTGATCAAAGTTGATTTTGAAAAAGATATTTTGATGCTTTTAAAAATGTTACTTGAGCTTTATGAAGTGCATTGCCAACTATTGATGCAATAACCTTACATTAGATTGAAAAGCAATTTGTAAATGCTCAATTCTTTGTAGGCTTCATTGCTTGGTCTTCATGCTTTTTGACTTGAAATTTGATCTTGAATATCTTCGATTCTTTCTTGATCTTCTTTGCGTCTCATGTGCTTGATCACATAGCTTTGATTTATATATTTGATAGACGATTTGAACATTGAATGCTTTGAATATTTATCATTATATGAAACACTTGAAGCACACTTATTAGCAACACAATATATTCTTGTTTGTTATGATCAAAACAATAAGGTTAAGTTGACCATAGGTCAACAAAAGGACCTCAAATGCAATTTCAGAAGGACCTATTTGAGAGACATCCGAAAATATAGGGACTAAAATGAACGTTTCAGAAAGTTCAGGGATCTGGTTGCAAATTCAAAGTGGCTAAAACATCACTCCAAATTACAATGCGGTCGCTTGTCTAAAACAACACGTGTCTGTGTGGTTAGATTCATCAACGATAGACAGAACTACGCAATGGGTTTGCTGAAGAATCGAGTAGTCGCCTGATTTTATTCTGAGCGGCCGCTAGGCAATCATTTCCCAAAAAAATTTGGGCCAACTGGGTTGGCCCGATTCAGCCGATACGACTATTTTCGTGGATCTTAGCATTGTTTGAGGTTTTTGAGTTGTTTTGGGTATTTTATGAAAAATATAAATATCCAAACATGACATTCAACTAGAATTAGTTTCATTTTGTGCCTCTTTATTTTTCTTGTATTTTTTTTTTTTTTTTTGTATTTCGCTCTCTAAATTTTCTTCTTCAATGCATTAAATCCTTAAATTTATTGTGTTTTTACTAGTTTTCCTTCATTTTGAGCTTATTGTGATTGTTGAAGTTTTATTATTGTTGTTTTTATCGACTTTTGACCTAAAATGTCATAATATTTATGAGATATTCAATGCACTATGTTGGGGTTGCTGAAGATATTAATGGATGATGAAGAAACTTGATTCAAAATGAAAAAATCATGGACCATTCACTTCAAGAACTTAATTAAAAGGGGAGTTCTCTTTATTATCTTTTTTTAATCCTTTATTTGGCTTGTTATTGAAATGATTATGTTAGTTGTTAAATGTTGTTATTTTATTATATGTTAATTTTATTTTGTTGAGATGTTTGATTAGTTTGACTTCACTTTATCATTTAAGGTTGTTTATTGATTTTGGGGTATTTATATTTGTGTATTTATGATCATGAATGTTGTCTTACGTTTATGTAGCTTCCAAATGCTTGTTAATATTTTGTATTTATGATCATGAATGTTGTCATTACAATTGGCCGATCGATCTATAAAACATCCACGGGGTATCATTGAGGATGTATTAATCAAGGTGGACAAGTTCATCTTCCCATCCGACTTTGTTATTCTGGACATGGAGGAAGACATTAATATCCCTATCATTTTGGAAAGACCTTTTTTAGCGACCGGTCTGGCCTTGATAGATGTGAAAGGAGGGAAATTAATATTGAGGGTTCAAGTGAACAACTTACATTTGATATCATGAAATCCATTACGTATCCCGTCGAAGCCAATTCATGCTCCCGAGTGGACATCATTGATCAAGAGGTGGCTACATCATTCATACACGGATCATCTAAGGATCTACTTGAAACTTGCATTGCTCACTATTTAACCACTAAAGGAGAGGATGATCTATACATTGAGAGGATTTCACAACACTTGGAAGCTACTAAATCTTATCCATACAAGAAGAGGCCATATTTTGAAGAATTTGGGGCAAGCTCTTCTCCTCCACTACCTTCCATTCAACAAGCCCTAACTCTTGAACTCAAGCTTCTTCCATCATATTTGAGGTATGCATACTTGGGAAATTCTTCTACCTTTCATCACATTTGAGGTATGCATACTTGGGCAATTCTTCTACCCTTCCAGTTATTATTTCAAATTCTATGAATGAAGTGGGGGAAGAAAAGCTACTTGGGGTGTTGAAAATGCATAAAATGGCCATTGGGTGGACTGCAGCGGATATAAAGGGAATTAGCCCTGCTCTATGCATACATAAGATCCTCATGGAGGATGGCTTCAAACCAACAATGGAGCATCAACGCTGTCTAAATCCAAATATGAAAGAAGTGGTAAAAGCCGAAGTATTGAAGTGGTTGGATGCGGGGATTATCTATCCAATCTCGGATGGTGCATGGTTGAATCTCGTCCAAGTTGTTCCCAAGAAAGGAAGAGTCATGGTGGTTGAAAATGAAAACAACGTTCTCATGAGGCTCGTAACCGGATGAGGAGTTTGCATTGACTATCGAAAGTTAAATAATGTCATTAGGAAAGATCATTTTCCTCTCCCCTTTATTGATCAAATACTTGAACGGTTGGCTGGGATTCTTATTATTGCTTCTTGGATGGATACTCGGGCTATAATGAAATCTTGATAGCCCCCAAAGATCAAGAGAAGACAACTTTTACATGTCCATATGAGACTTTTGCTTATAAGAGGATGTCATTTTTTCTTTGCAATGCACTGATCACTTTTCAACGTTGTATGATGGCCATATTCTCCGACATGGTGGAAAGATTCATTGATGTTTTTTCGATTTTTGGTTCTTCTTTTGATGAATTTTTGGGTAATCTAGACTTGGTCTTAGAAAGATGTGAAGAAACTACTCTAGTGCTTAATTGGAGAAATGCCACTTCATGGTAGAAGAAGGCATTGTACTTGGTCATCGGATTTCAAAAGGGGGGATTGAGGTTGATAAAATCCAAGTCATTGAGAAATTGCCCCCTCCTACTTCGGTGAAGGCATAAGGAGCTTTTTAGGGCACGTCAATTTCAATAGGAGATTCATCAAAGATTTCTTCAAAATCATTAAGCCACTTTGTTCTCTACTTGAGAAGAACATTACTTTCCATTTTTCTCAAGAGTGTCAATTGACTTTCAACACTCTTAAGGAGAGATTTATCAAAGCTCCCATTATTGTAGCATCGGATTGGAACTTGCCTTTTGAACTTATGTGTGATGCTAGTAATTATGTCGTAGGAATGGTTTTTAGGGCAAAGAAGGGATAAAGTCTTGCATGTGATCTATAATGTAAGTCGGACTTTGAGTGATGCTCAATTGAAATATGCCACAACTGAGAAGGAAATGCTTGCCGCGGTCTTTACTTTTGACAAATTTGGATCTTATCTCATCAGCTCAAAGGTAATTGTCTATACCCATTACTTCACTTTAAAATACTTGCTTACTAAGAAGGATGCAAAATCAAGATTGATTTGATGAGTCCTTCTCTTACAAGAGTTTGATTTGGAGATCCGTGATAAGAAATGAATGGATAATCTTGTGACCAATCATCTATCTAGGCTTGAGCAACCTAAGGAGCTGGGAGTGGAAGTGATAAATGAAGCTTTCTCAAATGAGTAACTTTTGTATGCCGAACATCTTCTCCAAATCTTTGAGTCACCATGGTAAACGGACTTTGTAAATTTCCTTGTTAGTGGTATTCTTCCCCCGAATTTCTCTTATCAACAAAAGAAGAAATTATTTACCGATGTAAAAAATTACTTTTGGGATGAACTATATTTGTTCAAGAGGGGGTCAGATTAAATCATTAGAAGATGTGTTCCCGAGGAAGAAATGAAAGCAATTCTTGATATGTGTGCATCACCTTATGGGGTCAATTTGGAGCTTCCAAAACCGCTTCAAAAGTTCTTCAATCGGGATTCTATTGGCCAACATTGTTCAAGGATGCATACACATTGGTTTCCAAATGTGATAGATGTCAAAGGAGTGGAAATATCTCTCGTCGAAATGAAATGAAATGCCATTGACTTCAAACACTTTTGCAATCGCATCCTTGATTCACTTTTGTCAAAGTATGGAGTGAAACACCGAGTAGTCACCCCTTACCATCCTCAAATGAGCGGACAAGTGGACATCTCAAATCTAGAACTGAAAATGATTCTCGAGATGACGGTGAATGCATCAAGGAAATATTGGTCTAAAAAGCTAGATGATACACTATTGGCCTACCGCACCGCTTTCAAGACTCCTATTGGTATGTCTCTATTTTTTCTTGTCTTTGGAAAATCATGTCACTTTCCCGTTGAATTGACTCATAGAGCATTTTGGGCTACAAAAGCATTGAATTTTGATGCGAAATTAATTGGTGAGAAGAAGTTGCTTCAACTAAATAAACTTGATGAATTTTGCCTAAACTCATATGAAAATGCTCGTATCTATAAAGAGAGAACAAAAATGTGGCATGAAAAACACATTGTGAATAGAGATTTCAAAGTCTGGCAACAAGTTCTCCTATTCAACTCTCAACTTCAGTTATTTCCTGGGAAGCTTCGATGTAGATGGTGGGGGCCATTAACATTTTCTAAATTTTTTCCCATGGAGCTATTGAGGTGTATCATCAACAAAATGAGAATTTCAAGGTCAATGAGCAAAGGTTGAAACCATTTTTGGAAGGGGACCTCTCGGAGGAAAATTCATCTATTCTCCTTAATGATCCAAAATGAAAAGAACTAAAAAAAAGTCGAGCTTATGACTTTAACAAGGCACTTTTTATGAGGTAACCCAAATTTCTTCTCTTTTGATTACTTGTGATTATTTACTTTCATTTAATTTTTTATCAAACTTTTGTAGGTAACAAATTTTTGAAAATCCTAAATGACATTGTCCTCAATAAGTTTGGGGTGAACTACATTCGACGATCAAAAGTTTAGGTCAATCTTGAACATCACAAACAAGCATCGACTCAGGGAATTTTTGCTAACTCTTATCTTTTTTATACTTTATTCCTATATTACATTGAGGACAATGTGTAATTCAAGTTTGGGGGTCTAGAATTCATTTTGTACTTTAGCATGCTAGATAACCTTGTCGCTTAAGATGTTGTGATATTTGGTTTTGCTCATTTTTGTTTTGGAAATTGACATGCTAGGTAGCCTTATCGGCTTAAGAAAATTTGGTGTTTGAAATTGTTGTTAATTGACGAGTTATGTTCGTATATGCTACTTGTGTCTATTTCCATAAATTGCTTATCCATGTGTGATTCTAAGCTATTTTGAGCACAATAGTCATGACTAATTGTTGGTGAGATTTGGAAATTGTTGAAGATTGGAGAAATTCATGAAGTAGAAGAACTAGGTTGTGAGTTTGTATTTTCAATTTTGATCAACCTATCAAATTTCTTTTTAATGCTCTCTCTCTTGACCCTATTGTGAGATAAGTTTGTGGGTGGTTAAGCCAGTAAAGGAGATGGTCTAGATGTGTAGTGATTTAATGCATGCTTGATATATTTGTTTGTAATGTCGTCGATGTCAAGTATAAGCTAGGTAATAACCAAATACTAGAGATTTAAGTCCATTTTAATTCTTGCATACATTATCTCGTAGCCTTTTGACTCGAGTGATTAAGCCCGTTAGAGTATCTAAAAAATTGGTACCTTAAGTTTTAAACTTGGAAGTCACCGGCCTAAAACTCGTTACATAGGTCAATTAGAAAGCTTAATGAGTAGGGTATATAAAAAAAATCGCACTTGCTTAATAAGTCCACCTCACTTCGTAGCCTTTTTTACTTAAGTTATTAAGTTTGTTGGGGTATTTCAAAACTCGATACCCTTTGATCTTAAAAACATCGGGGAGTTATCGACCTAAAGCTTGCTATATGGGTCAATTAGAAAGTATAAGGGAGTGAGGAAGTCATGAGCAATCATCACATTAGTATATATAAATCATGAATTTGTACTTGCGTAAGGGCTTAGATTAATAGTGAAAGCATAATTGTGAATTAATAATACAATTTTACACTCATGAAAGAGTTTACAAATTTATCTAGCATTGTTGATCATTCATTCATATACTTATTGTGCCAATAGATATTCTTGCTCTAGATGAACAAGAGTTTAAGTTTGAGGGTGTTTGTTAAGTGCATCTTATAAGCACGTTTCATGCTTTTAAATTAGCATTTTTGGAATTTCTTGAGCAAATTTTTACTTAATTATACATATTTCTTGTTTAAATAGGTTAACATTCAATTTAGGGCGAAAAATTACAAAATGAGTGCAAACTATGTTGAAATCGGAATCTTGGGGGCTAAAATGTTAATTTCCAGAAGTGGACCAGCCATGCAATTATAAAGGGAACTAGAATGTACATTATCAAAAGTTGAAGGACCTCACTGAAAATATATGGACTAAAATGAACGTTTAGAAGTACAAGGACCTGGTTGCAAATTCAAAGTTGCTCGAACATCACTCCAAATTACCATGTGGTCACTTGGCTAAAACAATGTGCGGCCGCATGGTTATATTCATCAACAATAGACAGAACTACACAATGGGTTCACTGAAGAACCGAGTGGCCGTCGGATTTTGTCCTGAGCGGCCGCTCAACAATCATTTCCCAAAATGATTATGGGCCAACAGGGTCGACCAGATTCGGCCCATACGACTATTTTCGCGAATCTTAACATTTTTGAGGTTTTGAGTTTTTTTTGGGTATTTTTATGAAAAACATAAATACCTAAACATGACATTCAACTACGGTTAGCTTCATTTTGTGCCCCTTTTATTTTTCTTGCATTTTTTTATTTAAAGAAATTTCTGGAACGATAAGCATACGAACCGTAAAAAAATAAATAAATAAATAAATAAAGTATGTGTAATATACATTTTTTGTAATTAATTGTCTTCATTCTTTTATTATTTTTAATTAAATATTCATTTTATATGTAAACATATAAATTCTATATATGAGAGTAACAAATGATCGTACATCGCACGGATGTAACACTAGTATCATATTATAATTAATTATTGCTATTCAAACAGATATAAGTCAAATTATATCAATTAAGGTTACTATTTTCAGTTTATATAGGGTGGTATGAGATCTGTGATCGAGAAGAAAATCATACATTTAATTGACTACACTAAGAATAAATTCTACATAAAGGTAAATGAAGGTCCGTAGAGGATATAGTTGAATGTGAATTTTGATGCTCTTGACTCATTTGTCAATTTTTTTTAAAAAAATATAAGTTTTCTGCCATTTAGAAGAGCTTTTAGGAAGCTGATTCAAGCGGGTCTTCCTCCAAAAGCACTTTTGGAATCAAAGTGCTTTTACAAATGTTTTTCAAAAGAAAAAAAATTAATGTAAATTTTCCTGGAAGCTATTTTACATGAAGCAAAAGTCATATCAAATGAATCATAAGTCTTGGTTGGACGGTGGCTTCATCCTATAGATTTCCAAGTTATGTACTCAGCTTTTATAACTAAAGTCTATGTTGTCTATCGCAATCAGTATAATATATAAATCAATATATAAATAACATAATTTTTCAAATTACTCTTTAATTACACACATTTTCTCTACCTAAGAAATATAAACAAATAATTTATAATTACAACATTGTTGCCAAACAGAGCATAAATATTTGGAAATATTTTCTGAGTACTAATTCTTTAATTTTAAAACTTTGAGATAGATGCATGGGTGGTCAATTGAGAACTGACGGTTAACTGTTCCATTATTTCATCTTAAAAATCAATACTAATGTCGCATGATGATTGATGTTATTATCCATTTTCTTTATTGTATAGAATTGAATGAGATGATAAGTTGAAAATTAGGTTAAGCCCTATTTGGTCTAGGAAATTTTGGACAATTTTTTCTTCAAACACATTTTTAATCACATACATACGAGATTCATCACTTTAAGATATTCCAACCTTGTTTTAACCACACACACTCTCAAAAAATTCAAATTTCTTCAAAATATCTTACACCAAAAGGGTTCTAACATTTATTATATTTAAATTTTAATATAAAATAATTTTAAAAAAAATGTCAGAAACTTAGAACTGTTTATATTCTTGACAAGCATAAGAAAATTCGTAAAGTTTTAAGGTTCATACATTGCATCTGTTTCTTGTAGAGTTTCAACAACGAATTGTGCATGTAGGTTAGCACACGTTGGCAAAAGTTGTTTACTTGATAATTTAACTTTGATGTGATTAAAATTCAAAATTTAAGCCTTTTAATAAATTTTAATCCAATTTTTTAGTAAACCAAAAAATTATTTGAACACAATTTCTCATAAATGCGTGACTAAGAACTTGAATAAGGGATATTTTAAATATCCATTTTAAAAGACCGAGCCAAAAAAGCTCGAGGGCTGTGAGAAGGAGACTCGCGGACAATTTTTTTAATTAATATCTACCTTTTGTTTCTCAATTCAATTAAAAAGAAAAACGTAGATTTGGAATTCAGGCAGACTTGCCAACAAATCGCCTACAGAAGCAGCCACATATCACATAGGTTGTTTCTAATCCAATTTTAATTAATGCAAGCCAAATACTAGGTCACGAGACAACTTGTGTGAATCGTAGAATTGATCAAACAGGAATATCATAGCTCATCTTGTCCCACAATTGCTACAAGTCAAGTTGACGACTGACTCTTATCATTTGACATCATTAATTGTTATTGATTAGTAATCAATTACACAGTTGTCACATCAAAATATTGTGCACTCAAGTTTTTCCTACACAATTTTCCAAATCACCTTTTAACCACACATTTTCTCTCTCCATTTTTCAACCACACATTTTGCCTAAAAATCATAAAAAAACATGTTTTTAAACAAAAAACTTTTAACAATTAATTCATTAATTTTATAGTACTATAGATAGATGGTGACCGTTTCGTCTAAAGTTAGGTATAAGAATTGCATGAAAGAAAACAAATCATAAATTACAAATATCACAACAAATCATGCTAAATAGTAGACATTTTTCCATGGGGAAGTTGCTGAGCTAGGTATTCGTCCAAAATAACTCGAATCGTGTCCTTACTGTTTCCGACCACTTTTCTCTTCAATGCCTGATTTCGCAAATCTCACTCTGAGGACTTGAAGAACATCTTCAACTTTTACTCCTCTACGAGCTAATAAAACCATGGCATGGTAGAGCACGTCTGCCATTTCCGAGACAGTCCTTGATTTATCTTCCTTCTCCTCGAGGGTTTGGCATAACTCTTCAGCCTCTTCCCTGTACAAAATGCGTCAATAACTAGTATCGTGAAAAATTGCTGCTTACTTCGACACTAATCTTCCACATTATTAAAATTTAAAAAGTATAAGTTACATTAATTTTTTCCAACTTTTAAGTAACAAAATTGATTATTCTTAAAATAGTTTGGACAAACGTGATCTGAGAAACAAATATTTACTCTCAACAAGTAGAAACATTAAAAAAAAAAACAGTGTAACCATGTTTAAGGCACAATTCCACAAAAAGTAACTAATGCACCCCTTTGTTTCAGCTATAACTTGAAAGAAACTCATTTATAAAGTAATGTAGATAGAAAAATGATTGAGAAAACCATGACACCTGATTTTCGAGCAGAGTAACTTGTCATCGAGCAACAAGCGTTTAGTCCAGGAGTGTTTGCCACTTGGAGAACTTGATAATTCCTTTTTTCGTTGGTGTATTGTAGATTCTAACGAGTATAGAGTTGTCAATGCAAGTTTATTTACATCAACCTAGCAATAAATAAGAAAATATAAATAGATCACCCTCGATTCACTCATTTAAAAAACTAAAAAAGGCAATTTAGAGAAGGTGCAAAATAATAAGACTGTCAAGAGTAAGCCAGAAGAAAACGTGTTACCTCTGAATTACTGAGGAAATCATCTACCGAGGTGTAATAGCAGGTTTCAGAGCCCGTGTGGCAAGTAGGCCCATCAGGCTTCCCAAGGTAAATTATCTGACAAACAGTTCAAGCTTGTTCTTCACATAAAAATAATAAACCAGAGTCACGGGACAATTATATAGAAACGTGTCCGTGTAAAAATTTGTTAAAGAACGTACAGAATCACGATCACAATCAAGAAAGATATCTGAAACGTTGATGAAATTATTGGATGTCTCTCCCTTTGTCCATAAAGCTGACCGTGACCTACTATAGAATGTTGCTTTCCGGGAGGAAATGGTTGTCAAAAGGGCCTCTCTATTGACAAACGCTTGCATTAAAACGGCTCCTGTGTCAACATTTTGAGCTATGGCCACAGCCAAACCTTTGTCATCCCATTTGACACTATCTAACAATGGATCAACCTAAAGACGAAAATGCAAAGGTTGACAAAAAATAAGAAACAAATTATTGCATAAAAGATTTCAGAGTGATCCAGAAAACCGTACAGGATAAGTACAATAAAAGTTTATATTATCCTCTACTCAACATGCAGCCTAAATCCTAATAGATAATTTTTATTTAACCAATAAATATTGATTGGTGATCAAGATATGGATTGATTACTGAGAAGACAGCCAATGAACTAAAAAAAAAAATTATAAAGAAAAGGATAAATGTTCGTAAGGTTCATGACAAATTAAACACCCATTAAATCTTCTTTTCCAGCAAAGTGTGATTGTTTTCATAAAATGTGGCGTTCAGATGTAGCTCGTCTAATCATTAAGAATTGACTATCAGCAACAATGAACGCATTCTTTTCTGTACCAGACATTCAACGGACACTGCAATCATGACTGCAGTGACACCTGCCTATGTCTGAAAACCTAAATGGTTAAAACAAGTCTCAAAAAACTTTCTCCAGTCGTGTGTCTCATTTCAAAAAATGTGGTGTTCATAAGCAACTTATTTAACAATTAAAAATAGACTAGAAGAAACTACAAACGATCGATGACTTTTCATAGAATGTGGTGTTCAGATGTAGCTCACGTCATCATTGAAAATTGACTGGTGGCAACGATGAACACTTTCTTTCTTAAGCCAGACATTCAACGGTCCCCACAAATATGAACTGTGGTGACACCTGCCTGTCTGATGAAATCCATGATGTAGAACAGGAAACAAGCAAGTATATACGAAGGTAAAATATAAAAACAACTATTCATATGCATGATAGTAGCCAGTGGCGGAGCTAGAGAATTACAAGTTCCGGAGGCGAAACTTAACTTGGAGGAGGGGATTGGAGGGGCCGCGGCCCTCGAAATGTTTCTAACGTACATTAGTATATAAATTTATATAGTTAGAAAGAAATGTCAATGTAATATATGCTGTAAAAAAAATAACCAAGACACCAACAAAATTATCCAACATTTCCTCCTCCTTATGCTGTATATATATTGTATATATGTGTATATAAAGTTGGAAGACCTGAATTAGGATAGCAAAAGGAGAAAAATGTTGTGCAGCGAATATGAAAATACACTACAACCTGGCTGGGTGACTGGAACAGTGTAAAATGTTGGGAGCCATCGGCCCCTGCCCCCCATTGCACCGCCTCTGATAGTAGCAGTACAGAAAAATTTGACAAAACGTTTAAATAGTAATGTGAAGACCAGATGTAGCTCAAATAATTATACAAAAAACTACAGAGCAACGATGGCCACCTTCAAGAGATATCAAAATTACCAATAGAAACCCATCAGTATTCTCTTCATCTCCGTCTTTTGTTTCCCAGACGTGTAACAGCATTAACCATACAAAGTGGTGAAAACCTGACTAATGTCTGGAATTTCAGGCTAAAAAGAAGGAATAAAATAGATCAATATTATACTAAGCATATGCATATAATTTCAGGTACAGTCGTACAGGTCAATTCGAATTAGATGTTTATATAAGTACTTTATGCCTTTCTTGCATACTCATAGCCAAACATACTTGAATATTTGAAATCAACAAAAAATAAAGACAAACTAACACAATGTGTTCAAAATATTATTATTATAACTACAAGAATAATAAAACAAAATATTAATAACCTTCTAAACTCTTGTTTATTCTGCAAGATTTCAAAGTTCAACACAATGATGGGGCATATTTGTGTATAATTAGAAGCGTTCTCAGTTCTTCCACCATAAACTATGTGACATTGGCAATATTTAATAAGGAAATATATGTTTCAAAATGACCAGATATTTTATATATTACACCAACCACAGAATTATTTAACAAATTCAGAACAAAAAATGCAATGCAAGGTAAGTCAAGTTCATGGATTGTAAAGGGATAAGGGAATCTGAAACATTATAAAGACTGAAAATTAGTGAATGTACCTTGGCTCCTACGCTCAAATCTGGATCTGAATTTTTAAGACAAGCAAGTACCGGGGACGACCGACAGCTGATCCCCATGGTAGAGTTAACATGATGGCGTTTGGAAGAAACTTTAGGAAACTGAATGCAGTTAGAATATGAAAATGCCATCTATGTTCCACCAATCCTGGAAAAAAAGAAACCCATCACTTCATATGCTGATGCTGGAATTGCATTCAATGTAATAGCCAGCTAGAACAAACATTAAACAACGAAAAGGTGATCCACGGTAAGGTAAAAATGTCTGCATTCTACTGAAATGATTATTCTTGCTGAATTTAAAATCCTTAAAGACATTAAATTATTCAAATGTAAAAAAAAAAAAAAAAAAAAAAAACGTTCAGGTCACACAATCAACGAGCATTTCTCAGAAAAAGTACAAGAGTTGATGACAATCTCTATCTTTCTTATAACCGTAAATAAAGAAAATTGTTTACCTCATAACCCATCAAACAAAGCCTCCAAAGAAAATCTCGAAACTAAATGTCAAGAAACCAAAATGTGCCGATGAATAAAGGGAAACAGGGAAATTGAAGCTTTTCGCACAGAGATCCTACCTAGGCGCCAAACGATAAGCCTTTGTATTCTATTCTTCTTCTTCTTGCAGAATTAGGAAAAACATAAATGTATAAGCAAAGCATATACACTGAAACAGGCTACTAATAAATGAATGCTTGTGTTCAAATGTGTTTGCTCATGCGAATTCTTATAGGAGGGATTCCGAGGTGGATGTGATGGACGAGTGACCGCATCTCAGCCAAGTGTGCAGGTGTTCAGCTTTCGGTGCATTATTCGGTTCATGTAGCACAATTGTTTTAAGAATTAAGCTAAAGGAACCGAAAAATGGGACCGAAAAGTGCAACGAACTGATGTAGGCAGTAGATTCCGAGATGGATGTAATGGGCAAGTGATCGGATCTCTGCCAAGTGTGCAGGTGTGCGACTTTCGGGGCACTGTTTGACTTATGTAGCACGATTGTTTTAAAAATTAAGCTAAAGGGACTGAAAAATCGGACCGAAAAGTGCTCCGAACTGGTGTAGGCCGTAGATTCCGAGATGGATGTGATAGGCGAGTGACCGAATTTCGGTCAAGTGTGCAGGTGTGCGACTTTCAATGCATTGTTCGATTCCTGTAGCACTACTGCTTTAAGAATTAAGCTAAAGGGACCGAAAAATGGGACCAAAAAAGTGCACCGAACTAGTGTAGGCCGTAGATTCCGAGGTGGATGTGATGGGTGAGTGACGGAATCCCCGCCAAGTGTGCATGTGTGCGACTTTCGATACACTATTCGGTTCCTATATCACGATTGTTTAAGAATTAAGTTAAAGGGACCGAAAAGTGCGCCGAACTGGTGTAGGCCGTAGATTTCGAGGTGGATGTGTTGGGCAAGTTATGGGATTTCCGCCAAGTGTGCAGGTGTGCAACTTTCGGTGCACTGTTCGAATCCTGTAGCACTATTGAATTAAGCTAAATGGACCGAAAATGGGACCGAAAAGTGCACCAAACTGGTGTAGGTTGTAGATTCCGAAATGGATGTAATGGGCAAGGGACTGGAAGAAAGTGGATGTCTGGACTCTAGAGATTGGAGGCTGGAACTGGACAGGCAGGACGGCTCATGGCTGGGCCTAGTCCTGGATTGAAATGGCAAAAAAACACGACCAAGCCCGAACTCGATGAGTATCTGACTCAAATGGAGCCAAAAAAACCCTTCCCACGGGTCGGCTGAGCGGGTTTTGGTGGCCCTGCCCCAATTGATTATTTAAAATAATATATATAAAGGAAAAAAGAGAAAAAAAAAGTCAGAAAAAAATAAAAAATAAATTAAAAAACAGAAAAAAACTTAAACGTGGTGGCAGAGTTGACCCGCACCAAAATTTGTGGGAGCGGGTATGGGATTAAAAAAAATTCGAGGGGATCCGATAATCTAATATCTAAATTATATAATCTAAAATTGACCAACACCAAATCATATTATCATTCGCATTCTAGAAATCAGAATCTAAATCACATAATGCCATATAAATTTTTAATCTACATTCTACACCATACTCCCAAAATCAAATAACATTGTAAAAATCAGAAATCTAAATTCTAGTATATAAATCACAATAATCTAAAATTGACCAAGCCAAATCATATTATCTAATCACATTCTCAAATGCACAATCTCAAAATCACATTCTCAAAATCAAAATGAAATTAAAATGACATTGCAGAGTTCACCAACCTTTTCTTTGAACTTTGAAGTCTGAAGAAACCACCGTAACACTCCGTAAGATACTTTCAAGTTGCACCTGTTGAAACATCAAGAAACAGTAACAATTTAAACAAGTTAAATCACAGATTCACATTCTTAAGTAAATAATCGAAATGGACACCAACGGACGAACTATAGATGAAAACAATATCATCAAATTCTCAAAACAATTAATCACATATTCTATCATTTTAATCGTGTAAAAAAATCCATTTTCGGCTTTTTCCCAACCCCGGCTGAAAATGAGATTGTCCACGAACACGGAGAAGTAAGAAAAGAAGGAACCCTAACCTGTGCGGAGTCAGCTGTGCGAGACCGCTAACGGAGACGGGCGAGGAGGAGGAGCGGAGCTGCTTGCGGCGGTGAACACGGAAGACGGGAGGAGGGTTTGTTCTTCAAAGTCGAACGATTGATTCAAGCACCAAACACGAGATTAGCTGGCCCTTCGGATTTGAGAAGTCAGGAAATGGATTTGGACAACTGGGACTTGGGCTGGTTTTGGTGGACTGATTTGGGCCGAGCTAATGCCTATATATTTCTTGAGAAGAATACAAATAAGGTGTTTACTATTCACAATTTCAATTTTAAGATATAACTTAAAAACTTTCAAAAATCAGGTGGTAGTTATAATTATTTAGTTAAATTAAATAATTAAGAGATATTTTGTTAATTATATAAATTCAGGTTACAACATAATATAAATCCGGGTCACAAATGCAAATTTCTTAAGTTACAAATAATTTTTAGGGTCACAAATTTTCAAAATAGTAGGTCACAAATAATTTCAAGGTCACAAATGATTAAAATAGTAGGTCACAAATTATCAAAATAGTACGTTACAATAACAATATTTTGTAGTCACAAATAATGTCAAGGTCACAAATTTTAAATTAATTGATTTCAAGTTATTTCTTGGTCACAATTTATCAAATTATTGAATCATCCATCTTTTAAGTCACAATTATCATACTATTAGATCAAAATTTACTAATTAATTATTATTATGGTCACAAATTTTCAAAATAGTAGGTCACAAATAATTTCAATGTCACAAATGATTAAATTAGTAGGTCACAAATTATCAAAATAGTACGTCACAATAACAATATTTTGAAGTCACAAATAATGTCAAGGTCACAAATTTTAAATTAATTGATCTCAATTTATTTCTTGGTCACAATTTATCAAATAATTGAATCATCTATCTTTTAAGTCACAATTTTCATATTATTAGATCAAAATTCACTTATTAATTATTAATAGGTCACAACAAATTCGGAAACTTTCCCACGTTATCGTCTCATCGTCACCAGTCCACAACCATCACCGTCTCAACCATCACCGTCTCAACGTCATCGCCCACCACCACCACCGTCTCGCCACTGCCACCGCCTATCATCGTCGCCATGTATGCCTCCACTACCTCAACCTCAACCCCCAGAAAAAGGCAGTCAGCCAGCGTTCACCACCACTTTGCAACACACAAAGCATCACCACCACCGACCACCATCATCGCCGCCCAATGCACCACTGCATCAGCAGACCGCCACACCACCACCACCATCGCCGCATCACCACACTGCTACACCACAACCTCACCCACCACAGCAACACCACAATACCACCCCCACCAACAACACCATCTATGACCCACAAAACATTAAATCTAACCTTAAATATCCTTGTCTCCAGATCTGACAATGTTCGTCCGTCCCTTCCAGAAACCCCATGGCAAAAATCCTTTATATAAATTCTAGCCGGAGAAGTGGTCGATGCGGCGACGCCCTGCGAGATCGAAGTAGCAGGCGGCGACGCCACTTCCCTGAGGTAATAGCGTTAGTGTGCAGCGAAGTCCTACAAGATCGAAGCAGCGGCTGTGACACGCTGCGAGATCGAAGCAACAGGCGGCGTCGCTATTGCCCCGAGGTAATAGCGCCGGTGTCCTCTACCAGTAGTGGTTTGCTGATAGCGTTCGGAGAAGTGGTCGGATCCAGTGGAGAGGATGGTATGGCTGTCGGTGGGGAGAGTGGCTGAGGTGGTGTTGTGAGATTGAGAGAGATTGAATATAAAGAGAGAAAGTAATTAGGGTTTGAAGGTGTTTTGTGTGCTGTTAGATTGAGATAAGATTGAACAAATTAATTTAATTTAACAATATTATTATTTTAATTTATTAAATAATTAATTATAACCTGAAATTTGAAATTATACATGTTTAGTCTTATATTTGAATTTGAAACTTAAAAAGTAGGGATGTGTGTAATTTCCACATATTTCTTTAAAGGAAAATTACACAAAACCCTGCATTTAAAAATTACAATTCAAATTTAAATGGACGCTGAAAAGTTTTTCAAAAATCAGGTGCTAATTAAGATTAAGATTTAAATTAATACATCACTATAATTCCTAACCCTTACATAAGCAAGCAAACACGCAGAAAACACTTTCTCTCTCTACTGTCTCCTCTCTCCTCACGCGCTCTGCTATGCCTAAACCACACTCTCTCTCTACCTCCAACGACATAGTGGCACCAGGGAGAGCCGGGTGTACAATGAAAGCAGAAACGCACAGGGGGCTTGCTACAGCCGCGCGAGTGGTGGCGCCTGTGCGAGGCGCTGCACCATCGCGCAAAGGGGTGTACTTTTTAGTGCCGCTGCTGTAGCAATTCCTCTTATTTTATGGTTTTTGTGGTTCTCTGGTTTGATGTGATTTTCATGTGCAGCCGATGGTTAAATTTTAATGTGCGATGGCCGGTTTGGGTGTGGTGCAGGAGGTGCTGCTCTTCCATTTTGGAGGCGGCGATGTTGATGCGATGGCATCTGTGCTGCTCTTCCTTTTTTTTGTTTTTGGTTATCAGGTTGCTTTTTGTGGTGTTTGTTGGTGAGGCAGAAGGTGGTGGTGAGTGAGTCGGGGTGGTGATGCTCGTGTGCGGTGTGGTGTTGCTCGTGTTCGCCTGTCAAGTGTGGTGGTTACCGGCTGTGGGAAAGAGGTGCTGTGGTGACGTGGTGGTGATGTGCCGGTGGAGGTGATGGTGATGGTGGGGGTGGTAGCCGGTAGTGTCGGTGGTGGGCGACAGTCGAATTGGGGGAGAAGTAAGGTTTAGGTGGAGTGGGTAGATGTGTGAGAGGGTGGGGTGGGGTGGGGTGAGGTGTGGGGGTGAGGTGAGGTGAGGGGGTTGGGTTGGGTGAATATAGTGTGATTGATTATGTGTAATTGACTAATTGTGACTAATTATTAAGTAATTGTGATCAAAATATTGACTAAATGTGACTTTATATGACATGTACAAAATGTGACCAATTATTAATTAATTGTGACCAAAATTTTGACTAAATGTGACTTTATGCGACTTGTGACAAATATGGAATGTGATCAATTATTAAGTAATTGTGACAAAAAATATTCACTAAACATGATCAAGAAAATAAGTAAGTTGTGACAAATAAATAAATAATATTTGACCAAATGTTTGATTAATCGTGATTAATCAATTTGCGGATTTCACATCTCAATCTTGTAGACTACAAGAAAAAATATTAGGTAATTGTGACAAAAAAATATTAACTAATATTGAAAAAATATTAGGTAACTGTGACTTTGCGTGAGTGAATTGCGACCTTGTGTGACAAAACTGAGACTTCATGTGATTGATCTGTGACTGGAATGTGACCTTCTGAACAGACTGTGATTTCATGTGACCTAACAATGACTTTGTGTGACCGAACTGTGACCAACTGGGACTATTGTGTGAACAATCGTGACCTAACTGTAACCTCGTTTGACCAAACTGCGACTTTGTGTGACCGAAATTTGACCTTGTGTGACCAACTGTGACTTTGGAGGGGTGAGATTTTACAACTAAATTTGCAATTGTGACTCTGTGTGACCTTATGTGACTTAACTACGATCTTGTGTCACCTTACATGACTGACTGTGATTTTGGGGGTGGGGATGGTGGGGTAGAGGTCGGGTGGGGTTAGAAAAAGTAGAAGAAATCATTTTTTGTGGTGAGGGTAGGGTCGGGGTGCGTGGGGGTGGGGTCGGGGTCGGGGTTGGAAAAGTAGAAGAAAAAAAATCATTTTTTTGTGGTGGGGGTAGGGTGGGTCAGGGTGCGGAACAGTAGAAAAAAATCATTTTTTGGAGTGAGTTGGGTGGGTAGGGTGGGGTCTAGGTCGGGTTGTGGGTTGGAAAAAGTAGAAGAAAAAAATTATTTTTTGGGTGGGTGGGTGCTTGGGTGGGGGTGGGGGTGGGGTGAGATGAGGTGGTTGGGGTGAAGTGTGAAAAAATTGAAGAATTTTTTTTTTTGATGGGTTATGGTGGCTGGAGGGGTGCGGTGCAGTGGGATGGGGTGGGGCGGTTGGGGGGAAGTGTGAAAAAATAGAAGAAAAATCACTTTTTTGGTGGAGTGAGGGTGGTTGGGTGGGGTGTAAAAAATAGAAGAAAAATCATTTTGAATGGGGGTAGGGAGGGATAGGATGGGACGATTGAGGTGAAGTGTAAAAAAATAGAAGAAAAATTATTTTGGGGTGGGGTGGGTTGTGGTGGGGTTGCTAGGGTGGGGTGGGGTGTGGTGTGTTAGGGTGGGGTGTGAAAATATAGAAGAAAAATTATATTTGGGTGGGTTAGGATGGGGTGGGTGGCGAGGTAGGGTCGGGGTGGGGAAAATTTGGAGAAAAAAATTAATTTTGGGTGGGTGGGGTGGGGTGGGGTTGAGGATGGGTGGCGGGGTAGGGTCTGGTCGAGTCGTGAAAATGTAGTAAAAAATCATTTTGGATGAGGTGGGTTGGGGTAGGGTATGGGGTGAGGCTGGTGGGGGAGTTAAAAATTAGAAGAAAAAAATTAATTTTGGGTGTGATCGGTGGGGTCGGGGTCGGTGGGTGGGTGGGTGGGTAGGATAGGGTAGGGTCTGGGCTAGTTGTGGAAAAGTAGTAGAAAAAAATCATTTTGGATGAGATGGGGTGAGGTTGGGTTGGGTAGGGTGGGTGGGTGAGTGTGATGGGATGGGACTAGTGGGTGGGTGATTGGGTGGGTAGGGGGAGAAAAAAAATAGAAGTAACATCATTCTTGTGGTGTAGTTGGGTGGGGTGGGTGAGTGAGTGGTGGCAGGGTGGTTGGGTGGGTGGGGTTGGAGAGGAGTGTTGGGTGGGGTGGGTAAGGTGGTGTTGGGGGTGGGGGTAAGTGCGGAAAAGTAGAAGGAAAAAAGTTATTTTATGGGGTCCGGGTGGGGTGGGGTTGGTCGGGGTGGGGTGGGTTCCGATAGGGTGGGTGGGGGGAGGTGGGTGTCGAGGTGGGTGGGGTGAGTGGAGGTTGGATTGTGATGGAATGGTTGTGGATTAGATATTGTTTTTATTTTATTATTTAATATTATGTCTTTATTTGACAACTCATTATAATTATTATAATATTGTATTAATTAATTAACATATTAACACCTGATTTTTACAAAAAAAAATTAAGTTTGTTATGTTTAAAAAGTGAAAGTTTTAGTTGTATAATTATGTACTTTTCCCTTTCTTTAAGCTATCCACATAAATACTCTACTTTTAGGGTGTGTTTGATTGGACAAATTTTACATGAAAAATATCAAATCAAGAAAAACAATTTCTAACTTTAATGTTTGATTGAAAATTTTGTCATGAAATTTTTTTGCTATGCACAATCAATTAAAGAATGTTTTTGCCAATTTCCAAGAAAATATTTTCTTATAAGTTGAGGTAGGAAAATTTAGATGGAAAAAGAAAATATTTTCCATTTCCTTTTTCATCTTCTATCAAACACACCCTAGGGATCAATTTGAAATTTATTTCAATTTTTTAAAATTTGAAAATTACTTTTTAAAAAATCTTAAAAACTGAAAAATACTTATGATACTTCTCAAATATATTAGTATCATAATATGATACTTATGATTATGTTAGTATCACAATATGATACTTATGACACTTTTCAATTTTTTTAGTATCACAGTATGATACTTTTCAATTTGTTTATATCACAACTTGATACTTTACAAAATTTTATGATACTTTCTCTCAAACATAAAATAAAACACCATTTAATACATGCAATTTTTCAAACCCTTCTCAAAACCAACAGCCTCCACAAATTAATCCAAAAATCAAAATACCCACCAGCATGAGATGTGAATTTCGAACACTTCACCGAGCCCTCATCAATCCCCCAACCTGATCAATTTTCTTTATTGTTCTTCTTTTACTAGGCCGATGTGTAGAAGAATCCAACAGACCACCACCATTCGAAGCATTTTTCGGGCTTTCTTCAACTTTACAGTCCAAAACTGTATTGAGCTCATCATCAGTTCTTGGTGAAGTTTACTACAGAATTGTAGAGAAAAGTAATGTTCGTGGGTTCCCTGTTGAAGTATGTCCAATAGTCGGGGTTGGCTTCCATTTCAATGGCGGTGGATATGGTAACATGATTCGAAAATATGGCCTCTCCGTTCACAACATGATTGATGCACAAATAAGTGACGTTAATGGTCGGGTTCTTGATCATGCATCAGTGGGGGAGGGGATTCTTGATTGTGCATCAATTAGGAGAGGGTTTGCAGTATTCTTCAATTTATTTATTTATTTTTTTATTTTTTTGAGTAGTATAAATCAATTTTGTTAAGTAAAGTAAGTATTTTGTGCAATTTACCCTTTTTTTTTTTACAGTCGGGCCCCAAAAAGGATTGGGCTTCAGCCCAGTGTGGGCTAAACAAGGATCCACCCATGTCTATAATCGGTGGCCAAATGGGACATTTTATTTTATGTTAAAAACTAGGAATTTCAATTAGACAAAAAGAGATGGAGTGAATATCGAGAAGACAACAAAAGGAAAGAATAAAAAAGGGTTAGGTTTGTTTAGGGCCAATGAATTAAAATTAAAAAGGGAAATTACTAATTGTAATGGTTGATAATTGAAAAATACGTAATTTTAATATTACAAGCAGGGCCGGCTCTGAGTTTTGAGGGCCCTAAGCGAGCATTCAACCTAAAAATTTATTAAGGCCCTAGGCCAAATACACAACTTTTCATTGACAATTTCAAATATCCAATAATTAATAATTATAAGTAATAACTAAATATTAAAAGACCCACTAAATTTTTTAAAGCATTTTTTACATTTAATATTTTTATAAATATTTTAACAACAATCTTTTCACAAATTTTTTATATGAGATTGATATTTATTGGTTAAAAACACTAAAAATGAAAGAAAAATAAATCTGCAAGTTTAAAGGATTAAACCAGTGGCTTATATACTAACAAAATTCACATTCCACTATTGTATCATTTGTGCTAAGCTCAAATTAATATCAATTATTCTACTTCACAATATATATATATATATATATATATATATATATATATGTGTGTGTAAAATACTTGGTTTGATTTTTCGACTTTGGGGGCCTTAATTGGTCGGGGGGCCCTAAACGATAGCCTTACTCGCCTATGTTCAGGGCCGGCTCTGATTACAAGTAGTATGCACGTGCGTTGCACGTCTCACGTAAACGATATATGATAGGAGTATTAAATTTGAAGCTATACTATATTTTAAGGCAACTGAGATAATTAAGAGTGTTAAATGAAAAACTAAAATAATAATAATAAAAGAAGATATAAATTAAACTTTAATTGAAATTATGTATACAAACTAGTACAGTTTCAGTCATTCAAGTCGGTTGCAAAAGACAATGCGTATCGGTTTTGAAAGTGACGTGTTTGGCACGACGTATAAGGTAAGAACAATATGCGTCGGTTGTTAACTGAAGCGAAAACTTTGACTATATGCATCGGTTTGTTGTTTGTTGACAACAGACACAAATTCATTTTTTTATATAATTTTTTTTTTACCGAAAATCCTTACATTCGATCTCATCGTCAAATCTAGCTATCAACACCCACCATATAATAAACACAATTGCATAATAAAATTAAATAAGTCAATTTACATTGTTATTAATTAGTTACAAATGTCTACATATTAACATAAAAAAAAAAATCAAAATTTACATACAATTTCCGTAGAAGTATTTGGCCCATAAATTTCTAATCTCATCGATCTCCTCCATTGAGTAAGATTCTTGATAAAATGCCCACAAACAATTCAAATGAATTATTAGTTATTTGTTGATATCTAATTAAGGATGGTTCCTCGACTCCCCCACCTCCGCCACCAGAATTGCCCGAAGAAGGAGATGAGCCCTCCATCTCTATCCCTGGGTGGACTATGAGGTGACCCTGGCAAGGCTGACGAGCTAAGGAATATTTATACTAGCATCATCCCTAGGGAGGTCACATTTTATCCGATTTTGTTAGACTCCCCAAGCTCTCCACCTGCTAGAGCTGCTTTAGCTATGGAACTATTTTGGACTGATGTGTAGTCTGCTTTTTCCTCTGGTGCCTCCCCTACCAAAAAGCTGCTTGCTGCTACGGCCATGAGTGTTAGGGCCCTAGCTCTGATTGATGAGGTAGAATCTTCGGTTATAGTGATGCAGAGCGATAAGATGGATACTAAGACAGCCTTTCTCCATTCTAAAAAGATGCTGAGGGGGATTAACGATCTTAAGAATCATCTGTCAATAGCTTGCGAATCCTCCTCGGAAGGTAAGGCCCTCGCCAAGCGTCTCCAAGAGGATAATGAGAAGCTGAGGCATGATCTTTGTGCTTCCGAAGCTGACGTGGCGACCTTGTGCAAAAAGCTTGATGATGTCAATCGCACCAAACTGTCATTGTTGAGACTCTTCAAAAGGTAAATGCCATGAAGAGTAAGTTGGTGGGTGAGGAGTCAGAAGTAACCAGCCAGTTGGAGACGGAGGTAGAGGCTCGAAAGAAGGTTGAAGAAGACTACACCTCCTTAGAAGTGCACTTCGAATCCCGGGTAAAGGAGGTCTGGGAACGGACCATTGAGGCTAAGGTGAAGGAGATCGTTGGGACCAAGGTGGCCGAGGCAATCCAAAGCTTTAAAGACACATTTGAAGATACCCCAAAGTATGAGGCCATGTAGAGGATCTTTGGCAATATTGGGGCTCGGATGGCTCTGAAGGATGTGAAAGACAGCTTCCCAACCCTGGACCTTTCTAAGATAGAGGCTTTTTATCCTGAGCCCTAAGACACTGCTGAGGGTGATTCTCCTGCCGACCTTGGGACGCTTCTTCTGCCGAAGATACCGGTCATACTGGTGGTGTTAAGAACGTCCCTCCCCCTTGATTTTTATTGTTTTCTTTCAAAAACTTTTTGTCTTGATTTCTGTAATGACTCCTTTATTCTTTTTGAATACCACCAGTAACTTTTTATGTTTTTTGAATTGATTTATTTTTTTTGCCTTTCTGTTATAGCTTAACTAGAATGGATGTATGATAATGGACACTTTTAACATGTAGCAACAATATTGCGCCACCTTCATAAAAAGTAAAGCAATAAGGTAGTGAAATACGCGATGTCGAACTTCCACCTAATAGTCCCTCAAACCTAGGCGAGTACATTTATGTCCTAAAGTTAGGTTTGATTGATAGGTTGGTAGGAAGTCCTAAGTAGCATGTTCATAGCACTATGACTCAATTGGAACTTGTAAACAAAACGCTACGGCTATTTTTTGTTTATCGTTTGCACTTTGTTTTTTAGAACACACATTGAATAGTTAAAATTGCAAATAGTTAAGACCAAAAGTAAACAAACAAATAGAGGTGAGGCCACATGGTTTCGGGATAAAAAAATCACAATTAAGAATCCATTAATTTTGCTATACACACCTAGTAAAACATTTGAAAAAAACTAGTGCTACTCAATTTTGAAAGACAATGTATGCATTTGTTTTCTCATTTTTAACCTTTCCTCCATTATTAGCCTTTTGGAAATCTCCTATTATTTTTGCTATGAGCGAAAGAATTGGCTAGTAGTTCTATCATTTGCTTTAAAAGGGATTCTGAAAGACTGAAATTTATGCATATGAGATTTACATATCTAGGATTGCTTTTGAAAATACTGAATATGAGACATCAATTCGAATTGTAATTTATGATTGATAGCAGAGGACATTGGATATAAATGGTATTATTTTTTAAAAAAATCAAAACATCCATTTTCTTTCCATACCAAAAAAGAAATCGTGAAACCAAGTTCCAATATGTAATTGTGTTTGAGAACAAAAAAGAACCATGAATCCAACACCGCACGAGATAAATGAGCTGATGAAGACAAAGAATCTGAATATTCTACAGAGCTATTCATTCATGAGTTTCAAGTTTCGGGTACAAAGTTCACACTAAAGTAGAATTATTTGGTCATCTATATTAATACAATGTTCGCAACTGAGACATGTACATCCATTCAAGGAAAATGTTATATTATACCAGATATAGAAAAACACAGTACATTTTCGTTTAAAATAAAAAATATATATAATCCAAATATATCCAAACGTTAGATATTAAGTCAGCATCCGAATAAATTATATTTAGTAATGGTAGAAAACAAATAAAGATAAAATAACTTGCAGTCCCTTAACAAATGTATTTTCGTTTGATAACACATCTTTGTTGTTCCTCCCTACTCATTCCATATTGGAGGAAATCTTTCATTGATCAGAACTTCATCATGACTCCGTTCATTAACCTGTTACATAGAAAATCACATTGTTAATCATTGTTATTTCAACGTTACAATATTTCAATGTTTGATGCATATATTTCATTACCTTCTCAGGTCCTTGCAGAGTCCCTTTTCCTTTTAGCATTTTTATTAGAAATGGTGGTTGGGTTACGACAAGTCCAGCTATTATAACCATATCCATGATTTTCTTGTTTAACTGGTTGGAATTATTTTTCTCAATTGGTGTAATATTTATATTAATGTATCAAAGATGCCATTGCAAAGTAATGCACCAGTAGAATGATTTATGAAATGCACCAGACTACACCCGTAAACAAAAAATTGATTGATGAAACTTATATTAGGCGGCATCAATTACTTATAAGAAGATGCAGCTTACTGACATATTTAGACATTGATCAAAAATAAATCCATAAATATTTATGTATGCAAGTTTCATTATCTTCCTTGATTGAATTACAGAATAGTGCAGTAAAAAATGAAGCATCTGATTTTTATTAAGTTCGATTGAGTGTGAAGCTTAACAGAACTCAAACAACAATAACTCTATTATTTAGTCTCAAAATGAGAACGAACACAAATACCTACCACTAACATAACTTCACATGGAACAAATATTCATATGCTCCTGATTCTCACGGAGATAATAGATTATTGTACTCTTGTAGGCAAGGTCAGATTGATGGACACATAAATATAAATGACGTTTGCCCTGTCTAAATGGGTGAAACTGTTTCACTCTTTTTAATTTAGGGAACATATAAACCTTTCAAATGATTTCATTCCATGGTCACGATACATTGGTTTGATCTATGAAATATTTTTATGACGACAAAATGTGGATGAAGAATTATGCAAGGATGCACAAGATAATACAAGAATAACAGAAAGTAAATGAAGAAAATTGAATTACTTGGTAATTATTATGGAGCATAAGGTGGAATGCTGTAATACATTTTCTAAGAATTGATTGATCCACTCAGATATTTCTATGTTCTAAGTTATGAACCAGACAAAGTTTCAGTGTTTTGGTATCATTATCTCGAAGGTTTCAACGCTTCAAATAATCGGGTGCATAGAATTTGGAATTGTTTGTTCTGACTTATGAACCAGGGAATGGTTTCATTGTATAATTCAATCGGGTATATTTAATTTCTGATTTTCTTTGATTCTCGGTTTGGCATTCAAGCAATGACGTAGTTATCGAGATTCATCAATGCGTTGGCCTTTTTTTTTTTTAAATTCTGATTGCATAAATTTAGTCACGATATTGTAAATTTTTAACTGAAAATTATTTTCCATTTTTTAATGAATTTATATATTATTTACAATAATTTAGGATGATATCTTTACAATTCACTTGCTTGAAGATTCATTTTTACAATTAAGATTTTCATAATGTCAAATACATAACTGAGTTTCATCATGCGGCATCAGTGTAAAATCCCCTTTTTTTACACAGTCTGGCCCAAAAAGGACTGGACTTCAGCCTAGTACAGGCCTAACATGGATCCGCCCATGTCTATAATAGGTGGTCGGTAGCCGAGAGGTTGAGGTAGCTAGAGGGGACGTTTTATTTTAGGTTAAAATTGGGAATTTTAATTGGGCAGAAAGAGATGGAGTAAATATCGAGAAGATAACAAAGGAATGAATAAAAAAGGTTTAGGTTTGTTTTGGGCCAATAAATTAAAATTAAAAAGGAAAATTACCAATTGTAATGGTTGATAATTGAAAAATACGAAATTTTAATATTACTAGTAGCAAGCACGTGCGTTGCACTTCTCAGATAAACGATATATGATAGGAGTATTAAATTTGAAGTTATACTCTATTTCAAGGAAACTGAGATAATTAAAAGTGTTAAATGAAAAACTAAAATAATAATAAAAGAAGATATAAATTAAACTTTAATTGAAATTATGGATACACACTAGTACAGTTTCAGTCATTCACGTCGGTTGTAAAAAGACAATACGCATTTATTGTGAAAGTGACGCGTTTGGCACAGACGTATAAGGTAAGAACAATATGACTAGGTTGTTAACCAAAGCGAAAACTTTGACTATATTCGTTGGTTGTCTGTTGACAACCAACGCAAATTCATTTTTATAAAAATTTTTAACCAAAATCCTTCTTATTTTACATTCGATCTCATTGTCAAATCTAGCTATCAACACCCAACATATAATCAACACAATTGCGTAATAAAATTAAATAAGTCAATTTACATTGATATTAATTAGTTACAAATTTTTACATATTAAAATAAAAAAATCAAAATTTACATACAATTTTCATAGAAGTATTTGACCAATAAATTTCTAATCTCGTCGATCTCCTCTATTGAGTAAGATTCTTGATAAAATGCCTACAAACAATTAAAATGAATTATTAGTTATTTGTTGATAACTAATTAAGGATGGTTTATCTGCTCCCCTACCTCTGCCACTAGAGTTGCCCGAAGAAGGAGATGAGCCCTCCATCTCTATCCCTAGGATGGACTATGAGGTGACCCCAGCTAAGGCATGTTAAGACCAACATCATCCCTAGGGAGGTCACATTTGATCCGAGTTTGTTAGACTCAAGCTCTCCACCTGCTAGAGCTGCTTTAGCCATGGAACTGTTTTGGACTGATGTGTGGTCTACTTTTTCCTCTGGTGCCTCCCCTACCAAAAAGCTGCTTACTGCTAAGGCCATCAATGTTAGGGCCATGGCACTGATTGATGAGGTAGAATCTTCTGTTATGGTGATGCAGAGCGATAAGAGGGATGCTGAGACAGCCCTTCTCCATTCTAAAAAGATGCTGAGGGAGATTAACGATCTTAAGGATCATTCGTCAATAGCTCGTAAATCCTCCTCGGAAGGTAAGGCCCTCGCCAAGCGTCTCCAAGAGGATAATGAGAAGCTGAGGCATGATCTTTGTGCTTTCGAAGCTGACGTAGCGACCTTGTGCAAAAAGCTTGATGATGTCAATCGCACCAAACTGTCATTGCTGAGACTCTTCAAAAGGTAAATCCATGAAGAGTAAGTTGGTGGGTGAGGAGTCAGAAGTAACCAGCCAGTTGGAGACGGAGGTGGAGGCTCGAAAGAAGGTTGAAGAAGACTACACCTCCTTAGAAGTGCACTTCGAATCCCGGGTAAAGGAGGTCTGGGAGCGGACCATTGAGGCTAAGGTGAAGGGGATCGTTGGGACCAAGGTGGCCGAGGCAATCCAAAGCTTTAAAGACACATTTGAAGATACCCCAAAGTATGAGGCCATGTAGAGGATCTTTGGCAATATTGGGGCTCGGATGGCTCTGAAGGATGTGAAAGACAGCTTCCCAACCCTGGACCTTTCTAAGATAGAGGCTTTTTATCCCGAGCTCCAAGACCCTGCTGAGGATTTTTCTCCTACTGACACTTCTTCTGCCGAAGATACCGGTCCTACTAGGTGGTGTTAAGGACATCCCTCCCCCTTGGTTTTTATTGTTTTCTTTCTAAAACTTTTTGTCATGATTTCTGCAATGACTCCTTTATTCTCTTTGAATGCCACCAGTGACATTTTATGCTCTCTGAATTGATTTATTCTTTTGCCTCTTTGTTATAGCTTAACTAGAATGGATGTATTATAATGGACGATTTTCCCATGTAGCAACAATAGTGCGCCGCCTTTATACAAAGTAAAGAAGTAAGGTAGTGAAATACGCGATGTGGAACTTTCACGTGATAGTCCCTCAAACCTAAGCGAGTACATTTATGTCCTGGAGTTAGGTTTGAATGATAGGTTGGTAGGAAGTCCCAAGTAACATGTTCGAAGCACTATGCCTCAATTGGAACTTGTAAACAAAACGCTAACATTTGCACTTTGTTTTGACATTCAACTGAATAGTTTCACACTGCAAATACTTATATGTGATGATAATGGTGATGTAATTTCTTTAAAAGTAGACGATGTAGTTCAAACCAGTTATTTGGGGTGGCTTTTGTTTGCTAGACAGTCTCCTACTTTCGTCCAAGATGATTGTGCTAAGCATAAATGCAAACCATAGTGTTTTCTGTTGGCGTGACAGTAATGATTTTAGACTAATAACTTGAGACTGTGCTTTGCCATAATATCGTTTGCCATAAAGATGATCAGTGTTCCATGGGTTAGGTAAAGGTATCCTGAAGAGGTCCTCTATCTTGTAAGTCCTTGGTACCACCTCGGGGGTGACCTTATAAGCCCCTTCCCAATTAGTACTCATAGTCCCTACTCTTGGTTTTTGAGTTGAAAGAAGTACTTTTTTCAAGATCAAGTCCCCAATTCTAAAAAAACCTTCTTCACTTTCTTATTGTAATAGTGAGCCATTTTTCTTGGCAACGAGCTAACACAACCTGTGACTCGTTCCTTTTTCAAGAAGGAAGTCAAGAGCCGCCCTTTGGGTTTCCTCATTTGCTGCTTCGTCGAAGTGAATTTGAAGAGGCGAAGGCACCCCAATTTCTACTGGACATACTTCCTCGGATCCATAAGCCATTAAAAACGAAGTTTTTCCTATGGCGGTGTGAGAGTAGTCCGAAGTGCAAGTTGGGAATTTCCTCGGTGATTTCAGCTGCATAGCTTGATCCAGATCCAGGGAACGAGAGTGAACTACCTCCGCAGCAGTTGTCTGACTGGTTTTTATTACCTACAATTACTGGTTTCACTTCGGATTGATATTCGGTATTATACCTCTCTTTGGGGACAGTTATCTCTAGCCCTTGCCATCTCTTCTGAGATAATCTCCTCCTTCATTAGGTCAACAAGGGCATTGTAATTCCTAGGTTTACGACTCCTCACGTCTCTCCAACACATTCTCGTCATGTCCAAGCTCCCTTTTCAGGGCGGAGAACATTTCTACTTCTATGGTGTTTTCACAATTTTGCATTTCCTCAGTAAATTGAGTTAAGTAGCCCTTAAGAAACTCATTTCTCCCTTGCCTCAAATCTTGCAGGCTTTGGAGTGGAAGTTGCCCTGCCTAGAGGATGTGAAACCATTTTTAAAGGCTATTTTCAAGTCTCTCCAGTTGTGGATGCTGTCAGGTGGGAGTTTTTTATACCATCGTATGGCACTCCCTTCAAGCGTAAGGGTGGATGCTTTACACTTGTGCACCGGAGTGGCTCCGGCCATCTCCATGTTGGCACGATAATTTAGGAGGTGATCATCAGGATCGCCTCTTCTGGAGTACTTTGTATTCTCCGGCATTTCAAAGTCGGATGGTACTAGGTACCTTTAATGTCCTCAGAGAAGGGGCTTGTATCATCATCATCGTCTATTTCGTATGAAGGAGGGTCATTGGGGTTTTCTTCGTAATCTGATTTTACCTCATGTGGATAGTGATCATAATGCCGAGGTGGCTAGTTCATCTTGCGAGGTGGCAGGTTTTGACCATAGTGCGTTCTATGGTAGTTCGACAAGTCTCCCTGCGTTTGGGAGTGAGCTTATGCCGCTCTTCTCTCCTACCTATTTCTAGGTTCCTAGGTTGGTGGAAAAGCTTCTTCAGCTCCCCTTTCATGCATATTCCTAAGTATGTGATCCTTTCTAGGTACCTGTGTTTACGGGCGAGCTTCTTTAGCCATTCTCCCACGTCTATTTCTAGACAATAATCCATGAATCCGGCTAAAAACACTGTCGAACCTTGATGGGGCAATTTCCCTCAGATGTTAAGGAATCATGCTCCTCTGGTATTTCGTATATAGAGTCTTCTTCTCGTAGCGGCATGTATTCTCCCCCATCCTACCCGGGGGGTATATTAATGTAATGCGAGGTACTTGCATCATAGGGAGAATAATATGGTTGAGTTTGAGGGTAATTTGCTGGTGCTATTGGTTCGTTCACCACGTATCCTCTTACCATGTAAGCATTTATGGCAACATTTTGTTCAATCTGTTGTCTTTACATTTCCAACATTTGCACAACAATGCGCGTCATGTCCTATAGCATGCGCCTACTTGAGTGCCGATGAGGAGGGTTAGGCTGTGGAACCTCAGGGTGTTTCGGTCGACCGAAATATTTTCGGTCGAACACATGGTTGACCGAAATGGAACTTTCGGTCGACCAACGCTCTACAGAACCTGACTGAGGCTAGCTTCAAAAATCTTGCAGAGTTTCGGTCGACCGAAATGACTTTTGATCGATTGAAATTGGTTGAGTCCAATTTCTTCTTATTTTTGCTCCAACTTGATTCTTGACTTGTTTTTCTTGACTTTATTTACTTGTTTAGCCTTGAATCTTGAACCTCCTTGACATCGGATCTCGTCATGGGTCCCACGGGCTCGCGCATCGAGGTTTGACTTTCTCGATTTTCATCAACTAGGTGTAGGAAAAGATCATCCCCGGGATTTGGCTTCACCAGAATTAGAGGGCACCCCAAATTATTCCTTGAGCTTTTTGAAGGAAGTTTGACATTCTTCACCCCACTTGAATTATTTGTTCCCTCTGAGAGATTTGAAGAATGGGAAGCATTTGTCTGTTGCTCTTGACATGGAACGACCCAATGCTACTACTCTTCCCGTAAATTTTCGGACTTCTCTAATGTTCCTTGGAGGCTCCATAGATGTAAGGGCTGTGATTTTATTAGGAATAACTTCAATTTCCTGTTAGGTGATAATGAATCCTAAGAATTTTCCGAACTTACTCTGAAAGCACACTTGGCGGGATTTAACTTCATCGGATGTTGTCAGAGAGTAGAGAAGATGTCTTACAGGCCGGCTATGTGGTCTTTCGTTCTCAAGCTCTTTACGACCATATCATCAACATAAACTTCGATGTTTAGTCCAATATGTTTGGAGAAGATCATGTTCACGAGCCTTTGATAGGTAGCCCCAGCATTTTTTAACCCAAATAGCATGACCTTTTAGTAGTATATTCCTTCGTCAGCCACGAAGGAATTTTTCTCCTGATCTTCCAGTGCCATTTGGATCTGATGATAACCCGAGAATGCGTCAAGGAAGCTGTATAGCTTAGAACCCGATGTTGAGTTCACAATCTGTCAATTCGGGGAAGAGGATAATTGTCTTTTGGACATGCTTTGTTCAGATATGTGAAATCTATGTAGAGTCACCATTTTTCGTTGGCCTTCTTCACCAAGACCACGTTGGCTAGCCATTCTAGATATTTTACTTCCTTGATGAACACTGCTTTTAATAGTTTATCTACTTCTTCCTTGATTACTTGCCTTCTTTAAGTAGCAAACTGCCTTCTTCGTTATTTCACAGACTTCTTGTATGGTTAGACGTTAAGCATATGCACAACAACTGCAAGGTCTATCATCGGCATATCCTCTGTGCTCCATGCGAAAATGTCAAAATTTCTTTTCAAGCACTATGACAATTCTTCTTTCATAAGTTTGGGAGATCTTTCCCAACTGTGAAACTTTTTCCTTCTGGAATGAGAATTTCCTCCAACTCTTCCACTGGAGACATATGTTCTTCTGTGGGACATTCAATTTGTTGACCTATGGTTAACTTAACCTTTTTGTTTTGATCATAACAAACAAGAATATATTGTGTTATTAACAAGTGTGCTTCAAGTGTTTCATGTAATGATAAATATTCAAAGCACTCTATGTTCAAATCGTCTCTCAAAGATATAAATCAAAACTATGTGATCAAGCACATGAGACGCAAAGAAGATCATGAAAGAATTGAAGATATTTGAAGATCAAAATTGAAGTTGAAAAGCATGACATGAAGATCAAGAATTCAAGCATTCAAGATTAGAGTTGATTTAACCTATGTAAAGGTATAACACTCTCAATCTTTAGCGATGAAATTCAACGAGCTCGAAAATGATTTTTATGCATCAAAAAACTTACTTGAAAATTCATCACTTGCATAAAATATTTTTATCTAAGTCAAGATTGTCTTTCAAAGGTTATTTGATCTTAAATCATGATTATACTATGTTAAACCACTTTAAAAAACAAGTTAGAAACCTAAAAATCGAAAATTTTCATATTTTTCAAAAGTCAACCGAAAGTCAACGGTCAACCGATCTTTCGGTCGACCGAACTTTTGGTCAACCAAAAGTTTCGGTCGACCAATTGGTCAACCGAAAGTTCAACGGTTGAATGTGTAACGGCTATATTAATGATTCGGTCGACCGAAACTCCAGAATTGGTCAACCGAAAGTTGCTGAATTTGAATATTTTGATCTATAAATAGCCATCTCATTCACATTCAATTTGAACAACATAGAAAAGATTTTATACAAACCTTCTTGTGAAAAATCATTGTTCTTACTTGGTTTATATTCATCTATTTTTATTACAAAACTTTGATTGATCTAAACTTTGTTTTATCAAATCATCAAAGATTTTGGAAGAAAGTTTTGTGAAGATTATTGGTTTTATATTGTTTAAACTTCTTCAACATCTTCACATTATATTGGAATTGAAGTGTAAGTCTCTCTTTGTTCTAAACTTGTTTTAATCTTTTAAAAGAGAGAAATTCCAATTAAGGAACTTTGATTATTTGTGCTACATTTTTCATCATCATTTGATTCATCAAAGTTCCATTGCCTAAACACTTTGAGCTTAACTTATTGTTAATTATTCAAGTGTGGCATCTCTTGGTACTTAATTTGATTCAATATTTTAACAAGAGATCATTTGAAAAACTTTGTTTGATTGCATTGAATTTTTCATTATCATTTGCATCAAAGTTTTTTCTCTAACACTCGAGCTTAATTCATTGCTATCTATTGAAGTGTTAGCCTAACTCTCGGTACTTAATTTGAGTATATCATTTGTCTAGAGAGTTATTTCAATTGTAAATTCAATTCATTATATCTTGTGGTTTCGAGAGCCTTGTGAAAACTCGATTGTTGGTTTCGAGAGCCTTGTGAAAACTCGATTGTAAAGGATAGGCTCTCCTTGTTGTAAGTCGCCTAAGGATTTGGTACTCCTTGTTGTAAGTTACCAATATAGTGGATTTGGCCTTGCTCGTGACGGAGAGCTCGGTAACGGGGGACGTAGATCATGTTGGTTGATTGAACCTCCATAAATCGCGTTTGCACTCTCTTATCCCTTTTACTTACTTACATTGGACTTACTCTATTCTATCAATTTATATTGTACAACACTATATCTAAGTGCTATACTTGCCTTATCAATTAAGTTTACACATATATAGCACACTACATTGATAGTTTAGTTACTTTTAACACTAAGTGCTCATACTTGTACCCATTGGTTTTTAAGTTTGAGATTATTTATCGAAGAAATTTTATAAACCAATTCACCCCCCTCTTGGTCAGTTTACTCTTGGGCTAACACAATTGACATTAGTTCTGCTTTCCCCTTTCCAATGCAGCTGATGTAACAACTTCTGGTCATTACTTGGTTACCTTGCACTGTTGCTATGCCTGCGGGAATTGGGAACTTGATTTCCAGGTGATATGTTGATACTATTGCTCTTAAGCTATTCAAAAAAGGTCTTCCCAAGATAGTGTGTAAGCCGTCGGGGTCTTCACGACCTGAAATGGGGTCATCCTGGTTACCTGTTTTTCTCCTGATCTCAGAGAAGTAGGATGGTCAATTAAACCTTCTAGTCTTACTGTTCCTCCACCAAAGCCAGTTAATGGAGTAATGACCAGCTGAATCCGGTCTTTTGGAAGTTACATCTTGTTGAAAGCTTCCGAAGAAAGAACATTAGCTGCACTTCCGTTACCAACAAGCACACTTCTTACATCAAAATTTGTAATTATGGCACTGATGACGACAACATCGTCATGGGGGTATGAAATTCCTTGGATGTCAGAGTTGCTGAAACTTATGCTGGCCGAAAGTTCAAGATCATGACTGGCCGACCCGACCTCTTGACTTCCCAATGCCCTAGCGTAATTTTTCCTGGCATTGTTTGAATCACCCCCAGAAGCTATATCTCTGACAATAAAATTTATGGTGCCAGCAGGCCTATTCTTCTCTTCTCCTTTCCCCTGATCTTTATTGTCCTTCTTCACAAAATGCCCTAGGAAACCTCTTTTGATGAGGGCTTCTATCTCCTGTTGGAGTATTCTGCATTCATCCGTAGACTTGGGCTTTTGTGAAAGTCGCAATACTTATGGCGATTTTGTTCATCGATCTTCCCCTTGATGTGTCTCGGCCAGCTCAGGTCTTCCCGACCTTTGATTTCCATGAAGGGATGGAATTCTGGTACCCATAGATATTCCCCTTTGTGTGAGATCGGGAAGAATTCCGTCCATCCTCTTGCCTTGACATCTTGTTCCCTTGCTTAACGGGTTCTAAAGATTGTACTGTTGTTCCATGAACCTAATCCTGTGCCCTTACCGACAACAACGTCTCTTCCATATTTATATATTTTTCTGCCCTTCTGAGGAGTTCGGTCACGTTTACGGCAGATTCTTAGACAATGACATTCTGAATTCCTGATCTCAGATTGCTAAGGTTAGGGCTGAAGTTGCCAATGAGATGTGAAGATCGGGAATTTGAAGTCTCTCGACGTTGAAGCGGGTCATGAACTCTCGTAGTGTTTCATTAGGCCCTTGTCTCAACTACATGAGGGAAGTGGCTATCTTTTTAATCCTTTTGCTACTTGCAAAGAAGGTCGTGAATTTCTCAGTAAGATCGGAGAAGGAAGAGATTGTCCCTGATGGTATTGTGGAAAACCAATCTCGGGCAACATTGGTTAAGGTTTTTGGAAAGGCCTTGCACAATATTTAGTCGGGAGCATTCTGCGTGTTCATGACATCGGTGTAGGTATTCAGGTGGTTGTTGGGATTTTTAGTTCCATTGTATTCTTTTATCCGAGGATACTTGAATCTTTCTGGCAAGGGGAATGACGTTATTTCAGGGGTGAAAGGGGTTCTTCTAGTGAAAGGGGTCCGACCTTGCGTGTTTTACCTTATCCTGTCTGCTATTCCTTCCTGAATAATACTGAAAATTTCCCGCTATGTCAAGTTGGCGGAAGCCTCGTTCATGGGATGCCCCCCCCCCCCCGATTTTTGGGGAATTGATATCCACAGGATTGACGATCTTCCCTGAGAATCGCTCCTCGAGTGTTCAGGTCGGGTGATGTTTGACGATTAGTCTGCTGTTGAAGAATTTGACGGAGTTCACGGAGCTGCCGTTGGAGTTGGTTGAAAGCTTCTTGACTAACCGGTTTATTGTCTGGTGTAACTTCTGGATGTTGTTCTTCCCCCAACATCTTCAAGAGGTGGATGATTATCCCCTTCAACTGAGGTATTAGTCGGAAGGGGTTGTACTATAAATGTGGAGGGACGAGATTGACGTTAATTAACCATGGTTGATTGTATCTTTTTCATAGACGGCGCCAATTGATGTTGTAAAAATTCCTAACCCTGACGTGGTAAGATCTGGAGTTGCTTGATCACTAAAAAAGATGGATAGATTCGCCTTGGATGACCTTCAAAAAAGGCGAGGAGGATTATTCATGACGCCCCTCTGGTGTGAGAATTAATTTTCTGGAGAAATAAAAAGTAGAGAGAGAAATATATAGCTGGAAAACTGTATTAATGATGAATGAAAAATATTCGATCAAAGGAGCTGTATTTATAGGGCTTAGAAAACCCGTAACCTTCTTCTATTATGAGAAGGAGTCCTTTTTGCGTAAACTTTCCATTTAAGAGAAGAATCCTTATGGGGGGGGGAGCTCTCCTTATAGTGAATGTATTTATCTTTGGGCCCAAGAATGGGGTCCCTTTAGGAAGCTCATTGACGAAGGAGGACTTGAGGCCCTCTTGTTTGGGCTTTTGGCGTGATAAGGCCAGGAAGGACCGACCTGGAAAACCTATTACGCAGGAAGATATAGATGTGGTCGAGGTATGCCTGACCTCACTTATGGGAATGTTCTCGAGCTTGAGGGCTGACTTACGAGTCAATAATATAGAAGGATGGAATTATGGTCGGTCAAGACCGACTACTAGTTTGGTAATCAAAGAGCCCGAGCACATGATCCGACCTGAAGGATGAGATCCAAGAAGGTCGGGTAACCAGCTTGGGTTATAGGTCTTGTCAGGAAAAACTTGTGACGTAATAGCCCATGATGTCATGAACTTTCCCTTAATCTTAGGAGGTAGAGAAATTATACCGATCAGATGGTGGCTTCATCCTATAGATTTCCAAGCTATGTACTCAGCTTTTATAGCTAATTACCCGTTTGGTGTAGGTAGTTTTAAAAAAATAATTGCAAAATTTGGATTTTTTGAAGAATGTGTGGATGGAAAATGATTGAAAAATGTTAAAAGTGGTGGGTCATATATAAATGTGGATTTAAAATTAAATTTGAAGGAAAAATTGAAAAAAATACATGGGACCAAACAAGCTATAAGTCTACGTTGTTTATCGCAATCATTATAATTTATAAATCAATATATAAATAACATAATTTTTCAAACTACTCTTTAATTACACACATTTTCTCTCTACACTTTTTAATCACACATTTTACCTAAAAATTACAACATTGTTGCCAAACAGAGCATAAATATTTGGAAATATTTTCTGAGTACTAATTCTTTAATTTTAAAACTTTGAGATAGATGCATGGGTGGACAATTGAGAACTGACGGTTAACTGTTCCATTATTTTATCTTAAAAATCAATGCCATTCGCATGATGATGATGATTTTATTATCCATTTTCTTTATTGTATAGAATGGAATGAGATGATAAGTTGAAAATTAGGTTAAAACCCTATTTGGTCCAGGAAATTTTGGATAATTTTTCCTTCAAACACATTTTCAATCACATATATACGAGATTCATCCCTTTCACACATATTCCAACATCTTTTTAACCACACACTCAAAAAATTCAAATTTCTTTCACCAAACGGGCTCTAACGTTTATTATATTCTAATTTTAATACAAAATAATTAAAAAAAAAAGGTCGGAAACTTAGAACTGTTTATATTCTTGACAAGCATAAGACAATTCTTAAAGTTTTTAAGGTGCATACATTGCATCTTTTTCTTGTAGAGTTGCAACAACGAATTGTATATTTAGGTTAGCATACGTTGGCAAAAGTTGTTTACTTGATATTTTAACTTTGATGTGATTGAAATTCAAAATTTATTCATTCAATAAATCTCTTTGCGTGTAAGCCTTTTAATAAATTTTAATCTAACTTTTTAGTAAACCAAAAAATTATTTGCACACAATTTCTCATAAATGCGTGGCTAAACAAGCAATAGTGCGATTAGATGGAGACTCGCGGACAATTTTTTTTAATTAATATTTACTTTCTGTTTCTCAATTCAATTTTAAAAAAACGTGGATTTGGAATTCAGGCAGACTTGCCAACAAATCGCCAACAGAAGCAGCCACATATCACATAGGTTTCTTTTCAAATCTTAATCCATGCAAGCCAATTACTGGGTCACGAGCCAACTTGTGTGAACCGTAGAATCGATCGTACAGGAAAATCGTTGCTCAACTTGTCTCACAATTGCTACAAGTCAAGTTGACGACTGACTCTTATCATTTGACATCATTAATTAATGGTGATTGATTAGTAATCAATTACACAGTTGTCACACCAAAATATTGTTCAATAGATTAATTTTATAGTACTATAGATACCGTTTCGTCTAAAGTTAGGTATAAGAATTGCATGAAAGAAAACAAATCATAAATTACAAATATCACAACAAATCATGCTAAGTAGTAGACATTTTTCCACGGGGAAGTTGCCGAGCTAGGTATTCGTGCAAAATAAGGCATGAATAAGAATCTAACTTCGAATCGTGTCCTTACTGTTTCCGACTACTTTTCTCTTCAATGCCTGATTTCACAAATCTCACTCTGAGGACTTGAAGAACATCTTCAACTTGTAATCCTGTACGAGCCAATAAAACCATGGCATGGTAGAGCACGTCTGCCATTTCCGAGGCAGTCCTTGAATTATCTTCCTTCTCCTCAAGGGTTTGGCATAACTCTTCAGCTTCTTCCCTGTACAAAATGCATCAATAACTAGCATCAGGAAAAATTGCTGGCTGCTACTTCGACACTAATCTTCCACATTATTAAAATTTAAAAAGTATAAGTTACATTAATTTTATCCAACTTTTAAGTATCAAAATTGATTATTCTTAAAATAGTTTGGACAAACATGCTCTGAGACAAATATTTACTCTTTCATATTCATACAAATACAAACATTAAAAAAAACAAGTGTAACCATGTTCAAGCTTGTTCTTCACATAATAATAATAAACCAGAGTCACCGGACAATTATATAGAAACATTTCCGTGTAAAAATTTGTTAAAGAACGTACAGAATCACGATCACAATCAAGAAAGATATCTGAAACGTTGATGAAATTATTGGATGTCTCTCCCTTTGTCCATAAAGCTGATCGTGACCTACTATAGAATGTTGCTTTCCGGGAAGAAATAGTTGTCAGAAGGACCTCTCTATTGACAAACCATTACATTAAAACGGCTTCTGTGTCAACATTTTAAGCTATGGCCACCGCCAAACACAACATCCCATTTGACACTACCTAAAGACGAAAATGCAAAGGTTGACAAAAAATAAGAAACAAATTATTGCATAAAAGATTTCAGAGTGATCCAGAAAACCATACAGGATAAGTAAAATAAAAGTTTATATTATGCTACTCAACATGCAACCTAAATCCTAATAGATAATTTTTATTTAACCAATAAATATTGATTGGTGATCAAGATATGGATTGGCTATTGAGAAGACAGCCAATGAACTAATTTTTTTTTATAAAGAATAGGAGAAATGTTTGTAAGGTTAATGACAAATTAGCCTCCGTTTGGCAAACATGTTTTTTCCTACACAATTTCCTAAATCACTTTTAAATCACACATTCTCTCTCCATTTTTCAACCACACATTTTACTTGGAAAATATAAAAAAATATGTTTTTAAACAAAAAACTTTTAACAAACATAGGCTTAAACACCCATTAAATCTTCTTTTCCAGCAAAGTGTGGTTGTTTTCATAAAATGTGGTGTTCAGATGTGGCTCGTCTAATCATTAAGAATTGACTATCAGCAATGATGAACGCATTCTTTTCTGTACCAGACATTCAACGGACCCTGCAATCATGACTGCAGTGACACCTGCCTATGTCTGAAAACCAAAATGGTTAAAACAAGCCTCAAAAAACTTTCTCCAGTCATGTGTCTCATTTCAAAAAATGTGGTGTTCGTAAGCAACATGTTTAATAATTAAAAATAGACTAGCAGAAACTACATAAAATCGATGACTCTTCATACGATGTGGTGTTCAGATGTAGCTCACGTCATCATTGAAAATTGACTAGTGGCAACGATGAACACTTTCTTTTTTATGCCAGACATTCAACGGTCCCCGCAAATATGAACTGTGGTGACACCTGCCTGTCTGATGAAATCCATGATGTAGAACAGGAAACAAGCAAGTAAATACAAAGGTAAAATATAAAAACAACTATTCATATGCATTATAGCAGCCAGTAGCAGAGCTACAGAATTTCAAGTTCCGGAGGCAAAACTTAACTTGGAGGGGATTGGAGGGGCCGTGGCCCTCGAAATGTTTCTAACATACATTACTTTAGTACAAATTTATATAGTTAGAAAGAAATGTCAATATAATATATGCTGTAAAAAAATCACCAAGACACCAACAAAATTATCCAACATTTCTTCCTCCTTATGCTGTATATATATTGTATATATGTGTACATAAAGTTGGAAGACCTGAATTAGGATAGCAAAAGGAGAAATATGTTGTGCGGCGAAATATGAAAATACACTACAACCTGGCTGGGTGACTGGAACAGTGTAAAATGTTGGGAGCCATCGCCCCCTGCCCCCATTGCACCGCCTCTGATAGTAGCAGTACAGAAAATTTTGACAAAACGTTTAAATAGTAATGTGAAGACCAGATGTAGCTCAAATAATTATACAAAAAACTACAGAGCAACGATGGCCACCTTCAAGAGATATCAAAATTACCAATAGAAACCCATCAGTATTCTCTTCTTCTCCGTCTTTCGTTTCCCAGACATGTAACAGCATTAACCATACAAAGTGGTGAACACCTGACTAATGTCTGGAATTTCAGGCTAAAAATAAGGAATAAAATAGATCAATATTAAAATAAGCATATGCATATAATTTCAGGTATAGTCGTACAGGTCAATTCGAATTAGATGTTTATATAAGTACTTTATGCCTTTTTTGCATACTCATAGCCAAACATACTTGAATATTTGAAATCAACAAAAAATAATGACAAACTAACACAATGTGTACAAAATATTATTATTATAACTACAAGAATAATAAAACAAAATATTAATAATCTTCTAAACTCTTGTTTATTCTGCAAGATTTCAAAGTTCAACACAATGATGGAGCATATTTGTGTATAATTAGAAGCGTTCTCAGTTCTTCCACCATAAACTATGTGACATTGGCAATATTTAATAAGGAAATATATGTTTCAAAATGACCACATATTTTATATATTACACCAACCACAGAATTATTTAACAAATTCAGAAAAAAAATGCAATGCAAGGCAAGTCAAGTTCACGGACTGTAAAGGGATAAGGGATTCTGAAACATTATAAAGACTGAAAATTAGTGAATGTACCTTGGCTCCTACGCGCAAATCTGGATCTGAATTTTTACGACAAGCAAGAACCAAGCAAGAACCGGGGACGACCGACAGCTGATCCCCACGGTAGAGTTAACATGATGGCGTTTGGAAGAAACTTTAGGAAACTGAATGCAGTTAGAATATGAAAATGCCATCTATGTTCCACCAATCCTGGAAAAAGAAGAAACCCGCCATCACTTCATATGCTGATGCTGGAATTGCATTCAATGTAATAGCCAACTAGAACAAACATTAAACAACGAAAAGGTGATCCACGGAGAGGTAAAAATGTCTGCATTCTACTGAAATTATTAATCTTGCTGAATTTAAAATCCTTAAAGACATTAAATTATTCAAATGTAAAAAAAAAAAAAAAACGTTCGGGTCTAACAATCAACGAGCATTTCTCAGAAAAAGTACAAGAGTTACATAACATATCAATAGGCGTTAATTGATGACGATCTCTATCTTTCTTATAACCGTAAATAAAGAAAATTGCTTACTTCATAACCCATCAAACAAAGCCTCCAAAGAAAATCTCGAAACTAAATGTCCACAAACCAAAATGTGACGATGAAAAAGCGAAACATGGAAATTGAAGCTTTTCGCACAGAGATCTTACCTAGACGCCAAACGATAAGCCTTTGTATTCTATTCTTCTTCTTCTTGCAGAATTAGGAAAAACATAAATGTATAAGCAAAGCATATACACTGAAACAGGCTACTGACCCGAATTCTTATAGGAGGGATTGCGGCGCTAGGGTTTGGATTGGACTTTGAGACGTATTTTGTATCCAAAAAAACCTAGCCCAACATCATCTCTTTCATCTCTTTCTGTTTAACGTGGGCTTCTGTTGGTTAACTAGTTGGGTTAAGTAAGCAAATACACTTAAAGGACTTATTTTTAAATATCATGTATTTTAAAGAGTGGAAATTACATTCTTCCATACTTATTAAGTTGTAATTTCATAATTCAAATTTTGCCCATATCTTTTCAAAAATTAGGTTTTTTTTTAATTTTTTTTTAATTTTTTTAAAACTTTTATTTAGATAATTTTTATTCAATAAAACGGACGTATCTATCATACACGTTCACTTTGAAACCGCCATATGTGAGCAACCCTGTCTCCCCCACGTCGCTCGCCACCACGTCTCCCGTAAACCTTCCACGCCGCTCGCCGTCTCCCCACGTCGCTCGGCGTTCAACCTCACGTCGCTCGTCATTATTTTCGACCTCAGTACCAGAAATTTAGACATTGTATAAGTTTGATTGTGAAACATATTTTACAGTAAAAAATCTATAAAATGGTTCGATCGAGGACTGTTGATCCGTCGAAGAAGGAGGACGAGCATGGGAAAAGAAGAGATAACAGGAAGAGGCCTATAATGCATGAAGAAACTTCATAAAAAAAACCGAAATCTGCTGTGTCGGGATTGATATTGTCGAGAAGGTATTTCTATTTATTTTTGAATGAGGGTGTTTAGGAATTGATTCTATTTGATTTTTGAAATGATTATTGTTTGTAGTTTTGATTTTGTGACCTCCAATTTACCTTCTGTGACTCGTCACTTTATAAATTTGTGACCAATCACAGTCACAAATTTATGACCAATGTTCATGTTTCTTGCCATTCACAGTCACAAATATTTTACAGTAATCTTTTGATAAAAATGTGACTAATATTCATATTTCTTGCCATTCACAAGTTTGTGACCAATCTGTCATTTGATTTGAGATAGTTGTGACCTCTGTTGAGTTGTATTTTTGATTTTGTGACATCCAATTTACCTTATGTGACTCGTCACTGTATAAATTTGTGACCAATCACAGTCACAATATTTTAAGCATAGGATGTGTGTTTAGAAACTGATCATGTCTTATTATAGGATTGAGCATTGTTATAGTTTTGATCTTGTGACATTTCAAAATTATGGTGTTGTGAGTAATCATTTCATAAAAATGTGACTAATGTTCATGTTTCTTGTCATTCACAAGTTTGTGACCAATCTGTCATTTGATATGAGATAGTTGTGACCTCTTTTGATTTGAGATAGTTGTGACCTCTTTTGATTTGAGATAGTTTGTGACCAATCTGTCATTTGATTTGTGTATTTCTAGACTTTAATATACAATTTATGTTTTAAAATAATGCAGCATTGGAAGTTCATTATTCCTCCAAACCTTTGGTTATCAGGGAAGATTACAACGAATTTCACAAAGGGGGTACTAACAAATATTGTAACAAAATTCAGTGATGCCCAGCGAGAGATATTCTCGAGGACTTGTTTCTCGCACTTCATGCACACTCATGAAATTGTGGTTCAACCACAATTAATACATTATTTTTTGCTGAGGCGGGTCAATTATCCTGATGAAGATGAGATGTGGTTCAACATTTCCAGATGATTTTTTAGGTTTTCATTGTCGGAGTTTTGTTTAGTCACTGGTCTTGGACAAGTCGGTAATGATGATAGAAAGAAATTTGAATCCATTCCATCAAAATTGAAGGAAACATATTTTAGCAAGTTCAAAGTTGTGACCAACGAAGTTCATTACAGCTCCTGCTATTCCAGATATAGATATCATTAGACTTGGGATTTTGAACTTCATTACGTCTTTTTTGTTATCGACATCATACAAAAAGGTCATTGACCATTACCTGGTTGTTCTTGTTGAAGATTTTGATTTGATGAACAATTTCCCTTGGGCCAAGCACTTGTTTAAGAGCACCGTAACTTCTTTGAGGGAAGGTTTGGTGAAAACGAATAGTCATTATAGATTAAAAGGCCTCCTCGTTGCATTTCAAGTGTGGATTTATGAGAATATTCCTTGTCTTGATGGAGTTGTGGTTAAAAAGATGTGTAGTAAGTACCCCCGCATATTGAATTGGAAAGCGGATGAGCAACTCTTAGCTGCTAAATTGGAAGGAACATAATTATTATCCAATCCTAATGTAAGGATTGATATTCACTTTTGTGACTATTTTGTTTCATAATGTCTTATCTAATATATGTAGCTTTTGTTCATATTTTTATCATTTAATGTGTATTAGCAGATTCAAGTAAACGATTTGGATCCTTCTGCTACGGAAATGATGATGTCTTATATGAGTGGGGTGCCATACAACAAACCAGTGCAACCAAGGCTTGCGCATGATACAGGAACAAGTTCAGAGGGAGTTCAGAAGAAAAAATCTCCTGGTCACAAGGACAAATCTTCTGGTCACAAGGACGGGTCTTCTGGTCACAAGTTAAGATCATCAGATCACAAGACAGGATCATCTGGTTACAAGTTAGAATCACATGGTCACAAGTTAGGATCATATGGTCACAAGCCAGGACCAGATGGTCACAAGTCAGGATCTGGAGGTCACAATGAATCTTCTTCTGGTCACAAGGCAGACATTGGACAGCCTATTCCACATGACGATGATGATTTCGTTGATCCTCCATCAAGATTTGTTCCTACATCAAGTGCTGAAGATTCTCTAAAGGAAGGGCTCACAACACACCCACCTAAATGTTCTTGCGTCGATGTAAGTTATTGACAACTATTTTATAATTATAATTTGATTAGAGCATAATACCTATCTAATTTTCCCATGTGGCAGATATGTGACAAACTGAAAAGTGATATGAGTTCCCAGCTATGTGACTTGCAAGCGAAGAATGAAATACTGACATCATAATTTGTGTCTTTGAGGGCAAACTTGAGTGCACTGAGGTCACAGAACACTCCCTCAGACACAAAAAAAAAACAGATTGATGACATTCTACGCAATCAAAATGAGATAAAAGGTGATATATTTGAAATCAAATCGAAAATGAGCACGTTCATGGAAGGTGTGAACCAGTTGGTATCAAAAGCAATGGAAGACTTGCAGAAAAAGATGGGTGAATCATCTAAACAACATATTCCAATACCATCAGAAGTTGAGAATCCAAAAGGAAAAAGCAAGGTGGAAGATGATAGGGTGGAACAGATTCCTATTTTGAACAATTTCTGCCACCTTCATTTGATCTCGGTGTTGGGTCAACCCAGTCCCAGTTACAGGAACACCAGCAACCTGATGTATTCTGTGACCCAACGTTGCAGAAAAAAGTTGATGATGTAATTGCAGATGTTTTGGAATCAACAGAACCTGACAATATTGAGGTAAATTTAACAATTTTCATCATATATGTGACCAAATCATACATCCCTGACCAACTGTATGCGAACCATTGTTGTCTGTGACCTGTGTTTAATAATATACATGACCTGTTTGAATACCTGTCTTAATAATATATGTGACCTGTGTTTTAACCCCTGACCAACTGAACTCAATGTCTGTGACCCCTTGCTGTATGTGACCTGTTTCATTACTTCTGTGACCTAGCTGAAGAATATATTACGTTCTGTGACCTAGCTGATGAACATATTATGTCCTGTGACCTGTGATGTTTATTTCATTGTTGTAGGTATCACCACTTGTTACACCAACTACAGGGGAGGAGGAAGATAAATCATCTGAACTGCCCGTGAAAAGGGCTCCTAAACCAACAAGGATTCTTAAATCGCCCTTCATTGTTGAGGAAGGAAAACAATCAAAGTGTGTTGACAGTGCACCAATTTTTGCGAAGTATAACGTGCATGTGGAAGATGCCGATCTTGTCACATATCAAAATTGGTTTAATAGGGGTTTCAAACCCAAAAACAAGTAGTATTCATTGGTCACAAACTATGTGTATTTATTTTTTTATGTGCTGCAAATAATATATAAGTATTTGTTGTTTTGCTTATAGGAATAAGTTCAACAAAGAAGACGAAATCATAGATCCTGCTTTTGTATTTGGAACCATCCCTGTAGGTTACAAAACTTGGTGGCATCAGTTGAGTAATCCGGAGTCATCATTGTGTAGGACGGTATGATTTCACTTAGACTATCACTGCTGTATTATATAATTGTGACTTTCTAATTGTGTACTTTCATGTCAACTGTAATAGCACACGAATGTATGTTTTTACTACATACGTCAACTTGCCAGTTTTTGAGACAATGTCAAGATCAAAGCCACGACAACAGACTCTCTATTCCAAGCTAAGATAAAAAATATTTATCCCCACTTTCAGAAAGATCCAAACTTGATTATGTCTAATTCAAACCTTATAGATTACGTTACTGGACGTTTGTCATTGAGTAGTCCTTGGGCCGATGTTGACCATGTCTTTATTCCGATAATACCTAGTAATCGTGCTCATTGGATTTTGGGGAAACTCGATGTAAAAAACTGTGAAATATACGTATACAATTCTAGCAGCATGACTTACAGGGAAGATCTAGTACTTGACGGGATGCAACCATTTGCTCAAATTATCACACATTTAATGAAAGTTGTTGGTATTTGGAAGGGAAGATCTGGTGATTGTCGTGAAGAACAAACAAATTTGAATATAAGAATTGTCAGGAACATTCCGCAACAGCAAAATGGGTAAGTTTGTGACTTGATTTGTCAAGTACATACATGTTATTGTGACCTGCATAAGTACTAATATATTATCATGTGATTATTTTTTCATCCATGACTGTGGAGTTTTCGTGATTAAATATGCGGAGTACCTACTGCATGATGATCTCGAAAATGTGTCGATGACTTTTGATGCTTCTAGAGCTAGACTTGACATGGCTTCATTGTTGTTTAAACACCGAAAAATTATGCAGGTCACAAAGCGTGGATAACAAAATGGAGATAACATCTTGTTAGAGTGATAGTTGAAGCTATATGATGTATTTTCCAATGAAGAATAGTTCTTGTTTTTTCCAAAAAACTTGTAATGAACATGACCCTGATCTACTTTTGACCATATAGTTCAGTTCTTTCAGTTCTGGGTTTTTTTTTTTAATTTGAATAATGTGATTGTCGTTTGTCACAATTCATCCTATTTGGTCACATGTAATATGCTGACAGGTCACAATGTAATTGTCAGAGGTCACAATTCAACATATGCTTTATATGTTCCCAGGTCACACATTATATCAGAAACTGATAATAGGTCACAGTCCCACTGGTTATAGTTCATTGTTAACAATCCAGGCTAATACAAAGGTTATAGATTATATGGTAACAGGTCACATTTCAGACTTTTACCTGCTTTATATGGTCACAGATTATAACAAATTATGTATTGACAGCATGTCACTGATCAGACTTCAATTATTAAAGGTCACAGTTTCACATAGAGTAAGTCACAAATCGTGTAATGGATTTGATAACAGGTCATAAGACACAAATGCAATGAATGGAATAACGATGAAAAAAAGAATCTTTTAGTAATTTTTGTCCCTGATCATTTCTTCAGTTGCCTATCTTTTATGATCTTCAGTTTTGACTGGCCATGGCTTAATGGAACCAAGCTGCTGCACGATCTTCGATTGTGACCATGTTCTCCACAGCGTCCACATTTCACAATTTGTTTTCTCTCCAAACACGATCTTCTCCTCTTTTCGGTTAGCCTTCCGGAACTCCTTTTTTGCTTTGGAGCCAATACAATCTTGTCAAGTACTTCTTCAGACGTTGTCCACTGGTTTTCATTTCCCACCGGGAATACAGTTTCTTTGTAAGCATTGATGTAGGCCTCTCGTGTGTAATAGTATGAACAATATTCATATAGACCATCTTTCGATTTGCAAGCACGGCTAGTGTGTGAGGACATGGTAATTGATCTACTTGAAGCATTCTACATGTACAAGTACGTTGATTTATATCAACCACAAATGATTTGGTATCATCACTAACTGAGAAAATGGTTTGATTGGCAGCACACACCTGCACATAATGATGAGAAGTATTTGGTCACAAAAAAGCTTACTCATACTTCAGGTCACACGAGCAAGGTTTCAGGTCACACAGCTCAATAAATAACATTCCAAGTAATATAATTTAAATAATTATATATCAGGTCACAGAGATAAGATTTCAGGTCACAGAATAAGATATTGGCTTACAAAATTTAAATGCAATCAAATTCATAAATTCTTTAAATAATATTTCAGGTCACACAAATAAGATTTCACGTCACACAAGTCACAAAGATAAGATTTCAGGTGACAGAATAAGATATTAGGTCACGGAATTTATATGCAATCAAATTCTTTAAATAAGATTTCAAGTCACACAGGTCACAGAATAACATTTCAAGTCACAAGATAGGATGTTACCCTCATATTCCTCAATTCTATGCTCATTTCTCTCATCTGCTTCTCATATTTGGTCGTGAGCCTTGTGAAGGTGCCATGTGCATTATCTCTGTTTTTACAAAACCATGTTTGTATAGTTTTCCTCAATGACTCCAACAAAGCTACAACAGGGTAGTTTTTGGCTGCCTTTGTGATCTCATTCACTGATTCCACTATATTAGACGTCATTGTTGAGTATCTGTTTGTTGGCATATGGAATCGTGACCACCTCTCAGGTCCAACTTCTTTCTATGAAGAGAAAACATTAGAATAAGTAATAAGTTACTACAATTGAAATGATATAGCCGTCAAATTTAATTGAGAATTCTACATTACCAGGTACTCTGTAATACTCGCATCCACTGCATGTAGCTGTCTCATGTTGTGTTCAAAATCTAATAATGTATAAGCTCGGACAGCTGAATTGAATACTTGAGTAATATTTTGACCAGATTTACCAAAATGTTTTTTCAAATTTTGTAGCAGGTGATATGAACAAATTCCATGACATGTTCCCGGATACACAACTTCAATTGCCTTCCTTATACTGTCATGTCGATCAGAGACAAAACATAGTCCCTTTCTTTCCTTGTAAGCCTTCTTCAAGTTGGCAAGAAACCATGCCCATGATTTGTCATTCTCGCTATCTCCAATTCCAAATGCGAGTATGAATATGTTATTATTCGCATCTTGTGTACAAGCAGTGAAAAGAGTACCACCATAGTGACCATTTAGGTATGTACCATCTACCACGATCACAGGTCTACAATGTTCCCATCCAACGATCGATGCACCTAGTTCCATAAAGCAATAAATGAACATATTGTGACCATCCAACTTTATACCTGTGACCGAGCCAGGATTTGTATGTTCAAGCATGAAGAAATAATTTGGTAATGTTTTGAAAGATTCTATTAGATCACCCCTAATTATTTTCAAAGTTTGCTCACGAGATCTCCAAGCCTTTACCTAGTTCAATGAAACTCCATATATATGCAACATGTCGTTACGTATATCATTCGGAGTATATATAGTACGCGATGAGGAATACTTATACTTGATGCATGATGATACAACAGAAGTTGAGACTTGCCTATGAGATCCTAAGACAATGTTCGATGTACATGTGTGGCCATCAACCAACTTTATAATTTTGAATAACTCTGTTTTCCCCAATCTGGATGATCTGCAAATCCATCTGCACTCATCATGTAAACACTTGACAAGATACTCCTTTTTGTCCGATCGAACAACCATATACTCAAACATGTTTTGTATTGCAAAAAATGACAAGCTCAATTTTAGAATTTCTTTGTTATGGAAAACTTTTCCTTCTGATACGTCTCTCGCATCAGCAATGGATACAATTGTGACCATATCATCAGGAATGTGACCTGTTTCTTCAATTGTTGCCTCACATGTTTTCGATGCTATCTTCTCCAACGAATATAATTCTCTACATGAATTTTCATGCATTGGTACTGGCTCCATATATGGAAAAATATCACCTGCTTGTCCACTGACTGCTAATGTGACATCAATGTATATGAGATATTTGGAAGGGTCAGAATCTATACTTTTGAGCTTCAAATAAGACATCACATTTTTATCATTCAGTATTCGACAGGAGGCAAGTTGCTACTCAATACGTAATTCATTGAAACTGCGACTTTCAAAGGATTCAACGTGAATTCGGACATCACAATCTGAACGAGCTTCATATAAACACAATTATTTTCAACCAAAACTAATGACGAGTGCGCTCCATATACCAAACAAACATGAAAGTGATCCATACCCTGCAAATATATCACAAATGTTAATATTTTGGTGATTAAATTTAGCTACAGGTTACAGATTGATATGACAAAATTTTGCTACAAGCCACAGACTAAGTGCGGGGGTCACATATTTTAATACCAGGTCACTAAACAAAACAAGGGGTCACAAGGCTTAGTTACAGGTCACAGATTTTAATGTGTCGGTAATATAGTTTGACTACAGGTCACGTGAGTTAATGTGTAGGTCACACAACAAATCCACAGGTCACTAGGCTTTGTTCCCGGCCACGGGAATTTTAAGTGCAGGTCACATGATGGAAACAGAGGTCACAAATATTAAATTAAACAGATCACACCATTCAGATGCAGGTCACATTATTAACTGCGTTGGTCACAGGAACATCTGCGTTGGTCACAAGATTAAGCCACGGGTTGCAAGGCTTAGTTGAAGGCCACAGGGTTTAGTTGCAAGTCACATGGCTTAGTTGCAGGTCACAGGGTTTAAGTGTAGGTCACAGAACAAAGCAACAGGTGACATGGCTTAATTGCAGGTCACAAAGCATCCGTTGCAAGTCACAGGGTTTAAGCCGCCGCAGGTCACAAGGCATAACGACAGGTCACAAGAGTTACTGTGTAGGTCACACAACAAATCCACAGGTCACAAGGCTTTGTTCCAGGCCACAGGATTTTAAGTGCAGGTCACATGATGCAAACAGAGGTCACAAATATTAAATTAAACAGATCACACCATTTAGATGCAGGTCACATAATTAACTGCGTTGGTCACAGGAACATCTGCGTTGGTCACAAAATTAAGCCACGGGTCACAAGGCTTAGTTGAAGGCCACAGGGTTTAGTTGCAAGTCACATGGCTTAGTTGCAGGTCACAGGGTTTAAGTGTAGGTCACAGAACAAAGCAACAGGTGACATGGCTTAATTGAAGGTCACAAAGCATCGTTGCAAGTCACAGGGTTTAAGCTGCTGCAGGTCACAAGGTATAACGACAGGTCACAGGAGTTAATGTGTAGGTCACACAACAAATCCACAGGTCACTAGGCTTTGTTCCAGGCCACAAGATTTGAAGTGCAGGTCACATGATGGAAACAGAGGTCACAAATATTAAATTAAACAGATCACACCATTCAGATGCAGGTCACATAATTAACTGCGTTGGACACAGGAACAAAGCCACGGGTCAGAAGGCTTAGTTGCAGGTCACAAGGTTTAGTTGCAGGTCACATGAGTTAATGTGTAGGTCACAGAACAAATCCACAGGTCACAACATTTAGTTCTAGGCCACAGGGGTTTAAGTGCAGGTCACATAATGCAAACAGAACTAAAAAACATCGACGTTGAAAAAGATCGACGCTGGGAAAGGACAATTACTGTTGTTTTGATGTAGATTATACAAATTGAATTCAATTTAAAACACTTACGCTCTATTATTGAACAATTCGATGATTCTAGGTGCAAATAGGAAGACGCTGGAGCTTAATTTCAATGATGGCGATTACAAACCTGTGACCGATTTTAGCAATAGGCACCAGTTCAGATGTCGGTTTGACTTGAGAGATTCAGCTTCGTCGTTGATGGCAGAGGAAAAATTATGGGAAGTGTCTCAATTTTCAGCTACGTATATTTGATTCTTTGGAGTTTATGTTTGATATGGAATGTATATTAATATATTTTTTTGTTATAAATAGTTTCTATATTGACCTGACTTTTGAAACTTGGGACAGGAGATTGTCAAAGATGAATAAGTATCTTTAAAATGCCTTATACGCGTATTTTTCCCTTTTAAAAAATATTTCAACTATACAAAAAATATTATCAAAATCAGGTAAAGTGAATGCAATGACGTGCATGTTGCAGAAAAGAAAGAAAGAGAGTCCAATTCCAAGTTTACCCTTTCCCTTATTTTCCGACTTCAATTTACCATTTTCCTTATACAATCTACTTTCTCTCTATAATTAAATCAAATTCAATTGTAAGAGCATCTCTTTGAAGGTGTGAATTAACTATTTCGAAATCACTTTTAAATCTCAATTTACATACCAATGGATCTAAATTGAAATATTGCTCCAATGAAAAATGTAAATTAAAAACTTAATTTTTATTTTCATGTTAAATTTTGTAAAATTTGATTTTAACAAAACAAAAATCTAAGAGCAACCGGGAGACTCGAGTTTTAAATGAAAAAATATATATAATGTGCATTAATCAATTTTTTATGGTCGATGAAATGCAAATTAGAACCATTTTATCTTTTAAAATCAATTGAATTTGTTACAAATTATAATTAATTATAATTTGTAATTAATTAAAACTGTAATTTAATTATTGTTAATTTTAGTTTTGCCATTATTTCAGTTTTTTAATTAATTACAAATTTTTTTTTTTTGCTAAAATTAATTGAATTAGTCGCATGACTTAATTTCAACTTAAATCGCAACTACTTTTTTTTTTTTTTGCTAAAATTAATTGAATTAGTTACATTCACCTTAATTACAACTACAATTGTAACTTAATTAAATTTTGTAATAATCAATTAAAGTATACAGTTAATTACAATTACAATTGAATTTCAATTTTGTAATTAATTACAATTGTAACTTTATTTCAATTTTACAATTAATTACAAAACTAATGAATTTGTAAAACGCGGCATATATTTTTTGCTAAAATTAATTGAATTAATTACATTCACCTTAATTACAATTGCAACTTAATTACATTGTGCAATCAATTACAGTTTACAAATAATTAATTACAATGTAACTTTATTTCAATTTTGTAGCTAATGGCAATTGTAGATGGCTTAGATCAAGATCCACATCCTCGAAGAAGATCCTAGTAGTCATCAATTTGTAAGTTAAGATTAAATGGTAAAGATGAACAAATAATCTATTTCATTTCAAGAAAAAAGCATATCAAGTCTTAGATACTAGATAGATATCAGATGGCTTGATGAAATAAATGTTAGATTGATACGGAATAGGTAATCATAGAGATCCCAATGGCATGTATTCGTATACCGAAAGCCTCCGATCGCCATCAACACAATATTCAATGAGAGAGACCGAATTCAGTTGGGAAAGGAGACTCAAAATCAAAACCTTGACCAGAAATTCCTTAGTTGCTAGTATCCCACTCTTGCCCAATTGCCTCACAGCCACAACCTATGATTAGTAGAAACTATAAGGTTGTCTCAATCTGCCTTGTTTAACAGTAAAAATGTTTGTCAATATGTATTACCAGTCCAGTTGACTGAAGAGTCCCCTTAAATAATCTTCCGAACCTTCACTTAACAGAAATTCTTGGTTGCAATTGCAAGTTTGAGAAAAATGAAAATATTTGCCACGTCATTCTTATTTTCTACTTGAGAACTGTTGTCGTTAAGCTTTGCTAATGAAACTTGTTTGGTGTTTACTGAAGAATTTCTATAAATCAAATGAAATGAGCCCTCCCGTGACTACCCAAAGCTTGGCCAGATGAGTAGATCCTCAAGTATATTGAACATGGAAACTTGCAATAACATTACATTCGATCTTGGAATTTACTTCAGTAACAGATAATGAACAGGCGCCCACCTCGACTTAAGAGGTACTACAAAGCATTTTCAAGTCCAAATTCTCGTAAAAATCTATTAACATTTTAGGATTATGACCACCAAATAGTGTTTTGTCGCAACAACTAGATTTCAGCAGACCAACATCAAAATTTTCTAAATCAACTTTCATCACAGTTCGACTAGGGACACTTGAATTTAGATACTCAGAACAAGGCAAATCTCAAAAAAAGCATTTCTAGAGCCAAGAACGTGAGGATCGAGCTGTCATACCGATTTTCCCATCTTCCAAAGCTCATTGCCATCAAATGAGGAATCTCCACCATCATTCATATCAATTCCTTTTTCTTTACAAATTTTAATATCTAAAATATGCAAAATCATTAGCAGTTGATAGAATAAGAGGAAATATAGAAAAGATATTGATACTCTTTTCCCCTTGAATTTCTTGAAAGCCGAATACCTGCGCCTACCCCTCAATTGCCATGGAGAAGCGAGGTCGAGAGAGGGTCGGTGAAGAGCTTCAGTTTGATGTAGAATTAGTCTCTCCTCTCTCGATTCCTCTTAGAGGCCTAGAAGATTTGTTTTAGATTTTTTAATTAATAATAATAATCTATATAATATATAAAAGCAGCTGAGTTTTGACGGAAAAACTCAGCTTTTATTGTGTTCACACTCAAAAATTCAGCTTTTATTGTGTTCACACTGCTAATTCCACTTAAATATTTTTATAAAGAATTTTTTTCACTTATTTATATTTGGTTATTTGTGTTTAAAACTCCCTTTTTCATAAAATTATTATAATCATTTAATGTTTTGAATCTTACAAATAAGTATTTGTATGTACTCATACAAATTCAATGTAAAATTTTCAGTTCAAAATTATATCGAAATTGTATTACGCATATAATACTAAATAAATATTATCATATAAATTTTTTTTATAAATAATCTTATTTTTTTAGTTATTTAGTACATCTAAAAATTCGAGTTCCTTTGTATTGCGTTCTATTAAATTAATTAGTATTTTTATAGAAAGTTACTTTTAATACGTAAATAATTTTTTTGTAATAATGTGATATTTTATTGGTCTCAATCTTATGGATGAATAATTTCGTGCGGTCATACAAATCCAATGTCGAATTTTCATTTACATTTATATTGAATATTTAATCAAGTTGTATTAAATTTCATTTTAAATAGTCATACTTTTAAGTTCTTTGGTATATATACATAATAACCTTCTTTTCTATATCAGATTATTTATCAAAATAATTTTATTTACAATTACATTTAATCATTATATGATTTTTTATTCTAGAAAGTCTCATATCACATTTTTCACATTAACGGTTAACAAATTTATTTATATTGTTTTGAAATTATATAGTTATTAATGGTTTTTTTGTCATAATTGTTAAGTCTAAATTTTAAAAAATAATTAACTATGACATGATATTAATTGTTATATTTTAATTCAATATTTATGTTTTTTAAATTTCTACAACAATAAGTAAACTGTATCTTAATTTACTTAACTGAAAATTGAGATGATCAATGTTATATTATATTTTTCATTAAAAAAACAATTACGTTGTATAATTATTGCAAAAACCTATAATATCATGAATTTGATGCATCATTGTCAATCTCATAATTTTAGTATTTTTTTTCTTTTTTTATGATTATCGAATCTATCTATATAATATATAAAAGTAGCTGAGTCAACCTCAGTCAACTTCCCTTTTTCCCTCCAAAACTCCTGTGCTATGTGCAGATTTTATTTATTTATTTTTCCAATTTTTTGGGACTTCAATATTTATCATGTTCACACTACTTATATCCCCTATCCAATAATCAACTTCAAAACCCACTTCAAAAATAGTTGGACCTTCAATATTTATTTATTATTTTCAAAATCGCCGATGTCTACTTATAGTCTTCAATATTTGTTGTGTTTACGTGACTTCTATTTCCCGCCGCCTAATTACACTGAAAATCCAGTTATTTTTCCTTTTTTTTTTCCTTTTTCGCTTTTTCAGAATTTGTTTCATTTTTTTCCCTTTTTCAAAATTTGTTGATTCATTTTTGTTTTCTATATCTTTTTTTTTTTTCCATTTCCCTATATACAACCTCTTTCATTTCTGTTATATATAATTATTATGAAGATATACACAATAATAAAAGATTCAATCAAAGGGTTATTTCTTTGAAAAAATGTATACTGTTTAACATGACCGCTCCACTCCACCTTATATTTATCACGTTTTATGATTCAAAGTTTCTGGTGCGGTGGTAATGCTTATTAGTTATTAATATTACAAACCAGTTGAAAATAAAAAATAGTAAATTATTTTTTGAAAAAGTAAAAAGGATTGACACTACTCTTTTCTTCAAGACCTGTGATATTTTGAGTCATTGAATATAGATTTGGATTTCTAACAAATAACTTATCTCTTATTTGTAAATGTTATTTATTTTGTTTAAGAATTCATTTAATTTCGAATAGGATTATTTTTATTTAGAAGTTTCTTCCCGTGCATCGCACGGGATGATTCACTAGTAATATATAATAATACCTGATTTTCATAATTATTTCATAAATGACTGGTTTTAAAACTTTTAAATATAAAAATATGAATGTGTGTAATTTCCCCTAACAAGTTTATAGGGAAAAATTATATGAGCACTTGTATTTCAAATCAATCAATTGAGTGGTTGAATATTGATTTTCTTTTTTTAGAATGTGTGGTTAAAAAGTAGCATGTGCAATTGTGAAAAATTAGTTTTAAATAATATGTGGTTGTGAATGAACATAAAAATATATATTTTTTGAATAATCAATTTTATATGAATAAATAAATTAAGAAAACTAAAGAATGAACAATTAACTGTTAAAAAAAATGCAATTCATAACTTTTTTTTTTCTTTTTTTATTGTATATTGAATATACAATTTATGCATTAAAGTGAGAAATCTTATAGGGAGAAATGAAATTACAAATTATTCACAATTTGTGGATACAAGATATTATTATTATTTTTTTATTGTATTATTTTTATCGGACATTATATTTTTACAACTTATTCAATAAATATTATTTATTCCGTGCATCGCACGGGTGTGATTACTAGTAATATATAATAATACCTGATTTTCTTAATTATTATTTCATAAATGACTGGTTTTAAAACTTTTAAATATAAAAATATGAATGTGTGTAATTTCCCCTAACAAGTTTATAAGGAAAAATTATACGAGCATTTGTATTTTAAATATTGGAATTTAGGTCTGACACCACCTTCATTTACATTTCTTGAATTTTAACTCGCCAAATATTTTATTTTGAAATATAACACATCTATTAACATATTTTTGTTATTTATCACAAAATTAAAAATCTTGAAATTTTGAACACAATGGAAACAACTGAAATACTCGCTTCGTCAAGCGTAACAATCACTAATTTTCCTCACAAACTTGAATAAAGATCTCCTTTTATCGCTACTGCTACTCACTAGTCACTATCTAACATGGAGTCACACTACAGAATATGAATCATATACAATTTTTCCACACAATGGTTGTTAACTTGTTACTCATTATTTCCTTCTTTCTGTCGCTCTTCAGGATTTCGATTCGAACTTCTTTGCCCAATCCAAGTCTTGCATTTAGCTTGGGATTCTCCAAATTCTCAACTTAAAACTAAATTGCTAGACAATATTTTCGGAATTTGGGTGACAGATTGGACACCAACAGGTAGATGGGAACAGGAAGAAGAAGGTGAGCTTGTTCGAGTGGTGGACGAGGCAACGGTCTTGACAAAGAAGTCCAACAACGTCATGGCCTCCACAGCTATATCGATGATTAACAAATTGAATGGGGATGCAATACCATGAGATTCTGGAAAAGAGGAAATTAAGGAATCGTTCTCTTTGTGTTTGAAATTTCAGTTTTCAATTTTAGATTTTATTTTGAATTTTCTGTTTTGAATATTTGTTTTAAGATTGCTGGAAACCTATTCTCTTTGTGATTTTGAAAAACTATATTTCAAAATAGAAAATTGAAAAAGGAGTTTACGATGAAATTTTGAGAATCATTATTTTGTGATATTTTTATGTAAAAAATACGTTCATTCATTTAATTACAATAATTTTTTTATTTCAATAATCATATATTCAACTAATATTTTGTTATTCTAACAATAATTCATCTCTAACCTGAAAAAAAAAAAAAGTATTAAAAACAAGGGCGACTCTAGGAAAAGAAGTGAGCAAGAGCAGTTGTCATAATGGCAAAGGAAAAATTTTGGCTGCCAAATTTGAAGGGAAAAAAAAATTTGACGAATCCAACACAAGTAGCTAGCAGCCCTATGAATCCGCTACTACTTGCACTTCCACATTCGCAATAACAATTTTGTAAAATGTAAATCATGTATATACATCCATTTATAAGTTTAAACTTCTTGAATATTTACAGGCTTTGAATATTAGCGTGAGATCAATAATCCAAGAAGAATTCGAGTTCTGAACAAATAAAAAATAAAAAAAAATACAAATTCCACATCATTCATGTCGAGCGTGTGAACATGTACTTCCAACCTCAGTCCCTTCTATGAACCTTTGCACCTTGATTAGACTTCTACCCAACATAAACCTGTTCAAATATTTTCAAGATACATGAAGGAAGAAGAAGATGTTGACATTTCAAGAATTTGTTAATTGAAATAAAAGCTCTTACCTGCTTGCCAATGTTGAATGGCATGTATCTGTACTTGATCACGTGTGTAATTTTTCGTTTCAAAACGAGAATAAATAGAAAAATCCAGTAAAAGAATAAGATGGACCATAATACTAGGACGTCAAATGCAGAAAAAAAAAAAAAGGTCATTAAAAAGGCAACACAAAAAGCTTTTGTTATTGCATACCTGAAACAATACAAGAATGGTAAACTGTAAGGTAAAAAAAAAAAAAAGCAAACACGAAGAGAAACAACTCTCAAAAGTGTAAGAAGATGAATGCATGGCCACTTATGCAGATTTTTCCAGTTGAATAATTTTTAATTCGAGTTTCTACATCAAATACGGTATGTATCCCTTGGTTAACAAACATTGAAAGCACATCAATCCCAGTTCTCCTCTCTTTTTCCCACATTTGAGGCCACATTTGGTTTGGATTTGTAAATTCAGACTATTCAATTAATCAAAAGCATCAAATCAAATATTTTTGGACTTTGTGAATAATAATAATTCTATCAACTCTTATTGTCCTAAACAGCCAGCTCAATAAACTTTAGGAGTTAATTGATCAACTAACAAATCCAAACAAACAGTCGTGCCCAGTGGTGATAGATAATCAGGGAAGATTGACTACAAAAAACTTTGTCAAACTTCCTGTTTTGTTATCCTTTTCCAGATTATCAGGCTGATATGTCAGAGAGACCATGGCGAATATAAAATCTTACCTCTTCAATTACCAGATAGACCAGATGTAGATATTACAATGTCATGTTTCCAAGATACTAGGCCCAAATGAATACATTTCATTCTTGTTCTTACTGTAATAAAAAAAAACAACCAAAAACAATGAACATGATAAAGAGAGAAAAAAAATAAAATTGTAAAAATAAGGACAACTGCATTAATCATTACGGAAACTAATGAACTGCCGAAATGTATAAACTCCCTCAGAAATCAATACTTATGGGTGTTCAAAAAACGAAGAGGAATAACAACAGAAGATTGGGATCGAGATAAGGGAAAAAATCAGTTTCTTCCTTGAGTGGTTAGATTTCTACTCCACAAATAATTAATAAGCACTCCACAAAGAATCAATCGCCTTGGCAAAATTGACTTGTGTAGCAATATATTCGGACACAGACCCTTAATCCCAAACCAGCAACCTCCCTTCCCTTCAATTCTCTTCTCCAAGCAAAACACCCCCCAGCCAACCCCTCCACTCACAAGTCGAGCCCTTTTTATTTCCCTTTTCTCTCTCCTTCTTGGACTCCAATTCAGCCGATATATATATATATATATATATATATATTTTGCCTAATTAGTTCAACCATAAATTACCGTAGCATATCAATCCATAAAGGGGAGTAGAAAATTGAAGAATCAGCAAGAAAAATGAAACAAAAAACCAAACAAAGCGCAAGCCAAGATAGGGAGATATCCCATACGTGGTCGAAGGTGAGATGGACGGCGGGATGGCCAGTCGGATGCATACGCCGGAGGAAGGAAACCAGTCGCCTCTTGGATGAGGCGTGAGAGAGATGGGTTTAAAGTCGAGTTCCTCTCTTTTGTTTAACCAAGATGCGTTTTGGATCAATCTGCCTGTTTTGGACATTTTCAAAACAAAATGCTCAAAACGAGTTTTTTTCGTTTTGAGTTTTGTGTGTTAATTTTTTTTGTTTTGGGAAATTCGTTTTTGAAAATGATTAAGTGAACATGTTTTCAAAATTTTTGAAAATTCAAAATTACCCGAAAACAGCAAAGAGAACAAGGCCTAAGATTTTGACTCGAGGAATTTTGAAAGATTTTCTTACGCAGTGGGTTGAGAAGGGAGTAGAATTGAACTTGGATTGACACTCAATTTATACCATCTTTTATCCATCAAAGTAAATCTATCGATATGATTCTTGATTTTCCAAAATTCATAATAGATTCAAGATTCTACACATTGATATTGATATTCATCACTTGATATTGTACACCTAGTAGGTCGTAGATTCCAAGATGGATGTGATGGACGAGTGACCGGATCTCCCTCAAGTGTGCAGGTGTTTAGCTTTCGACGCACTGTTTGGTTCCTAAAGCAAAATTGTTTTAAGAATTAAGCTAAAGGGACCACAAAATGGGATCGAAAAGTGCACCGAACTGGTGTAGGCCGTAGATTCCGAGGTAGATGTGATGGGCGAGTGATCGAATCTCCGCCAAGTGTGCAGATGTGCGACTTTCAGTGCACTGTTCAATTTATGTAGCACGATTATTTTAAGAATTAAGCTAAAGGGACCAAAAAAAGTGCACCGAACTGGTCTAGGCCGTAGATTCCAAGGTGGATGTGATGGGCAAGTGACCGAATCTCCACCAAGTGTGCAGGTGTGTGACTTTCGATGCACTGTTCGGTTCCTGTAGTAGGATTGTTTTAAGAATTAAGCTAAAGGGACAGAAAAATGAGATCGAAAAAGTGCACCGAACTAGTCTAGGCCATAAATTCTGAGGTGGATGTTATGGGCCAGTGATCGGATCACAGTGTACAGGTGTACAACTTTCGGTGCACTGTTCTTTTTTTGAAAAGAAACAACTATATTAATAATAATGATGGGAAGGATACAAGTTAATCCGATGAGAGTCGGACAGTAAAAAAAATTGTATCCCTACAACAAAAAGCTCCAGTCTCTAACTAAGTCAGCAAATAAAATTCCTGTAAATTCTTTTACATTGAACAACCAAATAGCTGTCCAATATCTAACTTTATCCCACAACTTTCCATAAGAATCCTCGATGTCGTCAAAAATTCTCTTATTCCGCTCTAACCAGATCACCCAACAAATAGCCATGGCGCTGACATTCCACAACTTTTGTTTCATCTTGTCACTTGAGATAAAAGAGAACAAAAACTCTGAACAACGTTGTTGACGTACCCATTGCACCTTGAATTCTTTAAACAACCTATTCCAAAACTGAACAGAGAATTCACAATGTAAAAACAAATGGTCCAAAGTTTCATCGTGTTTTTTACATAACACACACCATCCAGGCAACATAGAAAGATTAGGCCGCCTAATTTGTAGGAGTTCATGAACGTTCACTCGTTCCCGTAATAGTAACCAAGTGAAAACTTTAACTTTTGAGGGTACAGGACTTTTCCAAATATATTTGAACCTATAGTTCAACAGATGATGTGTCGACTCCTTCAAGCATTCAAAAGCTGATTTACAAGTGAAGAATTCTGAGCTATCTCCCATCCAGATTCTTCTATCTTCTAAGTTATGGCAAACGCTCCTGTTATCCAATATATTCAACAGCTCAATTAGTTTTGGTATCTCCCTGTCTAGCAGGTTTCTCTTAAAGTGCAGATTCCAAGAGACACTAGTACTCATCCCCTCGGCTTCTGTATCTAGAAAATCGTATATTTTCCCATTTTGCAAAGAAGAAATTCCTGCTAAAACAGTAAAATCCTCTTCCAAAGGCTTATTACCCACCCAAATATCTTTCCAGAATCTTATGTTCCTTCCATTACCCACCTTCAATTTGACAAATCTTGAGAATTCTTTATAGAGAGAAGCTATACCTTTCCAAGGTCCTCTAAAAGTCAGTCTCTCCCCCAGTTTAGAATCCCATTGGTTTTCTTGAATACCATATCTACTTTTAATAACTCTAAACCATAGAGTATTAGTTTCCAAAGGAAATCTCCACAGCCACTTCATCAATAATGCTTTGTTTCTGACTTTTAAGTCCCCTATTCCCAAACCACCTTTTGCCTTTGAACGGCAAACAATGTCCCAAGCAACCAAATGATCACTACCATTTAAATCTCCGCCCTCCCAAAGGAAATCCCTCATTAACTTCTCTAAATTGTTTAAGACCATAACAGGTGCCTTGAATATGGACAAGTAATAAATAGGCATCGACGATAAAACAGATTGTATGAGTGTAAGTCTTCCTCCTCTAGAGAGATATGCATTTTTCCATCCTCCCAATCTCTTGGCTACCTTTGCAATAACCGGTTCCCAAAAAATGCTTTTTCTCGGATTATCTCCCAGAGGCATTCCTAAATATTTAATAGGCCAAGAGCCTACCTCACAATCCAATACCCCAGCCAGATCATCCAACCAGCTATCCTCCACATTAATCCCCAGCAGTTGGCTTTTATGCAAATTTACCCTCAATCCTGATAGAGTACAAAAGGCCTTCAAAATCATCAACAAGTTGTGAATTTCTTGATTATTTGCGTTCAAGAAGAACAATGTGTCGTCAGCAAATTGTAGATGGGAAACAACAACCTTTTCTTTACCCACAGAAAACCCCCTGATAATAAAATTTTCTTTTGCCTTGTCCACCAACCTCCCCAAGACATCTACAACCAGTGTAAACAGAAAAGGTGGCAAGGGATCCCCTTGTCTAAGACCCCTTAACGTATGTACCCTGAGCTTAACGTACTAAGTAGACTTGAGAACTAATTTTTTCTTTTATCCATCGTAATTCACCTAAGTGAAACTCTAAGAATTCAAAATCGAACCTAAATTTTTGTACTCACTTTAAATTGATAAATTACAAGCATATAATTACTAATTCCTGTCATCGTTCAATGAACTAACAAATAAAGATCATCGCTGCAAATCAACGTTTTCAATCACAACACTATTCTACAGAATATTCTGAAAATTATCCTTTAGGTTTAAAAGAATAGCCTAATTATTTTTTTGTCAAATGATGAATTAGATCATTGAGATCTCAATTTAAATTTGAAAAGCAAAAGCCCTATACTGTTTAATAAGTTACAAAATACAAATCCTAAATAATATTACTAATAAATTATTAATCATTACCAGATGTATGGCTAATGTCGGACGGAAGTGGACTTCTGGAAGGAAGTAGGCACGGGACATAGAAGAAGCGAACGCCAGAAGAATGCAAACGCCGACCCGTTTGCTACCCCGACATTTTTAGTTAATCTGGATCACCACGCTAAGCATATCAAAATTCAAGTCGAATTAATTAATGAATCTAAAACAATTTACAAATTATAACTCGGCAGTTACCATAATTAGGGGTGGAGCCAGGAATTAACCTTACGGGAGGCAAAAAAAAATTTAAAAAGTGAATATACAAATAAAATTCATATATAATAAAAAAGTCGTAATAGAACATTACCTATTACAATTGTACCCGACGATGTTTTACGACGTAAAATCTATATCTATTTATTAATAATAGGAGATTCTGGTCAATTAATTTTCACTAGAATCTCAATTAATTTTATAATATGACCAAATGGAATCTGATTCAAAATTTTGCACGTCTTTACTTTGAAGCAGTTCAATTTTACAGTTTTTTCAGACTTAGTGGATCATTCAACTGCTCGTAACTTTCTTCCTTTGAAAACTGCTCATAACTTTCTACTCTCTCTCACTGTATCTCGGTTATTTTTCCCCTTTCTCCATCCATTGGCGGCATTCATGAAGCAGCAACTGAGAAAGTAATGGTAAATTCATGGTGAACCCCAAGCACAAGTGAAACTGCAAAGAAGATATATATATTTTATAGCACATCCATAATTGAGTGGCAGCAGAGTGGTTTTAAAATTCAAAACTTCCCCAAATCCCAATAATTCCCTACACATTTCTACCTCAACTCTTCCAGCAGCAAACCGTCATCTTAATTTATAGCCACTATTAGTTTCTCCACCACCACAAAATATCGAACGTCAAAGGTGATGGCACATCAACTGGTCCAGTTCAGTTGTCCCCGTCGAGCTTGCTCAAGATTCAGAAAAGCGACATCACTCTGTGGTATGTCGACAGTTCCTACGACGCCATAGTCTTCCCATTTGGTTTTGTTTTCTCCCAATTTTCTCTCTTTATTCTCTTCTATGTCCTATATTCCTAGAGTTTTTCACCTAAAATTAATTTTTATTGGAACGTTCTAGATGTGACAGGGGATCAAAATTTCTCTCTCTTAGATCCACATCAGAATTTTCGATTTAGGTTTTGTTTTGTCAATCATAAGATATTCTTGAGATTCTTTTGTTTAGTTGTTGAATTAGTTGTGATTTTGGGGGATTTAGGTAGGAATTGTGACTCTGCCACCGATAGATTGAAACAGAGGGGGATCGACGACTGGCGATATGTCGAGATGTGAATGTTTGAATGCTAAACGTCCTACAATAAATGGTAAAATTACAGTTAACAAGAGCCTCATTTTACAGCATGTTGCTTATATTTGCTCTACGTTAGAATGGCCGATGATGTGATGTCCTCACTCAAAAATAGATCCAGTAAGTTTGATTTAACTACTTCAATTTTTCCTCTATTTTTTTTTTTTTTTATTTATGAGTTGGAGTTTAGAAAAATCCATTTCAAATTATACGTTGTTCGTATAGTTTTTTTTGTGTGTGTGGTAATAACATGATATTGTAACTTATTTCTTTATACTATTTCTTTTATTTCAATTTGATTTTCTGAGTTAGCTGAAGCGACTAATTATGTTCATTCATTTGTTATTTTAACTCGAAAATAGATAAGTATGATTTTAGCTACTTCATTTTTACATTCGGTTTTTTCATTTATTGAGTGGGAGTGTAGAAAAATCAACTTCAAAATATATTCTGGTCTTATCTTTTTCTTTTTGCTCCAGAAAACAATTTGATATGACACCTTACTCTTTTATATTATTTGCTCACTACAACTTGATTTCACTTGCTTTTGGAAAAGGGATCACGTTGATAGGTTATCATATTTTATGTCTCTTAGACTATACTATGTACTCCTTTCACCAATTAAAGAAATTAAACCAAGATAAATTGAGTTATATATAACTGGTGTAGCAACTTTTCTATATAAATGAAAGAATTTTAAAACTAAACACAGATTAAGTGAAGAGATGCTCTCTTACATCTGTATTTGCTCAAGGCAAGTTTTCATTATTTTTATTTATTTCATTTCCGTAATATTTTTCATGCCATGCTTCTTCAATGCTTTGAGCCTAAGTATTGGCTGTAAATTATCACTTGATCTCTTACTTCCTAGTATTTTCAATTTGGTTGATGCAAAATGGTGGAACATTTGTTGTCACTTTCCGAAGAGCTTATAACTCAAGGTTTAGTCATGGTAATTTTGTTCTGCTTAATCCCATTTAACTTTGAGATCTCTCTAAGGGGTCTCTAAGAAAATCATAATATAAATATATTGAATGTAAGAAGATTTTTTATATTCTTTGTATGATCTTTCAAATTTAGAATTTAATTGTGGAAGGCAGTTAATATCGCTATTCTTGAATGGTTCAGGATTGCAATGATGTTGCTATTCCTAGGACATAAATTAATTGTTCTCCAATGGTGTCTCACTTCTAGTTACCATATGACCTATCACTTTAGTTATGTTCAAGGTTTGATTTCTTGTTGTAACTGATGTTGTGTTGAGTTTCATTCTGCAATCCCTAGCTTCCATTTGCTTATAGCTCTAAAATTGCAATCATCTTTTTTGTAGGAATTTCGTAAGCTTATACATGATCGTTGGGAATTCTCAAACGAATGCTTTCGGAGAGGCGAGAGAAATCTTTTGTGCGATATTCAACGTACAAAGATAGCTACACTATCACCAACCAATGCGGCGCTCCCATCACCCTGAGGCATCGGCTGTCATAAGTCGAGAAAATTGCAGTAGAATAACAGCTGATCTTTTATATATATTCGAATGAATGAAAAGGTTTACATATTCAGCTATTTATATACAAAAGAATATATACATACACAGTCTATACATCAAATATTCCTTCATCTAGAATGATCTATTCCTATTGTTTTCAGCGTGATGATCCAGGAATAATGGAAACGGATTGAACAGATGCAGAGCTGATGTGGAAGAGTCACGTGCTGAAATTTTTCTGTTGAAAAAGATGGTAAAGACCCATTTCTTTAAACACTGCACCTCCAACTTCTGAGTTAATCAATCTTGCTCCTTCTGCTTGCTTATTTCTTCTTCATACACCTCATCCTCGGGTGTCATCCCTGACAGATTCAGGTGAAGAGCAAGTTCTTTCATCATCAAACTCCCTCGAAGTTGTTGGAGAAACGAACGGCAACATGACGGGCCTGATTAGAGAAAATAATAGGCTAAGGAAGAAGAACATGCCGCATAACAAAGAGCTTGGAAAGATGAGGTTCAATGATCACATTAAATCTCTCATTCGATTCATCCAGTTTTTGAATTGTTTCTCCATGTAAGACTCGTGAGCAAGTGGTTTCACTATTTGTGAAAGAGGTTCAACCTCAAGAGGGGCTTCAAATTCATGAGGAAGAGGTTCAAGTACTTAATTTTTTATTTTTGCTTTATATTATATTTCATTGTCTTCGGCATTCAGAATAATGGTGTAATACTTTTCAAATAGAATTTTAATTATTATGTTACATGTAATACCACTACATGATATGTTTGTTCAATTTTTTGGTATATTTTAAGTAAATGACTTGCCGAGGAAAGTTTATTTGATATTGTATCATTTCAACAGTTAGCCGAAGTGGGAGTAGAACTGAGTTTGGAACCTTAACATAAGTAAATAACCTTTCCTTCTCTTCATTTTTTTCCTACAGGATGTTCATTGTTTCAGGATTTAGTTTTAAAGCAAACGAAATATTATCATTTTGTACATCTGGTTTCTCAGACAAGCTTACCTTTTAGTTAACACATCAAGGCTAATTAACTGGTAAAAGTTTATATTTATACTTGTCCAAATGGAGACTATGGGAACCCAGGGTTGGGGAGTTTCTAGATGTGTAACTTTCACTCTATGCTTAGCCGGATATTTCTAATTGATGTGTCCCCCTGGGCTTCATAAGTATTCCTTTTTAATACAGTTACAATTTTTTTTAAGCCCGTGATAGTCAATTTTATAGGGATTAACATTTTTTTTACTATGCTACTTCTCTAAGGCTAATCGCTATTTTAGTTTCTGCGAGATTTATGAGCTTCCTCTAACTTTCTTGGATTGAATTTCAGGGATTTATAAAAGGAATCTTCTTGGACAAAGAACGGTGTTATCATTTTCATATTGATTCTAAAATCCCGAACTATGGTATTACTCATGGAGTGAAGGGAACAATCCACATTTGTCTTCGTGTATTTTTCTATTGTGATTTCTGTATCCTTTATTTTTATCCATAGGAAATCATATTTTTCCCTGAGGATTTTTTTTTTTTTTTTTTTTATACACGTTCAACCCTCCAAATTTGTGAAACTTTCAGGAGAGAGGGAATACAAAATTTGAGATCAGGTTTGTTGCACAGGAAAACTTGCTCCATTTAGGCCAATTTCTTGTTGGTAAGCGTGCGGATGGTCCAACGGAATCGAGATTGTGTTGAGAGAGTTCTCGATGAAAAGGGTATGAAGTGCTTCACACCTTACTCTTGCTTGCCATTTAATAATATGTGAAAATTGCTAAATAATTTGCACATTTGAAAAGGTACTGGTCCTCTTGGGAGATCCTTCTTTTATCCGGAAATACAAAGACCACAAAGACTTGAAGATGGCTTAGAGGCATGGTGTGGATCCCACCATAGTATAAGACCCAGCCAGATGGGCCTTTCACTTAATATTGGTAACTTAATATCGAATTTGAAATCCAGCTGAAAATGTATTGTTAGACACTACTACCGTCATCTATTCCCTAATGCTAATCTTTTTTCTGCATCATAGATATATGTCTTCAGCAGCCCTTATAGAAGCTCTTCCGACTATAGAATTTGTTCCTCAACTTCTAGAAGATGTCCTGTCAAGGCCATGATCTGATTCTGACCGTGTTAAGGTTCATGTCATCATCTGGCATAAAATGAACTAAAACAAATTTATGTTTTGTTTTTCTGTTATCATCTTTTCTTTTGTGTGCGCGCGCGTGAGAAAGATTGCTCATTGAATTATGAATCGAATTATGAATCGGGTCGGTTTGAGAATATTTATATACGATGACGATGGGAACCTAACAAATGTTATGACTATGCCTCTGTTCGGTAAACATGTTTTTTGGGGATTTTTTTGGTTTTTAAACCAATTTTTAAACTACACAATTCTTCAAATCAATCTCTAACCCTACACATTTTCTCTCTCCAATTTTTAACCATCCATCTACCTAAATAAAAAACAACAAAAAAACTGTTTTTTTTTTCTTTACAGCCTCCGAACAGTAGCTATAATGTGTATGAGGCCTTTCAAAATTTATAATATTTCTGATACATAATTATTATTATTATAACTTCAATTGACACTTGTTGTTGTTACTTTTTATTGATTTTTTCATTGTACTGTCAGTACATTATACTTTATCAATTAAATATGCTCGTGCATAGCACGGGTGTGAAACTGGTTCATCTATAATAAAGAAAAACCATAAACATAAATTGATAAAACCATTTACATAACCCAAAAACCATTACCACAAATTTACACGTAACACATAGCAATTTATAGCACATATTAATATGACCAATTAGCAATTATAACCAGCCATTTAGGCAAGTGTTATGTTATTGTGTTAAACCAATTAACAAAATAATCAATAATTAGAACTCAATCCAGAAGATTATATATTTAAAAGAGAAAATTCACAAATAGATTAATAAGTTTACCAATTACTTTAGTGTGTGTTCGGCAACTATTATAACACCTCATGATTGATGTTATTTGTGTTTTCTAGAGAAGATGTGTGGTTAAAAATTTGAGAGAGAGAAGATGTGTGGTTAAAAAGTAGTATTGCAAATTGTGCCGATTATAACACCAAATTGCCGAAGGTTAAATATTTTAGTTTTTAAGCACACATTAAAAAAAAAAAAAAAAAGAATCCGCTTGGGTTTGGGGCTTCTCAGTTCTCGCTTCGGTGCATAGTGCATTCCGGTTGCTTCATAAATCACAAAATCACAGGTTCAATTATTCAAATTAACAAATAACAATTCAAATATCAATCATAATCATAATAGCAACTTCCACTTCGGGTTCTTCACAGATTTCTTGCGGAAAGAACAAAGATGTATATAAAGAAATCAAATAGCAATTAGCAAATTACTTACAGGAATGGCGGCATTCAATGTTTGGTGGTCTATATCAGTGGCGGATTCAAGATTTCTTATTGGACAGAGCAAAATTTAGAGAGGAGTGTTCGTGTGTGGGTTGGAAGGGGTGTGGGGCCCTCCCGAGGGTGTTCGGGGCAGTACGCCTGATTTTTTTTTTTCCAACCGTAAGGAAATAAGTTAGTAAAATCTACTTCACATTTCTAGGATATGATAATCTAATATCTAAATCATATAATCTAAAATTGACCAACACCAAATCATATTATCATTCACATTCTAGAAATCAGAATCTAAATCACATAATGCCATATAAATTTATAATCTACATTCTACACCATATTTCCATAATCAAATAACATTCTAAAAATCAGATAATCTAAATTATAGTATATAAATCACAATAATCGAAAATTGACCAAGCCAAATCATATTATCTATTATCTAATCACATTCTCAAATCCACAATCTCAAAATCACATTCTCAAAATCAAAATGAAATTAAAATGACATTGCAGAGTGCACTAACCTTTTCTTTGAACTTTGAAGTCTGAAGAAACCACCGTAACTCTCCGTAAGATACTTGCAAATTGCACCTGTTGAAACATCAAGAAACAGTAACAATTAGAACAAGTTAAATCACAGATTCACATTCTTAAGTAAATTATCGAAATGGACACCAATGGACGAACTATAGATGAAAACAATATCATCAAATTCTTAAAAGCAATTAATCACTGATTCTATCATTTTAATCGTGTAAAAAAAATCCATTTTCGGCTTTTCCCCAACCCCGGTTAAAAATGAAATTGTCCACGAACACGAAGAAGTAAGAAAAAGAAGGAACCCTAACCTGTGCGGCTGTCAGATGTGCGAGACTGCTAACGGCGACGGGCGGGGAGGAGGAGCGGAGCTGCAGCTGCTTGCGGCGGTGAACACGGAAGACGGGAGGAGGGTTTGTTCTTCAAAGTCGAACGAGCAGCTAACACGAAATTAGCTGGCCATTCAGATTTGAGAAGTCAGGAAATGGATTTGGACAATTGGGATTTGGACAACTGGGACTTGGGCTGGTTTTGGTGGACTGATTTGGGAGCTAAATGCTAATGAATATATTTTTGAGAAAATACATAAATAAATAAGGGGTTTAAAAATACATATTTTAAAAATGAGATTTAATTTGTACAATTTTAAAAGTTAGGTTGTAATTAATATTAATTAAATTAAATTAAATAATTAAAATATTTTATTAATTATATATATTAAGGTCATAACATTGTATATTTTAAATCACAAAAAATAAATCTTTTAAGTCACAAATAATTTTAGAATCACAAATTAGACTTATTTTTAGGTCACACTAACATTTTTTTTGGGTCACAAATTATAAATAATAGGTCACAAATGTCAAATAAATAGAACCTGAGACATTTTCAGATCACAACTTATCAAATTATTAGACAAATCTTTTAAGTGACGATTATCAAATTATTAGGTCACAATTATTTGATTTTTTAGTCACAGCGTACCAATTATTAGGATACATATTTTCTAAGTCACATTTAACAAATTATTAGGTCACAGTTAATATTTTGATCTCATATAAACACAGTCTCAACATCACTACTGGTGCTGTCACACCGCCGCTGCTTCCGCCTCAATCTCACTATCCTCAAAATCCTACTGTAGAATAAATTGCATGAGCACTAACACAAAAGAAATCAAAATGAAAACGGGGAGAATGAAATGAAAGGAATCAAGCAAAATTACCTTTTGCAGATCGAAGCAATCCTAGTTTCTTTTACGAGATTTCTCTCAACAGTAGAAGAAATTTTCAGAAACTAAGTTGGAACCCAATGAAATGGAAAGAAAAATTTCACAAAATGAAAGAAAAAATAGGCAAAATGACTATTAATGTGAAGCAGAGGGCGGAGATCGTACCAAAACTTGACTTGGCAAGAACCTCATTTGTAGCCCATAACTTCATTCGGTAGATCTTGGGGGTGCTCATCCGTTTCTGTCGACAAAGTAACATGTACAAAACCAATAAATCCCATTAATCAACACTTCAAAGCCAATTTGACCAATTGCGAGTAGATTTACACAATACAAATATAATAAGTAGGGAAAAAAACCTTGTAAGTCACCAATTGCTATTGGTCCTGATTCTCTCAGTCTCTCTCACTTCACCGAGGAGGGGGGTTCTGGGTTTGAGCAGCTAGCGGGCAGCAGTGTAAAGAGTTGTGAGTTATATATGTGACGAGGCTTAGCAAAATTATAAACCCTAGTTTTGTACATGGCTTTTAGTGACGGGAACAATACATAATTTATTAATTAATTACTTTCTAATTATAACATGAATTTTGAAATTAATCAGGTTTGATCTCATTTATGAATTTGGATCTTTAATAGTAGGAGTGAGTGTAATTTCCAGCAAACCTGTAATTAAAAAATTAAATTCAGAAACAAGAATAAACATACATTACTTCATATTTCAGGTTGCAATTAAGATTTTAATTATTCATTTAAAAATTAAAATATTATAAAATATTTGAATAAATTAAGTAATTAGCATCGTTTACGTAATAAAGCTGGGAAGAAATTTTTTGAAATAGATAAACATGATCCCCTATCCCTAAAAACTTGGTCATCACGGTAATCTACCAACTTGCAATCCACCACTTGAATTTGAACGTAACTACACTCCAATACGCTGCCCAAATTTTGATACCAACAGAACCATCTGAAAGTGGCGAAAGAGCAAGAGATCAGAGATTGTCATCTAAACAAGTGAAGGAGAAGGAAGACAGTGTTCGAAAAAGGAATAGAGGAGATATCTAAAAAGAGATTAAATTTCATACTCCAATGCACTTAGGAAATCAACAATCGGGTGAAACGCAGACGGTGTGTGAATCAATACAGTGACCTGAACAATTAACGTGAGACCTGAACAATTCTTGTTAATGGGTGTATGTAAACTGATTATATTTGTTGGGTATTGTGTTGAAACCATAAAAAATGAGAAATCATTTTAACATTGCTAATTTTTTTGCCGGTGGTTACCTCATGAAAAAGCTCCCTCGTGGCCTCATATCAGAATTGTTACTTGGGTTATTTACATGTGACCTAGGCTATTTCCATGTGACTTGGGTGAATTAGAATGTGACCTGAATATTTCACGTAAATGTGAGTATGTAACTTGGGTATTGTTGTTATTGATTGTGATGAAAAGACGAAAATGTGAAATAGTTTCAACATTGCTCCTTTTTTTGCCTGTATTTACCCGATGAAACAACACCCTTGTGACCTAAATATTTCACGTTAATGGGTGTATATAAATTGAGTATTGTTGTTGTGGATTGTGATGAAATTATGAAAATGTGAATTAGTTTCAACATTGCTCTTTTTTTCCTTCGATTATGAGCAGCACCCTTGTGACCTCATATACGAGTTGTATCTTGATATATTGAACATGTGACCTGGGCTATTCACACCTCACTTGAATGAACTAAGGTCTGACCTGAATCATTCTTGTTAACGGTTGTATGTGACTTGGTTATTGTGTTGGGTATTGTGTTGAAGTCATAAAAATGTGAAATAGTTTTAACAATGCTCATTATGTAGCCGCTAATTACCCCCAACGAAATAGATCCCTTGTGATTTATTGAACATGTGGCATGGGTTATTTACATGTGACTTGAATGAATTAAAGTGTGACCTAAATAATTCACGTATGGGTATATGTGACTTGGGTATTTTTGTTGTGGATTATGATTAAAATGATAAAAATGTGAAACAGTTTCAACATTACTCTTTTTTTGCTAGTAGTTACTTGTGGAAACAGCACCCCAGTGATCTCATATATGAGTTGTACCTTGATATATTGAACACGTGACCTGAGCTATTCACACCTCACTTGAATGAATTAAGGTCTGACCTGAATATTATGCTAATGGCTCTATGTAGCTTGGGTATTGTTATTGAGTATTGTGTTGAAATCATAAAAATGTGAAATAGTTTTAACGATGCTCAATATTTAGCCGCTATTTACCTCATGTAACAGATCCTCTACGACTGATTTATTGGGCATGTGACCTAGGCATTTTACATGTGTCTTGAATAAATTAGCCGGTCGCCTGAATATTTCTTGTTAATGGGGGTTAGTGACTTGTGTATTTTGATCTCATATGTAACACATGTGACCTCACCAATATGTTAATTGGGGGTAAGTGACTTGAACAATACGTTGATGTAACCTGACATTACTTGGTAAACTCATAGTTAATTTGGTCACATACACAGATTTCGGGTGACATTATAGTTCAGTGGATTCATAATCCATTAGAAAAAACTACTTCACACATGTCCATTACAGTGCATCTGTTACTTCAAAATATTGTGTAGAACAAGGCAACATGCAATAGTCTCAGTAGTCATTGCACACAACATCAGTCTTCCCCTGTCACAATCGCACACTGCTTGTTTTATATATACTAAGGCCACAAATAGAAAAATCAACTGATATGAAGATTGATAGATATCTGTTGGAGTAATAGCCATAAGTGACGGTGTGAACTAATACAATACCACCAGAATTTGTATACAGATGATCAGTGATTTACCTGTTCACATCGAATTCAGCTGAGGTATGGTATTTCTATCATCAACAGCGACCTCGGATTCCAACACTGGAGAGACAGTGATGAATTTTTGTGACCATGGTGATCTTCTAATTGTGTAAATAAGAGATTCCGGAGGGAGATTGAATTGTGCAATTATGATATTCCGGCAGCTTATATGTTTTGGAGCTCATCCAACAACGATTAATTGTTGAGAGACCATTTAATATGGTAAGCTTGTATAACTGATTGAGTGATTTCAGAGTAATATTTAAATTGTTGTTTCTATATATATATATATATTGAGAAAAATTGGGGTTTGTCCCATTTTGAAAAAAAATAAATCACTTTTTGCTGCCAATCTATTTCTATATCTAAAATACTGAAAAACCCATTTACTCCCTCCGTCTCAATTATATAGGCTGTCTTTTCTTTTTCGTTTGTCTCAATTATATAGACTTGTTTCTTTATTTGTTAACTAATTTACCCCTATTTATTATTTTCAATATAATAGTTTTGATATTAAATAAGAGTAAATTGAAAATTTTCTTTATAAAAATTACTTTTTCAACGATATTTAATATGTTTTCTTAATCTGTGTGAAAAGTCAAACCAGCCTATATAATTGGGATTGAGGGAGTAATATTTTCATAGTTGTATAGTCCCATAACTTCCTCAAAATATACATCGTAACTGATAATCTCCTATAGTAACGTATATTACGCTTCTTTCCTCCTCTTGTCCAAGCCATAATGTATCAAATTCAAATACACGTCCGCGAAAGGTAAATTCTAAGAATTTGAACTGCATCATAACTATATTATCCTCTTTCATAGAACCAATTCTCCGATCAATAAAGCTATTCGAACAATTCGTTCATCTCTGATGCAAGAACTTTCAAGTAATTGGTGTGAAACATCATACTCCGAAAGAGATATTCCACATAAGGTATGTTGCTTCTTTTTTAGTAATTTCAAAAACTGAATTGTAATGTAACGTGGAGGAAAAGTTTTAGCAGAAATTGGGAATTACCACCACTAGGTCCGAAAACCAAACGTTGTGTCTGAAGGTTTGTGATATTTTAGATCAATCCGAATGAATATGATTTGAAACGTGTGAAAATTTGTGATTTCATCAATGAATCCAAAACATATAATTTGCTTAACATTGATTTCAGATGATGCAAAATTAAAATCAAACTTAATTTTGTGTTTGAAGGTGTGTGATATTTTAGGAATATTTAGATGGGGATCATTTGGATATCACCCTTTTATCTTACAACATGTTGAATCTTCTTTTTTTCTTAAATAACATTTTAGAAAAAACATACTCAGTTCACCGAGATGTGGATAATGAAAATGTGATAATCTGATGAATCAAAAAATTTGTTTTTCCTAGACATTGATGCAGTAAATGTGTTTGTGAAAAGCGAGAATGAAACCTTTCGATTGATTGTGCCACTTAGTTGCAAATATGTTCAACTTGTTGACATGCTCAGAAATTAAATGAAGATTGATAAACCTGGTTCCTTACTGGGGATTGAATATGTCGTTGATGTCGACAAGGCACTAATAAAGATAACGAACGATTACTCGATGATGTTCTATGTTGGTTTGAATATCGTAAGTGCACGATATCGTAAACAAGTAGTAAAAGTGGACTTTTAAGTCCGGGTTGTCGATCCCATGAGGACTATGTATTTGCTATCGCTTTAATTTGATTTAAAATATTCCTAAACTAAACAAAAACTAACTAGGAAAATAAATTTACAAGAGAATCCAAAACAACAATAAATTGAGAGATTAATAAAACCAACAATTCCAAAAACTAAGAAATAGAAAATTAAACTAAAAGCAACTAAATTAAACTATAAAAAGAGAAATTGAACGATGAGTTTTCTTAACAATAAAGAATTATTGGGACTAATGATTTCGAAATAATATTCTAGCATAATTTCGTATCTCAAGTTATTTTCTAAAATTATATTTGATCAAATTCACACATGTATCTAATTTACCTCTCTCGAGTTCAAATTAGGCCCATTTAACTAAGTCAACCATGTATTTTTACAGCGAGTCAGATGTCTCCTTAGTTAAATGTATTAAATTACCTAGGAATTCATAAATGATCACAAACAATCACAAATTCATATCTCTATTTTTTTGTTGAAATTGCAGAATTTTACTACACGATCTAATTGTTAACTCACCTCTCGGATTATGAAAATAACCATTAAATCATGAATTAGTGGCCAGTTAATTCAAGCATTAAAAATATAGTAAAATCAATACATGAAAACAATAAAATCCTCAACTTGAGAATTGAAATTAAAACTAGAAATATTAAGGCCATATTCTCTTTACTGTTTTGAGGTAGTTTTCTGTTTTTATTTTCGAAAACGCTAAAAATGCGTTCTCTTTACCATTTTCGAAAACGCATTTTAGAAGAAAAAAAAATTTGTACACAAAAATCAAAACGCCCAAAACCTCGTTTTGGACGTTTTGTATGTATTTCGACAAAAAATATCCAAAACGCGTAAAACGCGTTTTGAAATTTTTTTTAAAGAATTATCTTAACTTGGAACTAAGCTTAATATAAATTTTTATTTATTTAAATTTTTTTTAGAATTATCCTAATTTGGAACTAAACCTAAATAAATAATTTTTTTTTTTTTTGGAGAATTATTCCAACTTGGAACTAAGCTTAAATAAAGTTTTATTGAATTCAATATCAACATTATAAAAAAAAAATTAAGTGAGAATTCTTGTTGTTATATTTCAAAAAATGCACTGATAAATGGACTCTGGTGGTTTTGAAAGAACTTGCATTTTATAGATTTTAATAGAACTAGAGTTTTCTCAAATCCAGAACCTGACCAAACTGTATTAATATAGACTCTTAATGCTCACATTAGTATGTTGCATGTAACCATGTTTTCAGTGTACTGTGAAAGGAAATTTGAGTTGGAGTCAGTAGTATTCTGCACAATTTCAAACAAAGCGTGTTTTCTAGCTTTTCATTTTCAAAAACAGTTTTCAGAAATGACAAACCAAACGGGTTTTCAACAAATTTGAAAACAAAAATAAAAACAGGAAATACAAAACATTTTCGAAAATAAAAATACAAAATAAAATACAAACAGAACGCCACCTAAATCTTCATCATCAATCCCAATATTAAATTTAGCTACTCATGTTCTTGGGACTAAAAATAGCAACAAATAATGAAAGTAAAACCAGGATTTTGAATAGTTGAAGTCCAAGCATCGCCCCAACCGTGCACCACCAAAATTAGTCCAGTCGTACCCCTTTTTATTAGTTCTAGTCGGCTTCTCCAATCTCCCAAGAATTTGACGTTGAAATCCCAAAATTATGATGTTCTTAGGTGAGGCAAAATTCTGATTTTCGTGCAAGACATCTTTCTTATATAGTTAGTGAAGAGATCTAGTTGAAGAAGGAAAGAAATTCGTCAAACACGCAAGAGTCTTTTCTTGTTTGTGCACAGCGTTCAATATTTTGACCATATATTTCTATTCCCTTATCCTATTGATGTGATTCAAATTGAGTTCGAAATATAACTTAAAGGACTACAATTCTTCATGAAATAGGATTTTTCCAATTCAAACGTTTACTACCCTAAAATTAGGTCTCAAAGTTCGACTAGAAATCTATCCAGAATCTTTTGCGGTTGGAATCAATTTTATGGTAATATTTTTCCAATTCAAACGTTTACTACCCTAAAATTTGGTCTCAAAGTTCGACTAGAAATCTATCCAGAGTCTTGTGCGATTGGAATGAATTTTATGGTAATATTCTTATCATATTCCATTCCTTTTTGGCTTCTACTTGCATCCAATTGACTCCTAAAAATACTCAAAGTATTGTCTTGTGATCCAAGTCAATCATTGGATATTTGCAAGTTGTTCCCTCATGTTTAATTTGCTCTTCGGTCCTTCAACTTTTGATTTCTTTACTTTGACACATTGCAACTTTCCCGTTGATGTCATTAGCCTCTCGATTGTCCAATTTAGCTCCAATTAGCATCCAAATGTGAATTTTGCTACAATTTCTTATTTTTCTTGATTTGGGATAAAACCTGAAATAATAATAAATAACAACAATTAAGTAGAATTTATTCAAGAAAAACAAAATAATATCCTAATTTTTGACAGATAAATAAGTGTATAAAATACACTTATCAAACCCCCCAAATTAGAACTCGAACAAACTAAAACTAAGAATAAAAATTTGTCAAAATAACTGAATAACAAAATTTTTAACTGTTAACTCATTTACCTTATTGTCTCAATAGTCCAAATCAGTTCACCCTTTGAGCAAGAGTTATGAACAACATAGCAAAATAGTTTATAGTTATCTCATGCCAAATTTTCAAATGTGTGTGTGGATAGCCAATATCGAATTCCTACTTATGCAAAGGATATACCTAACATTGTGTTACTTGTTATGCATAATCAAGCCCGAATCCCGTGTGGTCACTCTAATGAATCTAATGATTTTTCTTGCATCGCTTATGGATAATCACAACTTATTGCTTTTCTCTCGATTCTTAAGGTTTCTTCTATTCATGTGGTTTCTAAACATCAAAATTTTGTATTTTTCCACACCAGGTGGTCAGAATTAGTTAAGTCTTCCCAAACAATCAATGGTAAGCGGTTCCCTAATTCATGCCTTTAGTACCAAAGTCTCAATCAACAATCTCATACCATTTTTTTTTATTATATATATATTTTTTATGGACGACTTTTTCTGTTTATATCCATGTATTTTTCCATTTTTGTACAGAACTTTTCATACTTGCTTTTTATATGACCCATGTAGCGAACTTTATGTATATGACCCCCAAGCCAGACGACTTTAGGGCACCAATTTTGAAAAACCCTTCAGACTTAATTACTCGAGTCATAAAAGCTTAAACAGAAAAGTTAAAGATGTTTTAGCGTCTTATGTGTAAGTCCACTATCCGTACTTGATTTCTAATTGACTCCTGTAGCGAACTTTAGGTCAGTGACTCCCAAGCCAGAGGACATTAGGGTACCAGGTTCTAAAGACCCCCTCGAACTTAATTACTTGAGTCAAAAGACTTTTGAAGAGAAGAATAAGACATTCAGCATTTTTTTTTTTTTTTTGCTGACAATGGTTTATACCCGTTGACCAAGACCTCTTCAACCAACGACACATTTCAGGAACTACAGACCATTAAAAGTTCTAGCCTACCTTCACCACTTCTTCCCACCCCCAAACTGCTCTTGAGCAAGTTTAGATTCTAAATTTTAAAGGTTGGGATGTCTCTAGTTCTAAGTTTAGTGATTAATAGTCATTCCTATGTTAAATATGCATAATACTTACCCGACACGTATTAAACAAATCCCTACACGAGTATTTATCCACTAATGACTATGTGCGCAATGTAGATGATACCTATCAAATGATAACTAGTTCATAAAATTCATATTTTCATGTTGTCCAAAACTCAAGTTAGAGCAAGATTTGATTCATACTACATCCTAGGCAATAAACATGTCAACAAAGTTTTCATTTTTTTTTTTTTTTTTTTTTGTGAATCCCAAAAGTAAGGTATCGAATGAACAAAATGAAGAAATGAAATACCCCCCCTCCAAACTAGAAAGTTACATTGTCCTCAATGTAAAAGAAAAGATATATCAATTAATAACAATACATAAAAGAGGAGTTAGGTACTTCCCAGGTATAGAAGAGAGATGTGATAACTTGAAGTTTGGTTTTGATCCCACTTGAATGATTTCAACCCATTTCTTGTATTTCTATGCTTGGTTGGAAGTGTTACAAGTGGTGTGTGTTCCTCGCAAGTAAAAGATAAACAAAATTATAATCATACACACCATTAATAAATTGAAATAGATCAACACCAACAATCCCAACTAAAACATAGCAAAATTTTGAATTTTCGAACATGGTCGACCATCAAAAACGTTACAATTATCATGCATAATTCCTCAAAGCGTGCAAAATCATGCATATGATTTGTTTTTGATATGATAAAAGTAATGACTTTGACACAATGTGATGCAAAATTGTCAGCTCATGGATGATGTATGAATTAAAACTAAAAATGCACTTGAAGATCAAATCAATGAGTTTGGTGCTAGGGATGCTAACTACAAAAACTCCAAGAAGAAAAAAATAAAATAAAATAAAATGCAAGTACTACTTAAAACTATAAATATAAAGCTTTAAATAAAGTAAAAAAATAAAAATGAAAGAAAATTGGGTTTCCTCCCAATAAGCGCTCTGTTTATAGTCTAAAGCTCGACTTTGGAACATGACTTCAAGGCACTTGAAATAATGATTTTGATAATCTGCTATATTTGCTAAAGTTGCCCTTGCTCCAATTCATACTTTCGATCCAATTTTTTATGCTGCCCTGTTCAAAATCAGAGCTAATATTACCATCAGATTCGAACTCAACTATGTATATTCCGATCTTTTCTTTGGCCCCTATCAAAAAATCAATTTTATGAGAATTAATTGAGTACAAAGATTGCTTGATAGCTACACCCTTGTCGATTGTTATGTTCTCAATTAAAATCAACTCCTCATTCTCAACATGCTCATCTTCCTCTTTTGATGGTGCAGATTGTTCCTTAACTTCTTCTTTATTAATTTCCACTTATTCGTCCTCCTCTAGCCTTGTCAAATGAATCTCTGGCAGTTGTGTCTTATATTTTTCAGCCTTGTAAAATAGACATGTATCATTATTTAGAAAGTTCTTCACTTCCTCTGATGTGGCCAGTAGTATACAATTTGCAGTATTATGGATTGCTCCACAGTATTCACATGTTGAACTTGTTTGAATTTCTAAAGGGTCCCTAATAATGATCGATTGGGTCATTAATAGTTCAAAGCGCAAGTAGTCATCATCCACGTCGGCAAAAGTATTATATTCTATCATATAGCTCATGTCCTCCCGTGTTGCCTTGATTTCTTAACTTTTCTTCTATCACTATCAACAATGTCACACAGAAAAGGAAGAAGATCATATGGAAAAAAAAACAAAAACTAAAAAAGGCAAACTAAATCCAAAAGGTAAGAATACTAAAAATCAAAATAAATAAATAATAAATAAAAATAGTCCCCGACAACGGCGCCAAAAACTTGTTGGTTTGAATATCGTAAGTACACGATATTGTAAACAAGTAGTAAAAGTGGACTTTTGAGTCTGAGTTGTCAATCCCATGAGGACTATGTATTTGCTATTGCTTTATTTTGATTTAAAATAATCCTAAACTAAACAAAAACTAACTAGGAAAATAAAATTGCAAGAGAATCCAAAACAAGAATAAATTGAGAGATTAATAAAACCAACAATTCCAAAAACTAAGAAATAGAAAATTAAACTAAAAGAAACTAAATTAAACTATAAAAATGAGAAATTGAACGATGAGTTTTCTTAACAATAAAGAACTATTGGGACTAATGATTTCGAAATAATATTCTAGCATAATTTCGTATCTCAAGTTGTTTTCTAAAATTGTATTTGATCGAATTCACACATGTATCTAATTTACCTCTCTCGAGTTCAAATTAGGCTTATTTAACTAAGTCAACCATGTATCTTTACAGCGGGTCAGAGGTCTCCTTAGCTAAATATATTAAATTACCTAGGAATTCATAAATGATCAAAAGCAACCACAAATTCATATCTCTATCTTTTTGTTGAAATTGTCGAATTTTACTACACGATCTAATTGTTAACTCACCTCTCGGATTATGAAAACAGTCATTAAATCATGAATTAGTGGCCAGTTAATTCAAGCATTAAAAATATAGTAAAATCAATACATGAAAACAATAAAATCCCCAACTTGAGAATTGAAATTAAACTAGAAATATTAAATCTTCATCATCAATCCCAATATTAAATTTAGCTACTCATGTCCTTGGGACTAAAAATAGCAACAAATAATGAAAGTGAAACCGGGAGTTTGAATAGTTGAAGTCCAAGCATCGCCCCAACCGTGTACCACCAAAATTAGTCCAGTCGTGCCCCTTTCTTTTGGTTCCAGTCGGCTTCTCCAATCTCCCAAGAATTTGACGTTGAAATCCAAAAATTATGATGTTGTTAGGTGAGGCAAAAGTCTGATTTTCGTGCAAGACATGTTTCTTATATAGTTAGTGAAGAGATCTAGTGGAAGAAGGAAAGAAATTCGTCAAACCCGCGAGAGTCTTTTCTTGTATCTGCACAATGTTCAGTATTTTGATCATATATTTCTATTTCCTTATCCGATTGATGTGATTCAAATTGAGTTAGAAATATAAATTAAAGGACTACATGATGTGATTTGGACCAGGCATCGAAGGGCGAAGTCGAGCCATCGACAATATGATAGTGATCTACGTGCAAAACGGAGCAAGTTCCGTGTTGGGGTCGAGCCGAGAAGAGGAAATGATCGAGCCGAGACAGGAAATCAAATAATAAAGCAGCACGTGATTCACGGCCGTAACCACCATTCTTACGGCCGTAACACCCTTAAGGCAGAAACAGGCAGAACGTTGATTACGGCCGTAAGAATTCTGTCACGGCCGTAAAAATGAAATTGAAAGCATTTACGGCCGTAACATGTTGATCACGGCCGTAACATCTGATTGAAATCTGAGACAGAATGTTCGTTACGGCCGTAAGCTAGTTATTCACGGCCGTAATTCAAGATTTCCCAGATTTTCCGGATTTCTCAATTAATTTATTTCCTTTTATTATTTTAGGTTATTTTCCTATTTTAGAATTTTAGCATAATTAGAATTCTATTTTGAGTAAATTAGATGCTAGGTTTTCTTGCTTATTTATATTTCTTTTCATCATTGTAAACATCAGACAAGTTTGAGTTGATTAATAAAATTTGTGAGAGGATTCTCCAAAATTGAGAGGTTGAGTTATTCCCTTGTTTTTGAACTTATCAAAGATCCGATCTTTGTGGCGTTCTTCCAGCAAACTTATCAAATATTCGCAAGAATATTTGTGGCGTTTCCAAATTCGATACTTATCAAGGAAATTGACAAGTCCTTGTGGCGTTCTCCAATCTTGGTTCTTCAATCCGCATCGCCATAAATTGCGTCGTGATTGTCGGGTCAAGGCTTTACCGTCGTTCTATCCTTATTTATCGTTGTTTGTCTTGTGTCGATCTGATTTAGATCTTTCCTAGGTTTTAATTGTCGTTATTCCGCGTGTTCGACGAGATTTCCCGACTGGGATCGCATCATTTGGTATCAGAGCTGGACTCTGAATTCAGGTTTTTCTATCCAGTTTGATTTTTATGTTTATCATCGAGTCCCATAAAAATCATCCATATCTTGTTGTTGAGTCTTTTTTTCTTGTTCTTCGTGCCAGTAAATTTTTTCTTTTTTTGATCCATATAAAAATCCAACAAAATTCAAAAGTGTTTGTTTTGCTTAATTCTTATCCGAATTAAGTTCCGTTTGTTTTCTTGTGTTCGTTTTCGAATTTTCGGATTTATATAAAAAAAAAAATTTATTATTTTATTTATTCCGAAAATTCAAAAAAAAAAAAAAAGAGTCCATTCAAGAACCACTTTCTTGAATTTCTTGATCCTTTGTTTTCATTATTCTTTTTCTGTGTCCTTCCACATAAATTTTACAATGTCCAATTCCCATGAAAACGCCAAAGATCGTATGTGGAGATTTTTGAATGAAGCTTTGGTTATGTTGGATAAATTAGATGAAAGGGAAGGGAAATTGAAAAAGGGGCGATCTCAAGCAAATCGTAGTGATTATAGGCGTGATCCTAAACCTAGGGATGAAATCGGGGTTAAGAGAGGAGCTGAGATTGATCCAAAAGCAATTTTGAAAATTCAAAAAGAAATTTACACTTGCTCCGTTATCTCCAAAAGAAGCTCAAAGTGATCAATTGAAAATCAAAAGTGAGTTTGAAAAAAGAAATAAGAGCGTTGAGGCCACGACCTCAGAAAAAGGAGAGGGTGTGAAAGTTGAAAACAAGAGAGTTGAGGCCACGACCTCAGAAAAAGGAGAGAATGAGTGCAAAAAGAAAAGAGAGCCCACCCCCAAATTGAGTTTATTTGCACATAGGTTGGTGTACAGGGATCCACGCCTTGCACTTAACCGAGCTAACAATTCCCTCCCCAGTTCTTTAAAATCTGTTTTGCAGGGACATAAATCAAGCCATGGATTTAAGACGGGACAGAAATTTATTGGCCAGAATAAGCAGCCCAAGAGTCTAAAGGACTGCACGAAGCTTAAAAATGATCATCGAGCCCAGGAAAGCAGGAGGAGCTTGGAAGGCCGACTAAAAATGGATTCGAGGTCGAATCCTTTTCAAGAGAGGGAGTATGATGTGATCCAGACCAGGCATCGAAGGGCGAAGTCGAGCCATCGGCAATATGATAGTGATCTACGTACAAAACGGAGCAAGTTCCGTGTTGGGGTCGAGCCGAGAAGAGGAAAGGATCGAGCCGAGACAGGAAATCAAATAATAAAGCAGCACGTGATTCACGGCCGTAACCACCATTCTTACGGCCGTAACACCCTTAAGGCAGAAACAGGCAGAACGTTGATTACGGCCGTAAGAATTCTGTCACGGCCGTAAAAATGAAATTGAAAGCATTTACGGCCGTAACATGTTGATCACGGCCGTAACATCTGATTGAAATCTGAGACAGAATGTTCGTTACGGCCGTAAGCTAGTTATTCACGGCCGTAATTCAAGATTTCCCAGATTTTCCGGATTTCTCAATTAATTTATTTCCTTTTATTATTTTAGGTTATTTTCCTATTTTAGAATTTTAGCATAATTAGAATTCTATTTTGAGTAAATTAGATGCTAGGTTTTCTTGCTTATTTATATTTCTTTTCATCATTGTAAACATCAGACAAGTTTGAGTTGATTAATAAAATTTGTGAGAGGATTCTCCAAAATTGAGAGGTTGAGTTATTCCCTTGTTTTTGAACTTATCAAAGATCCGATCTTTGTGGCGTTCTTCCAGCAAACTTATCAAATATTCGCAAGAATATTTGTGGCGTTTCCAAATTCGATACTTATCAAGGAAATTGACAAGTCCTTGTGGCGTTCTCCAATCTTGGTTCTTCAATCCGCATCGCCATAAATTGCGTCGTGATTGTCGGGTCAAGGATTTACCGTCGTTCTATCCTTATTTATCGTTGTTTGTCTTGTGTCGATCTGATTTAGATCTTTCCTAGGTTTTAATTGTCGTTATTCCGCGTGTTCGATGAGATTTCCCGACTGGGATCGCGTCACTACAATTCTTCGTGAAATAGCAAAAACGTTAAATTTAGTTACACGTCATGATTAAAAAGCAAAAACGATAAAATAAAACGTTCATTGAAAACAATAAGAAGAAAGGAAAGCGTGAACCAAGTCTCAATTCTTCAATTGTCTTCAATTCACGCCCCTTTGCTATGCTTTGATATCCCAAGAATTGAATGATAAAATCTGAATTTAGGCCTGTTCTTAGGTGAGGCAAAGGTCCTGATTTCGTGCCTCATGAGTTGTATTTATAGGTTAGGGAGAAAACCTAGGTTAAAAGAGAAGAAAATCAGATAAAATTCGCAGAAAAAGCCCATATCGCGGCCCAGCGGATAGCTGCGCGATCGCGTGGTTTAAACCTAGCGATCGAGTGGATGACAATAAAACTCTCGGGTTATGAATTCGAGGCATTACGCAATCGTGTAGTAAGAATCCGGCGATCGCGTGATGTGCAATTTCCATGTTTTATTGGTTGTTTAAGTTAGTCCCTGACTTTTAATTGCACCTTCAGTCCTCAACTTCTAATTGTTGCGATTTAGTCCTCGAACTTTGGAATCTTCTCAATTTGCTCTTTTCAGCTTTTAATTCCTTCAACTAGGTCCTCCCACTTCTGATTCGTTCACTTTGGCACCATGTACCCTTCCCGGTTGACTTCACAAATTTATCAATTGCTCATTTTAGCTCCAATTAGCATCTAAATATGCAGAAATAGACATTGTGAGGTGTTCTGTACATTTAGGCGCTCCGTGAAACATGACTCAACATTAATTTTCATTTTATAATTATTTAATTATTATAGATAAGGACGTGGCCCAATTAATTTGTATAGTATAAATTAGTTTCCTTTTGAATTCTACAATAAGCCAGAGATAAGACATAATTAATTCTAATTTTTTTTTAAAAAACCACATAATTAACATTATTTAAATATTGAAAAGATCATTGGAGAGTAAATTTTAGAATTGTCCGTCTATTTATCCACGCTCTCTAGAAGTCCTTATATTCTATTGTCACGTTAATCCTAACTCATAGGGTGCATTGGAGATGTCCTAAACCACTACAATGTTATCAAATGGAGGCATAATTGAAATAATCAAACACGCCTACAAAATATCACTTGTCAATTTCAAGAGGAAACCTATTAAACGATTATAAGAAAAATATATTTTTTTCATGGCCGAAAATTCAACAAACAATTATCAGAACATAATCCCAGAAGAAATACACAGTTCTTACACCAAACTCGAAATAAAACTCATGAAAATTTCAAGGGAGAAATTTATATATCTATATATCTATATCAATACATTTATACAGCTTTTAAAACTGACTTAAGAGGGAAAAATATTTTTGGATGTTTCTACTCTTACAACTTTTTTATAATTTCATGTTACCCTTAATGTTAATTAATGAATAATAATTTTTTAATATTATTTTTTATTTTATAAAAAATATCATTAATTTCAACACGTTTACAAACTAAACTATTTATTTTCTCACTAAAAGTCTTTCAAATAATGCCTAAAACTTTCAATTTTCATTTTTTATTTTCCATTGATTTATTTCAAATTATTATTTATTCTCATTAAAGAAAAATACAATTATATTATTGCACTATCATAAAGGAAATACTGAAAAAAAAGTATGTTATAATTTTTTCATGAAATTGAAATTTTGCTTTTTAATTAAATATTAATATATTTTCATCATTAAGAAAGATGTGAGAAATATGACTAATATATTTTTTGAATTATATGTTTAATATTCTATTATTATTTTCTCACTTGTCAACAATATCATTAATTTAATAAGAGTATCTACGACCCCTCACTATATAACCAAAGTTATTACATAGTTATAATGCACAATTACTAATTTTCATTAACACGTCTGTAATTCCAAGAACTCTTAATATTCATGTATGTTTTTACAATGAAACGGATTCAATTCAACATATACTGTAACCTAATATAGCCCATTATAACTTCGAAATGGCTCAAAGTCTAATCTCATATTTTGTTGAACTTTTTTTTGAGTCATCATTTCTCTCAAATTTTGGATTTTTAATAAATCAAATGATTTTGCCTACAAATAAAGGTATCGACCATAAGTTGCTACAAAATCTGATCGCATATGATGATGATTGAAATATAAAAATTTCAATATATGTACATATTTCTGTTAGAGTAAATCCCGCAAGTGCATGAGATTGTTGACAAGTAATAATTGTGATGAGTTGAGAGTATTGTTCCCACGAGAAATAAGTTTTAGTTTTAATTATCAGTCTACTTTCAATTCAATTAATGGAAACAATTGAAAAGATGATTTTGTTTTTCTATTCTAAAAATTGCAAGGAATAAATAATAAATAAAAATGTTGGGTAGTAAATATAAATAGGGAGCATATATTGGAATCTGAATCCACTTGTTACCATCTATCTCAATTCAACAATTTGTAGTTTAAATCATTCATGTGTTACTTGACAATCAATAATTCACATACAATTAATTTTTTTCAAAGACAAATTAAATATATCCTAAACATGACCCGAATCTATTCATAATTCGAATGCGAATGCTCAGAGCGCATTAAATCACACAATTACCAATTAGATTGTACATGTCATAGTATTATTCCTAACATCTAGCGTTCATGTGTTAATTATGTAATGTTCCAACCTATTGTGACTTTTTCTAAACTACAACAAGCAACGATTTATTTAATTGGTGGGCAATCAACCAAATAATAGAATTAAGCATGTGAGATCAATTAAGACAACACAAGAATTCGTAAACTACTCGTTCTTGAATTAAAATTAAAATAAATAGGTAACAAGTTGCATCTTCATCCAATACATTGAAAAGATTAGCCTATCATATTAATTGATGAATAATGAATAAAAGAATTGATGGACATCACCCGATTGAATGCACAATTTGTAAGCCAATTTCTCCACTTTGTCGTCCAACTCCACCAGCCAATCAGCTCTCTCTCTCTCTCTCCCCCCCCCCACCCCCTCCCCTCCCTCCAGCCGACTCTATGAATTGTGTGCAATAGAAATCTTCCTTACTTTCAATTAATCCCAGTTGAGCAATACTTTTCCTTCTTTTTATATATTCCGCCCAGCTTCTTAATTCTCTCCTCCCAGCCAACCAATTTAGCCTCTGTTCGGATAGTTGGGTTTTTTAAGGTTTTTTTTTTGTTTTTAAACCAATTTTTAAATTACACAATTTCTCAAATTAATTTCTAACATTACACATTTTCTCTCTCCACTTTTTAACCATCCATCCTAAAAAACAACAAAAAATTTTTTTTTTTTTTTTTGACCAGCCGCCGAACAGGGGCTTAATGTATAATCTGACAACCAATTTTTAAACTACACAATTTCTCAAATTAATTTTTAACATTACACATTTTCTCTCTCCACTTTTTAACCATCCATCCTAAAAAACAACAAAAAAATTGTTTTTTTTTTTTTGACCAGCCGCCGAACAGGGGCTTAATGTATAATCTGACCCCCCCCCCGAGAACCAATTAGAGCCCCCAAATATATGTATGTATATATTTCTCTTCTCTTAACACTCCCATTAGTCGTCCACCCTTCATGCCAAAAGGAGTCCAATAAATTCTTGTTTCAAGTGGGTTTAAGGCCCACTTACAATTAGAGTAGGGTTTATTTTTGGGATAATTGTATAGATTACTTACTTTAGATAATAAAACTGATTTTTATTACCCAAATAAAAAATTTTGAAAAATACTTCATTGTTACTAAAAAAAATTGAAAAGTATCATACTGTGATACTAACATATTTGAGAAGTATCAAAATTATCAGATTGTGATACTTCACGTGATTATGAAGTATTTTTCAGTTTTTATGATTTTATTATAAGTAATTTTCAATTTTTATAAAATTTAAGTAAATTTCAATTTGATCCCTAAAAGTAGTGTAATTATGTGAATAGCCCTTTATTTTTTTAAAGTTTCAATTCTTCCAAAAATGTAAGTTGGTCCTTGAGTCTTTTATTGTGCAGTCCATGTCTTCATTTGTACTAATTCAAGTCCTTCAATGTTTGCACTTTAGTCCCCACTTTGTCATTTTTTGTATGGTTTCAATCACTTTTCTTCGTTTTATCTCCAATTGCTTTTCCTAAAACAAACAAAATCAACAAATATTTTAGCAAATTTAAACCATGGTAAGTATGAAAAAGTACTTATCAAACCCCCCAAATTTAAACTCTTGTTCTTCCTCGAATAAGATAGAATAAAACTAATGAATCAAAATAGCAAAGTAAAATATTTTTTGACATGTCAACATATTTACCACGTGCCTCAACAATTCAAATCAATTTGTACTTCAGCAAGAGTTATGAACAATAAAGCAAAATAATTCTAGTTATCTCATGTCAGATTTTCAAGTGTGTGTGTAAATAAATATCAAGCCTGAACCCCATGTGGTCAACCCTATTTATCTAATAATTTTCATTTCAAAGCTCATGGATGATCACAACTTACTACTTTTATTTCACATCCCCTGATTTTTATCTTAGGTGGTTTCTCGATATTTTCTTTGCTTGTTTTACACAGAATAGTCAAAATTAGAAATATGCATGCACAACAAGTCAAGAGTAAGCAATCCCCAAATTTACACATTTTATCTCCACAGTTTCAGTCAACAAAGCTTATACCAAGCAATTTTTCTTTTTATGGACGATTTTTTCTTTTCTTTTTCGTTCATGTCCCTGTCTCTTACTATATTTGTACAATACTTTTCTCATTTGCTTTCTATGTGACACTTGTAGAGATTTTTGGGTCGGTGACTCCCAAGTTAGACGACTTTAGGGCACCAGGTTCAGATAACTCTCAAACTTAATTATTCGAGTCACAAAAGAAACAAAGAAAAGTTAAAGATGTTTGATTGTCTAATGTGTGAGTCCACTCTCCTTACTTGCTTTCTAATTGACCCCTATAATGAGCTTTGGGCCGAAAGCTCTCAACTTAGTTGAGTTTAGGGTACCAGATTTCAACACCCTTACAAACTTACTTGCTCGAGTCAAAAAAGTTTTTGAAGAGTAGAATAAGATCTTCAACAATTTTCCCTTTTTATTCTAGTTATGGTTTATATCCGTTGACCAAACTATTTTAACTAAAGTGCAAAATCAAAAACCACATACCTCCAACTCATCAACACATGCACATTCCAACCATTCTACCCCCAAACTTGCCTTTGAGAATGTTTGGTTTTATTTTAGGGACAGGATGTCTAATGATCTAAGTTAAAGAATTTACATGTCATTCCTAAGTTCAAATTGCTTAAATTTTTCCCACATGTGTTAAACAAATCCCTACACAAGTAATAATCCAACAATGACTATGTGCGCCTGAAGATGAAATCTAGCAAGTAATAACTAGTTCATAAAATTCATGTTTTCATGTTGTCCAAAATTCAAGCCAAAGAAAAATTTGATCCATACTTATATCCTAGGAAATACACATGTCAAAAAAAAAAAAAAATTTCAATTTTTCTCTTTTTTTATGCATGCCACTTAAAAACGAAAAATAGATAGAAAATGGACTACCCATAACCCCCAAACTTAAAATATACATTGTCCTCAATATATCCAATCAAGTACATAAAAAGTATAACTTGGGAAAATGGAACGGTTTAAAGGCTTCCCCGATCAATTTGAATGTGATAGAGGTGAAGACATGCATTTCCAAAGTTCCTTGAACATCTTCCTGTTGCAGAATCAGTCCTATCAAGGTAGAAATGAATTTCAAGCATTAGACATATTATTGGATGATGATGCAAAAAAAAATTAAAAAAAAAAAATTAATGCATAAAAAGTTGAATAAATAAAATGGAAAGAAACTTGGGTTACTTCCCAACAAGCGCTTGTTTATAGTCATTAGCTTGACTTTGATGTTTTGACTATTCAAGGTGGCTTGAATAGAGAGTTTTCAGCCCTGCATTTGCGCACATGCAGACATTCTCTTGTTCATCCTTCAGTCTCCAGATTATTAGATAGCCATTTTTATCCCTTCCAACCAGTCCACCATATCCATCATCTTTTTTCTTGGTCTTGTGATATCCATTCTTCCTCTTCCTTGAGGTCAATCATTTAGCATTCCTCGAGTTATGAACATTGTTTGAGTTCATGGTTCATGCTAAAACTTTGTTGTTTTTCTTCCACCCTCAAAATTATTTCATTCTTTTCAAAATCCATCAGAGTTCGTCTAGTTACTAGGAATAGTCTTCCTAGGATCACCAGAATGTTCTGGTGTTCCTCAATATCCAGAATGATGAAATCGGATGGAAAGATTAGATCTCCAACTTTGATGAGCATATCTTCAATCACTCCGTAAGGGTGTTTTAGTGTCCTATCAGTCAACTGCAAGATTATTGAAGTTACTTTAGGATCTCCCAATCCTAATTCCTATAAATAGACAGTGGCATTAAGTTAATACTTGCTCCATAATAAATTTAAGCATTTGAATTGTGTGAATTTCCAATAGAGCAAGGTAAAGTGGAACTCCCTGAATCTTTTAGTTTGGGGGAGGGGAGGGGGGGGGGGAGGGGAGCTTATGCTGTAGGATTGCACTACATTCTTCAATCAATGCCACTTTTTCATCTTGTAGCAACTTCCCCTTCTTTGTCAACATCTCCTTCAAAAACTTCGCATAGTTTGGAATTTGCATTACGACATCAATGGATGGGATGTTGATATGCAGTTGTCTGAGGGCATCCAAGAATTGCTTGAACTGTTTTTCCAACTTAGTATTTGTAACCTTTGAAGAAATGGGATTGAGGGTGTGGTTGATTAATAGGAACGGGTGTCTTACCTTGTGGAATGTCTTACTGTTCTTCTTCATTTGCTTTTGTTGATTCTTCAGAATGAATCACTCATTCCTTGTCCATTTGGGTTACCTGATCTCGGTCAATTGCTTTCTTGTTTATCTCTGGCAACTGAACTCTGTTATCCCAAGATAAACTAACCAAGAGGGGGTGAATTGGTTTATAAAACTTTTTCGATAAATAATCTTAAACTTAAAAACCAATGAGTATAAGTATGAGCACTTAGTATTACAAGTAGCTAAACTATCAATGTAGTGTGTTATAAATGTATGAACTTAATTGATAAAGCAAGTATAGCACTTAGATATAGCGTTGCACAATATAAATTGATAGAAAAGAGTAAGTGCAATGCAAGTAAGTAAAAGGGATAAGAGATTGCAAACGCGACTTAGGGAGGTTCAATCAACTAATGTGATCTACGTCCTCCGTTACCGAGCTCTCCGTCACGAGCAAGGTCAAATCCACTATATTGATAACTTACAATAAGGAGTATCGAATCCTTAGGTGACTTTACAACAAGGAGCACCTATCCTTTACAATCGAGTTTTCACAAGGCTCTCGAGACCACAAAATATAATGAATTGAATTTACAATTAAAATAACTCTCTTAACAAGTGATATGATCAATATAAGTATCTTGAGAGTTTTAGGACAACACTTCAATAGATAGCAACTATTTAAAGTTCAAGTGTTTATGAAAACTTTGAAGAAGGATATGAGATAGTTTTTCTTGAATCAAAGTTTTTCAACCAATGATCTCTCTTTCCAAATAATACTTAGTTAAGTATGAAGAGAGATATACACTTCAATAAGTGTTTGGTGATATGAACTCAATCAAAGATCAATAGTGAAGTAAGAGTATTGAGTTTTCTACAAGATGGAATTCTTGATAAAGATATGAAATAGTTTTGAACAATCAAGAGATTCCTTGCAATAAATGAAATAGAATGTAAAACAAAGTAAGGTCAATGATTTTATCAATAAATTTCTCTCTTAAATGCTCTTTTAAGTTGGTAGAAATGAATGCAAGAGAAGTGGCTATTTATAGATCAAGAAATTTGAGCTGCAGGAAGTTTAGGTTGACCGGTTCACACTTTTGGTCTACCGAAAGCTCAAAAACTAGCCGTTATACATTTGAGCCATTATACTTTCGGTTGAGCAAATATTTCGGTTGATCAAAGTTTCGGTCGATCATGTGCATTTTGGTCGACCGAAAAAGGAAAAATTGGAATTTTTATTTTTATATCAAAAAGTTTATTTTTCCAAAAACTATTTCATGTTATGATTTGAAAAATCATTTTTATGCAATTAATGATTTTTAGAAATATTGTTGAGCTTTATAAACCTGCTAAAAATTGATGAGTCGATACCTTTACAAATGAGTTGAAATTTTTCAATATGAATCTTCTAAAGCTTTAATCTTCGGTCTTCGACGATCTTGTTCACTTCAAAACTCTTTTATGATTGCTTTGTACTTCAATGGATGACGATTGTGATCTCGGAGTATCCAAATGACACATATATGATGAAACTCAAGAATTGAAACCATTAGTAATACATGAGATCTTGTTTGTTATAATCAAAACAATATATACGTGAATAGTCATAGGTCAACAAACTCCACTCCTTGTAGTAATGGCATAAAGTTGTTCATCCTTTGGCCTTTTTTGAAGCCTTTGGGGGAATGGAATAGGCGGCACATATCCTTTAACAAGTGGTGCATTTGTAATTGATGGTGTCTCAATAACTGCATGATTCAGTGTTTCAACTACAAATACATGTTTCTTAGGATTTTTCTCTATGTTGTTTGACAAGATTCTAGAGTTCTGCCTCTTAATGCCACTGCCATTTGTCCCATTTGGGTTTCCAAATTTTTAATGGCTGGCTGTTGGTTTTAAAAGACTTGTTCAGTCTTTACCATGTATTGTGCAAACATATCTTCCAATGATGGCTTTCTTGGCTATTGTGGTTGTTGATGTTGAAAACCTGGTGGTTTTTCTTGAAAGTTTCCTTCATTGCCCTGACTTTGATTGTTAAACCAAGAGAAATTAGGATGATTCCTCCACCCTGGATTATATGTATTAGAATAGGGGTCATTTTGATACTTCTGAAAATTCTGGGCGTAGCTGACCTCCTCATATTGCATTTCATGTGTTGAGGCTAAAGGACAGCTAGTTGTAACATGATATGCCCTGCATTCTTCGCAAACTGGTGTTGTTTATTACACCATGTGCACAAGTCGAGTTAAACTGTCCAGCTTTTTAAGAATTACTTCCATTTGGGCAACCAACTGTGTAACTGCATTGACATTGTGGAAACTAGATGCCTTTCTTGGAATTTTCCTTTCATTAGGCCACATTGCCTGGTTTTTCTCTCTCATATATTTCACGTGCTCGATCAATAGCTAATCTCAATACTGATCCCCCCGCAAAAGAATCAATCATATTGCGGTATTCCGGATGCAATCCTAAATAAAAAAAATAGACCTAAGCATTTTTTGGAATGTCTAGATTTGGACACTTTCGAAAGTAGTCCTTAAATCTCGTCTATGCTTCGGGGTAACCCTCAAGGTCTCGTTGTTTGAAAGTTTGAACTTCATTTATGATTTGGAGAACTCGAGAAGGAGGAAAAAATTTCGAGGTGAATTTTTACACCATGTCATTCCAAGATACAATACTTCCGGGAGCTAATGAGCATAGCCATTCATTTGCATTATCTTTTAAAGTGTGGGGGAAACAAACGCATTTGAAAAGTATCTGCTGACATCCCTTCGTGATTGATTATATCACATAGTATTAAAAATGCTTCAATGTGCTCATGCGGATTTTCAGTCGCCTAACCAAAGAACTTGATGTCTTGATGATTTTGAAATAGATTAATAACATCAGGTCTAAAGTGGTAATTTTCCTCCCCGAATGGTGGATAAACAATTGTTTACTGTACAGGGGCGGGTGCGGGATTTGCATAATCCCCAACCAGAGCTTGAGCATTATCGAGAACTGCTCCTGGTTAATTTACACTTCATGCTCATGAAGAGCAAGTGGCAGTCGGTTTTGATTTTTATTGTTATCCATATTCCTATTCTCTCTTTGTTCTCTTTTACATTGTCTAAATTCTCTTTCTATTTCAGGATCTATTGGTAATAGTCCAGGCTCGTTAAAACCTATCATATACTAAATGACCAATACGAAGAGAAAACAAAGGATACGAATAATCAAAAGAAAATAAATACTAAAAAAATAAAAAATAATTGAATTAAAGGTAAACTAATAGTTATACTAAATCTGTTATTACCCGACAACGGCGCCTAAAACTTGTTCGAGTAAATCCTGCAAGTGCACGAGATCTTTGACAAGTAATAATTGTGATGAGTTGAGAGTATTGTTCCCATGAGGAATAAGTTTTAGTCTTAATTATTAGTCTAATTTCAATTCAATTAATGGAAACAATTGAAAAGATGTTTTTGTTTGTCTATTCTAAAAATTGCAAGGAATAAATAATAAATAAAAATTTTAGGGAGTAAATATGAATGGGGAGCATATATTGGAAACCAAATCTACTTGCTACCATCTATCTCAATTCAACAATTTGTAGTTTAAATAATTCATGCGTTGGTTGACAATTAATAATTCACCTGCAATTAATTTTCTTTGCAAAGACAAAATTAAATCTATCCTTAACATGATTCGAATATATTCCTAGTCCGAATACGAATGCTTAGAACGCATTAAATCATACAATTACCAATTAAGTTGCACATGTCATAGTATTATTCCTAACATCTAGTGTTCATGTATTAATCATGTATTGTTCTCACCTATTGTGACTTTTTCAAGACTGCAATAAGCAACGATATATGTAATTGGTGGTCAATCAACCAAATAATAGAATTAAGCATGCAAGATCAATCAAGACAATACAAGAACTCCTAAACTACTCGTTCTTGAATAAAATAAATAAATAAATAAATAACAAGTTTCATCTTCATCCAATACATTAAAAAGATTAGCCTATCATTTTAATTGATGAATATAATCAATAAAAGAATTGATGGACATCATCCGATTGAATGCACAATCTGCATCTGCAAGCCGGTTTCTCCACTTTACCGTCCAACTCCACCAGCCAGCCTCTTCCAATTCAGCAATCCGCTCCTCACCTTTTTTGTAATCTAGCGAGTTCTCCCTTCAATCACCAGCCGACCAGCTCTCTCTCTCTCTCTCTCTCTCTCTCTCTCTCTCTCTCTCTCTCTCTCTCTCTCTCTCTCTCTCTCTCTCTCTCTCTGCCCCCTTTTAATTCAATCACCAACTAACTCTATGAATTGTGTGCAATAGAAATTTGCCTTACTTTCAATTAATCCCAGCTGAGCACTACTTTTCCTTCTTTTTATATATTCTTCCCAGCTTCTAATTCCCAGGCTTCTTAATTCTATGAATTGTCACAACGCTTATGATTTAACACACTTGTGTACATCTATTTTGTAACAATGTCACACTATGTTGATATGAATTCAGTGTCATAGTTCACATCACACACGATTAATGCAGAACATATAATAACAATAATCTTTATTTTTTATGCTTGATCAGGGAGTGGGATTTTATGCCAACCCTAGTAACACTTTTGCTGGAAGCATCGATGTTTCGTACAGACAAGAAGTCATACCAAACATCAAACAAAAGTTGAATACTCGTTAGAAGGAGTTATTCAAGGCATCGTGCTTCAGATATTTCCTTGGGATGGGTGAGATCCGTCTACAATATCTGCTCATCCATAAAGTGCTTCTTCTTGAAGTCAAGCAGGCATCCCATGAAGCAATGTGGTTCAACATATCTGGAAAAATTATTAAGTTCTCAATTGAGAAATTATGCCTAATTTCTGGTCTTAGATGTGATGGGGACGAAAATACTAACATGTTCAAATGGGTAATTGTCGCTTGAAAGAGAAGTATTTCAAAAATACGAAGGGCATATTCCGAAGAGATGTGCAACATGAATTCCTTAATCTTCCTGATGATGAGTAAGATGTTGATGCCGTTATGATGGGAATATTTTATCTCATTACATCATTTCTATTCACATTGACTCATCAAAATTGATTAGTACCAGATGCGACTATGAGAATCGTTGATTCTGCACATTGTGATAATTTCCCATGGGGGAAAGAGGTGTTCCACATTACCTATTTCTATTTGAAGCTGGTAATGGCGAGGTGGAATCCCAATGTGGGGGAAACAAGAGGTAAAATGTCATATAGGCTGCACGGGTTCCCACTTGCATTTCAAATTTGGATATACGAGTGTATTCCAATATTGTCAAAGAAAATTTGTAAAAGAGTTAGAAATTCATCTCCACGTATACTCCATTGGTCTCGTGTTCTGGGGTCATCAGGAGACAAGATACTTCTCGATTGTGACGAGGTTAGAAAATCGCATGTACATAATTTTCCCCATAAATCATATAAAATTTACAGTATGTTTAATTTTTATATGGTCGAAATACAGGATCATGAGGTTGTGGCATTGGAGCCTAGGGAGAAGGAGAAGGCAGTATATTTTCTTGGCATATCACGCAGAACCAACCGTGACAAAATGGTGGCCGTTGCACCAGATTATTTAAATGATCCAGTACACTCAATGAAAGACCACAGTACACCAAGCACATTGAATGCTGCATTCATTCGCTACTCTACTAAGAGGAATAGTGACGCGCCACATATCATTGAGGTCCAATTCGGTTACTGCTTTCTTAGATTATTCTAAATGCTAATTCATATTATAAAAATGACTCACAAGTCGTGATAACATCATTATTGTTTCACTGTTGCAGTCCAACATCATCAGCTTAATAGAAGATCTGATTAATCGAGTCCACAAGATCCGAGTGAAACAAGATAAATAATTGACGTCCAGATTGATCTAAAGGCTGATATGTTGCACGTCCAACGATATAACAATACGACATTTGACAATTTTTCCAATGAGATTAAAAAATTTCTAATTGAACTTTCAAGCCAGACAAAGCGAGCGGTTACTAACAAGATGGAAAATCAGCACACTCATGGAAAGGTAATTTACATATGTTAACTGCTCACCATGTATTAGATATTTTAACAAATTTTCACACATTCTAAAATCATATTCATTCGGATTTTGCATCATCCGAAACCTTGATGAATTACTGACCTTTTTGTATAGACTGTGTCTTACCCTTTCTGAAGTCTGATGAAACTAGGAGCAAGATACATGATATTGTTGCTGCTCAACGGGCTGAGACTGTGGTGCATGGTTCGATAGGCAACATGTATTTAGAGCATGATGAAGATATGAGTCATACACTTAATGGTGGGGATGATATGCTTCACCGAAGAGGATTTGAATAAAGTGGATGAAATAATTAAGAGTGCGTCTAAGTTGAAAGGAAAATGTACAGTCCAGGTACTGAATGTCATATTATCTAACCCCACAAAGTAACTTATGTTAGTTATATGCCCACGTCAACACACTTACCCATGTTTAAGGCTTCACGTGATCACATGTTACCTCCTTATTTATTTCCTTATTTTTCTTTTATGATTGATAAATAGAACAATGCCAGTTTCCCAAGTGATGGAGATGCAGTGATGCTAACAAAGCATGTTCAAAGTCCTACACTTGCAAAACAAGTGATAGCATCTATGGTATATATCTATATATTTATTGACATTTATCATTTCTTGCTTTATATTCGAAAATGTGCAGTCCAGGTAGTGCATGTCATGTTATCTAAACCCACGAAGTAACTTATTATAGGTATATGCCCACGTCAACACACCCATGTTTAAGGTTTTACGTGAACACAAGTTACCTCCCTTTATATTTCTTCTTTTTTTTCCCTTTTATACTCAATAAATAGAACAATGCCAGTTTCCCAAGAGATGGAGATGCAGTAATGCTAACAAAGCACGTTTAAAGTCCTACAATTGCAAATCAAGTGACAGCATCTACGGTATATATCTATATATTTACTCACATTTATCATTTCTTGCTTTATATTCATTTGGTTCTACCATATTGATTTGTGGCTCACTTTTTTAAAAATATTGACATGGTACTTAAAAAACAAACGTGGGTAAACTGACGTTACATTACACATATATTTTTTTTGAATAACATAGCAATTTCCTGTGACATCATAATCAAGCTTGTAATAACTTTGGGATGTTAACTTATTAATTTTGCTATTTACACACAAAAGGTAATTCTACAAGGATGCTATACAACGTTCATGCGTTCATTGAAGGTTTGGCGGATCCACATCCTGAGGACCTTTCTTCGTTCGAAAGATGGATTTGTGATGGATATTGCCCTGCTCAAATGTAAGTAATACATGTTTTCAAGATTGATGAAATTTCGTAGCCTATATTTCCTTGGACTTTTTTTCCTTTTTTATTGCATCCTTACTCCAGTTTGCTTGGATTCCCAGCAGTAGAACCAAGTTCCCAGTTTGCAAGCATGTAATCCAACCACCTTACAAATTTGGCCCGATAGAGTTCGATAGGAAGACATGGTGGTATGAACTTTGGGAGAGAAATGTCAACCTCAGAGACTCGGTAAATCTGAAGTGCATATATTCTGTGCATGTTCAATACAATTGCTTCACAAATGATATGTTTTCATATGAATGAGATACGCCCCATACAGAATATATATGACATTTAATGATCTCAAGATTTTTTTTAAATCATTCCAACATATTAATGCCTGCTTCTACTACGTCTGCAAGATGATCAAATATGGAAACCACATAAACTTCAAATATCGTCTAAACTCAATAAGTTTTGACGTATGCAATCTATTGCCCGAATACAAACATTGTCCGTTACAATGCATCATGTAACAAATTTCACAACTTGAATATTCTTCAAGCATGCATTCATCACCCATGTTGAGATTGTTAATTGCAATTGCCTTCCTACTTTACCAATATTGGAATCAAATATGCCTAGAAAGAAAATGAAACACAAGAAAGATTAGAATAGTAGTGGTTAACCAAAGGTAACAAAATAAAACATAAAAGAAAAATAATTACAAATTGTTAAAACTAAAATTAACTAAAGTAATAATCAAAGTAAAAACATTCCCCGTCAACGGCGCCAAAAACTTGTTAGCTCAAAATAGTGTACCGCAAGCGCACGGGTCGCGTACAAGTAATAAAGTGGACTTTTTGAGTCCGGATTGTCGATCCCACGAGGAATGTATACTCTAGATTATATAACTTTAATTAATTTAATTCTAACAACAAAAGGAAACACACAATTAAAAAGTTGGTTTTGGAAAATTCTAAACTAAAGAAACTAATTTTAAACCAAATTAAAATAAGGAAAATGAAAGATAAAATAGTTGGGATTCATGATTTCACTTAACTCTCGCTTAAGTAATTTCTCAACACATGCAAATTAATAAATTACTCATTTACAATGTTAGACCCGATTTTCCAAGCTTAGCTAATTACCTCTCTCGAGTGAAATCAACCCTAATCAATTGGTCTAACCTACTATATCTCTATGTCGATTAAGGCCCAATCAATTGCATTAACTCTTTGTGAAAATAGCTCAATGGATCATCTAGGGTTTAAGGTATATCTCTATCCTTAACAAGAACCTAGAGCATTTGTTATTTGGTCTAAAATGCATAATATCTCTCGATTATCATTCACTTCACAAAACATATATTTGGTGATCAATCAAACACATGGAATAATCTCAACAACAAACACACATGAAATAAGCTCAACCTTAATAAACAAACATTAAAATGACTTAAACTAAGTTAAGCTACATCAATCATCCCAACATAAAATAACTAGCCCATTATATAAATATTCCACAAAAGTTGAGGTTTACAAAAATACATCACAAAATATAGAAATCAAAGATTAAAAATACAAGATAATGAAATAAATCACTTCCCTTGATTTTTGCCCCAAAATTCCTTCAATAATGTTTTGAATCTTCACCTCACTTCTTGCTTCAATGGTGACTAGCAACATGTAAACAAACTAAATACAACTAAATTACAAACTAAATCAAAAACAAAGAAAAGAAAAAGAAAAGAAAAGAAAAGAAAAGAAGAAGAAAAAGGGAAGGGGGCTAGGGTTTGGTGGTTGAATTGGGATTAAGGTGAAGTGAGAAGTGGGGGTATATATACCCCCCAAAAATCTGACCTAAAAAAGGTCCAAAAACGCGCCCCTTACGACCCAAACACGCCCTTAATACAAAATATAAAAAAAACAGAAAATAAAATCCGGAATTGGCCAGAAAGTCGCCTAAGCGATCGCGTGGCTGAGTGCCTCGCGATCGCGTGGTTAGTCTGAATTCTCTCGGGTTGGATTTTTTACCTCTCTCGCGATCGCTACTTGTAAGAGCCACGCGATCGCGTGGTTCATCTGGTAGATCTATCTTTTCATGATTTGCAATTTGGTCCTCCATCTTCTGGTCTTCTTCAATTTAGTCCTTGAATTTTGACTTTTATTACAAATATGCCCTTGAAATATTTGCAAAGTAGGTCCTCCATCTTTCTGAGATGTTGCACTTAAGTCCCCAAACTTTTGATTAGGTCCTTGGACATCGAAATTGCTCTTCTTTTAGCTCAATTGCTCTCCAATCTTGTCCATTTCCTTTCCAATTGAGTTTGTACCTAATTGTACAAGATAAACGCAATATATAAGTAGATATTTGCTCAATTTGTCAATTAAATTGTCTATTTAAAAGCACAATAAGTGTGTAAAATGCACACTTATCAGGCTCTGCAAAATGCGCTCCTCAAAACTCCTTCGAAAGCAATCGCGCAACGCTGCCCAGCACACCCATCTTCCCCAACAGCTTCCTTCTTCGTGTTCCGCAAGCTTGCCGACACGATCCGTGGCCTAAAATCTTTTCTCCGCGAGAATTCATGTCATTGATCTCCACAAGACCAACAACGCATTCAAGCGGGACCACTCTGATACCAACTTTCACGGATCGCAGGTTCAGCTCCCGAGGTTTCTCGCCTCTAGGTAGCTTACCTCTCATTCATTGGCCGGCAAGGCAGAACAACTGGCACACACGCAAGCTGATGAGTAGGATGTAAGGGAAATACCTGCAATATGATCATCTCATTAGAGCACTTCATGGTAAAATAGGCCAACCGCCTAGCTGTTGCCGACTTGCCGAACCGAATGGGGAGATAAGCATTTTCACTGCGTGACACCGTGCTTTGAACTTGTTTTCATAAAAAATTAGTAGACTTGTCTTTTACCCGAGGTATGCCTAGTTGACTGCTTGCAATTTTTGTGAATAAATTCACAAGTTTCGATTAAGCACATGATACTCGTGTTTTGCTCGTAAATTGATCCCACGGGCCGGGCGTTTGAACCACTCTCGCTACTTCAAGAATAATTTGAAAATGACATGTTTGTCCGATCTTGTGAGTTTTTAGCTCAAAGAAGGGGGCTAGCCTTTATAATTCGAAGTATAGTTATATACGTCGGTCATTGCCGACCTTATGGACTTTAGCGCAAAGGAGGGGTCAAGCCCTGCCTTTTATGAGTTTATGAAAAATAATTTGTATCATCGAGCGAGGCCAACCTTGTATATGATTTACACAAAGAAATGGTCAAGCTTTTGAATTTGTGAATTCATGAAAAACAACTTGTAAGGTCGAGTAAGGCCAACCTTGTAAATAATTTATACAAAGAAGTGGTCAGGTCCCCGACTTCGTGTTTTTGAGGAAATAGTTTATAAAGTCGTGCCATATGACCGACCTTCTAAATTATTTGACTGTAGTTTAAGGGAATGGTTAGCCAGATCGGGCATTTAGGTCAATCTTTTAAACTTTTTGCACAAAGAAGGGTCAAACCTTTGACTTTGAGTAATTTAAGGAAATATGTCGGGCAAGTAGGCCGACCTTGTAGACTTTTTGTACAAAGAATGGATTAAACACTTGTCTTTGTGTAAAAAAAGAGATAGTTTGATAGGTCGGGCATATAGGCCGACCTTATAAACTCTTTGTAGGGAAACAATCTGTGAGGCCGGACATGATGGTTGATCCCGTAAATTATTCGTGCGAAAATAATTTGTCAGGTCGAACATTTTGGTTGACCTTATAATTTATTTATGAGGCAATAATTTGTAACGTCTTTCCATATGAGACATTGTAAATTACTTGCGAGGAAATAATTTGTAACGCCTTGCCATATGAGACATTGTAAATTATTTGAGAGGAAATAATTTGTAACGCCTTGTCATATGAGACATTGTAAATTATTTGCGAGGAAATAATTTGTAACGCCTTGCCATATGAGACATTGTAAATTATTTGCGAGGAAATAATTTGTAACACCTTGCCATATGAGACATTGTAAATTATTTGTAAGGAAATAATTTGTAACGCCTTGCCATATGAGACAATTTGTAATGCCTTGCCATATGAGACATTGTAAATTATTTGTAAGGAAATAATTTATAATGCCTTGCCATATGAGACATTGTAAATTACTTGACCTTGTATTTTTGGGAGGTAATTTGTAAAGTTATGCTTTGTGGTCGGCCTTGTAAACCATTCTAGATGTGATTGTATGGTAGGCCTAGTTGTTTTCGTTCGGTGACCGGAGGGTATAGAAGCTAAACTCAAATTGACAAGGGATTATGGCTTACATTGATAATAGAACATATTGATATGTTTAAGCAAGGAGTAAGCCGAGATTATATTAAGTAATAGTCGTTAGCTTATGTTAAGAAGCAACAAGCCGAGATTATGTTAATTAATAATCTTTAACTCATGTCGAGAAGCAATAAATCGAGATTATGTTAAGGCAAAAAATAAGCCGAGCTTATGTTGAGTAATAAGCCCAAGCTTGTTTTAGTGGGAGTTATAGGCCGAGCTCATGTTAGCACATAAGTCCGAGCTTGTGTTAGGAAATAATAGGTCGGGCTCATGTTTAAATAATGAGCTCAAGTTAACGCTAAGGAATGATAAGCTGAGCTCATGCTAATTAATGAGCTCGAGCTTATGTTAGGTAAGGAATAAGCCAAGCTTATGTTGAGTAATAAGCCCATGCTTGTGTTTAGCGGGAATTTTATTGATTTAAAGCAAACATTTTTCCAATTAATATGATTAGCTATTGAAGAAAATGGTCGGAACATTTTAATCAATGTAGATTGTTCCCAGGAAGGTCATGCTAAAATATATTAAGTGTTTCTATTGGTGATCACATAGAAATATGATGTTTTATATAATTGGTTACTGTGTGAGTCACTTTATATGTTGCTACTTAACTCAGCTAATTTCCAAGTTGTACAAACTTTAGATCACAGAAAATAGCATGAGTCATCATGGGAACAAATCAAATAACTTCAAACTTAGCAAGCAATTGAATTCAACTTGTGTGTTATTAATCTGATCATACTTCAAGTCGTGTAAATAATGAGATTGCAATCGGATTTCATCAATTAAATAAGCATATTAACAGATTATGAGGCTTTCACGATTTTCACAAAGATCAATAATTAATCGATTGTAATCCCTTAGGCATTTTACTCATAAATCATAATGGTCTCGTCAAATTGTACCAAGAACGTTCTATTTTGAGTCTTGGTCGCAACTCTCGACTTGTTCTAAGAGGTAGAGGGACCAACAAATAATTTATGATCGGAAAGCATATTTCTTGAATTCACATATTGCAAGCTATTGCAGATTTAATAAACTAGTCTCAACTTACCGAATATATTATCAATTTGGGCAAAGATAAGTAATCCTATTTAGAGTTGATTAGCTCTTTATTTAGCAGTAACCACAAATAATATGGGGTTGCAAAATTTTTAGACTTAACACATGATCGAGATTATGCAAGGATTATTGAATTAATAAATAGTAGGGTTCACCTTGTTTTTGAGATTCCTTGAGCAGATTCAGAGATGAGAAATCCTTACTTAGCATTAAGTGATAGTTGCTTTGACGGCTTCAATCAAAAGGCTCAGCTACTACATCTGGAGGCCATATTGCACCATAATTGATAGGAGATCCGATTGAGGAGTTTTATCCAACATCTCGCATTAGGGAGATAAATTGAAGTCAAATTAAGGTTACTACAATTTTATCAAATCCAATAAAATGTCAAATAACTAATGATATGTATTTAAAAACTTTTTATTATTCTATGGAAGCAAATGAATGAAAACATCTCAACATCTCCCCTGTTTATTAATGTCAACAAGGAAGTAATAACATAGTGACTAGAGGCTCAGCCAAGTAAGCCTCAAGTGCAAAATTATGCTTGGTGAACAAGTCCAGTGACAAAAAATGATAATCGATATATAAAAGTGCAGCATGCAGCACAAAGGATTTGCATTTAGAGTTATCTTGCACTCATCCTAGCTAAATTATAGATGGAAATAATGATAGTGAAATGTATGTTAATGACGAAGCTATTGACTCAAATGGGAATAGAAAACAAATTTCGGTTCTTGATGGGTTCCCATCTATGGAAGGTGATGAATTGGTTAAACAAAAATAAAGAAACCAAGGCTGATGACCTGCATTCCTCTATTATTGAGTAACAGTCAAAGCCATCAAGAAAAATTTGGGCTTTTCGTATATACAAACTCACCTTGATTCTTGGTCATATTATCAACAAGAACGCAAACTAATATTTCTATCTTGGTCGTTATCTCCCATAAAAATCAACATTTATCATTGTGTGATATTATGGGTCATAATGGTTTTGTTAAAACTTCAGCAGGAGAGATTCATTTTAAGCATGACTATAGTCAAATTTATTGAATCACACGATGCAACGGTGTCACACAAGTTTTGCATGATTTTTAAGTTCTAACACCAAATTTCTATCAAATTGTGTAAGAATTGATGAGTAGGGTAAGAGTACACCTGGATTATGTAGTTGTCTGAGACGCAAATGGAGAAATAGTCAAATACTTATGGAACTATTTCCTCCCGCAGAGAGTTTTTCATCTAAGGGAGGATCTCGAGATCATACAAAGCAGCAGCTTGTTGGAGCAAGTTTTAATGGTTTGATAAAAATTAGAAACAGGGGAATCCAATGACTAGAAACTCCAATTGTCCCAAAGATCCAGTGCAGAGAGGATGAAATCCATGTCGAGTTCACAGGAGAAACGAGTCCTCGTTGCAGCCTTGACGACATTTGTTGGAATGAAGGAAAGCATGGGCTGCATCGTGGTAATGGTCCACCGCATAAATTAATTTTACCAGCAAAAGCCAACGAAGGAAATCCCGACAGCGCTCAGGGAATTGAACCACTTTGGAAATTGTTCGAGACTTTGAAATTCGACGAGCATGATGGATTAGTGTTTTTGGAAATTTCGGAGGACCTGGCTTGCAAATTTCGGTGACTAGGCTCAACTTCATCTTCTTCATAGAAAGAGGACCTACAATGCAATTTCACCAAAAATCGCTATGACCACCGCTGGAGGTAGGTAGGGACGCAGTAGCACCTATACATGTTGTTGTTGCGGTCGATGATTAATGGCGACACCTGGGGTGCCACAAAATCGCCATGAGCGCGGCTGCAGCAGTCGTAAGGGCGTCATTGTGGTTTTAGGTTTTAAGATCCAAGCGCCTCGATCTCGCCTCCAACTTGCTTGCAGCGCAGCAATGTATTGCCGATGTGCTGTCATGACGATGGTGGTGGCAATAGAACCAGTTGAATGAATGTCTCGCCTCCTCTTGGTTACTTCCTGAAGATCGGTACAGCAAGATTTAGGAAAGCTGCTGTTAGTGCGCGGCACGGCCGCTGCGTCTTATTTTTTTTTTTTTTGAAGTTCTCCGGCGTCGCAGATTTTAGTGTGAGCGGAGGTGGGTGGCTATTTTTTCCTTGCGGTGCCATCTGATTTTGTTTAAGTGATTTCGGACTTGGAAAAAAAATGAACCCGTGTCTTTTATTCAGAAAGTTAGAATTTTCTGAATTTTATTCGTTTTGGGATCGATCTTTGAACAACATGATTTTTCGATCGAATTCCCACAGACTGCGCCAATTGTTTCGGTAATTTTTCTAACCTTGACGTAGCGAGATCAAAAGTTGGTATTTTGTTGGAAATGATGATCCAAGCTTCCAAGAAACCTGCAAAAAAAGCAACGAGGGATGCCCTCGTTGCCCCTCCGGTGTGAGAATTAGTATTCTGGAGAGAAGCAGAAAATATATATAATTGGAATATATGTAAAGAATTATGAATGAATAATATGTGATCAAAAGAGATGTATTTATAGGGCTGAAAAGCCCATAGCCTTTTTTAATTAAAGGAGTCCTTTTGGTATAAACTTACCTTTTAGGAGGAGTTCTAACCTTACAAGAATTGTACTTCCCCTTTTTTAGGACCTTTCCTTATAGGTTATGTCTTATTTCGAGGGCCCAAGAAGGTGGCCCATTGGTAAAGCCCATAAACGAATAAGACTTTGAATCAGTTTGTATCGGACTTGTAGGCGTAATATGGTCGGGATGTACCGTCCATAAAACACTGTAGGATTAAACAAGACAAGGCCGTGAATACCCGACCTAGGTTATAGGATAAGCCCAAGCAGACATGTCAACTTGTAGATGAACGTATTTGGTAACCTAATGAGGTCGGGCATCAATCCCGATCTATGCATGGCCGGGGCATTCTTGCCTGACCATGTGGTTATTTGATTGTTGGTCATAAATGTGATCGACCCATTGATCAAGGTAGTCCCGACCTATTATATTCTGAACCTCTAAATTATTGTAAGACGTCGTGAATTTATATCGACCAGGAAAGGTAGAAGGCCAACCCAAAGCATGACCTTGGACCTCACGTTTAAAGGAGAGAAGTAATATTCTAATAATGGAATAACCAAAAATATACCGATCAACTGTAATAGTTTCAAGTAGATTAAAAGATTATTACTCTTTAAGATACTGTCAAATCAACAAAGCCAAGGAATTTATGATGATGATGATTATTATTATTATTATTATTATTATTATTATTATTATTATTATGATAGCCTAGATTTAAAATAAACAATATGCTTGTAATCCTTGTCTTAAATTGTTGTATGAGAAAAAATGTTAAAAAGTTTTCGATTTTCCCATTTTTTCCCCTGAGAAATTACTTCGAATTTTTACAAACTTCATTTGGGCTTTAGAGTTTACAAATTTAAGTTTCTTGATTTTTTTTTTTTCGGTCTCATTAGTTTGTTTTTGATGATCTATCTGTTTATTTATCTTTTACATACCTTGATAAATAATTATTTTTGTTTGCTTCATGTTTTAATATTTACTTGGTAATTTAAAAAAAAAAAATAAGGTAGGTGTTTATTCTATTCGTAGAATTCGGCATTACACTAAACTGGATTTCTAACCATAATTTTAAAACTTAATCTAAAACACAAAAACAACTTGTACTTCAGACTAATTACTCAACCAAGAATCCAGAAACAACATAAAAGAAAGCAATAAAGTAAACCATAACAATTTAATTCAAACAATCCCAAAAGATAAATAATTATCAGACATAATTAGACAATAAATAGATTATTGTCTGAAATTGTCCTTAAAAGGTTATTCAGTCCTTCTCCTTCTTGATCATTGTTCGGAGCTTCTTGTCTGCGTTATAAGCAGAAAAATCACCAATAAGAGCCCTCTTCACAGAACCTCCATCATGATCGTCATTAGCATCTATCTGATAACTCGCATCAGATTTTAAGAGTAGTAACCTCATCATTTGAGGAAGAGCCCTACACCACAAAATAGGGTAATAATACATACTCGCAACAATAGACTAAAGGTAGAAAATGACACTTTAAATTCTAATAATAACTAATGAAATTAAATACCTTCCTCAATCACAATCCTTTGAACTTTTGAATACAGATTCGACTCCTGCTGCTTAGAATCAAGAGAAACGCTTCTCAGATCCTCTTAGTCTACTTAAGATTTATACATGGAAAAAAATATATCTTATATCTCAACTAACCTGACTCGCTGCATGCACACCCTCATACTTGGAAATTATATTAGGATCAACCAACAACTTCATCACGCTAAAAGCATAGCTTTTCTTAAGAATATTTTGTTCAAATTCAACCGCTAATTAAAACCATTAATACTGATCTTGATTAAATAACAACAATAAAATAAAAGACTATATTTTATATAAAACAAAGCAACATTTAAACTTGAGAAAACCAGTTCAAATTCAGAATGCAAAACTGAACATTTTAGAATCATACTGTAAATGTGGAATGCAAATCAAAATTGAACATTTCAGAATCATACTTAAAGGCAAAACAAAGATTCAAAGACAGAATGCATGATGAGATTCGAAGCGCGGAAGAAACGCCGGAAAGTTCCGAACTCAGGTTGTGGATGGACGGTGGAATTTTGACCCGATATTCACGACGCAATGGCTCGACGATGCGGAATAAAGAACCAAGACTTTCGAAACGCCACAAGGATTTGCCCAATCTCCTTGATAAGTCTCTGATTTTGAACGCCACAAAGATATTTAATCTTTGATAAGTTCGGGTTTTGAACGCCACAAGAATTGAAATCTTGATAAGTTCTTGGAGAATAAAAGGAATCCACCTTTTAACGAGTAAAACACTCGAAATGTTTATTCAATAATCAAAGTCTCTTTACAATGAATGAAAAATGCGTATAAATAAGCAAAATAAAACCCTAGTTGCTAATCTACTCAAAATAGAATTCTAATTAGACTAAAATTCTAAAATAGGCAAACAAATAATTAAAAACGGAAAAATAATCAAAATCCCCGAAAATCCGGAAAATTAGATTTACGACCGTGATGAACTCATTTACGGCCTTAAATGGCTTTCTGTTTAAGACTTACGGCCGTGACCATATTCTTTACGGCCGTAATGAAGGTTCTGCTCAAATTTGCGATAACTGTGTTACGGCCTTAATTCCAAATGTTACTGCCGTAAAAGGCCGGCTGCTTAATTTTCTGGTTCTTTTCAACACGGTTTGATCTTCAAAGCTCGTTGAACCTGTTGAATTCTTGTTTTGGATTGAATATTTAAATTTTCCCGTCAAGCCTGCTATGACTCCGATTGTCGAGGGTCCGGAACACATCAATGCAGAACTGTACAATCTGAAAAATTAATTTAACAGCGAAATGCAATTTCATCAAAACAACATTTAAATCTAAAAAACACAATTGAAGACATAATTCAAAATGATGATTTCTACCTGGAATAAAGTGAAGATGATATACGTTAAATTTAACACTTCAATCTAAAAAAACACAAGTACAGTGCACATGAATGATTTAAGCAGTTTTTTCCAGTCGAAACTAACCTTAATATCTTGGAATATATATTCTAGTGTAGACCTTTCCTCCAGATTGTCGCGTGAAGTCTCGTAGACTCATATGCGTGAACTACACGTATCTTTAAAGCCTTGTGTTTCTTCTTTGAATTCACTTCATTCACAAGACTAAACATTGGAGCCATGATGAAATCGACCAAAATCTGGGAAAATACAATTATATTTTTATTTGAGCAATAATCAGTCGACTATATGAGAAAACAATGATAGGGAAAGACTATAAGACATGAGGAAAGCATCATTGTGTAGATGTATAATTATGGAATGTAATTGTTAACATCATATGTATATTGACACACTCACACACACCGAACTTGCTCCAAACCTCGTAGTCATGTGTTTTTTCTCAGATTGAGCGTTGAATAAATTTTGTTTTAAAAAATGAAGGCTAAACAGGAGCTTATAGATGTAAAATCCACCCTCTAAATTTCTTCTCGTTTTTACTCCAAGAAACTTCCACAAGAGTACTGATCCGATATAACTTCCATTTCCTTTTCCTCAAACTAACGTTACCTAGAGTCCTTGTCTATCATAACTTTAAGTTAGGACCTATTTAAAAATTAAATAAATAATTTGAAAAGGGTTCATTCTTTGTGGATGTTCCATATAGTAAATTAGGACATATGATTGGAGACTGGGAGTATTTCATAAATAGATTATTCCTATACAGCATCTTAAACATTTTATTTGCTCTTATTGTGGCATAATGGTTTTTCATGACTTGGATAGTAAATGCTACCAATAGATACCATTCATCAGCATTAAACTGTTTTCAAGACTCTTGATGTATCCATTCACAAAAGGAAAAGAACATAGAGATCATAGTTCCAAATCTCTTTTTTGCAATGTTTGTCCCTATTCATTTCTTTAGGAGGATGAGAGTGCTCTTCTGCGTTTTCCATAACAATTTGCTCCTATCAGTTGGCCAAAAAATGAATAAGCAAACGATGGTCTTATACCCTCTTCTTATTAAAGAAGTTCTATTAATGTCGGACATTCCAAAGAAAACATAAATGATGCGTGGAGAATCTCTTTTGGTTCATCGAATTGTTAAGTTTGAGATGTGAATTGTGAAGTTAACTTTCTTAGGTTCATCCTATTGACACTAGACTTCACTCCAACTCATATAGCACTAAAGATAATTTACATATTCCAAAAGATAATGAAAAATTATACTGCGACAAATCAAAACCAAATGAATCCACAATGCACATGTGGAATCATTAAACTAAACCAACCTTTCTAAAAGATGCAAAGTACTTCGAATGTATGGTATGACACTCTTGATGAACACGGTACAGTCTCAGCCACCAATCTTTTTAGGTTTCAAGCTACCAACTCGTAGCATTAAAAATGGACAATATATTCAGGAATTAATTAGATAATTGTATGCACAATATTTTTGAGCCTTAACCTTGAATATCTGAGCAGCCTGACACACAAGTCTATCAAATTTTTCTCTTTCATACGAATATTTGTCTGCACACAAAACAACATATACACAAGAAATACTAAATTATTAGCATAAAAAATTTAAATCCAAGATCTCTTCAATCTTTAATTTTCAAGGCATTACAGAAAACGGATGTGGAACATTGCCCAATGGCTCACACAGCTATTAAAGGCACACATGGCATATCATCAAACACTGTCATTTCATCTCAAGCTTATTTCTCTTAATGCCATCATTTACTCCATGTAAAAAGTTGCAAGCAAATAATAAAATCAAGGAAAACATCTTACAGCTCTGCCCATCATGAAAATGAAAAATGACATCAAGAGTGCACTTCTAAATGTCATTCTATAATTAAAATGAACAGACATAATCTCATCAAAATAGATAAATCAACTGAAGCAAAATGCTGAAAATGAGAAGAAAAAAAATAAATACCAGAACCTGGAGAGAGCTTTGACTCAAGGAATAACCAATTTTACAAATCAACCTGCATCGTCATTTACACACAAAATAAGCAAAAAAAAAAAAAAAAAAAAATTCAAAATACAGATTATACATACGAAATTGAGTGAAGACCTTGGAAAACTGCAGTTACCTCCGGTGGACCTCGCTGGGTGCTGGGTCCTCCACTGCAACAAAGGAAACACACGAAAAAGAGAGATTCCTGAAGCAATGGAAATGAAAGTCGAAATGAAAATCTACTCATCTGACCTCACTATCGGAGATGACGGGCTACTGGTCTGCATCTACATACACTGTGAGAGGCTGCGGTTGTGATCGGTCGGCGACGCGCAGCACAGTGGTTGCCGAATGTGGAAAATCAGAAAATGGAGGAGTTGAAGTCGTGGCCTGGGAAATGACCATGTAGCGAAAGAATTGAAGAAATTTGACAGGTGTCAGTGACAGAGCCTTTCCAAAATGCTCCGTCGGAAGAAGCAAGCTACAATCGTCTTCACAGAAGCAGCGCTAGGGTTTCTCAAGAGAGATGAAGAGATGGAGGCGTTACTGGAGAAATTAGGTAGTGAAGCGTTTTTTGTGTTTTATCAAGAACCAGAACGACGTCGTTTCAACTGGGCGGGATTTCTTGGGGGAAATATTGGATAGACACTCCTAATATATATTAAATAGATTTTCGTTCTTGGAGGGAAATCATGAGCGGGAAAACACTCCAAGCGTTCCTTCTTTTTATTATGCCCCTGTTTGGTATTGATAAAAATTAGATTTTTAGTAAATTTTGATAAAAGTTGATGAGATGTATGGTTGAAAAGTTGTGGACCCCATAGTGTGGTTAAGATTAGATGTGGACTTTGAATTAGATTAAAATCTAAAGAAGTAGTGGAAACAAATAGGTGCTATAGATTAAATAGATGTGTGATTAAAAATTGAAGAGAGAAAATGTTTATGGTTAAAAAGTGATTTGAAAATTTGTGTAATTTAAATTTGGATTTAAAATACAATTGCCGAACGGAGCCTAAATGAAAAATATGATGTTTTCGAGGTAAAAATATTGATTGTAAAATAATTTAGAGAAATATGTAATTAAAAAATTATTTTAAAAAAATGAATTACTTATAAATTTGTTTATAAAAAATTCAACAAACAGGAGGCTTAAAGGACAGAGGCTAATTTTTCTCATTTTTCTAATTATATCCACAAACTATGTAAATGTAACTTTGCCTTAAATAGCTAAACCCGATAGTTGACACTTGACAGAGTACCACAATAGTCAAGACTAAGCCTTCTTTTGGTAACGTCATAGTTATTTATAAACTGATTTATTTATAATTTTAAGGTAAGATATGTGATTAAAAAGTAAAGAGATAAATTAATTAAAAAATGATTTGAAAAATGACGTGATTTATAAATTAGTTTATAAACCGTTTACCAAATGAAAGTTAATTTCAAATATGTCAATAACACTATAGCAATATTTAATTTTTTTTAATTTTTTTTGAAGTAAAATACATGATTAAAAAGTTGAGAAAAAAATATTTATGCAATTAAAAAATAATTTTAAAAAATTATATTATTTCTCAATTAATTTATAAATTATAATGATTAAATTACCGTTCGATGGTAAAAATACGCACTAGTAACAGCACAAATTAAGCTGCACCTCATCTCATTGGATCCCACCCTCTCCATGGCGCGTTTGCTTTTTCTTGCCTTTTGCTACTCACTCAATCTCTCTTTTTAGTTTTTATTTATTTTCGAATTTCTGTGTAAATCAAATCCCCTCAACCATTTAGGCCTATACAATCTCTCTCCACAAATTTACTATAGTTGGATATTCTGGTTCTCGTCCTTGAACTAGATACCGTAAGTATTTTCTTTTATACAGCAGCTTATTGTTTACAAGGCAATTTTGGAGAAGATTTCAACTGTAATTTCTGTTCATACAGCAATTATAGAGTTTAGAAGGCAATTTGAAAGAAGATCTCAACTGGATTTTTAGCTTTAAAATGCATACGGCTCCGGACTTCTCGCTTTCGCCGAGCTTCAATAGCTACTCTAACTATAACCTTGCAGAAATCGCGTCTCGAGTTGTGGAAGAATTCAGTAGTTCAGAAGAATTTTATGATGAGTTTTGTATAGAAAACAAAGAAAAATCATCAACCCAAAAGGTCGAAGAAGAAGCAAATTCTGAAAGCGTTGAAAAAGAAGATAAAAATGACGATGAAGATGAAGAATTTGAATTCCCATTTGTCGCAAAAGAGGCTGAATTTTCTTCTTCAATTTCAGCTGATGAAATCTTTCACAACGGTCAGATCCAACCCGTTTTCCCCATTTGCAATAGAGATTTGTGGCTTGTAAATGTTGAAATTGAGAACGAAAATAAGATTACTGAAAATTCGGGTTCTTCAAAGGCTCCGAGAATTCGAGTTCCATTGAGGAAGCTTTTTAAAGAGGAAAGGGAAACGACGACGTCAAGTTCGTCGTCGGAGACGGACGAGCTAGAGAACCTGCCACCGGGAACTTACTGCGTGTGGAAGCCAAAAGCGGCGGAGGCGACGGCGAGGCAGTGTAAAAAGAGCGGTTCCGCTGGTTCTTCCAAGAGATGGAAATTTAGTGACCTTTTACACAGAAGTAATAGTGATGGCAGAAAGGACAACTTTGTCTTTCTGACTCCAAGCAACAAACAGGAGAATAAGCCAACCGAAGTAAAAGCACCGTCGGTCGCAGCGGAGGCGCCGGGTAGAAGGAAAGACGGCGAACGGCGGCGGGGTGTGGTGAGGTTTTTTGATGTAAATAAATAAGTGGGTTGAGTAGGAATCTTCAGCCCTTTTAAGATTTTGGTTAATTATTTTTTATTAATTAAATTTAAATATGATTATTAGATTATAAGTTTTTAACTTTTAAGCTCATTATTTGTAAGAGTAAATATATTAGAGCATCTCTAATGATTTATAAATTGTGAAAAAAATAATTTAAAAATTTCATAATCAATTGTTAATTTTCATGCCTATATGATGATGATGTGCGAGAGATATTATCTAGAAATGGCAATAGATCGGGTTCGGAGCGAGTCGGAGCCGACCCGCCTCGGACCCGAAATGGCATGAACTATACTTTTTATTAGAGATACTCTTATCACTACACTTTTTTATTTCCACTATACTTTTTATTCACCACATTACGATTAAATTAGCTCTACATGGGAAATCTGGGAAATCAATGGTTATCAGTTTAATAAATGATTACAACACATTAAAAACATTTTTTTTTTTTGTTAATAGTTCATATACTCCAACGAACACAGTAGCTCAATTAGGGAATTCTTGGCTTGACAGTTGTGAAAAATAGACATAGCACATTATTTGAAAATTCATTATATTAATTAAATAGTGCTACACTATGCATGTAAGATATTACTCCCTCTGTCTACAAAGATAGGCTCGTCTTCCTTTTTTGTTTGTCCCAAATTATATGTAATTTTTCTTATTTACAGTATATTATTATCTTAATTTTCTAATATAACCATATTTAATATGCATTGATATCAACAAATATGAACTACTCATTATTCAATGTAGGACATATTAGATAAAATGTAAGTAAATTTACCGTTCCAATATACATTAATTATGTTTTCTTAATCTGTTTGAAAATAGAAATACGTCTATTTTTATGGGATGGAGTAAGTATGTGATTAGAAAAACTAAAATAGTACTTTCTATGACTAGGGGACAAGAATTAATGCTACCGTGAAAGGGAACTTGATTAAGACATTCAAGCTATCATATGTGATGCGTCATTTTGTTATTGGTCACAATAATTCGAAATTCCAGATGTATGAATTTAGGTCATTTAACGATTTACTTCTGGCTCCAGACACTGATGAGACAAAGCTGTTTGGTAAATTTTTTATTCTAAACTATTAAGTATCTAATGTTTATTTTAAGTTATTTTTTTCACTAACACTATTGATTGGATATAATTGGGGAGGTGGTTGCCAAGGATTCCATACGATCAAAAGAAATATCTGAGAGAACTACCAAAATGATTTATATTGTATACATCAGGAGTACGTCTATATATATATATATATTCTTTAACTGGTAATGTATAGTTTCATTTCTAAAGGAGATAATAATACGAAACAATTGTTCTGGTTGGACATAATCAATTGTCCTACACTTTATGGGGTGAATATGTTGATGAGGTTAGAAATATCCTGGAATTGGATAATCAAGAACCAACAATTATGTTACTTCAGATGTGTCGGGCTAAGAAATTTAGGGGTTTATTTTTTAGTTCACTGTTTGTTGTATGTAATTCATGTTGATTTTGGATAGTGGTTGTTAATCTATGTCGGTACAGCTGTAGGCGAGGTCAGGATATGCAACACATATCATGTTACCAAAGTTAGTGTGAATGCCCAAGTTAATGAAGTTAAGGAGTTCCATGATAAATATGCTTTCTAGGTAATATCTATTGATTGTGTAATATCAAGACTACCTTTTAGGTTTCAAAGAAAGTAATATCCATTGATTGTGTCGTATGCTATGACTATCAACAAAAGTCAAAGTCAATCTCTATCGCATATATGTTTATATTTGAAAAAGTCTGTTTTTCAATCATGATCAACTTTATGTTGCAGTGTCTAGAGTTACAAGTCGTTTCGATGTTGAAGATACTTACTTGCGATCAAGATGGAATATCATCCAATTCAACTACAAATGTTGTATTCAAAGAAGTTTTTCAGAATTTGAATTAATTACTTGATATCTTAATACTCTTTTATTTAAACAATACATATTTAATATTTTTGTTATATTTATGATGCACTTGCATTTAACCTAATTAAAATTATTTTAATCATATGTTTCTCTTATCAGATATTTATGACGTTAGTATTGTGCATCACATGGGTGAATTTGTATTATGTTGTGATGATAATATGGCATGTTCCATCTCTTTTGACAAATTTTAAGTGCATATTATAAGAATCATGGATTAGTTGATATCAACTTTTTGTTACCATTGCATAAGTTAAATAAAATTTAATCATTTATTTATTTTTGACAAAAAAGAAAATGATGAAAAAAAAAAATACTAATTAATATAAAATATATGTAAGCAATACACTAAAAAAAATAAACTTAATAAAAATATTAAAATATATTATGTTCGAAATCAAATTAACTAAAAAAATTATTTTTTTGTATTGTCATTAAAATATTCCTTTGATTGTGTCATATATCATGACCATTAACAAGAATCAGGGACAATTACTCTCGCATGTTAGACTTTATTTGAAAAAATCATGTGTAACTATAAGTATTAAAATCATGTTTTAATTATTAACAATTAAAGTCACAAGGACTTTTGCATTCTAGATAAATTCCCGCCCAAGATTCCCCGATGAAAACTTGTTGAATTTTATGCCTTGCAAGCTAAGTCGAAATCATTATTTCTTTGAATTCAAATTCAGTCAATTTTATTGTGACACCCTTTTGGCTAAAGTATCTTTCATGCACTGGGAAACTTCTATATTTGCCTACTATTGATGTTAAGATTGTATAATCTATGTACATGTTGCTGATTCCGTAACATTTGTAATAGAATATTCTTCTCTTATTTTTTTATTTGATATGATTGTATAATCAACATTCTTTCATAAATTTTCATCGAAATCATTATCACGAATGGAAACCCCGTGCATCACACGGGGTGAAAAAACTAGTTAAGGTTAAATATGACTAGTTGTTTTCCCGTACGATGCACGAAATATATAATTTTTAAATCATAAATTTGAAAATATCTTAATTCAATCATATCAGATAAAAAATATAATTCAAATAAAATTTCAATAAAAAATGTTATTCAATTTGAAATTTTAAAAAAGACAAAAATATTCAAAATAAAAAATGATACATGTACACTAAGTATACCATGCCACTCAAAATTTGACACTCGTTTAAATTTTATATATATATATATATATATATATATATATATATATATATATATATATATATATATATATATATTTTTTTTTTTTTACTTTTAATTACATTTTTCTATGAAAATTTGCCCACCTCATCACCTATTTCTCTTTTAATATGTTATAATTTTTTATTAATTATATTATTTAAATTGTGTTGCTTACGTATATTTTATTTGAAATCCAATATATTAATTAATATATTTTATTTTTCCTTATTTTTTAAACATCCCAATTTTTGTCAAAATGGTGAAATGATAAAGCCTCCGTTTGGTAATAATGTTTAGTTTATAAACTTGTTTATTTATTTTGAAGTAAAAAGTAATGACTGAAAATTGGAGAGAGAAAGTATGTGTGGTTAAAAAGTTGATAGAAAATAATTAATTATTTTTGTAACATGCGTATTGTAGCGACCAAGAATTTTCACGCGACTAAATAATTATTTTAAAACCTCGAAAATTGTGTCGCAGCGATCTCGCCCATTTCTAAGTTAACTTCACGACGCGTTCATCTAGCCAAGTCGAGAAATATCGAGTTAATTCAATTTTAAATTAAATTCCGAATTTCCAAAATTTTATTACTTTATTTATTTATTTAAATTATTATTCTCAAAATTATTTTAAATTCCAAATTTCGTCAATCTCATTTTATCAGTTTCGTATTCCGACCCAGTTCAATTCGCGTACGATTTTTCCTCGAATTACGTGCATGGATTGTTAAGACTTTCACACCACCAACCCCCATCCATCACATCAATCCAATACTACACCCTACCTCTATATTACCAACCTCTCTAAATCTTCACCAACTTCACCCACTCCATTCTTCAACCCTCTCTCACGATTTCTACACCTCTCCCAGCTCCATTGCAGCTCCCCAACAGGGCCACCATCTTCAACTCAACCTCAGCTTCATACTCTGTTCCCAGCAACACTATTCATCATCATCATCATCACCTCGACCAATCAGTACCGGAGCCAACTGCATCGATTAGCACCATCACCAAATCACAACTCTAACCACCGCCTCCACTGTCTCTTCACTCCACCACTGCCACACGCTGGCCACAGCATCAACACCACCATTTTCGCACTTTGGACAACCACTACAATACACAACCGAACTAACCACCGTCACCACCCCAGCAGCCACACCACTTTCACGTCCAAGCACTGCCACTGCCACCTTCATCATCATCATCATCATCACCACCATCTCCTGCCGCCTCCCCAGTGAACCACCATCAAGCTCGACCAACCACCAACACCACCACACGGCCAACCCACACTAAACCACTAACCACCGCCACTGCCCAACTCAATAATCAAACCCAAAATTTTACCAAGAAACCAAAATACTTACATTGACCAAGAAATTCCGGCGATAGCAGCCCTAGGTTCCGAACTCAGCCTCGGTTTGGCCTCGTGTTTCACACCCAACCGCGCCCAGACCATTGCACGCCTACATCGACGCCACTTCAGTGTGGTGGCGCCACCGCCGGCGTCGCCGGTAGCCTGAACTAGGAGAAGGGGCGTTCCCCTCCCCCCCGGTCTCTACTCTCCGTCCTCTACTCTCTCTCTCTATTTCGGTTCTAGTGTGTGTGAGAGAGAGATATTATATTTATATATATATTTTTAAAAGTTTTCAAAAATTATTATTTGGTCCCCAAGTTTTAAAATGTTTCAAATGAGTCCCTATAATTTTAAAACCTATAATTTCAGCCCCTTAAGTTCCAAATGATTTTAATAAGCCCTTCATTTTTAAAATCACTTATTTCAAGCCCTACAATTTAATATTCATTTTGAGCTTCGACCAAACTTTTGAAAATTTACATTTTAGTCCATAAACTTTCAAAGTGTTCATTTTAGTCCCAACTTGTAATTTATCATTTTAAACTATAAATTTCAAAAGACTAATTCGACTTAATCTTCTAATTGGCTAGACGAAGCGTACGGAGAATTAAAGAATTGAAGTCGTTTCTCGCTCAACTTTGCGCTCGTCAAGTTTAAGGTAGACTCGCCCCTATTAATTGATTTAAATTATGATTGCATGTGAATGTTATGTGACTTATGTGAAAGTCATTTTTATGAAAAGAAATGAGAATGTATTTCTTCGAAAATAATGATGTTGTTATGCTTGTCATAACTTATATGCTTTAATGCATGAGAAAGAAAGAAGAGAATATCTTGCAAGATGAATGATGATGTTATGCATAACTTATGTGCACAAGAAGAAAGAGCCAAGTGCTTTAATGCACAAGAAGAGCAACCCACACCCGATGATTTTAAAGAGCCTATGATTTTCAAAAAGAAGCCAAGTGCTTAAATGCACATTAAGAGCAACCCACACCCTATGTTTTCTAAAGAGCCGGCATTTATATGTTCAATTATATTGTAAATTAATTAATTGGCGATGAGTCTACTGAGTATTTCTATGAAATGCTCATGTCTATTTTAACAACGTTTGCAGATTTCGGAGAGGGTGGCAAGTGATGAATGATTGTGGCAATAGACGTTAAATGGTTGAAAACCTTATTTTAATGAATTCCGTATTTCCAAACATTGGATAGTTTTGAGAATTTCAGTTATTTGAGAAATTATGACATTGTCAATTGCTCTACAATATTAATGGCTTGATTTATTATTTCGAATTGTTTCATAAATGTTTTCAATTTTATCGACCATTACAGTTTATTTAATGTTGCCAAAAAAATGAATTTCAGTTATTTCTTCCGCAAAATATTATTTGAAAAGTTAGATTAGACGATGACGTGGTGAACCGGGTATTTAGAACTCGGGGCGCTACACGTATTGAAGAGTCTACTCATTTATTGACATATTAGAAAGTAAAATTTCAACAATTCTATTTATTTATTTTCAAAATATATTAATTCAATTTTTTTTTTATTTCTAACTTAACAAATTTATATAGCATATATTTATTTATTTTAAAATATATTAATCCAAATCTTTCATTTTCAATGTAATACATTTACATAGATATGATATGACATTTATTTATGTTCAAATATTTTAATCCAATTTTTTCATTTATTACATAGCACATGTTATTGAATTTGAAACTTTAAAAAAAAAAAAAACTAATAAAAAAAAAAATTTCTGCATGTACACTCAGCGTACCGCACCACTCAAAGTTTGACACTTAATTAAATTTTTTATATAAAATTTCTTTTAACTCTCATTTACATTTTTCTATTAAAATTTGACCACCTTATCACATATTTTCCTTTTAATATGTTATAATTTTTAATTAATTTTATTTTTTAATATGTTGCTTACATATATTTTATTCAAAATCTAATATATTAATTAACATATTTTATTTTTCCTTATTTTTTTAAATATATCAATGTTTGTCAAAATGAAGAAATGATTAAATTTTCTACCAATTTATCATTGGTGATAAAAAAGTTGATAGAAAATAATTAATTATTTTTGTAATATGCTTATTGAAGAACCTACTCATATATTGACATATTAGGAAGTACAACTTCAATGATTTTATTTATTTATTTTCAAAATATATTGATTCAAAATTTTCATTTCTAACTTAACAAATTTATGTAGCATGTATTTATTTATTTTCAAATATATTAATCAAAAAATTTCATTTTCAATGTAATACATTTACATAGATATGATATTTATTTATGTTCAAATATATTAATACAATTTTTTCATTTCTTACGTAACACATTTAAATAGATATCACATTTATTTATGTTCAAATATATTAATCCAATTTTTTCATTTCCTACATAACACATTTACATAGATATCACATTATTTATATTCAAATATATTAATCTATTTTTTTTTCATTTTTAATGTAACACATTTACACATAGTAAATTTATTTCAACTCTTACTAAATATACAATAAATAATAATTTTTCCTACAAAAATCTTTATCTTTTATTTATTTTTATATATAAAAGTAGAAGAAGTGAGGAAGTGAGGAGAGAGAGTCATTAAATGCAATTTTCCCTCCAAAATGACTCTCTCTCCTCACTTCTACTTTTATATATACTAGTATACTAGTATATACTCATACGATGCAGAGATGACATTATCTTTATGTTTGTTTGCAATAGGAACTATCAATGAACAAAGTGACATAATAAAGTATGAATTAAGGACAAATTATGTCAAATTCACATAAATACCTCATTAAACCAAAAAAAAATGTCTTTACCGAACTTAAGCTATGTCAATAGTTTTTATCTTTCATCAATAAAATTGCTACGATATCTATTTTTTTTAACACCGTCATAGTTATTCACAACAGGCTTTTCACAGGTGAAACTGTGTTTTCCCAAACTATACCCTATGAATGCATCCCTAATGATTTTAAAGATTTCTTCAATTGCTTTTTCCACTAGTTTCTCAACATTCTTCGCCTCTTGCACCACTAGCTCCGGCTGTGGCACCACCTCTTTCTCCTCCAATGGAACATCAAATGAAGACAATCATAATTGAAAGAGTCTGAGCCAACAACATAAGCTAAAGATGTCTAAAAAAAGAGTTAAAAGCATGCTCATATATCTCCTGTTGATATAGAATGCACAAAAGATGAATATATACAATAGATATTCAGCTTATTAAAGTATAACTATTACTGGTAATTTGAGTGAGGGGATGACCCCACTGGAGATTATAAACACCATCAGGTTCAGAGTTAATATTACCCATACTAAGATGCAAAACCTGAATTTGATAAATTGAACGACAATTGCATTATCAATCTTAGAGATGATAACACTTATCTGCAAATAACCAAACTCCTTAGTCTATTTTCAAATTTTCAGTACAATTGCATTATGAAAAAAATTATTACACAGACCTTCCATTACGAAGCGAGAGCATCAATAAGTGGCATGCTTGAAAACTTGAATTCCTCCACATTTTTTTCAAGATAATTTCGAAAGGCCGAGCACTTAGATTCACAATCAATTAAAAGTGACTTTTTTTTTTTCTATAGAAAAACTCAAGTAATTGATTTTGCAAAATGATTCGCAGGTCAAAAGGGGTACACGAACTGGAAAAGAGGTAACATTTACAGCATCTAGAATTATCAGATGAGTAGAGGCCAGATATCTGTCAACCAATAACCAAAAGGAAGGGCGCATGGATGGATTGATCTTTCCTTAAATGAGATTCAGTAAGCACAGACGGTCATGATCAATATCTGCCATGGTGATTACACCTTTACATGGAGAAATAAATAGTTCTTCAGTCAACTTAATATGATTAATTAACATTACTGGTCAAGCATGAAAGAAGTCAGCCATAATGATCTGACAATGCCGACTGGAAGGATGGTGGCTCAACCAATAACGCATGAGTATTCTAGTCATGAAAAAAATGACTAAAGTTCTCCGTTCAAAGATTTTGCCATTTCCTCTGATTTAAAAGAGTTTGACTTCTCTTCTTTAAGAATAGTTTTCAAAATGTCCAACTCGAGTTGTAAATCTAAAATATATTCTTTGTGTGTCATAAGATTCCCGTACCTAGTTTGGCCCTTCTCTTGCTCCTTGGCCAATATTATTTGATTGCTGAAAATTGGAAATTCCTTTACAGATTCCTGAAAGATGAAGGCATAATCAATTTCTAAAAATAATAATTCTAAAAGCATCTAGTTCTTGTCTGAAACTTCAAAAGAAAATTAAGATAAATCTTGCAAATAATAGAACTCGTAATATAAATATATAACACATAGTGAGCACCTGTCTTTCATGCAAATCAAAATCCTCCCAGCCTCTTCTTTTGCTTTTGCTTACCAAACCTCTTGCATGATCCTTCAATCGCAAAATCATTTTTCCCTTTTCTCTTCATCCATTTCAAAACCAGAAAGTGCACTAGAAAACTCAGCAACGACTGTTTCAGTTTCTTGCCGGAGAAGTTTTCTTATTGCAGCCCATGTATCATCACTTCGCTCCATCTAGTAGAGCCTCGACAGGTCCTGACAATGCCTCGTTCAATTTTTCCTGTGCATGCACCTCATTAGTGGCTAGATAATACACGGTAACAAAGAATAAAAAATAAAATAAAATTTGCACCTGTAATTATATATAACCAAAAAGCAGTACAATGTAGTCTTTTGGATTTTAGGTAAAATGCAAGTGCGGTTGAAAGAGATTCTTGAGGGCATAGGAATCTAAAATGATAGCAATGACACACAATTTTGATAAAATTTGAAACAGTAAATTGTTCATGCCTCATAAATTGTTGTGAGTTCAGATAGCTTGGCAGCACGAACTGTAGCAACATGTGCATCTATATCACGCTGGAGCTTTTCTCTTACTCTAGAAGCATCCCAATTTTCCAGGTCAATTTTCGTATCTGCTAAGTAACAGAGATCCATCAGAAAGCGAACATGACAGGATGTCAATTTCTCACTGCAACTTATCAACCACTGAACCTTAAATTCGGTTCACTTGGAACGTTGTAAGAAATTTTATATCATCATTGAGGAGTAAAATGCTGCAAAGTAGAGCTAATTTTCACATGAAGTAATAAAAAAATGCGAAAATTTCCATGATTGTGGCAAAACAAAATTTTGAAAGCTCCACTTATAGGTAAAAGTTAACTTCATCAGGATAAAATGCTAACCACAATGTACAAAGACCCTAAGCCCAGGCAAGTTACTGTACCTTCAGATTCTTCATCAACTATGACATAAAATACTTGATGCAATCCCGAGCAGCAACAGCAAATCCTTTCCCTTCATTCAAGGCATTATCAAAAGCTTTTTTAAATCTATCCAAGTTTCCAGAGCGTATGTCACCCAACATGGATTGGTAAGCTGGTTGAACAAGCTAATATAGCCCAATAAGAAAAAACAGATGAACCATGAGAAGAAAAAGAATAAACTAAAAAGATAAATGGCTTGAGGATAATACATTTATTCATAAACTTCATCCCTTGTATCATCAAGTTTATTGTATGAAATAACCAAGAATGTGAGACACATAGCTTACTCCCATCATACAAATAGAAATTTAACAACGTTAACTTTTTTCTATTAGATACAAAAATAAATTAATGTAGCCATCAGATCCCACAAATTCCACTACCCTTTTTACTTTATGTAGGAATATAGTATAATTTGAAATTTGATAGCAAGAACGTAGGAATCATCATGGAATATTACTTGCAACAACTTCTCTTCCAGCTGTTTCCGCTTTGAAGATCTCACACCTTCGTCAAAATATGTGGCCTCTGTGTCATATCTATAGCAGAAAAGAAAAATATATACATGAGAAGATCTTAGCAACTCAGATACAGAAGGCATGGGAATCAAACAGTCAATACAAACTCAGTCTGCAATGTTTTTCTACAGAGGGAAAACTACTCACTAATAAACTAAACCATTTTCTTTTGTTTTTCCTCAATAAACTAAGCCATTTTCTTTTGTTTTTCCTCAATAAGTCTAAAAGCATCTAGTTCTCATTCCCAAGCTCGGCAACATCTTCCACTGATTCGATTTCAGCAAATAGAGGACAAACAAATGACTGAAAAAACATCTAGTTCTTGTCTGAAACTTCAAGCTTTAGTTGATTGTGTATTGTACACAGAGGAAATAGAATAAAAAGAATTAAAGAAGTGTTTTTCCCTAACTAGATTGTCCAGAAATCTATGGGTGAGAGGGTTGTGTATATAAGCCAACCCAATAAATGGTTTACTTTCTTATACGTTGTTCGGAATCACAAAAAGGCTCAACAAATATTAAAGATAGACTAATGCACTACTTGAGTCAATCTTGGGCAAGCTTCTGATGATGGTTTTTTTTTTTTAGGTCAATAACACGAGCTAGAGCCAACTTCAAAAAGTATTTGAGTTTATAAATGTTGTCAATTTCTGCAAAATGAGTAATCAAATTATAATTTTAAACAGCCCAAGAAAGGAAGGAAAACATATTTAGTTCCATATACTTCAAATGGGAACAGCGAAAACAATTTTAGTAATGTACCTGAACATAAGGAGCATCTACAAAAATGAGATTTCCATGATCATACCTCCAAAAATATCCAAAAAGCTTCCAATTGAATTAGAAGGCGGCTTTGAGTCGCCTCATACGGTTAGAATAATAAACTGAACTTTCCCCAATCAAACCACAAATATTCCTAAAGGCTTCAAAGCATAAACTACAACAAACAAATCCAAGCTCATGAAATTATTGTTACAAAAAATAGAACAAACTAATTTTATGAAATCTATAATTAGAGGAAAAAATCTGTAAGTGAAAATATCTTCAATGAAATCTCCCTCCTGCACTAATTTGATAATTAGAAAAAAGGACTAAATTAAGTGATTTTGTGAGTAAATGGATTTTACCTTATGATGAAGTCTCTAACTTCATCTTATATATATATATAATATAGGATTAAGTTAGAGGATCAACTTATTCAAGATAATTTGGCTATAAGGTAAAATTGAAAAACTAATGTAGTCTCTTGTGCCTAGACAATTTGACTATTAACTTGAGATGAAGGTAGCAATTCTTGAGAGCAATTATTGTATAAAGGGATGACAATTTAGGAATTTTCATTGCCATTTCCACAAAACTACTCAATTGTGTTATTGCACATACTGGAGGAGAAAGCCATGTATTTAGATCTAATATCAAGAAATCATCAGGGCCACCTCCTCTTTTGCCATTTTTTTTAATTTATTTATTTTATTTTTATGTGCATTAAGAAGGTGATCATAATTGACAATTTGTAATCATGCAACAATCACATTCTTGAGTGAACCAAATCCAAATGGAACTATATTTCTCTAGGATCAGCAAGACCAATTCAAATCACCATATCACAACCTCTAGGAAACTCCTGGGCTACATTTTCTTTCCTTACATAAATATATACTTGACCTAGTAGATAAAAAGACACAGGAAGTAAAAAGACTTACAATAATGAGTTTTCCAACATTCTCTAGCCATTTTGTTATATTAATTGCCGCAGTAGTTGCAGTACCAGACAATATCCCCACCAGTAACATGCATTTCCAAGTTAAGAACTTGCTACTCCAAAATGAGCATTATAAGGGTATAAATTTGGAAAAAGACATTGTCAAAATCAGCTCGAACCATTTCATAGCAACTCATGAAGAGACTAAAGCATTTTAACTTAAAGCAACCCTTCTTTCAATGCAAGAAGCTTTGCAATTTCTGTGGATTCATCACTTGAAATCTTGAGAAGAAATAGATGAAATACAGTAAATACATTAGTTCAAAAGTATAAACATGAAATTATGCATATGTGCATTCATTGCTCGAAATCCGCACAACTTAAATGAGATAAAAGAATTTACCCTAAAAAAGTATAGAGAACTACTTAGAATCATACCTGAATTACTTCATCAATAAGATTAACCTCTAAAACTCTGGCAATAAAACCAACATCCTCTGCCTCATAATCCTGTATTCCTTCGCCAACTTCTCCATAGTGTAAAATTTTGGGTTTTCCTTGTGCTTTTTTCTTTGCCATCTCTGAATCCTTCAAATGTGACCCTCTTACACCTAGCTCCCTTACCTGCACTTGCATTTTTTTTAATAGCATAACAAAATTACATTTTTTTAATGTAAATTTTAATTCCTTTACACTATTATATACTTGACCTAGTAGATAAAAAGACACAGGAAGTAAAAAGACTTACAACAATGAATTTTCCAGCATTCTCTAGGCATTTTGTTATATTAATTGCCGCAGTAGTTGCAATACCAGACGATATCCCCACCTGTAACATGCATTTCCAAGTTAAGAACTTGCTACTCCAAAATGAGCATTATAAGGGTATAAATTTGGAAAAAGACATTTTCAGAATCAGCTCGAACCATTTCATAGCAACTCATGAAGAGACTAAAGCATTTTAACTTGAACCAACCCTTCTTTCAATGCAAGAAGCTTGGCAATTTCTATGGATTCATCACTTGAAATCTTGAGAAGAAATGTCAAAAATACAGTAAATACATTAGTTCAAAATGTGACCCTCTTACACCTAGCTCCCTTACCTGCACTTGCATTTTTTTAATAGCATAACAAAATTACTTTTTTTTAATGTAAATTTTAATTTCTCTTTTCTACTACTTGCTCACTATCAAAACGGGAAAGAAGAAAACATGCTTAGATGTGTAAAGAGACAAAAATGGAAATGAGTAATTTCTCCCATTCCAAAATCTGGGGTTTTTCACTACAATTTCTAAGGTATTGTCAAAAATGGCAAAAGAACACCTATAAGTTGAAAATCAATATCCCAGAGAAAAACAAACTTGTTTCAGAATAGACTCCCCCTAGTGAACCCTTATATGAACGCGCACAGGAAAATCATCACCCTTTTCTGCATTAATTAACTAAATAAAGAAATTAGAAGTAGCTAATTGCAAGAAATTGAGTTCTTTTATTTGAATATTACTTCAAACACCACATCAAATAAAGGAAACTTGAATTTAAAGAAAACAAACACACAAAAATGATAAGAAATTAAAAAAGTAAATTGGTAATTTTACCCGTTTCGTAGTTTAGCCTATCATCCCAGGTAGCCATCCACAAAAGCCTTTCCCTTGCGGTTCTCTGACTATAAAGTGATCGGCCAACCACCACCGGGCCAACCACCACCAGAAAGATCGCACCGTTCAGGGGAACACTTGACCAGAGTTTGGGCGATAATGGTGGCAAAAAAAGTTAGTGAAAGCTGGAACGTTTCTTGGTGGGATTCAACTGGGAAGCTGCAAAAATGGTGAAGAATGGTTACCATCAAAAATTGAAAAAGGTCTCAAACGCGAACCAAAAGTCGGAGAAGCAGACTACAGAGGACAGGGGGTGAAGCGACGGAGTCCAGCTGTGAGAAGCGACCAGCAAGCTGTCCAATCCGGCGCCGGTGACGGAGAAGACATAAGCGGCGCTAGTGTAGGGTTTCGAGAGAACACAGAAGCGGTGCGCTTTATTGGGTTTCGATAGAGAGATGAAATGAGAAATCTCAGGTGGAATTGTGTTTTTTAGCCAAAATCCAAAACGACGTCGTTTTACTTGAGCGGGAAAAAATAGACAGACACTATCCCTTTTATATATTAAATAGACTAGTTTTCTACCCGTGCGATGCACGAAATATATAATTTTTACATCATAATTTTGAAAATATCTCGATTCAATCATATTAAATAAAAAAACATAATTTAAATAAAATTTCAATACAAAATGTTATTGAATTTGAAACTTTAAGAAAGACAAAATTATTCAAAATAAAAAATACTACATGTACACTAAGTATACCTCGTTACACAAAATTTAGCACTCGTTTAAATTTTTTATATATATATATATTTTTTTACTTTTATTTAAGTTTTTCTCTAAAAATTTGTCCACTTCATCACCTATTTCCCTTTTAATATGTTATATTTTTTAATTAAATATATTTTTTTAATGTGTTGCTTACATATATTTTATTTGAAATCCAATACATTAATTAATATTTCCTTTTTTTTTTAAGCATGCCAATTTTTTCTAAAATGATGAAATGAATCATCCGTTTGGTAATAATGTTTGGTTTATAAACTTGTTTATTTATGATTTTGGGGTAAAAAGTATTGGTTGAAAATTGAAGAGAGAAAGTATGTGGTTAAAAAGTTAATAGAAAATAATTAATTATTTGTAACATGCATATTGAAGGGCCTACTCATTTATTGACATATTAGGAAGTAAAATTTCAATGATTCTATTTATTTATTTTCAAAATATATTAATTCAATTTTTTCATTTCTAATTAACAAATCTATATAGCATATATAAAAAATATTAATCCAAAATTTTCATTTTCAATGTAACACATTTACATAGATATGATATGATATTTATTTATATTCAAATATATTAATCCAATTTTTTCATTTCCTACATAACACATGTTATTGAATTTGAAACGTTAAAAAAAAAATCAATATAAAAAATTATATATGTACACTCAGTGTACCGCACCACTCAAAATTTGACACTTAATTAATTTTTTTATATAATTTTTTTTTTACTTTTTTTTACGTTTTTCTACAAAAATTTGTCCACCGTATCACATATTTTCCTTTTAATATGTTATAATTTTTAATTAACTTTATTTTTTAATATATTGCTTACATATATTTTATTCGAAATCTAATATATTAATTAATATATTTTATTTTTCCTTATTTTTTAAACATACTATTTTTTGTCAAAATGATTAAATGATTAAATTTTTTACCAATTTATCATTGGTGGTAAAAAGTTGATAGCAAATAATTAATTATTTTTTAATATGATTATTTAAGAATCTACTCATTTATTGACATATTAGGAAGTAAAACTTCAATGATTTTATTTTTTATTTTCAAAATTCTCATTTCTAATTTAACAAATTTATATAGCATGTATTTATTTATTTTCAATTATATTAATCCAAAATTTTCATTTTCAGTGTAACACATTTACATAGATATGACATTTATTTATATTCAAATATATTAATACAATTTTTTCATTTACTACTTAACATATTTACATAGATATGACATTCATTTATGTTCAAATATATTAATCCAATTTTTTCATTTCCTACGTAACACATTTACATAGATATCATATTTATTTATGTTCAAATATACATAACACATTTACATAGATATCACATTATATATGTTCAAATATATTAATCTAATTTTTTCATTTTCAATGTAACACATTTCACATAATACACTTATTACAATTCTTACTAAATATGTAATGAATAATAATTTTTCTTACAAAAATTTGTATCTTTTATTTATTTATTTAAAATATATAAAGTAGAAGTGAGGAGAGAGAGAGTCATTAAATGCAATTTTTCCTCCAAAATGACTCTCTCTCATCACTTCTACTTTTATATATATTAGCTTTTCCACACGTACGATGCACGAATGACATTATTGTTATGTTACTTTGCAATGAGAAGTGTTAATGAACAAATTGACATAATAAAGTTATGACACTAGTACAAAAACATCAAAAAAAAAAACAAAAAACAAATTAGCGTCGTTTTTCAAGGAAAACGACGCCTGAAAAAATGCGGTGGCAAAGACGTAAATAAATATTGATTAAAGGCGTCGGTTGTTAGGAAACAACCGACGCTAGTAACCCGGCCACTTAAGGGCGTCGGTTCTTACATAAGAACCGACGCCTATTATTACGTCCACTTAAGGGCGTCGGTTCCTACATAAGAACCGACGCCTTTACTTAGGCTATACTTTCGCGCCTTCAAGCAAATTTCACACATTTCCCCGGTTTCATCTCTAGCTCCACAACATTTTCAGTTCAACCTCACAGTCCTACATATTCACGCCGTCGCCACCGTGCAACCCTCCATCGGACGCTGTAGCACCCCACCGCCACCATCCACCTCAGCCTCGCGCCACCAACCCTTGGTTCCACAGCCACTGCGCGCGCCACCAGCCCTCGGCGACTCCTCCCCCGCCCGCCACAGAATCTGCGTGCCCGGCGCCACAGCCCTTGCGCGCCGCCACAACACCCCAACCGCGCCACCACCCACCCAAAACCTGCTCCCCACAGCCACCCGCTCCAACACCCACCCAAAAATCGGCTCCCCACAGCCACCCGCACCAACACCCACCCAAAACCCGCTCCCCACAGCCATACCCGCGCCACCACCTACCCAAATCTGCGCTCCATCCCACTCTAGCCTCCACCACCCACCCCACAAGGTCCACTACTAAACGGTAATTTTTCATATTTTAAGTTAAACTATTTTGTTCATTTTGTTAGATTATAATTGAAGTTATCATTTTTATTTGTTATGTTGGTTTATTTAAATGATCTTATTAGTTTAGTTTGAATTTCAAATTTAGATTATTGATTTTGTGTTAGTATCTGGTATACATTCAATTTTTAAAAATTGGAGTTTATTCAAATTGTAGAATGTTAATTTTATTTGAGTTTTGAATTAGTTACGGATAAGTAATGATTGTGAGGTATTTATAAGTGAATTATTTGAGATGTTTTGTACTTTTTGGATGTTTTGATGAGTTGAGATGATTTGGAGATATGAGCGTATAGAGTGAATAATTAAGAGGCTAAAAATGTTTGAGTTTTTTTGTGGCATTTTGATTCCCCCTACAGGTTGGTTAAGTCCAATTTATAGGGGAGATTCTTTCAAAATTCTGTTTATTGAGTTATTAAGTTTTGTTCTGCATTCCTCGATTATATATATTTGTTGAAGATAATTTTTTGATGTGTACATGATTTTTATAGTTTATATAGGTGTATAAGGAAAATAAAAATAAATGAGAAATTTTTTTTTTGTAAAAGGCGTCGGTTGTTGTTTAATAACCGACGCCTTAAGTTAATTAAAGGCGTCGGTTGTTACTTAACAACTGACGCCTTTTATCAACTAAAGGCGTCGGTTTTTACTTAACAATCGACGCCTTTAGTTGATAAAAGGCGTCGGTTGTTAAGTAACAACCGACGCCTTTAATTAACTTAAGGCGTCGGTTTACAACCGACGCCTTAAGTATGCACTTTTAGCGTCTATACTACAGGCGTCACCTGTACAACCGACGCCTTTTCCGTTTTACAACCGACGCCTTTGACTCTTAATGTACTAGTGTGAACTTTGCAATTGCGAGTATTGAGTGAACTCTTTACTTGAAACTGCCACTAAAGTCACCTACTGCTAAGAATTTTTAAAGGATATAATATAATAATTCCCATTCTCACTGAGGATTGTAGTTCACTATAGAAAGCAATCCAATAAAGGTAAAATTGCAATCGAGAAATCAAAATGGGCATTTGAAAGAAAAGCACGCTTGAACAAATTTCAGTAACCGCGATGGACAATATAAATTTTAGGAAGTGAAGACTTATAAATGCTCTTTGTATATGATTTAAATGAATATGTATAAAGCAGTAACATGAAATATATGCAATATATATAACATTACATATACAGTCCACGAAGTATAAAATATGTGCAATAAAGTAAAGAATTATTAGCACTGGTAAAGTGTGAACAATACCTTTCAGTCAACAACATCATAAAGAACTATACTGACTTCTAGTTTTTCTGCAAATTTCTCGAGAATTTCTTTCAAGAGAACCATGAATTCATCGTTCTCTGCTTCTTGAAGGTGGTAAGCCTAAATCCTTCCCATTTTTCCTCAAGAAAACACGTATTGGAACCGTCTTCAGCAATAACATTGCTTTCTCTCTCAGAACCACTCTTCTATCTTTCGTTTCATTTTCCATTACTAAAACACCGGGCAATTTCTTACTCTTATTCCTTCCTGTGCTTTTCCTCCTACCAAAATGATTTTCAACATAAAAAATCCATAGATCTAAACATATTATATTCATATAATTTCAGCTACTTTACACAAAAAATCCATAAGTCTAAACATATTACATTCACATAATTCCCATCTGCACTCATCAGCAAGGAAAGAATAGTAAAAAGTAAAAATCAAGTTCCTCTAGATAAAAACACAAGGACATTAGATTTGTTACCAAATTTCATTATATTATATAGATAGATACTTCAACTTTGAATAACAATATCAAGCTACTTACAATCAGTCTCATGTTTTCTTCTTACAACAACTCGAAGACAATACCACTCTTTTTTTTCCCCTTCGTATTCTTTTGATTTAATTAGGAGAATGAATAAAAAAAATGATAGAATATATGCAAAATCCCAGGATGCAATAACCCTAATGATAAAACCTCAATGAAGAACTCAGCAAATGTGAATGACATACCATCCTGACATCAATTCTGTGCTTATCCTTAATAACTCTCTCAACAACAGGAGGATCAACAAAAACAACAAAACCCAATCCATGAGCACATCCCGTGGCACAGTCCTTCATAATTACAGCTTCTAGCACATCTCCATATGCACCAAAGTATTCCTTGAGTCGTTCTTCAGTTGTGTCCCACAAAATCCCACCAACGAATAACTTGCCAAGGTCAGACTGTATCATTTTATGATTTTGAAAAGGCTGTAATTCCAAATTTTGCATTTAAAATCATCATTACTAAACTCAGTTCAAGACAAAAGCTAGCTATTTCTGTAATTCAACAAATAATCACATTATCAAGAGCTGATCCAAAAATAGCAGTATAGCAAAAAGCTCAACTTGAATGGAACCCAAAAAAAGCAGCAAAATTGCACTTTAAATCACCACCTGACTCCAGATTCCACACAATAAAATGCATATGGAAAAGGAGAATCAAACACCAAATGAAAAAAAAACCTCGAGTATGAAGAACTAAAAATATCAAATTTCCCATGGATTTCATGCTTGGAGGAGGTCTGGTGGTGCTTCACAAATAGAGCATATCTTTTCAACGTTGCTACGACCTTCTACGCCATCAACAGAGCACAATCCTTCCTCTGAAGACACTTTTCAAACTATTACGCCATCAACAGAGCACAATTCTTCTTGTCAAGACATTCTGAAATTATGCAGCTAACAATCTCATCTAGCACGGTCCTACGGGGCATTTTCATGACTCCAGGTTGAAGCCGAGAGCGAAATTCTTCAGAAATCTGAGACACCAAATTTAGCAGTGAGATAGTATCATGACATTTAGCATCTACCACAGTTCCAAGTCCCTCTCCAAGTATTTAGCAATGCTTGCAAGGGTAAGGGTTTGAACTTATTATCAGTATGATATATCTACACAAATTCATAATGATGACATAAGATGCAATCAATATGACTGGAAAAGTGCTTTTATGGACTTTTACAAACTCTGTTGATATAAGTCACAGCAAGAAAAATAAGATAAAAAGAAGTTGAAAGGATCATTTGGCAGGTCGAATAAATCAAACAAACAGAAATTGATAACCCTCTAGATCAAATAAAAGCAAGATACAACTTTATCGGACTTAATGAAAGAGATGGCAGGGAAGGTCTTTGGAGAAATGGTCCAAATCTTATCTCAATTATAAAATACAACAGAAGATGGAAACAAACATAAAGAAGCAGTGAGACAAATTAGATCCACCAATCACCTTAAGCATCTCAAAAATAAAGTAATAATTTTGTGAGATAAACCTACAACGAAAAAGAATCTTTGCCATAATCATCCAAGATATTATAGGGTAACCACAAATATTTCAGTAAATAACAAATCTTAGCATGTTCTGTCATCAAAATTGTATTTGCTACACACCAATTCTTACGTGATATACTAATTAAAAAGAACTTCATTTCAGTGAGATGCAACTATTGTAATTTCTAAGGCCATAGATAATCCATTGAACACTTGAAATTTCGTTAGTTACATGGGGGGGGGGGGGGGAATCCATGAAATTGCCAAACTCTACAATATTGAACATCCTAACTAACACCCCCATCACGTGCATCAGAAGTAGAAAAATGAATCAGAAATAGGGGCCAAAATGTCAATATGATGAAGAAAATATCCTAAATAAATAGCAAGAAGGATTAGATCACATTCCAAGTACATGGAACCTTAAGATTGTCCAAACCCGAGTATTATTTTATACCATGAGATGTCAAATTATATTACCATAGCAGTCTAGAGTCCTTGCATCTAATCTAATTATTGATCTCAGTGAAAGAATCAATTCGGCATCTTGGAAGAATGAACATGACAACAGTTTATCATACAAAAATTAGAAGGGGGGCACACACTTGAAGAGATTTTAACGTTGAAATAAAAAAAGAGGGGGAAAGCACCATAATTTTCTGGACACCTTGTTGTTTATTAGAATAATCAAGGAAACCACTCAAAACAATTAGATGAGGCATCAACTATAAGATGGTGAAAGTTACCTGATTCTGAATGGTTTTGACCAACTTTTCTGGGCAACTTAATGCGTGAATACTTTCCAAATTGGGGGCACTGGAGTAGTAATCTCTCTGGGGTCAAATGAAATAAAATAGTTGAACTTAAGTTTAAAAAAATGCTTCAGTAATTTAAATTGCATAGCAAGAACATTAAAGTATCAACCTGGATGTAAATTTCCACAAGAGTTGAGGTTCAAATCGTTAAGTTCAGGGCAATTCACCTACAATGAAACTTCTCTTTATTCACAACACAACACAACACAAAAATTAATGAAAAGGACCAACACTTGAAAATAAACAACGTTAAATACAGAACTCTTCAGTAGTAGGTAGGTCCCACTATTGAAAACTCAGAATTCATTAGTCTTTGAAAAACTTGGTAAAGATAAAGAATCGAACCAACATGGCCGGAAAATCATAGACCAGTTCGAATCCTGGACTCGATTTTGTACAAAAATTGAGTCCCAACCTACCACTGCCCACTTCAAAAAATTCCTCATTTCAATACCCAAGCAGCAGGAGAAATAAAGAATCAAATCAGCCCACTACCTTACTTCGATTGCCGCCTTTTGTGGCCGAAAAATCACATACCATTTCGAATCCCAGCCTCGATTTTCCACAAAAATTGAGCCCCAAACTTATCACTGCTATTTCAAAAAATTCCTCATTTCAACACCCAAACAACAAGATAAATAAAGAATCAAACTTAACCCACTACCTTACCTTGACCGTCGCTTGTTGTGGCCGAAAAATCACAGAGATAGGTGCGAGAGCTCTACACAAAGACAGAAAGAAAAGTGTCTCAGGCTTTTGAATTTTGAAAATGGGGATACTTTCCACAGAAACTCAGTCAAAAGAAACGTGGGTCCAACTAATTGGAAAACTAATCACAAAGTAAAGACGTGTGGCCAATACAGTGACTCTAATTTGTGAACAATGTAAACAAAACTAGTACCAACATATATTCTTAGATTTTAAGCATTTACATTAAAGTGAAGAAGCATGAAGATACATATTAGAGGTGCTGCCTGAAATTATGAAGCAATTGGATCTATGTGATATCTGCATCCTAAAGTAGTAGAAGTATCAAAGGTCCTAAAATCATTGCTATTTTGCAGACACCCTAGTGCTCATATAATTTAATGACTGATCAATTCCCTGAGAAGATAGTTGTGATGATAACAAAAACAAAAAAAATCAATAATAATATCCATTAGGTGATCAATAGATAATTATTTCCATGTAAGTATCATTTTTGCCATGCTCAAGAACTACTAAATGCATGCGATGGTCTATGCCATCAAACCTTCAATCAATGAACGATACTAAGCTTCAAAAAGGAAATATCAAGAGAACTTGGAAGTAAATCATTTTGAGAGGAAACTCCTTTCTAAGAAAATGAAAAAATGTTCCATAAAAGCAAACACTAATGAGAAATTTTTACCCTCAATAAGATACAATTTTCACCCTCAAAAAGTGAATGAAAAAAATTGAATTCATGCACAGACTTACTTGAGATCTTAAATTCATTTGACATTCAAAATCAAATAAACACAGAATCACATATTAATAATTTCAAATGACAAAACAGGAAATCCTAAAAACATAGATACTTTCAACATGAACATTTATAGATTAACAATTCCAAATAACAAATAGAAAAGAAGTCTAAAAAGTTACCTGCAATTGCTACTTCACCTTATACTACTCGTCCACCTCTAAGAGCTCCCCCAGTAACATGCAATCTAGCAACAAACAAAAACCAGATAAAAGGAAAATGGTGAATTGTTGAAGAATAAGGTGAAAATAGCGGAGAGTATGCAGTCAAATGTAACCTTTTAAAACTTTTAGACCCCTTATCTTAAAAAAAAAAAAAAAAAAAATTAATAACAAAACAAAACAAAACAAACATAGTCTCAATCTAAAAAAATGTTACCTGCCCCCTTTATGGAAGTCCCTTCATTTTCTTTTACCTATATAAGAGAGTCAGCTCCATTCTCTTTCCTCCAATTGTGCATTTATTTTACATGGCTAATAATAATAATCAATCCTACAAAGAGAAATACAAAGAAATGATCATTCACATATTTGCTCTAATCTCTTCTCCACCAATTATCCTTCATGTCCCACATGGGACTCCTCCTCTCACCCAACCATTTCTTCTCCCACGTCAGCTTTCTAATCAGCATCAGTGCTTTAATCTGATTGTTGACCAAATTTTGAGGATCAGTGCAAAAGTAAAACAATTTTCAGAGACAAAAATATATAGCGAAGAAGAAAAGTAAAAAGGAATGTGTAAGAACAGGAATTTATAGATAGGGGAAAAATGAAAAGAACAAAAAAGAAAAAGGTCAGTTTGAAAAGGACAACTCACATGGACATTAAAGTAGATTCAATCAACCCATGAATTAATATAGACTCAAAGGAATTTGTTAGCTTTTAGCCACATAACTGCAATATTGATTTGCAAATTCGGTACAAACTACTAAATACCTACAAATATAAAGGTAATTATAGAGATTAAGGGCATAACATACCCAAGGCAATCCACTGAGTTAGGACTGGTATAGATAAGTCCATAAACACATATATTATAAACATGATTTCCATGAAGACTTCATATTTCATTGCCTCGATACTACATCTCTATGGGAAACAATTCCTTATTACGAAGATACCCAAGCATTGATTTCCATGAAAATTTTAGGATTGGGACTTCTAAAAAATACTAATCCATCAAAAAATTAAACCTGAAGTTCAAGTGTTTGCACATTAATGCGCGTGTATGTAACTGAATGCCGATTTTCGAACTCTAAAATCAAGAAAATAAGTGAAATGAAACACCAAGATGTAATTTGTACCTTGACGCACTTTTCTAGCTTGGCCCTCTCTTCTGCAGTTGTTATCCAAAACGGTGCTTCATATCTAAGATGGAAAAAGTGACCGGCCAACCACCACTAGAAAGACCGCGCCGTTCAGGGGAATAGACGTGAACCCTAGCATTGACAAACGGAAGAGATGGTGTCCAGCTATGAGAAGCGACCAACGAACTGTCCAGTCCGGCGTCGGTGACGGAGAAGACAGAAGCGGAGCTAGGGTAGGGTTTTGAGAGAAAACAGAGGCGCGCTGGGATAGGGTTTCGAAAGAGACGATGAATTGAGAAATCTGAGTACGAATTGTGAGTTTTAGACAAAATCCAAAACGACGTCGTTTTTTTAGCGGGATTTCTTGGGCTGGAAAAAATAGACAGGCACTCTCTCTTTTATATATTAAAATAGATAAAGATAAAGATAAAGATTAGTAAATTATAAGTTTTTAACTTTCAAGCTCATTATTTGTAAGGGTAAATATATTACCACTGCACTTTTTATTTAACACACTAAATTTTAAATACACACCTTTTAGAACACAACATTTTTTTTTTTACACCATTGTTAATTTATAGTTATAATCCTAAATTGTTTAAAATGTAAAGAAGGGAAGAAGAGAGGAAAGAAGTACACTGTACACATAATTTCATTCCAATTAAGGACACTATTCGGGTCCTATCATGTTGAAAATGAGTTGGTGGTGGGCCGGAGTGATTGGTGTTGCAAAGTATATTAGTTTCTGGCATTGCAAAGTATATTAGTTTCTAGCGTTTAAAAACCTTGTATGATTTGCTCTTGAAATAGGAAAAATTCGAAGAAGATGAGGCATCGATCAAACGCTAAAGTGTGGGCATAACAATTGGGGTCAACAGCATCGTGGGCCAATCTGGTCGAGTCCTCCCGCTCATAGACACACTCGACGACCCTTGGAAGGTCTATGACATTGCCCGCCACCTTGGAATGATGACGATCCAATTCAACACATCTGTTGTGCCTCTGGAAGGTCTAGGACATTGCTCACCGCCGTGGAAATTTTAGTTATAAATGCTCTCACTTTCAAGGTTGAATTGGCTTATGACATGTTCGGACTCCGGACACTTATAAATGAAATTATAAACAACATAATTTCTAAATTAATTTTTCAATTATATTAATTTTTCAAAATTAAATATTTTATCATGAAATAACAAAATATTATTTATAGTTAGTCATTCCTTCAGTCAATTTTTCCTTGTCAAATCCCACTCCCTAGGAAATTGGCCAAAGGTAACATCTTCATTTCCACAAGGCCCATTATTAAACTTAGCTCTCGTTTGATAAACCAACTTTCTCATAAAATTTAGGGGAATTTGCACTGCAACCCACAATTGTAACTTCTTTTTGAATAATGTAACCGAGCAAACTAAATATTTAAAAATGTATCAATAACATATACAAATTAGATAAATAACCCATGACGGCAATAAGAGGAAAATCAAGAAGTCAATTCTCAGAATTAAATAACCGTTACAATGAAATCCATGATTTTGTAACTGATCCATGATTTTATCAAACTTAATATTACTTCAATCTGTAAGCAGAACATCCATGTTTATCTGCCTAAATACGCGTAAGAATTAATTCACGCTAAGAAATTTAAAAACTGGGCATCCAATAAATTTGTATTGTGGTCTGCATCGTCTTCATTGCTACTCTTTTCTGCAACCTGAGTCAACTGCATAGAGATACTTAAATATTGGTAGGTTTCATTCAAAAATATACAGTCCTTTTTATATTTTTAATTCAAATTACTGTCGTAAGTTTTTACTTTCTACTGTAAAACTCTTCAATGCTACTTTCGGATTGTCTGATGAAAATATAATAAAATGCAAAGACGAACTGATAATTAACAAAAATTGAATTGGGGCATGTGAAGTTTATTTCTATATATGAACCAATGGCTTACGCTAATTATTCATATGCCTGGACTGATTAATATGAACGAGTAGACATTGCAGAATATTAGGAGTAAGTGTTTTTAATTTTTAATTTTTTTTCATGGTTTATATGTCCCATATAGATATGATGTTTATATAGTTTTACTTATCATAATTTTTCTGGGTGATGTTGGTATCATTACTTTTTAGACATCATATTTGGTTTCTCCCCAGTTGTTTGAAGTTCGTTTGCACAGAAGCAGTTGTAAATTCGAAAATTAATGTTCATGTGTTAGTTTAAAATAGGCGTGGTCATGTTACAGAAAAATTAAATTCTGTATGAGAACATCTAATGATATTACAAAATTCAATGCTAGTTCATATCTTTGTTTAGAATGATTTCAAGTTTTTTGACTTATATAAATGTCCAGGACAAACATAATGGAGTCATTAACGGTCTTTGTTCACTTCGATGGAAAATGGGATGAATCGGGGTTGTACTCTGAATATTCTGTGTGCGGTCTGATGGTTCCTTACGAATGTAATTACAATGAACTGATCAGGTTGTTATCTACCCAACTTGAGAAGGAGCCTGAAACTCACCATTATACAGTGTCCTACCAAGAGATGAGTAGAGGTCCTCGTGTTCGGGTATCAAATGACTATTCGCTGTCATTTTACTTGGAATTAAAGAAGGGCGAAGTTGATAAACGAAGCTATCCACTGTGTGTTGATATATGTGAAATAGGGCCGAGTCCAATAGTGAATATATCCTATTCTACTCACCATGTACCTACTGAACAGAATTATTCACCGTCAATGGTCGAGAGGTCTGCAAATTTAACCGATCCATTTACCTTGCAACCTGAACCTCTGAAGCCAACAATTGAGGAGATGGGTAATGAACTGGGAGAGTACATAGTTTTGCAAAATAGGGAAAATTTTGATTCAATATCAATGGTGTTAACACGTCCTAGTACTGATGATGTTGCAGTGGGGAGAGTGTTCAAGAACAAAGAGATACTTATCAAGATGGTCAGCTTGTATGCAATTAAAAATCGATTTGGATTTCGGGTCAAAAAGTCAGACTACAGGTCATATGTGCTGAAATGTATTCATGAAAGTTGCGATTGGAAATTTCGAGCCTTGAGAACTGGCATGGTTGGAAACTTTAAGGTAAGGAGGATGGCTGATAATCATAAATGTTCCGTTGGGACGGTACTGGGAGATCACCGACAAGCAAGTAGTATAGTGATTGCTAATTGCATAAAGAACAAGTTTGTATCGGCGAGGAGGATCTACACTCCTGGGGATGTCATCGAGGACATGCAGGAGTCATATGGAGTGACAATTAGCTATGATAAAGCATGGCGATCTCGAGAACTTGCAATCCGAATGATTAGGGGAGATCCAGATGAATCATATGGGAATCTTCCTGCTTACATGTATATGATGAAAATTGCTAACCCAGGTTCCTATACTAGGATTGAAGTGGATGATGAAAATAGATTTATGTTCAGTTTTGTTGGTTTGGGGGCATCGATTGCGGGATGGAAACATTGCAAACCAGTTATTGTTGTGGATGGGACATATTTGACTAATAGGTATCGTGGTATCTTGTTTACAGCCTGCACACAGGATGCCAATAACAACATATTCATTCTCACCTTTGGGGTGGGGGATTCAGAAAATAATAAAGCATGGGAATGGTTCATGTTGAGACTTCGAGAATCATATGGTGAGCGTGAGGGGTTGTGTATTATATCTGATCGCCATGGAAGCATACAACACGCAGTTGAGAAGGTGTTCCCAAATGCATTGCATGGAGCTTGTACTTACCATTTGCTAAAAAATTTAAGGTCGGAATTTGGAATAAAAGGGAAAGGGATAAGAATACTGTTTAACGCCGCGGCAAGGGCTTACACAAAATTCGAATTTGAGAAATACATGGGAAGACTAGATGCAGTAGATGGAGGCATAAGGCATTACTTGGTGATTACGAATAAACATACTTGTTACTAATTTTTTAAGATTAATATTTTCATTCTAAGTTGTTGCAAAAATAATTTATAACGTGATTTCAGGAAAAGGCTGGTTACGAGACATGGTCTCGAGCACATATGACGGTTGACAGGTGCTCAACCATGACATCAAACATCGCGGAGTCTGTAAACTCAGCCATTAAACATGTTAAAAAGTACCCAATAGAAGCTATGTTCGAGTGCCTGAGATCTACTATTCAGAAATGGTTTTTTAGAAACCCGAGTGATGCAAAATCAACTTTCACACGTCTCGCATCGCGTCACAACAGTATGTTAAATGAGAGGGTGAAAATGTCTATGAACATGCAGGTTAGCCATTATAAAACCTTTATTAACGAAAATAGTTGAAAGTGATATCACTCAAGTTATTATGATATTTGGATGTTATACAGGTACTCCCTTCAAGCGACGTTGTATTTCAAGTCAATGATGGAACAACCCCGTACATTGTCAACATGGAAGATAAGAAATGTACTTGAAAAAGATTTCAGCTTGATCATTTGCCATGCCCACACGCAATTGCTGTGATCTCGAAACGAAACTACGCTTTGCATGATTACTGTTCGACATACTTTAGCAAAGAAAACTACATGGATACATACCAAGGTACTATATATCCGTTGGGTAATAAAGAAGATTGGGAAGTGCCGGATGAAGTTAGGACTATGGTTGTTCTACCACCCGAAACTAAGAGAGGTCCTGGTAGACCAAGAGAGAGAAGAATAAAGTCATATCTCGAGTCTAAGAAGACATCACGTTGTGGAAAGTGTGATAGTTATGGACATAATAGAAGGACTTGCCGCAATCCAGTCCCAAGTACTTCCAACAGGAACAAGAAAAGAAAGATGAGTCATTCGAGTGAGATCAAGGTAATAAATTTTATAAGTTTTAATTTGTTGCATTGTTCTTGAACTTTCAATCGTGACCTAATACTCTATGAATTAATCAGGTTGATTGATGTGCTAGATGATGATGTGCTGCAACCAGGGGACATATAATAAGTGGATTATTAGAATCAGCATTTTATATATGATTTGCAATCTAGTTTGGTTCATACTCAGATTTGGAGGCAAATCCACCTTGATATCAATTACCCTTCTGGCGGTTGGGACTTTGTGAATGATTATGACCACCTGGGTGTTTTTATTTGTAAAATAATTAGATGTAATTCAACTCTATGGAGCTAGCTGATGAACATCATTTCATAAAACCAAGCGTTTATCAGATAATAATGAACATGTTCCTGACCTCACAGGGAATATAAGCACATTTCATATTCAGCATTTTATTGTTTATGTTAACTAGTATTGTCAATTTAATATTATGTATATGATATGAATGACTGGTGTGTTTGAGAATGTATGAGGCAGTTTTTTTAACTGGTAGGTAGATTACCAGTTAAAAAAATGACAGCAACTTACCTGTTAAAAAATTGACAGCAACCTTACCATGAGGAAACTGATGCACCGAGTTGTATTTTCATATGATATAGTACATTATGATCTGGAGTTCATATTGTGTATATGATATAAATGATTGGTATGTATTAGAATGTATGATGCAGATTTTTTAGCTGGTAGGTAGATTACCAGTTAAAAAAATGATAGCAACCTTACCAGTTTAAAAAATGACAGCAACCTTACCGGGAGGAAACTGATGCACAAGTTTGTATTTTCATATGATATAGTACATTATAGTCTGGATTTCATGAAATAGATTCACGTTTTATTCCTTAAGAGTAGATTTGACATCCCACTATATAAAAGTAAATCATTATCGGCAACACATCTACTCTGATTTAGTATGCACATTAGGATTCCATATAACCAGCAGAACGAAGTCTTTGGTGCGCTTAGTAGCGATTAGCTCGCGTTTTAACTTGACAATTGACCTATGTTTCATCTGATACTTAGTTGGGTGCATAAGTTACATATGTCATTGAAAAAATAAATAAAAAAATGAAGTTTCCTGTCTAATCAATCGAGGTATTATTGCATTTTTTTTATAGTGATTAACCTGATATTCCAATATTTCCTGTGCAAAAAATATGCAGCATAGATTTGACACTAATGTATAAATTAGGTCAGTCATTTTCGTAGATGAAACTTATATCATAATAAAATTGATGAACAATTTTTTCCCAATAATTTGATTTGTAAAAGTAAGATTAAAATCGCTCATCATAATCCAAAATAATATAAGTTTGTATAATCAATTTTTGAAAGAAGAAAAACAATGCAAGAGTAGTTTCAGTGTGAGTGATGGCTTGTATATTGGGAAGCACATTAATAGTGTGAATATATAGATAGACAGAAGCATGCAAGTCTTTCAATAAGGCACACTAGTGATTGGTGCATGTGGTAAATACGGCTCATTGAACACACAAGCATTGATTTGTAAGATATCACAATTAGGTTACGAAAAAAGATCAATATACAATGAAATAATAAATCTGGAACTTTGAAATGGAAAAGATAATTAAATTTATAACGGAATAATGTAAAATCTTATTCAAAATACCAGTTACATAACTGGATTACAGACCGAAGAGACGAATATGAAAAATAATTATGATGTCTATCTTGATGTTGGCATTGCAATGACAATGAAAAATGATTCATTAAATTCCGAGTTTTAATGACCCAAGCCCGTTACACCAAGTTATGTCAGGCTCCTCCAGCATATACTTGTATAATTGTGTAGCAATATGAGAACGAGCGGTTGCAGTGTCGAATGGAACTGGCATTTCTTCTATCCTGCCTTCAATTATGTACTCGGCATATTTAATAACAAATATTCCGCAATCTCCACTGGATAAGCAAAATCGTAATTAATTAGTGATCACCATTTTAATTTTATAGCAGAAAAAATAAGTAGATAAGATATGATGTACTCACCCATTCATTTGTTGTGGACAATTGTCAATGAGTCTGCATTCTAGAGGAGTTTCGGGGAAAATGCGGCAGTCTGGTTTCATGCAATTAGCTAGGATGGGCAGAGAAATCACCATGGAACGAATCGCTGCGTATACAGTTACGTTCTTTATAACACTTGTGCATGAGTTGTACACGTCAAACCTCCAATTAACTATGTCAAAGTGGCCAAGTATCCAGTGATGTGGGTTAGCGATCCACATCGGGATGATGACGTGATCAACTTCATTCCACGGCGCGTTGAATGAGATTTTTCTTCCCTTAGCATAATAGAATAGAGAGTCATGCTTGTTAATTGCTCTAGGGTCCGTAGCAATTTCCTTTGATATGCCCCGTATTTTGGCATCGAAGTTGCAGTCGGTTGTAGTTGCACGAATGTTATCACCATTTCTCAGCTTCAATAACATTCTCATGAAATAGAATGAAGCATCAATGTGCAGCAACAACCATTTAAAAGGTACATTTTATATCAGAAGTTAGTTTGATTGAAAAAACTATTTGTTTGTTTAGCTCAAAGATGATTGTAAATTATATGTAGAATTAGTGATTACCGTATTATGAAGGGGTCGTGCAACCTCATATAAATCTCGCCACCATGACTTTGATTTGATAGTGATTGGTCCTAGCTTAGTTGGCAGGAAAAGCTCAGAATCGTCGTCGTCAGACAACGCCCTGTTGGAAATATGCACATTCACATGGCAAAAAAATGATGATATAAATGTAAGAATTTAGTGTATAACAATTTATTACTAATTACCCCTCATTGTTAGTCCCATCGTTGTAAAATTTTCCAAAATTATCGATGTCAATTGGCAAAGGAGGTTCCATGCAGGTCTTGTACACAAATAAAATCCCAGGTGAGGAGATCTTTGTCTCAGTGAGGGACTGTGGCACCTCTAACTTTCTCTCTATTTCAGCATTGTCGGGGCTGTTATCAATATTGAAATTGATCGGGATTGGTGATACCTGTTACAATGAAGTTACATAATCTCATTCTCCACTTCAAAAAAAGGGTTACCATCTGTACCAATTAATGTATATGTAATTAAAAAAGCATTACCTGGGAGGATTTGAACAACTTTGGCCTCATTTTGTTGGGAGGCATGCTTTTGGATGGTAACAGTTTCACAACATCATCTTTGGGACAGAATGAAGGTAGAGATAGGGGTTCAGCCAAGGTGTGGGTTGTGTACTTATTCTCGGGGCTTTTTCGCTTAGACATGCATGTCTGCACTTCCTTTTCCTGTGTTGGTTTATGACTCCTTGAAAGCTGTGAAATTGTAAGAGGACAGTATATTTAAAAGATGACAAGAAATAGCAAGTACTGGAATAATAAAATGATTATAGATGATAAACCCCATGAACGAGCTATCATTGGATCTATGATTGGATCAGTGCGGACCTTTTCCGCAGCAAGGACATCCATCTCGTCTAGATACTCTTTCGTTAGCACTAAACCATCTTCCAGAACAATGGATCCATCGCTAATATCGAGGTCTATACCTAGGTCAAAGCTAGGTGACTCAACATAAGGAGGATAAATTTCTTCATTGGCATCAGACTGATTCCCGGGAAGCAATGTTTCCGAGACTTTGACATCAATTCCCTGTGGGGGAATAGGGTATCGGTGTCACATAGATATAGTATAGCATGAAACATTACATTTCGAATGAAGATACTTTACAAACGATCAAGGACAAAAAAAAATATGTCAATGGACATATCACCTTGTAACAAATATGAGACGCTTGTGGACTGCCCCCCAAGAGTAACCCATTTACAGATGATGCATTGACAGAGAAGTTGGTTTTAGACATGTAGTGCGATTGTGCCTGGGATAAGAAGCCAATTTTTGTATAATTTTGCAACTAAATAATGCGTCCTCGATGAAATGAATATGATAAAGGCATTTACCGTGATAGGAGTCTTGGTAGGAACAGAATTGCTGCCAGACTTGATCGAATCCTTAATGGTATTTGGTTTATTCGAACTAACAACCAGTGACAGATTCTGGTGATTCCAGCCTGTGTACAATCGAACAGGGCTGCAATATTTTTTATGTTCATTTTGTGTCACGGAATTGCTACTAGACGACCTGACGCATGAATTTGAGATCTGGTAATGGCAGGAATAAGTCAGTACGAAATTAATCCCCTGGAAAGATATAGCATCATATATAATACCTTGCTGACACTTTGAGGTACTGATCTGGGTGGTTTATGAATGTTGATTGAAACTGGGTTGTTCGACTGTGAGACCTGATAATGCCACGAAGCATTGAGTTCTCCTGTAAGATATAGGTACAGGGAAGTCAAAAAAAAAAAATTTATCATACCTGGACTGTGTGATGAGGTGCAGAGTTAGAACAATGCTGATTTGGTTTCTGGTCGTTCATTGGCCCCTGTAAATGACAATATATTATTTGTAACCTAAAGGTGTTGTGTTGTAGGTAAAGAAATGTATAAATATTAATGTTCATACTTGTTAGTGGTTGGTTCCAGCATTGTTATCTGCTCTGTGATTCGAGGCTAATTCAACATGTCGACCATTTGGTTTCGAAAAGTTATTTCTTTCCTAGAAGATCAGTATATGCCAGTCAATTGTCTAATTTTGAAATTAGAGAAGTTCAACACCAATTGTGATATATATTTTACCTGTGATCGGATGCTTCCTGCGACCGAATTTGGTGCTTGCTTTGGAAGAAATACTCGAGAAGTTGCACGAGAAGATCTGACACGGATCCCTGTAAGGCATTCAGATATCTGATTTTTTACAAATGCATCCAATTCTTCGACTTTCCTCCTTATGATGTAGTTTTCTTCTGCAAGTTTTCCGTGTTCTAGAACAATGGTATCGAAACGGTCCTTGTATTTTTCAACAAGTTTTGGATGTCCCTGTCAATGTATATGTGACTGGTGATATTCATTATCAACATCAATAATTAGTGGCATGAAGGGATTATAACACAGAGGGCAACATAACAAGTAAAAAAAAAAGTTTTTTTTATATATTTTTATTTCTTTAGGTGTAGTTACCAAAAAAAAGGTATTAGTGATTCATGGACTAATACTAAAATCACCTGTTAAGTAGTAGGGGGGATTTACTAGAAAATAGATGCAAACAATGACCTAAGCGTTTAGTGATGTTGGAACAAGACACACATATAAGAGATCTCGTATGGGTACATCAGTTAAGCAAATTACCACTTTCACATTTTTCTGGAGAGGGTGACGAGAGCTATTCTTGTGTACATCGGGGTGGACGTTTTTTGATTCACTTAGTTTTACACTGGTATGGGCATTTATGGAATTATCAGCATGGTGTACTCCAACAGTCTCAGAATCTGGTACTTTTTGAACAGGCCTAAGTGCATCAGTTTCTAGTTCCCAGTGTGCTGTCATGTGTGCACTGCTTCCAGCATTGACGAACTTTGCCTGCATCTTTGATGTCATGACTGCGTCATTGTTGTTTGATGTTTCGCCAGGGAAATGGTTGTTATATATAATTGGCCCAACATCATCCACTAACTCGCAATCATCATCACTATCGTCGACATTATACACAACCTGTTTTCCTTTGATGTCCTGCCAGTCTTGCGCGTTTCCTACATTTTCACCACCCTCATGTGTATCCATCACTGGTGTTATAGAATTTCCATACTCGTTGGTGGTTGGTGCTAAAGGAGCCATGCGGTCGAGTTGTGGATAGATGGAAGCATCATTGATGTCAGAATGTTTCGACTGTTGTGTGTCAGAGGTGCGGTGTGGTTGTTTGAAATAGGCTATTGACGATAGGACAAAGTCATCATTATCGTCCACTTGGATGTATCTCTCTGGAATTGATTTAACCGGATTGGATATGGTTGTTATTTTCTTCGTTGATTGATACATTGGGTCTAGAGCTTCGGCAACTTGTGGGACAATCTTCACGGCTTGAATCTGTGGACAGTATAGTAAAGAAAAATTTAGTCAGCATAAATGATTACAATTAATGTTTTCTACCTTTTTAAAAATTTTGGTATAAGCTAAATTGAAATAATGGAGCTCACATCTGGTCGATAGAAAATATCAGTTGCCAAATTTAGAGATGGGACTTCGTCATCAACCTCAGATGTCCAATTGAGAATCCTTGGGCGTTTTGATGCAACTTTGGTGCATAATTTTTTATCCAGTACAGGAAATATCTCATAAATCCAAACTTGTAGAGCAACAACGAATCCGTTAATCCTGTAGTTCATTGTAGGTTTCCCCTCACCCTCGATAGTGATGCGCTTGTTCCTTAAGGCCAGCTTCAATGACGATAGAGTGAGACTGAAGATATCCTTTCCCCATGGATATAAATTCATGTCACTTGAGTCAATGAGTACCAGTAAGCTTTCATTCACAAATCTGTCATATGCTGTGTTATACATCAACTGAGTTACTAGGAACAAGATCCCCATGATAATAACGTCACGGTTGTTGCAGTCTGGCATTGTCATAAACACATTGAACATATCGTCATTTGTTATACGGGGTATATGACTAAAATATTCGGTTTTCAGTCTACAATAATTCGATGCATACTTTACACGACTGACTTCACCAGTGCATCGAAGCCCAGTCATCATATAAAACTCCATCAATCCAAACTTGACAGTGTCATTACCAATTAAAAACCACATCTCGTTGTCATTTGAATGATTTACTTCCCGCAATAGAATTTGGTGAATGAGTTGAGGGTTAACCGCAATCTCATTCATTTCAAGGAAGTGGCCGAAACAGGTGCTTCTAAAGATCATTTTCTGCTGGTCAGTTAGGCGGTGCTTAATAGTATCAATAACAAGATCTGATGACTTGACGTTGACCTTTGCAAGAAACCTGTCTTCCGGCAAAATTTTAAGCTCCCATTCCTGCTGATAGAAACTTGGAGTTAGTTTTCAATATTCACACAACTATTTATTTGAACATAATGGGATGTACATGATTATCAATGACCAGACGAAAAAAGGAAGTAAAAAATTTAAAAGTAGTTCTTGTTCTGTGCGTCATTCTAATTACGTTTATGATATTTGTGAAATACACAATTGGATATAGAAAAAAATAAATCAGAAATCTATACCTGGGTTTGTAATGGAACTTCTTTTAGAATCCTCTGTCTACGAGGAGTACGTGTTCCTTTACGAGAATTTTTGAACATGTTGAAACCAGGCTGTTTCATGGAGTACTTAATTGCCGAACCTGACTTTTTACCAGTCCGATACTTCCCCATTATTGTAATACCTGAGATGACATTGGAAGGAATTTAAGAGAGAGAGAGAGAGAGAGAGAGAGAGAGAGAGAGAGAGAGAGAGAGAGAGAGAGAGAGAGATTCTCATATCCGTGGTGATCGCTTGAAAGGCAAAAAAAAAAAAATCTAAGCACGTGAACAACAAGTGTAAATGGATTAAATTCAGTGGTATTTTATTTTTGATGCAACATGAAATTGTAAAACGCATGTACATCATCAATGGTAGCATTACGCAATAAAAGGTAAAATGTCATTTCTTTGACAGCAATCCACTGACATTCTGAAGCTGTATCGGTCCATATGGATTCCACCATGTTAGTGCTAGTTTGTACATTCAAAATAAAAAATAATCCAACAGTCATTTCCTAATGGCACCACCTCTTAGATTCAGATAGTTACACAACCATTACTTGGTATCCATATGCAAAATGTTCAGCAATGGATATAATGTCTTTGAGGAAAGTAGAACTTTACTGAGAATAGATTACAGCCAAAATCGGGAAATGAAATTAATATACTAGGACAGGATAAGAAATATCATAATAGGTGGTTGCAATCCAGTGTGTTTTCCCAAGTTTTCATGCTCCTGGCTTGTGCAAATGAAACACAATATCTAGCTTCACATGCTCTATCATGAACTCTTCTGATAGTGCGTTGATTCCTATCTTTGAGTGTTATTTAGATTCTAAAATGTCAAATCCAGAAATAACTATATTTTATCAAACTGTAGGACAGTTGCAAAATTTCCAAAACACAACACTACAGTATCCATGTTTCACATAGCTACTCTAAATCCTGAACTAGATTTTCATTGCCTAATATGGCCATCTATAAAGGAATTACAATGTAATAAATGTAGCCATGATGAAGCCTTATACTCCAGATCCAACAAGTTTTTAGCAGATTCTGAAATTGGTCATCGTAGTAAAAGATTCTGAAGTTGGGGTTGATTAAAATGAACTCAGATCTGCTCAGGGGTAATAGAGATGTCAAAGTTCAGAGATCTTCGATATTTTAACTAAGTGCAATAATGTCAGCAAGTTTCACTCTCAAAATGTCACCATTTAATTTTTCATCATTGGTGTGCTCCCCCCTCCCCACTAGATGAAAATAAAATCAACATTGACAGATTTTTCAGTTTCAAGAGCAAACTAAATTTTGCAAAACTCTTCAATAAAGGTTGATTGGCCTGCCACTTCAAAATGGTAGGAAAAAACAAGGTTAAAAAATCATTGATTTAGCTGATATGTATACAAATCCCATTCATTGAAACTGAGAAAAATTCAACCTTGATTACCTTTATATAACTATGAAACGCAAGCTACTAATATAATGCAACCCAATACCAGTTTAAAAGGGGGGGAAAAAATAAAGTTAAAATATCATTTATTTAGTTGATATGTATACAAATCCCATTCCTTGAAACTGAGAAAAATCCAACCTGTGATTACCTTTCTGTAACTATGAAACACAAGCTACTAATATAATCCAACCCAATACAATAATTTAGCTAATCAAAGTCCACTACCCATGTAACTGGGGATATTGCTTGAATTTGTGAAAATACGAGAATTTTTTTTTCGGGACAGGGATTCTCAGTGATTTTGCACTGCAACCCACAAATCAAATTTCGATAACACTTACACGTTATTATGTGACGGCTGAATCGATCTTTGAATTTGAACTCAGAATCAGTATCTCAAATACATAAAGACAAACCACAAATGGATTCGCCGACAACTTCTTCAACAATTAAACTTCACGTAAAAAATAATTGATGATAATAGTCAAAAATGAATTGAAAATTTAGAGCTGGTGAGTATTTCGAACAATGTTTTACCATATACTATTTTTGAATTTTGAGAAGAATGCTCATTTGGCATAAGGCGGGATTTTAGGAACGGTTACATGTTTTGTAGGCGGGATTTGTTTTGTTCTGTTAAAGATGATATAATTCATTAATTAATATTATATTGTAATTATTTTGTAAATCTCGAAATTTTTTATTTTAATGGGATATTATTAAAAATATCATATTTGTGAGATATACATCAATATTCTATTATTGATGGGTTAGTGGACCTAATATTATGTAAAATTTACTATCTTTTTTAGGGCTAATTAGGCCCAATCATACCTTCAAATATAAAATTATTAAAAGGGGCGTCTGCAAATATACCCAATTTTTGGTATCATAATTGAAATTTACTTCATTTTAAATAATCACTGATATATATATATATATATTTTAGAAAAATATTGTTTTATCTAAGTATCATATTATGATATTTTAAAGTATTACAACACGATACTTCAAATTTTTGGTATCATAACCTGAAACTTTATCAAATGTTTATGATACTTTGGACGAAATTGTAGCATCACAACTTGAAACTTTACATTTTTTTATGATACTTTGTTTACAAGACATAATCACCGACCACCACCACCATCACTGCCACCACGAAAACAACTACCTTCTCAACACCTCATTGTGGCCTTCTCAACACCATCACCTCCACGTGACGATACCACCACTATTCACATTTCAAAATGGTATTATTTCTTTTCCCTTCTAACTTCTTCCTGTGTATGCAGATCCGATTATGTGATGTGAAAACAAGCTTCAATTACATTTTTGCGAGGAACAACTTCTCCCTGTGTATGCAAATCTAGCTAAGGTTTAGTCACCATCATCCAAAGGGCTGTGCATACTCAGGAACAGCAACAGTAGGGGTTTCACTGAAACTTGGGGGCTTTAGATTAACGTTTGGTGAAACCTCCTCCAGGTACCCATCTATTAGCTTGGCTACCATCGTGATCGCTGTCGGTGATGGTGATCCCATTAGTTGTTCGTCATCAACTGAACCTGGGGATGCACCGCTAACCACCGAATAAGAAAAATTAAGCATCAACAGATCCTCAAGAGCTGCCGTCTTCTTGGTGAAACTTTCCTTGATCAAAGATGATGAGAAAACGACAACCACAAAGCAGGAACCGAAGCAAAGGTAAGTATGAGTCCATGTTTCTGTGAAAACTGATGTACGGATTCTATGGAGTGGTGGTTTCAGCAAGTGGAGATGTGGTCGATGGTGCTAACGGTGGACTTAGGGGCAGATTCTGGTGGCTTTTCCTTGCACTTGACAAAACCTTGTAAATGAGAATTAAGAAGATTAGAGAGAGAAGCGTGTAGGTATATTTTGCTTTCATTCTTGCTTAACGAATATGCTTATTCGTGCTGCCTGCACGTGTATTTTATAGACTTGACTAATGAGTCCCAAGTCCCAACAAAACTACTGATATATATTTTTGTGTATGTAATCCATATTAAGGGAGATGGTGGTACCGCGAAGGCGTTTGTAGTCGTAGTTGATTAAAAATTACACTTATGTGATTATTTAAAAATAACGAATTACACTAATGTGGTACGATTTCATTAACTAGATTTGTAATTCATTATATATGTAACTAAGTTATAATTGTAGTTATAATTAAGATGATGTGACCAATTAAATTTTTTAATTAATTCAATTAATTTCAATAACAGAATTTGTCATGTTTTATAGTTTGGTCGAAGATGTCTTTTCATGGTATATCAAGCTTTTTTTCATTACAATTTTATAACTTCAATACAATTTTGTAATAAATTATAAATTTATAATTAATTACAAACTGTCAATTTCTAATTAACAATTTGAACGAAGATGCCTTTATATGGTATAGTAAGCCCTTTTTCATTAAAATTTTGTAACTTCAATACAATTTTGTAGTAAAAGTTACAATTTTGTAATTAATTACACAGTGCCAATTTCTAACTAAATAGTACAAACATTTTTGTTACAAATAATAACTTAACTCAACAACACCGTAAAGTAAGAAATAATTGTCTAAAAACTAAACACGAGACAAATGTAACTAATTACAATTTGATCGTTAGCAAATCGTAATTCATTACAAAATATAATTAAGTTGTAATTGTAATAAATTACAAAATGTAATTAGTTACAATTTGTAACTAATTCAACTGATTTTAAAAGAAAAAAATTCGAGTTACTTGTAATATACAATTAAGTTACAATTGTAATAAATTAAATTTTTTAACCAATTCAATCAAATTCTACAATTAAATCTATCATGTGGCGTGATTTAACCAAAAGAGACAGTAGCAACCATTGTGACATTCCTTTATATTCTACCAAGCAGTTTTACATCCCGAGCAGAACCGATTTCTCACCATACGGGAGTTTACAAGATTACAATTATTTAGGTTTTATGATAGTTGAAACAACTGCATTCGAATATTAAAAACGGGATCTTACATGTCGGTTGAATAGCATGCTCTCGAGAATCCTCAAGCACGTTTGCTCCATGTGCTTTCTTTGACCTTTTTAATACACTATGAACGTGAATGCAAAAGCCAGCTTCGTCACTTGTGCAAAAAATCAATGGTATACAAAAGTTTTGACTTAAACACCCCAGATGTCACTGTACTTAGTAAAATGATTCTGGAATGCCACTGTACTTTAAATCGTTCCTAGAATGCTATTAAACTTTCAATAATGCATCCCAAATGCCACTCTGTTAACTATCATTAAAAGTTAACGGATGACATACTATTTTTACCCCCAAATGTCATTGTACTTAGCCAAATGTTTCTGGAATGACACCATACTTTGAATTGTTCCTAAAATGCCATTAAAATTTTAATAGCCCAAATTTTTTATTTTCTTTTCTTCTTTCCTCTTTAATTTTTTTAATATTCATAAATGAAATATTTTTTTTGTTACTTTCATATTATATAATTGGGTTAATAGTACAAAAATCGGCGTTTCTCGCGTCGGTTCATGGAGAACCGACGCGCAAAGTCGGACCGTCCGGCTTTGCGCGTCGGTTCACCTTAAACCGACGCGAGAAACCGGCGTTTCTCGCGTCGGTTTTTGCCAAAACCGACGCGCAAAGTCGGCGGTCCGACTTTGCGCGTCTGTTTAAAATTGAAACCGACGCCTATTCCTAAATTTTAATTACGAAAATGCCACCGTCCTATTTTATGCGTCATTTTTTTGAAAAATCGACGTATTTTCCTCATTTTTTTTATGCCTTTTTATACTAGTGTGCTAAGCTTGAAGTGCAGATTGCATAACATCAGCAGTAAAAATGAAAAAAAAAAAATCTATATTAAAGAGGCACATGCTTGGTCACTACAGGCATAATCTAGTTTTTGGAAGTTATGTTTTACAAGTAGAGTGTAGAATCGAATAATTCAAATTTTTTGGTTATCACGCTGTGAGGTGAAGAAGATAAGCACAACAGCTACTTTAGGGGTGGGCATTTTAACTGGGTCCGAACCAGAATCGGACCGAACCGGTCGGTTCGGACTGGTTATAGTTATGAAAAAACTAGTTTTGGTTCTAAAAATCGAGAATAGTTCTTGGTTTTTGTCTTAAAACCATAATATAACTGAAACACGAAAAAATATTTGAAGGCTTAAATGGTTTTGCTTTGTCCAAAGCTCACTGTCCATTAACATGATTAAGTGGGTAAGCGTAACAGATGTGACCCATTTGGAATTGAGCTTTGCTACATGTACTTACTGAATGACAAACTGGGTTACTCCCCCCTCCATGTGAGGGGGGAGTAACCCAGCTTGTCATGGAGAGTAAGTACAAATAGATTTATCCTTTGGAATTTTAAACTAAAAAAAAAAAAAAAACCTAATTAAGAACAAAAAGGTGAATGGTGAATAATCAGTTGACAAAGTCTCAAAAATTGAAAAAACAGAGGCGTAAGTGAAATCAAACCTAGAACCGAATTAGAATCGGAACCGAATCAAAACCTTTGGTTTTGGTTTGGTTCTTGTGATTCAATGGAACCAATTGATTCCATTTCACAAGAACCGAAATTTATGGTTCGGTTCTGGTTCTTGAGATACACTAAAAATTTAAAGTTGTCTAAATTTTATATTTAAACGAACAGACTGTCACAGATAAGACAGGATAGTAACAACTTAACAGTGAATCGTTAGGATTTGTTTTAGTGTAAGATCAGATGAATCTTGCTAAGACAGATTCGTCTGGATAGTAAAACGTAAACAGGCAGTATAAACTATGCAGAATTGTAAAGAGATAAAAACACAATATTTGAGCTTAACATAGGGAAAACCCACGTGCCTGCACCCTGCGGATAAAAATCAATTACTATATAAGAAAAGTGTTTACATAGATCAATTTAAGTTACAGGATAAATCTACAAATAGACTTATCAAACACCCAAGAAATAAATCATTCCCCGATTCTTCTATGGCGTGTAATATGAACTGGCGTCCCACCACTTTTCAATAGCTTTATTTGATACTGAAACGTTCTTCAGCAACAGAACTTCCGTTCGACTTCGATCAAAACTTCCCGTTTGATATTCTGGCTGAAAGACTTTTTTTCTCTAAGTGATTGATAATCTCCTCCTGGAGAACCAACAACACAACAATGTAGGGGACGTATATTTTTGAGCACCTCACAAATTTCTTGAATTCTACACGTCTAGGGAAACCATCCACGTTTCTCTTATTTATGTGCAATTGGATTGCTTGTTGATCAAGAATCCTACTTGCACCAAATCTTAATTTCCTACCATAAAATCAAGAATAAGATAAGGTAAATAAATCAAGAATCTTACCATAATGGACAATAAGGAAAGATTATAAATTCAATAGTCTTACCATAAGTGATGATAAGGTAAGATAATCAAGGTTATTTGCAAATCTTACCGTAAATGATAAACTTGGATACCAAGAATGAAATCATCAAGATACTTGGCCTAATCACAAGATTATACTCGACCAAATCACAATATTTATCACAATATTTCGTGATCAACATTTTTTATTCTAGTCATAAAAGATAAGCAACAATTCTTGATCAATATTTCTTGGTTCAAACAAAATAATCATTATCTACAAAATAAAATTATTATCACAAATATATATGAGATGTTATATCCAAGAAATATTTACGTAATTTAATTAAACTTAATAAGTTACCAAATACACATTTTTAGTAATTAAATTAAATTTTCTTAAATTACAAACTTGTAGAAAAATAGAAAATGCTGCCGTTATTAAGTTAACATACTCGAACCAAACCGCCCGACGCCGACCTCTACGCTGCTTAGAGTTCGCGACCTAATTGGCACAAGTAGAAGAAAGGGATAGGTAGTTTCTGCAACCTCTCTTAATGAGACTCGAGCTGGTAATTTGAGTAAGGGATACAACAAGGTGACAAATAGGTGATGAAAAGGGATCAGTTTTAAAATAATCTCAATCTTTCGAATTTTCAGTACAATGTTTTTAGATACCACACTACCCCACATTTGACCTTAAAAATCTTGACTCATTAGTTCCATGGATTTTGCCATACAATATCAGTAAGGCCATCTCCAACCCACATACACTAAATTCTCACTTTTACACTAAATTTGAATTACAATTACATTATTTCAGCTTCTCTACTCTAAACCAGCAACACTAAATCCTACATCAAATGTACACTATTCATCATTTTCATTATTTTCTATTTTTAAAAAAAATACAATTTCATTACATTTAATTATTTCGGTAATTAAATACAAAAAGGGTATTTATATTTTAATAATTAATATTTTAAAAAATTAATTTTTTTAGTAATTAATTATTTTTAACACTTAAAAATTAATTTTGTTGTAAACAAATTGAAATTCAACTTGTTATTAACTGAAACTTCGAATAACATACTTGAAAATTTAAAACACGGGATATGAAATATGTAGCAATGACACAAATTTTAATAACATAGAAAATTTATTCTAGAGAGTTGCTATACTCCTCCCACAAGTGCTCAATCAACTCATTTCTTAATGCAATGTATGCTTCCCTGTCCTTAATCTTTCGACGTCGAGCAAGAAACTCTCGAAAGAGTTCATTCTCGTCTACGGCGACCTAACATGTTGTACTCGGCTCTTCCACATATGCGTCAATTGGTGTACTGAGATCTCGTTCGTCCTCCATTATCATGTTATGCATGATAATGGATGCTGTCATTATGTCATGCAACACATTTTTTTCTAAGATCGAGCCGGTCCACTGACAATTTGAAACCTTGATTGAAGCATCCCAAATGCGCGTTCAACATCTTTTCTACAACTTTCTTGTCTCATTGCAAAATATTTTTTCTTCGGAGTTTGAGGATCGTGAATTGTTTGTACAAGTGTTGACCACTTAGGGTAAATTCCATCAGCTAAATAGTATCCCATTGTGTATTGTTTTCCCTGTATGTCATAATTTGCCGGTAGAGCTATGCCGTCTGCCAAGTCGAAAAATAGATGAGACGACTCCAACACATTTATATCGTTGTTTGACCCTGACAATCCAAAGTGAGCATGCCATATCCAAAGATCATAGTCGGCTACAGCCCCGAGAATCATTATAGGGGATCCGCTACGACCTGTATATTATCCAGCCCATGCAGTAGGACAATTTTTCCAAATCCAATGCATACAATCAAGGCTGCCTAACATACCTAGAAAGCCACATTGTTGCCCAATGTACAATAATCTCGCAATGTCTTCGGCATTTGGTGCCCGTAGGTATCGTGGTGAAAATATCTCTACAACTGCTCGATAATCGTTGCAAACTCTCTGTTGCTATTAACTCACCTATTTTCATGTACTCATCAGTGGCGTCTGCTGCAATACCATATGCCAACATCCGCATTGCAGCCATGATTTTCTGGATAGGGGAAAGACCTAGCCTTCCTAGACCATCTCGTTTTTGCCCAAAATACTCGTCATGACTTTGCACCTCTTGAAGTATACGTATGAATAGATTTCGGGACATGCGATAGCGTCGACGGAACTTTTTTTCATCGAACTGTGGATTTACAGAGAAGTAATCGTTCCACAAGCGTTGACCTACCACTTCACGATCGCGTTCGATCACAACACGACCCTACGATTGAACCTATACGAGTTGCATCATCCATTCGGTTCTTAAGCAGACGGGCCCGATGATGGATGTTATTTTATCGAATGTGAAGCACAATCTCGTCTTACTCATCAATCTTGTTGATATGCTCAACGTACTCTTCGTCACTGTCATTGTCGGGCATGGTAGATGAGGAAGCGTCTACATTGAAATTCATCTTTCTTAAATGTTTGATTCAAAGTTGTAGTCTCGATAAGTTACATTGGCCTATTTATAGTGTGTTTGGAATATCTAGTTCATGGAAATATATGGTTCTTCAAACACTGCAGAGAATCATTTGCTTTATGTTAACATTGTAGAGATTTATTTGCTTTCTTCAAGATCTACAGAGAAAAAATTTGCATTATTTTAACTTTGCAGAGATTCTTTTGCTTTATTCAAACTTGGTGCAGAGAAAAATTTGCATTATTTTAACTTTGCAGTGAAATTTTTTGCATTAATTTAACTTTGCAGAGATGCTTTTGCTTTATTCAAACTTGAGGCAGAGAAAAAATTGCATTATTTTAACTTTGCAGAGAAAAATTTGCATTGTATCACCTATTTTGCAGATATTCTTTTGCTTTATTCAAACTTCATGCAGGGAAAAAATTGCATTATATCACCTATTTTGCAGAGATACTTTTGCTTTATTAAAACTTTGCAGAGAAAAATCTGTCTTCTTTTTCTTTGCAGAGATTCTTCTCCTTTATTCAAACTATGTAGAGAAAAGTTGGTCTTCTTTTACTTTGCAGAGATTCTTTTCTATTATTCAAACTTTGCAGAGAAAAAATTGTCTTCTTTTACTTTTGCAGAGATTCTTTTCCTTCATTCAAACTTTGCGGATAATAATAATGTTTTGTGTCAGGTGTTTTGGGCTATAAATGGTGGCAACCAATTTTGAACTCGTACATCATAATTTAGAGAATCAAAAATCGTTTCTGCAACTAAACATGAGTTCTAGTAGAAGATTAGCTAACTATACAGTTGATGATGACGTACATTTAACTCATGTTTACTTGGATATATCTCAGGATCCCATCGTTGGTATTTGATAAAAAGGGTCGAAGCTGTGGCAAAGAGTTTCCAAGGCCTACAACAACAATAAATCACCCCAGATGAATCCTCGTCCAGAACGGTCGATCTCAACACGTATGGGTGAAATTACCAAGGCTCTCTCAAAATTGCGAGGTTGTTTGCGTCAAGTTGAAAATTTGCATCAAATGGGGGCATAGGAGCAAGACATTATAAGCATTCGTATTTAATATACATTGTTATTTTTCTGTCACACTTTACTGATAAACAATCTTACAACATTTCGTGCAGATGGACAAAGCCAAAATGTTGTATGCACAAGACCCACTAACAAGGGTGTTTTCAAATTTGATCATTTGTGGCCCATGCTGAAGGACATTGAAAAATTCAGCCCAACGCCGAATGTGTCACGCCATGAATTTCAAACCTCCCAAAATGCATTTTGATCTTTTGAACCAGACTACCCACTTGCTGGCTCTCCCACATCTCCTGAAATTTCATCATTTTCTCTGAACATGGAGGACGTTGCTGTTAAGGGTACCTCCTCTGAACGGCCAATGGGTGTTAAAAAGGCTATAAAAAAAAATTGAAGATGAGACCAGAAAAGAATTGGATGAGATCAAGGCTGAAAAAAAGAACTTACGAAGTTGGTAACGAAGGGAGCGGCTGACAGGCAAGACTTTTATTAGTTGCAGATGTATAAGGAGGATAACAAGATTTTATTGACAAACTTGGATTCAATATCAGATCCTATGACGCGTGAGTTCATAAGGGGTGAACAACAACGGATCATTCGAAAAAGGACCCAAGAACAAATGAATGTCAGTCAATCTGACTTAAGCTCGTTCTGTCCACTATTCGATGATCTAGGTGGCTCGGGAGCAAATTTGTCTGATTATTGAAAACAAGTATTGCGTGTCGTAAAATGCTTATTTTATTGTTTGTGATGTGTTCTAATTTAAATTTCGTTTCGTTCAGTTATTTCAAAATTTTCATCATCTTTGTAGTCGCATCCGTTTATCAAACTTTAATGTATTATATTTATTGTCAAAATTTTCTATTTCTTACTATATTAAAAATATAAACGTTAACTACATTTGAATAAAAAAATAAAACACTATAATTTATTGAACTAGGGAAATTAATGGACAATCTCAAATATACATGACTTTTTTGAATCAAACTAAACAAGAGTGTAGGGACCAAAATAGAGAGAAAAAATGAAATGGGGACAAAAAAAACGTGAACTAAAGTTAAGGAACCAAAAAAATTTAAAAATAAAAAATCGAAAAAATCAAAATCAGATACCGCAGCAGCGGTATACTGAACAATGCAGCGCCAAATCTGGCGATGCACTGTTCAGCAGCACCTGCAGCGTCAAAATGGCTACGTTGGAGATGGCCTAATAATATAAGCACACGTTTACAACAGTAAATTAAGGACTCAAGCTACTTTTCATCATCGATAAACATTTCTACGGCCTTCTCATAAGCCGCACTAAGTACTCCGATCATTGTACCTCCAGCTCGATCTACAGCATAGGCCAAATCCATGGACGGATACTTCACATTATCCGGAGTCTTAAATGTAAGAGAACCAAACCTAAATGAACATTCAAATTAACTTAACCTATTGAACCAAAAATAAGTTGAAAATCATTATGTAGTATCTTCATAATTCTAATAAAAAGAATAAGAAAATAGAAAATTTAGTAGTTTCAATATGTTTTCACATGATCGAAAAAAAAAAAAAAAGGTTTTTCACAAAAGGGGCATGCTATTTACTTGCAAAGATCAAGACGAGGCCAAGTAATCTCCGAACAGTACAAGTGTAGAAAATAGGCAAGCGCATATCAGGCCATCCCAATTGAGCCACAGATGTATCCTATAAAGATTATGATGATGAGATTATGCACAAAGAAATAGAACCAGACGACTTGTACATAGTATATGTTAAATATATTCCAATTTCCAAGAGTTGGCGAAGCTTAAAAGAGGACGGATAGTGATGAGATCCAATAAAGTCAAACCTCGATTCGCGTGTTAGTGGGACCTGTGATGAGATCCAAGGTCGAGGAGGTTCAAGAGTCGATGGTGAGATTTATTCATAAGCCATGTAATCAAGCCCAAAACGGAAGACACCTTCAATTCCGGACGAAAATGGGTCGGGAAATGATCTAAGTTGATCAACTTGGTACGAGTTTAAAATTCAATTAAAGTTCTTACAGAGATAAAATCCGAATTTGAGATTCATCGTTTCTGGAACAATTGTAGCTCTTTTTGTCTAATTTTCAATGCATTTTGAATAATCTCAATTGGACATCGAAATCAAAAGCTATGACCAAAATATTGAAGATAACGCGTGCAAAATTCGAAAATTCTACCATGTGATCGCATGACCCTTGAAAATTTAAGCAGAATGCTTTTGGTCATTACCATGTGATCGCATGGTTCAACTGAAAACAGATTTCGTGAGATTTGAACTTAATTCCGAATTTTCTTTATTTATTTAATTACTTTCTATCGGTGGTGAAAATTGCATTCAAGTCCTTAAAATTGCATTTGGGTCCAATACTATGTTAAATGTCCAATGCAACAAGAGACCAAAACTTCGGTGTCCATTGACGTAAGGAATGAACTTCAGTGTCCGTTAGAGTAATTAACCCCCAGATATCGAATCCGAGAGTAAGAAAGTATCCAACTTGACAAGACGACAAAGAAATATTTATTTAGTTTAGTGAATGTGAATAACCTCCGGTGTATTTTATTTTCTCCAACTAAACAATACAAATAAATGTACATATCGACATAACATTCGTCGTGCTCTCTTCGATCATTGTCGACTTGTCGTTATGGATATTATCAAGTGACGTACGTACCCGATATCTATGTAAAATAGAGTAGTCCTCACTTACTCATGTTTCAAAATACGAGTTGTCTTCTTCTCTTTGTATCTCACTCGAGTTAAGCCCTGAACTTCCTCCATTGGCATCCACTACACCACCTGATTCAGAGATTCTTGTGAACCGATGCAACTCATCTGTTACATCTGAAGAACGAGCCAGCAATTGGTCATCAGTCAATTGTTCTTTCGAAGGAAATGTCTTCTTTGGCTGACGAATGGCTGCAGCTGCTTCTTGCATAGCAACAGGTGGTGCCTGGGGAGGAACCCACGACCGCTGCACTGGTCGCTCATTACTAACTACATTGGAAGATCCAAACCTCTCTTCATCACCAGCTTCAATTTCAGTTATTCGGGCATTTTTCTGTTCCCACCAAGGCATTTTATTGTCTGCAATCGACTGATTATCATGGAACTCATCACCGCTTCCTTGCGACTGAAGAACATTGCTGGAGCTGTTCGGAACTTGACCAACATCCCAAGGCTGTTCACAGGATGGGATGGTGTACTGTTAGTGAATATATGTGGGAGGAGCCGACAAATTATCACGACGTAAACTTATTGATGTTATCATTTCAGTCAACGAGGCAAACTCGAAAAAAAGACCAACCTTAGCCCTCGGTGCTAAACGTGGATTTGGTAATGGTCGATTAGGATTTGGAGGTGCATCATTGATCTCCTGAGACGAATAATAAACATGAAAATTTCAAAACTACAACCAAGAAATGTCAAACTACTAGTACTAGGTTAATGGAGTAGACTAACTCTAATGTTGGATGGCTTCTCCCCTCTTTGAATCATAGCCATAATCTGTAAAATCATTCAGTTTTTTAAGGGAAATTCATGATCACAAACACGTAAATCTTATTATCTAGAAAACTTCAGGTAGCAACACCCCTCTTTGAATCATAGCCATAATCTGTAAAATCATTCAGTTTATTAAGGAAAATTCATGATCACAAACACGTAAATCTTATTATCTAGAAAACTTCAGGTGGCAACAGGGAGTGAAATATTTACCTCCATATATGATTTTGGGTGTGGAGCAACAGTCGGTTCCACAGAAGCAGGCGGAGACAAAGATCTCACTGATTAAAAAATATTCAAGATATCATGGATATTAAGGAGCAAGTAAAATCTGAAAAAGGAGAATCATTAATTGATCAGAAAATATACCTGAACGTGGATCATCATTCATCTTGCCATTGGCATAAGGTACCTGGAAACCATGAAAGATATGGAATAGATCAACAGGAAGACTCATCCATAAAACTTATCTTCAAATATTTTCATTAAATACAGAAAAGACTTTATTTTGATAAAGGATAATCAACTCACCCTCGAGCTTCTCTGTGAGACCCTTCGATCATCTTGTTCTTCAACAAGAATTCTTCCCTGCCTAGTACTTTGCCCTGATATTAACACAGAAATGGACAACTAAGCAGAAATTTATTGATGAGATGTTCCGTGGAAAAAACACTGATGTAAAGAAGAAGATAAGAAAGAAATCAAGAATCTCGCTACACAAAAAAAGATAGATAAAAAGAGGATGTGAATGGTTAACGGAGGTAAATAAATAGGGTCACTTGGCTTTGGTTGCCAATACTTAGCCCCAGCTAGCATGAAGCAGCTATTTCTCTGTCTAGCGAAGAAGATGCCATGCGTCCCTGGCACGTGCCTTTATCTCTTATCTTTTTTAATTAATTTAAGTTACACAGAATCACAAATTCAAATCAAAGAGTCATTCCAATTGCAGAAAAGAAAGTTTATCCATAGGCATTCAAATAATTATTTTAGACTTAGAGGGAAGAGAAGGAGAGAGCTAATAGGAATCATGAAGTTCCAAAAAGAAAAATATTGATAAACATGTACTCAGAACACATGGCGCAAAAATAAAAATAAAAAATAGGGTACTTGATAAGTTAGGAGGAAGTTACTGGTTAGAGCTAAGTATCATATGCTTAATGAATCATTCTTGTTACTTGGCCAATTGATAGAAACATGAAAGGCCTTGATGTCAACAATATTGAGGAAACTTCCAATTTGCAAAGAATGTTGAACAAACACAAATGACAGAAAGGCCACTGAAACTGGAAGCGAGCTCTCGAGTGATGTATCCGGCCAATTATTGATAACTGTCTACTCATTTGCATGCTTCTTGACTTTAGGTAAGCAAATAAAATAAGTCAATCCCAACATGGGGGAAAAGCACATTCACAAATTTCAAACATGAGCACAGAAAGCAACTTCTTTACTAACCTTCCAGTTTCTGTATGGCATTACTCATTGACTTCATCTCACGAACTTGTGCATTTAACATATTGATGAGCTCCTCAAAGCATCTCTTCTCTGCCAAGAATGTCAATAATGAAAAACACGCGTACTACTTAAGAGTAACTTTCAAGAGCAATAAAACAAGGTAGAATAGGAAACATGACAAATGGTAATAGTCCAGGGCAAATAGGTAGGAATCTATTAAAAACACACCTTCAGTTTTTGACATCAATATCTCCTGGCTTGTACGTGCTACATCAGAAGCTGCAACAGCTGCAGCTTTTGCAGCAGCAGCAGCATCTTCTGCCGCACTTGTTTCTGTGTCATTTTTCTTAAGCAGACCCTCTCCTTCTTCTTCCAATACAACCTTGCGTACCCAGGCTTTCAACCTTGGAACGATTGAATTCTGACATAAGCATGTAGCGCATAATTATGAGATCATATTAGGAATAGTATACAGTTCGGATGTAAGTTATTTCCTCATGAAAGAGCAACGCTAAAGCAAATGACGACTTATCATGTTAAATTCTATGTTCTCAAAATTATACCTTGACAAGTACTGCTGTTCCAGCCCCTGAAACAGCAAGAAACCCTACAGCAAGAAGCGCATGAGACCAGTGGAATCGAGAGAATGTCCCCATTTTTGAAATGGTTCCTGCAGGTGCAGCTGGTCCAGGCTGCAGAGTTTGTGTCGGGGCTTGAGATTGAATATTTGACGAAGATTTTAGTTGCCCATCTGCTATCAATGTGCAAGAGGAGAGATAGGAACATACTCGTATTGTTAAGACAGGCTGAGAATCTCAATCAAACAATAAAATTTGTTACCTTGATTAGTTGCAACCGGCTCTGAAACTGTAACGGCCGGGGTTGGATCCTGTAATTACAGAAACCAATAAAGCCATACATTTACCTTCCCCTCTCATAAACACTCACCAGAGTACAAATAAATGCGTACTTCACATAATTTGTTTACCCGAGAGTGGGAATGGGGAGGTTACTTACTGGAACACGACGGAACGCTTCATCTATCTCCTCTTTTGTGAGTCCTTTCCTTTCAAGAAATGATCTTCTATATATCACTGGAGATCCCCTAACTTTAGGATGTGAAAGAAACTTTACAGCATTTTGCACTTGATCCTCTCTAATAGGATCGGAGTTTACAAATACAGAAGTAGGAGAACTCTCCTTTGCAGTCTCTGCCTTGGCATTTTGACGATCATCAACTGCTGCTTGTGTAACCTGCGAAACTGTTGTTCAAATTGGAAACTATTATTATCAGCAGCCAGATTTTAACATGAGCATATCTGGGAAGACGGAGGGATAGACAGATTACAATTTCTATGTTACTTCCATCAGCTCGTAGATTATAATATTTGCTCTACAGGCCAAGGTGATAAATATGTAAGCTGGCCCATATTGGATAACATTCAAACGTCTCATTCGGATTGTTGGTACCCAGAATATATCAGATCAGAAGACAAGTACTATGGATGATGGACAGGAAGCACAATACTGGTAAATCTCATGTTTTAAGAGCACTTAAAAATACAGTTTTTTAATGCATAAAACTGATTAGCGATAAAAAGCACCTTTTGTAAAACAGTTCTTGCCTCAATGAGAAGCAAAACGGTAAAAAAAAAAAAAAAAAGGCGGAATCATTCATCAGAAAATGTAAGGCCCCGTTCTCTTTGCTGTTTTCAGCCCGTTTTGAGTTTTTGAAAAAATCCAAAACGCGTTCACTTTGTCCATTTCCAAAAATTCATTTTCCAAAAAAAAAATACACACAAAACTCAAAACGAAATTATCACGTTTTGGTCATTTTGGGTTAAAAGGTCCAAAACGCGCGTTTTGGATCAAAACGCGCGTTTTGGACATGAAATGTACTGTTCATGCTCAGCAAACAAAATCAGGCAAAAGGAATTTCTCTCTCCAGCAACCCATCTCCAGCCGTTTCCGTCTGCAAGTGCCTTCCTCAGCAATCCATATACCGTCTGCGTCTTCTTCGATCCCCATTTCCTCCCCACCTGCTGACTGAAATTTTGAAATGAAAATGCTCCAGCCTCCAGTCCAGCGTCGTTGCCTCGCTGGCGCGCCGGGTGCCCGCAGCCCGCTTCTGCGCCGTCCAACTGTTCAAGGCAATGCTCTCAAAACGGAGCAAAACGCTCCAGCCTCCAAACCTGAACGCACGCACCAAACCAAAACACTGCAGACTACCTTCCATTCTAGTTCCTCCGTCCGTCGCAACGCCACTTCTAGTCGCAAGAGGATTTTTTTTACCCTTTTTGGTTACTGGGTATATATATATATATATATATATATATATATATATATATATATATATATATATATATATATATATATATATATGTTTCAATTTTGATTATTTGAATTTTAGTTTTTTTTATTAATTGATTTGGGGTCGTGAATTTCGTTCCAGTGTTCTGTTTAATTGATTGTTTCCTTGTTTTTAATTAACCAATGAAATGAGTAAAATGAATAATTATTTTGTTAATGAATTTGTTAGAACTTAGAGCATATGGTTTTATTTTGTATGTTTTGATCCTGTGACTTCAACCTGTTTCAATGAATTTGTTATAGGCTCTATAATATTGAAAATTTGAAAATGAATATCATTAGTAAGTAGTGGTAAAATTAGATCTAAATTGTATTGTACATAAATATAGTGATTCAAAATCTCGTCATGAAAAATTGAAATAAATAATATTCTTCGTTAAATGAGTTCAAATATAACTTTCTTGGTGAACTTTTTACGGCATATATTACATTGATTTGTGTTTTTAACTATATAAATTACATATTAAAGTAATGTATGCTAAAAAAAAAAATTCTGGGACACCCCCAGCCCCCCATAAATTTTTTTTTTTTTTTTTTGATTTATATCCCTGGCTTAATGGAACTGAATACATTGTGGGATAGTTATTTTTACCACCCAATGAATATGTGACATATCACAATGTCACTTAAAAATGTTCCCAAAAAATATCTCTATTGAATTATTGTTTATGCATTACATTCAACACCTATTCACACTTATTTAAATAAGATAAAAAATCTAAGTTCGTATACTACCAAAAACTAAAAAAAGAGGTCGATACAAACAATTCTCATCTTCCAATATATGAACTAATATATATTAATTACTTTAGATTTCAAGTTTTACATATACCTAGAATAACCAAATGTTTGTTGAATAGAGAACTTACTGATTTATTGACATTAAACTTAATGTAATTCAACAAATCAACCATTTTTTAAATATAAAATATCAAAAAAATAAACAAAAAAAATTTTCAGAAAATTAGACAAAGTAAACGCATTTTCCAGTTTTCCATTTTTGAAAACAGTTTTCCAAAATCTTAAAGAGAACATGTTTTCAGCAATCCCAAAATAAACAACCAAAATCCAAAATTCAAAACAAAATTCAAAACTCAAAATTCAAAATCGAAACACAAAGAGAACGGCCCCTAATATTTTGAAGCAATTCAAAGTCAAATTAGCAGATGCTTAAATTCTATTAGTTTTCAAGACCATAAATTGAGAGTGTAACTGGTAACTAGTACAGAAAATAACCTGTCATAAATTCGCATCAGAAATATGTTTTGCGACCAAGTGTACTTGTCATTCTCACAACATGTACAGCTATTTATACCTTGATGTGGCATATGCAGATTCATTATATCAAATTTCCTAATTAATTCATTGAATAATATTATTTAACACCACTAGCGTTTAGCACCAGTGTAGGTGTCAATTAAATGTCCTTAAATTATTGGACATTTTAAATGTAGATGAGTTATTTTTAAGAATTGAAGAAGGCACCATACTTAACTTTTCCAATCACGGCCATGCCTTGGCTCAAAACTTATCTAGTTTTAATGAACTAAAAAAATCCACTTTTTGCACATATAAGTATAGCATAAAACTGGTTTTGCCTCTTCTTACCAAAGCGGACTTTAAATAAACCCCAAATAGGTCAATTACATAGAATTTTATCTGCAGTTTCCTTTGTAACAATCAACATAAAAAATAGGCTAAATGCCATAGGATACTTATTGGGTTATGGAAGGAAAGCGTTCAAATTCTACTGCGAACATACTTATAATCTGCAGAAATCTTTCTCATTTACACACTACTCTAAATTAACTAGAATTTCCTTCTACTAAAATTCAGCATGTCTAGCTAAGCTTAAACATTTTATTTATAAACACGTATACTTTATAAGCAAACAAGTAAATTATTTACTTGGAAAAATAATATAAGCGAGCTAAATGTTTTTAAAGAGAAAACATACCTGGGTTTTGGGGCTTTTCATCTGTAGGATTTGGCGGAGAATCAGATTGACTCGCCATCTACTATTCACCAATATTTCCCCGTTGGGTTTTGGGTGGGGGGGGGGGGGGGGGGGGGGATTCAGAAACCGGATACAAAAAAAAATGCAGAAGAAAAGGGTAATAATTACCGAGGTAGAACAAACGAGACGATTGATGATCAAAAGTCTCCGAAGATGAAGCGGGTACGTTTGGTAAATATTTTTTTTTTTTTTTTAAACTACGTAATTTCTCATATCACTTTTTAATTATACATTTTTCTCTCTCCAATTTTCAACTACCATTTTTTATCTCAAAATCATAAATAAACTAATTTATAAACCAAACAATACTACCAAACGGAAGCTGATCCCAAAGAAACAATTGAAACTAGTAGCTAATGTTTACGTGGATGTTTATTTTTGATAAAAAGGGAAATAGACTCATCAATAAAAAAGTTTTGAGAAATAATATTTGAAACTATAATATTTGGTAAATAATTTTTGACCATTCAAACCTTCTAAAATACCCTCTTACATAAAATTTATAATATAAATCATTAAAATATAGAAAAATTTCATTTAAGTCCTTAAATAATTTTGTTTATATAATTTTAATTGATTTTTGTTTATATGATTTTTGTTCGCTCATAGTAACACCCCATCAATTGATATCAGAGTCATATGACATATCAAAAAGGTAAATATTATATGACAAAAAATAAAAAATAAAATACATAATATATACACCCGGTTTACGATTATTCATACATTAATATTACCCGATAATTATAAAATAGAAATCTTGAGAATTCTAAAAGATTTAGACAAAGATATAAGAAAAAATATATATGATCTAATAAATTTCGATATAATAAAGGAAGATTTTATTATAAACGAAAATATTAGATTTAATCCACAAAGACATACTAAAAGAATTATATAAAAATTATAGAAATTGATTATAATAGAGCAGATCCTATAATAGAAAAATACTTAGAGATAGAAACAAATAAAAAATTAAATTTAATAGCTGAACAAAGAAGGAATTTAAGTGATATGATAAGAAAAGAGAGAAATATAAAAAGAGAAGAAGTTTTAAGATTAAAATCATTAGAAAAAAGGAGAGAATATTTTAATATAATCTTAAAACAATTACCTAGAATACAAATGATTCAAAATAAAAAAGGGAAATTTAATATAGTATTATATGAAAAAACTAAAGAAAAAGAAAGATTAAGAAAATATTTTAGAGCACAAAGAAGAAAATAAATGCTAAAATCAATAGAGAAATTTTGTAAATATATAATAATGAAACACAAAGATGCAAAATATCAATCAGAACTTATATTAAAAATAAAACATATTAAAGAATTCCCGGAAATAAAATTTGAAAAACAAATAATAGAAAATATTAATTTACCAGTTGGATCATACCAAATAAAAGGAGCTAATACAACTATGTTTCAACTATTAAGCTCATGAGGAGAATCTGATGGATTTCTTAAAATGCAATTAAACCGGATAAGTGCCTTTTTATGGCAAACATTAAAAATATAAAAATACAAGATAAATTGACTATTAAAGAATTACAACAGTTAAATATACAAGATATGAATATCAAAGAAAAATTACAAAATATTCAAAGTAAACTAACAATACAATTTAAAGAATTAAAAGATATGATAGGAAAAGTTAAAAATATAGATGAAGAAATTTTGAAAGAATTCCAAAGAAAATCAGGAGAATTAATTAATCAAGATAAAATTGAAATAATCATAGAAAAAATAGATAAGTTAAATGAGAAAATGAGGAAAAATAATAATGAAAGAGTAATATCAATAGAAGAAAGAATAAAAAAATTATAAATGAAAATAGATGATATGCATGACAGATTATTTAAGGTACAAAAAACACAAACTATTAAACCAAGAGTATAAAATGTCAATAAGTGAATATATTGAAGATCTGAAAATATTAATAAAATCATTAATAAGTGACGTTGAAGAAGTAAAAAATGAACTAAAAGAAGTAAGAAATGATATAAATATATTAAAACTAGAGATTAGAGAATTCAAAGAAAATAATAAAAATAAAGATAAGAAAATATACAAAAAAGTCATAGAAAAAGAAAACTTAGAATGTGAAAGAAACACTTTGAGCAAGAAAAAAATTACAATAGAAGCAGGAAGTATGAATGATGAATTTAGAAAAAAACATATTACCAAAAATACTAGAAGAAGAATTAGAATTACAAAAACCCATAGAAAAAACTTTATGGAAATTAAAACTTGAAGAAAAAACTGAAGAAGAACAAAATAAAAATGAATGAAGAATTAGATTTGCTTATAGAAAATTTTGACCAATTAAGTTTAGAAAATTTAAATGAATACCAAGTTTTAATGAATACTAGATGAGCTCCTAACCCAACTCCAATAGGAACTTTCAAATAAGAATTACCAGATTAAGATGAAACTTATGCACCTTTATATAGTAAACTACACTGACAATATTATGATAGAATTAGAGATAGACAACCACCTAAATGAAATAAATATAAAGATATATTTGAATCAAATAATAATTATAATAAACCTATTAATCATAGAGGAACAAAACTAGATTTGGATTGTAAAATAGATACTAAAAAAGCCTTATTAACTTGGGCAGATTCAATGTATCGTTCTTTTTGTACAATAAAGATGATACATGGGAAAATACTGAAAAAATAATAGATTTTTTAATAGCATCTTTTGAAGGACATGTTAGGAATTGGTATGAAGGAATAAGTAGTGATACGAAAGTATTAATAAGAAGAAATGTACAAATAGAGCTAATAAAATCAGATAGAATAGGTATAGAAAAGTTAGTAGATTATATTGTAGATGAATTTTTAGGAGAAAATTGAATAAGTAATGCTAAAATAGAATCAATTAGAGAAAAAGATAATGCAAGAATGAGATTAATAAATTTAACAATATGTGATATGTATAAAATCAAAAAATACATTTGTGAATTCAAAGAATGCTATTATGTCCAATTCTATAATAACGAAAATCAAGAAGTATACAGAGATATGTATTACAATAAATTATCAGGTTCATGGGGAATATAATTTAAAATAGAATTTGAAAAAATTATTAGAGATAGCCTGGAATACTTAGAACATTAGAATCAAGGATAAAATTTCTATTTGAAATATTAGCATACATATGTCAACAAAGACAATTATTAAAGAAATTAGGAAAATTAACTAGAATATGTTGTGAAGATATGGAAAAAATCTACTCAATGGGGATGTAACCCTGAAAGAAGAAAAAATAATAAAAGAAAATTTAAAAATAGAAAATTTAAAAAATTTAGAAACTTTAGAAAAAAATATATAAAATCTAAGAGAAGATATTACAAAAGAAGATATAATCCAAATAAAAAATAGAAAAATAGAATTTATAAGAAAGACAAAAGTCAATGCAAATGTTGAAATTGTGGATAAATGAGACATATAAGTCCTGATTATAACAAAAAGAAAGTTAAAATATTACAAAAAGAATATCTAGAAATAGAAACTAAACTAAGTGAAATATCTGACATTGAAGAATACTATGATCAAGAAGTCTATATAAGTGAAATAGATTCAGAAATCAATGAATCAGAATCAAAATAGAAAAATAGAAAAAATAGAAAAAATAACATAGATATACAAGAATATGAAGGAATAGAAGATTATGGATTAAAAGTAACTTTTGATAATAATAAGTTCAGGAAAATACAAAAATTATCTTTAGATTTGAAAATAGGAAAATGAGAAATATTAAACAGAATATGGAGAAGAGAAAGAGTAGTACTAAATGAATATCATGAAATTGAAAAAGTAGTAGATGTTAGAACTATTCAAGAAACACATAAATTAAATTTTTTAACAAAAAATACGATTGCAGAATTATTAACAAAGATCAATAAAAAACAAAGTGAAAAGATCCAATATGTTTATTTAGTAGGTATCCAAATAATGTTTAAATCCTTGTTTAGAGAAGGAGTAGATTCACCTTTGACTATAAGTTTACATGATGAAAGAATAATAAGTTTAAAAGACAGTCATTTGGGAATAGTAGAAGAAAATATAGCATATAAGAAACTAATATTTACATGTTACCCAAAATATTGTATATCATTGAAAGACATAAACTTTAATGAAGTTTTAGAACTACATTTCAAATTACATAAAGATAATATAATGGAACTAGGAGATAAATTAATAATTATAGAATATAGAGCATTATACACATTTACTAATTCTAATTATGGAAACATTTATTCTAAAAAATCATATATTGAAATTCATAAAGAATGCAAAGATATTGGTAAAACTGTGGAACCAGATAAATAAATAAGTTTAGTCCCAAGAAACTATGAACTTATATGAACTTACTATAACAAAAAATAAATAAATAATTATAGAGTTAAGAGAAGAAGAATACCCTAATAATAGCATAACATTTGAATATGACAGATTAATTAGAAGATCAACAAGTTTACCCAATAGAAAATAATTAGGAAAAACTAGTAATACAAGGAAAATAAAATATCGTTGAAATGCTGGAAATATGAAAAAAGAAGGTGAATATTTCAATGGAAAAGAACATGTAAAAGGATCAAATATATTAATTGATACAGGAGCTAGTGAATGTCATATGGCTTTAAACAGGAATAAGTGATTAATATCTCATAGAACTGATCCGTATAGATATATAAATTTTGATGGACAATTACATATTACTGAACTTGAAGTTAAAGTACCAATAAAAATAGGAGGAATAAATCTCCTTACACTACAACAAAAGTAGCTTTTTTACGGCTTGCAATGCATGCCGTAAAATTGTGTTTACGGCGTGCACCCGCACGCCATAAAAAGACATGTTGTAAATGTTTACGGCGTGCATCCTCGCACGCCGTAAACAAACATTTACGGCATGCGATTGCATGCCGTGTATATTTACGGCGTGCAACAATGCCTGGCGTAAATGTTTGTTTACGGCGTGCAAGGTTGCATGCCGTAAACATTTACTGCATGCCGTCTGTGCTTACGGTGTGCAGTGCTGCACGCCGTATATAATAAATTTTTTTAAAAAAAATTTGTAAATTCTATAATTCTCGAACACCTATAATAATTGTACAATGAAATTATGCGCTTTTATCTATATATAATTCAGTAAATATGATTTCGATAAACAAAAAACATTGATTAAGATTCAATACAATATACCAAAATTTAGAACAATTCCACATAGACTGCAAAAAAGTTAGATAAAAATATGGCAAAAGTAAAGACAATTACTTCAAAAATAACAAATTAAAATGTTACAAAAGAATATCCATATCGAAGTTTTTTCTTTGACCAAGAGTCTCATGTCAAAAGTAATCAACTTCCTACACATCTCAAAAATAATAAAAATATAATTATCAAAAATTTGAAAATTCTTAATAAATAAAAAATAGAATACATTATGAATAAAAGCATTTGTAGGACATGAATATTGCATTTTCAATTCCCCTCAGGAAGGCTAAACTCATTTGCTATTGTAGACAAACTTTTCCCAGGGCGAAGAGAATACGTTATGAACTGGGAAATTTTTTCTCCCAATCAAAACGTAGACATTTTCTATGGCAGCCGATAATTCACTCTTAGGGATTTCAAATTACTCTAGATTGAAAAAAAAACAATAAAAAAAAATTAGGCAATTACCAATTGGCCACCACAGCTGAGAAAAAATTGAAATATAATGCATAATTTTTTAAAGATCAAGTTTTCTCCCCTATTTCCACATACAAGAATAAAGCACGTTGACACTTACAGGTAATATTTGGAAATGACTGCCCCCAGGGCACATCTCCAAGTGGCAAAGGGGATGGGTGGTAAGTGCTAAGCGCAGCTGTTTGTTTGGTTCGATTTCCCGCAAGGTGGAATTTGCATTGTGACAAGCGAGAGTTATTGAGCGTTTCTCATACTTACCATAAGCCCTTTCACCCTGGCTCCTTGGAGGCATAACCTGGATTTACCTTCCCGAACCAATGGTCTTGGGCGTGGTCGATTCGGGTTCTCAGGGTGTGGGCTACACCTTTTTTTTGGAAATGACTGATTTTAAAAAAGGTAATAATGACATCAGGGAAAAGAAAAGTGCAAATTAAGGCACGGAACCTACGATTAAAAAAAAAATGCTTAAACCTTCTCAAGATATGCAATCAAATTAAGAGCAGGTCGTATGAATTGGTGTGTCTGCAAGTTCTCCTACAATTAAAACTTTTCAATATCCAATAAATTAACAATACTGCAGGAGTTGACAAAAGAAAAAGGAAAATAACTCAAAATCAATATGTGATGATCATAGTGCAAATTCAACTATCTTCAACCCAAATTACAAATTCTAGACCGTTAATGACTAAAGAAAGCAGAATATCCCAAACTGATCTATAGATAATAATTATCTATAGAATGCAAATTATAAATGATTAACATTACCTGAGTGGAACTTCTTGTGAAGTTTTATGGTCAATTCATTATGAGCCATATTGTCTAAAGAATCAGATTCTTCTTTGATTGCAAGACAAAACCAATTCGCAGAGACATCCAGGCTCTCAAGACTATGAGAACCATCCAAGCATAACATAAGATCCCCTGGGCTTTCATTCTTAATGACCCGATCAGGTTCAATTTTGGCCCGTCATTGCAGAGCAAATGACGTTAGCCCTTTTATGAATTCCTCATGAAGATGTTTATTAAGAAGCAAGAAACCAAAAGAATATGTTGAGCGGACATTAAAGGCCATAAGTAAAGTTGCCACTTCATATATCTTACAGTTTGGTTAAAGTAATTGATCCTACACGACCGGTCTAAAGCCAAGTTAAACATAGTGCAATAGCAATGCCAGTGTATAACTTTGTGCAGTAATTTTCACATAAAGAATAATAAATGCGCAAAAGGAAAACAAGAGAAAAAAATATGATACACAAATTGCTTTCAATAGTCAATAGTTTATTATGCACACACATAATACAAACATAGCTCCAACCTGTATGTTTACCTTTTTATGTGTACATAAACAAATGATTCTGATGAATAATTGATGCATTAATTTCATAGGTCAAAATCCCCAAACAGTTAAAAGTTGAAATATAATAATAGCCATTTTTTTCGTAATCAGAAAGCTCCCATTCGCAATGATGTATAATTTGTAAGGATTTTAATCAATCGTGTAGGCTTATATGTGAATTATTGTGTATTGAATAAAAGGTTATTAATTTGGTTAAGCCCAATTAAAGTGATCTAATAAGGATTTGATATATCGGGCTTTAATGCATCTAATTAAATGTGTGGGCTTTTATGTGTAGATATCAGGCCATTACCTAATTCATGATGGGCCGGATTAGGTTAATTGGCAATTCAGTATATAAAGTCGGTTATGGTCTCTGAATCCTACGTATTGTTCATCTTGTCTGACATCCCATCATCAGAGAGAAAATAAGGACTACGTATCGATTTAGAAGATCCAAACACCGCTGAATCGTTTATCGTGAATCACGTTTGATTAAGATACGCTTCCGCTTCAGTTATTTAATTCTTGATAATTCAGCATGATGATTTATTTTGGATCATAGATAAATAATTATCTTTGATAAATTTTCTAACAAGTGGTATCAGAGCCAACATCGTGTTGAATTATCAGATCTATTTCAAACACATGTATATGAAACCAAACTACCGACATGTATATCTAATTATATATGTATGAATTTCAGTTGAATTTCGTATATATAAAATCTGTTGAAATTAAGGTTTGGATTTTATGAAATCTGCCGAATTCATAAATTTACTTCCAACATTCTTACAGCCTATATGTATAAATGTATGCAAAGGATGTATGTCATATGGGTTTTGAGTTTGGGATTAAGATTCAGATTCGTTGTTGGATGAATCGAGTTGGTTATATTGTTTATATGAATTTCATGCGTTGGGCGTATTCGGATTCAGTTGGGTATTGAGTATGGATTTTTTATATCTGTTTTTGGGTCATACACATAATCTGGTTTTTGATTTTGGTATTAAGACTCAGAAATTTGAATTTGAGGGGATGAAAATTTGTTTCCGTATATGCCATATCATGTAAATAAAATGTGTTGATTAAGGATATGGTGGTTGCTGCTGGATTCGGTCGAGTTGGGGGTGGACAGATGAGGGTTCGCCGGTATGCACAGGCGAGCAGCGCTGGGATTTGCTGCTCGGGGGACATGCCTGCAATGGTACTGTAGGAGTGCAGCAATGAGAATTGCACTGCAGGGGCACAACGCTGGGACAGGCGCTGCGCGAGACGCTACTGTCCAGCAACGCGCAGCGTCGCGCGATGGGCTGCAGCGTGCAGTGGACGTCGCCGCAGGCGGTGGACGGCGCCAGCGATGGCGCCGTGTTTTGAGGGCTTTAGGGCGGCGATTAGGGCAGAGTGAAACCCTCACTACTACGAAAATCAGTGTTTGGGGAAGGGGCTGGAAATTTGAAGTTCTGAGGGGCTTGTCTGCAATTACGAAATTTGGCTTTATTTAATATTAGGTCCTCCTGGTTTGTTTTAAATATTATTTAAAACCCTAAGATTATAAAATCTTTTAAGTTGGCCCTTCAAACTTCTGAATTTACAAAACCAGCTCCTACAGTTATGAAATTATTTAAGTTGGCCCTCAAAGTTCTGGAATTTGTAAATTGAGCCCCTAAAGTTATAATTTAGTTAAGTCAGGACCCTTCAAGTTATGAAATTTTATGATTCAGCCCCTGAAGTTTGAAAATTTTCCAATCCGGCCCCTAATGTTTGAGAATTTTCAAAACTAGTCCCTAAAGCTTGAAAATTCTCTAATTTGGTCCCTTAAAGTTTGAAATTTTTCATTTTCAGTCCCTAAAGTTTGAAAATTTTCTAATATAGCACCTAAAGTTCTGAAATTCTCTAATTTGGTTCCTTAAAGTTCGAAAATTTTCATTTTCAGTCCCTAAAGTTTGAAAATTTTCATTTTCAGTCCTTAAAGTTTCCAAATTCAATATTTTTGGACCTCTAAAGTTTGATTTTCTTTCAAATTGGGACCTAAAGTTTGGAATTTCTCAAAATTGGCCAATAAAGTTTTGGAAAAATTGTAATTTAAGTCCTTCAAGCTTAAAATTTTACATTATTGGCCACCTAAAGTTTAAGAATATTGCAATTAGACTCTCGCAACTTAAGGATTGCTTTATTCTAAAGTTTTGAATTCTATAATTCAAATCCTAAAGTCAAATATAGATGCAAATCAATGGATTTCAGTTTCAAATCTTGGTACATCGGAATCTTTTGAAAGATATAATATTCGAAAGTAAGTTAGTTGAAACAACATGTTGCCAAAGCAACCTCTCTTGTGGATATTAATTAACTTTGAATATTATAAGGTATTTGTGTGTGTTATTCATTGCGGATATTGATCGGCCCAAAGGAAGGTCAATATTTGGCTCGAATTTCACATGCACCTGTGGGGATAAACACGTGGCAATTATTTGGTTTAACGTGTAACCAATAAATCGGTCCAAAGAAAGGTTTATTGGTTAACATGTCTTATTGCCAGTGTTTGATCACTACACTAAGGGAAAATTAGGTGTTTGTGTGTTATCTTATGCGGATATTGATCGGCCCAAAGGAAGGTCAATATTTGACCCGAATTTCACATGAACTTGTGGAGATAAATACGTGACGGTTATTTGGTTTTACGTGTGATCAATAAATCGGTCCAAAGAAAGGTTTGTTGGTTGACATGTCTTACTGTCAGTGTTTGATCACTACACCAAGAGTACCACTTACAAGTCAATATTTCTGTCCAAAGACTAAATATTGATGTTGTGCTAGGTATCTTGTGATGGTCCCTACCATTATTTGAAAGTATGATTTGCATAATAAGGTATTTATGTGAGCAATTTTATTTAAGTGTTCTCTATTCAGTTTCAAATTCTGCTAATAGTATATCTACAAGCTCAAATTTAATCCCTATATTTATGGAACAAACTTCAAGGATCAAAACAACAACATTAACTTTTTTCGTTGGCTGCATGGATCTAGACCGTGTACTAAGGATTGAGCAACCTGCTCCTCTTACGGATGAAAGTTCATCTAATCAAATGAGGAACTTTGAGAAGTGGGATTGCTTAAATTACGTGAGTCTCATGATCATTAAGTGCGGAATTTCAGAAGCCTTTAGTGGCACAGTATCTAAGGAGGTAAATGATGCCAATGAATTCCTTGCCGAAATTAAGAAATGTTTTGCGAAAAACGATAAGGCTGAAACAAGCACGCTTATGCAAAGTTTGATTTCAATAAAGTATAAAGGCAATAGGAAAATAAGGGAGTACATCATGTAGATGTCTCACACTGCTTCAAAACTTAAGGAACTAAAACTCGACTTGTCTAATGACTTGCTCGTGCATTTGGTATTGATGTCGCTTCCTGCACAATATAGTTAATTTAAGGTCAGTTGTAACTATCAAAGGGAGAAATGAACTCTAAATGAGCTCATTCTATTTTGTGTGCAAGAGGAAGAAAAGTTGAAGCAGGACAGAACTGAAATCACTTGGCAAACACCTCTAAAGATAAGGGTAAGAAAACAAATAAAGATCATACATAATACCAACTAAAGCAGCTACTAAAACACCTTATGAGCTTTTGACAGGCTTAAAGCTTAGTCCAAAGCATTTCTACATTTGGGGATGTCCAGCTAAGGCTAAGCTTTATAGGCCACATAAAGAAATTGGACTCCAAAACAGTTAGCAGCTGCTTTATTGGTTATTCTGAGCGATCGAGGGGCTATTAATTTTATAATCCCACACTTAAGTCAATTTTTGAAACAAGAACTGCAACATTTTTTGAGGAAGTTGAGTTTGGGGGGAGAAATAAGGTTAATATATTGTCTTTAAGGAAGAAGTTGAGGAAGGATCGGTTTCGATTCCTACTATTGCTTTTGACAATGTGCAAGTTTTTATGCATGTCATTGATCAAGAAGCATATCCGGATCCTCAATTAGACAATATTGAAGAACCTCCCATCCAAAATAAAGTAAATTTCAGAAGTACAAACTCAACAACCTCAATAACTAAAGCCATTAAGGAGATCCACGAGAGAAAGGGAAAAATGCTATTCCAAATAATTTAAATAGTATTTTTCCAAGAATATAAGGAAATGATGGAATGGTGGAAGATGGTCTAATCAATTCCATCAGGCCATGCAGGGTTCTAACTCTCAAAAGTGGATTGATGTCATAAATAAGGAGTATAAGCATATGCAAGACAATAACGTTTTGGATCTTTTCCTATTACCGGAAGGTACGAAGTCCATTGGTCTTAAATGAATTTTTAAACCAAGGGGGATTTTAAAGGTAATGTGGAAAGATATAAGGTTCGTCTTGTATCTAAGGGCTTTACACAGAATGATGGCATTAATTATAAAGAGACTTTCTCTTCGGTTTCAATGAAAGACTCTTTCAGAAAAGTTAGGTTGTTGCACATTTTGACCTCGAGTTACATCAAATGGATACTAAGGTGGCGTTTCTCAATGACGACATTGATGAGACGATCTATTTGGTGCAATCAGTAAACTTTGTGTTAGTAGACCCAAAGAAAATGGTTTGCAAATTAAAGAAATCCATTTATGTACTCAAGCCAGCTTCCTGTTAAGGGTAATACAAATTTCATCAAGCAATTATCTCATTTGGTCTTGAGATTGATGTTGTTGATGATTGTATGTATTACAAGTTCAGTGGGAGTAAATATATTTTCCTGGTTTTATTGTTGATTATTGCTTGCCACTAATGATATAGGTATGTCACATAAAATTATGAGATTTTTGTCAAGGAATTTTGAGATTAAAAATCTTGGTGACGTCTCTTTTGTATTAGGAATTCAGATACACCGGGATTGTTCTCGGGGTATTCTTGAATTGTCACAAAAGGGGCTATATCGATAAAGTACTTAAGAGGTTTGGCATGCAAGACAGTAAATCAGGGGACAGCCCTATCGCTAAGGGAGACAAATTTAGTCTCGACTAATGCCCGAAAAGTTATCTTGAAGTTAAAAAAATGCAGAGGCTCCCATATAGTTAAGCTATAGGGAATCTGATATATACTCAAATTTGTATGCGTTCGGATATTGCATACGTTATTGGGATACTAAGGAGATATTTAAGTAATCCTGGGATGGATCATTTGGAAAGCAGCCAAACATGGGTTATAAAGTATTTAAAGAGAACAAAAGATTACATACTCACATACAGAAAATCGGATCAGTTGGAGATCATATGGTATTATGATTCCGATTTTTTCTAGATGCCAAGAAAGTAAAAGATCCACATAAGGCTACATTTATCTGCTGGTTGGAGGAGCTATTTTCGGATGGAGTGCTTAACAAACACTTTAGCTTCTTTCACTTGGCAGCACAGTTGTAGCAATTTTGGGGGCATCTAATTATGGAATATAGCTTCGAAATTTTGTCACTGGGCTGCGTATTCTGTACGGTAAAGAAAGACCACTAAATTTATATTGTGACAATAACTCAGCAGATTTATATTCCAGTAACAACAGGAGCTCAACTAAGTCAAAATTCATTGACATAAGTTCCTGGTTGTGAAGGATACAGTTCAGAGTGGACATGTGTCAATAAGAGCACATTGGGACAAACTCCATAATTGCGGATCCGCTTACTAAAGTATTAAAACCCAAGGTCTTTCATGAGTACATTACTCATATGAGTGTCGTATTTCTTAAGGATATTCGGTTTCAGTGGGAGTTTGTATTTTGGGTGCATTAGACACATTTATTGTCCTTTTGGATACAGTTTAAAGTTGAAGTTATTTACAACTGTAAGGTTTCAGGTTTATTATCTCTGAACTTGTTTAAGGATGATCTCACTAAAGTTGGACTAGTTGGAAATAGGCATGTTGAAGATCACATTATATGTAATTTCCATGCTACACATCCATACTTGATCCATGTCATTCAGTTATGTCGATATAGGTGACCATTGAAGGTTTAGTTACGATTAATGTAGCGAAAGCCGCCTTGATCCTATGTTGATATAATTGATGGACCGGATTGTTTGGGGATGCATTCAGTAATGATAGCAAAATTCTGAGTACTCATAAGGTTATGATTGATACACAATTGTAAGGTTACACATATAGCCCAAGTGGGAGATTGTAAGGATTTTAATCAATCGTGTGGGCTTATATGTGAATTATTGTGTATTGAATAAAAGGCTATCAATTTGGTTAAGCCCAATTAAAGTGATCTAATAAGGATTTGATATATCGGGCTTTAATGCATCTAATTAAATGTGTGGGCTTTTATGTGTAGATACCAGGTCATTACCTAATTCATGATGGGCCGGATTAGGTTAATTGGCAATTCAGTATATAAAGTCGGTTATGGTCCCTGAATCCTACGTATTGTTCATCTTGTCTGACATCCCATCATCAGAGAGAAAATAAGGACTACGTATCGATTTAGAAGATCCAAACACCGCCGAATCGTTTATCGTGAATCACGTTCGATTAAGGTACGCTTCCTCTTCAGTTATTTAATTCTTGATAATTCAGCATGATGATTTATTTTGGATCATAGATAAATAATTATCTGTGATAAATTTTCTAACATAATTACCAAGCATTGAAGTCCTGCCAGTGAGGCATAATCTATCTTTGTCCCGATGAGCTTTTAGCTTTTAGCTTTGGAGGACTTTCTAGTCCGAAAGTAGACGATAGTTCTTTCTCGATCATGCTGATTTGCGCAGAACAATTGTCCTTAAAAGGGGTGGCGCAAAGGGATGCAGAGGTGCCGACGGGGAATCGATGCGGCGAAAGGGGAGGAGCTGAATAGAGAAATCAGTGATCGGAGCCTCAGATATCCCATTTGTTGGTGGTGCGTGTAAGAAGTGTATAATTAATCGCTACATCAATGCAAATCGACAGCTCCGAAACCCTAAATAGCAATCTGCTTCACCAATTTTTGGAAGGGAAAAGGGTGTTGGGATTGGGTGTTTGCTACTGCCATGAATATTACTATGTTAGTCGAGATTTGGAGTGGAAGAGATGGGAAGAGAAAGGATTGAATTGGAAGAAGAAGAAGGAAAAAAAAAAACAGTAAAATTGCTTCCCCTCTTTTATATAAGTTAGGATAGGAAGTGGGGGAATAACGCCCTAATATTTGTCCACGCAAAATATTAGAGAAAATCGCTGTAATAAACTAGCGTTTTAAGCACGTCGTAAAAATTTATCTCTTTTTTATGGCGTTCAGTTGACCGCCATTACTGTATTCAATTTATGGCCTGCGATCGAATGTCATTAATTTCCACTTTTTATGACTTTTTTACGGCATGCTTCTTATGCGCGCCGTTAATAGTGATTCTTTATGACGTGCATTTCTGCACGCCGTAAATTGCTTGTTTTTACGACGTGTAATTTTTGCACGCCGTAAAAAATCTAATTTTACAGCATGCATAATTTGTACGCCGTAAATGCATGCCTAGAAGGTCAATCATGTTGTAGTGTTGTACCATGTCATATAGATAATAGTATGGTAAATCCTTATATAATGTTAAGAATGAGTTTCCTAAATGGATGGGAAGATTATAGTATAAAACGTAAAGGATTATACATAACCCATAATGGTCAAACTATACTATGTAAGAAAGCTGAATAAATGAATAACCAAATAGGTTTTCCATTAGCTATTTATATACAAGTTACCATTGTTGAAACAAATATAACAACCTGCGCATTAATTGATACATGAAGTGATATAACAATATTCAAAAGTTTCATAATAAAATCATGGAATACCAATGAAAAAATAAAAATTATAGGAGTAACATGAGAAAGTACTCAAATAATTAATAGTGCTGATAAAATTGATATAATACTTGGGAGTAAACAAATAGTTATAAATAAAATATATAATTATAACAAGTTAGAATGTGATATATTACTAGGAAATTACTTTATACAACAATTTCAATAATATAAACAAAATAATTACATGATAATGTTACAAACACCTTGTAGACATTTACTAAAAATACCAAGAGAATTTAAACCTTATAGAGTTCAGCCAATACAATGTGGTGATAAATGAGACAAAAAATCAATTACACAAAATGAAATAAAAAATAAAAGAATAATGTATAATAAAGTCTTGAAAACAAACATACAAACATGCATGGAAAAAATCATTGATCAATTAGAAAGAATTTGTGGAGAGAATCTGTTATTATTTTGAAAATCACATCATCCAAAAGCTAAAATAGAACTACCAGAAAATGTTATTATAAGAGTTAGGCCAACGATGTATACCGTACAAGGTATACAAGAATTCAAAATTCAAATAAATGAATTGCTTAACCAAAAATTAATCAGACCTAGTAATGGATCCCTTAGTAGTCCAGCTTTCATGGTAATGAAACATTCTGAACAAACAAGAGGAAAAGCTAGAATGATGATAAATTATAAAGAATTAAACAAATATACCAAATTTGATGGATACTTTTTACCCAATAAAAGAGTACTAATAAACCCTACAAAAGGAAAACAATACTATTCTAAATTTGATTGCAAATCAAGATTTTGGCAAATAAAAATGGAAGAAGATAGTATTCAATATACAACATTTGGTACACCCAAGGAAAGTATGAATGGATGGTTATGCCATTTGATCTAAAAAATGCACCGCAAATATATCAAAGAAGAATGGATAACATATTTAGAAAATTTAATGAATTCTTAATTGTCTATGTTGATGATATATTGATATGTTTAAATAATAGAGAAGAACATAGAAACCATTTGATAAAATTTATAAATGAATGCAAAAAAAGAAGGAATTGTTCCATAAAAAAAGAAAGTTATAATAGAAAAATAAGAAATTAATTTTCTTGGATTATCAATAGATAAAAGAGGAATAAAATTACAAACCCATATATTTAAAAAGATAGAAACTTTTCCAGATAAATTAGAATCAAAAGAACAAATAATTTTTTTTAGAATGTTTAAATTATGCAAAAGAATTTATTGAAAATCTTTCAAAAAGAGAGATGAAATTCAAATTTACTTAGAAAAACAAATATCAAAGGATGGAGTGACGAACACACAGAAATTGTCAATAACTAAAGGAAGAATGTAAAAATTTACCAAAATTAAGATTACCAGATGAAAAAGATAATCTAACAGTTAATACTGATGCCTCAGATAAATATTGGATAAAAATAGATCTTAATGAAATTTGCAGATATTCAAGTGGAACGTTTAACCAAGAAGAAATAAATTATACTAACCATGAAAAAGAATTGTTGGCAATTATCAGAGGGATAAAAAAGTTTTCATTATTTTTATTATCCAAAATTCATTATTGAAACTGATAATTCTCAAGGTGCAGGCTTAGTTAAAAATAAATTACCATCAGAACCTGAATATAGGAGGCTCCATAGATGGCAAGATTATTTGGCATTTTATAATTTTAATATAATTCTTATTAAAAGTATCAATAATTATCTTGCATATTTTCGAAGCAGGAATATAGAATTTACAGATGGATGATATTAAAGAGTCATTGATGGACGCTAGAGTGCGAATGAACTTCCTCATAGAGGAAGCTGGGGATATAAAAGATGGAATTGAACAGATGGCAGAACACCTCCAACAAAATGTTAAATTGTTGATGGAACTTTTTGTCTCTCATACCAAATATACCAAACAATTGAGCGACAGAGTTAGTGAAATTGAATCACTATTCGAGTCGTTAAATACCAAACAGGTTTTAACAAATATACCAATAGGTACAATACAAACAGGTACATCCTCTGGAAGCGGTGGTGGACCAAAAATAAAAAGAGATGAACCAAGTCTAAGCATAAAGAAGGTGGTCATAAATGAAACAAGTTCTCAAAAAGTAGCAATCAATGCCAAAGACGAACATATAAGGGTAATTAAAATTCGGGCTGAAGAGGAAGATGATTCCCTTTTTTTTACCAAAAGAAGATAAATATAAAACTACTGTCAAAATTATATATGAACTCCAAGAATATGATTGTTATTACATTTCGTCTGAAGATCATATATACCCACGATTGATCATTACTCAGGGAGGGGACCCCGTTATGACAAAAATGGCAGCGGATTTTGAATTTTTGGATCTTATCTATCTAGGAAAAGATCTAAAAGAAATTGAAAAATTTGTTGATTTATTAAAAGGAGAAATTTCAAAGTTTGCCCAGGAAAGATCTATATTTAAAATTTTATTCAATCAGTCTTGAAATTGATGTATTATCTTGATGAACATATTATCACAATTGGATATGTTGCTCGAAATTTTCAGATAGAAGTTGGAAAAAATACCAAGCCTGTACCAAATATTTCAAGGTCATGGTTCAGGTCCCGCAGAGTGTTAGGGATAAAAGTCCTCTATAACATTGCAAAAAATTTATATGTGAAAAATTTCAAATGCTTATGTCAATATGAACAATGGACTCTTGTCACTAATGGAGGCAAGGAAAAATTAACCATCTTAAAAGAATACATTGACAAGTTTGATATACACTTGATCAATGGAAGCTTTACAACTCTACAAGAGTCGTGTATAGCCAGGAATTGCCCCACATGCCAACATAATTGATGGACAGGTGGAAGCTACTTTTGAGATGCCAACAAAGATGGAGATAAGATGGAATCTGCTTTAATGAAACAAGGCTGCACAATGTAGGGGCCATGTGAAGACTAAAAATAATGGAGGGATAGGTGTCCCTATAATGTAGCCATGTGAAGATAATGGAGGGACATGTGTCCCTATGATGTAACTTAAAAGTGTAAATTATTGAGTCTGATTATTAAAACCCATGATGTAAGCAATGACGAAATTGTATTTCATGTAGTATTCTAAATAGAAGCCTTTAGGCTAGGAAAAAACAGAGATCACTTGAGCACTCAATTTGTGAGAAAGCCAAAGAAATCCTCTGTCTCTGATAAAATTCTCATACCAAAGTCTTGTACCAATCCTCTTTGAATCAATAAAATTCCAATCGTTTTATTAATAAAAAAAAAAAAAAAAAAAAAAAAAAGAGTTTCTAAGTTTCTGTAGTTTTAAATCCTATTTCCTAAAGAAGGTATATTATTAAGAAAACTCCCCACACTTTGTCCAAACAGTAAAATATTATACAGTGAAGGCATGGATTCAGGTGAGGCTAATTACCCATAAAGGTAGGAGGCCGCTGAAAGGAATGATAGCAGAAACTTGTGAGCCTGAAGGTCACTAATATCAGAAGGAAAATTCAAAGGTACAAAGAACAGGAAAATATGTTAGTATTCTTAATATATCTATCTTTATGGAATTAGGAGGAGGAAGAACTGTTAAAACAAGTTATTATGGGAGAATTTAGAATTATTAAGTTTAATTATCAAAACAGTCCTTATAAGGATGAATATCATAGCATAATTGAACCTTTATTCATGTACAAACAGTTTACTAGATCCAATAATTAAATAAAAAAGTTGTATCATGTCTATATGCCATGTTTGTTAGCTATTTTTCCTAAATTAAAAGAATTATGAGGAATAGAAATTACAAAATGAATCATTTACGTTTGGCTTGATAATGATAATACATAAATAAATAATGAATTATATTTAGGATATGTATTTAGTAGCGATAATGATTATGATCCTATAATAAATTATGACAGTGATGGAAGAGACGAATCTTTCTTTACCCAGTTTTTGAAAATTTTGATATCATGAATGAAGAAAATTACATCATAAGAAAACCCAGGTATAAGAGAGGTCCATATAAAGTTAAAAAAAATATTAAAAATAAAAAAGGAAATGAATGTGGAAATGAAATTAATAAAATAGGATATTAAGAACAACTTTATGCATCACAAGAGATATTAAAAAGTTTTAAAGAAAACCTGATAGAAAACTTGGTTAAAGGTACTATAAGATCTATAGTAATACAAGATATTCAATATATAATTGATAAATTAGAAGAAAGACAGAAAAATATTTCAAAATATAATATACCATTTGAACCAAGTATAGATATTATCGCTGATATAGATATTATCAATTCCCAAACACTGATAGAATTTGAAAAATTACTTGAAACTTTATAAATCATTTATCTCTGTGTTTATAATGCATGTATATACTATTGAAGGATTAGACAATTTGTTAGAAAAAATAATGGAAAAAATAGATAACATTATAGCTCAATTAATAGATATGGACGAATCATCTGAACAATATTATATACTTTCAAAAAATCATGATCAATATATTATAGATTATTGTGATATATTACAGCTTAAAATAAATTTAGAAAATAAAATTATGACAAATACAGTACAAACCTAATGCCATGATATACAATCGAAGGACCAGATAACCTTTTAGAAAAATTGAAAGATAAAATGAAAGATATTAAATATCAAATGGAAAATGAAAGCATATCTTCTGAAGAATATAATAGACTTTTAGAAAAATACGAACAATATATTGCAGATTATTGTATTTTACTAGATCAAAGAATAGACTTATACCAAAAAAAATTGTATAATAATTTGTCAACCTGATAATTTATGAATACTTCACAAGCTTCAACTTCTAATAACCATGATCATAAACTATATTTAAAAAACAAAGAAATTTCATTTTTATCAGCTATTGTTAAAAAATCTAAAAATATACATTTTCTTGGACAATCTAAACTAAAAGAGATATACGAAGATATTGACTATGCTTGCCTAAATAGAATAGAATTTGATTCTATTGAAATAGCAAAAAATATAAATACAGTTCATAAAATTATAGAAGAATACGAAAATATAGAAGAAGAAGTTTTAGAAGGAATAACGTTAGGATATATAACTAAAAAAGACCATCCTAAATCTTTTGAAAAATTATTACAATATCGAACATTTTTAGAAGAATTCAAAAGATTAAGAAATATAAATATAATCAGAAGTCCTGAATTGAATCAACCTAACTAAGTTTGGGGATATATCTTTCCAAATAAACAATCATTTTCATTAAGGGTAATTTTGACATTTCAACATAAATGTCTATTTTACTAAAGTTATTGCTTACCAAACCTCTTTAACTAAAAACCCCTTGAAAAAAAGCCAAAATCCTTCCAAATGATTTCACCTCCGATAAAATTTTTATATAAATTTGGCCTCATTTAATTAGCGAAAATCCAATTTTTACCCTTTGTAGTTTTCTTTATCCTTTTCTTGGGTGCTCTTTTTGGGTTACAAAGGGCTAGCTTTGTTTTCTAACTTTTAATTTAAATTTTTTAATACAAATGTCTTAAATATTGTGATCGTAATTTTTTTCTTATTAAACTAGTCATATCTGAGTTAATTGAACTGATCGACTTGATTAAAATCAACCTTAACTCATACAAATTTGTCTTCTCATTCGGTCAAATCAGCCCAAGAGAAGGAAACCATAGAGGGAGCTAATAAAGTGGGAATGTATTGGGAGGATGGTTGTGAGGATCGCGATCTAGATCATTGGATTGTCCGATCCTACAATCCTGTATGAAAAATCTTATCTAGATCGTGTAAATATCATTTTTGATAAGATCGATAAAGGATCGCACAAGATCTTTCAAGATCACACAGGACCACGATCAGGATCATTATCGTACACGATCGCGATCCTGTACGATTAATTTTTTTTTGCTTGAATTGGGCTGAATTTCATTTTTCACTCAAACACACATAATTTTTTGAAAAAAACAATGGGTTGAGTTCTATTTTTCTATAAGTCTAAATACAAAATTATATATATATATAAAAAAATGATAAAGGAAAATGACAAACCAACCAAGAATGCCCTAAATAAATCAAACATTTTTGTAACTTTATCTGTAGTGAAATATATTAAATTATTTTACTCATTTACATGAAATAGGTGATGATGAAGTATTTGAAATTTTTTAGAAATAAAAAAATATGAGAATTCTTGAAGATTATCTTAGGAAAGATGATGATGATGATGATTTATTCATGGAGGATGTCAGAAGAAGCGATAATATTGATAACGAGCTTGGAGTGCACAATCATAATTTTAATGAAAGGCATCACTTTTATTACCATTGATGAAGACATTCCCTTCGATGATTGAGTTCATATTTTAAAAGTTACATCCAGCAATTGGAATCATGTTTGAACTACTTATTTGATAAAAGTATTGTTCTGGATTATTTATTAAGAAGATGATAATTTGGATTTAGTTTTTATTCTTTTTAAGTTAATTATTAACTTATAGTCATTAAATTATTGTTAGAACTTTTATTTCACATTTAAAATATTTATAGATTAAAAATATATTTTTAAATTATTATTTCATAGGATCTTATGATCCTTGATTCGATCCATAAACTCCTCCATCGATATGATAAAAAAAAAGGCTAAGGAGTAAAGGAAGATGACGTGGGCATGGATATAAGGGGCTTAGAATTGAACTGTGAAGCGAGGAATGAGACGATGCAGAAACGTGAGATGTATTGTAAATTTTTAAAATACGAGATTAGTATTAAGAAGTTTGTATACAATTTTCCAAAATGCGCCCTCGAGTTAATTTATGAAAATAAACTATTCAATATTGTATGTCATGTTTTGGAGAAAAATATACAATGATTGTTGGATAGAGTTCTTTTATTTAAGAGCAAGAAACATTCAAGATGCCACTGTAGTGTACCAATAGATGAAACATTCGCACCCTCTATTCTATTCATTTATGTTCAAAATGAACTTCTTGTATCAAACTTGATTGGAAGTATTATAAATTTTATGGCACCCACAATGGGCACTTGTCCCCCTATTGGGGGTGTCGGGTGTAGCCCATCCACTACCTGGTACCCCTTGGGGTCACCATAAAATATATATATATTGAGATTATGGTCAATTGATTATGGTCAATTAATTTTGATCAGAATCTCAATTGTCAAAAAATTCTTAATTTCAACAGAATCTTTAATTTTTACATTAAATACATACTTTTCTTTCCATTCCCACGTTCATTGAAATGGGGGTTGTGTATTTAGTAGTGGATGGTTAATTTTCCTCCAATTAATTTTTTTATTGACATTTATCATAATTTCTGGATTCAATTTTTTCCCATTCCCACATTCACCGAAATGAGGACGTTAAGATAGAATTTGATCAAGATCCTACTAATGCAAGCACTGATAAATATTTTGGAGATCTTCCACTACAGTTCTCAATTCAGAGACACCTGATCAAGCGAAAAAGCGACCAACAGAAGTATCAACAGATTTCGAAAGTTGCAGCAAAGTTCAAAAAAGTGGCAAAGAAGGAATGCAAGGGACTATTACTAGCATCACGTGTGTAATGACAGAGCTAGTAAACAAGGAAGATGTTATAAATTACACTGCCATAGAGAGTGCCATCGTGGCACTTCAAAAAAAAAAAAAAAAAAAGAACGAAAAACATAATGTTAATGTTATTTTAGATTGTTCAACAGAGTATGATTCTCATCTTTGTTGGAATTGTTGGAAACAATCTGTAATAAATATACAAATAAAATGAAATAAACTTTCAAAAAGTGAATATAATAAAATGATTGACTTGAATGCAAATTGAGGATAGCGTGTTGGATGTCCTATAGTAGAATTTCGCCCCAACTCATGTGCTTGTAATTCGATGAGCGTTTGCTACTAGGATTCAACAATCTATAACCAAGGATCTAGCACTCAATTCTTATCCATGGCGAATTTATTGGGTTGATTTTTCTCTCTGAATTCTCGAAGGATAGAATGCCAAAAACTTGTGAAAAACTCAAGTCCCTTTATCTGTATTTATAGACCTCCAAGTTGGTTGATAAACAGTTATATAATGAAAAATTGTGCTGATCAGACACAACTATTCTTTTCAAAAAGGAATTTAGACATAACTATTAAATTAAAACAGAATTTCTGTCCTTGGTCCAACCATAGAAATAATGTTTAAAAAATAAATTTATTTGGATCTATAAGACCTCAAGAGCCCCAAGGCCCATCTTTTGACAACACACACACACACACACACACACACACACACACACACACTGTAAGACCGCTTTTCATTTTTAAGTGCAATTTTAAATTTCGCGTAAAATTTATGTTAAGGTTGTTGTGAATTTTAAATTGATAATTATTATTATCTATAATTTTAATTATTTTGCAGTGGAAGGACTTGGACGCTGTCTCGCTCAATGTGCCAATTAGAAAATTATAAATTGTTTACTTGCAATTTATGTGATTAATTGTTTTACTATTTAAGCTTGCTACTTTCTATTTTATTTTTTTGTTAAATTGAAAGTTGGGGGATAGTTGGCGGCGATTGGAGAGTAAATTAGAACTTATGGACTTAACTATGCACATAGAGAGAAGCGAGGGACTAAATTGCAAATTCCTAAAAATCCAAAACCTAATCTAATCCCTCATCCCTCACGCTCACTCTCACTCTCTCACTCTCACCTGTCTCTCTCTCGCCTTACACACGAACCAGCGCCGGCGACACGAACCAGTGCCGGCGACCTCGACCACCACCTACCGGTGAGGCACTCACTACCCTTTACCCTCACACTCCACATACACGTACACACCTGCAAACCACACACGCACACCCGAACACACAGTCGCACAGTTGCACGCGGTTTGCACACCCGAAATCGCGACACACACACACACACAGACACACACACTCTTCAGCACATAATGTGTATATGCTTGTATATATATATATGAAAAACAATATGTCGATTTCGAAAATTTTAATTCAAGAAAACTATTTAACTGTTTGGTTTAAATGTCGATTTACAATGGTTATTTTCAGATTGGAATTTGTGTGTGTGTACTTTTCCAGATTTATGAGTTCATAGAATTGATTAGTTTAGTTAAATTTCTAGCTGAATTGGAATTGTAATGTATTTTCAGATTTAGGAAATTTAGTCTTAATTAGTTTAACTGAAAATTTTATTTTTGGTTAGTTAATTTGATGTTATCTTTATAATTTCAAAATTTGGAGTAAAATTATGTAAATGTGTACTAATTTAGAATTTCAAGTAATGAGGTGATTTTTAATCCAATTTTTAGTGTATGTGTTTGACTTGTGGTTATTATTTTCAGACTTCCGAAATTTATGAAATTTGTAGTTTAAATTAACTGTCCTAGTAAGGTTGAATAAATGGTGATTTCCGAATAGATAGAATGCTTATTGGAATTGTCTCTGTAAAATTTAAGTTGTGATGAATATTCCATAACTTTGACCCCTTTGTGTAATTTGATAAGTTAGATTTCAATTATTTTCCATTTAAATTAATCTCTTCTTCCTAATGTAGTATGATCTGTATTTGACATAGTTTGAGATCCCATTTGGTTTGAATTGTGAGTCACATGAAAGTCTCAACCTCATTTAGAAGTGTTAAATATGATTTTTGAATTGAATACATATTTTATTAATGAATGGAAATGATTAGGATTTTTTTGGGCACATTGACGTCACGGGCATCTGAGACTCTTCCACTTGCAAGTCAAGATAACGGTAAATATTAAGGGCAACAAGTAAACTTCCCCTTCTTTCAGCATAGTTGAATGTTCAAATGTGGAATTATGTGCTTAATTGACATTCGTGTTAATTACATAATTCTAATGCTTTTGGTTTACCATATGCAAGTATGTGTATTTAAGGAAATGTTCAAGCATGCACATTATCATGTCATTGTATCATTAAGTATGCATTGACATCGAAATGGAGAAGTCAAATGTTTTTAAATGAAAGAAATGTGTCAAGGTGCAAGTTTGTTAAAAAGTTATGTATCCCAAGTTTTTAAGAAAGAATGGGTATACTTCTAGTTCATGAAAGATGCAAGTGAGAAATGGGGAGCGGGGGACCGGCGTACCCGAATTAAGTCGCTTTGCGACGGAATGTCCAACCGTTTTACGGTGGACTGTTAAACCGCTTTGCGGTGGGAAAGTGAATGTTAAAACGCTTTGCGGTGGAAATTTGAATGTTAATCTGGTTCCAAATAAGAATTGCCCACTGTTATCTGATTGACTAGAAGATACACCAAGTGAGCTCACGATGGAAATGAAGTGAAAGTTTTGAAATGAAGTGAACGTTTGAAAAGTTTGAAAGTTCTGGAAAGTAAAGTAAATGGGGATACATATATGAAAATTTTAAAGTATTTCATGTCATAAGCATGCATTACATGCATAAAGTTTACTTACTGAGTTTTAGCTCACCCCAATCCCTTCCCAACATTTCAGGTGATGAAAGTTAGATGATCCGATGAGAGCACTTGGTGACAGACTCAGGCTATACCTATCCTCAATCTTTGAAAATAAAGTTAAATTAGAATTTATTTAAGTTTCTCATTAATTATTCCTTAATTCATTTATTATTGTTAATTGTTTGGTTGAAATTTGCTTTGAATAAGTAATAGGTAGTATTAGAGGTTAAATTACATCTTATTTCATTTGCTAAAGTTTATTTACTTGGAATTATATTGTTGAGGAGTTTTGGGACTTATTGTAATGGTTTGGATGATATTTGGAATTGAATGAGTTGAGATGTGTACTTTAAAAATGGTTTTGATGTCCCTTTACAAGTTGGCTAAGTCCAATTTACAGAGGAGACTCTGTCGAATTTTTTGTAAAATTTCATAATAGAAAATGAAAATGGTTAGGTTTTAAATGATTTCTTTTCCGCATTTAAGTAAAGAAAAGTCAACAAGACTATGTTTAAGATTTTGAACTTGGGGTGTTACACACACACACACACACACACACACACACACACACACACACACACACACACACATATATCACATGGCTTAGGCCCAAAGCCCAATTGATTGGTCTTTTGTCCAATTTGTTAAGTTTATTGTTTTCACACTTATAAACTAGTTTATTTTTTTCATTTCTATCCTATGTGGGACAAAACATCATCCAAAACCTTTATATTTCTATACAAAACTCCACCAATACCCCACATTTGTATAGCAAATATTGTCAGTCACAGTGTTTTGGATGATCTGGAGAAAAAACTAGATTCGATTTACATTAGGATAGACGCCTTTTGGACTTGAACCTTCCTTAGTGAATACTTGTCAGACTTACTAGTGAATCAGTGTCTATGGGAGACATTGCACTGTTCACCATCTTTAGTAAACCAAGACAATAAGTATCACACATATTGAATCTTGATACCTTTCAATTCATATGATTGTGTTCATTTTGATCCTGAACAATCCTGGACTCATAAGAGCTTCAGAGAATTTAGCCATGTCATTCTCATAAATGCGACCCCACATTACTCCCATATAGGTGACATGATGATTTTGAATACCCTGTAATATTCTTTTAATACTTTATTTGTGTTATTAAGAATGATTAATCATTCACCCTTATCATCCCAGGTAGCATACAGTTCTTGTCATATGAATGAACAATATTGTATGCTCTATTCTTTTAAGCTTCACTCAATTAGTTTTCCTTTTTTAACATAAAATTGGATAACCAAAATACTAGGTTTGGTTTCCGCCAAGTTACTCCTCATTGAATTGTATTTAAGCCCATTCCCCTCGATAAATATAACACTTGCTCCTTTGGTATACCCTTTGTAAGTTGATCAACATTATTTTCCTTTGATTTCACATAATCAATGGAAATAATGCCACTTGTGAGCATATGTTTTATCGTGTTATGTCGACGCCATATATGCCTTGACTTGCTATTATATATATGATTTTCGCTCTTCCAATACCTGCCATGCAATCACAATGCACACATATGGATGTCATAGGTTGAGGCCATAATGGAGTGTCTTCTAAGAAATTTTTAAGCCATTCCGCTTCTTCGGTTGTCTTATCTAAGGCTATGAATTTCGATTCCATTGTAGAACGTGCTATACACATTTGCTTTTGTGATTTCCATGATACTGCAGCCCCTCCAAGTGTAAAAACATAACCACATGTCATTTTTTCTGTATCATTTGAAATCCAATTTGCATCACTATACCCTTCCAAAACTAGAGGATATTTTGTATAATGCAATCCATAGTTCATTGTATATCTTAATACTCTGATTAAAGTTTCCCAATGAGCTTCTGAAGGATTGCTTGTATATCTTGCTAATCAATTCATAGAATAATCGATATCCGGTCAAGTACAATTTGTAATGTACTGTAGTGTACCAATGATTCGTGCATATTCTAGTTGAGATACAATATCTCCAACATTTTTCTTCAAGAAACTTTTAGGATCATATGAAGTACTAGACGGTTTGCTATCAAAGTGTCCAAACTTTTTAAGTATTGTTTCCAAGTAATGTGATTGGCTAAGTATATACCCATCATTACTTATTTGAATTCGAGTTCCTAAGATAACACCTGCCTTTCCCATGTCTTTCATATCAAAGGTTGAATTCAATATCCTCTTTGTGGAGTTTATGACATCTAAGTTTGGTCCTATTATAAGCATATCATCAACATATAAACATACGATTACATATGAACCATTGTCAAGCTTTTTGATGTAAATACATTTATCACATTCATTATCTGAAATCCATGTGATATCATTGTATTATCGAATTTTTCATGTCATTGCTTAGGTGCATGTTTAAGTCCATATAAGGACTTTACATGTTTACACACTTTCTTCTCTTTCCCTTTTACCACAAAACCTTTAGATTGTTCCATATAAATTTCTTCATCTAACTCACCATTAAGGAATACGGTTTTTACATCCATTTGGTGTATAACCAAATTGTAAATAGCTGCAATAGCAATTAACATTCTTGTAGATGCAATTCTAGTAACTGGTGAGTATGTATCAAAGAAATCTAGCCCTTGTTTTTTACGATAACCTTTTGCTACCAATTGAGCTTTATATTTATCAATAGTGCCATCCGGCTTCAATTTCTTTTTGAAAATTTGTAATCAATTGGTTTGCATCCAGGTAGTAAGTCTACTAACTCCCACATATTATTTTGTAAAATGGACTCAATTTCATCATTTATTGCTTCTTCCCAATAAATCGATTAAGATGGAGTTATAGCCTCTTTATATGTTTGTGGCTCAGCTTCAGTAAGAAATGTATAATAATCAGGTCCAAAGTCTTTTGCAACTTTGATTCTTTTCCCCCTTTTAGGTTCTATTTCTTCCCTTTAGAAAACTAATGTGTCTATATTTGGCTCAAAGTTCGTTTCCCGAACAACAGATGATGGAACATCTTCAATTTCATGACTAAAATCATGTATCTTTCTTTTATTTTGATCGAGTCTTTCTTTATATGGGAAAATATGCTCGAACCATTTAGCCTCGTTAGACTCAATAAGGGTATTTTCCTGAATTTCCAAAATCCCAAATTTAATAACTAGAAATCGATAAACTGCACTATTATTGGCATATCCAATAAATGCACAATCAATAGTTTTAGGCCCAAATTTTACTCTCTTAGGTAAAGGAACTTGAACCTTTACTAAGCAACCCCACACTTTCATGATTTTGTAACATGGTAGTTTCTTGTTCCATTTTTCATATGGAGACTGATCACTTTTCTTTGGTGGGATTCGATTTAAGATAGTATTTGCAATTAGTATAGCTTCACCCCACATATTAGGTGATAAACCAGAACTATTAAGCATGAAATTCACCATATTTTTCAATGTTCTATTCTTACATTCATCCACTCTGTTTTTTTGAGGAGTGTATGGTGCCGTTGTTTGATGTACTATTCCATAAGAAGTACAAAATTCTGCAAAGACATTCGACTCATATTCTCTTCCTCTATCTGAACGTAGTATTTTGATCTTTTTATCTAATTGATTTTCCACTTTTGCTTTATATGTCTTAAACATATCCAAAAGTTTCATCTTTAGTGTGTAGCAAATATATGAAACAATATTTGCTACTATCATCTATGAAAGTAATATAATAATTCTTTTCTCTACGACTTGACGTTGATTTTAAATCACCCAAATTTGTATGAATTTATCCCAATAATTCGTTTGATCTATTAACAACTGATTTATATGACTTGCTAGCAAACTTTGATTCAATACATGTTTCACATTTATGCATGTTATCCATTATTGTACAACTAGGCAGTAAACCAAAATTAACCATTCTATGCAATGATTTAAAATTAACGGGTCCTAATCTAGCATACCATAATGTAGAAGATTAAATCAAGTCGATGGAAGCCTTATTTATATTATTAATAAAATCAGAGTCAAGTACATTGAGTTTAAAGAGCCCTTCAGCCAAGTAGCCCTTTCACACAAAAGTTACCCCCTTAGTAAGAACAAACTTGTCAGATTCAAATACAAGTTTAAATCCTTTTTTGCTCAGCACATGACCGGATATAAGGTTTTTAGTAATAGTAGGAACATTGATAAGTGCTTTACTAGCACTTTATTTCTTTACTTGTTGCCTCGAATTACTGTTAGTTTGATCCTAATTAAGTATTGCTTAATACATTTTATGTTTTATATTGTGTAGGATCGCAAATGACAAGAAAAGAAGGAAAAAGGACTAAAAAGCACGTAAAAAGGAAGTTCGAGGACCTAGCATGTAAATAATTTACGGCCGCAACCATGAAAGTCACGGCCGTAAGAAGCTGATTAAACAAAAGTACGAAAATTTGCAGAAACCAAGTCACGGCCGTAACAAGAATCTTACGGCCGTATAGAAACCAAGTCACGGCCGTAACAAGAATCTTACGGCCGTATTGAATGCAAAGTCACGGCCGTAAGAAGTGAATCAATTGCGTAGAAATTAAACAGAAAGTGAGTTACAGCCGTAACTCATTACATTACGGCCGTAACTTAAGCCCGAAAAAAAAAAAGGAAATTGTTTCCTAATTCAACTTAAACTCTATCTTTGGTATTTCTTTTTGGCTAAGCTAGGGCACGAATTTGAGCTCTATAAAAGGAGCAATTCAGTACCAAAGAAAAGAAGAATTTAATTTTGAGAGCCACCAATATCAAAGTTTGAAGAGAAGAAATCCTAGGCAAAATCAAGGTGAATCAAGACAATACTTTTGGGGAATTCTTCATGGCAATGCGTGGCTAATCTTCTCAACCTAGTTCAAGGGGGACGTTGTGTTCACATTATTTTATTATTCATTCCTCAAACTCGTAACGTAGTTCTTGTTTTTATATTTTATTTATTGGATTTCTCATGAACATCAATTTCGTCAAGACAATTTATTAATTGATTAAGGCCTTGTCTTTTAATTATTGTGTTGATGTTTGCTAATTTGGGTAATTGGATTCGTATTTGTCTTGTTATACAAATCATAGTAGCAATTGGTAATTTTATATTTCCATATGAAAATTCAATCTAGATTAATCAATTCGAGCATATGTAATTGATAATTTAGTTCACCTAATTCTTCTTGTTTTCATATAGTTAATGAATTAAATATAGGGAGCTTATTCTAGGTTGTTCATTCACTCTAAATTGATTGGAGAACTAATTCTAATTGATTATTATTAAGGAAGAATTGGATTAATCAGAGCTTTTTGATTATTCCGGGTGATAAATAAAACAAAGGAAATAGTACATGCGTTGCTTGGGGAATGACAATATCATGATAGGGCACAACCGAACCTGAGAACTAGGATTTCTTATTAATTGATTTTTATTCCAGCTATTTTACATCTTTATTTGATTATTTAGATTAATTGCAATTTTCAACTCAAAACCCCCCTTTACGATTCTAATTGACATGGCATTAAATTAGTTCCCGTTCCTCGTGGGATCGACCCTTGCTTCCACTGCTATATCCTTAGTAATAGTGAACAAGGAATTTAATTATTATTTTGGTGCATTACGACACGCATCAAATTTTTGGCGCCGTTGCCGGAGAAGTGGTTAACCAATTTTCTGTTTAATCAATTAGAATTTTATTTTCTGCATTTTTATTTATTTATTTTTGTTTTCGGTTTAATAAAAAAAAAAAAAAAAATTTGAAATTCCGAAAATTTTATTTAATTATTCATTTATTTATATGCATAAAACTCGATCCACTAATCCTGAATATTTTCTATTTGATCCAGAAATCGAGCGAACTTTTCAACAGCGAAGAAGGGAAGCACTAGAACAAATGGCAGCAAATAACCTCAACAACAGGACACTTAAACAATTGGCCACCCCAGATGTCGCTCAACAGCCACTCTGTATCACTTTTCCGATAGTGGAGGAGGGAAAAACTTTTGAACTCAAATCTGGACTCATTCACTTGTTGCCAACTTTTCGAGGACATGCTGGTGAAGACCCTTACAGGCATCTCAAGGAATTCCACGTGGTTTGTGACAGTATGAGACCCACTGGTATTACCGAGGAACAAATTAAAATGAGGGCCTTTCCATTCTCGTTAAAGGATGCCGCTACTGATTGGCTATACTGTTTACCATCCGGATCAGTCACCACCTGGAATGACATGAAGAGGCTATTTTTGGAAAAATATTTTCCTGCTTCTCGGGCTGGAACAATCCGGAAGGAAATTTGCGGGGTTCGTCAAAACAATGGTGAATCGCTGTATGAATATTGGGAGCGCTTCAAGAAGCTCATCTCGAGCTGCCCCCATCATCAAATCAGCGAACAACTACTAGTGCAATATTTCTACGAAGGACTGCTACCAATGGATAGAAGTATGATAGATGCCGCAAGTGGAGGTGCCTTAATGGACAAAACACCAGAACAGGCTCAGGCTTTGATTTCCAACATGGCTGAAAACACTCAGCAATTTAACCCAACCCGAGACATGCAAGTTCGCCGCGTGAACGAGGTAAGTAGTTCCAATATAGAAAGTCAACTGTTTGAACTAACAAATCTCGTTAAAAAACTTACTGTAGGAAGTGCACAACAAGTCAAAGCATGCGGGATATGTGCTAACTTCGGACATGCAACGGATGCGTGCCCAGTGCTCCAAGAGGAAAACAGTGAACAAGTGAACGCTGCTGGAGGCTTCCCATTTCAAAAACAACAATACAATCCGTACTCGAACACTTACAATCCTGGCTGGAGGGACCACCCGAACTTGAGCTATGGAAATAACAAACCTCCGGGTTTCGTCTCCAACAAGCCTCAAGGAAATTTTCAACAACAAGGAAATTTCCATCCACAGGGACAATATCAGCAAAAGCCACAATCATCAGGTATGTCTCTCGAAGAAATGATGAAAACTTTGGCCACTAACACTCTACAATTTCAACAGGATGCCAAATCCAGCATTCAAAACCTGGAAAATCAAATGAGTCAAATGGCCACAGCTATCAATAGATTGGAAGCACAAACAGGAGGAAAGTTGCCATCTCAACCCGAGGTGAATCCGAAGAATGTAAGTGCAATTACTCTTCGAAGTGGAAAAGAAATTGAGGCGCCACAATCAAAGCCAACCGCGAGTGAAGAGGAGGAGGTTGAAGAAAAAGAAGTCGAAAAGAAAAACAGCATTCCACGAAACTCTCAGGTAAAAACCGAACCTATTGTGAATGCGAAACTAACTCCACCCCCTTTTCCAAGCAGGTTAACGAAGGCGACTAAGGAAAGCAAGGAGAAGGAAATTCTGGAAATGTTCAGGAAAGTGGAAATCAACATTCCACTGTTGGATGCAATCAAGCAAGTGCCCCGTTACGCGAAGTTCTTAAAGGAGTTGTGCACCAACAAACGGAAGTTGATGGGAAATGAAATGGTAAGAATGGGAGAAAATGTGTCAGCACTCTTCCAAAGGAAACTGCCCCCAAAATGCAAGGACCCGGGTATGTTCACTATACCATGCCAAATAGGTAACACTAAGCTGGATCGTGCATTAATAGATTTAGGTGCATCTATAAATGTAATGCCTAGGTCTACCTACAATGCATTAAAACTTGCTAATATGACTGAAACAAATGTGATTGTTCAACTAGCCGACCGTTCAAATGCTTATCCGGATGGGGTAGTTGAAGATGTTTTAGTGCAAGTAGGGAACCTAGTATTTCCTGCAGACTTTTATGTCCTGGACATGAACGACGACCATTCTCCTAATTCCACCCCTATTTTGCTAGGAAGACCCTTTTTATGGACTTCTCAAACTACTATCGATGTTAGGAAGGGGGTATTAACTATGGAATTTGATGGGGAGGTGGTACAATTTAACATTTATGATGCAATAAAACACCCGAATGATATTTATGCTGCATATTCTATTGACATAATTACCCCTACTGTGCAGAAAGTGTTTGAACTAAATTGCAGGGACGAACTAGAAACAGCTATTTCTGAATCATTGAGTCAAATTGATGACGATGATGTGGGGATGAGCAGGGAACTGCAAAATGAAATCATTGCACTTAACTCGTTGGAACCCGTTCCGCACAGGTACACTATTAAAACAATCCAATTGACAGACTATCCTAACAAATTGCTACCCTCTGTCTTGCAGGCACCCGTAGTGGAAATGAAAACCCTACCAGCCCATTTGAAGTATGCATTTCTTGGTGATGGAGAAACACTCCCGGTAATCATTTCCTCCAACCTCACCAAATTGGAAGAAGATAAGCTGGTTCGGGTTCTTCGGGAGCATAAAGAAGCAATTGGATGGACAATTGCAGACATCAAAGGAATCAGTCCATCGATCTGTATGCACCGGATATTGCTTGAGGAAGGAGCTCAACCTTCCAGACAAGCTCAACGAAGACTCAATCCGGCAATGATGGACGTGGTGAAAAAGGAGATCTTAAAGCTGTTGGGAGCAGGAATGATTTACCCAATTTCAGACAGCAAATGGATCAGTCCAGTGCAAGTGGTGCCCAAGAAATCTGGAGTGACAGTGGTGGAAAACAAAGATGGCGAGCTTGTACCAACTAGGGTGCAATCCGGGTATCGAGTATGCATCGACTATAGGAAGGTAAATGCCGACACTCGAAAAGATCATTTTCCCCTTCCCTTTATCGATCAAATGTTAGAAAAATTAGCGGGTCATTCCCATTATTGTTTCTTAGATGGTTTTTCTGGTTATTTTCAAATTGCCATAACACCCGAGGATCAAGAAAAAACCACATTTACTTGTCCATTTGGCACTTATGCATATAGGCGCATGCCTTTTGGTTTGTGTAATGCTCCTGCGACGTTTCAACGTTGTATGATGAGCATTTTTTCTGAATACATAGGAAAAATTATTGAAGTGTTCATGGATGACTTTAGTGTGTGGGGTGATTCATTCGATGCATGTCTAGATAATCTAACTTTGATTTTAAAACGATGCATTGACACTAACCTGGTCTTAAACTGCGAAAAATGTCATTTTATGGTAGATCAAGGGATAGTGTTGGGTCATATAGTATCCATAAAAGGAATAGAGGTCGATAAGGCTAAGGTAGACCTCATATCTGCATTACCTTACCCCGCAAATGTGCGGGATATACGATCTTTTCTTGGCCACACAGGTTTTTATCGCAGGTTCATAAAAGACTTCTCAAAAATTGCATCCCACTGTGCAATTTGTTGCAAAACGACGTGCCATTTGAGTTCAATGATCTGTGCAAAAAGGCCTTTAACCAATTAAAGGAGCGGTTGACTACACCACCCATTATCCAACCACCTAACTGGGATCTTCCATTCGAAATAATGTGCGATGCCAGTGACTATGCCGTGGGGGCAGTTTTAGGACAACGGGTCGGGAGAGCAGCCCATGTGGTCTACTATGCTTCTCGAACATTGAATCAGGCCCAATCAAACTATACCACTACTGAAAAGGAACTTTTATCTGCGGTTTTTGCTTTAGAAAAATTTCGATCATATTTATTGGGTTCTAAAGTTATTATTTTTACAGATCATGCAGCTTTGAGGCACTTATTTGTGAAAAAGGATGCAAAACCGAGAATCATCCGATGGATACTCTTACTACAGGAGTTTGACTTGGAAATAAAGGATAAAGCAGGATCGGAAAATGTAGTGGCCGACCATCTTAGCAGGGTAGTGAGAGCCGAGGACGACCTACCCCTGCGTGAAGCTTTTCCGGACGAAATCTTATTCGCGACTGAAGCGAACCTCCCATGGTATGCTGACCTAGTAAATTATATAACTTCTAAACTAATGCCTACCCATTTTTCGCAGGCAAAGAAGCATAAAATGAGGAGTGACGCCAAATACTACATTTGGGATGATCCATACTTGTGGAAGAGATGCCCCGATCAAATCATTCGGAGGTGCGTGCCCGGTTCAGAACACAAATCAATCCTTACCTTCTGCCATTCCTACGCATGTGGGGGCCACTTTGGACCAAGAAGGACCGCACAAAAGGTATTGGATAGTGGTTTCTTTTGGCCTACCATATTCAAAGACGCTTACATATTCTGTAAGTCTTGCGACAATTGCCAAAGATCAGGTAATCTATCCCAACGAGATCAAATGCCCCAAAATCCCATAATTGTATGTGAAATTTTTGATGTTTGGGGCATTGACTTCATGGGTCCCTTTCCCCCATCTTTTGGTTGCAATTACATTTTGTTAGCTGTTGATTATGTTTCCAAATGGGTGGAAGCCAAAGCCACCCGTACTAATGACTCTAAGGTTGTTGCAGATTTTGTAAAGGCTAACATTTTTAGCAGGTTCGGTATACCTCGAGCAATGATCAGTGACAGAGGAACACACTTTTGCAACCGCACCATTGAGGCACTACTAAAGAAATATGGTGTGTTGCACCGAGTATCCACCGCATATCACCCCCAAACCAGCGGGCAGGCAGAAATTTCAAATAGGGAGGTTAAGTCTATACTCGAGAAAACAGTTCGGCCAGACCGCAAGGATTGGAGTATCAGACTGGAAGATGCATTATGGGCTTATAGAACCGCTTACAAGACGCCGATTGGTATGTCCCCATACCGATTGGTGTTTGGAAAACCGTGCCACCTACCTGTAGAACTCGAACACAAAGCTTACTGGGCCATTAAGCAATGCAACATGGACTGGGGAGTAGCGGGAGATCATAGGAAGCTTCAATTGCAAGAACTCGACGAGATCCGAAATGAAGCCTACGAGAATGCCATGATTTATAAAGATCGGACCAAAGCCTTCCATGATCAACGCATTTCTCGAAAAAGTTTTAGTGAGGGCCAGAAAGTTCTTTTGTTTCACTCTCGGCTCAAGCTTCATCCAGGTAAGCTTCGTTCTCGTTGGGTTGGACCTTTTGTCGTTATTAATGTTTCTCCCCATGGTGCAGTCGAGATCAAAAGCTTGAAAACTGATAAAACGTTCAAGGTCAATGGACACCGCCTCAAGCCCTACTACGAGGGGTTCCAAACCGAGAACTTGGAGGTGATTGCACTGGAAAACGCCAACATCGGGCAATAGTCTTACACGGACTCAGTCGAGCCAACGACAGTAAACAAAGGCGCTGCTCGGGAGGCAACCCGAGAGGGGAGTTTCTTTATCTCCTCGACTTTTTATTTTTATTTATTTATTTATTTATTTATTTATTTTCGTATTTTCATTTTGGTTAATTTTAGTTTATTCAGTCATTTCAAAAAAAAAAAAAAAAAAAAAAAAAAACATGAAATTTCCAGTAGCCTTGTTACGGCCGTAATACAATCTTTTACGGCCGTAACTCAATCGTTTTATTTTTATGCAGAAGCCTTATTACGGCCGTAACTAAACTTTTACGGCCGTAATTGGCCCTTTTAATTTTTTTTTCAGAATACGACTTACGGCCGTAAGTCATACCTTTACGGCCGTAAGCCCGCCTGTTTACAAATTTATTTTAAACGATAATCCCCTTCTTTCCCATCCCAATCTCAATCTCCCATTTTCTCCACCATTCACCCACCTCCCTCTCACGCTAATCCCTCCCATTCGAACCCGTATTGTCATATTATAAGAGATTCTCATTGCATTCTTCCACCACGCACATCACGAACCTTCCTCTTCCCAAGATTTTAAGGTATGCACGCCTTTTCTTTTCTCCTCTATGTCTTGGGTAATATCTTTACTTCCATAGGTATCTCGTTACTTCCCTTTTCGATGTTTGGTTTTGCTGTATTGAGGTGGTGCTTGCGATTTGGGAACCTTGCATTTTACTTGTTTGGTAACAATGGTTTTTTTTTTCTCGTTCCCACTCTAGGTGTTCGATGAAATGTCTAGGATAGTTGGAAGTGTGTGTTGCCATGCAATTTCGACTCCAATATGCCTATTGTGTTTGTTTAAGCGTATAATTGTAATGGTGGGAGTTCAATTGCAGGGATTGACTTGATGTGAAACCTTATTGCTTGCTTAGTGTCAATAGCTTATTCCTCTTTGCTATATATATATCTTACGGGATCAGCCTTGTTTTCAATTTTTGCCTTTACCATCACGCTCTATTGACTTGCGCACTTTTACCTTTCCATGCTCGACTAATCTCCTCGTTTCCTTTTCAGGATTTACTATGGCTCCACCGACAAAGAAAGGTAAGCAAGTGGCGGGGGAATCCTCGGCTGTGCCCCGCCAGGAAAAGACCCAGTCTAAGCTTTGCATAAAGGAGCGGCTATTCCTCCCAGAAGACTTTCAGGAATGGAGGAGCGCTGACACCGTCATTGCCCCGCGACGATTTTGGGCCCGCTTCGTTGAATTCGGGTGGGTCAAATTCGTGAGTGATCTACCGTTTGGGAACCCCCCGCTGGTGTACAAATTCTACACCCAGTTCAACAAGGAAATTGGTGACGAGGGTTCCCTTGACTTTCACCACACTAGAGTTGCGGGAAAGAGAATCAAATTTGATAAGGATGTGGTGGAACACCACTTGGGAATAAATAGCACTGGGTCGGTCCCCATGTCGTCTACTGCGGGTATTTTCTTTCCGGACCAAGAGGTGCTCCGATGGGCTTTGAAGCCTGAACTCCATGACTCCCTGAATGTCATCCTTCCACATTACAAGAATCGGGATCTACAGCGGGACGCCTGGTACCTGCACCAGTGGGGGTCGGGGAGTCTCTTCCCATCCACTAGCCTCACTACAGTATCTGTTCGCTACCTCCGGGTCTACTACGCCATCACCATGGGAATCAAGTTTGACTTGGGGCAGCACATCTTTGATACGATTTCCACTTACGCCAGCTTGATACCGCAGAAGCGAGGTATGCCATTCCCATGTTTAATCACCGCCTTATGCCGGGCTCAAAGAGTTCCCGCTGCAGTTAGTGACGACACCTTGGGGCATGGGAATCGCCTCACGAAGGCGAGTTTGGAGAATGCTCGCAGGCAGATCATCGCGAAGCGAGGTCACGGAGATGATGAATCAGGGGACTCCGATGATGATCAGGGCGCCGGGGAGCCCGCAGCACGGGAAGCGCCACAACAGCCAAATGCTCCTACCCCTTTTGAGCTTCAGATGCTGGGCATGATGCAAGCTTTCCAAACCCAGCTGAATGCTATGCAAGAAGATCAGCAGCTTCTACTGGAGGAGCAGAGGGCCATTCGGGAACAGATTCGGCATTTGCAAAGAGCTCGAGACGATCAACCTCCACAATAGACCAAGGGAGTTCCTTCTTTTTTTTTTTCCTTTTATTGTTTTCCCTTTTATTGTTGTCCTTTTCGATGAGGACATTGAATTGTCTAAGTGGGGGGGGGGATTGACTTGATTGTAAGCTTATCTAATTTATTTTCTCTCTGTAATCGAATCTGTTAATTTCATTTTGGCCTTGTCATCTGCCTTTGCTACCTATCTATGCTATTTTGCCCCTCCTTTATTTACACTGGTTGGATAGGAAGCAACCCACTTATCATAATTTTTGAACCACCAACTCCTAAATTGCATAATTGGACATGAATTGAGCACGTAGAGATGAATTTTCCAATACTTTCCGAATAAGTTTGAAAATGGGGACAAATTGCCATATCTCTGCAACCTAGTAGATTCAAACCCAAATTTGATATGACTGATAACTACCCCGAGTAAAGAGATTCACCCTTTGGCCACTAGATTTTTTGCACTTTTCAATTCGACCCTAAGACCGAGCAATGACCAAAACTCATAATTGGATGGGAGGCACACATATGAACCATAATTTGTGAGCTTTTGAGCCTATGAGCTACTTTTACTCTTTATATAAAGCTCGTATTTTTCTTCTAATGTGTGTCCTGCATGGTTGATTTGTTCTTGGATATGCTTTTGTGTACATGCCGTAGTAGCTTCTTGGCTCGAGTGCAAAATATAGTAAAGGCACTAGGATGAACCAAATTTGGCCTTCTCAATAAGCCTACCATTGTACATTTACCAATAGAAGACCCTTTGAGCCTTAGCCTTTCTTTGGAATATTAATACCACACTGCAAGCCACGAACACCCATTCTTTCATGTTATCCTTTTTCTTGAACCTATAGAGAACGGATTCACAAGCTTGTGTTGGTTGAGAAGTATGAGATGGATTAAGTTTCAAAGTGGAAATTCAATCTTGTGTTTTGGGGATTGTGGGGTGATTTGACCAAAAGAGAAAAAAAAAAAAATTGCAGTATATGTTTGGAAAAAAAAAAAAAAAAAAAAAAAAAAAAAAAAAAAAAAAAAAAAAAAAAAAAAAAAAAGAGAAGTTCAGGCCAGTTCTCAAATTACGAGGTCATGAACATTTGCTAGTATTGAAAATAAACACTCAAGCTGCACAAATGGAAGTCTAGTGTTAAATCAGTTGGATAGCAGGGAGATTATTAATTCATGTTGAAGAAGAAAGAAGGGAAGTTATAATTGAACCGATTCGGCTTGTGAAACTCCTTCTCGATTCAGCCTAAATGTTTCCCTTTTATCCCACCTGACCCGAAGCCCCGCTACAACCTAACAAAGACCTTTGCTTTGCACTTGTGTTATTGTTGGCTCCGGTTTTGACACTTGAGCAATCTGTGGTAACAAGTTTTTCATGCAGTGAGTTGAGCGTAAATTCTCACCTTTATATACACTTTGTGCGAAGAGAGATATCTGGTGAGAGTGTTGGCTCCCATTACATGTACTTATGAGTGGTTTGAATTGCTTGGTCTATATTTTGTGCCCTTTTGATCTGAAACTGTGTATTGACTAAAATTTTTACCATGAGATAAACCGCACTAATCTGTTGGCATTTACTTGAATTAGTCAAAACTTACATTTTATGGGGAATTGATAAATTCAGAGAGAACTCACGAGAGGTGAAAGGATATAATCCACATTGGGGTATCAATTTTCATTTTTGTTCGGAGAATATTGGGTGATGCATCTCTTACACACACTAACACACTCCGATTATGCAATTTGATTTTCGTGCTAAAAAGAAGTGGGTTGTGACCTTGACTTTCCAGATTTAAAAGTCTAACATGTTCATTTGATTTCCGTGCTTTAGTTCTTTTCTATCATTATTCGAGGACGAACAATGGTTCAAGTGTGGGGGGGATTTGATAAGTGCTTTACTAGCACTTTATTTCTTTACTTGTTGCCTCGAATTACTGTTAGTTTGATCATAATTAAGTATTGCTTAATACATTTTATGTTTTATATTGTGTAGGATCGCAAATGACAAGAAAAGAAGGAAAAAGGACTAAAAAGCACGTAAAAAGGAAGTTCGAGGACCTAGCATGTAAATAATTTACGGCCGCAACCATGAAAGTCACGGCCGTAAGAAGCTGATTAAACAAAAGTACGAAAATTTGCAGAAACCAAGTCACGGCCGTAACAAGAATCTTACGGCCGTATAGAAACCAAGTCACGGCCGTAACAAGAATCTTACGGCCGTATTGAATGCAAAGTCACGGCCGTAAGAAGTGAATCAATTGCGTAGAAATTAAACAGAAAGTGAGTTACGGCCGTAACTCATTACATTACGGCCGTAACTTAAGCCCGAAAAAAAAAAAGGAAATTGTTTCCTAATTCAACTTAAACTCTATCTTTGGTATTTCTTTTTGGCTAAGCTAGGGCACGAATTTGAGCTCTATAAAAGGAGCAATTCAGTACCAAAGAAAAGAAGAATTTAATTTTGAGAGCCACCAATATCAAAGTTTGAAGAGAAGAAATCCTAGGCAAAATCAAGGTGAATCAAGACAATACTTTTGGGGAATTCTTCATGGCAATGCGTGGCTAATCTTCTCAACCTAGTTCAAGGGGGACGTTGTGTTCACATTATTTTATTATTCATTCCTCAAACTCGTAACGTAGTTCTTGTTTTTATATTTTATTTATTGGATTTCTCATGAACATCAATTTCGTCAAGACAATTTATTAATTGATTAAGGCCTTGTCTTTTAATTATTGTGTTGATGTTTGCTAATTTGGGTAATTGGATTCGTATTTGTCTTGTTATACAAATCATAGTAGCAATTGGTAATTTTATATTTCCATATGAAAATTCAATCTAGATTAATCAATTCGAGCATATGTAATTGATAATTTAGTTCACCTAATTCTTCTTGTTTTCATATAGTTAATGAATTAAATATAGGGAGCTTATTCTAGGTTGTTCATTCACTCTAAATTGATTGGAGAACTAATTCTAATTGATTATTATTAAGGAAGAATTGGATTAATCAGAGCTTTTTGATTATTCCGGGTGATAAATAAAACAAAGGAAATAGTACATGCGTTGCTTGGGGAATGACAATATCATGATAGGGCACAACCGAACCTGAGAACTAGGATTTCTTATTAATTGATTTTTATTCCAGCTATTTTACATCTTTATTTGATTATTTAGATTAATTGCAATTTTCAACTCAAAACCCCCCTTTACGATTCTAATTGACATGGCATTAAATTAGTTCCCGTTCCTCGTGGGATCGACCCTTGCTTCCACTGCTATATCCTTAGTAATAGTGAACAAGGAATTTAATTATTATTTTGGTGCATTACGACACGCATCAAACATGCAGTACATCCATAAGAGCAATTTCTTTTCTAGAAGTTAATTTCAGAACCACTTTTCCTTTTCCAGCGACATTAGCAGTTGATGACTTGCCTATAAACATCTTCTCATCGCCATTGTTAGGAGTGTAGGTGTTAAACATATTCATGTTTCCACAGATGTGCCTTATTGTATCCACCCACCAATCCTTGCTATCAATCACCATGTTAACTTCAGATATAACACCAACGATTTCTTCAACCACATTGGCTTGGTTGTTGTTGTTGGTAGCAGGATTTGCTTTCTTGTGGTGGCAATTTTGTACTTTGTGTCAAGTTTTCCCACATACTCAGCAAGCACCCTTAATTACCTTGAAATTCTGTCCTTTTGGAGCAAGAACACTTAGACCTTTGCCTTTTTTTTGAACCTTTTGTTCTTCTATAATTTAGGCTTAGGCTTGGATGATTCTGCACCCTCAATGACATTGGCTTTGGCTTTGAACGCTGAAACATTCAATCCTTCACTTTTTCGTGATCTTCTTGAACCCTTAGTTTGAGAACTAGATCCTCCATAGACATATCAGTCTTCTTATGTTTTAGATGAATCTTGAAATCATTCCAAGATGGAGGTAATTTATCTACTACAGATCCAACATCGAATTATTTTGGTAAGTCCATTCCTTCTGTAGCAAGGTTATGGATAATAATTTGCAACTCTTCAACTTGATTGACAACAACATTTGAATCCACCATTTGAAACTTCAAGAATTTCCCAATGATGAATTTCTTCGAACCAGCATCTTTGATCTTATATTTATTCTCTAGTGAATCCTAGAGTTCCTTTGCAATTTTATAAGATCTGTACACATCATGTAGTGTGTCATTAAAACTATTCTGAATATAATTTCTTCATAAAAAATCATTGTGTTTCCATGCATCGAAAACACTGAGTTGTTTTGCAGAAACATTATCTCCTTCTGCCTTAGGACATTCTTCCTTGACTATATGAGCGAGATTTAATGTTGTTAAATAAAACAACATCTTCTGTTGCCATCGTTTAAAATCCAGTCCCTTGAACTTGTTTGGCTTCTCAACATGAAGTTTCACTTTCACACCAGTCTTAGATTGTTCCACACTGGAATAGTAAAAATTAATAAAACGAAAAGATAGAAAAATTTATTACAGATTGTTGGAAACAATCTGTAATAAATATACTAAATAAAATGAAATAAACTTTCAACAAATGAATATAATAAAATGATTGACTTGAATGGAGATTGAGGATAGCGTGTTGCTATGTCCTATAGGAGAATTTCGCCCCTACTCATGTGCTTGCAATTCGATGAGTGTCTGCTACCAGGATTCAACAATTTGTAACCAATGATCTAGCACTCAATTCTTGGCCCTGACGAATCTACTGGGTGATTTTTCTCTCTGAGTTTTCGAAGGATAGAATGCCAAAAACTTCTGAAAAACTCAAGTCCCTTTATCTGTATTTATAGATCTCCAAGTTGGTTGATAAAAAGTTATGTAATGAAAAGCTGTGTTGATCAGACACAACTGTTCTTTTCAAAAACGAATTTAGACATTATTCTTAAATTAAACTAGAATTTCTATCCTTGGTCCAACCATATAAATAAAGTGCAAAAATAAATTTATTTGGATTTATAAGACCCCAAGAGGCCCAAGGCCCATCTTTTGACACACACACACATGCCCATTAAATAGTCCAAACAAGCCCAAATCACATGGCTTAGGCCTAAAGCCCAATTGGTTGGTCTTTTGTCCAATTTGTTAAGTGTATTGTTTTCACACTTATAAATAGTCTATCTTTTCATTTCTATCCTATGTGAGACAAAACAACAACCAAAACATTTATATTTCTATACAAAACTCCAACAGGAATCTCCTTCAGATCTACCGATCTGATGATGAACTCTGACCAAGAACCCGTAAATCCACAAACAAAGGCACATATCAATCCATATGAGTAATGCTATTTATCTCAAAGTTGAGATCAATCTCAACTCAATTGACACACATTCATTGAAGAATGGAGAGATGCCCATGTGCACATGCACAAGTTACTTGTTCAATTTTCAATGGGAGAGTGCCAACTGGGTTAAGATTTATCTCAACCTTGAGATACATAGCATTATTACCCAATATCTGGATGCGATTGTGTTGATTTCTTTAGATTTGGAGAACACCTTTTACTTCTACGGAAATCTGATGCAGATCTTCACACGTTCCGACGAAAAAATCTGCCAAAGAAACCCGTGGATTTTCTGGAAAAAAAAAAATCTCAAAACATGCTACATTCACAAATTTGGAGGAGTGGTTTTCTAGTCCTTAATTTTCGTAGAGAGGTTGGGGAAATATGAAAGTGGGTTTGTACTGGAGATGTGATCGGCCGTTCATGATTAATGAAACTAAACTTGTGTGTTTACTGGCTTTACATTATTCTTGTGTAATGAATAATGGAGTTTTGGATGTAAGAGTTTTTTATGATAGTGTTTTTCTGATTTTTAAGGTCGAAAGTGTGGTTAAAAAAGTAGTATTAAAAAATGCATATGGATAAAATTTAAAAGTATTCTGGTAAAATGTGATTTTATTTATTTATTTAATAATAGTGTGTTGTATGTCACGTCCGGAGGTGTAAATTAAAGGAATTTTTTTTTGTTTGTCACACGCATCCAAGACGATATTTATCCCTCATTTGCTTTAATTTGTTAATTTTTCTTAGAAGTCTTTCTAATCAATCTCAACCATCAATGTTGGACTTAATTTGAAGAAATTAGTATTTAGTCATGTACAATTATACGTTGGTGTGTCAAGAGTCACTAATCGCAAATATTTGAAGATATTGATTTGTGATAAAGATTGCAGCAACATAAATTGAACGACGAATGTGGTCTTTAATGAAGTTTTCCAAAACTCAGAATATCTTTTGTTTTTTAATTTTTAACAAAAGTTGTAAGACATGTGCCATGCTTATTACCAACAATGCTTGTTATACTTAAAAAAATTAAAATATAATATTAAAACATCCATGCATTTAATCCTTTTTTTTGTTGTTAAATGATTTATTTTTTTTCCAAAAATTAACATTATTATTGTTAAGTACAAATGTATGAAAAATAATTTTATTTATTTTTTTATTAAAATAACTAAATTTTGTTTTATTTTCCATGGAAGATAATGACAATCAAACAATAAAAGTTGAAAAATTCTCAACTTTTTCCACCTAAAAAATTAAACAAATCAAACACATTAAACTTCAAATTCTCAGGAAATCATTTTCTTTCCATCTAAATTCCACACTTACTATCAAACACAGCCTTAGTTTTATGCCCAAAATGCACGTTATAGAATTTCGTGATGAGGGTTTCCCATCGTAAATCTATATATTCAAACCTTTTGCCGAAATATTTGCAAGGTTTGATGTTGATGAGATCGTGTTATTTGGTAAGAACAATTAATTTTTTCTGGTAGTTTTAATGTTTTTATAATAATTAAATGTTTTATTGTTGATTGTGTGAAATAATGGCATCTCTACATTGAAAATTCTATCTAGATGTAATTGCTGAGGTTGTCAAATAGAAGTAGCAAGCTAATTGATGTTGTCCTCGAGGATTTGGAGTACACTTATACAATAACTAGTGTCGACTCGTTCTTCTTCCATGAATAAGATAAGATATGTATTAGTAAGCGATCGTATATTGAGATATAAAAATTGTGATACCCTAATAATATCGATTAAAAATCTCCAAGTACAAAGATTGTGTTGTTTGGAATTGCAAATTGGTCCCTATTTGTGTTTGTGTGCCTACATTCAGGAAATGAAGGAAGTTATTAATTTCCAACAACTGGAAAAACTCTGTACAATAGGATTTTGAGCTTCCGAACATATCCTACATAAGGTATCTCTGAAACACTTCCATGGTAAATTGGTGTATTACATGATGTAGAAAAATAAAGTTCTATAAGTCTGTGCAATGCATCGAAATACAGGGACTGTAAATATTATGGTTTTACGTCAATCTATGTAGGAGCGATTTCGATACATAAGTTTGAAGCTAAATTCAGATAAGTTGAAAAGATTAGTTTCCAAAGAAATTGAGATACAAGTAAAATCCAGTAGAACAAATTATCTTACAAATTAACATTAAGGAAGTTCGTGTTCTCGTTATCTTGACTTAAATCTCCATTTTCTCTTGGAACATAAGGAATCAAATAGATAAATAAAGAAGGAATATAAAAATTTGATAAGGAAGAACATTAGAACCCAAGAGAAGCTAATAGAAAATCTATGAAGCAGGAATCCTAATTTGCCTAAAGTTTATCAGTCAACGGCACAACAAAAGTTTGGGCAATTACTAAGACATAATAAAACCTGAATTAACATTTTTCGAAAAACAAAATTGTCTTTTTGGAACGGATCGACACAATCGATTCTACAAATCATATTGTTACATATGCTTTTCTATTTGATCATAAAAAATATCCATTTCATTGTGATAATTTTTAACAAATTCCATAAATGCAAAATTATTATCTTTCTAACTCTATAAATGAAGGACAACTGAAATACCACTTGCAAGAACTTAATAAACTATTTGATCAAGAAAGTCCAAACAAATTACCAGCTATATTCTATCCCCTTGTAGACCTTCAAGGTCAAGCTCTTTTGATTATAATTAGAAACATAATACAAACTTGCAGAATAAGTGCAAACGATGACTTATTGCTCTATATCTTTACTAACAAAATTGAATAAATATTTCCACAACAGTTATAAATCAAAGTTCTGAATTTGAATTCCAGTACATATAGTTTCAGAACTAAATATGCATCACAATGATATTAACTTGATCTTGGCAAGAAGTTTAAGCGAACCTGCATTTGACAATGAAGGCGAACAACAATGTACTTAATTAGATCGATACAGAAAGCAAATAAAAATGTAGAGAGCATTTCCATACGCAGTCAGAGCCATTCAATAGCTGCAAGAGTACTGCAAAAGAACGACCTAGCAAAGCAATGAAGAAGATGGATATTCCTCTTCATGAATCTCTTTTTTGTACAAACCTCTTATTATATAGAATAGATGGTCCAACAATTGACTCGGAAAAAAGATAAATTATTGGAGAGATCTTTGGATGTTAACAATGTGAGCCAGTTCCCTTGACAAAGCCATATAGTATTTCTACATTTTTATGGATAAAAATGATATTTACTTGATCAAAATTTAACATTTTGCAAAGATACTTCATCACCATACATAAAAATAAACATATACAAATCATGAGGTGACAACTTGCTCACCCAGATCTCTTTTGATACATGAGTTCATTCTAGAAAATGATTTTTTTCAATAAACAAAAGGTTACCTATGCACACATCATCATATCTAACAGCTCATAGCATGCACATGCATTCAAACACTTCGAAAATTTTAACGTTCTACTCCCACAAATAGGGAATTGCCATTGGAACAGGGAGCAAACATTTCTAGGTAATTTTTTTTAATACACCAACAATATCAATAAGTTGGATTATAGGTGAATCAAAGCCACCAAGTTCTAATAGAATATCTAGATCAACAACAATTTGATTAATCGACACCGGTAGATACTAAGAAATCCTCGTAATGGTGAAGTAGAACTAGAGAGTGATCGAGTGAAAAAGGATGAAAAGAACATAAAAAGATTGAAAATATCAATTAGAAGTGCCAATGGTATAAAATGCTAGGATTCAATAAATGCGATCAACAGAAATAAAATCATAAGCGAAGTTGCAAATTAACAACGCTGTTATAGAATAATAATTGACCACACTGAATAAAAGCAAGTACATTATGAAACACCAAAAGCCATCACCAGTGACACTTTATAATCCTTCAATTTCATACATTTTTTATTGGGTAGTACTGTTCACAGTTTATACTCATGCAGGTCATGAGTTAATAACTAAAATGAATATTACAAGTAAGGAGGGAGCATAAACTTGACCTCCAGAAAGCAACAAAGCAGTAGAAGGAAAATGATATGAGAGTGATGAATGACGATTGTTTGCCTTCCAATCCGTCTCTGCTCACTCTATTGGTACCGGCAAGATTGTTGCAAGGACTTCTACCAACGAGGAGATCAAAACCACCAACATAACTTATTGTCTCTTCGAGTTGCTGTTCATCCAATGGCTGTGTTGACCCAAGAGTAAACTAACCAAGAGGGGGGTGAATTGGTTTATAAAACTTTTTCGATAATAATCTCAAACTTAAAAACCAATGGGTACAAATATGAGCACTTAGTGTTACAAGTAACTAATCTATCAATGTAGTGTGCTATATATATGTGTAAACTTAATTGATAAGGCAAGTATAGCACTTAGATATAATGTTGCACAATATAAATTGATAGAATAGAGTAAGTGCAATGTACGTAAGTAAAAGGGATAAGAGAGTGCAAACACGATTTATGGAGGTTCAATCAACCAACGTGATCTACGTCCCCCGTTACCGAGCTCTCCGTCACGAGCAAGGCCAAATCCACTATTTTGGTAACTTACAACAAGGAGTACCAAATCCTTAGGCGACTTACAACAAGGAGCGCCTATCCTTTTACAATCGAGTTTTCACACGGCTCTCGAAAAACCAACAACCGAGTTTTGACAAGGCTCTCGAAACCAATCAATATAATGAATTGAGTTTACAATTGAAATAACTCTCTTGACAAATGATATACTCAAATTAAGTACCGAGAGAGTTAGGCTAACACTTCAATAGATAGCAATGAATTAAGCTCAAGTGTTAGTGAAAAACTTTGATGCAAATGATAATGAAAAGTTGATGCAATCAAACAAAGTTTTTCAAATGATCTCTTGTTAAAAATATTGAATCGAATTAAGTACCAAGAGATGCCACACTTGAATAATTAACAATAAGTTAAGCTCAAAGTGTTTAGGCAATGGAACTTTGATGAATCAAATGATAATGAAAAAAGTAGCACAAATAATCAAAGTTCCTCAATTGGAATTTCTCTCTTGTAAAAGATTAAAAAAAGTTTAGAGCAAAGAGAGACTTACACTTCAATTCCAATATAGTGTGAAGATGTTGAAGAAGTTTAAACAATACAAAACCAAAAATCTTCACAAAACTTTCTTCCAAAAACTTTGATGAATTTGATAAAACAAAGTTTAGATCAATCAAAGTTTTATGAAAATAATAGATAAATATAAACCAAGTAAGAACACTAAATTTTCACAAGAAAGTTTGTATAAAAATGTTTTCAAAGTTGTTGAAATTGAATGCAAATGTGATGGCTATTTATAGATGAAGAATTTCAAGTTCAGCCAGTTTCGGTCGACCGAATCATAATATAGCCGTTACACATAATTAGCCGTTGAACTTTCGGTTGATCAGCTATTTCGGTCGACCAGACTTTCGGTCGATCAAGTACACTTTCGGTCGACCGAAAGTATAAAAATTGGAATTTTAATATCAAAAAGTTTATTTTTCCAAAAACAATCTCATGATATGATTTGAAAAATCATTTTTATGCAATTGATGAATTTTAAAATAAGTTTCTTGATGCATAAAAATTATTTTCGAGCTCGTTGAATTTCATCGCTAAAGATTGAGAGTGTTATACCTTTACATATGTTAAATCAACTCTAATCTTGTATGCTCGAATTCTTGATCTTCATGTCATGCTTCAATTTTGATCTTTGAATTTCTTTTGCGTCTCATATGCTTGATCACATAATTTTGATTTATATCTTTGAGAGACGATTTGAACATAGAGTGCTTTGAATATTTATCATTACATGAAACACTTGAAGCACACTTGTTAGTAACACAATAAATTCTTGTTTGTCATAATCAAAACAATAAGGTCAAATTGACCATAGGTCAACAGGCTGGACTTCATCAAAGTCAATTAAATTCCCAGTCTGATTTGTATGCTCCCATCGCCTCCTAACTATATATGTATTCACTTTGGAGTTCTCTGCTAAAACTACATTCTTCAATTTAATTCCTATTCAATGAAGCACCACTTCCACGCCACCAATTCCAGAAAAAAGGGATAACATGTTTATGCAGCCTGGGAAGATGTCCTTGAGGACTGAGAGATTGTATGCCATAGTGTGAACCTATATGTGGAAAATTAAAGGCAATATGAATGACGAACTTGACTGGAAAAGTAATGCATACATGTCAATGACTAAATATACAATTTTACCTTCTGTAAAAAGAAAAGTTCACAGGATAAAAGGTGATAAGAAATAAAGTTGCAGAGGAAAATAAATGCTTACCCGAAAGGAGTCACGTGGGATTTATATTTGTAAGCCCCACTTATGCCACCTTCCCTTGTATGGTTCTTCGGGAACCCCAATAACATTTCCATTTTATCAAGCTCTAGAGGGGCAAGCTTGTTCCTCCCTACCCAAACCAAATTCCATTTGCGCCATTTATAAAGAACATACTTTTGCATAGAGAGAGGCTGATCATCATCATCTCTCTCAAGAGCATTGTAAATTTTCTCGGTTATTTTTGCACTTCCAATGCAAGTTTCAATACAATTATGTTTTTCTTGAGTATCCCATTGAGGCACCAACTTCTCGACAGGGGTGTCCAAGACTCCCTTTGGGGCTAGAGCCACATTTTCATTATAGAATAAAGGAGGCCCAATTGCTTCATCAGGAAGAGATCGATTTATATTCTGAGACTGCAACGATAGTACACCAACACATATAATTGGGTTAGGTATGTGTATCGTCTTAGACTCGGGATAATTTTGTTTTTACAAATCTCAAAAAAATTTCGTTTCTTGATATTGCGAACTCCACTATATCTTGGTTATTAAAGAACATGATGACATGGTAGTTGCATCAATAACTATAATAGTTACTAAATGCTGAGGCAGGAAATCTAAAATAATTGGCTGAGTTTTCATTAAGTTTTAATTTTGTATAATGAATGAGAAAATAACCTTGAGGACGTGATCGGGTACATAAATTTCTGCCTCCCTTGATAAATGATAATTGAGTAGCACAAATAAAATCAGTTAACTTGGCAATTGAGGCTTCTGGACCTACAAAAATGAGTGAGATTACATAAATTAGCACGAAATGAGCTAATCATGTGGAGGTTTTTCTTAACATCCAAAATACAAAAGCTTTCGATATCTGGGTCCAGAAAGCAAAACCTTTCGTTAAGGAAACCTCAAGTAGTGTACACAGAGATTCTACACCATCATTTTTATTAGCTCATGGAGGTCCTAGTTTCCCAAAGGATAGAAAGTTGTAGTTGCAAAAAACAAAGAACAAATCCACTATAAGAGGTTTTTTGGTGTAAGATGTTTTGGATGAATTTTGAGTTTTTGGGAGATTTTGTGGTTTAAAATTGGTTGAAAACTGCACAAAACGAGGGGTCTCATTAAAATGTATAGTTGAAAATGAATTTGAGGGAAAAGTAAGAAAAAAACTATGGTACCAAACAACCTCTTAATTATCAGAGGCATCATGCAGTTCTCTGTATGCGATTATTAGTGCATATGTCCAAGTGCCTCTGTATGTGTTATACATGATAGAATCAAGCCCTCGTGATAAGTACAGAAGTCAGTTCACACTAATGATATACCCATATCTGTATGGATATTTTAATGGATTCCAGTGACGAAAATAAGTGATGCCCGCTGTAACACCACAGGGCCAATAGCTTAGTATGCCACCAGATCTCATATAAGAAGTGCCTATCTAAAATAGTTGACGTGTTTTTTAATTTAAAATTTGTAAATCTTGATAGTTGTATATAAATTCCACCAGAAATCAATTATATTACGTATTAATAACTAAAATAACCAAAAGTATTGAAGAGAAGCTTTTGGAAATGACTAAATTGTTCATGTAGCAAATATCTCACCTGTACAAGTAGGAACATGAATGACAGAGGGAAATACATTAGGAAGTAATTAAAACCATTAATTGCGATTTGAAATCAGAGTCAGCTAATGATATATTCTAAAAAAATCAGAAAAGAAATAGCTGAAATCAGGAAATGCACACATTTTTAGGGAAAGGGAACTCTGAAGAGAAATGTGATCGAAGCTTTTCAAATGGAAGTAAGTTTAATTGATTCATTCCACCTATAGAGAACATACCCCGATTGTCACTGTTATATATTGTCACCTTTCCCTAAATGTCATCCTTACTCATCCAAACCATATTTCAAATAGATGACATGGTAATGACCTGACTATACCATTTGCATTACTACTTGTAAAACAATTTAGCAAAAATTCAACATTTCACGAAGAACGCCTTATTTCCACTAAATGATAAACAGAATCGCGTGTATGTACCTCAACGTGTGATTTATTCTTTCACGGCTTCAAATCGGTCTCTTGAGAATATAATATTTGTCCAGTTGCACGATTTTCCATATTACACTGGTGTTTTGGAACCATTAAGTAATCTTGTTTTAACAAACGAAGGCAAAGAGAAGTATTACATCACAAAACTCCACCATTGGCGCATCCATCACAATATTCTAGTGAAAACACCCCTATACCTCCGAACATTAAGCAAGCAAAGGACCCCAAATGACCAAACCACATAACATTTTAGTGACACAAAATATGAAAACTATTAGTGCCGAGTTTCAAACTTTCAACAATGATTCAATTAGCCAATATGGTCACATGAGAGAAACCACATAATACTTGCATTCAGGACTCAGGAGCAACATGACTTCAAGGTCTAAAGCCGTTACCAAAAAAAAGAACATCAGTTTACACAATGGACTGAAATTTGGAAAAAGAAATTGATAAAATGTATTCTGTTACTGTTTATAATAAAATATTTTTATTGCAAAAATGAAAATAATTATAATTGAAATAGAAACTGAATGTTAAAAGTTGGTGGTATAATTCAGGAATGGTGAAAGAGTGACACAGAAGGTCAGAATTGAGTTTCTTGACAATGGAAGGAACCCAAATGTTTCTGATGTTCTCCTCATACATGTTAAACCTAGTGTTCTCTATCCATGCTCAGGTTCATTTTAGGGTGAACAAGAAACATTATTATAGAGGTAAAGTTCAAAATAAATACTAAAACATATCAATCAGTCCATAAAGAAGAAAACTCGCAAAACCCATAAACAGAAATTAAATTTATCTCGGAAACAAAAGAACCTAAAAATTGAAAACTTGAAGCAATCTTTGACGTGTATATGCATAATTACATACGCGGTATTAGGAATCAACAAAAACAAATCTATATAAACCTACAACTACCTCAACCATTTTAGTTACAAGAAGCTTACTTCAATTATTTTCAGTATTTTTCACTTTCAGTTTTCTCGAGAACTGGTTTATTTGATTCCAAATAAGCTCAGAATTTCGTTGAGGATGGAAGTTTTTCAGCCGGGAGAAAAGGACCACAGTTTGGAACACTGTTGCGGGCCTCATTTTATCCAACAGTTGTTCAAATCATACGCGAGAAGGGAAAAAATGTCACTTGATTCAATTGTCAGATGCTTTAAGTAACAACTGGGAAGTTGTTTTTCAATAAAACTCATGCCTAATTTATAAAATAGTTAGATATGCATTGAAATTCCTCATCAGAATAATCAAAGCGTTGGAGTTTACCTTCATATTTGGATGGTCAATAATTTCTTCATTTTATATGTATCTTTTTGAAATATTTTCTCTACTTTTTCAAATCATTTACGAACAATGGGAAAAAGAAAGCATGATTGCAAGTCGAGAAAGAGGAAAGAGAAGAAAAAGAAATTGATAGACTGATAGTACCAAGAATGATAAAACAAAAATAAAAATGCTGATGATTTTACGGAAGACTTGATTTTTATTAGTTTTAGTGGATTACCAATTTCATTCTCATTTTCAATTTAACATCTTCATGTTTCATTGATTTATTCTATGTTTGTTCCAAGTTAGTTTTAATGTATAATATTGTTAACTGGTATAAACCATAGAGTTTTAAGATGCTTTGTGGTTTATTTCGATAATATATTGTATTTTTTGTAACTTATTGAATTATTTATTGGGTAAAGCTTGTATCTTTATGAGAAATAACCACTCATTCTATTGCAAGTGCAAAAGAGTATCTGACCCGAGCACCCACAGGAACTCCATCCACATACAAGCAACATTTTGAGCACAAGAAAAATGCTTTGGACTGTAATCCAAGTAAAAAAATATTGGTGACACATTTTTCACTGTTTATGAGTAGCAACATTTACCAAATTCTAATGAAATAAACTTTTTGCTACATTCTTAAGCTATTAAAGCCAAAAGATAACTAACTGCATTCTTAAGTTATTAAAGCCAAAAGATAGCTAAGCAAATCAATGAATTTGAGTTTTCAGATTGAATGACTAAGCTGTCAACATTCAATTCCACATAATTACGCAATATTCGAAATCTTGGAATTTAAAATAGACGGTATTTTCAAGATTAGAAGATGAAAAAATAGCATAGGAACATGAAATTTGTATGTAACTAAATCAAGAAAACATAAATGAAACAAAGTAAGTGCACAAAATTTGTTTTGATAATATTCCAGAACGAGGGAGATCTACTGATTGCATTTCTAGCAAGGAATAAGCACGATAATGATAAAGAAAATCACAAAAGGGTTCTTGAAATTAGCTTAGTAACCCATACGACAAGAAGAAGAGCAACTCAGTTTATGAGAGAAAAGAACTTCTCAATTCCCAACCCCCCCCCCCCCCCCCACCAAAAAAAAAAAGAAAAAAAAGGAGTTACCAAAAAGAAGTAACGACTATCAACAATAAAATAAGAACTCCTATCTTATCAATTTTCTTGAGCATGCACTCATGAACGCAGACATGCACATGCATACACACAAGCACATATATGGGAGGTAGAACTTACCCTTTCTGCTAAACCATGACTATGAGTAGCACCCTCTTAGCTCTAAAACATGTAACACATCCGTTGGTTTCTCATCTTCCTTATCGTTTCCTCTAGCTATACATCCTCTTTCTGCATTTTGCAAACAGGGAGAATTCCCTAAATTTATAGGGTACAAAGACCAAATAAAAAGACATCAAATAACAAAATTCACTCTTCTCACATTTTTTCTCGTAACACCATTTGCAAAACCTTGGGAAAATGAATCTGCCCCATTACTTCCAAGGCTGTGATTTATTTCCTCTTTTAACTTTCATGATGATCATTTGCATTGGCTCAAAATCTGCCATCGAATAAACAATTAGAGCAGTCACCAATATTTAAAAAGGAAAATATCACATGTACCGTCACCAGATGTGAATGGTTAAAGAAGCACTAAATTGAAGCATTACTACAGAAAATCAAATATCAAAAACAAATTTAGTAAATCATACTAAAAAATTTAAAACAAGCAGATCATGCTTGATAGTAACTGTTGAGATCGCACCCAAAATGTGGCACATTGGGCCACCAGTGAAGGCCCAATGAGGGCCCAATGGACTTTAACCCATGATTAAAGTTTAGGATATCGCCCTGAGCCAATAATCGAGGTGGAAAAGCACACAAGCTCCTCTGGCCGAACTGGTTTGTGTCTAGCAGACACGCTTTATACTTAGCCGAGGTGCTTGCGGTGGCGCCTCAGATGTAACGATGGGACAAGGAATGAAGTCAGAGATGTGACACCGCCTTTACCAAGATGTGACAGGCGCCCATCCCCTACGAAATATAACAATGATTACTGTCAAAAAGGAAGGTTGTCCCCTCCAAGAGCTAGGGTGAAGACAAGTGTAAAGTACGCCACGTGTCATGATCCGAAACAACGAGTTCCTCTATAAATATGGCACCCCTCCAGCCTAGTAAAGGGTTAGAAATTTCATACTCTTAACAAAATATCTTATTCTCACTCCCTTTTCTCTCTTTTACACATTTATATTTCCCGCACCCAATTTATATCTGCTTGAAATGAGCACTGACTTTGGCATCGGAGTGCAAATGGGAGCCACCTCGGCCCCCTTTGCAAACTGATCGTTTGTCACAGTGCGCAGGACATCTACGTGTTCAAGAGGGAGGAGCTGAGACGTGTTGGTCCAAGGTCCAGCCGGATTTTGAGGTAAACATTTTGGCGCCGTCTGTGGGAAACCATACTGCTAACCACGAAAATGCATGATGAAAAGCCACACATAGAATAGACGTTCTGAGAAAGGATGTGTAACCTCTTGCAAAAGAGCGGAGAACTGAAAGGACCTTGAAACATAAGCTTGTTAACCTTGAAAAAGGCAGGAGCTTTGAAACATAAGCTTGTAAACCTTGAAAAGGCAGGAGCTTTTAAACATAAGCTTGTTAACCTTAAAAAATGTAAGAACTTTGAAACAGAGGTTTATTAACCCTGAAAAAGGTGTAAAACTTTGAAACATAAGTTTGTTTACTTTGAAAAAGGCTTAAAACTTTGAAACACAAGTTTGTTTACCTTGAAAAAAGGCGTATAACTTTGAAATATAAGTTTAACAACCTTGAAAAAGGCTTGGAGCGTTGAGATAAAAGTCCGCTTATTTTTGAAAGATAAACTAAAACCAAGAAGTTTCTCTGAACATGAACGAAAGCGACGGTGATGTTAACCCTAATAGGAGTAGAAATGACCGGCTCATTGAGGAGGAGGCTCCTCAGAGGCCTCATGAGAAAACAAATGTAAATGAGGGGATGGCCCAACCTAACCCTCCAAGTCTGCATCAGAATCGCCGCATGCTGCGAGACATGACTCGCATGGCAGCCCAAATGCTGGAAATGCAGAAACAACAGATAGAACAAACTGCTGCGATGAATGCCTACATGGCTAGAGGGTATGTTATAAACGAGCCAATCATACCCCCGCAATACTCACAGCCATATTACTCACCATTCGATACGGCCACTGCCTCCTATTATTATCAAGATCCACAGGCATTTGCTGAGGTGGAATCCGAGCCCCTCTATGGGGAGGATCCGGAATATGAAGCACCTGAAGAACAAGACCAACTCCTAGCTAGACACAGGGAGGCTTTGCACGCAAAATTCGGCAGTGTCTTCAGCCGGATAAGACGGTTATTCAAAGGCAAGCGAGGGGATCGAACTGATCAAGGTCGGCACAATGCAGCTGAACCTAGAAATAGGCGAGAGCGACGCGCTGAAGAAGCCTTGTCGCAGAGTCAAATGCATAGGGACCAGTATGGTACGGGAGCAGAAAAGTTGGCTCCCACGCATGAGCCTAGGAATAGGTAGGAAAGGAGAGCCGAAGTAGGTCAGACCAAATCTCATAATGAGTTACCGACCCATGAAAGGCCAAACTACGGCCGAGTTTTGCCACCACAAAGGTAGGCGTACGCTCTTACGACCAATACAATGACCCAATGTATTTCGATCATGACGAGAACAGTGAACTACCCTCATACGAGCTGGATGACGAAGAGGAGATAAGTCCCTTCACGGAGGGCATCCGTAGGTGCCCAGTGCCTCATGACTTCGAAATGCCCGAAATAACAAAGTATTCTGGCCAAGGTGACCCTGACGATCACCTGCTAAACTACCGCGCTAGCATGGAAATAGACGGAGCCACTCCGGCACTGAAGTGCAAGGCTTTTGCTTTGACCCTGGAGGGAAGTGCAATACGATGGTACAAAAAGCTCCTTCCCGGTAGCATCCACAGTTGGAGAGATCTGAAAACAACCTTTAAAAATGGTTTTGTTTCCTCCAGGCCTGGACAGCTCCCACTCCAACACCTTCAGGATCTAAGGCAAGGAAGAGAGGAATCTCTGAAAAGTTACCTAGCTCAGTTTACTGAAGAAATGCACATTTGTGAAAACATTACCGAGGTGGAAATGTTTTCTGCACTGAAAGGAGGGCTAGTTATGACGAACATGTTTTGGAGGGATGTCTGAAGCAGGAAACCGAGGGATTACAACGCCTTAGTAGACCTGATGAAGGAGGAAATCGTATCAGAAGAAATGGCTAGGGCCAAAGACAACCACCCCCAAGGGAGATACAATCTTGGGTATTCTAATGAAGCAAACCTCAAGAAAGGAGGTAAAAAGGATAGGTTCGGCAGTAACCAAAGTGGTGCGCCGCGTCCATTTTCGGGGACAGGGTCCAGATATGCAGCAGTGATCATGGAAGCTATCCCCAACTTACACTCCAATGCTCCTTCTCAGAATCCTCTCGTGGCTCAAGAAAGAATGGAAAGTGGCCGAAGTGGAAAACAGCATATGATTGGGGCTTATTGCGCCTACCACAGGTATTACGGTCACGCAACAGAAGATTGCAGGGAAATTCACATGTTAGCTGACCAAAAGGCGCACGGATGGAGAGGAAACGATTTCTCCCCTGACAAGGGGAGAACTCAAAAACCTGGTGATCAGAAATTCAACCGAGTTGATAGGAGAGCTCCATGGAAGAACTCGACCAAAGAAAGGATTGACAATCGTCAAAGAGACAGGAGCAAGGGCCAGGATACCTCCTCGGCATACGCTAAAGGTACAAGAGAACCACCTACGCCTGTGGCCGACCCTCCTATTCGTGAAATTGACACAATATTGGGAGGCCCCCACCCAGGTGGGAGCACAAAATAACTCCCAAAAGAGATACATCAGAGAGGCCAAGCAGCCCGCCAATGTGAATTACCATATCCATTCACATCCTCTTGGAATGCGTCGGACGGAACCTATCACCTTTACCCAAGACGATGCTATTGGAGTACACTTTCCGCACAATGATGCATTGGTTATCAGGGTAGTAGTGGCTCGGAATGGGTTGTCACGAATGATGGTGGATGACGGTGCCTCGGTGAATGTGATTTACGGGGTAACTTTTGATAAAATGGGGATTAGTACTCCACTCATTCCAGTCCCGGATCCAATATATGGCTTCACTGGGGACAACATAACTCCCAGAGGATCCACAACCCTCATGACCGAGGTAGGTCAAGCCCCAACTCTTTCCAGAATCCCTATGGAATTTTTGGTTGTGGACAAAATCTCCTCCTATCATGGCTCAATTAGGAGGTCAGGCCTCCTTGACTTAGGAGCTATAACCCACACAAAGTATATTTGCATGAAGTTCCCCACGGGGCATGGTGTCGCTACTGTAAGGGGGAGCCAAACTGAATCGCGAGCCTGTTACACAAACGCAATAAGGAAATTTCAAGACCGAAGCTTGAACATGATTAGTGATGTAGCCATGGCCGAGGCTGCTCCAGACCCTGAAAGATTGGATGAAGGACAACCTTCAGGAAATAAGGATGTTACAATGACGCTGGAAGAAGATCTGGTAGATCTAGACCCAAGAATGGCAGGAGACAGTTGCTCTACCCCAGCTGAAAGGTTGGAATGCTTCGGTGTAGATCCACTTGATCCAATCAAGGAATTGCAGACCGGATTGGATTCACCGATTGAATACAAAAATCAACTGAAAAGCTTCTTACTTGAAAACCTCGATGTATTCGCATGGAAGCATGGTGACATGGTTGGGATCGATCCTAAAGTGGCCTGTCACAGACTCCAGCTTGATCCCTGAAGTCCTGGGCATAGGAAAAAGAGAAGACCTATGAGTTCTTAAAAGTATGAGGCCTTGAAAGACGAGGTTACGAAGCTGTTGAAAAATGGCTTTATCAGGGAGTCCCGGTATCCGAAGTGGGTATCAAACCCTGTTTTGGTACCAAAACATAATGGGAAGCTGAGGGCATGTATTGATTTTTCAAACTTGAACCATGCATGTCCCAAAGACAGTTTTCCACTGCCTTGGATTGATCAGCTAGTTGAATCCACCGCTGGGCATGAGATGTTGAGCTTCATGGATGCCTACTCCGGGTACAATCAAATCCCCATGAATGAATCAGATGAGGAGCATACTTCGTTTATTATAGATAGGGGACTCTATTGTTACAAAGCTATGTCATTTGGCTTAAAAAATGCTGGAGCTACCTATCAAAGATTGGTAAATCATATGTTTTCAAAACAATTAGGAAACACCATGGAGGTATATGTTGATGACATGCTAGTCAAAAGCATGGTCGCCACAGATCATATCTGTCATTTGTCGAGGCCTTCGATGTTTTGAGGGAATATCGAATAAAGCTCAACCAAGCGAAGTGCGCTTTCGGGGTAGCGTCCGGAAAATTTCTTGGATTCATGGTTAATAAGAGAGGGATCGAAGCCAATCCCAACAAAATCAATGCCTTGTTAAACATGCGATCACCTCAGAATCCAAAAGAAGTGCAAAGCTTGACGGGGGGAATTGCAGCCTTAAATTGGTTCGTTTCCATGTTCACTGACAAATGCTTGCCATTCTTTAAGATCTTGAAGGGAGGGAAGCGATTTCAATGGACGCCGGAATGTGAACATGCCTTTGCCGATCTGAAAGCATTCTTGGAACGAGCCCCATTACTATCAAAACCAAAGGCTAGCGAGCCCCTCTACTTGTATTTAGCCGTATCAAAAGAGGCTGTTAGCTCGGTATTGGTCAGAGAGGAGGATGGGAATCAGTTCCCGGTATATTATGTGAGCAAATCCATGTTGGATGCTGAGACACGTTACCCAGATATGGAAAAACTTGCTCTCTCGTTGATCACAGCCTCTCGCAAACTTCGTCCCTACTTTCAGTCACATTCCATACATGTGCTCACCAACTTTCCTATGAGACAGGTGTTGCAAAACTAGATGTATCTAGGAGGTTAATGAAGTGGGCGATTGAAATCAGCCAGTTCGACCTACATTATGAGCCTCAGACCGCCGTAAAGGGTCAAGCATTGGTCGATTTCATAGTCGAATTCACACACCCGCCGGAGGTTGAGATGGTTGACAACATGAACGACAGCCGAGAGTGGAAATTGTTCGTTGATGGGTCCTCGGCTAAGGGACGATCTGGTGCAGGAATATTGCTAATAAGCCCAGAAGGATTCAAACTGCACAGTGCGATCCGTTTTGACTTTAAAGCCTCAAACAATGTTGCAGAATACGAGGCGCTATTAGCTGGGCTGAGACTTGCGAAAGCTTTGAAGATTAAGTCCATAGTGGCGAATAGCGATTCGCAGCTCGTTGTCAGTTTAATGGACAATTCTCCGCCAAAGAACCAGCTATGGTCGCTTACTTGAAAAAAGTAAAAGATTTGACTGTGCATTTCGAAAAAGTGGAGTTACAGCACATTCCCAGAACTAAGAATTCCAATGCCGATGCTTTATCCAAATTAGCAAGGAGTAATGATTCCGAGCTCCACAATCTGATCCCAATCGAGCACTTCTTGACTTCTTTTATTGAGACAGGGCTGGAGATTTTGGAAATAGAAGGAGAAGAATCTTGGATGAATCCTATAATAACATACTTGAAACATTAGACAGTGCCAAACGAGCCGGAAGCAGCTTAGAAGTTGCAAAGATACGTCGCAAATTTCGTACTCTTGGATGACCTGCTTTACAAACGGAGTTACACCTCCCCTTTGCTGAGATGTGTGGGGTCAGAGGAAGGACGTTATGTAATGAAAGAAATCCATGAGGGCATATGTGGCAACCACGCCGGGGCGTTATCACTAGCCCGGAAAGCCCTTAAACAGGGATATTTTTGGCCAACTATGCGAAAGGACTCCCATGACTTCGTGCGCAAGTGCAGTAAGTGCCCCAAAGGTATGTAACCATACCGCATCAGCCGCATCACAAGCTAACTGTGATGACTAGCCCTTGACCTTTTGAGAAGTGGGGAATTGATATTATTGATCCTATGCCTAGGGGTGTTGGTAATAATTGCTTTGCAATAGTGGCAATCGACTACTTCACCAAGTGGGTCGAGGCTGAACCCCTGATGAGGATTACCGAGGCAAACACCACAAAGTTCATCTGGAAGAATGTCATATGCCGGTTCAGAATACCGCACTCACTGGTTAGTGATAATGCAAAACAGTTCAAAAACAGAAGCGTAGATGAATTGTGCGACGATTTAGGAATTAAGAAACTATTTTCATCTCCACATCACCCACAGCCTAACGAACAGGTTGAAGCTGTGAACAAGACCATAAAAAGCACCCTGAAAAGGAAGTTGGAGTCCAAAAAGGGCGCATGGGTAGATGAACTCCCACAAGTACTATAGGCACTCCGAACCACCTCGCACACCGCTACTAGTGAAACACCTTTCTCATTGGCATATGGAGTCGAGGCGGTATGTCCAGTTGAAATTGGGGTCCCTTCTCTTCGTCAAATTCATTACGATGAGGTGAGAAACGAAGAAGCACAAAGGGCCAGTTTGGATTTCCTCATGGAAAAACGAAGTGATTCCCAAGTGGTGATGGCCAGGTACCAGAAAAAGATGGCTCGATACTACAACAAAAGGGTAAAAAGTTGACACTTTAACATTGGAGATTTAGTCCTCAAGAAAGTCCTTCCATCTACTCAAGAACCAGGAGTAGGGACTTTAGGTCCTAACTGGGAGGGCCCTTACAAAGTCACTGTCGAGGTGGTACCTGGAACATACATGATCGATGACTTATCCGGGGTACCTTTGTGTAATCCTTGGAACACGGATCACCTTCGTCGCTATTTTCAATAACTCAAATTCCTCTTTAGTGGTTACAGCATTACCATGTGATTTTATAAAATCATAAGTGAGTTACGTTGAGAATTATACCAAGTACTAATTAGACAAACATAATGAATAAACACAAATTACAAAATTATTTTAGTTACAAGACCATACGTCTGCGTCATGCATGAAATTTTTAAAAAATAAGGGACTCTTGTAAGCCTACACTATGATCACTGCGTATGGGTTGAAAGTGTTAACACCATCAATGGGAGTTCATACAAATTTGTATACATAGGTGTTACAGAGCATAAGACAAAAATGTTCAAAAAATTGGTCAAAATCAGATCTAACCAACAAACATGAATGCCTTAATCTACTTAGATCTGAGGGACTATACACATATCTTCGTACGATGTCTACAAGATGTTTGTGTCTGAAAGCGTTTACGTTTGTGTCTGAAAGCGTTTACACTTAAACAGATAAGGTCATACAAGCTAAGACATTGATTAAAAAAAATCAATCAAAAATCATCATTGCATTCATAAAATCAAAGTATATACAATTTGAATGACTGTTATATTTGCAATATCAGGTGCCGTTGCACTTACAAAAAAAATAAAAAATAAAAAATAAACAACAACAACAACAAACAGCAAGGCAGATACAAAAAAGGATCACTGCGGAGGGACATCCTCTGGAGAGCTCTTGTCTTGAGGTTCGGGGTATAGGGTTTCAATGGGGGATAAATCCAGGGTTGAGAAAGCTTCTTTCACGTCCCCCAAAGCCATCCTGGCCCCTATGTTCCCAAAGACCCTCTGCATGGCTTCGTATTCTAGGGTCTCTTCAAAAGTGTCCTTAAAATTCTAGATAGCCTCTGACACTTTAGCACTTAGAGCGTTCTCCACCCGTGCCATGACGGTCTGCTCCAGAACCTCGGTGATCCTAGTTTGCATGTGTCGTTCTAAAGAGGCAAGGTCCTCCTCCGCCTTTGCCTTAGCCTCCATCTCCCTCCTTAATTTTTCGTTGGCTGCTGCCACCTCGGCCTCCAGATTAAACTTTGCTGTGTTAGCGACGGTCAGAGCTTCAGAGGTGATGGACTGTGCACGGTTGGAGTCATCCAGTTTCTTGCACAAAGTCGCTACGTCTGACTCAGAAGCCTGGAGGTCATGTTTCAATTTATTATTGTCTTCCTGGAGGCGCTTAGCTTTAGCCCTCTCCTCGGAGGAAGATTTACGGGCTATGGACAGCTGAGTCTTGAGGTCATTAATTTCCTTTAGCATGTTGTCTGCATGGCAGAGAGCGGTCTCAGTATCTTTCTTGTCCCGCTGTGCCTCCTCCACGAAAGATTCCACCTCGTCAATAAGGGCCAGTGCCCTGGCGTTCATGGCTTTAGCAGTGAGCAGCTTCCGAGACGGACTGACACTGGAAGAAAAGGTAGACCAGTCCTTCGTCCAAAATTGTTCAGTAATTAATGCTGCCCTGGCGGGAGGAGAGCTGGGGGAGTCGAACAGGGAAGGACTGAAGGTAACATCTCTGGAGAGAACACTGGTCTTAATGCGCTTGAGCTCTTCTGCTCCCTCAGGTGTCACTTCATAAGCCAAATCTGGGATAGACACAGATGGCTCATCCTCCAAGTCCTGAATTTCTGGCGGCAGAGGTGCGGAGGCGGATTCCTTATCCTTGCCCCTTCTGAGCCTCTTCAAGGGGGCGAGATCTTCCTCGGATACGCACTCCGAAATATCCTCGGAGAATGAGGATGGTGCAGAGACATCCTTAGCCTCCCCTTCTCTCTTAGAGCCACCCCTATATGACCTTTTCCCTTTCCCCTTTGCGGTAGCTTTTTTGGGGTCAGCCTCCTTTTCTATGCTGGGCTGTTGGGGACCCACTGGCAGCAAATTGGGTCGTGGCAGTAAGGCGGGAAGAGGACCCTGAAGTTGGGCTGTGGACACCTCAAACACCTCCTTTGCCACCCCAACTTGCAGGTTAGCCAGTACTGTTTTCTGCTTCTTTTCAATCTCACTGCCGTGGAGAAGGGCAGGAGGGATCTTTTTAGCCATGAGTCCTTTTGAAGAAATCTTCGGGAAGTCCTTGGAACCTAACAAGAAAAGAAGAAAGATGAGGTTATGAACAGGAGAGACATAAGATATAAAGGAAATAAGGAAACAGACTTACTCATGTGATGTGATCCGGACCCTCGACAATCGGAGTCATAGCAGGCTTGACGGGAAAATTTAAATATTCAAGCCAAAACAAGAATTCAGCAGGTTCGATGAGCTTTGAAGATCAAACCGTATCGAAAAGAACCGAAAATTGAATCACGGCCGTGGATTGGTCACGACCGTAACTTTTGAAGATCACGGCCGTAATGTCAAGGATCACAGCCGTAACCTATTCTCTGCCTAATTCATAACCGGATAAAAAAAGACTTACGGCCGTAGCCAAAATCCTCACGGCCGTAACATATTTCAGTTACACAATTTACGACCGTAAATGAAGATACTCACGGCCGTAAGACAGCTTCTGGACGTGCGCCGCTGTGGAATTCAAAGATTTCGCAATATTTTATTTCCTTATCAGTTTTTAGCTATTTTAGGTTAGTTAGAATTCTATTTTGAGTAAATTAGCGATTAGGGTTTTATTTTACTTATTTATACGCCTTTTTGATTCATTGTAAAAAATACTTTGATGATTAAATAAAACAGAGATTGAATGTTTTTCAATTGTTTAATGTGTGGATTCACATTACAAACCCAAACTTATCAAGATTGATTATCTTGTGGCGTTCATCCCGAATTTATCAAATATTCGCGAGAATATTTGTGGCGTTCAAATCAGAGACTTATCAAGGAGATTGGGAAAATCCTTGTGGTGTTTCGAAAGTCGTGGTTCTTTATTCCGCATCGTCGAGCCATCGCGTCGTGAATATCGGGTCATGATTCATCTGTCCAACCACAACCTGAGTTTGGAACTTTCCGGCGTTTCTTCCGCGCTTCGAATCTCATCATCATGGCTCTCATAAGACCGTGCTTAACAAATAATTTGTTTTGCTGAATGACCCCTTGGAAAGTGCCCTTATAAGCAAACAAGCATCTTACCGCTGCTAAATCTGCGTCAAGGAGGAGGTGGGCAAAAGTGTCCCTTGCCATAAACCAATAACATTTTAGGAACCAGTCAAGAAAAGTGAATAGAAATTAAAAAGCAAATGACACAAGACACTTAAAGACACTAAGGTAAGTACAAGACTCACTAGGTAGGGAAAGAGTTCGGGGAACTGTAATTTCTGGACTAGGGTCCACAGGAGAGTTCTGCCACTCCCCAGCAACCCAGAACTATTGGTTCCTCCAGTTCTTTATTGAGGTTGGATGACCGGTAATAACCGGAGGATATGAGCCCCTGGGAGACAAGTAATACCAATCTTTGAAGTCCGACCTCACGTCTCTTTCCCTTCTAACTAATTTCTTCAAAGTATAGAGGGTATGAATGATGAGCAGTGAGATGGGATAGTCAGGGTTGACCTCTTGCCACACTAACCAAGTACCCACAGCCTGCGTCCAGAAGTTGGGGGCCAGCTGGTAGGGGCACAGGTTGTAGCTCTTAAGCAATGCCCTGAAGAATGGGTGCAGGGGTAGCCTCATCCCGCAAGATAGAGCATCGTAGCATATGTCCACTTGACTTGGGGGACGGCTACAGGGTCGGAAAGAAGGTGTAGGGTGCACTAATCGAACCCCTTCTGGAATCCTGAATTTTGACAAGGCCCAGCTAAGTCAACCCCTCGAATTTCAGTGGCAATCTCACTACTCTCCCATGATTCTGGGTTTGGATCAGGATCAACATGATAGCTAGAAACTTTGTTAACCTGATCAACCCAATCCTCCACTTGGGCGATCTCCTCTGCGGTCAGGCCCAACTCTTCCCTATGTGCCCTAAATGGGGCCCTAACAATTAAACCGAGGCCCTGGTGACCGGAAGAAGAGCCTACTGCTTCTTCTCTTCCCAAATCCTTATCTCGCTTGCTTCGAAGCTCTCTCAAAGATGCCTCCTCCTCGGATGATAGATGAGCCATGTAGTTCTGATCTTTTTCTCCTTCGCTGTCAGAATCACTCAAATAAATTATACCACTGATTTTCCTATTTCTCCTCTTAATCTGCTCCCTAAAGAAGCGGGAACTAAAAACCGATAAAGATATGGGGCAGAAACCTCTGACAGGAATCGCCATTGCTAACATTTCCTGTGAACCCGCTCCCCCAACTCTTTCCATTTTTTTTTCTTAAAAATAAGCCATACTCACTAAGAGGAAAACAAAATGTGAAACAAAGTTTTCAAACCCGCACTAAAAAAAAAATTTATTAGAAATGAAAAAGTTTTGCACATGCAAAGGAAAAGAAATTTACCTTCAAAAAATGAACGTTCGAGGTTGTGCACTCGAAAGGAAAAACACGCCAATGGAAGGTGTTGGACAATGGAGACAATTTGTCGGGTAAAGAATCCTAAAGAAATCCTGAAAGACTTGCAAGAAAAAGGAAGGATGCTACTATTTCGTGCGAAAAAGCTACTACGAAAATTCTGAGAAACTGGTAACGGAGAAATTCTGGGATGAAGGAGGCTTTATAAGGAACCTAATAGTCCCAAACCCTTGGTCTTTGAGCCTCATGATTAATTTGATAACCCGCGTCTCTTGGGGAAAGGGCTAATCAAAGCGTCAGCTGTAGAAAGAAAGGAAGAAACCCCTCAGCTACCAAAGTGTGTACCACGCGCGATAACGTGTCCTCTTCCATCCTCTTCATATTTCTCGGAAACAGATACCAGCAGCCTCTTTGTATTAAATGTGCCACCTAAAAGGTATGCTAGCATAATCCCAACTTACGTCTGGAGGGGAAAGCAAGCGTAAAAGGTCGACTGTACTTTGAGTCCGAGCCTCACTAAAGAATGGCATTTCAAACCTATGGAAAATTTGATCCGCCCATAAATGACCACATCGGATTTGAGGGACTAGTGTTGAGATCGCACCCAAAATGTGGCACATTGGGCTACCAGTGATGGCCAAATGAGGGCCCAATGGACTTTAACCCATGATTAAAGTTTAGGATATCGCCCTGGGCCAATGGCCGAGGTGGAAAAGCACACAAGCTCCTCTGACCGAACTGGTTTGTGTCTAGCAGACGCGCTTTATACTTAGCCAAGGTGCTTGCGGTGGCGCCTCGGATGTAACGATGGGACAAGGGATGAAGTCAGAGATGTGACATCACCTTTACCAAGATGTGACTGGCGCCCATCCCCTACAAAATGTACCAATGATTACGGTCAAAAAACAAGGTTGTCCCTTCCAAGAGCTAGGGTGAAGACAAGTGTAAAGTACGCCACGTGTCATGATCTGAAACAACGAGTTCCTCTATAAATATGGCACCCCTCCCGCCTAGTAAAGGGTTAGCAATTTCATACTCTTAATAAAATATCTTATTCTCACTCCCTTTTCTCTCTTTTACACATTTATATTTCCCGCACCCAATTTATATCTGCTTGAAATGAGCACTGACTTTGGCATCGGAGTGCAAATGGGAGCCACCTCGGCCCCCTTTGCAAACTGATCGTTTGTCACAGTGAGTAGGAGATCCACGTGTTCAAGATGGAAGAGCCGAGACGTGTTGGTCCAAGGTCCAGCCGGATTTTGAGGTCAACAGTAATATTATCATATAATAATTCATCGAAAATTTTGGTGACAGAATAAAAATCGGTGGTTAATTGAAGAAAAGTTCAAGAAAAAAGATTAGAAAAACAGAGAATCACTGCCAGATTCAATCTTTGAAACTTTTTTTTTTTTTAAAAAAAAAACATAAATCAAGATAAAACTTTCTTCCTAAAATAGTTAACCTTGGATCGATAAAACTCTGATCTTCTTAGTAAGGTAGGATTCATTTTGGTAAGGACAATATTTTGCATATATTACAAATTGGTCACCAACCTTTATGGGGTAAGAAGAAATCAACCTTGCATTATAGGTGATTTAAAATTCAACAAGGTCTTACGTGACCTAGGTGCAAGTATAAATCTGATGCCCCTGTCTTTATACAAGAAATTGGGACTGGGTGAACCAAAGGAAAACAATATCAGATTGCAACTGGCTGATCGATCAATCTGTCACCCATATGGAGTTGTGGAGAATGTATTGGTGAAAGTTCACAAATTCATATTCCCAACGGACTTTATCATCTTAGATATGGAGGAAGATGAGAATTTGCCTTTGATACTTGGTCGGCCATTCCTAGCCACTGCACGAGCATTAATTGATGTAGAAAAAGGAGATGTAGTGCTACGGGCCGAAAATCAAGAGGTGACTTTCACAATGATGCGATTTGATGTCCATGAACCAGAACTAGAAAATTGCTCCAGGATAGATGTCGAGTTGGAATTGGCTTACTGGGAGAGGTATGAATACAAGGTAAGGGCGGATGATGAGGCTACACCATCCAATCTAAAACCACCTTGAGAAATGTTTGCCAAAAAGTCTAGCTCTAGACTATAAATGAAGCGCTTGTTGGGAGGCAACCCAATTTTTCAAACCCATTTTCTTTAGTTATTTTGTTTGTTGCTTTTGAGCTATTTTATTGCTTAATTGTTGTTTAGTTACTTGACAGTGCATTTTAGGAGCACTAGTATATTTAGAATGCATGCATTGAGTTGTTATGTGCTTTAAAAAATTCTAGTATTCTATTTTGCACGTTTTTGCACTTTTAGTTTCTATTGCATTATTATTTGTTTTGTCCTTTTTCATTACAATCTTCCACTTGAGAATCTAGCTTAGGACATGTACATATAGTTTAGAAGTTGGTTGCATGCATTTGGATGTGTTTAGGGGTCGAAAACGGAGTCCAAAATCGAAAAATGAAAAAATTTCAGGACACTGCCTTTTATACCGTGCGTTCGCACGGTTCAATTCTGGACAGTTTCGGTAGATTCATTTATATGTTGAATTCTCTCATTTTAACCACTTTCAAACCCGTTTTACCTCTCCCAAATCATCCCACATTGAGTCCCCAATTAGTCCCCATTACTTGCACATCATTTTAACTCAAAATCATGCCTTACATTGCATTCAAAACATTAAAAGGTATGAGCTTTTCCACACATTTACACAAAATCTTGCATAATTTGATGTTCTTCATATTTTTATGTGATTGGTGAATTGTAGATAAATGGCGATGGGTTTAGGATAGTTGATGGGTGTATTGAATTGTGCTTATTATGTGAGATTCTTTTGGCTTAATTCAAGTCTCCAACTCTATGATTTTCATTGATTTCTTTAATATGCATGCTAGGTGCTCGATAAAATGCCACAATGAGTGTTTTGTTGAGTTTTGGCAAATCTTTTTGGATGATCACCCTCACTACATGTTAAACATCATTTGTGCATCGTTCAATCCATGTTTACATTGATTTAAAGCATGAAAATCAACTTGAACATCATTGCACTACATGGCACCTCATTGCAAGGCCATTGCAGGCACCACTGCACCAGTGTACCTGTTTTCAGCTTCACTGCACCTACTTTGTCACATCTTTTCATGACCCAAATGAACTTCAAACTTACTGAATTTTTGATATGTTATAGACCACGTTATGTACTTTCATATGCCCGGGACATGTCTCGGGAAATTTTCACTTTTTCGAGGCGATGTCAAGGGTTGAAAATCAGTGGTAGGCCACTTTTCAAAAAAAAAAAATTCCAAAATTTTTCTAAGTCCTAGTTTGGGTGTGTTGTGTTGATTTTCTTTAGTTCCTATGTGATAATTATGCTTCTAATGATCATTAATGTTTATTTGCAAGTAACATATCATCATGGGACAATTCACGTCAAACATGGAAAATGAAGTAAGGGGTCATTTCATCCAACAAACATTCAAGTCAAAGCTTCAAAAATGGGAACACCAACTCTCCAAACCCGAGAAGTACATTAACCCTCTTTGTTATTTCTGTGTTTATTTTCTTTATGTGTTTTGAATACATTGAGGACAATGTATGATTCTAGTTTGGGGGTGAGAATCTCATTCATGTGCTTCATGTACATATTTATTCGATTTTGGGTAGAAAATTCAAAAATATTGAAAAATGTGAAAAAAAAAAATCATAAAAAGTGAAGATTTTGAAATTTTTTGTTAATTTATTTATTGCTTATGACATGATTTGAATTGACTTTTGTGCTTTAGTTAGCATATCGGGCAACATGTGAACTAAATTTTTCTTAACATTCATCCATGTAAGACTTTAATCAAATTGGAGCACATAGCCAATTTCAAGTAAAAACTTGTGTAGGGAGATGCTTGATACTTGTGGGGTAAACTTGTGCACTTTGAACATAGTATTGATTGAAAAATCCCAAACCTTAAGGAATTGAAGCTAAAGTTGAGCAATTGGATGTAAAAAGTGTCAAAGTGAGCAAATCAAGAATTGATGCAGTCAATCAAATAGCTAATTTAAAGAAAAAATCGAATTTGGAAGAAATCAGAAGTTCAGGGGTTAAATTGCAACAATCAGAAGTTGGAGGACTTGCTGTGCAATTAAAAGACAGGGACCAAGTTGCAGAATTTAAAAGATAAAAATTACAGCCGGAATTACAACCGTGCGGCCGCACGGTTGAACAAGGCGTGCGGTCGCACGGTCAAAAAATTCAGCGACTGAAGTTTACCGCAGAGTCATGCGATCGCGCATTTTTGAACCGTGCGGCCGCACGGTAGTCCTGACTGGGCCGCAGCTGGGCTTTTTGCGCGTAATTCAGCAGTTTTCTCCTCACTTAACCTAAATCTCGGGAAAATCTATAAATACCAGACCAAGGGCACGAGATTAGGGGTTTCGAATTCATTGAAGAGAGGCCAAAACGCTGTCGGATTGCGGAGGGATCCACTCCAAGCTAAGACACAATTGAAGAACGAAGATCAAGGGCATGAATAGGGTGACATCTATCCATTCCTTTTGTGATTTATATTCAATTATGTATCTAGGCTAGGTTCTTAAATGTTAGAATTGTGATGAAGCATTTATTTCCGGATTTTATGTATTGATTATCATTTAATTTCATAATTCATGGGTTTGAGCAACTGATTTATACTTTTTTATCATGCAATTACTTGATCACTAGTTGTATGAATTTAGGTTGTGATTTCTTAAGCTCGAGAGATTGAGATTTCATTAGACTTGTGTCAATTGTCACAAAGTCCGATAGGGGATAGAAATATACCCTTATGCTTTGTGTTATCTGCTATAGTATTCACAAAACTTGTAATGCTTTTCTATACATTTAGATTCGTCATAGAAATATAGTCGGATTGTGTATAGAAATATGTGTTGATTCTTGTCCGAAAGGGAGTCTTGACAATATTAGGAATATGGATTTTCAAAACCTCATGAATTATTGTTAGATGTTTAATTTAATGCATAATTAATGGAATAAATGCGGATTCTCAATTCTAGCATGTTTTTCTCATATTTTCTCTAAATCAAATTTTCTCGTTCTTTCTAGTTTAATTTTAATTCAAAATTTCCAAATCCTAGGCTTCTCTAGTTCCGGTTAAGGTAGTAGTCTAAAATACAATTTAAAACAATCTCTGTGGAACGATATTCGGACTTAAAATCCACGTTATTACTTGCGCGACCCGTGCACTTGCGGAGCGTCGTCAAGTTTTTGGCGCCGTTGCAGGGGATTGTTATTTAAATTTATTTTTAGATTACTTTCACTAATTCGGACTTTTTACTTGTTTTAATTTTATTTTTACTTTTACTTTTTTTTTTTTTTTAATTTCTAGGATTTTAATTTCTTTGTTTTAGTTAGTTACTAGTTTCCTTTCTTTTAGTTGTGTATGCTACGTTCGAAAAAAGGGAATCTCTTCGAAGCTGACCCGGAAATAGAACGTACATTACACCGTAGGTTAAGAGAACTTGGGGAATTAGATAAATCTAAAAACCAAAAAGAAAATCAAATGGCAAACAACAATTTGAGATTACCCGACGCTGATCCAATAAATGAAGATGACATGTTGGTGGGTGACTTCTTGACACCTCAGGTGGTTCAAAGTCAATCCAGCATAGTCTATCCACCATTTGAACAGGCAAACTTCCAATTGAAAACCAATGTCATTAGCATGTTCCAAAACGGACATCAATTTAATGGGAGACCTGATGAAAACCCGCACACACATGTTTCTAAATTTTTAGACATGTGCCAACACTTTCAATAACAGGGCGTATCTGATGATGCTATCAGACTCAGGTTATTTCCTTACACTCTAAGAGATAGGGCTGTTGAGTGGTTGGATTCTCGCCTAGCTTCGAGTATAAACACTTGGAACGACTTGGTCCAAAAGTTTTGCATCAAATTCATGCCTCCAGCTAAGGTTGCCAAACTGAGATATGACATCACCATGTTTCAGCAACAAGATGCTGAATCCTTTGATGATGCATGGAACAGATTTAAGGGCATGCTGAGGAAGTGTCCAAACCATGGGATCAAACGAGGTGATCAAGTGAAGTGCTTCTATGAAGGACTACTCCCACATTTTAAAAACATGGTTGATTCCTCATCAAATGGTGCGTTAAGCACAAAGAGCATCGGGCAGGAATTGGAGCTCTTCGAGAGGATAGCAAATACAAATGCCATGTGGGGATCAGACAGGGTTGTTCCAAAGAAGGCATCAGGAGTCTATGAAGTGGATGCTTACACTGCCATATCAGCAAAAATAGACTCTTTGGCTGCGAAAGTGGAGGGCATAGCACTGGTGAGTCATTCATCAAAAAGTGCCAAAATGACTTGTGAAGAGTGTGGTGCAAACCACGCCACTACAGATTGCCCTATTCTGGCTTGTCCATTGGAGCAAGTTGACTATTTACAAGGAGGTCAACGCCAAAATAATCCATACTCAAATACCTACAATCCAGGATGGCGCAATCATCCTAACTTTTCTTGGAAAGATCACTCTAATGGACACATTGCGCCTAATTTCAACACTGAAGAGAGAAAGCCTGCATTGGAAGAAATGCTTGGGAAGTTTGTGGAAAGGACAGAACAGTTCATGTCTAGAACAGATCAGTTTATGAGAAAAACTGAAACCACAATTCAAAATCAACAGGCTTCAATCAAAAATCTGGAGACTTAAGTTGGACAGACAGGACAGTTGATCACAGCTAGAGCTCCGGGTACATTGCCTGCAAATACTGAGGTAAACCCAAAGGAACAACTAATGGCTATAAATGTAGTGCAACATGAGATAAATGCTATCACTACACGTAGTGGTGTGCAACTACCTGAGATTTATGCTAAAAAGCCAGCTGTAGTTCCTGAAAACGTCGTGGAGAATGTTGAGAAGATAGCTGAAAAGGAAGATGACCATGAGGTGAAATCAAAAATTAAGCCTCACGAGTCTCCTATTCCATTTTCACAAAAGCTGAAGAAAACAAGAGAGGATAAGCAGTTTAATAAGTTTGTGAATATGGTGAGAAAACTGCACATAAATATTCCTTTCTTGGAAGCCATCACACAGATCCCAAGTTACACCAAGCTGCTAAAAAAGATGATGTCTAGCAAGAAAAAGCTTGACGAACTTGAGGAGGTCACTTTGAATGAAGAATGCAGCGCAATTCTGCAAAACAAGCTGCCACCTAAGCTCAAAGACCCAGGGAGTTTTTCAATACCTTGCATTATAGGTGATTTAAAATTCAACAAGGTCTTATGTGACCTAGGTGCAAGTATAAATCTGATGCCCCTGTCTTTATACAAGAAATTGGGACTGGGTGAACCAAAGGAAAGCAATATCAGATTGCAACTGGCTGATCGATCAATATGTCACCCATATGGAGTTGTGGAGGATGTATTGGTGAAAGTTCACAAATTCATATTCCCAACGGACTTTATCATCTTAGATATGGAGGAAGATGAGAATTTTCCTTTGATACTTGGTCGGCCATTCCTAGCCACTGCACGAGCATTAATTCATGTAGAAAAAGGAGATGTAGTGCTACGGGCCGAAAATCAAGAGGTGACTTTCATAATGATGCGATTTGATGTCCATGAACCAGAACTAGAAAATTGCTCCAGGATAGATGTCGAGTTGGAATTGGCTTACTGGGAGAGGTATGAATACAAGGTAAGGGAGGATGATGAGGCTACACCATCCAATCTAAAACCACCTTGAGAAATGTTTTCCAAGAATTCTAGCTCTAGACTATAAATGAAGCGCTTGTTGGGAGGCAACCCAATTTTTCAAACCCATTTTCTTTAGTTATTTTGTTTGTTGCTTTTGAGCTATTTTATTGCTTAATTGTTGTTTAGTTGCTTGACAGTGCATTTTAGGAGCACTAGTATATTTAGAATGCATGCATTGAGTTGTTATGTGCTTTAAATAATTTTAGTATTCTATTTTGCACGTTTTTGCACTTTTAGTTTCTATTGCATTATTATTTGTTTTGTCCTTTTTCATTACAATCTTCCACTTGAGAATCTAGCTTAGGACATGTACATATAGTTTAGAAGTTAGTTGCATGCATTTGGATGTGTTTAGGGGTCGAAAACAGAGTCCAAAATCGAAAAATGAAAAAATTTCAGGACACTGCCTTTTATACCGTGCGGTCGCACGGTTCAATTCTGGACAGTTTCGGTAGATTCATTTATATGTTGAATTCTCTCATTTTAACCACTTTCAAACCCGTTTTACCTCTCCCAAATCATCCCACATTGAGTCCCCAATTAGTCCCCATTACTTGCACATCATTTTAACTCAAAATCATGCCTTACATTGCATTCAAAACATTAAAAGGTATGAGCTTTTCCACACATTTACACAAAATCTTGCATAATTTGATGTTCTTCATATTTTTATGTGATTGGTGAATTGTAGATAAATGGGGATGGGTTTAGGATAGTTGATGGGTGTATTGAATTGTGCTTATTATGTGAGATTTTTTGGCTTAATTCAAGTCTCCAACTCTATGATTTTCATTGATTTCTTTAATATGCATGCTAGGTGCTCGATAAAATGCCACAATGAGTGTTTTGTTGAGTTTTGGCAAATCTTTTTGGATGATCACCCTCACTACATGTTAAACATCATTTGTGCATCGTTCAATCCATGTTTACATTGATTTAAAGCATGAAAATCAACTTGAACATCATTGCACTACATGGCACCTCATTGCAAGGCCATTGCAGGCACCACTGCACCAGTGTACCTGTTTTCAGCTTCACTGCACCTACTTTGTCACATCTTTTCATGACCCAAATGAACTTCAAACTTACTGAATTTTTGATATGTTATAGACCAAGTTATGTAATTTCATATGCCCGGGACATGTCTCGGGAAATTTTCACTTTTTCGAGGCGATGTCAAGGGTTGAAAATCAGTGGTCGGCCACTTTTCAAAAAAAAAAAAAAAATTCCAAAATTTTTCTAAGTCCTAGTTTGGGTGTGTTGTGTTGATTTTCTTTAGTTCCTATGTGATAATTATGCTTCTAATGATCATTAATGTTTATTTGCAAGTAACATATCATCATGGGACAATTCACGTCAAACATGGAAAATGAAGTAAGTGGTCATTTCATCCAACAAACATTCAAGTCAAAGCTTCAAAAATGGGAACACCAACTCTCCAAACCCGAGAAGTACATTAACCCTCTTTGTTATTTCTGTGTTTATTTTCTTTATGTGTTTTGAATACATTGAGGACAATGTATGATTCTAGTTTGGGGGTGAGAATCTCATCCATGTGCTTCATGTACACATTCATTCGATTTTGGGTAGAAAATTCAAAAATATTGAAAAATGTGAAAAAAAAAATCATAAAAAGTGAAAATTTTGAAAAATTTTGTTAATTTATTTATTGCTTATGACATGATTGGAATTGACTTTTGTGCTTTAGTTAGAATATTGGGCAACATGTGAACTAAATTTTTCTTAACATTCATCCATGTAAGACTTTAATCAAATTGGAGCACATAGCCAATTTCAAGTAAAAACTTGTGTAGGGAGATGCTTGATACTTGTGGGGTAAACTTGTGCACTTTGAACATAGTATTGATTGAAAAATCCCAAACCTTAAGTAATTTAAATCCCGACCTGAAATGTAGAATCAAACTGCTCAAGAACAGTTTGGGGGTGGGAAGGTTAGTATGAGTATGCATTGATGGATTTAAGATTTGGAATTTTTAATTGTACATCTTTAGTGTAAGGGATTTCGATCAACGGGTATAAACCATAATAACCAGCATAAAAACAGAAAAATGCTGAAGGTCTTATTCTACTCTTCAAATGCCTTTTTGACTCGAGCAAGTAAGTCTGAGGGATTCTCTGAATCTGGTACCCTAAACTCAACTGAGTTGGGAGCTGCCGACCTAAAGCTCGCTACAGGGGTTAACTAGAAAGCAAGTACGGGGAGTGGACTTACACATAAGACACAAAAACATCTTTAACTTTTCTGTTTAAGCCTTTATGACTCGGGTAATTAAGTCTGAGGGGTTCTTTGAACCTGGTACCCTAAGCTCAACTGAGTTGGGAGTTTCCGACCTAAAGCTCGCTACAGGGGTCGTATAGAAAGCAAGTATGAAAAGTATTGCACAAAGATGGTAAAAGACAAGGACATTAAAAGAAAAAGTTGTCCATATGAAAGAAAAATAGAATAAAATGGTATAAGCTTTGTTGGTTGAAATTCCTAACACTTTGTTAATTATTCTTGGTCTGTCGTGCATACTTGTCTAGTCCTAACTGCCTTGTGTGGAAAAATGCGATTTATACATGTTTAGAAACCACATCAATAGGAAAGACCTCGGGATATGAGAGAAAAGCAGTAAGGTTATGCTCATTCATGAGAGGGTAAGGAAAATCAAAAGAAAATCATTGTTGATCACATGGGATTTGGGATTACTCTTGCATAAAAAGTCACACATTGTCAAGTTTATTTTTGCATAAGTTTGCGGTTGATTTTGGCTATTCACACACACACAATGAAGTTGAGCATCGGATGAATGAAAATATTTTATGTTGTTCATATTTCTTTTTCTAAAGTGAATTGTCAATTTGGATTGTTGAAGTGCATGGTAAATAAGTTGACAAAAGCAAAAATATATTTTTTTATTTAATTTGCATTTTTATTTTTCGTTCGAGGACGAACAATAGTTCTAGTTTGGGGATGTTCATAAGTGTATTTTATACACTTATTTATATCCTAAAAGTAGGATTTTACATGTTTGTTTTGGAATATTTGCTATTTATTTTGCGTTATCTGTTTACATTTCAGAAATAATCCCAAATTCGAGAAAACAAAGGAATTGAAGCTAAAATTGAGCAATTAGATGTAAAAAGTGTCAAAGTGAGCAAATCAAGAATTGATGCAGTCAATCAAATAGCTAATTTAAAGAAAAAATCGAATTTGGAAGAAATCAGAAGTTCAAGGGTTAAATTGCAACAATCAGAAGTTGGAGGACTTGCTGTGCAATTAAAAGACAGGGACCAAGTTGCAGAATTTAAAAGATAAAAATTGCATTCGGAATTACAACCGTGCGGCCGCACGGTTGAACAAGGCGTACGGTCGCACGGTCAAAAAATTCAGCGACTGAAGTTTACCTGCAGAGTCATGCGATCGCGCATTTTTGAACCGTGTGGCTGCACGGTAGTCCTGACTGGGCCGCAGCTGGGCTTTTTGCGCGTAATTCAGCAGTTTTCTCCTCACTTAACCTAAATCTCGGGAAAATCTATAAATACCAGACCAAGGGCACGAGATTAGGGGTTTCGAATTCATTGAAGAGAGGCCAAAACGCTGTCGGATTGCGGAGGGATCCACTCCAAGCTAAGACACAATTGAAGAACGAAGATCAAGGGCATGAATAGGGTGACATCTATCCATTCCTTTTGTGATTTATATTCAATTATGTATCTAGGCTAGGTTCTTAAATGTTAGAATTGTGATGAAGTATTTATTTCCTGATTTTATGTATTGATTATCATTTAATTTCATAATTCATGGGCTTGAGCAACTGATTTATACTTTTTTTATCATGCAATTACTTGATCACTGGTTGTATGAATTTATGTTGTGATTTCTTAAGCTCGAAAGATTGAGATTTCATTAGACTTGTGGGGGTGAGTGGCGAGGTAGGGTCGGGGTGGGTAGGAGTGTGGAAAATTAGGAGAAAAAAAATTAATTTTGGGTGGGGTGGGGTTGGGGATGGGTGGCGGGGTAGGGTCTGGGCGAGTCGTCGAAAAGTAGTAAAAAAATCATTTTGGATGAGGTGGGTTGGGGTAGAGTCTGGGGCGAGGCTGGTAGGGGAGTCAAAAATTAGAAGAAAAAAATTAATTTTTGGTGGGGTTATGGTAGGTGGCGGGATATGATAGGGTAGGGTCTGGGCGAGTTATGAAAAAGTAGTAGAAAAATATCATTTTGGGTAGGTCTGGTGGGGTGGGGTGGTTGGGTGGGACTAGGGGTTGGGTTTGGGGAGGAGTGGGGGTGGGATGGGATGGGACGGGTGGGTGGGTGGGTGAGATGAGAAAAAAATAGAAGTAAAATCATTCTTGTGGTGTGGTGTGGTGTGGTGTGGGTGGGGTCGGTAAGGTGGTGTCGGGATGGGAGTGAGTGTGAAAAAGTAGAAGGAAAAAAGTCATTTTTTGAGTTGAGTTGAGTTGAGGTGAGGTGAGGTGGGGTGGGGTGGGGTGGGGGTGGTTGCCGGGGTGGGGTGGGGTGAGTGCAGGATTGAGATGTAGTGGTTGTGGATTAGATATTGTTTTGATTTTATTATATAATATTATATAAGTTTTAATTTAATATATAAATTATAATTATTATAATATTATATTAATTAATTAACTAATTAACACCTGATTTTAAAAAAAAAAATCTTAAATTTTTTATGTTTAAAAAGTGAAAATTTTAGTTGTATAATTTTGAACTTTTCCCCTCTTTTAATATTGGGGGAAACATAACAACATCCAACGAGTTGCGCTATTAAAATTTATTTTTTTAGATGAATATTTCATCAAGCCTAATATACTTATTACTTTCAGAAAAAATCGATTTTCTTGCACCTTTTTAATTGTAGATGATGTTAGGATATGTGACACGTACTATGTTATGAAGAGGTTAGTTAATGCTCAAATTGATGCGGTTAAGGAATTTCGTGACTAGTATGGGTTTGTGTGATTTTTTTCCCCTTTCAATATTTGCTTCGGGTTTTGTGTGTATTTTTCAATAAGCTTGAATTAGTATGCTATTATCTTACGAGTTTATAATATAATATAATATAATATTTTATATATTGGTTTAGGTTGTAGTTGTTGGGTTTTGCTACTATCATAGCAATGAAAAGTGATCAAGATTGGCGATACTTATCGTGTAAGACATGTCCAAAGAACATTAATTCCATAGGCAAAAGATTTCATTGTGAAAAGTGTGACCGACATGATATTGTGGTAAATCCAAGGTAAACAATCCCTCCAGATTCAATTTGGAATTCAGCTCTTTTGTCACCTTTTTTTAAGTCATCACCAAGGAATTTATGTAATAATTGTTAGGTTTAGGATAACTGACAAGACCGGTAGCACTTCCTTTTTAATGTGGATCGCTAGTGCTTCACATTGATTGGAAAAACCTTAATTTGAGGATTGGTAACAATCATTACTTGAGATTTTATCTTTTTCCAGGGTTCAGCGGGAGTGTGCTACCCAAAGGAAGTTGAAGCTTTAGTTGATATACGAAGATTTTGTTCAAACTTCAGATTAAAGATTAGAATGTAACGAGCATACTGATGTGTGTACCGTGATGAGGTTGACTGTGGACAATGACTTTATATCTAATCTAAGCGTGTGAGAGGTTCCCATTTTCAAAGTCAGGTTAGTTATAATTATAGAACTACTGTTTAGATTGTTATTTTATTGTATAAGAATTATTGTCGGGTTTGTGATGGATATAATTTTTTAAATTAGATTATGTGGTTCTTGAATTATCCCCCAAAAATTTTTGAACCAAGTTAATTATCTACCAAAAAAAAAAAAAAAAAATATTGTTTTCAATTTTGAAAACATTTTATTTATTATTTAAAGTGAACAACAAGTACACGATAATTTCAGGATAACAAGTGTCGATATACAAAAATATCCAATTCAGAAACCCAATATCAAAGTCAAGAAATAAGGAACCTTAGTATGAATATCAAGGCGAATGTCAAGGAGTCCGAGCGATTGGGTGAGCAAAGAAAAATTTAGGCAAATGGAGCGTCAGACGATACAGAATTAAAGAGGTAGTTTTCTCACTCTCAACCCTTGATCTAAAATAATGATAACGGGGTAGTTAATGATAGTTACTATGTGAGTAATGAAGATTCCTAACAAGTGCAGTTACTGAAAGATATTATTAATAAAAAATAGTGGGCGGTTATGAGCTTTTACAAAGCGAAAGTTATGCCACTAGAGATTATCAAAGTATAAAAGACGGATAAAAATATTAAAAGGACGATGAAATCAACTATCAAATAGAGAATATGTGATTTTCTAATCTTATATTTTAATAAATTTTCTAAGTTAGACATTGTGTCACTATTACAAAAAGAGTCATTTGAGTCAGTTGTTAAAAACAAATTGTGTCGGTTGTACAAGCGACGCGTTTGGCGTAGATGTACAAAGTCTTGACTTTATGCGTAGGTTGTCGGTCAACAACAGACGTCTTGACTTTATGCGTCGGTTGTTGAGCACTTTATGCGTCGGTTGTTGCTCAACAACCGACGCATAAAGTCCAAAAAAAAAAAAAAAAATCATTTTCCAACTAGTAAACTGGGTGAAACCCAACTAAATTCAAATCATGAAAGCCAAAAAATACTATACTTACAAATATATATGCTAATCAAATCCAAATGTCAATCAATAGGTAAAAAAAAATCAATCTTTGTTGTTTCCATCATTACAATTCTATCTCAAAACATATTATTTTGACATCACAGCCCCCTCATTCAAAATAAACCTTGAGGCCGAGCTCTCCATGAACACGTGAGAAAATACCACGCTTTTCTTGAGATCCTTTTCCTTGATTGTGGTGCGGTACCTCTGACCATCAAATAAAGCTCCACAAAAGCACTGGATGAGCCCTGTCAAGAAAAACCTAGTAAAGAAAGAAAAAATAAGTTAAATTTAAACTCAATGTTTCACAGCTACTCTGGGGAATTAGAATGTCTTCAGTTACTTCCTTTATAAAAATTATAAATTTAAAAAGGGAACAAATGAATCTTTGACCTGCATCAAAGATAAATAACTTACCTTAGAGTTATTTACTTTGTGGGAACTGCCTTTATGACCCTTAAGAGAAGACCACATATTTAACAGTGCTTGAGTTGAGAGACCCGAGTACTTGTCCTCAGTGTAATTAAGATCTATAGAAGAAAACAGGCTCGAAGGTAGATGAACCTGAAAACATTGTAGCATGCAAAAAGATGATCTTTTGCCAAACAAAAATATGAAATCAAATTTAATATTTGGAAATCAAAAGAGTCTAGCCTGCCTGCCTTTGTCAGTGAAAGTGTAGGAAAGGATACACCTAAAAAGAAGCCAAAAACGATTCCCACAATAGTAGTAACAATTAGCCTCATTGTTTCATTTGTTCTTCTAATATTCATGCTGCAATAAAACAGGGAGCTATAACATTAATTCTTGCACCTTCACTAGTATTTCTTCACCACCAGTAATTCTGAAGTTTCTGACTTTCTGAAATAAGAATTACCCGGATCGTCGCAAAGGTGTGCCCATGTTAACAACGCCCTTTCAGCTAATCTGCATAGTTTATATCTATTAAATTTCCAATGCTTCAAAAAACAAATTCACAATTTTATAGAACTAACATGAACCCTATAACCCAATACACATGTTAACTTATTTAAGTTGACATTTTCTATTTTTCTACAAGTTTGTAATTTAAGTAAATTTAATTTGATTACTAAATACGTGTATTTAGTAATTTATTAATTTTAATTAAATTACTTAAATATTTCTTGGACGTAATATTGTCTTTATCTCCTATATATTGTGACGATGTTTGTTGCTTATCTTCTATGATAATGATCAAAAAATATTGTGATAATATTTTGGAGATAATGTTTGTTGCTTATCTTCTATGACAATGATCAAGAAATATTATGATAATTATATTCTTGGGCTAGAATTCTATCACTTATCAGTCTTGATAAGGATTCAAGATTTAAGAATATATTGATTGGCCGAAAATCTTGATGCCGAGTATCCTGATGATTTCATTCTTGGTATCCAAGTTTATCTCTTATGGTAAGATTACATCAAGAAATATTGATCAAGAAAATCTTGATGGCCGAATATCTTGATGATTTATTTCTTGATATCCAAGTTTATCACTTAAGGTAAGATTTGCTAAAAACCTTGATTATCTTACCTTATCATCGCTTATGGTAAGATTATTGAATTTATAATTATTTTACCTTATTGTCAATTATGGTAAGATTCTTGATTTTATTGCATGAAATCAACATTGAGTGCAAGTAGGATTCTTGATCAACAAGCAATCCAATTGAACATAAATAAGGGAAACTTGAATTGTTTTCCTTGAGACGTGTAGAATCCGAAAATTCATGTGGTGTTTAAAAAATACATGTCCCCTACATTGTTGTGTAGTTGGTTTTCCGGGAGGAGATTATCAATCACTTAGAGAAGAAAAATCTTTCAACCTAAAGATCAAATGAGAGGTTTGAATCAAGATCGAACGGGAGTTCGTGTTGCTGAAGATAGTTGCAGTTCAAATAAAGCTATTGAAGAATGGTGGGACGCCAGCTCATATTACACGCCATAGAAGAATCATGGAGTTGATTATTTCTTCGGTGTTTGATAAGTCTATGCGTAGATTTATCCCGTAGCTTAGATTGATCTGTATAAATACTTTTCTTAAAATAGTGATTGATTTTTTTGTCCGCAAGGTGCGGGCACGTGAGTTTTCCCTGTTAGGATTTTCCCACATTAAGTTCAAATATTGTGTTCTTGTTTCTTTACAGTTCTGTATAATTTATACTATCAGTTTACATTTTACTATCCAGACGAATCTGCATCAGCAAGATTCATCTGGTCTTGCACTAAAACAAATCTTTACGATTCACTGTTAATTTGTTACTATCCAGACATATCTGTGATAGTCTATTTGTTTAAACATAAAATTTATTCAACTTTAAATTTTCAATTGGTATCAGAGAGGGTTCACTTCTAGAATGTGAGATCCGGTTGTCTAAAATGGAATATTCTGCATCTCTTAGGCCACCTTTGTTGACTGATAATAATTATGCATATTGGAAAATTTGTATGGAAATTTTTATTCAGTCTATTGATGAACGTTGTTGGACATCTGTTCTTGATGGTTACACAGCACCCACTGTCACTGTTGAAGGTGTTGTCACAGCTGTATCTAGAAGTGCTTATACTGCTGATGAATTAGCTAACGCAAATTGGAATTCAAAAGCACTTAACGCTATTGTTTCTTTGGTTGATCCAGGTCAATTCAGGTTGATTTCATCCTTAAGAACCGTCAAGGAAGCATGAGATGCTTTGAGGGTAGCAAATGAAGAAACCAATGATGTCAAAACCTTCAACCTACAAATGATCACTCTTGAGTTTGAACAACTATCTATGGATGAGCAAGAAGACTTCAAAATTTTCTACGCTAGATTGAGTGATCTCACAAACTCAGCTGAAGCCTTTGGTAAAACATACTCCAATGAACAGATTATACAAAAGATTCTCTGATCTTTACCGGATAGATTTCATGCAAAAGTAACAACTATTGAAGAAAGCAAGGATCTTTCAACCATGCGAGTTGAGGAACTTGTAGGCTCATTAATGACCTATGAGTTAAATCTGGCCCGAAGAAAGAAAGATAAGAAACCAGGGATTGCGTTCAAAGCAAGCAACGAAGAGCCAGACGAATCTGGAGAGACAGATGAGGATGAAAGCTTCGCACTTCTCACCAAGCAATTCAAGAAATTCCTCAAACACAAACAAAAAGAAAGATCTTCCAACCTTCAAGGCCAGAATCAAAATCAACAAAAACAAAGGAAGAAAAATAATTTCTATCACAGGAACAATGCAAATCCATCTGAAGGAAAGCCTAAAAATCGTATTCAGTGCAGAGAATGTGAAGGATATGGACACACAGCAACAGAATGTCCCAACATTCTAAAGAAGACCAAAGGAAGGAAAGTCATGAATGATACATGGAGTGATGGAGACACAGATGAATTTGAATCAGATTCAGATAAAAGCAATTCTGAAGAACGGTAATTACCCTTATTGCTTTACATTTATCTGATACTAAATCTGGAAATTCATCTCACGTAGGTACCGGCTCAGATGAATCAGGATCATACGCTGAAAATTTGAAGAAGGAACTTCAAAAGGCAGAAGAGAGGATACAACTGTTGCAAGCTGTGGCTGAAGGCAACAGGAAAAGTAATTCAGATGTATCCGTTTTCCCAGATGACAAAAATGATGAGCTTGATGGAATTCTGAATCATGGGAGACCTGCTAGCATAAAAAGTGGACTTAGATATGAAGGTAAAGGTAAAAATCATGAAAACAAGATGGTCTTTGTGATAGAAATAGGATACGAGAAGGAGCAAAACAGAAACTACTCAGATGCATCTACCTCCTACCATCATCAATTCAATGTTGCTGGAACACAAAACTTATATCCAGCCAGGAACCATACAGGTAGACAATTTCAACTGAATCTGTACAAGCAAGATGCATCTGTCCGTCAGGCTGGTAGAAAATTTCAACCTCTTAAGAGTCAGCACGATACATCTGTCTTCCAGGTACTCTGTAATTTTTGTGCTAAATCTGGTCATGATGTATTTAGGTGTCATGAGTACTTGAAATTAATCAACTCACACAAAAGAAGACCTGTTTCTAGGCAAGAAAAGAAAATTAGAACTAACGCTCATGTAGTTCAATTATCTTTCGGTACTCTGATTCCTAACACTTGGTATTTTGATAGTGGATGTTAGACACATGACAGGTGATCTCTCTTTGTTTTGACACCTTGAAAAAGGTCAGACAGATGTTGTTACCTTTGGTGATGGTTAAAAGGGTAAGATAGATAGATCTGGTATCATCAATATCAAAGGATTGCCTACATTAACAAATGTTTTGTATGTTATTGGGGTTAAAGAAAATTTGATTAGTGTAGGTCAATTATGTAATGATAACCTGCTTGTCCAATGTTCTAAAATTATTGCAAGGTATTGAGTTGTGACAGGAACTTAAATCCATTGGAAAATGTCCTATTTAAGGGAATTAGATCCAAGGATAAATGCTATACACTTGAAAGTCACATAACTTGCAATTCTGTAACGACCAAAATCAAGGAGTTATGGGACAACCTGTCAAGACATTTAAACTACTATGATCCCATAAAGATGGCTAAACTACAAGCCATAAGAGGCCTACCCAATATCAAGAACATTCCAGATGGAATTTGTATTAATTTTCAAAAGGGTAAGCAAATCAAACATCAACACAGGCCAGGTATATCTCTCAACACCTTTTGTATTCTTGAACTTACTCACATGGATCTGATGGGTTCTATTCAAAAGGAAAGTATTGGTGGTAAGAGATACATCTACGTATGTGGTGAAGATTTCTCCAGATATACCAGGGTTATGTTTATTCATGATAAATCTGATGCCTTTGAAAAATTTTCTAATCTTGTTCAGAAATTAAGTAATGAAAAGGCTGACAAACAGGAAGCAGAGGATGATCAATTGAAGATTCAACCAAAACAGCAAGCTAAAATTGGAGAGAAACCACACCTAGCAGAAAGTTAGAATGATACTGAAAAATACGACCAGGATGAATATGGGCATACAGACACATCTGCATATCCAGACGCATCTGACTACCCTGATATACCTGATATTGCAGAACCAGAAGTATCGAAAAAACCACCTGCTAGGATTTAAAAGGCTCATCCACTTGACAACATTCTATCTAAAAGGAATGTAACCAGAAGAAAATTTGCTGCTGATATGGGAAACATCTGTCATATGTCACAGATTGAACAAAAAAATGTCAAGGAAGCTTTGACGGATGAAAACTGGGTAAGGCTATGCAGGAGGAACTCAACCAATTTGAAAGAAACAGTGTCTGAGAACTTGTACCACATCCTAAAGAAGGAAATGTAATTGGAACCAAATGGATCTTCAAGAACAAATCAGATGAACAAGGAAATGTTGTTAGAAATAAAGCCAGACTTGTTGCTTAAGGCTATACTCAGATTGAAGGGATAGACTTTGAAGAAACATTTTCTCCTGTAGCCAGACTGGAATCCATCAGACTGTTGCTAGCTGTGTCCTGCTATATCAAGTTCAGACTATACCAGATGGATGTCAAAAGTGCGTTCCTGAATGGTGTACTCAGTGAGGAAGCTTATGTGGAATAGCCCCAAGGATTCATAGATTCATCTCACTCGGACTATGTCTTTAGACTCAAAAAGGATTTATATGGATTGAAACAAGCCCCCAGAGCTTGGTATGAAAGGCTCACATCATTCTTGCTAAGCAAAGGATACAAAAGGGGAGAAACTGATGAAACTCTTTTCATTAAGCATCTAAATCCTGGACTAACTGTAGCTCAAATATATGTTGATGATATTGTATTTGGGTCTACAACTAAGTCCAAAATTGATGAATTTATAAATACAATGAAAAGAGAATTTGAAATGAGTATGGTCGGTGAACTAACATTTTTTCTTGGTTTGCAGGTACAACAGGATGAATCTGGTATATTCATACCTCAAGCAAAGTATGCTAAAAATCTGGTGAAGAAATTTGAACTTGAAGATGCAAAGGCGATGAGAACTCTCATGGCAATTACATTGAAACTTTCAAAGGATGACAGTGGTAAGGATGTAGATCGATCCATCTACAAAAGCATGATTGAAAGTCTTCTGTACCTTATTTCCAGTAGGCCAAACATATCCTTCAGTGTCGGAGTATGTGCAAGATATCAGGCCAAACCCAAGGAATATCATGTTGCTGCTGTAAAAAGGATCATCAGATATGTAAGTGGTACATTGACTTATGGAATCTGGTTTACGAGAGATACCATTGCCCATCTCGCAAGTTATTCAGATGCAGACTGGGCTGGAAATGTGGATGATCGAAAGAGTACATCTGGAGGCTGTTTTTACATTGGAAATAACTTGTTGGCATGGCTAAGCAGAAAACAAAATTCAGTGTCCCTTTCCATAGCCGAAGCGGAGTATATTGTAGCTGGTAGTTGCTGTACACAACTCCTTTGGATGAAACAAATGTTGGAAGATTATGGGATATCTACAAAACAAGCCACTATGTACTGTGATAACACTAGTGCTATCAACATCTCAAAAAACCCTGTCCAGCACTCCAAAACAAAACACATTGACATCAGAGAATTGGTGGAACAAAAGATTATCAATTTAGAGCACATACAGACTGATCTACAGCTTGCAGATTTGTTCACTAAGGCCCTCGATACTGTCAAATTTGAAAGCCTTAGGAAACAAATTGGAGTATCACCTCCTGAATAGGAACATGCATATTAAAAAAAAATGCATTTTTTCTTTTTTCATTGAATGCATTTAGATTAACTTATCCTATTCTTATACTAAGTAGATCATGTTTTTGCTTGCAGATATATCTGAGTGCTTAAGGCTGATAATGAGACAGATACGTCTGGCTGATGGCAGTCAACATGTCTCCAGATGAATCTAACTAGGACTCAAATCTGGACAATCCAAAGGATATGTCACTGCTGTCTAAGTCATATGGTTTGCTACTAGATGAGATTTCATATTCTGTGTGTAGACCTATGATATGATTCCCCTAGAGTTTTGAACTTCTACCGGTTTGAGTTATATAGCTAAGGTAGGGTTAGTGGAAAAGAAGGCTGCCTATTCAAGCCAAGTTCATACCCTTTTGTTAAAAAGGAAATATGTGAGGAAAGAGTGATTTTATCAAAGAAAAAGGGAAAAACCTAGTAAGATAACTTCTGGAGATTGTGTGAATCTACCAATCCAAGCCAAGTTCATACCCTTCTTCTAATCTAAAGGGAAACATCTTGTAAGATAACTTCTGGGGATTGTGTGAAGCCCTTTCCACCTCCAAAAGACATTGCCAAATTATTGAAAAAGTCGGCAAGCCAGATTTGAGAAAATGCACTTTATATAGACGCTGATCGGTCTTATTGTGCACTACAGTGACAAATCAATAAGTCAGGGCGATCATATGACTTTTGATAGTATGTGGATGACTAAGGGTTGCTCAGATCACACACACACTTTAATCAAACTTAATCATGTACGTGGTGGTCTGTACACTTCCAGATGTATCTGCCTCAACCGATGCCAACAGTACTCAGACGTGTCTCAGGTACCCAGATGCTTTTAGATTTTTCATTTACGAAATTTAGTTATTTTCTGAAACTCTTTAGTTAAGGCAGTATATTATGGGCTAATGTGCTTGAATCTTACAGAATAAGTTAGTAAATTGTGGAGCCCAATTTTGGTAATTTATTTGCTACCTAATTCTTGATTTATCTTGTTTCCATGTTTATCCCATTTTTTTTGGAAAGGAAATTGGCAGGAACTAGAATTCTTAAGAGATATATTTGTCTACTAGGAATGCAATTAAAAAAAAATTTCTTGAATTCTATTTGTACTCAAATTCCTCAAGAGTGTCTTCTCAAATCCAATTTCCTCCATTTGAAAAAACTAAATTCACAAAAAATTTCTTAAACCACCTTAATATCCAATCTTCGCCTATAGCCGAACCAAGCCAAGGTGAATCCACCACCGAGCCACAAGTTATGGGTGCAAATCCGACACCTATGTTTGGTAATCTTCCTACCAGTCACTTTTCTCCCTTAGATATTCGAAGTGAATTGATTGGTGCAGGAGAAATTTCGGGCAAACAGACTGAAACAAAGGGGGAGATGCCAAAAGATGATAAAGATGTGGAAGAAGGTAAATCTGGAACAAATCGACAGAAGACGCAGATGGATCAGACCAAGGCACATGTGAATCTGGCAAGTCAGAGTCAGAGATAAAGAAGAGTAACCCGATGAATCTGTAAGTGAGGATGAATCCGATGAGGCAGAGGGGTCTAGAGGTCAAGATGCATCTGATAATACTGAAGGAAGTGGAGATGAGGATAATGATGAGGAAATAGAGAAATCTGAAGAAATAGAAGAAGACGGGACGACAAGACCAGACAGAAAGAACAAGGAAAAAGGTGAAGAAAATAGTGTCTGCAAAGAAAAGGGAATCGAGCACAAAGGCGGATGAATTTACTGCTCCAGATGGATCTAGGTATGATCCTTCATCATTTGTTAGCACTCCTATGCAGATCGACAAAGGTATGTTTACACCTTTCAAGTTCAAATTCTGGTCGACTGGTGCATATGCTGATTTCCAAAAGTAAGATATTGCACTATGAGTCTGGTGTATCAAAATTTGCACAAGATTGTTAGGGCAGATTTTGACCAGCTTAGTCATGAATCGGGTCTAAACTGTGTCAAGAGACCTAAAGATGGATCTGGCTAGCATGATTCGTCTGAACAGAATGGCAGAATTGGGCAACTGGAAGCAAAAGTTATCTCTCTTAAGGTAGAAGTGGTTGAACTCAAAACCAACGGGAGTTCGTGTTGCTGAAGATAGTTGCAGTTCAAATAAAGTTATTGAAGAGTGGTGGGACGTCAGCTCATATTACATGCCATAGAAGAATTAGGGAGTAATTTATTTCTTGGGTGTTTGATAATTTTATGCGTAGATTTATCCTGTAACTTAAATTGACCTGTATAAATACTTTTCTTAAAATAGTGATTGATTTTTTTGTCCGCAGGGTGCGGGCACATAGGTTTTTCCTGTTAGGATTTTTTCCACGTTAAGCTCAAATATTGCGTTCTTGTTTCTTTACAGTTCTGCATAATTTATACTTTCAGTTTACATTTTACTATCTAGACGAATCTGCATCAGCAAGATTCATCTGGTCTTGCGCTAAAAAAAATCTTTACGATTCACTGTTAATTCGTTACTGTCCAGACATATCTGTGACAATCTGTTTGTTTGAACATAAATTTTAGACACCTTTAAATTTTCAACACAAAATGAAAAGAATTGCAAAACACAAATTAATCGCTGACAGTAGTATTCGAACAAAATTCGAGACCTACAATTTAGAATTTTCAATCTTAAGCCCAAATTAGTAAAAATAACTATTAACTCCAATGTTTCTATACTAATATAAGCTCGGTCTAATTGGTAAAAAAAAAGAAAAATAAAAGAAAAAAGAAAAATAAAAAATTTGATTATAGAAATTCAAAATAATTCACCTTTGTGATGAGAATCTAAATCACTAGTGAATTTGATCCCGCGATGTGGACCAGATGCTCAAAATTCGTGAGTCAGGCACAGGAAAAATGGTGTTGTAACGAGGAGACAAACAAAATCTGCCATGAAAAAGGATAACTACCCAAAATTAAGTTACAAAGAAACATTTTCCAATTAATGTAAGAAGTCACCGAAAACCAACCTGCAAAACCACCGAGATGCCCAAACCAAAATAAAGCTGGAGTAGTGCTCCGTCTCTACCTCTGGAATTTGTAGGGTGATGAGGAGGCCGACGACAGTGGTGCTCGATCTACCGCTGATGATCAATAAGGGAGAGGTGGGGGTTGCTTGGGGAGTTGAGAGAGTTGAAGAGAAGGGGAAAAATGAGTGAGACAGAGAGGGGAAGAAGATAGGGTTCAAGTTTTGAGAATTTGGGAAATGTTTAACGCGTCAGTGTTTTAACAACTGACGCGCCTTTCTATGATTATGCGTCGCTTGTTACAACAACTGACGCGTTCTTCATGACTTTAAGCGTCGGTTTTTTAGAAAAACCGACGCCTTTGGTTAATGCAAAAATTTATACGTCGGTTTTATATTAACAATCGACGCGAATAGTTGTCTTGTATTTACAAAATTGCCACCGTACTTTTATAGGTGTCTGTTATTGTTAAGTGCGATGCGTATAATGTTATTTTTTTGAACAAATCTGTACAAGTGTATGTTTGCGTCCCTTAAAGACATACTGTAAATTAAATCTTTTTAAAAGAGCATCCCTTGTTAAGGTTGTCTCAAGAGGTTTATCTCTTACACATTGTTTAATCCTTTTTTAATTTTTAGCAGGAAACTCGAATGAAACAATTTAGCACATCGAGTGGGACACTTGGTGTAAGGAAGGTTTGAAATATCATGCCTCATAAAAAATTATGATAAGGAGCCGAAAATTCCACGATATGTTCCTTCTATGATTGAACAATTTAAGAGTCGCAAAGTACCCTAGAGATAGAAGGATCCAGTCGCAATCGTTATGAACCAATGACAGACTTAAGCCCATGTATTATGCGTGCATTGATGGGAGAATTCATCCAGGACGTCGTCCAGTAGATAAACTTACAAAGTATTCATATTGTTGAGAAACTCACCCAAAATGGAAACATGCACTATGACAAAATGCTCAAAAAATTGAATACGTTGAATGAACTTATGAGTAAATTGGTAGGTCAACTATATCAATCAAATCCTTTGGGAGAGGGTAATTACTTCCAAACTAGGAGTTTAATAGGTAGTAGTTTGCCAACTGTAAACACAAATAATGGTTCACAAACCATTAACACGAGTTAAGGTCTAGAAGTACCACATATTGGACCATCCAACACAAAGAGTATTGGACCTTCTAATGCAGGAGATGTTGGAGCATCTAACATGGGATGCACTCCTAATATTTGGGAGAATATCCAAAATATAGGAACGAACGTTATAGACACTAACAAATGAGTAAATCCTACTTTTATTGGTAAAAATGAACCAAATAATGATACATTCATGGCTAATATAGGTGATAATAATATTAGGCTCAAGTTGTGCTCTATGTACCACAACTAGTAGGAGTTCCATTTGACCTTAATGCCATGTTGAGGGAGCAAATAACCAAAATCTTACAAGATTAGTTGGCCTTAGGAATTTGGCCAGTAATTCGTCTAATGTATAAGAAACCTTATGCAATTCAGGAGCCCAATAACAAAGCCAAAAAATAAGGAATCTAAGTATGAATATTAGGGTGAATATCGAGGAGTCTGAGCGATTGGGCGAGCAGGGCAATTTGTGGGCGAATGGAGCCTCAGACGATACATAATTAAAAAGAAAGTCTTCCCACTCAACACATGATAATGAGAACGGGGCAGTTAACAATAGTTACTAAGATATGGGTAATGAAGATTGCTATCATGGGAAGTTACTGAAAGAAGTTATTAATACAAAATAGTGGAAGAAGATAATAAGGTAATTTTTATTTTTTGCATAATTTGATTTTAAATTCTTCTATCTTTGTTGGTCAAGTTTATTGTTTTTGTCTTGCTGAATTCTAGGTCTTCAATTATTGGATTAAAAGTTCAAAAAGTTTTTGTTTTAATTTAACGTTGGTTACATGGTTATTGATTTACTTGGGTCATCAATTGTTTTCTTGTTTACATTAATGTGTTATCTATCATGTGTTGTATTTCAATCCAGCTAATTTCTTGAAATGTATTTCATAAGAATTAAGAGCATTTGAGTTTGTTAGGTTGTGGGGTCTGTCATGTGTTGTATTCCTTAGAATTTTAGATTGTTGTGACTTCGTGATTTTTTTTATCTTATCTATACATTGTAGTCTTTGTAGATGAATATTGAGATGGCTGAAGATAAGAAACATCGAACATGAGATCAGAAGTATGGTCACATTTTACTAAGATAGAAGAAGGAAATAAAGCGAAATGTAATTACTGTGGAAAGTCTTATGCTTGTGATTGCATTAAGATTGGTACTTTTGGCTTGTGGAAACACTTTAGAAATTTCCAAGCATATAAGAGTGCCCAAATAGATGGAAAAAAAAGGCACAAACAAGACAATTAAATGACACTGATGGTGGTGACGGTGACGTTGTCAATATTACTGTTATTGCGTTTAACAAAGAAGCATGTAGGAGAGCAATGATGAAAATGATTATTGTGCATGAATTTCCATTTAGTTTTATTGATGGCATCGAGTTTAGAAAACTCATGGGATACGCTTGCCTTAAGTTTAATATTCCATCTCGTAGAACAGTTATTGAAGTTTAAAGTGTCGTGTTTTGGTCACTAAACTTATTTAAATATTGGACGTAAGTCATTGATTTAACTTTTGTAACAAAATCGATGATGTGACAAATGGAATGTACACATAGAGCCATGTCATCTTTAACCGAACAATTATGACATGAATTGCAACGCTAGAAATTTTAAAAATATTTTTGATTATCTCTAAACTTTTAAAACATCTTCGATTGTTCACTTAGATTTAAGATGGTCGAGATTTGATCACTAAACTTGTAAAAATAACACCACATACTTGAAAATTTATAATTTTTTTTCAAAATTGACAGTCGATGATTTTTTAAAAGCTTAGTAACCAATTGAAGTCATTTTAAAAATTTCTTGGCAATTTGGTGTGCGGTGATTGGTTGGTTAAAAGTGAATTAACACCACATGTAGATTCGTTTTCCATAGTAAATTCTATTACGAAACTAATGTTCAACATTTTGATTATTTTAGTGACCAAAACTCGACTCTCTAAATTCTAGTGATATGTCGAAGACATATACATAAGTTCGGTGATTATTGTGATAATTAACTCATAAGTTTAGTGATAAAAACTCAACTCTTTAAACTTTGGTGATCAATCGATGACATAGACATAGGTTTAGTGATCAAAACTCGATACTCTTAACTTTAGTGATCAGTTGAAGACATAGACAAAAGTTCAGTGATTATAGGAATAATTAACTCAACATATATGTTATGTGTAATATTATTAATTATCTTAATATATTTGAACAGTTAAATAGTTTATTTTCCTGTATCCTCTTGCTTTAATGTTCTATTAAAGAATCCGTTCACATAGTTTAACATTGATAGTTGTTAACGGATCATATTTTTAGAATTAAAAAATTGGAAATATATAAGGTTTAAACCGAGTTGGAAAAAATCCTAATGGTAAAAACTAGTAATTTGACATATTTAGGTCCCCTCAATATTTCAAACCATAACATTACAAAGAAACATGATATCCCATCCAGGTATGCTACTAGAATTGCATTTTGGTAAAAAAAAAAAAAAAAAAGTAAAAATAAGCAGGTAAACATTCATTGTTTATGTACAAAAAATGATTTCGAACTCTAATTACTTAAGTCAAACATCTAAATAAGCCAATCAAATTGTCTATTGAAGATATTTTATGCAAGTTCGCTCGTGCTAACAATTAAAAGGATTTAGACAATGTGTAAGGGACAAACCTCTTCAGACAAAGCCTCAATAAGGGGTATTCTATTAGAAAGATTTAATTTACAATATATATACAAGGGGTGCAAGCACACAAAGTTCAACTAGAGAAAGTTACAAAAAATTTAAGATATGAAAATTACCTAGTCTCGATTTGACATTTGATTAGTTGTCTTTCTTTTATGTTATTTTTCGTCCTTTATACATTGATGGTCTCCGATTGCATAACTTTCCCTCTGTAATTTCCCATAACCGTCTACTATTTTGCGTTAATAACTCATTTCAGTGTCTTCTCTTGATAACAATCCTCCTTACCCACATCCCAGTAATTTCCACTAACTACTCCATTATTGTTATTTTAGATTAGTATAAAACTCCAATTCTTCCCGTTCTTCTTTACTAGACATTTCTTCCTTTCGCGTCTTCTCTGCATTTCCCCTATTCTATTTGAGCATTCTCTCTATTTCTTAAAGCGAATACTCCTCTTTGTCAAAATGGCTACTAAAAATATTGCTACTAAAAACATTGCTTCTTTTGACAACTTTCAGAATTTCCTTCAGAATCCCTTTGTTGACCCTGGTTCCCTATTGCTGGAGGATACTGAAAATCGCTTTTGTCTTGGTCCAATATTCAACAATCCTGATGTTGTTGGTCATTTACCAATCGATCAATCATTCCCTACAAGTATGACTATACCTTTTCTAGATCCTTTGTCATTAGTCCCAACCAGTTTTGGCACATGTACATCATCAAAAACCAGATACCAGCTTCAAAGTTAGTATACACGTATGGTCACCCATGGACCCACCAAAGAACTCTAGGCTAAAGCTCATATTTTGGATATATTAGAGCTTACTTTGAATATCCCAACTTATGATCATATTTGTTTTCCATCTCCCTACATTTTTGGGTATTAGATTATAATACATTTATTTTCTCACTTGGCCATTTGTCTATCACTTTAAGGAACATCAGCGTCCTAACTAACCTTCCTCTAATGGGAAATACCATTTTCCCTAATATAATAATTACAAGGGTGCCTCTTAAAATGGACAAGCAGTTCTTTAGTTCGTACAAACACCTTCAAAATCTTTGCAGCAAGCCTGGGAATGAGCCTTTACATTTTGAGCGTGTTCCTTACATCCATTATTGATTATGTAAGTTAATCATTTTCGTTCCTAGCATTAAACCGACAATTGATTTTTTGCTCATCTCCAGGAAGTTTGCCTATGGGAAGTCTTTGAACCTTTGTTCATTCATATTGGCTGGACTTTAAAGAGTTATTGCCACTGTTCAACACCAACTTTAGTCTTCTGCCACACCTAATGGTTTTGGACCTCTTTGGCTGGCCCGATTGTGGCTTAGGGCGTATTTTCCCTTTTTACGTTCCCACTAGATGATTAATTGCCCAATCAGTTTCTATAGGCTGGCGATCAATCAACTTGATCCCATATTACAACCCTCAAGAGGTGTTTTCATTTATTTTTATAATCTCCATTCTTTACCTTCATTCTTTCCCTTTGAAGTTCTTTCATACACCTAACCTTCCTTAACTTCTAGAGAAATAAAGGATGCTTTACTAATTTGGGCTCTGTTTTTGGTTGGACGAGAAATTTTTCATGACTTGATTATCGGTACTAATGGTAAGGTAGAAGTTGGGCTTGGCCAATTCTCCCTTGTTATTCCTAGAATCTCAAGGAGTGCTTTCTCACAATCTCTCAAGCTGATGCCAAAGTCATTGAGAGCCAAAATAAGTCTTTGTTGACTGACTTTTTTCTTTCTTTCATTCAATCCAGATACTAGCAATCATCCCATTTTTTTTTTTTTTTTTTTTTTTTTTTTTTTTTTTTTTTTTTACAGTTTTTGGGAATATGTTAAAAGGAAGCTTTTTTATAATTATGTGCATCTACTCTTTCATTCTTTTAATTTTGATTCTATCACTTCATCCAAATCTCCTCAATCTTCCTTTTTCGCAATCACATCAAAAGTTGTAAATTCTCTAGTGAAGTCTCTTGTCGCTCTTTCAATTTAGGCTAAATCAAAAGAGACTTTTATCGAGACTTCTAGCAAGAAACGACCAATCAGAGGTCAGGCTGATGACTTAGATGATGATGATGTTGATAAGAATGTTATCCATCTTGTCAAGAAGCAGGTATTCCAATTTTTTTCTTTTAGGATACTTATCTGGCATATTAACTGTTTGCTTTGCCATTTCGGAGGTCTTATCTTCCTCCTACCTCCTATGTATGCCAATAAATGTTTTTCATTTTTGAAGTTTCAACTCTTCCCCTAGTAGAGGATCCTCATATCCTATAGTCTTTTGTTATCCCAATAATTAAAGAACCATCATCACAGGATATATGTTTAGCTGTGGTAGCTTATAATCCTAACATCCAACATTCTCGTCCACTAGTGATTGAGCCAGAAGGTAGTGCTCACTTCACTATACATTACCTCTTTTGATATGTAACTTCCTCATGTTTGATGTTTGCTCATTGCAGCATCTCCTATTAAAACATGTTTTGTGAAAGAGCCTATTCACCCAGATGTCAAGGGGAAAGCCCCTATTGAAGTATTTTCTATGGATGAATCTTCTCCCTCGGATGTCAAAGGGAAAGCTTCTGCAATACTTGAAGATCTGACCTAGACTACCACTTCTCCTTTGCCTAAGGATGCATCTCCTTTGTCCAAGTTTACTGGTGAGGTATACTCTCTCTCTCTCTCTCTCTCTCTCTCTCTCTCTCTCTCTCTTCCTTCATTATATTGATCATGCCTTGATGCTTTATGTCTTTCTTGCATAATTTTGATGCTATCTTATACTCCATCTAGAAACTACTTTCTTCTTGGAAACAAGTTAGGACGAGTTTGGTGAGATGTCCTTCAACTACAGCTCACCCTTCCACTCCTCATGTGCCTTCCTCAAAAGACATGGTTGTCCTTAAGTAGATTGTGCTAGCTTAGAACTCATTCATGGATCTAGATGTGGCTAGGGAGAGTATGCCCAACCAATAGGAAAAACCCTCGTATTAGTGAAAATCTGGTTAATGCTCTTAAACTCCCATCAATTGCACTTCTAGCTGATATTGAATTGGCTTTATGAGGGATTCATCAAGAGGTAGTCTTTCACTATCTAAGAGAAACGAGCTAAGGGGTAGGAAGAATATTTTTACGCAAGTTATGGCAGAAAAGAAGTCTCTGAATCTTAAGTTTCATAAGGCCCAATCCACCTTGAATGATCTCTCCGCTGAAGTTAGACCGATGACTCTTTGCTGATGAATCTTAACATTTGAATTGAAGATATTCAATAAAAAATAAGTGATTGTGAGATGAGGTTGAAAGCCAAGAAGCGTAATGCTACACAAGAGGTTGACCGAACTAAATCTTTGATGGCACGCTATGAAGAAGTCCTTGTGGATGACCCAGATGCATTTATGGAAGAGTATGCTACTGAAGATGTAAACCTTTGCTCAAATTTGTTGAGGCTGAGAGACCAAATATGGTCTGTTGTAGAAAAGTTAGGATATGACGATGTAGTCTCATAATTTGCAAATTAGTAGAAGATATAGAATACGAAGCCCATGTCCTTGGTTGTATACACAATGAATATGATTCAATGTAATTTTGTCTATTTATGAAAAGAACTTGGTTTAATATCCTAACACTTAATTTATTCATATGCATTATTAGTACTTGTTTGTTCACTTTCTCATACTAAAGGAACACATTTTTTTAAGCACTTTCCATAAATAGATCTCATGTGTTTCATTTCATCTAAATCTTTTTAATTGTAGGCCACATTAGGTAATACACTTCTTATCCTACACGGACCTTCCAAATTGGGCGATCATTTCTCATAATTTGGATCTTTACTATCTAAAGGGAGTATTTTTTTCTAGCTAATTCACCCAAACTAAGAGACTTGGCTATAACCTTTTTATTATAATACTTAGCCATTCTTTGCTTCTAAACTTGTAATTTATCTAGGACGCCCAACTTTAATTCATAAAATTCTAACAAATTTTGGGACATGACTTCTGCATATTGTTCACTATTCAAGTCATTTGGTAAATCCACTCTGATTGATTACACATTGATTTGCATATCAAATAATGTCTCTTGTCTATAAGTGGGTTGGAATTGGGTGACTTGCTTAAACGAGAAGACGTTCTATAAGCTCATAGAGCCTTGATTAAACATTTGTGTCAGTTTCTTGCATTTTCAACTGTCATCTTCCTTATAATACTTTTAAGAATCTTATTGTAAGATTCAGCCTAGCCATTTAACTGGGTATAGTAAGGTGTTGAGTTTATTATTTTAATACCAAACTCGCCCAAAAACTGTTTGACTTGATCTCCATTCAAAGAAGTTTCATGACCCAATATTAAGGTTTGTGGTATTCCAAACCTATAAATTATATGATCTTGGATAACTGACACTTTCTTGAGGTACCCCCTTCAAATGAATGACCTCATCCAATCTGGCAAAGAAGTCTGTAGCTACTATGATAAATATATATTGCTTGGATGAGGGAGGAAAGATTTTTCCTATCAAGTCTATCGCCTATCCCCTAAACGGCAAAGATTTAATGATGGATGTCATTTTTTTGCTAGTACTCTTTGAATTGGTACATGACATGCTAAACAATTTTTAGCATATTGAAACACAATTCGCCCATTTTTGCCAAAAATGCCCACTTCTAATGATCAATCATCTCATCTTTTGGCCTACTTGGACACGTATTTCTTCATACACCTCAACCATAATTGTTTTAGCATCTAAAATATTTACACATTTTAGCATGATTTCATCTGCACGCTTCTTGTATAATTCTTAATCTATTATTACATAGTTTAGGGTGAGTAGTTTCGCATTTCTTTCGCCCATTTTATCATGTTTTTCTAGGAACCTTTTTATTTCTTATCTTCAATCCATTGTCTCTGCATGTTCTATGAAATCAATTCATTTTCCACTATTTAGTACTGTAGGTATTATCATTCCATATTCACATACAGAATCTAAGCCTAAAACTTTGGAATATTCTGAGGCCATTTAAGCCAACTCATTTGCCAAGTTATTATACATCATATTCACGTATTGAAGCTCTACTTGGTCAAACTATTCCAATAACTCTTGGGTGATTTCGTACAAACTAATAACAGAATCTCTTTAGCTTTTAAGTTTGCCAGCCAATTGGTTAACCACTAATTGGGAATCTCCTTTAACAATTAATTTTTTTACTCTCATTTCCAATAATAATTCCAAGTCTATAATGAGTATTTCATACTCAGCCTAATTATTGGTGCATAGATCATTTAAAGTGAAGTAGAACTGATAATTCACTCCAAATTGGTCTATTAAAACTACACCAACTCCAGCATCTTTAGCGGTATGTGAAACCTCAAAGTATAATGTCTAAAGTATCATTTTGCACAAGTCGGTTTCTAATTTTATTTCCTTTGGAACATTAACACAGATGATCAGTCAAGAAATCAGCAAATGCTTCATTTTTAATGCCTTTTTGTGGCACATGTTGTATTTCAAATTTAGATAAACCAAAATTCTGAAGGCAAATTCTTTGATGCAAAATAGGGCAAGTAAACATTTACTTGATTAAATTTATTTTTGATACTAAATACATAGTAATAGGCCGAAGATAAACCCTTCATTTAATATATGTAAAATAAAGAGCTAATTAATTATAATTTTTCTACTGGTGAAAAATTACATTTACACTTACTCAATTGCCTACTAAAATAATAAATTGCTCTTTCTTTGCCCCATTGGTCAACCTGAGTGACCATTCTAGTTATAGACACTTGTTCTATTGATACATATACTTTTACTAACCATCCTTGAATAGGTGAGAACAATGTAGGTTGACTTGATAAGTAAACCTTAAGGCTGCCTAAAGCCTTTGACGTTCTTCACTTCAGATGAATCCATCCTTATCTTTTTGTTGTTGATAATGGGCCAAGACCGATGTCGGTTGAAATGTATGAAAGAAAAAGATCCGGTCCAACAAAATACTTGACTTTTTGGTTGATCAATAATATATTTGTATTGTACATTCAATTGAAGTTAATCAAAGTTTTATAGTGCATACTATCCATTTGTTGCACAAACATAATATTTATTAATTAAATTATTTTGAGTCATATTGATATTTGTGGTAGTCAATATAATCTGGATCATAAAAGATTTGTATCCAACACATTAATTAAATTTTTTGTTGTTTTGTACTGCCATTAAAAACTATATTGTTTGAACGATAGTTAAGGTAATAAAGCGAATATAAATATTTGTGTAACTGGTGATATATATATATATATATATATATATATATATATATACAAAACAACAAAAATTTTAATTAATGTGTTGGATACAAATCTTTTATGATCCAGATTATATTGACTACCACAAATATCAATATGACTCAAAATAATTTAATTAATAAATATTATGTTTGTGCAACAAATGGATAGTATGCACTATAAAACTTTGATTAACTTCAATTGAATGTTACCGAATTTAGCTCCATTTTCGTGCTTGGTAAATTTGGTAATACAATTATTATTTCAATAATATCCATTAACGTTTAAACTTAACTAAAAAAATGTGATGTGTAGAACCTGGTAATTTTAAGTATGCAAAAAAATTTCAGCCTATATAACATTCATCTTAATAGCAATATTTTTTAAGCATGGTCATTAAATTTGACTAACAAAATTTTTGTCTCTTATCTGATAAATTCCGTTTTAATATAAACAGCCATGCCATTCATTTTTTATTTTTATTTTTTGGGTCGGAATTTGACTTTTCATTAGTTTCACTATATTTTTGGGATGTTAATTAAAATTATTTTATTTATGTATTTTTTTATTATTCGAATTCCGATATATTTATTAACATTTACCTTTTTGGAATATCTTTTTATAAATAATATGTGCCATATAGTTTTTAATTATTATTATACGATCTTATTTGAATATTTCTTGTAAAATATTGGGATATGGAGATCATTGCTATAGATCTGAATATTGTGGTACTTTATTTTGGTATGAGAAGAGAATCGGAAAGCATTACAATTCAACGAAACCAAAATTCTCGATGTGTTTTATGCATGAGAAAGTGGAGCTTCTATTGATACGACACCCTTCATGAGTTCTTCACGATTTAATTTATGGAACAAACAAGAAAAGAAAGCATTTTATTGAAAATGTTTGATCGTGCAACATTTTTTTTTAACGCTTTGTGAGGAAAGATTGATTTAATTTTAAATAAAGTGAAAGTGCTTTCTGTATTCAGGATAAATGAGAAAAATTATCATATGATCAGAATTTTGTAGTTGTTTGAAAGCTCCGCATTGAAGTTTGCTCAATTGTATATTTTTTACACCGAAAAGAAAGTTTCTATCAGAATAAAAGCTCTTAGGTAAACATCTTCATGTTAATTATTACTTTTGGACATTATTAGTATTTTTCATTCTAAGTGCGTTGCATAATTTTTATGATGTACTGTGGCATAAAATCTGATATGAACAAGTTATATGTTGAGATTGTTGTTGATTTGAAGACAATGTTGGATGAAAATAATACTTTGGTAAAGTCATTTAGAATTGTTAGGGAAAAATCACCAACAAGACTACACAAGTCTAAATCTCAGGCTTATTGGAAGAAGAGATTCAGCTGGAAGGAAGTACAATCTCCCATCATATCTGAAGTTGTAGCATTGATTGTGCGCGATTTTGAAACATCACCGAGCGACAAAGAAATCAAAGTTGAAACTTAGATGAGATAATTGAAGTGGATAAATGAATTAAATGCTTCATATCTTGGACTTCAATATCCTCTGCTTTTTTCATATGGATTGCCACATGCACATATATTGTTCTTAGTCTCAAGAAGATAAGTATCCTACATGAGATGACATTGACAACATTATATCAGATGAAATTCCTGATGAAGCGGCTAATTTAAATTATTATGCTGCAGTTAGAGATTTGATGATACATGGTCCGTGTAGCTATGTAAGGAGCAATTCTCCATGTATGGCTGACAATTGTTGTACAAAACTTTTTTCCAAAAAATTAAATGGAATTTATCAACATCGATGAAGATGGTTATCTAATTTATGGAAGGAGTGACAATGGAAGAATAGTTCAAAAGTGTGGTATTTAGCCTAATAAAAAATATGGTGTTCCTCATAATCAATACTTTCTATTGAAATATGGTGCTCATATGAATGTGGAGTGTTGCAATCATTCTAGGTCAATCAAATATCTTTTCAAATATATAAATAAGGGATATGATCGTTCACTACGAGTTTTTACCAGAGTATTGATGATGAAAATGTGCAGAATAATGTGACTAAGATAAATATGTACTATGACTGCAAAAACATCTCACCATGTATAGCAGTTTTGAGGATTTTAGGTTTTGATATTCATTACAGAGATCCTTCAGCTGAGTGATTGAGTTTTCAACTTCTGAAATAAACAAAATATTATGTTCTCAAATTCAAATACAGTTGTTGCAGTCGTAAATCAACCTAATGTGAACCAAAGCATGTTTTCAGCATGAATGGAAACAAATAAAAAATATATTGAACTGAGGGACCTAACTTGTGCAGAATTTCCTACTAAGTTTGTTCGAAAGCAATTCAAAATGGTATGGTAGCTAAGGAAGCATGGATTTTCTATCGGACTTGTCTTTTATGTCACTCTAGGATGTGAAGAAATTTATTGTTTGAGAACTGAGGCAATATATTGGGGGTGTACACATTGTTTGAGGAGTCTGTTTATAACTTTACTGTTGTCGAATTGTTTGGGAAGACCTGAAATTGGTTGGAAAAAATATTGGGGTCTCTACTAGATGATATACTTTATAGACAACCAATATTTTGCAACGTGAAGGTATTATGTTCATTAATTAATGTTTTAACTACAAAATAATAACGACTTTTTTTTTCCTTTTCGATGAGATGTCTTTGTCTATTTGTTTCAATACAAAGTTGGAATTAAGTGACAAAGAAATAGAAAAGATATTGTGGAGCAGTGGAAAGAGTCTTTGTCCAATGTCATTTCCTGAGATTTTCTATTTTTCATGTGGGAAAAATAGGTTGATACATGATGAATTTTCTTGCAACATGAAAGCATTGGCTTTAGAAAACAAAAGTATGTTTCTAATGTGATAGGTGAACGAAAAGAATGTATGAGAAACTATAATATTATGTTCTTTTTATATGGTTACGGAGATACAGGAAAAACCTTTGTGTGGAAAACTTCATCTTCGACTTTGAGGTCAAAGGGAGAAATTGTATTGAGTATGACATCCAGCGATATATCATCTCTACTTTTGTAAGGTGGTAGAAAATCTCATTCACAACTTGCAATTCTTGTTAATTAGAATGATGATTCAACTTGAGACATTAAACAATGGAGTCCACTTGCAGAGTTAATTGTGAACATATATTGCTTCAAAGCTCTTTGAATAAGAGCATGATCAACTTATCGTATCTACAAAGACATTTTTTTGAAATTGACAAAGAATATGAGACTTCAAAAACTCAGTTCAGACGTTCAATGTATTGAGTTGAAGGCATTTTCAATTAATAATCCTTTCAGCCATAAATATTCTTTTACAGCTTTAGTGATGTCTACATATTCAGTCTCAGTACTTGATATAGTTACAATTTGTTGTAACTGAGACTTCCCAGTTATATAATTATCCCCTAAGATAAAATACTAAGCAGTAGTGGATTTCCTTTGGTCTCTATCCTAGCAAAGTTCACATCTACATAACCTTTAAGGACCAACTTATCAGTACTCTTCTTATATACTAATCTTATGCCTAAGGTACCATTTATGTGCTTAAGTAACCATTTCATTCCGGCCCAGTGTGGTTTCCTGGGATTAGACATAAACCTACTAAGGAAACTAATAGCATAAGCCAAATCAGGCTTTGTTGTTATCATAGAAAACATGACAACTATAGCATTGGAATACGACACATTTCTCATTTCTTTTACCTCATCTTCTGTTTTAGGTGAATGGGTAAAATACAAACTCATATGTGTTCCTAAAGGAATATTAACAAGTTTGACATCTTTCATACCAAACTTGGTTACAACCTTTTCTAGGTAGGGAGATTGAGAGATCATTAATCTATTTTTGATTTGTTCCCTAGTTATAATCATGCCCAAAACTTTCTTGGCATTCCCTAGATCTTTTATATAAAACTCATCCTTTAATAAGTTTTTAAGGTTTATGATCTCAAATTTACTAGGGCTGGTTAATAGCATATCATCCACATACAATAGAATATATGCACCTTTTTCATGATTAAAATATAACCATGCATCATATTCACTCCTCTTAAAACAAATTTTCAGAACATAAGAGTCAAACCTCTTATATCACTGCCTGAGACTTTTTTTTAAACCATACAGAAACCTTTGTAGCTTGTAGACACAATCACACTCATCCTTCACCTCAAAACTTTTTGGTTGACTCATCTAGATGTCTTCCTCTAATTCCCCATGAAGGAAGGCAGTTTTGACATCTGATTATTCAAGTTCCCAATTGAAATGAACAAAAAGAGATAAAATAAGTCTGACTATTTTGTATTTGATTACAAGTGAGAATATCTCATTGTAATCACAATCTTCTCTCTGAGTAAAACCCTTTCCTACCATTCTGACTTTATATCTATCAAGATCAGAAGGTTCATTTCATTCTTTTAGTTTATAAATCCATTTACATTGAATTATCCTTTTGTTCTTAGGTCTCTCCACAAGTTTCCAGGTTTTATTCTCAATTAAGGATTGCATTTCATCATTCAAAGCCCTTATCTATTTCTCATATTTCAACCCATTTATAGCTTCTTCATAAGTGTTAGGTTCTAACTATCCAAGAGTTTCCCCAGAAACTAAGGAAAACTCTGTTTGATTTAGAGATTCATATCCAAGATTATGCTTGATTTTCCTTCTCTCTCTATCTCTAACCAGTTGCTAGTTTGCAAGAGAAGTACCTTCATTAGAAGGAATGGGATTCTCAAATTCAGGCTCAGTATCTGGTTATTCTAGATTGTTATCCTCATTTCCAGTTTCAATTTCATTAGGGTATGGGGTATTGGATTCATTTTATCCCAAATTAGAGTGCTTAAATATGGTCAACTTTACCTGCATCTCAGTTTCTTCATTTATTTTATGTTCATCAGAGTCTACAGGTTGTGGTTTCAGACAAGGCATCTCATTTTCATTAAAAACAACATCTCTATTTTTTATGATTTTTATACTTTTAACCTTCAAAACCTATAACCTGTACCCCTTAACCCATTTAGGGTACCCCAGCATCACACATTTTACAGCTCTTGGTTCTAATTTGTCCTTACTTTGATGTGCATATGCAGGACATCCAAAAACTCTAATGTGTGCCAAATTAGGAGGGTTTCTAGTCCAGAGTTCCTAAGGAGTTTTGAAGTCAAAAGAGCTAGAAGGAGATCTGTTGATAAGATAGGCTGCAGTGTGCACAACTTTAGCCCAAAAACCTTTAGCAAGGCTAGAGCTTATCAGCATGCACCTAACCTTATTCATTAAGATTCCATTTATCCTTTTAGCTAGCCCGTTTTGTTGAGGGGTAAATTTCACAGTTCTATCTCTTAATATGCCCTTTGTTTACAATAATAATCAAATTCATTATTTCGAAACTCAAGCCCATTGTCAGTACTTAGAGTTTTCATTTCCTTGTAAATTTGATTTTCAAAAACTTTTAGCCAGATCCTAAATCTGTGAAATGTTTCAGATTTGGAGTTTAAAGGATAAACCCATACTTTCTTTGAATAGTCATCTACTATTATAAGAAAGTATTTGTTTCCGCCAAAGGTAGAGTATTTTTCATGACCCCATAAGTCAGCATGGACATAATCTAAAGATTTATTAGTTTTGTGGGAGCTATTGTTATAGCTCACCTAGTGAGATTTTTCTAGAACACATATTTCACATAATGTTAGAGGTTCAATAACATCCTTTCCAACTAACTTTTTGTTACCTAAATATTTGAAACATTTATTACCTATATGTCTCATCCTTTTATGCCACAATTCTGACTTATCATTAATAACAATGACTAGGTTCTAATCGGGTGCAGAGATAATGTCACCATCTAGGTAATATAAACCATTTCTTTTTGGCCCTTTCATAACTACCAAAGAACCCCTCATTATTTTTAAGGTATTATTATCAGATTTAAAGGAATATCCTTCATCTTCAAGGATAACTAAAGATATTAGGTTCCTTTTCAGGTTAGGTACATATATAACATTTCTTATGGTTCTGATAATACCATCATTCATTTTAATGGCAATGTCACCTAAACCAGTAACAATCTGTGAATTATTATCACCCAGATATACCTTTCTAGGTTTAGTTTCTTTGTAGTTATAAAACTAAGATTTTATAGGACACGTGTGAAAAGTACACCCTGAATCTAAAATCCAATCCATAAACACATCTTCACTAGAAACAATCATCACATGAAGATTGTCTAGCTCAGACCCAACAACAGCATTATTCTGATCACTATCAGTAAGCCCCTTGTGTTGTTTCTTTTTCCAGTCATAGTAGTCCTTTTTAAAATGTCCCATCTTCCGACAATGGTAACAATTTACATTCAGTGGATTATATCTAGATTTGGACCTCCCTCTAGACTTCCATCTTTCGTTCTTTTTAATATAATTGTTATCCTTTTTCTCAGGTTTTCCTCTAACAAACATGCTTTCTTCCCCAGTGTTTATCTTAGACTCCCTCTTAACCTCTATTTCTTTAGATCTTAAAGCATCTATAACTATGGATTGAGACAATTTACCCCTAGAATACTTTATAGCATTCCTAATTTCTCTATAGGATTTAGGCAGGGAGTTTAAAAGAATGACAGCTAGGTCTTCATCATCAAACTTCTTATTATTGTGAGCAAGACTCTTTACAATGATACTAAAGTTATTTAGGTTCACTTCTAAGTCTCTTCCTGGATTCATCTTAAAACTAAACAATTTCTCTAATAAGTAAATCTTATTAGGCAATGTCTAAGTCAAGAACATAGTATCAAGTGTAGTCCATAAGTCTCTGGCAGTTTTAGCATCATTAGCTTGTCTGACAATATTATCAAATAAATGTAATATCAAGGAACTGTAAGCAATTTCATTAATCTCTTCAATTAATTGAGGTTTTGCTTTAAGTTCATCAGACAGTTCTTCAGGATCTTCCAGGGCTTTAGAAACCCTTTGTTGGACTAATATGGCCTTCATTTTCTACTTCCAAATAAAAAAAAATCTCCTTTTCCATCGAATTGTGATAATTCGACCTTCGAACCCATGAAATATTCTGTAAAAGGGTGGCTCATTTTTGATGTGTTAAAGTAATCTCATCTTAAGATTACTTTACAAGCAGAAAAGGTCTTTTAAAAAGTTTCAAGAAAAAAACTAAAATCAATACCGGAAGCAAGACAAGAAAATACAAATATATATAAAAAACTATAAAAGACATCGGTTCTTGTTCCTAGGGAAATTTATATGCCTCACTGAATTATATACAAAAGGAATATATGTACAACTTGTAAAAGATTAGATTATAAATCCAAGCAAATATATATTATTTAGGCATATATACAGAAAATTGTAAGTACTAAAAATGATCTCACCAATTATTATTGAAAAATAGTAAGATTTGCAGAACCCCTTCCAAGAAGACAATAACCAGTATACTCACGTAGTTAGATCAATAGGATGGCACCACGAACCCAGACCAGTCAATACCTCTAGATTAACAATTCAGTAGTCTCTAGAAATTAAAGAGATGTAAGGGACTATCACACTTCAAAACTTTGTTAAAGAAAAAGTTTGATAAGAGGTTTGAAGGAAAAAGTAGAAACTCAGAAACCTCAAGATGTCCGTGATACCAATTTATTGGGGTTTTAACCCAGATGTTTATGATGATGATTTGTAAACAAGCATTCAAAAATGTAAAGATATAAAAGAACACTATTTGTTTACCCAATTTGGAAAAATGGCTTACTCTGAGGGGCTCATGGATTGGTCCATTCATTAATGCTGCAACATACTTCCAAAGAGAGTACAGATCAAGAAACCAGAATACACAATGTAGATCTAATCACATATCTTACAAATCTCTTGGATCTAAACTCAAAAACATACTCGCTATGCAAAACCAAAAACATGGTAAATATAGAACACAACCAAAGACTCTAATGTGTGCCAAATTAAGAGGGTTTCCAGTCCAGAGTACCTGAGGAGTTTTGAAGTCAACAAAGCTTGATGGAGATCTGTTGATAAGATAGGCTATAGTGTGCACAACTTCAACCCGGAATCCTTTAGCAAGGCCAGAGCTTATTAGCATGCATCTAACCTTATTCATTAAGGTTTTTCATCCTCTCAGCTACCCTATTTTGTTGAGGGATATATTTCACATTCATATGTCTTAATATGCCCTTTTGTTTACAATAATAATCAAATTCATTATTATGAAACTCAAGACCATTGTTAGTTCTTAGAGTTTTCAGTTTCTTTCCAAGTTGATTTTCAACAACTTTCAACCAACTCCTAAATCTGTGAAATGTTTCAGATTCAGACTTTAAAGGATAAACCCATACTTTCCTTGAATAGTTATCTATTGTTGAAAGAAAGTATCTGTTTCAACCAAAGGTAGAGTATTTTTTGTGTGAGTTAGTGTCAAAGCTCACCCTATGAGATTTTCTTAGAACACATTTTTCATAGAATGTTAGAGGTTCAATAACATCCTTTCCAAGTAACTTTTGGTTACTTAAATTTTTTAAACCTTTATTACCCATATGTCCCATCTTTTTATGCCACAATTCTGACTTATCATTAGTAACAGTGACTAGGTTGGAATCAGGTACAACGTAGTGTCACCATGTAGGTAATATAAACCATTTCTTTTTGGCCCCTTCATAACTACCAAAGAACCCCTCATTATTTTTAAGGTATTATTATCATATTTGAACCCCTTATTAAAATGAACACAACCACGAGAACCAAATAATTATTAGAAATGTTATTGCCTGGGTACTGTTATCTTGATTTACCCCAATGGCTAGGAAGTTCTAGAAATTACGTTCAGTGACTAGCTAAGTAAATTCAATAGTATTTTACTAAGGCAGACTCAAAGCCATAAACTACCTCTCTTGATACAATAACTTCTTGCTTGTACTCTCTTTTAGTGCCTACATTTGCATTTCATTTGCATATTTGTGGTAATTTTCATTCATGTGGGGGAATGTTAAAAATGTGCTATAATGGGTCAATTTTGTCATAATATTCATGTTCATCCTGATATCTATTTCGTACGGGTAAGAAGTCAAACTTACTCAATTCTGTAAGTAGATGATCGTGTTATATTTAGATTCCTAAAACCATTTTCAGATGAATGAGAAATTGACTGTTAAAGTGGTGATGCTGAAATTGATATCTTGGAATAAAGTGGGTATTATCCCACATTAGAAGAAGGAAAAAAGAGCTGGTTTATTAACTTCAACTTGGACACTTGAGTTTGAACCCAAGGGGTACCAATAGCGTTTGAAGTAGAGAGAGCCTAGATCCTACTAGATATAGTCCAAAGCCAACACACGTGCGATCGCCACCATCCAACTGGCCAGCTCGACACCAGCACGAGCACGGGTAATGGATCGTGGGACTTGTTTATGTGTATTCCTTTTTAGAAAATTAAGTATATGGTTATTTAATTTTTATTTGAATTTCAACTTGAAATTTCAAAATATTCCAAGAATATATAAACCGCTCGAGCATTATTAGAGCGTAACTCGAGCTGTTTGATTCTTAAAAACACACTTCAGCGGACTTCGAGCATGATTCCTGATGTGCATGCAAATCGCTTGAGTGGACGTCAAGTGAAATTCGAGCGTCATTTGGATTGGAACAACCAAGACTTTTCATTAACATGTTGAATTTTGCGACGTGTCTTTTCGGTCACACCACTTAAACTTCTATAAATTGGACCCCCTAGACTTGTTTTATTCATCCTATTTTCACTTGTTACATAAACCCTTTTAAAATCTCTTTGCATTCTTCAAAAATTCTTTTTAATTTTAGAGAGTACAAAACACTTCGGATTTTCATTCGTGTTTGTAGTGCTGCTACCAAGGGAAATTGATTGTTGTATCTTGAGAGGTGTTTTCTATTATACCATTAGCACCGGAGTGGGGGAATAGCAATTATATATCTTAATGAAAAAGAGTTGAACTCTTGCTTCGATCTTTCAGTTCACACTCACTTTTCTTTTTTCCAATTTCAAGTAAGTGGTTTATGTGATTTTAATTTTAATTTTTTATTTAATTACACAATAACCACACTCGAACTATGGTTCAAACATGACCCACTTTCTAAAATTAAGAATAGTTGAAATTCAAATTGAAAACGAAAAACATTACATCAAACAGTTTGTAGTCTTTCGCTACATTAAAGTTAGAATCCAAAATTCGATTACTTGTTAAATCAAAATTACGAAGGCCGACTGGCTGTTACTATATTTCATAATCAAAATCCACTGGCAAATATATATGATTATTTATTATCACAGGTGGTCTTAAAACAATGAATCTGGTCCAATAGGTTCCATCTCAAATACTGATATTTCTCCATTCAATTCCTCGTCATATATCCCAATATAGATTACAAATTCGCAGTTCCATCATCCATCACCATCTCATCAAGTCATCCTCAATTTGCTTTAACAATTTATAAAAAACATAATTTCACAAATCTTTTTTTATTCACACATTTTTTCTCTTCATTTTTTAAGCATACATTTTATCTTCAAAATTTAAATAAATCAATTTATAATTGCTATATTGTTATTAGCCTAAATTGGCCTAATATTATTAGCACTCTTAAAATTCTTAAACCTTTTAAAATTAAAAACTTGACAACTTTCTCGGCCTTTTGACTAGGATCAAATGAAATAAAAATTTGAAGTTAACGAGTGATCGATTTGCAAAAAATATCATTATACTATCGACACCAATATTGGAAACTCTAGATATATTTTATTTTCTTTAAAATCTAGTAAATTCATTAAAAAATAATCATAACTCTTCTTTCAATCGATGAAAAGTCTACAAACTAAACTCGAGCTTTATCAAAATTGTAAAATAATAACAAAAAGATCAATTCGACTAAAATAAAAACCATTATCGATGTAGGTAAAATCGTGTACAGATTGAGACCACGATTATATCGTATTGATTCAACAAATTTGTTGAATAAGAATCATTATTCGGTATGCTTATGCGAATAAACAAGTCTTGATTGTTGTCTCCTGGCTCATTGAGTTGTGAGCGTTTTGTTTGTTCAAACATCATATTTTGTTGGATGATTTTGTTTTCTTTATATTAACCCACACTACAACATTTTGGGCTTCTTCCACCCATGCATGCTAGTAAGAGTGGGGGAAAAAAAAAAAGGGAACGGAACGGAACGGAACAAATCAAACGGAAAAAATCAAAACAAGTCGGTTTAAAAACAGACTAACATAAAAATCGAAATCAAAACCAAAACAAAAACCAAGACAAGGAGCAAAATTAAAAGTAAACCCGAATAAATCAACTTGAGTGATTTTTGCGATCAAGATTTTTCATTTATAATGTAGTCATCTTCGAATATATTATTGAAAGAAAATAAATTTATGAAATATTAAATCCTTCATATCTTGTTAACGAGAAATTTATAAATATCATTAGTAAAATTGGCAAGTCCTTTAATATACAAGAAGCATGTATTAAAGAGTTAGGTTCGACTAGGGACACATAAGATGACAGAATTCACTATATACATTTAGGGGTATACGGTCTTCTACATCTGTTTAATTAATGAGCCTGTCTATTGAATTGTTTAAGGGCCATTTGGACAAATACCTAACTTTTGATATTATAATTGAAATTTACGTCATTTAAAAGTATTACTAATTGATATTTCAATATTTTATTTTTTTACTGAAATTTACATTATTTAAAACAAGTATCACATTATGATACTTTTCAAATTTTGATATCACAACTTGAAATTCTTTCGAATTTTTATGATACTTAGGACGGAATTTAATATCACACCTTGATATTTTCAACTTTTTTATGATACTTTAGTTAGACATTTTATCAAACGCGTTGTAAAATTAGTGAAAAGTCAATGATGACGTTTTCCAACAATACACCCAGAGTAGGTGAGCTTCATGTTGTCATCATCAAACGCTAGTCATCATTTACCGCCAAGTCCAACCCGTGCATTCCACCACCACATTCATGTTGTCATCATCAATAGCTTGCTTAACAAGCTGACTATCCAGAAATAAATGAGCACGTGTCAATATTAACTCGGTCGTGAGTATTTTCCATATTTTGTCATTGGTATCGTCACTTTCATCACTCTCATTGTCATCATCTTTGTATCTTCTCATGACAATCACCAAAAATAGGCAGCTAAACCAAATCAAACAATATCAGCACTGTTGCCCGGTCGTCCCATCTTCATTTTCGATCATTAATCTTAGACTATGTTTGAATCAATCATATCATACATATATAGATGGTTACGAAACAGTAAAGGAGTTGCTTTCTGGCCCCGCTCGCTTTCCATTTCCAAGTGTTTACATGGAAATGCATGAGTTGACATTCAAGAAAGGGTCCTTCTGCTGAATTAAAACGTAACTTTGTTTCATTATCATGTGGATTATGTACTGTGGAGAATTTACTTTGGAGAACCAAAATATTAAGACGTGGCATCAACGAGGATAACTAACCAACGTGTCGAAAATTGATTAATGTACTATTTAGCATCACGGGTGCTACACAGTATTGTTCTTTAATTTTGATAAACTTGTTAAATCAAACATGTAGTCTACTTCAAAAAAACACATTGACTATCAAATACTAGGTGACAAAATTTTAAATAAAAAGAAATAATATTTGATAAACTTAAATTTGATTTCAAGTGGGTAACTAAATTTCAGCTTAGTTTCAAATTTATTAATCCATAGCATTCTGGTCATCTATTGTTCTTAAAAATGAGACGTGTCGTTAAAAAGTTGTAGACCTCATGAAATATGTAGTTATGATTGATTATTGACTTTGACATTAATAAAAATCTAGTTTTTAATCATAACCAAATAGGCTTAATATATGACAGATTTGTTATTTAATTTATTAATAAAATTATTGTTATTCTTACAAATTAAGTCATGTTTGATGTCCACTTTAAAGAGAGAATGATTTTTGAATAATGAATTTTAGAGAATGTGTAACTGAAAAGTATCGAAAATTTATGAGTTTTGTGAAGAGTATTTTATTGTATGAATGTGATTGAAAATGAGTCTGAAAAAAAAAGTCGTGGCTTAATGAGAACAAAAGAAAGGCTAAATCAATAGAGTCAATAGATTCAAGTCAGAATAAGTTATTAATCACAAGAAGTTGTGATATATATATATATATATATATATATATATATATATATATATATATATATATATATATAATTGAATGTTAAATTATCCTTAAAGTATCAAGGTACGGATATTGCTAGTACGATTAGACCAACACGTGTCATTTTTCACTTTAGAAGTGAATAGCTTATCTCGCAAGTTAAGATGTTGAGATATGTAAATAAACACGTTGATGTTTTGTTAATAAAACAAAATATTGGAGAACCACAATAAAAATTCCACATGGATAACTATATGAGTATCATTGATTAATCTCTAATGTTCATTAATGGAATTGATCATTTCACTAGAGGTCATCATTACCTTATATGAGAACAGTCATATTTTGGTAATATCGGATGTTACTCTGCGAAGAGTTGCTAATATAGTATCATTTGAGTGTCAAGAATTATATGAAGGATATGAATAATCAATATAGAATCCGTCTATCTTAGATAGTAAGATATTATGATTTACATTTTATTTGGCTAAGTCGATATCAAAATCCTTGGTCAATGTGATAATTCATGAGTTGAATATAGTTTTGAAATTTATTGACTTAAGAGCGATATAAAAGAAATGATCAATAATTGAGATTAACAAAATTCTATATCTTGTAATTGATCGAATCATAATGCAAAAAGATTAAAGTGTCATGGAAAATAAACAAGTTTGATTTTGTCACATCATGTGATATTTTTCGTCATATGTATTGCCTTGGCACATTGCTTGCGACAACTGATGTCAATTAATTAATTTAGAAGAATAAAAATTAATTAAAATGAGAGTTTTAAATAATCTTATTTTATTTAGATCCAAATAATAATTCACTTCATTCAAATTTGTGATCGGTGATCTAAAGGGTCAAACACAATGAGAGAATAAGAATCATGTAATTGGAATTAATTAATTAGTTAACAATGTTCAACATTTGAAGAATTAATTCATTAAGTTGTTTATTAATCGGATCGAATTAATTAAGTAGATTAATTAACTTATGTATTTGGTTTAATTAATTAAACTATATGGATCGGGTCATGTTTAAGTGATGAGCCAAGCCCACTTTAACATCTATTAATAAACGACTAGTTCTAAAAATTTAATATCAATTCATTATTATCTTGCTGGCATAAAAATTTAGAAACTCTATTATCTAATTCTTGTTTTCTAGCAACTGATGTGAATTAATTAATTTAGAAGAATGAAAATTAATTAAAATGAGAGTTTTAAATAATCTTATTTTATTTAGATTCAAATAATAATTCACTTCATTCAAATTTGTGATCGGGGATCTAAAGGGGTCACACACAATAAGAGAATAAGAATCATGTAATTGAAATTAATTAATTCACAACGTTCAACATTTGTAGAATTAATTCATTAAGTTGTTTATTAATAGGATCGAGTTAATTAAGTAGATTAATTAACTTATGTATTTGGTTTAATTAATTAAACTACATTGATCAAGTCATGTATAAGTGATGAGCCAAGCACACTTTAACATCTATTAATATACAACTGGTTTTAAAAATTTATTACCAATTCATTATTATCTTGCTGGCACAAAAATTGAGAAACTCTATTATCTAATTCTTGTTTTCTCGTTTAGATCACCTTTGGAGTGTTGACAATTTGACAGATGTGGAATATAGGTAGACTGAAGAAATAAAGATTCTCAAATTAGCCTGCAATAATATCTAAAAGGTAATGTTCTTACCAAGTTTTCTATTTAAAAACAAAGCATATCCTTATTTGGAAATTGGAATTATTTTAAATTTTGCTCTGTATAATTAAATAAATTCCTAATTGTGGTGTCAGAGCCTACTATGTGTTTGTTCGAAGTTGTTCTATGAATTTTGTAGCAATTAATTGTTAATTGTTCTTGTTTCTAACAATTAAGGGAATTGATTTTTCATCTTTTCTAAAATATGTTTTGAAAAGAGAATTATTTTTTGGTTGAAAATTAGGATGGAGCGGTGATGAGCCAGCCGCTAATGCTCGCAAGACAGCATGCAGAGACATATCGTCACTGCAAGTTGAAGTGGCAGGTACTGAATATGATAGGCGTGAACGCCGTTGAGATTTATGCAACATGCTCGCGATGCTATAGCGAAAAAATGCCCCTACCGCCGCATGCCTAGCTTGCGACGACATTAATAATTTAGGTTTTATGGATTATTATATGATTTTAGGCGGGGCTCATGCAATTTTTGAAATTGGAGGCCCTCACTTGCAATATAATATTAAAGGGAAAAAGTGCGATTTTAAATTAAAGGTCTCCTTTGCAATTTGATTGATTTAAGGGTCTGTTTATGTAACAACCCGGGTCCCACTTAACGGCATGTCCCGGCCATTAGATGACGAAGTACTGTCCCCACTGTATCAACATGGAACTTTTCAGCATGTTTTGTCCACACTTGCACGTTTCTTGAGAAAACTTCTTAGGAGGTCACCCATCATAGAATTGTTCTAGATCAAGCATGCTTAACTATGAAATTTCTAACGATGGACTTCCAGAAAAGAATGTGCACCTTGATGGCATGAGTAGTACCTATCAAATCTTTTAAACTTTCATGACCTGGGTGTTACAATCACCCTTTGTTAGACTCGCGACATCCTCCTGTCGTTTAAACCATTTGATGATCCATCTGAGGATTCGTTGTCAGGCATTAGGATTCTAGAGGTGGCTCCTACGGGTTCAAGAGATGGCTCTCACCCTATGGCGTAGCACTTTGTCCCGCATAGCACTTAGTTTCCAATTTTCAGTTGGCGGTCGGCTCTGATACCATTTGTAACGACCTGGATCCCACTTAACGGGCTGTCCCGACCGTTAGATAACGAAGTACTGTCCCCACCGTACCATCATGGATCTTTTCAACATACTTTGTCCTCACTCGCACGCTCCTCTAGAAAATTTCCCAGAATGTCACCCATCATAGAATTACTCCAGGCCAAGCACGCTTAACTATGGAGTTTCTAACGATGGACTTCCGGAAAAGAAGGTGCACCTTGATGACATGAGTAGTACCTATCAAGTCTTTTAAGGTTTCCTAACCTGGGTGTTACAGTTTAGTAATTTTCAATTGGGGGTGAGATTGCAAATTATTAAAAGGTGCTTTAAATGCTTAATTTAAATTGTTTCTAAAACTTATTTTCAAAGGGTTAACAAAATTTTTCAATTTTGATCCAATTAAAATTTACGACCCTAAATTTAATTTAATTTTATTTAGGAGTCTTATCTTAAATTAAAATATTAATTCAGTTTTTTGTGATATTAATTAGAGTTGGACTCTAATTTAATTGTGTAATTGTCTTCTGAGGCTTGAATGGTACGTTCAGATATTCCATCGGTCTGAAGAATGGAAAGTTGTACTATAGTCTTATTCCTAAGAAGTTTTGTAATTCTTTTCAGAATCGAGATAGAAATCCGGGTCTCGATCAGAAGTGATAGTAATAGGCATTCCATTTAACCATGGATGTACAAATTGACTAATTATTCCATCTTAAAGGTCATCTTGACTGATAGGAATTGTGGAGATTTAGTTAGTCGGTCCACAATTATCCAAATCGCATCATAACCATTCACAACATTTGGTAATCCACTAACAAAGTCCATTTTTATCTTCTCCCATTTCCATTCTTCGATTGTTAGTAGTTGCAGGGTGCCTTTCGATCATTGGTGTTCGACTTTAACTTGTTGATAAGTAAGTTACTGAGCTACATATTACGTAATCTCTCTTTTTATATCTAAACACCGATATAAGGTTTTAATCTCGTGCAACAACTTCGTGGCTTTTGGATGTAGGGAATACGGGGTACTATGGGGTTTCATGTAATATTTCTTCTCACAATTCTTGTATTGTGGGTAGATACATCATATCCCTATATATTAAGATTCCTTACGAAGAAATGTTATACTTAGTTAGCTTTCCATTCGCCAAATTCTTACAAATCTTTCAGCAAACGAGTCAGTTTCTTGTCCGTCTTTATATCTATAAGGTAGACTATATTATAAAAGCATTCAATCGAATGTCTCTTGGGTTTATGATTTCTATGTTGAAGTTTTCTACTTCCTTTTGTAATTCCCCAGATCTCTTTAGTATAGGAGTCTTTCTACTTAAGGCATCGATTGCCTTTTCTGAATGGTAACTGAAAGTACAATCATAGTCCTTTACCAGTTCTGACCATATGCATTGTCGCATGTTCAAACCCTTTAGGGTAAAGAAGTATTTCAAACTCTTATTGTTAGTGAAAATTTCACAGTTTTCACCGTACAAATAGTGGCTCCAAATCCTTAATACAAAGACAATGGTTGGGAGTTCTAAGTCATGGGCAGGGTAGTTCTTTTCATAAGGTTTTAACTGTCGAGAAGCATAGGAAATTACCTTTCCATTTTCCATCATAAATAATCCTAATCCATTCTTAGATGCATCACTATAGATAATGGATCCATTGCTTCAATGAGTTATGGTTAATGAAGGAGCAGTAGTGAGGTGTTTCTTAAGTCCTTAAAAGATTTTCTCATATTCCTTAATCAACTTGAATGGTATATTATTTCGAGTTGATTTGTTAAGAAGGGTAGAACTCTTGTAAAAGGTCTTGAACAATCAACGGTAATACCCAGCTAAGCCTAAGAAACTTCTTATTTCCTTAGCAGTAGTAGGATGAGATCAATTCCGCACTACTCCAATCTTACTGGGGTCTACTGATATTCAATCATTATCTACGACATGTCCTAGGAATACAGTTTTTTCTAGCAAAATTTCACACTTCGAGAATTTGGTGTAAAGTTATTTCTCTTTTAAGATTTGAAGAACAGTTCGATGATGTTTTTCATGTTCCTCTCGAGATATTGACTAAGTCTGTCATCAATAAATACAATGAAAAACTGATCCAAATAATCTTTGAACACTTGGTTCATTAGATCCATGAAGGTAACAGGTGCGTTTGTCAATCCAAACGGCGTTACTAGGAACTCAAAATGTCTTTTTCGAGTATTGTATTTCTTTATAACAAACTAAGGCTTCTACTGTGAACTCTGATATTCTAAAGAATGGCATTATTACAATTCAGTTTTCAAAAATCAAATTGTCGAAATTTGCTAACCTTTTCGAGCTTGGTGTTGCATGAGTCGGGTCAAACGGTTCATAGATGAATTTGATTTTTAAGGTTGGGATGAACTTACGCGAGACATGTTTGACCTATTAATTTATTTTGGAAAAGTCAAGACATATTTAATCTATTTGATTCCGAAAAATCCAAAATTTCAAATTCTGGACCAAAAGTATCTATATCTATCCCCATATATCGATACTTTTCAAGCATAATGACAGTGATATTTGCATGATTTTATCTATGTCCGTATATTAAGATATTGACAATTAGTTTCTAGTAAAACTGTTCTCAAGTAAATAGTGCAGCTTCTTCTAGATGAAACAATGTATCTTTTAAAATATGTCAGTCCAAGTAATAAAACTTGATATATGGGAACAATTTCTGTATATCCAAAATAATTGATAGATAAAGTTCGTGATGTGTTGTAGGCACTGTATCACTGGCTGCTCAAACAACAGATCTGTATTATAATAGCCAATTATAATCGATATATATATATATATATATATATATATATATATATATATATATATATATAGATAGTAGGTACCGTGTATCATCGAAGATCCGTACATCATAGATAGTTTACAACATTGATAACTATATATTATACTACAATGGATAACATTATGAATCCCCTACGGTTCTCATCTAGTACCCGAGAGCTCCATAACGTATCATATTTAGCCATAACACATAAATTCAATCATATACCAAAGTTGATCCTACTTGAATCTCACAAATTTTCACATCAATATACTGTCATGCCTCAGTATCTTTAGGAAAGCTCAAGATATATAAAAACGTATTGTAACGACCCGGGTCCCACTTAACGGGCTGTCCTGGCCCTTAAATAACGGCGTACTATCCCCACCGTACCAACTCGAGTCTTTTCAGCATGTTTTGTCCTCACTCGCACGCTCCCCAAGAAAACTTCCCAGGAGGTCACCCATCCCAGAATTTCTCTCAGCCAAGTACGCTTAACTTTGGAGTTTCTAACGATAGACTTCCGAAAAAGAAGGTGCACCTTGTTGGTATGAGTAGTACATATCAATTCTCTTAAGCTTTCTTAGTTAGGGTATTACAATCACCCCCTGTTAGACTCGCGATGACCTCGTCGCGCTAAACCCATCTAAGGATCTGTTGTCAGGCGTTGGGATTCTAGAGGTGGCTCCCGCCCTATGGCGTAGCACTTAGTTCCCGATTTCCGGCTGGCGGCCGGCTCTGATACCATTTGTAACGACCCGGGTCCCACTTAACGGGCTGTCCCGACCGTTAGATGACGGCGTACTATCCCCATCGTACCAACACGAGTCAGTACACTTAACTTTGGAGTTTCTAACGATGGACTTCCGAAAAAGAAGGTGCACCTTGTTGGTATGAGTAGTACCTATCAATTCTCTTAAGCTTTCTTAGTTGGGGTATTACACATATCAAGAATTACGAATGGGGTACATTGGAGTAACCATAATCTAGTATGCACGTGATGAATGCTTTCAACAAGATGAGCCATAAAATATCATATATACATCCAGAATTTTAAAAATAATTTTCGTGGGACACTTATCATGTTCACAATTTCTATCCCAAGTGCTCAATACAAGTAATACACTAGGATAGAAGTTTTGCCAGAAAGAGGGTTTCCAAACCTCACAGGACCACGTCAAGCTGAGATGGAACATTTGCCCAAATTAGAATTTCCAACCTCACAGTACCACAACAAGTTGAGAATGAAATTTTACCCGGAATAGGGTTTCAACATATCATAGGGGTATACATTTTCATTATGTTTTACATGGACACAAGACCAGAGTATACAAAATTAAGATGAGGGATATAAACACAACTCATGATACATGCAATGAAACAAGATTATGCAAGTTTATGAGAACGTAGTGCAACAAGTATAATCACGTAATTAGGATTTTACGATACTCACAATATTCCAGGAATGGCTAAAATTATCTAACTATTAACACAAGGAATCGAATGTCAATACTAAGTATTTGAGCGTCGAAATCAAGTGTTGTACATTAGTTTTTAAGTTCTATTTGTGTTGACATATGATCTATCTAGTCTTAGTTAGGCTTGTCAAAATGGCTCGTAGGCTCGGCTCGTTAAAAGCTCGGGCTAAGCTCGGCTCGATGCTCGAAGGATCGAGCCAAGGCTCAAGCCGAACCCGAAAATGCTTAGTGGGCTCGAGCCCAGCCCGTGTGGCCCGCCAAGTTTTGGCTCATGTCTGCCTGCAATTTGCAGGCAATAACAGCTGGCAGCCAGCTGCCGCGTGTTGCGGGCAGCCTAGCTGCCTACAACGATTTTAATCTGTATATTTTACAATACAGATTTCTTTTTTCAAAATTTGCATTTGAAATTTGATATTTTCGATTTTCTCATTTTTTTTTCTATAAATAGGTTGTATTTTGTTTGTAAATTTACAAGTTAATTCACTTACAAGTTACAATTTCTTTGTTATCATAATATTCATTTGTTTGCTATAATTTCTATTCAATTATCTATATTCTTGTGGTAATATTTTTCTCGATTTCAACTTTTAAATTTGAAACTACAGTTTATACTACATATGGATTTTAACAGCGATGAAGTTAACCAATTTGGGGTAGCTCCAGCACTCCCTCTCATATCGATACATCTGAAAATGTTCCCATTGACTTGGATGATATCCACGAGGAGGAAGTTGTTGAAATCAAGCGAGCTAAAAAAGAGTCATCGTATTGTTGTCAACATACGACAAGAAAAAAAATTGATGTTGAAAATGGAGTTGATATATGGAAAGCGTGCTGCAATTACTATGGTAAGGAAATGAGCTGGAAGCCTGAGTCAAGCACGTCACATTTGAACCGGCACATAGAAAGGACGTGTAAAGCCAAACCGGTTGCTGGCCCAACACAGTCCCAGCTTATTTTTGGTGGTTCTGGACCTTCTGGTTCTAATCTTTCAACATTTGTGTATTCGCAAGAAAGATTTCGCGAATGTATGACTGCATATGTGGCAGCCGCTGATATGCCACTTTCCTTAATTGACTCTGTTCACTTCACTCGACTTGTACAGAATTATCTTCAACCTCTCCTTACTGTAGAAATACACTTCGTGCAGACACCGTAAAATTATATAATAAAAGGAAAGAAACTACCATTAAAGCCTTAAAAAATATGATACTGTTATTTCGTTTACATCTGATTTATGGACCGGTGGTAACAAAAAAAGTTATATTGCTGTCACTTCTCATTACATTGACAATCTTTGGATTTTACACAAAAAAAATTATTGCATTTAGATTAATGGAATGTCCTCATAATGCCGCTAACATATATTCAGTTTTAAAGGGGTTATACAAGAATACAGTATGCAAGATATGATTCTTAGTTTTACTTTTGATAATGCTAGTGTTAATAAGGTTGTTATTGATAAATTTGTTTCTGATCTTAACCCTGCATTTGATAGTTTATTTTTTCACCAACCTTGTATTTGTCACATTATCAACTTAATTGTTAAAAGTGGTTTAAAACATATTGAAAAACAAGCATTTAATAGTTTGTGTGCGGAGTATAGTCTAGAAGAACATTCATTTACTACAAATGTATCACATAGATGGAACTCTGCATACCTTATGTTATAGTCATGTGAAAATTATGATAAAATTATTTCAATGTATTATAATGGTAGACATATGTATGGATCTGACCATAATTTAAAAGATTGGGAATGAAAAATTGCATTCTTTGTAAAAAGACTTTTAAAAGCCTTTTATGATGCCACAAATGCATGCAGTGGTGTTTATTACCCAACATCTTCACTTGTTTTACAACACTTTTTTCATATTGTACAAACATTAAATCAATATAGGAATTTGCCAATTTTTATGATGTAGTCGGCTCCATGGAGATAAAATTTTGCAAATACTGGGAAGAATTACCTTTTTTATTTGTTTTAGCCTCGGTGATGGATCATTGACTAAATTTAATGGGCACTAAGGCTATTATAAAGGAAATTTCACAAAATTTAAATATAGAATTATCACATGTTACTACGGAATCTTTGTTATGTGAAATGTACAATTATTATGCTGCAAAAAAAAAGATCAAAGCAGTTCTAGTTCCCAAACTAATGTTTCCCAAAGTACTCTAATGCATTCCAATTCATTATGAGACTTTATTAACAAAATGCAAGTGCTCCCTCAATTTGTTCCAGTGGAAACACATCTAGATCGATAGGTAGTACAAACGTTGATATTCCATCTAAATTAGCTAGGTACATGTGTGTGGACGTTCGCAGTGTTTTAAGACCACAAGAATTAGAGAATTTTGATGTTCTAACTTTGTAGAGGTGTAATGAAATGCAATATCCAATTGTAGCAAAAATTGCACGTGATTTACTAACACCTCCGGTGTCCACCGTGGCATCGAAGGTTGCATTTAGTTTAAGTGGTAGGATTTTGTCAGACGAACGATCAAAACTGAAGGAAGACATATTAGAAGCTCTTGTATGCTTGAAGGATTGGGAATGTGTAGATTTACGACTTCAAGATAAAGTTGACAGCATCATGGCCGAGGACTTGGAGCAATATTTAAGATAGAAAAAATTGTAAGTTTTTAAAAATCATTTTGTGTAATTTAAATTATTATGTTTTTAAAAAAATTGTACCCGAAATTTTTTATTCTTGTATAATTTTTAACTCCACCTATGTTGATCGTAGTCGGTCCCAAGCCAGGAAAAATGAGGAGGGTTGTAACTTGTAACCTTTATTGAATATATATAAAACAATTAGTAATTTAGTATAGACTTTATGAAATCTACATTTAAATTTTTATTGAATCTTATGTTTGATATTTTAACTACATTTATTTTGTACATAATTATATTATATGTTTAAGTAATTACAATTCATTCGCCACGCACATTTGACTTGTGAAAAAAAAGGGGCCGGCCCGGCTCGGGCTCGGCTCTGCTCGAAGAAGCTCGAGCCGAGCCTCAAAATTTTGGTCGAGCTTTGGCTTGACTCAACCCCGACCAAAAAAAGCTCGAGCCAAGCTCGAGCCTTTATGTTCGGCTCGCAAGCTGGCTTGGTTCGGCTCCTTGACATATCTAGTCTTAGTCCTACAAATATTGAGTTCTATGTCTTATTAGTATCGGCACTTGGGTCCAAGTGTTGACATTTGAAAAGAGCGAGCATTTTCTTTTACATGGAAGCTTGCTTTGTTTACGAACATCATTCGAAGCTATCACATTTATCAAAAATTTTAATACCGCATTTTTTTTGTAGGCTCTATATTTCCTAAGTTGAACTGCCAATTCGAGTATCACTGAGATTATAAACCAAATATAAATTTATATATAAATTATTTCAAATCAATCATTAATTTACAAATTCGAGTAGTCTCATAATTAAATCAAATATAACAAGTAACCACTTACTTGATCGAGGTACTTCAAATGATGACTAGACTGATATGTGCGCAAGGCATTTTGCAAAATTTTAAAATCATCGCTCTGATACAAAAAAACTGTGACACACAAAAAATCACGTGAATAATTTTCGTCTATCTTCATTAGCACAAGACGTGAATGACGTCACATAATTGGGATTTCAAAATCAATTTACTTAAATCAAAGTCCTTTAAATTAAAAGTAACGATGTTCATTTTTAAAATATTTATAGTTAATATAAAAGACCTTGACTTTAAAATATATTACATTAACTATTATAATGACGAGTTCAATAAAAGTGTGAATGTTCACGTACGATAATTCTTACTCGGTGTGTCCACAAATCACAAGTGTACATGCGAAAATTCTATAGAACCAGGTACCTGGTTCCTTATGAAATCAAGTGATGAGATGGCTGTCTAGTCAGCCCAATTAGAGTTTTAAAAATCAAAATTGAAGCCGACAAATTATATCTAATTGGTAGCTGATTAGGAAGCCATCTCATCACCTGATTCTATAAGGAACCAAGTACTTGATTCCATAGAATTTTCGGGTGCACATGTGTTATTGCAAATTAACATAAACAAATCAATCTCTTATATTCAAGACCAGTGCAAATGCATGTACTTTCATGGAAGCGTAACTTTTAATGGGGCCTATATTACAAATCATCTAATATCTAGAGCTCACATATAACAGGCAGAGAATTAAGTATATGATATTCTTTAACAAGTGTGGTGTTTATTTTTCGAATTCTTAAACAAGCGTAACCATATCGTGATTCAATTACTGGACTCTGTGGCACAAAACGAGCTCCATAGGCAGGCGGGATAGAGCATGAATGTAATATCATGCAGGAAAATCTTTTTTATGTAATACATAATGAAATCGTACATGAAAATCCTAATTTAATGCAATGCGTATAGAAATAATTTTAAACGAATCAAGAAGTTACATTTAAGATCACATGAGTAGGTACAAGTGTTACTCACATATGTTCTAATAAAAAATAATATTGGTTAGAATTTTAGCTCGTCAAATCACGTTAACAAATTTTATTTCCCTTTTACATATTCAGATAATCATGTACTACGTTGTTTAACAAGTAGACAACATATCAAGAATTTTCAGGATCATATCACCATTTTTATCAATACAAGTTAGTGACAATGCATGTTATATTTGCCGTGGAGGTTATACCAGATCCATATATACATATTAACAATAATGGTAATAAACATAAAAATGTTGAGGTTATACTGTCACGGGGTTATACCATATCTACATAATAATAATAATAATAATAATAATAATAATAATAATAAAAATAATGTTGGGGTTATACTGCCATGGAGTTATACAACATTAGAGGTGGACGTGAGTTGGGTCGATTTCTTGCCCAACTCGAACCCAACTCACTATGGTCGGGTTGATAAAAATTCAAGTCAACCCATCTACGAGTTTAAACCCAACCAAACCAAGTTTCGGTCGGGTTGGGTCGGGGTGGACGGTTTTGGTTTTGGTCCAATTGGTAAAAAGTCTTGAAAAAGAAAAAGAAAAAAAGCTCATAAATCAATCATTAACTCGAATCAATTATGTACAGTATACTAACTCCAAATACAATAAATTAAATACTTGCTAATAAAAAAAATATGTTCAATTAATATTTAAATAAATTAAGTTTCATCAAAAAAAAAAAAATATTTTTTATTCGGGTTGGATTGGGTTATGTCGGATTTTTCATCTGACCGGAAACCCGATCCAACCCGACTAAAAAATTTTAAACAGAACCCGAACCCGAACCCAACCCAATTTTCATAAAAAACTGACCCAAATCGATCGGGTTCGATCGGTTAATGCCCACCTCTATACAACATGCGTATATACATATGAGGTTAGCAATATTATAATAGCAACATTGAAATTATATATGAAATACTAAATTTACTTATAACGAAATCACATACTTTATGTAAATGTTCTTAACCCATATCGAATAGCCAAATAAATATATCTCACTCACTCATAAATATATCCAACTACAACATTCAGGAAATGCCTAAAATAAAACAATTAAAATTATAAGAAAGTTACAATATTTGTTTTCAGGTATGGATACTTACAATCGATTATGCACTTTTGAACACAATTCCTTGGATTTTCTTCAAGGATTTTAATGTATTTTAAACTTGCAGAACTTTACTTAGGATATCAAGATCATGTTATTTTATTAACATCATGTCTTAATCCTAACAAAAAATCTATCCCAAATTCTAACTTTGAATTCTAAGGTTTTGAAGTAACATCATGTCTTAATCCTAACAAAAAATCTATCCCAAATTCTAACTTTGAATTCTAAGGTTTTGAAGGAAGGAAGCCATTTTCTCTAACATTTTTGTGGCTTCATTTCTGTGTAAGATTTCATTTCAACTTCCTAGCAATTTATATGGATGGTCGTCCATATGGAATGGAACGGAAGTGAAGTCTTAACCACATGAGATTTCTACCTTATTTTATTATTAAGATTGATCGGCTCTATCTAAAGAAGAAAGAAAGAGGTGTAAAGATTACAACACGCAAGCATAAGCTAGGTAGCATAGTTAGGGGTGAATAATGAAGTATAAGATTCAGCCGTGGCAATTCTTAAGTTGACACCTCGTTCTTTAAAACTTTAGAAATTCCAATTTGGTGAGCCATGTTTAGACACATATTCGATGTATCAAATGAAGTCAAAATTTTGTTTTCTTGATATCATTTTGACATACTCACGGATTACTTTCACATGCAATTCACCATGTGTGAAAGGGTTAAACGAGGAGGAAGCCTTGCTGAAGTAAGTCACTCAAAACTATTTTTCTTAACCATTCGGTAAAGTACTAATTTTAAAAATTCACCATAAACTATTCGTTGATCAAACTTAAGAACTAATTTCATACTCTTGAAGATCGTTTTGAGAACTTGTCCGTGCATATATTACCTACATTTAACGGAGGTCTAAAGTGATCAAACGAGTATCTAGTAGAGGCATTTAAACACATTTTTGTCGTAACTTTTCATTATATTAATATTTACTTTTTTCTCTTTAAATTCCTCAATAATTAAATAAATTCTAAAATGACTTTATTATTTCATAATGGAAAATGATTTCAGTCATAATTTTTCGAGGAATTACAACGTGACATTTTCTTCACATGTTTACCCCGACACACTGTTAGAAGTTAATCTGAGACAACGAATGAGACTTAATTAATCTAGAAGAATTAATGATTAATTAAAAAGAAAAATTTAATTGATCTCATTTCGATTAAATAAAAATAATAATTCACGTCGTTCGATGTCATTTTGTTAATTAGTCTTCAACCCCTTAATTAGTCTTAAACCCACTTCTAATAGTTAGGACTATCATTTCAGAATCACACATATATAGATATATACACATAGAGATATGGTGTTATGTCATTTTCCCGTTTCAAATATGACTCTCCAAATTTGAACAATCTTTGTGACCTACGATTGCATGTGACTAATTTTCTACGATATGTGTGACTTGTTGAATTGATATATGACCTATGGAATACAACTTGTGGCCTTTGTTACTTGAGACCTACAACATGCGAGATGTGACAGGTGACCTTAAAATGCGACATGTGACCATATGTGTGAATTGTGACTTGTGACCCTAGACACGTGACCTGAAACTTGTGACATGTGAATTGCTACTCATAAAACGTAACATGTGACCTTAAAGTGCGACATGTGACCTAAGGTATGAATAGTTACATGTGATCATGCTACATGCTACATGTGACCTAAGACTTATAATTAGATAAATTGTGATATGTAACCTAATTAATGTGTTGTACAATATATGAAATGTGACCTGTGACTTTAACACGTGACTTATAACTTGTTATATGTGACTTAAACATGTGACTTTAACATGTCTATGTGGACCTATTGACGACCAACAAACAACCGTTACCGCAACACACAACCATCACCGTTATGAAATGCTACGATTAGATGAATTGTGATTTAATTAATGTGACCTACATGTTATTAAATGTGACATGTGACTTTAACATGTGAATGTGACTTTTATATGTGACCTCAATGGCCACCAACAAACAACCACTACCATAATGCACAACCACAACCGTAACGCACACAACCACCTCCACAGTTAATCATCAGATAATCGAGGAGAAGTGATTTCTGCAACTTGTTTTGTATAGGAAAAACTAGCTGCTGACTCACCTCACACATTAGTGGACCTGTCTCTTTGACAAGAATTGGACTAATCTCTAGGAGTTGTAGCTATGGATGGGAATGGGTCGGGTTCGGGGCGGGTCAGGGCTGCCCCGCCCCGAACCCGAAAACATGGAGACCCGCCCCGCCCCGCCCCGCGACCTCCCACCCCGCTAATGACCCGAATTTTTTTTTTTTTTTTTAAAATAAATAAATTGGTAATGAAATTTCACGTGAAAAATTTAAGCGTTGAACTAGTTAGAGTTTTTAAGTTTGAACTTTAAAAATAATATGTATATATTTGAAGAAAAAAATCAATAAACAATATAATAGTATAGTGGTTGTATATTCTCATATCCCTAAATTCCACCAAGATTCAATTCTTCTGGACTTCATCAAATTTATTTTAATTTCTCATTTCATTATTAAATTAAAAAAAAAAAATTTACCGGGTCACGGGGCGGGGCGGGTCTGCCCCGAAACCCGCAGCGGGGCGGAAAACCCGCCCCGAACCCCCCCGTGGACCCGACGGGCGGGTCATTTCGGGTCCTCCGGATTTTTTCGTCATCCCTAGTTGTAGCTCGGTAAAGAGCTTCCCCAGCTCATTTGCTTCAATTTTCAACTCATCACCACTGCACAACCACCAACACTGCTCAACCACAAACCACAAGCTACCAAACCCATCAGCAAGTGCACTCAGCCAACACTGCCACAACTGCCCATCACTGCTATACATCGAACCACCAACATCACTGCATAACCAAAAACCACCACCAACATCTCACAACCACACTGCTGCACAACCACTAACTACCGAACCCACCACAACTGCACAACTAGTGCATTAACCCACCCAAACCGCTCAAACCGACCAACCCAACCCGATTTGTTTAGGTCGATTTTTGATGAAAATTGGGTTGGATTCGGGTTCTAAAAAAAAAAATTTGGTCGGGTTGGGCTGGGTTCTGGATTGAGTGAAAAACCCAACCCAACCAACCCAATAAAATTTTTAAAAATATAGAACCATTTAAATTTCAAGAATCTCAAGTCCATTTTTAATTTGGATGAAATTCGAATATAGTTTGAATATATTTTAGTTTTATTAACAAATATTCAATTTATTATATTTGAGCTTATTGTATTGTATATAATTGATTTGAGTTAATAGTTTATTTATGGGCTTAATTTTTTAATTTTCAAGATTTTTACTAATTGGATTAAAGCCCACCCCACCCCACCCCACCCCACAGAAATTTGATTGAGTTGGGTTGAGTTTGATCTCATGCTTGGGTTGAATTGATTTTTTATTAACCTGATCATAGTGGGTTGGGCAAAAAACCGACTCCACCCAACCCGACCCAACCCATGCCCACTGCTATGCACAACCACAAACCACTAAACCCACAACCAATAACCACTACCAACATCTCACAACCACACCGCTGGACAATCACAAAACATCAAACCTACCACTAATGCACAACCACAAACCACAACCGTCATCTCACAACCACATCGCATGACCACAAACCACCGCAACACACATCTACGAATTCGTTGAAACCACCTCAAATTCCGCCACAAACCGGAGGGGATTGGAGTTTGCCTAGTGGAGTTTGACACGTCCGCCGTTGATTCTGCAATCGCTGAAAATTAGGAGCTTATTGAGATGAATGAATTAGGAGCTGAGTTGTTGATTAAGATAAATGAAATTAGAATGTAAACCTTTCTAGCTTGGGTAAGTGGGGTGGGTAGGTAGGGTGTGAGGTTATTAGAATATAATATTATTAATTAATATTTTAAAAAGGAATCATGACCTGATTGATTGTTGGATTGAAACTTGCATACTTTTTTTTGAATTAATTTAAAAATAGACTGCGATGTAAGCCCTATTATTTCTCATTAAAAATACAAATTTTTTCTACAGTAATCAATTTTAACCATTCAAAAAAGTCAAGCTCACAATTTTTTACTTTTCAAACCACTTTTTAATTATTAAATTTTCAAAACTCAAATTATAAATTGAAATAATGGGGTTCATAGAAGGGCTTAATGTTCTTATCATGATTTCTATGTAAATACAAAACAAATTCTCATTTAGGAATTGAAATTATTTTAAATTTCTCTATTTATGATTAAAGCTCTATTCGACTGTCCATGTAGCAATTATAATGTGATTTATTTGTATTTTTTAAATAAAATATGTTGTTAAAAAATGAAAAGAAAAAATGTGTATAATTAAAAAGTGACTTAAAAAATTATGTAATTTATAAATTGAATAATAATTTGTAATGATTGTTTAAAAGAAAAGACAATTCTACTTGAACAACATAGTTGAACAATATTGTGAACTGAACCCTAGCTCATGTGAGTGTTATCCATAATGTTATTCCTTTTTGTTATTCAAATAACATTTTTCTAAAAGAAACTCAAGGTAGCCAGTACATGAAACTCAAGGTTGTTGAACCGTCAATTCATCACTCCACCCTTTGATTATGAAAATGCAGATAGAACAATTTTTAACTCCACCGAAGTCAGATTGAACAATCAAATCAAGTCATATCATTAAACTATGAACCTATCATGGATAACACAAAAAACAAATCAGAAAATTATTTAGGAAATAGTTTAGCAGATGTCATCGAACCTATGAGTGTGGCACAAATGTGTCATTAACCAGTTTTTTATATCAATTTTCTAAAATGATTTTTAATCATATCTTTCAATAAATTTATAGTTTTTATTCATTTCTCAATTTTTTATTACTACGCTTCAAAACATTTATACAAACAACGACTCAATTTGGTAAATCGTTTGTAAATGGTTAATTATAAATATTATTTATAGTTATAAATGCGACTACATTTCGTTAGTCCATTTTTTGAAAGTAAAAAATGATGAGCATGAATTTTTGATCAAATCAAATTGTTTACTTTCCAAAAAATTGTTCAATGAAAGACTATTAACTACCGAAATATCTTCCAACAACGACGACAAAAATGGTCTTTGAAAGTCCAAATGCCATTCCTATTTCATATTTGCTATTTGTCGTGGCTTTAGACTCGTAACTGATGTCAATTAGAATAGTTGTCTCTATTGTGCGAGCCTACAACGAAGATAAATACGTCTATAAAAGAGTGGTAACAATAGATTTAGAGACATATATATATCTTGGCACCTACAGAGACTTTTTATTTATTTTGACTTGATTCAATCCTTTTTCAACACGATCCAAATCTCTATCCAAATTGCCAACCCTTGAATTTTCTTTAATTCATATGATAACTGTACATGACTTTGATTCAAACTCGGGACCTAAGTGTTGGACGGTCATATCCCAACCACTAAGGTAATTGAATTTTTGTGTTAAATTTTGTTTTAAATAATATATATTAGTTACTGTAACGAATATTTATTCTATTAAATTATATCTTAATAATGTTTTTCTAAACAAATTAACTTTAATATTAATTCTATAAATGTAAATAATCAAACAGATAAAAAAAGAGAAATTGAAAAAATATACTATTATATCACATTAAAAAATATAAGAATAAAAAAAAAGACATAATAGGGACGACTCCCTATTAGTCCAAAATATAGAGACGACACGAAAAATCGTCTCATTGGTCCGACAAATAGAGATAGTTTGAGATTATCATTTATATTGATCAGACCAATAGAGATGACTTATTGTCGTCTCTATTTGTTAGACCAATGTCGGACCAATAGAGACGACTCAATAATTTCATCTCTATTAGTCCCACCAATAGCATCGACTTTTCTTGTCATCTCTATTGATTTGACAAACAGAGATGAATTTTTTTATCATCTCTATTTGTTGAACCAATAGAGAAGATTCCGTAATGTCGTTTCTATTGGGTGGACAGACGACTTTTTTGTCGTCTCTATTGATCAATAGCGATGACTTTTCTTGTCGTCTCTATTGATCGGATCAACAGAGACAAGTCTCTAGCTATTTGTTGGACCAATATAGACGACTTTTCGTGTCGTCTCTGACTTTCGTGGTTTTCGCTCCCTTTTCTTGTAGTACATGTTCGTTCACCAAACAAAGGATTAAGTTATTTTTTTCATCATTTTTACTATCCAAATTTAATCTTTTATGATTAAAAAAAAAAAAAAAGATGTGATATTCTTGTTTTGAATTATCAAAAGTCGGGGGAATAGCAAGTCATTCATATGATATTATTGGATAGGTACGATCAATCAATTCCAACTAAAAAAAAAAAAAAATTTGAACAAGACAAAAATATAAAAATCCCCACCGATTTCCCACTTTGCCCTTTCTACCATTCCCAAGTAGTAGTGTCTAAGTAGGTAGGTCAAGCCAAGACCCAACATAGGCCGCCACCAGACATGTCCAACTCGTGAACACGGGATGGCAAACCTTTGAAGATGCATCGTTACTGTCTTAATAATTGGTGAAATGGGTTATGGGTGGCGAGGTGACACATCAAGTCTAAGTGCATCAATGCGCTCCAATGCAGGACCAATGCGAAAAAATGAATGACAGACATGGAAATCACGTATCACGCATATACAAGTCTAGACGTCCACCTAAACGAGCATTTTAGAACACAAAATAAAATCTTAATAAAAGTAAAAAGTAAAACAATAATTTGAGACTGGCCTATTGGCCAACCTTTTGTTACTTGCACGTGCATTACTGAGGAAACATGGTAACATAATTTAAATTCTCTATCCGCAAATTTTATGTCACAAGATTGCGTCTATGCATTTGCTTTTGCGGTTTTTGCAGCATCGATAAAAGTAACATATAATATATAAAATGGCTTCCAGAAACTAGTTCACATGTAGAGAAGGAAAAGTGTAAAATTTGCCTCTTGTGCAAAAGTTAAAGCTGCTAAGCACAGGAAGTTATTAATTGATTATATACGCACGTGTATGTGAAAAATAGTTGAATTAATTAAAAAGATGAATAAAACTGTAGTATTGAAATATTGACCAGTTCAATAAAGGAAGAATAATGTTGCCGAACAGTGCATAAACATCAAAAGATGCATATCTTCTGGCAATATATCCTCCCAAAGATTAATGAATGCAAAGACTTCCTATTGATTGTGAAGGTTTGAAGTACTAGGTCTTATTTGTTAAAAAGGTTGTACGCCAACCTTTGGCGTCCCCACTGTCCTAGCCATAAGGATTGGTGGAGGATGTTAATCGCAAATTATGCCTCAAGCTGATCATGGTCTGGGTATCACCTACTGGACAGACAAAGTGACTAGCAAATTCGAACATATGAGAATTCAAACTTGTAATTTTTACGTTGTCAACGTTTGTGAATTCCTAACCTTTACCAGTTAAGATGTGCCGTGGTTAGGTGTTTTTTGTTACATACATGTTTACTTCATAGAAGTAGATATTTGAAAAAATTGGTTTGGTAATTATTCACAAGATTAATACTAGAAAGGTTCATGAATTGTTTAAATTTCCATCACATACAAATACCCCACTTTGTAAATAATTCTTATCTTTCTTGATGGAGATGGGAATGTACAGTATTAATCCAAGAAGTAGAAATTTATATGCGGCTTTATATACCTAACTTAATCGAAATATGCATGTGTAGAGGTCAAAAATATGATCTTATAATAAAAGATACTGCAGAAACTTGAGTCAAAGACGTTTCATAGGAAAAGAAAGAAGAATTAGTGCTAAATTTAAATATCCTAGTTGTGTCGATTAAGAAAAGTGTGTGTGTGTGTGTGTGTGTAAGAATGTATTGTTATCTCTAGTTAAATAAATCCAACATGCAACAAATTTGTAAGTGGGTTTTGGGACTACAATACTTTCATATAATTAATGAAAGTTGAGAATGAGAAACTCTGCAATCAATTTGAAGAAAGAAAAAAAAAAAAAACAATAAAAAATACGTAAATTTATAGAGGTTCGCCTCAATATTAAAATATGTCGTCTCCCACGGTTGTAATAATTCACTATGATGAAAAATAAGTTTACAATAAAAAAATCACACACCCATTTTGTTCTAAATGTCTCTCTTTTATGATGGCAATACAAAAACCTAAAGATCGATTCACGATCAGTTCTGTGAAGTGATAATAATTAGGTTTCACAACTTAACAATGAAAATGTTGCTTATTTGTCATATGATCCAAATCACGCCACTTTTTCATGTGAACTCGCTAGATGAATACCTAATTGCAGTCAAACAAATGCAGTGATCCTCGGGTTAGATCGCGATAATTCGAGAAAAAAATTGTTTACCATAGAAATATGATACAATTTCGTCCCAGTAAATTGATCTTTTGAGATGAATTTTCGAGTGCTAACACTTCGTTCAAAGTTATTTCATACTACCCTTGTTAAGCTCATTAGGAAGAAAAAAATTATTGTAAGAGATTTTATCATGTACACACCGTCCACTGGAAACTTCAGACCCCATAAACCCAGAAAAACCGGGCCTTCTTTTGACAACTTAAGAAGAACAAGAAATTAATTACAAATTTAAAACTGTGATTTTCATGTCGCTCTCGAGGAACCAAAACAACAATTTCATTCCTCCATTCCCTTATTATATTACTCAATTTTATATGTATAAACTTCTCAATCACAACCCAGAAAATGACTGTATAAGCACTTGAAGTCTCATGACTTTTTCTTTTTGAACTAGTTTATGCCCAGTGAATTATTAGATGGATATTATTTATACGTTTTCTATGGCCACCTCATAGGGAGAAAGCCCTCATTCCCACTGCTCGTTAATCAATATGATTGCAAATAACGACAAATAGCAATCTCTTATATGTTGGTTATTTATTATATTCATATTTAATTTGTCAGGATTTTATTCTTATCATATTCTTTTAAAAATATCGATCATATATTTATAGAATCGGAGATTATATGGTGTCCCCCACTCGCCACGTGGCGAGTGTGTATTGACGACTCAACCCCAAGCAATACCCACCCCCTGTAGGTGGGTGGGGCCACATCCATCTGTCACGTAATGAGTGGATAAATGTTATGGTGCCCACAATGAATACCATATTTGAACTATATATGGAATTTAGTGGCTCGTTCAAATTTAAGAGTATAATTGTTGACTTGCTGTGCAGTGAGTGGGTAAGAAGGGGAAATTTTGGAAACTAGTTGGTAAGATTTCGACCCCGACTAATTAAAATACATTCCACGATTACCTCATTCACAAAACTCTAGGGACGGAGCAGTGGGGACAGTCAAGGTTGCGGTTCAACCTTTTTTAACTAAGGTTAGTTCTTGGTCATTTCCATTGTATAACACTTTTAGAATGTTGAAAATATGTTGCAAGATCGCTCATTATCTACTATTCTTAATCACAGTTGCAATTGTTTGTACATTATTAGATAGTTATAGGTTCCACAAATACATACAGAATATAAAACACTCGTGCAGGAATTATAGATATTTTTATGATATGAACGCAAGAATAACAAAGAAAAATTAAGAACACAGAGAATTATAGTGACAGATTATAGATATTTTATGATATGGATCGATTGGCATTAGTATTTCTGGACGAGCCCGATAAGAAGAGCTAAACAATTTATCGGTGTTTACTATTTTGGGCGTATAATTTGTATACGATGTTTGTTTTCAGCCCATAATACTGATTCGAAAATCTCGCTACGATTCGGACAAGACTTACCGCCATGTTGTGACTTATGATGAATTTTTGCAGTTTGAAATCATTTACAAAGTCAAAACTGCGTTTTATTATTTTTTATTATCCATTATATTTTATTTTGTTAACTCTGGTGGTAAGTCCAGCCCATTGAGGGACTGATGACCCAGTATGTTTTATTGTTTCCAGTATTTAAGATTCTTAATTTTATTATTAGGCTTTTGATTGCCTTTTAATAAGAAATTAAAATTCGTGTGAAGGAAATTACAACCAAAGCTTGTTTTTAAGAAACCAAATTCAAATTAAATATAAGATGAAACTTGTATATATAACTTCAAAAATCGGGTCATTATTATTATTTGAATTGTAATAAATATTTTAAATTTTAGACATTATTAAATTAAATTATCCTAAACCCTAATTATTTTTCACAGTCGCATAACACTCCTCTATTTCTCTTTTCACACCACCACCACCATCCGTGCCTCTCTTTTCATGCCACCACCAACAACAACCCTCTCTTCCATCTCTTCAAGCCACCACGACGCTTCCACCACCAACAAGCTCCGATCCCTCTCTTCCCATTTCTCTTCATGCCACCACGATGCCAACTAAGTTTCATTTCAAAATCATACCTCAATTTTCCGTTCCTATTTCATGCTAGTCGCCACCATCAACACAGCGACGCCTCACACAAGAGCATCGGTTGAACGTCGGACTCAGAAGCGCCTCTCACAGGAGCATTGCTTCCTGTGCTCACAACGCCTCTGTGGAGCAACGATGACAGAGTTTTGGGTTTTTTTCGATGGTGTTGATGTTGATGGTGCAAGCTTTGATGATGATTTGGTGTTGTTGCGGCGATGGTGGTACAAGTGATGCAGGTGGTGGTGACCGTGTGTTCTTGCTAGATCGCTGCTACCTCATCTGTTACACGGTAGTGATGGTGGTACACCGCCACTGCCTTATCTGGAGCGATAATTCTAGTATGATCAATGGTGATGGTGGTTCTTGCTAGATCGTTGCTGCCTCGTCTATTACACAACGATGAACTCCAGCTCCTGCTTATGTTATGTGGAGGCGAGCTCACCGCTGCAACCACCTGCAGCACAAGACTGCTGGCAGCGATGGAGATCTCTACGTTTCTTTGCGGATAGCAGCTTCTGAATGTCCCCAATGAAATCCTCTTGTCACACGTCAACACCCCAAGTCACACGTTCAATCCCCCAGTCACAATTTCAATTTTTCTTAGGTCACATTCATAAACTCTCAGGTCACACGTTTATTCTGGGGTCACACGTTCAATTTCTCGACTTGCATGTACTATTCCTTAGGTCAAATGTGATATGTTGTGGTGGTGGTTGTGGATGGTCGATGGAGATGGAGATGGTGGTAAATATGGTGGTGGCAATGGTGGTAGCGGTTGTGGGTGGTCGTCGGAGATGTCTCTAACGGTTAATATGATGGTGTTGTTGGTGCTTCTGAGATTTTTTTTGCTATGGTGTATCGGAGCATATTTTTTGATGGTTACGATGACTGTACGTCAGAGATTGTGTGGTGGTGGTGTTTGTTCGAGATGGTGGTGGCGCGTTGGTGGTTGGCGATGGTGTCGATCTGACTAGGATGGGTTGGGGTTGGGACAGATTACTTGGGTTGGGAATTGGGAAAGGTTTTCAGATTTATTGTAATAAATATTTAATTGTAATTAAGACCTGATTAATGAATAAATGTAACTTGTTTTCTAAATTTGAATTGTGAATTTGCAATGACCTGACATATGTATTTTTTCCATTCATGTATTTTTTCTTGTATTTGCAATCCGTTCAAGAGTTTTTATTGTTTAGAGTTGTAGGTGTGACTACATCAATTTCTTACTCCAAAAGTGCTTCTAGAGGAAGTCGCACTAGTCCAACTTCCTCTAAAAGCTCTTATTGAGTAGAAACGCTTTAAAAAAAAATTTCAAACGGGTTAAAAGCGACTTTCGAGTCTTAAAAGTAGCTTTTGACTTCTCAAAATTCAACCCAAACATGCCCTAAGTATTGAAACTTGGCCTCTCAAGAACAAAGAGTGATTAATGGCAAAACAGACGCTGCTACTAATGGAGGAATTCGAGTCTTGGAAGAATGGGATTTTGAATTGTCAGGCAAGTGTAAATGAGATTAAGAGTTTTTATTTTTTATTTTTTATTTTTAACTTGTGTTCTTTTTTATTTATCTGTTTATTTTTTTTCCAAGTCTAGTGCCCTTAGGTGAGCAAGGGATTCTCTTTGTGGAATCCCTCTAGAAAACACATATTTCCGTTCTACTTTGCAAGTAATAACTTCTTAAGTTTTTCACACTGTTTTTTATAATTATATGCTACTTTTTTCTACTTAAAATCATATTAGTTCTCTTCTTTAAACAGGGTATGGAATATGTTTCGAATAATTATTATATTAAATGGAGCTAATAATTAAGATTATAAAGGTGTAACACAAGAAAGTAAATAAATTATATCATTAGATTATGTATGAACGTTTTTTTATGGGTGTTCGCCTGTTCGGCACCTCCCTAGAGGTTTGGCTTTATCCCTAGCTACCTTGTATATGGTATATTTCATTTTTTTCCCCTTTCATTCGTAATCTAAGCATTTTGGTTGTTGCATAATTGCAAATATAATTAATTGGTGGTTTGCTGTAAAAGTAATTCCAGAAAAACATTTTTTAGGATATTTTTAAGTGATATTATAATATATCACATATTTATTGAATGGTGAATTCAATGAATGTGTGACATGTCAGATTAATGTCACTTAAAAATGTCTTCCTAGAATTATTGTAGCAGTAACTAAAAGATTGTTAAATGGATGGATGTAAATCAATATTATATATAAAATAATTATATTCATACTACAATTTTTTATATTTACGCCACATTTTAATTAATACAAGAAAGATCTTCAATATTTGTTCACTTTTGCTTTTACATACTCAACTTTTTTTAATCACATTGTTATTCTTAACATTCAATTAATTAACATATGTTCACTAGTACAAAATTACACAAAAAAGTAACATATTAGCATCGTTTTTTGAGAAAAACGACGCCTCAAAAAACGCGGTGGCAAAATTGTAATTAAAAATTTATAAAAGGCGTCGGTTCTTTAGTAAGAACCGACGCTGGTGGAGCCGCCCAAGTAAGGGCGTCGGTTCATTAGTAAGAACCGACGCCTATAATTTATTATAGGCGTCGGTTCTTACTAAAGAATCGACCCCTGTTAATTAAAGGCGCCGGTTCTTGGAAGGAATCGTCCCCTTTAAGTTAAGAATATCTGCCCTGTTAGGTCTTAATCTTCAGCTCTCCACAGCGTTGCTCACTCCACAACGCCTCAACGCTCAGCCTCCAAGGCTGTATCGTTCATCACACTCCCCCTCCGTCGCCACCATCACCACCGACCGGCAGTGTAGCTCTAAACTGGTGTAGGTGATGACATTCTCAACCTTATTCAGATTTGCAGGTTAGTCGTTTGTGTTAATCCCCCCATGGGTCACTCTAATTTCTGATTTTGTAACTAATTGAGGCTGGGTCTGTGGTTGTTTGGTTTTGTGGCCTTGAGTTCGGTGCTGCATTTGGTGTTTATTTGGCCGATATTCTTGATTTTTGACTTGTGGGTAATCTGGACTTGTGGGTAATCTGGACTTCGCGCTACTATAGAGAGAAAATCCATTTTCCCTGAAGCAACCTCAAATCGATTTGAAACTAGGGCATCACCGCCGGTGTGTTGCTTGTCGTGACAAAAGAAACTTGGATCTCTTGTTTTGCTCAATTTTAGGGCTTCTCGGTCCCAAAAAAAATTCAGAACCTCTCCACAGAAACACGTGAAAGACACATTTTAAATGAATAAATTGATCCTGTGTTAAATTAAAATTAATGGTACTACACTAAATATTGATGGTATTATGCTAAAATTTTACATGATTATGTACTGTGGTAGAGTTTGGATAGTTTCATTTGACATTGTTATACAGTGCATACGTTCCTTTTTATGACGTTTGCTAATTATTATTGATAGTAAGATCAAAATGTGGGTTATGAATATTCAGGCTACACGTGGAGTTGAGCTGTGGTAAGTCATTAATGCCACTGCATTCGGTGACTGTATCTGTATTCCTAAAGTCAAAACTATCTTCAAAGGTTGGCCAGTGGGACTGTCTTTCTGAAGGTACGCATTGGAGCACGATTTCTACATTTCATATTGTATTTTTCACCATTGAAATTTTCACAAGCAATTATAGCAATGTAAGAGTGCTGCACACTAGTAGAAAAACGCGAAAAAAAAGGGTTTAGGCGTCGGTTCGTCGAGAACCGACGCCTAAACCCGGTTCAGGCGTCGGTTCATGAAGAACCGACGCCTGAACCGGAGGTTTACGCGTCGGTTCTGGTGAACCAACGCGTAAACCTTCGACTTTACGCGTCGGTTTGACTTTATGTGTCGGTTCTTGGTGAACCGACGCCTGAACCGGGTTTAGGCGTCGGTTCGTCGACCTAATATATTTAATTCAAAAATTCGCGCGATTTAATTCCATTCCGCGCATATCTCTCTCTCACTCTCTCTCAACACTTCAACATCACGCGCGGAGCCATCACCACCGTGCCTCCACCAACACCACGACGCCACCAACACCGCGACGCCACCACGAACCCGCCTCCATCTCGTAAGAAATTTACTCTTATATGTGTGTGTGCGTGTATGTATATATATATATGTGTGTGTGTGATATGTGTGTGTGTGCGTGTATGTATATGTGTGTGTGTGTGTGTGTGCGCGTGTATGTATATATATATATGTGTGTATATATATGTATATGTGTGTGTTTATATATGTATATATATATTTGTATGTATAAAGATGTTTATATATATATATATATATATATATATATATATAAACATCTTTATACATACAAATATACATAAAGATGTTTATATATATATATATATATATATATATATATATTTGGATGTGTAAAAATGTGAATTATTATATATATATATGTATATATATATATTTGTATGTATGTATATATATATATTTGTATGTATGTGTATATATATATATATATATATATATATATATATATATATATATAATTTTGGTATTGCAAATAATTAATTGATATAATTTGAATTATTGGAATTATATTGAAATTATGCATGGAATGTTAGGTTATGAAATCATACTTTGAGGATTTTAGGAATTAAGAATTGATTTTGGATTAATTTTGGAGTGGTTGATGATGTTGAAGTTTGATTTATTGTGTTTGAGTAGTGAATATGTGGAGGTTGAACATTTTTGTTGTATTGTGGCATTTTGATTCCTCCTAGAGGTTGGGTAAGTCCAACTTATAGGGGAGACTCTGCCGAAATTACTGTAGGATTTTACAAATAAAAAATGAAGATAATAGTAATTATAGGTGATTTTCACTATAATAGAATTAACCATACTAAATAAATAACTAAACAAAATATACAAGTAAAATTATGAAGTATTCAACATAATAAATTATCGTATGCATGTGATTTCAATTATTAATATATAGGTGGTTCAAGTATATAACTATCATTACAAATATTCACTCAAAAGTAATATTTTTTTAATTATAGCTTCGCATATAGGTTATTAGATACCTTCATGAGTTATATCAGGATTACGGTATTGATTCAATTGGATTCATGTCTCCGTCACACATTGCGTCGGTGTCGGTAAGAACAAATGTCAATGGTGTTGTAAATTATATAGACGAGACCATGAGGGCAATGCAAACAAAGAAATTCATTCTAGCACCGTATTTTCAGGAGTAAGACCATTCTCTCTTGTTAATAGTTAATTTTTTTTTTTTTGGTAATTTGAATCGCACATGCTTGAATTTGTATTTACATGTTCATAATACGTAGGAACCACTGGATGTTGCTAGTGATTTCTCCTCAGAAGAGTACGGTATACTTATTGGATTCAGCTAGTGCATTTAAGCGTGACTTAGATATCAAGCCGCTATTGAATACGTAAGTTATGATAATTTTCATGAAATAATTGTGGAGTTGTGGTGAAATTGATTGTGGAGTTGTGGTTTCACTTTGATGAATATATGTTGTGATTGTTGAGAAGTTGTGATAGATTCAATAGCAACGCGTCTATTTATAGGTTGGATAAGTTCAATTTATAGGGGAGACTCTGCCAAAATTTTTATAGAAATCTTAGTTTTTGTATTTATTTATTTTGTAACTGGTTCGAATAATTTAATTCAATTTTAGGGCTTTCAAACTATACTGGACACAAGGAGGCATTAGGACAAGAGCCAATACAACGTGGCTAAAAATAAATGTATGAAAACACATATTTAAAATATATTACAAATCTTTGAATTATTTTCATATTCTATTTAGTGTGATTATTAATGTTAGTTTTCATTGTGAAAATTTCAGTGTCCTCAACAGCTCGGAGGTTCTGAGTGTGGCTACTACGTCATGAAAAATATGTATGAGATAGTCACTGAACACTTTCAGCGTCCGTCGTTGGAAAAGGTATAAGTTATTGAACATGATAATTTTTAATTATTCCTTCATATTTTATTACAAAATAACTGATAATTCATTTTGATTATTTGTAGGCATTTAAAGAGTATTACTCAACGGAGGAAATTGCTGAAATTCAAAACTTATGGGCTAAATACTTCGTCGATAGGTGTGTGTAAATCGACGTGTATTCAAACTTCTATTTACTCAATTACATGTGACATTAACAATCTTGTAAATATAATTATTTCTCATTTATTTAACATTATTTTAATTATGTCGATTATATACATATTTGATGATGTGCATGTGGAAAATGTTCAATCCACGTTTAGGTGATTGCAGGTCATGATCGACCTGCAGTGATCTGGATCATTGCAGGTGACGTCCAGGTCATTGCAGGTGACATCTAGGTCATTGCAGGCCATGACCTGCAGTGGTCTGGGTCATTGCAGGTGACGTCCAGGCCAATGCAGGCCATGGCCTGCAGTGGCCTGGGTCATTGTATTTTACTCTATAGGCAAATGAATTTCGTGCAAAAAAAAAAAAAAAATTGAAAACGCGTCGGTTTTAAGAAAACCAACGCCTAAAGTTTAAACTTTAGGCGTCGGTTGTAATCCAAAACCGACGCCTAATTTTTTTTATTTTTTTTCAACTTTACGCGTCGGTTTATTAACAACCGACGCGTAAAGATAGCATTTACGTGTCGTTTTACAACCGACGCGTAAAGTCTTTACTTTACGCGTCTACTTCATACGCGTCGCCTCAAAAACCGACGCCTAATCTCTTAAATAACCGACGCGAAAGACTGTTTCTGTACTAGTGGCAGCACTTGTTCGATGCTCAACTTGTTCACTCGTTTACTCTGATTTGGATTTTCGTTAATATTTTTTTTTTGATAAAGCTCAAATTGTATTATTTCTTATTCATATGAGAATGGTATATGATCCACCTTGTTTCATCTTGCTGCTTAAGATTGCAGGGATTGTGACATTGTGTGTTGTGAATTTTAATTTTGGGACTTGGGTTTGTTTATTCTGAAATTTGATGTATAACTATGCATCTATTGAAATTTGATGTATAAAACTTTCATTTGAGTGTCATGGGAACTGAGAAGCATCGACGCCTAATCTGAAACTTTGTCTACCATGAAACTACCATGCTATCCTAGTATGTCTTCATTTTGGAAAGCTATATGTTTCTTTCGAGGTTTGTGGATGTGATAATTATCTTGCTTTATGACAGGTTTTGCCACCACTATAACATTCCCTTTAAACTCTTGGGCTTACCAAATGATAAGAACACCACCTTAGATATGTTCTTTCTTTAACAAGAATAACTTGTTAATATCAAATTATTGTAATCGTGTGTTAAAATGTGACTGGGAGATTTATTCAGGCTCCTTATTTTTTGAAATGTTAACTGATTTTACATTGTAGGTGGTAGAATTTCCTGATTATACCATTTAATCCTCACTTCTTTTAGCTCAACTCCATGATATATACATGTTTGTCATTGAAAATGCACAAAAATAAAAGGCTTCTTGATCTCTATATAAATTGATGTGAAAAGTAGCGACATTGTTTAGTATACTTTGTCTATTTATTGCAGGTTTTTTAAAAGTGTAATGTTCTTAATCTCATCTAATGTTAGAATGAAAATGATTTATATCCTTGTGCTTCAGCCATCAGTTATGCCCATTGGTTTTTTATCCAGTTGATAAATGATTTTTCTCTGTCAAATTTCTTATTTTTGATTCAGTGAATGGTCCCCCCCCCCCCCCCCGAAAAAAGAATTTTTTTTTTCGTGAATGAATATGTCTGAGAGTTGCGTGAAAATTGCAAGGCTTCTATAAATGTTTCAAGGCTTCTATAAATGTTTCATTACCTGTCATTACTTGGAAGTTTATTGATTAAAATTCTGTTACTTTATATACATTTTTGATGCAGTTGTTTACCTGAGAGCCACATGGATTGATTTTCAGGGACGTGAAAGTGATTGATTTTCTCCATCGAAAACTTCATAGGTAGGTGATTCATTTTTATATTATTATAAAAGAGCTAACTTTAAAAAAGTCAGTTTCTAAATTTGGTACATCTCCAAGTGATCTAACTTGGATTTTGTTGACTAATGATTTTCTCTACACAAGGTATAAGTTATTGATGATAGTTGTTTAATTATGATTTATATGTAATTGTCATAATAAATATTAATTCTTATTAATTATTTTTAGGCATGTCAAAAATTTTATTCAACAGAGGAAATTGACGAGGTTCGAAATTTATGGGCCAAATACTTCGTCGAAGAGTGTGTAAATTTGGCTCATTTTATGTTAACATGTACAAATTTTTTAACAATATTGTGAATAGAAAATTAATTATTACGAAATTCTGTTTATTGAGTTATTAAGTTTTGTTTTGCATTTCTCGATTATATATTTGTTGAAAATAATTAGTTTATGTGTATGTGATTGTTATAGTGTATATAAGTATAATGGAAATATAAATAAATGAATAATTAAAAAAAAAAATTCATACTAAAAGGCGTCGGTTGTTGTCGAAAACCGACGCCTATAAGTATGACTTAAGGCGTCGGTTGTTATAAAACAACCGACGCCTTTAATCATATAAAAGGCGTCGGTTGTTACTTAACAACCGACGCCTTAAATTAATATAAGGCGATCGACGCCTTAAGTATACAGTATTAGCGTCGCTACTATAGGCGTCTCCGGTACAACCGACACCTTTTTCGCTTTACAACCGACGCCTTTGACTCTTATTGTACTAGTGGTTGTCTCTATTAATCATGATTTATTCCCAATTGTTTTACTAACTTGCATTAAAAGAGGGACAAATATTTTGATTTAACTTTTTTTATTGTAAATTTATTTTGATTGCTAAAAATACGAGAGATAAATAAGTAATTTTCACCTTCATAAAAAATATTTCGGATGAAAATCATTTCTAAAGACATTAGAAAAGATGTGAAAATTAATAACTGATTAATGATAAAATAAGAAAAATTGCAAACATAAATGTAAAAATAAGAAAAACTAATTAGGAATATTTATTGCATTTAAAATGTAGTGTAATTAACAAAAAATGTGGTGTGAATATATTTACCCTTACATTAAATCTACAACTAAAAAAGTTCATGTGTCTGTTATCGCCATTTGATTTTTCATTTGGCTATCCTCCCATTTAAATTTTTACGTTACATTACGTATGTCAGTTTAAAATAGCAAATTAAATAGCATGATTTCATGCAAATATTAGTAAGAAACTGAATAGTGAAGTGTAAAATTCTGAATAGAATGATAGGCAAATAAAAATAATATAACTCAGCTCACTACTAAATATATAAATGAGTTTAATAAACATATATAATAAAGATTCCAGAGCACAAAAACTATTTCTGGAATATATAGGAGGGAATCACTTTTCAAATAATGATTGGAGGAATGTAATTTATATAACTATATATATAGTTTAGAATAACTTTTTCAATGAACATGGTATCATATACTCATGATTTTGCAAAATGTGGAGATTGAATCAAGATTTCAAAAAAATAAATAAATAAATTTTATGAAAACAGCATTTGAACAATAAGAACCCTAGTTTTATCACTCAAATTAATCCCATTACACCTTAAAAGACAAAAATACCTCTAACACGATGAAATAATCTAACGGAAAAAACAAACCTAAATAATGGGGCAAGGTTATGTTTTTATTGTCGAGCTATATCCACACAATGTCCCGCTCAACACGTTTGAACATATACTTCTTTGGGTGATCATGAACATTAAAGAGTATTCATTTTCAGTCATTCGTCATGGCTCTTTAGTACGCTGAATGACAACAAATAAATATAAATGTTCAAAATTAAAGAAAAAGAAGTTGGAGAATTTTGTGCAAAGAGAACTATATTCGTACGTTACATATCAATTGGTCCCATTTCTCTCTCTCTCTCATTATTAGTTGCAATGCTGTTGTGGTGTCTTTTTAAATATATCCACTACAATTTAATTTCAATTTTCAAATGAAGCATGATATGAAATAAAAAAGGTGACAACAAGATGACAAAAGAAAACACAAAAAAGATTGATATTCCTTACTAGTTACTACATAGGACAAACATGCACTATTAATAGTCATTAAGAATAATTTATATGTTAAATTTTGTGAAGTATATCCAGTACTAATTAAGTGAATGCATTAGCAGCATAAATTTCCATACATAAACACGTGATCAAAATGCAACGATGCTTTCCTTGTAGATTTTATTTTTCTATTTTGTTTAACTTAAAATATTCTGGCTTCTGAACAAAACATTTATGAATTCTTTAATTGACCAAGTTATGCTTACAGTAAGAATAAGAAGAGGAAAAATTCAAACGCATATAAGGAAAATAACCAACTTGTAAGGATATAGAAAGTAGAGGATCAAGGAAATTTCGGATAACCACGTGATCATGTAGCAAGACAATACGCGATCGTGCGATCGCTTTAAAGTTAAGTAGTAGCCAATTCTCTGTAACCACACGAGCGCATTCTCTTAAACCACGGGAGCGTGCACGCCCGGATGGGTGAGATTTGTGCCCCTTAAAAATCTGGTTTTGATTAATTTCTTTCCTAATTGAAGTAGGTTTTTTCCTTACCTACATATATGGGACATATTGTACAAATTTGAGGGTTCTCTATTTTCTAGGTTCTCATTCTCATTACTTCACATCATATTCTACACAATTCTTGAGAGAACCAATTGGTGCAAGGTGCAAGATTGAAGATTTCTACAACAAGAAGCACAATTTCTACATTCGGGTGATGAATTCTACAAATTTTTGTTTTATTTATCTTCAATCATATCTCTAGGATGATTTACTTTATGTTAGGATTTTGATGAAACTTTAATTTTCAGGTTTCATTTTTTTATTATTGTTTAATTTAATACAAGTTATGGGTTTAAGCAATTAATTCAAATTAATTTGCTTTGTCTCTACAATTATTTGATCACTAATTGTATGATTGTTGTGGCATATTGTTAAGTTCGAAAGATTAGGAATGTGCTATACATGTTTTACGTTTGGAGTTGGTATCTCATGCATTCGCTACATGTGCTCATTCGATTTTTGGAGTATATATTAAAAAAATTGTAAATTTCAAAACTTCTGTTGATTTGTTTATTGCCTATGTTATTGTTCGGATTAAATTTTTGCTTTAGTTAGAATAATGGATAACAATTGAACTTGATTTTTTCATTAACTGCTTATCTATGTTGGATTTTATGAAACTGAGCACATAGTCAATGTCGAATTATTACTTGTTTAGGAACATATTTAATATGTGGGGCATTTTATATGAAATTTGACGAAGGATGGCATTTATAACCCTAACTTTAAATTTATAGGAATCTTGACATTTACATAGAAACTAAGGTGGCGTTCTGTTTGTATTTTATTTTGTATTTTCATTTTCGAAAATGTTTTGTGTTTTGTGTTTTCATTTTTGTTTTCAAATTTGCTGAAAACGAGTTTGGTTTGTCATTTCTGAAAACTGTTTTTGAAAATGAAAAGCTGAAAAACACGTTCTGTTTGAAATCTTGCAAAATACTATTTAAACTATTTTTAATTAATTTGCTTGCAGAATACTACTAACTCCAACTCAAATTTCCTTTCACAATACACTAAAAATATGGTTACATGCAACACACTAATGTGAGCATTAAAAGTCTATATTAACACAGCTTGGTCAGGTTCGGGACTTGAGAAAGCTCTACTTCTATTAAAATCCAGAAAATGCAAGTTCTTTCAAAACCACCAGAGTCCATTTATCATTGCATTTTTTGAAATATAACAAGAATTCTCATTTAATTTTTTTTTTTGTAATGTTAATATTGAATTCAATAAAACTTTATTTAAACTAAGTTCCAAGTTAGGATAATTCTCAAAAAAAAAAAAAAAAAATTCTTTATTTAAGTTTAGTTCCAAGCTATGATAATTCTAAAAAAATAAACATTTTATATTAAGCTTAGTTCTAAGTTAAGATAATTCTATAAAAATAAAAAAAAATAAAAAAAAATTTCAAAACGCGTTTTCCGCGTTTTAGACATTTTTTGTCGAAATACACACAAAACGCTCAAAACGATGTTTCGGGCGTTTTCCGTTTTGTGTATAATTTTTTTTTTTTTTTTTCCAAAATGCGTTTTCGAAAATGGTAAAGAGAACGCGTTTTTAACGTTTTCGAAAATAAAAACAGAAAACGACCTCAAAACAGCAAAGAGAATAGGGGTTAAACTTGTTTAATAGCAGTTTGGCGTGTAAAAATTAGTATATAAAGATGCATAAACGTTTGAGGGTTTGAAGTTCTTGAAATATTCATTTGATCAAAAAGGTTTTAGTCAACGAGTATAAACCAACACTAGTAACATAAAAAATAGTCTTATTCTTCTTTTCGTAACCTTTTTAACTCAAGTCATTAAGTTTTTAAAGTGTTGAAATATGGTACCCTAAATTCGGGTTAATAATCCACCAGGTCACTAAACTTTTAGGAAGATTTCCCCCAAGTCACTGAACTTTGAAATCTACCCTCATTAGCCACTGAACTTTGTGAAATGCAATCTCATCCATCACTTTGATAACTAACCTAACATTTTTTATGAATTGGATAACTAAATATCCTGTGGCAAGTTTTTTTTGCCACGTGACCGCCAAATATGTAATTGCTATACAAATGTGGATAATCATGTTTTATAACACACGTTTTACTAAAGAAAAAAAAAATTAAAACATAAAAACAAAACAAAACAAAAAATCAATTATCAACCCCACCCAAATCAGATTTCCCCCAAACTTCTCCCCCATTTTCTCCTTCCATGAACCACTAAGATCTCCCTCGTTTCAACAACTTTTGCAGTCAATTTAACATTTGAAAAACCCATGGATTTCTGTTGCTTACGTTTGAAATTGATGACATCCTTTCCATTGAGAACTGACGACGTCACTAGGAGGATGAGGAGGTGGAAGCACGGGCGGATCTAACGTAGGGCATTGTGGGTCACGTGCCCCACTAAAAAAATCTAAATTTTCAATTTTTTTTTTTTTTTTATAAAGAAACTAGAATTTGATATTTTAGTTTGTTAAAAATTTGTGTTTAAAAACATTTTTTTTATATTTTTAATGTAAAATATATATATATATATATAGTTTGTCAAACAGAGGTTAAATTATGTACTTTTGTTTAGAGTTTATACTTTTAAATTAATATTTTGTACTATTGATCTCTTTTGAAATTTACATTTGGGGATTGAATATATTTTTACAATTGTTTATTTGTTTGTATCAGTTATAGATAAATAAAATTGTAATAAAATTTCAAGTGTCTCTTCATTTTTCGCAACATTTATACAACTTTGATTGGTGATTGGTATTTGTTGAATATCTGTTTACAATTGTTTATTTGATTGTTTGCATTAGTTTGGATAGATATTTGAAACGTAAATCTGTATTTTTTAAATACTCTTCCTAAAAAAAAAAATTCGGGGGCGCTGCCCCCGAACCCCCATAAGCTTCACCGCGAATAACAAAAATTCATCTTTGTGCCCCACTAAGATAAAACGTCTGCGTCCGTCACTGGGTGGAAGAGTTGTATTTAGTGAGGAAATTGTTACTAGCAGCGCAAATTTCCGAGAGGTCTTAAATACGGGTGCTTTCGGACAATGTTTCAAGGAGGTGCGGCTTGAGATGGAAGTGGTGGCGATGAAGGTGTCAATACGGTAATAGGAACGAGAACTTTGAGGAAGAGCCACTGGTTGAAGTATCATGGATGGGCCTGGGATGATTTCATTTTCTGATTTTCTTTCAATTCTTGAAGATGACTGAGACTTGCATTTGTTAGATTTGGATTTGCTTACGGGTTCTAAGGCTTTAATCGGCATTTTCGATCTAACCATACTAAATACTATCTGAAAATTTAAAGTAAAAATAAGCAAAAATCTTAATCGAATTGAGGATTGTTCGACTCATAGTAACTTTGAATCAAATGGATAAGAAAGTTTCAAATGAAGCCAAATGGAAGAGTATTTGGTATAATGGATGAACCTGGGAATTATTATTATTATTATTAGCAGTACTACTACTACTACTAGTTTTTGTGAAAATGGATGAACCTGGAAATTTGTTTTGACATTTTAAACCATTTTTTTTTAACTAAAATGTATTTTTAATTTTTTTACTTGTCCATGTGTGTAGCAATTTCGTATTTGGTGGCCATGTGTCGAAAATACTTGCCACATAGGATATTTAGTTATCCAACTCATAAAAAATGTTAGGTTAATTAACAAAGGGATGGATGAGATTGCATTTTTAGTTTTCAAAGTTCAGTGATCTGGTAGAAACTTTTCTAAAAGTTCAGTGACCTGGTGGATTATTAACCCCCCTAAATTCATCTGAGTTGGGAGTTATCAGCATAAAGATCATTACATAGGTCAATTGGGAAGCTTAAAGGAGGGATGACTTACACATAAGATACAAAAACATTTTTTTACTATTCTTTGTAGTCTTGTTTATTCGAGTAATTAAGTCTTTAATGATTTTCAGAACATGATACCCTAAAGTCATCTGACTTGGGAGTCACAAACCTAATGCTTTCTATAGGGGTCACTTAAAAATGAAATAAGAAAGCATTACACAAAAGATGAGAAAAAGAAAGAAAAAATGTTTGGTATAAACTTTGAGACTAGAGCTTTAGAGACTAGGGTGTGGAATCGGGAACTGATAACTATCAATCTTTTATCCAAACCTGTTTAATTCTGACTGTCTTGTGTGAAAAAATGTAAAATATTGATGTTTAGAAGCTACATAAGTAGAAGGAACCTTGAGATTGGAGAGAAAAGCATGAGGATATGATCATACGTGAGAGATGTAAGAATAATAAACAAAAAATCATTATTTGACCACATGAGATTCGAGTTTTTGATGCATTATAAGTAACACTATGTTGATTATATTGTTATATGGATATGCGTTTGGTTTTGACTATTCATACACACATGAAAAAGTAGAGAATGAATCAATTGAGGTAAGTATAGATAATTTTTGAGTAAAATTCGGGTCGAGAGAATGAATCAATTGAGGTAAATATAGATAATTTTTTATTAAAATTCAGGCTAAATGTTGCACATTGGAAGTTAGTGAAGAAAATTGAGGATCAAAGTGGAAGAACTCAAAAGATCAATGGCTTAATTAAAGAAATTGAGAGATGAAAGGAGAAATTGAAGAGATTTAGAAGTTTAAGGGCTAAATGGATAGAATAAGAAGAGGAATTCACGCGCAAATAAAGAAAATGACCACCTTCACACCTTGTAAATATATAGAAAGCTCGATCGCTTTACAGTTAAGCAGTAATCAATTCCCTATAACCACATGAGGGCGTTCTCTTAAACCACGCGAGGGTGCCATCCAACTAGACGCGATTTTTGCTCCTTAAAATCCGATTTTGATTAATTTCTTTCCTAATTGAAGTAGATTTCTTTCTTACCTATATATATGGGACATATTGCACGAGTTTTAGGGTTTCCCATTCTCTAGGTTCCCAATATAATTACTTCACACAATATTCTACACAATTCTTAAGGGAACCAATTGGCACAAGGTGCAAGATTGAAGATTTTCTAGAAGCATAATTTCTATATTCGGGTGACGAATTCTACAAATTCTTGTTATTTATTTTCAATCATATCTCTAGGCTAATTTATTTTATGTTAGGATCTTAATGAAACTTTAATTTCAAGATTTCATTTTTTGGTTATTGTTTAATTTAATACAATTAATGGGTTTGGGCAATAAATTCCAATTTTTTTGTCTCTACAATTATTTGATCACTAATTGTATTATTGTTGTGGCTTATTCTTAAGTTCGAAAGAATAGTAATGTGCTATACATATTTTAATTGTCATAAAGTCTAATAGGAAATAGAATTATACCCATATGCTTTATTTTATCTTTAAGTGTTCACAAAACGTTATTGCTCTTCTATGTGTTCGCATTCGTCATAAAAATATAGTTAGATCACATATAGAAATATGATTTAATTTTTGTTTAAAAGAGAGTGTTAAACAAAATAGGAATATTGATATTTAAATTTTCATGAATTGTTGTTAAGCATTTATATCAAAGCATGAATGAAGAAAAATAAAGTGAATTCTTGATTCTATCGTATTTTCTCATTAATTTTATTATTTAAAAGTTGTTTATTTTAATTTGTTAATTTAACTTGAAATTATCCAAACCAAATTGAGATTTTACTAGTTCCGATTAAGGTTTGTAATTTAAAATAATATATTGTCTCAATCCTCATTGTGGGTACGATACTTGGACTCATAATCAATTATATTACTTATTCGATCCGTACACTTGTGATACGGAAAAAGCGTAACAATCACCTAGCTAGCAAAGTTCAATTCTAACAGTAGTGGCACTACAACAAAAACCCCTTTAGCAACATGCAAACGGCAACATTCGCTAATTGCATGTTGCTAAAGGGGGTCTACCGCAACATTCAGTAGTTGCATGTTGCCATTGGTTGATTTATTTGGCATTTAGCAAGTGAATGTTGCTAATTATACCCTTTGGAAACGTTCGTTGCGCGTTGCCCTTTGGCAACGCGCAATGCGTGTTGCAAAAGGGTACCTTTCGCAACACGCAGTGCGCGTTGCGAAAGGTACCATTTTGCAACGCGCATTGCGCGTTGCCAAAGGGTAACCTTTTGGCAACGCGCAAGGAACGTTGCCAAAGGGTAACCTTTTGGCAACGCACAGTGCGCGTTGCGAAAGGTACCCTTTTGCAACGCGCATTGCGCGTTGCGAAAGGTACCCTTTTGGCAACACGCATTGCGCGTTGCCAAAGGGTATCCTTTTGGCAACGCGCAATGAACGTTGCCAAAGAGTTTAATTTGAAATTTTTTTTTTTTTTTGTAATTTTTTTGTAGTTTTTTTGTGGGATGAGGGGTTTAAAAATCTTTGAAAAGTCAAAATTTTGTAGGCTTGACTAAGAATTGATGATTGAGATTGAATTCAATATCAACATTAAAAAAAGAAAAATTAAGTAAAAATTAATTAAAAATACTTTAAATAGTATTCTTCAAAATTTAAAAAAGCCCAGAAATTTTTCTTGGCCCATTTTTCAACTACAACCTTTTTTTTTTTTCCTTTTCATTTTCGACTAAAGCTTCAGCACTTAGCACAAAAGCTCTCTCGTCTCTTTTCTTCTTTCATCAACCCTCTCAGCCACTTCACAACCTCGCTGCCGCCACCATCGACCTAAAAATCCAACCTCATCGTCGCCGTTCGTCCGCCTGCCATCCAGACCCAGACCCTCCCAGTACCTTACCTGCACTCGGCGCCGCAGTCTCGCTCCCGTAGAGTCGCACAGCAGCAGCAATCAGCAAGCAACATCACTCGAACTTCGAACCCTCCCCACCGTACCTTCGGCTTCGGTCCTTAACTACACACGGCGGGTGCTGTAGAGTCGCAACAGCAGCAGCCAGCAACACCAACATCAACATTGCTCGAAGCCTCGAACTTTGAAGCCTTGACCCGACCGCTCCTCAACTGTAAGCACTTCAGTTCTTCAGACTCTAGCTTTATTTGGTTGTAGCGCCCCGAGTTCCGTATACCCGATTCACTACGTCATTTTCTGTCTAAATTTTTTTCGAATAATATTTTTTTGCGGAAGAAATAATTGAAATTCATTTTTGGCAACATTAAATAACTGTAATGGCCGATAAAATTGAAACATTTATGAAACCATTTGAAATAGTAAATCGAACCATTAATTTTGTAAAGAAATTGACAATGTCATAATTTCTCAAATAAATGAACTTCTCTAAATTATTCGATTGTTTGGAAAAATACGGAAATCATTAACGTCAAACTTTCAACCGTTCAACGATTATTGCCACCATCATTCATCGCTCGCCACCGTCTTCGAAATCTGCAAAACTGTTAAAAAGTAGGGTGAATATTTCATGGGGGAAATACTCAGTAGACTCATCACAAATTAATTTAATTTATAAGATGATTAAACACATAAATCCCGGCTCTTTATAAAACGGGCATTGATAGAGCTTCTTTATAAAACGGCTCTTGATAAAACTCATATTGTGCATTACAGCACGGGACATATTTTGCAAATCATAGGCTCTTTGAAAATAGCTCTTTGAAAACAGCTCTTTGAAAACCATATACTTATAAAAACATTTTAATTATGCCAAGCATAATTTCTTTTGAAAGCATAACATAAGATAGGATCGAAATCCTCATAAACATAAGGAGATACAAGAACTTTACCGAACTTAGGTGGCAAGAATTCTTATGCAGTAAAATCATAATAACAGTAAGTTTTCATCATAACATAGGATAGGATTGAAATCCTCATAAATATAAGAATTTTACCGAACTTCGGTGGCAAGAATTCTTATGCAGTAAGTATACCAAGCATAATTTTTGAAATTCATAGGGATCAATTGCATCATAACATAAGATAGGATCGAAATCCTCATAAACATATGCGATAGGAATTTTACCGAACTTAGGTGGCAAATCCTCATAAACATATGGAAACATAGGAATTTTACCGAACTTCGTGGCAAATCCTCATAAACATAGGAGACACAAGAATGTTACCGAACTTCGTGGCAAGAATTCTTATGTGTAGCGCTACTAAAACTCCGGTCCCCTTAACATATCATAACTTATCATATGGGACCCATAACAATCTTGGTAGATTGATTTCATAGCAATGATCCAAAAAAATATTTTCGTGAAGCATAGAGTATACTTACTTTTCGTAAAAACATAAAGTATATTTTCTTTTCATAAAAACATACTTACTCTTCATAAGGTATATTTACCTTTCATAAAAACATACTTGCTTTTCTTAAAAATTGACTTTCACAAGTCACATGACATTCATATGAAATCATAATTTAAATCAATTAATAAGTGCGAGTCTACCTCAAATCCGACGAGTGCAAAGTTGAGCGGGAATGACTTCAATTTCTTTAAATTCTCCGTACGCTTCGTCTTAGCCAATAAGTCACTTTAGTATATCGAATATATAGTTCAAAATGATAAATTATAATTTGAGGACTAAAATTGATGTTTTGAAAGTTGAGGGACTAAAATGAATACTTTTGAAAGTTCAGGGACTAAAATAGATACTTTGAAAGTTGAGGGACTAAAATGTAAATCTTTTTAAAACTTGGGCTTAAAAGTAAATCAGCAGGGACTGAAATAATAGATTTTAAAAATGAAGGGCTGATTAAGACTCATTTAAAACTTAAGGGCTGCAATTAAAAAGATTTAAAGCTGAAAGGACTGAATTGAAACAAATTAAAACTTCAGGACTAAAGTTGCAAATTTCCGAAAGTTTATAATATTTAAAATATCCTTTCCTCATTCAGATCGAAGAGAGAGAGAGAGAGAGAGGGATCGGAGAGAGTGAAACGAATAAGGGCGACGTCTCCTCCTTCCATCCACTGCCGGCGATTGGCCGGCGGATAGCCGTCGCAGGGTAGCGGCAAGAGGCGGCCAAGGTAAGGTTTCTGGTTTGAGGGCTTGGGTGCGAGAAACAAGGGCGAAACCGAAAAGAAATCAAATCTTAGTTCGTGATTTGGGTCTGAAATTCCGGCGAAGGGAGCGGCGATTGAAGTAAGTATTTGGGCTTGGCTTAATCTGGGTTTTGGGTTTTGATTTTGGATTGTGATTGGAGTTGGGTTTGATGTTGAGCAGTAGGCAGTGGGTGTTTTGGTGTATCGATTATGGCAGATTGAGGGATTTGATCGTGCAGTGGTGTTGGTGGAAGAGGTGATACAGATTGGTGGTGATTCTGGGGCAGTGACTGAGGTTCGATCGGCAATAGAGGTGGCTGCGAGCCATGGCAGTGAACTGGTTTGGCAGTGATGGAGCGATGGTTGCCAGCTTGGGATTTGTATAGGTTGAGTGATTTTTCTTGAATTGGACAGTGATGATTTCTTGGTGGCGTACTGATTGTGCTTAGATGTTGGTGTTATGGTTATGATTGAAGTGCTGCAGTGGACTGATGGTGTCAAAAGGGTGATTTGGGCAGTGGTGGAAATCCAGTGGTGGTGATGAAGATTTATGATGATGATAATATAGATGGTGTTATAGATGAATGATTTAAGCTGTAGGTGGTGATGGTTTTCTGACTGAGGTGGAAATTTATAATTGGCATTAGGCAGAGGAATGATTTGTAGTGGAGAATTTGGTGTGATAAAAAAAATAGAACATGGATACATCATCATTATATTCTTGAAACATAATGATGGTTGATTTGGTGTAAAATGTGATGCATACGGGTGGTGGTGGGAATTCTTTGATAAAATTGGTGTAAAGATATGATGGGGATGCTTTGATGATAAAGAAGAAAACATGTGGGGAAATTTATGTAATATAAATTTTGATTATGAATATTGGACTAACTTTGATCAAGAAGCGTATTTGAAACAGATATGTTTTTGGACTGAAAATACATTTGAGAATAAATAATTAAAATAACATAATTTTAGAAATTCGGATTTTAATTTAAAATCGAACAAATTCGATATTTCTTGACTTGGCTAGACGAATCCGTCGCGGCGTTAACTTCAAAACAATGAGTGAAATAGTAGCGACACAATTTTCTAAATATTAAAATAATTATAAAATTGCGTAAAAATTCTGGGTCGCTATATTGGTATTTTGGTTCATACTTCATTGGTTGGTTTTGTGTGTACTGCGTCTGTCTGGAGTGGGTTTGGAATTCTGGAGCTTGGGCCTTGGAGCATCAGTCTGGAATGGAGTCTGGACACTGACAGTCTGAAATGCGCGTTGCGATAGCCTAACCGGGCTAAATTTTTACATTTACTAAATGTTGGGACTTAATTGAAAATCTCAATTCTCTTATATGAGACCAAAATTTACACCAAAATAATTGAATTCATTTCCCCCCCACCCGATTTTTCACTCCCAAACCTACCGCCCAAATCCTCCTCAACCTGTGAGCGATCTTCAGGGCTGCGAACGAAGGCAGGGGCAGGGCTGCGAACGAAGCAAGCGTTGCGAACGAAGGCAGGGGCAAGGCAGCGAACGAAGGCAGAGCTGCGCAGCGAACGAAGGCAGGGCTGCGAACGAAGGGGCAGGGTAGCGAACGAAGCACCAAGAAATTATTCAAGAGGTATTTTTATCATCTGGGTTTTTTGTTTTATTTTCTTGATTCAGATTTCTGAATCTATTACACTATATCAAGTTGGAGAATTTGAGTTATAAATTGACCAGGCTTTTGGATCTTTTATATATTTTTTTTCCTTTTTAATTGTATTTTTTCAGTGGTCGAAGGGCTTAGGAATGGTTTACTGTTTATTCTTTGCTTCATCTGATTCTTTACTATATATATTGATGATCTTATAGTAGTTGGGATACAATTTGCCAATCACAACAATATTCATGACTCAAATAGGCCTAAACAATTTTTGTCTCGAGTTCAACCATTGTTAATAGAGATTAATTCTTTAAATAGAATTCTACTTCTCCCCTATCCTATTATGAATTATGATTTTTTCACAGTTTATTTGGATGGGAAACATTATATGCCAGGTAGATTTATATTTATAAACTGTAGATTCTTTGTTTAGCATAAAGTAGCACTACATATGTGGATAAACTCACTTAATGAAACTCTATATGATGTGTTGCCTAATTCTGCTATATTCTTCTTCCCTTGTTTCTGACCCTATTTACCCCATTAAGTGATAAAGCTATTATGTTGATGTGATTTGAGCTATTTATCTTAGCTCAAATGTCGAGTTTAACTATTGCTATTTTTTAGGTCTTTACCTTGGCTCATTTTGTCCCAACTGTCTAATAGATACAGATTGGTGCCAGATATGCCTAAAAAGTAGAGATAGTTCACAAAATTGTCACGGTTTGTTTATTATAGACAATTTGTGGTGTTTTGTTATGCTTATTATACACTTTCCTGATTTGTTTTTGTATGTTGAAAATAATAGCCAATAGTTGATGATGACATTTGATTTAGATAATGACATTTGAATTTGTTTTTGAAAATGTGACATTTGAATTTTGAATTTGGCTATGATCTACACTTTCTTAGGAGCTGATATCTCATATTTTATTTCTTAATTTGAATCTAAATGTGCATAGAATGGATAATATCTTTCAGTTGTTCAGTGTTGGATTTCTTTGTATATGATGGACAAAGCATGGCTGCAATTATCAAGGTTATCATCTGAAATTAGATTTTCTATTAATCTAGTTAGAAAAATCAAAAAAATATGTACTCATAGTAAATTTTACTTGTAGATTGTCAGAACAATATAGAGATGGAGCAAGAAAATTTGTTGAGCTAGCTCGTGACTATATAAATTCAGAAATGATAGTATGCCCTTGTATTAAGTGTAGGAATCTAAAGCATCACCATTATGATACGGTGTCTGAACATTTGGTTATTAAGGGTATGGATCCTACATATGTCATTTGGGTATTTCATGGAGAACAACCAAGTGAACCAAATTTGGTTGATGTAGAAATACCTGAATCACAATCGAAAATGATAATTTTAATATTTAGTATGATTTATTTCTACATTTTTGCATTCAGTGCAGTTGGAGTCTTGATGATTAAACTTTTATAATGTCTTTGCAGGTAAAAGTCAATTTTGTAGTTCTCTCACAAGATGGTTTGTCATGGGCATAGTTCGAGCTAGACTTCAGAAGTCAGGAAGTACTCATCTTCAATGATGATTCGTGTTGAAAATGGTTATAGTAGCTTCTTTTTGTATGGTTGTTGGTCTGCTAGAGTTATTGTTACAATTTAGAGGAATAGAAAATGTCAAACTTTAGATGTGCAATCAAATAGATGAAAAATCTATATTGCAGATTTTGTTTTAATGTCGGAGAACAAAGTACTGTAATTTTTGTTAAGTAATAAAATATGTTGATTTATTTTTATAGCACATGTGTTTCATATTTTACATATTACATATATGTTTGAGAAATTTGTTGGTTATCAGTGGAATTATCTATATTGATTTACAAAAAAAAAAAAAAAAATTGTTAAAGATCAACGGCAAGGCGCAATGAGTGTTGCCAAAAGTATCAATGGCAACGCGCAACGAGTGTTGCTAAAAGTATCAACGGCAACGCGCATCGAGTGTTGCAAAAAGTATCAACGGCAACGCGCAAAGAGTGTTGCAAAAAGTATCAACGGCAACGCGCAAAGAGTGTTGCCAAAAGTATCAACGGCAACGCGCAACGAGTGTTGCAAAAAGTATCAACGGCAACGCGCACTGAACGTTGCCAAAGGTCTACGGCAACGCGCACTGAACGTTGCCAAAGGTCTACGGCAACGCGCAGTGAACGTTGCCGTATCCTTCCCCTCTACGGCAACACTGCGATTTGCAACATGTACATGAACGTTGCAAAAGGCTTACGGCAACATTTTTTGCGCGTTGCCGTAGGCTGTTTTTGTTGTAGTGTGGGTGGACCTAGCAATCCGCAAACTTGCTACAACTTCAGCCATTGTCTACTTTCGAAAGAACTGCAACTACTTTCGCATCAATTACCACAACGTAATCACTACATGCTCGTTACAATATCTCAGCCCTCCTCACACGAAATCAGCTAATATTTGTTGTCCAATTAAGACTTCCACCTATACTTATGTGAAAAATTAGGTACTTCATATTGGACGTATTTGACGGAGTTATACATAAATAAATTAAAATCTTGTTTGTTTTCTTGTACGGTATATTATATCTTGTCTTGGAACAATCTTAGACTAAGTTTTTGAATAGCTTATTCAGCCGTAATATAATTATTCTCTATTTCATGTCTATAGCCACGCAAATTGAATAGTGGGGTTGAAGAGGGTACTAGCCGATGCAATAGCCAAAATATAGGTACCTATTGAACCATTGAAAGGAAATGGAGGGCATTGGTGACATTTATTGTGTTATAATCAATAAAGAGGCGGACACAGAAGGGGTCCTAGGGGGTCACGTTACCCCCCCCCCCCCCCCCCAAAATTTAGATTTTTTTTTTTTTTTGAAAATTCCAAAAAAATAAAAAAAAATGCTTTGAATGGTTGAATAATTAATTATTTTTTTTAATTGAATGGACGTAAAGTTTAGACCTTGAATAATTGAAATTTATGCATATTGAATAGATTGTTTTAGATTAAATATATGTAAGAGATTGTAACATGTACTAAGTAAATATAGCCTCTTTTTGGTACCAATTAAAATCTAAATTTTAATCTTGATCAAAGTTAACAATCAATCTCAAACATAGATTTCATGGGACCCGTAACTTTTCAACCACGAATCTCATCAACTTTTATCAAAATTTACGAAAAATCTAATTTTAATCTACACTAAATAAGAACATAATTAATTGAAATTTGAATATGTTAACTGATTGTTTATTGCGATATAATCTTTCAATTTCTTTTGAATTATAACGTAGATCTTACTGAAAATAATTTAGTATATTTGTGAAATTGCATATTATTTAGTACATTGTCTTTTGTGAATTTGAATTTTATCGATATTTTTGATTTTTTCCTAAAAAAAAAAATTTCATGGGCGCTACCGCCGAACCCCCGTGGGGGTCTACTAAAAAATGTGCCCCTTGCTACAAAATGTCTGCGTCCGCCACGTTTCAATATGATTACTATATTCTTAGTACAATTTTTTGTAGCTTAGGATAAGAGGTGGCATGTTTATTAATATTGAAATAAAATATAATTTAGGAGGGATATTCATCTCAACTCCAATTAACACTAGTACAAAATCGCGCATAAAAAATGGGGATTATGCGTCGTTTTATGTAACAACCGACGCCAATTGAAAACGCGGTGGCAATTTTGTAAATAAATTTTAAGTAAAGGCGTCGGTTCCTGTTGAACCGACGCCCAAAACCGGGTTTTGGGCGTCGGTTCAAGGGGAACCGACGCCCAAACCCGGGTTTTTTTCCGCGCCCTTTTCAATTGTATAATCCGCGTAACTCACTTCAATCACAAAACTCTCTCTACGCCCAAACTCTCTCCACACCCAAGCCGCCACTGCCCACCTGTCGCCGCACCGCCCGCCCGTCGCCGCACCTCCCGACCGTCGCCGCACCTCCCGCCCGTCGCCGCCGCCGCCGCAAGGTGACCTTAAATTTCTACCCCCTACTTAGTTTTTTTGTAAATGTGTGTGTGTATATATATACACACATATATATATCTATGTGTTTATATAATGTTTGTGTATATATATCTATGTGTGTATGTGCGTGTATGTATATCTTTGTGTGTGTGTGTGTATATATATATATATATATATATATATATATATATATATATATATATATATGTGCGTGTATGTATGTATATATATATATATATTGGTATACAATAATATTTGATTTATTGGAGTTAAGTTATGCAATCTTAGTTTGATTTTTAAAAATTGAGAATTGATTTTGGATTAATGTTGGAGTAGTAGATGATGTTGAAGTTTGATTGGAGTTGCGTTTGAGTTTTGAATATGTCGATGGTGAATAATTTGGTTTTATTGTAGTATTTTCATTCCTCCTATAGGTTGGCTAAGTCCAATTTACAGAGGAGACTCTGTCGAAAATTTGGTAAAATTTTACAAATAAAAAATGAAAATTATAATTTGTGGTGACTGTCACTCGTACAAAATTGACCATACTAAAAAAATAACTATATAAAATACAATCATCCTTGTAAACTTTTAATCTTTTTAATTATATCTTCACATATAGGTCGTAAATTATCTTATTTGATTCCAACTACTAAACTTTCTTGTATTCCTTAGCGCTATACATTGTTAATATTATTTGTGATCTTGATAACAATAATTTGATATATATATATATTTCTAACATGAATATTGATTGTCATATGTGCAGGTACGTGTTATATTGTTTTAATATAATGGCGGAGTCTTCAAGTTCTTCAGACGATCATAGTACTACCCAAACAAAAAGGACAAGAGGGCCGACTATGTGTAAGAAAATTAAGAAGGCAGGGCCAGAAATCAATGTTATTGAGTTCGATGAAAAAAATAGGCCGATCGGACCAGGAAAGAATAATTTCAAAGCTTTCATAGGGTCTTTGGTCCGTATTCACGTTGACATAAACATCAGTGATTGGCACAAAGTGGATCAAGGCCTTAAGGATATGATGTGGGAAGAAATCAAGGTACTATCACTTTATACATAATGAATTGAACATTAATCGTAATATTTTTTATAACATCGCATATTATCCTTAACTTTCAGAGGGAGTTCAACATCCCCGATGATCGTCGTCTGAAATCAAGTGTTTTGAAAGTTGCGGGGATGCGATGGAAAGATTTTAAGACAAGGCTAGTTCATAAGTACATTACACATAACCACCCAAAATATAAATCCCCTACGCAGCTTTATGATTTCTTATCTGAAGAGCAATGGGAGTTGTTCAAGAAAGAACGGCAAACGGAGCAATTTAAGGTATATTGAAATGTACGCATATGATTTATTGAGTTGAAAAACTAAAAATATATTATTTTATTCAGGAGAAAAGTAAGAAGGCTAGAGATAGTCAAATGTGAAATGAGCATCCCCATTATTTGGGCTCAGCAGGTTATGTGGGGATGAAGCCACAATGGCTAGTCAGCGACCCATTATCTTCTAGCACTTCATGTGACATGATTACCTCCTCAATTGTAAGCGATGATCGCAGTTTAGATTGGGTTCGAGCTAGATCAAAAAAGAAAGAAGATGGAAGTTACTACATCCCCAACGAGAAAACTAGAGGGGTGTTTGACAAAATTGTAAGTATATCTTCCCGGTTTTTCATATTTTCAATTCAAATTAACTTTAATACTTGTATTTAGTTTTCAGTTTTTTTTTTTTTAAACAGGTAGAAAAAGCTGAGCAGGCCACACAGGGGACATTTGTGGTAAGTAGGCAACATGATATTTTAAGTGAAGCCCTTGGGAAGGAGGATCATCCTGGTAAGGTGAGGGGGTATGGCGTGTATGTCACCATGAGTGATGTTTACGGCAAGCCGGACGATTACCTCAGACGATCTTGTGGGGTTGTTTCAGTAGATGACATTAAGGAGATAATCAGGCACGAGATGGAGGATAGCATTACCGAGAAGGTCAGACATCAAACCATGTTGGAGATGCAAAGTAAATTCGACAGTATGCAAAGTGCGTACCATAGTATGCAGAGTAAATACGATGCTATCCTCCAGCGCTTGGGCCTAAATGTTGATGCCGAGGTGGACGTAACTCCACACCCCCGACCTCTAACTCGAAGCAGTTTTCATTCCGTGAATCCAGACCCATTTGATGGGCTTCAGGTACTTAATGCTAAATTATTTAAGTTTTTTTTTAATATTGCTTATTTCATTTCAAATGGAAAGTGATGACTTATATGTTCAATTATATATGTTGAAAAATAGAAGCCGATTCCTTGTCGTCTCGCCGTAAGTCATGATGGTGAGAAACAAATAGTGGCCAGCGGAATGGTTTATCCGTCCGGAGCCGACACTGTGGTGCATCATCAACCACTCTGACTTGATCATGTGAAGGTGTCCGTTGACCATGTCGTAGATGGTGTGGAAGCGTTCTATCTTCCAGTGCCATCTCAACATCACACCACGGTGGGGGAAGGTATTGGAAGTTTTTTTCAATGGCCGAAGGAGTTGGTTATTTTTGGAGAGGTAATAATGTTTAGTCACATAAAAGATTATGTCGATATTAATTTATTTTAAAATCGTGTTAGAAGTGTTATAATGATAAAAATTGTCTTCTTGCAGGAAGAGGCACCGAAAAAGCTAAAAAAATCTAACGAACGGAAAAAGCCTCAAAGTTTTGAATTGTCATCTACCCAGCGACCTGCAATTGTCGACGATGAGACGTTACAATGTCTAGGTGACAAATGCAAAATGTTGAACACTCTAGTCCTTCAATTGCCTGTTGGTGATGACTTCTACCAGGTGCCCATAGATGCCTCTGTGTTCAACTGTGCATTCGACGATTGTATTTTTATTACAGTCGGAGACATCACCGATTTGCTAACGTTGCAATGGTTGGATACATCTATCTTACAAATATTTTCAATGTAAGACTTCTGATCAGAAATTATAACTTGACTTTAAATCATTATTTTATTTATATTTATTGGTTTAATTATTTTTAGGTACCTCCATGAGATGTTTCATGAATACGGTATTGAATCAATTGGATTCATGTCTCCGACACACATTGCATCGGTTTCGGTAAGAACAAATGCAGATGGTGTTGTAACTTACATGGACAGCACCATGAGGGCAATGCAAAGTAAGAAGTTCATTATAGCACCGTATTTTCAGGAGTAAGACCACCAACATTCTCTCTTTTTTTACCTAATTTGAATCATATATGTTTAAAGTTGTATTTACACGTTCATAATACGTAGGAACCACTGGATGTTGTTAGTGATTTCTCCTCAGAAGAATACGGTGTACTTCTTGGATTCAGCTGGTGCATGTAAGCGTGACTTAGATATCAAGCCGCTATTGAATACGTAAGTTATGATAATTTTTCATGAAATAATTGTGGAGTTGTGATGAAATTGATTGTGGAGTTGTGGTAAAATCGATGAATTTCTGTTGTGATTGTTGAGAATTTATTTCAATAGCAACTTGTCTCTTTACAGGTTAGATAAGTTCAATTTATAGGGGAGACTCTGCCAAAATTTCTGTAGAAAATTTAGAGTATTTTTTTTTTTTGGTAACTTGTTCATATAATTTATTAAAATTTTAGGGCTTTCAAAATGTATTGGGCCCAAGGAGGTGTTAGGACGAAAGGCAATACAACGTGGCTAAAAATAAAGGTACGAAAACACATTTAAAATTTATTGTAATGTTTTGAATTATTTTCATATTCTATTAAGTTTGATTATTCATTTTAGTTTTCAATGTGAAAATTTCAGTGTCTTCAGCAACCTGGAGGTTCTGAGTGTGGCTATTACGTTATGAGAAATATGTATGAGATAGTCACAGAACACTTCCAGCTTCCTTCGTTAGAAAAGGTATAAGTAATTTAAATTAGAGTTTTTAATTAAGACTTTATATTTTATTATAAAATAACTAATAATATGTTTTGATTGTTTGTAGGCATTTAAAAAATACTACTCAACGGAGGAAATCTTTGAGATTCAAAATTTATGGGCCAAATATTTCGTTGATAGGTGTGTGTAAAATGACGCGTATCCAAACTTAAATTTACATATTTGTATAATAAAACAACAATCTTGTATATATAATTGTTCTCTATTTAATTTTATTATGTATATGTCGATTATATATATATATTTGATGATGCGCATGTGGAAAATGTTCAAGTCATCGCGGGCCACGTCCAAATGACTGCAGGTCACGACCTGCAGCGGCTTGGGTCAGACCTGCAGCGGCCTGGGTCACTGCAGGTGTGAAAATGGGAAAAAAAAATAATAAAAAAAATGAACACTTTAGGCGTCGGTTCAAACTTTAGAACCGACGCATAAAGTCGAACTTTAGGCGTCGGTTCTAAAGTTTGAACCGACGCCTAAAGTGTTTATTTATTTTTTTTTTTAAACTTGAAGCGTCGGTTATTAAAAAACCGACACATAAAGTCGCACTTTAGGCGTCGGTTTACAACCGACGCCTAAAATAAAAACTTTAGGCGTCTGCGTCATAGGCGTCGCCCCTACAACCGACGCCTATGCCCTTTTACAACCGACGCCTTTTTCACTTTCTGTACTAGTGTAAAGGTGCAAGAACAATAAATTTAACACGTTTGAACATCATACATTTGGTGCAGTGTTTTGATCACTTTCGCACCTATTGGAATGAAATCATGTAAATTTATTAATTATTATCAACCTAGATTTCGAAAGTCCATATGTTCTACAGGTCTTCGTTCATGTTTCCATGGTATATTTTTATGTTTCAAAGTGCGTCGGTTCAAACTGTAATTTGATAAAAGTGATAATGTAAAAAAAAGGTTGAACTTCAAGCCTAAGAACCCCCACGTGCCCTACCCTGGGTCTTGATAGAGAATGTAAATCGCAGGTTATGTATGCATCACAGAGTATAAGGTGAGGACTTACCTTTGCACTTGGTAAGGACCGGATTCGAATCACTGACCAAGCGAAACTGGTCTTTAAACCACCCTCCTTTTCATCTCTGGGAGATGTACTCTGAAGGCGATAAAAGTGATAATGTTATTTACTTCATCGAAGATTATCACTATATGATGTGATATTATGCCCTGTTTGATTTCATTAAAAAATTTGATTTTAATCCAATTCAAAGTCAATATTTAATCTTAATTACACTTTTTATGAGATCCACAACTTTTCAACCACACATCTTATCAACTTCTATCAAAATTTATTAAAAATCTGATTTTTATCAATACCAAACATAGGCTAAGTATTTGTTTGATAACTTGCTTATTAACATGTAAGATCAACAAAGGGAGTCCCGTGTTCATATCTAGTGGCCTTATTATTTCATGACATACTAAATGAATTGATCTTCATCCACTGTAACGATAAATAGAATATTATTCTTTGAAATAAAGAGGTAATATATTTGAGACTTGTTATTCTTGGAAATGAACTACTCCCTCCGTCCAATTAAGTCAGACTCATTTTCATTTTCACAGAGATTAAGAAAACGTAATTGAAACTATAAATTTATTAACATTTTACCTAATATATCCCTACATTGATTATTGAGTAGTTTATATTTGTTGATAGTAATGGACATTAAATATGAGTACATAAAAAATTAAAACATTAATATACTCTCAATAAAGTAAGTGACCTATAATTTGAGATAAATAAAAAAAAAAAAAAAACGAAACTATCTTTGTGGGAGTAGTAGACTAGCTCTCTTTATTTGTATTCATTAAAAACTTTTAAATTTCTTAAATGTGTTCATAGTCAATGTATTACAACCATCAAATTGATTTGAGTTGAGTTCACACAGCAAGTCGACTTCGATATCAAACTTTACATAGTAAAAATAGATGGTACAATAATAAATTAAATTCTGATCTCAATAAATTTATTATTAATTATGTGCATGAATCTTTTCCTCAACGCTACATTAAGTTGAAAAGTCAACTTTAAGAAGAGAGAAAATTAACATAAATGGTGAGGTACACAGTCTACGTAGTAAAATTTGTGTCTTTATAAAAATATAATTTATTCCTCAGTATACTTTCTTTGATGTGGAAATTTAGAAGCACGCGATGAGAAGTAAGAAAGTCAAAAATTCAACCTGATTAAAAAAAAATGTAGAAAAATATATTATTTTGCAGTGGTAATTAATGGCAGTCCCACGCACAAAAATTGTTGAAGTCAATGTGTCAAACTTCAAGCCCCCTTTGTTATAAATTATAATAATAATCACTATAAACCGAGTTTAAGTATTTGGATTAATAAAGTTAATTACTTAATCAATTATAATTGAAAACCAAGCCCCTATTGCGGCGTGTACTACTTTCTTTCTCCCACATGCCACCTTTTCTTCACCACTTTCAAACCTCCATATCTCCCTCTATAATGCCCCATTTCTCTATCCTCTTTGTATTAATTCCATCTCCCTCTTTCTATCAACTATTTCTCTCTCTACTCTCTCTCTCTCCATCTAAAATATCTCAAATCCATCAACACCTTTTTGTGTCAATCAATCAGTTTCTCCATTTAGCGTAATATGGAGGATCATGTTAAAGGAGGTGGCAATTACAACCAAAGTGAACAAGAATTAATGGAGCTCCGTCGAGGTCCGTGGACCGTTGAAGAAGACTTCACCCTTATGAACTACATCGCCCACCATGGCGAAGGCCGCTGGAACTCCCTTGCCACTTGTGCCGGTAAGAAACCCGACCCATTGCACTCCTATATAATCAAGGTCGGCCCTAATATTTTGGGTGCTCTATGCGAAAATTTGAAATGATGAATTATAAAAAAAAAAATTATCTTATATTCAATTTCAATTTTTTTCTACGAGGATCCTAAAAAGAAAAGAAAAAAAAAAAAAAATTGTCCTCCTATAATGTTGAGCATTTGCGGTCGCACCTCTCGCACTCCTCTGCGATATATATAGTACCATTATAATTCACATGATTTTAATATTTCTTTTCATCTTTTTAATTTGATCTATAAAGTACTATCTAATCTTCTTGTGCGCCATGTATCATTCTCTGTACGGCATAATCTTAAAGTGAAAATTTACATGAATTTTACATTTCCTTCATTGGCTAATGAAAATTTCGATGGTATAGGTCTGAGGAGAACTGGAAAGAGCTGCAGATTGAGATGGCTAAATTATTTATGCCCCGACGTTCGACGTGGAAATATTACTCTTGAAGAACAACTTATGATTCTTGAACTCCATTCTAGATGGGGTAATAGGTATGTTATTATTATTATTATTATTTTTAATCAATTTATTTAAATATGAATATGAGTTTCTTGGGTATCCTAATGTTTTTGAATATATATAGGTGGTCTAAAATTGCTCAACATTTGCCTGGCAGAACGGATAATGAGATCAAGAATTATTGGAGAACAAGAGTCCAAAAACATGCTAAACAGCTCAAATGTGACGTGAACAGCAAGCAATTTAAGGACACCTTGCGTTATCTTTGGATGCCACGATTGGTTGAGAGAATTCAGGCAGGAGCGGCATCGACTGGGCTGACAGCAGGGACTTCCTCAACCAACAGTACCACCACCACCAAAAGCACGACCAACAACTCCGAGTCGACCCTCACCGCCGCAAATTATCATCTCAACAAAACTAATCTTGACATGGGCTCAAGCCAAATGGTGCTGCCACAGCCTAACATGGCTGGCAACTTTATTGGTGGCTTTCAGATTAACCCTAGCAACTACACGCCGGAAACTTCCTGCAACACCGCCTCATCAGACTCATTTGGAACACAAGTTTCGCCGGTTTCAGACCTGACAGATTGTTACAATTATCCAGTTAATCACAGCAACAGTCAAGATTATTGTCCACCTATCGAGATATCCTATCAAGAATCATTCGTTCAAGGGTTAGAGTTCAACAACAGCAATTGGATGGACGGTGGGGATTTCTGGAATGTGGATGACATGTGGAAGTTCTTGGAACAGTAATTTTACAACAAGTGTGTAAAATAATAACAAAAAAATAAAAGTGAAAAAATCTCATTTGTAGAAAAAGAGTCTTCTCATCAATATAATTTTTTTGTCACACAATAATATAATTTGCCGACGGACGCTCAACTTAATTTGGGTTTACATGTTTATATTCTTTTGTAATTTTTGATATTGTGGGCTATAAGAAATTCTAACTTGTAGATCACTTCCGAATATGTTTGGTAAAGTGATTTAACTAGTACTAAACAATGAATATTAAGAGACTGTTTGTTAATGTAATTTTTAAAAGTTTTTGTGGGATTTTTTTATAATTATTATTTATGAGTTTGATGTTTAAAAATATTTGAAAAGACAAAAATCATAGATTTGACTAAAATGGTTGAGATTAAGTTTGAAAAATTAAAATAAAAAAAATAAAAAATCATACATTATCAAACAGGCTCTAAGAAGTATCATTCTTTGAAATTGAAAGTATTGTCTTGGTCCTTTTTTAACTAGTTATGGTTATGATTGCAATATAGAATTTTGTTTGCTAGTAATTAATTTAATCTTGTATATGATGGGCATAATTGGTTCCACTATCTTTATACACAAAAATGTCTTTGTTACTTATTAATTAAAAATAATATAATATAAGTGGTGGCATTTTGGAAACATGGGCTATGGGTCCTGAACCAGATTAAAAGAACCCTTAATTTGTTCTAATTCTAGATTAAGGAAAAATGTAATCCAAGAAAAATAAAGGGAATAAAAATATTCTTAATTTTATATAGTAAATTTGATCGTTAAGTCATCCACTAATGTTATCTTATAATGTTATTAAAATGCCACGTGAGTGGCTTGCAAGGATACACACATGAACAATTATTCTCATTCTCATTTAATTAATTAATTAATCATCCTATGAACAATCGTAGTTTGATTCTTATTGTTTGCCTTAGTACGGACATAGTTTGTTTGAAACCAATCTAATCTACCAAAACTATTATTCCATCTTTACACACAAACTCACGTCTAAAAGTTTATTGAAGAAAATATGGGAGAATTGAATAATGGAAATATTTTCTTTTTTTCGTGGTATAGTAATAAATTTTAATATTATTTTTATAATACTTTGAATGAGTAATTAGTATAAAATGGTTTATTTTATTGTGATTTATAACATACCGACAAAGTTTTTGATTTTTATTAATCTTAGCCTCAATTTGCTACCAGTTAAAATAAAAATTTTAAATTAAATGAAGGTCAATAATTAATTTTAATTATACATCTCATGGAACCCACAACTTGTCAACAACACGTACCATCCACGTTTATCGAAAAAATCTGTCAAAAACTTGATTTTAATCCTCAACAAACGGGGGCTTAGTTTATAAATTCTATTTTTCTTCAGTGTTTGTCTCAATTATATTTAATATATTTTTCTATTCTTTTATTTTTGAGAATGCAATATATCTTGGATAGTTAAAATATCATCTAGGAAAAAATAACATTATTTACTGAGAAAAATTAATCATGATTACTAAGTTTCTAAATCACATTATGAAAGATCTTGATTATTGTAAATACTACACTTTATTATAATAGAGAAGAGATATCACATATGTGACATATCGTGAATTGTAGTAGTAAAATTTTTTTTGGAAATTAAATTAAAATGTAGGTTGACAAATTCAATTTTATATCTTCAGCCACTGAAAATACATAATGGGTAATGAGAAACGTTTCAATTTTGGACGGGGAATTTGTTGGAGTCAAGAATAAAACGTGATGGAATAGAAATATGAGAGAGAGAGGGAGAGAGGGAGGGCGGGGAATTATTAGGGTGGCGTCGAGGTGGACGTGCCTTTTAATGAAGCCACCAAAAGTGGTCCTAAAGGGATTGAGTGTTGTGGAGCTTCCACGTGTACAGTTCAACTGTGTAAAAATTTGTCTAGACTTCCTCATCCAGTCATCCACTGACAGCTGGGATCAAGCTATTTTATCGAAATTTTTTCTTTTTTTAAATTCATTTCCGAAAAAACATTTTTATGGAATCCTTCGTTTTTCACACTAGGGTGAAATGCATAAGAATTATTTATTTATTTGGGGTGCATTGGAGTAGCCACCTTTAAAAGAAAAGTATAAAAATTGAGGAAATCGGGGTTTTTATAGGAAGAGGTAATAGTAGATCCAACCATTACTATCAAAGCGAAATAGGAATCGACTTCTTCTCGATTTCAGCTTAGTGCATGAAATAAATTAATTGTTAAATTAAATTTCATACGATATTAATTATTGGGAGAAAATTGCATATTGGTCTCAATTTATTACAGTCATAGTAAGATTGTCTTCGTTGTTATCAAACAATTAAGTCTTTAATAACGGAAATCATTCAAATGTCTATTGAATTATCCTCTTCACCTTAATAAAGATGTATTTCTTAACTTAGTTCAGTGTTCAAAAGTTTGAATTGGGGTGCGCTTTATGAGAACTTGTTGACAATTTGATGAAAATTTGTCATTAGTGCAATTATATTTTGTTAGGAACCAACTTATTCTTTTTTAAATATTGAGGACCAATGGTGCAATTTTATTTTATTTTTGCTCAATATAGGATACATGCCGTAATGGAGTGTTTGATAACCCTGTAGCAATTTTTAAATAATGTTTTTGTTATTTTCGAGGTAAGATTTGTTGTTGAAAAGTGGAAAGAGAAAATTTGGGTGGTTAAAAAATGATTTGAAAAATTATATTATTTATAAATTCGTTTATAAATTGTAATGATGATTACATATGTAAATAAAATAAAGTGTATTCATTTAAGAATTCATTATATATCACTAAAGAACTATGAATAGTAAAAAAAAAGTTAAAGATAATCTTTTCCGAATTTAACAAGTGAATTGTAAAATTTTATTTTTAACCCAATATAATTGACTTCTGTATTACATGAAATATACGGAGTAAAGTTACAAGTTTTACACATAAAAATATATATTTACAAAATATATTTGAAGATTTTTATTGTTTAATTCGTTTAATGGTTAGTGATAACCTTGACACTTCCCATAAGTCCTTGTTTGTTGTTGATAAAAATTAGAATATTTTTAATAGATTTTAATGAAATTTGATGAAATATGTATTTAAAAGGGTATGGATCACATGTTTTCAATGAAGAAGTAAGGGTGGGTTTGATACGCATTATTTTCTATGGAAAATATAATTTTTCATATAATTGCGCTCTTTGGTTGCCTAAATTTTTCATGGAATTTATTTTTCCACTTGCCTTAAAATTCGATATTTTTCTTGTTTTGAATGAATTTGTTTTTCAAAGGGGGATGAGATTTTATTTTTCATGAAAAATCTTATACCATTTTCGTTACTTATAATCATTTTTGTTGTTGTTAATTGATTTTATTTTTTTCTAAAAATTAGCATTATCATTATCAAGTGCAAATGTGTGAAAAAATAATTTTTTTTTATTAAAATAGATAAATTTTACTTTATTTTCAATGAAAAATAATGTCAATCAAACAACAAAAATTGAAAAAATCCTCACTTTTTTTACATAAAAAATTAAACCAATCAAACACATTAAATTTCGAATTCTCAAAAATTCAATTCCCTAAAATTCATTTTCTTTCTACCTAAATTTCGTCATTGATATCAAACGTAGTATAATGTAATCAAAGAAACTCTGACACAAATAATTAACGAGAAAAGCATTTGTAAAACTTTGGACTAAAGATTGAGCCCTTGTTTTTTCTCATTAAAATTATCACTTTTTTTCTATAGTACTCAATCTCAATCATCTATTAAAAATCTAGTTCACAATATTTGACTTTTCAATCAAATCTCATCCATTTATTCTCATAAAAATCACTATTCATTTAAAAAAAAAAAACTCTTTTTAAACAATATCAAACACACACTAAATAATATTAATTGCGTATATTAACGTTATTAATAATTTGTTATTAAATTTACTCTATTGCTTTTAAAGCCGAATTGAGACTTTTGAGAATAGTGTAGAAAAATTTATTATTTCAACTATATTAACTATCATTTTTTTATTTGTGTGAAAATGGAAACAGACATATTTTTGTGGGACAGAAAGAATATCTACAAGTGTACTTACTCTATTTTGTGGTGCTACCGTTGAAAAATATGGGTCGTAAGTTGCTCTATGTAGGGTGATCCGACCCGAAATAAATCAAAGGGATTGGAGGGAGTGTTTTGAATTTGGAATTCAAATTACAACTCCCTATAACATCCCATAATAACTCCCTAGAACTATTACTGCCTTGGGAAAAAAAAAAAAAAAAACATTGGCAAGAAAAAGGTGAATTTTGGGTAGAGAATAACGCCCAAGTAAAAAGGTCCTTAAACCACATTTTTTGCAGAAAACTTAAAAATAAGCACTGAAATTGTGTTATCTGAATATCTTCAAACATAAATAAATGGGTTGAACGTCAACCTTAGGCGCGTTCACCACCTATGTCATGTGAATTGATGGATGATGTAAATCGCAAGTTGATTGAATGGACAATTATTTGTGTTTATAAAATTTGGAACATGGAAGTACAAGTGATTCAACCTCTCATTTCTTAGGATTTTATGTAAGTTATAATAATATTAATGTTGGAATATTTTGCGTATAGTGAAGCCAAAGAAATAGAATAATATATATGAAATTCTTGCCGACAAATGGACGGAATAACAACAAGGAAACAAGAAGAAAAAAGAAGAAAATAGACAAAGTCGAGACAAGTGTTGAACATTTTGTCCTTACTTCGAATTTGCCCCACAACGGTACCTACGATATATGGCAATCAACTTCCAAGATACAACGACTCCCACTTATATTTGTAGAACTCCAAAATACAAGAACAACGAACCAAAATTATGATTTTTGTACTCCAAAAATGAAAATGAAAGAAAATCAAAAGTTATGCAACAAAATATAAGAATTTTGTTTAAGATGAGAAGAGAGAATGATATTGGTGTTGCATATCATTGGTGTAAAGAATATGACATCCCAAATGTCCTATTTATAGATGATGAAGAATTGTGGACGAAGTGGTGTGAAGTCAAACCATGCATCACTTCAAAAATACAATTTTTTAGACTACCATACGATAGCATGGTTTTAAGCAATATTTAGAAAATCGGACCGGACCGGACCGGTCGGTTTGACCTAAAAAACCAGCCTATAAAAAATCGCCCAGAAAACCTGGTTTTCAACTGGTTAAACCCAAAAAATTGAGAGCCGGCAGGTTTTTTAAACTCGGTTTACAATTTTTTTTTTCTTTTTTCTTTTTTTGTTGTTTTGCTTGTCTTTAGTTGTTTTAAGCTACTTTTTTATATAATTTTATTTTTTAAATGAGTAAATATTAGTTTATTTGTAAAATAACTTGTTTTTTAGAAAATTTTATAATTTTTGGAATAATTTTTTATATTTTAATTAAAATTGGTTCGACCAGTTTGGACCTTTTGACCCTTGACCCACATGTCTTTTCCGGTTTGAATCGATTTCCGATTTTTAAAAACTGGTTATAATCCGTGCGATCGCATGACTTTACGCGAACTGATTTTTTTAATAAAAACAGTTGACGTGTGATAGCATGGTTAAAAATTCGATCAACTTTTTTCCCTTCTTCGCAATTTCTCATTCATCCGATATTAGTTTCGAGACTCCAAATATACCCTTCAATGCATGTAGAGAAATCTAAATTCTCTTTCGGCGGCGTTTCCCCCGAGCAGTGGCGGATCTAGTTGGCGGTGAGCTAGCGCGGTCGCGCTAGCTGGATCCGCCTGTATTGTCGTGAGAAGATTCGGGAAGGTGACACAAGATTTTGGCTAAAGAAGCCGATGGGTCGATGAAATTCGAGTATAGAGATGATGCAGTTGTTTGATCTAGGTATTTAACGAAATGGGAGAATCTCAGTACAGGGAAGCCGATGGGTATTGATTCCACAACATGAAAAGAAGAATGAAGTGAAAATTGAGAATCATAATGTTAAGAATTTGGACAAACCAACTAACAAAGAAGAGGTAGGTTAAACTTGCTGTGATTATTTCATTCAATTTCTTTGGGTGAGTGGTGGAGCTACTTGCGGCTGGAAGATGGTAGTGCTAAGGTGGAGCTACTTGCGGCAAGAAGATGGTAGTGCTAAGGCGGCGCAGTAAAGCAGTTAGTGAATGGGGTTTGTGAGTATTGACGGTTAAGTTGAGGTGATGAGGGAAAAATTGTTGCTTTATTTATTTATGCATTTGTTGCTAAATTCTTTTGTTGGGATTTTTTAAAATAAGAATGATTTAAATATGAGATTTGGTTCAATTTCAACCCAATTTTTTTTTAAAAAAAAAATGAAAATTTGGATAATTATTACTTTTCAGTTTTCAGTGTGTCTTTGCAACGGTCACTCGTGAGCATCATATTCCCCTTGCATAACTTGTGAATTGTGATTTAATGAATATTTATGTAATATATGTTTATTGATTTACAGATTATGGAACGATTTTTTCAATTTAAACGAAAGTCTCAACCTAATAATTCTACTTATATTGGTTCTGCCACTACTTCTAGTAGATCACATAAGTTTTTATACTTAGATAACATAAAGAAATTTTGTTCTAAATTTAATATGGATGATCTTGTGTCGAATCTAGTGAAACGTCACATAATCTACCTATTGCGACCATAAACTGTCGTTGGTCAACGGTCGATGACCGTTCTAACTGAATTTCAGTGCTGGATCCGTCCCAACCCCCGAGCCTCCACGAGGGCCGCTACCCCCTCTAAAGGTCGATCCCCGTTTCTGCGCCCCGAAGCAGCGAAGTGGCAAACTAATTTACCTAAACGGATTGAGTCGAGTTTGAATATTTAACCAAAGTCGACACGAAGTCACTTAAATTGATTTTCAATACTTAACTAATTTCTCGACTTATTAAATCAATATCCAACAATTACTCCCATTTCTTAAGACTTTATATAAGTTTTAATAATATTAAAGTCACTTTTAAGTTTCCGCGTTATACATCGCTCTAGCCTCTACAGTCGAGGTGACCACCACGGAAGGAGGCATTTTGAGACAGAGGCTTGGCATATTTATCGACCTTGGGATGGACTCCACTTACACACTGTTCGGTGGTGGTTTAATGAGGAAAGAGAAAAAAATTTGTTATTTTTGAGGTAAAATATGTTATTAAAAATTGAAGAGAAAAATATGTGTTGTTAAAAAGTGATTTGAAAAATTGTGTAGTTTAATTTGCAGTTTAAACTATGGTTTAATGTAGCTCCATTCGGTTTCCTCTTCAAATTGAAGTTTAAACTACAATTTAAATTGCACAATTTTTCAAATTACTTTTTAACCATACACATTTTCTCTCTCCAATTTTTAACCACACATTTTACCTCGAAAATACCAAAAAATCTTCTTTCTTCTCATTAAGTAACCGCCGAACAAAACCTTAAGTAATATAATATAAATAATGAATGTTTAAACTAAGTATTTGTTTGGTACGAATTAAAATTTGATTGTAATTTAAGTCAAAAATTAACAATCAATCTTAACCACATATTTTATAAGATTCACAATTTTTCAATCACATACCTCAACAACTTTTATCAAAATCTCGTAAAAACTTAACTTTAATCTCCATCAAACAAATAATAAGTAAAAGTATAAGCGTAACAAAATGTATGAATGCTAAGAAGTGAATATGAAAGTGGTTTCTTTTTCAACCTCATTAATATCTGGATCGTTCAACTGTTGGTGAAATAGTTGTAACAAAATTTATCATATAATAATTTATATTCAAAATGAACTTTTATATGTAAATAAAAATTTGAGCAAAATCTCGACTTATAGAATGAACGAAATAAAGTATAATTAAATATGATACAAGCAAAAGTTTGACTCTTTCTCCTTAAGATGATAATGCTCGACTCTTTCTCCTTAAGATGATAATGCTCCCACACTAGTACTGACGATCTTCTGGCACTTGTCTATCAAGATACAACGACCTCGCGACTTGTAATAGTAATGCTCCAAATTACAAGCCCCAACAAATCTACTATTGTTTGATCTATTTAATCGGAAAGAAAATTAGAGAATGCAAAAAAATAATATTCAGGACTAAAATGAGAATTTCAGAATAGTGCAATCTGGAATTTCTTCGTTTCAAAAAAAAAAAATAATAAATAAAAGGGAAAAAATGGAAAAAAAAAAAAAGGGAGTTAAAATTCAACATATAGGGACAATTTATAGAAGTTGAAAATTTATGTTCAAAGGAGGACATAACAATCAAAAAGTTGTATCTTGAATAGATAAAACCAAATTTAAAGAGACAGCAATTGTTCAGACATTCACTTTTCGAAAGACGGTGCCACTTCTTCCACCTAGGAATTTTCAGGAGATTTAAATAATATAATTAAATATTATTTTATCAAAAAAATATAATATTAATTTGGACCAAGCCCATGACTCACGACCCATGACCTGTTCTAGTCTCGAGCCGACAGGTCGATTAACTGTGGCAACAACACACGTGTATGATTTGGCTCAACCTACGTGCATGTAGGTCATCTCTCATTCAAACACTATTGATACCCCTTTAGACCCAATCAAACACTAGGTGGGATTGACACTTTCAACTTCCCACCAATTTTTATTCTCAATTTCTTTCAACTTCAAGTGACTAGTTTTGATCTTAATTTCTCATTCACCCAAAATACGCTTTGAGAAAATAAACATACTGCATTAAACTACTCAAGGAGTATAACATATTTGGTCAAATAAATCTTTCGATCGACTAGTGGGACCCACTCAAATAATTGATCAAAATTTGGCCAAACGAACTTTATTAAACCAATGTTCAAATAACCCTCACATGAATAGAAATTAATCTAATAGACTATGCATGAGTTGATAGAGAGATCAGGCGAAAAGTTATATCGTCGAGATAGGTAACTTATGGGTTTGAACTTTTCGTAGTAGAATACTATTGGAATTACTTGGCTAATAGTACACACACAATAACCTCCCTAACATTTTCGAGTTCTCATTGTTGTGTTCATTTTTGCCCTAATCAACTCTTGGTTTTATAGGTACTTTAGAGAATTCAAGTCTCGAAACATTCTCATAGAAGCGATCTCATTTCACACTTATATAGGTGATCTCCTATTAAGAGTACATGTCATACCCAACTTGATTTTTCAAGATATAGGAATGATTAAAAGTAAAAACTTACCTTAAATCTTTCTGGAGATAGAACTCCTCTTATCGTAGGAATGGGTAGGAGTTAAACACCTTAATGCTCATTGAATCTTCAAAACTTAATTATCCCATTGAATCAATATATTAGAATCTCCGGTCAGCAATGTTGGTTACCATTACAAAATCCTTATGTAGTAGGCTTTGAAGATCCCCCTTTATAGCCTATATATTTGATCTCTTTGGTAAGCATTTAGTAAGTGAATTCGCTAGATTTTCCCTATATTTTACATAATTTATGGAGATAACTCCATTTGAGATCAACTGTTTAAGTGTGTCGTCTTCGACGAATGTGTTGAGACCTACTATTGTACATACTACTTTGTGTTCCTCCGATAGCCGACTAGCTAATCACAATGTATGCTAATTATAGACACCGCTTTGGGCCAATATGGAATTTTTTTTTAAAAAAGTGTTAAGAAACTATTATGCTTCTTCTCCAACTTTATCTAAAGTTATGAACTCAGATTTCATCGTGGATCAAGTTATACATGTTTGTTTTGAAGACTTCCACGATACCAGTGTTCTAAAATGCAGCAATAAACGTGGCCTAAGCGCGCATTAGCGCAATAAATGAGGAAAACGTCTCGTATTTCTCATACGAGCGGAATAATACTTTTTACTGAACATAAATCGAAAAAATTGATGATTAATGGTCATGAACCAATAATAAATCGTTTCTTTTCCAATCCAATTAGTTAGAAACCAATTGAACTAGTGCTATAATAATAATAATAATAATAATAATAAAACATATACTCAGGGGCTGCATATAAACATTCACACAATCTCTTTACAAACTTAATTCAGCTTACCACTTTATAAGGTTAACAGGTATTCCCATCCTACATCAACATCCGATGTGGAATGGGAACTGATAGATTTTTTCTTTCTTGTTTTCTTTTTAAATTGCTTTGCTTCCTTTTTTTTTTAATTGTTTTTACTTACCATTATTTGTTTGACTTTTCTCCCCAATCTATTATTTAAATATTATCTTTCTTATTTTATAAGGATTAAAATATCTTGACATTTTGAAACAAATAGTATAATATAAATAAATTATCAACCATAAATCTTTATTTTTTTGAGTTAGTAATTCTAAAATTAAAGAAAATTATTTATATATTTTATATTATTTGTGTATTTAGTTTTTATGTAATAAAATCTATTTTTCATATAAAAATTTATCTAATGTCTTAAAATTAATTAAAATATTATTAAAAGTACGAAACACATTATGACGACTATTCTTCACATTGACACGCCTAAACTTGTGATTCTTGATTCTCGATCTCGACGAATCGCAACGCATTATGCATTTTAAAATCTTGCACGATACAACTGCAACTCCAATGGTAAAGACATAACCACTAGTAGACTTTGTGTCATTTGTATCAGATATCCAATTTTCATCACTGTATCTTTCTAATACAGTTGGATATCTAGTATGATGTAATTTAACATTAGATATACATCGTAGATATCTAAATACCCTAATCAATGTCTTCCAATGATCATCACCTGAGTTACTTGTAAATATACTAAGTTTGTTCACTGCATAAGCAATATTCAAACATAGGCAGTTCATAATATACATTAGACTGCATATGTTTGGCCAAATATAGACTTAAGTGTACTAGAGTTTAGCTGGATTTTTATCATACACATTAAACTTTTTAAGTACAGTATCAATGTAACGATACTGAGATAGAATAAGCCATTCAGATGTTTTAAGAATTTTAATTTCTAATATTTCGTCTGCAATACCATATCTTTTCATGACAAAATATTTTGTTAACATTTTGTTGGTAGCTAATATTATGATTATTTCCCATAATTAACATTTCATCAACATACAAACATACATTTACATATGAACTTGGTGTTGTTTTATTATAAACATAGTTATCACACTTGTTAATCTTAAAACAATTTGACAACTTGTCAGATTTTTTATGCTACTATTTTGGAGCTTGATTTAGTCCGTACAACAATTTAACGAGTCTACACACATTTTTCTTCTTTTCATGAGAAATAAACCTTTCTGATTTTTTACATATATTTCTTCTTCTATAGCTTACAATTTTAGAAAGCTTTTTAACGTCCATCTGATGTATTTCTAAATTATGCAATGTTGTGATTGCTATTAACACTATAATGGATGTTATCCTCATTATAGGTGAGTATGTATCGAAAAAATCAAGACCTTCATTTTGTTTAAACCATTTGACTATTAATCTAGCATTGTTATCAATAGATTAACCGCTCTTTAATTTTATTTTAAAATTCATTTACAAGATAATGGTTTGTTACCAAGTGGAGATCTACCAATTCTCAAGTATCATCCTGCACAACAAAATCAATTTCATTATTGATCTTCGCTCCCCACCCCCACCCCCCTAAAATGGCACTTCTGGACTTGACATTGCTTCATTGAATGTCCTAGGAGGTTCATTTTCTAACAAATAAGTTAGAAAATCTAAACCAAATGATGTAGCAGTTTTGATGCTTTTATTACGTCTTGATTTTTAATCACTTTGAAGATAACTACTTGTAGTGTCATAATTTTCATTTTTGTGAAATTATATATTCCTTTCCTTTCCTTACGAGGAAAAATGTACTAAGAAAATATACAATTTATGGATTCAATGATGGTATTTTCATGTAAATCCAGAATGTCTAACTTATACACGAGGAACCGATATGCACTACTATTATTAGCATATCCACGAATATGCAGCCAATAGCTTTAGACCATATTTTGGCTTTGGTATTTTTACCTTAGCCAAATACCCTCATACTTTTAAGTATTTGTAAGAAGGTTTGTTACCTTTTCATAACTTAAAGGAATTTAATTCCTACTTTTGTGTGGTATTTTATTAAGAATGTTGTTAGCTGAGAGAACTGTTTTCGCCACAAGTTCTAAGGTAAACCAGAACTAATCAACATAGCATTCATCATCTCTTTAAGAGTACGATTTTTGCGTTCACCAACACCATTCGATTGAGGAAAGTAAGGAGCTGTAGTTTGAAGAATAATCTTATAATAAGAACAAAATTTTACAATTGGGATTCCATATTCTCCGCCTATATCACTATGAATAACTTTTATTCTTTTGCTAAGTTAATTCTCAACCTTGTTTTTGTACTGTTTAAAATCGTACAACGCCTCGTCTTTCTTTCTTAGCAAATAGACATAACAACATTTTGTGCAATTGTCTATAAAAGTAATAAAATACTTTTTACCACATCTAGTTTGAACGAACTTTAAATTAAAGATATCACTATGAATTAATTCTAGAAAACTTGAGTTCTATTCAACCAAATGAAATGGAGTTTTGGCTAGCTTAGCCTTTACACGAATTCCACTCTGAAGATTTTGATCAAATGAAAAACAAGAAAATAAATCTGAACTTACTAGTTTTTGTAAAGTATTAACATTTCATGTCATAATCTATTGCGGCATAAATTCCAAGACTCGATCAAGTAAGTAAAATATTTATTTTTATTAATATCAAAATCATGAAATATGAACATTACATTCATTTTTGAATAGCCTATTGGATAAGTACCCCTTGTCCACAAACATGTCATTTTTTTGCGAGTACAAACTTATCAAATTCAAATAGTAGCCTAAACTCATTCTTGCTTAGCTAAGCTCCACTTACCAGGTGAATGTCCAGAACATGCAACACATCTAAGAGGGTTACTTCTTTTCCCATAGTCATCTTTAGCCCTACTTTGCTCAAACCAACAAATTTTGATTTTCGGAGTTACTCATGTTTGTTTTCATCCATTGATATGAGTGTAAGATGAAAACTTCTCCTTATCAGCACAAACGTGACGAGTAACGCCAAAGTCTACGAACAATTCTCTCATATTGTCTACCATGTTGGCTTCGAATAAAATAGTTGAGAGCATCAATTTAGACACGTCGTTTGATAATTTATCTTTTTTTAGTCAGGTGCACCTGGTCCTTCTTCTTATTCTTTTTCTGTCGGCAGTCCTTAGCAATGTAACGCCTCGAAATCTTGTCATATTATTATATTCAATTAATCTCATTTAACAGGAACTACTTAAGTCAAATAGAAATTAAATTTGTTTGACGTATTTAAGGGAATCTATTCGACATCCAATAAGACTTTTATTTTAAATGGCATAATATCAACGAAAAAGAAATAAGTATACCAAATATTACCTAAAGTGATTTTATCGATTAAATAAACAACTAAGAAGATATGAATTAAAGTATATGGAGTGTATTTCAAAGTGAAACTAAGAGTTCGTTTTAACGTTCAAAAATAATAGATCGAATCAAGTTGATATGTAAACTTATTGGTTTAAAAAAAAATACATAAAGTAATATATATATATATATCTATGTATGTATGTATGTACACACATACGCGTAAATTCTTAGTTTCGTTATCTGTCTTGACTATTCGAGAATATCATCATGTATAGCTCTAAATGTCCTTCGAAATGACATATTATAGACATATATTTGATTAACGTATGTGCCCCCAAAAACTTTAATAAAAAAGGTCGACAATTCGAAATACTAGTTTTAAAACGGCCTATTTTGAAGAATCTTAACTTTTGCTATAATTGATCATATTACATCCCGATAGTGTCGAAAATCAGGCTATAAATATTTCAAAATAGTATATTGAAAGTTCAGTTTTTTTATTAAAGTAAGATTATAGAAAATAAGACTAAAGTAGCAACTTGAAAAGAAATTGAAAAAGATAAAAATAAATAGTTTTAAGTGACAAACTTTGACGAGTCATAACTTTTACTTCAATCATCGATTTTATGATCCAAAAGTATCGTTATAAAGTACTCTGTGGGGACTTTGCACTGGCAACAATATGACCCTATGATTTTTAGAGTTATTTTAAAGTTTTTAATAATTATTGAGACTAAAATACCTTATTTTTATGGGACTAAAAGAGAAAGTAAAATAATTTATTTAATTGTATCTTAGCCCTAGAAAAATTATAAATATGATCATTTGCAATTGAAATGGAGAAAAAAATGGATCACTAGGATTTATTAGTTGAATATAATATAATATAATATCACGTGATTGAGAAAATAAATATATTACGTTAATCTACTCGTGAAGTAGAACATACTTGGCTAAGTCTTTCGTCCAAATAATGGGATTCCGTCAAATTCCCCTATACGTATAAGGGAAGAAAAGGGCAGCTATAGTTCAATTTTTCGTCCCAATTTCAGACAGCTAGCTGCTCGAGCTGCCCGACTTTTTTTTCCTACTATAAACTTAAAACATTCAATAATGGTCAAAATGCAAGCAATATGTAAACTGCCCAATTTTCTTTTTTTTTTAAATTCAACATACTATATTAAAAAATCAAAAAATTCAATAACGGCAAAAATTGCATGCAACGCTTGTCAAAAAAACTAGTACTCCCCCCCGTCCCACAAAGATATGCTTACTTCTATTTTCACACAGATTAAAAAAACATAATTAATATATGTTAGAATTATAAAATTACTTATATTCTACCTAATATCCTACATTAAATAATGAGTTGTTCATATTTGTTGATAACAATACATATTAAATAGGGTATATTAGAAAATAAAGACATTAATATACTCTCAAAAAAGAAAGTGGCATATCTTTGTGTGACAAACAAAAACGGAAAATAAGTCTATCTTTGTGACGAAGAGAGTAATTAATAAAAAGTTGGTCAAATAACCTCTGTTCGGTTGGCTATTTAAATTGTAGTTTAAACTACAATTTAAACTTCACAATTTCTAAAATCACTTTTTAACTATACATATTCTCTCTCCTCAATTTTTAACCACATATTTTACCTTAAAAACACCAAAAAATCTTCTCTCACCTCATTAATTAGCCGCTGAACGGATTAAGCCAATTTTCCAAAACTACGTGGGTCCAAATTTTGATCTGATCCCAAAAAACGATGACAACTATGAAAATATCAGTGTGTAGTAAGTCAAATCTAAGCATGGCTTTAGTAAGCATTGGAGTGTTTTTGAAGGAAGCGGAAACACGATATACGAGTTAATAATTCAAAAGGTCACTAAATTTTTTCAAAGGTTTCCATCAGGTCACTGAACTTTTAAAATCATCCCATTAATCACTAAATTTTCTCAAAGGTTTCCTCCAGATCACTGAACTTTAAAATCACCATATTAATCACTGAACTTTAAAAATGTCACCACATCCATCATTGAACTTTGAAAATGCCACCTCATTAGTCACGCCAAATGTGAAATTTCAGTGATGGATGGGGTGACATTTTCAAAGTTCGGTGATTAATGAAGTAATTTTTAAAGTTCAGTAACCAGGTGGAAACCTTTGAAAACGTTCAGTGATAAATGGATGATTTTTAAAGTTCAGTGACCTGGTGGGAATCTTTGAAAAAGTTCATTGACGTTTTGGATTATTAACTCCAGGATATACATAATACACGTACAAGACTCTATTCTCACTGAACTTTATATTTATTATTAGGTTCCATTTTGTGACTGAAATAAATAGAATTTGATTTATAATTTATATTATTTGAATTTTCTAGATAAGATATGTGATTAAAAATTGGAGAAAGAATATGTGTGTAATTAAAAAATAATTTGAAAAATTGTGTCCATTATAATTTATATTATAATACATTACTGAACGGAGCCTAAATAATGCTACGTGTGTAAAGAAACAATACAAGAAAACGGAGCGAAAAATACGAAAAATTAGAGACGACACGAAAAGTCGTCTCTATTGGTCGACCAATAGAGACGACTTTTAAAGTTATCTCTATTAGTTGTCAACTAATTGTAATGTCATCTCTATTGACTGACAAATAGAGACGACATTATGGAGTCGTCTCTATTGGTTGCTAATTAATAGAGACGACATTGTAATGTCGTCTTTATTGGTCGAGTAATAGAGACAACTTTTTTGTCGTCTCTATTGATCGATCATAGAGACGACATAGTCGTTTCTATTCTTTTTTTTTTTTTTTTTTTTTAAATTATTCTTATTTTTTAAAATTTTGCTATTTTGTTGTTGACCTTTTTAATTATTTTACATTTATATAATTAATATTAAAGTTAATTTGTTAAGAAAATATTATTAAGTTAATTAATATATATTATTTAAAACAAAATTTAACACAAGAATTCAATTGCCTTAGTGGTTGGGACATCACCACCCAACACTTAGGTCCCGAGTTCGAATCCTTGTCATGGACAATTATCATATGAATTAAAGAAAATTCGTGGATCGACGGTTCGGATCGAGATTTGGGTCGGGTCAAAATAAATAAATAGAAAATTAATTAAATATTTTCACAAATAGAGACGACATTATCGTCTCTAAAGATCGTCTCAATTGCCCCAGATGAAACAGAGACGACATAGTCGTCTCTAATTATCTTCAGCCACGGACCTACAGAAACGACTTTGTCGTCTCTAATAACCAATAGAGACGACTTTAGGTCCTTTAGAGACGACTTTTGTTCTCTCTATTGGGCCGGATTCTTGTAGTGAAAGTTTGACACGTTACATCATCTTCAAAATCAGCCGCAACAAAGCTGTAAAGACGCCATCAGTAAACTAGTATGAATATAAACATATGTATAACATCATTTTCCTACATTTATTTGACAGTATGATATAGCCACTACTATATAGATGGGAGATATCATTGATCGATAAATAACATTGTTCTTTTATATTGGTCCTTAAAGTACTTTTTGATCCACTTAGTCACTAAGTTTAAATAATATTATACAATTGATCACTTCTTAACGTGGTTGACGCAATGGCCGCTGTTAAACCTTAACATAGACTAACAACTGTTTTACAGTTTTAGCAATCGACTGTCTCATATTTTTAGTTTTCTCGTGGCCGTTGTACTAATTTTTAATGATGAAATATAGGATTATAGTAAAAAGGATTTAAGTTTTTCCCCAAGAACTACGTTTTACTTTTAGTTTCGTCAAAATAGAAGCGTTGAGATAGAGACTGAAAGTTATCGAATTTAGTTAAATTGAATTTTGTTCAAATCTTGCTAATTATTATCGACAAAATAATTTGTTGAAGAATTTCACTGGATGTCATAATTCTATTGATAAGGTCATTGCAAATATCGACTATATTTTAAAGTCTTACCTAATAAGTCATGAAATTTTAGACGACTGTTACACTTGTCAAAAGCTTGAAATGACTCAATTAATCACTTAAATGATAATCGTCACCAAAAAGGAACCAATTTTCTCAATATAGAAATTTCTATTAGCCTCATGTATTAAGCCTAATTAATCAAGGTCTAGAATTATAACATGATTAATCAAAATCCACATGAAATATGTTATAAAACACACTTTTAGGTGCCTAATCTCTTCTACTCTTTAGTAATCCTATTCCAAGCTAATTTACGTGCTTTTCTATAGTTGTACATCATTTTCTTCCACATTTATTTACTTTGCGTGTAGGTTTTAAGCTTGCTTTCAAAGGTTCTGAGCCACAACTTCAATGGAATTAACATAATTATTCTCTCCATTAAAATTTTGGGTATAACCTCATTTGCAGAGAATATTTTTCCTACCCGTATCAAATAGAGGAAAAGTTCATAATTACATACCACTACGAGAAATAACATGTGAAGTTTGAGTCTCATTCTTATCCATGTTTACGTGTTAATCTGATTGGAGAGTTATTTAAGGAGGAGGGCTTTTGTGGTTAGTATTATTATGACTTGAGGTTGTATCTCAACCTTATTAGGAAGAATATTTCAAGCTCTTATATATTGATTTATATTTTGATAATTATTCGACGTTAGATTTATCTCTTAACATGCTTTCGCAAGATGTTGGTTCGTTTGATACGTGTACTTTTTTTTTTTTAATGGGATCGATTGCTTGTTGATGCTTAATGAGTCCTGATACTACGTTAAAACTTGAGATTTCATCTTAAAATATCAATTATATTAAGGGTAGTCTAATTCCTTATATATTGGTCAATGTTTCAATAATTATCCGACTAGAGATTTAGATGTTGAGATTTTCATTAACATTTTTTTTTCCCTTTCTTTCTACTTATTTATTTTTAAATACTTGAGATTGAGCTTCCATTATTTTTTATAGTATGGTTAATATTATACTTCAAAATTGAAACACAAAATTATTACAATCTATTAAAATATTTCAATTATGTGAATATGAGCTCCACATGATCGAAACCATATTATTATTATTATTATTATTATTATTATTATTATTATTATTATTATTATTATTATTAAGTTATCACTGATCACTCCATTCACTCCTAAGCTACTATTATTATTATTATTATTATTATTATTATTATTATTATTATTATTATTATTATTAAGTTATCACTGATCACTCCATTCACTCCTAAGCTACGCTGATATAGAGAGATGGCTAGATGTATTTCGTAACAAACAATGACAATTTAATCAATTATATTCAAAGTTTCTTTATTTTTCTCCTTTTTATTCCAATTACGTTGTCGCTCCATATTGGTGTGTAATCAGCATCATACTTGAGTACTATATATGATTAAAACATGTATCTAATGATCTTGGTAGTCTGAGTTAGCAATGGAAGTTGATGGAAACCTTTTCATTATCTATTATTAGATTATTTTCAGGAGTTTCTTTATTTAAAAAAAAAAAATATTTTTATAGAACATATTAAAGACACTTCAATAAAATTAACATTCATTTAGGGTGTGTTTGATACACCCTTATTTTCCAGGAAAATGTTAAATCATGGAAAATATTTTACAGCTTTTGTATTTGTTGGATGTTTGGTTGGCAAAATTTGCCTTGGAAAATATTTTCTTAGGTACAACCATTTAAAGCACAACTAACTCATTTGCCTTGAAAATATTTTCTTACCTATTTGTTGAGAAAATATTTTCCAGCTAAGGTGGAAAATCCTTTTGCGTCACGTTTGATCATTTTTATTATTGTTAATTGACTTTTTTTTTTTCTTCAGAAATTAACATTATTATTATCAAGTACAAATGAGTGAAAAATTAATTTTTTTTTTATTAAAATATTTAAATTTTGATTATTTGCCATGGAAAATAATATCAATCAAACAACAAAATTAGGAAAATCTCTCACTTTTTCACCTGAAAAATTAATCTAATCAAACACTTCCAATTATCATTTTCCAGGAAAATAATTTCCAGCCAAATCAATTCCTAGAAAATATTTTCCTACCATCTATTTTCCATCTTTTCTATCAAACACACCCTTATTGTTTTTCTCCATTTTTTTCAATTAATATATGTTTTTTAGATGTCAACTAACATGTTTAAGAAACTTGCTTCAACATAGAAATCTTTATTTATATATGTAAGGTTTCGGGTCATACATGCACAGGGAGAATTAAACAGACTCGAAATCATATCCCGGATCAACCTTGTACTTAGATAGAATATGTGATAAAAATAATACCTTTGATGAATGTTTTGAATCTGAAATCTGAAACATGAGGTACAATCTTGTCACCAAACACCAGCTATCCAATTGTTCAGCCTCTAACAGAAATCCACAAGCGAGTTGAATTTGGAACTCCATCAATCTCCAACTATTGGAACGGATTTGACAGTATTAGTTTTTCTTTTTATGCTAGCAAGAGAAAAACCTTGCGCTATAATAAATGCGACTCTCTCTTAATTTCTCTACAAAAGTGCACTTATTTATACGTGTACCTGAAAACCCTAACCATATTCACAATAGGGCCATCAGTAGGCCTAGATTAATTAATATTATTAATTAATCTAATTATAAAGTCCGGCCCAACTAATTGGGCCTGTATATTAATTCTAATAATCTCCCACTTCAACAAGATCCAAATCCAGATACTCAATTCTCGCCTTTTGTGTATGACCCATTAGGTTTAATTCATGATGGAAAATGTCGTGTTATTATTATTCCAATCTGATTGGAATAAGATGAATTGAAATCTCCATTTCTAATTCATCGTCGACTCACCAAGATCGATTAATTCACGTCACCATCCAAGATTGACATCTAGCAATGTCAAGGCAATCCATGTGAAAAAAAATCACATGGCATGATAAGACCTGTTTATGTGCAGTTATCGTGGAAATATAATCTCTTCATCAATATAACTCAATTGGTTAAGAGATATGGATAGTGTCAATCTCATTTCAACAAATTATGCTATTCACCTATTCTCTTAGTTGATCTTGTTATGACTGAAAACATTTTTTCAACTCATGGGAGTGGACTTAAGTTTCCCTAGACCAAGTTGTGTATACATATTAATTAAAAGGCAAAAGATTTACACTTCACTAGTACATACAAACTCATTTGCATCGTTTGTAAAACACAATACGTGTCGGTTGTAGAGGCGGTGTATATGGCACAGATGCATAAAGTCTTGACTTTATGCGTCAGTTGTTAGATGATGCCTAAAGTTAAGCTTTAGATGTCGATTATAATTTGTATAACCGACACCTAAAGTGTTTTTCTTTTTCCCGTCCAGGCCATTGCAGGTCACCTTGATGTGGCTTGCAATGACTCATGCTGTTGCAGCTCATGACCTGCAGTCACCTGGACGCGACCTGCAATGACCAAGTCATGACCTGCAATCACTTGAACGTGGTATGCGGTTATCTGAACATTCTCTACATGCACATCACCAAATCTATCGTCATCGAATATACATATAATCATATACGTAATAAAATTAAATAAAAAACAATTATGTTTACAAAATTGTTAATTTATTATCACTAGTACAGAAACAGGAATACGCGTCGGTTGGAAAATGGAATACGCGTCGGTTGTAGCGGCGACGCCTATGACGCAGACGTGTAAAGTCTCGACTTTAGGCGTCGGTTTACAACCGACGCCCAAAGTCAGTTTTGGGCATCGGTTCTAAATTAAAACCGACGCCTAAAGTAAAAAAAAAAATTAACTTTGGGCGTCGATTCTAAATTTAGAACCGACGCCCAAAACTTTTTTTTTCCGTTATATGACCTGCAATGACCATGCCACTGCAGGTCTTGGCTTGCAGTGACCTGGACGTGGCCTGCAGTGATCTGGACGTGACCTGCAATGACCCAGGCCATGCAAGTCGTGGCCTGTAGTGACCTGGACGTGACCTGCAATGACCCAGGTCACTGCATGTTGTGACCAGGACGTGGCCTACAGTCACCTGGACGTGACTTGTAATGACACAGGCCACTGCAAGTCGTGGCCTGCAGTGACCAGGACGTGGCATGCGGTAACCTGAACATGCGCATCACCAAATATATATATAATCGGCATATACGTAATAAAATTAAATTAACAAAAATTATACTTACAAAATTGTTAATTTAAGATACAAATTAAATATATATGTAAATGCAAGTTTGATTACATTTCGATTTACACAAACCTATGAACGAAGTATTTTGCCCATAAGTTTTGAATCTTGATTACTTCCTCCATTGAATAATATTCTTTAAATGCCTGCAAACAATCAAAATGAATTATTAGTTATTTTTTCATAAAATATAAAGTCATTATTAAAATTCTCATTTTCAATGACTTATACATTTTCTAACGAAGTAAGTTGAAAGTGTTCTGTGACTATCTCATACATATTTCTCATAACGTAGTAGCCACACTTAGACCCTCCAGGTTGTTGAGGACACTGAAATATTCACATTGAATACTAACAATATTAGTAATCAAATTAAATAAAATATAGAAATAATTCAAAGATTTTTAATAACGTTTAAATCCGTGTTTTCATACTTTTACGTTTTTCCACGTTGTATTGGATTTGTCCTCATGCCTCCAACTGTCCAATACATTTTGAAAGCCCTAAAATTTCAATAAATTATATCAAAAAGCTACAAAATAATAATATGACTCAAATTTTCTACAGAAATTTTTGCAGAGTCTCCCCAATAAATTGAACTTATCCAACCTGTAGGGGAACCCTGCTATTCAAAACTATCAACTTTTCAACAATCACAACATAAATGCATCAAGTTACGCTTAGATGCAGCAGCTGAATCTAAGAAGTACACTGTATTCTTCTCAGGAGAAATAACTAGCAACATCCAGTGATTCCTACGTATTATGAACGTGTAAATACAACTTTAAATATCATATCATTCAAATTAGGTTAAAAATTAGAGAATATCAATGGTCTTACTCCTGAAAATACGGTGCTATAATGAATTTCTTATTTTTCATTGCCTTCATGGTGCTGCCCAAGTAATTTATAACACCATTTGCATTTGTTCTTACTAAAATCGATGCAATGTGTGTCGGAGACATGAATCCAATCGATTCAATACCGTATTCCTGACACAACTCATGGGGGTACCTAAAAAATAATAATACCAATAAATAGAAATAAAATAATTATTTAAATTTAAGTTATAATTTTTGATCAGAAGTCTTACAATGAAAACACTTGTAGGATGGATGTATCCAACCACTGCATCGTAAGCAAGTCGGTGATGTCTCCGACTGTAACATAAAAACCATCCTCGAATACAAAATTGAATACGGTGGTATCAACAGGCACCTGGTAGAAGTCATCACCAACAGGAAATTGAATGACCAGAGTGTGTAACATTTTACAATCATCACCAAGACGTTGCAACGTCTCATCGTCAACAATCGCAGGTCGCTGTGTGGATGACATTTTGAAACTTTGGGGTGTTTTTCCTTCATTCAATTTTTTTGCCTGTTGTGGTGCCTCTTCCCTCAACAAGATAATTTTTATCATCTTTAGTTGGCATACAAATTTAAAAGAAATTAATATTGACAGAAACTTTTATATAACTAAATGTTTGGACCTCTCCAAAAATCACCAACTCCTTGGGCCATTGCAAGAAGCTTCCAATAGCTTCCCCCACTGTGATGTGGTATTGAGATGGTACTGGAATACAAAACGCTTCTGCACCATCGAAAATGTGGTCAATGGACACCTTAGCATGATCAGGCCAAAGAGGTTGATGATGCACCACCGTGTCGGGTCCGGCTGGATAAACCATCCCGCTTGCTACTATTTGTTTCTCACCATTAAGACTTATGGCAAGACGACAAGGAGTCGGCTTCTATTGTACAACATCATTGAACATATATGTTAGCAACTTCAAGTTGAAATAACATAAATAATGTTAAAAAATTCTAAATAACTTAAAATTAAATACCTGAAGTCCATGAAATGGATCTGGATCCACAGAGTGGCAACTGCTGAGAATTGGTGGTCGGGGCTGTGGAGTTACGTCCACCTCGACCTCAACATTTAAGCCCAGGCACTGGAGGATAACATCGTATTTAGTTTGCATACTATGGTACTCCCTCTGCATAGTATCAAATTTACTCTGCATCTACGACATGGTCTGATGCGTGACCCGGTCGGCAATACTATCCTCCATCTCTGACCTGATCATCTCCTTAATATCGTCTACTGAGATGACCCCACATGAACGTCTAATGTAATCATCAGGCCTGCCGTAAACATCCCTCGTGGTCACATATACGCCATACCCCCTCACCCTACCAGGGTGATCCACCTTACCAAGGGCTTCACTTAAAATATCATGGTGTCTACTTACCACAAATGTCCCCTGCGTGGACTGCTCAGCCTTTTCTACCTATTAACAGAAAAATGAAACATAAATATAAGTATATATTTAAGTAAATTTGAATTTAAATTTTAAAAAAATAATCATGAGATACTTACAAATTTATCAAACACCCCCCTCGTTTTCTCGTTGGGGATGTAATAACTTTCATCTTCTTTCTTCTTAGATCTAGCTCGAATCCAATCTAAACTTCGATCTCCACTTACAATGGACGAGCTAATCATGTCGCATGAAGAACTAGAAGACAGTGAGTCACTGACTAGCCATTGTGGCTTCATCCCCGCATAACCAGCTGAGCCCATATAATGTGGATGCTTGTTTCGCAATTGAGCATCCCTGGCCTTCTTACTTTTTTCCTGAAAAATGTCACATTAAGTATTTAATTTTCAACTCAATAAGTCACTTTCGTACATTTAAATATATATACCTTAAATTTCTCATGTTCTTTCTTGAACGAATCACATTGCTCTTCAGTTATAAAATCGTAAAGCTGCATAGGAGATGTGTATTTCGGGTGGTCATGTGTAATATAATCATGAACCAGTCGAGTCTTGAAATCTTTCCATCGCATCCCCACAACTTTCAACACCCTTTTTTTGGCTGCCTCATCGGGGATGTTGAACTCCCTCTGAAAGACGAATATAAAATGCAATGTTATAGAAAAGAATTACGAAATGTTATCAATTAACCATGTATGAAGTGATAGTACCTTTATTTCTTCCCACATCATGTCCTTAAGGCCGGGATCAACCTTGTGCCAATCACTGATGTTTATGTCAACGTGAATACGGGCCAAACACCCGACATAATGTTTGAAGTTCCCCTTGCCTGGTCCGATTGACCTATGTTTTTCATCGAACTCGATGACATTCACTTCACCGGCCTTCTTCATGTTTTTGCACATTGTTGGCCCTCTAGTCCTTTTTGTGCTGGTAGTACGATCATCATCTGAAGATGATGAAGACTCGACCATTATATTGAGACAACTGTGAACGTACCTGCACATATAACAACGTATATATATATATATATATCAAATTATTGTTATCGAAATCAAAAATGAAATTATTAACAATGTATAGAGCATATATGAAAAATAAAAGAAAGTTATAAGTAAAGACTGTGTAAATAAACTCACACAATTAATAATCAGGAACGAAGATCAATCTATAATCTTTCTTCATGATCCCAACGCATATAATTTGATTCAATGTTATCTTCCCCTAAAGTTGCACTCCCTTGTATACCGATAGAAAATGGAGGGGTTTCATCAAAGTGATCATAATCTTCTTCATCTACTACATCACCAATCCCAATTCCTAAATAGTCAAGCTAAGATTTCATTAATATCTCATAATTTCAACTCCAATAATTAAAATATTACAATGTATCTATCTACTAACTTAAAATCAACAATATAAATTTAACATAAAATTTATATATATTAAATTTTAATTAGCAAATTTATATATATTAACATGTAATTAAAAAATTTATATACATTTATTAACATATATACACACTAACAAATATAAATATATATATGTATGTGCATGTGTGTGTGTACACACACACACACACACACACACACACACATACACGCAAATATATATATATATAGACAGACACGCACATATATATATGTATCACATACATATACATACATATATACACACATGACAATCGAAGTGGGTCTTACAATGAAGGAGGCGGCAGCGGCGGGCAGAGGTGGTGCCGGGCAGTGGAGGTGGCGGCGGTGGTGGAGGCACGTCGCGGGTGGCGGCTCGGTGGTGGTAGGGGTCGGTGGTGGAGAGTGGAGGAAAAAGAGAGAGAGACCAAGGAGAGAGAGAGAGAGAGAGAGAGAGAGAGAGAGAGAGAGAGAGAGAGAGAGAGAGAGAGAGAGAGTGTGAAGCTATGAATGTTTCGCGGGAAAAATATAAAGGTTTCTCACGTCGGTTCTAAATAAGAACCGACGCCTAAAGTCGGACCGGCCGACTTTAGGCGTCGGTTCTTTTTTAAAACCGACGCGTATTCCAAAAAAATTACGAAAATGCCACCGTCCTTTTTTACACGTCGATTTTTTGAAAAATCAACGTGTATTCCCCATTTTTTTCTACTATTTTCTACTAGTGTATACAAATATGTAAATACAAGTTTGAATGAAAAATATTTACATATACACATCAACAAAATATTTTTTCCATAAGTTTTGAATTTCGACGATTTCCTCCGTTGAGTAGTATTCTTTAAATGCCTACAAACAATTAAAATGAATTATTAGTTATTGTTAATAAAATATAAAGTCATAATGATAAATCCCCATTCTTCAATAACTTATACCTTTTGTAAATAATCAAGTTGAAAATATTCTGTGACTATTTCATACATGTTTCTCAATACGTAGTAGCCACATTCCGAACCTCCAAGTTGCTGAGGACACTGAAATTTTCACATTGAAAACTAACATTAGTAATCAAACTAAATAAAGTACAAAAATAATTCAAACATTTGTAATAAATTTTAAATCGGTGTTTTTCATACATTTACATTTTGCCAAGTTGTATTGATTAAAGCCTCCACATACCCAATACGTTTTGAAAATCCTAAAGTTTTTATAAATTATATGAACAAGTTACAAAATAATAATAAAATTCAAATTTCTCATAGAAATGTTGGCAGAATTTCCTCTATAAATTGAACTTATCCAACTTGTAGAGAGACCCTATTATTGAAAACTATCACAACTTCTCAACAATCACAACATAAATGCATCAATTTCACCAAAACTCCACGTACAATCAATTTCACCATAACTCCACAATTATTTCATGAAAATTATTCTAACTTATCCACTTATAAACAAAGAAGCACAACCAAGAAAATAATAACTTACGTATTCAATATCGACTTAAATGCAACAGCTTAATCCAAGAAGTACATCGTATTCTTCTGAGGAGAAATCACTAGCAACATCCAGTGCGTATTATGAACGTCTATATACAACTATAATAATCATATGATTCAAATTAGGAGGGAGAGAGAGAGAGAGAGAGAGAGAGAGAGAGAGAGAGAGAGAGAGAGAGAGTACCAGTGGTTTTACTCCTGAAAATACGGTGCTAGAATGAGTTTCTTATTTTGTATTTCCTTCATGGTTTTAACTAAATAAGTTATAACACCATCTGCAATTGTTCTTATCGAAATCGACGCAATCTGTGTCGAAGACATGAACCCAATCGATTCAATATCATATTGCTCACACAAACCATGAGGTATCTAAAAATAAATAAACCAATAAATAGAAATAAAATAGTAATTTAAATTGAAGTTATAATTTGTGGTCAGAAGTCTTATATTGAAAACACTTGGAGGATAGATTTATCCAACCATTGCATTGTAAGCAAATCTATGATGTCTCCGACCGTAACAAAAATTAAATCGTCGAACGTACAATTGAACACAGAGGCATCAACGGGCACTTGGTAGAAGTCACTACCAACAGGCAATCGAAGGACCAGAGTGTGTAACATTTTGCATTTATCACCTAAACGTTGTAACGTTTCATCGTCAACAATCACAGGTCACTGGGTAGAGACAATTCGAAACTCTAAGGCTTTTTCCCTTTGTTAGATTTTTTTTTTTTTTTACCTATTTTGGTGCCTCTACCTGCAAAAGACAATTTTTACCATCATAGCACGTATAATACAAATTGAAAAGAAATTAATATTGAAAGAAACTTCTATATAACTAAACGTTATTACCTCTCCAAGAATCACTAAGTCCTTCGGCCATTGAAAGAAGCTTCCAATAGTTTCTCCCACCATGGTATGGTGTTGAGATGGCACTGGAAGAAAGAACCCTTCTGCACTATCTATAACATGGTCAACAAACACCTTATTATGATCGACCCAGAGGGGTTGATCATGCACCACAGTCTCCGATCCGGATGAATAAACTATCCCGCTCGCCACTACTTGTTTCTCACCATCAAGATTTACTACTAGATGATAAGGAATTGGCTTCTATTTTTCAACATATATGATTGAACATATATGTCATCCCTTTCCAATTGAAATAAAATAAGTAATATTAAAAAACTAAATAATTTAACGTGAAATACCTGAAATCCATCAAATGGATTTGGATTTATAGAGTGGCAACTGCTTCGAGTTGGTGGTCGGGGCTGTGGAGCTACGTCCACCTCAGCATCAACATTTATGCCCAAGCGCTGGAGGATAACATCATATTTATTTTGCATACTACGATACGCACTCTGCATATTGTCAAATTTACTCTGCATCTCCAACATGGTCTGATGCTTGACTCGCTCGGTAATACTATCATCCATCTCCGTCCTGATCATCTCCTTAATATCATCTACTGACACGACCCCACACGATTATCTAATGTAATCATCGGGCCTGCCATAAACACTAGTACAAAAAAGCATAAAAAAGGGGAATACACGTCGTTTTTTCAAAAAATCGATGTGTAAAAAAGGACGGTGGCATTTTCGTAATTTTTTTGGAATACGCGTCGGTTTGTCCTAAGAACCGATGAGCAAAGTCGGACCGGCCGACTTTGCGCGTCGGTTCAAGGAGAACCGTCACGAGAAACCAACATAGGATTTTTATTGTTTGTTCAAGAATATTTGCTATTTATTTTGTTTTTATTTGTTTATATTTCAGAAATAACCCAAAGTCAGGAAAACAATGGAATTGAAGCCAAAATCGAGCAATTGGATGTTAAAAAGGGCCAATTGGAAGAAGAAATCAAATTTGGAAGAAATCAGAAGTTCAGGGGCTAAATTGCAACAATCAGAAGTTGGAGGACTTGGTGTGCAATTAAAATACAAGGACCAACTTGTAACATTTAAAAGATGAAAATTGCATTCTTTTGCAGAACCATGCGGTCACACGGTGTTATAGTCGTGCGGTCGCACAATCACAAAAATCAGCGACTGAAACAGACCTGCAAAGGCGTGTGGTCGCGCAATTTTGAACTGTGCGTCCGCACGATTGAACTTCTGGGCCGCAGCTGGGCTTTTTGCACAAAAATCAGCTGTGTTTCTCCCCAAGTAACCTAATCCTCGTGAACATCTATAAATACATGGTTTGGGGCACGAAATTAGGGGTTCCCAATTGTCTTCTTTCATGCCAGAACGCTTTCGAATTGCCGAGGGATCCATGCTAAGCCAAGAACACAATTGAAGACTGAAGATCAAGGGATGAATAGGGTGACATCTATCCATTTTCTTGTGATTTTTATTCAATTATGTATCTAGGCTAGGTTTTAAATGTTAGAATTGTGATGAAGCATTAAATTCCGGATTTTATGTGTTACTTTGATGTTTAATTTAATTAATACATGGGTTTGAGCAATTGATGCGTGCTTTTATTATTATGCAATTACTTGATCACTAATTGTATGATTTTTGGTTATGTTTTCTTAAGTTCGAAAGATTAGGAATTCATTAGACTAGCTTCAATTGCCACAAAGTCTGATAGGGGATAGAAATATACCCCTATGCTTTGTGTTATCTGTTATAGTATTCACAATTCTTGTAATGCTTTTCAGCACATTCGTATTCAATATAGAAATATAGTTGGGTCGTGTGTAGGAATAGGCGTTAATGCTTGTCCGAAAGGGAGTTTTAACAATATTAGGATATGGATTTTCAAAACCACATGAATTATCATTAGACAATTAGAGTAATGCATAATTGATGGAACTAATGTGGATTCTCAATTCTAGCATATTTATTTCATAAGTTTTCACAAATCAAATTTTCCTTACTTTCTTTAGTTTAATTTTTATTTTTATTTTCAAAAACAAAATTTTCAAACTCAATCAAATCTCTAGTTCCGGTTAAGGTAGTATTCTAAAATACAATTTAAAACAATCTCTGTGGGATCGATACTTGGACTCACGTCCACTTTATTACTTGCGCGACCCGTGCACTTACGGAGCGAACAACCGTGATACCCCATACTTTGGACACAGACGCAACTCCTTACACTCATTTCAATATAGTATACAATCATTTTGCATGTATCCTCTTGGTCTCTATACCCATCGGACACAATGATTTCTTTGCCTCGTAGATTGAACTAGGAAGCTTGTTATCCTTCGGAAGCATCTCTCGTAAAAGTTCCAGTAATGACATGAAACTCTTATCACTCCACCTATTATTTGCTTTCAAGTTATACAATTTCAACACAGTAGACAATTTTGTGAATTTATTACAACCAGGAAACATATGAGGCTTTTCAATGAATTTTCCTTGTATATCACGTATCATTTCGTCTATCATATCATTCTTGTCATTTTCCACATCATTCTCACCAATATTGGTCAAATTATTCTCCTGCTAATCACCATCATGTCACCTGTGCTCGTCCTAGGAAGCATACTCTCATCATGCCATATCCATCATGTATAACCTTCCTTAAACCCACAATGAATCAAATGGCTCTTCACTTGCTCAAAACTAGGAAACTTTCTCAGATTCTTACAATCACAACAAGGGCACAAAATCATTGTTTCACCTTTCTCTCTCAAGTGTTCCTCTGCACATTTCATAAACTCTTCAACCCCTTTTACATATTCATGTGTATTACGTCTTCCATACATCCAACTCCGGTCTACATCTAACGACCTATATGTGAAGATATAATTAAAAAAATTATTAGTTTTGAGTTAATAATTGTAATCAAATATGATAATTTATTAGGTTTTAATCTTCATAATTTCACTAGGATGATTGTATTCTATCTAGCTATTTATTTAGTATGGTCAATTCTGTACTAGTGATAGTCACCCGAAATTATAATTTTCATTTTTTATTTATAAAATTTTACGAAAATTTCGACAGAATCTCCCCTATAAATTGGACTTAGCCAACCTATAGGGGGAATTAAAATACGACAATAAAACCAAAATATTCACTCTCGACATATCCAAAAGTCAAACACAACTCTAGTCAAACTTCAACATCATCTACTACTCCAAAATTAATCCAAAATCAATTCTCAACTCCTAAAAACTCAAACTAAGATTACATAACTTAACTCCAATAATTCTAATATTGCAATATATCCATCTATTAAGATTTCATAAATTAATATTCTACAATTTCAATAAAAACTCCAATAATGAAAAAATTGCAATGTATTCATCTACTAGTTAACTTAAAATCAATAATCTAAAACTAACATTCAAACTAAACTAATAATTAATAAATTCAAACCAGTTAACATATAAAATCATAAATGAACCACAAACTAACAAAATCAATTAACTAATTGAAAATGTTAAATATATAATATACATACATACATATATATATATATATATATACACACACACACACACAAACATATACATACACACATAAATATACATATATACTAGTAGTGTTAGAGAAGGTTAGAAATATTACCTTGGTGGTGGCGGCGACGGTGGCGTGGTGGAGGCCGAGAGTCGGAATGTGTGGTAGTGGGGAGAGAAATGAGAGTGGTCGGTTCGTGTATGTGTGAAGAGAGAAATTAAAGAGAGAAACTGTGAAGAGAGAAAAGAGAGAAATTACCGTGCGCGGGAATGAATAATTTGACCTTTTGGGGTCGTTTCTAGTAGAACCGACGCCTTTGATGCTTCCCCAATTCCCGTGTCGGTTTTTATTGTTAACCAACGCCTTTTCCTAAATTTTATTTACAAAATTGCCAGCACATTTTTAATCGGCATCGATTTTGTCAAAAAGCAACGCAAATTTGTAAATTTTGAGGTTAATTATGTACTAGTGCTTGAACCTAGACCGAGTAAGGCATGACCAATACGAGTGGTCCCTATCATACAAGCAATGGTTGGAGAACCAGGATCTTTAAGTTTTTGAGGAGTTTGGCATTGCATGATAGAACTCACTTGTTCAGTCAAAAAGACTTTGTTCTTAACAGCTCGATTCCTCTTCACTGTACACAAATCCTTAAAAAATTCAGCAGAAGCAGGGACTTGTTGAATGACATCTAACAAAATAATATTTATCCTAACTTGCTTAAAAATCTCATAAATTTCTGTTTGATTTTTGATCTTATTACCAGGATGTAATATTTTAGGAAAAGGGATAGGGGCATACCTACTATTGGCCTAGATGGTTCCTGAATATCAAAAAGAGATTTTAATACAATATCATCAATAGGAGGTTCAACTTGCTTACCCACAAAGTTCTTTTTAGGTTCAGGAACTTGGATTTGCTTACCACTTTTCAAAGTAGTCACTACTTTCACATGTCTCATATTGGACTCATCAACCTCATTGTGTTGGGTTTGAGGATTTGACATTGGTTGAGCTGGAAACTTACCATTTTCTAGTGAACTTGCTTGAGTAGTCAATTTTTTAAGCTTAGATCGTATGTCATTACTGGCCTGAGAATTTTGATCGTTGATGGCAGCTTGACTTTGCATGAATTGTTGGATTTGGTCTTCTAGTTTTCTCTTTTGTGGTGGCTTATAAGGTGTTGACTGTGAAGGGCCAACATTGTTGCTTCCTCCTTGATCATTCCTCCAACTGAAATTTGGATGATTTCTCAAACCTGGATTAAAAGTACTCGAATATGAATTAAAATAAGGTTTAGAAATCTTATTAATAGCAACAGATTGATCAAAATACATCTCTTTTAAAGGTGGAAGTGCAGGACAATCAGAAGTTAAGTATTGTACATCTTCACAAATTGAACACTTTTTTAAAATAGTGGAAGATGAACGTACTTCGTTCACTTTTTGAGTTTCCAAATTTTCCAATTTTCGAGTGATGACAACCAATGGAGCATTTATATCATCATCTCCTCTAAGTGAATAAATTCCAAATGCACTCTTTTGAAACTCAGTTTTTATTGGAACACCCATATCAAATTCATCAATATTATCTCAAGATTGGGCATTTTCATCTAAATCATCAAAAAATGTGAAAACTTCATTAGGGTCTTTTGCAAAGAAATCAACACTGCTCATGGTTTGTACAACTTGCCCCATTTCTAGTCTAAGCCCTTCATAAAAAAATTTAGTTAACATCCATTGCTCATAACCATGATGGGGACTCGATAATAACTAATTCTTGAATCTTTCCTAACTTGTGTAATAATTTTCATTATTCTTTCGGGAAAAAAATTCATTATTTGTCTTTGGATAGCGGTGGTTCTTTGTGGTGGAAAAACTTTTTAATGACCTCTTTCCGCATATTTGCCCAATTTGTGATTGAACTAGGTCTTAAAGAGTTAAGCCATGACTTAGCTCTATCCTTTAGTGAAAAAGGGAAAAGCTTAAGTCGAATGACTTCCTCAGTACAATTTCTTTCAAGAAAAGTAAAACAAACCCCTTTGAATTCCTGGATGTGGTGATAAGGACTCTCAAATGGCATTTCATGGAAGCGTGGCAAGTGATCTATCATTCCCGATTTAAAGTTGAAGACTGCTGCATTTGCAAGAATCACTATGCATGACGAAGGGCTTGCCATCGTTGGAAAAATGTAATCTCTAAGACTTTGAACAACTGACACCTCATTTGGTACTCCATTATTTGCCATTTCTACATGCTGATTTTCAAGAATTAAAAAATGGTCAGTGGATTCAGATCTTACTAATCGCTTAGAATGATCTCGGAACCAAACATACATAAACAAAGAACAATATCAGGAATAGAAGAAAAAAGAATAAAAAATAACAGAATTAAGAAAAAATCAATTAATACCAAAATAAATTCCCGACAACGGCGCCAAAACTTGATTCGATAGAAAACCTACCCTCTAAGTATAAAGGGGTCAAGTTATAGCCTAGCAATAATCCGGGATCATTCTTCCTAAGGACTTTTATGGTAAAATAATATTTGCTAAATTCAAATCTTAAACTATGATCTCAATCGTGCTCAAATGAATATAAAGAGGATATAATTAAAATGTAATGAAAGAGAAATTTGAGTGAAGTTATTCTTTCGCTATCAATTGGGTTTTGCAATAAGATTAGCGTGAAGTTCTTGAAATTGATAAGATTTAAACATATTAATGAGAAAATTGATCAATCTATTTTACGACATTTTGTCGAGCATGTTGTGTGCATATATTCAATACATACCACATCAGCGGCGTTAATTTAAAACACTTCATAAACTCTTATCAATAACAAGAATTCACCCGTAAGGAATTAAAACATAATCATTGAAGCTAAGAATAACTCTCTCTAATATAACTTAGTCGGACAGGATTGAATTAGCTAAAATAAAATTCAAACAAACCATAACTAGTACTGTTGGAAAATTGTGTTTCCAAATGGTTGTTCAAATATTTAAAGATGATAGATGAAGTATACAATTAAATCAATAGAAAGAGGTATTGAAACGAAGACAACATAATGAAAAAATCGGAAAAATAAAAGTGCCATGCGATCGAATGGCATGGTGGTTTCCGTAAGGCACTTTTTGGTGCCTAAGTTGGTTTTTGGCACCAAAATGTGCCTTTTTGTCCAAGAGATGTGTACTTTAGTAGAAGGTGGATCAATTTCTATATAAAGGATGTTATATTGATCAATTCAATATATGAAAAAAAAAGAGAGAGAACATCTATCAAATATAGAGATCATTTCCACCAAAATAAATACTCATTTTTCAATTTTTTTTTTGTTCATTTTTCATGGATTATTAGTTCTTAATAAATACATGGTTTGAAGGCTTGATTAATGCGCTAAAGCATTTCTATCTAACCTTTTAAGCATCTCGAAAGAGAGGTGGCAAATGTACTTTTAGGACAACGTGTAATCAAGTGTTCAAGCTTCTCATTTGATTCCATCATTCGGTGTTATTCCATTCATATCAAGATTTCAAGTGGATGTTTCCATGTATTTTGGCTTGTGATTCTTCAAGTGGCATTCGATGATTTCGTCTCCAACCTGTCGAGGTAAGTTCATTTTTTATAACAATCTAAAAGTACAATTTGTGAACCGATGGAGTTGAAATTATTTTGAGTAAACTCGAATCATGAATATTTATCGATATTCTTAGTGCATGGTGCATGCATATGAATCCATTACTAAAGAACATTTCCTTAATTCTTCTATTATTTTGGAAACATCAAATTTGTTTTGCATTTAAGTAATTAAAGATGTATGCATAAAACATGTAATTGTGTTTGCTGCACTCATGTTGGCGGTTATCAAGTGAAAGAATGTAATATTTAATTATGTTTACTTTAATTGCGAAAGTGCCTATTCATGAAAGTCAAGGAACCATGACAGTTATATTTTGTCCCTTTCAAGGTACCATGAAATTGGTAAGTAATTTTGTTAATTACAGATGCATAACGTTTTGTACATTATTAAATTGTTGATTCATAGATGCATAATATAATATTATGAATTATGCAATTTAATCATTATTTTATCTTGAGATGTGATGATATTTTATTGTGTGAATTTTCATGGAAATATTTCATGATAGTGAAAATTTGAAAGTATATACTCTTTCAATAATTTTATTTTCAATTGATTCGTTTTATGAGAAGTGTATTTATCTTTCACGTTATGAAAGTATATTAATTGGACTCTTGATATGGCATGAGAATTTGATATACACGTGAATAAAATTGTGTTTATTACTGATGTCATTTTATTATATGGTGTGAAATACAGTTCCTAAATATTGAGACATGCAAGTATGAGTATTAATTTGCACAAGTTGCTTTAAAAATGTTTAATCAAATATTGTATGGAAAGTAAATATGACAGTTTACTTAAATTATTTCATGATCTGTTTGCTAATAATTTTATTAGCATAAAAGTGACCATTTTCAATAGTAAATCGGAGACTACCAATTGTGTTACAAATACCTATAGTTTGGTTTAAACATGGTAGTGAAAATCTTGATACTTATGTTGTATTAAGAAATGTGAAATGGCCCTACAACAAATTATGGAGGTGCCATATATTGCTTAAAAGCAATGTTGTTTTTATGATGATGAGATCAAACAAGATCAAGAATGATCAATGATTAATATTGAGATTCATTAGAATGTTTATCTCTTTTGAAATAAAATACTTATATGAAGTATTTCTATTAATGCATAGAGATGCATAATAATTATTGAAAATGTGTGAATTCTCATTGTGAATACATGAGATTGGATTTTTATATACTTATTGTGATTATTACAATGGTCACACAATTGGATGATGAGATCACAAATAGGATTTTATCACGACCATTGATTAACATTGATATTTGCTTTGTAAAACATGTTTGCTCATATCTCGAAAAACAAAGTCTTTCAACAAGTGAAAGAATTACAAATTTATTTCTTTTAGATGAAGTGAAAGAATTAAGAAACTTGTACTTATTCCAAATATGTGGGGATAAGGCCTAAGACAAAAGAAAATTATATTGTGCTCATAGTGGAGACAATAATCTTTTGCAACAAAAATATCAATAAAACAATTGAAGTTTTATTACAAGATGTTTCTTTCAATTGAGTTGAAATATTATACATAAAAGTTGAATTTAGCCTAAAATGTAGAGTGACATTTTGGCGAAAAGACTCAAATTATAATTTTCGAATTAGTGAAATTGTATTGTGATTGTGATCAAACATCCTAACAGAAACTTTCACAAGTTTAAAGGATATTAAAATGCAAACAAGTGGTTAAGTTGAATCACATAAACAAAATTATCTATACTTCTAAAAGAGAGAAGTATAAATTAATGAAGTGATAGAGTCACTTTATGTATTTGAAAATATTGTTGTCAATTGAAGAAGTAATTAAGTATAATTACTAAAATACATTTAACAAAATGTATTGTAACTTCATTCTTTTAACCAAAAGAATATTAAATTTAATTTTGTTATACCTCAAATGTGGGGGTAATATGATTAAATCCTAAAAAAGATTTTTAGAAGTTGTTAGAAGATGGATACAAGAAGTGGAAGAAGAAAATCATGGAGTGCAATGACAAAGGTAAGTAAGTTGTCATGTATTATAAATTTATATAATATATTCTTTGCATGGAATACATGTTAAATTTGCAATATAGAATACTATATTGTTATACCTTATTTTGACATATAACATATCATTGAAATTGGATTTATTTATTAAATACCATATTTAATAATATTGTTGGTGCATTGATTATGTGAGAATCCATTTTGATTATTGCATATTGCTTATTTAGTTGAAAATTATGAAGTATATGAATTTCAAGCTTTAAATTTATGAAAGTAGAGTTTCATGAATGCATGAGATTTTAATAACCTTAGTGGTTTCCTTAAAATTCTCATTATGATAAGTATGTTACTCTTTATAACAACATGATATAAATGTTGAATCATGTAAATTTCATTTGCTTGGACTCTTTGAGGAATAAATATATGCTACATTTATTCATAGTATAATTGCTAAATTATTGTATACAAAATGGATTTGGTATATAAGAGATATTATATGGCACGGATATTAGGCAAATGATAAATGTTTATCATGCAACAATAAAGTATTTTTCTCTTAGAAATGTGAATCATTTGCAGATACTTATGTGAAGTATTAATTATAGATTTGCATTTAATTATATATATAGAGATGCAAATTACTTATTTGAAAATTTGAACAATTAAAGATATGTTTACCATTCATAAAATGCATTTTATGAATTTTTTGTTCAGATTTTGTTATTATCTTATTTCATACTATTGTGGATAACCAAGTTTGATTATTATTCTTATATAATTTGAGAAAGTATGCTAGATGATATGTTTAATCAGTCTATCTAATTGATATTGATATCAATGATTGATATCATATATATGTGAAAAGTATTATTACTAATGGAGAATGATAATATGAAACATACAAGTGAAGATGGATTATTGTTGAACATTGTGGTTCACAAAGAGAATCATTCACTTTAATGAAATTGAGAGATTTGAAATTTATCCCAAAATGTGGGGGTAACACTCAAACAAATATTGTAAAATATTTATTGTACTCGTTGATGACACAATTAAACTATTGATAGAACAAATTTTGTTCATAGAATCACTACAACAAAAACAGCATACGGCAACGCGCAAAAAATGTTGCAAAAGACCTTTTGCAACGTTCATGTGCATGTTGCAAATCGCAGTGTTGCTGTAGAGGGAAAGGATACGGAAACGTTCATTGCATGTTGCAAAAGGATGAATTGCGAGTTGCTGTAGACCTTTGGCAACATTCACTGCGCGTTGCGATAGACCTTTGGCAGGATTCATTGTGCGTTTCCGTTGATACTTTTGGCAACGTTCATTGCTTGTTACGGTAGACCTTTAGAAACATTCTTTGCATGTTGCGATAGATCCTTTAGCAACGTTCATTGCGCTTTGCAGTTGATACTTTTGCCAACACTCATTGCGCGTTGCCGTTGATCTTTAACATTTTTTTTTAAAATTTTTTTGTAAATCAATATAGATAATTCCAATGATAACCAACAAATTTTTCAAAAATTTATGTAATATGTAAAATACGAAACGCGCGTGCTATAAAAATAAATCAACTATTCAAAATAAAATGCAAGCATTTTAAAGAAAATTACACCACATATATTTTAATACTTAACAAAAATTACGGTACTTTGTTCTCCTATATTAAAACAAAATCTGCAATATAGATTTTTCACCTATTTGATTGCACATCTAAAGTTTGACATTTACTATCTCTCTAAATTGCAACAGTATCTCTAGCAGACCAGCAGCCATACAAATAAGAGTTACTATCACCATTTTCAACATGAATCATCGTTGAAGATGAGCACTTCACTGACTTTTGAAGTCTAACTTAAACTGTGTCCATGACAAACAATCTTGTGAGAGAACTACAAAATATACTTTTACCTGCAAAGACATTATAAAAGTCTAATCATCAGGACTCCAACTGCACTAAATGCAAAAATGTAGAAATATTTCATAACATAATTAGTAGATTTCATAATTGCTTATTTTAAGTAGTAGTAGCATTAAAAAAAAATCAAATCATTGCATTTTTCTCTTTAAACTAGGTCGTGATTAATCTAAACTAAAAGTAGATAAGATAGTCCTCATATGATCGATAACCCAGACTCTTGAGTCACTTTACTACTTCCTTGACTATTGTGCACTTGCAATAATCTTCACAGCATATAACTAGATTGAACGATCTGTATGAAGATTCTTTGGATTATGATCCTAACTTTAATCCTCAAGAATCAAGATCATTCAAATAATCCTTCTACATGGGATCTCAAATTTTATAACCTTGGTGGGGCCAGTGGATTCTGAATGTAATAAACGCAGAAGAAATTGAGTATTGTGAGAGGTTTTCCATTGGATGTACCATAGTAAAAATAGCCTTTAATCACACTGGATGTAAGAGCCATCAGATCTTGATTAAAAGGTTGTGACATAAGTATACCTAAGTATGGTAGAACATACCAACACCAAGCCTGTGAGTCTCAGAGTGACAGAACTCATCCACAGGAAAACATGTATGCAACTTTATAAGTAGAAAGCTTGAAATCATATATTCCACAGAGAAAACTGTTTTCAAGAAGGTAGCATATAGTGACTATTAGTACCTCTGAAATATAAATAGGAACAAGAACCGTGTTCACGCCAATACCAAGGCCAACAAGAAATCTCCCACATAGTATTTCATTCAACAAGTGCGCTTGTGCACTGTCAAAAAATATGGGATTAATGTCAAAACAGTAAAACAACAAAATCAATGGAGGATAATGGAAAATAAAATGGAACTTCCAATACCCCCATGGTAGATATTTTTGAATTCAAATAGTTCTTAGGGATCATATTCATATAGAAAAATTATTGTCTTTTATCTGCACTCAGATTTTAGTAACTTCATTAGATTTCACCTATTTGGAAAATCAAGGAAAAATTGCAGCACGCGTGTCAAACCCATTCAATTTGTATGAACATGTCCTCAACCTTTTTGCAGGAAAATGTGTCCACTCTTTCATGTTAAAGACTTGATTATTTCCAGAAATAAATTACCTTACAACTGCACCAAGGATTAAAGGATAAAGGTATTGTGTCAAGTTGAAAGGTGCGACGACAACCAAGTTTATCAACAAGAGAACCACAGCTTATGCTTCCAATAAATGCACCACCAATAAATATGCTCACCACAAGTCCCTCAAGAAAGGAATTCCCTTCAAAACCAAGCTCTTTGGCAATAGATATAATAGGACCATTCATTACATTGCATTGTAGAAAAGTACACATCATGGTAAGAAAACCTTCAAAATAGTCGCAGAAAAATAAGAGAAGTAAAGAGAAAGAGGTAAGAATAAATGTTGCTTAGGGTGGTGGCATAGCAGGAAAACATCCAAGACCAAATTAAACTGTTTCCTAGAATTTGGACAAGACAATCATGGACGAACAGGAGTCCCCAAAGGCTATTACCTTGACCAAAAAAGTTTGTGCTAGTAGGACGTGAGTGGTGAGCCTCTTCTAACATTGGTCCCTATCACTGTTATGTTTATGTGGCTACCATATTTCCATGAGAAAACAAAACAATTTGTGCATGCTTCATCATAACGAGCATTTATTTTTTTACGTACACGAATTAGTATTTGCTTCATCTAGTTAAGATCGTATGCGAGTTTCTATAGTTTATAAGCTTATACATATGAATGAATTAAAGTTGAGCTTTAGGCTGCTCAGTTAGGGTACTCAATTTAAAAACTAATACTCAAACATGTGAATCCTCTTTTTTTTTTTTAGTTGAGCTTTGAATGAGCTATTAATGAGGTAAACCCAGTCAAGCTCACAAATTTACAAGCTTAAGGATCACTAGCCAGTCCTATTTACACTCAAATGTAAACATATATATTCAAGAACTCAACAGAAAGAGAGAGGGAGTTTGTAAATTACCTAATGTGATAACCAAATAGAAAATTAGACAAGGAAGCAGTCTAAGTACCCGTTTAAGTTCATCTGTCAATTGCTCTCTAATTGATGGATCCACCTGCATTGTGTTCCAGTTTAACTAAAGATATTAGAATGAAAGTAAGGATAGGAAAGAGAAGGGAAAATCATAATGGCAGAGCGGGAGACAGACACTTTACCTATTTCAGCAAGGCAGAAAGACCTTGAGGTAGTGCTTGTAAATCCATTGTTGAATCACCAATGCTTGACAATTTAAGCGTCGTCTTTTGCACACGCAACTCCTGCATAATTTTATCATAGTTTATGGGATCATCTTTTATAAACCTATGTATGACACAATATACTCAAACTTCAATGAAGAAAGGGGAAAAAGGGTAGGAGAAAAATATGCTCAAGTCAATATTACCAAAACAAACAGACAAGAGAAAAATAAATAAAATAAAATGCAAACTACCTGTCATCATTTACTTCTACTTATGTTGCATACATGACTCAATATTACCATAACTACATTTAGGAAAAAGAAAGAAATTATAATACTAATTAAAAAAGGAATAATGTGAATTATGTGTGGTTGTCATGTTTATGAAATCATAAATAAATTAGGGTGCAATGGTGGAAGGCTCACTGGTGTACTACAAATAATTAGTGATGTTATATGTTTGGAGATAATGGATGCTCTTCTAGGCATGGATGGAGCCATGGAGGTCCTAAGAAAAATAATTCAAGTGACCGACCCAAAATTTGTTGATAATAATCCTTTTTTGTTGTTGTATTTGAAAAATTAAGAATTTTCATATTTTAAAGCTACTGTTAAAGTCTATATAAACAATACCATATTTACATTTCAGTATACCTCTGAATCAATGCAAAAATCCAAATGGTATCTTTACTCTCTTTGGATTAACAACTGCATGGGAGAATTTTGATAAATTTGTGTAATTTATTTTGTCCACATCTTGTTATGGACACTAATCATCTCATGGAATTGGCTAACTAAACACCAATTTTACTTGAAACAATTGTTTAAAAAAGATCTAGTTCTTAACCAAAAGAGAGTTCTCAATTTATTTTTTGCTTTCTATTCTCTAGTATCAAAAATTGAGACACCGGTTAGAAGATTGAGGTTAGACCAAAAAAATTTGAATAACCAACTAAAACTTAGAAAAACTATCCTAGGTTATTAATTTAGAAAATATAGTCCAAGATTGGTCTTAGCAGTTGGCTCGATCCATCAAGAACTCATTTTCTGAATAACATCAATCAATATAATCAAAGAGCAACAGTTTATCTCTTCATTTTCTACAATGCAATCTAATCCTATAAGGTGCCTTTTGCTGTGATCAGTCTGCAACTCTCAAATATTACATTAGCCTAATAAATTCCCAAAATCCATTGTAGCTTCATAATCACCAATACCCCCAATATCCTCACATCAATCGCAAATCACATTAGCTAACATTATAACTCAAATTTCTAAAATTACATTCTTTAAATCAAATAAGAAATCACATAACTAAAATTGACTAAATCAAAATCCATTATCTAGCATTACAGCTCACATTTTAGAATCAAATGCAAATCAATCAAGTTGCTAAACCCTAAAATCTACTAATAGTAAAAGGGAGTAATACAAAATAACTTGACATGAATTAGAAACTCCTAAAAGTATATCTTAAGTCCAAAATCTCAAATAATTAACACTAAAACAAGAATTGCAGTTGAATGCCAATGGGTCAAACAGCACCCATCAATAAACACCACGAAAAAATCTAGTGTTCTTACAGAACAACATATTTATTAACAAGATTCAGATGGAGGTGTCGACAAGATTCAGATGGAGGCATCGACGAAAAAATTTACCTCAGTGCTCGCTCACTGAAATCAAATGTCATTGGTGTAGCCCCAAGTCCAAGCTCCACCAATATCCTTGCTCAATGCTCGCTCGCTGCCCTTCACCAGCCTTCGGGCTTGCTTCAGATGGAGGCGTCAACGAGATTCATAATTACAGAGAAATACAAAGATCTTCACCATCCTTCGGGTTTGGGAGAGATAACAGAATCCTCAAATTGGAGAGTTTGGAGGTAGGTAGCGGCGGTGAACGGGTGTGTGTGTAAACCGCGTATGTTGTGTGTGTGTGGGGTTCGCAGGGGAAGGGGGCAAAGGAGAGGGAAGGGCTTACCGGTGTTTGGCGGTGGAGTGGTTGGTGGTCGCCGGTGTAGGGTGCCGACGGCTGGAAATCGAGAGACAGGGGGACGGAGTCGCCTGGTCGGGGAGTTGAGAGAGAGATGGAAGTGTTGCGGTTTCAAATAGGATTTAGGTTTTGATTTTGAACTTTTTGATAATTTGTGTAGTCTAGGGGTTGGTTTTGATGTTTAGAGATTTACAATTCAGTCTCAATCTTTGGTGAATGTAAAAACTTAGTCCTAAAACCCTTTTGCAACGCGCAACGCACGTTGCAAAAGAGTCTTTCGCAACGCGCAATGCGCGTTGCAAAAGGCTAAACTTATTGCAACATTTTCTGAACGTTGCAAAAGCTTATTATTAGCAACACTCACTTATTGAATGTTGCTAAAGGTCAAATAAATGGATCAATGGCAACATGCAACCACTGAATGTTGCCGTAGACCACTTTTAGCAACATTCAATTAACGAATGTTTCCGTTTACATGTTGCAAAAGACCTTTTTTTTGTAGTGAATTAAGATTCTATTTCTTTCAAATGAGTGAAAGAATTTGCGAAAACTTTTATTGAGTAAAAGGATAAATTTTGAGTCTACCCCAGAAGTGTAGGGGTAGTACAACTAAGCTTTAAATAAAGTTTAAAGTAATATTATTTTGAAGTCTATAAAGTGCACAAAATAGATTACAAAATATTGTGAAATATTTGACGTGTTGTCAAATAATTGAGAAGTGATCACATTTAAATATTCTAAAGAAGTCTAGACATAAACAATATAAATTGAATCAAAGAGTGATTCAATAGCCTGTGAAAAAGTTAAGCTAAAACTTGATTTTATATCTTATGTAAAATCATAAGAACATAATCTAGTAGGATGAGGTGAAACTCCTTTATAAAAGATCCGCCAGTGAAGGCAACTCTACCTGTCATTATGAAATGAGTAATTCACGGGTTCAAAGGGTAACAACAAGTCATTCGATATGTAGATAGTTTCAACACTTTATCAAAACATACCTCATTCTAGATTAAAACTGTTGGTTATTACAGTTGGAGGGCTGAGTTTTAAAAACTCTTAATGAAGTTCAGAATTACAAGTATCTCAAAATGTAACAAAGATACTGGAAGAACTTCACCTATATGAACTTAGAAGTGATGCCGCTTCAAGGAAAGTTTGGAGTTACTTTCTGAAAAGTTCACGAATCAGATAGGCACAAGGCCATTAATGCGCTAAAGCAAAAACTTGTGTGGAACAAAAGACTTTGAGTGTTGTGTGTGTGATATTGCCGGTATTGTCACATGAAATAACGGGTTCAAAGCTAAGGCTATCCGGGATTTTGATAATAATTTGCGACGTTTACACTAATGTAAGGTTCAAATCGAAAGATACCCTATTTTATTCATAACATCGTTATAAAATGAGTTGGTGAAGATATTTGAACACGTGGGGGATTGTTGGAAAATTGTGTTTCCAAATGGTTGTTCAAATATTTAAAGATGATAGATAAAGTACACAATTAAATCAATACAAAGAGGTATTGAAAAGAAGATAAAATAATGAAAAAATCGGAAAAATAAAAGTACCATGCAATCGCATGGTATGGTGGTTTTCGAAAGGCACAAAAAGGTGCTTAAGTTAGGTTTTGGCACCAAAAGGTGCCCTTTTGTCCAAGAGGTGTGTACTTTAGTAAAAGGTGGATCAATTTCTATATAAAGGATATTATAGTGATCAATTCAATATATTAAAAACAAGAGAGAACATCTATCAAATATAGAGATCCTTTCCACCAAAATAAATACCCATTTTCCAATTTTTCTTGTTCCTTTTTCATGGATTATTAGTGCTTAATAAATACATTGATTGAATGTTTGATTAATCTGCTAAAGCATCTTCTATCTAACCCTTTAAGCATCTCAAACAAGAAAGGGCAAATGTACTTTTAGGACAACGTGTAATCACGTGTTCAAGCCTCTCATTTGATTCCATCATTCGGTATTATTCCATTCATATCAAGATTACAAGTCGATGTTTCCATGTGTTTTGGCTTGTGATTCTTCAAGTAGCATTCGATGATTTCGTCTCCAACCTCTCGAGATAAGTTCATTTTTTATAACAATTATTAGGAAATGAAATTCAAAATTTTGAAACTAAAAAGTTCTATAACCAAATTATAACTCAAACTCAATTAATATCCATATTAATACCCAAAATCTGAATTTATAGAAACTAACAATTGAAACAATCAAAAATCTAAGTAAAATAGGAGTAACACTGGAGCAAATAACCCAAAATCGAGAGATGCTGTATGATGTCGATAAAAGGTTGCTGTTGAGTTGTGTGAAAGAGAAGCCTCCAAAGTTGGTGAGAGAGAGAGAGAGAGAGAGAGAGAGAGAGAGAGAGAGAGAGAGAGAGAGAGAGAGAGAGCTGTGTATTGTGGTTGGCCGTGGAGACTTGGTTGAGTGAGTGATGGAGTTCTAGTGGAGTGGCTACTGGTGTGTAAAGTGAGAGAGAGATTGAGGATGACTGTGTGTGGTTTCCGGTGGAGTTAGAGATTAACAGTAGGGCTGGTTATGGAAGAAGAAGTGTGGTTGGGTGAGAGGTTCGGTTGGGAGCGGAGGCCTGGGACGGTTGTTGTTGGTGTTGAGAAATCCAACCTCGCAAATCACAAAGTAAAACGAGTTAGTCACAATACAGGGGAAGAAAACACAATATAGATTAGCAAAGTAATTGATATGATCCGGACCAGGCATCGAAGGGCGAAGTCGAGCCATCGGCAATATGACAATGATCTACGTGCAAAACGGAGCAAGTTCCGTGTTGGGATCGAGCCGAGAAGACGAAAGAATCAAGCCGAGCCGAGTACACGAAATTGTTTATGCAGAAAAGGCATTAAGGTTGTAATGGAAGTCCTTCACGGCCGTAACTCAAATATTCACGGCCGTAAATCATGTTATCACGGCCGTAATCAATTATCGAAGAAAAATGAAGAATTTCTGCAGAATGAAGCTTACGGCCGTAAGCCAGGAAGTTACGGCCGTAACGTTCAAAAAAGGGAAACTTCACGGCCGTAAGAAATTCGTCACGACCGTAAATAATAAACACAGTTTTGATCAGAAAGGCCTTTACGGCCGTAAAAGAATTATTCACGGCCGTAAATGAGTAGCGGCCAGATTTTCCGGATTTTTAATTATTTTATTCCTTTTTAGGTTATTTTCCTAATTTAGTATTTTAGTCTAATTAGGATTCTCTTTTGAGTAAATTAGAGGCTAGGTTATTTTGCTTATTTATACTCCTTTCCATTCATTGTAAAAACACAAGTTTGAGTTTGAGATTAATATTATTTGAGAGAGTTTTCTGCAATTGAAAGGTTCATGAGTCCCTTTTGTGTTCTTCGAGAACAAATCTAACTTATCAAATATTCACGAGAATATTTGTGGCGTTTCCAATTAGAATCTTATCAAGGAAATTGACAAGTCCTTGTGCTGTTTCGAAAACCTTGGATCTCGATTCTACATCGTCAATTTCTTGCGTCGTGAATCTTGGGTCAAGGTCCTATCGTCAATTTTATCTTTCCAGTATTTTAATTCTTGTGTTCTTGTTTATTTTCGTGTTTAAATCAAATCTAAATCTTTCTTAGGTTTTAATTTCGTTATTCCGCGTTGTTCGACGAGATTGCCCGACTGGGATCTCATCATCTGGTATTAGAGCTTGGATCTAGATTCAGTTCTTGATATTTTCTTGTTTTTCTTGTTTTTCTTGTCCTTCGTGTCAGTTATAAATTTTCTTCAGTTTGATCCATAAGAGTCAGTCCCAAAAATTCAAAAGTGTTTTTCTTGTTCGTTTCTCGTCCAAATCCAATTCCGTTTTTTCTGCCATACTCGTAGTCAAAGTTTCTGGCAGATTAAAAAAAAAATCGAATATTCCGAGAATTTCTTAATTTTTTTACTTTTCGTATCTTCCATAAATTCCTTGATTGTTGATCATTGGTTTGTTCTTGGGTGAAATCTGAAGGGATTGAGTGTGATACACGAGTGAAAATAAACACGAGAGGAATTTTTGTTTGTCTTTGAAAACTAAATCCATGTCTCGCAGGGAAAAATCTCCATCAACAGGTGACCACAAGAATTTTAAACATATGGAGGCCATGAAGGCAAAACTTGAGAGATTGATGGCTAAGATGGATAGAAGGGAAGTAGAACTTGCTCAATGGGAAAAGGAGCAATATCAGGCGGATTCTAGGCCTAGGAAACATATGGGGCGTGAAGCCAATTCTAGAGGTGGAGATGGGGGTGATGAAAGGACATTGAAGCGAAAAGAGACATTAAAACGGGAGAGTAGTGATCATGTTCACAAAAGGAGGGAGAAACCGACAACCAAAGGTAAAAATAATTCTGATTCCAAGCCTCTTAAGGATAAAAAATATTAAGTGCTTAAATTCTTGGAACTGGGTCACATTGCACTTGATTGTCCACGTAAAAAGGTTAGGTGTGATAGTGAAGGGGCGAAAAGTGTCGTGGTGGATAAGTCAATTATTGATAGGCATGCTCTTAGCGTTAAGCGTAAGGCGAATGTTTTGGAAAATGTGGATGGGCAAAGGGATAATATTTTTCGCACTAGATGCTTAGTGGATGAAAAAGTTTGTAGCTTGGTGATTGACGGGGGAAGTTGTACTAACGTAGTTAGTACAATGTTGGTGGAAAAATTATGCTTACCTTTAATGAAACATCCAACGCCTTATAAATTACATTGGTTGACTGAGTCAGGGGAAGTTAAGGTGAAGAGACAGGCCTTGGTGACATTTTCTTTTGGTGGGTATTCGGATGAGGTAATTTGTGACTTGGTGCCAATGCAAATTAGTCACATACTGTTGGGGAGACCTTGGCAACATGAAAGGGCTGTGCTAAATAACGAATAGATACAACTTTGTAAAAGGGGGGAAAAAGTTTACTCTAATGCCACTATCTCCAACTGAAGCCCTGAAAGATCAATTGAAAGTGAAAATTGAGTTTGAGAGGAAAAATAAGAGAGTTGAGGCAACGACCTCAGAAAAATGAGAGAAAGTGGAAATTAAAGAAAAGAGAGTTGAGGCCACGACCTCAGAAAAAGGAGAGGGAGTGAAAAATAAAGAAAAGAGGGTTGAGGTACAAACCTCAGAAAAAGGAGAGACTGAGTACAAAAAGCAAAAGAAAAGAGAGTCTACCACAAAAATGAGTCTATTTGCACTTACTCACGCTAACACACCCCTCCCCAGTTCTATTCAATATGTTTTGCAGGGACATAAATCAAACCATGAACTTAAGGCCGGGAAGATATCTATTGGAAAAAATGAGCAACCTAAAAGTCTAAAGGATCGCACAAAGCTTAAACATGATCATCGAAATCAGAAAAGCAGGAAGAGTTTGAAAAGCCGACCAAAAATGGATTCGAGGTCGAATCCTTTTCAAGAGAGGGAGTATGATATGATCCGGACCAGGCATTGAAAAGTGAAGTCGAGCCATCGGCAATATGATAATGATCTACGTGCAAAACGGAGCAAGTTCCGTGTTGGGATCGAGCCGAGAAGACGAAAGAATCAAGCCGAGCCGAGTACACGAAATTGTTTATGCAGAAAAGGCATTACGATCGTAATGGAAGTCCTTCACGGCTGTAACTCAAATATTCACGGCCGTAAATCATGTTATCACGGCCGTAATCAATTATCGAAGAAAAATGAAGAATTTCTGCAGAACGAGGCTTACGGCCGTAAGTCAGGAAGACCACACTACGAAGACAAGAAGACACTCTGAGGCAAACCCACAACCCACTTATATCACAAAGAAATGACCGAACCAAACACAGCCCAGAAACAGCACCAGCAGAGCTGAGCGCACAAGAGGCAGGAGCGCGGAGTGTACCGCGCACAGAGAACGGGACAGGGAGCCCAACCACGAAGGAGAGGCGACAACCAAAACAGGGCTAAGAGAACCAAGCACCATAGGCAAGGGGCAAGGAAGCAGGGGGCCAAACCCACGAAGGAGGAAGGAAGCACCCAAGGGGAAAGAGGCGGACATGACAGTGGGAGTTCACGAAGGAGATGGGTTCGGGGTTCTCACAAAGAGAGGAAGATCAGCCGCACAGTCAAGAGAGAAAAGAATGAGGGAGTGCGTAATCTTGTCTTGACCGAGAGAGTGAGGAGCGTAGGGTAGATATATGATAGGTTTAGGTTTAATTAGGGGAGTGGGTCGAGGGCCTAATTAAACTCGGGCCGCCAATCAGATCCACCTACCGAGCAACAGGGCCAACGACCCAATAACACCTCAAGGTAAAGTGATAAAATCTCTAACCTGTCATTCTCGTGGGTTACGCATATTGTGGTTAACTGGGACAGTAATTCTTCGATCATGGGCCGTAGGCCTACGAAGCTTAAATTCTGACACAATGTTTCATCATCGCCTCTGAGGTTTGATTGGGACAAAAAAACCCAACAGTTGGTGAGAGGAGAGAAGGTGAGGTTGAGGCTGTTGTGTTGCTGTTGAGTGAAGGTGACAAGAAGTGTGAGAGAAAGAGGCCGTTCTATGTGTTGGTGAGGTTAGGCAAGGAGGTGAACGGCTGGAAATGTGTGAGTCTCCGTCTGGTGGAGGGGCAGTGGTATTCTGGTGGAAAAGATTTGCTGGCCGGGAGAGAGGAGTTGCGGGGCTGGTGAAGTTGGCTGGAAATAGAGTTTTTGTGTTGCAGGGTGTGTGTTGCGGCTATGGCTTTGCGGCTGTTGGGATGAAGATGAGGAGATGTGAGAGGCTTGAAATTGTCCAAAATGTCACTGCAATTAAATAAATAAAATTAATAGCAAATGAAGTCAATTTAGAGTTTAAGAATTAAAATTGAATCTTTTATAAATTTTACTTTAAATAACCTAATTTATATCTCAAAATTGCATTTTATTTTATTTTATGTATTTGCCTATTTAAAATAAGTAAAATTGGACAATAATCACACCCACAACTAGCTTTTTGCTAGTCTTTAGCAATTCAAGCGAATTAAAAACATCACCAGCTCTATGAAAATTTTTAATTGTAAAGTCAAAAATGAATTTAGATAGTCGAGCACATCGACTTCGCAAAATCAAGAGATCAAGCATCATATCCACATTAGTCCATAAAAATATTTCCAAGATTTCGTGTGTGTGTATTTTAAGCCAATCCATCAAGACTAGAAAAATTATTTCGAAAAATGTGTCTGATTGAAGATTGATTTTGAAATTGTAATTATTATAAACATTTATAATAATAATGGTGTCGAACAAATATTTAATATTAAAGTTGTGCAACATTCCTCATCTCCCATATCACAGTATCATTGCGGGCCACATTCAATCAAGACTAGAAAAATTATTAATGCAATTTCAAAGAAGTTCTAAATATGGAAACATCAAGGATAATTTAAGCCATCATACAATCACATAAACGTGAAAATTATTATTTTTTAACCACTTTAAGGTTATATAATATCAAACATCATAGTAAGATGCAGATATCCAAAAAAAAAAAAAAAAATGAGAACAAAAGCTCAGGTAGGACTTCAGCGGAAACTGCTCCTATTGAATGGAGACACAGCCCATTCAAGTATCTGTTTATGCGCCTAGTGACATGGCTCAGTCCCAAGAGAGTTTTAATGCACTTTATGGTGCTGGTGGAGGTCTTTACTGAACTCTAAGAAGATAGATTTTCAGAGCATCGATCCGGAATATAAAGAACCTGCTGTGCTTCCTTGGATTGCTCTAAACCCTTTGAATTTGATCATCCAGTAATTATGCAAAGCTGTTGGAAACAATCTGTAATACTAATAAGAAATGAAGTGAAATGAAACAATCAACAAGATGAATAATAATAAAAGACTGACTTGAATGCAGATTGAGGCTAGCGATTGGCTATGTCCTATAGCAGAATTTCGCCCCTACCCGTGTGCTTGCAGTTCGATGAGCGTCTGCTACCAGGATTCAACAATCTGTAACCAAGAATCTAGCACCCAAATTCTTGGCCCTGGCGAATTTACTCAGTGAATTTTCTCTCAGAATATGAAGGATAGAATGCAGAAAGTTCATGAAACTTAACTCCTGTTTATGTATTTATAGACCTCCAAGAATATGGTTATGTAATGAAAAGTTGTGTTGATCAGACACAACTGTTTCTTACACAACTGTTCCTTTCAAATCTTGTCAAAACCGAATTTGGACATAACTGTTAACTTGAAACCGAATTTCTGTTATTAGACCAACCAAATAAATAAAATGCCAAAATTAATTTATTTGGATCCATGAGACCCCAAGAGCCCCAAGGCACAAGGCCCATCTTTTGACATATATATATATATATATATATATATATATATATATATATATATATATATATATATATATATATTATATGCCCATTAAATAGTCCAAACAAGCTCAAATTACATGGATTAGGCCCAAAGCCCAATACGTTGGTCTTTTGTCCAATTTGATAAGTGTATAATTTTTACACTTATAAGGTGGTCTATATATTCATTTCTATCCTATGTGGGATAAACTTCATCCAAAACTCTTTATATTTCTATACAAACTCTAACAATACCCCACATTTGTATAGTAAATATTGTCAGTCAGAAAGTTTTGGATGATCAGGAGAAAACTAGATTCAATTTGCTTCAGGATAGGTGTCTTTTGGACTTGAACCTTCCTTAGTGAATACTTGTCGGATTTACTAGTGAATCAGTGTGTATAGGAGACATTGAACTGTTCACTATGTTTAGTAAACCAAGACAACAAGTATCACACATATCGAATCTTGACACCTTTCGATTCATACGGTTGTGTTCGTTTTGGTCCTGAACCATCCTGGATTCATAGGAGCTTTAGAAAATTTAGCCATGTCATTCTCATAAATGCGACCCCACATTACTCCCATATAGGTGACATAATAATTATGAATACCCTGCAATATTCATTTAATACTTTATTTGTGTCATTAAGAATGATTAATCATTCAACCTTAACATCACAGGTAGCATACGATTCTTATCATAGGAATGAACAATATTGTATGCTCTATTCTTTTGAGTTTCACTCAACTAGTTTTCCTTTTTGAACCTAGAATTAGACAACCAAAATTTATAGGTTTGGTTTCCGCCAAGTTACTCCTCATTGCATTGGCTTTAAACTCATTCTCCTCGATAAATATAACACTTGCTCCTTTGGTATACCTTTTGTAAGTTGATCAGCAATATTCTCCTTTGATTTCACATAATCAATGGAAATAATGCCACTTGTGAGCATTTGTTTTATAGTGTTATGTCGACGCCTTATATGCCTTGACTTGCCATTATACATATGATTTTTCGCTCTACCAATAGCTGCCATGCAATCACAATGCACACATATGGCTGTCTTAGGCCGAGGCCATAATGGAATATCTTCTAAGAAATCTTTAAGCCATTCCGCTTCTTCGGCGGTCTTATCTAAGGCTATAAATTCTGATTCCATTGTAGAACGTGCTATACACGTTTGCTTTTGTGATTTCCATGATACTGCAACCCCTCCAAGTGTAAAAACATAACCACTTGTAGCTTTTTCCGTATCATTTGAAATCCAATTTGCATCACTATATCCTTCCAAAACTGGAGGATATTTTGTATAATGCAATCCATAGTTCATTGTATATCTTAAATATCTCAATACTCTAATTAAAGCTTCCCAATGAGTCTTTGATGGATTGCTTGTATATCTTGCTAATCTGTTCACAGAATAAGCGATATCCGGTCTAGTACAATTTGTAATGTACTGTAGTGTACCGATGATTCGAGCGTATTCTAGTTGAGATACACTATCTCCAATATTTTTCTTCAAGAAACTTTTAGGATCAAATGGAGTACTAGACGGTTTGCTATCAAAGTGTCCAAACTTTTTAAGTATTGTCTCCAAGTAATGTGATTGGCTCAGTACATATCTATCATTACTTCTTTGAATTCGAATTCCTAAGATAACATCTGCTTTTCCCATGTCTTTCATATCAAATGTCGAATTCAATATCCTTTTTGTGGAGTTTATGACATCTAAGTTTGGTCCTATGATGAGAATATCATCTACATATAAACATACAATTACATAAGAACCATTGTCAAACTTTTTGATGTAAATACATTTATCACATTCATTGATCCGAAATCCATGTGATATCATTGCATTATCGAATTTTTCATGCCATTGCTTAGGTGCCTGTTTAAGTCCATATAAGGACTTTACAAGTTTACACACTTTCTTTTCTTTCCCTTTTACAACAAACCCTTCAGGTTGTTCCATATAAATTTCTTCATCTAACTCACCATTAAGGAATGTGGTTTTTACATCCATCTGGTGTATAACCAGATTGTAAATAGCTGCAATAGCAATTAGCATTCTTATAGATGTGATCCTAGTTACTGGTGAGTATGTATCAAAGAAATCTAGCCCTTGTTTTTTACGATAGCCTTTTGCTACCAACCGAGCTTTATATTTATCAATAGTACCATCCGCCTTCAATTTCTTTTTGAAAATCCATTTATAACCAATTGGTTTACATCCCGGTGGTAAGTCTACTAACTCCCACGTATTATTTTGTAAAATGGATTCAACTTCATTATTTATTGCTTCTTCCCAATAAATCGATTCAGATGAAGTTATAGCCTCTTTATATGTTTGTGGCTCAGCTTCAGTAAGAAAGGTCTAGTAATCAGGTCCAAAATCTTTTGCAACTTTGATTCTTTTTCCCCTTCTAGGTTCTATTTCTTCCCTTTGGACAAATGACGTGTCTCTATTTGTCTCGAAGTCATTTTCTTGAACAACAGATGATGGAACATCCTCAATTTCATGACTCAAATCATGTATCTTTCTTTTATTTTGATCGACTCTTTCTTTATATGGGAAAATATGCTCGAACCATTCAGCCTCATTAGACTCAATAATGGTATTTGCTTGAATTTTCGAAATTCCAGATTTAATAACTAGGAATCGATAAGCTACACTATTATTGGCATATCCAATAAATACACAATCAATAGTTTTAGGACCAAGTTTTACTCTCTTAGGTAAAGGAACTTGGACCTTTGCTAAACAACCCCACACTTTCATGATTTTGTAACTTGGTAGCTTTTTGTTCCATTTTTCATATGGAGATTGATCACTTTTCTTTGGTGGGATTCGATTTAAGATAGTATTTGCAGTTAGTATAGCTTCACCCTACATATTAGGTGGTAAACCAGAACTATTAAGCATGGAATTCACCATGTTTTTCAATGTTCTATTTTTACGTTCAGCCACCCCGTTTTGTTGAGGAGTGTAGGGAGCTGTTGTTTGATGTACTATTCCATGAGAAGTACAAAATTCTGCAAAAGCATTCGATTCATATTCTCCTCCTCTATCCAAACGCAGTATTTTGATCTTCTTTTCTAACTGATTTTCCACTTCTGCTTTATATGTCTTAAACACATTCAAAGCTTCATCTTTAGTGTGTAGCAAATATATGTAACAATATCTGCTACTATCATCTATGAAAGAAATATAATAATTCTTTCCTCCACGACTTGGCGTTGATTTTAAATCACCCAAATCTGTATGAATTAATCCCAATAATTCATTTGATTTATTAACAACAGGTTTATATGACTTGCTAGCAAACTTTGATTCAATACATGTTTCACATTTGTGCTCGTTATCCATTGTACAACTAGGCAATAAACCAAGATTAACCATTCTATGCAAAGATTTAAAATTAACATGACCTAATCTAGCATGCCATAATGTAGAAGATTCAATCAAGTAGATGGAAGCCTTATTTATATTATTAATAACATTATTCTCAAGTACATTGAGTTTAAAGAGCCCTTCAGCCAAGTAGCCCTTTCCTACAAAAGTTCCCCCTTTAGTAAGAACAAACTTGTCAGATTCAAATACAAGTTTGAACCCCTTCTTACTTAGCACAGGACCATATACAAGATTTTTAGTAATAGTAGGAACATGTAGCACATCTATAAGAGTAAGTTCTTTTCCAGAAGTTAATTTCAAAACCACTTTTCCCTTTCCAGCGACATGTGCAGTAGAGGCATTGCCCATGAACATCTTCTCATCGCCATTGTTGGGAGTGTAGGTGTCAAACATATTTATGTTTCCACAGATGTGCCTTGTTGCACCGGTATCCACCCACCAATCCTTGCTATCAATCACCATGTTAACTTCAGATATAACACCAACGAATTCTTCAACCACATTGGCTTGGTTGTTGTTGTTGTTGGTAGCAGGATTTGCTTTCTTGTGGTAGCAATCTTGTGCTTTATGTCCAGATTTTCCACATACCCAGCAAGCACCCTTAATTGCCTTGAAATTCTTTCCTTTTGGAGCAAGAACTTTTGGACCTTTGCCTTTGTTGTTGAACCTTTTGATCTTCTGGAATTTAGGCTTAGGCTTGGATGACTCTCCACCCTCAATGATATTGGCTTTGGCTTCGAACACCGAAGCATTCAACCCTTCACTTTTCCGATGATCTTCTTGAACCCTTAGTTTGAGAACCAGATCCTCCATAGACATATCAGTCTTTTTATGCTTTAAATGGATCTTGAAATCATTCCAAGATGGAGGCAATTTCTCTATTATAGATCCAACGGAGAATGCCTTTGGTAGGTCCATTCCTTCTGCAGCAAGTTCATGGATAATAATTTGCAACTCTTCAACTTGATTGACAACAGCCTTTGAATCCACCATTTGGAACTTTAGGAATTTTCCAATAATGAATTTCTTTGAACCAGCATCTTCGATCTTATATTTATTCTCCAGCGAATCCCAGAGTTCCTTTGCAGTTTTATAAGATCGGTACACATCATATAGTGTATCATCAAGGCTGTTCAGAATATAGTTTCTGCATAAAAACTCACTGTGTGTCCAAGCATCGACTGCACTGAGTTGTTCTGCAGTAACATTTTCTCCTTCTGCCTTAGGACATTCTTCCTTGACAACATGAGCGAGATTCAATGTTGTTAAATAAATCAACATCTTCTGTTGCCATCGTTTAAAATCCAGTCCCTTGAACTTGTCTGGCTTCTCAACATGAGGTTTCACTTTCACTCCAGTCTCAACTTGAGATTTCACTTTCACACCAGATCCAGATGGTTCCATACTGAAATAATACAATTTAATAAAACTAAAATAGAAAGATAAAAGGAAATTCTGCTATAGATTGTTGGAAACAATCTGTAATACTAATAAGAAATGAAGTGAAATGAAACAATCAACAAGATGAATAATAATAAAAGACTGACTTGAATGCAGATTGAGGCTAGCGATTGGCTATGTCCTATAGCAGAATTTTGCCCCTACTCGTGTGCTTGCAGTTCGATGAGCGTCTGCTACCAGGATTCAACAATCTGTAACCAAGAATCTAGCACCCAAATTCTTGGCCCTGGCGAATTTACTCAGTGAATTTTCTCTCAGAATATGAAGGATAGAATGCAGAAAGTTCATGAAACTTAACTCCTGTTTATGTATTTATAGACCTCCAAGAATATGGTTATGTAATGAAAAGTTGTGTTAATCAGACACAACTGTTTCTTACACAACTGTTCCTTTCAAATCTTGTCAAAACCGAATTTGGACATAACTGCTAACTTGAAACCGAATTTTTGTTATTAGACCAACCAAATAAATAAAATGCCAAAATTAATTTATTTGGATCCATGAGAATCTTTTGACATATATATATATATATATTATATGCCCATTAAATAGTCCAAACAAGCTCAAATTACATGGATTAGGCCCAAAGCCCAATAGGTTGGTCTTTTGTCCAATTTGATAAGTGTATAATTTTTACACTTATAAGGTGGTCTATATATTCATTTCTATCCTATGTGGGATAAACTTCATCCAAAACTCTTTATATTTCTATACAAACTCTAACAAAAGCCTCTCTAAGACATTGATAATAGCTTCTGTGGAATGTGGTAGTAATGGTGAAAGGACCGCTGATACCTGAAAGTTTGATAGCACACCATGAAGGCATGAACACGTGATTGTTAATGCTAATGTACCTGCGTTTCACCCTTCAAACAGACCACCAAATCTGTAACTACAGATAATTAATAATAATGGAGAACATCTAACTACACCCCATTAGGGTATAGATTCCAACAGCCAGTATTACGGCATTAGCCTTAAACTTTCTTTCCCATGAACCTCTTCACTTATGCAACTTGTTTTCTCATTGAGTGCGACATCTATAACATATCTACACTCTAAGAAAACTAAAACCTTGGATTTTCAGGGATTCTATTGACGACTGAAATATTTTTTCTCTTACTTTTCCACGACACAGTACCAAATCGAAGTGTTTCTGTATCAATCAATAAAAATGTAGTGATAAATTCATAAGCAAACAATTTTTGAACAGGATAAATGAAAGGCAATCATTTACGAACAAGAAAATGCAAAGTTAGTGTAATAAAAAGGTAAGTGTTCCTTGTGTCTAAAAAAATAAACAAACTGGTAATTGTTCCTTGAAATCAATAGGAGTCCTTCGGAGACTTAATTCCGAGTGTTAAATAAGGTTCCAAATGGAGTTGGCAATTGTAGTGCGTCTTTGTATATGAGATATTCAACCTGAAAAATAAATCTATCCATGGAGCCATAGAAACAAATCGTCACCAGAATAGCAAAAATAATTGAGAATAAATGCAACTTACCTCCAACCCCTCTTTAGAATATTGTGCAGTCTTTGTTCAGCTTGTAAATAGCTTAACAATCTCATCAATAAGGTTGATATATTTCTATTCGGATACAAGAAACCTAGTACCATTTACAAGTGTTCATTAGTATTAGTGCGAAACCAACAATGAAATGCTCTTATTAATAGAAAAGATGATTTCAATTTTGTAATTGCTTTCAAGATGACGTTTTTTTGCTGGATGTCATCATGGTCAATTTAGATCCCTCGTTAGCCACTGTCGAGAAAAATCGTCTATTTTCACAGTTAGACAAATATAGATCAATGTCAATATCAATTTGTGGACTACTTAATTGTCTTGATGTCATAGAACTAACCTATTTTTAACACTTCACTGTTTGACAATTTGAATTTAGAGTGATTGTGTATTAGATTACCTTCAAATGAGAGTCATCGTATACAATTATTATGTGGTGTTTTGAAAATGATGAACTTCATGTTTTGTTAACATTTTTCTATTCTCGAGCATGCATTAGTCTGCTTAGATTACTTTCTCAATAGTTCAGTATATCCATCGAGAAAAATTTGTCAATCTCGACAGATGAGTTGTGGAATTCTCGATAGTTATCCATGTTTCATTCATCTATTAGTCATTTGACACTTGTACATTATTGCAAAAGGCCATACTTATATTGTGTAGATAATTTGTTATTTTTGAAACTTACCTCTTGAATTTTTTTTTGTTTCGTAGATGAATTTTCTATTCGTGTTGACTGAGGAAGAGTGTCTTTATATAAATATCTCGCAAGGCAGTCAACTGAAGTATGTCAAAATGGTGTTGGATGTTTCTCAAAAAACAAAATTTCAAAATTCATATATATTTCGGGTATTTGATGGATTTAGCGGTTAGTTCAAGGGGTTCAGAAACAAAAATTGATCTTTCAATATTTATGCTCTAGTTTTGTGCAAGTGAGATTTGAAAAATACATCACTCCTACTAAAAAAGAAAATGCTAGCAGCCTGTCAAATGTTGATGATAATTGAATCGGGTGACAAAATGTTCAACTACTAAATGACAAAATATGATAAATAATACTATACGGTGTGAGGAATATTACAATAATGAAGACTTTTCATACATTTATATATGATAAAATATAGGTTGTCATCCTAATCCAAATCAATATTTCTCAAAAATCCATTAATTTTAAGAATGGATTATTTAACAATTTCAAAATAGTTAGTTGAACATAAAGAGATATAACAAATTGAAAATACTTACCTCTCCAAATGAAATATGAAGCATCTAATTCTATCTTATTCAAGTGTAAATGAAGATGGAGGAAAAAAAATATGTTGAGTAGAAATTACTGAGTATTAATTTTTTTTTTTATGACTACATTTTTAATTTATTTTTGAGAATTGATTTTTGTCTATTGCTTTTAGTCATTGTGTAACGCCCCAGATTCCGCGGAGCCCGGGACGCCACGTCGTCCTTTAAAATCGACTTTATTGCGGAAAATAAATTTAATTCAAAACGTCACTTTCATTATTTGAAACCTTCAGCGGAAACTCGATTAATTTAAATATAGAACAATTCATAAAGCTTAGGTCTCAATTGTTTAAATAAAATTAACGATAAATAATCCAATCAGTAATATTCGTAAAATTGGCTAAAACTTTTCATCATTTATTAAATTTGCCACCGCTGCCATTTCATTCGCCACCTTCTCCGAGATCTGCAAAAACTGTTAAAATAATGGAATGAGTATTTCGAAAAATACTCAGTAGACTCATCGTCAATAATTAATTTACAGAATAATTGAACACGTAATTATGCAATCATACAGTGACATCATCATCATATTCTTGGGCTCTTGTATTTTCAAAATCAAGGCTGTTAAAATCATAGGGTATGGGTAGTCTCGTCTCGTGCACTTAAGGCACATAAGTTATGCATAACATCATCATTTCTCATCTTATCTCATAAGAGATATTCTTTTCTCGTCTCATGCATCAAAGCATGTAAATCACGTAATTTCACATAAGACATGGAATTATAATTTAAAGTAATTAGTGGAGGCGAGGCTACCTCAAATCACGAGTCTGAAAGTCGAGCAAGAAAGTTCACGTTGTTCTTCTAAATGTCCAAGCGCCTCGTCTAGCATAACTTAAAATAATAAATCCAATTTAATACTTTAAAACTGATTTAAATGATTTTGAACTTTAGGGACTGAAATGATTATTTTAAAACTTGGGATTTATAAATATATATATCATTTTTAAATCAATATGAACAAAATTAAAAGACTTTAAAATATGTGTCTTAAATGATAACTTTTGAAATTTAGGCTAAAGATATATATCTTTTTAAATCAATAGGGACTAAAATAAATAACTTTTGAAACTTAAAGTAAGATTTAAAACATTTAAAGCTGTAGGGACTGAAATAAAAGGGTTTAATACTTAGGGGACTAAAACGCACTTTCCGAAAAATAAAATATTAAAACAAATCACTTTTCAAACTTGGGGGCTGAAATCACGGATTTAAAATAAGGGGGCTGAACTAAAGCATTTAAAACTAAGGGGCTTAAATAATAACTTTTCAAATTGGGGGGGGGGGGGACTAAGGTGTAGTTTCTGAAAAATCAAATTATTAAATCAAAATATCTTTCTCTCTCTATCCTATTCTGAAATCAGAGGCAGAGAGAGAGAAGGGCGATAGAGGGGAGAAGCTCTCCTCTCCGGTGGTGCTGCAGGCGCCATCTCCGGCGGAATCGCTGCCATTACTTGGCGGCGCCAAAGGCGGATGGTGGGGAGGCTATGGGCTCAACATTGGGTGTCAAAACAAGGTGAAAATCGAGGCTGAAGAGTGGCGATTTCCGGCGACAAAATCTAGTGGTTCAAGGTAAATGTTGGGTTATTTTGATTCTTGTTTCTTGGGTTCTTGGTTTTGAGTTTGATTTTGGCTGATTGATGGGTATTTGGTGTTGAGCAGTAGGCGGCGGCGGTTTGTGGTATTGTGAAGATTGATTTTTGGTATTGAGTAGTAGATTGGCAGTGGTGGTTTCTTGAAGGTGGTGGTTGGACTGTGGCGGTGATTGGTGTTTCGTCGTGGCGATGTTGGTCGGTGATGATTCCGACGGTGAGGGAACGTGGTGGTGGTCTGATTGATGTTGTGTGGCGGTTGGTGATAACAGTGGTGGAGGCAGCGACTTTGGTTAAGAAATTGATTGAGGTTGGTGAACGGCGGTGACTGCTGAGTTGTGAAGTTTGAGGTTTGCTATTAAGTTTTCGATTTGGCAGCGGTGGTTTCTTGGAGATGGAGGTTGGCAGGGGTTCGTTGGTGGTTCAGCGTGTTGGTCGGGCGAGAATGGCAATTGGAAGGGAATACATTGCAGAGATTTTGTGTGTGTTTTGTGTTTGCAGTTGCAGTTGGTTCAATTGGCTTCATTCCGGTTGTGAAAATGGAATGAAATGGCTCGGTCATGGTGGTAGGTTCGAGGTTGGTTCCTGAGTTGGTTCTGGTTGAAAACAAGGTAGTGTGTTAATGGGAAAGTGACTACCTTGCTCGAATCTCTGTGTGTGTGTGAATGATGCAGTTGAGTGATTTATATACAGTGTACTGGTTGTCTTCAAAAGGGTAGGCTAGAGTGAGGGGAAAAATTGAGGGAACTGGGAAAAAATTATGGGATTGAAGAGTGATCAGCTTTGGCAAGCAGGGGAATGATTTTGGGGCTGAAAATGGAATTAGGACTGATTTCTGATTGGGAGAAATTTCTGAGAATTTTGGGAGTGATTTAGCAAATTGCTTAGGGAAAGAAACAAGGTTGGAATGGAGTAAAAGTTGTAATGTAGGATTTTAGGATTCGATTATGGATTAAAATTTGGGTAGCACTACAACAAAGTTAGCCTTTTACGGCGTGCATTGCATGCCGTAAAATCATTTTTACGGCGTGCAGCCGCACGCCATAAAAAGTCACGCCGTGCAAAATCGCATGCCGTAAATTAAATTTACACGGCGTGCATTTTGAACGCCGTTAAATATTTCACGGCGTGCATTTTTGCACGCCGTGAACTGTTACGGCGTGCATTATGCACGCCGTGAACTGTTACGGCGTGCATTTATGCACGCCGTGAAAGTTTACGGCGTGCAAAAATGCACGCCGTAACATGTAATTACGGCATGCGATTTTGCACGCCGTAAACTAGTATTTTAACGGCGTGCATTTTTTACGTCGTGAAATGTAATTACGGCGTGCAGGTCTGCGCGCCGTATTTATTTACGGCATGCGACTTTGCACGCCGTAAACTAGGATTTTATTTTTTTTAAAAAAAATTCTATAAATTATAATTCCAAAAATCCTATAATAATAAAACAAAAACACATTAATGCATATATAATCAATAAACGTGATTTCGATAAACAAACAATATTATAGTAAGATTCAACACAATATACAAAAAATCTGATATCACATAACCTACTCAAAAATCTAGATAGGAATTAATGTCAAAAGTCTATAGACAACTACTTCAAAATAAACTTAAAATGTCGTAAAAAATAAAAGTATCCATATCGAAGCTTCTTCTTTGACCAATAGTTCCATGTCAAAAATAATCAACTTCCTGCAAATCACATAAGTAATAAATTTATAATTAATAAATTTATAATTATAATATCAAAAGTATATCAAAAAGTGAAACATACCTTTGTTGTGAGTTCAACTAATCCACTTCAATGTACCTAATTGGCCATGCAATTGTACTTCCTAAATGCATGACTCATTTTTCAATGTACTTATAGATGAATTTGGATAATTAATTAGGGAATCGTGAATTCAGAGAGAATTATTCTAGAGATACAAATTACTCTCCTAGAAACAAGAAAACATATTCTTATCTAACTTGTAGTTGACAGAAATAAAATTAAAATAAACAATTTTAGCAATTTTCAGATTTCAAAATGTAACTGATGAGAAAACCTGTTAGGCTTCAGGTGTCAGGTGTCGGTTGGCATACAAGTATTAGTCCTGTTAACTTCGTATTTTATTATCAATGGAAATAGAACTGAATAAATTGCTTCTAAGAAACTGATTGAGGATCTTTACAAATATATTGATGGTTTACTAAGTTGTCACATGTGAGAATCCAATAAAAGATTATGATTAGAAAATAAAATATGATAGCAAGTCATTACACATGTAAACAGAAATACAACTTAAGTTTCAATCAAGATTCCACTCTGGATTTTGATAATAAAAGAACAGAATAAAATTAAATCAACTAAATGATCAAATTTGGTGATGGTAAACATCAAGGTATTGCTAATGCCTAATGGGGATGAGGATAAGGTGGTTGTAAGTGGGTACTAGATTCACGAATGTGCCAGTTTTACCATGTTAAATAATGGGGAGCAGGACGGGAAATGGGTTCGGGATATCTTACAGCATATAACTGATATCTGTTTTTGAGGGAAGGCTGAAGTTGTAAAATGTGAATAACAAAATGAAGTACCAAATTAGTAGTAGCTGGCTAGTTGCAGTGATGCTGGTACCAGTGGTAACAATAGTAGAACACAGAAGATGTACGGAAACGACGACACAATAAAACTGTTTTCCGTAGGCACAAGTTTTAAAATCACAAGATTACTCTATGTTAAATCCATGTATTAGTAATTACAGAAAGAGGCGTTTCTTAGCTACCAGAAATCAACTGTCCAAGGTATAAACTTCTCCCATACATGAGAATATTATAGCAATAATAGTTATCATCAAAACATATTTAGGAAGACAAGGATGTATGAAAATTCTCAACTAGTAGAGCAATAAACAAGGATACCTGATGATTGACAATATTGGCAGATAACCTCTGAATTTCTCGTTCTTCATGATCAGCAAAAAGCTTTGCCTTTGTAGCTGCTGCTGCAAGACCAGCTTCGGCAGCAGATCTCACACTTTCAGAAGATAACGGAACAGCTTCTGCATCATGTTGGCTCCAAGGACCTTCTGAGAAAATCAGTTAAAAAATTCAGAAGAAGAAATGAGGAGGCCAACATAATTTACAACTTACCCTTTTTAGTAAAATTCATGGTTTCTCCACGAGGAGTACTTGGTCACTAGTGCAAATTGAGGAGAAGGATGTCCAAGTGGAGACAGACAAAATCACATATAGAAAGAGTAAAATAGGTAGGAGGAGAGAGAAAGGGAACGCCTTCTAGAATATAACATGAGCACAAGGTTTAGAAGAAAACTTACCAGATTCATCACTGGATTTCCAGAATTTGAAAAAGGAAATTTGCTAACAGAATTACCATCTTGCAAAATGCATCCTGCATCACAATAAAATGCAAATGTTGATTGATAGAAGTTCCTGAATGTGCAGAAAGAAAAGAATCTGCATAGGAATCTAAGCATTATTACCGTTTGAATTCAGCTGTGATCTCCCATGATCATCTTGATTCAATAAACTTGAGGAACCAGATGTACTTGGAACTTCAATACTCTCCAGTGGAGCGCCATCTAGAGGAAGGCGCACAAAATGAAGGATGCACTGTGCTTTTGACTTTGTACTTACATGCACAGCAATTTTATCCCAGTTTTCATTGTACAGTTGCATCCCCTCGAGCAGGAGCAATGTCTCCTGGTCACTCCAATCATCTCCATCCACATCTCCATAATCCTTCATGGAGCTGAACCTTCACAAAATCCAGGCTAGAATGACCAGCAATAAATTTTCCCTCGTGGAAGCAATCCAAACACAACACCACATCAACCTGTCAAAAATACTGGTTAGCAAAAAAAGTGATACAAAAGAATTGAATCAATCTGTAATTTATCTTCCCAAAATATGCAAATTCATGTCTTGGCAGTCATTGTCACTGACCATCACACAAAAAAATTACAAAAAAATAATTAATTCCATTGGCAGCTATAGCCTATATCAAATCAAGAAATATAATGCCTTGCATTTCTCCACCAAAAATTTAAATTCTTTTATAATCTAATTAATAGAACATTCAATTTGATTGTGTGATGGCTCACAAACAACTCAGGAAGAATGACCTGTAGATTTCAAGAGCTACCTCATTTTATCTTAGGAAGTACTTAAATGAAGTAATAAATTTACTTGTGAAATGCATCATCAATCAACTTGCAAATAATTGTTATGTTTTGGGAATAATTGATATGTGTATCACTCATCCTAAGAAAGCAACTTTCTTCCTTATGATGAGTTCATAATTAAGGGCGTAAAAATGTAAATTAATATAGCAAATTGTCACCAACAATCAACCACAGTTGCATCTAGTTCTCCACAAACCTTGAGTAAATATCTAAAATTTGACATTACAAGCATTATTGACTGTAAAACAAGATTATACCATAAAAGCTCTTGCAGCTAAAACTAAACAAAATTAACAGAGGCCATATATAAATCTAATAACCTCTTTTCGTTCTGAAGTTCACATATGCCTTCTTTACAAGAGAACAAACTAAGTGTCTGCTACATGAATCCTTTTTCCCAGTTTGTTTGGTGTAATGTTAGATCTACTAGACGATCAAAGCAAATAGATCATTAGCAACCAGAACACCATGTTAGTTTATGTTAATCCCTCCCCATAACAACATATATTCTATTGAGATCGTGTCACTGAATAGGAGCTACCTTATATCCGGTTCAATGCCACCTCCGCTTGTTGGTGTATATTCTGATTTCTTATCTTATCTATTTTAGCATGACTTCCACTACGTTCGACATTTCTTTCATTAACAGGACAACGGTAGGGTTCAGTACCATGAAGCATACCAGAAATATTGGAAACCTTCCTTTAAAATTCCATTTATGAAAAATCAAATAAGGAAAATTGAGGCTGCTTCTGGTATTGTAAACAATCAGCTTAAATAACCTTAATGAATATTGAAAAATGAGTCATGCATTTTGTGGTAACGTTTGTATTAATCTATAAGTCATTCACGAGAGTAATGTAATAGAACACTCTAATTAAAAGTTGAAACAAAAAGAAAACCACCAAAGCTTATCGGAGGTAGCAGTGATCTTATAAACCCATGGCCTTACCTTAGCAAACCAGAATCAGACAAGTCGAAGAAAAGTCTTATTAAGGTTATGGTTTCACAATCAGTTATGGTTCCAACCAAATACAGTTATGGTTTCCATCTTTATCCAGAATCCGGGCCTCAGCCGCCTTTTTCACAATCAACTAATTATCTAAAAGATTATGCCTAATATAATGGCCACTTCCAGAATTCAGATAGAATTTGTGTTTACTTTCTTGAAAAATCATCTGAAGACTACTTCCATAAGATTTAATTTTGACACGAAACTTCACAATCACCAATAAATCTTCCAACCCCCTCACATGACAATCCCAAAATCTAACCCATTTTTTCCTCCTATCTATCGATTCCCAGTTACTTTTCGCTACAAATTGGTTAAGATTAAGCTGTACCATATATTAATTAATCACCCACTATTAACAATTGAATATATTCACTCTGTAATTAACCCAAAGTAAAATAAATGTACAGTTACTGAAACACGGTGTGCAGGGGAAAAAATTTCGAACCTCTCAGTTGCCAATTGATGATTGAGGCAGATGCAGTGGCTAGGGTACACAGTTGAGCATCGGGTCCACAGCAGGAGGCGGAGACGGTTGCGGGTAAGGAGGTTTGAGCTCGTGAAATCAAAGATTGTGGCTGTATGGACAGCTATGACTGGCTTCGGTTCCACAGTTGACAACGGAGTAGGTTGCTGGGTAGGTGGATCTAGTAGTTGGGGAAATCGATTGTGGCGGTATGGGCAGTTATGAATCTGGGAAGCAGAAGATTTGGAAGCAATGACGTTGATCTGTGGCCGGTAGAAGATGTGTTTACCATCGAGAGTGGGTGTCGGTGAATAACGTGTGGAACATCTCTTCAAATTCAGCAACTGCCCTCGAGAATGGAAGCTATTGATGCCTGAAAACTCTCCTCCAGCAAAAACTCGAGGTGGGTATTATCCTCTCAGCCCGAAAACAACGAATGGAAATTCTTGATTGGGTCACCACCGTGTAATAGGTCCAGCGTCCTGAAGAAGATCCGATTTGAAGAAGAAATAGATTGACGGCTTTAGCTTGGGAGTGTTTTTAGGTTTTGGCTCGTGTGAAGAAGAAAAGAAGAACTAAGAAAGCGGGATGGAAAAGAAAATAGCGCCCTATTTTTTCATTCAAGTGTGGTCATTTTTAGGCATTTTTTACGGCGTGCGTAAATGCACGCCGTGTTTTGTTTAACATATTAACGGCGTGCGAATCGCACGCCGTAAATAATTTTTACGGCGTGCGAATATGTACGCCGTTAAAGGTGATAATAAATGAAATATTACGGCGTGCTTATCATGCACGCCGTAAAAGATATTCCTTTACGGCATTCATTTTATGCACGCCGTAAATAATTAAGATTTACGGCGTGCCCTATATGCACGCCGTAAATTCATGTCGTAAAAGGTTACTTTTGTTGTAGTGTAGTGAGAATGGATCTTCAATTAGGGAGAAAGTTGGGGATTGATTGTATGGTATATTATGGTAATTTGAGTTTATGGCAAAGTGGCTAATTGAGAGGGATTTGGGATTAATTCAAATTGGTTGGCTATTTGAGTGGGATTAAGGAGTGATGATAGGGAAGGGGGAAAAATGTGCTAAACATGCAAAATGGAAGTTGGGGAGGAAGTTTTGGGATTTAAATTGAAATGTAACATGAATTGGGAATTTAAAACATTTTGGACTTAAATAATTTGATAAAATTGAACTGGAGAATAAATTATGAAAATGAGAAGATTTTTAATAAAATTTAAATTGAACTAAGATAAATTTTAAACAAATTAAATTTTCACTTACATGATTAAACGAAAATGTGTTTAAAATAAATAGGTAAAGTCGTAGCGATACGTTTTAAATAATATTCATTTAAATAAGTCATGGAAAATTCTTGATCGCTACGCATTGTTTTAAATCTTTATCCATTAGTTCTTGTGTCATATGATGTATATCTAGTCAATCTTGAATTGCTTCATCATTACAATCCCAAAGTTCCTCAAAAGAGTAATTAAGGGTAATGTAGATATTTCAACCCCAAATTAGCCATTTTTGTGCTCATTTTGAAAAAGTGTTAAATTTTGTGTACATTATGTATTGTATTGTATTTTAGTATCGTCTATGCAAAATTCCCTATTTATAATTACGAAAATTATCTTACGATAGTAATAGGAAGAGTGCACAGGTGAAATCAGACACCCTAAAACCCTTTTTCATATATTATGCCAAACCTAATCTACACTTCCACCAACTCTTAAGTCTCTAACTGATAGTTAGCAAATTAAAACTACAGAGAACCATCTTAAAAATTAATCTTTGATCAAATCAATTCCTGGTAAAATGTTGCAAGGAATTAGTTACTTATTTCAACTTCATCCTGTGGAGCCTTGAAAAGATTAAGACGATTATCTCCTAGTCGAAGCGAATACGTAGCTTTCTTATACTCGCCCCAAGTAAAGCTTCTGTAGAGAGGGGGTTTTTGTGGTGTTAGGAGTACTGGTATGCAACTTATTGTGGCATCAAGTGGTGGAGCAGAAAAATATGCCATCGACATTCTTGGCATATAGAAGTTCACCATCGCTCTGTGTCTTACACTCAAAAACCTTCCATTTGTCATAACCTACAAGAAAAATATACATTACAAGATATTAGTCCACAAAAATTAGTATGCAAATTGAGACAAAAGCATTGAATCTTAGTTAGTGTTTGGTAACAAATGTTTATAAATTTTGATTATAAATTAATGGCTATACGACAACAACTCATTTGTTCATTTTTTTAGAAGTCAACAATTTTGACTAGTCAAAGATGTATCCTTTTTTACTTAAAAAAATTGATCAACGTAATGTTGACACGTCGCTATTTATAAACAATACTTATAAATAAACGTTTATAAACTATTAATTACAAACAGGAAACTTAATACGGTGCCCTCCCTTATGGTGCCGTTCAGCCCTTCAAGGGCACTAGAAGAGGCTTGTTACAAACAGAGGCTTCAGCTGATCAATTCTATCGAATCAATCCAATGCACTGAAACTCTGAAAGTTACAACCATCAATTGGATTACAATAAATTCAGTTCAGTCCAAGTTTCAGTTTCTGTTGAAGTATAGTGATTGTGTGTGTAGTATGTTTGATAACCCTAAAAAATTTGACTAAAATCAAAGACAAATTGGATAACTAAATTTAACCACATTTAATTTTAATGATATGTCCCATCTCCAAAACTATCACCTTTATTATACAATTTTAGGTTTTAATTTTTTGCATGTTTATTTCAAAATAAATTTGTCTATTTATGCGCACATATTTTTGTTTATGTTTGTAGAGATTTTTATGTGCACAAATTATTTATTTATTTTTTGCATGTTTGTCTCAACATAAATGTTTATATTTATATGTTCAAATATTTATTTATGTTTATAGAGATTTTTATATGTACATGTTTTTTATTTCCTTTTTCAGGTTTGTTTCAAAATAAATGTTTTTTTATGTATAGATGGTAAATAGCACAAATGGTCCCCAACCTTTACGTTTCTTGCAAAAATAGTCCCATCGCCAGAGTTTGTTAAATCCCTCCTTTTAAAAAACGGGTAAAAAGCACAAATGATTCCAAGCCTTTAAGTTTCTTGTGATAATAGTCCCTAAAATATTAAGCCCTTGTCTAGCATATTTAGTTTGGAACCTACAAACGTTTAGCGTATTTAGTCCCTAATATATTAAGTCTTTTGTTTGCGACCAATAATTTCAAACAATGTGGTTGAAAACGAGTTTTTAAAAAATAAAGTTTATTTTGAATTTCTAAAGTGCATAATAAAACAATTAACAAAAATTCAATACATTTATATTCAACATATTGGTAAAAAAAAAAAAACAAAATCTAATGTGTGGCGAAAAAAGTAAGATTTTTTTTTTTTTGAATAGTAAGTTTGGAGAATTTGTTGCCAAAAAGTAAGATTTTTTTTTTTTTTAAAAAAATTTACATGTAAATTATTTTATTGATAGAATATGTGGTTGAAAACGAATTTTAAAAAAATGATGTTTCGAAAACGAAATCGAAATCGATTGGTCCTCAAAAACCAAAATCAAAATTTGAAATCGAAAGTAGAACTGATAAAATATATTTGTTATTCAATTCCTAAAACGATATCTAATATATTAGTTTGTTTATGTTCTATGAATTTTTATTTTTTACGAATAGGTTGAAATATAAATATAGTGATTTTTTATTAAATATTTTATTGTGCACTTTAGATATCCATAATAAACTTTATTTTTTTAAAACTCGTTTTCAATCACACATTTTATCAATAAAATAGCCTACACATAAATAAATGAAAAATCTTACTTTTTAACAACAAATTCTTCAAAAAACTACAAACATTATTTGGAATAATTGGTCTTAAACTAATGCTTAATATATTATGGTCTAAATATGCCAAACATTTGTAGGTTACAAATTAAATATGCCAAACATGAGCTTAATATATTATGGACTATTATTGCAAGAAACTCAAATATTATGGACCGTTTGTGCTTTTTACCCATTTTAATTGTAGGAATTAACAGAGTCTGACAGTGGAGACTGTTTTCGTAACGTTTGGTAACTCTGAGAGTTTAAATACCAAAATTAAAACGTTGTGGACTATTTTCACAAGAAATGTAAAGGTTAGGGACCATTTGTGATGTTTACTTGCGTATAGATGTTTATTTATATCTGTAGAAATTTTTATCCGTATATAAATAGAGATTTTTATGTGTACATGGTTTTTTTTTATGTTTATACATATTTTAGTGTGTACAATTTTTATTACTTATATTTTTATTTTACATTAGGTTTTTCTATTTATGTTTACATATTTTATCTTCCATTTGGTAAATCAAATAAATTGGTTTATAAATAAGTTTATAAACTACACAATTTTTCAAACCAGTTTTTAACCACACACAATTTCTCTCTCTAATTTTTAATCATTACATGTATATATCTATATGCATGACAACAAATTCAACTTATGAAGATATATATATGAGGAAGGTCTGTCATTTGTTGGATGTGTGGAGATGGATATCAAGAACAGCAGAAGGGATGTGATTTATTAAACGATGAGACGAAATAATCATTTAATTGGTTGTTTACTAAGTTCATGGAAGCCATGCCAAAGGACGCAGAGCGGGGGGACGGATGATCATCACATATCATGATACCGCCATTACACGAATCATCTATATTCTATTGCTGATTACGTTGCATCGATTTTGTCGGTGGCACATACTTAACTAACTTATTTGAGAAGATGAATGCCCGGTATAATGACAAGCACAAGCTTGTTGAAATCATTAAAAATTTTGAGTCGCCTGCGGTGTTCGAACAAAGATGGAATGAAATGATGGAAACAACAGAGTTATGTACCAATGAATGGTTAAGCATCATGTATAAAATATGCAGTCGATTTGTCCCAGCATACGCAAGAAAAGTGTTTGCTGCAGGCATGGCAAGTAGCCAAAGATCAGAAAGCAACCATTCATTCTTGAGGAAATATGTGGATAAAAAAACTCTAAAGGACTTCACTTCCCGATTTAGAAGGGCATTAGTTCATCAAAGACACAATGAGTTAGCTGCTACTCATATTGATTTAACTCAAACGCCAAGGTTAAAATCACCCTTTATGATGGAGCATCAGATGGTACAAATTTACACGAAAAGATTTTTTATTGTTTTAGTAGGAAATAAAACAGAATAATTTCTATATCTGTTCAAAGAGATCAAGCTCCGATGAAGCTAAAATATACGAAACTCAGTGCTGAGCAAGACATAACATTTGATCAACATTAAGAGTTTACTTATTTCCCATCTATGAACTATATCTCATGTTGTTGTCAAATGTGTTGAAATGTAAACTTGATTTATGTGTCATTTAAGTTGTTGGATCATATGTTGTTGTAATGTGTCCAAGTTCAATTAAGTCCAAAAAAGAAGTCTATGTTGTAGTCAATCCAATTTGGTAGTCCACAATCTAGAATCATTGATAGCTAGAACTCTCCATGGATTCTAGATGATCCATGCTCTAGAATTCTCTATACTTGAGTAAGTGGTAGAAGTGTGTAGAATTTGGAATTAAATAATAAAGTTGAAAGTGTGTAGAAGTGTCCATTGAGGTCTATAAATAGTGCTTCATTGTCACTTGTGGTGAAGTAAGCAAAAATAAGAATTTAGTGAAGTCTGAAGTTCCTTCAAATAAAAGTCTTCTCCAAATACTACTCTAAAATTCTCTTACATATCTCATCATCTTCCTAACAAATTGGTATCAGAGCTTGAGGTTCTTTGTATCAAATAAGTATTGAATCTTGAGGTTCTTAAATATAGGAACACAAAGGTGCAGAAATCACACCGATCTAAAGTCGTTTGAGCCTTCAAATTGCCTCTGAAAGTTGCTGTCTCGTAGCCAAGTCGACTCACCAGTCTACTGAGTTACACTGAGTCAGTCCGAGTACTACTGAGTTCAACCGAGTCAGAGGCTGTCCCATGTTTTTTCGACGTTCTGAATCCATCTACAAAGCCAGATTTCTGAAATTCCAATTCTATAGAAAGATATAGTGAGCAATAGTATGGTTCCTTTCCAAGTTCCAATACTTGACAAGTGTAACTATGACAAATGGAGCATTAAGATGAAAGCTTTGCTCGAGTCGCAAGATTTATGGGAGATCATAGAGAAAGGATATAATGAGCCAAATGAAGATGCCAACCTCACTCAAGCACAAAGGGATGTGTTGAAGGATACACGAAAGAGAGACAAGAAAGCTCTCTACATTATCTATCAATCACTTGATGATGACGGGTTCGAGAAGATTTCGAATGCAAGCACTTCCAAAGAAGCTTGGGATAAGCTTCAAACCGCATACAAAGGGGCGGAGAAAGTGAAGAAGGTTCGCTTGCAAACTTTAAGAGGTGAGTTCGAATCTCTACAAATTAAAGAATTCAAAACTATTTCCGAATATTTTTCTAGAGTGTTGGCAGTGGCTAACCAATTGAAAGAAAACGGAGAAAATTTGGATAATGTTAGAATTATGGAGAAAATTTTACGGTCTCTAGACCCAAAATTTGAGCATGTTGTAGTCACAATTGAAAAAATAAAGGATTTAGAAAGCATGACCATCGATGAGCTCATGGGATCGTTTCAAGCATATGAAGAACGTCAAAAGAAGAAACAAAGTACATTGGTGCAAGCGCTACAAACAAAGCTCACGTTGAAGGAAAGAAATGGAGGCAACAATGGAAGAGGAAGAGGACGTGATCATGGTCGCGGTCGTGGACGTGGCGGAGGAAGAGGAGAATTCCGGACAACCAACAATGAAGAAAGAAGACAAAACACATTTTCAAAAAGAGGTCGTGGAAGAGGTAACAATTCAAGGCAAACGTATGACAAATCCCAAGTCGAATGTTATAATTGCCAAAAGTTTGGTCATTTTGCTTGTGAATGTAGAGCTAATAATCAAGTTGAAGAAGAAGCAAATATTGTAGAAGATGAGAAGAAACTAGACTCCACATTACTATTGGCGTACAAAGGAGGAGAAGAAGGAAGGAAAGTCACCTCTTGGTACCTTGACACCCGGGCTAGCAATCATATGTGTGGAAATAGAAGCATGTTCGTGGAGCTCGATGAATCGGTGAGTGGAAATGTCACATTTGGAGATGAATCCAAAATTTTGGTAAGAGGCAAAGGTGATATTCTTATACGTTTGAAGGATGGAAGTCACCAATTCATTTCAAATGTTTATTATGTGCCTAACATGAAAAATAACATTTTGAGCTTGGGACAACTAATGGAGAAAGGTTATGACATACACTCTAAAGAAAAGGTGCTTTTCCTAAAAGATGGTAAAAATAATTTGATTGCTAAGATGCCTATGACAAATAATAGAATGTTTTTATTAGATATTCAAAGTGATATTGCAAAATGTTTGAAAGCTTGTGTGAAAGATATATCATGGCTATGGCACCTAAGATTTGGGCATCTTAACTTTGGTGACTTGGAGTTACTATCGAAGAAACAAATGGTGCGGGGACTGCCATCAATTAAGCACCCAAATCAATTTTGTGAAGGATGTCTACTTGTAAAGTATTATCGAAAGAGTTTTCCAAATGAAGCAACATCAAGAGCAAAGAAGCCGCTAGAACTCATTCATATGGACGTATGTGGGCCAATCAATCCTAAATCCCTCGGTAAGAGCAGTTGTTTCCTTTTATTTATTGATGATTTTAGTAGAAAAACGTAGGCTTATTTTCTTAAGGAAAAGTTCGAGGTATTTGAAATTTTCTAGAAATTCAAAGCATTAGTTGAAAAGGAAAGTGCCTCAAGATTAAAGCTATTAGATCTGATCATGGAGAAGAGTTTGTATCGAGGGAGTTCAACAAATTTTGGAAGATAATGGAATTCGACGATTCCTTACGGTTTCAAGATCTCCCCAACAAAATGGAGTTGTCGAGTGGAAGAATCGAACTGTCCTCAATTTGGCTCGAAGCATGCTAAAGAGTAAAAAGTTACCATAAGAGTTTTGGGCCGAAGCAGTAGATTGTGCGGTTTACTTGCTCAACCGATCACCAACTCGGAGCTTCTGGGGAAAGACACCTCAAGAAGCATGGAGTGGAAGAAAATCCAGCATATCACATTTGAAAATCTTTGGAAGCATTTCCTATGCACATGTACATGACCAAAGGAGATCCAAGCTTGATGACAAAAGTGAAAAAATTCTCTTCATTGGTTATGATTCAAGATCTAAGGGATACAAAATCTATAATACAAGCACAAAGAAAGTTGTTATTAGTCGAGATGTTGAGTTAAATGAAGAAGACTCATGGAGATGGGAGATAAAAGAGAATGACTACACCTTCCCATCATTTACCAAAGAAGAAGAAGAAAGGAAGGAAATGCAAGAGCATACAACCCCACCATCTTCACCACAAGCAAGTGTTCAAGAAGACTTACCAAGTGGAAGTTCAAGCGCACCACCGAGGAGACCACGTACAAGGACATTGCAAGAAATATATGAGGTAACCGAAAATCAAAATGATCTAACACTATTTTGTCTCGTTGTAGATTGTGAACCAATAGGTTTTGAAGAAGCGGTGCAAAGAAAGGAATGGGGGCGGCTATGGATGAAGAGATTAAAGCAATCATAAAGAATGATACACGGGAGCTAACAAAACTTCTAGAAGACCAAAAGTCAATCGGGGTGAAATGGGTCTATAAAGCAAAGAAGAATGTTAAAGGAGAAGTTGAGAGATACAAAGCAAGGTTGGTTGCCAAAAGATACAACCAAAGACCCGACATTGACTACGACGAGGTATTTGCTCCCGTTGCTCGTTTAGAAACTATAAGATTAATTATTTCATTGGCAGCTCAAAATAAATGGAAAATTAATCAAATGGATGTGAAATCCGCCTTTTTAAATGGCTATCTTGAAGAAGAAGTTTATATTGAACAACCACTTGGTTACGAAGTGAAAGGATAAGAAAATAAAGTCTTAAAATTGAAAAAGGCTTTATATGGATTAAAATAAGCACCGAGAGCATGGTATAGCCGAATTGACAAATATTTTCAAGAAAATGATTTTGTTAAGTGCCCACATGAACATGCTCTTTATGTCAAAGTGAGTAAAAATGGTGATATGTTGATTGTATGCTTATATGTTGATGATTTGATCTTTACTGGGAATAATCCGAGAATGTTTGAGGAGTTCAAAAGGAGCATGACAAAAGAATTTGAAATGTCCGATCTTGGATTTATGGCATATTATCTTGGGATAGAAGTGAGGCAAAATGATGAAGGCATTTTTATTTCACAAGAAAGCTATGCAAAAGATTTCTAAAGAAATTCAACATGGGAGAATGCAAGTCGATAAACACACCTGTTGATTGTGGAGCCAAGTTATCAAGAAATAAAGAAGGAGAAAAGGTAGATCCTACAAGTTTCAAAAGTCTTGTAGGAAGCTTGCGGTACTTGAGATGCACACGGCCCGACATTCTATATGGAGTTGGTCTTGTAAGCCGTTACATGGAGTCACCAACGACTACACATATGAAAGCCACAAAGAGGATACTTCGTTACATCAAAGGTACCATTGATTATGGATTACTTTATTCTTCTTCTAACAACTTCAAACTTGTTAGCTATAGCGATAGCGATTGGGCCGGAGACTTGGATGAAAGAAAAAGCACAACAGGATTTACATTCTTCATGGGAGATACCGCATTTACTTGGAGTTCGAAGAAGCAGCAAATTGTCACACTCTCATCATGTGAGGCCGAATATGTTGCCGTAACTTCATGTGTTTGCCATGCAATTTGGTTGAGGAATTTAATGAAGGAGCTCAACATGACACAAGAAGACCCAACGGAGATTTTTGTTGACAACAAGTCGGCGATTGCACTATCAAAAAATCTGTGTTTCATGATCGAAGCAAGCATATTGACACAATGTATCATTTCAAAAGGGAGAGTGTAGCAAGAAAAAAGGTGGAGCTAAAATACGTGAAAACTCAAGATCAAGTGGCAGACATATTCACGAAACCATTAAAGTGTGAAGTATTCTTCAAGTTACGAGAAATGCTTGGAGTAGCCAAAATCAAGTTTAAAGGGGGGGGGGGGTGTTGAAATGTAAACTTGATTTATGTGTCATTTAAGTTGTTGGATCACATGTTGTTCTAATGTGTCCAAGTCCAATTAAGTCCAAAAAAGAAGTCCATGTTGTAGTAAGTCCAATTTGGTAGTCCACAATCTAGAATCATTGATAGCTAGAACTCTCTGTGGATTCTAAATGATCCATACTCTAGAATTCTCTACACTTGAGTAAGTGGTAGAAGTGTGTAGAATTTGAAATTAAATAATAAAGTTGAAAGTGTGTAGAAGTGTCCATTGAGCACTATAAGTAGTGCTTCATTGTCACTTGTGAGGAAGTAAGCAAAAATAAGAATTTAGTGAAGTCTCAAGTTCCTTCAAATAAAAGTCTTCTCCAAATACTACTCTAAAATTCTCTTACATATCTCATCCTCTTACTAACAAAATGTTCAAGTTTGAGGATTATCCATGCCGACACCTACTACATGAAGTTCAAATCATGCTCCTATTGGAAAAATACGTTCTCTCTAAGTGGGTAAAGAATGCAAAGCAAGCTAGAGTGTTCAATCCAACAATTGGTTCTTATGATGATAATGGCCTTTGGCAATCATTAATGTCCCAACATGTGATGTTATCCTATGCAACTTCAGATCTAGTTGATGAGGTGTCTTTGAAAAATGATTGAAGCAATTTTCTAGTGAGTGAGTTCTAGTGTTTGTGCATATGAGTTCTCGTTTGTGATCCTAATCCAGTTAGAACAAAAAAGAGTGGAAAGAATCTCAAGTCGGGAAAGGAAAAAGCCATTTCATAATCCAATACGCAGTATCGTGCATGTGGCACCAGTGTTCATGATATCACTGTTGTATGTTTCTTTAATCCTTATCATTATTTCTTGGTTAATTTGTATGACGTTGAGTACTATTCTTATTTGCCAGGTTGGACAACTCATCTCAACCCCACTGGACGCGCATAGGGATGTCAAACGGGTCGAGCCGGGAAAGCTCGGCCCATTAGCCTCGAGATTGGTCCTGCCTACGAGCCAGATCAGCGATAGCTTGTCGGCTCGTCTCCTACACAGCTAGCCCAAGTTTGCCTCGTGAGTTCACAAGCCGAACAAGCCGGCTCGTGTATTTTTTCTTTTTTTTTTTGTTTTCGTTGTATTCTAACTTTCTAATACTAAAATGAGTCTCACGAGCCTGAACCAACTTCTCACAAGCCTCACGAACTTCTCTCGAGCCCGAACGAATCTCACGAGCTTCTCACAAGCCAAAATGGGCATTTCTACTCTTAAGAAACGGGGCAGATGAGCTTGAAATGGGGCGGACGAGCCTGAAATAGGTCGGCTCGGGAGCCAGGCCATTTCACGATTTGTTGGGCTCGTCCACGAGCCCGTCCACGAACTACGCGAGCCGATCCCGAACTATCCAACATCCAAATTTTTTGTTCGGTCCAAGTCCAAGTCCATTTTTTCAAGAGCCAAGCCAAGCCAAACCAAATTGAACTCACGAACTGTCCGACCTATTTGTCACCCCGAAACGCACAATACTCATACTATGCGACATATGACATGTACACGATCACATGCAGTAGCAACTTTGAAGCAACCCCGAACTTCTTTAACAATGACATCCAGTTCCAGTGGATGCAGTTTTAATTTGTTGTAAACAATTTAATGCGTTTCTATTAACAATTTTAGATGTGAGATTATATTATCAAACATTCCTATGCTTGAACGTGGTTAATAATTCGTTATGTTAATTCAAATATTATATGTATACACACACGGAAAAGAAGAAAAAATATGTATACAATACAAAACTAAAAAAATGCAAGAAAAAAATAAGAAAATTAGAGCGACAAAAAATTGGGCACGGGGTCAAGAAAGAGGGGGCACAAAAATTTTGCCAAAAATTTAAATCAGATTCTTAATGCTATTTTTTTGGTTAAAATAGAAGATGGGACCTACCTGTAACACGTCACCAACATTAATACAGAAGGCTGAAACTGGATGGGGGTTAATTGGGACCCACACCCCATCATCCAATGAGATTTGAAGGCCATCTACAGCATTGGATCTCAATAGGGTCAAGATTTGAGGATCTGTGTGTTCTCCAAACCCAATAGCGGAGGGTAGCGTGGCACCGTCATTAGCTTTTGGATAATGATTGAGCCTGAGAAGTGAGTCACTTTCAACGTCCTTGATTAGCCGGCTGAGTACAGTAGGGTCAGGGGCCCCTAACCCTATTGCCATTAGCTCCAATATTTCATATGCCAACTTCTTAACTGCTGCCACATAACCCGTCATCGCATAGCTGCTGTCCCGTTGCAAAAAAAAAAAAAATTAATCATATGATTCTTTCATTAATTTGTAGAGCTTTTAACACAACTTGCTTGGTTAAGTTTATGGCTTCAGAAGAATGTGACTTAATAGGTAAAATTTGTGATTTTTGCATAACGTGTTGATAAAAATATAATCTAGCCAACTTATAAAATATTATAATTTATGCCAAGATTGTGTAAATGTGTCAATTAAGTCTGGATAGAAATAATAAACTAAACTCATATTTGGTACCGATTAAAATCTTATTCAAAGTCAATAAATTTAACGCACCTTTTCATAGGAGTCGCAATTTTTCAACCACACATTTCATTATTTTCTATCAAAATTTACTAAAAATCTGATTTTAATCTCCATCAAATAGGGGTTAAGAAACTTTAATCAAAGAACAAGCTTTGCTTTACAAATATGCAGTCAAGAGAGGATCCGGGAACTTTATTCAGTCAGGATGACCGTTCAGTAATTTTTTTAATTGTGACAGACTTCGGTCAAATAAATGTATTTTTCAAGTTGCAATCCAAAAAATGCCAAAAAATCTAACCAAATTTTTTTCCCGACGAATCCAGCAGTGGCGGCGGACCTACCTCGACATGAGTTAGATCCGCCACTGTATGCAACATCAGTTACACATCTTAACATTCTTTCGATGCCTATATATAATGTGAATATCAGAGAGATTTAGGCCATATTTGATGGAAATTAAAATTAGATTTTCAGTAAATTTTGATAAAAATTAATAAAATATGTGGTTGAAAAATTGTACATATCTTAACAATCTTTCGATGCCTATATATAATGTGAATATTAGAGAGATTTAGGCCATATTTGATGGAAATTAAAATTAGATTTTCAGTAGATTCTAATAAAAATTAATAAAATATGTGGTTGAAAAATTGTAGATATCATAAAAAATTTATTGAAACTTTTGTTGGATTTTGCTTAAATTAAAATTTAGGCTCTATTTATTAAAAGTCATGTTTAAAAATGTTTTTTTTTTTTATGTTTTCTATCTAAAATAAATGGTTGAAAAGTAGAAAGAAAATGTGTGAGGTTAAAAAGTGACTTGAGAATTGTGTTGTAAAATGCTTTTTTTAAATAAGTTTCCTAAACAGAAGCTTAGATTTTAATTTTTACATAAGATGGGCATACATGTAGAATACTAAGCATGATTACACAATAACTTTAGGCATTTACGAGCCTAAGTTGACCTATGCAAATTCTGAAATCACTTTTTAATCGCGCATATTTTTTTCTCTCCTATTTAAATCGCTGCTTAACAGTTCCTATAATGTAAGCATAGCTAGATCAAATTTAGGAGGATTTTTAAAATATTAGGGTGTGTTTTTATTGCAGGTGAAAAATTGGTGGAAACAAAATATTTTTCAAGGAAATTATTTGCCTTGAAAATATTAATTAGAAGTGTTTGATTATTTTAATTTTCTAAGTGAAAAAAGTGGAGAATTTTACAAGTTTTGTTGTTTGATTGACATTATTTTCCATGACAAATAAACTAAAATTTAACTATTTTAATCATTTTTTTCACTTCTTTTAATAGATTTGTACTTCATAATAACAATTTATTTTTGAAAAAAAAAATAAGTCAATTAACATTAATAAAACTGATCAACCGTGACGTAAACATTTTCCATACCTACCAAATGTTAAAGAAAACATTCTCAACCATCAAGGAAAAAGGGGCACGTGAGGTTGCAGGTGGAAAATATTTTCCATAGAAAATCTTGACAGTCAAATGGATGAAAAAATATAAAAGTTGGAAAGTGTTTTTATTTTCCTTGGAAAATATAGCTCAATCAAATAAGGATGTACCTATGATCACGAGGGCCAAAGACGAACTTTTAAATTGGGTCTTCACATGTGTAATTTTCTTTTAATTTTTTATTTACGGGGACTGACAAAGATTAAAATCGATCAATCTAAATAAGAATTTTAATAACTACATATGTTGACTTAACAATAAAACAACAAACAAAATGTATATTCAAATTTTATTCTTTTAAATGACAGAAATATGTGATCAAATTTGGACCCTCTAGTTTGGCCCGTAAACTAGGGCCCAAGTCAATCGCTTGTGGGTAGGGATGATAATGGGGTTGGAAATCCCTGAACCCGATGGGGACGGGGAATCCCCAACAACGGCGAGGACGGGAATAAAAAAGTATCTCCCGATCGGAGATGGGGATTGATATCAAATTCTCATCCCGGCCCTAGACCTGCCCTGAAATCATCACCGATTAATAATTTTAATTAAAAAAAATTCGAATCCAAACAAGTTAAAGGTTTTCATAAATCACCCGGTGCCTAAATATATAATTTCAAAATCAACCATACATTTCAACTCTATACTACTCTTCATCTCTCACAAATGTATTTGTCTTTATACCCAAGGGTTTATTTTATTCAGATTTTAAAGACTTTTTAAAAAATTATAATTCTTTTAAAGGATCTCATATTTCGTACAACCCTAGAGCCCTAGAAAATGAAAATTCAAAATAGAAAGTTGTATAATTTTCATTTCTTCATTATTGTTTGTTGATTTTCATGATTTATTTAATTTTTTTTATATAAATTTTCGTTTAAAAGACATTCATAGATTGTCAAAAACTTCTATAGACTTTTACCTTTTCAATTGAAAAAAAATAAAATTGAACATTTATAGATTAGTTTCCCACGACGAGATTTTAATAGTTATTATTAATTATGTGTCAAGTGAATCACAAATATATTTTTTCAATCTCATATCACATCTAAATGCAACTCCAACCACAAGGCGTAAATCACTTGACAAGTAAACAAAAACAAGAAAAGCCTCAATTTCTATACAGATGAAAAATAAAAATCACATATAGATTGCAAATGTGAATATAAATTATACATGGTTTTATAGATTAGTGGTCAAACTTGGGAGAGGGGGTGTGAAGAGAAATAATTTTAGTAGTTGAACCATTTGTGCAAAAAAAAAAAAAGGGAAAATAGTTTTGGGAGAAAGAAATAATTTGTGTTACGATCGATAGGAATGAACAGGATTGAGCGTCGTTTGGAGTTTAAACTAGAGTTTGATTATTCTCTCAAAATGTTTTTTGGGCACTGGAGAATTGAAAAAGTCCTTTGAATTTTTGGGGTACAAAGTAGAGAAATAAATTATTTTTCTACATCAAAATCTATTATGTATGGATTTCATTAAAATTATTGATAAATTAAATTCTCTCCAATTTTGTAGGATTTTAAAAAGTCTTAGTTGAATAATGTATAACTTTTAAAGACTTTTTGAAAATCCATTAAAGCCTATATTGATTATCTCAAGACTTTTATGAAATTATAAAAAACTACACTAAATACCCTTGATTTTTAAAACCCATAAAAATCTTTAAAAATATTTTAAAAACTGAATTGAATAAACCCTTAATATGAATTGGATGAATTGTAAGCCATATATCGCGGTTATACAGAATCCAAAATTTATTTGTCTTTATACTCGAGGGTTTATTTAATTCAGATTTTAAGATTTTTTTAAAAAATAAATTTTTTTAATTGATTTTATTAGAATTTATTGACTTTTGTGATTTTTTATGATCTCTCATATAATTTTGTAGACTCTCATTTAGAAAAATTTCATTGATTGTCAATGTGAATATTAATAGTTTCCCACAATGTGAATATTAATAGTTAATGATAATTATGTATCTAGTGAATCAGAAATTATTTTCTCCAATTTCATTTTTTTCGCCATATCTACATGCAATCCCAACCACAAGGCATAAATTACTTCACAAATAAACAAAAGAACAGATTGGGCGTGGCTAGAAGTTGGGACTGGACCATTCTCTCATGATGTTTTGTAGGCACTGGAGAATTGAGAAAAACATTAAAAAGGTCATTTGAAATTTTTGGGGGTAAGTAGTAGAGAAATTAAAAAGAAAAAAAAAAAAGTTGCCTATATTTTCCATCTAAAGTCCATTAAAATCTATTGCGTATGAATTTCTATTAAAATTATTAATTATTGTATTTTATTAAAGTATAATTATTTTTAAATAATAATTTTATCTTATAAACCATATTATTTTTCAATAATAAATCTCAAGCATAAAATTATTTTATAAATCATAAATAAGATAAAATAATTTTAAATAATGAATCTCAAACATAAAATTATTTTATGAATCATATAGAGACAAAATAAGATAAAATTATTATTTAAAAAAAATAATAAATTTTGAAGAATGTGTGGTTAAGAGCTTGCTTAATAAAGCAAAAGTTTTTACAACTTTTCAAATTCAATCGCACATATTCATTCTTGGTCTAACCCACAGTTTTCGAATTTTCAAACATTTTTAAAGTGCATATCTATTAAAAAACTAAAAAAAATTATAAAAATCAAAACTTTTCACATTACCAAACAACACATCCATTAAAAAAAAATTTACAAAATTCAAAATTTTTCACACTATCAAACATGCTCTAAAATGTGAGTAGTCTATTTAAGTTTATATGTAGATTATTTCATTAATTAAATAGAAAAAATGATGTTTTGATCAATAATAAATACCAAACGGAGGTCTTATAATTTGATTTTTTTTGTAAGTATTATTTTTATTTTTTATTTTGTCGTAATAAATTTTAATATAAGTACACATATTAAATTTCGTTTGATATTTATAAAAATACCGTAAATTTTATTTGTCATTTATAAATGTAGTTTATAATAGTAAATTTTTTAAGAACATGCAATTAAAAAGTAAAAAATCTTTTATAAATTTATTTGCAATATTATTCTGTTGATAAATGTGTTATTGGAAAGAAAAGAAAAGAAAATAATTTATAATTAATTGGTATCAAACAGTAGCAAAATAAATAAACAATATAAAAATAGGTAAAAAAATAAAAATAAAAACAATAAGAAGAGCTGACAACATTGTCTAGTGCGCTTTGCCTCACAAGCCTTCTCCTGTGCTATGCCTAGCTAGGCGAACGGTTCTGATAACACATAGTTAAAAGCAACGAGCAAAAGTTTCAAGTTCAAATGGAGAAGTTGATATAAGACTACGACTAAAATCCATTTATGAAGATTGAGTACGTGTCAGCCTTCAATGAGAAAATAAAATCGTGTTTTATATCATAAATTGATTTTAGTTGATAGGGATAAAAAAAATATATTTTGTCTGCCATGGAAGTGAAAGTACGTACCTGAACTTTTTAGGGTCAGTGCTGGAAATAGTTTTCGAATTGTGGTCGATGGAGAGAGGATTCGTATGAAGGAGAAGATATTCAATTTCTCCGATATCTCCCTTTGGTCCTATATTCTTGCGGCCATAACCATATGGATTTGCAGGCCCTGCTTGCTGTTTTCTAGATGCTGGTTTCGCAAAAAACTCGAAACCTTGTTGTTCCATTCTTGAAATGACATCGTGAGGGACACCATGGTTGATAACCTTAAAGAAACCGAATTCTTCACAGGCTTTAACGATGAGATTTGATACCTCGGACCTGTCAACGGAAAGGTCTATAATTGGGATTTCAATCTCTCTTATTTTTTCAGTTTTTGAAAGGTTTGGACAGGCCACCACCATTTTTGGGTTAACAGAAGTAGGACAGGATAATATTGGATTTTTTTAAATTGGAGAGAAATTAATTGTAAATTGTAATATATGATAGATTCATGGAAGGGTGAGGGATGAACAGAACTAATTTGGTGCTAACCTGGTGCTCGTCAGAAGTGCACCGTTTCTGCAGTACACTTTTTTTAGAACTCACATGTGGGTTCTGAACAGTGCACGCTAGACGTACACGTCTAACGTCCACCTGATCATTTTCGAAGAAACGAATTAAGAATGCTTGTCACAACGTAGGCTCTATTGGGCTGGCACATTAAAATGGTGATGATTGCATTTTACTCCCTCCGTTCCAATTAATAGGTTTGTTTGACTTTTCACATAAATTAAGAAAACAAATTATGTCATTGGAAAAATAATTTTTGTAAAGAAAATTTTCAACTTACCCTTATTTAATATAAAAATATTATATTGGAAGTAATAAATAGGGGTAAATTGGTAAACCAATAAAATAAATACTTCTCAATAAAAAAACAATTTTATATAATTGAGACAAACGAAAAAAGAAAGACAGTCTATATAATTAGGACAGAGAGAGAGAGAGAGAATAATTTGCACAATTTTTCAAATCATTTTTTAACCAAGCACATTTTCTCTTTTCAATTTTTGACCACACGTCTTACCTAGAAAACTAAAATAAATCAAAATTTTAAATTCAATTCTCTTTTTCCGCCACCAAACACAGCCTTAAATCTATGTTCGCCAGTCTGAGGCCCCTAGCGGCCTCCATTTAAATTGATATATTTATATTTTGAAGTAAGCTTCTTTTCGAAGGCTTATTAAGTGATTATAATCAATATCTTTTTTAGATCTCGAAGAGGAGTTGGTGTTAAAAATTGGAAAGAGAAAATATGTGTGATTAAAAAATTGTATGAAAAATAAGACTGATTATAAATGGGTTTATAAACCCATTACCGAACAGAGGCTAAAATATTTGGTTAAAAGTGGTTTCAATAATATGTTTGATTTATTATCAAAAAAAATGAAAATGAAAAAATGAAAAATAATGTGTAATTAAAAAACTGATTTAAAAAATTGAATTGATTATAAATTGATTTATAAATAGTAATGATTATGTTACCAAACAAAACATTTCTTAAATGTAAGTATTTTTTTATTGGAACGATATTAAAGGTTACTTAAATCGGGAGGATTTGTAAAGCTTAAAATTAAATATGAGTCACTAGTTTTTTTTTTTTATTTTTTTTTTAATTTTTGTGGACACATTTGAACATAACTAGGGGTGAACATGGTTTGGTTTAAGCGATCTATAGCAATATTACAAATCAAATTATTTAAAATAGTTTGGTTTGAGCGACTTATAGCAATATTTCAAACCAAACTATTTCGTTTTTTAAATCAAACTAAGTCAAATCATTTTTTACAGTTTAATGCGGTTTGAAATCGCAGTTTGTCAACAAATAAATTAGTAAATTCTAAAGCAAGCTCAAAGACGCGTATTCATCTAAAATTTTGAGGTGAAACTAGCCCAATAATAGTATTCAGTTTCTAATTGAATGTATTGATGTGAATCAATTAATGTTGATAAGAAAACTAATTATATAGAAGTAAATATTTTAAATTTTCTTGAAGAAAATGTAGTTAGTTCTTACATAAAAATCTTATTAAGAAAATGTTTTGGATGATGATTATGAAATGTAAAAACAAGAATTCTTTCCAAATGACTGCGAATTTGAACAAATTAATATTTGACTCCTTAAATTTTATTTGTTGAAAATAAAAAATGTGCTGCAATTTTTTTTTTTTTTTAAATTGAAAGTTTGTTGTTATTTTTTATTTTTTAAAATTTGACGATTTGAATTTGCGGTTTTGACAATTGAAACATAAAACAAACCGTTTATGGAGGTTTGAAATTTTTTCAAATCAAAATAAACCATTTCACATTTGAAACCGAATCAAATAAAACCATTTGTTAGGTTTGGTTCGATTTCGCAGTTTATTTATTCACCCCTAATCGTAACGCAAAGATTTGGCTATATTCCTAATCGTAACGCAAGAAATATAGGAATGCTGGATAATTGTTCTAATACATATGAAATGTACAGGTAGAATGATAAATACACGTGTGGCATGCATCTATCCATCGATCTATGAAATTCAAATCGACGCCCTCATGGCACATCTCTGAGTGACAAATGGGAGGAATGGAAAAGTGCTCAGCGCAGTTGGGTGTAGGGTTCGAATCCTAAAATAATGAATTTGTGCTCTGTGGCAAGCGGGAGTTATGACTTACCACACCTCCACCCTGACTCTGGGAAGCATAACCTGCGATTTATCTCCTTAACCAATGGCCTAGAGCAGGGTCGATTAGGGCTCTCAAGGTGTGGGATACACCTTTTTTTATGAAATTCAAATCGGCTATAGATGCAGACAAATTCACGTCACATATACTTCTGTCAAGCTATTTGTCATTTACATCACGCTCCAAAAATACTTAATAACTTATTTTGAACTTTTGATATTTGGCCAGGTACATATTAAAATTCATTTTTTATCTAATTAGCTAAAAGTCAACAATCAATCTAAATTACATATTTTATGTGATTCACAATTTTTCAATCACACATCTCATAAAGTTTTATCAAAATCTACTAAAATCTGATTTTAATCTCTATCAAGGACTTAAAATAAAAATAAAAGCTTACTTATAAGTAAATTCTTTAAGCTTTAGCCAAACCCAAACTCAATTACATATTTTATGTGATTCACAATTTTTCAATCACACATCTCATAAAGTTTTATCAAAATCTACTAAAACCTGATTTTAATCTCTATCAAGGACTTAAAATAAAAATTAAAATTAAAACAAAAGCTTCCTTATAAGTAAATTCTTTAAGCTTTAGCCAAACCCAAACACACGGTTACTGAGTTCTGAATAATTGGGACCATGAATGAACATGGCAAATTCATGTCACTATAGAACGCTGACTCTTTGCTCTTCCCTACCCAGATACTTTTATTTGTATCTATGTTTTCTGTTTTTCTTTTCTATATATGGTTAACTTTATTGACACATTAAAAATCTCAACTCTAAAATTCTATGGAAATGTCTTTACAAATAATTCAGATTCTGTCCCACATTACAAAATATTTCTCTATTATTTCCTTTTTCCACAAGATTTTGTAATTAACATTCTCATTATCTTAATTAATAAATATTTTCGTTTGTTTCTAAATGACAAATTGGTAAAGCTCCAAGGCCCAAGCTAAAATATGCACATTACATTACACAGTCAAAAGATTTCTAGATCATTTTTCACACCTTGTGTGTGATGAGATTCAAGAAAGTCAAACATCGATACACGTGCTGGTGGGACACATGACGAAATCTAAGGTCAAGGATGTCCAAGAATTGTTGGTGGGACTCATTTACAAAGTATGGAATCAAATTCAAATGGAAGACATCAATTACGGATGAGAATGGGTTGTGCTTGAGATTCAACTAAATTCTTGATAGAGATAACATCCGAATTTGAGGTTCACTATTCTATAAGAATTATAGCGCTTTTTCTCTAGTTTCCAAATTATTTTGAATCGCCTCAATAGGACATCTGGATATCAAAAGTCATAATCAAAATACTGAAGACGGAGCGTGAAGATTTTGGACAGAGAATTGCATGTGGCCGCATAGACACCCCATGTGGCTGCACAGTTCATTTTTGGGAGCAAAATTCAGATTTTTATTACTTTTTCTATTTTTCTTTATTTTCCTAATTAGTTGTACTATAAATAGAACAACTCTCTCAAACCCTAATTAACTTGGATGTTGAATGAAGCTCTTGAGAGGCTCTTCTTTGGGTGAGGGAAAAACCCATTTCTACTTGTAATCTATATGAAAGTTCTTCAAATTTAACTTGAGTATATTATTCTTGTATTTGTTGTTGATTTCTAAACATCTTGAAATTTGTTTTATTCTCTCTATTGAGTTAGAATTTACTTCCTTGGAATTTTGGTTAGGGTGAGCTTGGATCAAGATTTATCACTTTCTTATCATTTTTAGCTTTCTTAAGTTGATTAATATTAAATTGTTATGTGAATTTTTGATCTAAACACCAAAGGGGTTCGCATCATTTGGTATCAAAGTTTGACTCTAAAATTGGTAAATCTATCATTTACATTTATTGTTGTTCTTGTTGTTCAACATATCAAAAAAAAAAAAAAAAAAAAAATTGAGGGAAAATTGATGTTCTTGAGAAATTGTTAATTCCACATATTGGGTATCTTGTTGTTGACATCTTTGAGTTGTTGGGGTTATCAAATATCCATACATTTGCAATTTCTATGTTATTCAAGGTTTGCATATCAAGTGTTTGATGAAATACTTAAATGAAAACTACACTAGTGAATGCTACATTTTCCAATACTAAAGACTTTCCTTAATAGTTTCATGTGTTTGTGTCTAATCCATTGTTGATCTTGTACTCTTAAATGTTGCCTTACAAATTCAAATTTCATCTCTTCTTGTTATAGCAAGAAATTACATTCCACTTGCTATTGTGTCCATCTAGCCATAAATGTCTTTGTTTTAATTGTGATTTCGTTTGACTTCACAAGGATTATACTTTTGGTTTAGTTGATTACCTTCCTTAGAGTGCTTGAAAAAGGAAACTTTGAGTGGAAAAAGGCAAGAGTGGTGAGCTCATTATTGGGTAAAAGCCTAATTGAGTGAAACACGAGTGAAAATATTACTTTTGAGGACACTACCACACTCGCACAACATGTCCAAATTCAATGCTCAAAGTGGGCAAATTTCCAATGCTCAAACTCAAGACTTGAAGGCGATGTTGCAAAATATTTCAACCACCATGACTAGGAAAATGGAGGAGATTGGGGGAATGTTGGAAAGGATGGGAACAAGAGGGGAGAGTACATCAACTAGTGGTGATGGAGAAAGAATGGATACTAGGAGGAGAGTGAGAGATAAATTTAGGAATATTTTGCATAGATATGGGGATAGAGAACAAAATTGGAGCATGGATAGGAAAAGAGAAGTGAGGTTTGATAGGAGTAGAGATGGATTGGATGAGAATATTGCTAGTATACAAATAAAGAGTCCACCATTTCATGGGAGGAGTGATATTAAAGTAGTGGTGGAGAGGATTGTGAGTCCACCAAATTTTTTGGCAAAAGCTAATGGGGTGGAAAAGTATGGATAAATTAATTTCTACACTAGGTGCCATGTGAATGATAAAGTATGTATCCTCATTATAAATGAGGAGAGTTGCACTAATTTGGTTTCCCACACCCTGAGATCCGAACCGATCACGCCCATGGCCATTTGTTCGAGATTATAAATACAGGTTATGTCTTCCAGGGATCAGGGTGGAGGGACCAAGGACCAGGGTAGAGAAATTGGGGTTACGGGTAATGATGCATCATAATCCTTATATATTGCAAATGTTAGGTGATTATGGGGAAGTGAGAGTGAGTAAACAAGTTCTTCTTACCTTCAACATTGAAACCTATAGTGACCAAGTGTTATGTGATGTAGTTCTCATGTACACTACGCACATAATTTTTGGGAGACCTTGACAAAGTGATAGGAGTGTGAAGAGGAAATTTTCAATTCAATGGAAAAAAGGTTGTGCTACTGCCTTTGAGTTTGGAGGAAGTACATAAAGATCAAATGAAGCTAAAAAAGGAGTTTGAGGAAGAAAGGTAAAATAGGAAAGTAAAAGAAAATCCAATTGAGAAAATTGATGGAGGAAAATGTGTGAGGAAAAATGAGAGCATGCTGCATGAGAATTGGGGCCACATCCTTAGAAAAAGGAGAGTAAATAATAGTTGTAGCCACGACTCCTGGAAAAGGTGAGGAGAGAGAAGTAGTGAGAGTTGAGGTTCCTACCTCAGAAAAGGGATAGGGAGTGAAGAGAGCCACAAAAGAAATTGAGAGAAAAGATCATACAAAAATATTCTTTGCACTTGATTATTCAAACGATGCCCTCCCTAGTTTGGTTACCTCTTTGTTGCAGGAAATTGTGAGACCTACCTATCAAAGCAACAAGAAACTCCAAAAGCATGCCGATTGGAAGGAGTTCATGAAAACATTTTCCTACAACAACAAGTACAGTCGAGGTAAAGAAAGTGTGATAATTGATGCAATATATAGGAGGAATGCTCCTAACAATTTTTTGAATGCGAGGTTATGTGTTTTGAATATAGTAGAGGATTGTATAAGATTGTTATAAACTTGACAAGTGTATTTTCGACTTGTAAAAATGTTTCATGTGGCAAATTTTATGGGCATGATGAATTCCTATTTGGTGAAAATAAGTTTGATGTGCCTAATTGTTCTATAAAAGAATTGCTAGTCAGGGGAGGTTTAATAGGAGATTTTGATGTAAAATGGACTTTGGTTCTAACTTCCTTAGGTGCCAAATCATTTTGTTTTGAATTTATTAAGGACATGCAAGCTAATAATCCAAAATTGTTTAACATTTATGAATCATGTGGTGCGTGAAATTTTGATGAATTCTACGAGGATGATAATTATTTGTTTGGGAAAATTGGATTGCTTTTTCCTAAATGTGTCATGCGAGAGTTGCTAGTTAGAGAGGCATATGTGGGGTGCTTGATGAGGTATTTTGGGATTAAGGGCACATTAACATTATTAGTTGAACATTCTCATTGGCCTAAAATGGAAGTTGATGTTGCACTTGATTGTAATTGTAGTAAACACATCACTTGCACAAGAGCTACATCTAAGTTTTTGCCTCAAGTTTTATGCACGCCATTGTCCATCTCTAGAAAGCCGTTGATTGATGTTGCTATAAACTTTGTATTTGGCTTACCAGGTCTAAAGAGGAAAATGATGCTAATTTTGTGGTTGTTGGTAGAGGGTATTAAAATTTCACATTCTATTACATATCATGAAACCAACGATGCTACCAACAGAGCAAATCTTTTCTTAAGGGAAGAGATGCATGAGAGTGACCTAACAAGTTGGGGGAGAAGGTCTACCTTTTTTCTAAAGTTGCTTGCAATAAATTTGTTCATTCTATTAGCAAATTTTCCCCGCTTAAGGTTGCTAATGACTTTGACCTATTAACTCTTCTGAATTTAATGCATATGTTTATTGATAAACTAGTTAGTTTCGGTGGAAATAAACATGTAAAGAAGACCGAGCTTCCATCTAGGGAGCATGGTGAACAATGTATTTTCAATCCAAAACAAGGTCGAACACGAATCGTATTTGATCCGGGTGGTTGGATATGGTTCCTTTTAAGGAAAGAATGGGTTCTCAATCAATGAAAATCCAAATTGCTATTTGGTGGTGTCGATCCATTTTAAGCTCTTGGAAACGTCTACAAATTGATCTTACCTAGTGAGCATATAATTTCAATTACATTTATTGTGCCTGATTTCTCCATTGTTGTTGTATGTGTGGATTCGTGGTCGAATCATTCTCGAGATGGAGGGGATTATGAGAATCGAGAAAGTCCAATTTAATGCACGAACCAGTAGTCCACAATGCAAGATCAAAGGTCAAGCAATCTCACGGAAATGCAGTTAAGCAAGATTCGAGGTCGAATCCTTTGTCAAGCAAGATTCGAGGTCGAGTCCTTTTCAATTGGGAGGGGATGATGAGATACAAGAAAGTCAAACCTCAATGCATGTGCTGGTGGGATCCATGATGAGATTCAAGGTCAAGGAGGTCCAAGAGTTGTTGGTGGGACTTATTTACAAAGTATGGAATCAAGCTCAAATGGAAGATATCAATTCCAGACGAGAATAGGTCATGCTCGAGATTCAACTAAATTCTTGATAGAGATAACATCCGAATTTGAGGTTCACTATTTCTGGAAGAATTATATCCCTTTTTGAATAGTTTACACATCATTTTGAATCTCCTCAATCGAACATTGAGATCAAAAGTTATGATAAAAACATTGAAGATGGAGCGTGTAGATTTTGGATAGAAAATTGCATGCGGTCGCATAGACATCCCATGCGGCCGCACACTTCATTTTTGGGAGCAAAATCCGAATTTTTATTAATTTTTCTATTTTTCTTTATTTTCCTAATTAGTTTTACTATAAATAGAATAACTATCTCAAACCCTAATTAATTTAGATGTTGAATCAAGCTCTTGAGAGGCTCCTTTTTGAGTGAGGGAAAAACTCCTTTCTACTTGCAATCTCCATGAAAGTTCTTCAACTTTAACTTGAGTATATTATTCTTGTATTTGTTGTTGATTTTCAAACATCTTGAAATTTGTTATATTCTCTCCATTGGGCTAGGGTTTACTTCCTTATAATTTTGGTTAAGGTGAACTTGGGTCAAGATTTATCACTTTCTTACCATTTTTTGCTTTCTTGGGTTGATATTGAATTGTTGTTTGAATTTTTGGTTTAAGCACCAAAGGGGTTCCCATCATCTTGCTATGTCAATGTAAAATATTTCTATATTTATTGTCATTGTAGAAATTTTTCAAATTATTATTGTTTAGTTTATTTGTTGAAAATATCGTAATAGACTAAATAAATAAATTTTTAATCTGTTTCTGAAATTTTTTAAATTAAATATTCTATAATCATTTTCTTTATAAGCCCGGGAAATAGGTATTTGAAGTTATTGAAAGGGTAAATTGGCTAAAATGAGCAATAAAGAAGTTTTTCACAATTTTTTTAACGTCCAAACTACACAAAGCGAGTTCGTGGTAAAAGTTTTTCTTATGTTATCTTTTCTCAATTCAAAGCATGAAATTTGTCATCAAGATAATATTTTGAGAAATTTATTAAAAAATCTGCATAATCGAATTTTCCTTACAAATTTCCAAATAATTAAATAATAAAGAAAAATATGATTGAAATTTGAATGATTTTGTAACTTTCTACTTTTCAATACTTATTGTCGTATTCAATAATATCTAAATCCTTACATCCTTTAGCAAAATTTATTGGATAAATAACATCACTTACTATACAAAATCTATTTACATCTACATCTACATCTACACTATCTACACCTGCATACATACATACATACATACATACATACATATAAACACTACTTTAAAGTATGGATATGGAGAATCTTTTACATCACCATTTTTCCCTGACATTTTTTGCTCTAAACCAACTATACCCTCATTTGTTGCCCATTTACTAATTAATTTAGTTACACAAAACAAAGTCCCATTACACAAAAGCTCCAAGATAAAATATGCACATTACATTACATGATCAATATATTTCTAGGTCATCTCTCACACCTTGCTATGTCACTATAAAATATTTCTATCTTTATTGTCATTGTCGAAATTCTTCAAACTATTTTTGTTTGGGTTATTAGTTGAAAATATCGTAATAGACTAAATAAATAATTTTTTAATCTGTCTCTAAAATTTTTTAAATTTAATATTTTGTATTCATTTTCTTTACAAGGCCTAGAGATATGTATTTGAAGTTATTGAAAGGAAAATTGGCTAAAATAAGTAGCAAAGAAGTTTTTCAATTTTTTTTAAACATCCAGACTACACAAAGCGAGTTTAGTTGTAAACTTTTTTCTTACGTTATCTTTTCTCAATTCAGAGCATGAAATTTGACATCAAGATCAACAATATTTTGAGAAATTTATTGAAAAACTGCATAATTAAATTTTCCTTATAAATCTCCAATTAATTAAATAATAAACAAAAATATGATTGGAATCTGAATAATTTTGTAACTTTCTACTATTCAATAATCATTGTCCTGTTCAATAATATCTAAATTCTAACCTCCTTTAGCAAATTTAGATGTGTCAAGACGGGCAGGATGACCGAACCCGTGAAAATCGGCCCCGATCGACCCGGGACAGCGGGCTGACCTGTTACCCGAGCGGGCAGTTCGCGGGCCAAGAAGTTCTAAACTGCTGGCTTTGCAGGTTACACCTTCACAAGCCACGGACTCATCGGCCCATGAAATAATTATAAAAAAAAAATTATTTTTATTAAATATGGTAACAATGAAAATCTCTCTTCTACAAACTCTAGTACAATTTCTAAATGTAAGTCTTTTTTTTCTCCCTAATAGTTAAGAAACGTAATTTTTTTATAGTAATAATTAGAAATACATTTAGTTGTTTTTTGATTATATTGTATTTAACTTTGTGAATTTAGAAGTAATTCATTTAATATAAGATATAAATTTAAATTCTACGTAAACATTACTTTGTATAAATATGAATTTATCACGTTGTCCCTTTTTGTATTTAACAATTTAACAAAAAATATTTTTGCTATAAATATGAAAAATTCTATATTTTTATTAATACGGACCAAATCGGAACTAATTGCGACCCGTATGGGCTCGAATCATATGGGTCAGCGGGTGGGTCTAAGTTGTAGTTCAAAATTTGTAGCCTACCCGGACTGGCCCATAAATCTGCAGCGGGCGGATTTTTTTCATGCAGGCCGTTATCGGGCTCATATGTTGGCGGACCGACCTGTCTCAGACCACCCAGATTGATACCTCTAAACAAACTCATTGGAGAAATAACATCATTTACTATACAAAATATGCTACATATTTTTCCCAAATTAATTCTTGAACATACTATTTACTATTTCTTTGTTCAAGTTTACATAGTTTTTTATTTTCAATTTTGAATGATTATTTCACGCATTGATATCTTCTTATGGAGATGAAATAAATTGTTCGAATTATCAACATCAACTAAAAATCAACAAGCATTAACAAAGGCGGGACACATCCTTCGACATCATCATTTTCCCTACTAAAGTTGGCTTTGCTTCTTTTCAATTTAACCTTTATCTCACCATAGTTTTTTTTTTTAGAACAATTTTCATCCACAACTGAGAATTAATTTTTAGTGATGAGATCATTATAATTCTTTATGTTTTCATGCAGAAATTATTGTATCATCTGCAAAATTGAAATAAACAAATTGGGATTGTTTTGAGCTCGATGTATTCCAACATGTCAATGTTATTTTCATTCAGCTTTTTAAGAATAGACTCTGAAGTAAACAGTTTTGAGACTTAAAGCTAAATTATCTATTCCTGGAAAAACGATAAAGTTCCAATTATTTTGGTCCAAATATACTCGAAAATGGATTATGGGTTTGAATCGGATGCTTGAGTGCAAAAATTGTACATGTTGTCCACTTCTGATTATGCATCAATTGTGTCAATGAACCTCTTTGTGACCGTCCTCTAGGGATGGTTGTTATTGATCATCTACTGGAGGAGAATCATTGGATGAACGAATCAATCACTACATTTATCATAGTTAGTTTTACTCTTTTTTTTTTCAAAGTACTTATTCAAAACTTAAATAGTTCTATGAACGAATGAATTATATCGACTTGGCCCATTATATAATTTATTACATTAATATATTAATTAATAATTTACAATGATAATATAATTTATAATTTTATACAATTATATTTTAACATTTATTTAGTATTAAATTAATTTATTGTCTAATAATTTACAATATTATATTAATAGTTCATATTATTATACTTTCTCATTTATTCTATAGATTAAGAAAAAAAGAAAAAAAATTCATCTTTTAATAAATATTATTATGGCTATAATATATTAATAAAAATATTAAAATATTACATCCAAAAATTAAAAATTGTATGGTCTATTCAAATTCTATAGTTTACAATGTATATATATTATGAATGTAATAACCACATGACATTTAAATCCAAAATGATACAATTCGATTAATTTATGACTTTTAATTACATAGATTATTTAAAAGGAATATTTTACGAATTTTAATTAACAATTCACATCATTTTCAGATCAACAGAACCTGGGTTCTTTCAAATTATGTTACATGAACAATGTTGATATAGTATTTTGAATCGTGTAAAAAATTGTCTCAGCAAGAAATCTTTTGTATGGAGAATTTTAGGAATATTATATGTGGGACAAGAGATGTCGAAATTGGATAAAACGGAAGAAAGGACATGTTATTTCTTCAATTCCAGTAGCAAATCTTATTGATAGAACTTTCAGAAATATCATAGAAAATGCAATAAAAATTGTTGATAGAACTTTCAGGGATCTCTTAAAAATCTCAAAAATATCGTGGAAAGGTTTTTGTTTTTGGCAGAGATTTTCGTCAGGTGCCCCCTTCCATTTCACGAGCAACATGGCAATGAACAATTAATCAGAGTTTGGTTAGATCACATATTTGGGAAAAAATGAAAAGCCTCCAACTAAGTCAAAACGTGCCACCTCATAATGATAATCAATTTGCTCAATACTTAATCCAATTTGGTCATGGAACATAAGTTTACATAGAGGATGACTTCATTAACTTACCAAAGGAGATAGTTATAGCTTGTGATGGTGTCGAAACTTAGGAATTAGAATTAATAAATGTAGTATTCTCAGGTTTAACGGACAATGTATCTTCTCCTAATTATATAATACAAGGTGGAATTCTTTCAACTAAAAATGAGTATGTCAACTACCTCAACGACAAAATGATCGGGCTATTTCTAGGAGACAATGAAGAATTTGTGAGTTTTGACCAAGCAACAAATGATACAAATCAAATTTTTCAAAAAGAATTCCTCAATACATTGTTACCAAATAGTGTTCAACTGCATAAGTTGATCTTGAAAAGAAATGTCCCACGATGCTCTAATAGAATTTAGACCCATCAAATGGTCTTTGCAGTGAAACAATAATGATTTGTTGTAATTTCAAGAAACATATTATCCATGCAGAAATAACCGTTGGGAAACATGTTGCAAAACAAGTTTTCCTTCTGTGCATCCCGTTAAATCCAATAAATAATAAAGGATATCCATTCAAATTCAAGAGGAAACAACGTATGTGCTTTGCAATGACAATTAACAATGCTCAGAGTTAGATAATACCTAATATTAGAATATATCTTCCTGAACATGTATTCTCTCATGTGTATGTCGCACATTCGCATGAAATTTTAATGCAACAACAAAGGTCTTTGTAAAAGTTGAGAACAAAAATAACAAAAATTGTTGGACAGTTACAAAAATTTTTGTGTACAATTTTTTTTTTTTTTTTTTTTTTTATTGTAACCTTAATGTTACATTTTAGTTCATTGAAACATTGTAAATATTGTTCAAAAACTATTTATTAATACAAAAAAATTGTACAAATTATTCATCTTTTACATAAAATGTGTAATGTACAAAAAAGTGTTATAGTCAAAATATTACATTTCGATTTAATTCAACATTTTCACATTTAAAAAAAAAAAAAAATCATATATAACATTTCAACAATTTCATTTTTTTTTCTTTTAATAATATCTTTTACCTTAACTTTCAAAAAATAGTATTAGTTCTACAAAAACATTACTCATCATATTCATCCCACATGTAAGACGTATAACGCACGTGCTTACTACTAGCATCTTAAAAGTGTGGATGAGAGTACTAATCTTTTAATTTTCCATTTTATCCTCACATTTTTTTTTCATCAATAATACCCTTAGTTCATTTATTGAAACTTATTTTAAATTTATCGTAATTCTTATTTCAAAATCATTAATTTATCAACGTAGACTAAATTGAAATTGATTATTCAATTAATATTAATTTAGCGTCGTTACTTTTTAATTTACTTTTAGAATATTGTCTCATCAAATTTCATTTTATGTGATAAGTTCATTGAACAATTCATAGAGTGCTTTTATACATTTAATAGATTTTTTTTCTATTTTTAATTTAAACACTTATCTTTTAGCCCTCCGTCGGCAATGCTATTTTGTTAATAAACACACTCTTTGAACAATTCAAAAATATGTTTATACTTACTTTTAATGATATTTTTCTATTTTTTATAAATGTCAAATTGATCACACAATAATATTACTTCCATATTAAAACGAATATATCATATTTGACAATTTTTTTGGTCGAAGTTGAATAACTCCAACGTGATTAAAATGATTGTTAGTATATTTATAGAAACTAGAATGTCATAGGTAAAGGACCAATATACCAAACATGCTGCTCTTCCTTCTGTTCAGCTTTATGTTTCAAGAACTTAAAGATGCCTAATGTAGATGAAATGGTGTGTTATCATCCTCGAACATTTCAAACTCAAAGTAATTGGCCACATTCGGCACGATTTTTGCTTTAATTTTTATTTTTTTTTTTATTTTGTAGAAGATCAGCTTTTTCTCAATTTTTGTTTGAAAAAAATAATTTTTAAAAGCACTTCAATACATTTGGAGGAAGCCCCACTATACCAATCTCTTCTAAAAACTTTTTTAACCAATGAAAATAATGTTAAACATTTTTGCTAAAGTGGTCAAGAGCAATTTTGGACGTCAAAAATGTTTTTCCTTATCAAAAGCCATCCAAATAGGCCTTAAATTTTTTAAAATCTCACACCTATTTGACACGAAATCTGATTCATAGCATAGACATAATCAATCTTTTATCAATTATAATAAAATAGTATTTGAAAAGTTACATATTGGACACTCTTCGTCTTTGTTTATAAATAACATATATTTTTTTCAAATCACTTTTCGATCTCATATTTTATCTCGTAAAAAGTAAATTCTTTTTTTACAAACAAATAACTTTACTTATGCTTGGTCATAACCAACCCAACACCAATAAAAAAATACAATTATAGAGTGTCATATCCGTTTTTAAAATGTAAACCAATCAAGTCACTTTTCTATTGATGGTCGCTATAGAATGGAAATTTTTGTTCCGACGGCTTTGGACAAGGTTTGACCAATAACTAATTGGTTAATTACACTTGGTTTCTATATCACATTATCATGTTACATAATTGTCATTAAAGAACTAAGACGTGGTCCACGATATGAAGTTTTTTCAATGTTTTGCATTAAGGCGAGGTGTCGATTATCACGTGAATATTTTAATTATTTAGAGTAATAAACAATAAAATATTATAATATTTGAATGACGTTAAATATATTGTTTTTGATGAGAAATCACCTATTGCAATGATTACATATTGTCCATGTTTGATAAAATTATAATATAACTTTTTATTAGAGTCAAAATTAACAATTAATTTTAAATACACATTTAATGAATTTTACATTTTTCAATTATACATTTCATCAATTATTATCAAAATTTATTAAAAGTTTTGATTTTAATCTTCATAAATTAGTAGTGGCATAAAATAATATCTTGACGAAGAAAATTCATTGAATATATATTCAATCTCTACATTTCTTTTGAAGAAAGGTCAATGATTACATGTTTTATTTTTCAAATAATTATTATCAGTTTTTCTCATATATATGAACAAAGTAGTCTATTTGTTAGTGAAATAATTTATTAGTGTTTCTACCATAAATTTTTCCAACAATGAGAATTTGGTTACATTTAAGAGTTGTTTGACAAAGTTTTAATAAAAGTTTTATAAATTTTGATAAAAGTTGATGATATATGCAGTTAAAGTCGATAAAAATTCTGAATCTCATTCAATGTATGGTTAAAATTAAAATTTGGTCGCTCGAAAAATTAATAAAATTATAGCATAACTTAATCAAACAAGCAAAGAAAAATTTCTTAAGTCATTTCAAGAAATTATTCATTAGTTTCATCTCTTTTTTTCTTGAAGGATAACCCGGAGCTGTTGCTCATGTTGAATGTAAAAGTAAAAGTAATGGTTGAAATTAATTGATCCCACTAATAATTGTTGGAAGTAAAAAGATTTTGTTTGAGAAGACAATAACAGCTAAAAATTGCTGAGGGTGGGGAGGGTCCTCCACTCTACAACCCTCAAATGTTCAACATCTGTTGAGCAAATCATGCATTCCATTGCCATACACAATCAGGCCACCTTCTTCGCGTGAAAACCTGTCCATATCATTTGATATTGCTCCATATCTTGATCGAGAAATAATAACAATGGGGTGCGGCTGAACGATGTGGGGTCGACGACGGGATTTCGAGTTATACACTTTAGGATTTATTATAGGATAGTGTGCCCAAAAAAATAAAAAAAAATAAAAAAATTAGTCTGCTGATTTGAAATTTTGAATAATGTATTTATATTGCCTTTATTTTTTAAAGGAGCAAGTCTTTTCGATCATTTTTAGATAATATATGAATCGGACTCTTGCTTGATGAAAAGCAATGTAAAACGATTTATGATAACTTATTTTGTAAAGAACATGGTGCAAGTGTTTTTAGGGTACAATGCTGCTAAATCATGTGTTGATTTTGTTTGTTCTAGGAAAAACTTAATTTTGAATGCGTTTTAAGGCTAAACGGAGAAAATAGACTAATATCGTTAGAACATTGCACGATTAATACATGAGCATTAGATGTTAGGAATAATATTATGACATGTGCAATCTAATGATAATTGTGTGACTTAATGTATTATAAACATTCTTATTCGGACTAGGAATATATTCGTTTCATGTTTAGGATATATTTAATTTTTCTTGAAAAAGAAAATTAATTGCATGTGAATTATCGATTGTCAAGTAATGCTTGAATGATTTAAATTACAAATTATTGAATTAAGATAAATGATAACAAGTGGATTTAAAATCCAATAAATGCATCTCATTCATATTAACACCTCAACATTTTTATTTATTATTTAATCATTGAAAATTATTAGATTAGATCACAAAATCACTTTAATTGATCACTTAATTGAATCGATGATAAACTGATAATTAAGACTAGAACGTATTTCTCGTGGGAATGATAAGTACTCTCAACTCATCAAAATTATGACTTGTCAACGATGCTATCTGCTTACGAGATATACTCGAATTTAGGTTGGAGGCATATGAGAATGCCAAGCTATATAAAAAAAAAAAGAAGTGTTATGATAGGCATATTAAAAAAAAAAAAAAAGAGTTTGGGGTTGGTTAACAAGTTCTGATGATAAGTTCTTGCCTTAAACTCTTTCCATGAAAGTTGAGATCAAGATGGTCAAGTCCATACATAGTTGTTGCTTTATATCCTTATGGCACAATAGATGTTGTGTCCAATGTTTTAAAAATTGGCCCGGGTGTCGACCCGGGAGAAGCAAAGGGCCAAGGGTGAGTGGGTCGAACCGAGGTCGACCCGGTGTATTAAATAATATTTTTGAAAAAAAAATGAAAAATCAAACAATAAGAATTGGGAGCAATAACATGCTTTATTTTAGATTTTTTACATAAAAATTAAACATATACAAGATATAAAAACATTATAAGAATAATATTTTTTAATTTAGAATCCAAATCAAAGAAATATAGATTAATTGTTGCTAATTATATTTATTATACTATAATTTATTTCAAGACTTTAAATATTTAATAATTTTAAGTTTTTAACCCATAAAAAATAATTTTAAAATTATTAAAATAACAATGAAAAAATATAGATATTTAGAGAATTGAATAAATAAAAGACAATTAAAAGAAAAAAGAAGAAAAGAAATACAAAGAATAAAAAAAAAAAAAAAAAAAGAGAGAAAAACGCCAAAATAGCACCTTGAAAGTTTCGATCCCGTGCACCGTCTTTGATTGGAAGCTCCATTGCCAACTCGACTAGGCTAATCACTGGTTGACGTTGCGTTAATAAAACAGAAATTGAAGCAGAAATGCAATGGAACAACAACCCCACATCGAACACAAATGATAAAATAAGGATTGAGCATGCCTATAAATGTGGCTGTTTGGGATTCCCTACTTCACTGTGTTGGGGTTGTTTATTGCAGTCCCCATTGTTCTAGTTTAATATTTTTAAATTAAAAGGGTTAAAAGAAAAAAAAAATTAAGGAAAGGCTAAAAATATGAACCGGGAAAACCATACCCGAGTCGGCGGTTCGCTGGGTCATGGGGTCGGGGTTAACAACATTGGTTGTGTCGGCGGTTTGCTGGGTCATGGGGTCGGGGTTAACAACATTGGTTGTGTCACAAGATCGCTTTTGAAGGTTCAAGGTCAATGAGCAAATGTTGAAAGCTTATTTTGGGGGGTGATTACTTTAATGAGAAGACAATCCTACCACTTGATAATCCGAATGAAGAATAGCAAAAACAATTAAAGTCAAGCTAATGACCATAAAAAAACGCTTGTTGAAGGTTCAAGATCAATGAGCAAATGTTGAAAGCTTATTTTGGGGGGTGATTACTTTAATGAGAAGACAATCCTACCACTTGATAATCCGAATGAAGAATAGCAAAACAATTAAAGTCAAGCTAATGACCATAAAAAAGCGCTTGTTGGCAACCCAATTTTCTTCTCTTTTATTTATTCAGCCTTTTATGTATTACTTTTTTGTTTTAAGTTACTTTTGCATCTTAATTCGATAGATGCCTAATACCTAAAATTAATTTCTGCCTTGATAGGACGGATTCTTTAACAGGAAGATGCTCAAGGAATATTGGGAAAGCATGTCTTCACCTCCTTTACATTCAGATTGATCAAAGAAGTACTTAGACCTTTCCTCCAAGTCATACTTTTTATGTGTTTGATTGAATACATTGAGGATAATGTATATTTTAAGTTTAGAGGTTGGTAGTCCATTTTTGTACCCATTATTTCTTTTTATTTAGCACACATTAAAAAAAAAAAAAAAGAGTTTTTTGCATGTTTGTGTGTTAGGTTAAATAGTCTTGTTGGCTCATTATGTTATTTATTTGATAAGTACATTTTTCGTACTTATTTTAACCTTAAATTTGGATGATTGTAAATATTTTTACGGTATAATATTGTTAAATGATGTGTTGATTTGTTTGTTTTAGGAAAAACTCAATTTTGAATGTGTTTGGAGGCTAAACGGATAAAATGGACTAAAATCGTAAAAAAAAATGATAAAATTGCAAACAATTCAGATATTAGACGGACAACGAAATAAAGAACAAACACGCTAAGGATTTAATTACAAATTGAAGAGACACTAGGACCAACTTGAATTATTTAAAAAGATAAAGGCTTTAAAAGAAGGCCTATACCAAGTATAATTGGGCCTTGAATAAACCAAGTGAATTGTACTCTTTTTTAAAAGAAGAAGAGGAACTCGGCGGATTATTGAAGGGGGAATTGTGGAAAAACTCCGCAGGTTTGAAGTATTAAAAAATTAAAAATTACATCCATCCCTACTTTTAAATATCCAAATTCATAAATGAGATTAAATCTATATAAAAATCAGATATCAATTCAATTTATAAATATAAAATATTATTATTATTAACTACACCCACCCCAAATTTAACCCTAATTTCAGGCTCATTCACAGTTCACACTCCCACACCAAATCCCTCACCTTCTCTCTCTCGTTCCATTCTCACTGTATCATTTTCGATTATCAAGAGTCCAAATACCACAGGACCGACACTCTGGAAGCATTATCAATGCTATTGCAGCGGCGTTACTGTGCTTAGCGCCTACGAGCGGTGGCGATGTCACGCACTGCATGGATCATCATACACGACAGCGCCTAGGTGTTGTGGCAATGCCAAACCCAACATAGCTTGGGTACTGCGACGATACCACACGCGATAGCGGTTGGGCATGGCGCTAGCTGGGATCTGCCAATCTGAGATGAAGCTAGCTATGATCTGCCTGTGCACCGTCCATGCTTGCTGTCGTCAGTGAGTTCCTCCGCCGCTTGAAGATGAATTTAGATGTGATTTTCATATGTAGCGGCTTGCAACGATGTTGTTTGTATTTTTACTTTTTTGAAACTTTGGTTGGTGGTGGTGTAGCCGACGTGAAGTGACTATGGCGGTGAGAATGATTAGGGAGGGATTTTAATTTTGGTTTTGAAATTTTGACATGGTGTGCAATTTACTGGTGGTAGTGGTGGAGGAAATGGTGGCGGTGGAGATGGTGATAGTCGTGGTGGTGGTGTTGAGATGCTAGCGACGGTAGGGGCATCTGCAAATGTTGATTGTGCGAGATGTTGTGACCTTGACAAATTTGAGGGGTGCGGCTATGTTGTATGTCATCAGTGCGGTTCTTGGTGGTGGTTGTTTGTTGGTGGTTCATTTGAGGTGAGATGGCGGTAGTGGGAGAGGACAATTGTGACCTCATCAGCATTCTTGTTTTTTGTCTTTGGTTGGGGGAGGTTGTGGTGGTGGTGGTGACAGCGGCAACAGCACCTTGATGTAAAACTGTTACCTATAATTTTTTTTTTACTTGTGACCTTAAAAATGGTCTTGTGATGCTGGCGGGAGATGGTGGCTACTGGTGATTATGGTGGTTGTAGGTGGTGATTGTCTCATATTTTGACGTCATAATTTGATAAATGTGACTTCAACAAATATTTGACCTAATAATCGATAAGTTGTGACCTAAAAATAAGTCAGTGACCTTAAAAATAAACCTAAAATTTGGTTATTAGCATTTAAAAGATTGTGACTTAAAAATAAGTTAGTGACCTTAAGAATTTGACTTGTTACCTGAAATAAATTTATGACCTATTCTTTGTGACCTGATTTTTGAAATTATAGAAGTATGACCTCATTTTTTAAATTTGTATTTTAAAACACCTCATTTAGGCTACCACGAAGTGAAATAAAAAAAAAAAAAAGAAAAAAAAAAAGAAAAAAGAGGACTCTTCTTGGTTGGATTTGGAAGTGTATGCTGTTGGATTTAAAAGGAGGTAGAATACATTGAAGTGGAGGAGGCTTTTGGGTGATTAAATTGGAGAATTAGAGGCAGCAAATTACAAAGCATTCGGCTGGGGTGATTTTGCAAATTAACCACGTTGTTGGTCTTCTTTTTTTTTCTTTTCTTTTCTTTCACTTCTTTATGTGTAATTCAAGGTGCTAGATTAATTCTCTTTACGTATTTGAAGAAGATTAAATTGCTTAAAATCTAAAGACTACACTAGAAAAATTGGTTTCTCATTCTTTTTATTCATTTTTTACAAGAATTTCTCAATATTATTGGTTTCTTACGAAAGGGGTCTTCTCGTTAAATTTCAATTCTCCATCAATACACATGGTGAACCCTGATCTATCAAAATTGTGCGAGGCTTTGCGTTTATCTGAGGAAGAAGGTCCCATACACTGTATCCAAGATGAACTTCTCATTGAAGGGAAAACAAGAGTTGATCGGTGTTTATTCGGAAAAATCTTGGGGGCGCGCGCAGTGAACAAGGATGGTTTGCACAATGTGCTCAGGCTCATTTGGCACACCGAACACCAATTTTCTGTGGAGCAGCGTGAGGGATTCAATACTTTCATCTTCACGTTTGGGTCTCAATTTGATCACAAACGAATTTATGCAGGTGGTCCTTGGTCTTTCAACAAAAACCTAATTATCCTAGCAAAACCAGCTAGACTTGGGGATGTGGTATCCACCTGTTTTTCCTTTGCCTCATTCTGGATTCAAGTGAAGAATGTTCTGCTTGCATTGGCAACAGAACAATGTGTATGACAGTGGGGACGATCTCCCGGAGTTGTGGAGGCGATTGATCTTGTGGGACTGGGTATTCGACTTTGGGTAAGTATTGATATCACTAGACCTCTTAGGAGAGCCAATCGGGCTAGAGCAGGTGATCTCCCATCTAATTTTTAATTTTACTTAAGTATGAAAGACTTCCTAATTTTTGTTTTTGGTGTGGGATTCTTGGACATAAGGATGTTGAGTGTGAAATGATTATACCTGGGACTATTTCTGGTGGAGGAGATGTGTATGAAAATAGGTATGGTGCATGGTTGTCTACCCCTCCTCCTTTGGTGAGAGGCCGTGTGGGTGCCATTGGAAAGCATTATTTCCCAAAGCACAAATTGAGCATATCGATTTTGGTGATTCTGACCATCGTCCTATTTTATGCCGAATTAATGGGCCTTTGGCGAGGGACATGGTACCAAGAGGACAGAGACCTTCCAGATTTGAACCATTCTGGATGAGGGAGGAAGGTTTTAATGAGGTGGTTAAAGAGGCCTGGGAGAATGTGGGGCTTCTTGAAGGGATGCAACTTACTCCTGAGTGTATGAGGGGGTGTTTGGGGGCTTGTGCTGAAGCCCTCCACCAGTGGAGCTCATCAACATTTGGCGAGTGGCAAAGACAGTTGAGAAGTAAACGGAAAGAAGTGGCAACATCTGTTGGTGCGTGAAGAAGTACTTTGGAAGCGACGGTCCCGAGCTGATTGGTTGAAAGAGGGAGATTGGAACACAAAGTGTTTTCATGCCAAAGCATTGAGTAGAAGAAAAAAGAATTCCATCGATCATATTCGAAATAGCATGGGACAGTGGGTATCCAAACCAGAACAGGGGGTTAAAGTGGTGGAAGACTATTTCTCAAATCTATTCACTAGTACTAACCCGTAGATGGCTAGCTTAGAGGAGGGTGTGATGGGGGTGACATATTCTCTTACCATGGAAGATCAGGAGCTCCTCGATGGTCCCATTACAGGAGAGGATGTTGGTAATGTGCTGAAGATGATGAGGCCTTTGAAAGCACCGGGATCAGATGGGTTTTATGCCGCTTTTTTCCAAATACATTTGGATGTTATGGATGGGCCGATGAATCAATTATGTTTGGATGTACTAAATAATGGCTGTTCTCTCAGTATCATCAATGATGCCAACATTGTTCTGATTCCTAAGAAGTCAGCTCCCGAATGCATGCAGGATTTCTAGCCAGTAAGTCTTTGTAATGTCATTTATAAATTGATTGCTAAAACGGCGGCCAATGGGTTAAAGTTAGTATTGCCTAATTTAATTTTCGAGTTTCAGAGTGCAGTTGTGCCAGGTCGACTAATTGCTGACAATGCTATTATTGCTTTTGAATGTGTGCATTCAATGGAAAAAAAGAAGTTTGGACGCAAAGGTAGTCTTTCTCTTAAACTGGATATGAGTAAGGCCTATGATCGAGTTGAATGGAATTTTATTATGGCTATTATGTCCAAAATCGGATTTTCGATGAGATGGAAGGATCTTATTTACCAGTGTATGAGTACTTCAGGCTTTTCTTTTATTATTAATGGGTGGATACAAGTCCGAGTGGTCCCCTCTCGTGGTCTTCGACAAGGCTACCCGCTTTCACCGTATAACTTTCTTTTGTGTGCTGAAGCATTTTCTGGACTTCTATTAAAGGCAGAAAGAGATAACAAAATTTGTGGTTTTCAGTGCTCTCGGGGGGGGGGGGGGGGCGTATCAGTCACCTTTTTTTGTTGATGACTCGTTGGTTTTTCTTAAAGCATGCCTTTCTGATTGCGAAGCTCTGATGAATATTTTGGCTATATTTGAAAGTGTTTGGGCAAAAAATTAACTTCGAGAAAACATCAATTTATTTTACTCCAAACGTTAGTTCATCAGAGAATGAGGCAATTAAATCCTTTATGGGAGTGGAGAGGGTGTAGTTTCATAATGCTTATTTGGGCATCCTTATCGCAGTAGGGCGAAACAAATACCAAGATTTTATGTCAATCAAAGAATGGGTGTGGAAGAGGGTGAAGGGTTGAAAACCAGGTATTTTTTCAGCCGATGGGAAAGAATTGTTGATCAAATCGGTGCTACAAGCTATACCAACCTATTTGATGAGTTTATTTAAGTTTCCAAAATCTCTGTCCCATGATATAACATCCTTAATCTAGGAGTTTTGGTGAGGAGGAGGTCCTGGTAAAAGGAGAATACCTTGGTTACAATGGCAGAAGATTTGCAGGTCAAAGTTTAGTGGTGGACTTGGTTTTCGGGATTTTAAAGCGTTTAATTAGGCGCTTGTGGCTAAATAGGCATGGCAAGTCTTACAGTGTATAGATTCACTTATGGCCAAGCTATTAAAGAGTAAATATTTTCGCCACTGGAATTTTCTGGAGGCTCAACTTTCTAGCGACTGTTCGGCTATTTGGCGAAGCATTATTTGGGGACGGGGATGAGAGCTGCTTGGATCCGATCTAAGATGGAGGGTAGCGAGATGGAATTCTATCTGTGTATATCAAGACCCTTGGTTGTCCCAGCCACCCTTGTTCTTGCCTCTATCTCAGGCTGTACCAGGTATCCATACCTTTGATAATCTCCTAACTGTGCTGGAGCTTGGAATGTTGATATGATCCATAGAATTTTTTTGGCATATTGACTGTGAGAAAATTCTTTCCATCTATTTGGGAAACTTGGGACATGATGATAGATTGATTTGGCATTATGAAGCAAATAGACAATATTCAGTGTGTAGTGGATACTGGTTGTTGCAACTGGGCAAGATTCCAGACGAAGGGCAGTGTAGCCAAGAGGCATGGTGGATTGGCATATGGAAAACCAATTCTCCTCCTAAGGTAAAAAGTTTCTTATGGCGTTTATTTCATGATATTTTACCAACGGGCTCCAATCTGGCTAGTCGTAATATTATCCAAGATATTCATGGCCGGTGTGGGTATTGTGGTGGGGTGGAGTAAAATGTGCATGCTATTTTTTCACGTGAATGGGATGTGGAAGGAAATGGGTTGGTGGAAGGTGATCAAGAGGTTATTGGAACCTATGGAGGGGAAGGCATTACTTCATGAATTATGTAGAGGGTATATGGCTGATCTCGGATGACTAGGAGGATTAATGTGGGTGATTTGGGGGGAGCGAAACAGAGCATACCATGGTGGTGTTAGACGTGATTTCTCGGTGGTGGTGGAGGTTGCTAGGGGTTTGTGGAAATGGAGCTCTCAAGGGTAGGGGCTAGTCGACGTTCAGGGGGAGCAAGGCCAGTTAGTAATTTGGACCAATTAAGGTGGAGGTTGCCACCATTTGGGAGGCTGAAAATGAATACTGATGTTGTAGTTCGTGTGGAGCAAGGCTTCTACTCGGTGGGAGCGGTGATTCGAGATGATGAAGAATTGGTCTTAGGGGCACAAACACGATGTTTTCAAGGAGTACCGAATGTGGCTGATGCTGAAGCCATGGCTGTGCTTGAAGGAATTCGATTCGCGCAATCTTATGGTTTGTCCCCAAACATAGTGGAAACTGGCTCTATTAGGGTTGTTCAGGAGCTTGCCTCAGGCTTTTCTTGTGCTCCTAATTCACATATTTTACAGGAAATCCATTCTTTTTTGCATTCTGTTCATGGAAGTTGCGGCCATGTTTCTAGGGACAATAATAAAGTTTCTCACTCGCTGGCGGTGTTTGGGGCAGTTATATTTGTTGATTTTGTTTCGATTGATTGTATCCCTCGTTTTATATCGGACCTGGTTCGATTGGATTTGAATTAATGAAGTTGGTTTTATTGTCAAAAAAAAAGAAAGATGAAATTGGTTATTTATTTATTTCAATTTCAATTCAAGAATGAGTAATTTAGGAATTCTTGCGTTAATGATTAATATTGCATGCTCATCTTTATTATTGAGTAAATTTAACGAATACTCACCGACTTCAACTTTGTCACCACTTACTCACTCATCTTTTATTGATTACTCATTGCTTACTCTTTTTTCCACAAAATTACTCATTCATCACCCATTAACAATTTGAGAATGAAATGTCCTATGTGACAAATGAAAATCCTACGTGGCATTCCAAGTCACCAAAAAAAAATCCAAATCATCTAGAAAATCACAAAATCAAATCCTAGAAAAAAATGAAAAAAGAACAAATCTAGTTAATCGAATTGACTGCCTTAAGAGTCTGATTCTACCATTTATTTCTCTAGAAGCCCCTGGCCACATCCATCCATGATGGTATCCCCAAATCCTCTGCCACCACCACATCTATGCTCGTACTCCATCCTTTATCCATCGTCAGATGCTGCAGCAATTAGGGGTGGACAAAATAACTAAACCAGACCAAACCAAACCAAAACCAAACCAAACCAAGCGGTTTGGTTCGGTTCTACATAAAAAAAATTATGGTTTAGTTCTTAGAATCCAGAACCATTTGGTTTCGGTTCTGGTTCCGGTTCTCTTTCCAGAACCAAACTATAATTTTTATATATGTGTGTGTGTGTGAAATGTACAAAAATGTTATTTACCATACATTTTATCTCATTTCCTATTAGACAAAGATTTTAAATCATAAATCTAAATTCTAATTCTAATTTATTTTTCTTCTTTTCAATTATAGACAATCATTCACACTGTTTTACTTGCACTCCTATAACACAGCAATCGTTGCACTCCTTAATCACCATCGACAACATTGATGTTTATTTTTTAAAATTTATTTATATATAAACATTGGCCCAATTCGTCAATTCTCAAGAGTTGACCCAAACTCAAATTGCAAATTTCATCCCTAACTTACACGGCACCACGGTAGAATGAGACTCAGAACTTCATCGTAACCTATAACTATAAGTCTAAACGGCCTTTATGTTCGATTATCTAAGTTTCAACTGGTCGGCGAGCTTCCTTCAGGTGAGTTTCTTCTTCTTTGACTTAGAATAACATGTTACTTTTTCTAAATTTTTGTTATGTTAACTAAAAATTTCATTTTCTATTTAATAATGATGTAGATGGTTTCTAATGAAGAAGAGGATATAAACTAGTTTTAATTTGCATTTATTATTTAAAAATTCAAGTAATGGTCCTAGAACCAAACTAGACCAAACCAGAACCGAGCGGTTTGGTTCTGGTTTAGTTTCATATCTTTAAAAAAATCAATTGGTTTCATTAATAAAAAACCATCGGTTTATGGTTTGGTATGATTCTTCTGAAACCAGAACCAAAACAAACCACGTCCACCCCTAGCAGCAATCGATCCCCTGGAAGAGCACGGCTCCATCCATAAAGCTTTAATCTTTCTTTTTTTTGTTTTTTTGCTGGTAATAAGTAATAAAATCAATGTCATTCCTCTCCTTAGTGTCTCGTTACCTTTTGTCACCAATCCCGTACAAACCCCTTGATTTTCCCTCATGAAACTCCGTCCTTTCACCACATCTTCACCGTCAACTGAAAAAGTTCTTAATCATTTTGTTGGACAATAGGCCCAAAATAGAAAAGGTTCTCGAATCTGTGAAAGCTAAGATGGATGCTCCATACATCAGCGAAGTGTTAAAAAGGTGCATTTTTTATGAACCCCAATTGGGTCTCAGATTTTTCATTTGGTATATCCCTCATTCTACCTATAGGCATAGCTGATGCTGAAACATGTATAGAAAAGCCTGTATATTACTCGATCTTGAGAAAAATCAGAGCATTGTTGTTGATGTAATATCGCCTTATTGTTCTGAAAGTAGTATTGTTAGTGTCAAGATGTTCAAGATTGTTCTGAATTTGTGTAGGCAAGCTAAATATGAGAAATTAGGCTTGTGGGCGATAAAGGAAATGAAGGGTGAGTTAGATGAAGCAATGGTGAAAATGAAGGAATTTTCTGGATGATTTTTAGGCCTTTGTGGTGACATGGAATGCCACATGGGACTTTTCATCCTCAAATTGTTAATGAGTGATGAATGAGTACCTTGGTGGAAAGATGAGCGAGTAATGGGTAACCAATAAAAGATGAGTGAGTAAGTGGTAACAAAGTGAAAGATCAGAGAGTATTCATTAAATTTACTCCTTTATTATTTGATTGATTGACCACCAATTGATTATATTGTTGCATGTTGTAGTCTTGGAAAGTCACAATAAATTAGAACATTGCATGATTAATACATGAACACCAGATATTAGGAATGACACTATGACATATGCAATCTAATTGATAATATTATGATTTAATGAGTTCTAAACATTCATATTCGGACTAGGAATAAATTCGTTTAATGTTTAGGATATATTTAATTTGTCTTGGAAAAGAAAATTAATTACATGTGAATTATCGATTGTCAAATAACAATTGAATGATTTAAACTACAAATTATTGAATTGAGATAGATGATAAAAAGAGGATTCAGATTCCAATACATGCCTCCCATTCATATTCACTCAACATTTTTTTTTATTATTTATTCATTGAAAATTATTTGATTAGATCAACAAATTCATTTTAATTGATCACTTAATTGAATCGATGATAAACCGATAATTAAGACTAAAATGTATTCCTCGTGGAAACGATAACTCTCAACTCATCAAAATTATTACTTGTCAACGATCCCGTGTGTTTGCGAGGTTTACTCGAACAATTTTGACAAAAGTGAATGAAATGTATGGTTGAAAAGTTGTAGATCTTGTAAAATATATGGTTAAAATTAATTTTTGACTTTTTCTTAGATTAAAATATTGATTTTAATTTGTATCAAATAGGGGATAGACTATAGGTTAGAATTTAATTCTATGGAATCACTTGAACAATTAAGTTCCATGAGGCTGCCTGTGAATTACTCAAGTCCTACACAAGATACTATAAACTCTTTGTAAGTTCATATGTTTTGTTGAAGACAAAAAATAAGCAAACACGTGCTAATCCTTTGGTCAACTTTAGGCAAGGAAGGTAAGGGATGAAATTAGAAACAGAATTCAATGTGGGGATTGACTCGAGGTTCAAGAGCTAGCCTCAAGATGCAAGTTGAGAAATGATTTTAGAATTTTAATAATTAATTAATGTTATAAAGGGTTCTTTGTGAGCATTCTTTTCTCCTCATTTCTTTTTCTTATCCTTGTTACTAAATATCTTCTATTTACAGGCATCAGTAAAACAACTATTGTAGAAAAAGTAACTCTTTGAATCTTCCCCAAGCTTCATGGAAGTTTTCCCTGTCATACTGTTGGAATGTTGAGATCTCTAGCTTCATCTTGGTTATCTTAGCAGGAGAAAAAATACTTGTTACTGAATTTTATGTCTATGTCATCCCAAGTAGTGATGCTAGATTTTGGTTCTGAATCGAGTCATTCCAATATAGCATCCCTTATGGTAAAAGGAAATAACCTCAATTTGACAGCATCTTCATTTACCTCGTCCATCTCGACATTTTGGCACATTCTTTGAAAATTAGCAATATGAACATGTGGGTCTTCATGTGATTTTCCATATAATTACACGTTGTTGATGAAAAGATTGATTAGATCTACTCGGATTTGGAAATTAGTCCTCCCAAATTGTGGAAAAAGAATACTGGAGCAATTAGGAGCTGGAGCATGTGGGCTTATATGTGAATTATAGTGTATTAAATCAAAGGCTATTAAATTTGGTTAAACACATTTAAAGTGATCTAATAAGAATTTGGTTTATAATTTCATGATGAGTCGAATTAGGTTAACATGCAATGTGTATATAAATACGGTTATGGTCCCTGAATCACACATATTGTTTATACTGTTCTAATATCCCATCATCAGAGAGAAAATAAGGGACTACGTGTTAAGTTGGAAGACTCAATCTTTGATTCGATCATCGTGAACCATGTCTGATTAAAATACCATTTCGCTTCAATTATTTGATTTTTGATAATTCAACATGATGAATGGCTCTGATACCACTTGTTAGAAATTTTATAATAGGTAATTGTTTATCTATATATTACGAAAATCCGAGTGTGTACATATTGAAAGTATCCAGCCGTGTATGTAGTGTTCAAAAATATGAATTTTATGGTAATGGTTTCAAAAGGTTCACTGCCTTAGTGTCGTGTGTATAGATGAATTTATAAGAAGAATTTTTGTGCATGCATATGCGTAAGTTCGTGAAATTTAATAAGGACATGAAACTTCCCGATTCGGTCCATAGAAAGGTTTATTAGTTGATATGTCTTATTTTCAATGTTTGATCACTATACCAAAATAAAATTAGGTGTTCGTGTGTGTTATTCATGTAGATATTGATCGGCCCAAAGGAAGTTCAATGTTTGGCTTGAATTTCACATGCACCTATAGTGATAAACATGTGACAATTATTTGGTTTAATGTGTGATAAATAAATTGGTTCAAAGAAATATTTATTAGTTGACATGTTTTATTGTCAGTGTTTGATCAATAAACCAAGAGTACCACTTACAAGTCAATATTTTTGTCCAAAGACTAAATATTGATGTTGTGCTAGGTATCTTGTGATTGGCCCTACCATTATTTGAAATTATTATTTGCATAATAAGGTACTTATGTGAGCTATTTTGTTTAAATGTTCTGTATTCAGTTTCAGTTCTGCTATTAGTATTTTTGCTAGCTTAAATTTAATCCATGTGTTCATGGGATAAACTTCAAGGATTGGAAAGAGAACATTTATATTGTTCTTGGCTGCATGTTTCTAGACCTTGTACTAAGGATTGAACAACTCGCTCCTCTTATGGATGAAAGTTCATTTGATCAAAGGAGGAACTTTGGGAAGTGAGATCGCTCAAATTGTACAAGTATAATGATCATTAAGTGCAACATTTTAGAAGCATTTATGGGTACAACTTTTGAGGAGGTAAATAATGCCAAGGAATTCCTTGTCGAAATTAAGAAGCATTTTTGTGAAAAAAACGATAACGCTAAAACAAGCACGCTTCTACAAAGCTTGACTTCAATGAAGTATAAAGGCAAGGAGAACATAAGGGAGTACATCATGCAGATGTCTTGAACTATTTCAAAACTTAAGGTACAAAAATTCAACTTTTTTGATGACTTGCTCGTGCATTTGGTATTGATGTCGCTTTCTATACAATTCAGTCAATTTAAGGTCAATTATAACTGTCAAAAGGAGAAATGGAATCTCAATAAGTTCATTTCATAGCGTGCAAGCTTTTTGCATATTCAGTCAATTCAAGGTCAGTTATAAATGCAAAAAGGATAAATAGACTCTCAATGAGACCATTTTATAATGTGCAAGAGGAAGAAATGTTGAAGTAGGGTAGAATCAAAAGTACTCACTTGAAAAGCACCTCTAAAGATAAGGGAAAGAAAATAAAGAAATAATATGAAATTGCTAAAAGTCCAGAACAAAAGAAACCACAAAAAAACATTGAAGGTTGTTTCTTTTGCTAGAAGCCTGGACATTTGAAGAAAGATTGTACGGAGTACCAACTAAAGAAACTGTGTAAACACCTTATGAGCTTTGGATAGGCAGAAAGCCTAGTCTAAAGCATTTTCACATTTGGGGATGTTCTGCTGAGGCTAGGCCTTATAGGCCACATGAAAGAAATTGGACTCTAAAATTGTAAGAAACTACTTTATTGGTTATTCTGAGCGATCAAGGGGCTATGAATTTTATGATCCCACACTTATCTCAATTTTTGAAATGAGAACTGCAACATTTTTTTAGGATGTTGAGTTAGTGGGAGAAATAAGGTTAGAGAATGGTCTTTGAGGAAGAAGTTGAGAAGAATTGCTCTAGATTCCTACTATTGCTTTTGACAATGTGCAAGTTTCTATACGTGTCATTGATCAAGAAACATATTCGAAACCTCAACAAGACAATGTTGAAGAACCTCTCATCCAAAATAAGGGAATTATTCTAGAAGTAAAAAATCAGCAACTTCAAGAACGAATACAATTAAGGAGATTCACGAGAGAAAGGAAAAATGCTATGTCGGATGATTTAATAGTATTTCTCCAAGAACATGAGAAAATAATGTAATGGTGGAAATGACCCAATCAATTTCCATCAAGACATGCAGGGTTCTAAGGTTGTGTTGGGTATAAATTTAAAATGCAAATACAATGGGCACAATTTCCCATACAATTTTTTAAACGCACACATTTTCTCTTTTCAATTTTTAACCACACATATTACCTAGAAAACCCAAATAAATCATATTATAATTCAAATTCTTTGATTTGAAAGCCGCTGAAAGGAGCCTAACTCTTAAAAGTGGATTGATGCCATGAATGAGGAGTATAAGTCAATGCAAGACACTGCAGTTTGGGATCTTGTCCTATTACCAAAAGGTGCGAAGTCCATTGGTTGTAAATGAATTTTTAAAACCAAGAGGGATTCGAAAGGTAATGTAAAAAGATATTTTCTTGCATCTAAATGCTTTACGCAGAAGGAAGGCATTGACTTAAAAGAGACTTTCTCTAGTATCAATGAAAGACTCTTTCAGGATAGTTATGATACTTGTTACACATTTTAACCTTAAGTTACATCAAATGGATGTTAAGACGACTTTTCTCAATGGAGACATTGATGAGACAATCTACATAGCGCAACCAGAAAACTGTGTTAGGAGACTCAAAAACTATGTTTTACAAATTAAAGAAATTCATTTATGGGCTTAAGCAAACTTCCCATCAAGGGAATTATAAATTTCATCAAGTAATTATCTCATTTGGTTATGAGATAAATGATGTTGATGATTGTATTTATCACAAGTTCAGTGGGAGTAAGACTATTTTCCTAGTTTTTTATGTTGATGAGATACTGCTTGCCACTAATGATATATGCTTGTTGAATGGAACTAAGAGATTTTTATCAATGAATTTTGAGATGAAGTATCTTGGTGATGCCTCTTTTGTATTTGGGATTTAGATACACCGGGATAGCTCTCGAGGTATTCTTGGATTGTCAATAGATATGGCAAAAAAAATCTGATCCGATCCGAAAAAATCCCAATCCATAGGTCAACGAATCGGATTTGGATCGGGGGTGATCCGATCGGACCCAATCCGCTATCCAGTTTATTTTATTAAAAATAAAAAATATTTAAAATATTTAATTATTAAATCTAAAACATATAATCTTTTATTGAATTTGGTACAAAATCTCCAATTCTCTATATATGTAATGTTTTGTTGTTTGAATTAGATATTATATTAGTTATTTTATGAATTATGTATCGATTATTTTGTCATTAACGAAATATATAATGAAATTTTTTTAACACTTGTTCTGATCCGATCCGAACTCGACAAGATCTGAAATTTTTATTGTTTGATCCGATTTGAAATTTCCCAGAGCGAATTTAGATCGACAGCGATTTGCCCCGTTGCCATCACTAATTATCACAAATGACCTATATCGATAAAGTACTTAAGATGTTTGCCACAAAAGACTGTAAACCAGGTGATACCCCTGTAGCTAAGGGAGAAAAATTTAGTCTCAACTAATGCTCGATATATGACCTTGAAGATAAGGAAATGCAGAACATCCCTTATGCTTAATGTTCGCTGAAATTGTGTATCACAAGCGCACGAGTCACGTACAAGTAATAAGTGGACTTTTTGAGTACGAGTTGTCAATCTCACGAGAAATGTATACTTAAATTACATACACTATCATAATCATTTCAGCAACAAGCTAAATAAAGTATTAAAACAAGATAATCAAGAAAACTCTCCTTCTAGTTAGGTTCTTGAAGTGAATGCTCCAAGATTTCTTCACTTTGAATCAAGTTACTCCATTATCCATTGATATCTCCAACAACCCAATACAAGGCATTAAATCAAACATAAATACAATGATACTTTTAGGTAAAATGTTGGGAAAACAACAATAATAAAAACTTCAACAACAATAAGAAGAGAATTTTTTAAGAAAAATACAAAGAAAATGAAAAGTGGCATAAAAATGAAAGATAAACCTAGTTGAAAATGTGTTTTGGGTATTTATAAAAATTAAAAATATCCAAAAAAAAAACTCAAAATACCCTAAAAATCGGTTAGATCCGCGAAAAATAGCCAATTGGGCCAAACCGGTTCGACCCAAACTAATTTTTCCGAGCAGATGCCATGCACCCACATGGACAAGCCATGCTACCGCATAGGTTGTTTTGATGGAATTTGGAGCAAACCAAATTTCTTTTAGTTGCACTCCAGTCCTCCATCTTTCATAATTGATCAATTTGGTCCCTACATTTTTGGATTTCTTTCAAATAGGTCCTTCTAAAATTGCACTGAGGTCCTTCAAATTTTGGAAACTTTCAATTTGGTCCCTCGATTAATTGCATAGCAGCTCTGAAACTTCGGAAAGTGCCAAATTGGTCCTCAAAGTTTTGATTTAAGCATAATTTGCACTCCTTTTATGATTTTTGGCCTCAAACTTGGATATTAACCTATTTAAACACAAAATATGTAATATTTAGTAGATATTTGCTCAATATATTTTGAAAATGCTAATTTTAAGGCATGAGATGTGCATAAAAATGCACTTAACAAATACCCCAAACTTAAGCTCTTGTTCGTCTCGAGTAAGAATATCTACCAACACAAAAAGCAAATGAATGAAGGATCAACAATGCTAGATGACTTGTAAATTATTTCTTGAGTGTAAAATTGTATGGTCAATTCACAATTATGTTTTCAAAATAATGCTAGGAAAAGAAGTTGAGCTTGTCTCATGTTTGATCGTTGTCTGTGTGTGCGCACATAGCCACTTCCAATCATAACCCAGGTTCAAAAAAACATTGTAGGAATGATAAATTACAAAAGAATACTAACCCATCCTTATTGTTAATTTCAATCATTTCCCTCTCGTGACATTCATCCTCCCAAATTATTTCTTTTCTCTCCCGAGATGCAATCCTAGAGGTAACTCTCAATTTGTACATTTCCTTTTCCACTAAAGCTTGATTGTGACATACCAACAATCTCAACATTCTAGAAATGTAATGACTCTCCACTAAATGAGTGCTTCAACATTAAAGTTTATACCAAACATTAAAGTTTAGGCCGATGAACCCCAAGTTTCAAACTTAAGGCACCAAGTTTCAAAATACTCATACGGACTTAATTACTCGAGTAAAAAAGGCTCCGAGATAAGGTTATGTAAAATTAAAATGGGCTTAGATCTCTAACATTTGGTCATCGCTTAACTTATTATTCGCTAAATTGCAAGTGCACGGGTCTCAAAAGTAATAAAGTGGACATGAGTTCAAGTATGGATCCCACAGAGATTGTTGTAAATTGTATTTTAGACTACTAACCTTAACCGGAAAGAGAAAAACTTTGAATTTGAGAGTTTTGATTTGAAAAATAGATTAAAAATTAAACTAAATAAACAATAAAAATTTGATTTAAACTTATGAAAACAAGCACGGTAGAATCATGAATCCATTTTGACTCTATCATTCATATTTTAACCAAATTATTTGAATACAATTCACAGGTTTCGAATTTCCATATTCCAAATGTATTTAAAACTCCCTTTCGGACAAGCATTAACACATATTCCTATGCACGACCCAACTATATTTCTATGTTGAATGCGAATGTGTAAGAAAGTATTAAAAAAATTGTGAATACTATAGCAGAAAACAATGCATAGGGATATATTTCTATTTCCTATCGGACTTTGTGGTAATTGAAACAAGTCTAATAAAATCCTAATATTTTGAACTTAAGAAATCATAACATCAATCACATAATAGTTGGCCAAAAAATTATATGATAATCAAATCACGAATCAATTGCATCAAACCAAGAATTGCTTAAAATAAATAATAGATTATAACATGGAGTCAAGAATTCAAAATTTCATCACAATTAACCTAGCATAGAAACATAATTGAATAGAAAGCACAAGGAAAATAAAATGACGTCACCCCATTCATCTTCTTGTTCTTTGGTTTTCAATTTTGCTCTTGACGTGGCATAGATACCTCAGCACTTTGGCAGCGTTTTGGCATGAAAACAAGACAATTGGGAACCTCTAATTTCGTGTCTTATGCAATGTATTTTTAGATTCTCCCAAAGCCTAGGTCAGAAAAATAAGAGAAATCCGCTGAAAATCATGCAAAAAACCCAGATGCGGCCCAGATCGTCAACTGTGCGACCACAAGATTCAAAAGTGCACGACCGCACGGTTCTGCTGGTTTCCCTTCAGTCGCCAAAAAATGTAGTCGTGCAACAGCATGCCTTTAAGAGGTGCGACCTCACTGTTATCCGATAAGATGCTATTTTCACCTTTTGAAGTGCTACAAGTTGGTCCCTATCTTTTAATTGCACAACAAGTCCTCCAACTTTTGATTGTTGGAATTTAGCCCCTAAACTTCTTATTTCTTCCAAATTTGAATCTTTCTTCAAATATTCTTCTAATTGAGCCCTTGGTCTACTTCATCCAGTTTGCATTTGCACACTTTGACACTTTTATCATCCAATTGTTTTCAATTTCATTGTTTTCTCGACTTTGGGGTAATCCTGAAATATAAACAAATAACAACAAAATAAATAGCATATATTCTTGAAAAAACAGATAAAATCTAACTTTTTGGATGGAAATTAGTGTATAAAATACACTTATCAACACCCCCAAACTAGAACTATTGTTCGTCCTCGAACAAAATAAAACTAAACTATAAAAATAAAATAAAAATGCAAATAAAAAGTATTTTTATTTTTTTAACTCATTTACCATCCGCTTCAATAATCAAAATTGACGATTCACTTTAGAGAAGAAATATGAACAATAAAAATTATTTTCATTCATCCGAAGCTCAACTTCATTGTGTGTGAGTGAATAGCCAAAATCGAATGCAAACTCATGTAAACATATACTTGACACTGTGTGACTAGTCGTGCAGAAATAAGCCCAACTCCCATGTGGTCAAACAATGATTTTCTTTTGATTTTCCTTACAATCTCATGGATGATCACAACATTACTGCTTTTCTCTCATATCCTAAAATTGTTCCTATTGATGTGGTTTCTAAACATGTACATATTGCACTTTTCCACACAAGGCGGTTAGGATTTGACAAGCAATTACGAAGACCAAGAATCCATCCCCAATCTCACACTCCAGCGTTGGGAATTTCAATCAACAAAGCTTATACCATTTTTATTATATTATATTATATATATATATATATATATATATATATATATATATATGGACAACTTTTTCTTTTTATGTCCATGTCTTTTACCATCTTAGTGCAGAAATTTCATACTTGCTTTCTATATGATCCCTGTAGCGAGCTTTAGGTCGTTGACTCCCAAGCCAGACGACTTCAAGGCACCAGGTTCAAAGAACCTCTCAAACTTAATTCCCGAGTTATAAAGGCTTAAACAGAAAAGTTAAAGATATTTTAGCGTCTTATGTGTAAGTTCACTCTCCTTACATTCTTTCTAGTTGACCCCTGTAGAGAGCTTTAGGTTGATTGCTCCCAACTTAGTTGAGTTTAGGGTACGAAGTTCAGAGAACCCTTCAGACGTACTTGCTCGAGTCAAAAAGACATTTGAAAAGTAGAATAAGACCTTCAGTATTTTTCTATTTTTATGCTGATTATGGTTTATACCTGTTGATTAATACCCTTACACCAGAGATGCAAAATCAAGAACTCCAGATCCTCAATCCATCATTGCCTACTTATACTACCCTGTCCACCCCCAAACTGCTTCAGTTTGGTTCTAAGTTTCAGGTCGGGGATCTAAATTCTATATTCAAATTGCATAAGTTTACCCCACAAGTATCAAGCATCTTCTACACAAGTTATTATTCAAAAGTGACTATGTGCTCAAGTTTGATTAAAGTCTTACATGGATGAAAGTTAAAAAAAATCTAAGTTCACATGTTGTCCAAATTTGTAACTAAAACACAAAACTCAATTCAAATCAAGTCATAAGCAATAAATAAATCAACAAAAAATTTTAAATTTTTCCATTTTTTTATGATTTTTTAAATTTTTCATTTTTTATGAATTTTCTACCCAAAACCGAATGAATGTTTAAATAAAAATGCATGCACGAGATTCCCACCCTCGAACTAGAATTATGCATTTTCCTCATTGTATTCAAAGTAAATAAATAAAATAAACACAAAATAACAAAGAGGGTTTATGTACTTCCTGGGTTTGGAGAGATGGAGTTCCCATTTTGAAGCTTTGACTTGAATGATTGATTGAATGAAATGACCCTTTACTTTCTTTTTCATGTTCGGCTTGAAGTGTCCCATGATGATATTTTCCTTGCAAATAAGAATTAATGATCATAAGAAACATAAATATCACATATGAACTAAAGCAAATCAACACAACACATCCAAAATAGGACTTAGAACAAATTTGAAATTTTTGAAAAATGATCGACCACTGATCTTTAGCCACTGACATCACCTCGAAAAATTGAAAATTTCCTGAGGCATGTCCTGGGCATATGAAAGTACATAACGTGGTCTATAGCATATAAAAAATTCATCACATTTAGAGTTCATATGGGTCATGAAAAGGTGTGACAAAGTAGGTGCAGTGAAGCTGAAAATGTGGGCTTTGGTGTAATGGTGCCTACAATGAAGTGCTTTGTGGTACAATGATGTCCAAGATGAGTTTTACGCCTTAAATCAGTGTAAACAATAAGTAGATGATGCACAAATGATGTATAGAATATAGTGAAGGTGATCATCCAAAAAGAATTGTAAAAACTCAACAAAACATTCATTGTGACATATAATCAAACACCTTGTGTGCATATGAAGAAATCAGGGCATTGTATAGATTTGGAATGTTGAATTAAGCCAAAATTTTTTACCTATAAATTCAAAATTCAATACCCCAATTCTAGCCTAAAACCATCACTAATCAATCCACAATTCACATTTCCCAAAAAGAATGAAGAACAAAAAGATTATGCATGATTTTGTGAAATTGTGTAGAAATCCATACCTTTTGAATGTTTTGGATGCAATGTAAGGCATGAATTTAAGTTGAGATGATGCAAAAACAGTGCGGAATAGTTGGAGACTAAATGTTGGACGATTTGGGAGTCTTACTTAATATAAAGCAATCTGCCTTTTTTGTCCAAAATATAACCGTGCGGTCGCACAGTAGAGAAAACAGTGACCAGAATTTTTTCAATTTTTCAGTTTTGGACTTCGTTTCTAGCCCCTAAATGCCTTCCAATGCATGTAACCAAATTCTAAACTATCTTTATATGTCCTAAGCTAGATGATCAAGTTGAAAATTGTGATGATAAGCAATAAAATGAATAGAAATGCAAGTGAATCCTAAAATGCTAAAACATGCAATAAATAGGTGCAATGAAGTATTCAATGCAACTAACATGTCAAAATGTGAATTCTAAACATGTTAGTGATCCTAAAATGCAATGTGTAGCATCTAAACAAATAAAAATGCAATGAATACTAAAAGTACTAAAACATTCAACCTGAAATACTAGAATTACTTAGAACACATAACAACTAAATGCATGCATTATAAACACCCTAGTACTCCTAAATGTAATGTCAATTATCTAAAAAACTTTAAATCAAATAAATAACTCAAAAGAAATAATAAAACAACTAAAGGAAAATGTGTTTGAAAAATTGAGTTACCTCCCAACAAGCGCTTCATTTAAAGTTTAGAGCTAGAATTTTTGGCAAACATCTTCAAGGTGGCTTTGGATTTGATGGTAAGGTGATAAGTGTATTTTATACACTTAATTATATGTCTAAATTAGAATATATTGTTGTCTTTTTAGAATATTTACTATTTAATTTGTGTCTATTTGTTTACTTTCAGAAAATCTCCTAAAAGATGAAGAATGAAGCAATTGATGATAAAAATGCACAATTGGATGCTATATGGAGCTTAGTTGAGAAATTGAGGAGTTTATGACAACAATAAAGAATCATCCATGGTGCGAAGTGAATAAATTAAAAGTTGAAGGACTGAACAGCAAATTAAACACGAAGGACCAACTTGCAAATATCCAATGATTGATTTGGATCACAACAAGATACTTTGAGGATTTTTAGGAGTCAAATGGATGTAAGTAAAAGTCAAAAAGGAATGGAATATGATAAGAATATTGCCATAAAATTGATTCCAATCGCAAAAGATTCTGGACAGATTTCTAATCAGACATTGAGATCTAATTTTAGGGCATAAACGTTCGAATTGGGAAAGTCCTATTTCAGGAAGAATTTTATTCCTTTAAGTTATCTTTCTAACTCACTTTGAATCACCTCAATCAGATAAGGGAATAGAAATATACAGTCGAAATAATGAACACTATGCAGATATAAGAAAAGACTCGCGCGCGGGTTTGGCGAATTTCTTTCCTTCTTCAACTAGGTCTCTTCACCAACTATATAAGAAAAATGTCTTGTGCTAAAATCAAAACCTTTACCACTCCAAAGAACGAGCCACAATTGAGAATTCAACATCAAATTCTTAGGAAATCAAGCATCGCAAAGAGGGGTAAATTTAATATAATTGAAGAATCAAAACTTGGTGCAAACGTTTCTTTTTTTATATTACTTTCAATGAACGTCTATTATTGTTGTTTTTGTTCTTTAATTATGATGTGTAACTAGATTCCATGTTAGGATGAAAGATGTAGCCTAATCATGTTATTTTAATTCCAAGTTCCATAGTTTTAATAGTTTGTTGCATGTATTGATTTATTATTATTCTTAATGATTGAATTGCTTGATTACCAATTCATAATATATTGAGTTATTTCCATAATATGAGAGGTGAGTTAATAAATTAAAACATGATAATAAACCCGGTAATTGAACAAGAGATAGAGATATACTTTTGTTGTTATTGCGGCCATATGTGAATTCTTGTGTATATTGCATCTAGATAAGGAATATTCAGACCCGTTGTGAAGATACATGGTTAACTTATTTAGGTAAAATTGATTTAAACTCGATAGAGAAATTTCAATATAAATTAGTGAATTCGACTGAGTACATGATTTGGAAATAAAACATGGAATTTGAGTTAATTTAATTGGTCAGGTAAAATTGGGATTCCCAACTACTTTACAATCATTTTTAAAAAACAAAACAATTTTGCAATTTAATTCTTTAGTTTATTTTCTTATTTTTATTTTAATATTTTGAAAACAATTTTTCTGTTCAAATAGGGTTAGGAACTAAAATATTTCGGTACTTAATAGCAGTCCTCGTGCGAACGATAATTTGGACTCATTTGTCCACTTTATTACTTTTCACGATATGTACATTTGCGGGTGTATCTCACACCGCGAGATATTTGTGAACAAGAGGCTTCTTCATCATTTCTCACCTAATACACATACCTCTCACAGCATCTAATGGCCATTTCCACATCAATCCTAGAGCAGTTTTCAATTTGTGGATAGTGGGTGTTAAATTGCATTATAGTGAAAGTCACCTCCTGAATTTCAGCACGTAGCACTACATCTCCCTTCTCTACATCAATTAATGATTGTGCAATGGCTAGAAATGGTCTACCAAGTATTAGGGGGACTTTTTCATCTTCCTCCATGTTTGAAATGACAAAAACAGCAGAAAATATGAATTTACCAGCTTTAACTAACACATCCTCCACAACTCCATAAGGGTAACAAATGGATGGATCAGCTAGTTGCAATATGACATTGCTACCCTCTGGTTTTGTACACAGACAGGGGCATCAGATTTATACTTGCACCTAGGTCACATAAAACCTGTTGAATTCTAAATCTCTTATGATGCAAGGTATAGAAAAACTTACTGGGTCTTTGAGCTTAGGTGGCAACTTGTTTTGCAACATTGTACTGCATTCTTCATTCAAAGTAATCTCCTCAAATTCTTCAAGCTTCTTTTTGCTAGAGATCATCTTCTTTAGAAGCTTAGCATAACTAGGCATTTGTGAGATGGCTTCCAAGAAAGGGATATTTATGTGTAGTTTTCTAAGCATATTTACAAAGTTGGAGAACTGCTTATCCTTTCTTATTTTCTTCGGCCTCTGTGGAAATGGGATAGGAGACTCATGAGGTTTAATTGTTTATTTCACCTCATGGCCATCTTCCTTTTCAACCATTTTCTGAGCACTTTACACAATCTGTTCAGGAACTTCAACTGGCTTTTTGATTTGGATTTCAAGAATTTGCACACCACTACACTTAGTGATTGCATTTATCTCATGTTGCACCACATTTATTGCCATGAGCTGTTCCTTTGGGTTTACCTCAATGGTTGCAGGTAATGTACCTGGGGCTCTTGTTGTGATCAGCTGTGATATTTGTCCCACTTGATGCTCCAGGTTTTTGATTGATGCCTGCTGATTTTGAATTGTGGTTTCAGTTTTTCTTATAAACAGATATGTTTTAGACATGAACCGCTTTGTCTTTTCCACAAATTTCTCAATCATCTCTTCCAGTACAGGATTTCTCTCTTCAGTGTTGATTTAGGGCGCAATGTGTCCATTTGAGTGATCTTTCCTAGAAAAATTAGGATGATTGCTCCAACCTGGGTTATAGGTTTTTGAGTATGGATTATTCTAGCGTTGACCCTCTTGTACATAGTCCACTTACTCCAACGTGCATGCCATAATGGGGAAATCTGTAGTAGCTTGGTTTCCACCATACTTTTCACAAGTCACTTTAGCACTTCTTGATGATTGACTCACCAGTGCTATGCCCTCTACTTTCACGGCCAAGGAGTCAATTTTAGATGATATAGCAGTGTAAGCATCCACTTCATAGACTCCCTATGTCTTCTTTGGTACCACCATGTACGATCCCTACATGGAATTTGTGTTTGCTATCCTCTCAAAGAGCTCCAATGCCTGTCCAATGGTCTTTTTTCCCAAAGCCCAATTCGATGAGGAGTCAACCATGTTTTTAAAATATGGAAGTAATCCTTCATAGAAAAACTTCACTTGGTCACCTCTGGCGATCTCATGGTTTGGACACTTCATCAGCATGCCCTTAAATCTGTTCCACGCATCATCAAAAGATTCAGCATCTTGCTATTGTAACACAGTGATGTCATGTCTTAGTTTGGAAACTTTTGCTGGAGGCATGAACTTAGTACAAAACTTCTGAACCAATTCGTTCTAGGTGGTAATACTCGCAGTAGGGCGAGAATCTAACCAATCAACAGTAGGGGGTAAAAGATTGTAGTTGTTTGCCATTTGGTTCTTTTGACTTTTGGATTTATCTAGCTCTCTAACTTCTCTAAATCTATGATGTAACGTACGTTCTATTTTCGGGTCAGCTTCGAAAAGATCCTCATTTTTCGAACGTAACATACACAACTACAAGAAAAGTAAAGAATCTAGTAACTAAACTAAAATTAAAAATTAAAATCCTAAGATAAAAATAAAAATAAAATAAAAGTCCAAATTAGTGAAAGTAATCTAAAAATAAATTTAAACTACAATTTCCAGCAACGGTCCCAAAAACTTGTTCGCTAAATCGCAAGTGCACGGGTCGCATAAATAATAAAGTGGACGTGAGTCCAAATATCGATCCCACAAACTTTGTTGTAAATTATATTTTAGACTACTAATCTTAACCGGAACGAGAAAAGTTTTGAATTTGAGAATTTTTATTTAAAAAATAGATTAAAAATTAAACTAAAGAAACAATAAAATTTTGATTTAAACTTATGAGAACAAGCGCATTAGTATCATGAATCCATTTTGACTCTATCATCCATATTTTAACCAAATTATTTAAATACAATTCACGGGTTTTGGATTTTCATATTCCAAATGTAGTTAAAACTTCCTTTCGGACAAGCATTAACACTTATTCCTACGCACGACCCAACTATATTTCTATGTTGAATACGAATGTGTAAGAAAGCATTTGAAAATTTAAAGTTGTCTAAATTTTATGTTTAAACGAACAGACTGTCACAGATATGTCTAGACAGTAACAAATTAACAGTGAAACGTTAAGATTTGTTTTAGCACAATACCAGATTAATTTTGCTGATGCGGATTCCTCTGGATTGTAAAATGTAAATAGACAGTATAAACTATGCAAAATTGTAAGAAGACAAGAACACAATATTTGAGCTTAACGTGGGAAAAACCCTAACAGGGAAAACCCACATGCCCGCACCCTGTGGACAAATATCAATCACTATTTTAAGAAAAGTGTTTCCACAGATCAATCTAAGTTATAGGACAAATCTACGCATAGACTTATCAAACACCCAAGAAATAAATCACTTCCTGATCCTTCTATGGCATGTAATATGAGCTGGCGTCCCACCACTCTTCAATATCTTTATTTGATACTGCAACGATCTTCAGCAACACGAACTCCCGTTTGATCTCGATTCAAACCTCCCTTTTGATCTATAGGCTGAATGACTTTTCTTCTCTAAGTGATTGATAATCTCCTCTCGGAGAACCAACAACACAAAATGTAGTGGACGTGTATTTTGGAGCACCACACGAATTTTCTTGACTTCTACACGTCTCAAGGAAAACAATTCAAGTTTCCCTTATTTATGTGCAATCGGATTGCTTGTCCATCAAGAATCCTACTTGCACTCAATCTTGATTTCCTGCAATAAAATCAAGAATAAGATAAGGTAAGATAAATCAAGAATCTTACCATAATGGACAATAAGGTAAGATAATTATAAATCCAATAATCTTACCATAAGCGATGATAAGGTAAGATAATCGAGGTTGTTAGGAAATTTTCCCTTAAGTGATAAACTTGGATACCAAGAATGAGATCATCACGATACTCGGCCATCAAGATTTTCTTGATCAATATTTCTTGATGTAATCTTACCATAAGAGATAAGCTTGGATACCAAGAAATAAATCATCAAGAAATTAGGTCCAATCACAAGATTATACTCGGCCAAATCACAAATTTATACTCGGCTAAATCACAAGATTATTACAATATTTTGAGATCAACATATCTTGATTCTAATCATAAAAGATCAAATTTCTTGGTTCACAAAATAATTATCATCTCCAAAAATAAAAAGATTACACAAATATATAGTAGATATTATATTCAAGAAATATTTATTTAATTTAATTTAACTTAATAAATTACTAAATACATGTATTTTGTAATTATATTAATTTTACTTAAATTACAGATTTGTAGAAAAATCAGTGTTCTAAAATGCGTAATGTGTTGCGATGCGTCGAGGTCGAAAATCAAGAATCACAAGTTTAGGCGTATCAATGCGAAGAATAAGCGTCATAATGTGTTTCGTATTTTTAATATTATTTTAATTATTTTAAGACATTAAATATATTTTTATATAAAAAAAATAGATTTTTTACCCTTAAAAAAAAAACTGATTAGGCAGCGCCTAGGCGGTCAAAAAAACCGTTGACCTCATTTTTACGCACATACCACTTATTCGACGCGTTTTGGTCACGCATCGCGCCTAGACGGCGCATTTTCGCGCATTTTAGAACACTGAGAAAAATAGAAAATGCCAACTTTTACTAAGTTAACAATCTCCCCCTTTGACTTTTTCTATTTTTCGGAAATCTAATCATATTTTCACAATAACAAGAACAGGTAGAAAGTAACCATCAAGCTCCCCCTATAAAAAAATCTTCCCTTCAAGTTATGCATCATAACAATCAATATAAGCATGTAAAGGGTGAAGAGTATAAGCACATAGGGAGCATCAAACGAAAGTTACTTCAACAGTCAATAACACCAAAAAATTTATGAAAGATGATGAAAACCTACTACTCCCCCTTTTCGGAACAAAGAGGAGAAGCCATGAGTACCATACGACCTGTAAGCAGAAACCTAAACATAGGCTAAAGTCAGTTCCTTCGTTTGCTACCCTCAAAGCATCCCATGCTTCTTGGAGGTTCTTAAGGATCAAATCAACCTTAATTGACCTGAATGAACCAAAGAAACAATAGTTTTAAGTGCTTTAGAATTCCAATTTGCACTAGCTAATTCATTTGCAGTATAAGCACTTCTAGCTATAGCTGTAACAACACCTCCAGCAGTGACAGTGGGTGATGTGTAACCATCAAGGACAGATATCCAACAACGTTCATCAATAGATTGAATAAAAACTTTGATGCGAATTTTCCAATATGCATAATTATTACCAGTTAACAATGGAGGCCTAAGAGATGCAGGATTTTCCATTTTAGACAACCGGATCTCACTTTCTAGAAGTGAACCCACTCTGATGCCCATTGAAAATTTAAATTTTTCTAAATTTGTTATTAAACGAACTCACTGTCACAGATTTTTATGGACAGTAGAGTATTAACAAAAACGTCAAATTTTGTTTCGTGCAGATCCAGATGAATCCTGGTGACCCAGATTCGTCTAGATATTAATTCATGAACATATTAACTAAATAATGCAGATAAGAAGACAATATTTTAGCTTTACGTGGGAAAAACCCTAACAGTGAAAACACACGGCCCGCACCCTGCGGACAAAAACTAATCACTATATAAGAAAAGAGTTTATACAGATCAATCTAAACTACAGGATAAATCTACGCATAGACTTATCAAACACCCAAGAAATAGATCACTCTCTGATCCTTCTATGACTTGTAATTTGAGCTGGCGTCCCACCACTTTTCAGTAACTTTCTTTGAATCTGCAACACTCTTCAGCAACCTCGAACTCCCGTTCGAACACGATCCAAACCTTCAGTTTGATCTTCACACTGAAAGTCTTTTCTTCTCTAAGTAATTGATTTCTCCTCCCGGAGAACCGAAGTCGAAACACAGTTGAAGCCGTGAATATGAGTGCACCACACGAAAATTAGCTTCAAGACTTCTTGAAGAAAACGTCCCATTTTTCTCTAATTTAAATGCAATTGGATTGCTTGTCCATCAAGAATTCTTGTTGCATAAAATCTATATTACCTGCAAATCAATCAAAGATAATTAGAGATAATGGTAAGATAATCATAAATTAATAAATCTTACCATAAGTGAAGATAAGGTAAGATAATCACAATTGGTTATGGAATAAAATATCTTACCATATGAAGTGATAAACACTAACTTGGACACCAAGATTTTAGGTCCAAGATTATCGGCCATTAAGAGATTTTCGGCCAATTAGAATATTTTAACAAGACTTAAAATATAATCAAAATACTTATAAGTGATAAAGATAGAATTTCAAGCCAAGTAAAATATTATCACAATTCTTATCACAAAAGATAAGTGATAGACTTCTACCATTATCACAATACTTATCACACTTTATCTCCAAACAATATCAATTATCAGATAATTATTCCAACAATATAGGAGATAAATATTCACAATACGTCAAAATAATTATGAAGTGATTTAATTAAACTTAATAAATTACTAAATAAAAATATTTAGTAATAAACTAAATTTATCAAATTACAAACCTGTAGGAAATTAGAAAATGCCAATAAACATAACTTAAAATAAGTTAACAACATTAAAAGATTTGTGAATACTATAACAGAAAACACAAAGCATAGGGGTATATTTCTGTCCCCTATTGGACTTTGTGGAAATCGAAATAAGTATAATGAAATCATAATCTTTCGAACTTAAGAAATCATTACGTCAATCACATAATAATTGGCCAGAAAATTATATGATAATCAATCACGAATCAATTGCGCAAAATCATGAATTGCATAAAATAAATAATAGATTAAAATATGGAGTCAAGAATTCAAAATTTCATCACAATTCTAACAAAATTAACCTAGCCTAGAAACAAAATTGAATAGAAAGTACAAGAAAAATAAAAGGATGTCACCCCGTTCATCTTCTTGTTCTTTGGTCTTCAATTTTGCTCTTGACATCGCATGGATCTCTCGGCACTTTGGTAGCGTTTTGACATGAAAACAAGACAATTGAAAACCCCTAATTTCATGCCTTATGCCATGTATTTATAGATTCTCCGGAAGCCTAGGTCAAAAAATAAGAGAAATTGGCAGAAAATTTGCGTAAAAAGCCCAGTTGCGGCCCAGAATGTCAACCATACCACACGGTTCAAAAGTGCGCGACCGCACAGTTCTGTAGGTTTCCCTTCAGTCACCAAAAAATGTGGTCGTGCAACCGCATGCCTTTAAGAGGTGCGACCGCTCGGTTTATCGGTAAGATGCAATTTTCATCTTTTGAAGTGCTACAAGTTGGTCCCCATCTTATAATTGTACAGTAAGTCCTTTAACTTCTGATTGTTGTAATTTAGCCCCTAAACTTCTGATTTCTTCCAAATTTGAAAATTTCTTCAAATATTCTTCCGATTGAGCCCTTGGTCTACTTCATCCACTCTTCATATACACACTTTGACACTTTTATCATCCAATTGCTTGATTTTGACTTCAATTCCATTGTATTCTCAACTTTGGGTAATCCTAAAATATAAACAAATAACAACGAAATAAATAGCAAATATTCTTGAATAAACAGATAAAATCCTACTTTTAGGATGGAAATAAGTGTATAAAATACACTTATAACTTATACTTAACGTCAACAACACTCCACACAAATTTATATCAAACATGCATGGAATCACTACACATCTAGACCGTCTCATTTACCTGCTAGACCACCCCCAAACTTGTCTTGTAATAGGATCAAGAGGTTAAGAGCATTGAAAAGAAGTTTGATAGGTTGATAAAAATTGAAAATACAATCTTACAACCTAGTACTTATACTTCACGAATTTCTCAAACTTTCAATACTTTCCAAATCTCACCAACAATTAGTCATGACTATTGTGCTCAAGATAGCTTAGGATCATACATATATAAGAAATTTATAAAAATAGGCACAAGTAGCATATTCGATCATAATTCGTGAATTAAAAAAAAATTTCAAACATCAAATCATTTTAAACCATCAAGTCTATCTAACATGTCAATATCCAAAACAAAATAAGCAAAATCAAAGATCACAACATCTTAAGCCGGCAAGGCTATCTAACATGATAAAGTGCAAAATGAAGTCTACACCCCCAAACTTGAATTACACACTGTCCTCAATGTGAAATAGAAACATGTAAAGAAGAAAATAGTTAGTAAAACTCCCCTTTCGATGCTATTTTGAAATTGACCTAAGCTTTCTTCAAATGTAGTTCACCCTCAAACTTGTTTAGGACAACGTCGCTTAGAATTTTCAAAAAAATTGTTACTTACAGAAGTTTGACAAATAATTAAAAAGAAAGTAAAGAATTAAAGTAAATAATCACAAGTAAACCAAAAGAGAAGAAATTTGGGTTGCCTCCCAAAAAGCGCTTGGTTAAAGTCATAAGCTTGATTTTCCGCATAAGCACTTCATGGTACTTTCAATGAAGCTTTTGATGCTTTGTCCATTTTTCTTCTTTTGGCCTTGCTACACTCTCCATTGATTCAAAATACTTGCACTTTACCCTTTTCAATGTCATGGGACTTTCCTATTCCACCCAATTCAAACTCAACCATGTAGACTTGCTCCTCCTCAAGTGGCTTAATCACAAAATCAATTGTTGGACAATCAATGAAGCTGAGAGAATGCGATTTAATCTCTTCCTCATTAATTTCCACTTCCCCTTGTGATTCTTTTGCGATTAACTTGACTTCCCCTTGTGATTCTTTTGCGATTAACTTGTCATTCTCTTCAAGCTCACCTTCAATAGTTGATATCTCCTAGGATTGAATGACCGATCTAAAGTTCGAATCCATGGGCAATGGAAAGTTTTTCCTATTAATTCCCAAGAGTGGATTATACCCCCACATTTTAAATCCTTCCCAAAATATGGCATCTCCCATAGGCACATCATCTTCATCCAACTTGACAAGCTCATTGTAATATTTTGCAAGTGCCTTTTTCACTCAAAAATGGAGGACCATCTCCCATAAGAGTATTGTCCTCATCCCAATCTTCTGGTATACAATCTCCCAAGAGCATGTAACTAGTATCGGATGTGTCAATTGCTTGTTTTCGGAAATTCAAATATCGTCTAAACACAAGAAGGTTCGACATAAACAAATTATTTCCTGAATACAAACATTGTCCACTATCATCCATCTTGTAACAAATTTCACAACTTGAATATTCTCTAAGCACGTCTTCATTACCCATGTAAAGATTGTTCATTGCACAAATATTTCTTACTTTGCCAATGTTAAAATCATGTATACATAAAAAGAAAACCAAAAATAAGAAAGATTAAAATTGTGGTGGTTAACCAAAAGTGACAAAATAAAACATAAAATAAAATTGTTGAAACTAAACTTAACTAAAGAAAAATCAAGTAAGAACAGTCCTCGGTAACGGTGCAAAAACTTGTTTGTTAAAATTGTGTACCGTAAGCGCACGGGTCGCGTAATACTAATAAGTGAACTTTTTGAGTCCGGGTTGTCGATTCCACGAGGAATGTATACTTAAATTATACACACTAGTTAATTTAATTTTAACAATGAAGTCACACAATAAATTTTTTGGATTGTTCTTGTGAATGCACAATTTAAACAAACTAACTTTAAATTCTAACAACAATAAGGAAAATGGAACATTAAAAAGTTAGGATTCATGATTTCACTTAAATAACACTTAATTAATTTGCATTTTGTAAATAAAATTAACTACTTAAGATAAATAAATGCAAGACAATAATCATAAATCGAAGTACACAATATTAAAAGACAATAATTATAAATTAAAATACTCAAAAATAAATAAACAAACTTAAAATAACTAAGTGAAGTTAAGTAAAACCAATCAACCCAACAAAAATACTATTTAGCCCATAATAAAAATTAACTCATAATAAAATAACAACATTTAACAACTATCATAATCATTTCAACAACAAGCTAAATAAAGTATTAAAACAAGATAATCAAGAAAAATCCCTTTCTAGTTAAGTTCTTGAAGTGAATGCTCCAAGATTTCTTCACTTTGAATCAAGTTACTCCATTATCCATTGATATCTCCAACAATTCAATACAAGGCATTAAATCATCCATAATACAATGAGATTTTTAGGTAAAATGTTGGGAAAACAACAATAATAAAAAATTCAACAAAAAAAATAAGCTTAAAAGGAAGAAAACTTAGTAAAAACTCAAGAACATTAAATATTAAAATGCATTAAGAAGAGAATCTTTTAAGAAAAAGTACAAAGAAAATGAAAAGAGTCATTAAAATGAAAGATAACCCTAGTTGAAAATGTGTTTTGGGTATTTATACAACTCAAAAATACCAAAAAAAACAACTCAAAATACCCTAAAAATCGGTTAGATCCGCGAAAAACAGCCAAATGAACCGAATCGGGTCGACGGGGTTGAGCCGGTTCGACCCAAACTAATTTTGCCCTGTAGATGCCATGTGGCTGCATGGACAAGCCATGTTGCCGCATGGGTTGATCTGATGGAATTTGGTGCAAACCAATATCTTTTAATTGTACTCCAGCCCTCCATCATTCATGATCGATCAATTTTGTCCCTACATTTTTTATTTCTTTCAAATAGGTCCTTCTAAAATTGTACTTGAGGTCCTTCAACTTTTGAAAACTTGCAATTTGATCCCTTGATTAATTGCACAACATGTTTGAAACTTCGAAAAAGCGCCAAATTGGTCCTCCAAGTTCTGATTTCGGCATAATTTGCACTCCTTTTGTAATTTTTGGCCTCAAACTTGGATATTAACTTATTTAAATACAAAATATGTAATATTTAGTAGATATTTTGCTCAAAGTCAAGGCATGTAGAGATCAAGTTCCTAGTTGTGAAGGATAGAGTTCAGAGTAGATAAGTGTCAATAAGAGCACATTGAGACAAACTCCATGATTACGGATCTGCTTATTAAGAGATTACCACCCAAGGTCTTTCATGAGCACACTGCTCATATTGGTGTTGCATTTTTTAAGGGTATTTGGTTTTAGTGGAATTTGTATTTTAGATGCTTTTACATTAGACACATTACCTATCCTTTTGAATACGGTTTAAGGTTAAAGTTATTTTCAGCTATAAGGTGTTAGGTTTATTATATCTGAACTTGTTTGAGGAAGATCTCACTAAGGAATAACTTTGGACCAGTTGGAAATAAGCATGTTAAGATCCCATTAAATTTAATTTCCATGCTACACATCAATGCTTGATCCATGTCATTCAGTTATGTCAATATACGTGACCATTGATGGATTTAGTTACGATAAATGTAGCGAAATCCGATTTGATCCTATGTTGATATGATTGATAGACCGGATTGTTTGGGGATGCATTCAGTAATGATAGCGAAATTCTGAGTACTAATAAGGTTATGATTGATATAAAATTGTATGGTGACACATATAGCCCAAGTGGGAGATCGTAACGTTTTAATCGATCATGTGAGCTTAGATGTGAATTATAGTGTATTGAATCAAAGGCTATCAAATTTGGTCAAGTCCATTTAAAGTGATCTAATAAGGATTAGATATATTGAGCTTTTATGCATCTAATTAAATTATGAGCTTTAATATGTAGAGACCAGGTCATTGTTCCTAATTTCATCATGAGCTGAATTAGATTAACACTCAATGTATATATAAATACGGCTATGGTCTCTAAATCACATGTATTGTTTATTATATTTTGACATCCCATCATCAGAGAGAAAATAAGGGACTACATGTTGATTTGGAAGACTCAGCCGTTGAATCGATCATCGTGAACCATGTCTGATTAATGTACGCTTCCGTTTCAATTATTTGATTCTTGATAATTAAACATGATGATCTTGGATTATAGATAAACAATTATATATGATAAAATCTCTAACACAGACCTCCAAGCTCATCTCTTATAGGGCTTACGACTTCTTTGCCTCCGTTTTTCTCAAACGCCTCCCACCTCCTCCCCGGCCACCATGTATATATTTGAGTTTGATTTTTTTCTTTCCAAAAAATGATTTTCTTTTTTTTTTCGTGATTTTTATATTAGTTAAGTTTTATTCAATCTCTTGTGAAAAATTATGATTTCGGGTTTAATTTTTTAACATTTGAACTTCTTACTCCTATATTTGCATGAGTTTTGTGGAGTCGTTTGATTTGTGGATTAAATGTGGTGATTTCTTTAGGTAAATTGATACATATCAAGCTTTTTTTTTAAAAAAAAAAAAGATATTCTTAAATTTCATGTATATCTTTCGAGTATAATTACAGAGAAAAATATGAAGATACTCTCCAGTTTCCATATTGTAAAGAAACTTGTAACTATGGTGGCTATCTATTACCAGAAATTTACTTTGTTCTCTATTTTGTCACTCCCATCTGCAATTTTTGGCTACATGTCAGCTTTCTTTACAGGTATTTCAATGTTTGCCATAAATTAGTTAATGGACTAAGGACTTATCAAATAAACTTTTAAGTTATGTTGTAAACATAATGGTATCTTTAATTGTTACTGCAATTTTGAGAAATAAGAAATTAGAAACTCGTAGAACTGAACTGATTGCTTGATTTTTTCCATTTCTCCCATTTATTCACAAGAGAGAGCATTTTTAACTCATTTTTAGATTGGTTGATTGAGTTGGTAGTTTTATGCAGATATTGAGCAGATACTTTTGAAAGCGTAACATCGCTGGCTTCATCCGGATGTGATTTGTGAAATTCTTAGTACTGAGCCTCCTAATAGACCTACAGTTATGTCTCTAATGTCATTTTTAACGTAATAGTAGTAATAATACACATGACTTATCATTTCTACCCACTCCTCTGTTGAGTTAATCTTTACAAGATTAATACTTATTTCTTATATTCATCTTCATTGGAGCTTTTTGGCAGTAGTCGTGACCAACAGCCATTAGTTGTTGGCTTGTTGGTAAAGGTGAAGCTGGTGCATGCCTCTAAACATCGCTTCCTCTAAGAATAGGAATCTCTTGCCCTGGCTTGATTATGAAGAAGAGGCTATCTCAAATCATGAGAGAGTCGAAGTCCTATGGCAAGGGGCGGAGCTAGGGGTTGGTCAACTAGGCCATGGCCCCCTCATTTTGGGAAAATTCTTCAAAAGTCATTACCATTTTAAAAAAAAAAATTAAAGGTGGCCCAGCTCAAAATTTTGAGCCGGCTCCGCCCTTGCCTATGGCTAGGACGTAAGCCAGCCGGCTTGCTTCACCGATCTCTATATAGATGGCCTCTACATCCCATTAGACTGATTTAGTGTGGTTAAGGCTCGTTCATTCACTTGTTCATAAACTCCCAGCTTCACGATGAAGGGCGTGTTATATATATTATATATATTATATATATTAATTGAAATAAATAAATAAATTAAGTAAAGTGTCCAAGTGGTGGAAAATGTGAAATTTACATGGGAGGTCGGTGGTTCGATTCCCATTCCACGCGCATATTTAAAAAGTCTTTGATAGGGCCTTGGGCATTGGGCTTCTTTGATTAAAAATATAAATATTTTTATTATTTATTTTTTTAATCATTTTCGAATTAATATTATTTGACTGTTGAGGCAGTTTCTTATGGAATAATGAAACATAAATTTTCAGTTTTTTCTTCATTAATCATTGTGGAAGTTATGGTTATGTTTCTCTATAAATTCAAGGTATTGTTTCAGACAAAAATACACAGAAACATATTCAAGTCATTTTCTTCTTTTTTTTTTTTTTTTGGTTCATCTACTATTTCTATAAGTTATTCTGGAGTAACCTTAAGAGTTCTGAAATCATTTGTGATTGCTGCACATAGTGATTCGATCGTTGTATCCTGGGAGTGATTGTCCAAAGAGGTCGCAGCAAATTACGGCGGGCAATTTCACTTTAGGACATCGTGCTGTCACGAGTCTCGATCGATAAGTTTTTATTTTCTGAAACTTTATTGTTCTAAATTAAAGTGCTTGCAACTAATTTTGTTCAACAGGGCGAGTACTTGAATTTTTTTCTTCGGTATGAGTTGATGAACTACTGTTTTATTTTCAGTATCTATATTTTTTATTTCATTTTCAGGCTGGATGCTTGAAGAGTAAGTTTTGAAGTTTTCTCTGATTTTATTGAACTTTTTTTCAATGTAAAAGATAATGAGCTTCAATTTTGAAAAGATAAGGAAGTCAAAATTTTCTCTCTAAGAAATATACAAAATTGATAATTATTCAAGTTTTCGTTGCTTACAGACTTGAAGCTTTTTATTTTTAATTATTCCTCGTGAAGCTTTTTATTTTCAATCATTCGTATTCAAGATGATTGCAGAACTTTCCGTGCCGTGTTATGTGCCACAAAACGATTAAAAGTTTACTCATCCAATTATTATATGTTGATAGGTTTATTTGGAAATAACTGAAGCGTATAAACTGTGAAATTGTTGTTTTTTATGGTGAAAAATTTCCAAATTAATAATATTCTCATGGATATCCTGTTGGATAAAATTCAATAATGTGGGATCAAACATGTATAAAATAAAATGTGCGGTGCTATCTTAAGGATTTAGTCAATAAAGTGATCCACTAAAAATTATTCAGGACTAATGGGTATTAAGTGTCGTGAGATTAAAATGTAGAGGCGGATTCAATGTTTTAAATTGATGAGGGGCCAATTTAATAACATTGAAACACGGTAGCTGCCCTACAGCTATTTATACAGGTCATGGTCCCCAATTGAGCTTGGCTTTTCATAATTTTCTGCATCCCCATCAACAGAGGACAAAATAAGGAGAAAACCACGAATCAGTTGGAAGGCCATAACCCCGTTCGATCAAACACAATAATGAATTCAGGTACGCTTCCGCTTCAGTTTCGATCCGATAATTACAGCATGACGTTCATAGATTTTAGATGAACAATCATCTATATTAAATTTAATTTTAACAAGTGGTATCAAAGCCAACATCGTGTTGAATTATCAGATCAATTTCAAACGAATATATGTGAAACTTGATTCTGTGCGTATGTATATACAAAAACCAAGTTCTGATTTCAAAAATATACATATACAGCAAAATTGAAAATTTGAGAAATATACATATAGAATCTGTGACTGTATGTATATGCCTTTCGAATTCAGATTTGGAGTTTCTTTGTGTATGTATATATTTTTCGAGGTCAAGGTATGGATTTTTTGTTGAAATTTGGGAATTTGTGAAATTTTATGTATATTCTTAAGTTTGAGTTATGAATTTGTGAACTTTGGTGTTGAGTTTCTGGATGAAATCGGTTATGGTTGAGGTACGGCCGGTTATTGTGGTCCGATTCGGTTGATGGTGGTGTGCAGTGTGCGGCGCTGCCGGATGCGAGTTGCGCGCGGCGATAAGTTGAGTAGCGCCAGGAATGGCTCCACATCGCGTGGCGTTGAGCCACGCGGGTAAGCAAAGCCGGTAGGCTCGAAGGAAGGTTGCAAGGGGCTGTGTTCCGGACGGATTTGGGGGCGACGATGGCGGCGGTTAGGGTTAATCTGAAACCCTAACTGCTAAAAAATGAGTTTTAGGACAGGGACTTATCCCGGAAATTTGAAGATTTCGAGGACTCGTGTGAAATTTCGGATTTTTGGGTTTATTGCACACTCAGGTCCCCTAATCTTATTAAGGAACTAAAGTTGATCCCTGAAAGTTATGAAATTTCTTATTCAGCCACTAAGGTTATAAATTATTAAAGTTGGGGTTATAAAAGTTCCTGATTTTATATTTCAGTCCCTCAAGTTTGAAAATTTTCTAATCCAGCCCCTAATGTTTTAGAATTTTCAAAATTGGTTCCTAAAGCTTGAAAATTCTCTAATTTGGTCTCTTAAAGTTTGAAAATTATCATTTTCAGTCCCTAAAGTTTGAAAATTTTCTAATTCAGTCCCCTAAGGTTTGAAAATTTTCTAATACAACACCTAAAGTTTTGAAATTCTTTAATTTGGTCCTTAAAGTTTGAAAATTTTCTAATTCAGTCACTAAAGTTTGGAATTTTTCAAAATTGGTCCTTAAAGTTTGATTTTTTTTTTATAAAATGAAGTCCCTAAGGTTTGGAAATTTTCTAAATTGGCTCCTAAAGTTTGAAAATTTTCAAAATCAACCTTTAAAGATTGAAAATTTCCTATTTTGGCCCTCTAAAGTTTGTTTTTCTTTCAAATTGGGACCTAAAGTTTAGAATTTCTCTAAATTGGCCAATAAAGTTTTGGAAAAATTGTAATTAAGTCCTTCAAGCTTAAAATTTTTCATAATTGGCCACCTAAGGTTTAAGAATATTGCAATTGACTCTCTCAACTTAAGGATTGTTTTATTCTAAAGTTTTGAATTCTATAATTCAAATTCTAAAGTCAAAATATATGCAAATCAGTGATTTCAGTTTCAAATCTTGGTACATCAGAATCTTTTGAGAGATATAATATTCGAAAGTAAGTTAGTTGAAGCAACATGTTGCCGAAGCAACATGTTGCCAAAGCAACCTCTCTTGTGGATATTAATTAACTTTGAATATTAGAAGGTAAATGTGTGTGTTATTCATTGCGGATATTGATCGGCCCAAAGGAAGGTCAATATTTGGCTCGAATTTCACATGCACCTGTGGTGATAAACACGTGGCAATTATTTGGTTTAACGTGTGACCAATAAATCGGTCCAAAGAAAGGTTTATTGGTTAACATGTCTTATTGTCAGTGTTTGATCACTACATTAAGGGAAAATTAGGTGTTTGTGTGTTATTTCATGCGGATATTGATTGGCCCAAAGGAAGGTCAATATTTGGCTCGAATTTCACATGAACTTGTGGTGATAAATACGTGACGGTTATTTGGTTTTACGTGTGATCAATAAATCGGTCCAAAGAAAGGTTTGTTGGTTGACATGTCTTACTGTCAGTGTTTGATTACTACACCAAGAGTACCACTTACAAGTGAATTTTTCTGTCCAAAGACTAAATATTGATGTTGTGCTAGGTATCTTGTGATAGGGCCTACCATTGTTTGAAAGTATGATTTGCATAATAAGGTATTTATGTGAGCTATTTTGTTTAAGTGTTCTCTATTCGGTTTCAAATTCTACAAGTAGTATATCGACAAACTCAAATTTAATCCCTATATTTATGGAACAAACTTCAAGGATCAAAACAAGAACATTAACTTTTCGTTGGCTGCATGGATCTAGACCGTGTACTAAGGATTAAGTAACCTGCTCCTCTTACGGATGAAAGTTCATCTAATCAAATGAGGGACTTTGAGAAGTGGGATTACTTAAATTACGTGAGTCTCATGATCATTAAGTGCGGCATTCCGGAAGCCTTTAGTGGCATAGTATCTGAGGAGGTAAATGATGCCAATAAATTCCTTGCCGAAATTAAGAAATGTTTTGCGAAAAATGATAAGGCTGAAACAAGCACGTTTATGCAAAGCTTGATTTCAATAAAGTATAAAGGCAATGGGAAAATAAGAGAGTACATCATGTAGATGTCTCACACTGCTTCAAAACTTAAGGAACTAAAACTCGACTTGTCTAATGACTTGCTCGTGCATTTGGTATTGATATCGCTTCCTGCACAATATAGTTAATTTAAGCTTAGTTGTAACTGTCAAAGTAGAAATGGACTCTCAATGAGCTCATTTCATAGTGTGCAAGCTCCTTGCACAATTCAGTCAATTTAAGGTCAGTTGTAACTATCAAAGAGAGAAATGAACTCTAAATGAACTTATTCTATTTTGTGTGCAAGAGGAAGAATAGTTGAACAGGACAGAACTGAAAGTGTTCACTTGGAAAACACCTTTAAAGATAAGGGCAAGAAAACAAATAAAGAAAATAAAGTTTTTAAGGGTTCAAAACAAAAGAAACCACATAAAAACATTAAGGATTGTTTCTTTTGTCAGAAATCTGGACATTTAAAGAAAGATAGTACATAGTACCAACTAAAACTGCTGCTAAAATACCTTAAGAGCTTTTGACAGGCAGAAAACCTAGTCTAAAGTATTTCCACATTTGGGGATGTCCAGTTAAGCAACTACTTTATTGGTTATTCTGAGCGTTAAAGGGGCTATTAATTTTATGATCCCACACTTTTGTCAATTTTGAAACGGGAATTGCAATATTTTTTTGAGGATGTTGAGTTTGGGGGGAGAAATAAGGTTAGAGATATTGTCTTTAAGGAAGAAGTTAAGGAAGGATCGGTTTCGATTCCTATTGTTGCTTTTGACAATGTGCAAGTTTTTATGCATGTCATTGATCAACAAGCATAACCAGAACCTCAATTCGACAATATTGAAGAACCTCCCATCCAAAATAAGGTAAATTTCAGAAGTACAAACTCAACAACCTCAATAACTAAAGCCATTAAGGAGATCCACGAGAGAAAGGGAAAAAATGCTATTCCGAATAATTTAAATAGTATTTTTCCAAGAACATAAGGAAATAATAGAATGGTGGAAGATGGTCCAATCAATTCCATCAGGCCATGCAGGGTTCTAACTCTCAGAAATGGATTGATGTCGTAAATAAGGAGTATAAGCATATGCAAAACAATAAAGTTTGGGATCTTGTCCCATTACCAGAAGGTGCGAAGTCCATTGGTCTTAAATGAATTTTTAAACCAAGAGGGATTCGAAAGGTAATGTGGAAAGATATAAAATTCGTCATGTATCTAAATGCTTTACATAGAATGATGGCATTGATTATAAAGAGACTTTCCCTTTGGTTTCTACGAAAGACTCTTTCAGGAGAGTTAGGTTATTGCACTTTTGACCTCGAGTTACATCAAATGAATGTTAAGATGACGTTTCTCAATGGAGACATTGATGAGATGGTTTGCAAATTAAAGAAATCCATTTATGTGCTCAAGCCATCTTCTCGTTAAGGATAATATAAATTTCATCAAGTAATTATCTCATTTGGTTTTGAGATTAATGTTATTGATGGTTGTGTGTATTACAAGTTCAGTGGGAGTAAGTGTATTTTCCTAATTTTGTATGTTGATAACATATTGCTTGCCACTAATGATATAGGCATGTCACATAAAATTATGAGATTTTTTTCAAGGAAATTTTGAGATTAAAAATCTTGGTGACGTCTCTTTTGTATTAGGGATTCAGATACACCAGGGGTATTCTTGAATTGCCACAAAATGACTATATCGATAAAGTACTTAAGAGGTTTGGCATGCAAGACAGTAAATCAGGGGACACCCCTATCGCTAAGGGAGACAGTTTAGTCTCAACTAATGCCCGAAAAGTTATCTTGAAGTTAAGGAAATGCAAAAGATCTCATATAGTTTAACTATAGGGAATCTGATGTATACTCAAATTTGTACGCGTCCGGATATTGCGTACATTATTGGGATACTAAGAAGATATTTAAGTAACCCTGGGATGGGTCATTTGGAAAGCAGCCAAACATGGGTTATAAGGTATTTAAAGAGAACAAAAGATTACATGCTCACATACAGAAAATCGGATCAGTTGGAGATCATATGGTATTATGATTCCGATTTTTGCTAGATGCCAAAACAGTAGAAGATTCATATCGGGCTACATCTATCTGCTAGTGGGAGGAGCTATTTCCGGAAGGAGTGCTTAACAAACACTTTAGCTTCTTTCACTTGGCAGCACAGTTTGTAGCGATTTTGGAGGCATCTAATTATGGAATATAGCTACGAAATTTTGTCACTACTCTGCATATTCTGTACGGTATAGAAAGACCACTAAAGTTATATTGTGACAATAATTCAGCAGATTTATATTCCAGTAACAACAGGAGCTCAACTAAGTCAAAATACATTGACATTAAGTTCCTGGTTGTGAAGGAAAGGGTACAGAGTAGACAGACTTCCGTAGAGCATATTGGGACAAACTCCCTGATTGCGGATCTGCTTACTAAGGGATTAGCACCCAGGGTCTTTCACGAGCACACTGCTCGTATGGGTGTAGTATTTCTTGAGGATATCATGATTTAGTGGGAGTTTGTATTTTGGTTGCTTTATGTTTTGGTTTTGAACACATTTGTGTATTTGGATAATTTTCTGTACAGAAATAAAGTATTCAGTTCATTCTACTATGTTACATTATGTTTGGTATTGATCTCACCTAAGGAATAAAGTCGGACCAATTGAAAATAGGCATGTTTGGATCACATAACATGTAATTTTCATACTACACTCTCATGATTGATCTATGTCATTTGGTTGTATTGGTATACGTGACCATTGATGGATTTAGTTACGATTAATGTAACGAAAGTCGCTTTGATCCTATCTTGATATGATTGATGGACGAGATTGTTTGGAAATACCCTTAATAATGATAGCAAAATTTTGAGATCATAAGGTTGTACACATTTGTAAGGATACATGTATGGCCCAGTAGGAGATTGTTGGATAAAATTCAATAATGTGGGGCCAAACATGTATAAAATAAAATGTGTGGTGCTATCTTAAGGATTTAGTCAATAAAGTGATCCACTAAAGATTATTCAGGACTAATGGGTATTAAGTGTCGTGAGATTAAAGTGTAGAGACGGATTCAATGTTTTAAATTGATGAGGGGCCAATTTAATAACATTGAAACACGGTAGCTGCCCTACAGCTATTTATACATGTCATGGTCCCCAATTGAGCATGACTTTTCATAATTCTCTACATCCCCATCAACAGAGGACAAAATAAGGAGAAAACCACGAATCAGTTGAAAGGCCATAACCCCGTTCGATCAAACACAATAATGGATTCAGGTACGCTTCCGCTTCAGTTTCGATCCGATAATTACAGCATGATGTTTATGAATTTTAGATGAACAATCATCTATATTAAATTTAATTTTAACATATCCGACCTACTTTTCTCTGTCTATGGGATGAAACAGGGCGGACCCAAGATTTTAGTTGAGTGAGGACGAAATAGTACTACTTAGAAAATTATTTCAAAGAAGACAATAACGATAATATTCAAAATAATCGTATTCCTTTTACAATGATTCCTTCATTTGGTGATGAATCATAATTAAGGAGTAACGCCCCAATAATTTATGATGTTCCTATTTACTCATGATGATGTAATAAAAGTTTTTTTCGAACTTTTTTATTTTTTACGGAATTGGAAGAAAGAAAATGGAAATATTATTGAAACGAAAAGTAACGAAAAACGTGTTTAAAAGCCTCATTTCAGGAGACTCGTTTGATCACTTCTGATCTTCGTTGATTGCATGTGATATATGCACAAATAAGTTCTCGAAATGAACTTAGAGGATATGAAATCCGTTTTTAAGTTCGATCAACGGATAGCTTCCGACGAATTTTTAAAGTTGGGACTTTACCGAACGGTAAAGAAAAATAGTTTCGAGTGGCTAACATTGACAAGCCATAACTTTTTTCCTTGATTAACCATTTCAAGCGTGGTTAATTGTACATGGAAGTGCGATGTTAGTACTTCGAAATGAAACCAAAAATCAAAATTTTGACCTCATTTACTATCTCAAATTCAAGCTCAAACTTGACCATTCAAAATTGAGTTTTTTGAACAAGCAAGCACGAGGCAAAGCCTCAAAGAAAATTAAAGAAATTCCAGTGGATGCCACCGCACACACTGTCCCTAAATGGGTCCGCCCCTGGGATGAAAGTTACGACATTCTTTGGTTTCAATTTTTTGAAGTGACAATGTTCATTTTTTCGAAATTTATAGGGAAAAGAAAAATTTTGATGATCGAGAAAAGGGCTTCATTTTTCGGTGTTGATTGTGTGTTTTGAATGTGTAGGTTTATATGCAATGACACTATTTTAACACCTTCCCCCCTCATTAGAAAAAGTTTGAATCAAAAAGGGAAAAAAAATTGTAACTGAATTCTTATTCACCCAAGAAGAAGGAAAAGGAAAAAAGTGTAAGTTTTTCATATGTTCTTTGCTTCATTCTAATTTTAAATGATTTTTGGCTTCTTTCCAATTTCCGAGCATTTCTCTTATCTCACTCTTTTCCAGTTTCTCTTACATTTCATTTCTTTATAGACAAAATTTTGTTTCTTATTCAAGATAATTTCTTCTAACCTACTATTTGAAGGTTCGCTTTATATTTTTAATCATGTATTCGGTAATCCTCAAATTGTTAGTTCATTTGATGCGTAGCTTTGTTTGAATTCCTTAAGAGTCGTTACTATTTCTCTTGTTGCATTGGCATAGCATCATCATGCGGCCTTGTGGCTCTAGAACCTACAAGAGTAAGTTTGTCATAATATAATTGAATATAATTTCACGATTCTCTGATATCATTTTCTAAATTGTTTAGTTGCGTAATCATCATTGATTATTTACTTCCATAATTATTTGCAATAAATATGGTATATCTTTGTAATCTCATATGGAAAACTTATACAAGTTCTATAATTCATTTGGTATTTTTGTTTATGTTATATTTAGTTTACAATATTAACTTATGACCTTTGAGCCAGGTTACTAAAATTCTAAAAGATCAGCTCTCATGGTATCGTGATTGCCGAGATGTTGATGTCCTCAACGTATTGTCTACTAGAAATGATGGAACCATTAAATTGCTATAAATGCAGGCAGGGACGGATCCAGCAAGCGACGAGCTAGCACGAGCACGCTAGCTAGATCCCCTGACAACTCTAGGTATTGAATTTTTTTTTTTTTAAAGAACAAAAACCCATAACCCATAGGTCTGTCTTCTCCGAAAACTCGTGTCTGTAACTCAAGCATCGGCTAGCAATGGAGTGGAGAAGAAGAAGCCATTGTTGGGTTTGGGCTCAAATTTTCAATTGTTAATTTTTGTGTAGGCATTAGGATGTTTACGGATTTGGGAATAGATTATGATGAGTTTGTGTAAAAATGTATAAGAAATTGTTATTATTAAAATGTGGATGTGGATTAGCTCCGGAACTAGATAGAACCCTTCCCTTTTGATTTTCTAAGACACCATCAAGGTGTTTGACAAAATGTCTCAATTGGACAACTTTGGATAAAGATGAGCAGATGAAGCCAGTAGATGCAGACTCTAGTTCTAAGGTATGCACTGAGCATTTTATTGAAGAAAATGTTGTGCTAAAACATATAATTCCATATGTGGTCTGTAATTCGCTACATAATTTTTTATCAACTTTGATCCATTTTGATGACGTATCTTGCTTCTTGATGAAGCAGCTAAAAGCATTTTACCTTTTTATGACCATTGATGCAAATAAAAGCCACAAAGCAAATCTAGTATTTGTCGAGAATAAGACTTAATCTCGAGTCCGGTATTGAATTTCTTGAGAATAAGACGTAATATAATGTTTCAAGTTGTTGCATGTTGTTTAGAGCATCTATATTTGGTATCCTTTCCACCAAGGACTAAACATATGATTTCCAAATTATTAAATGTAGTAGTGAAGTTTCATTTATTTCATCGTATCGAAATTTCAACACGATTAATTTCAAGTTGGTTTGAAGTGGCTACCTACGGTATTTATAAGTTTATGATTCGCATAGCTATTTCATTTTCAGCCTGCATATTTCCTGTTATGGCTTTCTGGTACTTCATCTTTAGTTATCAGTGTGTGCATAAATGTTTCTAAACATTCCAAGTATTTGATCTAACCTACATTGACATTTTGTTTATGCAGGCCGTTTTTGAATTTCCAATTGAATAAAGTACGGCACTTGCATGTTATCATAGGTAATAGTTAAGATGGTAACCCTTCTAAACTCGAGAAATCATCCGCTCTTGCAATGGTAATAGTACCATCGCCAGTGATCAATAGTCCATGGTCAATAGACGACCGCTCTAACTGAACTTTGATCATGTATCCATCCCTAAATGCAGGCTGAATTATATCTTTTCGTACCTTTCAACTAAGTGTTATTTCATTAACTCATTCACCTCTATGCTCTTACTACTTTGGCACCAGCTTGTGAACTCTGCTTACTTCACTATACGTCTGTTATGGAAGATAGTAGCCTCATGCTAAGCATATAATAGCTACTTAAGAACAACAAAAAAGAGATAAAATCTCTAAATTTCCCTTTTTTAGTCATATATTACATTCTGGCATCTCGGGTTCAGCATCTGTAAATACTCTAAGTAGATATAGATATTATATCCTTAGTAGATGATTTTTCAAGAAAAATTGGACTTTTCAGGTCAAATTTGACACTTTCCAAAATTTTAAACAATGGAAATTGATGGTTGAAAATCAAAGTAATAAGAAAGTTAAAGCACTAAGGACTTATAATGGGCTTGGATTCTGAATGCTGCATTTGATCTTTATTTATAAAGAATCTGGAATTATATGGCACTGAACAGTAAAATACACTCCTCAGCAAAATGAAGTTTCTAAAAGGATGAATAGGACCTTACTGGAAAAGGTCATGTGTATGTTACTTAGTTCTGGCCTTCCAGAATACTAAAACTTATTTGATAAACAACATTCCTTTAAGTGTTATCAATTTTCAAGTTCCTGACCAAATGTGGTCTAATAATTCATCAACTTATTCCAAACTTGATATATTTGGCTGTACTGCATATTCCTACAAAAGTGAAGGGAAACTTGAATTCAGATCCTTAAAATATGTATTCTTAGGATATGAAGAAGAAACTAAGGGGTAAGTTTTATGGGTTAAGGAACAAAACGGGTTAAGGTTATTCTGAGCAAGAATGTCATCTTTAATGAAAATGGCATGCCTTGTCTCGTGTTGAAAATCATGTTTTTCTTGACTCTGTTGAACCTGATGTTTAGATTGAGGTGGAGCACATTCAATCTGAGATTGATCAAGTCTAAAGTGATGAAGAAAATGATAATTCACCTTATGAGACCATTGTATCTGATTATCATCTGACCAATGATAAAGGTAGGAGAACTGAATTTCCCTCCACGAGGATTAATAATGACGACTTTGTGAGCTTTTTAACTACTCTGGACTCTGTCAGCTCTGAACCTAATACCTTTGATGAGGCTGTTAACTGTAAAGACTCTATCCTTTGGAAAGAAGCTGCGAATGATGAAATGGAGTCTTTAATTAAGAACAAAACATGGGTTCTTGTTAACAAGCCAAAAGATCGAAAAGTTGTAGACTGTAAATCGATTTATAAGTAAAGGAAGATGAGTTTACTACATCTAAGAAAAGGTATAAGGCTAGATTAGTAGCTATATGGTTCACTCAAAGAGAGGGTGTTGATTACAATGAATCTTGCTCTTGTTGCAAAGTATACTTCTATGCATACCTTATATGTTCATTTTGATGTCAAAACGGCCTTTTCTTAAATGGTGATTTAGATGAAACCATTTACATGATTAAAGCCAAAAGGGCTTGAAATAAAATCCAAAATTGAATAAGTTTGTTTGCTAAAGAATCTCTAAATGACCTAAAACAAGAACCTAGGCAGTAGCATAAGAAATGTAACTTATATGTTCAAACTCTAGCATTGTTAGAAGCAGTTTTGATGATTGTTTATTTTATAAAGGCTTGGGAGGACATGAATCTACTTACTTTTTGTTATATGTTTATGCCGTGTTGCTTGCATGCCATGATAAATTTGAAATTGTTAAGAATAAATCAAAACTGAAATCTGAATTTGAAATGAAAGACCTAGGAAATGCTAAGAGAATTTTAGGCATAGAAATTAAATGGGATAGAGAAAATTGAATTTTGTATGTAAATCAATAGTCTTATGTGTGATAAAAGTACTTGAAGAATATTCTCTGTTTGAATGTAAACTCATTACTGTGCCTCTTGCAATTCATTTTAAATTGTCAAGTGATCAATCACCTAAAACACCTAAAGAATCTGAAAGAATGGATTAAATGCCTTATGCTAATATTGTTGGATCTATTATGTATTTGATGGTATGCACTAGACCTGACTTGGCCATGGTATAAGTATTTTAAGTAGATTTATGGCAAATCCTAGTCAACTACATTGGCTAGCTATAAAATGGACGTTGAGATACTAAAGGTCTTATCTAATTTGGGATTGAAATTTAATAGATGTAATGGAGGTATATTGTTGATGGATATATGGGTTCTAATTTTTTAGTTGAAAAAAAAAAAAAAATCTACTTTTTCTTATATTTATACTTTTTGTGATAGGTGCATTAGTTGGGAGTCCCAACTGAAAAAAAAAATTGTAGCTCTATCTTCTACTAAGGCGAAAAATATTGCAGTTTCTGATGCTCTAAAGGAATCAACGTGGCTAAGAGGTTTGTTAAAGGAAATTGGATTTATAGATAACACTATCAAGTTGTATACTGGCAACCAAGCACCATTATCTCAGTAAGAATCTTGTATAACATGATAGGACCAAACATGTTGATATTAAATTTCATTTTTAAGGGACATGTTTGAGAAATGTATGATTGCTATTGTTAAAATACCTAATGGGTTTAATCCTTTGGATATTAGTACTAAAATTCTTCCTTTAAATAAGTTCATAAACCATTTGAAGGTTCTGGTTATTACTTGATAAAGTATATTCATATTATTTGAATACTTCAATATTTTAAATCACATTTCGTATTTGTTTTATTTCATTAAAACTGGTTTAATTCTTTTTTAGGTCTACCAGAGCAAATGATATTGGTAGTTTGGTCTAGGTAAAGTGAAAAAGGCCAAAAATTATGTTCAGGAAGGTGAAGATTGTTAAAATTTGGTTATATGCCTTACAAATTATTGATGTGGTTCTAATTCGAACTTGTGACCTTTGAAATGATAAAAAAAAACATATTTGAAATACAACTCTTTTAGTTGATGCGCCTCTTCTCCTAACCCTACACGCAGCTGAATCATGGTTGTTTGATTTGCATCTCTTGAAAAGCTTAATATTTAAGCGTCTTGACTCTTGCTGTGGATTGAGGCTTCTGTCCTTGGTTCTCTCTAGCTTCTGAGAACTGGGCTAAGGTTTTTGGTTCTTTACTTCGTCAACTTTCCAACTGTAAATCTTTAATAGATCTTTTGAGAGTTTATACTTCGTGTATAGATAGTTGAGGGTGTGATATTTCATTGGTGAACATTGAAAATAGCAATAGGGTTGGAATCTATTGGATTCCTACATTCTAACTTTGGTTTCTTGGTTAATTTAAGTGGACCTGGAGCAAATCTACATAGTAGATGCTCAACGGGTTAATAGAGCTAGTACGTAAACATCTGGACCCATTAGTGGGTAAAAAATCTTGTGTTCTTCTTTACTTTTCTTGCAAGTTTTACTTTCTATGGTCTTTATTTCAACACATTGACTATAACTTGATCTGGGACGAACAAGTGGTATTAGAGTAGATTGTTTGAATTGAATTTTACGTGGTTGATTTTTTCTGAAACCCCAAACTTATTTTAAAACTTTCTTTTTGTAAGTAGATTTTCTGGTTTTTTGAAAGATCTTTTGGAGAAACAATTTTTTTTTAAAAAAAAGGATCTGTGTGATCTCTCTTTGATTCAACCCTTGGTTGGATTTTTCTTCAAAACTTGGTGGTTTTATAACTTTATCTAGGACCAACATTATTGTCGATTTTATCTTGTAAGACAATGAATCATTAACAAGTAATATAATTCTGGTTGGTCTATTTCTTTCAACAAAATTGGTTATCTACTACACTTTTGTTGGAATATGGGTCATGGGTTGCCCATGTGGGTTGACCTGGCCTACTCGAAAATTGGTTGGAGGGAGTTAATTGAAGGAAGATTCAAATCCTTAACCTTCAACAACTTACCTCAACTACCACACAACTTCCAAACACATATTATAGAGAGAACTGATATGGAATATATTTTGGTGAAGTTTGGATATGAATATACACCTATGGAGATAAGGCAGTAGAATCACCATTTATGGAAGAAACTTCACAAAAATTGGCATTTAGGTTGTGGACATTGATCCCCTTCCATTTTGATCCGATTCTAGACCGTCGGGAGTTATTAAATTCAGATTTTTGGACTATATAAAGTGCAAGTGATTCAACCATGAAGATCTTGGAATTTCTTCAAGTTCAAGCAAGTTTTAATGTTTTAATTTCGGATAGAAGCATGCAACTACGATTTATATTGTCATCAGAGCCCTTATAGGTTGTTTTCTTGCATACAAATGTATTAATGATTATACATAGTCATTTCATCTAGAGAAATGCCATTAAAATCGTTTTTAAAGAAATCTTGAATATGCTTTAATGGCACATCACGAGATACTTCACAATAATTCATGAAATTATTGTTGAGAGAAAAATGTAACCCTAGTTTAAAAATCCGTAGTTTCATCGCGCGATAACTCTTTGTACGTTGAGTGTCACGTTTCCCATACACTATTGTTGGAAAGAAATTCACGAGATCTTTCCATTGATATAAAGAACATTAAATTTGGACATAAGGGGAAGAAGTTATAGCCTCCTGAAATTTAATTAAAAATCTGAAAATTTTTAATTTTGTTTATGTTGAAGATTGGTGACCGAGGCTGTTTTGTAATTTCCAAAATTTTCATATTGATTCTTGTGATTCCGAAAAGGCCAATTTTTACCCTGTAATTCTGAAACTTTTCATATGGTCCTTGAATTTCTAAAAAAATCATATTGATCAATAAATTTGTGTAAAAATTCAGATTGGCCATTAAATTTATTTAAAATTTCAAATTGGTAATAGAATTTCTGAAAAATTTCATATTGGACTTTTAGAATCTGAAAATATCATATACGGTCCTGGAAATTCTAAATATTTCAGATTGGTCCCTGAAAATCTGAAATGCCTTATAAGCTCCTATACATTAAAGTGCAGGTTGGTCCATAAATATTTGAAAAAAATTTGGACCTAGAATTATCGATTTTCAAAATTATTGGTTGGTCCAATTTTCAAAATTACATATTGGCTCTCTATTACTCTAATATATATAATTTCATGGGAAATAAATTTTTGAAAATTGCAAATTGGACTTTAAAATGAAATTCTGAAAAATTCCTTTTTTTTTAATTCAGGCTTTTGTTTAGGGATTCTATTGCCTAGAAAAATACTACGAGTATAAAATATTGAGAAGCTACTTACTTATCAAAATTTTTGAATGGATTTGAAAACCACGTAAAGCGTCAATACTTTTGGGACAAGTTTTAAATATAAGTGGAGCTTGGGCATTCAGATATTAACTTCTCATTTGTTGGGATTATCTTAGAACTCGTAATGAATTGGACTGAGAATTATTTTCATTGAGACTTTATTGAGATATATCTCGTACTCCAATTATGTTTGATAATTTTTTTTTAAATAATAATTTATGATATCATTATACATGTTATTTATTAATTGGATAAATGTGCATAGTTATGTTTGCATTGCACATCATAAAATTGCATTATTGATTTCCTGTATTTGTTAATTTGTGAATTGTGTGAATATTAAAGTTGGTAGAATTAGTTGAATTCTTACTTAGACCTATTGATTGTTAGTTGAGAAATAGATTGGTGATTGGAATATTTAGAGAAAATCTTACCCGAAACTATTCAATCCACCAATTAATTGAGAGTTCTAAGGTTGGAAGAATTAATATATTTCTCACCTAGAACTTTGATATTTTGCATTATGAACTTTGATATTTTGCATTATTTGGATTGCAGATGATGATTGAGAACATAGTGAACTTTCAACTATATACCTAATGTTGAACTATCATCTACGTTAATTCACATAAACATAAAATGATATATGTGTTTAGATGGGCATTGTTTGAAAACATTATTGTCTCTAAAATCTAATAGATCATGACATCAAAACCTATATAGGTTGACTTTTATAAATGTAATGCAGTAAATGTGATAAAAATCAGTGCGATAAGAATTTTTGGTGTGACTAGAAGAAGATGATACTTTAAAGAGTATCAACAACAAAAAAGTAGACCTGATGTAGGTCAAACTACTCTAGAGAATAAAGATCAAGAAATTTGTCAAGTACAAGAAAATGTAGACTCTAGTGCTTGAGAAGTTGATTTGATAAATTTAGTTATAGACGATCCTATTCTCTAATGTGATTGAGCTGAGGTAGTTAACATAGTGTTGACAATTTTAGTTGGTCACATTTTTCCTGAAGAGTAATAATCTAAATTGTCTCTCTCCAATAGTTGGGAACTCTATCAGTCCGTGTGACTTATAAATTGTAGTATCAACTTAATAAATGAGGAGACTGGAAAAGAGACCCAGAAGAGCATATTAGATAGTAAGGACATGAAAGTGGTTTGGTAGAGGATTAATACAATGAACTTGAAAATGTTCCTCTTGGTGTTGTTTACGTTACTTACACTACCTATTGGATCTTATCCTACATGAATAGTGGACTACCTATTGGATCTTATCCTACATGAATAGTGGATTTAAAAGTTGAAAACCACTTTACGAGAGATCGAGATATTGTTTAGTCTATCTTCGAGTCTTTAACTTGGTATAGATGTATGCCAATAAGAAAGACTATGGAGGTTTATATGACTGATATGCAACTTAGCATTACAAAGTGGAGAAGTTGACCTCCTATTTGATATTACCATAGTAACAAAGACACTAATAAATTTGATCTCAGTTGCTCTTCTAGGTGGTCTCTAACTTGGTCTTATACTTGGTAGATTTGTTCATGCTAACTGCGGTGATGTTTATTATTGTTCTAAATATTCGTGCTATAGTTTAAGATTATAAGTTGTGAAAACCTTCCAAGGATGAAGAAGCTAAATTTCCATAGATTTTGTCCATTGGAATTGATTAACTTTAACATGATGCAATGGAGTTCTCTCTACGTTTGTATATTGAATTATTTTTTAAACATGAGATAACTAAATATGGGTTATCTGGGTTATCTTAGACTCATGATCAGCTTCGTAAATTCTTGATAATTTCCAAAATGATTTTAGAACACGAGTCAGTTAAGAATGAGTTGTATCTCTATAAGATACAATGACAGACTAAAAGGTACATTTGTGAGATTTTGGAAGGATGTTGAGTCATAAGATATGACGTATAACATTTTTTTCCTAGTAAGGGAGAGATGATTGGAGAATATTGGTGAAATTGAGATTATGTGCTTGGTAAATCAGTTAAGGTATTGAGGAGTTGTTTAAACTTCTGATTCAAGTGGGAGAAATCTAATTTCACCAAGTGGGAACAATCTCATTTCAATGATTCATGGTTTACAAAAATCCCTTACTTATACGAGTACAAAGAGGAAATATGGAAAGTGATGGAAATATAGATGAAATATTGAAATTCAACTAAATTTCAGATGTGTTGGCAGTTTTTATTGGATGTTAAGTTTATTCAGAACATTTAGGTTCTCAAAAATTGAATAGAAGAATTACGAGTTTATGATAAATAATGCTCATTTTCATTTTGGGAAAATGTTATACCAAAATTAGCTATATTGAGCGTGATAAACTTTTTTTTATAACTGTAAGATTCACTTTTGTACGCCTATGCTAGCTGTGATGCTGTGTTAAGATTTAGAGTTACATTAAATAGACCTAGAGGTTGTACTTTTATTCTCATTGAGAATTGATTAAAGAGATCTACATGAATTGACTTGTAGATTTCATGTTAAAGGTTTTCAAGTATTGTATTAACTTTATAGTTACACTTGTTGCCTGATACAGTCATCTTGACAGTGGCACTTGAGTTTTAACTGGGTTTAAAATCTCGTACAAAATTTCATCATGTGGATAAAGATCGCTATTTTATTTAAAGGTCTGATGGTAAATTATAATTCTTATTTTTTAGTTGACAACATTTATTGGCTAAGCATGAGAAGGAGTGTATTGCGACCATTTTGAAATAGTTGTCCTCAATCTTCCTCAATCTTTGAATGAAGGACATGGGTTGAGAAAATTGAATACTTTGAGATAAAAGATTATCCAAGTCTTCTTTCTTTTTCACAAGAGTTGTATACTATAAAGATTCTAGAATGTTTATTAACTGTAAAACTGCTACCCTGTTGATACTCATATATCGAAAGGCAAACATATGAGTCTTCGTATATGTCCAAGTACTCCATTATTGCACAAAGAAATATCCAAAGATGTTATGCATGACCAATTTTTCTTTTATTTTTAAACTCGGAGGCCAACACGTGGCATATGGGAATTTGCGAAAATACTTTTATCTTCTTTTCGTAAGTTAGTGAGGTAAACGACGTCGCTTAACTAGGATTTCAAAATCACTTTACTCTAAAATAAAATCTTTTTATTTAAAAAGTAATGATAAAACATTTAGTATAATATATTGACTTTAAAATCTTTTAGATAAACATTAACAATAATAAAATGGCGAGTTTTACGGTTTAAACACAAGACCTTATTAATTGAGTCCACAACTCACAAGTCATCACCTAGTGCAGCACTATATGTCTCTCCATCTGAAGATGACAATCCCTTTTTAATTTCTATTATTTCCTGAAATTTTAGATATGTCGTGAAATGAGCATATATTTGCCCAGTGAGTGGAGTATGGTGTACATATGCTATTATACGTAGACAAGTCAACTTCACATATTCAAGATTCATGCAAGTTTTACTTATTAAATCAATCAAGTCCACATTCATATTTCCTAGTCACGTCATATATTCAAGACAAGGCTTATATTCAAGATTAGACCCAAGTCAATTTCAAGTCAATTTATTTTAGATTATATATGTTAAGTGCATTTTTATGTACTTTTTATACCTTTAAACTAGCATATTTTGGAATATCTTGAGCAAATATCTACTAATTTATGCATATTTTGTGTTTAAATAGGTTTATGTCCAAGTTTGAGGCCAAGAATCATAAAATGAGTGAAGATTTTGCTGAAATTCCAAGTTTGGGGACCATTTTGTCACTTCCAGGAAGTCTTGGATGAGCTGCGCAATTAAACGAGGGACCAAATTGCAAGATTTCAAAAGTTGAAGGACCAAAAGTGCAATTTTAGAAGGGCCTACTTGAAAGAAATATGAAAATTTGGGGACTAAATTGCTCGAGGTTAAAAGATGGAGGACTTGATGGCAATTAGGGAATGGACTAAGCTGCAAAATCACTCTCTAGCTGAGCCACGCGAACGCGTGGCTTGAACTGAGCCGCGCGCACAAATCATTGCTCGAAACGGACCCGAGGCCAAGGTTGGCCCCGGAAATGAACCAGGCGATCGCGCGGATATAAATTTGAAAAAAGGAAATTTTTGTTCCGGCCGGACCGGGTCAACTCGGCCAACCCGGTTCCGCCCATATAACTGCTTTATGCGAATTTTAGCGTTTTTTAGGGTTTTTGGATGATTTTTAGGATGATATAAATACAAAAAATTTGATTTTGCTAGGGCATCAAGTAAGTTTTGCCCCTTTTTCAATTTTTCTTGTATTGTTCTTTCAACATTTACTTCTGTAATGCAATTTTGAAGTAATGTTTTTATGTTTTAGTAATGTTTTCTTATATTTAAGTATTTTGTTGTTGTTTTAACTTTTGATTATTGTTATTTTCTCACATTTCCATCAAGAATGTCATTTACTTCTTGTGCATTTAATGTTTTGTGCTTGGGTTGTTGAAGACATTAATGGTTGATGGAAGAACTTGGTTTGAAGTGAAGAAATATTAGGTTTTCACTTCAAGAATTTTACAAAAAGGGAGAGTTTTCTTTATTCTCTTGTTTTTTAATCTTTATTTTGAGTATTATTCATATGTTTATGTTATTTGTTAAATGTTATTGTTAGTTTATTATATATTAATGTTTTTGTGTTTAAATTTTTAATTAAGTTTAAGGTTATTTAAGCATTTTAGGTTGTTTTTGGATTGTGGGTGTTTATGTTTATGTATTTATTATTATGGAAGTTATTTTACGTTTTTGTAGCTTTTAAATGTTTTTTATTATGTTAGGTTATTATTGGAATTTACTATACATGTTAGGTTAAATTTAGAATTTCTCATGTAATTTGGTTAATTGATTAACTACCACTAATTGATGTTTGAAAGGAGAAACTAGTGTAGTTTTAATAACTAAATTTACCTTGTCTTATGTTTTCTAGCTTATTTTAATCACCAAGTTCTAGTTGACATTAGTTTACTTTAGATAATTAGTTTTAATTCTAACTTTTATATTTTGTTACCCAGTTGCTTTGATTAACTAGTTTTCAAATGCCATGTTTCTTATTTATGACACTTAGTTAGTAATTCACCACCAAACCAAACTTTTATGTTATTTGACTTTTCTTTTAAAATGAAATCAACAAGTTTAGTTACAAATTAACCAATCCTCGTGAGTACGATAACCCGGACTTTTCGAGTCCACTTTACTACTTGAACGCGAACAGTGCACTTGCGGTATACGATTTTAGCGAACAAGTTTTTGGCGCCGTTATCGGGGATTGATTTTATTTGTAGTAAATGCATTGATTTTTGTTGATTGAATTTTCTTCTCATTCTCATCTCTTTCTTCTTTTTGTTTTCATTTTTTAGGTACTCTTGCCTTGTTTATGCAACAACGTCCGACTTGTGACATTCTTCCATTTGATCCTGAACCCGAACGAACTTTTAGGAGGAGGATTAGGGAAAGAAGAGAACAAGTTGAACAACAAAGAATACAAGGCAATATGGGGGACAACAATCAAGGTGGTGCCAATCCCGCTATTAATGAAGATGATAGACCAACGGGGCAATTCATGGTCCCTCTCATCACTCAAAATTGAGGAAGCATCACATATCTCCCATTTGGACGTCCAGACTTTCATTTAAAGCCGAATGTGATAAATCTCTTCAAGGGGTATCTACAATTCTATGGAATGACCGAGGAGAATCCATTTACTCACATCTCGCGATTTTTGGAGATGTGTAATAACTTTGATTATCCAGGAATTAGCAAGGAGGCTATCAACATGCGGTTATTTCCGTATACCCTTAGAGATGGAGCTCGTGAATGGTTAGATGCCAACCGGGTTGGAAGTATTACAACATGGAATGATCTTGCTCAAAAGTTCACTACAAAATACTTTCCTCCGTCAAAAGTGGCTAAATTGAAGAATGATATCTCCACATTTCGAAAACTTGACACCGAATGTTTCTATGAGGCAAGGGAAAGATTCAAGGAGATGTTGAGAAAATGCCCAAATCATGGGTTCACCAAGCAATGCAAGTTCAATATTTCTATCTTGGGATGAATCCATCTAGTCTATTGACGGTTGATTCAGCCTCCAATGGAGCTATCACTAAAAAATCACCTAATGAGGCAATTGAGCTCTTTGAGATGATGGCTAGTCACAATTCTACTTGGCCAACCGACCGCATGGTACCAAAGAAATCCGCGGGAATTCATGAAGTTGATGCATATGCGGCTTTGTCGGAAAAGATGGACCTTCTATTCAAGAAGTATGATGATTTGTCTTCTCAACATACAGTAAAAGTAATCTACCCTCCTATTTCTATTTGTGATGTATGTGGAGCAACACACAAGGTTGAGGAATGTCCCATGCTCAAAATGGCTTCTACTTCAAATGAGCAAGTGAATTATGCTCAAAATTTCAACCGACCACAAGGCAATCCTTACTCCAACACATACAATCCGGGTTGGAGGAATCATCTGAATTTTTCTTAGTCCAACAATCAAAATCAAGTAAAGCCTCCCGGTTTTGTTCAACCTCCACCACCCCAAGAAAAGAAGCCTTCTATTGAGGAGATACTCATGCAATATATGAACAAGACCAATATTATTCTCCAAAATCAAGCGGCTTCTATCAAAAATCTTGAAACTCAAGTTGGGTTATTGGCAAAAATGATGACGGAGATACAAGAAGGAGCCTTACCAAGCAATACCAAGATTAATCCAAGGAAAAATGTGCAAGCCATCACTACAAGAAGTGGAATTCAATTACCGGAAATCACGGTAAAGAAACATGTAGCACAACCCGAGATGAAGGAAAAAGGTAATGAACATGTTGAGGAGGCGAATGAAAATGATGCAACATTGAAGGAAAGTGGGGAGAGTTCAACAAAGGTGCCTACTCCGGTGAAAGCTTATGTGCCCCCCATTCCTTTTCCTCAAAGACTCCAAAAGCACAACGTGGATGCAAAATTTGGTAAATTTCTTGAAGTCTTCAAGAAACTTCACATCAACATACCCTTTTCCGATGCATTAGCACAAATGCCTAGTTATGCAAAGTTTATGAAAGACATCCTTTTAAACAAGAGGAGGCTAGAAGATCATGAAACTGTGATGCTCACGGAAGGATGTAGTGCCATACTACAAAACAAATTGCCTCCAAAAATCAAATATTTAGGGAGTTTTACTATTCCTTGTACTATTGGTGATTTAACTTTTGGAAAAGCATTATGTGATCTTGGTGCTAGTATTAATTTGATGCCTTAGTCTATTTTCAGGAGATTGGGCATGGGAGAGGTGAAGCCAACCACAGTTTCATTGCAATTGGCCGATCGCTCTATTAAGCACCCGCGTGGTATTGTTGAGGATGTGCTAATGAAGGTGGACAAATTCATCTTCGCTTCCGATTTTATTATTCTTGATATGGAGAAAGACCTTGATATCCCAATAATCTTGGGAAGACCTTTCCTAGCATCCGGTCGGTCTTTAATAGATGTGCAAGGAGGCAAATTGATATTGAGGGTTCAAGATGAGCAAATCACATTCGACATCATGAAATCCATTAAGTGTCCCGTCGAGGTCAATTTATGCTCCCGAGTAGACATCATTGATTAAGAAGTGGCTACATCATTTATCTATGGGTCATCTAAGAATCCCTTTGAGACTTGCATTGCTCATTCTATAATCACTAAGGGAGAGGATGATTTAGACATTGGAAGGATGTCACAACACTTGGAGGCTACCAAATTTTATCCCTTCAAGAAGAGGCCATATTTTAAAGAATTGGGATAGAGCTCTTCTCCTTCACTACCCTCCATTCAACAAGCCCCAACTCTTGAACTCAAACATCTTCCATCACATTTGAGGTATGCATACTTGGGCGATTCTTCTACCCTTCCGGTTATTATCTCTAATTTGTTGAATGAAGTGCAGGAGGAAAAACTACTTGAGGTGTTGAAAATGCATGAAATGGCTATTGGGTGGACTATGGCGGATATCAAGGGTATTAGCCCTACTCTATGCATGCATAAAATCCTTATGGAGGATGACTTCAAACCAACGGTGGAGCACCAACGCTGTCTAAATCCAAACATGAAAAAAGTGGTGAAAGCCAAGGTATTGAAGTGGTTGGATGCGGGAATTATCTATCCAATCTCAGATAGTGCATGGGTGAGTCCCGTCCAATGTGTTCCAAAGAAAGGAGGTGTCACGGTGGTTGAAAATGAGAACAACGAGCTTATTCCTACAAGGCTCGTGACGGGATGGAGAGTGTGCATTGACTACCGGAAGTTGAACAATGCCACTAGAAAAGATCACTTCCCTCTTCCCTTTATTGACCAAATGCTTGAGAGGTTGGCGGGGCATTCCCATTATTGTTTCTTAGATGGATACTCAGGCTACAATCAAATCTTAATAGCCCCCGAAGATCAAGAGAAGACCACCTTCACATGTCCATATGGGACTTTTGCTTATAAGAGGATGTCGTTTGGTCATTGCAATGCACCGGCTACTTTTCAACGTTGTATGATAGCCATATTCTCCGACATGGTGGAAAAATTCATCGAGTTATTCATGGATGATTTTTCAATTTTTGGTTCTTCTTTCAATGAATGCTTGTATAATTTTGATTTAGTGTTGAAAAGATTTGAAGAAACCAATCTAGTACTTAATTGGGAGAAATGTCATTTTATGGTGAGAGAGGGCATTTTACTTGGCCACCGAATTTTACAAGGGGGGATTGAGGTTGATAAATCCAAAATACAAGTCATTAAGAAATTGCCTCCTCCTACATCGGTGAAAGGCATAAGGAGTTTCTTGGGGCATGTGGGTTTCTATAGGAGATTCATAAAAGATTTCTCAAAAATCACCAAGCCTCTTTGTTCTCTACTTGAGAAGAACAACACTTTCCATTTCTCTCAAGAGTGTCTATTGGCTTTCAACACTCTTAAGGAGAGACTTATCACGGCTCCTATTATTGTGGCTCTGGATTGGAGCTTACCATTTGAACTCATGTGCGATGCTAGTGATTATGCCGTGGGAGCTGTTTTGGGGCAACGGAGAGGTAAAGTGTTGCATATGATCTATTATGCAAGCCGAACATTGAGTGATGCTCAATTGAACTATGCCACAACCGAAAAAGAGATGCTTGTCGTGGTCTTTGCCTTTGACAAATTTCTGTCTTATCTCATCGGCTCAAAGGTAATTGTCTATACCAATCACTCCGCTCTAAAATACTTGCTTGCTAAGAAGGATGCGAAACCAAGATTGATTAGATGGGTCCTTCTCTTGCAAGAATTTGATTTGGAAATTCGTGATAAAAAGGGAGCGGATAATCTTGTAGCCAATCATCTATCTAGGCTTGATCAACCTAAAGAAGTGGGAGTAGAGGAAATCAATGAAGCTTTTTCGGATGAACAACTATTGCATGCCAAACATCTTCTCCATGTTTTCGAAGCACCATGGTATGCCGACTTTGTGAATTTCCTTGTAAGTGGTATTCTTCACCCGGATCTCTCTTATCAACAAAAGAAGAAATTCTTTGCCAATGTGAAGCATTGTTTTTGGGATGAGCCATATTTATTCAAGAGGAGGTTGGACCAAATTATTAGAAGATGTGTTCCCGAGGAAGAAATGGAAGCAATTCTTGATAGGTGTCATTCATCACCTTATGGGGGTCATTTTGGAGCTTCCAAAACCGCCTCAAAGGTTCTTCAATCGGGATTCTATTGGCCAAATTTGTTCAAGGATGCTTATACTTTAGTATCCAAATGTGATAGATTCCAAAGGAGTGGGAATATCTCTCGGCGTAATGAAATGCCATTAACTTCAATCTTGGAAGTGGAGATTTTTGATGTATGGGGAATTGATTTTATGGGGCCATTTCCATCATCGTTCTCAAATCAATACATTTTGGTGGCGGTGGATTATATTTCTAAATGGGTAGAGGCGGTGGCATTGCCTACTAATGATGCTCGGGTGGTTGTCAATTTTCTAAAAAAGAACATTTTTACACACTTTGAAACCCCCCGACTCATTATTAGTGATGGATGCAAACACTTTTGCAATCTTTGACTCACTTTTGTCAAAGTATGGAGTGAAACACCGAGTAGCCACACCTTACCATCCCCAAACAAGTGGCCAAGTGGAGATCTCAAATCGAGAGCTGAAAAGAATTCTTTAGATGACGGTGAATACATCAAGGAAAGATTGGTCAAGGAAACTAGATGATGCATTATGGGCTTACCGCACTGCCTTCATGACTCCTATTGGTATGTCTCCATTTTGTCATGTTTTTGGAAAATCATGTCATCTCCCTGTTGAACTTGAGCATAGAGCATTTTGGGCTACACGGGCATTAAACTTTGATGTAAAATTAATTGGTGAGAAGAGGTTGCTTCAACTCGACGAACTTGATGAATTTCACCTCAACTCATATGAAAATGCTCGTATCTATAAGGAAAGGACCAAGAAATGGCATGATAACCACATTGTGAACAGAGACTTCAAAGTTGGGAAACAAGTTCTTCTATTCAACTCCTAACTTCGGCTATTCCCCAGAAAGCTTCGATCCCGTTGGTGGGGGCCATTCACAATTTCTCAAATTTTCCCCCATGGAGCTATTGAGCTATATCATCCCGACAAGGGACATTTCAAAGTCAACGAGCAAAGGTTGAAACCATTCTTGGAAGGGGAACCCTCAGAGGAAAAGCCATCATTTCCCCTCAATGCTCCCGAATGAACATCAAAAAGTTGAGTTTATGACTTTACCCAAGCGCTTTTTGGGAGGCAACCCAAATTTCTTCTCTTTTGAGTTACTTGTAATTATTTACTTTACTTGTCTACCTTATTTTTAATTAATTTCCAAACTTTTGTAGGTAACAAATTTTTTGAAAATCCTAAGTGACATTGTCCTCAACAAGTTTGGGGGTAAACTACATTCGACGAAAGCTTAGGTCAATTTCAAACATCACAAACAAGTATCGAATCAGGGAAGTTTCACTACCTCTTTTCTTCTTTACATGTTTTAGCTTTTAAATGTTTGTTATTATGTTAGGTTATTATTGGAATTTACTATACATGTTAGCTTAAATTTAGAATTTCCCATGTAATTTGGTTAATTAATTAACTACCACTAATTGATGTTTGAAAGGAGAAACTAGTGTAGTTTTAATAACTAAATTTACCTTGTCTTATGTTTTCTAGCTTATTTTAATCACCAAGTTCTAGTTGACATTAGTTTACTTTGGATAATTAGTTTTAATTCTAGCTTTTATATTTTGTTACCCATTTGCTTTAGTTAACTAGTTTTCATAATGTCATGTTTCTTATTTATGTCACTTAGTTAGTAATTCATCACCAAACCAAACTTTTATGTTACTTGACTTTTCTTTTAAAATGAAATCAACAAGTTTAGTTACAAATTAATCAATCATCGTGGGTACGATAACCCGGACTTTTCGAGTCCACTTTACTACTTGAACGCGAACCGTGCACTTGCAGTATATGATTTTAGCGAAGAATATGTATTTCGAATTATATCCAGTCCAATCAAGCTAATTTCATGTATCCAAATCAAGTTAAATTCACATATACTAGTCAAGTCAAAGATCAACGTAAATACATTTCTTACATATTTTAACCATTTAATTCATATACTCAAGTCATATAATCAAAACAAGTCAAGGTAAGACAAGACAAGACCAGTACAATATATTTAAGTTCAATGTAAGATATTCAAATATCTATATCAAGATAAGTATTCCAGTCCAGTGCAAGATATTCAAGTATCTAAGTTTAGTACAAGATATTCAAGCTAATGTCAATGCAAGTATTTTCAAGAAAACATGTCTTTTAATGGGGCCCATATTACAAATCAACTACTATCATGAGTGCGCATAATCGGTGAATTTAACCTCGAGTTCAAGCGTGAAGTTTATTCCACGAGTTCTTTTACAAGCGTGATTTTTATACCATGGGTTTCAAATAGGGAGTCGAGATATGTGAAATTCATTAACAAGAGTAACCATATCGTGATCCAATTACTGGACTCTGTGGCGCATATATCAAGACAAGTGCCATAAGCGTATTAACAAGCGGGATAGAATATGACTATATTGCAAAAAGTTCCTTTCTATGCATAAGGAAAAACATGAAAATCCCTTTTTATGCAATGCATAATAGACATATATCACGAAGTAGCATTTAAGATCACGTAATCAAGTACAGGTAATACAAATTGATCATTTAAGATAATCAAATTATTCACGAAATATAATATTAATGATGATCGATCTCGTTAGTCATTATTTTACTGTAAACAAGTAAATAAAAATATTCAGTAGTTATACATATTATGAAAAGATTTGCAATAATAACAATATTGAAATCAAATATGGAATACTTATAACGAGATCCTATCAAACTTATATCAAGTAAAAAAATAAGCATATTCCATTCACCTCAGTTCAGAAGTGCCTAAAACAAGGTTCTGTACATTCTGCTTATTGATGTATCAATACTTCACGAACATGTATCGATACCATGCAGTCAGTGCAGTACTGTCAACTAGATTTCTGGGTTTTTCTCCAGGGATTTAACTATTTATTCGAACAGAAATTCATTTAGGATATGAAGATCATGTTATTATTAACATGTCTTTATTCCTAACAGATGATTCAAGTATCATTTCTAACTTGAAAATTCTATAATTTTGGAGGGCTATACAAGGAATAGAAGAAAGGAAATTCCATTAAGAAACTAAAGTGTTTAATATTTCTGTGTGTGTGATTTCATTTAGAAGACAAGGCTATTTATAGTAAAACAAGGCCACACCGGATTGGCTCTACTACCTTACTTGCCATTTAAATATTAAGTTCGCTTATCAACAAAGCAGGAGGTGGAATGTCAAATTCAGACAAAGCTGGAGGTGACATTTTCTTATTGTGTGACTCATGTAACCTATATAGAAAGTGGTGGGAGTCTAACATGCGGCCGTGTCCAATAGTTGACACTTCATGCTTGAATTCAAACAAAGAATCAGTTTCGAGAGGCCATATTGGAGCTAATATTCGAGGTATTAAATTAAGTCAAAATCTTAGTTTCTTGGTACCATTTTGATCACAGCGTACTTTAATTTTCAATTTATGGTGCAAGAAATGGATAACTGAGGAGAAAGATATAGCCTTCCGAAGTTGGTAATAAAAAACTGTTTTCGGGTTACCATTTTTACCGTCTTAATTTTAAAAATTCGATGAGGGCTATATGTTGGTCGGAATGATAAACAACTTTTATATTCTCAAAGTTCACTTCGAGAACTTGCCCACACATATATGACATGTAATCAAATGAGGTCAGGAGTGCTAAAAAAAGTCTCGAGAAAAGGGACTCTTAAATAAGTTTTTAACATAACTTTTCTTTATTTAATATTTTCATTCCTCTTTCGTTAAGACACTTTTTTCTTTCTTTACACTTCAAAATAATTACATATATTATAAGATGCTTTTATTAGGTCATAAGGGACAATAAAGGACGTCAAAGTTTTCGGATCTTTACAAAAGAACCGTGTCTAGTACGACTATGAGTTCGAAGTGTGCTATGATGTATACTTGACCTCACATTTATCATGCCATGGATATAGCCAATAGGTATCAATGTTATAATTAGAAAGGGTATTGTGATAAAGGCTGTTGGTGTCAATTACGCATCGAGAAATACATGAACTAGGATTTGTATGGTGTTATTTTATTTTTAAAGAGTATAACATACACACCGAGAGAGAGAGAGAGAGAGAGAGAGAGAGAGAGAGAGAGAGAGAGAGAGAGAGAGAGAGAGAGAGAGAGAGAGAGAGAGCACCATAGCATGTGTTTCATACCGCATGTGCTCTTAAGACCTATAAGGGGTAAATAAGTGAATGGATCCATGCTTCCTCATTGTGTGAAACACCGAGGTTTATATAACCTCACTTATAAACTTTTGACTTCTGATCGTTTCTCGAGATTTTATTTCAATGATGCTACTTTAGCATGTTACCAATAACTATGATTGATTCGGTTTAGTGGGACATGTCTAGGAAAGCAACTAATCTAAAGTTGAAGGATCCGAGTAGGAAAGGAAAATTATTTTGACCAACATTTGGTTTGTATTTACCGGCCGGACATTTTTATTAAACTCTTAAGATTTAGAATACAATTGTTAATACAATTATAAATTGTGGGGTTCAAGTATGTTCCATAAATATTTGAGGGATCAGAAATACTTATATTAATGTTGAAAAATGAGTTTGGGGTATAGCGAGATGTGATGTTTCTCTAGTAGAGCTACTATATATCCATAACAGGTTTATAGTATCATGGGCTCTTAGTATACTCATTGGTCGAACAACATATTTTCCTGTATAATTTTTTTTTTGGGATAGAACTAATATAAAATATTAGTTGTTTTCGATGGTTTAGTTAAAGTCAATCATGTGCGAGTGAGAGATATTAGAATATGGGTCATGGGTCGCCCATGTGGGTTGACCCTACCCACACGAAAATGGGTTGGATGGAGTTATTTGATGGAGGATTCAAATCCTTAACCTCCAACAACTTGCCTCGACTTCCACACAACTTCCAAACATATATTAAGTATGGAGAGAGAACTGATACGTAATACATCTTGGTAAATTTCAGATATGAATGTACACCTATGGAGATAAGGGGGTAGAACCACCTTTTATGGAAGAAACTTCACAAAAATTGGCATTTAGATTGTGGACAATGATCCCCTTCCATTGTGATCGGGTTTTAGACCATTGGGAGTGATTCAACCATGAAGATCTTGAAATTTCTTCAAGTTCAAGTAAGATTTAATGCTTTAATTTCGGATAGAAGCATCATGCAACCACGATTTACAACTTTTATCATAATTAACTCTAAAAATACACAACTAATTTATGATTTCGAAGATAAATTTTTAATTATGTACTAAATTAACTAAGTTGAGCATGCATGATTTTTTTTTAAAACAAGATTCAATCATGTTAGCACTAGGATTACAAACACATGGCTATAACATTTGATTAAATTGGTTAGGCGTTGATACAAGTTACGCAATGGAATTTATGTTGATGGTTGGTGAACTCCCCGATCAATCAAACATGAGGGTGCACAGTAATTTTCAAAAATGTTGTTCAATATTAGCCAATTTCAGAATTTTAAAATTTGTTTATTATCAGTTTGTATGCTTTTTATTGTGGAGTATGGTACTTTCATAATTTTGAGAATTTTGACTATAAAAAATTTCTTAAGTGATGTAACCAAGTGGGTAGAAGGGAAGATACAGAATTGTGAATTGTGATGGAGACATCCGATTCGGAGAAAACAATGGAAAAAGTCTTATTTGAATACATCGGATAATTCAAAGTTAAAGTGAATATTGTTAGGTTTCTAACTTCGTGTTTTCCAACTAAGATTGTGTTTGTCTATTCCAAATATATCAAGCCCATGTTTGGTAGGAATTAAAATTATGATTTTAATCTAAGTTAAAGTCAATAATTAATCTCAATCATATTTCATTGGGTCCACAACTTTTCAACCATACATTTCATCAACTTTTATTAATATGCAATTTTTTAAATCTTTTGGGTGTGACTTGAGCATTTGGCGTATATATATGAGCTGTTTTATGTGATTTTATAAAGTTTTCCTAATGGAAACTTATAATTTTATTTTCTTTCCTTAGAAAAATATATAACTACTTGACTGTGAGAATAACATTTTACAAATAACAAATTGAAAAATAGTTTCAAAATCCAGGTGATAAATAGTATATAAACATAATATGATATAAAAATAATCTAATCCAAGAATCCTTCCAATGACCTTCAAATATTCAGAACTTGGAAAACTAGTAAATATGCTTAGTTTACTAACAACAAATGCAATGTCTAGTCTTGTTCATTATAGAGCGTACATAAGACTACCAATTATAGTTGCATACTTAATTTGATCTATTGTTTTTCCATTGTTTTTTTTTAACTTGATACTTGGATCTAATAGGGTATTAGCCTCCTTAATATTTAAGTGTTTGAATTTATTCACCACATTCTCAACACACAATCATTTTTAACTTTGATTCCTATGACTATGATAGTGTATATTTCTCCAAGATCCTTCATTTTCAGTGTATTTCTCTCTCAACGGTGAGTCTATTTATGAGGCTAAGCTATAATTATTATATTTAAAAAATGTATATTAACTAGGGTAAAAATGAGAATTTTCCATAATATAATGATTTTACTTTATATATATATATATATATATATATATATATATAAAGAAAATAAAATTCCAGGGACGTCACAATTGCATTTGATAGAACCTCAATCAATAGGTTCTATAACCTTTCTGCTATGGAATGTGATGAGTATTCCACATATCGCGAAGAAGGGGTCTATCCAGACGAAATAATTCGATGTTTGGTAAAGTATGGTGCTAGATGAAAGATATTTGACAAAAATGTAATCAACTTCTAGTCTCGGGTATGTATTATGAATTAAGAGTTTGGCACTACTTCATTTCTACAAAACTAATTCCAAGCAGCAATGTGTTTAAAGTCATGAAAGGACATGCCATACCGAACTATGCTATTAAGAGGGGGTTTTCGATGGATGTGGGTCAGATTATTCATAATAATATTATATACACTTCGAAAGGCTCCACTATAGATGGTTTGTGATATCCATCTTTGATTTATGGGCATTGCAACTCACCCAAATGAAGAAGTGGTGCATACAAAGCCATCACTCACACGTGAGCAAATTTTCAGATTCGGGACACGAGAATGGTCCTATAGCAAAACTATTCAAGAGACAACACTAACCTACACATTCTCACTACCACCGCTAGTCACAGATCTTACTTCCTAGTTCCTAGTATGAACTTTGCCATCCAATTATAAAAGTTGCAAGCATGGATGAAAAAAATGCAACATCACAAACAAGAGCAACATTTCAGCAACAACCATTAATCCAACGAGTTAGGCAACAATCCAGCTATCATGTGCAATTAAATAGTACGTTGGTTTCAATTTTTTCCAACTGTGACCTGAACTGTGGACAAGACGCCATCGTATTCCCATAGGTTCTAGTTTTTCCCCTATAGTATCCACCACCACACCATGACGACGACAATGAAGACAACATATGTCTTTATTCGGTGAAGCTCTTTATCTCTATATTTTCTTTAACATTGAAGACAATGTTTAATTTAAGAGTGGAGTGTCGGAACATGAATTATTTTCTTGATTTGTAGTCGTATAAACTGTGTAAATGTTTTTATCATGTGATTGATTTGTGTGCGGGATTTTTTTTTCTTTTTGTTTTTATATGAATTAATATGTGAAAAAAATAAATCAAATAAAAAAAAAGTAATTTGCGTGTGTGAATTAGATAGTCTTGTCGGCCATGATGCATGATGCATGTACTTTAGATAATGTGTTAATTTATAAGTTGTGAATGAGTTATGTGCTTTAGTTGAATTTTTTCCCCACCAATCTGAAATGCGACACTATTTTTACAAGTAGATTAAGTGAGGTATTGTACACTCATAGATTGATTCACGTATCTTTCAAGTTGAACTATTGAACTTAGACGCTTAACCTTTTAACTGTATTATTATGCATACTTGAACTAATTTCAGTATAGTTTTGGGTTGGTGGAGCCAGTGGAAGAGATGATCTAGAATTGTGTTGATTCAATGTGTGTTAAGAAGTTGTATGGAGTGATCTTGGCTGACAGGTGGAAGATAGAAAATGATCGAATGTTGGTGATCTAATCCTCATTATTAAACTTTTGCATAGAGTAGAAACTTGAGAGCATCTTACCTCTCTTTGTAGCCTTTTTTAACTCAAGTGATTAAGCCCATATTTCGAAACATGTTTCCCTGTGGTTGCAAAGACCTGGGAGTTATTGGTTTAAAGCTCGCTTCATGGGTAATCTAGAAAACTTAAGGGAGATAGGTAATCCCATTGAATTATTTCTTGCAAAAAAAAATTAGGATATTTCATATATCTTACACTTCTCTTTCAGTACTTGTTAACTCGAGTTATTAAGTCTATAATAGTATCTTAAAATCTAGTGCCCTATTTTCATATGACTTGGGAGTTTCGGGCCTAAAGCTCGCTATATGAGTCATCTAGAAAGTTAAATAAAAAGTGATATATTGCTCATAAGATTTTAAAAAATGTGCATTACAATCAAATGATTAATTGATAGATTGCATAAAGGGAATTTAGATAACTATTGGGTTTAACTTTCCTAGTAAATGTTTGAAGGTTGAGACACTTAACTAAAGGAGAATCATCACATACATAAATTGATGCGAACCCCTTTGGTGATTAAACCAAAAATTCCCACAACAATAATGTATCAACCCAAGAAAGCTAAAATAGGTAATAAATGAGAAATCTTGACCCAAGTAACCTAACCAAAATTTTAAGGAAAGTTAACCCTAGCCCAATGGAGAGATTAAGACAAATACCAAGACTTGTGGAATAAATATCAACAAATACACAAGAACAAGCCCTCAATATATAAGTTGAAATAAATTCCAAGAAAATGTTACAAGATAAAGAAAGGATTTTTACCTCTCAAACTCTCAAGGAGTGCTCTTCAATGTTCCAAAAACTAACTAGGGTTTGAGGCTTTACAAGAAGATATACAAATTGAAAGAAAAGAAAGTTTACAAAATTGCACAAAAAACCCCGCTATTATATTCTGGGGACTTTGGTCGACCGAACTGGTCGACCAAAACTATTTCGGTCGAACAACTGGTCGACCAAAACGATTTCGGTCGAACACCTGGTCGACCGAATTGGCAGTTTCGGTTGTACAAAGGTCGGCCGATCCTTCCTGAAGCTATGCCTCAAAAGCCTACAGAGTTTCGGTCGACCGGAGGACATTTCGGTCGACCGAAATGTCCTGAACTTCAAAACTTAGGCAATTGACCTCGATCTTGCTCTCTTCCATGTGGACTTGATTTCGGAGCTTTAAAATGAGTCCCGCCATCGACTCTTGGACCTCTTTAGCCTTGGATCTTGTCATGGGCCCCACCGGTATTCTGATAAAGGGTTGACCTGTTTGACTTTGACTCGAATGACTCCCTGGATTCTCATCATCCCCTCCCTCTTGAAAAGGATTCGACCTCGAATCTTCACCTGCATCAAAAGGGGATAAGTCAGAGACGTTAAAAGAAGCCGATACATTGTACTCACCAGGAAGGTCAAGCTTGTAGGCATTGTCATTGATTTTCTCTAGGATTTGGAAGGGGCCATCACCACGTGATTGTAGTTTTGATTTTCTTTGATTCGGGAACCGCTCCTTCCTCAAATGCAACCATACCCAATCACCGACCTCAAATGTCATTCATTTTCTACCTTTGTTGGCACTGGAGGCATATTGTTCATTCTTCTTCTCGATTTGGAGCTTGACTTTCTCGTGGAGAGATTTTACCAACTCCGCCTTTCTTTTCCCATCTAAACTACCTCGTTCATCAATAGGTAACGGAATCAAATCCAAAGGAGTTAGAGGGTTAAAACCATAAACAATCTCGAATGGAGAAAAAGAAGTAGTAGAATGAACACTTCGATTATATGCAAATTCAACAAAAGGTAAACATTCTTCCCAATTCTTTAGGTTGCCCTTAAGGACGGTGCGAAGATGTTGTGTTAAAGTTCTATTAACCACCTCAGTTTGGCCATCGGTTTGGGGATGACAAGTTGTTGAAAACAAAAGTTTAGTTCCCAATTTCCCCCACAAGACCTTCCAAAAGTGGCTAAGAAATTTAACGTCCCTATCCGACACAATGCTCCTAGGAACCCCATGGAGTCGCACTATCTCCCTAAAGAATAGGTCGGCTATATGAATGGCATCATCGGTTTTATGACAAGCAAGGAAATGCGCCATTTTACTAAACCTATCTACAACTACGAAGATGGAATCACTACCTTTCTTTGACCTAGGCAATCCTAAAATGAAGTCCATAGAAATTTCCGTCCAAGGTTCACTAGGGACAGGTAGGGGTGTATATAATCCATGCGGTTCTACCTTGGACTTGGCCTTCCTACAAGTTATGCACCTCGAACAAATTCTCCCAACATCTCTACTCATTTTAGGCCAAAATAAATGTTCTTGTAAGATTTCCAAGGTTCTCCTTACCCCAAAGTGACCCATTAATCCCCCGCCATGGGCCTCCCTTACCATCAACTCCCTCAATGAGCAATTTCGCAAAAAAAGTTTACCTTCTCGAAACAAAAACCCCTCATGCCTATAATACTTACCAAATCCAACCCTCTCACATGATATAAATATACTAGCAAAATCCGCATCGTGCGCATACAAGTCCTTAATGCTCTCAAAACCCAACAATTTAGCACTCAATGTAGTAATAAGAGCATACCTTCGAGAAAGGGCGTCGGCTACCACATTCTCCTTACCTTGTTTGTATTTGATGACATAGGGAAAAGTTTCCACGTACTCCACCCATTTGGCATGCCTCTTGCTCAACTTCCCTTGCCCCTTCAAGTGCTTCAATGACTCATGGTCGGTGTGGATGATGAACTCTCTAGGCCACAAGTAGTGCTGCCATGTCTCTAAAGATCTCACCAACGCATAGAGCTCTTTGTCATAGGTGGGGTAGTTCAAGGCGGCTCCACTGAGCTTCTCGCTAAAGTAGGCAATCGAACTTTTCTCCTGCATCAAAACTGCTCCAATACCTGTGCCTGAAGCATCACATTCAATCTCAAAAGTTTTATCAAAATTAGGCAAGGATAAAATCGGGGCGGTGCACAATTTGTTCTTTATTTCATTAAAGGCCTTTTCTTGCGCCTCCCCCCATTTAAACCCAACATGCTTTTTGACAACCTCGGTAAGTGGTGAAGCTAGTGTGCTATAATCCTTGACAAAACGACGGTAAAAACTAGCTAACCCGTGGAAGCTTCTTACCTCGGTAACACTTGTGGGAGTGGGCCATTCCTTAATGGCTTTGATCTTCTCCTCATCGACCTCTATTCCCTTAGTACTAACTACAAATCCAAGGAAGACCACACTCTCCATGCAGAAATTACACTTGTTGAGGTTAGCATACAATTGTTCTCCTTTCAAAACCACAAGCACACTCCTCAAGTGTTCAATATGTTCATTCAAATTTTTGCTATAAATCAAAATATCATCGAAGTAAACTACCACAAATTTCCAAATGAATGCACGCAAAATATGGTTCATTAATCTCATAAAAGTACTCGGTGCATTAGTGAGACCGAAGGGCATAACCAACCACTCATATAAACCATATTTAGTTTTAAAAGCGGTTTTCCATTCATCTCCTTCCCTCATCCTAATTTGATGGTATCCACTTCTCAAGTCGATCTTACTAAAAATGCACGAACCATGCAACTCATCTAGCATATCATCTAACCTAGGAATGGGGTGTCGATACTTTACCGTTATGTTGTTAATGGCTCGGCAATCGAAGCACATTCTAAAGGTTCCATCCTTCTTGGGCACTAGTAGCACGGGAACGGCATAAGGACTCATGCTCTCACGAACATATCCTTTACTCATCAACTCATCAACTTGTTTTTGGAGTTCCTTGGTCTCCTCCGGATTGCTTCGGTATGCCGGTCTATTTGGAATGACGGCTCCGGGGATGAAATCAATTTGATGCTCGATGTCTCTAATGGGTGGAAGCCCACTAGGCATCTCCTCCGGAAAGACATCCTCGAACTCCTGCAACAAAGAAGTAGCTAAAGTGGGGAGGGAAGTGTGAGGGTCGTCAAGTGTAAGGAGGGACTCTTTATACACCATCAAAAGAATAGAATGATTTTCTTTTAAAGCTCTCTCCACATCACCTTTACTCGCATAAAAATTCATTATTTTCTCAATCTCTTTTGCTCTCTTTCTTTTTTCTTGCATCCCCTCATTTTTTTTCTCACTATTTTTTTCCCCTCTTTTTTTTTCACTTTCCTTTTGTCCCTCACTCAACTCCATCTTTTTTTTTCTTCTTTTTTTTTCCTCCTCCTCCTTCTTGAGTTTCAATTGGTCCTTGTAAACTTCTTCCGGACTCAAAGGTAGGAGTGTCACGGGTTTTCCATTCATTTGGAAACTATACCGATTTTTCCTACCATCATGCAATACCCTCCTATCATATTGCCATGGTCTCCCCAATAATATATGTATAGCTTGCATGGGCACCACATCACATAGTACTTGATCCTCATAGGTCCCTATGTTGAAAATAAGTAGTACTTGCTTGCTTACTTTCAACTCATCATAATCACTCAACCATTGCAACTTATAAGGATTAGGATGTGGCATTAAAGGTAATCCCAACCTCTCGACCATACTAGTGCTAACTACATTGGTGCAACTTCCCCCATCAATGATGAGACTACACGCTTTGTCCTTCACAAGACACCTAGTATGGAAGATATTCTCCATTTGCTTAGCTGCATCATCAACCTTAGCTTGGGTGTTGAGAGACCTAATGGTGACTAAAGACTTGGGTGGACTAACAATTCCTTCCACCTCTTCTTCCTCGTCGTCACTATCTCCTCTACATGGCACCCCCTCTTCGTCCTCTTCATCTTCCGAGTACCACTCCCCATTTTTGATAATCATCACCCTATTGTTAGGGCACTCTCTAGCATAATGCCCCCGCCCTCTACACTTGAAGCATTCTATATCCCGACTCCTAGAAGTGGTAGGAACAACCTTTGGTTTATCCCTGACGAAGCCAACTTCCTTTCCCTTGGAGGTTTCAATATTGTCCTTAAGTGGTGCCTTATCAACCCTTTCACTCCCCCACTTAGACTTCCAATTGGAACTAGGACCCCCCAAGAATTTTTCTTGTCCCTTTCTTTTAAATTGCTCCTTCTTCTTCAATTGAGCCTCCACTTTAATAGCCATGTGTACCAACTCCTCCATCTCAACATAATGGTGTAATTCAACCACATTGGCTACCTCCCTATTCAACCCACTCATAAATCGAGCCATAGTGGCTTCTCTATCCTCCTCTATGTCGGCCCTCATCAAAGCTTTCTCCAACTCCTTATAATAATCTTCAACACCCTTTGTTCCTTGAGTAAGAGTTTGTAGTATTTGATAGAGCCCCCTATAGTAGTGACTTGGTACAAATCTTTTTCTCATAAGGCTCTTCAACTCATCCCAAGTATCCACACAACCCTCGAAATTCCTTCTCCTAGTGAGTAATAAATTATCCCACCAAGCTAAGGCATAGTCGGTAAACTCCACTACCGCTAACTTAACCTTTTTATCCTCGGAGTACCTATGACATTCAAAAATCAATTCCATCTTCCTCTCCCATTCTAAATAGGCATCCGGATCACTCTTCCCATGGAAAGAAGGAATTTTCATCTTAATACTTCCAAGGTTACCATCCACTCCATCCCTACCCCTAGGGTTCCTCCCATGACCTCGACCTACTCCCCTCACATTCCTACCTCCTCTATTCCTACCCATGTTCCAATTTTGGTCACTACCCCCTTCACTTTCCAATTCATCATCATCAACATCAACATCATCATCCTCATACTCATCTCTAGGCCTTCTCCTATCACCCCTCCTAACATTATCATCCCTTGGAGGTGGAACTTCCCTCCTAGTCTCCAACCTAGCTAATCTACCCTCCAACCTTCCCCCCATGTCCGCCATAGTAACCGTGAGAGCTTGTATCATATTCCTCAACTCTTGAGTTTGTGCATTAGAATCTTGTCCACTTGAAGTATGTGCATTAGCCATGGAGTGTAAGTGTGCAAGTGTCCTCACAAAATATTTTTCACTCGTGTTTCACTCAATTAGACTTTTTCCCTCTAATGAGCTCACCACTCTTGCCTTTTACCACTCCTCACTTTCTTACCCAAACTTTCCAAGAAACGTAATTCAACTAAATTGAGAACTCAACTCTTGTGTAGCACAATTTCCACAAATAACAAAGGAAGCAAAGGGAAGGATTGACACAATAGCAAGTAGAATTTAGTTGCTTGACATTATACAAGGAAGTAAGGATTTGAAATTGATCAATAAGATTTTCAAGGGTATAGACACAATAACTCGATGTAAGACACAAGGAATTCAAATAGGAATGTGTTTGGTAATTGAAATGTAGGATTCAATATGGAAACACTCTTTGAAACATTTTGTCAAACACTTAGGATGCAACTTGAATAGTTTGGAATTTTCAAATGTTTGTTCAAATGTATCCCCAAGAAACTTTCAAATTGATGATAACAACAATGCCCAATATGTAGGAATCATGAAATATTCATGGGCAACTAATTTCCCCCAATTTTTTTGTAATTTTCGTTTTTTTTTTTTTTTTTACTATCAAGAACAACAACAATAAATGTAAAGATAGGATTACCAATTTTAGAGCCAAACTCTGATACCAAATGATGCGAACCCCTTTGGTGATTAAACCAAAAATTCCCACAACAATAATGTATCAACCCAAGAAAGCTAAAATAGGTAATAAATGAGAAATCTTGACCCAAGTTTAACCTAACCAAAATTCTAAGGAAAGTTAACCCTAACCCAATGGAGAGATTAAGACAAATACCAAGACTTGTGGAATAAATATCAACAAATACACAAGAACAAGCCCTCAATATATAAGTTGAAATAAATTCCAAGAAAATGTTACAAGATAAAGAAAGGATTTTTACCTCTCAAACTCTCGAGGAGTGCTCTTCAATGTTCCAAAAACTAACTAGGGTTTGAGGCTTTACAAGAAGATATACAAATTGAAAGAAAAGAAAGTTTGCAAAATTGCACAAAAACCCCCGCTATTCTATTCTGGGGACTTTCGGTCGACCGAACTGGTCGACCGAAACTATTTCGGTCGAACAACTGGTCGACCTAAACGATTTCGGTCGAACACCTGGTCGACCGAATTGGCAGTTTCGGTTGTACAAAGGTCAGTCGATCCTGCCTGAAGCTATGCCTCAAAAGCCTGCAGAGTTTCGGTCGACCGGAGGACATTTCGGTCGACCGAAATGTCCTGAACTTCAAAACTTAGGCAATTGACCTCGATCTTGCTCTCTTCCATGTGGACTTGATTTCGGAGCTTGAAAATGAGTCCCGCCATCGACTCTTGGACCTCTTTAGCCTTGGATCTTGTCATGGGACCCACCGGTATTCTGATAAAGGGTTGACCTGTTTGACTTTGAGTCGAATGACTCCCTGGATTCTCATCATAAATTGTTGACGTTACCAAACTTGAGCACGAAAATAAATTAGGTAATTAAAAATCATTTCATGAATGTGATGTTATTTGATAGGTGAGGAAGGTTTTTTCTGTGAATGCGTTCTTTCTATGAAATCATTTTGCTGTGTCTCACAAAGAGTAAGGGGATAGTCACAAACCAGCTTACTAATCAATTTTGAATCCCTGAACTTGGTTTCAACCTTAGGATACACATTGGGAAGAGAATAAAAAAGAATATGTTTGCGGTGTGTATTTCACGAGTGAAGAAATGATAAATTTGACAATTGATGGTCGGGATTGAGCCAACCTGTGAATGTATAGCATTTTACTCTCTCTCTCTCTCTCTCTCTCTCTCTCTCTCTCTCTCTCTCTCTCTCTCTCACACACACACACTCACAGAGACCCATGTTTTATATTGGATGCGTGAAAATCTAGCTTTTACATTATAGCTTTTAATGAAACCAAATAGCAATAGGGAATGAATCGAGAAGACAATGAGGCAAAAGAGTAAAATATGTGCAAAAGAGATACCCAAGGTAATGCCTGGCAGAAGAGATGCAGAGATGTGGTTCCCAAGTGCCACTTAGGCACTGCATCGCGGATTTTAGGGCTATTTTGATGTATTAAAAGATCAATTGATACAAACTCGAGATAGCCAAGAAAAAATGCATAAAAGGATTAGATAAGATCTAAGAAGAGACTTTTAGACAGCGACGAATCAAGAGAATGAAACAACTGAAGGAACATACGACAAAGAAAGAATGAATCAACTCCAAAACAGTTTTTTCCTCTTTCTCCTTAATGTTTATGATTATGAACTTGTTTTTTTCAATCATGAACTAAGTATTTGACTATGAGATTGATGTAATCATACGTTGATACTATGTTTTGATTTTTAATTCATGTCTTTGATGTTTTATTCCAAGTTTATTTGTGTTTTCTTGTTTTTAATGCTTTGAATTAATTGGTCATTAATCGATTAAGTTGATATCTAAGGTTCAGCACTCAAGAGATGGAACCTTAGAATTGATCATAGATGACATACCTTATGATTTAATAGGTTTCAGAGATGATTTAGATTGTTTAAAGCTTATTACAAAAGACCCATAGAAATTAATGAGTTATTGAAATCTTAGTTTGGAATAGAGATATGAGAATTAGATTTTAGGAATGATTTTCACTCGTAAATCAAGAGAGGAAGTGGAAATATAATTGAGTTATTTGCTTATAAACTATAATAGAAATAATTAGAAATGAATTAAGAATTAACAGACAGTTGACAGTAAGATGAAATCAAAACCCTAAGGCCCCGTTCTCTTTGTTGTTTTGAGCCCGTTTTGAGTTTTCGATTTTTGGAAATATCGAAAACGCGTTCACTTTACCCATTTTCAGAAACGCGTTTTCCAAAACACCAAAAAAATTACAAAGGAAACTCAAAACGAGTTTATTGCGTTTTGGATATTTTGTGTTAAAAAATCCAAAACGACCAAAACGCGCGTTTTGGATTTTTTTTTTCGTGTAAATGTGAGACACTTCCTTCATTTGAAGTTCTTATATTATTTTGGCATTATATATAGATCCATGTTAAGATTTTTTTTTTTTTTTGTAATTTATTTATTTATTTATTATTATTATTATTATTATTATTATTATGTAAGACACTTCCTTCAGTTGAAGTTCTTATGCTATTTTGTTATTATATATAGATCCATGTTAAGATTTTTTTTTTTTTTGTAAATTATTGTTATTTTTATTTTTTGTAAAAGTGATACACTTCATTCACTTAAAATTCTTATATTATTTTGCCATTATATATAAGATCCATGTTGAGAATTTTTTTTTTTTTTTTTTTTTTTTTTTTTTTTTTTTTTAAATGAGACACTTCATTCACTTGAGATTCTTATGTTATTTTGTCATTATATATAGATTCATGTTAAGATTTTTTTTTTTTTGTAATTTTTTTTTTATTTATTATTATTTTTTTGAGTAAAAGTGAGACACTTCTTTCACTTGAAGTTCTTATGTTATTTTGTCATTAAATAGATCCATGTTAAGATTATTTTTTTTGTAATTTATTATTATTATTATTATTATTATTATTATTATTATTATTATTATTATTATTATTTTGTAAATGTGAGACTCTTCATTCACTTAAAATTCTTATATTATTTTATCATTATATATAAATCCACGTTAAGATTTTGTTGGTATGGGGTTAAATTTTTGTTTAGCTGATACAATATTAATGATGAATTTATTGATATAAAGAACTAACTGATTTATTAATATTAAAATTAATTTAATTCAACAAATTAACCATTTTTTACATATAAAATATCACAAAATAAATATATCAAAAAATTACAAAGTAAACGCATTTTTCAGTTTTCTATTTTTGAAAACAGTTTTCCAAAATTACAAAGAGAACATGTTTTCAGCAATCCCAAAACAAACAACCAAAATCCAAAATTCAAAACTCAAAATCCAAAATCGAAACACAAAGAGAACGGCCCCTAAACTCTTTCCATATTATTTAAAAATTAAGATTAGGCATATTATCGTAGATTTGGTCAATTACTCAAATCTAAATTTACTTAAAAGTCATTGATTCTATATTTCAGTTGTATAGATAAAGTAAATGTTAGTATGCCTATAATTATACTTAATTAGTAAGAATTTAATAATCAATCTCCGTAGGTTAGATATTCTAACTTATCATTATATTATAAAATTTGATATCGTGCGCTTGCGATAATAAATTTGTCTACAGCAAGCACATAATACAAATTCGTTTTAAGAGTTTTTTTCTTTACTAAAGAACACTTATACTTTTCCTCATAGTCGAGGAAAACGGGGGACGGGGTTCTCGCTTCATTGCAGGTCAACTACTTGAATCGTGACACCGGAGCTGGATAAAATCGACCAACTTCATAAAGTCAAAATTCATAAAACTTTTAAGCACGGTGAAAATTATTCATCAATGCATAATTGAGGGTTCCTAATCGACTAAGTTTGACAGGATGCCTTACTTTTTAAAGGGTCTTTGTGGGAATGATTGTTAAAAGCCCTACTGAAGAGGCCATGTTACAATGTTACCTCAAAGATGAAAACTAGCCAGGCAAAATGGACCCACTCCATATGTCTAACACATCGCTCTAATTAGGATATATGGGATTATATTACCTTTTTTTCTCCCCAATTATGTTTAGGTTGAAAACGTAAATCAAATAGTAATATTTAACTATCATCTCATTTATTATATTATTCAACATAATTTAATATCGTTTAGACTTTTTTACTATTCAAGAGAACATACTACTATTTTGTGACGAGTAAATGTTTCCAGAACATTGTGACGACTACACCTCACATGTTTTGCGTTAATTTTAGGATTACACATTCGAAACTATATGATACGAATATATTTACGCGTAAATGAGCATAGGGAAAGTAAAAATAAAGAAAATTAATAAAAAGAAAATCTTTTTTTTTTTTTACTCCCACTTGGGAACATCATCATTGTATGCAAGATTTGACTTGTCAATGAAAACATAGATAACTAACTAGAAAAGATTAAGCAAATGATGGGTGTTAATGCCAATTATCTTCTTCGTTTTAGATATATTGTGTGTTTGATATTGTTTAAAATGAGTTTTTTTGAAATGATTAGTGATTTTTAGGAAAAATGATGGTTGAGATTTGGTTGAAAAGTAAAAAATTGTGGGCTTGATTTTTGATGAATGGTTAAGATTGAATACTGTAGAAAAATGAAAAAAAATTATCGAAAGCCAAACGGGGGCATAATATCATCATATCATAGTATTAAAAGGAATTGTTGATTATTTTTAACAACAACGTTATATATCTGAAGATATAAAGCATTTTATCTCGTATTTGAGATGTATAAGTAATTATTAATAAAAACCCAAAATCGATTTTGTTTTTCCTAGAAGATAAAAGATACCTAATAGAAAAATGACATTAAATTTAAAAAGCATTTTTGGATAAGGTATTATCAATTATGGGCCCAAAGCAATTACGATCTAGTCGTATCCATTTCAAAACTGAACTCGAACATCAAATCTGTTTTTCAATTCTTCAGTACACTCCGTCATATGCTCTGCATCATAAATAACAAAATTAAGGGTCTGTTTGATAGGTCTTAATTTTCCGTGGAAAAGGAAAAAATTTTCCAGCTTTTCTACTTTACTCCGTTTGATTGAGAAAATTTTCCACGGAAAATATTTTCCGCGGACCCCACCCACGCGCCATTTTTCCTTGTTTTGATGGAAAATATTTTTTTTGAGTTTTGGTGGATTTTTGTTTTCCATGGTAGATGGAAAATGATTTTCGATACGTTTAATCAATTTTGTTATTGTTAATTGACTTATTTTCTGTCCAAAAAATAACATTATCATTATCAAGTACAAATATATTTAAAAAGTAAAAAAAAAAAAAATTGATTACAATAGCAAAAAATTACTTTATTTTCCATGGAAAATAATGTCAATCAAACAACAAAAGTTGGAAAATTCCCTACTTTTTCCACCTAGAAAATTAAACAAATCAAACACATTAAACTTCTAATTCCCAGAAATTCAATTCCCTAGAATTCAATTCTCTGAAATTCATTTTCTTTCCACCCTAATTTCACCATCGCTATCAAACGCACCCTAAATGTCTTGTTCTAAACACTAATTTACGGAATAGATACAAAATTCATCTGCAGACTGCATATGATCAAGATCCAAATCTCAAAGCATATATGCTCAGAGTTGAAACTGAAGATAGAAGGGGCCCTATTACATAGACGTTTCATTCATCTTCAGACAAGTTTTTGGAGTACTACATTAATTTTCGATTGACCCCTCTTCTTTTGGATTTCAATTCAATACCTGGAGTTTGTATTTTTATATTCACCACCATGTAAAACGTGCAATGCATGTAATTTTGTTGTGTTATTGTGATATTTTTTATTTAAATTTTTAAATAATTACATTTCGATCAAAATTTGATAATAAAATCAAATAATCTAATACTTAAAGATAATGTGAAATACATCATTTGTTATTATATTAAACTATTAAGATAGTCAAGTCTTGAGAAAATGGACATAACATTTTTTATAAAACTAAGTTTTAATTTTAATTTGGATTTTGGTTTAGGGTATACAAATTGCGTGGTTTACGAACATTTAGTTATTTGATTTAATACAAATGATATAATGCTCCGGAACCTATATCCCTAAGGTTAGTCAAACAATTCCTTTATTCGTAAAGAGACTAATTGATATAAAATGTAACAAAAAATTGAAAGTACTTATTTTAAGAATTCAACACAGATTAAACAAAAATAAAAAACCGGATTCGTAAAATTGTTTTCTAACTAAAAATTGGAAGGAAAACATTTTTTCTTGATACAACGGTATAGACTCCGCCAGCAATCTCAACTTCCAATTTCGATCAATCAAACGTAAGTAAAATATTTTAAAATATGGAATGAGTGTATAATACACTCAATATATATTTCATGAATAATGCTATTGAGTCACCCTTTCTTACAACCTTGGATGGTCGAAATTTTGTGAATTATTGATTTTGGAGTTGATATGATCGGTAAATAAATAAATTGTTGGCATATGTGTCGGTATAAAACTTTATGTTAAGTTTTTGGTTCCTTGAGCAGGATTGTATATTTCATGTCATTATTTTCAAAATTTAATATAAAATGCAAGTAAATTAGACATATTACATAATTTTCTAGTGGAACAGAAAACGGACCGTCTCATTCTCGATTATGTCATACTCATTCTCATTTTCTACTTAGGGTCTCCAACCTTATGGCCGATTTATGTGTAGATCTAGATGATACCCTTAGGTACCCACAAGATGCTTCTAATTACTATTAATTTGGATCACATAATAGCACATAAATTATTTAACTTAAAACATTAAAAAGTGAAAATACAAAACCACTTGCCAAAGGCCCAAAATAGAGAAATACATACCTTGTTGGATAAAATACTTGTATTCTTGAGCTACTTAGGAGTTGAACTGAAAAATCTTGTAAACGGATCTCGGAATTAGAAGACTTATTTCTTTTCTTTTTTATCTCGTAGTTCCCTCCCTCCCTCTCTCGAAATTGACGTGCATATCTGGATTTTAAATGATTGTTATCAGATTTAGGATAAATTACCTAATTAGAATCCAATCTCCACTTCTAATATATGTAGAATGTAGAAAATTATCTTCCTTTTTACATAAACTAGTATTCCACAACATACTTCGCACGTCTTATGTACGCGATAAGAAAAACTTATAATTTGTATCTCCTATCTAATGATGTATGAAATAAAAATTAATCATCATATTATACAAATATAACTATAACTCATTGAATATAAAGTATAATAAATAATACAATATTATTTATGATATTTAGTATTGAGGTAGATTAAGGAGTAATAACAATACTAAACCGTGTGAGGTAGAATCTTTTTAAACTCTTATGTTTGTGTCAAATTAATTATTATTAATAATTTTAACTTTTATTTATATAAAATTACTCGATTACTTATTCATTTATTAACTTATGAGTAAATTTTGTAATAAGCATTTTCAGTTTTTCTCAATTAACTACACATCATGACATTTGTGTAACAAATGAAAATTCGAGAAAGACGTTGAGAATATATATATTTGAACCATAGAAATATTTTTATAATTTGGTCATATTTGAACAACTGGAATTCCTTTTTAATTTGATGAGGATTTAAATTAGAATATTTTGATAGAAGTTAATAAAATTTGTGGTTAAAAATTTGTAAGTTCCATAAAATATGTGATTGAAAATAATTGCTAATTTTGACTTAGATTAAAATTAACACCAAATTGGGGCTTAACTACATTCATCATATAAGTAAAGATTGAATATTTATTTATCTATAAATATGTTTATATACCTTACCCTCTTATTGCATTTGATTAAAAAAAAAAGTCTTCAAAGTGACTCTCATATTAGCGTCAAAATATATAGCTTACTATTTTTATTTTTGATTATTCAGCCTATTATTGGTTTTGAAATTTATTTATATTTATATTAATCGTAGTTTACCAATTATTCATCACGTTGATTATTTTAACCTTCTCCATATTATTTCTATTTTGGGGTTATCTTAGTTCTTTTATAATATTATCAGAATCTTGTATTATATAAAAAATGCATCTATATTTGATATACGTTGTAATGATTCAATTTTAGAAATGTATAAACATATGTATCAAATTACAATACAATATGGTAAAAGATTGAAAAAGTTTATCAATAAACATATTTTATAAATTATATGTATTGAATATAAGGACCTTATATTGGAAATTGAATTTATTATTTAATTAAATCAAAATCATTTGAAAAGTCATTCAACATTTATTTATATGAAAATATACTTTCTTTTAATTAGGAGTATTATAGATATAAGAAAACTAGAAGTAAAGATATAATTGGCAATTAAAAGATCATTCACATCCCCACTTTTATATATTATTAGTAATGATGATAGTGATAGTGTAAACTATGGAACTTGAGTAGACAATCCAATTTTGAAAATTAGATATAAACAAAAATTATAACATAAATTTTTTAATACTAAATAAATGCGAGAGTATAATATTATGAGAAAGTATAATAATGTAAAATTATATTATAACATTGTAAATTGTTATATAATAAAATATTTTAATAATAAAATGAAAGATTATAATGAAATAAAATATTTAATGGTATGAACAAAAACATTGGTAATCAAAAAAATTTCCTAAATCCTCATTTTTTATATATTGTAAAAAAATAGAATATGAGAGGTGCACAAAATCAATCCCTTCATTTTTTAACTTAATTAATTAATGGATAATGTATGAGGGTATAGTTGGTTTAAAGCAAAAAATGTGATAACAAAATCGTGATGTGAAAAATTCTTCAACATCCATACTTTTAAGATAATGTGTAGATAGATGTAAATGTAGATATAGAAAATAGATACATAGATAGATGTAGATGTAGATGTAGATTAATTAATTGTTTTAATAAGAATTTAAGAGTATTATTGACAAAATAGAAATATATTTAAATTTATTGTAGATTACTATCTAATAAAAAATAAATTAAATATTAAGGATAATATTGACCAAAGATCTCTAGGTGTGTTTGATTTTAGTTAAAATTAGATTTTTTGAAATGAATAGTGATTTTTAGAAAAATTAATTGATGGTTTAAATTTGGTTGAAAAGTTAAATATTGTGGGATTGACTTTTAATGAATGGTTGAGATTAAGTACTGTAGAAAAATGAGAAAAAAATGAAAACCGAACAAGGCCCTGATAATTTTAAGGTATTAATGACAAAAGAAAAATCTACACTATCTTAAAAGTGTTGATGAGTGGAAATCTTTTGATTTCCCATTTTATCCTCACATTTTTTTTTTCAATAATACACTTAGTTCATTTATTGAAATTTATTTTTATTTTTATTTCAAAAATATTAATTTATGAACGTTGACTAAAATGAAATTTCATTAATTTAACAACGTTGACTAAAATGAAATTGGTTATTCAATCAATATTAATTTAGTGTCGTTACTTTTTAATTTACTTTTAGAATATTGTCCCATCAAATTTCATTTGTTATGACAACTCCACTGAATATTTCAAAGAGTGAGTTTATGCTTTTGAAAAAAAATTCTATTATTAATTCAAACAATTATGTTTTAGTTTTCGATAAAAATAGATTTTTTATAATTATTTTCAAAGTAGGGTGAGTAAAAAACTTTTTATTTTTAAACTTACCTAAATTCTTATCAAAATCATCAATTAATTTTTATAAAAAGAAAAACATATATATTTTAAATTATTTTCTAATTAAAAATATAAAATAAATAATTTCAAACTCTTTAGGGAAAAAAAAAGATCAAAACTGAAATTTTAATTTTAATTTATATAGTCTTTGTTTGGTGATGATTAAAATAAGATTTTGATAGAAATCAATAAAATGTAGTTGAAAAGTTGTATGTCTGATAAAATGTATGGTTGAAATTAATTGTTGACTTTAACTTATATTAAAATCTTATTTTAATTTCTCTCAAACGAGAGCATAATATTAAACTTTTTTCCTTATAAATAAAATATGTTCACAAATTAATTCAGTTTATCCATACACAATTTTTTTCACATTTTTTCGCGACTTATCATTAATATTTTATAAAGAAATTATTGATTTGCCTAATATTTTATGATATCATATTACTTCTTAATATATCTCACACGATTTATTTATTAAGCAGACATTTTAAAGAATCGTTTGATATATATTTCGAAGATCTGGACGAAAAATTTTAATAAAATATTAATATATTTAGAATTGAAGTTTATTTACAATTTTTCTCTAACAATATCAATTATGTAAATTATATTCAAAAATAGTATTAGTACTTAAAAAAAACGTTATTTTAACTTTCATCATATACATAAGACGTGCGAAGCACGTGCTTACTACTAGTGATATTTAAATGTGTATTAGATAAATATTAATAATTAATAATAATTGTGTTTAATGAAAAATAAAATAAAATGTTAAGTGTAATTTTGACTGAAAACATAACAATTTAGCATGTTTGGTATTCATTTTAATGTATTTTCTGTCAAATCCGACTGTAGGTCCTACCCTAAAAAAAGTCCCTAAAAATTACAACCAATAGCAAAAGTCTCAACTAATTTTCTGCACTTTTCGATTTTGTCCTTAAATGCCTCGTAATCTGATTTTTAGTGTGTTGACACGTGTTGTAATGAAGGATAATACAGTTAAAAAAATTTTGAACTACTTGTGCACTGCAATTATGCTTTTCTTGGTCTTGAATCAATATTTTAATATATAATGACGTTAGAGAAACTCATTTTAAAGAAAAACAAACAAACGCTCAATGAAAATGAGAAATTAAAAGCTTCTCATTCATCTTCAATTTTAATGTATATAGATAGATATAGATATAAATATAAATAGATAGATGTAAATATAAATAAAAATAGGTGTGGATAGATAGATTTAGAAGTAGATTATTATATTGTATTATGATGGTATATGATAAGTATAAAAGGGTATATTAGTTAATCAAGGGTTTATCAACTATCGATCATTTTTCAATATTGTAGATGTAAATATTTTTCAGGATTATGCCACACAATAATTATGGTATAGAGTGACTAACACGTGCTGGAACCAGGGTCTCGACCTTTGCTCATTTGGGGTGGTTGAGCTTAGAGCATCTCCAATGTGGCTATGAATTGGGGATATGAATTAGATGAGAGAGAAAGAGATAGATATATTATTTTAAGTTTAAATTATGGAAAGAGTGTTGATTTTTAAAGTAAAAAAAAATAGAGCGGAAAATAAAAAAAGAAGAGAGATATATATAATTTCAAATAAATTAATAAAAAGTAGTGGAGGATGTAAAGGAGGATCTGTGATTGTAGAGAGTGTTGGGTTGAAATGTATGAAAAGTGGAGAAAAAGAGGGAGAATGTGGAAGAGAGAGAGGAAAAAAGATATATTAAAGTGGGATCCACGAATTTTGTATCTATATCTCACACACAGTTGACAATCAATAGTGTGTGAAGTATTGGAGATGCTCTTAGCTCAATAATGACCAAGCACAGAGGGCTTGGCCTCCTTTGAGGCTCCACCCTCTTTGGTGGAACAAATCTCGACTAAGGCCAAACCCTTCGTGTTAACCAAACCACCAACTTACCCCACTACAAGAAATTTACTTTCCGCATACAAAATAAATTTGTAGGGAAAAGTTCTTATTCGTATGTAAAACTCTTCCCAGACGAAGATAATTTGTAGGGAGGTTTATGTGGCAAACATCGAGATGATAGACATAAGCCGACAAAATTGGTAACTTTGTCTGCGGAGGTATGGGACTACGAACCCTATCGCTACAAAAATCATTTGTCGTCTAAGATCTTTCCCAACGAAATTATTTGTATGATAATATTTATTTTACCTACGAAATATGTTTTGTTGGCTAAAATTCGAGCCTACAAAATCTTTTAGAGAAAATATTATTTGTTTTCTAATTTATATCCCTACACAATTTTTTGTATTCTAATGTTAGATTGGACTACAAAATATGTTTGTAGGTATAGATTAAAATGATGTTGTAGGCTAAATCGTAGTTTTCCCCACAAATAATTGTTTGTATGGAAAACACTTTGTAAGTTAATTTCTTGTCACAAATTTTTGTTTGTAGGGAAAGCTTATTTGTAGGATAAAAATAAATTAAATTTAAATTTAAATTTCTAATATAAAACAATATATTACTAACTCCAAATATTGTATCAAACTCTAACTAAAAACTCATTGTCATTGTCATTGAATGTGATGTAAATATAAAAATAGTTTAGCAAACATGCTCTATAGCTATCATTAATGCATCTATATAATAATAAAATAAATATATATCCTCGTAAATTAATTAAATATGCTACTCATCCTCATCAAAGTTGTGCTCTTCCTCAAAGTTGTTCTCTTCTCCCTCAACATCACCATCTTCCTCGAAAGCTTCATCTATTGACAATGGCGTAAATGGTGGCATAACAAAACCAGGAATATTATGACATATCTGCTGCATAGAATGATGTAAAGATTGTAATGTAGAATTAAATTTTCGCCCAACAACCTTCAGCTTATTTTGCATCCTTTCCTCCATCTTCACTCGAGACGCATCGGCCGCCTTTCGAGCAGTACGTTCTACTTCCAACTCTTGCTCCAAATTGCGCACATGTAAAGTAGTCCTAATGTTTCTAAGACGACCATTTCCCAAACCACGAATTTGACGCCTAGGTTTCTCACCTAGTACAGACATCATAATATTAAGTCCAGCCTCAGGATCGTCAACGGGTATCTCCTCCAAAGGTGTGTCTTCCGAAAGTTGTTGTTCCTTAGCCTTTTGCAAGAGATATTCATCAATTTTGACAAGCATCTCATCCTGCAAGGTATTGAAAAAAAAAAAAAAAGATATCTATAAGTAGACACCCAAAAGATACATAACACAAATCAAGAGAAAAAAATCAAAGCACAATTGAAGAGTTGAATATTTCTTACACATTGAGTCTTAGCTATATTATCAGTCCAACACTTATTCTTCCCTGCATAAGCTAACTCAAATGCATGGACCTCAGGAAACTTCGAACCATCCTAATAGTATGTAAGAATGTGACAAACAATGTATTTCAATTTGCAACAAAAATTAATTAATTCACGACATAATAATAATTAAATTTACTACCTCTGCCATCTCCTCTACTATGTATGAGAAAGGACGTAAACCAGTACGATGATTGTACGTCTTCTTCGAACGGTTCACCATATTTGCTGATGAAGCTTTCTACAAAGAGAAGAATATTTATATATAGATTATATAACAAAGTTAAAAATAAAACTAGGAAAAATTATTACACAAAAAATACCTTGAACTTATCGGAGTTGAAATGATTGCATAGTTCCATCCATTGACCTATATCTCTATCAAGCATCTCTAAAGGAGGATTGTTTAATGCATTCTCATGTGTCTCGCGCAACTTATAATATGCACTCAACTCAGCCTTGAACTCCCTATATCTCCCATTGAATATTCTATCAACATAATTTTCCAATCTCAAATCCTTCATATCTATCTCGAAATTTGTTTGGAATTGACATAATTAATAGAAAATAAAGGAATTTGTCTCGAAATTAGTCATCAGATTCTTCACCTTCAACTGCATCAACTCCACAATCGCTGTTAGTACAGAAAAATCTTCGCAACCAGGATAAAGTTCTTTTTGTCCTTCTTTCAATAACCGTTCATACTTCTGAAACTCTTCCTCATGCATATTCAACGTATGATTGTCTCCTAATGTATCATCATTAATATACACATTATCTTTCTCTAAAATATTGTGCTTGTCATGGTGAGAGGCATATGGATATGCATCCTTGATTGTATTCATTACTTGATCATTATCACAATCAATATCAGCTCTCGGACTCGAGATAGAAGACAAGTTAGCATTTGAGGACCATGATGTATCTCCAAATCGTTCGCCATGGCGATTCCATTTTGTGTAGTTATATGACATTCCATACATTAACAAGTGTTGTCGAATTTCACTAACTGGCTTCCAAGAGCAATTATTACACTTCTGGCATGGGCACAGAGAATGCCCTCGATGATTAACATGGTTCCTTGCAACTGTAACAAACTCTTCAATTCCTGACAAATATTCAACACTAGTTCTATCCGGATTACGTACCCAATTTCGATCCATGCTATAATTATTATAGTTAAACCTAAAAATGACATATAAAACATAAGACTTTATGCCACCATATATTTATCATGAACGTTAATATATGATATTCAATAACAAGGTATATTTATTCTTTAATTTTTTTAAACTGTTAATTTTTATTATAAAATTGTTCAGTTCTTAGATTGAGATGGAAGCAAACAACTAAAAAATGATAAGTTGTAATACTCAACAATTTGGGCTAAAATTTGGACGCGTAAATGGCCCTCTATGGGGCACTTTCTAACATATTCTTGATTTTAAAGTTGAGTTTAACCAACGTACATAAATTTGACATAAAGTTTAATGTATAAAATTTATAAATTTGATTAGTTAACTATGATTAAAGATAAATTAAAGTTAAAAAATGACTATAATAGGTAGTAATATACACACATCAAATCATTCACTAAAATAAAACCACATGTTAATAACATGATGAAAGATTTTGGTGCAAAGATATAACGATGATTACTGTCACACATATTATTGATGCAATACTTAATTTATATGAACTTACCTTGTTGCAATTTGAATTGAAGGAAGCTCTGCAATTCAATACACTTTCTACAGCCCCTAAAAGATATTTGATATAACAATCAAAAATATTTATTCAATGGAGAAACAATACAATCCAAACACTATAGAAGTTATACAAGAGCATTTGAACAAAGATCAAATTCTATTAACTTGTAATCAAATTACTACAAATATAATTTCTCACAAGTTTAAAGGGTGCTAGAAGATTCTGTTAATCTGTTACTACAACAAGACTCATGCTTCTTACCCAAATATTGTCAAAGGTACTTCAAATACAAACTTTCATTTTTGAATTTGATGTAAGTCATATTCCATCGACTAATCTTGAAACGGACATAACTTTTGATCTGACCGTTGGATCGGGTTGAAATTTAAATATGCTGTCAAGCACGAAGAGTTCTATAGCATACCAATGGACAAATTGCACTGCTGGATTTTTGAAAATCCAATGGGAAGGACCTGAATTTTACCTTTTAAGTTTATATAGAATAGTTTCGTAGTTTTAATAGATTTTCAAGTTTTATTTGTTTTCTTTCCATATTTTTGTTTTGATACTAATTAGGATTCTAAGGTTCTATTTTGATACTAATTTTAACTTCTTTCTTGGACCAATTAGGGGCAGCAGCAGAATTTGTGGGATTAAACAAATTCGAGCAGCCGAGTTTTGAAGAGTGAGGAGACTTTGGAACAAATAAGGTAGCAACTGGGTTTGGCATAATTTTTCAAGGGAAGATTGGGGTGTGAAAGTTGCTGAAATCAGTGAAGACACTCTAATTCTACCAGTTCATTCCAGCCCTCATATAGCCTCCACATGTTGAAAGAAAAATAGTGGAATGATAAAAGACTAGACAAAATTCCTCACAGAAGCAAAAGGATGATTCGTTCAAGCATTTTGTCGAACATGTTTCATTCTGCCCATTATCTACAAGAGTTTAAATGGTTTTTGATTCAGTATATATCTTTGTGTGTTGTATATACGGACAGAGAAGTAAAGGAATTGAAAGCCACGTTTTCTCCATCATTCAATACTGATATTTCCTTAGTTTTATTTATTTTTCCATTACAATCCTTAAATATATACAGAGCAATACATTTCATGGACACAGAGAAGAAGAAATCAAATATCCCTGAAAATTCCCAAAATTTCGTATCTAGAAACAATGAAAAAGACGAAAAAATACGTCTTAATAACAAGAATTTCAACAATTTTTTCCCAGAAATTATAAGTTTTTGAATTGAAAAAACGAAATCATTATCATGCTTTGAAGATGAGTTCACACCTGATTGAAGCCAATTTCCTCTTCCGTGTGCAGATGGAAACCAAGAATTTTGGAACCTTGATAGATTTTTTGTAATTATTGAGGGTAAATTCTGGGTCGATCGGTTGTATGTGGGCAGCTTCTTCGCTCTTCTTCGCTCGTCTACTCTAGGGCACGGTTGAGAATCTGAGGATGCAGGGAGCTAGAGACGTTTTATAGCGAAAAATTTTGTTTTATTTATTTATTTATTTATTTATTATTATTATTATTATTATTATTATTATTATTATTATGTCAAATAAGTTAGATTAGATTTTGATTCTTTTTTAATTATTTTCTCCTATAAATTTTGTAGGGATTATTAAACAAATTACAGATTATTTTTTAATAGCCTACAAATAAGTCATTTTTTTGTCAATAAAAATGTCTTACACCACGAATTTTTTGTGTGAAAAAAATTACATGTTTGTAGGCACAAAGTCCTCTAATTTTGAAAATTTTAGAGCTAAATGTTAGCCCTACGAATCCTCGTTTTGCGGGAAAAGTGAATTCCCCACAAGAAACACTATGACGTGGCCGCGGCAAACTTATTTACTGAAATAACAATAAACAAATGACTAAATATTGAAAATATCTAACAAAAAAAATACTTTTACAAAATATCAAATTTGTAGGCAAAATAAACTCACGTTACAAATTAAAAATTGTCATCTAAAATTTTGTGGGCAAAATTATATCCCAAAAAAAATTATTTTTGGAGAACAACTTAATTCCGCCTACAAAATCTCATTTCATAGGGAAAAACAATCTTTGCCCACAAATCTTATTTTGTATGCGCATTATTTGTAGGAATAAGCAAAATTTTCTAATAATACCTACAAGATCTCATTTTGCGGGGAAAAACAATCTATACATACAAATCTCATTTTGTATGCGCATTATTTGTAGGGAAAGCAAAATTTTCTTGTAGTGCCCTAAGAGGATCCACTGATTTTGATTAGTCTTTTCGGCAAAATAAGCGATACAATCACTGTATTATGCTATAAAGGAACACCATACTTCAGCCCTCAACCACCTAAACATGTCTATAAATAGATGGGTACGTAAGATATTGATAGTTCGAGAATATTCACATTCACCATACGCATACTCCACATGGTTCACAGACATAGTTACTCTGGCAGAATGTCTTGTGAGCGTGATTAGCAACACGGGAAAATTTTCAATCAGGTCTTCCTTCTTTGAATGGATTGCAATTGAATTCCCATTAAATTCTTTTGACATACGATTTCTCGAACTTGCATTTTAATAGACGCGCTTCGTTATTTGTTTTCATCAATAGAAAGTGAGTGTGTATGTGTATCGTTTAATTGATCTCTCTAGTTTTGTGAGAACGATTTAGTAGTTTTTGCCGATGATAATGCAAGTTCACTAGTTGAATGCAAAAAAATTATATGATAATTTAAGCATACTCAAAGATGCTTAAACTAATTATCTATATGCAAAACACTATGTTTAGTATACAATATTAACGGACAATATTGTTCAACAATAAATAAGAATTTAACAACTAGAACTTCCTCTTTCATTAAAGAAACGGTTCGGTAAAAATTAATTTGCCAAATTAATACACTAAAAAATAAAAAAGACAACAAATTTAATTTGCACAATTTTTCAAATCACTTTTTAACCATCCATATTTTCTCTTTTCAATTACACAATTTTTCAAATCAATTTTTAACCCCACATCTTACCTAGAAAATACAAATAAATTCAACAAAAAATTTAGCCCTTGTTTGAGCTCCATTATTTTCCATTTTTTTTTACAAATTTTTTCTACAGTAATCAATCTCAACCATCCAAAAAAGTCAAGCCCACAATTTTTTACTTTTCAAACCACTTTTTAACCATTAGATTTCCAAAACCCAAATTAAAAATTGAAATAATGGGGCTCAAACAAGGGCTTAATTTGGAACACACTCCAACCGAACAGAGCCAAGTGCAATCAAGAAATAAAATACCAGAGCTCCCAGAGCACATTTCCCAATGACAAAGGGAAGGGTTGGTAAGTGCTCAGCGCGTTCGGGTCCAGGGTTCGAATCCTGAAATATTGGATTTGCTCATTGTAGAAAGCGGGAGTTATTGAGAATTGCTCATTCTTACTCAAAAATCCTCTACCCTAGTCCCTGGGAGCTATAACCTGAATTTACAATCTCGAGCCAATGACCTTGGACGTGGTCCGTTCGGATTCTCAGGATGTGGAATAGACTTACTTTTTTTTTTTTATAAGAAATAAAATACCAGATACCACTAGCCAAAATAACTAAATAAATAACCCCCCAAAAAACACACGCACACTGATGACAGATTTACAGACAACAAATCAGTATTTCTGTGAAAAACTTTTCATAGTACCCCACAACTCATAAATGTTTTTTTGATCAAAAAAAAAAAAAATCTCATAAATGTTTTTTTCTTTTCTTTCTTTCTTTCTTTCTTTCTTTTTTTTTTTTTTTTATGTGGGTGTGAGGAGGGGAGGGGTCTTATTTCATTTATACAACATAATATTTTAGTGTTTTTGTTCACGAGAATTCGGCTATATGCTCGCCTGATTATACAATTCAAATTCAAATTCATGGCCTGTTCGTAAAAATATATACTGTACATGTACATATGCAATGCAAACAATATTCCAATTACGATTTTATATATAAATCTGTACTGAACTTGAGCAAATACTCTTTTGGTACACTTTTACATCAACAGAAAAATTGAGTTACAGATCTTCAGTCCTAATTATATGATCTTCAGAGAGTTTCTTGATCTTCTCTAGATCGATTTTTGGGACGAAACACTGCTTATTATGTAATAGCTCAGGAGGGATAGACAAGGAAGGAGAACATGAGTTGGGCGGGAACGAAGATGGAAACCGTACAATCTTACATTGGAAATCTCCGTTATAAGATTTGAAACACAACAAAAAATGATGGTAAAAAACAGTAGGATGGGTCTTACAAGGTCAAGAAAAGGTCTTACAAGGTCAAGAACACAGAATATCCAAGAAAAACAGAAATGATAAAGAAAAAGAAGTATTGAAGTAGTAATAAAGCTCAGGTAGGATAGCATCAAACTAAGATGAACACGCGGCCAAAGACAATTGAAGGCCATTTTCCACCGTTGGATCAATGAAGTTTTCGTCGTCTTTCTGATCAAGGTTTCTGTTTTTCCGAAGCTTTGATGCATCCATGGAGATGGATGGTTTCACCATGTCTAAAACCTGCAACCAAGATGTTTGCATAAATTAGACATAGAATGAAATTACAGCCTTTTCAAATTATACTCTTTTTTAGCCGCTTCTTTAGACAGTATTTCTCAACTTGCAATGGAAAGAAGCAGATAAAAAGCTGCTTTTAAGCACGGTCCAACATTTTTTCTTACCTTATATTCGAAGAAATTTCATTGTTGCTTGCGGTGAGGATAATGAAGAATATGAAATAAAGAAAGGAAAGAAGGAATGAAGAAAGTGAAGAGAATCGTGGGCTTTTATGGAGGACTACTGGGCTGTCCAAATGGGCCCAACAGAAACAGGTCCAAGGCCCAGAAAGACTGCATACTACTATCACTGGTCACGTCAGCACTGGACGACGACCGCATCCTGCCCCCGAGCCTGACCGTGCTACCCGGCACCAACCCTTATTTGAAAGGGGAGAGGAGAAGAAAAATATAATTTCTTGGTTAGTAAATTTTAATTGAATAAGTCGAGAATAGACTTTTGCTACAATAAAGACGTTAAAGAACATTTTGTCTGAATGAAATTATGAGCAAATTGAATAGTTTGCTGATTTTAATGAAGATTATAATTCTTCGTATAATGAAATTGTACGTGTAGATGTGGATTTGTAAAGCTTGTTAGTTCCCGACTTTATGATTACTTAAATAAATCCTATAGAAAAATATAAATAATTTAAAGGTTAAATCTTGACTAAGTCTTGTGTTTTAGGAAATTAACCTTGTTAATATATTCAAATATTGAAAGGGTAGTCTGGCTAAGACCTCTAGTGCTTGATTCACGATCATTATTACTAGTGTTAAAGATATATTAGATCTAATTTAAATGCTTGAATTAAATAAAAAAATAATAATAAATTTAACAAGGTGGCTAAATAATCCAAAAATGCTTAAATTAAATAATAAGTAACAAGGCGGCTAAATAATCCAAGAATTGGCAAAATTTGGACAACGAGTTTTTGGAATCTAAGAATTTAGAGATATATAGGTGGCAACCATTTGAGCTCCGACTATTTTTACGATCTTAGTGATTCGATTAAATGATTATTGTGGATATTCATGTTTCTAAAGAAAATAACAAAAATTATTTCCATGATGATTGGTCAAATGCTTTAAATTTCTTGTAAATCCTTCGTCTCATGACTATGTTTGAGACTAAGTTCATGTTTGGCCTACGAGTTTTTTAACAACTCCTTTCAAAATTCATTTTTAATCACACATTTTTTTGAGACCCCACACTTTCATATTTTTCAGCCTCTTTCAATCACACATTCTCTAAAAAATTCAATTTTTTCTCGAAAATCTTTTACACCAAAGGCGCACAAATTTTTTAGGTGGGAAAAAATTAAGGTTTATACTTACGTGTACTAATAAATATGAATCATTTATATAATATAATAATGTTTCCAACTAATTGTATGTCGAGCTTAACTGAAAATATAAAACTGAAAATATAAAACGATTGCAATTACTATATCAACTAGTCCAGGGTAGGCCCTGAAATTTTGGGTATCCTATACAATAATTTGAAATGTTAACTTATAAAAAAAATTGTGCTATACATTCAAATTTTTCTTTGTGTCCTAATAATAATAATAATAATAATAATAATAATAATAATAATAATTTGATGTTCCTATAACGTTGAGGCCTTGTACGGTCGCACCTCTTGCACACCATCAAGCCTCTGAACTAGTCCAGCTAGTACACTACGCAACCAAAGCTAAATAGGAAGAAATAAACGAAAACAACTCAAAACGAAAGAAATCCAAAGTGTAGAGACCAAATTATAAATATTCAGCAATTAATATTGATTTTCATTATTTTATAAATATTTGATCGATGATTGCATGAATTATTGTGGCTCGATTTTAGATTTGAGAGATTGGAAACGAGTTAGAAATGTATTAATTCAATAAAGTCTTATATGAGATAGAAATATACCGCTATACTATATGTGTTGTTTCAATTCCTTTCACTATTGTATTATTTCTGCTCAGGTCCTTGTATGCAAAGTTCAAGATACGGTGATCTCATATAAGCTAATCTAGAAATGAAATGCACATTCTATCGTTGGCCAAAAAAAAAAAAGAAAGCAAGAAGAGATAGTTGTGGTTGATTTCAACAAATGTTTGTCCGTGACTTCATCATAAGGTAACAATAACAATAATTGACATCTTGAGAAATTAAAGAGAGAGATATGCTTGTGGAAGATTTTATTATAGGACCGCGACTATGAGATATAAAAAGTAGAATGCGAAATTGATGAAACTGTCCTGGGTGACTTGTCTGCTATATTATTTCTCTCGCCAAATTTAATGTTTATAATTTGCCCATGAAATTATTTCTTTCACCGATTAATAATGAGCATCAATTAATGAAATTATCTCCACTGGGCTTTCAACAAATACAACAAGAGGAAATGATTTGCGATTAAGATGTCTTTGTTTCTTTGTCAAAAAATTTGCATGGAGACATCGAAACTCGATGAAGCTTCAATTAAAGTAGATAAGCACATGGAAAAAGGAGGTGTAAGGTGTTGATCATAGTTGAACAAACTAAAAATGCGACATTTAATTATGCTAACCTTATCAAGTAATCCTCTGACGCTTAAGAACTAATTTTGTCATTAAAACATTGATGAGATTATTGAAGTTTACGTAGTGTAGTTCGAATGGAGTGGTGAAGTCACGATATATTTTAATGAAAGGGACAACATGAACTTATAGAGAATAAATAAAAATTAGTGCAAGTTCAATGGAAAAAAGCAAAACGAGAAATCCAAAGCTTTCTTTAAAGTTTCTTAAATTATCACTACTACTACTAAAATTAGAGCTCAAGAATATAAATCAAGCACTTATTGGAGGCAACCTAATTTTTAATTTTTTTTATTCATACAGTTTTATTTATTGCATTGCATGTAATTTTAGGAATTGCAGTAGTTATTAGGCATATGGTTGTGAAATTTTTTATTGAAGTAGTTTTTTTTTTTTCCTATTTTAGTTAAGATCTATGTTCATCATAGGCACTCGAACACAATGTAGTTTTAACGAAGTGTGACCCCACTTTCCTGTACTTAATCTTTTATCACCTATTGTGCTAATGGTCTCTATTTCTATATGCTTTTATATGTATAATTCCATCAAAGTAAGAGTAGGAGAATCATCTACCACGTCATCCAATCAATCACATCAACCCAATCCCTTTTCAAACCAACACATAGGGAGTTTCTGATCTTTTTCTCCTTAATTTTGCTTATTTATTTTTTTACATTGAGGACAATGTAGTGTTTTATTTTGGTGGTGGGTGACTATTGGGATGCTCATTAATTTCTTTAAATAGGTTTATATAATATGATTATCTAGTATATGCTCGTTCATTCATCTGCATTAAAAACTCTATAAGTTAGATTTGTTGACCTGCTTGTTGCCTATGATAATATCATGTTTGTATTAAATATTTCTTTAGGAGAAATATTGGACAACACTTAAACTTGTACTTTTATTAAATTGCTTATCCACATTAGACTTTATGAACTGGGCACATAATTAATATTGAATTATTGCTCACGTGGGAATATAACTTACATATGTGGGGTAATTTACTTGTGTAGTCCGACCTATGATTTACCATATGTTCCCCAACCTTAAGTATAGCAATCCTGACAATTAACATAGAAGCCATACCATTTTCAATAATTTGGGGATGGAAATATTAGTATAAGCAGGCATAAAAGAAGATAGTCTGATATTCCTAAATTTTATCTTTGGTTGAAGGGGTTTTAGTCAATGAGTCTAAATCAGTACTACTACTTAATAATAGTATTATTCTTCTCTTCGTAACCTTGGTGACTTGAGCAATTAAGCATTTAAGAGCCTCTTAAAACCTGATGCCCTATGGTCATTTGGCTTGGGACTCATCGGCTTAATACTAGCTATAGGGGTCACTTAAAAAGCTAATGGGAGAGGACTTGCACATAAAACAACATGACATCTTACACTTTTCTTTGTATCATTGGAAACTCGAGCAATTAGGCCTTTAATGATCTCTTAAAACCTGATACCCTATGGTAATCTGACTTTAGAGAAATCGGCTCAAAGCTTGCTACATGATCATTTAGAATGCTTAATGAGAAAAATCTTACACATAAAATGAGAAAAATAATGCTCTACAAAAAAGGAAAAAAAAAATATTAGATTAGATAAGGTGCTTGTATACACTTTAGGGCTAGAACTTTGGAGATTTGGGATGTGAGATTGGGAATTGCTTGACATTGTTCTTTTATGCACACTTGTATATGATTTTTGTCACCTTAAATGAAAAATGCATTATACTGAAGTTCTATTTTGGGAACTGCTTACAATTGTTCTTTTATGCAAACTAGGGATGTGAAATTAGGAACTATTTTAGTTTTAATTTATTTGGGAATGAACAAATGTACTAATTTTAGGGTGTTTGATAAGTTCATTTTTGCACTTATTTGGACTCTAAGACTAAGTGTTTTTTTTTTTTTTATTTGTCGATTTTCTACTTAATTTAGTGTGATTTCTCTTTATTTATGTTTTGGACCTGTTTAGCAGTAAATTGGAAGAAATGAACAAAAACAACTGAAAACGAAAGAAATGCAAAGTCTAGGACCAAATTGTAAATATTCAAAGAATTGTTGTCGATTTAATAACCTGAAATTAATAAGAAATAATAAAAATGAATTTTAAATCTTAGCACCATATTTACACACTCAATCCAACCATTCATTCAAATTGATTTGTATTAATTAAATTTTTCTTCACAACAATTTTTTCTTTTTTTTTTTTTTTGGGGGGGGGGGGGGGGGGGGGGAGGGGAGGTGTGGATAAAATTCACAACAATTTTTAGTACTTAGTTTCATTTGATTTCACAACTTCTCAATCTGAAAACTATTTGTTTCAGTTAAAGCTAAGAAATTAAAAATATAATTTATCAAAATTCCCATGAATACGATACTTGAACTCATAATTCATTATATCAAAATTCTCATGAATACGATACTTGAACTCACAATTCATTTTATATTATTTGTGTGATCTGTATACATTCAGTAGGTAACCACTCAACACCAACCCATCTTAGAAAAAGAGAATATTTACATTTTTGAACTAATGACCATCTTTGGGTTAGCAGACCTTTCTTTGTCAAATTGGACCACCAAGTAGTATTTCATGAATTTCACTTGTCTGTCTACTGTGCTTTTGGTGCGTCCTAGACTCACATTTCATGTGGACCATCTCCATTAGCCTCATAATTTTATATCCTAAAATATATTAAAGTTGAAATAAAATCAATGTGCTTTTTAACAGACCATACCTCATCCTCTTTATTTTCCATGTCCTTTTCGCTTATTATGCCTCTCATTTACTCCATCCCTTGTACAATCCAGACCTTTTGTCCCCACACAGTACTCCATTTTTCTTTTCTTGCTACATTAAGAACTCGATGGCGTTTGTTTTTTAAAAATCATTCCAGATACAAAATCAAATGAAATTATTATTATTATTATTGAAGTAAAAGTTTTTGAGTGCAGTGGTTCCATATGTTTTGTAATTTTATTGGACTCAAAATTAAATACTGGATACGACTGGAAAGAAATAATTTAAAAAATTTGTTCATTTTCTTTTACAATACTTCCACACACTTACACGAGTAAAACATTTAGGTTCACCAGTACAGATTAACCCAAAAAAATAAGAAATACACATCGATTTTTTGAAAAAAACGACAACAAAAAATAAGTAATAGGCGTTGGTTCTGTTTAGAACCGACACCTATTACTAATAATAGGTGTCGGTTCTAAACAAAACCGACATATATACCTTTATAAGGCGTCGGTTTGCACCACAACCGACACCTAAACTTCAATAAAAATTTGTCAGGAACCCTAAATCAACATTTCTCAAAATCTTAGGTAGCATTTTATTTGTATTTTATTTTGTATTTTCATTTTTGAAAATGTTTTGTATTTTCTGTTTTTATTTTTGTTTTCAAATTTGATGAAAACGCGTTTGGTTTGTCATTTCTGAAAACTGTTTTTAAAAATGAAAAGTTGGAAAACACGTTCTGTTTGAAATTTTGCAGAATACTACTTAAATTATTTTTAATTAATTTGCTTGCAGAATACTACTGACTCAAACTTAAATTTTATTTCACAATACACTGAAAACATGGTTACATACAACACACTAATGTAAGCATTAAGAGTCTATATTAACACAGTTTGATCAGGTTCGAGATATGAGGAAGCTCTAGTTCTATTAAATTTCAGAAAATGCAAGTTCTTTCAAAACCATCAGAGTGCATTTATCAAAGAATTTTTTGAAATATAATAACAAGAATTTTCACTTAATTTTTTTTTTGTCATGTTGATATTGAATTCAATAAAACTTTATTTAAATTTAGTTCTGAGTTAGGATAATTCTAAAAAAAAAAAAAAAAAATCTTTATTTAGGCTTAGTTCTAAGGTATGATAATTCTTTAAAAAAAAAATCTCAAAACGCGTTTTCAGCGTTTTGAACTTTTTTATTGAAATACACATAAAACTTCCAAAACGAGGTTTTGCGTTTTGTGTACAATTTTTTTTTTTTTTTTTCTAAAATGCGTTTTTGAAAATGGTAAAGAGAACACGTTTTTAGTGCTTTCAAAAATAAAAACAGAAAACGACCTCAAAACAGTTAAGAGAACAGGGTCTTATCTTCTTCCTCTCCCTCGTCATGCCTCTCTTGATCTCGTCGCTACCCGCCACCTTCGGTATTTTCTCTCTTTCCGATCCCATAATCTCCTCCCTCTCCAAAAACACACACACACACACATCGATGCACACGTGGGGAGGCATATTTAACGAGTTTTTCAGTATGCATCTCCTAGTGGTTGTTTAATATATGTGTGTGGAACTTTTCTCCTACCCGTGGCAGGTATACTCGCCATGGTCACAAGTGTGGGCCCCTGTATGTGAGGGTCCCACCCCCATGTGAGTGTAGGAGAAAAGAACGGTTAATGTATGATATGCAATTATTTTTCTCATATACTTTTGAGAGAGACCCGAGAATAGATCCCAAGCATTATACATTTGGGGCAAACCCCTTTACGAAATAGGCTCAATATCATGTTCAATGACCTGTTCTTGGAATAATCAAACACAAGACTTTCAATTCTGATTCGAATTTTTATAGGAATATGCAATCAATTTTTAATATCTATGTTTTACTAGGAAATAGGCAAAACTGCTCAAATACTCATGACGGGCATACTCGTATTGTATGTTGGGAGGGACTCACCCCCAGTGTCTGTTTGGACGGGTATTACCCTTAACGAGTATAGGATCAACATTGTAGAAATAGGGGCTTGCAATTTCTTCCACAAAGTGAATAAGTATATGTACTAAAGAACCATAAAGTAGCAATTTTCAACATAAAGAGGTGAAAAACCTAAAAAGTAAATTTGCTTTTGCGCTTAGCCAACAATTTTGAACGAGTCCATATGGATAAGAAAGGAGAGAGAAGTTGGCAAGGTTCCTGCAGGGAAAGGGCCAAATGTGGAGAAATATTTGGTGGTCCTCCTATAATTGCTATTTAAAGTGTATAATCGAGGTAATTTTGCATACATTCCCATGACTATTAACAATTTTAGTGTCTGTTCGACAACTCATTTTAATTCAACATCATTGTAATTTATAATTTTACACGATTTTTTAAATCACTTTTTAATTATACACATTTTCTCTCATTAATTTTTAATCATAAATTTTACCCCATAATATTAAATAAATGACAGCTGTTCATTATAATGACCAGCCAAACAAAGGCTTAGTTAGATACATTTTATTTTATTGATAAAGTAGTCTCTCCGAAGAAGTCTCTTAAAAGTACTTGTACTTATGGTCTTAATTATTTGACATTTCGTCTCTGTTGCTTGATTCCTCAATGTTCAAATCCGTAGATGTCGATAGAAGGTGGACCAGAGCTCGAAGAATCACTTAGCATGTAATTGGTAACTTGTCTATAAATAAATAGATTTATAAGCAATGCAATGATACATCTTTCAAACTAATTTTTAATCACAGATATTTTTTTCAAGTCGCTTTTTAACCATATATTTCACTTCAAAAATAGCAAAAATTGTTTATTATCAAAATAATAACAGCCTGATAGAGGCAACCTACAATGAGGTTCTAGTTCTCTCTCTAAAAAGCCAAAAGAAAATTGTACTTTCATTGAACCATTTTTTTAAAATCAACAATTTTGACTAGTCGAAAATTCTCAATCCCCTTTCTTTGAAAAAATATGAATCAACGAAATATTATCAACATCGCTATTTATATATAACTATTTATAAACGATTTGTCAAACAAAGTTAGTCTACACTTATTAGTACGCACGCAATGAAACCGTAGACGGGCAAGTGAAATAAATATAGGGACAAATAGGGGTAAGATGAGAAAGTTTCACTTGGAAAAGTCACATGAAAATATACTGTATGGCACAGTACATGGGACATGCATACTTAAATGGCTATGGCAGGCATCAGTTTTGGATCCAAGAATTAATTCGAAAATGATATATCAGTGTTTGACTCTCACTCAATGAAGGGTTGCTTTAAGTTTCAGAATACTCTGAATAAGTAATCATTGTTTCATATTCTCTTCTTCACTGAGAATTATGGACCATTGGATCCTATCACACCGCTATGTCGCTTCCTTTGTATATTTGTCTATGTTTTGAAAATCGACTCCGCTAAAAAATGGTTAAAGAGTTGAATCGATAAAATAGAAAAGAAAGGAAAAAATTATGGTACGTGTCTTGGTGCGAAGCGAACTTGGTGATTTTTGTATGAGTTGGTCGATTATTTCTTGTTTTGAAAAGGCTTTTTTTTATTTATTTATATAATTTTTCGGTTGAATTGTTTATCCAAATTGATTATCAAAACATTGATTTCTATATAGGGAAATACCCATAAATAAACTCAACAACGAAAAAGTTTTGAGAAATAATCTTTGAAACTATAACATTTGGAAAATAGACTTTGACCATTCAAACCTCCTAAAATACCCTCTTACATAAGATTTACAATATAAGTCATTAAAGTATAGAAAAACTTCATTTAAGTCCTCAGATAATTTTGTTTATATAATTTTAATTGATTTTTTTATTTTTGTTCGCTCATAGCAGTACCCCTTCAATTGGTATCAGAGTCATATGGCAGATTTAAAAGATAAATATTATATGATAAAAAATAAATATATTATACATACACCAGAATTTATAATCATTCAAACCTTAATATTAGTTGTTAATGAAAAAATAGAAATCTTAAAAGTCTTAAAAAATTTAGATGAAGATATAAGAAGAAATATTTATGATCTAATAAATTTCAATATAATAAATGAAGATTTTATAATAAATGAAATATTAGATTTAACAGAAAATGACATCACCAAATAATTAATACAAAATGATATCACAGAAGAATATGGATTATCATAGAATAGATCATCAATTAGTTAGATATCTAGATATAGAAACAAATGAAAAACTAGATTTAATAATAGAACAAAGAATAAATTTAATGGATCAAATAAGAGAAGAAAGAAATATAAAACGTCAAGAAAAGCTAAAATAAAAATTATTAGAGAAAAAAATGGAATATTATAATAGAATTTTAAAGCAATTGCCGAGAATACAAATGATTTTAGAAGACAAAGAGAAAACTAGAAAAAAAAAATGATGAAACAGGAACATTGGAAGACTATCTAAAATATTACAGAATATATCATAGAAAATTGCTTAGATCAATAGAAGATTTTTGTGAATATCAAATAATGAATTATAAAGAAGCAAAATATGAAACAAAACTTATTCTAGAAATTGAACATATCAAATGAAGAAATTAATGACATAATATCTAGAAATAAAATTTGAAAAATAAATAATAGAAAATATAAGACTTCTAGCTAGATCTTATCAAATGAAAGGAGTTAATACAACTATATTTCAACCATTAAACACATGGAGAGAATTCGATGAATTTCTTAATATGCAATTAAATTGGATAAGTGCCTTTTTCACTACAAGAAAACGGAGTAATAGGAGCGACATCTTTGGGACGACAACTATGTCGCCCCTATAGATTGTATGCCTACAGGGGCGACAATAATTGCTCGCCCCTATATGCTCCACAACCTGTAGGGGCGACATATGTCGCCCCTATAGGTGACTATATCGCCCCTATAGCTTCATTTTTTTAGCGGGAATTTTTCCACATTTTTTTAATAAATTTGGGACGAGTATCGTGTACAGTAGGGGCGACATATGTCGCCCCAATAGTCCCCAATTATTTAGCGGGAAATAGTCCCGCATTTTTTTAATACTGTAGGGACGACATATGTCGCCCCTATAGGAATAAAATTTTATCGGCAATTTTGGCGCCTTTTTAAATCTATAGGGGCGTTGCAGGTATCTATAGGGGCGACATATGTCGCCCCTATAGCTCCATTTTTTTTTTATAATCATTCTCAAACTTCTTTTCCTCGACATTTTCACTTTTTCGTGCCTCTCATCAACATAATCGAACTTGAAAGTAGAAATTCAAAACCAAGCACTGTTTGGACCTCTGGTACGCCATTTAAACATGTTTCTGTTAATTTTTTTAGATATATTTAGTGTTTAATAAATATTAGTTATTTTACAAGTTTTATTGTATACACTGCATTTGCATAAAAAACTTAGAAAATCGTTTGAAGATCAATTTTTAAATCGAAAACTGTAAACATTGTTGAAAATTTGAAGTTTACAAATTGAAATTTGAATTCTCCCATTTTGTCGGAGTTTTTCATTGATATGCGAGATAATGAATTTTGTTCATTTTTCTATTGATGCATACATATTTTTCTATGTAATTCTCTGCATGGACTACATTCAATAATAGATTACATACTTAGGAGAATTTAGGGGAGATGCTGCCGAAATTTATACGTGAATATATATATATATATATATAGACACACACACACACACCAAAAATGAACAAAATTTATTATTTCACGTATCAATGATGAATATTTAGGGCCCTTACCTTTTTATTAGACATGGAGTGATAAGGTGAACTTAGAACATTCACGTCACTCAAAATAATCACATAATATACATTATTATTCTTGCAGGAAATCGGAGATGGAAATTGATAAAAGCTGGACGAATGTTAGAAATCGAAAGTCTCAAGAATTCTTAGTTGGTTTGAAAGCTTTTATAGATATGGCGAGACCACTTGTAAACGATCGGGGGAGGGTCAGATGCCCGTGTAACAAATGTTTAAATGGGTATACCCATGATTTGGAGACTGTTGAATATCATATACGTCGTAATGGTTTTGCAGCGAGCTATGTCACATGGATTCACCACGGTGAGATTGAGATTCAACATGAAAATACGAATCTAAGGGATGAGGGAACGGGTTCTAGAGATCAGGTGATTGACGAAATGGCAAATGTTATGCATGAGATAATCGAGAATGAGTGTGATGCTTCAGGTTCTGATGTCCAGTACGACCAACTATTTGAGGCTCTTCATTCAGAACTATATCCTGGAGTTTCTTCGTTCTCTTCTTTAAACTTTTTAGTGAAATTGATGCATCTGAAGGTGGTGAACAAGTGGACAAACAAATCTTTCGATGATCCTTTGCAACTTTTGAAGCTCGCATTTCCAAACATGAACCTCGTCGATTCTCACTATGAAGCCAAGAAGATGATGACAAAGTTGGGCCTGGGTTACCAATCTATTCACGTTTGTAAGCATGACTGTGCACTGTTCTGGAAAGAGCACGCTGATAAGCAAAATTGTCCCGTGTGTAAGGAAAGTCGTTGGATTCACAACGCTGGAAGAGGTTCAAGTAAGAATGTGCCGCACAAAGTATTGAGATATTTTCCCCTGGCACCCAGACTAAAACGTTTATTTGCCACGAAGGAAACAGCAAGACTTATGAGGTGGCACAGTACAGGAAAGTCTAAGGATGATGACGAGATGCAGCATCCTGTAGACGGGAAGGCATGGCGAGAGTTCGACGAGAAAAATCCTCAGTTTGCAAGTGAAATCAGGAATGTCCGACTAGGGTTGGCCGCAGATGGTTTCAATCCATTTGGAAACATGAGTCAGTCATACAGTACATGGCCGATAGTTATGACGTGTTACAACCTACCGCCTTGGCTATGCATGAAATCAGAGTATCTAATGTTGACTCTATTGATTCCGGGACCTAAATCACCTGGTAAGGACATGGATGTGTTCTTGCGACCCTTAGTTGATGAGTTGAAGGAGTTATGGTCCACCGGTATTGACACTAAGGATGCTGCAACAAAAAATCGAAGCCTATTCAGGATGCGTGCCTCATTGTTGTGGACAATTAACGATTTTCCAGCCAGAAGTAGTCTATCAGGCTGGAGCGGTCAGGGATATAAAGCATGTCCTACTTACGGTGAGGACACACCTTCAATGCGTGTGATTGGGAAAACAGCTTATGTAGGTCATCGACGCTTCCTGGCAACCAGACACCATCTAAGGAGCAACCCGCACTTTGATGGAAAGCATGAGCGGAGGCCTCCTCCCCGTAGGCAGACAAATTAGAGAATATTATCAATCGCATAATATAAAATATGCTTCAATTTATCATGGTTGTGTAGATGTGTCAGTTCATTATTTCTAGTTCTGTCTCTCTTATTTATTATTGTCTCTCATATATTATTTTTTTTTTATTGTTGTTGTTAGTACGTAATGACTGAAGTTGCTCGCTCTCATGGTGGTGACTGCTCAGGCGATCCTCCTCGACCGCCACATCGCAGATTGCCAAGATCATGCGAGTCAGGTAACTTTTTATTTTTTTTATTTATAGCCAAGACCTTATTTTTTTACTTTTATCATTGTTGATTATTATTTTTAATCTCGATGTTTTGTCAATCTGCAGCGCCGCCACCAAAGAAGCGTGGTATCTCGAGAAATTTGAATTTAGAGAAGCAGTGGCTGAATACCGGGAAAAAACCACTTCCCATTGATTTTGATTTGAAGTACGAGACCTTACAGCCGATCGGGAACAATGCGGGAATGTTCACACGATTGGTTGGGAATACAGTTAGACAGAACTGTCTTCCTTGCTATTCTAGTTGGGCCGATGTCCCCGAGGAGCTACGGGGACGGGTACTAACTACAGTTCAAGTAAGTAATTATTAACATAATTGATTAATATATATTGTCTATCACTCGATAACGTTTTAATTAATTTTTTTTTCTGGATAGACATACTTTGATATTTCTGGTAGTTGGTCGCATAAGGAGTACGAGGACATCCTAAGCGGACTCGATCGTTTGGTAGCTGATCGCTATCGAGCATATAAAGCAACGGCGAATGATTACTTTAAGGAAAATGGACCTAGTCGTCCGTATGGGGAGATTTCAGTTGAAGATTGGCAGAGATGTGTGGAGTTGTTCACAAGCCCTAATTACTTGGTAAGTGATTTTTTTTTTTTTTTTTTTTTTTTTTTGTCAATTTAACATTTCAATAATGCTAACAATTAGGTAATCTACGTACTTGTGATCACAGACTCGATCACAGAAAAATAAAGCCAATCGCGAGAAGGCTAGATACATATCTCGCCAAGGTTCGAGGAGTTTTTCAGCAACACGACACTCTGAGGTATGGTTAAATAATACTATTTTTACGCACCCACACAACTCTTACATTTTTTTTTCAATTTCAAATTGAAATTGTTGCAGAGAAACCCTGAGACCGGGGATTGGTTGGGTGTTGTGGATGCGTTTGAGCGACTACATAAACGCGGAGACGGGGAATGGGTGAACGAGAATGCAGCAAAAGATTATGTAAGTAAAATATATACTGTAAAACTAATATTTTTGGCTTCGTCAATTTTACATTTTATTAATTATGAACTTTCGATCACAGGACCAGCTCGTTTTGGCGAAAGAGTCTCAGTTGACCCAGGCTGCTTCCATGGGCACACAAGTAGACGAGCGTCTCATTGTGAAGGAGGCCCTTGGAGAGCGACGCGGATTCATGCGTGGAGTTGGTCGAATCCCGAAGGGAAGATCTCCGTCTATTAAGAGCAGTGCTGCATCTTCGCATGTCCCAACAAGAAACATCCAATCCCCTGAAAATATAAATTCAGAAGACAGGCTGGAATTATACAGGACTGAAATGCAATCTCAAATGGAGAGAATGATGAGGGTTATTAGGCGCCTTGCGGCGAAGCAGGGGATGTCACCAGATGATGTAATTAATGATGAATGTTGTGATGATGATGACGATGTCGGACCATCAGATGGGTAGTAATATGTAATTTTTAAAAATGAATTGTAATCTTGTGAAAATGTTTATAAACTTCGTATTTTTAGTAATTTAATTTGGTATTTCGTATATTTGGTTTTTTTTTTAATTTAAAAAAAAGTTTGTAAGGGCGACATTATCGCCCCTATAGGTGTCGTTGCTATATATCTTAAATCTATAGGGGCGACTATGTCGTCCCTATAGCATTTTGTTATGTTTAAGGTTCTAGCTCTATAGGGGCGATACATGTCGCTCCTAAAGACTTTTTGGTCTATAGGGACGACATATGTCGCTCCAATAGATCTAGTGCAACGAATCTGTAGGAACGACATATAGGGGCGACATAATCGCCCCTGTTGAATAATAGGGGCGACAATTTGATCTATAGGGGCGACAAATGTCGCCCCTATTACTCTGTTTTCTTGTAGTGTTTATGTCAAACAAATATATAAAAACATAAATTTACAAGATAAATTAGTTATTGAAGAATTACAACAATTAAATATATAAGATATGAATATCAAAGAAAAATTACAAAATATTCAAAATAAACTAACAATACAAGATATGATAGGAGAAGTTAAAAATATAGATGAAGAAATTTTAAAAGAATTTCAAATAAAATAAGGAGAATTAATTAATCAAGATAAAATTGGAATCATTATAGAAAAAACAGATAAGTTAAATGAGAAAATAAGGAAGAATGATAATGAAAAAATTATATCAATAGAAGAAAGAATCAAAAAATTAGAAATAAAAATAGATGATATGTATGACAGAATATTTAAGCTACAAAAAACTTAGACTATTAAACAAAGAGCATAAAATGTCAATAAGTGAATATATTGAAGATCTAAAAATATTAATAAAATCATTAATAAGTGATGTTCAAGAAGTAAAAAATGAATCAAAAGAAGTAAGAAATGATATAAATATACTAAAACTAGATATTAGAGAATTCAAAGAAAATAATAAAAACAAATATAAGAAAATAGATATAAAAAAAAAAAAAAAACTCATAGAAAAAGAAATACTTAGAATAGGAAAGACACTATTTGAGCAAGAACAAATTATAATAGAAGTAGGAAGTATGGATGATGAATTTAAAAAAAATATATTACCAAAAATACTAGAAGAAGAATTACAATTACAAAAATCCATAGAAAAAACTGAGGGAAACTAAAGTTGAAGAAAAAACTGAAGAAGAACAAGATAAAAATGAATGAAAAATTAGATTTACTTATAAAAATTTTTGATCAATTAAGCTTAGAAAATCTTAATGAATATCAAGTTTTAATGAATACTGGAGGAGTACCTAACCTAGCTCTAATAGGAACTTCCAAACAAGGATTACCAGATTCAGATGAAAGTTATGCACCCTTATATAGCAAATCACACCGACAATATTATGATATAATCAAGGATAGACAACCACCTAAAGGGAATAAATATAAAGATAGATTTGAACCAAATAATAATTACGATAAACCTATTATCATGGAGGAACAAAACTAGATTTGGATTGTAAAATAGATACTAAAAAATCCTTATTAATTTGGGTAGATTCAATGATACTGTTCTTTTTATACAATAAAGATGATACATGGGAAAATACTGAAAGAATGATAAATTTTTTAACAGCATCCTTTGAAGGACATGCTAGGAATTGGTGTGAAGGAATAAGTAGTGATACGAAAACATTAATAAGGAGAAATGTATAAACAGAACTAATAAAATAAGATAGAAAATGTATAGAAAAGTTAGTAGATTATATTGCTGATGAATTTTTAGAAGAAAATTGGATAAGTAATTCTGAAACAGAATCAATTAGAGAAAAAGATAATGCACTTGTGAATTCAAAGAATATTTAGAGATAGAAAGTGAACTAAGTGAAATATCTGACATTGAAGAATACTATGATCAAGAAATCTATATAAGTGAAACAGATTCAGAAAGCAATGAATCAGAATCAGAATAAAGAAATAGAAAAAATAGAAAAAATAACATAGACGTACAAGAATATGAAGGAATGGAGGGTTATGTATTAAAAGTAACTTTTGATAATAATAAATTCAAGAAAATACAAAAATTATCCTTAGATTTGAAAATAGGAAAATGGAAAATATTAGATAGAATATAGAGAAGAGAAAGAATAGCAATAAATGAATATCGTAAAATTAAAAAAGCAATAGATGTTAGAACTACTCAATGAACACATAAATTAAACATTTTAACAAAAAAATACAGTTACAAAATTATTAACAAAAATCAATAAAAAAACAAAGTGAAAAGATTCAGTATGTTTATTTAGCAGGTATACAAATAATGTTTAAATCTTTATTTAGGGAATGAGTAGATTCACCTTTGACTGTAAGTTTACATAATGGAAGAATAATAAATTTAAAAGATAGTCATTTAGGGACAATAAAAGGAAATCTAGCATATAAGAAACTAATATTTACGTATTATCCAAAATATTGTATCTCATTAAAAGATAGAAACTTTAATAAAGTTTTAGAACTACATTTTAAGTTACATAGAGATGATATAATGGAACCAGGTGATCGAATCATGACTATAGAATATAGAGCGTTATACACATTTACAAATTCTAATTATGGAAACATTTATTCCAAAAAATCATATATTGAAGTTCATAAAGAATGTAAAGATTTTGGTAAAATTATAGAACCAGATAAACAAATAAATTTAGTCTCAAAAAACTATGAACTTGCTATAACAAAAAACACTAGTACAGAAACAGTCTTTCGCGTCGGTTATTTAAGAGATTAGGCGTCGGTTTTTGAGGCGACGCGTATGAAGTAGACGCGTAAAGTCTTTACTTTACGCGTCAGTTGTAAAACGACGCGTAAATGCTATCTTTACGCGTCGGTTGTTAATAAACCGACGCGTAAAGTTGAAAAAAAAAAAAAAAAGTATAGGCGTCGGTTGTAATCCAAAACCGACGCCGGTTTTGGATTACAACCGACGCCTAAAGTTTAAACTTTAGGCGTCGGTTAAAACCGACGCGTTTTCAAATTTTTTTTTTTGGCACGAAATTCATTTGCCTATAGAGTAAAATACAATGACCTAGACATGACATGCAATGACCTGGACGTCGCCTGCAATGACCCAGGCCACTGCAGGCCATGGCCTGCATTGGCCTGGACGTCACCTGCAATGACCCAGGCCACTGCAGGTCATGACCTGCAATAACCCAGGCCACTGCAGGTCATGGCCTGCAATGACCTAGATGTCACCTGCAATGACCTGGACGTCACCTGCAATGATCCAGATCACTGCAGGTTGATCATGACCTGCAATCACCTAAACGTGGACTGAACCTTTTCCACATGCACATCATCAAATATGTATATAATCGACATAATTAAAATAATGTTAAATAAATGAGAAATAATTATATTTACAAGATTGTTAATGTCACATGTAATTGAGTAAATAGAAGTTTGAATACACGTCGATTTACACACACCTATCGACGAAGTATTTAGCCCATAAGTTTTGAATTTCAGCAATTTCCTCCGTTGAGTAATACTCTTTAAATGCCTACAAATAATCATCAAAATGAATTATCAGTTATTTTGTAATAAAATATGAAGGAATAATTAAAAATTATCATGTTCAATAACTTATACATTTTCCAACGACGGACGCTGAAAGTGTTCAGTGACTATCTCATACATATTTTTCATGACGTAGTAGCCACACTCAGAACCTCCGGGCTGTTGAGGACACTGAGATTTTCACAATGAAAACTAATATTAATAATCACACTAAATAGAATATGAAAATAATTCAAATATTTGTAATATATTTTAAATATGTGTTTTCATACCTTTATTTTTAGCCACGTTGTATTGGCTCTTGTCCTAATGCCTCCTTGTGTCCAGTATAGTTTGAAAGCCCTAAAATTGAATTAAATTATTCGAACCAGTTACAAAATAAATAAATACAAAAACTAAGATTTCTATAAAAATTTTGGTAGAGTCTCCCCTATAAATTGAACTTATCCAACCTGTAAATAGACGTGTTGCTATTGAATCTATCACAACTTCTCAACAATCACAACATATATTCATCAAAGTGAAACCACAACTCCACAATCAATTTCACCACAACTCCACAATTATTTCATGAAAATTATCATAACTTACGTATTCTATAGCGGCTTGATATCTAAGTCACGCTTAAATGCACTAGCTGAATCCAATAAGTACACCGTACTCTTCTGAGGAGAAATCACTAGCAACATCCAGTGGTTCCTACGTATTATGAACATGTAAATACAAATTCAAACATGTGCGATTCAAATTACAAAAAAAAAAATTAACTATTAACAAGAGAGAATGGTCTTACTCCTGAAAATACGGTGCTAGAATGAATTTCTTTGTTTGCATTGCCCTCATGGTCTCGTCCATATAATTTACAACACCATTGACATTTGTTCTTACCGACATCGACGCAATGTGTGACGGAGACATGAATCCAATTGAATCAATACCGTAATCCTGACATAACTCATGAAGGTACCTAATAATAATGACACCAATAAATAGAGATCGAACAATGATATAAATTGAAGTTGTAATTTGTGATCAGAAGTCTTACAATGCAAATATTTGTAGGATAGATGTATCCAACCATTGCATTTTAAGCAGATCGGTAATGTCTGCGACTGTAACAAAAATACCATCCTCGAACGTACAATTGAAGACGGAGGCATCTACGGGCACCTGATAGAAGTCATCACCAACAGGCAATTGAAGGACCAGGGTGTTTAACATTTTGCATTTATCACCCAAACGTAGTAAAGTCTCATCGTCGACTATCGCAGGTCGCTGGGTAGATGACAATTCAAAACTCCGAGGCCTTTTCCCTTTATTAGATTTTTTTACGATCTTTTTTGGGGCCTCTTCCTGCAATAAGACAATTTTTGTCATTATAACACATCTGATACAAATTTAAAAGAAATTAATATTGACATAAACTTTTATATAACTCGATTTTATTACCTCTCCAAAAATCACCAACTCCTTAGGCCATTGGAAAAAACTTCCAATAGCTTCCCCCACCGTGGTATGGTGCTGAGATGGCGCTGGAAGATAGAACGCTTCTGCACCATCTATAACATGGTCAACGGACACCTTCACATGATCAAGCCAGAGTGGTTGATGATGCACCACAGTCTCGGGTCCGGACGGATAAACCATCCCGCTGGCCACTATTTGCTTGTCACCATCAACAAATACGGCGAGACGACAGGGAATCGGCTTCTATTTTTCAACATATATGTCAGGCCTTTCCATTTAAAAAAAAAAAAAAAAGCAATACTAAAAAAACTAAATACTTTATGGGTAAGTACCTGAAGACCATCAAATGGGTCTGGATTCACAGAGTGGCAACTACTTCGAGTTGGTGGTCGGGGCTGTGCAGTTACCTCCACCTCGGCATCAACATTGAGGCCCAAGCGCTGGAGGATGGCATCATATTTACTCTGCATACTATGGTACGCGCTCTTCATACTGTCAAATTTACTTTGCATCTCCAACATGGTTTGATGCCTGACCCGATCTGTGATGCTATCCTCCATCTCCTTCCTGATGATATCTTTAATGTCGTCTACTGACACGACCCCACACGATCGTCTAAGGTAATCATCGGGCCGGCCGTAAACATCCCGCGTGGTGACATACACGCCATATCCCCTCACCCTACCAGAGTGATCCTCTTTACCAAGGGCTTCACTCAGAATATCATGTTGTCTACTCGACACAAATGTCCCCTGCGTGGCTTGCTCAGCTTTTTCTACCTGTAAAAAAAATTGAAAACTGAATATAAGAATTGAAGTAAGTTTCAATTGAATATATGAGAAATCGATAAGATATACTTACAATTTTATCAAACACCCCCCTCGTTTTCTCGTTGGGGATGTAATACGTTCCATCTTCTTTATTCTTCGATCTAGCTCGAACCCAATCAAGGCTGCGATCCTCGCTTACAATTGAGGAGCTAATCATGTCACATGAAGAGCTAGAAGATAGCGGGTCACTTACTAGCCAATGTGGCTTCATCCCCGCATATCCGGCTGAGCCCAAATAATGAGGATGCTCGTTCCGCATTTGACTATCCCTCGCCTTCTTACTTTTCTCCTAAAATAAATCACGGGTTTTTAGTTTTCACTCAACAAGACACATGCGTACATTTAAATATACCTGAAATGTTTTCATCTGTCGTTCTTTTTTAAACAACTCCCATTGCTCTTCGGTCAAGAAATCATAAAGCTGGGTAGGAGATGTATATTTTGGGTGGTCATGTGTAATGAAATTATGAACCAGCCTTGTCTTGAAATCTTTCCATCTCATCCCCGCAACCCGCATAACACTTTTTTTTGGACTGTCATCGAGAATGTTGAATTCCCTCTGAAAGACAATGATAACATGTGGTGTTATAAAGAAATTACATGATAGTACCTTTATCTCTTCCCCCATCATGTCCTTCAGGCCTTGATCGACTTTGTGCCAATCACTGATGTTTATGTCAACATGAATGCGAGCTAAAGATCCGACAAAATGTTTGAAGTTCTTCGTGCCTGGTCCGATCGGCCTATGTTTGTCATCGAACTCAATTATATTCACTTGTTGGCCCGCTTTCTTCATGTTTTTGCACATAGTTGGCCCTCTTGTCCTTTTTTTTTGGGCAGTACTATGATCATCTGAAGAATGTGAAGACTCGGCCATTATATTGGGAAAATTGTCTACGTACCTGCACATATAAATAAATGATTATTAACAACGTATAGAGCATATATAAAAAACACAAGAAAGTTATATGCAAGAATAGGTAAATGAACTCACACAATAAGTTGGACTTACCCAACCTGTAAATCACCTATAATTACTATTATCTTCATTTTTTATTTGTAAAATCCTACAGTAATTTCGGCAGAGTCTCCCCTATAAGTTGGACTTACCCAACCTGTAATCAAAATGCCACAATACAACAAAAATATTCAACCTTCACATATTCACTACTCAAACACAATAAATCAAACTTCAACATCATCAACCACCCCAAAATTAATCCAAAATCAATTCTTAATTCCTAAAATGCTCAAAGTATGATTTCATAACCTAACATTCCATGCATAATTTCAATATAATTCCAATAATTCAAATTATATCAATTAACTATTTGCAATACCAAAATTATAACATATATATATATATATATATATATATATGTATATATATATAATAATTCACATTTTTATACATACAAATATATATATACATATATATATAATAATTCACATTTTTATACATCCAAATATATATATACATATATATATAATAATTCACATTTATATATATATATATATTAACATTTTTATACATACAAATATATATAAACACACACATATACATATATATACACACTGATATATACATACATATATATATATATATACACACACACATATATATACATACACGCACACACACATATCACACACACACATATATATATACATACACGCACACACACATATAAGAGTAAATTTCTTACGAGATGGAGGCGGGTTCGTGGTGGCGTCGCAGTGTTGGTGGCGTCGTGGTGTTGGTGGAGGCACGGTGGTGATGGCTCCGCGCGCGATGTTGAAGTGTTGAGAGAGAGTGCGAGAGAGATATGCGTGGAATGGAATTAAATCGCGCGAATTTTTGAATTAAATATATTAGGTTTAGGCGTCGGTTCTTCGAGAACCGACGCCTAAACCCGGTTCAGGCATCGGTTCATGAAGAACCGATGCCTGAACCGGAGGTTTACTCGTCGGTTCTGGTGAACCGACGCGTAAACCTTCGACTTTACGCGTAAACCCTTTTTTTCGCGTTTTTCTACTAGTGAAATAAACCAGAAATAATAGAATTAAGAGAAGAAGAATGCCCTAATAATAAAATAACATTTGAAGATGGAAGATTAATTAGAAGATCAACAAGTTTACCTAAACAATTAGGAGAAACCAGTAATACAAGAGAAATAAAACTTCATAGAAATGCTGGAAATATGAAAATAGAAAGTGAATATTTCAATGGAAAAGAACACATAAAAGGATCAAATATATTAATTGACACAGGAGCTAGTAAATATCATATAGTTTCAAATAGGAATAAAGGATTAATATCTCATAAAACTGATCCGTATAGATATATAAATTTTGATGGACAAATACATATGACTGAACTTGAAGTTAAAGTACCAATAAAAATAAGAGGAATAAATCTCTTAGTACCATATCATGTAGATAACAGTATGGTAAATCCTCATGTGTTATTAGGAATGAGCTTCCTAAATAGAGTAGAAGATTATAGTATAAAACGTGAAGGTTATATATAACATATAATGGTCTAACTATACTATGTAGAAAAGCTAAATAAATGAATAACCAAATAAGTTTTCCATTAATTGTTTATATACAAGTTACTATTGTTGAAACAAATATAACAACATGTGCATTAATTGGCACAGGAAGTGATATAACAATATTTAAAAATTTCTTAATAAAATCATGGAATACTAATGGGAAAATAAAAATAACAGGAGTTACAGGAGAAAGTACTCAAATAATTAACAGTGCTGATAAAACCGATATAATACTAGAAAGTAAACAAATAGTTGTGAACAAGATATATAGTTATAACAAATTAGAATGTGATATATTACTAGGAAATGACTTTATACAACAATTTCAGTATTATAAACAAAATAATTACATGATAATGTTACAAACACCTTGTGGACATTTATTAAAAATATCAAGAGAATTTAGACCTTACAAAGTTCAGCCAACACAGCGTGGTGATAAATGAGAGAAAAAACAAATTACACAAAATGAAATAAAAAAGTAATGTATAAAAAAATCTTGAAAACAAATATATAAATAAGCATGGAAAAAATCATTGATCAATTAGAAAAAATTTATGGAGAGAATCCATTATTATTTTGGAAACCACATCATCCAAAAGCTAAAATAGAATTAACAGAAAATGTTATTATAAGAGTTATGCCAATGATGTATACCATACAAGATACATGGGAATTTAAAGCTCAAATAAAAGAATTGCTTAACCAAAAATTAATCAGACCTAGTAATGGACCCCATAGTAGTCCAACTTTTATGGTCATGAAACATTTCGAACAAAAAAGAGGAAAATCTAGAATGGTGATAAATTATAAAGAATTAAAAAAATATACCAAATTTGATAGATACTTTTTACCAAATAAAGAAGTACTAATAAATCTTGCAAAAGGAAAACAATATTATTCTAAATTTGATTGTAAATCAGGATTTTGGCAAGTAAAAATGGAAGAAGATAGTATTCAATATACATCATTTAGTATACCTCAAGGTAAGTATGAATGGACAGTAATACCATTTGGTTTAAAAAATGCACCACAAATATATCAAAGGAAAATTGATAAAATATTTAGAAAATTTAATGAATTCTTAATTATCTATATTGATGATATATTAATATGTTCTAATAATAGAGAAGAACATAGAAACCATTTAATGAAATTCATAAGTGAATGCAAAAAAAGAAGGAAATGTTCTTTCAAAAAATAAAGCTATAATAGAAAAATAAGAAATTGATTTTCTTGGATTATCAATAGATAAGAAAGGAATAAAACTACAAACCCATATATCTAAAAAGATAGAAAGTTTTTCAGATAAATTAGAATCAAAAGAACAAATACAAAAATTCTTAGGATGTTTAAATTATGCAGAAGGATTTATTGAAAATCTTTCGAAAAAGAGACATAAAATTCAGATTTTAATCAGAAAAATGAATACCAAATGATGGAGTAATGAGTACACAGAAATTGTCAAATCACTCAAGGAAGAATGTAAAAATTTGTCAAAACTAAGATTACCAGATGAAAAAGATAATCTAATAGTTAATACTGATGTCTCGAATAAATATTGGGCAGCAATATTAAAAACAGATCTTAATGAAATTTGTAGATACTACAGTGGAACGTTTAACCAAGCAGAAATAAATTATACTACCCATGAAAAAGAATTGTTAGCAATTATCAGAGGAATAAAAAAGTTTTCATTATTTTTATTATCCAAAAAATTCATTGTTTAAACTAATAATTCTCAAGTTGCAGGCTTAGTAAAAAAATAAGTTACCACCAAAACCTCAATATAGGAGGCTCCATAGATGGCAGACCTATTTGGCATTTTATAATTCTGATATAATTCATATTAAAAGTGTCTATAATTATCTAGCAGATTTTTTAAGCAGGAATATTGAATTTGCAGATGGATAATATCAAAAAATCCTTTATAGACGCCAAACATCGAATAAACTTCCTCACAGAGGAAGTTGAATATATAAAACTTGGAATTGAGCAACTAGCAGAGCCTCTCCAAGAAAGTTTCAAGCAACTGATGGATATCTCAAAATTTCATTACAATTATATTACAGAATTGAGCAATAATATAATTGAGATTGAATCTCAATTGAATCGTTAATTACCAAACAGGGTGATACCAAACAGGTTATATTAAAAATACAAACAGGTACATCTTCTGGAAGCATTGGTGGACCAACGATTAAAAGAGATGAACCAGGTCCAAATCCCAAGAAAGTGACCATAAATGAAACCAGTCCTCAAAAAGTGACAATCAATACCAAAGACGAACATATAAGGGTAATTAAAATTCGTGCTGAGGAAGAAGATGATTCCCCTTTTTTACCAAAAGAGAATATAAAACTACTGCCAGAATTAAATATGAACTCCAAGAATGTGAATGTTATTATATTTCATCTGGAGATCATGTATACTCATGATTGATCGTTACTCAGGGAGGAGATCCCTTTATGAAAAAAATGGAAACTGATTATGGATTTTTGGATCTTATCTATTCAGGAAAAGATTTGAAAGAAATTGAAAATTTTGATGATTTACTAAAAGGAGAAATTTCAAAGTTTGCCCAAAGAAGACCTATATATTTAAAATCTTATTCAATCAGTCCTGAAATTGATGGAATGATGTATTATCCTGCTGAGCATATTATCACAATTGGATATGTTGCTCGAGATTTCCAGATTGAAGTTGGAAAAAATACCAAACTTGTAGCAAATATTACAAGATCATTGTTTAGATCTCGAAGGGTGTTGTGAATTAAGGTTCTCTACAACATTACCAAAAAACTTGTATGATAAAAAATTCAAATGCATATGCCAATATAATGGATGGACCCTCCTCACTAATGGAGGAAAAGAAAAGTCAACAATCTTGAAATAATACATCAACAAGTTTGCCACTCATCAAATCCATGGAAGCTTTGCTACCTTATAAGAGGAGTGCATTGTCAGAAACTGCCCCACATGCCAATAGAATTGATGAACATCTGGAACTTGCTTTATTGAAGGAAGATGTAATGTGTCAAAATTAGATAGCCCTATGTAAGGGTCATGTAAGGAAATGAATAATAGAGGGAAAGGTATGTCCTTGTAATAAATAATAGAGGGACATGTGTGTCTTTGTGTGTTCTTGTGATATTATGAAAAAGGTTCAAATTATTGTATCCATTATGTAAGCAATGATGTAAGAGGTTGTATAGTAATACCTCGTGAAGTTGTATAAATAGAAGCCTTCTGTTTAGGAAAAATAGAGTTCACTTGAGCACTCAACTTGTGAGAAAGCCAAAGAAATCCTTTGTCTCTGAAAAAAATGTCCTACCAAAGTCTTGTACCAATCCTCTTTGAATCAATAAAATTCCAATCATTTTATAAAAAAGATATGAGTTTCTAAATTTCTATTTTACAAATCCTATTTCCTAAAGAATGTATATTATTAAGAAAACTCCATACACTTTGTCCAAAATATTTTCAGTAAGATAATATACAGTGAAGGCATGGATTCAGGTGAGGCTAATTACCCATAAAGGCAGGAGGCCATTGAAGGGAATGATAGCAAAAACTTGTGAGCCCGAAGGTCACTAATATCAGAAGGAAAATCCAAAGGTACACATGAAAAGAGGTTAGTATTCTTAATATATATGTCTTTATGAAATTAGGAGGAGGAAGAACTGTTAAAACAAGTATTATGGGAGAATTTAGAATTATTAAGTTTAATTATTAAAACAGTCCTTATAAAGATGAATATCATAGCATAATTGAACATTTATTCATACATAAACAGTTTACTAGACCCAATAATGAAATAAAAAAGTTGTATCATGTCGATATGCCATGTTTGTTAGCTATTTTTTCTAAATTAAAAGAATTATTAGGAATAGAAAGTACAAAATCAACCATTTACTTTTGGCTTGATAGTGATAATATTGAAATAAATAATGAATTATATTTAGGATATGTGTTTAATAGCGATAATGATTATGATCCTATAATAGATTATGACAGTGATGGAAAAGATGAATCTTTCTTTACTAGTTTTTGAAAATTTTGATATCATAAATGAAGAAAATTACATCATAAGAAAACCCGAATATAAGAGAGGTCCATATAAAATTAGAAAGAATATTAAAAATAAAAAGGAATTGAATATAGAAATGAAATTGATAAAATAGGATACCAAGAGCAACTTTTTGCATCACAAGAGATATTAAAAAATTTTAAAGAAAATTTGATAGAAAACTTTGTTAAAGGTACTGTATGATCTATAGTAATACAAAGTATTCAAGATATAGTTAATAAATTAGAAAAAATAAAGAAAAATATTTCAAAATATAATATACCATTTGAACCAAGCATATATATCATTGCTGATATAGATATCATCAATTCCCAAACACTGATAGAATTTGAAAAATTACTTGAAACTTTATAAATTATTTACCTCTGTGTTTATAATGACTGGATATACTATTGAAGGATTAGACAATTTGATAGAAAAAATAATGGAAAAAATAGATAATATTATATTTCAATTAATAGATATGGATGAATCATCTGAACAATATTATATACTTTCAGAAAACCATGATTAATATATTATAGATTATTCTGACATATTACAGCTTAAAATAGATTTAGAAAATAATATTATAACAAATACAGTTCAAACCTAATGATTAGATATACAATCGAAGGACTAGATAACCTTTTAGAAAAATAAATAAAATGGAAGATATTAAACATGAAATGAAAAATGAAAACATATCTTCTGAAGAATATAATAGACTTTTAGAAAAATACGAACAATATATTGTAGATTATTGTATTTTACTAAATCAAAGAATGAGCTTATACAAAAAAAATTTGTTTAATAATTTATCAACCTGATAATTTATGGATACTTCACAAGCATTAACTTCTAATAACTGTGATCATAAACTATATTTAGAAAACAAAGAAATTTCATTTTTATTAGCTATTGTTGAAAAATCTAAAAATATACATTCTATTGGACAATCTAAACTAAAAGAGATATACGAAGATATTGATTATGCTATCCTAAATAGAATAAAATCTAATTCTGTTGAAACAGTAAAAAATATAAATACAGTTCATAAAATTATAAAAGAATACGAAGATATAGAAGAAGAAGTTTCGGAAGGAATAACGTTAGGAATTATAACTAAAAAATATCATCCTAAATCTTTTGAAAAATTATCACAATATAGAACATTTTTAGAAGAACTTAAAAGATTAAAAAATATAAATATAATCAGAAGCCTTGAATTGAATCAACCTAACTAAGCTTAGGGATATATCTTGCAAAATAAACAATCCTTTTCATTAAGAGTAATTTTGACATTTCAATATAAAGGTCTATTTTACTAAAGTTATTGTTTACCAAACTCATTTAACTAAAATCCCATTCTATAAATGATATATCTATTATTATTTTTATTATTTATGAATTTCAGTCATCGTATAAATTCATAAACAAAAATATAAACTATTATATTAAATATTTATCAAGGATCTTTTGCTGAATGGTAGTTTTAATTTTTATACTAAAATATATGAAATTTTTGTTCTAAAAGTGATTATGTGAAAATGAAATATGAAAAGGAAAAAGAGGAGAGAGAGAAGTGCTATAATTGTTAAGTTTGTCACTTTTTGGGTTATTTATGTAAACTCCTTTCTTTGGATCAAACTATTTTTTCCAATTCTTTCTTCAATTTATTTTAAACCACACATTTTTCTTGGGATCCATCAATTTTCACATTTTCAACCACTTTTCAACAAATTCTCTTAAAAATTCATTCCCCCAAGCCACTTTTGAACTGCAATTTTATCTCGAAAACATAGGATTCTCTTTTTTTTTTTTATGATTAAGTACACAATTACACACATTTAGTCTGCAATCTCAAAAAAAAGGTGTATTATATAAATCAGTTATTTTATTTTTTCTTACATGATTGTAATTTTTTAGTTGTTTTTTTTTTTTTCAATAATCATTGTATCATGTAATTTATTAAATAGTTGTACTTTATTAAATCGCAATTTGTTGCAATTAATTACATTAGCATAATTTGTAGTTATTTAACACAATCATTACAATTTATAAATCAATTTTATAAACGTCATGATTCCCTAAATTACTTTTTAACCACATATATTTTATATATCCAATTTTTAACACATATTTTACCAAAAAATTAGATAAATCAATTTATAATTGCAACAATGTTAAATAACATAGCCCATTATTTAATTACATTAGCATAATCGAAAAAATCGATTTGAAATAGTGAAAAAGAGGAGAAAGAATGAAGTAGAAAGACAAGGTAATATCCCCTCTACATAAAAGAGCAAATAATGTTACTATTTACATTTGTCCCATTACTTTTCATACCTGAAAGTCAAGAAGTGGTTTCGTAATAGTAACAAACCAGATACTATACAGTGAGGCGGTGCCAAAAAAATATTTTGCCACGTTGTCTGTATCCCAGATTCCCAAAACCATTACTTCTTCATATTAATTATCATTCCTCGAAACAAAACCTACACCCATAGTCCCTTCTCCCTAGCCGCACACCTGTAGCCGGCGCTACTCCGGAACCAGAGTTGACTCCTTCTTCGCAGATGGCAAATTTTAGGCAACGCCGCAAGGTCCGCAATGGCGAGACGCAACAGAGGCTCCGGTGTCTTCACTGTTGTAGTCGCTACTGGATAGAGCCATCAGCCACTCTTCGAATTGTAAGTCGTCTTCACTACTACCACCTGGTGCCTGCACACTTCATCTCATTCTTCCAAGACTTTAAGCACATTTTCACTTTGCACACGGCTGATTAAGCACTTTTTCAAATAGTTTTAAATTTTATTTTTTGCTTCTTGAATTTATTTTTCCTTACTCCCTTGTTGATGGAAAGATTTGTTAATGAATTGATGATAAGTTTGTGGTAATTGATTTAATCCAATAAATATGCTTCAAATCTATTTATTTCCTTTGCATTTCTGAACTTTTTAGTTGAGAAATTTTATGACATACATGCTAATAATATTGTTTGTTACTTGACTATTTATCAGAATTTTATGTGGTTTGGGTAATTGATGATAAATAGGACTGACAGGAAATTAGTGGAAAAACAATTGAAATTCACCGATTTCCAATTTTGTTGTATCTCTTGGTTGGGCAATTTCTAAGCATTTCTAATGAGTTTCTAAGTTTTGGAAAGCTGTTTTTCTCATTTTCGTTCGTAATTACTATTTTTTGGATACTATATTCCTTGTTGGCCCAATTGTAAGCACAAAGGCGGTGACTATTTAGTGGTTGCTAGAAATTTGCAGCCTTTTAACATTTTTTCTCATTGTGACTAATAACACGACCATAGCCTCTTTCTCAAATCTACTGGTAATTAAATTACTCTTTCTTTGTGTTTGTTTTGTAAATCAAAAGGTGATTTTACTTTCTTGCGAGAGCTCAGATGGGAATGAATTGGCTGCAAATATGGGGTATCCTTTTACACCTGCTGAAAGGAAGGAGCTTGAAAGACAAGCAATTGCTGAAAGGCATGGTTGTTAGCAATGAACCTGGATATTATGAAGATCATTCCTTTGGAATCAGGATTGAGGTATGTATCAATTTAGGTATATTTGTGTGTGAATAAATATTATTGTGATGTGGGCTTCTCTATCCAATCAAAACATTCTTGGCTGTCCATGCTTTAAGATGGATCACTTAGCATAATATGTTATACAAGGTGGAGCTGTTCAAATTCTTTTTATCAAAATCCACGATCATGGGCTTTGATTTATGTCTACTTACATGGAAATAGAATCATCACACACTTTTTCTTTAGAATTCTTGAAACTAAAATGTAAATGGACGAAAATAAAATATAATAAATTCCTCCCTACTATAACAGCTTAAGCTTCTCCCCTCAAGTGTCTCTGTTGCTCATGTGTCATTACAACTAAGGCACATCATTTACAGTGGTATTTTGGTATATGAAAACTATTTGAAAACCAAGACAGACCAAACCCATGAACGATGTGGGAGTTTCTAGACATTGTGGTCTCTTTCTATTATGTCTCCCATTTTTTTTTCTCTCTCTCCCTCTCCTATTCACATCTTCCATTCCCCTTGCCGAAATTATGTCCTTCACTAACTAAAATTCACATACCTGCAAAAAAGGACTCCAGGTTCTGAACATTGGAGTTCACAAGGTTTTGATACCTAAGCATCTTTTGCATTTGACAACTGCATTTCTGTCTATAAACATAGATATGAGTGCATGACAAGGGTGTACATCCAAGTGTTTAATCTATCAAATCCATAATTTTTCTGTACAATGAAGGAGAGCCACATGATATTCATGTTCAAGAATCAAATATCCAACATGAGTAATCGAGCCCGAAAGTAAGGGTCCATGTAATAGAGATTACAAGACCTTATTTTCTCTTTTTTCTGTCATGTTCTTGTATAATGATGATTGATTCTTGTAAGTTTTGCTTATATGATCAAATTGTTATCTAAAGTAGTTCGGGTCACATTCACTAATTGATGTTATGGTTTGGCTTCACATCAAAATATGGGATCTATTTTTGTCACGTTGGGAGTTAAATTGGTCTTTGAGTCATTGACAATCTTATGGTGCCAGCAAGATAGTTTTATGCTAGTGAAATGAGCATTAAATATGTATCACCATTTCCGATGCATATAATCATAAAAGATTCAAGAAAAGTCGATTCTCCAGCGTGGAATAAAAGAGAAAACATGAAAAGTGGAGGCAAAAGTGCTGAAGCCCCTCTTCCAATTTATGTTTTTCTTGTAGCTGATGTTTTGAAAGATAAGAGTCTCAAGTTGTTGACGGAAGCTCGAGGACTGGATGACGTTGTTAAGGTTAGCTCGTTTGATTCATAAATTTAACACTTTACTTTTCCACAATAAGTATTTTAACTGGCTAGATAATGCAGATTAATCATTATTCTAGATGATATTGGATTTTTGTCTCATGTATAAAATTTATACAAAATTCCCTTCATTAATCAAAAAAATAAATATATAATTAACTTATAATAGTATTCTAAAGAACATATATATAATGATTAAGTTCACATGCCTTCATAAGATTACTTCGAGCAAATTTAAATGCAAAGTTAAAAGGAAACATAGGCCCACAACCGATATGATTAAAAAGAACATAATCATTCGTAATCGCTCAAAGTAGCTTTCAAAAACATTAGTGCATATTTACTATTGATTATTAATTCTTGAAAAATTAATGAGACAACCTAAGTCATTACTTGCCGTTTTTTCTATGGGACTTTCTGAAAAACTGTAGAATAAAATTATGAAAAAGAAATAAGTGCCAAAATATAATTTTACAACTGCAAATATTATGCATTGTTTTTTAATGTTAATCTGGCTTAGTATTGATATGGAAAATGTAAAAGGTTGAGTCAATAAGTTAGCTAGATTTATTTATTTATGTAAAAGGTTGGGAAGATGTTCTCCACTGGATGTGGCCACTTTTTACAGATGATTGGGGATCGTGGATAAGTCTTGATCTGAAGTTCAGTGCTTGTCCTTTCACAGTTTGTTTCATGGCCCATAAAATGTTTCTTATGATGTGTTATTAGATGGAATGTTAAGTTATTAGTGTTTATTTAATTACTTCATGCTTTTTTATTGCTTGGGTTGTTTGTCTTTGGATCCAGGATCCTGTAACTGGCCTTCCCACTTGGCCACTTGGCATGAAAGGCTTTCATCTCCACTGCAATTGTAAGCATAATCTTCATGTAAAAGCCATAATGGAATGGAACGCTGTAAAATTTTACAAGAAATAGTTTGGATAAATTTAGAATAATACGATCTAATTCTGTTGGCATCTAGAAATACACTTAAAGAGCGTTAATTTTTTTTATGGGGATTCAAAAGATGTGCTTTGAAGTTTGTTTTAGGATTTGTGTTTCCTTTTTGATAGTTGTATAGCTTCATTTTCTGTATCTTTTTGTATCTAAAGTTTTCAATACGACAGAAAAAAATATATATTAAGAGAGACCAATTGGTGGTAATTTGGTTGATGTTGAATACTGAGCTGTTCTTGATAAATGGCATCTGACCAAGCAACTCTCTCTCTCTCTCTCTCTCTCTCTCTCTCTCTCTCTCTCACACACACACACACACACACACACACACACACACTCTCTCTCTCTCTCTCTCTCTGATTCTCACTCTCTCGTCGCCCTCTCTATCTCACCCTCTTGCTCATTCTTCCTTTTCTATTTTTTGATCACTAGCTCTCTTTACTGACAGGTATGGACTTAGCAAAGAAATTGTCTAGTGCCCTGGTAATTCTAATGTATTTTCTTGTCTTTAATTCCATCAGCATAAAGCTAACAGCTTTCCTGATTGTCGTAAATCTTGTTGCCCCTAATTTGCTGTTTGTGGATTACTTGTCATGGGTTTATGCATTGGTGACAATTATCTTGGCATCAACAACCTCAGCTTGTTTCTCGATTTCTGATGAATACGCATTAGGATTTGCATCGAAAAAGATACCATAGACAGCCATGATTCCAACGGCAATGATAACAATAATTCGTTGGTCTTAGTTATGCAAGCTGGTATTGTGAAGACATCAAATATTTCTTTTGTGATATGATGATTTGATGTGGATTTGTTAAACATTATTAACACTATTTATTTGGTATAGATTTTGTAGTTCTTTTGTGAATTTATTAAACATTGAACGCTATTTATTTTGTATGGACTCATACGTGAATTCAAAATCCATTCAGCCATTCCTGCACGGATATCCCTTATTTTTCTTCTTCTTTGTAATGTTATTTAAATTGTTTTCAACATCTGTCTCAAATATATTAGTTTTAGATATTAGTTGAAGCAATTAATGATTTCATTTGCGTTAATTCTTTGGTTGGTGCAGAGCTAGCGTTGTAAGTTATGATGAAAAAGTAATTGACGGGTTCTATGATGTTTCTAGAATTCATTCAAATTTGGTGCTCCAAGAAAAAATGTCATCACTGTTTGATCTTGAATCAAGGTCAGTTTTGATTGAGTTTTTTTAAAATGCATTTTTCTCTTTATTCTCTCATTTGGACAAAATTGAAGTCACTATGTGGTACTTGCACAATCTCATTGTTGTCCAGATAGAAAGATCTCTCGCAAATGACTTGTTATTCTTGTAGTTTTCATTCCGGACTAATATTCTTTTGACAAGTTTTCAAGATTTGGATAATTTTAAAATCATCAGATGTACTATCTATGGACTTGATTGTACTGTGTTTTGAATGCTCCCCAATCACCCAAATTATCTTTTGAAACGAGAAAAATATAAGGGAAAATTTTAAACTTCAGCATGTCTACAAAATAGGAAGAAATGTAGTGAACAATGTAAAATCATGGAACTTGACTTCATACAATGTTGGGGTATCTAATAGCATGTGATAATGTTTGATTGCAGGTGAATCGAATCAGAGAACTACCAGAAGATCACAACATTGTGGCCGTTCATACTGACAGTTCTAATGTAACCATTTATTTTAGGATTTCACAGCTTAAATTCCCTTCAATCTTTCTCTGAAATTTTGTGGTTTGGTATAATACAATTTAGTGAACTTTTACGTATATTGGTCTTTGAATTGGGTTAGGTTCTCATTTAGAACGTCAAAACTCAATATAGGCATGAACCCGTTAGAGGTTCCTCAGTAACTCGTCCAGATCTAGTATGTTGTTCAATGAACCTACACTGCAATTTACAAAAGTTCGATAGACAGTATCTTGTACATATGTCTGTGTTGTGTGGCTATAAATGTTCGATAGAATTGTGAAAGAAAAAATAATTAATAACGTGATTATTTTAATATATAACTGTAATGGGTCGACAACACTTCGTTGTAGTAGTAAAGAAGGTTCATACTTCATCATTATACAGAAGGTTGTGAAATCGTGCCTCAACAGAAATGTTCAATATTTTATTCTTCATTATATTATCCTTGTTGCTCTTATACTAATGTCGCACAGTTTAATTCCACCATCCTGTTGTAAAGGAATGGGAAATCATACTATATATAAATGCAAAACTCTTCCCAAAAATAAGTTTTTAAATTTTTCCCGCCGAAATTGTGTATCCTAAAATAGAAATATCTCAATGAATCATAATTAAGTGTTCATTAAAATTTTACTCTTGCAAATAACCATCCTTCTTTTCCTTTTTGTTTGTCAAATTTGTTTGTTTTTATATTATTGTAATTTTGGAGATGAATAATTTATAGAGAAAACATAATATAATTATAGTAGGATTCCGTTAATTCAATGACGCTAAATAATACAACAACTACACATTTCTCGTACGAAGTACGACTTTTCCCTAGTAATAAATATAAGAGAAGTGGATATTAGTTTTCAACTAGTTGCAAAACATACATGTTTTTTTCATTATTACGTGAAATAAAATAGTGTGAGGTCTAATTATTTCATAGATATACAAGAATTTCAAAATCAAGTGCTAATTTTGTTGCCATATATTTAAGAGTGGGAGAAATCCTCCGGCTAAGGAGATTATGAAAGGGGTTGTCAGCTACATGAGTATTCGAATTCATCTTCAAAAATCTTGATCTTTAGAACTCAATAAAGTATTCTTGAAAAATATTATGTTTGAAGCAAAAATGTATTGATTCGTCCTATTCTCCTTAAAAAATTAGGGGCCGTTCTCTTTGTATTTCGATTTTGGATTTTGAGTTCTGAATTTTGTTTTGAATTTTGGATTTTGGTTGTTTGTTTTGGGATTGTTGAAAACATGTTCTCTTTGTGATTTTTGAAAACTGTTTTCAAAAATAGAAAACTGAAAAATGCGTTTACTTTGTAATTTTTTTATATATTTATTTTGTAATATTTTATATGTAAAAAATGATTGATTTGTTGAATATCATTAATTTTAATGTTAATAAATCAGTTAGTTATCTATGTCAATAACTTCATCATTAATATTGTTTCAGTTAAACAAAAATTTAACCACATACCAACAAAATCTTAACATGAATCTATATATAATGACAAAATAACATAAGAACTTCAAGTGAAGGAAGTGTCTCACATTTACAAAAAAAATAAAATAAAATAAAATAAATAATAATAATAATAATAATAAAAATAATAAATTACAAAAAAAAAAGATTTTTTTTTTTTAACATGGATCTATATAATGACAAAATAACATATGAACTTCAGGTGAAGAAAGTGTCTCACTTTTACAAAAAAGAAAAATAATAATAATAAATAAATAAAATAAAATAAAAATCTTAAAATAGATCTATATATAATGACAAAATAATATAAGAACTTCAAGTGAATGAAGTGTCTCACTTTTACACAAAAAAAAAAAAAAAAAAAATCTTAACATGATCTATATATAATGACAAAATAACATAAGAACTTTAAGTGAAGGAAGTATGTCTCACTTTTACAAAATAATAATAATAATAATAATAATAATAATTTACAAAAAAAAAAAAAAAAAACAATCTTAACATGGATCAATATATAATGACAAAATAATATAAGAATTTCAAGTAAAAGAAGTGTCTCACATTTAAAATAATAATAATAATAATAATAAATAAAAAATTACAAAAAAAAAAAATATTAACATGGATCTATATATAATGGCAAAATAATATAAGAACTTCAAGTGAAGAAAGTGTCTCACATTTAAAAAAAAAAAAAAAAAATTCAAAACGCGCGTTTTGGTCGTTTTGGATTTTTAACACAAAATATTCAAAACGTAATAAACTCGTTTTGAGTTTCCTTTGTAATTTTTTTAGTGTTTTGGAAAACTCGTTTCTGAAAATGGGCAAAATGAATGCGTTTTCGATATTTCCAAAAATCGAAAACTCAAAATGGGTTCAAAACAGCAAAGAGAACGGGGCCTTATCCTTTTAACGTATCTCAATTTTTTCTAATTGTGTAAAAACTCAAAAGAGCTAATTGCTTAGATAATTTAATGAATACTCACTAAAATTTAACGTTAGTATCATTTAATCACTTATCTTTAACTGGTTAATTATTCGTCACTCATATTTCAAGTAAATTACACATCCATCACCATTTGTTGGGAACTCGGGTTGCTCTACTCACAAAAATTGATTTCTTGTGACTAGATCATCCCGTTACAGGATTTTCTGTTCTATGTATTCAACTTGGAATAAACAATTTTGCACACAAAAATGGTTTCCAGAAGATTACCCTTGTAGCGTGCTTTACAATAATCTCTTTTCGCCGCTTCTTGATTCCACCAAAGCTTCAAACCCTCAAACTTTCTCCGGTGTTCTCCAATGGTAGTTGTGCATATGTGTGGTCACCTTTTTTCAAGGCCTAGGTTAAACTAGGATTAGGGTTTCTTCATAAGGAGAAAACACACACTACATACTTTAGTGTGTGTCTCGCCACTTTGTCAATTAGGTTAAGAAAAATAGTCTTGGGAGACTATTTGTAACATCTTTACACTCCAAAACCCTACCAGGTCTAGTACCATAACCTATGCTCATTTATGCACAACCCAATACAGGTAATAAGCCTGTATAAACCCATTATAGTGAAGCCACCGAGGGAACCTGATCGGACCCAATTAAACTAAGCTTCAATAAATTAATTATGACCCGATCAACTCTTGATCAGTCAAAATTAATTTATTAATCACGTTCTATTCCACTAAAAGAACGAGATTGCACTCTTAGTAAAATTGAAATTACTGAAACAATTAATCAATAATTATATCCTCTGACTTATTATTCTTACATGTTACCCCCGTCGATCAACTTGAATATTCGGAGCAAGTTAAAATGACCAAAATGCCCTTCTCTGAATATTCATAAATTCTCAACTCTCATCTTCCATCTAACAGTTCGATGTGATCACATCACATCATAGAATTCAACAGTCACTGTCGAATTACTGAGCTCAGATTCAACTGTCCACTAGAAGAACCAGTGAGATTATGGTCATACCTAAAAGGTGACGGATTTCATAATACGAATATATGTTCCTCGTTAGTTCACTTTAATTCCCAAAGTACCGAGATATTAATCAGCAGTTGATCTCACCCATTGATACCTCAAAGAACTTCAAGTTAGTAATCGAAGTCCATTATCCGATTAGGATTAAGGTCCCACGTACAATAGTCAAGTGAAATTAAACTTGTATGGTCAATGTCACAAATTAATTTCATGTAGTCCCGTCCAATACGTTCCAAACCGACTTTCAATTTTATTACCAAAGTCAAAGATAGACTTTAATAAAACCGAGACGATCTTATCAAAATAAATTGTCCAAATTTATTTACTGATCGTGAACGTTAATTTTAGATCGAATTACAAATTGAATCTTTCTGTGTTTAACAACTTAAACACTCAATCTGTAATATTAAATCGACCCATGGACAAACGCAACTTTATATTAATACAATCAATAAACATTTTATTTCGAATGTCGTGAATTATACTCTATGGGCATATATAATTCCAACAATCTCCCACTTGCCCTTAGAGTATACATGAAACATCGAATCATCCATCTTGTCAACACCATCATTACACTAATGATTATGTCCTTAACCAAGATAGTAACTCCTTTCGATGTAAGTCACGGTTGTATAACAAACAATCCAAGATTATGTTATACCCAACCAATTAACCACATTATCTCCCAACTATATTCCAATTTTGACGACTCTCGAGAGTCCTAGTCAAATCAGATCTTAATTAGTTTTAATCCATCAGATCACAAACTGAATAGATAAGCAAATATTTACTCATTTTCCGAAAACACTTCAGTATATGCTTTACCTCTATTCAATGATCTGATCCTGGATCAAACTAATAATCACCAACAATATCTCCAGCATAAGATATGACCTATCTAGTGCAAAGTAAGGCTTCCTATAGCCGGAGCATAAGGAACCTTCTCTATCTTACCACGAGTCTTAGGAGAATACTCATAAGATAGATAAAGTCCACAAAGAACATTATTCCTTTCAAGACTTCAATATTGCAAATATAGATAGTATCTTATTATTACATGAAACTTGAGACTATTCTATTCCATTTTTCTCCCACTCCGAAAAGTACGGATGTCTAGAAAAATAGACAGTCATCTACAAGTCCTTCAAATCTAATTGCTGGTACCAACTACTATTTAATGAAAATACTCTCACACATAAGTAGAGTGCCATTCAAATAAATAGTCGCGAAAACTGTCCCATCTTTCTGTATACACGAGTATACTTAAGATATATCAAGATTTTGATCAAGAACATGTATCACAATGGCTCTATCAAATTCTATATTCCATATCTTAAACAATTACCCAAATCCAAAGTTGGAAACTTGTAAGTCATGGTCTTTAATATGAACTCATCAGATTACACTTTGTAAATGATTTCCTCAAGATGCATTCAAGAAACAACATCTTGACATCCATTTGTCGTACCTCATTTTCACAATGAACGACAATGGATGAAAGATACAGGTAAACTTTTGCATGGCTATTGACGAGAAGGGTTTCACAAACCCACAACCACAAGCCTTGCACTAAAGGTATCAACCTTTCCATCTACAATTCTTTTATCATCTTAAAAATCATCACACCCTATAGGTTTGACCCCATTGGGTGCGTCTACAAATATCCAAACTTGTTGGATTACTAGGAATCTAATTCCGAGTTCACATTCACCTTCCATGATTTCAAGTCTATAACTTCTACCACTTCCCTAAATGAGGAGTTCTTCTCTTATTTCAGTAGAGACTGTCTAAAAAGACTCTCCGTAGAATAAGAGTCAAGAAGGTGGTCTTACAACCCTCCCACTCCAATTAGTCGTTGGAAGTGTATTTCCATTATGTCCAAATAGAGTCCCTTCCTCTTCTCCCACTACTTGGTATATCCCTAATTGGGATAAACCTCTTCACTGCCTCTTTATGAACATAAAGAAGAGACAGAACAGTGAGAACAACTTCGACTACAACTTTTGGTTTTCCCCTGTCCATTGAAATCACCAGGAAAGAATAGTGGTTGAACCACTTGCCCATTCTCCCACTAGGATCAACAACCATCGGTTTCGTAGGAAGTTCCAAATCATCAAGATTAATTCTATGCGGAAATCTGGAATCAAGTTGTTTGAACCACGTTCTAACATCTCATTCAATAGAATTTTACTTGTTGATTTGTATTCTTCTATATGCCTTATCCTCTAAGAAAACTACATTTGTACTCACCAAATACTTTCTTGACCAGAGGATTATAGAAGAAATAATTTCTAGTTTCGTTGCATGCCTTATAATCAAACCTTCATTGTTGCCTACATCTCGTCAATCCTTGCTTTCAGCTAGTGTGCCAAAATTCCCCAAATCTGAATGTGGTGTAGACTGGGCTTGCACCCATGCCACAACTCTAGGGTTATTTCAGGAAACAAATCAGTGGTACTAGGCTATGAAGGAACCTGACTATCTCCGATATACATTCCCAAATGAAACTAGTAACGAGGATAACTCATCATTGATTTGGTATTACCTTGTTCTCCTTTTCCGATAAATGGTTCCTAAACTCATATGAGAGATACACAAACCTCGATCAAATCGGAGTATCTCGATTCTCTTAATTACTTCTCAACTTCTGTCCAAAATTCTAGAAATTCTTCAACATTTCAGATCAATGAGATATTAAGTATAGAATCGAGATCTGGAGTGATCATCAATAAAAGTGATGAATTACTAGTACTCTCTCGTATCTTGAGCACCAAAGAATCTACATATATCGAAGTGTATTAATCCTCTAACTCTTAAGTCCATTTAATGTATAAGGACTCTTGGTTATCTAATCCTCTAAACAAGATTCAAAAAACAATATAGATTCCACCTCAGATCCTTTTGAGGTCCATCCCTTACTAGTATTAGAATCGAATTTTGGATAAGTGTGACCAAGCCTAAGATTTTAATCATTTTACCCTCTAAATAAAATTCAAAAGCCCACATAGATTCCACCTCCAAAATACTTAGAGTCTATCTTTACTAGTCTTTCAATCTTATTTAGATAAATATGATTACCTTAAGATCTTATCAAAGAGTTCATTAATACAAGGAGTCATCTATCCCTTATCATTTGTAGTAATATTACACTTAGAACCATTTACAAGGCTTTGAGATTGTTAATCATTTATCTCGCAATAATAAGAGCATTATTTAACTTAATTCCAACTAATAACTGGAGATTAAGTGCTAAATAATTCCGCTCAAATAATAAAGAGACAAAATAACAATCAAATTGTTTCGCAAACATAAAATCCCAACGGCTCTTTCCATATTACCATACCCGTGCTTATCCTTATAGTATACTCTATCTCATTGTGTCATTTGGTTACCTAGGACCATATTGTAACAACTTGCAATAGTGATTAGTTATTCTAGAATCTATAATCAAGATAGACTCAATTACTAACCATAACACAATGAATAGAGTCTTACTCCATTATTAAGTTTCCAGGGAAGGCTACCTCCTCATTAATCCTATCTTTGCTCAAAAGCAAAAAGGTTAGAGGCCTACCATACCATCCGTTGCTTTATAATAATCTCTTCTCTATGAACAGCTTACATTGAACCTTTCAGGGACACGTTCATCCTGGTGAATATAGTCCACACTGAACAGCAAGAGATCATCTTAAAAGATTTCTCAAGCATTATGTCACATGAATCAATGTTTACAAGTGGAACCTCCACCACGTTAAAGTGACCAATCATGTTTTACCAAATGGTCTCTTGTAAAAATCGTGATCGGTTCATAAGTAGAGATATATTATAGCTTGATAGCATATTTTGTATAACTCCATAATTAAAATGTTCAAATTATCATAAATACCCTTCCATCGTGAAAATAAAATTGGTTATCCTATTCTGATGTTTTTATTGCAAAATACTTGATATGAGAATCAAAACTATGCAATAAACCATCTCATCAAAATAAAACCATTTTCATTGGAAGATTTATAATTATTTTTGAACAAGGATCTTCTAGCACGAACAAATGTCATAAATGGAAAGAATTATAACGATACATGTTACAGTTTTCACAAATTAGTTGGTGATGTCTAAACATATAACTAGTTGTGAAAATACGACATTCAAATAAAATAAATGTATTAAACACGAGTTGCATAAATGATGAGTACTTTCATATATGATGCATGAAGAAAAATTATGCACAAGTAGACCAAAAACTACTATAATATGACGACAACCTAAAACCCCAAAATCTTAAACACATTTCTCTATAGGAGAAATAAATGTGATTTATGGCTAGGCTGGGACCCTCCCGCTAAATTAAATATATCTAGCATCTCATGCAATATTTAATTTATAGTCGTTAAAATTTGGCCATCATTGACATCGTTTGGATATTCTATAGGAATTCCCCACGATGTCATTGATTTAAGTGTTCAACCCTTATATTGATGATTTTTCAAGTACCAAATTAATTACGTTACCTATAGGGTAATCATGATTAATTCAAACTTAAAGAAATAATCACCTAATTGGGCCTAATCTAGTAACCAAAACAGTGCAGCCCTCCTATAGGGAGACTAATTAGATTAGAACGAGACATACACAAATTTTTACTAATAGGCTAATAGGGGAGGCTGTGGGTTCAAAATATTTTGCACCCTCACTCACTTAATATTTTGAACTGTTGGGTTTTAATTTAATAATTACCAATCAATTTTAACTCTTAAAATCAATTTAATTATTAATAAATATATTTATTTTCTAATCTAACATTTAGAAAATAAAATAAAATATAAAACAATGCATGACAGTATAGTACCTAGAGCGGTGTTCATGCGATCTACATGACATGTTATTTAATGACATTCATTCACAATTTAATTAAAGCAATAATTAAATGTGATAATAAATAAATAAGAACATAATTTATGGCCCAAACCTAGACACACAATTACAAATTAATAAAGAGTCTATTGAGCCACAAGCCAACTCAATTCTTCAATTTCTATTTGCAAGTGTCCAGCCCATTACTTGAACTCTTCAAATAATATTTCTCAGCCCATTACCAAACTGGTCCAATCTGAAAAGCTTCAATCTTCAGCCCAAATGCCAAATACCAACATGAAGTGATCCAATTAAATATTCCAGCCCATTGTAAAATTTAGTCAACATTGCATTGGCCCAGCTAAACGATTTAGCCCACATTGCAATTAATTAAAATAGACTAATCTTACAATTCTGGGCCATATTTAATTTACCAAAAATGTCCCAAATTCAATTTGAAATCTGGTCCAAAACAAAAGTACCAAGAACTGGCCCAACTGATTCCACTATCTTCAGTCTTCACGCAATGGATCTTTCTGAAAACGCAGCCCCGTCGCCGTTCAATCTTCTCAAATCCACCGTTGGAAATTCACCACACAGTCGTCGAGAGGGTCACGATCACCCAGTGGTACCATCGCCGCTGCCACGACCACACGATGGCAGTTTAAGGAACCGCCGCGCACAGCACACTACAGCGACACCACCTGGTGTCATATTTTCTCGAGCAGCGTGTGGTTCCACCACCGCCGCAGTTAAGTCCAGACGAAGGTGCCCTAAGGCACAGCCACCGACCATCGATCGTGACGTCAACTCACAGGTGCTGCTGCGAACTTTGTCCAATTTATCGGGAATTTACAATGCAAGTCCTCCGACTTTGAAGATGGTGAAGTTTGGTGCAGCAAGGGAAAATTGCATTTGAAGTCCTTCCTTTTAAAAATCACAGATCAGGTCCTCCGCATTTTGCAATATAAATCCTTTAATCTCAAAACCGCAGATATGGTCCTCTGATTTTACAATTACAATAGAAATAATACAAACCCTAATTCTATTGTAAAAATAAAAAAATCAAAAGGGAAAACATGGAATCGTAATCCACCCCTTTTGTTACAAGACTCGATAATACAAATACAAGATTTTACAAAATAAAATCTAAGACCATAAATTAGTTCAATCAAACATCATCCATCCAATAACAACATAAATCACATAATCCTAACACTGCTCAACTAACACATGCATAACAAAATTATTTATTCCTAAATACACAAAACAATATCAAAAACCTGGCTCTGATACCAATTGTTGGGAACTCGGGTTGCTCTACTCACAAAAATTGATTTCTTGTGACTAGATCATCCCGTTACAGGATTTTTTGTTCTATGTATTCAACTTGGAATAAACAATTTTGCACACAAAAATGGTTTCCAGAAGATTACCCTTGTAGCGTGCTTTACAATAATCTCTTTTCACCGCTTCTTGATTCCACCAAAGCTTCAAACCCTCAAGCTTTCCCCGGTGTTCTCCAATGGTAGTTGTGCATGTGTGTGGTCACCTTTTTTCAAGGCCTAGGTTAAACTAGGATTATGGTTTCTTTGTAAGGAGAAAACACACACTACATACTTTAGTGTGTGTCTCGCCACTTTGTCAATTAGGTTAAGAAAAATAGTCTTGGGAAACTATTTGTAACATCTTTACACTCCAAAACCCTACCAGGTCTAGTACCATAACCTATGCTCATTTATGCACAACCCAATACAGGTAATAAGCCTGTATAAACCCATTATAGTGAAGCCACCGAGGGAACCTGATCGGACCCAATTAAACTAAGCTTCAATAAATTAATTATGACCCGATCAACTCTTGATCAGTCAAAATTAATTTATTAATCACGTTCTATTCCACTAAAAGAACGAGATTGCACTCTTAGTAAAATTGAAATTACTGAAACAATTAATCAATAATTATATCCTCTGACTTATTATTCTTACATGTTACCCCCGTCGATCAACTTGAATATTCGGAGCAAGTTAAAATGACCAAAATGCCCTTCTCTGAATATTCATAAATTCTCAACTCTCATCTTCTATCTAACAGTTCGATGTGATCACATCACATCATAGAATTCAACAGTCACTGTCGAATTACTGAGCTCAGATTCAACTGTCCACTAGAAGAACCAGTGAGATTATGGTCATACCTAAAATGTGACGGATTTCATAATACGAATATATGTTCCTCGTTAGTTCACTTTAATTCCAAAAGTACCGAGATATTGATCAGCAGTTGATCTCACCCATTGATACCTCAAAGAACTTCAAGTTAGTAATCGAAGTCCATTATCCGATTAGGATTAAGGTCCCACGTACAATAGTCAAGTGAAATTAAACTTGTATGGTCAATGTCACAAATTAATTTCATGTAGTCCTGTCCAATACGTTCCAAACCGTACTTTCAATTTTATTACCAAAGTCAAAGATAGACTTTAATAAAACCGAGATGATCTTATCAAAATAAATTGTCCAAATTTATTTACTGATCGTGAACGTTAATTTTAGATCGAATTACAAATTGAATCTTTCTGTGTTTAACAACTTAAACACTCAATCTGTAATATTAAATCGACCCATGGACAAACGCAACTTTATATTAATACAATCAATAAACATTTTATTTCAAATGTCGTGAATTATACTCTATGGGCATATATAATTCCAACACCATTAAGTAACAGTTTCAATTTGTGGGTGAAAAATCAGATGTGGCAGAAGGAGATCTTATGTGGCATGCTGACGATGTTAACCAGGTCCAAGTCACCAAAAGCGCTATATCAAACACCATTTTTCCTTTTTCAATTCCAATGATGAAAATGCTCTATTTTTCCCCAATGTAATGCATTTCACAAAAGTAGGGGAAAGGTGGCTAGTAGTTTTATAAAGTATTAGAATAGGTCGTATGTTGTAATTCGTATTTGTTATTAGTTGTAGTAGTTGTAAATTGGCTTAGTAACTCTGTATTAATCAGAATACTCAAAGTACAGAATGCTATGCAAATACAAAAAAAAGACTCTCGCGGGTTTGATGAGTTTCTTTCCTTCTTCAACTAAGTCTCTTCACCAACTATATAAGAAACATGTCTTGCACGAAAATCTGATCTTGGCCTCACCTAAGAACATCATAATTTTGGAATTTCAACGTCAACTTCTTGGGAGATTGGAGAAGCCAACTGGAACCAAAAGAAAGGGGCACAACTGGACTAATGTTGGCACGATTGGGGCGATGCTTGGACTTCAACTATTCAAACTCCAGTTTATACTTTTATTATTTATTGCTTTTTATTTCAAAAACATGAGTAGCTAAATTTTATAATCGAGATTGACGATGTAGATTTAATGTTTTTAGTTTGATTTTAATTCTCAAGTTGGTGCTTTCTTTTTATGTATTGATTTTATTATTACGTTTAATGCTTGAATTGCTTGATCACCAATTCATGATTTAATGATTGTTTTCATAATCCGAGAGGTGAGTTAACAATTTAGATCATGTAATAAAATTCGGCAATCTCAACAAAAGAATAAAGATATGAATTTGTGGTTGCTTGTGGTCACTTATGAATTTCTAGGAAATTTAATGCATTTAGCTAAGGAGAACTCTGACCCCGCTGTAGAGATACATGGTTGACTTAGTTAAATAAACCTAATTTGAACTCGAGATAGGTAAATTAGATACATGTGTGAATTCAACCAAATACAATTCTAGAAAACAACTTGAGGTGTGAAAGTAAGATAGAATATTACTTCGAAATCGTTAGTCCCGATATTCATTTAATTGTTCTACTATATCTTTCTATTTCCTTATTTGATTGAGGTGATTCAAATTGTGTGAGAAATATAACTTAAATGACTACAATTCTTCTTTAAATAGGATTTTTCCAATTCAAACGTTTACTAACCTAAAATTAGGTCTTAAATTCCGACTAGAAATTTGTCCAGAATCTTGTGCTGTTGGAATCAATTTTATGGTAATATTCTTATCATATTCCATTCCTTTTTGGCTTCTACTTGCATCCAATTGACTCCTAAAAATACTCAAATTATTGTCTTATGATCCAAGTCAATCATTGGATATTTGCAAGTTGTTCCCTCATGTTTAATTTGCTCTTCAGTCCTTCAACTTCTGATTTCTTTATTTTGGCACATTGCATCTTTCTCGTTGATGTCATTAGCCTCTTGATTGTCCAATTTAGCTCCAATTAGCATCCAAATGTGCATTTTTCTACAATTTCTTTTTTTTTTTTTTTTTTGATTTCGGGATAAAACCTAAAATAAATATAAATAACGACAATTAAGTAGAATTTATTCCAAAAAAAAACGTAATTTTGACAGATAAATAAGTGTATAAAATACACTTATCAAATACATAGAATGAATTGAAAATCTTTTATGTGCAAGATGTTTTCTTGTTTTAGACTGCGTTTGGTAATTTTGATAGTAGAGGTGCATAATCTGATAGACCAAATTTAGGTGCATCAGCTTATGCATCAATATTGACAGAAGTACCACAAGCACCAAAATCAGATGAATCACATTGATACACCAGCTTGTGAAGATGGAAAATCATTTTAGTTTCATGCATATGGAAGAAGAACAAATTCACAACATCTTGGGAATCTTGTGAAGATAGAAAATCGTTCTAGTTTCATATATATAAAACAAGTACAAGTTCACAACACCTTGGGGGTGCACTAGATTGGTGCACTAGCTTATGTAGTTGGAAAATCGTCCTAGTTTCATACATAAGAAACAAGAGATAAATTCACAACACCTTGGAATGCAACAAATTGATGCACCAGCTTGTAAAGATGAAAAATCATTCTAGTTTAATAAATACGAAACAAGAACAAATTCACAACACCTTGGGGTACATTAGATTGATGCACCAGCTTGTGAAGATGGAAAATCGTTCTAATTTCATACAAATGAAACGAGCACAAATTCACAACACCTTGGGGGTGCATCATATGGATGAAATTAGAATAGTTTTTCATCTTCAAAAGCTGGTGCATCGATCTGATTTACCCCTAAGGTGTTGTGAAATTGTTCTTGTTTGGACTTCTACATATGTAATTTAGGGTTTCTATATTGTTATAAGTAGGAGTCATCGGGATACAATCTCTTGTACTATCATATTTTCATATTTCCTGCCCGTAGGTTTATCTCTCTGTTCTAGGGTTCCCACGTAAAATCAGTGTGTTCTTTATTTCATTGCTATTCTTGCTTTATATTATAATAAAAAAATTGTATCATTAGGTGGTTGGTAATGACAACAATGAAATAAGATATTCCATTGTGGGCTATGTTGACGCATATTTTAGATGATGTATTGTTAGGGTTTGATAAGATGTCGTCGACTTGGACATAAAGATCAAAATGCTTTATCTTAGATTCACATTCATCTTTTAAACAAAATTCTACAGGACGTTTTGAAGGAGAAAATTGCATTTGCATTGTGTTTAAAGTTAGAGAATTATGCATGACGAAAAGTCAAACCAGTAAGTTGCATCTGAAACAATGATTGTTGATTATGCTCAAAATATACCTGTGGTTATTGCAATATAGATTGAGGTGTCGATCCCACGAGGAAGTGTTAAAAAAATAAGAACTAGCTAACGAAAACACTTGATAATAATTAATAATAAGATAAACAAAAATTGGATTAAGAGTCTAGTGATGAAATTGATTTTAGAATAATAAAATTGACAAGACATCGAGATTCACTTTCAAGTCCGTTTCCACTACTTTTTTACTTTGATTCATTTTTATAACTCAATTACATATTTCACATCCTAAACATATAATCGGAAGATATTTAATTGACGACCATAAAAACACAAGGATATTTGATTGGAGAAAACTCATTTCTTTTATATCATGCTCTAGTCTATCTTATAAGTTATAAAAAATCGACAATATTGAAGTAAAAGATAAACCTATTAAAGAAATTCACCAATAACACTTACAATTTAACACCAATCACATAAAGAAAGCGTGACTGAATTTATATGAAAGATGCACAATGTAATTCATTATTGGATAATAAGAGACTAATGAATAATAACGAGTTCAATCCAAAACAAATGTAAATCAATTCATAGCATAGTCGAATCAAAGTAAAATTAGAGGAACTTAGACCTGAAAGATCATCCCTAGCCTTGCTTGTTGTTTATCCAGACTTGTGACCCATGTTTCTCTCCCCGAATGGATGCTTTTCTCCAAGAAAAATTTGGTATTTTCCCGCACTGCTTGGCTGCCCTCTTTTTCTTCTCTCACCCATCGTCTGCCCTCTTCTCTCGCTGGAAAATATATGTGCTATTTGCTCCAAAAATACCTGCAAGTCTGCTACCCTCTCTTGTCCTTTTAACACACTCCAGCTGAAAGTTTAAGGAAAAACTCAATTGGGCCTAGAAAAATTATGGTGAGACCCTCTTGGATGCCCTGTTATATCTCCCTATCTAACCATGTCGGCAGCCCCCTTATTCACCAAAAAATCCACCGAAAGTAGATCATAGGTTAAGTGTAATTAGTGAACCAATTGGGCTTTTGTTTGAATAATTAAATCACGTCCTTCCTCTCGATTTTGTTCTCTTCCAGCAACATTAGGTAGTGGCATGTTGGAAGATTAAGTCAAATGGGCTTTATTTTGCTTGAGATTGGACTTGGGGGCTTGAATAATTATATTATGGCCTGAAAACATACAAAACAAGATAATTCCTTAAAATAATATTTGTTCAATAATGATAATAGAAAGATCACAATAAACCTAATGGATTGACAAATATCATTAATAAATCACTATCTCAAGTATAGTTTTAGGCATTATTCAATTTTGTTTTCATCGTATGATAAGAGGTACATCTCTGGAAGAACACTTAACCACCTATAAAGAAATCGTTCCTAATATAGAGATTTTGGAGGTTAAATATGATGAAGAGGATTTGGGGTTGATTTTATTGTGTTCGTTGTCTTCTTCATAAATTCCATTCAGAGATAATATTTTGTACATTCATGACACACTTAAAATTGATGAAGTGTACAATGCTCTTTTCTCTAAGGAGAAGATGGAACAGCTTGTGAATGGATCTGAGGTCGAGATAGAGGACCTTATTATTCGTGGGAGAAGACAATAGAGAAAATTTGTCGGTGATATGAGGGGTGGATCAAAATATAAAAATAAAGATAAAGTATGCAATTACTGCAAGAAAAAGAGACACATCAAATATGATTGCTATAAGTTACAGAATAGAAATAGAAGAGATGCAGTTAATCAGAAGGGAAAACAACCAGAAATTTCAGGTGAGACTAGTTTTGCAGAAGATGGTCACAATGATAGAGAGCTTCTTGTTACTTCTGATGGTGACTCCAAATCTTGCATGGATTAGATTCTTGACTCAACTTGCATGTTTCATGTGTCCTAATCGGGATTTTTTTTTTTAACATATGAAGCAATTCCTAATGGTGTTGTGATTATGGGAAATAATGTACCTTGTAAGATTGATGGAAATTAAGATGTATGATGGGGCTGTTAGGATACCTAGTGATGTGATGTATGTCCTAGACTTGAACAGAGGTCTTATCTCTTTGAGTACTCTTGATTCACAATAGTACAAATACACTGGTGAAGGTGGATTTATAAAGATTAGCAAATGAACTCTGGTTGTGATGAAAGGTCAAAGAAGGTCTGCCTGGTTATATGTCTTGCAGGGTTTTGTAATCACAAATGATACAACTGTCACTACTTCTTTATTAAATGATGATGTTACCAGCCATTTATTAAATGATGATATTACTAGATTATGGCATATGCATCTTGGACATAAGAGTGAGAATATGATGGCTGAATTGAGCAGTAGAGAACTTCTTGGTAGACAAAGAACTTGTAAATTGAATTTCTATGAGCATTACATTTTTTTGAAGTAGAAGAGAGTTAGATTCACCAAAGACATTCATAACACGAAGGGAACACTTGATTACATACATTCAGATATCTGAGGGCCATGTAGAGTACCTTTCAAAGGAGGTACTTATTATATGCTGACTGTCATGATGATTTTTTCAGAAATATTTTGGTGTTCTTAAAGTACAAGAGTGATGTATTTACTACATTTAGAGATTGAAAGACCATGATTGAGAACTAGACAATGAAGTAGGTAAAATATCTTCACACTGATAACGACTTGGAATTTTGTTCTAATGAGTCTCGTGATTCTTGCAATTCAGGAAGGATTTTGAGGCACCGGACAATTGGTAATACCTCGCAATAAACTGGTGTGGCAGAACGAATGAATAGGAATTTGATGGAGAAAGTACGTTGTATGCTTCTAATGCTGATTTACCTAAGTCCTTTTGAGCCAAAGTTGTCTCTACAACCTGTTTTCTTGTTAATCGCCCACCCTCAACTACTACTAAAAAAAAGACTCCAGAAGAGGTATGCCCTGGTACTCCTGCTATTTATTCTAATATGAAAAATTAGGATCTAGATTTAGAAATTGCATCTTTCTTGGTTATAATTCTAGTGCTAAGGGTTATAAATTATGGTGTCCAAAAATTAGTAAAGTGATAATCAATAGAGATGATATCTTTGATGAATTTGCAATGCTTCATGACTTACCTCTTAGATACTCATGTCATAAAAACTAGCAACAATTAAATAGACAGGTTGAGTTTCAACTTGGGTCAGAATTTATATCAGGTTCTACATCTCAAACTAGCCCAGAAGTACAAGATAATGCTAATCCATCATCACCACAATCAGTGCCGACACCCTATTCAATTTCTAAAGACTGACCCAGAATAAATATTAGACCTCCACAAAAGTATGGTGAGGTTGATTTGGTTGCTAATGGCATAAATGTTGCTGAAGTATTGATTAAGTGAAGAACCTTCTACTTACTCTAAAGTGGTTACTTGTGAGAACTCTGTGGGTGGATGATTCCATGCATGAGGATATGAAATCACTTCATAAGAGTTGCACATGGGATTTAGTGAGATTACCAAAAGATAAGAAAGTTGTTCATTGCAAATAGATCTTTAAAAGGAAAGAAGGAGCACCAGGAGTTGAACAAGCCAGGTATAAGGCAAGACCAATTGTAAAGGGATACAGTCAGGTTCTGGGTGTAGACTTCAAATAAGTGTTTTCTCCAGTTGTAAAGCATGGTTCAATTCGAGCTTTACTTGGTATTGTGGCAATGCATGATCTTGAGCTTGAGCAATTGGATGTGAAGACAACTTTCTCACCTAGAGAACTTGATGAGGACATCTACATGTAGCAGCTAGAGGGTTTTATAGTTAGAGGGAAGGAGGACAATGTCTACTTGCTGAGAAAGTCGCTTTATGTCCTGAAATAATCACCAGACGGTGTTATAAGATTTTTGACTCTTTAATGACTACTCATGATTTCAAATTAAGCAGTTATAATGTTGTGTCAACTTTAAGAAGAATGGTGATGGTTCATTTGTATATCTATGCATATCTGTTGATAGCAGCTAAGGATAAGGAAAGATAACAAAGGTCAAAGCCCAGTTCAGTAAGGAATTTGAGATGAAAGACTTAGGAGTAGTAAAGAAGACAATTGGAATGAAGATTCTAAGAAAAATAGGTAAAGTGTACTTGAAGTCATAAATGATGGATTGACAATGTTCAATATGCAGAATGTCAAACCTGTTAGTACTCCTTTAGCGAGCCATTTCAAATTATCATCTTCTTTGTCACCACAATAAGACGATGAGGTTTGTTATATGTCACAAGTTCCATATTCTAGTGCAGTTGGATCACTCATGTATGTTATGGTTTATTCACCTTCAGATTTATCATATCCAGTCAGTGCAGTCAATAAATACATAGCTATTCCAGGTAAAGAACATTGGAAAATAGTTCAGTGGATTTTCAAATACCTGCATGGCTCTACTAATGTTTGTTTATATTTTGGGAGAACTTTAGATGGAGTTATTGGGTATGTTGATTCTGATTTTGCTAGAGATCTCGACAAAAGAAGATCCCTTACTGGGTACATATTTACTATTGGATGTTGTGCTATCAGCTGGAAAGCTAATTTGCATACTATAGTTGCATTATTTACTACTGAAGTAGAATATATGGCCATTATAGAGGCTTTTAAGGAAGCTATTTGGTTGAATGAATTATTTTGTGAATTTAGTGAAGACTTGCAGATTACCACAATCTTTTATGATTTTCATAGCACTGTCTTTCTCACAAAATATTAGATGTTTCATGAGAGGACAAAGTACATTGATGTGTGATATCATTTTGTGCGTGATGTTATTGCTCGTGATGATATTATTGTGAACAACGTTGATACCCAAGATAATCATGTTGATATGATGACCAAGTCACTCTCTATAGCCAAGTTTGAGCATTACTTAGACTTGGTTGGTATTTGTTGCTAAACTTTCCCTTAGGGATTTTGTAGAAGAGGAGGAGAATTATTACATTTATTGTAATTCGAGTTAAGGTGGAGTTTGTTAGAGAACGGTGACCCAAATTCTGTTTGATGTAGCCCAAAAATGTTCATGGCGTGACTTTTGTTGTGAAACTAAATTATGAAAAAATGGGGGTATATGGTGGTAGCGGAGGGATCAGGCGAGCTCATATGTAATTTAGGGTTTTTATATTGCTATAAGTATGACTCATGAGGATACAATTACTTGTACTATCATATTTTCGTGCAGCGAATTATTTCTCCTTTGCCAGTGGGTTTTTCTCTCTATTCTAGGGTCTCTCACGTAAAATCTATATGTTCTTTATTTTAGTTGCTATTCTTATGTTTATATCATAACATACAGTTTTTTCAAGTATAAGTGTAATTTCACAACTCAATAATGATTAGAGACCATCTAATGAGAAGTATCCTTAGAAAGGACTTACAATGTGGTACCCCACAAATAAGAGCTATTTATCCTAATGAAAATTCTTGCCTAGGTCCACAAAGAAGTGCAGTGAACTGATTAATACTGTTAGGTTTTTGATGTAATTGACAATCCCGTGAATAAAAGGATTCATTTATAAAATCTCAATTGGATTCAAAGTTTGGTAGTTGATTTAATTGAGTATTTGGGGTCAAGAAGAACAAAGAAGTGTTCAAGAAGACTTGTGATGCAATTACAAGTGTCCAATTTCTAAGTGCTCAAATTCCGCTTGATGTGCGCTCGAGCGATTGGAACCTGTTTTGCTCCCTAATACGCATTTTTCAACAGTTTTGTTCGGCCCAAACACTTCCAAACCTCTTCCTATTTATACCCAAGCCCTAGCACGAATTTATTATGGTTATTTATTGAGCCTAAACATTATAACATATTTCTATACATTCTTTGGAGATCCAAGAACATTTTCATACAAAGGTTCAATCCTTTATTTCTTGATATCCAAACAACCAAGTTAGGAAAATATCACTTGTTCCTAATCTAAACCACATGCATCCTTTGACATAAGGATTAATTCTTCAATTGTGAAACTTCAGAGCTGCTGGAGGTTGAAGAAGGTTGGACTATAAGCGCATGAAGTTAACAAGTACGGGGAGTTCTTGGGGTATCCGCTTGGAAGAAGCATCAAAATCTGGAAGCTGCTGGAGGTAACTGTATCTTAGATTAGCAGTGGTAGATTTGCGTTGTCTAGCAAGGGAAGTTGGATAAATCTAACTGTAACCGGAATTGCTTGTAGTGGAGGTAACTCGCTTGGTCCCGGAGTTTTTCCCACATTGGGTTTCTCAATCATCATATTATTGTATTGATTGTTTATTGTCTTTAATTGTTCCAATTGTGGTAATTCAACATAGGATAATTGAACTTGTTTAATTAACCATCTAGCAACAATTGATAAAGTGACGTGCTCCTTTTTAATTGTGTTATTTCTGCACATAAGGTCGAACTTTGGGGTGTCCCAGAACTTTCAAATATAGGCATCAAAATAATCCACTTAATTACATTTAACGAGCTTCATTCAAAACAGGAAACCTCAGTGAGTTCAAGCAACAAAATCTAAAGGAAGAGACAAGTGCACATCCTCTATTCATCTCAATGTGCTTCCTTATGACCCTAACTCAATTTTATTTAAAATAGGATGTGATGAATTGATCTAATATCTCAAGAAATATGATGTGATTCATGAACTATAGCGAAACTTAATGGATCTAAAACAATAATGTTCAAGCTGATAACTGTGTATAAATATGCAGCATATATAGTACGAATACCTTAAGAACAAACAACATTTTAAAATTAAGAGTTTGGTAAAATGTCAAAAAAAGAAGTTGGGGATCAAGTTTCTACAAGAGCTATGTTTTTTAGCCCACTGGTGCAATTTTTTCCTATATTATATTGATGCTTGTAAATTGTTGGTTTTGCTGGGTTAGGATTTAGTTGCTTAAAATCATGCTTCTAAATGTCATCTATGATAACAGTGGTACTGATACATAATTGCGTCACAAAGTTTATCTTGCTTTTCAAACTTTTCAAAGTTGTGAAAAATAGGTTTACGTGTTAGTTGTTTGTCTTATTTTTCATATTACGCAATATTTTGTTATGTAATCTTTGTAGATGAAAATTTATTTTTTAGCCTTTGTTTAGATGGAAAAATGATTATTTATAAACCAATTTCACACAGACGGGTTTGATCCACATCTCACATTATGAGCTTTGTCAGAACCTGTCAAAACGTTTCCTATAGAAATGCAAACTTCATACCAGCTAACTTGTGAAATGCCTACAATTATCCTTGCAAGATGGTCAACTTTCTTCATTTTTATTTGATAGTGGTCCATGAGTATTAGTAAAAAGTAAAGTACACTACTTGTAATGACTAAAATGGAAAGTCTTCAACAGTGGGGGCACGTCCATTAATTCATATTTCACAATTCCTTGTCCATGTTCAACTATTCCTTTTACGACTCGATTAATTATTATTGAAAAGACTCTATATGTTATTGATTCCCTAATTATGGCATATGCAATTGACTTCATGAATTTAACAAGTACGGTCTGTCCATTAATTCAAATACTTTTACAAATAGTACGATCAAAAGATTACTTCGGCATAATGCATTTATAATGTCATCTCGAAAAAAGATCATAGCAATGTCATTCGTACGCACTTTGCTGTTTTATATTACATTGTTGTTCACAGATGTAGTCATCAGGTTCCATCGGTATGTAGTTGAGTCATATAGCAGCCAAAAAATCAGGATCGAGTCTGTCCACTTTACGAAGATAATTGTGTATTGTCATTGTCACTAATACAATTGATATTTGGGAATGAAACTCATAATCCAGCATGAGTTGCAAAATAATGAATCTTTTTTTCAACAATTCAAAGCTTCTTTCAACGACATTCCCGCACAATGAATACACATAATTAAATAGCTCTTCCTGAGTTCTTGGCCGGCGTGCTTGTGAGGTCATTACTCTATGAAATTCTTACATATGATATCGATTATTATGACCCCTATACGGTCCAAGAAATCTCCATTGTTCGCAAACTTGACTCTATAACGTAATATTTATCCCCCACCGAGAACAAAAAATTGCTAGTGGAATTTTCCATTGCACCGTGCAACATCCTGTTATGATGTGTTGACTTTTCCCAACAAGTATCAACAAATGTAAAACACATATCGAAATATACAACTGCTAACATGTTCTTTTTGAATTCACCCTTTCTATTACGATAATGTTATTATACACCAATTGGTGGTATTGCAGGTACGTAGGTCCCTTCGATAGCTCCAATACTTGATGAAAGTGGAAGTATTATTTCATCAGATAAATGTATGAGCATCTCCAACATTTGATGAAAGTGATAATGTATTATGACGGTTGAATGACAAAGAAAATGTGTGCCAAACGCATTCCAACCGAGCGACCCAAGATAAACAAGGAGAAGGCAAGCCTCTCCTCAGCTGAGATGTACCTAGAGTCATTGAAGTCATACCATTGTCATAGGTGACCCACTAGCAATCTGAAAGTTGAAGAGCGCATTCGACCTAACTGCAAATAGTCGTGCCGACTTTCTTGATTTAAAACTCAGCCGAGGCCAATATTCTCATACGAACTAATGTTTCCCTGCAAAAAATGCATGTGCATCATAGGTGAGCTGTAATATATGTGTTTCCATAATACAAAGTTCAACCCAAGATGCGTCTTTGTGTCTCAATCTTTGGATTTCTGTTTAAATGGCTCATGGATCAATTGGAGGCATCGCACTGATCGATATTCTAGGAAATAATATAACTATGTAACTTTTGATTTATTGGTGCAATGTTGCTTTATATGTGTTTGACTACTAATGACATTGTAGTAGACAATATATATAGTGAGAAAAATATAATAGCCATCAAATGTACTGCAATATTTCAACCAATATCTCAACTATGAATTTATGAATTCAATATAGGTCACAGATATATCGTTAGCTGTAGCATTGAAATACCTACTGAAAAGTTGAATGCATCCTATAAATGTGGCCACTAATGGTTCTTGAAAAAAGTCTGTTTAATGCTTCTTCGAATTTGGGATTTGTACGCAGTCCCTTTTTTTTTTTTTTTTTTCCTGTTGATCCATAAATTTAATACACTAATTCTGAATACCTAATTCACTTAGGAAATTGTTTATTAAGCATTAATTCAGAAGGTTGAAAATTGAATGCATCCTATAAGTGCATGCATAAATCACATCACATTCGTAGATTCAAATACATTTCACCGAGAAACCAACAAATGTTTTGTACACACATGAAAAATACATCACCCTAACATTTTGTTGCATAGTTACGGAAGCTTGCATAAATTAATGATTAGCCAAGGGAAAACATGTCTCATAGTTTACATTTTAATATAACAAACTCCTTAAAATATAAATATTACACACCAACTCGGTTAAACGTACAACAAGACTAAGCTATGCCATTGGCTTACTCAACCAGTTATTGGAAACCCTTTGGATGCATATATAGGAGCCATCTCCCCTTCATATCCATTGTTCCATGCTAAAAGAAGTTATCATGTACTTTTTGTTGCTCCCCAATAAGGTTTCATCGTATATGAATAGGCCATCATCGTAATCCATGATGTCTTTTATAAATGGCATGCAAGAGTCCATGTCTAGGACATAGATTTCTTTCTACAACTTTGATTGGCATGCCTCATTGAATGCTCTAATTAACTAGAGTCCTGAACGCCCCTTTTTTCCCGACCTTGGCCGGTCCAATGCCTATGGACTTTCGTTTGCTTCCCACCATGTCCGCTACCCAAAGGATGAGTAGAATGTAGGAAGCATGACTGTGCCTCATCCCCCTAATTGGGGTCGAAATTCAAATCTAGACAACACGTTATTGCTATTAAGTCTTGTTGGCCACAAGGCAGTTGATGGGTAGGTCACGTGCTCACCAATTGTAGTCATCACTTTTTTTAATAATATATCTCCGTAGTTAAACAACTCAACGATATTTTTATTGCGAATAGACTTCACATCAGGTATTGCTTGCATGTAAACAAGACTAGAAAATAATTCAGTATTAAAATTCATATATCAGTCCATTCAACATAATAACAACCAACCATTCAAAATCACAAGACTATCGAAAATTATAATTGTTCTGTTAGTGCTGATAATTATGAGAACCAAAGAATATCTAAAATTATAACTCATTCAAGCTAGTCTACATATGAACATGTCTCAGGGTCCATTTTGAAAAGGATTGCTCATATAATGGGGTGGCTTCAATACTCCACCTTTTTGTTCCAACTTTCTGTTTTCTATATAGTGAATTTCCCATTTTTTTTTATCAGAAGCTTCTGCTCCAAGTAGCCTCTTTTGCCCAAATTCATTTACATATCTCATGTGTATGCAAAGAATTCAACAAAACTAAAGAAACTGTCGGAACTCACATTAGTAACATTCCAATATCATCTAAAATTCAAAGGATATATAAAAGAAAACGAAAATGTAATAAAAATGCTTTAAATGTCTGACTACATGCAATAGATATTAATTTTTATGACAATAAGCATATGTCAACTATTGATCTCCATTTATTAAGAATGTAAGAAATATTGATAATCATGGTGTCTTAGTGTTATGAGAAATTAGAAATTACTTCCATATCTTTAAAAATTTTGCCTCCATATTACAGTTTATATACCATCATCTCATAGGTTATCCTAACAATATCTCAAACCTAGAGTACTCCCCTTTTTTCCCCTCTCAATTGAAGGTCATCTATGTTACTGGTTACACATTTAAACGTTCTTAGATGAAATAGTAGGATTTACTTAGCCTTCACTTCCCTTACTAATTTATATAATAGTTCCTTCTTTATATGTGACGAGTAGCATGAGCAAAGGTATTGCATGTTATACCAACAATAAAGTGGATTAATAATATACTCAAATCCCCATAAGTTTCATTTAAGTTTAATCTAGATAATTTGAAGGTTTAAATTCCAAGGCAAAAAAAACATTCTCATCTTGCCCACAACATTCATAGTTTACCATCATATCTGCTTCAACTTTTTTGACACTGTACATCAATATATGCAAGAAAGAATCTAAACAGCTAAAAAAAATCCGAGTACCTACCAATAGAAAGAAAATAAACTCGCGAGCTAGATGCAGCCCGCTCGAAAATGACTGAGCAATCTAATAGAAAGAATAATAAAACAATAATTGATGTAACAGCATTCACCTAGGTGTACATCGGTATGTGTGCAAATGGTTTATAAACAACAAAATTTCTTTTACCGAGCGTATGCTTTGTTATTGTGGTTGGTTAACTTTAGTATTCGATCTAGATCAGGGATTAATCTTTGAATTTCACCCCTTCTCCAGAGTGGCCAACATTGTAGAGATTTTTTTTTTTTTTTTTTCATTAATTTTAGTTCTAAAATTCCATTACTCAAGTTCCATTCCTTGTAAATATCACTGCCTCAAAGATGCATTATTTCTTGTTTTCAAGTACAAGAAAAATTCAATATTTGATAAACATGTTTGACCACACACGGAAGTAGACATGAATGAGATCTTTTTTTTTTTTTTTTTTTTTTGAATAAAAAATTGCAACAATCTTCCTTAAACTTTGAAGTTGTTTATATTTGAGTTCTTCAAAATCGTTTTGGACATTTTAGTTTTAGGAAAGACAAACCCTCAAAATAATTCATTAGAATCTCATCAATAATAGAGTAATAAATATTATAAAGCACGAAAAAAACCAAGTTTCGTTACTTTATTTTAGATTATTTAGAATATACAAAGAATATTTAGGATATATAATTGTAAGACTTCCGAACTCTACAAATAATTTTAGAAATAGATCCTTTTACGCCAGTGGCTAAGTTTATTCTTCAGGTATACACCCCATTTTTTGGTATCCGAGCCATAGATAAAAGAAAAGAATTAAAAGATTTAGACTTAGAATTAAGTACAAATAATAGAGAAGTAAAGACACTAGATAATAACAATATTAATTGTAACTTAGAATCTAAGCATAAACTACATAGTTTTTATATTTTCAAAAGATCCAAGTCGAAATCTTATTATAGACTTAATTATAAACTTTTTTAGAAATTTAGAATTAGAGAAAGTTTGGATTATATTAAAGATCAAAATTGTGCTATTTTAGATATAAAAAAAATTAGAAAAAATACCTATAGAGGTAAATTTTTCAGAATTAAAAATAATTTTAGATCTTAATAAACCTAAAGAAATAGAATTAGAAATAAAAAGAATCTATATATATCTATACTATATATAAAGGGAGGATAGTAGATTAGTGTGAATGCAAAGTGGATTAGTGTGAATGCAAAATTTGAATAGATATGGATGCATTTATATATATAATATTATTTTATAGTAAATACCAAACAATGATTAATTTTTTTTAATAATTTTTAATTTTAAAAATTGTGCAAAGATTATATGATATAATAATTTCTTGATCTTCAATGTTGTTCAATTGTCATATATTTGATGAGTTAAGATTAAACACATATTTATAATTTATTGTGAATTTTTAACAAAAATTGAGAAAAAGTTAAACATGTAAGACAAATGTAGAAATTATAATAAATATATTTATATCTTGAATAAGTATCAATATTTGTACTCATAATAAAAAACTACAGAATTTGCATTTATCATTCAATAAAGTTTTCGATAATTTGGATAATTTATGTTGTTTTTAAATTTTAATAATAGCTATAATAAAAAATTATTTTTGTATCTTTTGTATTTGTGTTGATTATGTATAATCATTAAATTCTACGAATGCTTAGCTATACTGCGAATAGAAATTTCAGACCATCGCATGGGTGGAAATCTATACCATATATAAAAGTAGAATATTTTGACCGAATTTAATTCTTAAATTCTTTATGTTTTAGTATTATAGTAAATAACTAATATGATATTATTGTTATTTGTATATTTTGGTTATAATTATAATTATTTTTATTATTAACATTAATGTTTAATGAGTTCAATCAATATTTTTAATTATCAGTATTAAAATTATTATTTAATCATTTATTTTTTGTTCTTAATATTATAAATCTTATATGTATCCATCAATGATTAAATTGTGTTTTAATTATTAATGGTCAAATCATTTGTTATCTTTAATATTACAAATCATATTTTTAAAAATATATATTATATATTATTATTAATTATTTTAAAAAATTAAGCCTCTATTCAGCAGCTATATTTTTGTTTCGAGGTAAAATGTGTAGTTGAAAAATAATTTTCAAAAAATATTTGGTTAAAAAGTGGGTTGAAAAAATGCTAATTTTTTAATAATTTGAATTAATTTTGTTATTTTTTAAATTCTAATAATTATTGTAATAGAGAATTCTTTTTTATTATGCATTTATATGTGTTGATTATGTATAAGCACTAAAATTTTACGAATACTTATTGAAATCGATATTGCAGATAATAACTTTCGTGCATCGCACGGGTGAAATACTAGTCTATATATAAAAGTAAGGAAGTGGTTTAGTGTGAACACATTTTGTAAATTAATGGCATTTATTATTTTTATGGTAATCAATGGTGATTTTGAAGACTGCATCATTTTTGGTAATATATATATAAAGGGAGAATAGTGGATTAGTATGAATGAAAAGTGGATTAGTGTGAATGCAAAATTTGGATAGATGTAAATGCATTTATTGCATTTTATTATATATATATTATTGCATTTTATTATATATATCTTAATCTTAACTATATTAAAAGAGTAGAAGTGTCCAAACAGTGTTTCAATTTTCGACCAAAACGACATCGTATTGGCCTTCTCAGACGACGTCGTTTGCCTATGCATGAATGACAGGGATAAGCCAGACAAATCACTTTCATTTCTCTCCAAAACCTAAACCTAACTGAGCGCTTCGGATCTCTTCTCATTTCCGCCGCTTCCGATTTCTCGTCTCGTTCCCACCGATCTCATCGCCTTCATCTCTCACTGCGACTTCACGGTGGCTTGAGATCATCCCTGTGTACGCATTTTTTTATCGTTCCATTTTTTAGAGTATTTAAGAACCTTACTCTTTTTTTGTTCCAGAGATTGAAGATCGGTGTCATCATGAGTTGGTTCACTGTCTTCTCTAAAGTAAGGTAATTTTTTTTTTCCAGAAATGTCGTGGGTCTGTTGATTATTTGTACCGATTTTTTAAAACATGTGTTGATTCAAAAATGTCATTTTCCTTCTCAATAAATATCATTTTCCCACTCCCAGAATCTATTCTTCCTCCCTCGCTATCGCTGGTTTGAGGGAGCCTGTGTCTGTGAAGCTGGCCCAAAGTTTGGATTTGTTGAAGGCTTTCTTGCTGGTTTTCTCTGTAAATAGTACCTAAAAGATTATGCAGTCTTAATTCTTGGTATCAACTCGTAAAGATTTGGTCAAAAAATAACTGAGTTATATAGAACTTGTTGATGAAGGGTTTTGAGTAATATAAGTGAGATTGATGTGGTTCTTTATTTGATTAGACAGTTTAAAGTGCAGTCTTAGTCTCCTTGAAACACAACCAAGATTGGGGTGCTGGTAAATTGAAAAGCAAGAATAGATCAGCACTCTTTCTGGGTCCGATTTAGAAACATAAAATGTATGTTTCCCTTGTGTGATTTGATAGTAGCATTCAAATCTTTCCTTTGTTGAAGTTGTGCTCATCAATGTGATTGGAGTTACGGATGAGTAGAATCATATATTGGGGTTTGCCCTTGAAAAGTTTATGGTGATGAAATAGGTGGTGTTCAATGTCTAAATCTAAAAAAAGATCTGAAAATTTCTACCATTACATATGCTGAGAAAGATTTTTTGTCCACAAATATAAATTTAAATAATTGATAGAAAAGATTTTTGGTGCACAAATTTAATTTTAGATAAGTGATAGAACTATTCAAATCTATTGTAGTTCAAACAACCATTGTGTTTATTTCTTATTCAAGTTTGTCGTCTCAGTATCTTGCCATTTTTTTGTAAATGGTGATGAAGCCTTCGAAAGTGTCTTTGGAGAGCCTGTACCGATATAGGACCTTATGTCATAATTTAAGCATAATACATGATTGTGCAGTAAAAGCAAATAAAATTATATGTTCTCATAAGGATTCGTGCTGGTTCCAGTTTCACTGTTATGTACTTTATTTTTTATTGCACAAGGTTGGTATGGAGATGCTGCTCCGTTCTTGCTTTCTCTTGATGTTGCTTTATTGCAATTTTCTTCATTAGTTTCTTTGGACAAGAAGTGGACGACTGAGCTAAAAGCTTTAATGTCAGCCTAAGTTTCATAAGACAAAAAGCTTCTGAGTTTGGGAAAGTGTGATAATATGACAAATCATGTCAGATGCTCTTAAAGGTAATATAAAGCATTTCCTTTCATTTGCAAGTAGTTATGCTATAATTGACACGATTATTTGGGCGATCACACCATACTTAATTTTCCATGTTCTGTAATATTGCAATTTTGTTGATCTTTCTGTCTAATTTTGTGTGAATTTCTTTGCAATTTAAAATGTAAAAGATGCAAGTTTAGCTACATGCTTTTGAAAACTTAGTTATGAATAGAATTTAGGAAGAATCTAAGTTGAAATTTCATCTGATTGATTGTCAAGGATAAGTTGATTTGTGTTTTGTATTAAACATATTTCTATTTTTATGCTATAAGAAGGCCGAATGTTTGTTGAACGTTAAAATATCTACTTAATCTTAAATGTTTTGCATTACTTCTGTTAGATCTGTGTAATTTTTTCTTCTTCATTCTTCAGGGTTATGCAGGTGGAAATGTCATTTCCAGCCTGCTAAAAATGTGGAGAACGAGTTTCTGAAAAAGCATTAGGCGAAATGGAAGGCAAGCCACACTGGTCGCTGGTTTACATATTTTGTTGTGCTCCTAAATCCTAATACAATTTTTATACTTTTGTAATTCAAGCATTTAATGGGAAAAAGTTCATAGCATGTTTTTGTTATAATTGGATATCATTTCATTTGACCTCCAAGTATTTGAAATATTTTACACTGAAAAAATATTAGTGCTTGAAATTTTTATATGCATTCTTATTAGGTAGTCGTGTAACACCTTGCTTTTGGTTGTTGAAACCCTGCACTCTTTTTGAACAGATTGTTCTTGCTTCCGCAAACCTCAGTAAAGCTACTTGGGAAGCTATTTATAAAAACAATTCTCAGTTGATGATACGCTGCTACTAGGTATTTGTTTTCGGCTATATGAGATCTCATTGGATGGAAAATATCATTTTCTCTACATAAATTACAAATTAATTTATCCAGGCTTGGTATTTTAACTTTACAGCTTAATGGAACCAAACCTTACATGTAGCTTATTAGCTGCTTCTTTTAGTGATTCGCAAGAATGAGAATATGAGTTGGAAGACAAAGAAGATGATTGTCATTGAGTCGAATGGTTTTGCTCCAGCTGGAGTCAGGTTTGGTGACCTTACATAGGAGACACTTGAGAAGGGGAAGAAGAAGAGGGTGTCTAAGGTGGAGAGAATAAGAAAGGCTCAGAGAGAGCAAAGAGGTGAGTATGTGCATGGTGTCAATCTTGAGAAATTATGGCCAGTTGAAAAATTAGACATCTGGAAATTTGATACTGGACTTTTTGCCAATTAATTTTATATTCTAAATTTTTGGTATTGTGTTTCAATCTTATCTGTTATTTTTAGGATCCTATTCAATAATTTCCTATTATATAAATTATACATTACCTAAAAATAATTTTGTCCCACCTTTTTTGACAAGTTTTATTTGAGCATTGACGAATTAGAAATTACATGAGTTTTTAACTCTATAAAGTTCATAATTACAAAGAACTCACGTGCATCGCACGTACACAAACTAGTATATATATAAGAGCCTTAAGGAAAATTTACTGTTCAAATTTTCGACCAAAACGATGTCGTTTAGTCCGCATATTAATTTTTTTTTTAACGGGAGTATAAATATCTACATTTCTCAATTGTGCGAAACCCTAATCCTTCACAGTTCACTTCCGCCTGCTGCGAAACGAAATAGTGAAATACACAGAGATTACCTTCTCATTTACATCTTCACCGAATCCCTACCTCTACCCAATTCGTGTCCACCGCCGACAAAGGAAAAATAGGGACATCTTTTCCCTGCTGGTATATAAATAGAAAAAGGTAAATTCAGTGTGTTTGGAGATAAATGACGAGAAAGTCTTCTACGTGAAGACAATATCAAAACCGCATTCATCTGATTTCAAGCTTGAGGTCATCTTCATGTTTGATTCATCGAACACATCAGAAGAAAAGAAAGAGGAAAATGAGAAAGGAAAAATTACTACAAGCAATGCAAGCAACACACCACCGGAAAAGAGAGCTTTATTCTGATGTGATGACACAACAAGTACAAGCAACAAGAAAATCGCCTCACCAGAAAATGAAGATCAGGGGAAAAAAATACCAATAAGCATCAACTTATTGGTGTTAACAAAGTCTTTTGATATTGGTATTATCAAAGTCTTTTGAAAACTATTTTGATGCTTTCCAAATGTTTGGTTTTGTCAAGTTTCTTTTCCAACATTTGATGGGGATGCCTTTATAAGGCGTTAGAAAGTTTTAACTTAGCATCAAAACCTTTTGTCGTGCAAAGTGTGCAAAATATTATTCTCATCAGTGTTAGGATGTGTTGTATTAGCCACTGTATAGCTATATTTTGTGAATATGTATGTGTAAATCTTTCAATCATAGCACATTAGTATAATTTATCTACTTATAATTAAGTTATGTTACAATTTATGTATGAATACTATACTTTAAGTGTCTCTGAAACATTCAGAAATTTACACAATATATGGCAAACAAATTAAAAAATCAAATCTACTTTGTCTACAGTGAACACTTTAATCGACCCACGTGCAACGCACGTACCTAAAACTAGTATAGATATAAAAGTACTAATATTATTTTATGGTTAATATTTTTTTAATAATTTTAAATTTTAATAATTGTGCAAAGATTACATGATATAATAATTTCTTGATCTTCAATGTTGTTCAATTATCGTATATTTGAAGAGTTAAGATTAAACACATATTTATAGTTTATTGTGATTTTTGAACGAAAATTGAGAAAAAGTTAAATATATGAGGCAAATGCAGAATTTATAATAAATATATTTATATCTTGAACAAGTATCAATATTTGTACTCATAATATTACATCTAACATGATATACAATTAAAAAATTAAAAAATTTGTATTTATCATTCATTGAAGTTTTCGATAATTTGGATTATTCATATTGTTTTTAAATTTTAATAATTGTTATATTAAAAAAATTATTTTTGTATTTTTTGTATTTGTTTTGATTATGTATAATCATTAAATTTTATGAATGCTTATCTATATTGCGGATAGCAATTTCAGTTTATAGCACTAGTGAAAATTTATACTATATATAAAAGTAGGATAGTTTGACATAATTTAATTCTTAAATTCTTTATGTTTTAGTATTATAGTAAATAATTAATATGATATTATTGTTATTTGTATATTTTTGTTATAATTATTATTATTTTTATTATTAACGTTAATATTGAATGAGCACAATCAATATTTTTAGTTATCGGTATTAAGATATTATTTAATTATTGATTTTTTATTTATTTGTTGTTCTTAATATTATAAATACTATGTGTAACCATCAATAATTAAATTGTGTTTTAATTATTAATGGTCAAATCATTTGTTTTCTTTAATATTACAAATTATATTTTCTAAAATGTGTGGTTGGAAAATAGTTTTGAAAAAATATGTGATTAAAAAATAGGTTGAAAAAATGTACTACTTATAAATAATTTATAGAAAAAGTTATTGAACAAAGGTTAATATTGAAGAGTTAATGCTTTGATTTTTTTTAGTTAATAATATTAATAGAATGATTAATATTTTTTAATCATTCTTAATTTTAATAAAATTATTAAAGATTATGGTATAATTTTTGGTATAATTTCGTAATCTCCAACTTTGCTTGGTTGTTTTATCACGATAATCACTAGATTTTCAAAATTATTATTTTGACTAATTATCTTTGTAAATATAGTTTTATTGGTTAAATTCAAATATTTTGACTATTTCTTTTTTAAGTATTGTGATTGATGTTTTTGAATGAAAATTAAAAAATACATTAAATACAAGAGGAAAATGTAGAAATTATGAGAAATATGCTAATATCTTTCACATACATCAATATTCATGCACATAATATTATATCAAATATGATATACCATTAAAAAACTACTAAATTACATTTTCAATGAAGTTATTAATAATTCATAAAAATTATTGAAATCAATAATAATTTATTATTTAAATATATAAATTAATGTTTATTGTTCAAAGAATTTTTTAATAATTTGAATTACTTATATTATTTTTTAAATTCTAATAATTATTGTAATAGAGAATTCATTTTTATGCATTTATATATGTGTTGATTATGTATAAAAACTAAAATTTTACGAATACTTATTGAAATCGATATTCCGAATAATAATTTTCGTGCATCACACGGGTGAAATAGTAGTAATAATTAAAATATAAGAATTGGTCAAAGAACTAAAAAATACAATTCTTAGTTAATAACCGAAAACATCATAAAAGACAGAAATTATATAGAAGCATTAGAATTTTGTAAAAACGTTCGTGAAGAATCAGAAGGACTTACAAAGTTTACTTCTCCCAAAACCTGAGAATCAATCCTGATTAAACAAAATAATTTGATAATTATACTATAATATTAATATGACTACATAAGAAAATAGACACTTTAGTTAAATCAAAAGTTTCAATTTCTACAACATCCACATTAAACATAGAAAGTGATTTAAAATTACTAACAAGTAAATTAGGAAATTAAAATCTTGAAAAAACAAGAAAAGAAAAAATTACTAGAAAATTACCAAAAGATTTAAAGATGTGTTTGTCAACTCCATTTTTAGGAAGATCTGGAGCAATTAATAAAGAATCATCTAAACCTAGTACTTCATGAATAAATAGAAATTTATTAGATAGAATATCAAATAGACCAGAACAACATGATCAAAGTATCGAAGGAATTTTAAATCCATAGGAAGACTACATAAGATTTCAGACACGTGGTTTAAAATCACTTAATTCGAATATTTTATACAATAGAGGAACTTTTGAATAAAAAACACAATTTTTTAGACATTTCAATTGAATGTATATGCAACTGAGTGAGAAAATTGAATTTAATATTAGAAGATTCCAAGAGAGAATTAAGAAAGAGAAACTATAGATTTATCCATTTAGGTTTAATAGTTATAGGGATTAAAGAACTAATGAGAAAAAATCTAGGATGTAAGACATTAATTACTATTTATAATGACAGATTTAATAACATAAATAAAAGTTAGATTGGTAGTATGGAAGTAGATATGAATAGTAATGATGGTATAATATATTGTAACCCAGATTTTTTTAATAACTATTAAATATTTTTCAGAAAAAATGAAAACAAGAATTCAGACTAAAGGATATGAAGATGTAGAAAGTGGAGATAATTTATTAATTCATATAGGATTTTTAGGGAGATGTTTTATAAATTCCCAAACTAGATATAAAATTTATATAGATAAAGTAGTAAATTTAATGAGTAGTAAATGTATCAATATGGTTAAACCAAGAGAATATTCAATTACCGGGTTTAGAATTGGATATGAATAAGTTTTTTGAAGATCAAGAAAAAACTATTGCACCAAGAGAGTCATTAACTTACAAAGATATACATGGAAGAACAAGTTTAAGATTTATAGATTATAACCAAGTGCAAAGACAACCTAAGGAAGAAGAACCATATCAAGAGAATTTACATATATAATTAGTAGAAATAAACTCTGATAAGATAATTTTAAGATGCATATATAAGAATTATTAAAATTAGGTGTAATAAGAAAATCAAACAATCCACAGAGATCATCATCATTTATTGTTAGAAAACATTCACAAATTATCAAATGTAAGAGTAGAATGGTTATTAATTACAAAAGATTAAATAATAATACTATAGATGATGCTTATAATGTAACGCCCCAAATTCCGTGAAGCTCGGGACGTCACTTCTCCTTTAAATCAAATTTTATTGCGGAAAATAATTGATATCTAAACATCATATTTATGTGAAAAATTTCAACAGTAAATAAATTACATTTGATAAATGCGTAAAAACGTTGAAATCTTAACTTTCAAAGAAAATAACGACAAATAATTAAATTGACGATGTTCATGACTTTAAATATCATATTTAAAATAACGACATGTAAATAAATTGACAATATTCATGAATCGTGACTTTAAAAAAATATAGCTTCATTATTATTTGCCACCACTGCCCTTTCATTCACCACCATCTCCGAAATCTGCAATTTTTAAGTTTAAAAATAGGGGTGAGCATTTCATAGAAATACTCAGTAGGTTCAGCGCAAATTAAATAAACTGTACGGTAAATAATACATATAATCATGCAACTTAATTCATAAATTCTCATTCTCATGCAATAAGCAAGTGGATCTCATATATCATAAATTTTCATGCCCGAAGACATGTGGATCTGGGCCCAAAGGCAACTGGTCCATGCCCGAAGACATGTGGATCTAGGCCCGAAGGCAATTGGTCCATGCCCGAAGACATGTGGATCTAGGCCCCGAAGGCAATTAATTCTCATAAATTACGTAATCACATGCATAAATTTACAACACGAGTTCACTTAATATTGCGCATTTAAGATAAAAGTTTTTTGAAGTAATGAACCTACCTTAAGATATTTCTGAACTTACTTAAAAAATGATTCTAGCTTTCTTGAAAATCCAGCGCCTCGTCTAGCCCTAAAATAAATAATTTTTTATTAGAAACTTTAAATTAAAGTTTTGTAAATGAAAGTAAACTTGAGGGTTGAATTGAAAGAATTTAAAAGTGTAAAGCTCTGACTAAAATGATAACGTGCAAAGATTTGGGACTTTGTGTAAATAATTGAAATTAGGGACTGAATTGATAAACTCGAAAAGTTTCTGACCAAATTAGATTTCAGCACAAACTTTTAGGTCAAAATAAACTCAATTGGAAGTTTTTGGACTTAGATAATGAAATTAAAATGAAATGGGTTGAAATAAACCGTTTATAAAAATTGTAGGGCGTAATTAATAACTTTTAAAACTTAGGACTGAATTAAATGATTTTAAGACTTGAGCGACTGAAATGATCACTTTTTCGAACTTGGGGGTTAAATAATGAAATTAAATAAAAGGGCTGAAATAATGGCTTTTAAACTAACAGGGACTAAAATAAATAGCTTTTAAAATTTGGGGACTAAAATATAATTTATAGAAATTAAAATATACATATACATATACATATATCACCCTCTCTCTCTCTCTCTTCAATACGACAAAGAGAGAGGAAGAGAGGTGACGGGAAGGGGCGGAACGCCCCTCTCTCCGATACCACGCCGGCGAGACACCGCCGGGCTAGGCGGCAGTGAGGTGGTGCGGTGTGTGAGAAAAAGGATGGTTTTTGGGTGCGAAAACTGAGGCTTAAGGTCCTGATTTGGATGGTTTCAACTGACGGTAATCCGGTCGAAGGATGAGGTAAGTATTGGGTTTAGTTTATTTCTTGATTTTGTGGCTGTGTGGGTTAATTTGGTTGTCAAATTGGGTGGTGGCTTTGAGGTCAGCTGATTCGGTTGGGGCGATGGGGGTTGCGGATTTGGTGGCTGCCGATGTCGGTGGTTGTGAAATTGGGTTTGGCTCGTGGTGGTGTCGGATGCGTGGTGTGCGCGGTGGTGGAGAAGAAGGCAGAGGATAGGCGAGCGGCTTAGGTGGTGGTTGATTGGAGTGTCGACCGTTTGGAGCAGAGTTTGTTTGACAGTGGAGTTGCTTCGGTTTCATGGTTGAGTCTGTGATGTCAATGGAGTTGTGGTCGTGAAATTGGCTCGGTCAGTTTGTAGTGGTTCCAATGGTGCAGCCGATGGTGTTTTGAGTTTGTAGCTCGGTGATTGCGTGTTGGTGCTGGTCGTGGGAACATGTGTTTGGGATTGAAGGTGGTTTGTAGTCTGTGTGGTGAAGATGGCTGCCAGTGGTGCTTTGGGTTTGGCTGTGCTGCGAGGTTGAACTCGTGTGTGTGCAGTTTAAGGTTTGGGTATGGTGTTGTGCTCTGAATTTTCACTTGACGGTAGCTGGAATTGGTTCTAGCATGCCTGTGTTGGATCAAGGTTGAGAGGGGAATACCTTGCTGAAAGTTCAGTGCGTGTGTTGTGAGCAATGAGGTGAGGGATCTATTTAATAGATGATTTAGGTTTAAACATGGTAGTTTAGGTTAAATCTTGATTTATGGAAAATTGTGAGAATTTTGGAAATGAGTATCGATCGTGTAAGGAAAAACTTGGGGAGGAAGAAGCTGTTGAATTGGTTGGGCCAAGAGATGACTTATTGGGTTTTTAAATAGGTTTGAATGATTGGTAAAAACATTTGGGCTCGATAAGTTAGATTGGATTAAAACATTTAAAATTTGGACTTAATATAATTAATACTTGGACTTTTGAAAATAAACTGTGATATTGAAATATTTTTGATAAAGATTGAAATTTGACTAAGTTTTTAAATAAATTTAATTTCACTTAATTGGCTAGACGAACACGCGTTTAAAAATAAATGAATGAATGAGCAAAGTCAAAGCGACACGTTTTTAAAATAAAAATATTTATTTGAATAAAATCACGAAAATTTCTCGGTCGCTACATATAATATACCAGATAAGACAGTTTTAATTAATAAGATACAAGAATGTAAGTTTTTTAGTAAATTTGATTTAAAGTCGGGATTTTGACAAATTAGAATGGACCTAGATAGTATAGAATGGACAGCTTTTACTTCCCAGAAGGACATTTTGAATGTCTAGTCATGTCATTTGGATTAAAGAATGCAACTAGTATATTTCAAAGAATGATGGAAGGTTTTTTTTATAAACATAGAAAATTTGTTTTAGCATAGATGATATTTTGGTATTTAGTAAAAACAGAAGAGGACATAGAGGACATTTACAGATTGTATTTTCAGAATTTAATAAACATGGTTAATAATAAGTAAAAAGAAAATAGTTTTATTTAAAGAATACATGGAATTTTAGGAGTAAATATAAGAGGAGGTAAGATTAAACTTCAACTTCATATAGCTCAAAATGATTTAGAATTTCTAAATAAATTAGAAGATTTAAAACAAATCTAGAAATTTTTAGGTTTAGTTAATTATGCAAGACCATTTATAAAAGATTTAGAAAAAAATAACAGGACCTCTATATTCTAATATTTCACCAACGGGACAAAGGTTCTTTAACCAAGAAAATATAAAATTAGTTCAAGAAATTAAAAATAGAATAAAATTTTTTCCAGAATTAGCTATGCCATTTGATACAGATTATTTAATAATTGAAACAGATGGAAGTATTTTAGGATGAGGAGCAATTTTAATTTGCAAACTTAATAAATATGTAGACAAAAACACATAATGAATTTGTAGATATAATAGTAGAAGTTATAGAGAAAATGGTAATTTAAGCAGTATAGATGCAGAATTATTAGCAATTAATTATGCTTTAAATAGTTTTGAGTTATTTATTGTTTCCAAAAAAGAAATAACAATTAAAACAGATTGTGGAGCAATAGTTTCTTTTTCTAATAAATTGAAATTAGATTAAAAAAGAGTAGTAGTAGAAGAAGATGGTTAAATTTTATAGATAGAATTACTAATATAGGAGTAAATATAAAATTTGAGCATATTAAAAGTAGCGATAACAAAGCAGCAGATATTTCAATCAGGATGTTAGAAAATAAAGATTACTTAAATTTTGATTTAACATAATCTTTTGTACAAATGTCCAAACCTCCATTAAGTCCAGATCTTTCTCCGAGAAATTCATTTGCATCCACAGCACCACTACAGAACTCATCTAGTCAGAATAGAGCTTATTATCAAGACCGAATGAGATTTGGTGTCCAAGAACTTTTATGTTTTCCTGCAAGTAATATTTCATTCAAAGTTTTACCACATATTTCACTTTCAAAAGAAGAAAATGTATTTTAGATAATCTTTGAATTTCTTACATCAAATAGACCAAAAATATTTTCTTACATGCATGAATGCATTATCAGAACATTTTAATCATAAGAGATATAGATTTAAATTTTATGTTGTTGTAAAGGGTAGAACTCTAGGTATGTTTCATACTTATTAAAGATTTTAAAGATCAACTTTAAAAAGGTTTTACAAATTTACTAGAAACTTTAAATTCAGCAAACATATTGGATTGAATTTTATATCTCTTCCTCTCTAAAAAAAGCTAGTCAGATCCTCCATTATTTTTTTTTATTCAATAAAGATAAGGACCTTTTTGTACCCATTGTAAGTGTATGCAGTACAATTTTAAAACTATTAACGAATCCAACCAATACCTTCTTTCAGAAAGAGCCTCTCTTCAAAAGAAAATCTCAAAATTGGAAAAAGAGATAAATAGGTTAAAACTCATTTATCCTAAATGTACTATTAAGCTTAAGAAGTCAATATCTACTCTAGCTTTTATGTTAGTTGGTAAAGACTCATCAAATATGTTGATGACTAAGAACTTGGCAAGATTTCAACAAACTCAGAGGACTGTTAATTCCTCTACTAGATCATTTAATCAAACCCAGCAAACTGATCATTTTGTTACAGAGCATACTCAACAGATTTGGGATACATTAGATCAACCCTCTGGTAAATTTGATTATTTAGTTAAGTATTCTCCAGTTGAATCCAAGACAATTAATCCATTAGATTTGTCTCAAAACAATGATAACCAGAACATTTCTCAAGACAAACAGAAAGGAATTCTCCACAACGGTCAAGATCCAAATGAAGACATAATTTCTATTAATAAATTTTTATATCAAGTTAAAGTTTTTCATAATTTTTCCAAAAACAATGAAGGAACTTCCAGACAAAAGAAGAAAATCATCATTAAGAAGAAGAAAAATGATGATATTAAAGAGAAATTAGACGATGCTATCAAAAATGCATTTGAAAGAATTTTTGCAAGAAATAAAATTATTAAAGAGAAAGAAATTCAAAATGTTCACAGAAAGAAAAGACACCAGAAGATTCGTCTCAAGATAGTAATGATGATGAAGGTCAAGATCAGAACCAAGGATTCAATAATTCAGACAGTGGAATGTCATTTTCATCAGTTGCAGAACATAATTGAAATACTTAATTTGACATAAAGATGTTACCGACACAAGAGGACAAAGTACTTTAGAAAGGAAGATTGCAGCAGACGCTTGAAGACAAAAGAAAAACAAAGACATGTAAAGAAGAATTGACATAAAAAAGACGCTTGAAGACTTTTTTGTCAGAAAAAAAAAATTACTTCTTAGATTCCCACTAGGGTTAATTTAGGGTAATTTATATTTTTTTCTCTCAAGAATTTCTCTATTTAAGGAAAGGTTTTCATTTGGACAAAGCAGAGTTTACAACTTCTGTATTCCTGTTCTCTAATCTTTAAAAGCCTTACTTTCCTAGAAAAATTCCCAATCGAAAAATAATTGTATAGCTGGAAAAAAAAAAAAAACAAACAAACTCTATTAATATTTTAAGGTGTTATTTTCTCAAAGCTTTTATCAAGATTTTTAGGGACTTCTCGAAAGGGAAATCATTAGTTGTAATTTCTTTAATATGTTTTAATAAATTTCTCAAAAAAATTATTAATTTTTTGTCATGAATTTTTATCATTTTTGTTGATATGTTGTAAATTATCTTTTCATGATAATTCATTACATTCTATACATATCATAAAAGCGTGACTTGATTACTAGAAGTCATACTTTTTCTAGGTTAATGGAGAGAGAGAGAGAGAGAGAGAGAGAGAGAGAGAGAGAGAGAGAGAGAGAGAGAGAGAGAGAGAGATTTGACATTTAAAGAAATTAAGGAAATTAAGGAAAGTAACAAGTAGGATTAAAGTTATTTTGAAAAACAAAGCATTTTATGAGCTAAAGAATTTTAAAAAATAAGATATACTTTAACAATTAGATTTTATTTTAGATTATTTAATGGTAGATTAACTGTTAAACATATAAAAGAATATTTAGGAGATATAATTATAAGACTTTCGAACTCTACAAATAATTTTAGAATAAACCTCTTTACGCTAATTGCTGAGTTTATTCTTTAGGAGTGTGTAGGGAAGGAGCCAAGATTTTACGTGAGTGGAGGCCAAAAATTTCAGAAATCGAGATTGTAAAAAAGTTCAATAATAAACAAAAATACGAAAAAAGTTGCTTACAATTGTTCTTTACGCGTTTTCATACTCTGAAAACACTTTACAATAACTTCGTTATCAAATTTCAAAAATATCTCTCTCTCAACATAAACAATAAGACGATCATTCATCCACTCATCACTCATTCAGTTGCTTAAACTATCTTTCATAAGATTCATTGCAGAAAACACTCTTTCTACACTAGCAGTGGCAACCAGCAGAAGAAAAGCCAAAGTTAAAAGTTTACAAATCAAAGGAAAATGAATATTTTTCTTTGTCTGAACCATCTTCTTTGCAAGATCACCAAGACCTTTCAACTCTTGAAATGCAATATTAGAGCCGACATCAACAATATAAGTTTCAGGCAGATAAGCAAAGCAATGTATGTAATATGCACATGAATTTTCATTTAAAATGAATGTTTTTAAGTCATTGAGATTGTCTTGCATATTGCTAGCCCCATCATAACCATGTCCTCACAATCTAAATATGCTCAAATTGTATCTAGAAAAAATCTTATCAATGGCATCCTTAAGTGATAGTGTTGTGGTACTTGTGACATGTTCAATTCCTATGAAACATTATTTTACATGCCCACTATTGTCTACATAACGTAAAACAACTGACATCTGTTCCTTTGATGACACATCACGAGATTCATCAACTACAATTGTAAACAATGAATCAGCAATGTCTTTCAAAATAATATTGATTGTTTAAGTAGCACAAGCACTAGTTATATCCTTCTGAATGCTATGTGATATTAATTTGCAATTTTTAGGAGCATTACATAATGTCACGGCTTTAATACGATCAACATGCTCAGCTAAAAATTGCAAGAAAACAAGAAAGTTACCGGATTAGGAGAATTCTCTGATTCGTCATTGCCCCCGAAAAGGTAGTCCTTGTCGCAAACAAAGTCGAATACAATCAATTGAAGCATTAAGTTGAATGCGATAATCATCTTTAATTTGTTTTGATGTCTTGTGCAAAATCGTTTCAATATGGAGGTCTTGATTCATCAATGTTTCGCACTTCATTCGAGCTCCATTGTGATCACTATCATGCTTCCCAACATGAACTTTAAGTCTCTCATTATGTTTCCAATGATTAAATCCTTCACCAACAAAAACATTACCTCCTGATTGTTTTCCTTTAGCAAATTTGAATAGATACAGTAGAGACAAAAGGCAGCATCTTTAGATATGTTATACTCCAACCAATCGCCAAAGTCACTAAACCAAGAAAGGTTAAATCTTCTAAATGTTTTTTTTCCAAACTTTCGTTTTGGAAATGAATGATTCAATGGTTGACAAGAACCTTTCAACAAATATGCCCTTTGAACTTGATCTCTAATCTTAGGAGCATAATTCAAAATTAGAATTCTTAATCCATGGTCAGAGGGAAGCTATGCAACATCAAATTCCTCAATCAAAGTTGAGCTCCTCTCAACCGTTTTCGAACTTCCTACAAATGTGTTTAAATCCTTCTCGGCTCTATTTTGAACTCTCCTCAACAAAATTTTCTTAACGATGTCTTTTTATTAAACATCCCTCCATAATCTATTAGTCTAGAATATGACAATATATACATCAATAATGAATAATAAATTCAAACTTACAAAGCAATAAATCAAAATTTTTAACCCAGTATTTAATTTCATCCAATAAATCAAAAACTAAAATGCACATAATCATCTCTTCACTGTGAGTCAAAGTCTGACTGGAACAAAATCTTAAAAAAACAAATGGTAAGATGCATAAGAAGAAGCTGCACAACAACACAACAAGAGTAAAAAGACAAGATGTCAAGATCTCATAATCAATTAGTTAAAAGTTAAAACTTACATGGTATTTTGAAATTGGAAAAATTCCACCCAAGCAATCTGATTCTCGACTCAACAAACGAGAGGCGGGCAATTGGGCAAGAGGCAAGCAATCGAGACAGTCCTCAACGAGAAGGCGCAACCCAAGGACGGTCAACGGAGGGTGGACCGGAGTTTGGACACCGGACAGAGGCACATACGGGCAGGGACGGAGGTGAAGCACTAAAGCATAGAGGAAATTTCAATTGATTTTGATTTGGGAAATGTCTCGATTGTTTACAGACAAGAGCATAAGTGCAGCAAGATTTTAGGTTTTTAATGTTTTTTGGGCCAACTTAATTTATGTGAGCCAGCCCATTTGGACTCAAAAATTTTCAAATTTCAATGGGAGCCTACAATCCACGTGGGCCTGAATGGGATCCGTCCCTGGGGGTGTGTAATACACACACACACATAATTCAATTAAAAATATTTATTTGCTTATAATTTTTAAGCTTAGCCAAACATAACTTGATTATTTTTGTATCCCTCAAAAATGAGTCAAATGACACCCAATAATGAACGAAAAAAAAAAAAAAAAGGAATACGCCTGTGGGTTGCTTTCATTCTTGGGTCTGTAGACTTACAGATTGCCCTTTCCCACCCTCCCCAGTCCCCCCTTCCCCGCCTCCCCCAATATTTCTTGATCACCAATTACAATTTTTCAAGAACCATGTCTTTTTGAGGGCTGCTATAATTACCTTCTTTAATTTATGAATTAACCCCTTGGTATAGTGGTACATTCTTTCTTTGTTCTGTTATATGGGATTGTTTATGTACAAATTTGATTGCAAAAGTTCGTCTATGTATATATTTTTCCTTTTGAAGTAAGATGTTATTGTTTAATTTTCGAGTGTAAGAGGGAATAATCGAAAGAATTTTGAACCACTTATGGAATTGCACAAGTTTTGGTGATGTTTCTATGTAAAAATGAAGATCCAAATTATTGGTCACTTCCTTTTAATTTCCGGAATTTTGAGGCTTTATAGCTGTTTTACTTCTGTATTATAAGGTTTCTCAATCTGGAAGCCATGTTTCATGTTTTCGAGACTATTGGACAGCCATAGTTCTAATATTAGCAAACTAAAGAGCGTGTTTGGCCTTGCTTTTATTTGTAGAAGACTATACACACATTTTTGGCATTTAAGTTTAGCCAAACCCCTAAGTGAAGTTTTTGGGCTGCAGGTAGCATCAATTTGGGAGAAAAAGGTGTTAGTGAGTGATTTTAAGGCTTTGAAAAATACATTATTGATTGGTAGAGGAGACGGATTAATGTCACTGAGAATAAAGACGGTTGTAGATAAGTTTGTGCAGGAGCTGACGGAGGCACTGGATGCTGACATACATGACAGAATTATGAAGGAAAGGGAGATGCAGAGTTACATTGAGGAGCGTGAACGCGAAGTTGCTGAGCGCGAAGCTGCCTGGAAGGCTGAACTCTCTCGCCGTGAGGTACCCAAGTTACAGTTTTATTAGTGAAATTCAAATACAATTTTGAGGATGTATGAATTGTGAACTGAAGTAGTTGTGTAACGCCCCGGGTTCTGAACACTCGGGTGCGCCACTTCATCGTTTAAAAATTTACTTTGAAGATAATAATTTAGCGGAAAATAAATTTAAGTGAAATTCCATTTCACATAACTTTATAAAAATTGACTTAAACGGTCAAAATAGTGTAAACATGGAAAAATAACTTGAACGTAACATAATAAAAATAAGTTTATAATTTCAAATAAAACATTTCTAAAATCTCAATAATGGCCACCATCGCACGCCCCACCGCCAACTCCATCATCTGCAAAATTTTATTTTGGAAAACGTGAGTATTTCATAAAAATACTCAGTAGACTCGCGCATAATAATCATTTAACATTATAAATCAAAACACATAATCATGATATTCAAGTCTCAGGTGTCTAACGATCACCAGTATTCTCATGAACAAGTAAATAACAAACAAGTTCAAGTCTCATGCATTTAAGCAAGCAAATTCTCGTAACATAGTCTCATGCTCAGAAAGCAAGTAATTCTCATGAACACAATCATACATGCTAAACTTATAATCCAAATAATTATTGATGCGCACTTCTGAAAAACGTAAATTTGTAGATTAGAGTCTACCTTAATTTCTCGAGTATTGAGCAAACGGGAAAATACTTCTAATTCTCTCGCGCCTCGTCTAGCCCTAAAATAAATAACTTCTATTAGAAACTTGAAATTAACGTTTTGTAAATAAAAGTAAACTTGAGGTTTGAATTGAAAGAATTTAAAAGTGTAAAGTTCGGACTAAAATGGTAAAGTGTAAAGATTTGGGACTAATTATAAATATTTTAAAACTAAATAACTTCATTTAAGAATAGGGGCTGAAATAAGACATTTTAAACATTATAAGGACTGAAATAAAACATTTTAAACATTGTAAGGACTGAATTAAAAGAATTTACAAAGGCTGGGGACTGAATTAAATCCTTTTAAAACCAAAAGACCAAAGTAAAACTTTTAAAACCTAAGGGGTTGAACTAAACGAATTTTAAAACTAAAAGGGCTAAAATAACTACTTTTCAAAAGTTGAGGTCTAAAGATAAATTTTTATAAAACAAAACCAAATATAACATTTCCTTCTCTCATTTTCGTTCAACACAGAACAGAGAGAGAGGGGGAGTTGGCGACGAGAGGATGACTCTGCCGGTGCCTTCACCGGCGTTCGAAGGCAGTGATGCCGCTGTCAAGGGGCGGCGAAGACAGCGGGTGGAGGGGGTGGCAGAGAAGAAGAGCTGGGGCGATTTGGGGGTTGAAACCAAGACTAGGAGGTTTGAGTTCTTTGGTTTTTCGGCGACGAACTCCGACAACGAAGGTAATGGGTGGTTTCTTAGTTTACTTTCTTGGTTGTTGGGTTTGTTTTGGGTGAAGTTGAAATAGGCTGTCGGTTGGAATGGTGACTCGAGTGGGTGATTTGGCTCGTGGTGGTGTCGAGAGGAAAGAGGTGAGGCATCTATTTAATAGTTGATTTAGGTGTTAAACATGGTAGTTTAGATTAAATCTTGATTTATGGAAAACTTGCAAGAATTTTGGAAGTATCGATTGTGTAAGGAATGACTTGGGGAGGAAGAAGCTGTTAAATTGGTTGGACCAAGAATTGACTTATTGGATTTTAAATGGGCTTGAATGATTGGTAAAAATATTTGGGCTCGATAAATTGGATTGGATTAAAACAGTTGAAATTTGGACTTAATATAATTAATACTTGGACTTTGAAAATAAGCTGTGATATTGAAATATATTTGATAAAAATTAAAATTTGACTAAGTATTTGAATAAATTAAATTTTCCACTTAACTGACTAGACGAGCACGCGTTTAAAAATAAAATAACTAAATGATGGGCAAGGTCGAAGCGACACGCTTTTAAAAATATTTATTTGAATAAAATCACGAAAATTCTCGGTCGCTACAAGTTGAGTATAGAACGATGAAAGGAGTGCGAAAACTAATATAAATTTTTAGTGTAAGAATTACGAAGAGAAAGATCCAATTTATAGGGATACGAATGACCGTAAAAGAAATTTTATATTAGTTACACAGTTAAACTTATGAAATATGAGAATTCTCACATTATCACTATAACATGGAAATATTTTTATTATCTTTAACGGTGGAAATGACTGGCTGTCATTCATACTGATGTATAGTTTGAAAATGTAGTAAATATTTTCACAGAAGATTTCATGCTCGCTGGTTGTGAATCATAGCCTGATGCTAAATACATTAAGCAAAATTCTTATTCTCACCTTTAAGACACTGAATGATCCAGCTGTTGAAAGACAGCTTGTCCATACTGATACAGCAAACATATTCTTTAGTCTAAGAGTTAATTGATATATTTTTGTTCTTTAAAACAAATTTGGCATTTGTCGGGACATTTCTAGTGGTTTTAAGTTACTTAACATTTTTTTTTTTTTGCGTGTCTTCCTTTTTCTAGATCAACAGCTTAGGTAGCATTCTTCATACAACTGATTTGATTTCTGCCTTACTTAAAAGACAGCCAAAATTGGCAAAATTTCTATATAATTTCGAAAGTCTGCTCATGTAGGACTTTTATCTGTTCTAGACCTGCTATAATATTCTTTGAGTTGTGATGAAGGTGCAGAGAGCCACATTAAGAAAAGAAATGCGTAGGTGTCACCTTATCTTTAAAGGTTTTGGTGGTATTTGTTTCTTGTGTATTCTGGCACGGGTAGAAAAGGTTGACACATAGGCTATGTTTGGCAGAGAGGATTGGATAGTAGTGGGCAGTATTCATGAAGAACAAAAATATTATTCTTGTTTATTATGGTGTCTCTTGCTGCATACATGACAGTATGACCTTGCACAATTATCTTCCCTATTTGTTGATAGAACCTTCGGTGGTCTTGGTGCATTTGAGTGGAAAGGGGGAATGAAAAAGGAAATTTTCAAATGCTAATTGAAACAGATGGAAGAGCCTAATAGGCTAAAATTGGAAAAGTTGATGATATTTTGGGTCATCTACAAGTATCATTCATATACACATCAAGTCCTCAAACCTCATCTAAGTAAAATTGACCATCAGCATACTTTTTGACTTTTTTCTAACAATTTCAAGACCTTAGCATTATGTATTGATGATTCAATTTCTTCACATGGAGAATGAGAGACTATCCTCTGGTGCAAATGATAATGATATGGTATCTCGTCCTTGTTGAAAAACAGCTTGCATCTGAAATTAGCAGTTTTCTTAAGCTTTAGTTGACTTTTTTTTATCGTACCTTTTGGAAATATAAATAGTAGATCTGCCTTTTGCCTCCAATTATGCTTTGGGATTTCTTCTTGTTGCTTATGATAACTCATTTAGTCAGATCAAGCACACTTTTTATCCACACATTTTGTAGGACTCACAACTACTATCTACTCATTAACCACATTGACATTACATAGAATCCATAACTTATATCACTTTCAAACTCAATTGGATTTGTGGTTGTCTGAAGCTAACACTTTTTATGCTGTGTTTAATAATTTCATGTTAACTAATACATCTTTCCCTCTTTGAACTGCCTGAGCCATGATTCTTCTGTCTGTTGGCAATCCAAGTCTTTGGTTAGCGAATTTCTTCACCTTCTTTTTATAGCTTCTTGCCTCCTTAGGGTGATACTGGTAGAACTCTCAACTAAGAGCATGTTTAGCTAAGCTTACAAAAATAATAAGAACTTTCTGTGCAAAATGACAAAAAAAGTAGTATATTTTGTAAATAGTTACTTAAAAAATAACTTTAAAAAACTTTTAAACTTAGTCAAACGTACTTTAAAGTCTATTTCTATGCCTTAAGCCACGTAATTCATATTCCCGCATTTGAACTTACCGTGGCCATGTGCCTGTGAAAGGCTGTCAAAGAAATACATAAATGCCCTCCTTAAGAAGGGTTTTACCTCATGAAAATCAGCATTGCCAAATGAAAATTAACCTTTACTGTTGCTTTATTGTCAATGGCTATTGATTGAGAAAAAAGAAAATGAATGGAATTCTCCAAGTCCTTGTTTACGACTTGTAGGTTTTTCGTTATATATTTCATTTCATAGAAATTTTAAGTTTTTCTTTAAAAATACCGTATCTGTTTTCCGTTGCCGTGCTTTCTGATGTGACTGTTGTTACAGGGTGAGATTGCTAGGCAAGAAGCAAGGCTAAAGATTGAAAGAGAAAATCTCGAGAAAGAGAAAAGCGTGCTTATGGGAACTGCATCAAATCAAGATAATCAAGATGGAGCTCTTGAAATAACAGTAAGCGGCGAGAAGTATCGTTGCCTCAGGTTTGCAAAGGCAAAGAAATGAGGCACACGAATCTTTATTTCTCGTACTAGCTCTTTATGATTTGTTTGGCAAGGATAGCACATAGCGTTAGATAGTATTACGAGAGGAAATGAGTTAAATTTTGTTTGTTATACTGTCTAGTCGTAATTACAACTGTACCAAACATGCACTAACTAGTTTATTAGTTAATTGGATGCATTTAGTCTTGTGAATGCAGTCACTTGATAATTTAAACGGTGAGCTTATATTCAAATTATTTAGCAATGAAATGCTGGTTTTTCTTGATCTACAGTGATTATAAATGATTGATTCCATGCTTTTTGGATCAAAATAGATGATTTGTTTGAAGCAATTATGAATTCATCCCCTCCAGTTTAAGAGGGAGAAAAAAAAAATTTCATCACATAGTATTAAAATGGTTATTTATTTTTCTAATTGATGTGACTAATATTTTTTTATATTATTTTAAGAAAAGTTATTGATATGAGAAATATAAATTTGTTACTTTGTGATGATGCTAAAAATCGCACCTGAAATATTCAGAGCTTGAGCAATAAAATAGTACGAATTGGATCTCCGAATACCTGCAATAAAGGTAAGGAGGTATGTCCTCGTCGCCCCTCCGATGCTTAAGTCAGTAAAGAGGAAGGAAAAAATTTATGCAAGAGGCTATAAATTGTAGAGATAATTGTGTACCTGAATTATGATTGAGTATCATGTATTTATAGAGATATATGGACGAATTATGATAGGATTGAAACACCTGCATTGCATGAGTCCTGTTAGGAATCATCCTCCTATTTTTTAGGGATGAGATTGTAAAACACACATAGGATTCTGTTGAAAGATGAGTTCTATTGGAATTAGGAGGTTGTAGACTCCACATGTCAGATCAAGTTATGCACAATCAATGAGAGACGTGACCCGAGCATCATGTGCCCCGAGCACATCATGCACCTTTTTGGTGAGATATATGTATTCATTGTATTCTATCCTCGGGGGGTATTATGAGTAGTCGGGGCAACGTCTTCGCCACGAGTATTTTAAGTGTGATCGAGGGTTATATTCTCCTCGGGGTTCTCAATATGGTGTATAGTGTAATGTTTAAGTGCTCGGCCTCGAGGTTCATATGTTGCTTGGGGGTATCAAAATATGACTGGCTAAATATTCAAGTGTTCGGGGATGAGGATAAAGGATATGCTCGGGGTATAAATGATTGTCGGGTTTGAAGTCCTCCTCGGGGGTATCAAGATGTAATATGGGATAATATTCATGTGTTCGGGCTTGAGGTCATCATCGGATTTATGGTGGTCGAGGTTGAGGTCTTCCTCGGGGATAGAAAATATATTATAGGGTGATATTCATGTGGTCGGGGTTGAGGTCCTCCTCGGGTTCATGGTGGTCCTAGGGGTTACACATTTGATTAGGAGACTATATTTTGTCAAAGAGCTCGGGCTTGAGGCTTTTGTAAATGCTCGGGTGTGAATAAAATTTATACTCATCATAGGCCCCCGCGCATCCATTATTGAGTTTAGGGGAGAGATGGATGCGTAATAGTGAGGTATCATGATGCGATGATTATGTTAAGGAGAAATAGACAAGAGCTTATGTTAAGCAAGGAATAAGCCTGAGCTTATGTTAGGAAATAAAGCTGAGCTTATGTAGACACGAGGACTTAATTATATCAACTTGATTGCTTGGGGTGGCTGTGTGTACTTGCGCAGGCAAGTATTTTGTATGCTTGTGCGAGACAAGACTTTATTTACTTTCATGGGGTGCTTGCACGGGGCAAGAGTTTGTGTGCTTGCGCATAGGCAAGGCTTTGTGTGCTTGCGCGGGGCAAGGCGGCAAGGCTTTGAGGGCTTGCGCGGGGCAAGGATTTGAGTGCTTGCGCGGGGCAAGGCTTTGTGGGCTTACGCGGGGCAAGGCTTTGAGTGCATGCTCGGAGCAAGGTTTTGAGGGCTTGCTCGGGGCAAGGGTTTTAGTGCTTGCGCGGGGCAAGGCTTTGTGTGCTTGCACGGGGCAAGGCTTTGAGTGCTTGCTCAGGGCAAGGCTTTGAGTGCTTGCGCGGGGCAAGGCTTTGTGTGTTCAACAAAGATGGAGATTTTTTTTTTTTTGGATGACATCCTATATTGCTTGTATAGACTCGACCTATCTACTGTGAAATTAAAGGTAGGTACGTAGGCCCCCGATGCTATATGTAAGAAAAGAAAAATGAAATAACGAAAAGAAATGGTAAAGACTAGGGTATGAAAACCCATACAACTTATAAAATAACGCATGATCAGTAGCTAGCAAGGCTTGGGCTGTCATTGTGTGAGTTTCTTCCTGAGGCTGTTCTACCAACGACGACGTTTACTGTTCAAGCCGTGGGTTTTTTTCATCATCGGACTTTCATTAAACGTGATCATTCCTTGGGCGTTTTTCAGTACTGATGTAAGATTTTAAAAACCCCTTTTTTATTAAAGATTCAATCTCTCGCTGTAATGCATGGCACTCCTCGGTGGTATGCCCATGGTCATGATGAAATTCGCAATACTTGCTCTTATATCGCGTGTCCGGATGAGACTTGATTCTTGATGGCCACTTCAACTCCTCCAGATCCTTGATTTCCATGAGGATACTTGCCCTTGTGGCGTTCAAACGTGTGAAGGGTGTAGGTGGGTCATGCTCTTGCTTGCCCCGAGCCTGATCTTTCCATGTACCATGGTCATGTTGTCTCCTGTGTTCGGGCTTACTTTCTATATGATCTGAATTTGCAGTGCTCGGGCTATTTTTCCTGGGGTACATTGTTTCTTCCATATTGATGTACTTCACTTCTCGAGTAAGGAGCTCGGTCACTGACTTTGGTGGTGTTTTCGATAGAGACATCTTGAAAGACTTGCATCTTACAGCATGAGTAAGAGCAGATACAGCGGCAGGGATATGAAGATCAGGGATCTGTAGTCTTTCAACATTGAACTTGGTCATGAATTCACGTAGTGTTTCATTTTGTCCTTGACTGAGTCTCATAAGCGAGGCAGCCGTTTTCCTTATGCGCTTACTACTCGCAAAGAAAGTCAAGAACTTATTGGAAAGATCTACGAATGTCGAAATTGAGTTTGGTTCAAGAGTTGAGAACCAATCCCTAGCAGCAATAGTCAAGGTTTGGGGGAACGCCTTGCACATGACCTGATCGGGGGAAACTTGCAAATTCATGACGTCAGTGTACACATTGAGATGATTTATGGGGTCGGTTGTACCATCATACTCCTTTATCCTCGGGAAATTGAACCTGTCTGGTAAGGGAAAGGCTAAAACCTCTGGTGTGAATGGAGTGTTCGGGGTGAAACCTCCTGGGCCCTGAGTATTTTGTCGTATACCGGCTACTATTCCCTCCTGGATAATTCTCGCAAGTTCGACAGGGGGCATGGCAACTGTTCTTGAACTCGTCATGTTCGGTGGTGAAGGGGGTAGTCCCGAGGTACTTGCCCTAAGAGTATGGTTCGGTGGTTGATGAAATTCGTCAAGGTAAGATTTCTTAAAAGTTTCAATTATATGTTCTTGAACTGATGAACTTGGGCATTACTTTTCTCTTTTAACTCCATGATATGTGTGGCTGGTATCTTTCATACAGATTTGTTGTTTTATTTATTTATTTGTTTTATCTGGATAATTGCTTGGCCTCCCATGGGTTGGGAAACATTAGATTTGATCTAAGAACTCTCGAGTAATGTCCCCTTAACCGTTTACCCACCTATACAATCAGGACCATCGAATTCTATCAAACATATTGAATTATTTTTATTTTTTATTTTTTAGAGCTTAACCACGTGTGCTTTATGTTTGTGATCTATTTTTTCTTCCCATTGAACTGCTACAAAATTTGTGTATATGTAAACTGAGTTTTTCATTGAGATTAATAAAAGTTTTTTGTACTAGTTTGTAATTTATCCAGTAAATGCTAGCTACTTTATAGTTGTTACAAATTTAGTTTGCATTCATTTTATATGATGGAAATGTACTGGCTGTTGTTGGAAATATGTTACTCACTTTCAAGGGCCAAAATACGTTTTTAGCTATTGTGCCTAAAATGGAATTTAGCCCACAAAATTTGGGCACTTCTCTATATATACACTACTTGGATTTGGTATTCAAAATAGAATTCATGGGACACAAGAAATTTTGAAGGAGGCATCCAATTTCTCTCCAACACAATTGATGTGATCCAGACCACGGATACAAGCCCGCACAAAGATCCGTTGAAGATTCGAGGAGGGCCGATGACTCGATTGCAGACAAAGAGGGCCAAGAAAGCAATGGACAAGTTAGTTCAAGAAACAATGGCCAAAACAATGTTCGTGTCATCGAAAGAAGCAAGTTCCATGTTGGGACCAAGCCAAAACGACGAGTGGATCAACCTCATTCAAGCCGTCGAAGAAGATTGCCAAATTTTAAGAATTACGGCCGTAATTCATAATTCTCACGGCCGTAACCAACTTGCTGCTGAAAACTGAATTTTTGAAGAAATTGGACTTACGGCGGTAACTAATATTAATCACGGCCGTAACGTAGCCTCGAATCAAAAACAGAAATTTCAGAATTAAGGCTTACGGCCGTAAAAGGAGTCTCACGGCCGTAACGGTGAAACAGAATGAGTCTTACGACCGTAAGGAAATAAGTCACGGCCGTAAAAGTCGATACGCGTAATTTTAGGGTTTTTATTTATTTCCTTATTTTTAGGTATTTGTTTCCTTTTATAATTAAAACTCTTTAGTCAGGTTTTGACCCTATTTATAGGAATGTAATTTTCATTATTCGGTACACAACTTTGATATTATAATTGAGAGGCTATTTTGCTTTCATATTCTTATTCTTCATTGAATAAAATTCGAACTTGCGAGTTATTCTTGTTTGTTCAAATCTCGGTGAGAATTATTATTGCTTGTGATCAAGAGGTCAATATATCCCAGTGATTGTATTGGTTGCTTGATTCAATTAATTTTAATTGGATCCATAAATCGTGGTTCTTGGCATTCTTGGGTCGATTTCAATATTTTGTAGGTTGCGTAGCTACAATTGCTACGTGGTTTGCATCATTTGGTATCAGAGCTTAGGCTCCAAAAATCAAGGTTATATCTTTTGTTTTCTTGAGTCTTCTTTAACCTTGTTCTTCGTGTTCTTCCAGTTCTTGAGTCTTTAATCCAAAAAGTGTCACAAAAAAATTCAATAGTCGTTATTTCCTTCGTTTGTTATCCAAATTAAATTTCGTTTGTTTCGTCTTTCTCGAAGTTGAATTTTCGAGAAATCCAAAAAAAAAAAACGAAAATTCTCAGTCCAATTACAATAGCAGTTATTTGATTTCAAAGAAATATATTCTTGACTCAATCCTAGTTTCCATAAAAGTGTCAAGTTCTATATCGAGTCAAATTTCATTCTCTAAAGGTCTTCTTCACGTTTTCCAAACAGTTCATAGAATTCTCACTTTTACTCGATTTGAATCATTCGGGGTTAAACTTGTTTGAGTTCGGGTTCGTTCTTTGAAGCAATTGGGGTGAAAGCAATTGAGTGGAAAAAGGCAGAGAGGTGAGATCAATAGAGGGTAAAAGCCAAATTTGAGTGATACACGAGCGAAATACACGTGAGGCATATAATATTTAGTTTTAGGATGTCTAAACAATCTGCTACTACAAAAAACAACAATCAAGTCAACATGACGGAAGAGATGGTACAACGGTTTGAGCGGTTGTTTGGGGATGTGATAGGTAGGCTAGAAAGGCTTGAGCAACCTCGAGAAGTGCCTAATGCCCGCAGGCAAGGTGGGCAAGGTCGTAGAGTAGATGTAATCGATGAGAATGAAGAAGGTAGTGATTTTGACGATGGGGCAATTGTGGATAGAGTAGTTAGGCATGGAAGAAGGGATAGAGATCTTGGTGGCGATAGGATGGATGGTAGTATGAGCAACATCAAAATGACAATTCCGTCATTCAAGGGTAGGAGTGATCCGGAAGCATACCTAGAGTGGGAAAAGAAGATGGAATTAATTTTCAATTGCTACACTTATTCGGAAGAGAAAAAGGTTAAGGTAGCTGTACTTGAATTTTCCGATTACGCTATTACTTGGTGGGATCAATTGGTGACTTCTAGGAGGAGAAATCGCGAGAGGTCCGTTAGTACTTGGGATGAGTTAAAGGCTATCATGAGAAAGAGGTTCGTTCCTAGTTATCTACCATCGGGAGCTTCATCAAAAATTACAAAGCCTATACCAAGGATCAAAGAGTGTGGAGGATTATCATAAGGAGATGGAGATGTTGATGATTAGAGCTAATGTAGAAGAGGATAGGGAGGCTACGATGGCTCGATTTTTGAATGGGTTGAATAGGGATATAGCTAATGTGGTTGAACTGCAACATTATTTGGAGATGGAAGATATGTTGCACATGGCTATAAAGGTGGAGAAGCAAATAAAGAAAAAGAGAACAGCAAGGTATCAATCTGGTTCTAATTCTTCTTGGAAGCCGAAGTGGGATAGTAAAGTAGATGGGACTGTTTCTAAAGGGAAGTTTGAAGCACCAAAAGGGAAGTTTGAGGAACCAAAAGGGAAGGAGGAACAAGCTAATAAGTTCGTGCCTAAAGGGGAGCCTCAACCATCTAGGAGTAGAGACATTCAATGCTTCAAATGTTTGGGGAGAGGACATGTGGCATCTCAATGTCCTAATAGGCGAGTGATACTTGTGCGGAAGGATGGAGCCATGGAGAGTGATAGTGAGGAAGAGGATTATAGCGATATGTCGGCGTTGGAGGAAGTATGTGATGATGAGGATGTGTTATCCGGGGAGCATGGCGAGTTATTAGTGGCAAGGAGAGCTCTTAGTGCTCAAGTCAACACGGATGATTTGGAACAACAACGGGAGAACATATTCCATACACGATGTCGCATTAATAACAAGGTATGTAGTATGATTATTGATGGTGGTAGTTGCACTAACGTCGCTAGTACCATACTTGTTGAAAAGTTAGGATTACCTTTGTTAAAACATCCTAAACCTTATAGGCTTCAATGGTTAAATGATAGTGGAGAAATTAAGGTGAATAGGAGGGTGTTGGTGAGTTTTTCTATTGGTAGCTATGTGGATGATGTTATGTGTGATGTGGTTCCTATGCATGCCGGACACATTTTGTTGGGTAGGCCTTGGCAATATGATAGGAAGGTAACGCATGATGGGTATAAAAATAGGTATAGCTTTACCAAAGGGGGGAAAACCATTACACTTGCACCATTGACACCGTCACAAGTATATGAAGATCAAATAAAATTGAAAAATGATGAAGAAAAAAGAGTGAAGGAAAATGAGAGAAAGAGAGTTGAGGCCACGACCTCAGAAAAAGGAGAGGAAAAGAGAGTTGGAGCCACGACTCCAGAAAAAAGAGAGGCAAGAGAAAAAATGAGTGTTGGGGTACATACCTCAGAAAAAGGAGAGGGAGCGAAGAGTGCCAGAAAAGAAAGAAAAATGAGTTTCTACGCAACAATGACTGAAATCAAGAAAGCATTCATGGAAGAACGGTCAATGGTCCTTCTGCTATACAAGGAATCATTCATTGCATTTGATGAAACTAACAAATCCCTCCCTAGTTTGGCTATTTCTCTCTTGCAGGAATTTGACGATATATTTCCCGATGACATACCTAGTGGGTTACCACCCATTCGAGGTATTGAACATCAAATTGATTTTTTACCTGGAGCAGACATTCCGAACCGCCCCGCTTATCGAAGTAACCCCGAGGAGACGAAGGAGCTCCAAAGGCAAGTGGAGGACTTGATGAGCAAAGGGTATATAAGGGAAAGTATGAGTCCATGTTCCGTCCCCGTGTTACTTGTGCCCAAAAAGGACGGGACTTGGAGAATGTGTGTCGATTGTAGGGCCATCAACAACATAACGGTAAAGTATCGTCATCCTATTCCTAGGTTAGATGATATGTTGGATGAATTGCATGGCTCTAGCATATTTAGTAAAATTGACCTTAAGAGTGGTTATCATCAAATTCGAATGAAAGAAGGAGATGTGTGGAAAACTGCTTTTAAAAGTAAGTATGGCATGTATGAATGGTTAGTAATGCCTTTTGGACTTACTAATGCACCTAGCACATTTATGCGTTTAATGAATCATGTTTTACGTGCATTTATAGGTAAATTCGTTGTAGTTTACTTCGATGATATCTTGATATATAGTAAAACTTTGAATGAGCATGTGGAGCATGTTAGGTGTGTGCTTGTGGTTTTAAGACAAGAGCAACTTTTTGCTAATTTTAAAAAGTGTGATTTTTGCATGGAAAAAGTTGTGTTTCTTGGCTATGTGATTAGTGCTAAAGGAATAGAAGTAGATGAAGAAAAAATCAAAGCTATTAAAGAATGGCCAACACCTAAAAGCATAACTGAGATTAGGAGTTTTCATGGCTTGGCTAGTTTTTATAGGCGCTTTGTTAAAAATTTTAGCACGATTGCCGCACCACTCACAGAAATTGTCAAAAAAAGTGTAAGTTTTAAATGGGGAGTAGAACAGGAACATGCATTTGAAACAATCAAAAATATGTTGTGTGAAGCACCGGTTTTATCACTTCCTAACTTTGACAAAGCTTTTGAGATTGAATGTGATGCCTCAGGGCTAGGCATTGGAGCTGTTTTAATGCAGGATCAAAGGCCAATCGCCTATTTTAGTGAAAAACTAAAAGGGGCTGCACTTAATTACCCCACATATGACAAGGAGTTATACTCACTTGTGCGCGCTTTGGAGACATGGCAACATTACTTGTGGCCACGGGAGTTCGTGATACACACTGATCATGAATCCTTGAAGCATTTGAGGGGTCAAGCTAAGCTGAGTAAGAGACATGCAAGGTGGGTAGAATTCATCGAAACATTTCCCTATGTTATCCGATACAAACAAGGTAAGGAAAATGTGGTGGCAGATGCATTGTCTAGGAGGTATGTTCTTTTAAATTCTTTAAATTCTAAATTACTTGGATTTGAATACATTAAGGACATGTATGTTAGTGATCCGGACTTTTCTAGTATTTATGATTCATGTGGTAAAGTGGCTGTGGATAAATTCTTCAAACATGATGATTATTTATTCCGAGAAAATAAATTGTGTGTCCCTAGGTGTTCAATGAGGGAGTTACTTGTGAGAGAGGCACATAGTGGAGGTCTAATGGGTCATTTTGGAATAAAAAAGACCATCGAAATCCTAAGTGAACATTTCTATTGGCCTAAGATGAAAATTGATGTGGTTCGGGTTTGTAGTAGATGCATTACTTGCAAGAAGGCAAAATCTAGGATTAAGCCTCATGGATTATATATGCCTTTACCCGTACCTAGTGAACCTTGGGTCGATATCTCTATGGATTTTGTTTTGGGATTACCTAGGACTAAGAAGGGAAGAGATTCAATTTTTGTGGTAGTAGATCGCTTTAGTAAAATGACACATTTCATACATTGCCACAAAACTGATGATGCTACTAACATGGCTGAAATTTTCTTTCGGGAAGTCGTACGCTTACATGGGGTTCCTAAAAGTATTGTCTCGGATAGGGATGTTAAATTCCTTAGTCATTTTTGGAGGGTCTTGTGGAACAAATTAGGTACAAAACTACTTTTCTCTACAACTTGTCACCCACAGACCGATGGGAAAACCGAGGTAGTAAATAGGACAATGATTCAATTGTTGCGCACGATAATCAATAAAAATCTGAAAAATTGGGAAGAGTGCTTACCATTTATTGAATTTGCATATAATAGGGCTATACATTCTACTACTTCTTGTTCACCATTTGAAATTGTTTATGGTTTTAATCCGCTAACACCATTGGATTTAATTCATTTACCTGTGAATGAACGTAGTAGTTTAGATGGAAAGAAAAAAGCTGAGATGGTTAAAGCACTCCACGACAAGGTGAGGTTGGCGATTGAAAAGAAAAATGAACATTATGCTTCGCAGGCTAACAAAGGAAGAAAGGGCGTCATATTTGAACCCGGTGATTGGGTTTGGGTACATTTGAGAAAGGAGCGGTTTCCAAAACAACGCAAGTCAAAGTTACAACCGCGAGGAGATGGTCCATTCCAAGTGATTGAACGGATCAATAACAATGCCTATAAATTAGATCTTCCTGGTGAGTATAATGTTTCGGCTTCATTTAATGTTTCTGATCTATCTCCGTTTGATGCAGGTACGGATTCGAGGTCGAATCCTTTCGAAGAGGGAGGGGATGATGTGATCCAGACCACGGATACAAGCCCGCACAAAGATCCGAGGAGGGCCGATGACTCGATTGCAGAAAAAGAGGGCCAAGGAAGCAATGGACAAGTTAGTTCAAGAAACAATGGCCAAAACAATGTTCGTGTCATCGAAAGAAGCAAGTTCCATCTTGGGACCAAGCCAAAACGACGAGTGGATCAACCTCATTCAAGCCGTCGAAGAAGATTGCCAAATTTCAAGAATTACGGCCGTAATTCATAATTCTCACGGTCGTAACCAACTTGCTGCTGAAAACTGAATTTTTGAAGAAATTGGACTTACGGCCGTAACTAATATTAATCACGGCCGTAACGTAGCCTCGGATCAAAAACAGAAATTTCAAAATTAAGGCTTACGGCCGTAAAAGGAGTCTCACAGCCGTAACGGTGAAACAGAATGAGTCTTACGGCCGTAAGGAAATAAGTCACGGCCGTAAAAGTCGATACGTGTAATTTTAGGGTTTTTATTTATTTCCTTATTTTTAGGTATTTGTTTCCTTTTATAATTAAAACTCTTTAGTCAGGTTTTGACCCTATTTATAAGAATGTAATTTTCATTATTCGGTACACAACTTTGATATTATAATTGAGAGGCTATTTTGCTTTCATATTCTTATTCTTCATTGAATAAAATCCGAACTTGCGAGTTATTCTTGTTTGTTCAAATCTCGGTGAGAATTATTATTGCTTGTGATCAAGAGGTCAATATATCCCAGTGATTGTATTGGTTGCTTGATTCAACTAATTTTAATTGGATCCATAAATCGTGGTTCTTGGCGTTCTTGGGTCGATTTCAATATTTTGTGGGTTGCGTAGCTACAATTGCTACGTGGTTTGCATCAACAATATATTCGGATTCTCCTCTTATTTGTTCTCATTTTGGTGGGGGCGTTTTTAGGTTAAGGGTTTGAACAACACTTCTTGGTGAGGTCTAATTATAGTTCTACATTTGTTATCTTTTTTCTTGGTGATTAGATTATCTCTTTTCTAGTGATTAGAGTGATTTTACAATAGGTGTAAAACATAGAAGATGAAATTTATTCTTGGTGAAATTCGATTGATTGTTTGGTAGGGTGTAGGATTTGTTTTTAGGAATCTTTTAAGTGTTCTTGATATCAATCTTGTAATGGGATAAAATTTTTGATTTTCCTAGTGGAATTTGATTGTAAATCCAAATTTAATGGATTGCTCAATGGGGAAGTAGGTGATTCTTGAATTATCAAACCTCTGGGGTCTTCGAATCAAAAAATCTTGATGTTCTTACATTTTACATTTGATTATTTTGTTCTATTGTCCAAATCGATCCAATAGTGGTATCAGAATCTCATGATTTGAATTGTGACCCTTGTGTTGGGATCAAGAATTGTTTGAATTTTTGCGATTGGAATTAATCTAAAATATTGAAGAAATTGGAGAAGAAAAGTTGGCCGGTTAAAAAGTGGGAAAGGAGTTTATGCCGACATTCCAAGAAAGTGCAAAAATTGGCAAGAAACAAGAAACTGTCGAATCCAAAATTTTCATTGGGAATTCCCAAAAAAAAAAAAAAGTCTTCTGGCTGGAGAAACAATTGCGGATTTGGGAAAGTTCAAGTTAATGATCGAAACTAAGAAAGAAAATTCACCAACACAAAATTGGGGAAAGTTCGAGCTACTGGCCAAATTTCAGAAATTCCAACAAATTCCGAAAGAAGAGCTACTGCCGGAACCAGAAGTCAAAGAAATAAAAAAATTGGCCAAAATGGAAAATCGGAGACACTGCCGGATTCCAAGAATTAAAAAGAAGCCACAATTGTAACTGACCGGATCCAACACCGACAACAAAGGAAAAGATGGTGTTTGACGACGTCACCGGTAGTGTTGGCATTAAATTTTGGCAGGGAAAAGTGTAGCATTCGCCTATTTTTGGCTGGGTGAAGAATCTGGTCAGAAAAAAAATTGAGGATTCAACTCTTGATTCCAGCTAGGCTAAGGTTTCGATAAACAAACGGAGACAACAGGTGTGTTCCTAAGACCAAGGAGAAGGTTTGGCCGATGGAGAGTTGCTGCGGCAGTCAATTTTTGGCTTGAGAAAATTTTTGACCGATTCTTCATTTCCAAATTTTAGCCAAATTGAGACTCGGATCAAGAAATCGTCACCACCACTGGGATAGCGAGACAAAGGGGCTTCTTTTACCGTTTTCCAGATTTTTCCGGTGGCGGAGCAGCGGGGGTCCGACGAACATTTTTTGGACAGAATCTTCTTCTTGACCTACCGAGTCCATTTCCACAATCCATTTTGCAAGATTCCAAGCGCATATATAGGAACACAAATTGTTCACTCGTTGATATTCCTAAACATTAAATTTTTCCTGCTTTACGGATTAACTACCTTGATGGTAGCAACCTGTTTGGGTTAATTATTTTTGAAAATAGCCACCTTACTGGTGACAACTTGTTTTGCTACCTGTGTTCAATATATTTATATGTTTTAATTACTCTGGAATTGTGATTGCTGATTTTGGTTGGTAAAAATTGGATAATTCCCTATATGTTGTGGTTGATCACTTTATTAAAACCCGTAGCTTAATTGACTTCAAATTAGACCTACCTAGTAGTGACCTAGAATTAAGGAATAACAATTTCTTTTTTGATTTTGCTTGTTTCTTAATTTAGGTTTTACTTAATTGTGTCTTTGTGTCATAATCTGTGTTATACTTGAAATAATTGGTTGAATCGTTACTTGGTGTATTTTTTGTGTTAAGCTTTGTTCCAAATATGACTACGCATTACGTGGATTTGGCGGTTTTCGATGGGAATTGTGATTTTTAGTTGACAACACAAGATGAGGCTGATTAGTAAAATTGAGCATGAGATTATGATGATAATTAAGGGTGTTCTTTTAACTTGTAAGAGAGTTATAAGAAATGGTGAATTTGTTATCACTGCTTATGTGATTAGAGATGTTAATTCATCTATTTCTTTTACTAACATAAATCACATGCTTAGTGGTGATGAAAGGACTGTTATTGGAGACTATGTGTCGTATGTACCTTTCTGTGATAAATGTGAATTATATGTAGACTGTGTGTCTTATATGCATTTATGTGGTCATTTTATGTTTGGTAAGTTTCATAGAAGGCATGCTTGGAAAAGACTATATGTCTAATGCGGTTTTATGTGACCGTCTTGTGCCTTGTAAGCAACGATGTGTTTCTTTTACTTCGGGTATTTGTGATACTACTCATGATAGATTGCATTATAAATGTGTTGATCATTTTTTGCTTTAGACTTTTGGTTGTATTTTAAAAGCCAAATAGATCACGGTCAATGAGGCTGATATAACATGTTTAGGACATAGTTTTTGGTGCAATTGAGAGAAAAACAACAAAGTAGTGCTAGTTATTATTTGCAGTTGGAGTTAGTTATAGTGAGAGTACTATATCCAAGCCTAGGATACCTCGAGTGTTGTGGATACTCCATATTCAATGTCCTGATGTTAAAGATAGTGGTGAGAGAGTGGTAGGAATACACCCGTTATAACATATTCTTGAGTTGACTAGTGTGGTAGAGTGAGGAGGCTATGTGAATGAACAATCGATAGAGTGGATAAGCAATGGAAGGAGACATGAGTTGTCTTGTTATGAATCAAAAGAGGATACCACTAGGAACGAACTTTTTAGATTACTAGATACATGGATATACACATAGAAGGAGGTGTTGGTTATATGAAAACTTTTGTTGATTGTTTAGTTAGTCATGATAATTTGAACAACCTAATGTGAAATTACATTTTTTATAAAAGTTTTTATGTTTTCAACCTCTTCATTTTGGAGATAAATAGAAACTTTTGCATGTGTGTCCTTTATCTTAAAATTGTTCTTGTATGGCTTGAAATTTGTCTTGGTTGTGATATAAATGATTTGATTCGTGTGTTCTTATTATTGACTTTTGAAGCAATAAATTTGATGATTGCTTGTTTATCATCACGTTGAAATAAAAGCAACTTGGTGTTCTTGACAGTGTATATTGAAGATATTGCTCTTGATTGATTCAGTGTTAATACTTATAAATGAGAAGTTTTGAAATATGTACACTGAATCTGAGGGAATACTGTGATATGGTCATATGTTTAAGTGCTATACACAATGTGATATTGTGAGGATTTATAGATGTATGCTATGCAGGGGATATTGGTAATTGGATGTTGTTTTCCTCCTATATGTTTTCAACTTGTCTGATGGTTATGTGAGTTGCAAATCACAAATTTTTTGCACATAGTTCTTTTATCAATGATCGAGTCTAAGTATATTGAAACCATATGAGTCATTAAATGATCTTTGATATTTAATGTCTTCTAAATAAACGTTGTGGCTTTGTTGGTGATATGACTATACACTTTGATTGTTAGCATGTTATACATTTTATGAAAAAATCAGTTATCCAATATTGCACTATATATGGAGAAAATTTGATGCATTTTGTTTAAGGTGTCATACGTGAAGGAAATCTTGAATAAATATGCGTTTTATTTAAGATGTGTCATAGGCGAATAAAACCTGAATAAATGTTTTTATCAATCATTTCCTCCGATATGATACTTGTTAATGGGCAATCCCACCTTGGTAACGATACGACGACGTTTAATGACGTTAGGGGGTTTTTGAGATCAGATCATTGATGAAAACCAACATACCCGACCTGACACACCCTGGTCGGACAACTAGCGAATTATCTCCAAAAAACAAGATAGGCTCCAATCCTATTTTCGACCTGAACATGTCAGGTCAGACAGTCCATATTTATTCCCATGGGTAGAAAAGATGAGGTTCATTCTATATGTCCAAGGTGGGAGAGTCAGGTCGGAACGTTGACTTATAATGATTGAATGAGGTCATAACTACTTTCTTACATGGCAGTTGAGGCAGTTATTCTGACATATAATCAGTTAGAACATATAAAAGTCAACTACCTAGTCCTATGTAAAGTTTAGTTATGTCGTAATGTCAAGATGTCAGGTATTGTAATAAGCCAGTTCATCCATTCTCCCTATAAATATAAGGGAAAATGGCTCATAAAGAAAGGAAACTTTGGCTATTTGAAGTCGAATATAAAAATATTAATACATACGTGAAGTCCAGGTCTGCAAGTCTGAACTGGGGTTCACCTCTTCCATATACAATTTTTTATTCTCATAACTAATATTCACATATTCTTCTTGCTGACTTGGAATTTTTATATTTCAACCGTCAACAATTGGCGCTAGAAGAAGGGCCGCTTGTGATAAAATAGCAGTCCACTCCACCAGTTCATTCAAAAACTTCACACTCAGCAGTACTCAGATAACATGGATTACCAAGGTTCCGGGAGCAATCATGGTAAGAAGACGGAGGCACAAGGTGTGACGAGGAAGGAAGACGACCTGGAGGCCAGGTCCTGTTTGGACACCCAAATGGTTGAGGTAATGCGTCAATTGTGAAATTTAACACAAGCAGTTGAAAGGATGCAACATCAGCCACAGGGGAACCCTCAGGCCCCCCCATATCATACCAGCACCATTTCATCGCCCCCTGGAAACCAACGAGTGCACTGAAAGCTCAATTATGTGCATGATAAGTCTGAAAGTTCTACTGGAGAGAGCAATTTTCGTTCTTCCCGTAGGGGGTCGCCCAAAATAACTCACAGCGTATTTAGCATATTAGGTCCGGATCCCACAGCTCCCGCAAGGAAGGACCCAACGTTAGGGATGAATAGAAAACCTGCTACTTCGTACCGTTCAGAAAGATCTGCACGAAGTCCATACTATGAACCTACTCGGACCCGAGGTAGGAATTTCAAGGCTACAGCGAAGGACACGCCAACCTTGAATCTCATTGATCCGCCTTATGCTGATGGGAAAGGAAATTTGGAAGAACTCAACGCGCTGAAGAAACAATTAAGCAAACTGGAGGGTAGGCAAAAAAAGGACGGCTTGACTGATAATTACACTCCCTCTAGATCCTCCCCATTCTCAAAAGAAATTATGAATGAGACTTTACCTAGCAAGATCAAGGTGCTGCAAGTACCAAGTTACAATGGGACAACTGATCCAGTAGCACATATAGACTGGTATGTTTCTTGGATGGAGTTACAAGGTGTTAGTGATGTCATCATGTGTAGAACATATCCCCTGACTTTAGGAAACAGGGCTTAGAGGTGGTTACGTACCTTACCAGATCACTCCATAACAAATTGGAAGGATATGTCTTCTCAGTTTCTCTACAACTTCATGGCTTCAAAAACAAGGAAGCCTCCAACGACCAACTGGTAACCATCAAGCAGGGAAGGACTGAATCGCTAAAGAGCTATTTGGACCGGTTCAACCAACCGATTATGGATACGGATAAAGTATCAGATGTTGCACTCCTAATGGCGATAACATCAGGTCTATGGCCAGAATCTCGATTCTTGTGGACAATGCATGAAGAGGGGCTGAAGACCTTTCGAAAAAATTTCACAAGAGCAGATAGGGCTATTGGAGCCGAACAGGTGAAGTCCAGTAGGATGGAAGACAAGGGAGAATCGAAGGATCAAGACCGATCCAAAGGGAAGGAAAAAGAAACACAGAAGAGTGATAGGTTCAGCCAAGAAAAGAAGCTAGATTTTCGAGGACCAGGAAGCTTTCGACCCCATTCATCCAATTCAACACTAGTAGACCTCCTGAAATCCTGACAAAGACCATATTCATGAGCAGTAAGGACCGAAATTTGTTGCCCAGGCCCCGGCCATTAAGGACAGGTTCATCTGAACTGAATATATCTAGGTACTGTAGGTATCACTTATCAGCGGGTCATGATACAAATTATTGTAAAGACCTGAGGATAGAACTCGAAAATTTGATCAAGGCAGGCCACTTGAAAGAGTATGCAGAAGAACCTTAGATGAGTCAAGAAAAGCAGGGCCAAGCAGAAATCGGGGGCATACCTACGACTGAGATCCGCATGCTGGTAGGCAGAAGTCAAAGTCAGGAAGGATCTAAAAGGAAAAGGCGTCAGCATGTCAGGGACGCACGGAACAGTTATCAAATTCTATCAGCAAGGGAAGACAAGTCCTTCAGTTTCAGTGAAAGAGATGTTGAGGGAGTCATTCAACCACACTCGGATGCTTTGATCATAACCATGCCTGTCTCGGGAGTGAAGATCCACCGTACTCTGGTAGATAATGGGAGTTCCGTGAACATCTTATACTGGAAGACCTTCCTCCAAATGGGAGTGGAAGTACGAAATCTCAACCCTTACTCCACGAAGTTACTAGGTTTCACCGGAGATTATGTCACACCACTAGGTCAAATTGCACTCATGGTAGAACTCGAGAATCCTCTGTGCACCAGGCGAGTAATAGAGGATTTTGTCGTAGTAGACATACCATCCAACTATAACGCTATTCTAGGAAGGTCTATTCTACATGAACTGAAGGCGGCCACCTCAATATACTACTATGTGATGAAGTTTTCCACTTCTCACGGGGTAGGAGTAGTGAGGGGAGACCAGAGGATGGCCCGAGAATGTAATATGAGTTTCTGCCCCTGCCGAGTACATCAAGTAAAAGGTATCCAGATTGAAGAGATCCAAACGTTAGATCCACGCCTGGTTCAGAATGAAACTAGGACCGGACTAGTGGAGGACCTAACGTTGGTAACTTTGGATCCAGATATGCCTGAGTTGCAGTTGAAAATTAGGAAAGACCTTCAGGAACCAGTAAGATCTGAATTTGTAGATTTCTTGAAAGAGAACAGAGATGTTTTTCCCTGGACTCATGCTGACATGGAGGGAATACCGGTACACCTATCCTGTCACAAGCTCAATATTGATCGTGGAGCAAGACCAAAAAGGTAGAAGTGCCATCCATTAAATGTGGAGAGATATGAAGCTCTCGCAAACGAGGTCCTGAAGATTTTAGGAAATGGATTCATACAGGAGGCCAGCTATTCCGAGTGGGTGGCCAATCCAGTTCTTGTGCGAAAGAACAACAAATCCTGGAGGCTATGCATAGACTTCACGTACCTGCCCCAAAGACAGTTTTTCACTCCAACGCATAAATCAAATGGTAGACGCCACGACGGGGCACGAGCAGTTGAGCTTCAGGGATGCGTATACGGGCTACAACCAGATTCCCATGTATGGTCTAGATGAAGAACATACATCATTCATCACAGACAGTGGGTTATATTGTACAAGATGATGTCATTCGGATTGAAGAACGCAGGGGCAACCTACCAGAGACTTGTCAACAGAATGTTCGTAGAGCAAATTGGTAAAACTATGGAAGTATACGTGGATGACATGTTGGTAAAGAGCATCAAATCATCAGATCATGTCCAGCACCTGAAATGTTCACCATTCTTAGACAATACAAAATGAAGCTGAATCCACAAAAGTGTTCCTTTGGAGAAGGATCTGGGAAGTTTTTGGCATACATGGTACATCAAAGAGAAATCGAAGACAACCCGGAAAAAACCAAAGCCCTGATTGATATGAAAGTCCCAACCAACATAAGTGAAATTCAAAGTTTGATTGGAAGAATAGCTGCTTTGAACCGATTCGTCTCAAAATCAACTGATAAGTGTAGACCTTTTTTCGAAGCAGTAAAGATGGGTAAGAACTTTCATTGGACAGAGCAATGTCAGAAAGCTTTCGAAGACCTGAAAGTACAGCTCGCCTCACCACCCCTACACTCCAAACCAGTACCAAGGGAAATGTTAGAATTATACTTAGCGGTGTCAGAGAGGTCAGTTAGCTCAGTTCTGATCAGAACAAAGGATGGTATCCAGCACCCAGTCTACTATGTCAGTCAGGTATTGAAAGATGCAGAATTAAGATATCCACCAATGGAAAAATTAGCACTGGCATTAGTTATGAGCTCGAGAAAATTGAGACCTTACTTCCTAGAGCACTCACTGGAGGTGCTAACCAACTATCCACTACGTCAGACCTTACAGAATCCAGACATTTCGGGAAGATTGATGAAGTGGGCAATAGAACTGAGACAATTCGATATCACCTATAAACCAAATACTGCAATCAAGGGGCAAGCATTGGCGGACTTCATAGCAGAATTCCACATGGAGATTGACTTTCCTGATCGAGATGAACTCTGGTCCCTTTATGTAGATGGTTCATCTACTGAGAACTGTGCAGGAGCTGGAATTGTTCTGGTCGGCCCCAAAAACTTACTATATTGTCAGTCCCTCCGCTTTGAGTTCCCAGTAACCAACAACAAGGCAGAATACGAAGCTCTCATTGCAAGCCTAAAAATGGCAAGAGATATAGGAATAACCAGAGTGACTGTACATAGCAATTCCCAGTTGGTTATGAACCAAATCCAAGGAACCTATAACACGAAAGAGGAGAAAATGGCATCCTATCACAAAGTGGCTAAGAAAGAAATGGACAAGTTCATCCATGTTAATGTCAAACAAATACCAAGAACTCAAAACAGTTAGGCGGATGCTCTCGCTAGGCTCGCTACTAGTAAAGGAGCCGAAACTATGGACAGTGTCCTCATTGGAAAGGTGCAAAACTCAGCCCTAGCAGAAGCAGAGGTGTTACCATGGAAATCGACACAAACAAGAGCTAGATGGATGAAATCATCCAGCACTTGAAGGAGGGAGTGGTGCCGCCGAGCAAAGAGGACGCTCGGAAGCTAAAAATTAGATCCGCCAGATATACTCTGATTGATGATGTGTTATACAAGCGATACTTTTCCCTCCCACTACTCAGATGCTTGAATGAAGAGGAAGCTCAATATGCTATGAGAGAAATACATGAAGGTGTGTGTGGCAACCATACTGGAGGACAATCCCTTGCATTCGAGATCTTGAGGCAGGGATACTTCTGGTCGTCCATTAAGAGGGATGCCCTCGAGTTCGTAAGAAAATGTGAAAAGTGCCAGAGATTTGCCCCAATGATCAGGTCTCCACTAGAAGACCTAACCTCTGTCATGGCACCATGGCCATTTGCAAAATGAGGTATTGACTTAATTGGACTTTTACCAACAGGAATAGGATCAACGAAGTATGCAATAGTGGCAGTTGACTACTTCACAAAATGGGTAGAAGCGGAGGCTTTAGCAAAAATCACCGAACAAAAGACCACTGATTTTATATGGAAGTCCATCATTTGCCAGTTTGGCATACCTCACTCAATAGTCACTGACAACGGGAGACAATTTGATAATGCAAAGTTCAAGTCATTCTGCGAAGACCTGAAGATTAGGAATCACTATTCTACTCCCTGCAACCAGCAAGCAAATGGATAAGTGGAAGCAATCAATAAAATCATCAAGCACACATTGAAGACCAGATTGGATGAGCTGAAAGGGGCTTGGGCCGATGAATTACCAACAGTGCTATGGTCTTATAGGACGACTTGTGGGACAGCAACGAGACAAACTCCTTTTGCTCTTGCTTTTGGATCTGAAGCTATGATCCCTGTTGAGGTTGGCATCCCCTCAAGCAGAGTACATCATTTTGAAGAAGAGATGAACTCTGAAATGCTACAATCCAGTCTAGACTTGATTGAAGAGAAACGGCTAGACTCGGATCTGAAGAAAGCATCCTACAAGCAAAGAAGCACCAGATACTATAATTCCAAAGTGTCAGAAGTTCCAGGCTGGAGAATTGGAACTTAGGAAGGTATTCATAGCAACAAAGGAAGCTCAATCAGGCTCGCTCGCCCCATCTTGGGAAGGACCTTATAAAATTAAGAAAATCTTGCTGAATGGGGCATATGAACTAGAAACTCTAGAAGGGAGGACTTTACCACACCCATGGAATGCAAAACATCTCAAGAAGTACTATTAGTAATCGAGAATTCCAAAATATGTAATGACCAACGTGTCATAAGAATATTTCATTGAATAAAATTTTTTGTAAATTCCAAGTGTTATTGACAAAAAAAAAAAAAAAAAACTACGCGCTCAATAGGTTCCTTAGGACCTCAAGCTATATGTTCAAAAGGTCCGCCATAACGGAATTTACGAATTCGTTAGGACCTAAAAGCTATGTGCTCAAAAGGTCCGCCATAACGGAATTTACGAATTCCTTAGGACCACCAAAATGAGACCCAAATGAGCACTAAAAGTGCCAAGTAATTTGTTGGACGCAGCCGACCTGACTGATCCAGTTAGGTCATATGTCTAAATTCCAAGTCCATTTTTTGGACCAACCAGACCTAACTGCTCCATTTAGACGATGAGATGAATTCTACTAATCTATTTCTGACTACGTTGACCTGACTGCTTCAGGTAGGCAAACAAGTTGAAATTCTACAAGTTACTTTTAAATAGGCCAACCTGACTGCCTCAGGTAAGTAGCAAGTTGAAATTCTGCCATCTATGTTTGACCACGCCGACCTGATTGCTCCAGTTAGGCAACATGTTTATATTTTTAAAGTACTAAGTTAAAGACTACAACATCCTATCAAGTCAGCTAAATCACCTTATTTTCTATTGCGAAGTGAGTTTGGAAGAAAAATTGTAAAGAAACAAGTGCAGCTTAACAATTCATTTAAACATAAACAAAAGTTAAGCCGAACAAGCCCTTACAGATGACCTAAGTACTAAATCTAAACATTTAAGTTTTACTGCTCGGCTGGAGGGGCCTTCCCTTTACCTAATTCAGCAATTGCCGAGGCCTACTGTCCCTTCAGGTCCTCCAGCTCTTTCTTCAGCTGGGTAGTGTCGAAAGTGGGTTGGAGCTCTTGGAACCGGACTACAGCATCCTCTAGAGCCAGGATGTAGGTGTCAGTGCAGTCCACCTCATACTGTTTGGATGCCTTATAGGCCTCCACGGCAGAATCCAAGTCAGCTCAGGCCTGCTCATGTTCCTTTTTCACAATGTCCAGCTGGGCATCGACCTCCACTTTGGCTATTTTATCAGCTGCATTTTGAGGTTTCCGTTCGATGATCTCAAGATTTTCCTTCTCTAATTCGGACACTAGGAGGCCATTCCTATGAGTTAGGCTCTCGCACTGAAGCTCTTGTACCTTTTTAGCCTCGGCCATTCTCTCACACTCCACCTCCAGCCCCTTATTTCGATCTTTCACCACTATACTTTGACGCATCAGCTCGTCATGCAGCTCCATCTGTTCATGAGCGTTAGCACAGACATGTAGTTTTGTGCCAGTCCCAGGAAAGCAGATGTGGCATGGGAAGTATTGAGTAAGTCCATGTCGAACACCATAGCCTCCTTCCTCTTATCCCAAGACCACACCACAATATCTAGAGAATTGGGAACACTATTTGGAAGAACCTTCAAGGAGTTCGACCCAGGGCATCGGTGAGATCGGACGTCCCTGAGAGCTTTAGGGATCTTCCCTTTCAACTTGGCCATTTCGACCACACGTGCCTTGTGTATACCAAAATACGAGAAATCAGTGGGGTCATCAGCAGCCGGGGAAGAACGAGTCGGATGGTCTGTAGATACCGGAAGGTTGGATTGAACGGAATTCTCTGGAGAGGCCGCATCATCAGACAAAACCAAAGGGTCATAGCGTGTAGGCAAGGTGGGTTGAGTATTCTGCACCAGCTCTCCATTAGAGGCAGAACGGGAAAGCCCTAGGTCAGATTGTTGGGTACCACTTGATTGACCCAAAGAAGGAACAGGTCCCATACCGGCAGGCAACGTCTTTCCCCCAATAGTAGGCCTTTTCCTTTTATTACCAACAAACAAAGACCTGTTAAATGGAGGCATTGTTTTCTTCAATGATCTGGTCGGACCTGCATAGAAAAATTAATTAAAAAAAAGATTATAAATTTATAGGTTCCCCCAGGATTGCTATAAACTTACGATTTGGAGGAGGAAAGAAGTTAGTAGAGGAGACTGTTGTCAAACCAGCCCGGAACAAGTTCTCTTATGTGATTAACTCCCTAAAGTCCCGATCTATCTTATCAAGGTTCCGGGCTCTTTGCAGTTATTGTTCAAAATCCAAAGACCTGGATAGATTAGAGGGACCTGGAAAAAAGGAAAATAATTAATATTAGGAAAATTAGTCTCGGGTAAAAGAAGGAAGAACAAGATATACAGTAGGGTTTATAATGAGTGTGGATGGCATAATCCAGCTCATCAATTTGTTCCAAATTCTTCCATTGGCCGCCTACGTAAAACCACCGATCTCTCCATCCCTTAATGGAGTCCGGTAGCTCTTCCACTAAATTTTTGCCAGATCGGGGTCGGACCATTATGTAATACCAACCCGAATCTTTTCCATCAACTCGGAATTGGTAGACTGAGTCGAACTCACGCGGATGTGGAGGATAAAATCCCAACTTACTTCATATAACTAGGAATCCTATGATAACCCTCCACCCATTTGGAGTGATTTGTGGAGGAGCTAAACCCTAATACCGAAGATAATTTGTCACAGCACGAGGTAGAGGGAATCTCAAGCCTGCCTCTAACATCATTTCTATTGGCAGCTACACACCCCTATGGGGGTTCATCTGCCCTATCATCTCTCTTAGGTGTGAAGAACAGTACTGATTCTGGGATCCTGAACCTATGGCGCCATTCATCTAGATCGTGTTCGGACACAATCGAGGGATGATAACCCGCATGCCAAAACGGCGTGTTTGAACTAGACCTACGCATCCCACTAGAACTTGATTGCAGCTGGGTAGGGTTTTGAGGAATCATGGTTGAATCTACTGACCTAAGTGGATGTACCCCACCGGTAATGTCGTGTCCTGTGTGTGATTCGTCGGAATGTGATTCACCAGAGGAAACGCTCAAGATAGGATTGGAATTTTCTCTTCCCCTACTGATAGAGTGCGTAATTGTTACTTAATTTGTGATATTTCCTCTTACTCCATTGATTTTAAATGCTTAGATTATGGATATTAATCATATTTTATATTTTGTAGGTTAAGTGGAGAATTGAGATCAAATTGGACTCAATATCACAAATTGAAAAGAAGAAGTTGAAATATCAAAAGGTGCACAATCAGAGAAGGACTTTGCATAAGACATGGGCACGCCTTACTGTTTCATGAAGACTTGCCTTATATAGGCGATTTTTGGATGGGGAAAATATTACTATTGGACCCACAATTATTTTCTAAGGGGATATGAATATTTGGAGATATTATTTATGTAATTAATAGATTTTTATTATTTTAGGGAATAATTAGATTTTGATAAAAGGAAAGAAACTAGATCCTTCCTTATCTCTAGGAATCTTTCCATACAAGGACTCTCTATTCCTTTTTCTTGTTCAGGGTCTTAGGTTTTCCATCATTCTCTTTTCTCTTAGTTTTATATTTTTCCTTCTCAATTTTTATGAATAGCTAATTTATTATTCCAGTTCAAGGATAATTGAAGTTTTGGTTATACAAGAATTATGAGACCTAATTAATTTAATTGTTCTTTTATTTGTTTTCTATTTATATATCTTTTATTTGCATTGAAGTTGTTTTGATTAATTAATACAAAGTATATGTTGTTTTAATTGTCAAAACGATACTTAGTCAATTAGGAATCTAAATCCGTAATTGTTTAAGTTTCCTGATACAAGTGACAAATAACATAGTTGAATATAGACTGATTTTTAACTCATGTTATGAAGATATATAACCTAACTTAAATGAATCATACGTGCGAATTTGTTGGTTAGAATTGGTAGTCTCTCTAGAGTCTAATGCTATTGGTAAACTAAATTCTAAGATCGTATCTAGGGTTGCTTATCGATCAGGAAAATAATCAACGAGCGTCTCTTGATTATCAAGACAGTAACGAGGGATATGTTGTTAGATCGTATCAATGATCATAACCAATTTAGAAAATGAGTACAGGATTTTACTTTTGCATTCATGATCAATTCTATGAATCAATACTGAGATTATATCTTGGGTTGAATATTTATTTAATTTGATATTTTCATCATTTTAATTTCGCAGTTGTTTATTTACAAATTGATTTCACATTCAAAATTCAACCCCTCCCCCTTGTTTTTAATTTATTATTTTAATTTTTTTGAAAAATTAAATCTAACCAATCCCTGGAGATTCGACATTTCTCACCACTATTACAATTTATTTTTATAGGAGCAAGAAATTATCATTTGTTGGATTCGACTCCCATCAAATTTTTCGTGCCGTTGCCGGGGATTGGTGTCAAATAGATATAATTTTTTTTTAGTTTTTATTTATTTTATCCATTTTAAGCTCAATTGATTCATCATTCAGTGATTTTGAGACAGATAAAAAAAATGGCTTTCGAAGAAAGAACATTAAGGGAATTGGCTGCATCAAATGAAAATCAACAGCCACTTTGCATTCAATACCAAGCTTTGGAGGTAGACTTTGAGCTAAAATCTGGCTTAATTCATTCGCTCCCTAAATTCCACGGTCTTGAGAATGAAGACCCCCACAAGCATCTGAAGGAATTCCTCATAGTGTGTTCAAGTATGAAACCACAAGGAGTGACAGAAAAGCAAATCAAGTTGCGAGTTTTTCCATTCTCATTAGCTGACAGGGCAAAGGATTGGCTATTTTACTTACCTTCAGGTTCTATAACTACATGGACAAGTATGGTCAGATTATTCCTTGATAAATTTCTCCCAGCTTCAAGAGCTGCAAATATTAGAAGGGAAATTTGTGGAATCAAATAGAGAGATACTGAAACCCTTCATGAATATTGGAAAAGATTTAAGCGGCTGTGCGCAAGTTGTCCTCAGCATGGGATTTCATAACAATTGCTTATTCAATGCTTTTATGAAGGATTGTTGCCAATGGAAAGAAAGATGATGGATGCAGCTAGCGGAGGAGCTATAGTAAATAAAACTCCAACTGTCGCTAGGGATTTGATCTCCATCATAGCTGCCAACACACAGCAATTTGGATTCAGACAAGATACCCTTGTGAAAAGGGTGTATGAAGTAAATGCATCTTCTCTTGAAAATTAAATAGCGAATCGAACCTCTCTTGTTCAACAAAATGGCTGTAGGAAATATGCAACAGGTTAAAGCTTGTGGAATTTGTGCTGCTACTGCTCATCCAACTGATAAGTGTCCTACTCTTCAAGAAGATTCTTTTGAATAGGCTAATGCAATTGGAAGATTTCTAGGCCCACCTCAAGCGAATTATGATCCTTACTTCAGTTATCAGACAATTCCGCAATTCCAACAATTTCAGTCTAGACAGTCTACTTCTCAACTACAACAACCTTCTTCAAGTTCAGGTATGTCTCTAGAAGAAATTGTTAAATCACTTGCAATTAATACACAACAATTTCAACAGGAGACAAGGACGGGCATTAAGAATTTGGAGACTTAAGTGAGTCAATTGGCATCAACTGTGAACAGACTAGAATCTCAAGGTAAATTTCCTTCGCAAACTATTGTTAATCCAAAACAAAATGTTAGTGCAATTACCTTGAGAAATGGGAATGAATTGAAAGAACTAAGCAAGATGAAGCAAGGAAAGTTAGGCAAAAAAATTGAGAATGAAGTCGTTCTTCAACCTCAATCTGACCAATCTGAAAGTCTCAATAGAGAACCAGCAAGAGTTTATGTGACATCTCCTCCATTCCCTACAAGATTGAGTAGATTCAAAAAGGAGGAAGACGAGAAGGAAATCCTTGAAACCTTTCGCAAAATTGAGGTAAATTTTCCCTTACTTGATGCAATTAAACAAGTACCTCGTTATGCTAAGAAAATTTGATGCATTTTGTTTAAGGTGTAACACGTGAAGAAAATTTTGAATAAATATGCGTTTTATTTAAGATATGTCATAGGCGAATAAAACCTGAATAAATGTTTTTATCAATCATTTCCTTCGATATGATACTAAAATTATAACTTGTTTTTCGGGTGTGTGAGAGCAAATATGATATTAAATTGGTGCTCAAATTCACTATTGCTGCACTCAAGTTTGTAGCAAGGTGGAGAATGTTGGAAATTTCGCCCTCATAACTTGGGCACTTCTCTATATATACACTCCTTGCATTTGGTATTCAAGATAGAATTGATGGGATACAAGAAAATGTGAAGAAGCATCCCATTTTTTCTCCAACATAATAGATTCAAATTCTCCTCTTCTTTGCTCTCATTTTGGTGGGGGCATTATTTGGTTAAGGGTTTGAACAAGACTTCTTAGTGAGGTTTAATTATATTTCTCTTTTTGTTATATCTTTTCTTGGTGATTAGAGTGATTTACAATATGTGTAAAACATAATAGATGGAGTTTATTCTTGGTGAAATCCGATTAATTGTTTGGTAAGGTGTAGGATTCGCTTTTAGATATCTTTTAGGTGTTCTTGATATCAATTTGGTAATGCGATGAACTTTTTAATGTACCTAGTGAAATTTGAGTGTAAATTTAAATTTAATGGATTGCTTAATGGGGGAGTAGGTGATTCTTGAATTACCAAACCTCCGAGGTCTTCGGATCGAAAAATCTTAGTATTCATACATTTTACATTTGGTTATTTCGTTCTATTGTCCAAATCGATCCAACAACTGTATACTTATGGGAGTGCATCTGCTTGGAAGAGAAATATATACTGTCTATATTATTTTTTGCTGATATTTATGGAGTTATCATGTCATCATTTACTCTGAGTTATTGGTGAATGGAGCATGAGAACAAATATTGCGATTTGTGTAACATTGTACCTCCATTTTTATTCTTTTTCTTCTTATCCAAATCTAAATTATGGTGTTCCCCGATGGTAAATGGAGTAAAGGAAATCATAACCTCATCTGTCAGTTTTGTTTTGATGTTTAAACTATCCAATTTAAAATAGCTAGTGGTTTTTTTGGCTTTATCATATTTGTAGTTCGTGCACTTGATCATGAAAAATCATGCTAAGGGTGGATCCAAAAGAGAAAAAAAATCTTTGTAACATTCTACACTTAAATGATAGAAATGCAAATATTATATAACTTGTATGCTGCTCTATATCTATGTGAATCTCGGGGGATGTTCGTTGTGCTACTATTTCACATTACAGTTGGTAGCAGCATGCTTCAAACCTTGCAAGTTATTAACAGCAGGACGCACATGAATTTTTTAATTCTATGCTTGATGGCAGCCATGAAAATATGCATAAGGATAAGCGCAACCCCCAAAGGCAAGGTAAATTTGTCTCCTACTAGAACTACTTTAATTGTCCTTCTCATGTTAGATCTTGAAACGAAGGATGACACGTGATCGCAACTTTTTCCCAAAGCGCTGCTAATGATGGAAGTAAAGATAGGGTTAATGACAATGAAAATTCAACAAATGTGACAACTAATATTGTGTATAGGGATGTTTTCCCAAATTCGTAATACTCTTGATAACAGAATTGTTATTGTTATTTTTAACACTCGCTGTTGTTACTATTTATTGACTTTTTCCTATTGTTCCATATCAGTACATTATATTTTTTTCAATAAAATATGTTCGTACATCGCACGGGTGTGAAACTAGTTCATTTTTAACAATACATTTCTTTGGTACCCACTAATTTCACAATTTTCAATCACTTTTCAATCACACATTCTCCAAAAAAAAAAAAAAAAAAAAAATCAAAATTCTCAAAAAAGTACCTACATCAAACAGGCTCTTAGTTCTATAATTATACATTATTCTCAATTACATTTCATGTAATCATATCTATCATATATCATATATATTAAAGCAAAATAGTCGTCAAATTATTTTCCCACCCATTGGGGTAGTAAACGTTAGAATTGGGACAATCTTATTTCAGGAAGAATTGTAGCTCTTTCAATTATCTTTTTAACGCATTTTGAATCAGTTCAATCAGATTAGGAAATAGAAAGATATGATCAAAATACTGAATAGTGTGCAAATACAATAAAACAATTCGTGCGCGGGTTTGACAAATTTCTTTCCTTTTTCAACTAGGTCTCTTCACTAATTATACAAGGAACATGTCTTGCAAGAAAATCAGACCTTTGGATAGCCTCTAAAAATCATAATTCATAGTTCTATCATTAAAATCTAGGCGAAAATCAAGACAGGAGGGGGGAATTAAAGATTTTCAACGGGGAGCGAATTCTTGGTACAAGATTTCCTTTCTTTTATTAATTTGATAAACTCTACATGCATAATAACTCTTATTTTTGCATTTTTATTTTTTTATTGATAAACAACTAATCTTTTAGTTGGGACAAATGATGTAACTTAGTTTTATGCTTTTTATTCTATAATTCAAGTTTTGTGTATAAGCTGCACGTGTTGATTTATTTATTATGTTTAATGCTTGAATTACTTGATCAATAATTCATAGTATTTTTGGTTTATTTTCATAATTCGAGATGTGAGTTAATAGACCAGACCATGATAATAAATCAGACAATTTCAACAAAATGATAGAAATATAAATTTGTGGTTGCATGCGATCAATTGTGAATTCCTAAGAGATTTTATGCATTTAGCTAATGAATAATCATGACATTCTATAGAGATATATGGTTGACTTAATTAGATAGAATTGATTTAAATTCAAGAGAGGATTTTCAATATACATTAGTGAATTCGATCGAACACATGTAGAAATAAAACTTGAACATTGGAATTAAAAGTATTGATTATGGTGAAATCATGAGTACTCCCAACACTTTCAAACATCACTTTAGAAAATCCAAAATTGTAATCTTTTATTTTGCTTTTTAGTTAGGATATTATAGCGTAGATAATTCATCAATATTTTACTTTTCAAATAAGGTGAGAACTAATATAATTTCGGTACTTAATTATAATTCTCGTGGGAACGATAACTCGGACTCTTTTGTCCACTTTATTACTTGGGTGCGATATCATACACTTGCGATGTATCACATCAACAATTAATTTTAACCATATATTTATTAGGTTCAACATTTTTTTAACTAGACACTTAAATCAATTTTTATCAAAATTTACTAAAAAAATTGATTTTAAATTCCACCAAATGGGGATTTTATTCAAGTTTTTGAGAAATTTTGAATTTTTTAGAGAATGAGTGGTTGAAAAGTTATTGAGAAATACGAAAATTTGTGGATTCCATATAAACATATGGGTAAAAGTGAATTTGAGAGAAAAATGAAAAAAATAAAATAAAATGGTTGGGACCGAGTTGACCCTTAATGTTCAACACAAAACGAGTGCATACCCTTTGTGGCTTGCTTGACACCGTCTTTTAGAACACTTTCAAATGGGAAATGCACATCTTTTAACATGTAGAATAAGCCTTTTCGAATTATTCCGCCCTAGAATCAGATATTCCTAAACCTAATGAAAACTTACAGAGTAGAGAACAAGCTGTTGGATATTGGTTAATAAATCGAGAATTGAAAATCGATTAAAGTGACTTCGTGTCGACTTCGGCCAAATACTCAAAAGCTCGGCTCAATCCGTTTAGGCAAAATTGTTTGCCACTTCGCCGCTTCGGGGCGCACAAACGGGGATCGACCTACCCGGTCAGGTCGCGGGGGTTGAGGGGGCTCGAGGGAAACGCCCCCGAAAGAGAATTTTGATTTCTCTGCATGTATTGAAGGGTATATTTGGCATTTCGAAAATCAATATCGGATGAATGAGAAATTACGAAAAATGACGAAAATCAGGTCAAAATGTTTGACCCTGCGACCGCACGGTTGGTAATCCGTGCGACCACACGTCAATTTCATTTTCGGGTTTTTAAGTTAAACCATGCGACCGCACGGTTGTCCGACCAAAAGACACCTTTTCGTAAAGGTGCATTGTTTGGAAAGGGTGCATGGTTTGGCCTTAAACCATTTCATCCACACCCTTTCATGGTCTATATATAGGACCCTTTGGATGTCATATTCCTCACTTTTTGATATGCAAAACATCTCAACATCCTCACTTCTCTCCAAAATCAAATCATTTCATTTGTTTTGATATTCTTTCATTGCATCATTTGGAGTACATAAGACAAATTTGGTTCGTTGTACTTGTGTTTTGGAGTGCTACAAACACAAGTGAAGCCGTTGTATCTTGGGAGTCGATTGCCGTTATCCGTAGGCACCGTTGCGGGGCAAATTCGACTTAAGGACAAAGAGTCCAACTCTTGCCTCGGCTTTGTCCTTATTCTTCTTCTTCTTCTTATTTGTGTTTTTCCTTATCGTTACTCTGTCCAAATTTCGGTTTGGATTTACAAACTTTTAATATTTGGCGTCACTATTCACAAATCCACCCATCACAAGCAAACCAGAGGGAAGGAATAAATTAATCTTAGGAACATGTGAGCAAAAACTAAATTACCAAAATAACAAACATCACTTTAGAAAAGCCTGTGATGTTGAAAGAGCATTCTGGAGGACTCTGTGAGCCTCTCTTCCATTTTACACAAGAGTAGCCAGTCTTTTATCTTGTTTTAGTAGCACATTTTAGATTGAGTTTTGGATCCATGTATTGGTCCAGTGCCCTCTCCTCCATAGACATGAATGGATAAATCAGCAATTAAAAAATTGGTGACTTTTGGAGTTTTGGTCTCAAAGCAAAACTCCTAATCTCTTTTGAGTAAAAATATTCACTGTATTGGAATAACAAACAACTGGTAGAGCTTCTTTTTCCTTTGATGGGAGAGAGAACTTGTGAAGGAACAAAGCTCTCAAAAAATTGAAAAGAAAAGAAAAAGGAAATCTGATGGAGGAAGCAAACCATTGTCAGAAAAATAATCTTACGCTAAACCCCAAGCATGTTTAGTCGCTTGTAAATCATTGAGGGGTCAAAGGATGTAGATAGAACAAAAATCATAATCCTTTTTTGAAGTATATGTTGAGCTTTTTCCAAGACAATGGTTCCTATATTGATACTGGAGTGCATAGAAAAGTAATGGAACAAAACTAAATCATTTCTTTTTCTAAATTGTTTATGGAAAACTTAGTTAGAAAATGAAAGAAATTGAAATGAAAAACAACAAAGAGACATTTAGATAGTCGAATTTATTATCTTGAATTATTTAAGTTAGCATGTAAAGCTAGAACCAAGGGCGGAGGCAGGAATATTGAGAGAGAGGGGCCATGAGGGGCTCACGGGGGTTCGAGGGCATCGCCCCCAATTTTTTCCCCAAACCATAATGACAGAGCCTATTTTATGAGAATTTAATGTTTTTCAAATAATTTTCAATCTTACAAAATCTTACAAGAATTCCTTGCGTTGGCAAAAAAACATATTCAAGATCTAAAATTAGCTAGAGAAAGTTGTGCTCGACAATCTTTCACAGCTGCGAATTCTTCAAATTTTATCCACAATGTCTCTCTCAACATAAATTTTCATACGATCAGCTAGAAACTCATCATCCATTTTGTTACAAGTTTCCGTCTTCACATCTTTCATTGCTGAAAATACTCTCTCAGCAGTCGCCGTAGAAACAGATAATGTTAACACAAGGCAAATCAATCTAGTTATAATCTTGTAATCCTCTGATCTACTCGTTTCAACCAACTTCTCTCTTAATTTTGCAACTGTAGCTACTTCAAATTGAGGATCACGAACCACATCATCACTATAAAATTTCAATTCACTTAACCAAGCATTTCTCTCTTGGCGATTAAAATCCTCAGGATAAAACTCCACTGCATGCTCACAAATGTCATTTTCTTTAAATGATTGAAATGAATTTTTAGGATCCAAAGTTGCACTAAGTGTAAGGAGTCGAACAGTTGTCTCATTAAATCTCGTGTCCAACTCTGTCAACTGAAGATCTATGGCTTCATTGAAAACCTCAAAATGATAATGACACTCAATCGTAATATGACTGCAACCATGACCAACGTTGTTGTTCATATTGGATATAGTAATATCATGTTTTGAGCAAAAATCTTTCACTTCTTGAAGTAGTTTCTCCCAACCTTGTTCTCTTAATTCACGAAGAAGATTTTTTACAGTGGAGACATACCTCATAGAAACCGAAATGTCAACAAATTCTTTTTGAAACTCTCGACAAAGAAAATTAGTGGTTCCCATAATTGAGCTCATTAAATGCAAGGAAAACAAAAAATCAAAGCTTTTTGATGTTTTTGCTAGCACCACGAAGTTCAGACCGAGCCTTGAGATTTGAACAATTGTCAAGAAGATCCTCAAGTACCTAACAAGTTGCACCATACATTTCTATCATACTCTTAATAGATTTGTAATGAGAACCCCAACGAGTAGATCCTGACCGCTACAAAGCCATCATTTGATTAGCCCCACGTCTAGTATCACGTTCTCCAATTGCTAACATATTCTCAATCAATTCTCTTTGGATAGCTTGCAGCTCGGTATTATGCTTAGCAAAAGATTTAACAATATTAATGACATTATCCAATAGAGAAAAGAAATCCCAAATAGGATCACACTGCTTGTGATGAGATCGGGGGGGCGGCTCGACCGGAAAATCAACTATTTCAAGCCGAACAATTTTGAACATGCTTTTGAAATACTCTCAAGGCGACAATGAAGAAGATTCGAGGCCAAAACAAGTAAATGAAGTCAAGAAAAGAAGTCAAGAGTCAAGTTGGAGCCAAAATGAGAAGTTTGGGGTTTCAGCCAATTTCGGTCGACCGAACTTTCTTCCGGTCGACCGATCTTCTGCAGAGGAATTTTTGATTCAGCCTCAGTCGCTTTCGACTGAGTGGCGGTCGACCGAAAGTCCCATTTCGGTCGACCCTGTGATCGACCGAAATAGTTTCGGTCGACCAGTTCGGTCGACCGAAACACTCCGTTTTGCAAAAACGGGGTTTTTCTTGCAATTTCCGAAATTACACTTTTTACCCATTTTGTACATTAAATACACATTTCCTTTTCATTTGTAAAGAAGACTTTGGATGTTCAACGTGAAATGCTCTCTTGAGAGGCCCTTCTTGAGGTAAAGTTAAACCTCTTTGATCTTGTATTTTCTTGGAAGTTAATCAACTTTGCTTGAGTATTATTATTCTTGTATTGTTGTTTATTTTCCACCACCTTGGAATTTGTTTGTTGATACCCATTGGGCTAGGATTTTGTTAATCCTTGAATTTTGGGTTAGATTTAAACTTGGTTTAAGGTGTTTATCCTTTATTTTACCACTTTAGCTTTCTTGGATTTTGTATTAAATTGTTGTGGGAATTTTTGGTCAACATACCGAAGGGGTTCGCATCATTTGGTATCAGAGCTTGGCTCTAATTTGGTAAACATATCCTTTACATTATTGTAAAAAAAAAAAAAACATATTCCGAAAATTGAGAAAAAAATTGGGGGAAATCTATATGCCCATGTTTATTTGTTGAATTTATGTGTTGGGTATATTGATTGTTGAATTTTTGGTTATTTGAATGCCCATTTTTATTTCTTGATCATCATATATTGGGCATTTGAATTGTTGAACTAATTGGGGGGATTCCATTGCAACCTACCACTTGAAGTTCCACACTTCCCAAAATTGGCCTACCAAGTGTTTGAATCCACTTTTCTCAATACAAAGCTTTCCCTTGATGCTTACTTGTGTATATATCCACTCCTTGTGATATTGCACCCTTGAGAAATTGTCCTACCATTTCAAAGCATTCATTAGTTCTTGTGACTATCCTTTCTTATATCTAGTGTTTATGTGGTGTCATACTTCACAAGAATAATAAAGTTTTCTCATTGTAGTTGATTACATTCCATGGAAAATTTGAGTGAAAACATGAGAGAAAATTCTTTGTGAGGACATTTTCCACACTTGCACATCATGGCTCGATATTTGAAGGAGGTGGAAGGGGGATGGAGTAGGTTGGATAAATTGGAGGTTAGAATGGGAGTTAGAAGAGGAGTGGAATGGGGTGATAGGACTAGAGATGGGATGGATGAGAATAATGAATTGGTGCAAATGAAGCTTCCATCATTCCATAGGAGGGCTGATCGAGAGTTGGAGGGAATTACTAGACCACCAAACCCTTTGTGCCATGCTAATGAGGGGGAGAAACAAGAAGAGCATCCTTTCTATATGAGGTGCCTTGTGGGAGATAAACCATGTAGCATCATTATAGATGTAGAAAGTTGCCACAATTTGGTGAGTGCTAGTAGGGTGAAAGAGTTGGGGCTGTCGGTGATAGCGCATCCTAATCCTTATATGTTGCAAGAGTTGGGTAACGATGGGGAAGTGAGGGTGAGTGAGCAAAATCTTCTTAGCTTCAACATTGGGACTTATCATGACCTAGTGTTGTGTAATGTAGTTCCCTTGCATACTACTCACATCATTTTGGGGAAACCTTGGCAATGTGTTAGGGATGCGGAGTATAATACACGAAGGAACCGATATAGCTTCATAATGGAAGGGAAGAAGGTTGTGATCCTCTCATTGAGCTTAGATGAAATTCGCAAAAACCAAATGAAGCTCAAGAAGGAATATGAGAAGGAGAGTGCAAAGAGTGAGGGAGGGATGGTGGTTACATTGGAGGAAGAAGTACCCCTAGGTAAGAAAAATGAGAAGAAGGAGGGGGATTTAGAATTAAAGATCATTGATGACACTCCAAATTCTCTTGTGGGTGAACAAAATGTTGATAAGGGGGTACATGAGCTTAAACTTGTTGAGGATGTTGGGGAGGTTGAAAATGGAGAGGAGTCGATGGAGAGTGAAGGGGAAGAGATGGTGGGAGTTGAAAATATTGAAGTAGTGGAGGATGGAGACGAGGAGGAGTGTCTCATGGTGCGGGAAGGGGAGTTGATCGTGATGAACCACGAGTATGAGGATCCCTACCTCGTGCTTTGTGTTACTAACATTTCCCGCCCCACTTTATTTAAAAATTTCTTGCAGGTTGGCCATGACGAGGGGTTCGTTCCACATCACTTGTGCCCGAGGAAGTTCATGGACCGGCCTTTCCCTTTTGTCCAAGTCACGCAGTATTTTTGGTTGATAGCAAAGTATGAAGACCATACATTTCCATTTAATCTAGGAGGTGCATTGAGGCCACAAGAACAACTCCATGATTCGGGTCGAATCATCATGAAGAAGGAGGGTATGATGAGATCATGGGGCGGCTCGACCGGAAAATCAACTATTTCAAGCTGAACAATTTTGAACATGCTTTTGAAAGACTCTCAGGGCGACAATGAAGAAGATTCGAGGCCAAAACAAGTGAATGAAGTCAAGAAAAGAAGTCAAGAGTCAAGTTGGAGCCAAAATGAGAAGTTTGGGGTTTCAGCCAATTTCGGTCGACCGATCTTCTGCAGAGGAATTTTTGATTCAGCCTCAGTCGCTTTCAGCTGAGTGGCGGTCGACCGAAAGTCCCATTTCGGTCGACCCTGTGATCGACCGAAACACTCCGTTTTGCAAAAACAGGGTTTTTCTTGCAATTTTCGAATTAACACTTTTTACCCATTTTGTACATTAAATACACATTTCCTTTTCATTTGTAAAGAAGACTTTGGATGTTCAATGTGAAATGCTCTCTTGAGAGGCCCTTCTTGAGGTAAGGTTAAACCTCTTTGATCTTGTATTTTCTTGGAATTTCTTCAACTATTTTAGGGTATTATTATTCTTGTGTTTGTTGTTGATTTTCGCCACCTTGGAATTTGTTTGATTGATACCCATTGGGCTAGGGTTTGTTAATCCTTGAATTTCGGGTTAGATTTAAACTTGGGTTAAAGTGTTTATCGCTTTTTTTTACCACTTTAGCTTTCTTGGGTTGGTATTAAATTGTTGTGAGAATTTTCGGTCAACACACCGAAGGGGTTCGCATCAGCTTGTCTACAGCAACTAGTGTTAACTGCAATAGATGAGCAAAACAATGGACATAGCATGCATACGGACAATCTTTAAGAAATAGTGCTTGAAATCCATTTCATTGACCACTCATATTGCTAGCTCCATCATACCCATGTCCTCTCAATTTATAAACTTGAAGGTTGTACTGACCAAGAACATCAGATATATGATTTTTTTAGTGTCTCTGAAGATGTCTCGCTAACACCCTTGATAGCAAAGAAGCATTCTGTCGGAAATACTTGAACTGTTAACAAACCTCAAAATATTGGCATCTGCTCTCTGTGAGATTCATCTTGTGATTCATCTACAATAAGTGAAAAGAAAGCATCTCCAAGCTCCTCGTGAATCATCCAACGCACTCTATTGGCCATAATCACCAAAAGCCTTTTTTGGATCTCTCCAGAAGTATATTGGGTATTTTTTTGGTGCATTGTGCAATACAACATTTTTAACATCTTCATTAATTTCTCCAAAACATCCAATCATCTCAATCACATTCTCACGGTTCGATGAACCTTTAGATTCATCGTGACCTTTGAAAGAACACCCTTGCAATGCTAGGTAACGAACAATTACTATTGTAGCCTTTATCAACAACCTATTTTTCATAACTTCCTCTTTGCTAACCCGATGCATGACCTTATCAATGTGTTGAGCTGTTCTCATTAAAGCTTGAGCACTTGTTATACACCTTTTATGAGGTGATGAAGATGAAGAACCAGCGCGACCAAGAAATGCACAATCCTTTCCCTGAACTTGCTTCCAATTTATCAAATCCTGTAGTTACTAATGCCGAAGAAGACCTTCACTGGAAAAAACAAAACATAAGAAGCAATAAGCCTTATGTGTTAAAGGAAAATACTCCTACCAAGAAAATTGATTAAACCAACTGTATTGAAAATGAAGACCTTTATCCTTATACATCCTAACTTTGTAAACTCGAAGTTTAGGCTGATAAAGCCCTACTAGTAAATATGCCTATCAAATCTCATCTCTTTTAGCAAGAGGATAGTTGCATATTTTCTTCCTTTTTCTGGGATCTCGTTCAATTTCAGATGATGGAATTGGAATAGATTGATGAGTATCATTCACTTGAGATTGTTGATTGTCATTCTGTGGAGACTGTTGTTTATTATTCGGTTGAGAATGTTGATTGTCATTTGATGGAGACTGTAGATTATCACTCGGTTGAGACCGTTGATTCTGATTTGGAAGAACGGGTTGAAGTTCATTCGAATCATCATTTATTGTATTTGGTGTTGGTTTGAAGAAAGAATGCAATGTTATTTTTCCATTTCTTCTTAGGAGGTTGTGAGGCCATTATACATCTACATAATTAAGAAACCCTATTTAATCATATCAAAGAATTCCTAGAATTTATCAATTATCATCTCCTAACATCATAAAACTAAAAACAGCATTGTATCATCATCAATCATCATTTTTCAATTCTAAGAATTCATCAACTAGGACACAAAATCAAACAAACTGTTTGCAAAATGCCAAGTCCCAACATGAAAAATTATCATCTCCTAGCCTCAAAAAACTGAAAAAATAGTAGTGTATAATCATCAATCATCATTTTTTAATTAAAAAATTCATCAATTAGGGCACAAAATTAGAAAACTAAAATTAGTGCACACAGGGGCGAAACTTAAAATTAGGACAAACAAAATTCTAAAATTAGGGCAAATAATTTCATTAGAGAATAGCAATCTTCAAAATGAGACACAACAATTAGTATTATCAATGTAGTATTTACCTTAATGAAATGGAGGAATGACTGTAGAGTGTCGATTGAAGAAGTATCTCTTCGCAGACAAGCTGCAACACGCTTCAAACTACTAGCTGCCTGGTCTTTGTCGCGACGCCCACTTCGCTTCTCTCGCTCGCTTTCAAGTTGCAGTCAAGACTCTCACTTGGCTCTTGCACTTGGGCGTGAGGGCGTCACCTCTCTCTCTCTCTCTCTCTCTCTCTCTCTCTCTCTCCCTCCCTCCCTCCCTCCCTCCCTACAAGGAGTTTTTTTGGAAGAAATGATTCAATGACAGAGATCCATCGTTTATTTTGTCTGGGCTCACCTGGGCCTTCTTTATTTTAAGTTGGGTTAGTTAAAGAATTCTTTTTAACTGGACTTAAGGTACTGACCGTATAATGGGGTGGACCGCGACCCTGTACGGCCCCCTACTTCCGCCCCTAGCTAGAACCAAGTTATAATCAGACATACTTTAGAATATAAAAAAAATATTAGAACACAAAGAGTGCATTGTGAAGATTAAAGAATAAAGAATCAGAATAAGAAACTTAAATCCTCTACGCCAACTATTTGACAACATAATTACTAACAAAATTTAACATCAAAATAAAAACCAGATGAGTGAGTATATATATGCAAAGAGATAAAAGTGATCTTACATATTTTCGATATAAAACTCCCTAAAAATGGAGCAAAGTCGAACGATTATCAAGCTCCCTAAAAATAGAGCAAAGTCGGACGATTATCAAGACCAGACGTGTCATCAATAAAACTTGTGATAACATGTCTATAAGGTGCAATCACGTCTTTCTCAGCATTTACAAAGATCTGTGGATTTGGTGGATTTTTGGGCAGGGTATGGATGGGTAAGATTTTGAGATTGGTTTTTTAGGGAAGAAAATTAGAGTTTTTCAAATTAAATGGGTATGGAGAAGAAAAGGGAGAAAATGCATATGGAAACAACTCCGATTCCAATTAAAAAAGAAGAGAAGAGTCAGAGGGAAGGAGAAATTGAAGAAGAAAACGCTCACTAGTTGTTTTTGTTTGTGGTTGTGTAAGATTTGAGTGAACGCTAATTTTAAAAATCACTCAATAAAATAACTTTAAAAAATTATAGTAACTGTCCAAAAAATTCAAAATAAAGTATTTGATGTTGTTTAAAAATAAATTTTTTTGAAATGAATAGTAATTTTTAAGAGAATTGATTGAGATTTGATTGAAAGGTCAAATATGATGAGCTTGATTTTTAATGGATGATTGAAATTGAGTACGGTAGAAAAAAAATTAAAGAATACCAAACAGGGGCAAAAATATAAATTCAAAATATGTTGACAATTGACCAATTGAAGCAATTGAGATTCAATATCAATAATCACCGACTGTAGGGAGGTCTGTCTCTCCTACGCACAAAAAAAGAGTATGGATGTCTGTCTGCAAAAAAGTTGAATTCTCTTCGAAATTTTCATAAAATCACTACAAATCCCTCAAAATACATCAAAATTCTTCGATTTTGCTATACAAATCTTGCTCATATCTACTTTTCATTCTCCTACAATCGGATCTCATTGCGGTAAAGCAGTATAGTAATATTAAGAGGGATTAAAGTTCAATGAAACAAGACTTCAGGGGACAAAAAGCAAATAATCTCAAAAAGTCGACCACTGTTACGCACGAATGTGCGATATGTTCGAACTTCGAACAATATTTTGGTTGCATCGCCTCGCCTCTCCTCGCCTCGCTACGCTGACCGTTCTTGTTCTTATTTAGGCCCACCAAAAACCAAGCTAGAGAGAGAGAGAGAGAGAGAGAGAGAGAGAGCATCTATTTGACTACTGCTTTGTGGGTTGCGTTTTATTACATTTTTCATCCGCAAATTTCTTGATCTTTTGTTAAAAAAATATACATTTTCCTGATACTGTCACCAAATTGTGATAGCCCTCTTTACTTTTTTGATGGTAAGGTTTTTTTATTTTTTATTTTTTTGGGGTTAAATGTAACAATCTCTCTCTACACGCTTGTAATTATGTATCTATGCATCATAACACATGTTTTTATATGGATGTCGGTAAACGGGTTTCTTTAGTTGATTTATTTTCTGAAAAATAGGTGAAAGATTAGGGGGCTTCAAGTCTTGTGAAGTACCTAAATAAAATGGTTGTTTAGGGCTTTGGCAACAAGATATAACTTCTCTATATGCGACTAAAATTATGCATCAAATTTTTTAGTACCAAGGCAGTTCATTTGGTTTTTTTTTTTCACAGGTATGCATAATTTTGTTAATTTTCTATCCAATTTCGTATATTTCTTAATGTATATTTGTAGAAATGCACAAATACAACAGTTATTATTTTACCAAGTAGGGTTGTGGGAGTCCATAATTTTCTTTATTTTTTGTATAATTCTATATATTTCTTGATGCATAAATAGACAAACATATGTATAGAATTTGTACAAATGCATTGTTATTGTTTTTACTATTTTTCCTTTATGCAACTTAAATTCTACTTTAAGACATTATACCTCTGAATCAGCCAATTTGCTTAATTTTGCATTTTTGTGTGAAGGGTATGCATAAGATTATTGATTTTCTATATAATTTTGTACATTTCTTGATGCAAAAAACATTTTTGTTTAGGAATGCTCAAATATACAGTTATTACTTCTTTTTTTAGGGCATACCATCTCCTTTATCCTTCTTTTCATTTAAATGAAAAACAGTTTATCAGATAGAGATAAATGGATGTACCCTCGAGCAGCTGTTATGTTATGAATTCCTTTCTTTCTTTAAAAGGATGTAACAGCTTATTTTCTTTCCAAGTTAGGCATGGTTTGCAGTCAAAGAAGCAAGTTATCTGCCTCATGTTTTAATTTTTCCATCTTGATAAATTCGAATCTATAACTACAATTCAGTATGCCCATAATTTCTGCTATCTTAAGTTAGATATTGATGTAAAGTGTGTCTGAAAGATATTATCACGGTTCTTCTAACAGAATCTGACTAAAGACTTCATTAATTGTATTTTCAGCAAATATGAGGTGATTAAAACATCAGTGAAATGGATACTTAAAGATTTTTGGTTGAATAGATAGAGATTGCGTTTCTTCCATCTTTGCTTTAGGATTTCGTCACTAATCCTCTGGTTGCATCAAAGTGTTATTGCTCTGTAGGTGCATCAAAGTGTTATTGCTGGTTTTGAGGAGTATCCCTCCTAAATATCTTCGAAGTGTCTTTAAAATTTTATTTGTTGTGAAACCATATTATTCACATACAAATTGCAAAGTAGATAACTTCTTGGCAATAACCTGTCTAAGTTTTTATGGCACAGGTGTCTATCTGATAGTGCTTTAGCAATCAATTCTATTATACAGCTACTTCTACGTTAAAGCAATAGGCTTAATGGCTAGAAAGGGAAACCAACAGAAGAATGGGTTGAATCACTGCTTCTCAGATGGTAAGAATGGAATTTCAGATTCTGGACCCTCAGTGCAAAATACTGAAGGAAGAATCAATGATAATGAGATGAAGGATACACTAGGGGAAGAACTTACAAATAATAACCATTCAGTCATGCCTCAAACACAGAGCAGGAACGATACAAGTCATATGCAAAACGACAAGAAAAGTAAGAAAAAACCTAAGAAATCTCATAAAAGAGAAAACAAAAGCATGGATGAAGTATCTAGTGAAAAGCCGGAAACTGAAGAAGGCAAGACTAATATTCCTATAGTTGAAGTTTCTGATGTGAGGGAGAAAAATGAAACTGCCTCGGAGAATAATTGCAGCTCTCTGAATTTGAATAGTTTTACTGGTTCACAAAATGAGTTGCACGCAGAAGACAGAATGGGTAATGTAGAGTTACTGGATACTGAGATTTTTAAGTGGATGAGGACTTCTGCTCTTGCCATATCAAAGGCATCTATTGAATGGGTGGAGAGGTACAAACCTATGTTTTTCACTCTCAAAACTAATGTACTAAATGCACGTGATTACGTTCGAAGGACAATTGAGCATTTGCAACCTATTGTCGTCAGATGGATTATGTATTTTGGTAATGCAATGCTTCTTCTGTTGATGTTTTGGTTGGACTGTGCTATCAGAGGCACAGAATCCTTGCTACGCATGGGGACATCGTCAGTTTTCTCTATTATTTGGTTTGGTATCCTCTCAACAGTTGCAATGGTCGGAATGACAAAGTTTCTGATAATACTGGTAAGCTTTAATTTTAACAAATGATCTATACTTTTTCTTTTTGGTAGAAAATATAACGGAAAAGAGATGGACTAGAAGTTGCCTGGTTTCTGCTTCAAGGTTCTATTACGTTGGAAATAGCTGCTATTGGAGATTTAATTGTGAATTATCTATTGGGTATGTTTCTTATATGCATTTATGGATTATTCAGGCAATCACTGCTGTGATTGGACTATTTGCTGGGTTCACACTTGCAAGTGTGTTTATTTTCTTTGCTGGAGCGACTTTCTTGTGGTTATATGGTAGCTTTTGGACAAGTGGACTGGTTATTACTTTATCTGCAGGTGAAATTTTCTCTTAGAATACTTGGCAATTTTCACAATTAGATTCCTCCCCCACTTCCTATATGTATAACCACTTGGGATGATGTTTAATTAATATCCGCACTGAGATTGGTGGTTTATGGAACTGCAGGATTGGCTTTCATACTGAGCCATGATCGCATTGCACTTTTTATTACAACTATATATTCGATGTATTGTGCGTGGACATATGTCGGATGGCTTGGCATGCTTATTGGCCTGAATTTATCATTTATTTCAAGTGATGTTCTTCTATACATCCTGAGGAATACTTTAGAACAAAGAGGCCCCAACATCCATGCAGAACAAGCAGCTGGAATGCAAGGTCAACCATCTTTTTTTTCCCATGAGTCGATGCATGCTTCATCCAGTGGAATTGGTGCTGATGTACCAGATGATCGTACTCCTGGAGTACCTTCAACTAGTGGATCTGATTCTGAAGTGACATCTGAAGATGAAGTTGTTAGGTTGTTGAACTGTAAAGATCATTATTCTGCATTGGGCATGTCCCGATTTCAGAATATAGATGCCTCTGTAATCAAGCGAGATTATAGGAAAAAGGTGAATGTCTTAATATTTCTCTTTTATCGGCTAATTTACACGAGAAATTTCCAGGTTTGGCCAGTTTTGTGCTGATATCTACCACTATGTTTGGCAAGACAAGATTAGACAATATCATTAACAAGATTTTAGCTTTTTTTATTTTATTTAACTCTGTAGTGTACAGTGCGCAAAACATGCACTACAATTGTGGATCTTGTTGTGTTACATTGCTATCTTATTTGCAATAAAATAAGTCTAATGGAATGGAAATTCTTTAGGAAAAAAATAAAAATAAAACAACATATTCATAAGAACCCAAACACTTCTTTTCTTTTCATTTTGTAAGTGCACATTTGTTTTTGGTTATTAGGCAATGCTTGTCCATCCAGATAAAAATATGGGAAACGAAAAGGCTGCAGAAGCTTTCAAGAAACTTCAAAATGCTTATGAGGTATCTCTTTTTCTTTTTCTTCTTCTTCTTCTTATTTATTTATTTATTTATTTATTTTTTTGGGAGAATAAAAAAAAATATAATTATTAAAATTAGATATCACACAACTAGATATTTAAGACAGATAACATCAATTCAGATGAAAGTATAATGCATAAAAAAGCCACAAAAAATATGATAATGATTTACTGCACTAGAATATTCTCTTTCATTAGACTGTTTTCGTTATCTGAATCATTGTGCCTGAATACATCTTATTCTCCAAGGTTTTACTGGATTCCGTCAAGCGAAAAGAATATGATGATGAACTTAAGAGGGAAGAGCTGCTGAATTTTTTCCGAAATATCCAGAATGGTTCTCAAGAGGTTTGAGCTAGAGCATATTCCACTTTTCTGAAATGATTTTTCAATTTCCAGGCACTCTTGCAGCTGTTGTCTGCCTTACATGCATAGTTTAAAAATGCAAAAACGAGTAGCGTTTTTCCTTAGTGAGGCGAGGCGTAAGTCTCGAGGTGCTTGAGTCGTAAACCTCATCATGAACCAATTTTTTTTTTTTTTTTTTTTTTTTAAAGAATATAGAAATTTGTAAAAATAAACATTCAATAATATAAACAAAATGTAGAAGTCTTTAAAATAACAAATTACTTAAAGTATCAATAAAGAGAATTAACAACTCAAATGAGACATGGTTTCTATAAATTTTTTGTTTTCCATTTTTTTTTTTTTTTTTATGACTAGTTTGAATTGTTTACTAGTATGTTTAGCAAATCAAATAACATATTTAGATTTTAATATCTTAAAGATCCGATTAAATTAGTCATGCAGATTATTTGAATTTCTGGATTTTAAAAATTGGAGGGCCTAGTATTTATGAATGAGGCGCACACCTCTTAATTAAAGAAGCTTATGCCTTGAAACGTAAGCTTCATTCAGTCCTTAAAAAATAGGGTACTAAGGCGTTTTTTCAATGCATCATTCCGAGGCGGTCTCAAAGCGCTAAGACGGAACTTTTTTTTTTTTTTAAACCATGCTTACGTGCATCTGGTGATTAATGATTCATAAACCTAATCTTTTAAAAAATTAAAGGAATAAAAGAACTCAGAGAATAAAAGCATGGAATTGATATTCCATTACACCAGTCACCATATATAACCATTGAGTTGTACCAAACATCATTATTTTCTATTCCCTTTTACCTGGCCATATTTTGTATTGGGATTTGGTAATTAGAGTGATGGAGATACAGATAGGTTACAATTTTGATAGAGGTTGAAAATAGAGTTCAGTTCCAATTAGATTAGATTCGATTCGTTTTGATATTTAACACAACTGTAGTTTAGTAGAAATTCATTTAATTTTAGCTTCTTTTCAATTTCTTGCTCTATAAATAAAGGACTTAATTATTGTAATTCATAAATATATGAATAAAAGTTGATTTCATTTACCCTCAATTATTCTCTTCTTCGGCCCCCTTTCTTTCTATTTCTTGTTTTGTACGTTAACGGATTATACATTTTTGTGCCAATTTATATCACAAGTGTAACGACCCGGTCCCCACTTATGGGCTAGTCCCGACCGTTAGAAACTACATGGTACTAGGTTTGAACTTAAGTCTCTCTTAAAGTGGGAGGTCTTGAGTTCGAATCCTGGGAGACGCGTCCAGAAATCCGTGAGGGGTAAGATTGGCTTAGGCTTTCCCAAAGCGGACAGTACGTAATTTCTAATGGTTGGGACCAGTCCATAAGTGGAGATCGGGTCGTTACAACAAGTCACTCTCCTTTGGTCAAATCTGACACTGAAATCCAAAAATTCACATCCTAACCAATCATTTTCATCCAATCCACACACACGTTCACCTTATCGGGGCTTATTCAAGCATTCGATGTTGCAGTCATTTTGGAAGGCTAGTCTCCAGTGCTATGCACTACCAAAAGAAGATTTTGAGATGAGTAGTTCCTTATCGGTATTTGGTCAGGAGATATCGTCCCCCTTGGTTAGATCAAATTATTGGGGATTATTTGTAGAATCAGTTCTTGTTCATTGATCAGGTTCGTTATTTGGTTTATATATAAGATCGCACTCACTTGATATTAGTTCAACTAGATGATGTTGTCCAAGGTTCAATACATGCATTTGGTCAAGATAAGAGATCTACCTCCTTGGAGAATGAAGTTCAGGTCTACCTGGGGAGACGGGTTCTCTCAGCATGAGAGAAATGATGGAGATACGGATAAAAGGAGTTATAGTTTAGATAAAAGCTTAAAATATAGTTTACTTATAATTAGATTAAAAACATTTTTTTTTTTTTTTTTGATATTTTAATACAATTCTGGTTGAGTAGAAGTTTGTTAAATTTTAGCTTCTTTTCAGTTTCTTTCTCTATAAATAAAGGGCTTAATCATTATAGTTCATAACTCGAATATATAAATAAAAGTCGATTTCCTTTGCCCTCATTTGTTCTCTTCTTTGGCCCCCTTTGTTTTGTTCCTTGTGTCGTTCATTAACAAATTATATGGTTCACGTATCATAGAGTTTCTGAATCTGCACCTTGGATTTTCAGCCACAGTAGTGATTGTGGATTTGGTTTCCGTTGATTTAACCATTTTTTATATTTTATTTCATGTTCACAAGCCCACAAATAGAAAAAGAAATGAGGTTTCTACGCAGTTTGGGAAGAATCCTCCTATCGATGCCTTTGCATTCTTGCCCATGTCTCTAGCATCTATCAACTTATGTAGATATTGTCAATCTTGCATTACTAAGTTTTAGACTTCTCGTTCATTCCTCTTACCTCATGCTTTTACACGTTGCTTTTCCAGAATAAGGGACGCGGCTTTGCGACCTCTAGCTTTGCACGCACAGAAGCAGATGGGGACAACCCACTTGGTGAGTCGAGAAGAATTGCATGCAGGAAGTGCGGCTACATTCACATTTGGGTTCACACCAATAAACCAAAATCTAGAGCAAGATGGTGCCAGGTTTTCCTCTAAATAAATTTATAGATTTAGTTTACCGAGGTTGAGGCAGATAAAGAATCTTCATCGAGGTCAAGATTCTTTCTTGCCGAAGTTATATGGATTCTGACTTCTTCATTTTCTGATCCCCAAGGACTGCAAAGATTTTCATCAAGCTAAAGATGGGGATGGATGGGTTGAACAGTCCTCACAGCCTCTTTTCTTTGGAATACTGCAGAAGGTACGTAAAAATGCAAAAGGTGTATTTTTCATCTTCTTGATGTATTGCTACCAACTTCTTAGTAATATATGCAGGTAGAACCGCCTGCTGCGCATGTCTGTGCTGATGGCAAGATTTACGATGCAACTGAATGGTATATTTGTCAGGTAAAGTTCTCTTGCTTGTAGGTGTCAATCTAGCAACAACCCGGGTGAAAAAAGCCCGCCCACGCAGGTTTACGAGCCAGTCTACGTCAACCCACAAATTCTGCGGGTCACAATTGTTTTTGGTTTTGCTCATATGAATAAAAATATAGAATTTTTCATATTATAGCAAAAAAAAAAAAAAAAATTTTTTTAATTGCAAAATACGAAAAGAACATAAATAAATAACAACTACATGCATTTCTAATTACTACTATCAAATATTTATAGCTTAAGTACATCACAATTAAGTTGACACCTACTTTACTATAATTTATAGTTTAAATACATCACAACTAGGTTGAAACCTACTTAATTATAACTTAATTGTTTAAAGTTTTTAATTTTTTATCCTTTTTTTCTAATTTTCAATGTTTACTTTTTTTTTTCACGGGCCAGTGGGCTAAACGTAGATGTGACACGAAATCCATAGTTCACACCTTCTTGACCCGTGAACCTCCGCTCTGGGCACGGGAGGTTCACGGTTCGATTCGGGCCATTTTCACGGTTTCAGTCGGCCTTCCCGTCTTGACCCCTCTACTCGCTTGACCTTATAAAGTTGGATCATTCTACAATCATTTCTGGGCTTACCCCCGAGGTGACCGTCCCCTCACATGGAGGGGATGGAGCCCACGGGGTCACCTGGGGGTCACCTCGGGGGTAAGCCCTGAGGTGCTTTTAGCATTTTTCTATAGAGTTACTGCCTCAGACTTGTTGCATTTTTTGCTGTTACTATATATGGTGCAATTTCTGAAATATTGAATGTAGACCGCATGTTTGAAGTGCACAAATTTCTCTGCAGTCTAATTTTAATAGAAATAGCCTTTTTTCCACAATGAATTGAAAGTTGACCGAAGGAAATAGCTTCTTTTTTCACAATAATAATAAAGAAAAAAAAATGTTTTTTTTTTTTTTTTTCCACATTGAACTGAAAGTTGAAAGAAGGAAACTTGTTAGTGAGTGCTCGATGTAACAAAAGAAACTGAAGATAAAAGTTGTCCCTAATTCGAAAATACAGGTTAGGCATGAAGGTAAAAACATGTTTGGATATGATACTTTTTCCCATACTTTTAAGCATAAAAAAAAAAAAAAAAAAAAGGCTGCTTATTTGTGCTCCTTGGCGGTTGTTGCAGGGAATGAGATGCCCAGCGAACACTCACAAGCCTAGTTTTCATGTAAATACTAGCTTTATGTCGAAGAATAGCAATGGAAAGGGATCAAGTCCAGGACAAACCAGAGGTGGGATTCCGATGGAAGAGGCGATGACGGAGGAGGAATTTTTCGAGCGGTTACAAAATGCTATGCAATCTGGCAAGTTCGAAAACTTTGCTGCCAGTGGTAGTACATCTGAGAGTCAACCTACCCGAAATGCAGCAAATGCCCCCAAATCCAGTGGCAGCAATAGTAGCAGTGCAGGCAGTAAGAGAAAGAAAAAGGGGAAGAAGCAATGGTGATCAAAATGACCAAAGGGTACAAGCGACAAGGTCGATGAATATTTAACTAGTACTAATTGTATTTTTCAGAGTGAGCTAAACTCAACTACTGCGTTATTGTAATAGTTGTGCAGCATTTTGTTATGCATGGGTTGAATTTTGCTCAAGGATTTTGGTGGAAGTTAGTCCTCAAATCAAGGAAAATAATGGTTGTACAGATAAAATGTTCAGATTGGGTTACAGATGATGAGTTGGCAGTTTTGTGGTGGTTAATTTTTGAGACGATGTTTGTCAAGTGTCCAATTGGTAACCCAATCTGTAACTCATTATGTACGAATAGCATGGTTCTGATATCGATTACATATTGCAGTGAATGGATGGCCAGGGGTGTAAAATGGATCGTCAGGCCTGCTACGCAAGTAAAAGCATGACCCTGAAATCTAACTCGGTCTAAATAAAGGGCAAACTCCTGAATAAGACTTCATTTCGGCTGATTCACATACTGGTCGAAATGAACAGAATCTGATTATGATACTCGGATTTTAGAAAACTGTGTTTTGTTATGAACGTTAATATAAAGCTTGTATAGCATTGATAACCTCAGAATTAGGCTCAATAATACGACTCGGATCATGTGCATTATAGTCTACACGGCAGAGCCAGCACCAGGCCGCGCAGGAAGAAGAAAGTGGCGGCGGTATGCCAATTGCCATTTGCCATTCACATTTTTTAAATTGACTAGTCCTTGCACGTGCAGTTAGGTCCAATGTTCTTATCATTGTATATACTAGTTCTTACCCACGGTAAATGTAGTTTTTATGTCAATTTTCAAGAGAAAAGATTATAAATTTTCAATGTTCACATAATAAAATAAGTAAGTCAAAGATAGTTTAATATGATAGCAATAATCACTAATTAATTTTGAGAAGTTAACATATTTAATCTAAGTTCAGGATAACTTCTTTAAAAATTACATTTGTGGTCGAATTTCTCGGTTGCTCATCTTTATTAGAAATTAATATTTTCAATTCAGCATGATTAGTAATTCGATAAACAATTACATAGAGTTGACTATGACTAAAGACTGATTTTCTTAGATAAAGTCTTTCTTAGATAAGTCCAACATGCAAAAGAGACTGAGATTAGTAACTTCAATATTTTCTTTATTTAATATTTTTTCAAATCTTTTGTGTTTGTTTCTCTTTCTTGTTTTCTCTTTTCTATTAAAGCCAAACGAAGAAAAAATCTTTCAAATAATTGGTATTTGCCTCATTTTTTTGCCATTTGCACTTTCTCAGCGCATTTCTTTAGACAAAGCCTCAATTTTTTCCTCTTTTCGGATGGTAAATATTTCTACATGGAGTGTGAATCAAAACCCAAGTTTCAATTGAAATTGAGATACTGATGCAAATTCTTCCCTTTTGAGTTAGAGTTCTATCTCCTTTTAAGAGAAGATTTTTTGTCCCACCTGACTATGAAGAGCTTCGAGTCTATCGGGAAAGGATGTGGTGATAACCGCCACATCTTCATCTAGAATCGGGCATCCAGCCGTGTAGGAAGACTCACCCTACTATTGGTTCTAGTTGTGAATTAGTGGTTATGTTATGTGATTAGTGATTACTATGTTAATTAATTATGAGGAAATTGGACAAAATATGCACTTCTACTTCATTAATCCATTTTATGTTTATATTTGCAGATTGAGCTTCTAGTTTTGTTGAAATGTTTTATTGAGTAACTTTAGATGATTTGCAGTTTATTATGAAATATTTTTTTTTGAATTACTTATTTTGCTCATGTTGAGGCATACACTTCAAATAACCTTAAGGCATATATTTTCGTCCCAAGGAGGCAAAATGCCATAACTAATTTATGCCTTTCCAAATATTGAAAGGTGTCAAAAAAGTAATGCCTCATAGTCAGTAATGAAGGTGCAGATATCAATCGGAAATAAATTGTAATTCATGGCTGTCAAAAAGATAGAAAGAAGTGGTTGGCTAATAAAACATATCAATTTGTATGAACATTCTTGAACTACCTGCTTGGCAAGGTTACAAGCGCGATCAGATGAGTTAAGGATTTCGTAATAGAAAACGGAGATGTAACGATCCGGGTCCCACTTAACGAGGATGATTGTAACACTCCGGCTAGGAAAGTTTAAAAGATTTGATAGATACTACTCATACCAACAAGGTGTACCTTCTTTTCCGAAAGTTCATCGTTATAAATTCCACAGTTAAGCGTGTTAGGCTTGAAGCATTTCTATAATGGGTGACCTTCTGGGAAGTTTTCTCGATGAGGTTGTGAGTGAGGACAAAGTATGCTGAAAAGATCTATATTGGTACAGTGGGGACAATACGTCGTCATTTAACAGTCGGGACAGCCCTTGAAGTGGGATCCGAGTTGTTACAAATAGTATCAGAGTTGGCCGTCACCCGAAAATTGGGAACTAAGTGCTATGCGGGACAAAGTATTAAGTCATAGGGTGGGAGCCACCTCTTGAACCCGTAGGAACTACCTCTAGAATCTCAATGCTTGGAAACTAATCCTCAGATGATTTAAGCACGACGAGGACGCTGCGAGTTTAACGGGGGTGATTGTAACACTCAGGCCAGGAAAACTTAAAAGATTTGATAGGTATTACTCATACCAACAATGTACACCTTCTTTTTTGGAAGTTCATCGTTGCAAACTTCACAATTAAGCGTACTTGGCTTAGAGTAATTCTATGATGGGTAACCTCCTCGAAAGTTTTCTCGGGGAGCATGTGAGTGATAATAAAGTATACTGAAAAAATTCATGTTAGTACAGTGGAGACAGTACGTCGTCATCTAACGGTCGGGACAGCCCGTGAAGTGAGACCTGAGTCGTTACAGGAGAAGTTAAGTGCCAGTCGGAACCTGATAGGGTGTGTGGGACCCAATTCAGCAAATGCAATATCCTGCACACTACAAGGCCAAAAATATTAGAAAACTCATGAATGAGTTTCTCTTTAGTAGACTTACATAATTTCTCAAACAACTTTTTAATCGCACACATTTTTCTAAACTACATATTTTTCTTGAAAATATCATATTTTTTATTTATAAGCAAATTTTTTTTACCAATCGGAGGCTAAATCTCTGAACAAATAAAACCACTGGATCAAAATTGACAACTCACTTGTGCAGACTTGTAAGATGACAAAGTACTCTGGACAGCTTCCGTCCTCTCAGCTCCAATCTTAAACTCAACCAAATACCTATGGTAATCACCCTTCATCTTCAAGTAAAATACCTTGAACTCTGCTAAGGAGGCTGAGGGAATGAAATCTGAATCTAGGAGGCTCAAAATCCCATCACTGATCTTGCTGAGTTCAGCCTCAATCTTCGCCATGTATACCTTAATAACCTTGACACGATCCACATTCCCACGGCTCTCTTACTTCTGCTTAATGGATGAGATGATTCTCTAGGAAGCCCTCCTAGCACCAATCTCATTCTTGTAGGCCACAGAAAGGAGATTTCGTTCCTCTAGAGTCAGCTCCTCAGCATCAGCACTCTTTGCTCCCTTCTCCATGACCATAAATTCAACCATCTCCTCATACCGTTTGGCTTGTTCGAATAGGTTGGCCATGTACACATTTTCCTCACGCGACATGTTCTTTTTGCGCTAAATATATCAAAATCTGCACAAATTTACAATAACCCAACATTACGAGCAAAATATTAATGATATCATTGATATGTGCTTCAGTAATGGGGTGCTTAGATTTCATATAGTAAAAAATGAATCTATAATGAACGCACTGACTAAAACCAGTGGCTTAATATTCAACTAACCAAACAATATCAAACTTACGCTGAAAAGGGTTATAGCTGGATGTCATGAGTATGACTCAAATGCGAGTCTGAGGGAAAAAATCGTAACATGTTTCCACCAAATGTATAGTCCAGTTAGTCGCATTTTCACTTAAAGAAGTAAAGCTCTGCTTTAACACAAACAGAATAATAGCAGCATAAATTTACGCCTGAATAATTGATTCGTTCTCTATAGCAAGCGGAGATTACCTTACTCCGCGAGACGTTACTGAGTGTCATCCACCCTATTTCTGGAAGGCAAAACCTGCAATTTACCTCTCAAACCAATGGTCCAGAACAGGATCGGTTCGGCCCCCAAAGGTGTGAGTTACACATTTTTTGAATAATAGCAGCATAGTGTGGAGAAGTGATATGCAGACTTGATTATAACTGATTATAAAATGAATAATGTTACTCAGACAGGGATTTGTCGGACAGGTCCCTGTCCCTGTAGCATTGTCCTTATAAAATATGTTTAAAAGGTAGGAATTAAGTAGTTGGGTTGCTTAATTTTTCCTTTCAGATACACAAAAAAGGATCTATTCTTTAGGTGTGGGTACTGAGCTAATTGCTGGGAAATAGTGTGTGTTACGAAACTCTGTACTTAGGGCTTTCAAATCTTTCCTCTTGTGACCCATCAAGAGGTTTTATCTACAACTTCTTTCTAGAGTGAAGAATAACGTTTTCAATCCGTAAGGAAATTCCATAAGAGTATCTCCAATAAACTTTCTAAACTTGAGATGTTCTTAATTTTGAAGAGATAACCCTTAAAATTTCACTTTAATAGGTTCTTCACTTTAACATTTTTATTTTTATTTAAAGAGTGAATTTTGCTCTCCAAATTTAGAGAGTCAAATCCACTTTCTATTATTAAATTCATTCAAAAAGTTTCAATTTTTAACGTTCCTGTTGACCACAAAATCCGGCTGGACCTTGAACCAACACGTCTCAGCTCCTCCCTCTTGAACACGTGGATCTCCTGCGCACTAAGACAAACAATCAGCTTGCAAAGGGGGCCGAGGTGGCTCTCGTTTGCACTCCGATGCTTAAGTCAGTGCTCATTTTGGGCAAATACATATTGGGTGCGGGAAATATAAATGTGTAGAAGAGAGAAAAGGGAGTGAGAGAAGTATAGAGTTAAGAGTGAGAAATTGCTAACCCCCGTTTGGAGACAATTGTGCTTCATTTATAGATGAACTTCTTGTCTTGAATTACGACACGTAGCATACTTTACACTTGTCATTACCCTAGCTTATGGATGTGACAATCATGCTTTTCAACCGTAATCATTTCTACATTTCGTAGGGGATGGGCGCCTGTCACGTCTGGGTAAAGACAGTGTCCCATCACTGACTCCATCTCTCTCTTCTGGTCAACGCCATAAAGCGCCCCGGCTGAGTATAAAGCACATAGGCTGGGCGTTAACCAGGTCGGCTAAGGAGGTTTGCTTGACATACCACCTCGGCATTCATCTCAAGGTGATATTCCAGGCCTCAGCTGTGGGTCAAGGTCCGTTGGGCCACTATTGGGCCTTAGCTGGTGGGTCACTGTACCTTTCTTTGGGTCCGAAATCAACAGTTCCTACATTAGCTTTCTTTATTACATGTTTGATATCTTTGGTCATTCACTTTAAAAAAAAAATATTAACTAAAAATAAAGAAAATCAATAAATATTTTTAAAAAGAACAAAAAATAAAGAGTTCGTTGGAACTTATAGAAAAATTTACTATTTAAATTTAAAGATGTTTTCTTCATTTAGAATATATTTTTTAAATATAAAGAGTCTATTGAAAATGCTCATACAGTGTGAATCATTTTACAACTTTTTGTGCTTGAGCTTGATAAAGTTGTCTTGTTAATGTAGATGATTGCGCATTTAATGCATTTTGAACAGAGGCATTTAATGCTAAGTTATCTATTAGAAAATTTGAATGAAATGCCTTGGCATGACTTCATGTAGTAGCTCGATTAAAATTAATTTCTGGTTTCTTTTTACAAAATCAGGCATCTGGGTGGGAAATATGAGCTATACTCTTCTGCTTTTATATATAGAGAATATTAGCGTGAATAGTTTTATGTAAAATGCAAAATCAAAGCAAAAGCCAATTTTTTTATTACCATAAAATTGAAGAGACAATTATTTAGTAATGTTTATAAAATCTGACCGAATCGGCCAATTTAAATGGGAAGCGAGGAAAATCGGTCCAGTTCGACCAAAAAATCGACCTTTTAAAAATTGGTTAGAAACCCAATTTTTTACTGGATAAACTGGGAACAAGTTGATCATGCCAAGTTTTAAACCCGATTTTGCACTTATTTCCTTTTTTTTTTTTTTTTTTGCTGAATTTTTTTTTCTTGTTTTTTAAGTTACTTTCGGTTTTTTAAGTCACTTTTGTGTATGAGTTTTTTGTGAATAAGTAAATGTTGGTTTATTTGTAAAATAACTTATTTTTTAGAAAATTTTGTGAATTTTTTAATAATTTTTAATAATTGAAATTAGTTTGTTCCTAATTTGACCTTTTGACTCTTAAAATGTTGCCTTTTCTGTGTCGAATCTATTTTCGATTTTCTGAACACTGTTATTTAGATTAACATATGCCTTCTTCGATCCCATATGGCCTGAAACAAGAAATAATAGGAAGATAAAGTTAGTCGCGGAAAAAGTAATAAGCAATTGAAATTACAAATATTGAAACTCTACATGCACAAGGTGGGTAAGCTAATAAAAAACACATGCATAAAGTGAATGCGAGTCATGGCAAAAGTTAATCAGTTGCTATGTCAAATAGATGTAATAGTAAGAGCAAGAGTTGGGATCTATTCAAGCATTAAAATTGGAGAACAAGATGACAATCTTGGTGCTTGCTTGGCATGCCAACCTTAGGCAGTCCTCTCTCCATGGTCCCGAGGATTAATAGAGGATGAAAATCGTAGGTTCCCAAACTGATCAGGTTCTGGGAACCACCCGCTGGACTGACAAAGTATCTAACAAATTTGAATCTGTGAAAATTCGAGCATGCAATCTCTGTACTGTCAGCTTTTGTATAGCCCAACCTTTACAAGTTGAGATGTGCCCAAGGGGCAAGAATGTGTCATTAAAAGTAGATAGAATTTGAAGTCTTAAGGAATGTGAGGTTAAAGTGATGTTTAACCAACTTTTAATGCTAATTTGGCCCATTCAAAGTGATTCAGCCCAAGTAGTGTAGTCAAAGCCCATAGCAAGACTTCTGCCAGCCCATATCTTATGGACCTAAACTGAAGACCCAGCCAAACTTTACTTACCTGGTTCTGGAAGCTACCATTGGATTAAAACAAGATCAAATTCCAACCGTTGGATCTTCAAGATCAATCTCAGCCATCCAACTCAAATATTTTACTTGGTTTGATGCTTCATTTCAACAGTTACAGACTTTTCTGCTGCTGCGTGCATACTCTCTCTCTCTCTCTCTCTCCTCTTTGTTTTTGGTTTAATCTTCGTGTAATCATGGGTGATAATTTTAGTGTGTATCACCATACTTTATGTAACTTTCAAAGGGTTCTTTGTGTTGTATTTAAGCGAGTTTGTGTATTTTGATTTGAGCAGTTTGTCCGTGAATCTGTAAAAATTTTGTGGTTTCTTTTCAATTTGTTCTTCAATAAAGTTTTTTTTATGTTCTTAATGTTTCATCTGGGTATCTTGTGTCTGAATTTGTGATTTCGGGAACTGTAATTTTCTAATAGAGTTATCAGAGCCTTAGAGTTCAAATCTGTACACTGTAAATCGACACAAGAGACCAAAAATCTAGTTCTTAGGAGAAATTACTTTCTTGTGAAGATTTAACATTTTTTGAAAACTTTTGGGATTTTTCTTAAGTTTTTGTTGAAACTTTTAAAAACTTACAGATTTTTAAAGATCTGAAAAAACCCTTTAAACATTTTTCAAGATTTTCTTCATTTTTCTTTAAAGAAGTTCCAGATCTGTAAAGATCTTGAAATAATTGCTGAAAAATTCGTGTTTATTAAAGAAAATTTTCAGCTCTGTAAAGATTGCTTTAAGATCTTCAAGTTTTTGTTCTGGATTTTATTTTTCTTTGTATCGTACATTAATTTGATCCAAAAACTCTGGGTTGATTTTTGGTACTTGTGAGATCTTTGAAGTATTTGAAATCTGGTGTTCGATCTAGTTCGTGATACTAGAAACTACAAGGATCTGGAAATTTCTGACCATGAATCTACGAATTGCTGAAAATCCCCCCAAAGTATTTGCAATCCTAATTCTTGAAATCTGGTGATCTCTTCTCTTTACCCTAAATATTTCTATTCTCTCCAAAATTTCTCCGTTGAAGCCTCTGTTGGACCCATGTATTTACCTTTGTCCAGGATTTCATGAAAATTCTGGAAACTGAGGGAATATAGGGTTGACCCAACCTAGGTTGAGGAATATACTGAAAGAATGCTTAAGTTTATAGAATTCTTACTTTGTGTATTTGTAATCATCTTGATTGCACTATAAGTTTAGTACTGTTTGTATAATCTTTGTGATGTTTGATCTGAGCGATTAATTGTTGATACTTTGTGATACATTAGTTGCTATCTCTAATGTCTTACATATTTTGTATATACCTTAATTCTTTGATTCTTCTGAAAGAATAAAGCTTTCATTTCTCTTCATTCTTGGTTTAGTCAAAAAATTTATAATGGCTACAACCAAAGTTGATATTGAAATATGGAAAGACAAATGAGATTTTTCTCTCTGGAGCCCAAAAATGAAAGCATTACTTCTTCAACTGAAATTTGCTAAAGCTCTTGATCAATCTTGGCCCGAAACTTTGACCTAAGATAGGAGAACTGAAATTGATGAAACTGCCTGGAGTACTTTGTTTCTTCATCTTTCTGATGATGTTATTTGGCAAGTAGGAGATACTAAAACTGCTATGGAATTATGGGATAAACTAGAAGAAGTTTTTCACACACTTACTTTTCCTAACAAGTGCTTTATGTGAAAACAGTATTTTAGTTTTAAATTTGAACCTTCATTAAATGCTAAGGATAATATGAATATGTTTATCAAAATCACCCAGAACTTAGTGAGTTGTGGAGAAAAATTATCTGATGGACAAATGGTTGTGTTTCTTCTAAGTTCTAAATGCTCTAGGGGATAAATATAAAGACCTTAGAAATTCCCTAGAATATGGTGACCAAAAATGACTATTGAAATTATTCGTACTTCCTTAAAGAAGGTAGAGATGAAATCAAATCACAAAAAAGCCTAAATGTAATAGGTTCTACTGCTAGACACAATAACTCTTATAAAGGAAACAAGATTTGGAATAATTTCAATAGTAACAAATCTGGAAGGGACGACAACCAAAATGAGTTCATAAATAACAGGTTCAAAGACAGTAAAATTCCAAATAGGTGGACACAAATTAGAAAGTGCTACTATTGTGGTTAGACTGGTCATCTTATAAAAGAATGATTTAAGAAATAACAGGACAGTAGGAATAATAATAATAATAATAATAATAATAATAATCATAATCATACTATATATAATAGTAGGGTAGTTTCCTAAACCATTTTCCCGCCCATTTTTCCTTTCCATATATAGTAAGTTCCAATAAAATTAAACAGTGTGAATGCAAAGTGGATTAATGTGAATACAAAGTGGACGTATATATATATAAAATTAAATAATGGTTGATATTTTTTTAATCAATTTTAATTTTGTTATTAAAACTAATGTTGAATGAGTTTAATCAATATTTTTAGTTATCAATATTAAAGTTATCATTTAATTTTTTTTTATTTGTAGTTCTTAATATTATAAATTCTACGTGTAGCCATCAATATAAAAATTGTGTTTTAATTATTAATGGTCCAATCATTTGTTATTTTTAATATTAAAAATCATATTTTCTAAAATATATATGTGGTCAAAAAATGCACTGCTTATAAATAATTTATAGAAAAAATTATTGAACAAAGACTAATATTGAATAATTAATACTTTGATTTCTTTTTATTTAATAATATCAATAGAATGATTAATATTTTTTAACCATTCTTAATTTCATTAAATTTTTAAAGATTATAGGGTATAAGATTTTTCGTATAATTTCTTGATCTCCAACTTTACTCAGTTGTTGACTATTTGACTTTGATTTTTTGAGAATTGTTTTTGTGAAAAAGTGATTTTTTAGAATGTATAGTTAAAAAGTAGTACGAAAAATTGTAAAAAATATTTTTTAAAGAATGCGTAATTGAGAATAAATGTTCAGAAAAATTGATTCTTGAAAAATCAATTTCATATGGGTAAGTGATAAAGTACTATGTCTTGTGGATTAAACAATCGTGCCGCTTTTAAGAATCGAAATGCATAGATGATTTCTTAGTATATAAAATTAAATGTATTTGTGATATACATTCATTAAAATTTAATCGAAGCTAAAATCTCATGTTGTTTAATTTGCTACATTCATTTAAATATATGATCACATGTATTTAATTTGTAATGTTAAAGTAAATATGAAACAAAATATTTGTTTAATAAATTTAAATACCAGATATTGTAATAAAATAGTTAGTACCAATTCTAATAATACTATTCGGATAGTGATAAATTATTTGTGATATGTAGAAATTATATTTTGAAAAGATTAATTATATCAATAATCATTAAAATTGAATAGTTATGCAAATGGTCATTGAAGTATTTTTTTAAAGTAAATATGAAATGAAATATATTTTTAATAAATTAAATATCAATTATTGTAATAAGATAGTTGGTACCAATTCTAATAGTACTATTCGGATAGTGATAAATTATTTGTGATAATCTAGAAATTATATTTTGAAAAGATTATTTACATTAATAATCATTAAAATTGAATAGTTATGCAGAGGAAAAAAAACGGCCCCTATAATTTACATATAATTTTTTTTTTTTAAAAAATCATAGTTTTTAACAGCTCATTATACCAAATAGGTGCTTGAGTATGCATTCTCTACAAAATCATTATTAGTAAACTCATTTTGTAAATAATGAAGACTCAAACAAGGAGTAAATATGCTCACGAATGAAAAACGTAATATATAAAGAGAGAGCACTTCCCAAAAACATGTATTGTCCCATTTTCCTGTCTAAAACACATTTTCTAAAATGGTAATTAGTAGTATTAATTCACTATTTATTATTCATTTCGGAAAAAACTCAAGTTTTAATTAATCCAATTGAATGCGAATTTTTAAATAGCCGCAATTTTCTGGTCTCAAAGGTTCTTGGTCTGTCTTCCCCTCTTGAAAATCAATTACATTTTTTTTAAATCCATAAAAATAAAAAAAAATAAAAAAAATTTGTCAATATCACATAAATATTTTTATTTAAAAATAGAAAATGAAAGAGAATGAAATAGGAACATTCATCAATCTATTTTTCTTTTTCTTTTAATTTTTGTTTTAATAAAATTCTAAGCGTATATCACAGATATAACTATTTTTCCTACTTTTTACAAATTCTATTTAAATGTAATTTTTCTTTTCCATTTGAAGTTTTAAATCAATTCAAATTACAATATTTAAAAGAATTCCTGGAACGATTAACATACGAACAGTAAAAAAATTAAAAAATAATTAAGGTATGTATAATGTACCTTTGTAATTAATTGTTTTCATTACTTTCTCATTTTAATTAAATATTTATTTCATATGCTAAAATATAAATTTGATATATGTAGGTAACAAATGATCGTGCATCGCACGGGTGTAATAATAATAATAATAATAATAATAATAATAATAATAATAATAATAATAATCAGATAGAGTCTACAGCTCAAAATAACAGTGGAGTTGTCTATATGGCAACTGAAAATGAAACAAAAGATTATTTGATCCTAAATTCAGGTTGTACTTTTAATACATGTCCCAACAAGGAATTGTTTGTTAACTTTTCTAGTGGATCTTGTGGGTCTATAAAAGCTGGCAGTGTTGTATCTTGTGAAATAAAAGGTGCTGGTAATGTGTTATTGAAACTTGATAATAATGGAACACTTACCTTAAATCAGACCGAACTTATTCTTGATTTGATAAGAAATTTGATTTTTTTTAGGTCTCCTTGATAGAGAGTCTTACATAATTAGACTTAATAATGGTTACCTTAAGATTTTCAAAGACGCCAGCTTGATTTCATGTACTCCCAAGACCAATGGCATTTATATTTTGAAAACCAATCCCGTTTGTGCTAAGTCTTTTGCTGCAGTGAACAATCATGATAACATAATTCTTTGGCATAAAAGACTTGGACACGTAGGAGAGAGAGGTTTTAAATTACTAGAGAAAGAAGTAGCCTTTGGTAATGATGTGTTAAATAAATTGCCTTTCTATGAAAAAAATTTTATGGGTAAACTGAAAAGATCATCTTTTGGAAAGGGAACTCATAAATCTAATGATATTCTAGAGTATTTACATGCATATTTATGGGGCCATGCGTTTCTAGTTATAAATATTTCCTGCTCATTGTTGATGACAATTTTAGAAAAACTTGGATTCATTTGTTGAAATCTAAAAATGCTATTGTGTGTGTGTTTAAGGATTGGATTACCTTAATTGAAAATTTGAAAAAATAAAAATAAAAATAAAGGTGAATAGAACTGATAATGGTTTAGAATTTTGCCACTATTGATTTTAAAATTCCAGATCAGATCTGGAACAAAGCAATTCCTAATTTTTCAAACCTAAAACTGTTAAAATTGCATCCTATCTGATCAATAAATCTCCTTCCAGTGCTATTGATTTTAAAATTCCAAATCAGATCTGGAATAAAGCAATTCCTAATTTCTCAAACCTGAAAATTTCTAGATGTGCAACTTACTTACATCAAACTGACACCAAACTTGGTGTCAGATCTTTAAAATGTGTTTTTATTGGGTATGATGAAGGTGTCAAGGGTTATAGTTTGTGGGTAAAAGAACAAAGGGAGTTTGGGGTTATAATAAGCAGGTCAGTTATGTTCAATGAAAATGTTTGAACCATTAGAAAATCCATTTTGTGAAAATGAGTTTCTGTCAACTGAAATGAGTGTTGATGAAATTCAGATTGAAAATCACCAACCTGATACTCAGATTCAGGTTGAGCAACCACCATATTTACCCTCTATCAATACTGATTCTGTCTCACATGATCCCAACAATGAAACTAAAACTGATCTCGGTAACTATCAACTTGTTAGGGACGGAATTAGAAGGGAAATAAAACCTCTTTCCGGATTTGATGATTCTGATTTTGTATTTGCTTATACTTTTTTTGATTCCTTAGTTTCTGAACCTGAAACTTTTAAAGAAGCTGTTTCTTCAAAGGATTCAAAATTTTCGCTTGCAGCTATATAAGATGAAATGGATTCATTGTTAAAAAATGAAACATGTACCTTAGTGCCCAAACCTCAAAGCAGAAACTTATGGACTGTAAATGGATCTTTAAAATTAAAGAAGGTGACTAAGGATTTAAAACCTAGATATAAGGCAAGATTTGTAGCTAAAGGGTTTTCACAAAAGGAAGGGATTTAATACACCTTTATTAGAATCATGTTTGCATTAGTTGTCCAATACAGCCTTGAATTAGAACAGATGGATGTGGAGACTGATTTCTTATATGATTCACTTGATGAAACTATATATGTGTGTCAGCCTAATCTAGTATTCCTGCTTAAAAAGACCTTATATGGCCTTAAATAGACACCCAGATAGTGGTATAAAAGATTTGATTCTTTTATACAAAGTCTGGAATTTGAGAAAAGTCAATATGACCCATGTTTTTACTTCAAATACCTAAATTCTTGTTATATGTATCTACTTTTGTATGTAGATGAGATGTTAATAGCTGACCCTGATTTAAGTGGGATTATGTCTCTTAAACAGAAACTTAGTTTTGAATTTGAAATGAAGGACTTAGGGAATGCTAGAAGAATATTAGGAATGGATATTTTCAGAAATAAAGAAACTAGAAAATTATTTGTGAATAAAAAATCTTATATTGAAAAGGTTTTGAAAATGTTTAACTTGTTTAATTTTAAACCGATTTATTTACCTCGGCTTAGTCATTTCAAATTGTCTGTTGATCAATCACCTAAAACTGTAGAAGAGGAAAACGGAATGATTAATATACCTTATCAAAATGTTGTATGCATAGTTATGTATCTCATGGTCTGTACCAGACCTAACATTACTTTTGCAGTCAGTGTTCTTAGTAGGTACACTTGGTGAGATTCATTGGAAACAATGAAGTCTTTTCTTAGATATCTCAAAAGTGTTGGCCTACAGTTAACTTGACCTTATTGTTTTGATCATAACAAACAAGAATATATTATGTTGCTAACAAGTATACTTCAAGTGTTTCATGTAATGATAAATATTCAAAGTATTCAATGTTTAAACCGCCTCTCAAAGATATAAATCATATGATCAAGTACGTAAGACGCAAAGAAGATCATGAAAGAATTGAAGATATTCAAGATCAAAATTGAAGTTGAAAACATGACATGAAGATCAAGAATTCAAGCATAAAAGATTAGAGTTCAAGTTCAGAATTTGATTTAACCTATGTAAATATATAACACTCTCAATCTTTAGCAATGAAATCCAATGAGCTCGAAAATGATTTTTATGCATCAAGAAACTTACTTGAAAACTCGTCACTTGCATAAAATAACTTTATCTAAGTCAATATTGCTTTTCAAAGGTTATTTGATCTTAATTCATGATTATGCTATGTTAAATCACTTTGAAAAACAATTTAGAAACCTAAAAATCGTGCATTTTTATGTTTTTCAAAAGTCAATTTTCGGTCAACCGAAATTTGTCAACCGAAAGTCCAATGGTTGAAAATGTGTAACGGCTATATGCATATTTCGGTCGACCGAAACTCCAGAATTGGTCAATCGAAAGTTGTTGAGAGCTTGTTTTTCACCTATAAATAAGTCTTTTCTCTTGCATTCTTTTTTAACAACTAAGAGGAGATTTTAGAAAAACTTTCTTGGAAAATTCACTGTTCTTACTTGATTTATATTCATCTTTTTGTTTAGAAAACTTTGATTGATCAAAACATTGTTTTTATCAAAATTTATCAAAGTTTTTTTTTTTTGTGTGTGTGAAGATTCTTGATTTTACATTGTATAAACTTCTTCAATATCTTCACATTATATATTGGGATTAAAGTGTAAGTCTCCATTTGTTTCAAACTTATTTTAATCTTTTAAAAGAGAGAAATTTCAATTAAGGAACTTTGATTATTTGTGCTACATTTTTCATTATCATTTGATTCATCAAAGTTCCACTGCTAAAACACTTTAAGCTTAACTTATTGTTGATTATTCAAGGGTGGCATATCTTGGTACTTAATTTGATTCAATAATTTAATAAGAGATTATTTGAAAAACTTTGTTTGATTGCATTAAACTTTTCATTATCTTTTACATCAAAGTTTTTCTCTAACATTCGAGCTTAATTCATTACTATCTATTGAAGTGTTAGCCTGACTCTCTCGGTACTTAATTTGAGTATACATTTGTCAAGAGAGTTATTTCAATTGTAAATTCAATTCATTATATCTTGTGGTTTCGAGAGCCTTGTGAAAACTGGATTGTCAGTTAAGGGTAGGTGCTCCTTGTTGTAAATCACCTAAGGATTTGGTATTCCTTGTTGTAAGTTACCAATATATTGGATTTGGCCTTGCTCGTGACGGAGAGCTCGGTAACAGAGGACGTAGATCACGTTGATTGATTGAACTTCTATAAATCGCGTTTCCATCCTCTTATCCATTTTACTTACTTACATTGCACTTACTTTATTCTTTCAATTTATAGTGTGCTACTTTATCTCTGAGTGCTATACTTGGTTTATCAATTAAGTTTACACATTTATAGCACACTACATTGATAGTTAAGTTACTTATAACATTAAGTATTCATACGTGTGCCTATTGGTTTTTAAGTTTGAGATTATTTATCGAAAAAGTTTTATAAATCAATTCAACCCTCTCTTGGTTAGTTACTCTTGGGCTAACAATTGGTATCAGAGCTTTGGTGCTCATTTTTAAAAGATTTTACAATCTTGAGTTAATGGCTAATCATAATCTTGAGGGGCATTCTACAAATCGTCCTCCTTTCTTTGATGGTACACATTATAACTATTGGAAGACTAGAATGATGAGTTTTGTTCAATCAAATGATTATAACATTTTGGAAGTCATTGGAGATGGTCCTCATAAGCTTACTAACGTTATTAAGGTTGATGGAAAATCGGATCAAACTATTTCAAAACCTAGAGAGGAATATGATGATGATGATGATGATGATGATGATAGGAGAAAATTGTCTTCAAATGCTAGAGCAAAAAATATATTTTATTGTGTTTTGGATAAGAATGAATTTAATCGTATTTGTACATGTGATCCGCTTTTGATATTTGGCATACATTAGAAATCGCACACATGGGTCCTAGCAAAGTGAAAGAAACTAAGACAAATCTTTTATTTAAAGATTTTGAAATTTTCTTTATGAAGCAAGATGAACCCATTACTTGTGTGATTACTCGTTTTACCGAAATTGTCAATGGTCCTAAAGGCTTTGATCATAAATTTACTAACTGTGAACTTGTGAGTAAAATTCTTAAGTCTCTCTCCCAAGATTGGAATCCATTGAGGATGTTGATCGAAAACACGAGAGACGTCAACACACATCCATTGGAGGAGCTTTATGGAACATTGATGACTTATGAGCTCAACAATTTCGAAACAAAGGAAAGAACAAGAAAAGGAAAAGAAGAGGTCAAGCGCGAAATTGTTCTTAAATCATCACATGGTAAATGCTCATCAAACTCAAACTTAAGTGATGAGGAACTTGATGATCTTGCTATCCTTATCAAGAAGTGGAGAGTCATTCGCAACAATCATCGAATCGAAAAAGAGATGAAAAAGATGAAAAGATTATTTGCTATACTTGTGACAAACCCGGTCACAAAAGTACCGAGTGTCGAAGCAAGAAAAGATTCTTCAAAAAGAAAGCTATACAAGCCACTTGAGATGAAAGTGATGATGAGCGAGATGAAGATGAGAGTCAAGATGGAGTGGCCAACATGTACTTCATGACTATTGAGAATGAGGTAAATTTCTTTGATACCTCTTGGACTTTGAATGATCAATGATTTAAAGATCTATCAATCAACATATTTAATAAAAACCTCTTGCACTTCATAAAAATTTCTTACATTGAAAAGAGGTATGAGTATGAACATGAAACATGGAGCTAATATGTATTTTATGCATAATTTTATGTTACATACATGATTTAACCGAAATCAAATGTAAATTTCAATATTTGCAGATTTTAATCGACTGAAACTATTTCAGCCGACCAAAAGTGTCATTTCGATTGAACAAATGTACGATCGAAACCAGAGTTTCAGTAGACCATTAGTCAGCCGAACGTGACTGCAACTACTTGTTTTTCACGCCTGCAAAGTTTCGATCGACCAATATACTTTCGATCGACCGAAAGTGGCTGGACTTAGGGATTTGTTTTTAATTTCAAAATTTTCATACTCAATCCCTAAATTACTTGAAAACGTCTTCTCCTCTTCATAAATCTCTTGAACTACATTACTTTTGATCACTTATTTTTAGTTTTGATTAAAAGAGTAATATGATTGTTGACCAAAATTGTTTTGATACTTTTAGATCAAAACCTTTTTAATTCATCCACACATGATCCACTTATTCATTGAGTTGAAAATACTTTGATACTTCATTATGGAAATATATATTTTTTGATCCAACAAGATTGACAACATGCATTTGTAGCGACCAAGAATTTTTACGCGATGAATAATTATTTTTATATTTAGAAAATCATGTCGCTACTATCTCACCATTATTTTGAAGTTAACGCCGCGACGGATTCGTCTAGCCAAGTCGAGAAATATTAATTTTGTTCGATTATGAAATAAATGTCCAATTTCTAAAATTATATTATTTTAATTATTTATTCAAAGTATTATTTTCAAAATCATTTTAATTCCAATTTTACTTGTTGAATTATTTTCATTCCAAAATATATCTATTTTTAATACATTTATTAATCGAACTTAGTCCAAATTTTATTTATTTAATCCATCCCTACTTCCACTACTCTCCACTATACCCACTAAACACCATCATTACCTTTCACTTTCTCTTTCTCGAGACCACCAACCAGCAACTCCTATCATCTATTTCATCATTTCATCATCCTCAACCCTATTTTCTCACAACATGGTTTCTTCATAACCAGTGGAATAATATCATCATCACCGCTGCTCCTAAACACCTCAACCACGAACCATATTCATCTACATCAATTCAAACTATTTTCATCTTCACCTAATCAAACTACCATCACCACCACAGCCTCCATCACCACTGCCCATCGCCTGCAGCACTAACCCAACCACCACGAGCCACCAATTTCAACCATTTCAGCACCACAGTCAAACCACCGTCTCCATTGACAACTCCAAATTTTAATACAATCAGCCCCAAATTCATCATCATCATCATCAGCAGCAGCATCGCCTATATCATCATCACTGAACCCAAATTTTTGAACCCTCGATAAACGGCAACCACTCAAGCCGCCACCTCAATTACCATCGCCAACATCAACTCGGTCGCCACCAAAACACCATAGCCGGCCACTGTCCCAACCACCCCTCCCGCAGTTCGCCGCACCTACGCCGGAGTTTCGCCGTCGAGCCCGTCGGTTGGATACAATTTTTCCTCCTCAGCCGCACCTCCGTCTCCTCTGCCTCGTTTGAGCGTAGATGAGAGAGTGAGAGATAGAATAATGAGAGATGAGAGATAAGATCTGAATATAATTTTTATTTTTCGAAAATTGAAACTTTAGCCCCTGAAGTTTTAAAGTTATTCATTTCAGTCCCCATGTTTCAAAACATCAATTTCAGCCCTTAAGTTCTAAATGATTTTAATCAGCCCTTTCAATTTCAAAATATATTATTTCAGCCCTATAATAATATTTATTTGAGCTTCGACTCAACTTTTGGAAATTTACATTTTAGTCCCTCAACTTTCAAAAATATTCAATTTGGTCCCTCATCTTTCAAAAGTTATTATTTTAGTCCCTAATTATCAAACCCATTTTATTTCAGTCCCGGTAAATTAATTTATTTGATTTTAAGCCTAAGTTTCAAAGATATTCACTTTAGTCCTTCAACTTTCAAAGTATTCATTTTAGTCCCTAAACTTTCAAAACATCAATTTCAATCCTCAAATTTTAATTTATCATTTTGAACCATATATTTCAAAAGACTAAAGCGACTTATTGGCTAAGACGAAGCGTACGGAGAATTAAAGAAATTGAAGTCATTCCCGCTCAACTTTGCACTCGTCAAGTTTAAGGTAGACTCGCCCCTATTAATTGATTTAAATTATGATTTCATGTGAATGTCATGTGACATATGAAGGTCATTTTTATGAAAAGAAATAAGAATGTATTTCTTCGGAAATAATGGTTGAATGTTATGTGACTTGTGAAAAGTCATTTTTATGAAAATGAGCATATATTCCCTCGTCAGGAATAATGATGATATGATTATGATATGAGTATGCGGGCAAGATTGGGAAAAGGCCCCGTTGAGGGAGCCCAATCCGCTACAGTGTATGCGGGCAAGATTGGGAAAAGGCCCCTTGAGGGAGCCCAATCCGCTACCCACATCCATGTTTAAAGAGTATATGATTTTTCAGAAAGAAGATAATACAACCACCCGGTTTCTTAAAGAGCCTGCATTTATGTGTTCAATTATATTGTAGATTAATTAATTGGCGATGAGTCTACTGAGTATTTCTATGAAATGCTCATGTCTATTAATAAAAATTTTGCAGATTTCGGAGACGGTGGCAAGCGATGGATGATGGTGGCAATAAACGTTAAATGGATGAAAGTTTGACTTTAATGATTTCCGTATTTTCCAAACATTGAATAATTTGAGAACTTCAGTTATTTGAGAAATTATGATATTGTCAATTTCTTTACAATATTAATGGTTCGATTTACTATTTCATATGGTTTCATAAATGTTTACAATTTTATCGATCATTACAGTTTATTCAATGTCGCCATAAATGAATTTCAATTATTTATTCCGCAAAAATATTAATTGAAAAGTTAGATCAGACGATTTAAGTGGTGAACCGGGTATACGGAACTCGGGGCGCTACAGCTTGGTATCAGAGCTAGTCTGCGTTTCTGTAGACTGGAAATATTTTCAAAAGAAATTTTCAAGAAATATTTTCCATTATAAGATTTTTATGGATGAAGATTGCCACTGCCATCATTTCGCTCCACCAACTCCGAGGTAAAGAAGTTTATGATGTTTAAAGTTATTTCAGTATTTTGAATACTTATTTTACAGATTTATGAGAAAGAATGAAGAGTATTTCGGATACTGATTTTAATGATTTATGAGAAAGAAGATTAATGATGTTGTTATGCCTGTCATAACTTATATGTTTTAGACTATGAGTACGACTCGGAGAAGGCCTCAGCGAGGGAGCCGAGTCGTTCTAATGAAAAAGAGAAAGAGAAATTTTTTCAGAAAGAAATGAGTTTTGAAGTTTAATGAGAAAATTTTTAGAAAGAAAAGAGAGAAAGAGAACGAGTGTTGAGCATAATGGGAATAATATGATTTAAGAATTATTTCAAAATAATTTTTGTCCTCAAGTCTAGAAATGATGAACCCTAACTGGACTTTGCATAATTGATTTTAGACATGGCAATAAGTATGAGAAGTCAACAGAAATGATTAGACAATATGTTCAGATTATCTATCGTTTAGATTAAACGAGAAATAGCTAGCCAATGTTATGAAGTTTTATGAGATGTTGAGATTATAAGTGATATGATTTTATTGAGACTTTTATGAGAAGCATTATGAAGTTAGAGATTTAAAGATTTGGTTCTTAGTTTTTGGTATTTAAGTAATGGATATTATGTTGAGTAAATGAATTATGCCTCTATGTTGAAGAGAAATTTATTATGAAGTTTGGCCTTGTGAATAAATTTTGGGAATATGATTTATGGCATATATTTATAAGTATGAGTAATCTTTTGAGCCAATTAAGGTATGGAAGGAAGTGATATTGTGATATTGAAAAATATGATTTGAAATTGTTATGTTGAGGAATTATGAATGGAATTATGGGATATTTTTGATGATATTGAAGTGTTGGAATCGTTTTCAATATTTTTAGATCGTTGTGATCAAATGTGGAGTTATTTATTATTGTGAGTTATGAAGTATGCTTATGGTTTGAGATAAGTCCAAATTACAAGGGATACTCTGTCCAGAATTTTATCATTTGGAATTAAGAGCATGATATGATAAGCATCCACTAAAGGAATTAAGGTTAGACATGCAAGTTCATTTACATCACAAACGAGATTTAGTAGATGATAGCAGATATTTTATTATTTTCTCATAAGGAGAACACACAAGAGTCACACTGGAAAGGAAATACAAGCATAAGAGAAAAACATGGATAGATCCTCAGAATGAGAGATGTGTTTCCGGAGTAGCCGTATCCTACCACCTCTGATCTTTTGAGGAATAGAGACAAACCTTCAAAGAGGTGTGTTTCGAGAGTAAGAATACTCCGTAATCTACCACCTTGACACTTTGAGGTACACACAAGATTTAAACATTAAGGAAATCCTAGTAAATGGAGGGGTGTCTCGAGAGTGAGAATACTCCGTACTCTACCCCCACCTATTCTAAGATTCACAGAGTTAAGTTTACATTAACCGGACTCCATTTCGCTTGATTCCCCATCCTTGCAACCAATCTATCTTAACTCCTGCTGGATCTTGTATTGAGATATATGACTGCAGCTTATCCAGTAGTTCATCAATAGTAGGAGCAGAAATAAGAAGCCTTCTGGAAAATGGAGAGATGAATCCCTGTTCCACAGCATAATCAAGAAAGGTTAACAAACCATCAAAGAAATTGTTAACATTCAAAAGCCCAATAGGTTTAGTATGGAGATCTAGTTGAGCCCATGAGGTAATGTTAAAGATTTCTTCTAGAGTACCAAAACCTCCGGGTAGGGCTATAAAGGCATCAGAACCATATAGCATACAAGTTATGCGTTCATGGATGGATAAGGTTTGAACTTCATGCCCTCGTGTTTTGCCTGCAACATCTACCAAAGGGACAGGTATGACACCGATTACTTTTGATTTCTCTGCAAGAGCAGATTGGGAAACACAACCCATTAGACCACTGTTACCACCCCCATACACAAGAGTGATACCTTTTTCCCCCAGTTTCTTTCCAAGATCTACGGCCGCTTCTAGATAACCGAAGCCTTTCCCCACTTTTGATCCACAAAATACACAAATAGTTTTGATCTGTCGAAGTTTTGGTGCTTCCATCTTTGATAGTAAAGAAGGGAAAACTTACAAAGGAGATGTGATTTTGGGATGCCTGAACTATGAAATATGTTTGGCTATTTAAAGCCGGAAAAATTTACTGTTTTTGATTGATTCTGAAAAAGTAAAGATTTACTTTTGACAAAATCGGCCAACTTTTGACTATTTTATCAAAGCTATCACCTTTCGGTGATTTATTTTCAGCTTTATCAAACCTCGAGAAAAGAAAATATATTTATTTTCAGCTTTATCAAAACTCGAGAAAGGAAATTATATTTTATTCCAACTTTTATCTAAACGCGTGAAAAGAAAACAACAAATATTTTAAAAGCGTATCAAAATATTTACCTTATATCATTGATGAACTGCCAGAAGCCTCATTTTGTAAAACCGACTGGCAAACAGGGTCTTTCGATATTATATTTTGAAGACTATAACGATTTTTGTCCTCGTTAAACTGAGAGTATAAGGAAAGGAGTTCACGTTGCACATATCCACTTGGGTGCGTCTCAAGAGTCAGTCGAATATCATCCAAAGACTCCTTACTCAGTCCACCCTTTATGAATTCGATTTTATCATCCCGATTAGTAGAAGAATATCCTACTGATTTGCAACGAGTATCACAGTTCCAACGAGCACATTTGTAGCAATCATTCAGTCTTTTTGCTCTTCGTTTCTTTGCGAAGGTGCTTTTGCCTAAACCAGGCATGTGTTTAGGAAATGGCGATGGTAATTCACTAGCTAGTCGAACCTTTGCTTCGATCAACCAGCGAACATCTTCTGGAACACCATGAGCCATCAGCAACCTCAATCTTTCGAGTCTAATTCTATAGATCTTTCTCAGATCATTCATAGGAAGATTGGAATAATACTTGCGGATGTTAGAAAGGATGATATCCATTGTTTGATGAATCTAACCTCTTCCCAGCATGAACTATTTAAAAGCGTAAAGAATCTGAGTGAATCCGCATGATGTTGTGTCCAGCAAGAAAGCGCAGGATTATTTTAATGAAAAGAGGAGACAAGAAGTAATGCGCTGTTAAATTTTATCGATAAAGGGAGATTTGATGATGGGATTTGAGATATGGAATATTTTCTTGGATTTTGGGTACTGATATTTTGATATAATAATCAAGGTATAGAAATAATACGGGAATACGTGAAAGTGAAATAAGGACTGTATTGAATCAGGATTAATAAGTTTGTGCAAGTGAAAGGAACACCTTACGGGAAATGTTGTGATATTTGAGTTAAGAATTTTAATTATTTGGGAGATATTTGTTTATTGAATTTTGCAGAAATTTTTGGGTTACAAATATTGGAAAGATAAACTGATGATTATGTTGATATGTGAATAACATGTTTGGGTATATTACATAGAGAATATTCAGGGAATTGTTTTGATTATATTGGTAATATTTGGTGATAAAGAAGTTTTAGAGATAACAAATTATTATGGTTTGATATGTTAGTAAAGATTTATTGAAACTTGAAGAGAATTTTTCATGGAATTACAGAAATTAGTGAAGAGACGTGATGTTATTTGGGTTAGTCAATAATGACTTAAGTATTCAATAAATATTTCTTTATACAGTTTAAAGGCTATGCGAGAAATTGAGAATATGTGATTTTATGTTTGAGATTATGTGAGATAATGATGAATCTCAGTCACATACGATTCAGAAGAATTTATTTTACGAGAAGACATATATGTTCATTATTGAGAGTAAAGTCCATGTCATAAGAAATAAAGAGATGCATTTAGTCAAAGTCCAGTGGGTTAGATATGGTAGCAATTAGACTACCTGAAAGAAAGAAGAAGAGATTCTGGTTAAATATCCAGATATCATAAGAACAAGAAAGTTTAAATTTCGAGGACGAAATTATTTTAAGGGGGTAAGGTTGTAGCGACCAAGAATTTTTACGCGATGAATAATTATTTTTATATTTAGAAAATCATGTCGCTACTATCTCACCATTATTTTGAAGTTAACGCCGCGACGGATTCGTCTAGCCAAGTCGAGAAATATTAATTTTGTTCGATTATGAAATAAATGTCCAATTTCTAAAATTATATTATTTTAATTATTTATTCAAAATATTATTTTCAAAATCATTTTAATTCCAATTTTACTTGTTGAATTATTTTCATTCCAAAATATATCTATTTTTAATACATTTATTAATCGAACTTAGTCCAAATTTTATTTATTTAATCCATCCCTACTTCCACTACTCTCCACTATACCCACTAAACACCATCATTACCTTTCACTTTCTCTTTCTCGAGACCACCAACCAGCAACTCCTATCATCTATTTCATCATTTCATCATCCTCAACCCTATTTTCTCACAACATGGTTTCTTCATAACCAGTGGAATAATATCATCATCACCGCTGCTCCTAAACACCTCAACCACGAACCATATTCATCTACATCAATTCAAACTATTTTCATCTTCACCTAATCAAACTACCATCACCACCACAGCCTCCATCACCACTGCCCATCGCCTGCAGCACTAACCCAACCACCACGAGCCACCAATTTCAACCATTTCAGCACCACAGTCAAACCACCGTCTCCATTGACAACTCCAAATTTTAATACAATCAGCCCCAAATTCATCATCATCATCATCAGCAGCAGCATCGCCTATATCATCATCACTGAACCCAAATTTTTGAACCCTCGATAAACGGCAACCACTCAAGCCGCCACCTCAATTACCATCGCCAACATCAACTCGGTCGCCACCAAAACACCATAGCCGGCCACTGTCCCAACCACCCCTCCCGCAGTTCGCCGCACCTACGCCGGAGTTTCGCCGTCGAGCCCGTCGGTTGGATACAATTTTTCCTCCTCAGCCGCACCTCCGTCTCCTCTGCCTCGTTTGAGCGTAGATGAGAGAGTGAGAGATAGAATAATGAGAGATGAGAGATAAGATCTGAATATAATTTTTATTTTTCGAAAATTGAAACTTTAGCCCCTGAAGTTTTAAAGTTATTCATTTCAGTCCCCATGTTTCAAAACATCAATTTCAGCCCTTAAGTTCTAAATGATTTTAATCAGCCCTTTCAATTTCAAAATATATTATTTCAGCCCTATAATAATATTTATTTGAGCTTCGACTCAACTTTTGGAAATTTACATTTTAGTCCCTCAACTTTCAAAAATATTCAATTTGGTCCCTCATCTTTCAAAAGTTATTATTTTAGTCCCTAATTATCAAACCCATTTTATTTCAGTCCCGGTAAATTAATTTATTTGATTTTAAGCCTAAGTTTCAAAGATATTCACTTTAGTCCTTCAACTTTCAAAGTATTCATTTTAGTCCCTAAACTTTCAAAACATCAATTTCAATCCTCAAATTTTAATTTATCATTTTGAACCATATATTTCAAAAGACTAAAGCGACTTATTGGCTAAGACGAAGCGTACGGAGAATTAAAGAAATTGAAGTCATTCCCGCTCAACTTTGCACTCGTCAAGTTTAAGGTAGACTCGCCCCTATTAATTGATTTAAATTATGATTTCATGTGAATGTCATGTGACATATGAAGGTCATTTTTATGAAAAGAAATAAGAATGTATTTCTTCGGAAATAATGGTTGAATGTTATGTGACTTGTGAAAAGTCATTTTTATGAAAATGAGCATATATTCCCTCGTCAGGAATAATGATGATATGATTATGATATGAGTATGCGGGCAAGATTGGGAAAAGGCCCCGTTGAGGGAGCCCAATCCGCTACAGTGTATGCGGGCAAGATTGGGAAAAGGCCCCTTGAGGGAGCCCAATCCGCTACAAGAAATGATGATGTTATGCATAACTTACGTGCCTCATGAGCACGAGAGACGAGAATACCAACATCCGATTTTCTAAAGAGCTTATGATTTTCAAAATAAGCCTATGAATTTGAAAAATCATGAGTATGCGGGCAAGATTGGGAAAAGGCCCCTTGAGGGAGCCCAATCCGCTACCCACATCCATGTTTAAAGAGTATATGATTTTTCAGAAAGAAGATAATACAACCACCCGGTTTCTTAAAGAGCCTGCATTTATGTGTTCAATTATATTGTAGATTAATTAATTGGCGATGAGTCTACTGAGTATTTCTATGAAATGCTCATGTCTATTATTAAAAATTTTGCAGATTTCGGAGACGGTGGCAAGCGATGGATGATGGTGGCAATAAACGTTAAATGGATGAAAGTTTGACTTTAATGATTTCCGTATTTTCCAAACATTGAATAATTTGAGAACTTCAGCTATTTGAGAAATTATGATATTGTCAATTTCTTTACAATATTAATGGTTCGATTTACTATTTCATATGGTTTCATAAATGTTTACAATTTTATCGATCATTACAGTTTATTCAATGTCGCCATAAATGAATTTCAATTATTTATTCCGCAAAAATATTAATTGAAAAGTTAGATCAGACGATTTAAGTGGTGAACCGGGTATACGGAACTCGGGGCGCTACAGCATTGTTATATCCTTAAACTCATTTCATGCTACAAATGTTTTACTAAGGGGGAATGCTTTACTAAGGGGGAATATGGTTACAATCAAGATATTCTACTTGTGCTCCATTATTATGCTTATCACACTTGTTCACCTTTTTGCTTATACCGAAAGGGGGAAAATATGTTGATGATTTGTTTTAGCTTGACTTTGGATAATCTATATGCATAAAAAAGATTATATTATATGCTAGATTATGCCTCATTAGTTTGTATAAGATAGGGGGAATACATGCTTAAATTAAACTTATCAATTATTTTCATATTCCTATGCTTTGATTATACGCTTCAATTGCTTATATTATCATTACAAATCATCTTATTTGTCATAATCAAAAAGGGGAAAATTGTTGACCTATGGTTAACTTGACTTTATTGTTTTGATCATAACAAACAAGAATATATTATGTTGCTAACAAGTATGCTTCAAGTGTTTCATGTAATGATAAATATTCAAAGCATTCAATGTTCAAATCGTCTCTCAAAGATATAAATCATATGATCAAGCACATGAGACGCAAAGAAGATCATGAAAGAATTGAAGATATTCAAGATCAAAATTGAAGTTGAAAAACATGACATAAAGATCAAGAATTCAAGCATAAAAGATTAGAGTTCAAGTTCAAGAATTGATTTAACCTATGTAAAGGTATAACACTTTCAATATTTAGCGATGAAATCCAACGAGCTCGAAAATGATTTTTATGCATCAAGAAACTTACTTGAAAATTCGTCACTTGCATAAAATATTTTTATCTAAGTCAATATTGCTTTTCAAATGTTATTTGATCTTAATTTATGATTATACTATGTTAAACCACTTTGAAAAACAAGTTAGAAACCTAAAATCGTGCATTTTCATATTTTTCAAAAGTCAATTTTCGGTCAACCGAAAGTCTAATGGTTGAAAATGTGTAACGGTGATATGCATATTTCGGTCGACCGAAACTCTAGAATTGGTCAATCGAAAGTTGTTGAGAGCTTGTTTTTCACCTATAAATAAGCTTTTTCTCTTGCATTCTTTTTTAACAACTAAGAGGAGATTTTAGAAAAGCTTTCTTGGAAAATTCATTGTTCTTACTTGATTTATATTCATCTTTTTGTTTAGAAAACTTTGATTGATCAAAACTTTGTTTTTATCAAAATTCATCAAAGTTTTTGAAAGAAAGTTTTTTTTTTTTTAATTGTGTGGAGATTCTTGATTTTACATTGTATAAACTTCTTCAACATTTTCACATTAAATATCAGAATTGAAGTGTAAGTCTCTCTTTGTTTCAAACTTGTTTTAATCTTTTAAAAGAGAGAAATTCCAATTAAGGAACTTTGATTATTTGTGCTACATTTTTCATTATCATTTGATTCATCAAAGTTCCATTGCTAAAACACTTTGAGTTTAACTTATTGTTAATTATTCAAATGTGGTATCTTTTGATACTTAATTTGATTCAATAATTTAACAATAGATTATTTAAAAAACTTTGTTTGATTGCATTGAGCTTTTCATTATCTTTTGCATCAAAGTTTTTCTCTAACACTCAAGCTTAATTCATTGTTATCTATTGAAGTGTTAGCCTAACTCTCTCAGTACTTAATTTGAGTATATATTTGTCAAGAGAGTTATTTCAATTGTAAATTCAATTCAATCTTGTGGCTTCGAGAGCCTTGTGAAAACTCGATTATTGGTTAAGGGTAGGTGCTCCTTGTTGTAAGTCTCCTAAGGATTTGGTACTCCTTGTTGTAAGTTACCAATATAGTGGATTTGTCCTTACTCGTGACGGAGAGTTCGGTAATAGAGGTCGTAGATCATGTTGGTTGATTGAACCTCTATAAATCGCGTTTGCATCCTCTTATCCCTTTTACTTACTTACATTGCACTTACTTTATTCCTTCAATTTATAGTGTGCTACTTTATCTCTAAGTGCTATACTTGCTTTATCAATTAAGTTTACACATTTATAGCACACTACATTGATATTTAAGTGACTTACAACATTAAGTATTCATACGTATACCTATTGGTTTTTAAGTTTGAGATTATTTATCGAAAAAGTTTTATAAACCAATTCAATTCCCTCTTGGTTAGTTACTCTTGGGCTAACAATTGGTATCAGAGCTTTGGTGCTCATTTTAAAAAGATTTTACAATCTTGAGTTAATGGCTAATCATAATCTTGAGGGGTGTTCTACAAATCATCCTCATTTCTTTGATGGTACACATTATAACTATTGGAAGACTAGAATGATGATTTTTGTTCAATCAATTGATTATAATATTTGGGAAGTCATCGAAGAAGGTCCTCATAAGCTTACTAAAGTTCTTAAGGTTGATGAAAAATCGGATCAAACTGAAGCTGAGTATATAGTTGTAGCTGATGCAGTTAAAAAATCTATATGGTTAAAAGGCTTATTAGAGGAATTAAGACATTTTGATAAAAAAAAAAATGTGTTAGTATTTGTATTGACAGCCAAAATGCATTTTACTTAAGCAAAAATCCTATGTTCCTTAATAGATCTAAACATCTAGATGTGAAATTACATTTTATTTCATTAGAGATGTTGTTGATAAAGGAGCTATAAAACTTGAGAAATTTCCAACTAAATGTAATCCAGCCGATGCTGGAACTAAGGTCATTCTAATTAACAAGTTTAAAGATGCTTAAACATTTCTAAATTTGTTAGAAGTTTGACACTGCTGTGTTTTATTTTTCAGGATTGATGATCCAAATTAAGGTGGAGATTTGTAATGCTAATTTGGCCCATTCAAAGTGATCCAACCCAAGTAGTGCAGTCCAAGCCTGGAGCAAGACTTCGGACAGCCCATTTCTTAAAGCAAGATCAAATTCCAGCCGTTGGATCTTCAGGATCAATCTCAGTCGTCCAACTCAGATATTTTACTTGGTTTGACGCTTCATTCAATAGTTCCAGACTCTTCAGTCTCTTCATGCATACTCTCTCTCTCTCTCTCTCTCTCTCTTCTCTTCTCTTTGTTTTGGTTTAATCTTCGTGTAGTCTTGGATTATAATCTTAGTTTATATCACCATACTTAGTGTAACTTTCAGAGGATTCTTTGTGCTGTATTTGAGCGAGTGTATGTATTCTGATTTGAGCAGTTCGTCTGCGAATATGTAAACATTTTGTGGTTTCTTTTCAATTTGTTCTTCAATAAAGTCTTTGATGTTCTTAGTGTTTCATCTGGGTATCTTGTGTCTGGATTTGTGATTTTGGGAACTATAATTTTGTTACACAACTTATAAGCACTTAAAATCTTTGCCAAAAAAAATGCTCATAGCAAGTAACAAGTGTGAAACTTCAATTCTACGGAAAAAAATGATAAAAAATAAAACACATGATGGTTAAAAAAGGTTAGATGAATTCTCTTTTACCTGATAAGAGTGTTGCCTTTATTCGATGTCATACATTTTCATGAGTGCATTCTTGATCTTCTTCTTGTCAACACAAATGATGTGATCCCTTTTGGAAACGTTCTCACTATTACGATGGTTGACAAATGAAAGTTAACGGTTAATGGCCGCCTTAGCTCACCAATAATTTTAGACCCGTCCCTGATTGTCTAGAATATATAAGTTTAGAAACTAATGCAGTGTATAGTAACAAAAATCGTATTACTTTGATGCTATATGAAATTATATCTATCTACATCTAAAATTTATCTATCAACAATATATAAAAAGAGAGGATGGAGGAGAAAATTTTGAATATCTATTTTACCCTTATATATTTAACTATATACCATTATCCCTATATTTAATAACATTAATTAATCAATTATATTAATTTATTATCTAAAAATATATAATTTTATAATATAATATAATATAATTTTATTATAATTTATAATTTATTTATTATTAAATTAATTCATTATCTAATAATTTAAAATTGCGACAATGTTCTTGGTAATTAGCAAGGGGGAAGGAAGATCTCCATTCATTTCATTTTTGATATAATTTCATACTATTATATTTTTAATTAATTTAATTTAATTTAATAATTAATATAATTGAAAAACTCTTGATTTTCCATTTTTCTATTAAATTTTTATGTTTTCGGTTCACATTATCCTCAAAATTTAGTTCATATTCATTAAATATAATTATTATTAGTTAATAATATTAATCTACCATACGTTTACATTTTTTTCTTTTGTCCTATAACACATTTTATTTTTTATTAATATTTAATTTATTTTTTAAAAGAATAATTATTATTAATTAATAATGTTAAATACAGTACATTTAATTTTTTTTCTTTTGTCAATAGTACCCTTAAACTCTTATTAAAATCACTAATTAGTTCATATAAAAAGAAAGTTAATTTTTAATTATATTCTAACTAAGAATATAAAATAAATAATTTCCAAACTCTTTTTTTGTAAAAAAAAAAATCACTAATGAGATATTTGTTTTTTAAACTTACATAGAGTATCAAACTTTTTCTATAACAAAAAAATATGCTCCTAAATTAAATTCATTGCCTGCCTATACACAATTTTTTTATATTCTATAATAAATATTTTATAACGAGTTTTGATTTGCTTAATATCAAGATGTTAGATTAGTTCTTGATTTATGCCACATGATTTCTTTATTAAGAAAATATCTTAAACAATTATCTAATATATATTTTAAGGAATTCAATGAAAGCTTTCAATAAAATATTAATTATTAAAAATTGTAGTCAATTAACAATTTTAGTTTTTTCTTTAACAATATAAATGATCTAAATTAATTTTAAAAACAATAATAATATTTCAAAGACATTACGCGTGTCATTTATCCTATATATAAGAAGTGCAAAACATGTGTTAATAATAGTTTCTAGAAAAGAACAAAACAATGTACTATTTTTTATCGTAAGGTAAACGAGGCAAGAAGGAAAAAATAAACAAATAAATTAAAAAGAGTGGTAATATTGTAATGATTTATAAACTAATTTATTTATAATTTTGAAGTAGAATATGTGATTAAAAAGTGGAGAGAAAAAATATGTGTAGCAAAAAAATAGTTTGAAAAAATGTATAGTTTATAAACCGTTTAGTTTATCTTTACAGAAATAAAGGATAGAGTCATAAACATTCAAGACGTGTAACATATTGGAATAGGATTTACAGAAATCACCTTTTTTTTTTTTTTTTTGGCAAGAAATTGTGTGTTACAAAAAATTTAGTGAATGACAGTTGTACCCCTAAAACCTTAGGTATTATTACCTTATGTATCCCTTATTCTCCCTATATATATGGGGGCTTTAATTCATAATAATACACAAGTTTATTGGTGTCTCTACTTTTCTCTCTTTTTCTCTCTAGTTTATAACACGTTATCAGCACGAGTCTCTGTCAAATTGAGTTCTAATTTTCTTTTTCAAAATCTCATATATCAAAATATTAGTTAGATGGTAAAATCATATGCACCGAAATTAATTTGGTGACATATGAATTTTTTTTTTATTACTATTCAATTGCAATTCACATCTATTCATTACGATGTTGTTCATTAGCAATTGCGGCTCATGAATCTGAATCTGATTTTCTCCAACCAATTCGACAGATTTTGATCTTTATATTGATAATTCATTATGTTGTTGCTCCTGAAGTAGCACAACATTATATTAATATTTCAGAAGAATATTAATCATATATCCGTGTTTGCCTATTACAAATATTTGTTGTTGCTCCTGAAGTAGCACAACATATAATTCAGATGAATATTATTTGCTCCTGAAGAGCATACATTGTAATTTTCAATATTCTAGAAGAATATTGACATTTTATTCTTGAATAATAGCAATTTTAGATCTGTAATTATTCCGGAAGAATAATTCGTTATTGCTATTGAAGTAACGTAATAAATAATTAATATTCCAGAAGAATATTAATTATAGAATTGATTATTATTCGTTGTTGCTCCTGAAGTAGCACAACATCATAATTAATATTCCAGAAGAATATTATTTGCTCCCGAAGAGCATAAATTAAATTTTCAATATTCCAAAAGAATATTGATTTATTATTCTTGAATAATCGAAATTTTAGAACTATAATTATTCTAGAAGAATAATTTGTGGTTGTTCCTAAAGTAGCACAATTTTTATTATAATAATATTCGTAAAGAATATTAATTGCTTCTGAAGAGCATAATTTTGAAAGATTTATTATTCAATTGCTCAAGAAGAGCAAATATCTAAAATCTTTAACAATAATTTGTTCTCGCTCCTGAAGTAACACAACGGACGATTAATATTTCAGAAAAATATTAATCGTAAAATTGTCTATTATAAATAATTTGTTGTTACTCCTGAAGTAGTACAACATTATAATTAATATCCTAGAAGGATGTTATTTGCTCCTGAAGAGCATGAATTATGATTTCCAATATTTTAGAAGAATATTGATTTATTATTTCTTTTGGAAGAATTGGAATAAATTCGTTAAAGTATACATTGTTCCAGCAAATTATTATTGTTATTATTTTTTTGCTCTTTCAATTTTGTCATTGAAAATCACTACGTTATTTTGAATTCTCAAATACATTATTAGATTTGATTCTACTATATATTAGTTATATATCTAATTTTTATATATGGAATTCACGTGCATGTTTAGTATCTTTTGCATATTGGTAAAAGATTTAGCCAATAAAAAATTTAGTCAATTTTGTTAACTTCTATATATGGAGATTCTTTTTCCTGATATATGTTTGGTAATTCATTTTTATATATAAATTCATACTATGTTTATATGGTAATTAATATTCTTTAAGATGATTAAATATTTGTAGATGTTCATTCATAAATTCTGATTTAATAATGTATTATATTGTTACTCACGAAGTAGGACAACAATAGTAGTATTCTAGAAGAATATTACTTGGTTGTTACGAGTAGTATATTACAATTTCAATATTCCAGAAGAATATTGATCCAATGCTCTTGAAGAAGCATAATTTAAAATATGTTTTAAACGAATATGGTGTTGGTGTTCTCGAATAAACACAATCCACGTTAAATAAATATTCCAGAAGAATATTTTAACGTCACTCGTGTAGAGCACAAATATTGTTGGCTTGAAAGGAAGAATGAATAATTAATATCAATATTCCAGAAGAATATTGACTTATTATTCTTGAAGAATTGCAATTTTAGCAATATAATTATTCTAGAAGAATAATTCGTTATTTTGCTCTTAAATTACACAATAGATATCAATTATTGTTATAATTGAATGAGATTCGAATCAATATTCCAGAAGAATATTGCGTTATTGCTACATTTCAATATTCTAGAAAATATTATTTTATTGCTCAAGTGATAAATACTGCATTCTTTTTCTCAAAGAAATTCGAATTTATTAATAATCCAGAAGATTATTATAATGTAGTCTAATATATAGTTGTGATGATTCCTGAAGAATCATAATTTTATCTCATATGAAATATAATTTGCTCTCGGAGAGCCAAATATTATGAGATGTGTTATTAATTTGATATTACAATATTCCGGAAGAATATTGACATATTGATTTTGAACGAGTAATAGAAACGTGCTTTTCGAAGTAGCACATGTTTCGAAAAATATCTCATTTGAGTTCATGTTTATCCCTGAAGGAAAACATATAACTTATGTCATAAGGATATTGATTAGTTTGACTACTTGAATAATATATGATTATATCTTATATTGAACCAGAAGTTCAATTTAATTTTATTATTTGGCATGACCAGTTGGACCATCACTGGATCAATAATGATGCGAAATCAAAATTGATACTCAATGAAGAACCAGAAGATTCTTCAATTCAATCATATATGATGTTTGTTCTATTTCATGAAATTTTTCATTATCACTAGCTAAAATAGGGATTAAATTCCCTATATTTCTGAAAATTAATTAGGATGATAAATGGGGACCCATCATCCTCCACGTTGATCAACTAAATATTATTTGTATCTAATAGATTTGATACATGTACTAGATGATTGCATGGTGTTCGCAACTTGAAATTTGCGAAATTATTGCTCAAATTATGAATTATGAGCATAATTTTCAGATTATATAATCAAGAATGTGTCTTGATAATGCTAGTGGACACGAATCTCAACATTTTAAGAAGTGTTAGTTGGGATGTCGATAAATAGTTTAACATTTTTGTTTGTTAAATGCCTCCAATTAATTTAATTGAGAACAAAATACTTCCCTTTTTGTTTAGGGAATTTTATTACGCATCATACCAATATCATAGTTCTCCCTATTATAATTGGCTTATGGTTAGAGCCTAATTTTTCCATATAATTTTTTAATAGTGCAATTGATCCACCACAATGCACTGATATGGGAAATAAAAAATGTTGAAAAAAATGCGTTGTTTGAACATATATCCCAAATTGGTGATATTTTACAACGTCGAAAAAAAAAAGTTATTATCAATTTGATTGGACAATTTTCTCAACATTAGGGGGGAATAGCTTAAAATCAAACAAATGCATCATATTATGTTATATATATCCTCGCGATTAATAATACGAACCAGAAGTTCGATTGAAAATATGAACGAAACGTTCAAAGATAACATAATTACAAGATGCATAAGAGATTAATAAAATCTCATGCTCTATCTCATATTGATATGCAGCACGCCTGAAGCGTAGCAATATTTGATTCAAATAAAGATCCCCAAATAAATAAAAATAGAGCAAATGATTATAGTGGTCTTATTGAGGAGGCATATACTCGTGAGAGAGTATTTATTGACATAATTAATTGTAAATTTCTAGAAGAGGTTCAAGTACTTGAAATATTGAAAATTGAGATCTCTATAGTTATGTCTTGTGGGGAAAGAAATCAAATTGAGATGATAATTGTGTCGACACACTTTTTAAAGCACTTATGCAAAAACAAATTGCGAAGCTAGTCGCATCATAATTTGAATGATAGCGAGGATAATAAAAGAAAATATGTCGAAGAAAATCGACATAAAAATAGTTGGCAAAAGTATGCATTCAGGCTAAATTAAACTTATTACAAAACCTGAAGTTTTGGGACCTGAAGTCCAAACACATAAAAGTGTAAAGCCAGTAAAATACCTATAGGTATAGTCGTAATACACGACTTGTTGCACAACGAATGTTTCAAAGATCTCGCATAGATACAATATTTTATTTGCCTGAAAATGCATAATAAGTGCCTATACTTATATGATTATTAGAAATGTATTTAATGAAAAAATGATTTACTCTGATTACTAGCTTGCGCTCTTTGATGTACCAATGAGTGATATCAAAATGTATGATCATCAACTCGGTACGTTGAGAGTATTCTTTGAAGTACCAATGAGTGAGATTAAAAAGGGTAATCAATACCTCGGTACTTTGGGATTGAGGTGAAATAATTAGAGAAAATCTATTTGAAATATAGGAATCGTTACCTATCTAATGTTTCACGACTTAAATTTGGTGGTAGCAATTTGATAATTGCAATGTGAAACATATACGATGCTTGAAGCATACAGTATAATCCTTGAAGGATTAAATATATTTGAAATATATAATTCAAGTTTTTAAGAAACTTGTTTGATCAAAGTATAAAGATACTTTTCGATCTAAATATATCATATGCCTTGAATAGATTCAATTTCCAATGGAATGTGATAGATAGTATGAAATTAGATTACATGAAGAATGGTACAAATGACTCTATATGACAAAGTGTTGAAATTGAGGTGTACCATTACTGTGAATAAAAATCGTGGCAATTGATTTTCAAATTCAAATTCATGGTTAATTATTCACCTGAAGTGAATAAGTTAATTGTTCAGTGAAGTGAATAAGTCACTTCCAAATTTTAGAACTGCATTAAATGCATTGATAATATTGATTATAGAATATGGCTCGATGCAGCATGTTCAAATGATTGGAAATATTGAATATATTCAAAGAACAAATAATATCAGATATCAGATATGTGTTATTTATAAATGCTTGGTAAACACATTCGATATTGTACCGATTTACAGTTGAAATAATTATGTGCAGTATCAATATAACTGTAATGTTCCCATGAGGGGGAGCTAATATACTCTACACTCTTTTTTCCTTAGCCGAGGTTTTGTCCCACAGGGTTTTCTTGGCAAGATTTTTAATGAGGTAGCGTCATCAATATCTATTGATATACTCTCTTATACGAAACTCCTGAAGAGATCAAGATATGAATGGTTCAATAGAAATTGAATCAGGGGGAGTAACTATATGGATGATGAATCAGGGGGAGTAACTATATGGATAATTCAATACATATTGAATCAGAGGGAGTAGATGTACTCTTTTTCCTTCGTTCAGGTTTTTTCCCACTGGATTTTTCTGACAAGGTTTTAACGAGGCAGCATCAAAATACTCCAAAATTTCAACAAATCTACTCAAGTGACAATGAAGCTGGTTTATCTACAAAAGCACCATCAACGTCTACATTCAAGAAACCAGTTCACAAGATTGGGATACATCAACTCGATGATTTATAACGATCAACACTAGGGGGGAGTAGCTGTACTCTTTTTCCTTAGCCAAGGTTTTGTCCCATTGGGTTTTCCTGGCGAGGTTTTAACGAGGCAGCATTCATCTTAATACTCCAAGAACAATTGTACTCTTTTTCCTTCGTTTGATATTTTTGTCCCATTGTGTTTTTATCAAATAAGGTTTTAACGAGACAGATATTTTGTAATATCATATGTCATTCAAGGGGGAGTGTTGTAAATATTATATTGTATTAGTGAATGACAGTTGTACCCCTAAAACCCTAGGTATTATTACCTTATGTATCCCTTATTCTCCCTATATATATGAGGGCTTTAATTCATAATAATACACAAGTTTATTGGTATCTCTACTTTTCTCTCTTTTTCTCTCTAGTTTATAACAGTTCACTTATATTTAATATTTATTACATTATCTCCATTACGGCATTAAAATCTTAGTAAAAAAAAAAAAAAATTGAACGGAAATCTAAGTAAATGAAAAGGTTATTCATTTGAATACGCAAATAAAGTTGTCATATTAAAAACATTGATAAAAAAAAATAAAAAATAAAAAATAAAATCTATTAGGACAAAATCTCGTGATAATCATAATGCATTATCCTTCTGGAAGGCATTCAGCGAGATACATGTATATAATGTCCTTTCACGCCACATGATTGACCACATGCTTGCCCGTTGTCGTACTATACACTTCAAGTAATGGAGGAGAACTAGTCTGTCGGGATTCTTTTTCACTGTCTATTTGGTAAACCTTTTATAAATCGATTAATAAAAGATATAACATTTTAAATTAATTTTCAAACGTACATATTTTCACTCTTCACTTTTTAATTACATATTTTACCTTAAAATCATAAATATATCGATTTATTTTTTAAAACAATAAACTGATTTATAAAGTAACAAATTTATAAATTACACAATTTCTCAAATTATTTTTTAACTACATATTTTTTTAAATATGACATTTTAAATTAAAAGGAACATTTTGATGTGACGCGAATTCATTGGTTAATGATCATATCAACATTTTTTCACCGATTAATAAAATTGTGCCACATCACAATATTCTTTTAAAATATCTAATTTAAATGTGTGTGTATATAAATATCTAATTTAAATGTGTGTGTATATATATATATATATATATATATATATATATATATATATTAAAGAGCCACGTAGATTGCCAAGATGACCACACATTGATGGACAAAAATTGAACTGTTCAGTAATGTTATTAAAATTTGATTTATAATCGCTCCAATTTTTAATACAATTTTTTAACCACGTATCTTTCCTCACTCCAATTTTTAACCCTAAAATTACCTCGAGATTTGTGCCAAAAGTGATTAATCACTTTCTTAGCCTCCGAACAAAGGTGAGATTATGGCCCATTTGATCCCGTGTGTTTTTTCATCAAATTTTCTCACATTCATTTTCAATTAAATATTTTCATTGCCGGGTCAACCACTTTTCAATATTTTTAATTACTTTTTAACCACACATTCTCACGATAACTCAAAATCCTTAAAAAATTGAAAAAAAATAAATGAGACCGCACAGACACTATATAAATCATTTAAATATCATTGTTCTAAAACGCGCGCGTTGTGCTCGCACAACGCGCGCTTATGCCCGAAGCGCATGTCTGAAATTTTTTTATCTAAAAAACATGAAAAAAGCGTGCATAATGCTCGAGTAAGCGCACATAATGTGCGAGTAAGTGTGGTGAAGCGCGAGTATAGGCACTTAAGCATGCCGAAGCGTGCTTATGCTTCTAATATTTTTTTTTTTTAAAGGGTTAAAATATGTGTAAAGTTTAAATTTGGTATATAAGAATTGAAAAACGTTTTTTAAAGCTTTTTAACGCCTACTCTCACTTAATCTTGAAAAGCTTGACATTCGAGCTCCACGCTTCGTCTCGCTTCACGCTTTTTAGAACACTGTTAAATATCCTGTATTTAACCTACTACTTCCAATTTGAATATAACAACCCGCATATTAAGTCCATGTTTGACAAATAATAGATTTTGAAAACAGGATTTTTTTTTTTTTTTCAAAGAAGAATGTAGTTAAAAGTTAAGGAAAAGTTATATATCTGCGTACAAAATTATGTATTGAAAGTATATTGTTGGAAATGAATTTTAGAAAATGATTTAATATTACTCGAAAATGATGAGTTGCATGTGTAAATGTTGTTTCATCTTCATGTTTGAGTCTTTGAGAAAAACATATATCTTGCTAACAAATGGTCGCATATGTTATTAGTGCAACTCTAATACTTAGAGCATATCTAATGAGAGGATTGATCTAGTGCCCACAATGGGCACTAGATATGGCACTCATCCGATCCGACACATGTCGGATGAGAATTGGTTATGGATGGATGGGCCCACTGCCCACCCACTCATAGGGGGGTGGTTGTGGGTTTTATAGTATACCCATTATGGGTTTTATATCAATTTCCTATCTAATGATCTCAAATGGGAAAAAAATATTGCCACATAGAAAAAATAAATAATAATATGAAAATTTAATCTTCAATGGTTGTTTGCATGCTTATGTGGCGCGATGTGATAGGGATATTATCTGGTATCATGCATGTTCAGATATAGAAAACTTGCCAGAAAAAATATTGAAGATACATGTATACACAAAAAATTATAGATAATGATCATTGAAAATAAGCTTTAAACCTCACTATTTATTTTATCAATATGGGTGAGATAATTATCTACTTAAGTGTTACATAGATCAAAATATCTACTTAAGTGTTACATAGATCAAAATATCTATAAACCATTAGAGATGCTCTTAGATATTCAACTTCAAGAATGGTTCCAAAATGTAAGGGTGTGTTTGATTGAGAATGGTAGAAAAGCTGGTACATTGCAAAAAAATTCATGAAAATTAAAATCAATCAAAGACCAAAAGTCGAAAATAGTTTCATTTTTTATGTAGTTCCTTGCTATAAAAAAGATCCTTAGTGAACGAATTGTTATAAAACTATCAATTTCTAAGAACAACATTAGAGAGAAAGAGATGGAGAGAATTCTCATTCCAGAATTGGTGTAATAAATTGGTAAGTATAGGCTCCTATTTATAGGAGTGGACAATGGCACAATCGTAATATTGTAAAGTTTACAGGGATATAATGGTAATGTCATTCACATATATACATTATTTATAACACTCCCCCTTGAATGACATATTACGCAATTGTCTGCCTCGTTAAAACCTTGCTAAGAAAACCCAATGGGATAAAACTTGAGCGAAGGAAAAAGAGTACAGTTGCTCCCCCTGATATTGGCCATCGTCAATCGTTGAGTCTTAATGTTCAAGTAGAACAAATCATGTATTGAATCTTTGAAGTTCTTCAGTGCTTCAGTGCTGCCTCGTTAAAACCTTGTCAGTAAAACCCAATGGGACAAAATCTGAACGAAGGAAAAAGAGTACAGCCGCTGCCTCGTTAAAACCTTGTCAGGAAAACCCTGTGGGACAAAACCTGGACGAAGGAAAAAGAGTACAGCATGACAGCATGATTCTCCCCCTGAAGTGTGCAATCAAGTATTCATGAACATTTTGAATAATGATATCATTTTTCTTCTGGAATATATATGAAAATCTTCTTGTATGTAGCCGATATCATAACATTCTTCATAAGATGTGTATGATTTTCTTCATTTGTTGATATCATTCCAGTATAACAATGTGTTGCTGAATTATAGCTTGTTGATAGCTATGATGATGCCTCAAAAACCTTGCTAGGAAAACCCTGTGGGACAAAACCTCAGCGAAGGGAAAAAGAGTGCATTATTCTCATTAATTTTCATCAATACGCCTCAACTGTTGCCTCATTAAAAACCTTGCTAGGAAAACCCTGTGGGACAAAACCTCAGCTAAGGGAAAAAGAGTGCAACGCGTATTTATTCCTTTTCATGGAATATCACAAGTATATTGATGCAATCACGAATCTTTTCATCGTATAATTTATGATGAGCTTTATATAAATCGTTCATAGCTCATGATGTCATAACATGCTATATTAAGCAATGTTGTACTAATTTATTGATTGCATCTTTCACTTCTGGTGAATAATCAAATTTAGAATTCACTTCTGGTGAATAATTAAACATATTCATTTTCATATTCACTTCTGGTGAATAATTAAATCTAGAATTCACTTCTGGTGAATAATTAAACATATTCATTTTCCGAATTCACTTCTGGTGAATATTCATTTTCCGGATTCACTTCTGGTGAATATTCATTTTCCGGATTCATTTCTGGTGAATATTCATTTTCCGAATTCACTTCTGGTGAATTTTCATTTTCCGGATTCATTTCTGATGGATAATATAATTTTGCATATTGAAAATCAATTGCATGCCCAAATATTCAAATATAATAATAGTACACTCCAATTTCACTTTCAACATATTATATCATGAAGTCATTTGTATCATTCTATAGTGATACTAATCTGGGCATATTGAATCTTTCAATGATTTATACATGTATGTTCTTGCACTTTATAAACTGCAATTTCTAATTTGCAGGAGCATAATCAATCATTGAAATAGATATCAATTTTGACATATAATCTACAATCATTTTACTTGAAATCCCAACGTACCGCGATCAATTGGTACATCAAAGAATACTCTCAAAGTACCGAGATGAGAATCATACATTTTGATCTCACTCATTGGTATATCAAAGAGCTCAAGCTAGTGATTTAGACTATAGTCTATCCACCATATGTCATGTTACACATTTAAGCATTTAGACTTCAGGTCGCAATTTGGACTTCAGGTCCTTGAACAATAATCCCTACATTGGGTTTATATACTTGGCCAAAGTATTATAATTTCATCAACCTCATTTTTATAAGAGGGTATGCAGTCGACTTATTTATCGATTCCATTTTAATATAACATAGAGAGATCTCTATATATGTTCTATCATCAGGTACATGAGTCTCTTACATTTAACTATGTCCCTTTTACTCACTATGAGTATTTAACCTCAAAGGGATCATTTCAATCATTCAAGAGATATTTATTTTTGGAATCGATAGTCATTATGCTTCAGGCATAATTACGCTTCAGGCGTGTTTTCCCCAAATATTATATTATATCAATTGGCTAAAATGCCGCACATGTCGTCCCTTTTAGGGATGTAATTTCAACCATATATCTCGCTTTGGTAGATTGTATACATACCACACTTTTACAAATCATAAAGCTTCTCGAGCTAATCCCGTTTATTATAGAACTTCTGGTTCAATACGGTTTTATTTCATTTTGATGTATGAATATTTGATTCAATACAATATTGCTAAACTTCTGGTTCTGGTTCATACTATATACATATTTCACTTGTACGTATGAACTTCTAGTTCAGTAAGATATTTCACTTGTACGTATGAACTTCTGGTTCGGCAAGATATTTTACTTGTACGTATGAACTTCTGGTTCAATACAGTATTCATTTCATCAGTACATATTTATGTACAGTTCAAATCAGTATGCCTTTATTATTTTTTATACCGAAAAATCAGGTACAATATCCAAGGAAATATCTCATGATCTCAATCTTGTCGCCAAATCTTCTCTTATATCGAAAAAGGTAATGACGCATTATCTCACCTTTTTAATAATTTATTCCATTATTTCTTGATGGAATCTATATTACTGACACGCGGAGCCACCGCTCTTTTACGCGTTAAATAATGCATTTAAATAGATGATTTGGGAAGAAGGCTAGATCCATCAAAAATGGATATCATACTTTCAAATATTCGCAAATATTATTCCAATCTTCCAGTAAATGATTTGAGAAAAATTTATCGAATTAGGCTCGAAAGATTGAGGTTGCTGATGGATCATGGTATCCCAGAAGATGTTCGCTGGTTGATCGAAGCAAAAGTTCGATTAGCTGGTGAATTGCCATTGACATTTCCTAAACACATGCCTGGTTTAGGAAAAAGTACTTTTGCAAAGAAACGAAGAGCAAAAAGGCTTAACGGTTGTTACAAATGTGCTCGTTGGACATGTGATACTCGTTGCAAATCAGTAGGATATTCTTCTGGAAATCGGGATGACAAAATCGATTTCATTAAGGGTGGACTGAGTAAGGAGTCATTGGATGATATCCGATTGACTCTTGAGACGCACCCAAGTGGGTATGTGCAACGTGAACTCCTTTCCTTATATGCTCAATTTAAAAAACCGTTATAGTCTCAAAAATATAGTAGCAAAAGATCCTGTTTGCCAAGCTGTTATAAACAATGATGTTTTGGCTGTTCAGCATTGATACAAGATAAATCTTTTGATATATATGCACATATAAAATATTTTCCTGTTTCCTTTCACGAGTTTTGATAAAGGCTGTTTAAATATTAAATCACCGAAAGGTGAGTAGGGTGATTTTGTCAAAAGTAAATCTTCACTTTTTCAAAAGACGAGCGGAAATAGTGAAGTTTTTCGGTTTTAAATAGCCAAACATTTTTCATAGTTCATTCATCCCAAAATAACATTTTCTCGTAAGTTTTTCCTTCTTTACTTTCAAAAATGGAAGGATCAAAACTTCGACAGATCAAAACTATCTGTGTATTTTGTGGATCAAAAGTGGGAAAAGGTTTTGGGTATCTAGAAGCAGCCGTGGATTTAGGAAAGAAATTGGGAGAGAAAGGTATCACTCTCGTGTATGGAGGAGGTAGCAGTGGATTGATGGGTTGTGTTTCACAATCCGCTCTAGTAGAGAAAGCAAGAGTGATAGGTGTTATACCTACTCCTTTAGCTGATATCGCAGGCAAAACACGAGGGCATGAAGTACAAACCTTATCTATCCATGAACGCATAACTTGCATGTTATATGGTTCTGATGCCTTCATAGCTCTACCTGGAGGTTTTGGTACTTTAGAAGAAATCTTTAATATTACCTCATGGGCTCAACTAGATCTCCATACTAAGCCTATTGGGCTTTTAAATGTAAACAATTTCTTTGATGGTTTACTAACATTTCTTGATTATGCTGTGGAACAGGGATTCATCTCTCCATTTTCTAGGAGAATCCTTATTTCTGCTCCTACTATCGAGGAACTGCTGGATAAGTTGCAATCATATATTTCAATACAAGATCCAGCAGGAGTTAAGATAGATTGGTCGCAAGGAAGGGGAATCAAGCGAAAATGGAGTCCGGTTAATGTAAATTTATCTTTGTGAACTCTAGAATAGGTGGTGGTAGAGTACGGAGTATTCTCACTCTTGAGACACACCATAAATTTCTAGGATTTTATCAATGTTTTAATCTTGTGTACCTCAAAGATTTAAGGTGGTAGAGTATGGAGTATTTCTTACTCTTGAAACACACCTTTTTCTTTATTTCCTCAAAAGGTCAGAGGTGGTAGGATACGGCTACTCCCGAAACACATCTCTAATTTTGAGGATCATAAATGTTTTTCCCTTTTGCATTTTGCATGTATGTCTCGTTTATGCTTCTTCGGGAGCAATAATAATATCATTTCAGTATGTTTAGATAATAATTTTTACTTCTTCTGGAGTAAATATGTACTTCTTCTGGAATATATAAGTGCTCGTGCAAGAACTTTTCCAGACACTTATCATCTAATATTCATCTCATAATACTGATGAGATTATTTTCACATTAGCTATGTCCGTGCTATCATGTGATATTATCTTATCATACATCAACATTCTCTTGTTGAATAATTTTCATCCACCCATTCAAATTCAGATATTGGTAACTTCTGGTACCATTGGATAAAATATTTTTATCAACATTTACCAACTTTTGGTAATGATAACTTCTGGTATCATTTGATAAAGTATCAAATAACTATATAATAATAATAATACTGGGGTTATACCACCACGTATATATGTTGACAACAATCCTCTAATATGTTAGAATTAACCAACAAATGAGGTGTTTATTTAATTGATAGACCGACCATATAGGCGGTGTCGACATAATGAAACAATTAAACCGGCCATATAGGCGGTATCATGATATAATTAAAACTGATAAAGCCAACCATGTAGGTGGTAAAACCAACCATGTAGGTGGCAGCATAATATAATTCAATTACCTTTAATAATCTTTATTTCAATTCCACCAAATTTTCACTACCTTATTTAATAATTTTTTTTTTTTATTCCAATTTCACCACCAAATTAGCTGTACTTCACCATTCCATTTTATTTTATTATTATTATTATTATTATTATTATTATTATTATTTTTAATCATGTGCGCACTAACAAAAAAAATATCCACTATCTCCACAAACCATTTCATCATCATCACCATTTACCTTTCATCATTTTCCTTTCTCATTCTGCCTCCGCAGTGCGAGTATCTCTTTGACAAGAACGGTGATAACATATTCACTGTAGACGAGCTCGGGCAAGCGCTTGGCCTCCTTGGTCTCTAAAACTTTAACAAGGTCTTCCCTTGTATGAGCAGCAGAGATGCAAATTCGTGCACGTGACAGCAGTAAATGGGTAGCTGGAAAAGCAACTCAAAACCCATCTTTTTCAATTCAGATCGGAAAAAGTTACTGTTTTCACGAATCTGTGATAGTTTCTGAGCCCCTCCGTTAGAACCATCTTCTCCAAGAATAACCTTAATGGAGGAAATTATTTGTTGCGCAGCTGGAGGTGATATTGACGTCGCATAGAGATGAGCAGGGCAGGTATACTTCAAGTATTGAATAAGTTCCTCGGATCCTGCTATATAACCACCACCGATTGCCGCCGGCGACGTGGACTTCGCTTCCCCGCTGCTGTGCGCTTGATCGGAGTGATAGATGGATATATAGATACGGATGCAGATGTGCAATGAGAAGTGGATCTGAAGGTGAAGTCTTGATTGGATTGATGAACCCAGATTAGTATTTTCGTACGGAGTGTTTGATTTGAGAATTAGAAATATTGATTAGTAATAATCAGATTTCTGATACAGAGGCTCATCGTTTAGATGCAACTGTAGATCATACTCCCGTCGTATTACTCAATTGGCTAGAGACTCGTGCTGATAACGTGTTATAAAACTATCAATTTCTAAGAACAACATTAGAGAGAAAGAGATGGAGAGAATTCTCATTCCAGAATTGGTGTAATAAATTGGTAAGTATAGGCTCCTATTTATAGGAGTGGACAATGGCACAATCGTAATATTGTAAAGTTTACAGGGATATAATGATAATGTCATTCACATATATACATTATTTATAACACGAATAACCATTTTGGTGCTCAATGGATGTTTCATCCTATAGGATAATTTTAGGATATTTTATCTATTTAAATTTGAAACATTAGGGATAATTTACACAAGGAAGACAAACGATGGAGACTTTTGAGATAATTACTCAATTTCTGGGTGCAATGAGTTTTTTTAATAGTGTTAAACAGAAGGATTTTGCAAAAAAGGAGTAAATATCAAAATTGAAAAATTACAAGCGATTTTCGCAGGACAGACAAACACGAGGGACATTTTGTGATTTTTAGCCGTCTTTATAAAAATAAAGTTCTCTCGCTTAGCACGTAAATAATGGACATTTGTAGTAGTTATAAGTTATAACACGTTCGCAAATGTCCACCACACAAACTATCATTTTCATGTTTGAAATATGTAACCTTGTTTTATGATGCTATATCTAGCATATTTTTAGCAAATTTCTAACATTGAAAGTTTCAAAGTTCGAATAAATTGATTGTTCGGCAGCTTAGATTCTATCTATAAATCGAATCTTGGCCTCTGTTCATTTACATAATCATTATAATTCATAAATTAATTTATAAATAATACAATTTTTTAAATTATTTTTTAACCATGCACATATTTTCTTTTCACCTTTTTAACTACATATTTTACCTCGAAAATATAAATAAATTAATTTATAATTGTTAAAGTATTACCTGAAAGAATATATGGTTCAAATATGGATCAATAGTGGCCCACGCCTGATTTGATCTCTAACCATGGGCATAGGTTGAGGACGGGTCTGGGCTTCCCAGGCTGAATTGATTTTTGAAGGGGAAAGAAAAAGATAAAATAAATAAAATTAATGAAGGTTTTTGTTCTTTCTAATGAATTTTTTTGCCGATCCTCTAAGTTGAAAAGTCTGAGGCGAATTATAAATTAAGTACTCCCTTATAGTCGAAATGGGAAAAACAATTTCTATAGGATTGGAGCGGGGGCTAAATTTTTCTGCGGTCGAATTAATATAGATTATTTTTTTTAAATAAAATTATTCATTTATTTCAAATGTAATTTAATTTTTTGTCAAAAAAAGTTAACTATATTAATCAATAACATATATAAAGTATACACGCAAGACCGACAGAGTCACAATAATTGATTATTTGATTTAGGGAAAAAATAATAGAACACAAATGGAACAAAAAAGATACTCGAACAAAATATTGGACATAAATAATTCACTGTTGTGATTTTCGTTTCAGGCTGCCGAATGGAAAACGACGGTTTAAGACGAAGCAATATCACGATTAATCCATTCTAATTTGGATTGAGACATTTTGTGGGTTAGTTGGTTGGGGTCATTGGACCATTTCTAATTTTTTAGCTCAATGTTAAATATATATATATTTTTTTTGCTAATTTAATATTCTGCTTAGATTGCTAGTGTTTATTATATATATAAAAATGAATTTCGACCTCTTTAATATGGCTCCCGAGATATTCGTCTTGTCTATCCCGTGACAGGATTGGTTCTGATTTTTTCTATGTTTCATCCCAGTATATAAAAATAATTTTGTGCTCTGTCTCTGACCATCCCAACATCTATATGTCCTCATAATTTATTCCCCTTTCAAAACCTTGAGTTTGAATTGTCAACTCATGCATATATTTAACCAACAAAAACAAGGGTTGGCGAATTCATTCTAGATGTTATATCGGACACGTGGCGTAAGAATTTAAATCCAGGTGAATATTTTATTCGAACTCCGAGATTTCAAAGTTAGACAACTCTATTTAATAACATTTTAACATTTATAAATTGATCAATTTATATTTTTTAGATAAAATATGTTACTAAAAGTGAAGAAAGAAAAGATAAAATATGTGACTAAAAGTGAAGAAAAAAAATGTATATGATTAAAAAGTAATTTTAGAAATTGTGTCGTTTATAATTTGGTTTATAAATTGTAATGATTTTAGCCTCCGTTTGGTAAACTGTTTATAAACATTACATTTCCAAAATTACTTTTTAATCATACACATTTTCTAAATTACTTCGCAACTACGCCGCTATTTGATAGAGATTAGAATAAGATTTTTAGCAAATTTTGATAAAAATTGATGAGATGTGTGATTAAAAAGTTGTGTGATCAATAAAATATGTTGTTGTGATTAATTGTTGATTTTGATTTTGATTTTGACTTTGACTTTAATAAAAATCTATTTTTAATTAAAAAGAAACAGACTCTACATATTTTAACTAAAAAATATCACATTCTTCGTTTTTAAACAAATTTTTTTTTTTTTTACAAATAGATGCTTAACTTAGTTTCTGTATGATAAAATTTGTTTATAATCAGTTTTGTGACAACATTTCATTAAACAATTATTTAAAAATCAACAATTTGATTGGTCAAAATTCTTGCTCACCATTTTGACTTTTCGAAAAAAATGATCGATACAGTATTGTCACATCGCTATTTATATGCCTCCATTTGGTCAGTTGTTCATAGTTTATAAAGAAAATATTTTAGCAAATCATTTTTAGCCACGCATTTGTTAAATTCACTTTTCAACAACATATTTTACTTCGAAAACAATACATTCTTTCTTTATAAATAAATAAAAATATTTACATAAAAAGCCTAAACAATATTTATAATCAACCGTTTATAAATGGTTCACTAAGCAGAGACATATTTATGTTTTTTAGGTAAAATATGTGATTAAAAAGTAAGAAAGAAAATATGTATAATTAAAAGTGATTTGAAATTTTGTATTGTTTATATATTAATTTATAAATTGTAATAATTGTATAAAAAAATTGAGGCTAATATGCTAAAAAACAGCATCAAACAATGCTTTGATAAAGAATAGAATCATGATATATGTACAATCATTTTGTACAATTTAACTTACAACACATGATGTGGGATATTGTGGTGTGTTGATTTTAAAATTGATGTGATGTGTAAATCAGCAGGATTGTGTCAACCAAGATTGTAAGTTAAAAGTTGTAAGAATGTGTTGTACATGTATCATATCTCGAATAGAATATCGTGGTCAAATATATCTCGACTTCAGTCATACATGAAAAATTACTTGCAAATAAAAAATTAGTTCTATTCAGAAAATTACTACTCTTGATTATGGAGATTAGATTTTTATAACATCTTGCAGTTAAGCTGTAACGATGTCGATCTCAAATTAATGAAAATATACAACAGCCCATTCATCTGGTTGATTAAGAATTTGCCCAAATTCATTTTTTTCTTGTAAAATAACAACTATAGGGTCATGATTAGGTTAAGAAATAAATAAAAGGGACTTGGGGTAAACATAAAAGAAAATATTGATAGATAACTTCAAGTCGTCAAAATTGAATTTTTCAAACCTGAAATATTTTTGTTACCAGAAGTTGATGTCTTTATAAGCATTTGTCTTTTGCCGGATCCTTTTAGGCATTTATTAAAATCTCTATTGCGAAATTGGCGCAACTAACCCCTAAACATTTATCTCTTTGTGTAATTAATCTATAATCTTTTTTTTTTTACGTTGAGGTCCTTAAACGTTGCATTCTTTGATTTAAAAGGTCATTTTGGATGATTCCTTCCATTACAATGTTAAAAAGTCTTATACATAATTGACGCAATTAGTTCCAGAACTTCAGATTTGGTGCTTAAGTCCCTTACCTTTCAGTTTAATGTAATGTTTTCAGAACCAGCAAGATCATCGATCTGATCAAGAGTGGGTCAAGAGTTGGAGGGTTAAGCCGGAGTCGACCCAGACATTGAATATTAAAAAAATTAAAAAATATATGAAATCCGATTTGATCAACCGGGTTTCTCAGGTCAACCTGGGTCGTTGACCCGAATGGGTTTTAGATATGACCTGCCCCGGTTTCTGAACCAGATCGCGTGTTTTCGGGTCAACCTGACTGGGTCGGGCCGGGTTTGAAAACAATGGTTTAATGCAAGTCCCTAAACTTGGGTGTTAGTTAGTGCAATAAGTATATAACCTCTCAATTTGGCACTTAAGTTCCTAAACGTTGCATTATTTAGTGCTACACATCATTTTAAATGGTTTTCCTCAATTCCACCATTAAAAATTCAATTTTATTTTTACCAAAAATATAAAAGCTCGTATATTAATAAATAAATAAGCCTCTTTTTGGCAACCTAAAATTATTATTTCTTAATTCGTCAGAGTTTGTTCTGTAGTGTCAATTGGACTTCCTATAAAAATTCTTACTATGCTAAGACAAATTTCTCAATTTACCACGTTTAAAAATTTTTAAGTTGCCAAAAAGAAGCTTATTTATTTATTTATTAATATAAAAGTATTTTAATATTTTTATAAAAATAAAATTGAATTTTTAAAGGTGGAATGGAGGAAAACCAAATAAAAGGAAACGTGACACTAAATAATGCAACATTAGGAACTTAAGCACCAAATTAAAAGGTTAAGGACTTATTACGCTAAATAATGTCTAAGTTTCGGGACTACTTGCATCAAATTGAAAGGTTATGAATTGAAGCACCAAATCTGAAGTTTAGGTACTAATTGCACCAATTATGTATTAGGGCATTTTGGTCTTTATAACATTGAAATTGAAGGAAATCATTCAAAAGGACATTTTGTGCCAAAAAATGCAACTTTTAGGGATTTCAGTGCAAAAAATGAAAGGTTAGAGATCCGTTACACATAGATGCAAATGTTTAGGGACTAATTACGTCAATTTTCCCATCTCTATTTGATAAAAGTTTTTCTTTATAAACAAAGAATGTGATTTTTTGGAGATAAAATATGTGATTAAAGTGATTTTAGAAAACTTATGTAATTAAAAATAATTTGAGAAAATGTGTTATTTCATAAACAAGTTTACCAAAGGAATAGAAAGTTTGTCCTTATCTAGTTATTTATATGGATCAAACTCCCTCCTACGTAAACAATCAAATTGTGTGAGAAATTTTCAAACTTTACTCGAGTATTTTATTCAAGCAAGTAAATTACAAAAAGGAATAGAGAGACGTAAGAGAGTTTAGGGGGGAAATCGTAAATTTGTTTTGATAAGATCTTTTTATTTCTTCTCTTTATCAAAGTTTATCTATAATAATAATAAGATTTCTTTAAAGTAATAAAGAGAGATTAATTATATAATCAATAACTTGTTACTGTGAAAATTATAACGAACATATTAACAAATATATTTTTGTAACAAAGAATTTGTCACCTAATTTATATTGGAAAAACCATTGCCACATATATTTTCTAGCGAGCAATATAAAATTATTAATATGGTCATAGTTATGATATAGATTTGTGATATTATAAATAAATAAATGTGATGGTGAAAAGAATAACTTAAAATTATTTTTAACGACTGATTGTGATGAATTATATATTAACGAATGGTGCCCACAAGGACACGTGCCCCTCCAATCTCCCCCCTATTTGAGGGGAGGAATGGACTCTACCTGACAATAAATTAAATACCAATTTGTCATTTGGCTGGTGGGTACAAGTTAGGGCATCATAAGAGAAATTAAGTATTGAAAAGTTTCAATAATTTCAATTAATTTATTAGTGCAGTATCAACTTTTAGTAAATATATATAGTAGAAACTAATTAATTAACCTTAAACAATCAAGAATTGATGTGTATAATCAATTGTGTCTAATTAGGTCTCTTCGATGGCTTCAAAGAAGTAGTGGACTTAGACTACAAATTAAATTAAAAAATAAATAAAAAATCAATATAGACAAATTATATGATATATTGCAATTACCAAAAGTATTATAATGAATCTGGACATAATGGTCTCGATACATTCCATAATCTATTAAGATTTGAACCGTTGTACCATAAGGAAAATTGTTAAAAAATAAACAAATAAAAAAAATGAATGAATGTTTTTTTATATGCTAATTAATTTTTATTACATATAAAATTAATTCTTTCACTTTAGGATAATTTTCATTCATTAGTTACTACAATACACTAGCCAGGATAGCTAGATAGAACAAGTATAGCATTCTAAAAGTCTTGGATGAATTTGTGAATAGTGACGACACCAAAATAAGTAGAATGATAGTTTACAAATTCGTGCCGAAAATTGGACAGAGTAACGGTAAGGAAAATACAAACAACAAGAAGAAGAAAAGTACGAACAAAGCCGATGCAAGAGTTGAACTCTTTGTCCTTAAGTCGAATTTGCCCCGCAACGGTGTCTACGGATTCGGGCAATCGACTCTCAAGATACATCGGCTTCACTTGTGTTTGTAGCACTCCAAAACACAAGTTCAACGAACCAAAATTTGGTGTATGTACTCCAAAGATGAAATGAAAAAAAAAAACAAAAAACAACAAATGCTATGATTTTGATTTTGGAGAGAAGAGATGATGATATATGTTTTGCATATCAAATTGTGATGAATAGGACACCAAAAAGGTCCTATTTATAGAGCATAAAAGGGTGTGAACGAGATGGTTGAAGCCAAACCATGCACCTTTATGAAAAGGTGTCTTTTCACCTGAAAATCGTGCGGTCGCACGGTTATAATCCTGCGATCGCACGGCTTTACGCAAAAAGCCAGAAATGAATTTGACGTGTGATCGCACGATTTCCTAACCATGCGTCGTACGGTCAAATATTTTGACCTTATTCCGTCATTTTTCGTAATTTCTTATTCATCCGATATTTGTTTTTGAAATGCCAAATATACCCTCGTTTGTGCGCCCCGAAGCGGCGAAGTGGCAAACAATTTTGCCTAAACGGATTGAGTCGACCTTTTGAGTATTTGGCTGAAGTCGACACGAAGTCGCTTTAGTCAATTTTTCGATACTTAATCAATTTCTTGATTTATCGATTTATTAACCAATATCCAACAATCTCCCACATGAATGAAAATTCCTCGATATGCGCAACACAATGCGAATGAAATGCAAACTCTAACAAATGGAGTACACACGACAAGTCATAGCATCAAGATAGGTAACTTGTGGCATTTAACCTTCTTTATTTGAATACAATCGGATTTACTAGGCTAGTTGGTGAACGTGATGTCTTGAACCATCTAGCCGTTCGTGTAAAATCAAACAATTGTACCAACACTATGACTCATCTAACCAATTCGGTTCTCATGGTTGTGTCCATTTTGGCCCTGGACAACTCTTGGTTTCATAAGTGTTGTAAGAGAATTAAGCCTCGAGTTCTCGTAGAAGCGGCCCTACTTCACACTTATTTAGGTGATCTCATACCTTTCTATCTCAAGGTTATGAATCATTAAAAGTATATATGTATACTTATCCTTATACACATTTTACATAGCACTTTAAATTTTAGGAATGGGAATAAGTGCTTTATTCCGAATCATTTATGACTTAGTTGTCACATTGAACCAAGATCTTGGGATCTCCAATCTACAAGGTTGGGTTTCCGTCATAGTAATTCTATTCAATAGGCTTTAGGCCCATTTCCCTCGAATGATGGTATACTTGATCTCTTGCAAGTCCTTTCGTCAAAGGATCAACCAAATTTTCTTTTGACTTTACATAATTAATAGAGATTATACCATTCGATATTAACTGTTTAATGGTATTATGTCTTCGATGGATATGTCGAGACTTACCATTATACATATTATTTTGTACCCATGCTATTGTTGACTGATTATCGCAATGTATGTTAATTGCAATAATCGGCTTTTCCCAACATGGAATTTCTTCAAGAAAATTACGAAGTCATTCTGCTTCTTCACCGGCTTTATCTAACGCAATAAACTTAGATTCCATCGTGGATCGAGCAATACATGTTTGCTTAGATGATTTCCAGGACACGACTCCACCTCCAATGGTAAATACATAACCACTCGTGGATTCTGAATCCTTAGTGTCAGATATCCAATTTGCATCAGTATATCCTTCTAACACCGCGGGATATTTTGAGTAGTGTAATCCATATTCAACCATGTGTCTTAAATATCTAAGAACTCGGTTTAATGCCTTCCAATGTTCAATTCTTGGATTACTAGTAAATCTACTCAACTTGTTGACTATGTATGCTATATCCGGTCTTGTGCAGTTGGTAATATACATTAAACTACCAATGACATGCGAATATTCCAATTGAGATACGGGCTCACCAGTATTCTTGGCTATATGTATACCTAAGTCAACTGCTGACTTAACTTGTTTATCGTCATACGCCTTAAATTTCTTAAGTATAGTATCAACATAATTTGATTGAGACAATGACAAACCATTGGATGTCTTAGAGATTTTAATCCCTAATATTTCATCCGCCACTCCCATATCCTCCATGTCAAAATGTTTTGTTAACATTTTCTTAGTCGAGGAAATGACTTTGAAGTTATTTCCCATAATTAGCATATCATCAACATATAGGCATACGATTACATATTCGTTAGGTGTGTTTTTAATGTAGACACACTTGTCACATTCATTGATTTTGAAGCCATTTGATAACATAGTTTTATCAAACTTTTCATGCCATTGCTTCGGTGCTTGTTTCAATCCATACAATGATTTTACAAGTCTACACACTTTCTTTTCATTTCCTAGTGCAACAAACCCTTTAGGTTGTTCCATGTAGATTTCTTCTTCTAATTCACCATTTAGAAATGCGGTTTTGACATCCATTTGATGTATTTCAAGATTATGCAATGCTGCGATTGCAATCAAGACACGTACAGATGAAATTCTTGTAACAGGTGAATAAGTATCAAATAAATCCAATCATTCTTTTTGTCTATACCCTTTGACTACTAATCTAGCCTTGTATTTATCAATTGATCCATCCGACTTCAATTTTTTTTTGAAAATCCATTTACAGCCTAAAGTTTTGTTTCCCGGAGGGAGTTCAACCAATTCTCAAGTATGGCTACTCATGATAGATTCAATTTCGTTACGTATAGCTTCTTTCCAAAAAGGAGCTTCGGGAGAGGACATTGCTTCATCAAATGTCATTGGATCATTTTCAAGTAAATTGGTTATGAATTCTGGACCGAATTTCTTTGGAATTCGTTGCCTTTTACTACGTCTCGGCTCTTCATTTACTTGAAGATCATCATTCTTTCCATGTATGTTATCATAAGTTCATTTATTTGAACAATTGAACTTACTTCCTTTTCTTTACACGGAAAACTGTCTTCAAAGAAGACCGCATTTCTTGATTCAATAATTGTACCTACGTGTACATCAAGTACTTCGGATTTGTGAACGAAGAATCAATATGCACTACTATTGATAGCATATCCAATAAAGACACAATCAATTGTCTTTGGTCCAATCTTAACTTGTTTAGGTTTGGGTATTTGTACTTTCCCACACTTTGAGATATTTGTAGGAAGGTTTTCGACCTTTCCATAATTCGTAAGGGGATTCAACCTTATCTTTGTGTGGTATTTTATTTAGGATATGATTTGTAGAAAGTATGGCTTCCCCTCACAAGTTTTGAGGTAAGCCCGAACTAATCAACATTGCATTCATCATTTCCTTTAACGTTCGATTTTTGCGTTCAACAATTCCATTAGATTGTTGTGAATATGATGCCGTTGTTTGATGAATGATTCCAGATTCTGCACAAAATTCTTCAAACGATGCAACATATTCTCCACCTCTATCACTACGAATTATTTTAATTCGTTTTCCAAGTTGATTTTCAACTTCATTTTTGTAGTGTTTAAACACTTTCAAAGCTTCATCTTTGCTTTTCAACAAATATACATATCAGTACCTTGTACAATCATCTATGAATGTGATGAAGTAATTTTTACCACCCCTTGTTTGTACGAAACTTCAAATCACACACATTCGTGTGAATTAGTTCTAATGGTGTGGTATTTTGTTCAACCGAATGAAATAGTATTTTGGTCGCTTTTGCCTCTACACATGTTTCGCATTTTCCATTATTAAAATGCATATTCAGAAGTAAACGTAAATTCATTAACTTGCGTATTGAATTAAAGTTTGCATGTCCTAATCTATGATCCCATAGATTAGATGACTCAAGAATATAAACTGAAAATGACGTTTTATTGCTTGTAGCATTTGGTACAACAGTTAGGACATTCATTTTGAATAGTCCATCTTTTACATAGCCTTTGCCTACATACATATTATTTTTGGTAAGTACAAACTTATCCGATACACAAACTAGTTTAAAACCATTCTTGCTTAACAAAGAACCCGACACAAGGTTCTTGCGAATATCCGGTACGTGAAGGACACTATTGAGGCTAAGTTCTTTTCCCGACGTCATCTTCAAGACCACTTTGCCTTGTCCTTCTACTTTGGATGTTGAGGAGTTCCCCATAAACAAATTTTCTCCCTCAGTTGGAGTGTATGATGTGAACATTCCTCTATCGGCACAAATGTGACGGGTTGCACCAGTATCAACCCACCATTCCATGAGATTTCCAACGAGGTTGCATTCAGAAACAACCGCCGATAAATTCGTATCGGACATGCCATTTGATATGGCATCAGATTCGACATTGTTGGCTTCGGATTGCTTCTTAAGTTTGTGACAATCAACCGAGCGATGTCCAACCTTTCCATAGTTATAGCAATTTCCCTTGAACTTCTTTGCATTCTTCTTTGTTGGTTCAACGGAAAGCCTTTTTTTTCTTTTCTTTCCTTTGTTGTTGCTAGATTCCACCACATTTGCCTTTCTTGTGGTATGCTATTCCCAACTCGTTTTTCCAAACTTCGGTTGTTTTCTTCAATCCTCAATCCGACCACAAGTTCTTCAATGTTCATCTCCTTGCCCTTGTGCTTGAGATAGTTTTTGAAGTCCCTCCACATGGGTGGAAGTTTCTCGATAATTGCAGCCACTTGAAATGATTCGCTCACGGACATATTTTCCGCATTAATGTCATGGAGTATGACTTGCAATTCTTGCACTTGACTGATGACGGTCTTCGAGTCTACCATCTTGTAGTCCAAGAACTCTCCCACAATGAACTTCTTTGTTCCGGCATCTTCGACCTTGTACTTTTTTTCCAAGGATTCCCATAGTTCATTTGCTGATTTCTTGGAGCAATATACATTGTATAAGGCGTTGTCCAAGCCATTAAGAATGTAATTCTTGCATAAGAAGTCCGAGTGTTTCCAAGCATCCAAAGCAATCAATGATGCCCTATTGTTTTCCCCTTCTTGTATGGCGGGAGGATTTTCATTCAAGAATTTCGCCAAGTTGAGGGTTGTTAGATAAAACAACATTTTCTGTTGCCACATTTTGAAATTAACCCCTACAAATTTCTCTGGCTTTTCCCCATGTGAAATGGAGTTTGAATGTATGATAGTAGGGGCACCCACAACCGGAGGAATCACATTAGTAGTTGTTGTATTCACAACGGGAGAAATGACACCGGTAGGAACACTTCCTTCAGAAGTTCCCATGTTCGAAGTATTATTCGAAGTAGTATCGGTATTAAGAACTGTATTCATTTCTGTTTAAGTAAAACAGAAGATCAACCAAAACAAAATAGAAGTGAAGAAGAGGTTAAACTTAACAAGTTTAACCAAACAAGAATGTCACTTTCACAAAATATAAAATTCGACTTAAGATTGTTGGATGAATTTGTGAATAGTGACGCTAAAATAAGTAGAATGATAGTTTGTAAATCCGTGCCGAAAATTGGACAGAGTAACGGCAAGTAAAATACAAACAATAAGAAGAAGAAAAGTAGGGACAAAGCCGAGGCAAGAGTTGAACTCTTTGTCCTTAAGTTGAATTTGCCCTGCAACGGTGCCTAGGATTCGAGCAATCGACTCCCAAGATACAACAGTTTCACTTGTGTTTGTAGCACTCAAAAATACAAGTTCAAAGAACCAAAATTTGGTGTATGTACTCCAAAGATGAAATGAAAGAAAATCAAAAAACAACAAATACTATGATTTTGATTTTGGAGAGAAGAGGGGATGATATATGTTTTGCATATCAAATTGTGAGGTATATGACACCCAAAATGTCCTATTTATAGAGCATAAAAGGGTATGGACGAGATGGTTGAAGTCAAATCATACACCCTTTCCAAACCATGCACCTTTATGAAAATGTGTCTTTTCACCGGACAACCGTACGGTCGCACGACTTTATGCAAAAATTCAAAAATGAATTTGATGTGTGATAGCACGGTTCCCCGTTTGTGCGCCCCGAAGCTGTGAAGTAGCAAACAATTTTGTCTAAACAGATTGAGTCAACCTTTTGAGTATTTGGCCGAAGTCGACACGAAGTCGCTTTAGTCAATTTTTCAATACTTAATCAATTTTTTGATTTATCGATTTATTAACAAATATCCAACAAAAAGTTCTTGAAGAGTACCAAAGAAGAACTGAAGGTACGAGACTACGTTGATTGAAAGAGATTTTAAGTCCGTAATGCACTAAACATTTATGTGTTTAATTAGATTAAATTAAAGACATTTAATAGAATTTCAAATACCACTCATTGACAAGAATCCAAGTTTTTGATTCTTGGTATCCCATATTAATATATGGTGGTGCTTTGAATTGAATTCCAACCGTTTCGAGTTACAACAACTAATTACAAGATTACTATGAATAAATTCTATCTTGTATATAGAATAAAGAGGAGAGTTACATGGAGGTGCGGAACCAGTCTTGGGTTCGGGTCCGCTCAAGCCAACTAGAGAATTTTGAAATTTTTAAAGTTAAATTTGGGTACCCATTTCAGTTGATCAATTATCCAAGCAAAACCCAGTACAATTCTAGTTAATTTTGGGCGCTCATTTCAGATTTAATATTGCTTATTAATTGTTTTGAGTGTTGAATATGTTGATTAATTTATTTAAGTTATTTACGGTTTATCAGCAATTAGAGATTTTAGTGTAGTTAACTTATGTGTTATAAAAGGGTTTGTTTATCTAGATTTTTTGTGGTAGACTGGTAATTTTATTATTAAAGGCTTACTTAGTTTTTTGTGATAGTTAATTTTTTGATTTATTTTAACACTTGATTTTTGTGACGATAATTTGTTGATTGAATTTTGTACAATACATATTCTTACAGATTGATTAGTATACTAAAAAGAAATATTTTTCATTACTTTAATAAGAAAGATGATGTTGCATCATTAAATATTCCAAATGTTTCACAAGAAACTCCAAATTGCTCTTGGAATTGATACAAATGTCATCGTTGATAAGTTTTATCGTATGGTGACTAGAAAGATGCATCACAAGTAACATCTCAAGATATTTTGTACTGCACATTTGTGGTGAGATTTTTAGCTTTTGAATATTTGACATTTAAGTAAAATTATTTTATTATATTTACGAATTTGAAGCCTGATTTTTTTATTTTTATTTTTTGGGCTTGGAAAAAAAATTTCTGGGGCTCCGCCCCAAATTTCATCGGGGGGGTTCTCCCCTTCCACCCCCATATTTTCCCTAGCCCAATACCTTTATATATTCTGGTTCTGCGAATGGTTATGTATATTCATTTAAGACTTCAAACATATACATTAATAAATATTTCTTGTATGCCAAATTAGACCAACGATTCACAGCCCTCTACAAATAAATAATGATGCATCACCAAATATCTGAGCATATCCTCTTTATTTCAAGAGCCCGGATGTGCTTTCCCACAAGGGACAATAGATCTCGACTCTAAATAATTGTTACAATTTTTTTGACAGCCTTGTAACGTACTACGTAATACATGAATTGTTTCCCTTTGATAGGGACTTTTGTCTCGGTGGCTTGGCGTGTCCTTAGTGCTCGAACCTTAAACCTCATGGGTTTGAAAAGGGAATTTTAGTACCACTATCTCATGTTACAATTTTTAACAACATTGTAGCGTACCTCGTAACACATGTCCTAGTGGTACCATGATTCCCCTTTCAAACCCCACGAGGTTTAAGGTTTGCCAAATAGCACTTATGTTACAATTTTTTTTTATAGTCTTGTGACATACCGCGTACCCCATAAGTGGTACCAAGATTCCCCTTTCAAACTCTATGAGATTTAATGTTCGAATCTTGAGGACACATCCAGCCAGTTAAAACAAAAATGTTCAAAAGAGAACAATTTGTGTGTTATGAGGTACGTCACAAAGGTGCCAAACACAACATACCAATAGCATTATATTGTATTGTAATTATTAATCTTACAAATTTAGCCATTGTATTTGCAGTTCCCATGAATGATCTGAGGTCTTCTAACTTCGAGCACTTCTATTTGTTCAACTTCATGAATTTTATTAATTGGACAAGACAACTTAAAAGAACTACAATGTTGTTACTCTTGAAAATTAAAAGACGTAAACAATATAACATTAATATGTTAGTATTATGGTAAAACATATACTCGAAGACCACATGCACGTACGTTATGAGATAAAGAAATAACTCCAAAATGAAAAGATAAGATTATAACTTCAAAATATTAATTTTAATTTTAATAATATTTATGTATCTAGCAATTTTCTACTTCAATTTTTTTTTTTAACCTCAATACATAAAAATAATAAGACCTTAGGGAATTAATACAAGACTTTGAAAGAACGCGAAATGTAAACATTTAAAGAATGTACATCACCTAATATTGAATAGAATTTCATTGTAAATATTAAAATTCATTTTTTTTTTCAGTACTTCTTGGCATTCATCCTCCGCGTTATCAAACACACTATTAATTCATATATTCTTTAGGTGGTCGATAAGATAAAGGGTAATTATATTAGCACCACACAATTTATTAATCACATCACACTTTTCGTATTTACTTATAAATTAGCCACAATTAAATTGACTGAAATAACCGTCCCATTATATTAAATTTCCTTATATTTTTATTCTTATGTACACCACAAATTTTAGAAACTCTAAATTTTATATCCCGATGTGCTAATTTTAATTCCAATATTCATCTCTCTTCTACGTCCAACCTGCTGCTGTATCTAATTTCAATTGCAATATTCATCTCTCTCTCTCTCTCTCTCTCTCTCTCTCGCGCGCGCGCGATTGATCTCTACAATTTATTGAAGCACACGACCCAACTGGTTTGCATAGTGTGATTGATTGAACCTAATGTACATTCATAAGTCATGCATATCCGAACAGGGCATCATATTCAAAGATGAGTAATCGAGCATAATTTCCTCCTCTTCTGAGTCGATCCACTGACCCTTGAGCCTTTGGCTTTTTCGGGTCGATACCAGGGTCTGGTTTTAAAATATTGGTATATATAATGTGGTGTGATTAACAAAATTGATGGTGTTCACGTAATTACCCTGGAATAAATAATTAAAATAATAAAAAGAAGTATTTGTATACTAATTCCCAACTTCAACTACAACCTCACCGTGCATGAAAATGTCAATATCACCTCCAATTCTTTCTCTCAAATCACTAACTTACACGCTTCAACATTAACGTGGTTTTATTACAGATTTTGGATTTCATATTTTCTTGACACGTGGCGTTGAACAATATATATACGTGGTGTATATATATATGAAGTAATCGAAACTGAACAACGCAAAGAAAACCCCAAAACTAGCCATCTTCTTCTCATGGCGTTGTCCATTTCCGCCGCCGCATTAAAGCCTCTTTTACTCCTCGTCCTCCTCCTCCTCCACTGCCTCGGAAACTCAGCCCGGTCAGTCAAAGAGAGTGATGCAGAAAAGATACCAAAATCCGACGTTGATCTATTGGAATTCCCTTTAAATTTAGAGTATTTGGAAGCTGAATTCTTCTCATGGGGAGCTTTGGGCCATGGCTTGGACAAATTAGCTCCGAGTCTCGCCAAGGGCGGTCCTCCTCCTATCGGCGCTAAACAGGCCGATTTGAGTCCAATTGTGAAGGATATTATTGCACAATTTGCATTTCAAGAATTTGGACATCTGAGGTTTATTTTATTTTTTTTATTTTCTGGTTTTGATCATTTATAATTCAATTTGAAATCTTTTACACTTAGCCCTATTTTGATCTAAATTTTTATCAAAGTCGAAGTCAACTATAATCATATATTTTATGACTCTCATGATTTTTTAAATTCACATCTCATTAATTTTTATCAAAATTTTATAAAAAATTAATTTAATCTCAATCAAATAAGGGCTCAATTAAGATTTAGCCTATATTCGGCTAACCCATTTAAATGGAAAAAGACAAGTTTAATTTGCACAATTTTTCACACTTTTTAACAATACAAATTTTCTCTCTTAAATTTTTTGTCACACATCTTATTTAGAAAATACAAATAAACTAACAAAATAATTTTAATTTCCTCCCCACCCGTAGCCGAACAAAGCTTAAATATAATTTGACTTTAGAAGTTTACGTTGTTAGAAGGTACGTGATGATCACGTCCTTGATTTTCAATAACTAGGCAGGGAAATATCATGTTTTTGTTATTTATTACACACGGGAAAAAAAAATTGAATAGTTATACAAATAAGTCATGTTTTAATCGTACATTTCATTGAATTCACAACTTTTCAGTCACTTCGTTTATTAATTTTTATCAAAATGTACTAAAAAATCAATTTTATCTGCCTCTGTTTGTTAAAAGTTTTTTGTTTAAAAACATATATTTTTATATTTTTTAGATAAAATGTGTGGTTAAAAAATGGAGAGAGAAAATGTGCGTGGTTAAAAAGTGATTTGGGAAATTGTGTAGGAAAAAACATGTTTACCAAACACAACACGGCCTAGTTTGTCTCTCCTTATTTCAACTCATTTTCAATCATACGTTTTCTAAATAAAATATTTTGCGATAAAAATCCCCCAAAAAAAAAAAAAATCCTAATTTTTAATAACCCTTTTTTTAAAAAATTGTTATTATAAAATTTATTTTCATTCAATAAAGGGCATCAAACAGGGCATTGTGTGCAATTACTTAGATTTATACTGCTTGTAATTATTAGTTTTGACTTTTGATAGTACGAGATTAGGCGTTTATCCTTGACAAGAATGCTTGATGTTTAGAGTTTTGACTGTGCAGGGCGATTCAGAAGACGGTTCCAGGATTCCCCAGGCCATTACTGAATATAAGTGCATCTTCATTTGCTACCATTATGGACAATGCATTTGGGAAACCACTGATTCCTCCTTTTGATCCTTATGCAAATGACATCAACTATCTTCTCGCATCCTATGTGATTCCTTACGTTGGACTCACTGGATATGTCGGGGCAAATCCAAATCTCCAAAGCCCTGCAGCAAGAAGGGTACGTTACGTTTATCTTAAAACCATTATTGAACTTGAAATTACTACTTGTACAAACAAAATGTACAAATAAGTATACAAACAGTGATATTGTTATATCATAATTGTTGATTTTAAGTGATGTGATGTATATGATGTCACCAGTTCATTGTTACATACTCTGTTTGTAAACCTGTTTGTATACTTGTTTGTACATGTAGCAAAACTCGATTAAACCACCCCGTTTAATCTTTGTTGGCTCTAAAATTTCGTATGTATACATGACCAGTTAGTGGCGGGGCTGTTGGGCGTCGAATCAGGACAAGATGCGGTTATAAGAGCGCTCCTTTACGAGCGAGCGCTGGTGAAGGTATTGCCCTATGGATTCACGGTGGCCGAATTTACTAACCAAATATCAGACCTACGAAACAAGCTGGGAAAAGACGGATTGAAAGATGAAGGGCTGATAGTTACTCCCAAACTAGGTGCCGAGGGTAGAATTCCAGGGAACGTGCTTGCTGGCGACGAGTTCTCTTTGGCATTTGGTCGAACACCTGAGGAAATACTTAGAATCGTGTATGGAAGTGGGAAAGAGAATAAGCCTGGAGGGTTTTACCCCAAAGGAGCTGACGGAAGAATTGCCAGATCTTATTTGGATAATGTGTAAATTAAGACCTTCACTGTCTACATGTATCATAAATAATTCGACAAATTTCAGAAATTTCGAGAATTCTGTGTAAAACTTTACACAAAAATAAATGTTGTCGCAATGCTAAGTTTTCATGTTTGATTTCATGTTTCATGCTAAGTATGCGTTCATTATTTATTTGTTTTAGGTGGGGTTGACGCCAGTTTTTTCAAGTTTAGGTCCATTTTGATAGCAGTGAAAGGTCATTTTTAGTTTTTTATCTGGACCTAGAAGATCTTGACCAAATCTGTCAACTAGACAGAAGTAGAATCTATCATCTATCTAATATATATATTAAAGTTGTTGAATTAGCAACGATTTTAAATGTCAATTTCCCGTCAAAACTCAATCATTATTTATGATTTTATTTTTTTATTTTTATGATAATCTATACATATATTAAGATAGAAGTTTGAATTTCTAATTCTCAATATATTATTGAGAAACGCATAAAAGAAAGAATGATCAAGTTGTTGACAATGTTCATGAAAAATTCAACCGTACATATAAGGCACAAGGATCCTGCCATCAAATTCCACATTGTTTCTAAAACATACGAGATTGACAAGGTTATTTTATAATCAATTATTGTAAATTATTGAAATTCAAAAATACATTTGAAATTATATATATTTGCTGACCAATATTATATTGGTGAATGTTAAAATTAAGTAATAGTGCCTCCAAGTTCAATATAGATATATTTCTACCATTATCTAACTTTATTGCACTTGCCAAACCGTGCAAAATTATATATATATTTTCTCAACATCAATATAAGCCACAAAATCATTCAAATTTTTAAGAATTATTCTTCGGCATCCACCTATCATCCAATTCTCCGACTTTTCCTTGCGGTCCATCTTTAGGAAGACAACGGGACAAGATTTATTACTATGAGATTAATACTCGAAAGAGACATAATGTTATCATGTACCTATTGAAATTTTGTAAATATATTGAAATTTATGTATAGATTATTATAATTTTGATAATTACTATATTATTTTGAAGTCGAGAAATATGTATTATAGGTGTCAAATTGAAGATCTTAATGAGAAGTTTAATATAAGATAACAAGTGAGAGTAAACTATAAACACTTTGGTCCATTAAAGTTTATTACATATATATATATATATATATATATATATATATATATTTTACTTTTCCTCAATATCTCATTTATTTTAAATTATACCATTTAAGTTATATCATACATAGTATTCAGAAAACCTGAAATCGGTTTGATCCCAAAAAGACAACATGTCTAGGGTCAGGTCAGAAAGTCGAATCGAGGTCAAACCAATTTTAATTAAAAACTTAATAATTATTTCAATGATCACAATTTTTTTTTAAAATTTTTTTACAAATAAAGTAACATTTACTCATTTGAAGATAAAATTAAATACACAAAAATATAAAAACAATATTCTTTAATTTCAAAATTATCAATTCAAAACAAATATAGATTTATTGTTGTTAATTTTATTTATTATGTTATATTTTATTTCAAAATGTTTTAACATAAAAAGATAAAAATACGTTATTTAGAAGAAAAAAGTTCAACGAACAAGTAAATAATAAATAAAAATATTTTTCTTAAGAGAGAAAACATTTAAAAAGAAAAAAGAAAAATCCTATAAAGATTAGGATCTCCTAATTATCATTTTTAAAGTTTTGAATTCGATAATATTTTGTATTAAAATATTATTATATTATGTTTTTATATGATATGATTGTATATACAATTAGTATATTTTCATAAATTTTTATTGAAATTATTATCATAAACATATTTACGTGCATCGTACGGATGAAAATACTAGTTATGCAATTAACGTGCTTCACGAGATACTTCTATTTTAATATTTTCTTACTCTCTCAAGTTTAGCATTCTCGAATATTGCCAAATAAACTTGAGGGAATTAAATTAAACCAAATACCCTCAACATTAAAGGAATTCGAATGGAAAAATACATACCTAAAGTGTTTTAAAGATTTCACATTTAAGAAACTTGAAATTTTGTTTCAAAATCAGGTTTTAATTAAAAAAAAGTAATTAAATATAATTTATTAATTAAATAGGTTAAAGTCATAATAGGACACACTTTTTTGTCACAATCACAAATCATAAAATTAATAGGTGACAAATTAAAATTAACCGTTCATAATTTATTTAAGTCAAAAATTACAAACTTTATATGTTACAAATTATTTATCTGTTACATATCACAAGTTTTATAGATCACGACTTCATTTTTTTACTACAAATCACAAATTTTATAAGTCATAACTAATTTATTGACCGCAAATCACAAATTGTATAAGTCACACCTTATTTCCCGATCACACATTATAGATTTAATCAGGCATAAATTATTTCTCAATCACAAATCAAAAATTTGCAATTTCGTATGTCTCAAATTTTGTATCGATCACAAACCACATATTTTATGAGTAACAAATTATCAATATTCTCCGTCACAATTCATTATATTAATTGGTCGCAACTTAGTTCTCGAGCCACAATTTATCAAATAAATTATCACAATTACCCTCATTTAAATGGTTATAGGCTATCCTTTACACCCAACCCACCCCACCATCAGATCTAGCTGCCACCTTGTTTTTAACTTATTTTGTTATTCATTGTAAACATTAATTTAACTTCTTGCTAATTTATTCTCCTAACATGCGTTTTAACTCATCCAATGCTGATGTTCTTAACTCCAATTTTTATTTAGCTAAAAAATAATAGTAGAAAATTAAAATAAAGTTAGTAATTAATTACAGATTTCTTGAATTTCACAACTTTGTCAATTATACTATTTTATCAATTTTTATTAAAATCAAAGAAAAATTGAATTTTAACAAAATTAAACGGGCTTAATTTGTTCTTTCATGGGCTTCATTTTTTCATAGAGGCCCAAATATATAAATTCGAACCCAACTATCTTATGTGCACTTTATAGTACGTCAACAACGCGGAGTCTCCAACAAGCTGCAAATTTCACCGAGGACTTGCACCGTTCGATTCTTTTCACCTCCTGCAAATTTCAAGGTATCTTTCATAAGCGTATGGATACAGATGTTTATATGTATTGTTGCTAGTTCATAATTTTCAGCTTTTTATATATTTTCTTCAAGTTCAATTTCTGATGCCAAAATCTCCCTTTTACACCGATCTGTTTAACTTCCCAGTTATTGTTCTTCTTGGAATATTGTGAATATCTGCGTGTGATAATATTAGCATCATAATTCACTCAGAATTAGAAACCTTTATCATGGGTCATGATACATTTCTTGAAGTTCACATCTAACTTAGATTGGCGTTTGGTCTGGGGGATTTTCATATGTATTTACCCTATCACTGTTTTTAAGTACTTTTGCTGGACCACCAAATTTTTTATTTTATTTTATTTTTGTGCAAGATGTGTGTATGTGATTAAAATTCTAATTCATGTGCATTGTTGGGCTTGTATTTTTGTTTATATTTTAGGGTTATAGAAACTTGTTTTCATTTTCTTATTCATAGATATAGATGAAATTGGTCTTGGCTCGTGATCAATATATTTTTGAATTAATTTTTCGTCTTCACGTCATCAGAAGTTGTTTGCAACTCAAAGGAAGAGACCTATGGCTAATATGGTACCTGGAAAGACAGCTAGTGACATCACAGATGAGTTACCGACTTTTAATGTCGAAAATATTCAGAACAATGCAAAAATTATTTATTACAGGTTTGTTTTCTATCCTATTCTCATCCTGCCTCTGAAATTTCAGTTCTATTAAATAACTTGTTTTGCCGTAATTTGATGGGCTTCTCTGTTTGGTTTGATTTGGGATTGGATTTGAGTCGGGAAGAGTGCTTCGATGAGATAGCTATGCTAGTTAATTGTCAACTAGAATTACGCAGTTATTATTGCGTCGGTGCTCTTGAATGGATATTTACAGTGCATCCTCTATCAACTATATCCTTCTTTTCTTTATCCCGGAAAAGAATGGATTAGAGATATATGATTGGGGAAAAAGAGAGAAAAAAAAAAGTATAATAAGTGGTAGTTGCTCAGTGTCTAGACAAATATGATCCATGAGCATATGTGTGATAATCTTGATGATACAGTTTTGCTTATATGTTTTTGTTTTTATAGATCACTTTTATTGATAAATGAACTTCAAATGATAGACTTGTTAATTGAAGTTAAAAATCAAAAGGCTACCAATTTAATATTTGGGTACCGTATCACCAAGTGGAGGTCAATTAATTTAGGAACACTTGTTAAAATGAAATAAATGACATATTTGACTCAAGATTTTTAACATGCTATCCAACACTGCAGATATTAGCATCCTTGAATTTGATCCTATCTACATGTTTTTTGTGATTTTTTTCCATCATCTGATCATTGCTATACGTCCAATATTCACACTTTTTTTACTACTGCAAAAAAATTTGTAGTCATGTTCTAAACCCGTGTCTTTTCATTGGTTCAGCCGCACATTTATGTCTATTATTGGAGGAGTAATTGCTGGAATTCTGGGATTTACTGGCTTGACGGGATTTTTATTCTATTTCCTTGTTATGGCAATCACTTCAGTAGGACTTGCTGCCAAGGCCGGTTTTTCTGTTCATTCTTACTTTGATGGTTGGAACAAGATAATATTTGACGGCTTTCTTGGCGGGCTTCTGGTATTCTTTTTATAGTTTCTTCTTTTGCTCCTTTTATATCTTCCCCTACTGGAATACATGCTTATGAGTAATTCTTGGGAGATTTTAAGTGACATGGTGCACATACATTGGGTAGTAAAAAATATCAATTAAAAATGTCTCCCTAGAAATACTCCATTCTTATTCTTGCAGTGTAATGTTTGGTACTTGAGAGATGTAAATTTAGATAACGTAATGATTAGTTTTTTAAAAAGATGTAGATGTATAAAGTAGAAAACGTAATGATTATTATTTTGCTTCTAATTATGGTGTGGTGTTTTAAGAACTGAAACAACTTCTAAAGAACAACGCAAGAACCAGAAGAATTTCCACGTTGTATTCAGCAATATGTACAACTGCAATAAACTAAACTGTTATTTTCTGCCATATTGAATTGAAGGGGATCTTAACCTGCTTTAACAGTGTCTTGTTGTAAAGGTGTGTCAAATCTTTTAGATTTTGAAACTTTTTTAGTGGGGTCGAGCAAGCTGGGAGTCTGTAACATAATCAGCAGAAGCAAATTTTACTGATTTTTTCTCTAGTGTTCAACTTGGATGTTGCTAATAATATTCTAGTGATACTATCAGAATACATGAGGGTGGCCATTGTTCATGTTGTTTTCGCATTGACTGTTAATTTATACATTCATGGTGATGCATCTATATTCTAGTTTGATGATTATTTATTTCATTTTTGTCACGATGCAACTAATTGTGTTTATTTTTGGTTCTTGCAGTCATTCGTGCTCTTCTGGACGTATCCTTATGATCTTACATAGAGCTCATTATATAAATTATTTGCAGAGTTTGTTTTTTTCTTCTTCTGTTTGTACCTTTTTTCTTTTGATAAGTCCAAGAATTTCATATTCATCAATTATTCCAACCATTCCTTGACATGGAAAAGATTTGCGTATGACCTTGTCCACATTTTCTGAAGAATCCCGTGTGAACGTTGCTTTGGAGGCTAGCTGCAATGATAAATGTACTCAAACAGTGCACTGGAGGATTCAATTTTGATTGTTCTGTATTCACATTAGATCATCATGGTGGGGGCTAAGGGGCTTACGCTAATTATAATTTCTTGCAGTTGTTCTCTACGGACTGTTGGGCTGGAGAGACGGTTGCAATTAATTTTGGTTTTTTTATATTGTTTTGATTAAGGCCATAGAGCCATAATTCATTAACAATTAATTCGAGTTTTACTGTTTTTCCCGTTTTGTTCATTACTTGTTTGGGGCAATTGCCTTTTTTTTTTGGATAAAATAAAAAATAAAATCAGGGCATTGAGTTGGTATGAAAATCATTAGGATCTATCTCCTGCACACAGTAATATCTCATTCTCCCTGTACATCAAGCAGGACATCGGGCTCCAGGGCCTCACCAAATAGTTCGAGGTGATCAAGTCTCATTTAATGATCTCTTGCCACATGGGACAATGGAAAGGAGATCAATTCTCTTGAAAATCATATCATCATAGCTTATGCCCACTGAAGCAGATTCTATTTGGTATACCTACGCTTCAAGCAACACTTGCATTCTGCAGGACTACAAAATCCAATTTTGATCTATTGGACAATTCTTAAATTGCTCACGATAAGTGAAAAACTATGAAATATCTAATGTTTAAAATATTGGACACTTAACAATTTTTTAATGGTTGTGGAATAGGGATGATAAAACGAACTGGGAAAATCGTGACTCGCGAAGCCTCGTCCCCATTAGGGGCAGAATCACCTCGCATAAATGGATTCGTGGGGTGGATACGGGGCAACAAAACTCTGTCCCGATCTAAACGGGGCGGGGATAGTTTTCCCTTTGCCCCCGCCGTGCCCCGATCTTCAGTTAAAAGAAAAATGAGGTATGTTTGACTAATTAACAAATCAATGACGTGTGGAAATCAACGGATCTTTCACTATTTTTATTCTCAATCTTTATTTTATTTTGCATTTTCTCCATTTTTAATGAATAGTATGACAATTGTTCATTCAATGGAATGACTCTGAATATAAAAATGAATTATGAAAGCATAACACAGACAAGAAAGATCAAAGAAAATAAATTAATCTCTTAAAGAAAATAATTCAGTCTTCTCTAGTGTTGTGTAATTTACTATATATCTCTCAAATCCAACATTGTTAGTTGCAGCAAGAAAAACTGCAATGTAGTTGGCTAATTACTTTTTTTAAGCAATTTTATTGATACAGTGTATAATGACAACAACCAATTTTTCCACTAAATAGGGACCTTTTTGTGTGTGTGTGTGAAGCTCATGATTTAGTTTTAATTCAAAATAGTTTAGTTTTACGAAGCTCGTCCTGTCTCGCTAATACAAATGGTTCACTAAATAGGATGATTTGTCGACCCGCGCCTGCCTCGCCTTTAAGCGGGGCAAGGGGCGGATACAGGGCAAATTATTCGAGAATGGGCGGGATGTGGAGCATGCCGACCCGCCCCGTTGCCATCCCTATTGTGGACAAATTTTATGTTGTCCACTGTGGGTAACAGATCAAACCTCCAAAAAAATTTATTACTTTTTTTTTTTTTTTTTTTTTTTGTAAATGTAAAAAATTTATAGATCAACTGGGTTACAAAATCTCTGGGCATACCCGGGAAAAGACAATGGCACAGTAGCCAAAATTAGCCTATAAAGCTATACAAACTTGGACACAGCCAAGCTAGAGAACATACATACAAACACGGGCATACCCGGTAAAACAACAAAAACACTAACCTTGTAGTTAGTTAAAATACAAATACCTCCGGACATACCCGAGGAAAAAATGAAAACTACAAGTCGATTAAAAGATAAAATCAAACGTTCGCCACAAGAGATTCAAAAAGATCCAAAACATGAGGATACAAATCAAAAATTGATTTATATACATGTGTTTTGATTCTTCGAACAATGTTGTATTCATTCGACTTTAGATCAGTGTTCTAAAAAGCGTGAAGCGTGACGAAGCGTGGAGCTCAAGAGTCAAGCTTTTGAAGCTTAAGCGGGAGTAAGCGTTAAAAATCGTTTTTCAATTCCTAAATATTTGATTTAAATTTTACCCATACTTGAACAAGTAAAAAAAAAAAAAAAGGAAAAAAAAAAAAAAATGGCCGAAGCGCGCACAGTGCACGCTTAAGCGCGCACTCTGCGCGCTTCGACCACGCTTTTTAGAACAAAATTTTCAAAAAACGCGTTTTTCGCGCTTTCGGCCAAAACGCCGCGTGGGCATCGCGCATCGCGCGTAATGCGCGCGTTTTAGGCGCGTTTTCGAACACTGCTTTAGATCCTCAAAACGCATTCTATTGCGAGCAATCCAAATATGATAAATAGTGGCCGCAAGAAAAATATGTTTGGATTTTGAATGCCATGTCGTTCCTTTTGCTTTCTTCTTGATTCACTTAATTGCACTACAAAAGGTGCCCATTTGACGTGTGAATCCTTTATTTGCTAAAAAGTTTATCGAACTTGGTTAAATTTCATTTTTAACTATAAATTTAATTGAGCCTATAACTTTTTATAATAATACTTCCACATCATCGCTAATTGATACTACTAGCCACGATGATTTAGTTGCCTTAGTTCCATAAAATAAGAAAATTAGTTTATAAACTAATTTATAAATTATATAATTTTTAAAATCATTTTTTAACCATATTCTCTCTTTTCCTTTTTTAATTACACATTTTACCTCGAAAATATAAATAAATTAATTTATACACTACATTCTTTTACCAAACAGTGGCAAATTATAAACAAATTAATAAATAACATATTTTCTCAAATAATTACAATTTTTTTCAAAATGATTTTTCAACCACATAATGTCTCCAAAACATCAAATTTTTTGTTTAAAAAAAATAAAAAATAAATAAATATATTATCAAACAAAGGCAAAATGTGCAATTAAAGTTAAATATAATTTTATAACCCAATTGAGACAAATTTAAACTATTATAGAGATTTCGCCGAAAGTTCAATGACCACAGTGAACTAAATTTATCCCCATGTTATTATTGTAACTGATAAATGGGAAGCCATCTCCATATAAAGCTAGTCAATATTTAAACCATGACATATCAAACCTAATACAATCTATCTAGAAACACCAGAATAGATAACTTGCAAGTAATCTAACGATACCGTGCCATGATAATACACATCGAGGAGGACATCGTGTGTTGTCGAGATCTAGCGATGGATTAACAAAAACGACAACACCCAACCAATCTACCGCTTGGATGGTCTCTCGTCATCCTCTCCACCATCACTATCATCAGAATCGTCTTTGCCTGCTCGTTTTCTCTTTGGTGGTACCTCAACTTTTCCATCATCGTCCACATCATCCTCCTCACCATTCTCTTGGGGTTCAAAATCACTCGCATCCTCCTCGTCCTCGGCATGACCAACTGGTTTGACTAGGTATTCAGTGCCCAGATCCTCCTGCGTCATTTATCATAAATAAATCTCGTCATAAGGAGAAATACTTAGGTTTCCGTAGTATAAATAAAGGAAAAGAAAAACAGGTCCGGACGCTATTATCTTTCCATGAAGTAAGCGTACGAAGCGGCAAGGCCCAAAATTGTACTTAAACAAGCCTGGGCACGAAAAAGTCCGAAGATGCGAGAGTGAAGTGCAAAGCGTGATGATCAAAAATTGCACATAAGCATGCTTTTTAGAACAAAGGATAATGCATAACAACAAACAAAAAGCAGACAGGCCGAGTTTATTTATCCAATACAGCACCTCACCAAATCAAACACAAATAAGCCACTTTTTCGACTTATTTTTTTATCAAAAATTCTCCAACCAAAATAAAATAAAATCATTTTTCACAATTCTCCATAACTTACTTCTTACTTCTTAATCATATTCTCAAAGAAAATTACTTCTTAAAATATCAACTTCACGCAGGATCAACAACAGGAACACAGAAATTTGGATCGAACCAAGTTATAGACTTGAATAAAATTCAATTCCTAAAGCTTACAAAGACAGCAAGTGCAAGTGCAATCAATACTTTGTCTGTTGGGGTCACCTTCAGCAAAATAAAAAATAAGAATGACTCGAAGAACTAGTCTGAAAGGACAGATCGAGAACCAAATAGGTCAATATTGCACAGATTTCACAACAGAGGCAACAGATCTACAAGGAAAAAGAAAAGCAAAAAACTGTATAAACCTCAAAAAGCTATATAACTTCTGATCAAATGTTAACAAATAACAAACCAAACATAACACAGAAAATTAAATTCACAAAAATAAATCAATAAAGCTAAAAGCGATACTGACAATTTCCACACAACAAAAAGCTGAAAATTCAAAGAAAACTCCGGATCTACTATAGTTTCAACGAAAAATAAGCCAGAATAACATAAAAGACAAAATATATATCTATATATATTGAAAACGTGAAAAAATTATTACATAAATAAAAATATACACGTATGCTGATATGCATAGTTAGTGCACACGAGAAAAGGCAGAAAAATTCTGAAGAAAACTCCAGATCTACTCCGTTTAAAATGAAATAATGCCAAAGAACGAAAAATTAAACGTCAAAAAAAAAAAAAAAAAACGTATAAAAAATCATAATAAAGTAGATATAAACGTAGTAATATTACCTCTTCGTCCTCTTCTCCATCCTCATCGTCATCTTCGTCGTCATCGTCATCATCGTCGTCGTCGTCATCGTCGCCGTCATCTTCATCTTCTGCGTTTTCTCCAGCCTCATCTTCGGCGTCACTGTATACCGGCTGCGCTGGTCCCAGGCCACCGCTCTCCGGTTCTACAGCCTCCTCTTCCTCCTCATCACTGCCGTCGTCATCTTCTTCTTCTCCGTCGACCTCGTCGTCATCTTCACTGTCCAGTTCCTCTTCAATTTTTTCCTCGAATTTTTCATCTTCTTCAAACACTGCCATATTTTGTCGAGCTAAACTCAGAAAATTCTACTACTTATATTTTTAATTTTTAATTTTCTGAAAATTACGGAATTTCTTGTAAGGGGAATAAAGGGAGAAAGATGGAGGCTAGCAGAGGATGTGTGTTTTCTGAAAGGGGAGAATGTGAGTTGATCTGGACCGTTGAATTGAGAATTGACGACGATCATTGACGTGGATGGGTGATCAGACGGTAAAGAATGAGGGCATTAGGGGGTCTTCCTTATGGGTTTGCGATTGCGGCGCCTTACCCATATCTCTTGGATATTTGGTATTATCACGTGATGTGCGCGTGAGGGTATCTAGGGTTTAAGATAAGATTGATTAATAACTCATACCTCGAGGATTCGAACCGACCATGCTCTTGAACCATTGATTCGAGAGATAAATCGTAGGTTGTACATTTCAGAACTAAGGTAGAGGATATAGGTAACTCCCACGAATAATAGTGACTCCCACTTGTTACAGGGTATAAATCCTTTTTTTTCAGGATTCGAACCCTGCATTCGATTACGCTGAGTAAGTTTCATACACTCTCATTTGCCACTGAGAGATATGCTCTGGGGGCTTAAGACAAGATTGATTTCACGTACTTTCAGAAGCTTAAGCAGAATTGCAAACAGTTACTAAGGTTTCATTTTTCGGCTCGAGTCATTGATGTTACAAATAGTTTGAAGATTCATTCAGAACTAACTTTTACCCGATATTAAAGATGAGGACTTGAGGTATAATTTTGATCTTATTTTTTAAAATTACAAACAAATACCTACCACCCCCACCCCTACCACCACCATCACCATCACCATCACCATCACCCCCAGCCTATCCGGCCACAATCAACCCTGTCTCCACCAAAGGAGGTATTAGTGATGTCAGGTATGGCCAAATAGGTGTGCAATGGTGATTGAATTTGCATTTGTGACTTCCACTACTATTCTTCACGCTTACAAGTATGGTCAAGTATATTAGTAACGTAATTGTTAGATAACTCTATCCTATAGCTTCACAAACTCATAGAATTAGGATTGGAATTGATTCTGCAGCCTCTATTTTGAAATGGATGGAAAATAACTAATTAATTAATAGGTGTATGGAAAGGGACTTAAATTAAAATTTGAAGGAAGAACGTGGAGGTGAAGAACACTTTCTCATCTTTTTTTTTTTTAATTCGTAGAAGTTTCAGTTTTACTCTGCAACCTTAAGAATAATTGATGTTACATGTCTTTGGGTTACTGTTCTCATTGAGATTTGTTCATGGGTTTACATTGCAAATAGTGCAGTGAACCTATGTCGCAAGTTGCACTTTTGTCAACTGGCAACACTGTAGTTGCTAGTTTGTGTGTTAGTTATAATATGTCCAAAGTTAAAAGTATCAGCTGATATTGTTTGTATAGTTGTAATGCGATGCACTTGAGTCAACTGGCAACACTGTAGTTGCTAGTTTGTGTGTTAGTTATAATCTGTCCAAAGTTAAAACTATCAGCTGATAATGTTTGTATAGTTGTAATATTACATTACATATTGAACAAATCTATTTTATCTTTCTTTGGCGGAGATGGGGTTGATGGTGGCTAGAGACGGGGTGATGGTGGTGGTGGACTGGTGATGGGATTTGTTTACAATTTTACAAAATAGGGTCAAAATTACACTTCAAGTTTTCATCTTTAATTTTGGGTGAAAGTTAGTTTGAAGTGACCATTCCTGAAGCTATTTATAACCTTAGTAACCAACGCCATAAAAATAGAATTTAGTAACCGTTTTGAAATTTCGCTCAAACATTAGTGAGCGTTTGCGAAATTAACCCTTTTAATAAACTTCCCCTCTATTTTTATCTTTAGGAAATTTTACAGTTATAACTTGTTTTAATTACCATATTTATCTAAATCGGTTATTAATTTTTTCTTTGTTTTACTAAAATAATCTATAGCGTCAGAACAAAGCATATTTCTACTAATTCCTACATATCTCAATTGAAAGATATCGTTTGACGTAGTAACGAAGTATTCATTGTCCACTATGCTTAGTGACAATTTCGTCCCTGCAACAAATTGAACCATTACAACTCGATTTTCTTCTTCAGAATACATCAATGTTGTAAGTGTAGATGTAGAACCAGTACCGGAAGTACCAAATTGAAGTTGAAATTGATTTACTTCAACATGACATGTTTGGTAACACGTTTACTATAGTGAAGGTTATAGTGAGTAGTACATATACCATTTTGTCGCGTCAATTGTTGTGCACAATATTTGCACGTTGCTTTATATTCTTGTCTTTCGTCAATTATATGCCTAGTTGAGATCAATTTTAAATGTTCCCAATACTTTGCAGCTTTCTTCCTTTTTTCGATTTTTGCTTCCTTATTGCATCGGGAACATTGACCAACACATCACCTAGTATTTCAATATCTTCAATGTCATCCAAATTAATTGGATGACTACCGTCGTCATGCTCAATATTTTTCAGGAATCAAAACGTCATTGAACCCTGAAAATTCTTCGTTAAAGTGAGCTTGTGGGGTTCAATCCCCAAATTCCAAGTAGGAATGGCAAAAAAATCGGGACGACCTGAGACGCCCCCACCCCCATCGGCTCTGCGGGGTGGGTTTCACGCCCTGCAGAGAGTATTTCGGGGCGGGTTTGAGGCAGACCCGCCCCGAAACCAATAATATATATATTTTAATTGGTTGGAATGAAAAATTTAAAAATAAATTTAATGAGGTTAAGAAAAATTGAACCTTGGTAGGACTTAGGAACATGAGTATACACAACCACTACACCATATATTGTTTGTTGATTTCTTTTTCCTTCAAATATATACATATTATCTTTGAAGTGCAAACTTAAAAATTCTAACTAGTTCGACGCCTAAAACTTCATTACCAGAATTTTTTTTTTTTTTTTTAAAAAAAAAAATTCCGGGTCATTGGCAGGGCGGATGGGTTGTCCCGCCCCGACCCACGACTGCCGAGTCGCCGGCGCGGGGTGGGATAACATATTTCGGGTTTAGGGCGGGTCAATCCTTCTCCACCCCGAACTCGCCCCATTGCCATTACTAATTCCAAGTTCCCCGCCGAACAATTTTTCAATAAATCTTCAATCGATATCCATTATTTTGTATGTTAAAATTGACTGAAACATTAAGAAATAGAAGAGGTGTAAATTAGTAGACTTGTATAGTATTTTTAACTATGAAAATTGAAATGTATAAGTGGTAAGAATGTTGAAAATGAAATGTGTATAATATAGAATGTACAATGAATTGAAATATTGAAATATAAATAATGTAAATTGAGGTTGAATATTTGAATGGGATTATAATTTGTAATAGAAGAGAGTATAGAGAGTAGAATTATAGAGTATTTCGATGAAATTGAAATGAAATGAAATAGTATTTATAGATGAAAAATGAAGAAAAAATTGTTACATGACCATTGTGGACCCCAACGGTCATGTTCAAAGATTTGTGACCATTTTGAAATGTTTTTTTAAATTGTGACCGTATGGTCAAATAAAGAGCCGGCTCATGGCTCGTTGCTACTAGTCAATTGTTTTTACACGATCTAAACCTATGCTCGGGTCATTTTTTTAACTAAATGTATGGCTCGTGTCACATATAGTAGTGGCTTTTATAATTTGTTCTTATTCACTGGTCCAATCACCTTTACCTATGCCCTTAATGTTTTTGTGTTTTCCAATTAGCAATTTTAGACAACGGTCTGAAGACCATTGAAGAGACGTTTGTGGAAATTATGTGTGAACAATGTCTTTAAGAAGACGAACGGTTATTTTTTTTTATTTACCAATAACAATAACGTTAATTTAAAATAAAAATTAAAGAAAATTATAAATTATAAAATACGGGTGGGATGTTACTAATGACTATAAAATGAATCAAAAAAATTTCTCCGTCATCAGTGGCGGACCCAGGATTTTTGTTCAGTGGGTGCAAAACAGAATAATGTAAAAAATAATTTCAAATAAGACAAAAATAGTATTCAAAATGTAGTACATTTTTTACAATTGTTCCTTACGACTTTTCATACTTTGAAAACGTCGTATAATAGTCTCATTATCAATTTTATTAAACACATCTTTTTCAACATATAGCACTAAGCTATCATTCATCTATTGGTCTCCAATCCGATTGCGCAATCGATTTTTCACAATATTCATAGCAGAAAATACCCTTTCAACTGTAGCAGTAGCAACTTGAAGGGTTAATCCTAAAGTCACGAGCCTATAAACCAATGGGTACACTCGATTTTTTTTTTTTTTTTTTTTTTTGTCACGACCAACTTGATTGCAAGTTCACTAAGGCCCCGTAATTCTTTGAACTCATTGCTAGTGCGCATATCAACAATATAGTTTTATTTGTTTCATCGATTTCATCAACGCGTAATTTCTTTGCCTCAACCTCTTCTTCAATAGAATTTTGAGACATTCGTTTAAAATATCTCAACATTTCTTCATACGAAATCAAATCAAACAAAGATAACTTGAAAATCCCCTTCAATCAGTCCATCCTCAAAATTCAAAAAATTTCCATTTTCCATCATAATTCAATTCATCAGTAAAACCATATCTAATTATCTATTACTAATTTACTATTAGAATTTAGAAAAAGAACTTACAAGCTACAACTTACAATTTACAATTTACAAAATAAATGAAACTTAACAAATAACAATTCAATACTGGAAAATTGGAAATTGAAATTGGGAAAGGGAAACCCAGTTAGACTTACGCAGTTACCCATTACTCCATTAGTATTAATTAAGGAATCAAGGATTACAATTTACACATTTACACTCGGCCACTCCACTCCCAGTCCCACTGTCCAGAGACTCCAAGGCCCAAGCTCCAGAATTCATGAAATGAAGAAATTGAAAACCAAACCACACCGCACGGCGCACGCAGTGACGCAGACGCAGTCACGGACTCACGACTCACGCATTACATTTACACACAAAAGTGACAAAACCAACCAATGAACTGATGAAGTATGAACCAAAATACCAAATAAAGCTAGAGCCTAGAAGTATGAAGAACTGAAGTGCTTACAAGTTACAACAGTGTTTCTGGTTCAAGTTCAACTGTCGAGCCGTCGAGGAGCGGTCAAGGCTTCAAAGTTCAAGCAATGTTAATGTTGCCGTTGGTGTTGCTAGCGCTTGCTGCTGCTGTTGCGACTCTGCAGGCTGCAGCACTCGCCGACGCCGCCGTGTGTATCCGTAGCCGCGTAGGTAAGGAGTAAGGACCGAAGCCGAAGGTAAGGTATGGTGTGGACTCTGGGTGGCGCTGTGGCAGGAGGACGACGATGGGTTGGACTTCTAGGTCGATGGGGGTGAGGTTGTGGGCTAAGGGAATGATGAAAGAAAAGAGAACGGGAGGACTGGAGAGAGAGAGTATTGGGCGCTGCGCTGCTGAAGGTCTCTGGCTCTGCTGGACTGCTGCGGTGCTGAAATGAGAGGAAGGGAAAAACATGGGAGTTGAATTGGGCCAAAAAAAATTTGGGCTGGATCCAGTGGGTGCGGCTGCACCCACTGGACCCTTAATGGGTCCGCCCCTGTCCCTCATGGCACTTTAATTATAAACTTCATTCAATGGTGATTATGAAAATATAAAATATTGTAAGGGCATAATTGTTCAAAAATATTTCTCCATTATTGGCCGTTTTAGATATAGTACAGATATAGATAGAGAGTAGTTTTTGTCTTGTCATATATGAGATTTTCCAGTTCAATAATTTTAAATATGTATTGGACTGACTTAATATTATTGTCTTAAAATTCTTTTTTTATATGTTTACTTTTCTTTTAATTTTTCATTTCATAATGACATTTGATTTTGCTTTCATTTTTATTTTATTTTTTTAAATTCAAGAATTTTTTAATGCTTCATGTATGTTGAAGGGATATACAAAGGTTATTGTTGCATTTGTGAATATTTTATGTGGTGTGTAAAGTGAATGTATTTTTTTTTTTTTTTATATCAAAGTTGTTTTTTTTATTTAATGAATGTAGTGTGGTGATAAGAATTTAAGGTTATGAAATGATGTTTTTGTTATTGTAGGTCTTGTAGGTATACCAGTTCCATAGAATGTTATTGAGACATATGTCTAAAAAATATGTAAAAATTGTTAAATTGTGTGATTTATTCCGTTGCTTTTTAGATGGTAAGTTGTGTTGTTCGTTGTGAATTTATTGAAAGCTCGGTTGATGGATTATAGATGGAGAAGTTAATTGATATTGATTTTTATAGATAGTAAAAATTCTAAATTTATGTTTGATGCTTTATTGCTGGACATGAATTGAATTATTAAGGCATAAATTGTAATCCTTATGATGCAACCTTCAAAGTGAATTTTTTTTTTTTTCAACAATATTGCGAAACATAACACAAAATGATGGCCTCTTTAGCTGTTGTTAAGGGATTTTTGATGTAAAATATGTGATTTAAAAAAATATGTGTTGTTAACAAATAGTTTGAAAAAATTGTATTGTTACAAGGTAAAGAACACATTGTAAATAATAACTCTTACGTAATCTCTTTTAATAAAGTTAACTTTTGTGAAAAAGCAGTTATAAATCATAACATAAAATGAATAGTGATCCTCCCATTTTGATAAAATTGACTTTTTGTACAAAAGTAATGTGAAATTTTTATAAAATATACATTTTTTATATAATGTGATATACATTTTTTATATAATGTGATATACATTTTTTATATAATGTGAATGACCATTATATTCCTTTAAACTTTACATATTACGATTGTGTCATTGTCCACTCCTATAAATAGGGGCATTATTATCATTTATTCTTAGACCTTAATGAGAATAAGAACTCTCTCTCTCTCTCTGTGTATGTGTGTGCGCGCGCGTGTGTTGTAATTATGGTAGTTTTATAACACGTTATCAGCACGAGTCTCTAGCCAATCGAGTAATATGTTCTACAGTTGCATCTAAATGATGAACTTCTGTATCAGAAACCTGATTATTATTAATCAACGTTTTCCTTTCCCAAATCAAATACTTTTGTCTTTAGAAAATAACCCATATATTGTAGATCTGAAAACTTCAAGAAAGATGGAAACTTTAAACCACTGTACGGTCCAAAAAGTTCCATAAGAGGAAAGAAACTTGGTCTCGATGTTGTACAATATGAAAAACTGGAGAAATTGTGTAATCCGAAACTTTCAAAGTCGATCTACGCAAAATCGTACATCCAATTGACAATCGGAGACCAGATCCGTAACCACGGTGACGAGACTATTCTCCGGCGCCGGTGCGTGTCGATTGGATGTACGGTTTTGCGAATGGTTCTCCGACGATGGCGCGTGAGGAACGTGAGGATCACACCCAGATGTCGAGGCGACGCATGTGGGCCCGTGGAGCAGAATCCGACAACGGTCGCAACAGACAGTTTGTTCGTATCGACATTTCGGATTCTTCCATGGTCTTACATTTCTGTTTGGTGCAATTTTAGACATTGTTTGGTGGTCGAACTTGGCGGCTTCTTAAAAACTATTTTTAAAGCACTTCCGATGGGATTTTGGACTTCGGACCACAAGTAAGTTTGTTCTAAATTAAATTTCAAACATATTGACGATTTCGATTTATTCATATGATAAATATATTAAAATATGGACCATTTTACCCTTGATAATACGTTAAAGTATTTTAATCAAGATTTAACGTATTTGATCAGTCATGATTACTGACCTGATGATAAGTGCTAATAGAATATATATTCTCAATCATTTAACACTACTATGTGATCAATAAGATAAATTAAAAGGTCTAAACAAGGTACAAGTAATATAATTGTTACCATGTCGTGATGTATTGAGTTATTGACTAAATATAACTCATTATCGTAACGGACCGAACTATTATGAATACCTTGACTGGATTTGGAGATATGACTTGTCCATTTATGAAAGGTAATTATTTCATTGTATTGATAGTTGACACCACCTATATGGTTGGTTCTACAGATTTTAAATATTTATGCTCATATAAATTTGATATATTATTGTCATTTGATATTTCAACAAATGGTACTAGAAATTACCATTACCAAAAGTTTAACAATATTTTATAAAATGGTAACAGAAGTTACCATTACCAAAATGTTGTTGAATTTTAATGAAAATATTTTATTAAATGTTATCAGAAGTTATCAATATCTGTATTGAAAGGACAGATGAAAATGAATTATCTAACAAGAAAAATGTTGATGTATGATAAGATAATATCACATGATAGCACGAACATGACTAATGTGAAAATAATCTCATCAGTATTATGAGATAAATATTATATGATTGAGATAAACAGATTTGATAAAAGTTCTTGCACAAGCACTTATGTACTCCAGAAGAAGTACATATTTACTTAAGGAGAAGAAAAGATCATCATCTAAACATACTGAAATGATATTATTATTGCTCCTGAAGAAGCCCAAAGGAGTCATACTGAAACATATCAAGAAAAGAGATACATGAAAAATATAAAAGGGGAAAACATTTATAATCCTCAAAAGTAGAAGTGTGTCTCAAGAGTAAGAATACTATATACTCTACCACCCCTAATCTTTTTGTGTGTCTTAAGAATAAGAATACTCCGTACTTTACCACCCGTAATCTTTTTAAGGTTCACGAGATTAAGATTAAATATTTATAAAATCCTCAATATTAGATGTGTGTCTCAAGAGTAAGAATACTCTGTACTCTACCACCCCCAATATTTTAGAGATTCACAAGGTTAAATTTACAATAACCGGACTCCATTTTTGCTTGATACCTCATTCCTTGCGACCAATCTATCTTAACTTCTGCTAGATCTTGTATTGGAATATATGATTGTAACTTTTTCAACAGTTCATCAATAGTGGGAGCAGAAATAAGAATTCTCCTAGAAAATAAAGAGATGAATCCCTGTTTCACAGCATAATTAAGAAATGTTAGTAAACTATCAAAGAAGTTGTTAACATTTAAAAGCCCAATAGGCTTATTATGAAGACCCAACTGGGCCCATGAGGTAATATTAAATATTTCCTCTAAAGCATCAAAACCTCCAGGCATGGAAATGAAGGCATCAGAACCATATAATATGCACGTTATGCGTTCATGGATAGATAACATCTGTACTTCATGCCCTTGTGTTTTGCCTGTGATATCAGCTAAAGGAACATGTATAACACATATCACTCTAGCTTTATCTGTTTGAGCTGATTGAGAAACACAACCCATCAATCAACTGCTACTCCCTTCATACACTAAATTGATACCTCTCTCTCTCCCAACTTCTTCCCTAGAAGCACTGATGATTCTAGATACTCAAAGTCTATCCCGATTTTTTATCCAAAAAATACACAGATAGTTTTGATCTATTGAAATTTTGATCCTTCCATCTTTTAAGAGTATAAGGAAGGAAAACAAATAAGAAATTTTTATTTTGAGATGCATTAAACTGCAAAATTATTTGGCTTTTTAAACTCGAAACTATTCACTATTTAATGCTCGTCTTTTGAAAAAGTTGGTATTTACTTTTGACTAAATGACACCACTTTTGATCATATCTCTGACAGCATATTTAATGCTCCATAATGAACACTCTTTCGGTGGTCTCTCAGTGACAATCTTTTAATACGAGAAAAATGAAAATATAAAATACTTTGTTAAAATATATTACACTATACTGATTTACCTTGTATCAATGTTGAATAACCAAAACGTCATTGTTTATAACAAATTGACAAACATGATCTTTTGATATTATATTATTGAGACTATAACGATCTTTCTCATTATTGAATTGAGCCCATAAAGATAGTAACTCACGTTGCACATACCCACAAGGGTACATCTCAAGAGTTAGTCGAATATCATCCAATGACTCCTTACTCAGTCCACCCTTAATGAAATCTATTTTATCATCTCATGAATATCCTATTGATTTATAACGGGTATCACATGTTCATTGAGCACATTTGTAACAACCCTTCAATCTTTTTGCTCTCGCTTCTTTGTAAAAGTACTCTTACCTAAGTCAGGCATGTGCTTAGAAAATGAATCTGGTAATTCACCAGATAATTGAACTTTTGCTTCGATCAACCAACGAACATCTTCTAGGATACCTTGTTCCATCAGCATCCTCAATCTTTGATGCGAACCCCTTCGGTGCGTTGATCGAAAATTCCCACAACAATTTTAATACCAACCCAAGAAAACTAAAGTGGTAAATAAATGGATAAATACCTTAACCCAAGTTTAAATCTAACCCAAAATTCAAGGATTAAACTAACACTAGCCCAATGGAGAGAATTAAACAAATTCCAAGGTGGCGGAAATAAACAACAACACAAGAATAATAATACTCAAGATAAAGTTGATTAATTTCCTAAGAGATACAAGATCAAAGAGGTTTAACCTTACCTCAAGAAGGGGGTCTTCAAGACCTAGCTCTCAAGAGTAATTTTCTTAACATCCAAAGTTATCCTTTACAAATGAAGAGAAATGTGAATATAATGTACAAAATGGGAAAAATGTGCAATTTCGGTATTCACAAGAAAAACCCCGTTTTTGTAGAAATTGCAAGAAAACCCCATTTTTTTGAAAAATGAGGTGTTTCGGTCGACCGAAATTATTTTGGTCGATCTCTGGGTCGACCGAAACTGGACTTTCGGTCGACCGCCACTCATCCAAAAGTGACTGAGGCTGGATCAAAATTCCTCTGCAGAGTTTCGGTCGACCGGAATGATTTTCGGTCGACCGAAATTGGCTGATTCCAATTTCTTCTTCTTTTTGGCTCCAAATTTGATTCTCGACTTGCTTTTCTTGATTTATTCACATTTTTTAGCCTCGAATCTTGAACCTCTTCAACTTCGGATCTCGTCATGGGTCCCACGGGCACGTACATCGAGGTTTGACTTTCTCGATTCTCATCATCCCCTCCCTCTTGAAAAGGATTCGACCTCGAATCTTGCTTGAATGTACTGTCGTGAAACTCCTTGAACTTTGATCTTGCAACATTGTGTACCACAGGTTTATGCAATGAAGTTGGACTTTCGCTATTCTCATCATCCCCTCCATCTCGAAAGAGATTCGACCACGAATCGGTACCTACAATAAAAATAGAAAATTCAGACACAATAAATGTAACTGAAATTTCATACTCACTGTGCAAAATCAATTTGTAGGCGTTGCCAAAAGCTTGAGATGTGCCAACACTGCAAAGTAGCAATTTGGATTTTATTTGATCGGGGGGTCGCTCCTTCCATGAATGGGAATACATCCAGCCGCCCGGGTCAAATGAAATATGCTCCCTACCATGGTTGGCATTAGAAATACATTGTATACCAATTCCCTCAAATGGAAGCTCGAGCCTCCTGCAAAGGGGCTTAACCAAAGGTGCATTCTCGTGGCCACCTAAACCAACTCTTTCTTCAATAAACATACGCATAAAGTTCAACAGAGTTAATAGGTTAAAGTCACAAGCAATTTTAAGTGGAGAAAACTTGCTAATATGATGAGCAATTAAATTGCAAGCAAATTTAACAACCACAAAATTAGCACCAACTTCGTGCAAATGCACGACCTCCTGAAAGAAAAGATTAGCTAGGTTGATGACCTTGTTGGTTTCATGGCATGTAATCAAACGTGACATTTTAATTCTCCTACCAACAATCACAAAAATAGCTTCATCTTCTTTCTTTGTTCCAAGTAAACCCACTATAAAATTCATAAAAGTAGTAGTCCCAGGTTTACTCATGATGGGCAAATATGCATGGAATTCTTGGGGCAAAAACTTAGACTTAAGTTTAGCCATTTTGCAAGTTAGGTATTTACAACAACTGCAAACATATTCAACACCAACCTTCAAATTAGGCCAATAAAATTGATCACATAATACCCCTAAGACCCCGTTGATTTTAAATCGCCCCATCAAACAATCATCATGTGCTCCTCCCACTAGCAATTCACGCATGGCACATTTACAAGGAAACAATCCAATTTTCCAAAACAAATAATCATCATGCCCAGAAAATCCATCAAAATATTGCTCACAACATGATTCATAAATGTTTAACAAATTCGGATATTTAACATGCATGCTCTTACTATGTTCAAGACGGAATGAGGGAGCATCTAGAAATGTTAGATGCGAAGTCCTTTTATCATCAAGACATCCCAATAAATCTTTCCCATGGACTCCCCTAACTAGCAATTCCTTTAGAGAGCCAATATGCAAGTTAAGCATATTTTCACAAGATAAGGATTCAACATGCCCATGAAATGTACTATATGCAACATTTTCACAAAAGGATTTGGTACTTATGCAATTTGGCACATGCAAAAAGTTGCATTTACAAATTAAGCACTCATCATGACAATGAATCTTACCACATGTTACATTTTCACAAGTCAACAACACACTTGTCAAATCTACATCAAAATCATACAACCCTCTAATATATTCAAGACACAATAACCTTGCATTCAAAGAAATGTTAGGAGCATACCTCCTAGATGTTGCATTGGTTATCACATTTTCTTTACCTCGGTTGTACTCGTTGTTGTAGGAAAATGTTTCCATGAATTTCTTCCATAAGGCATGCTTTTGGAGTTCTTTGTTGCCTTGATAAGTTGGCCTCACAATTTCCTGCAACAAAGACATGACAAAACTAGGGAGGGCATTGTTAGAATATTTAAGAGTAAAGAACATTTCGGGGTGATCTTTTCTCTCAATTTTCATGGTGGCACTCATCACTTCCTCACCTTTTTCTGAGGTAGAATCCTCAACCCTCGGTTCTTCTCTCACCTCTCCTTTTTCTGGAGTCATGGCTCCAACCCTCATTGCCTCTCCTTTTTCTAGGGACGTGGCCCCAACTCTCATGCTCTCATTTTTGTTTTCTTTCTTCTTCTTCTCTTCTTCTTCATTTTCTTTTTCTTTCTTTTTCTCATTTTCTTCCTCAAATTCCTTCTTGAGCTTCATTCGGTCTTTGCATACTTCTTCCGCGCTCAAAGATAGGATCACAACCTTTTTTCCATCCATTTGGAAGCTACACCGGTTCTTCCTTTTGTCATGTGTCACACTCCTATCACTTTGCCAAGGTCTTCCCAAAATTATGTGTGTAGTGTGCATGGGAACTACATCACATATCACTTGATCACAATAGGATCCAATGTTGAAGGCAAGAAGAACTTGTTCACTCACTCTCACCTCCCCATAGTCATCCAACCTTTGTAATACATAGGGATTAGGATGCTTCATAACCGGTAACCCCAATTTCTCCACCCTACTAGCACTCACCAAATTAGTGTCACTCTCCCCATCTATAATAAGACTACATGCCCTATCCCCCACAAGACATCTAGTGCAGAATGTATTTTCTCCATGTGTTTCCTTCTCATTATCATGGTCCAAAATTTTTGGTAGCCTAGTATTCATCTCCTTCACTACTTCTCTACTTCCACTACCGTCCCTCCTATGGAATGATGGACTCTTCATTTTTGTTATATCAATATTACCATCAATTCCACCTCCACTCCTATCTACCCATTCTCCTCTTTTCCTATACATGCTCCCTTTTTGTTCACCATCCCCTTCATCGTCCCAAACATTCGTTCTGATTTTCCTATTCAACTTCCCATTTGGTTTTCTACTTCCATCCCTATACACAATGTTCCCAAATTTATCCCTCAACCTTCTCCTACCATCCCTATTTTCTTCACCCATACTAGTTGATGTACTCTCCCCTCTTGTTCCTAAATTTTCCAACTCACCCCCAATCTTCTCCATTTGTTTAGCCATGGTGGTTGAAAGATTTTGTAACAAGTACTTCAAATCTTGAGTTTGAGCATTGGAATTTGACATGGTGTGCAAGTGTGAAAGTGTTCTCACAAGAATAATTTTCACTCGTGTTTCACTCAATTTAGGCTTTTACCCTCTAATGAGCTCATCACTCTTGCCTTTTTCCACTCAAAATCTCTTTTCTCAAGTTCTCCAAGGAAGGTAATCAACTAAACCACAAAGTATAATTCTTGTGAAGTCAAGGAAATCACAAACAAAGGAAGAAGGAACTTATAACAAGTAGATACAAATAGCAAGTAGAATTTATGTGCTTGCTAAACTCAAAAGGAACAATATTTATGTGGGATAAGATGCTAGGATCACAATTTCAACAATGGGATTGAATAAAGCAAACACTTTGTACTCAATATTGAAGTGGCCTTGAATGTGTATTATGTGGATATATGAATAAATCCCCAACAACCCAAATGTAGTAAGGAATGAATGATCAACAATTTCCCAATGTATGGAGCAAGTGATATATGGAATAAAATGTTGATAACACAATCTCAACAATGGATATTGGATAGCCCCAAGCAATTAGCAATATATGGGCATTGGATAATAAGGCATGAATGGAGTATTTTCTTTGGGACAATTTATCAAACACTTTGGATACACAATTTGGAAAATGTATGTTTTGTAAGTGTTTGGTTAATGGAAATCCCCAATAATGCAACAATCAATATACCCAATATGTAGGAATCAAGAATTACTCATGGGCATATGAAATTTTCCCCAATTTTTTTCAATTTTTGTTTTTTTGTTTTTTTTTTTCACAATGCCAAGAACAATAACAAGAAAGTAAAGATATGTTTACCAAATTAGAGCCAAGCTCTGATACCAAATGATGCGAACCCCTTCGGTGCGTTGACCGAAAATTCCCACAACAATTTTAATACCAACCCAAGAAAACTAAAGTGGTAAATAAATGGATAAACACCTTAACCCAAGTTTAAATCTAACCCAAAATTCAAGGATTAAACTAACTCTAGCCCAATTGAGAGAATTAAACAAATTCCAAGGTGGCAGAAATAAACAACAACACAAGAATAATAATACTCAAGATAAAGTTGATTAATCTCCTAAGAGATACAAGATCAAAGAGGTTTAACCTTACCTCAAGAAGGGGGTCTTCAAGACCTAGCTCTCAAGAGTAATTTTCTTAACATCCAAAGTTATCCTTTACAAATGAAGAGAAATGTGAATATAATGTACAAAATGGGGAAAATGTGCAATTTCGGTATTTACAAGAAAAACCCCGTTTTTGTGGAAATTGCAAGAAAACCCCATTTTTTTGAAAAATGAGGTGTTTCGGTCGACCGAATTGGTCGACCGAAATTATTTCGGTCGATCTCTGGGTCGACCGAAACTGGACTTTCGGTCGACCGCCACTCATCCGAAAGTGACTGAGGCTGGATCAAAATTCCTCTGCAGAGTTTCGGTCGACCGGAATGATTTTCGGTCGACCGAAATTGGCTGATTCCAATTTCTTCTTCTTTTTGGCTCCAACTTGATTCTCGACTTGCTTTTCTTGATTTATTCACATTGTTTAGCCTCGAATCTTGAACCTCTTCAATTTCGGATCTCGTCATGGGTCCCACGGGCACGTACATCGAGGTTTGACTTTCCCTATTCTCATCAATCTTTCAAGTCGAACAAGGGAAATCTTTTTCAAAACATTTATCGGAAGATTAGAGTAGTATTTACGAATATTTGATAACATAACATCTATTTTGATGGATCTAATATTCTTCCCAAATGATTTATTTAAATGCATTATTTAACACATAAAAGAGTGGTGGCTCCGCATCCCATTGATTCCACTAAGAAAAGGGGAAAGATTTGTAGACAAAGATGGGGACAAGGATCATTTTTTGAGATTTCGTTCTAATAACCTTTTTAGATATAATAAATCAAGGTATACTGATTTATAAGTTTGAGCAAGTAAATATTATATTGAACCATAAGTTCATACGTACAAGTGAAATATGTATCGAACCAGAAGTTCATAAGTGAAATATATATTGTATTGAACCAGAATTTCATCGATATTGTATTGAACCAAATATTCATACATAGAAGTGGAATAAAAATGTATTGAACCAAAAGTTCTATAATTAACGGTTAGATAATCCCGATTAAAAGCTTCAAATTATTTGCTATGAAAATAACTTATTTAGAAATTGTTTATCATACAACAATATTCTTTATATGTCAATATGATGAAACATGGATTAGCTCAAGAAGATTTATGATTTGTAAGAAGTGCGATATGTATACACTCCACCAAAACGCACTTAGATATATGATAGAGATTATATCTCTAATTATGAATGACATGTGTTGCGGCATTTTTAGCCGATATAATAAAAGATCTCTCGGCATTAGGGGGAGATTAAATTATTGATAATGCATGACACACATGAAGCATGACCACGCCTGAAGCGTAATGCAATTGATTCCAAAAACAGATATCTCTCGAATAATTGAGATAGTCCTTTGAGGCTAAATACTCATGATGGGTATATATTATATCTATATTGATATGAAAAGGAATCAAGAAATAAGTCGACTACATACATAACACAACTCTCTTGTAAAAATGAGGTTGATGAAATTCATAAAATTTTGGCCAAATGTAAAAATCCAAGAGTAGGGATTATTGTTATAGGACCTGAAGTCCAAACGCTTAAATGTGTAAAGCCAGCCGTTATTTGTGCAAATGAAAAATATTACATAGTCGTATATGACGACTCATTGCACACAATTTTTTTTTTCCCAAAGAACTGGCATTATATATGGTGAATGAGACTATAACCTAAATCACTTGCTTGAGCTCTTTGATATACCAATGAGTGAGATCAAAATGTATGAATCTCATCTCGGTACTTCGAGAGTATTCTTTGATGTACCAGTTGATTGTGGTACGTTGAGATTTCAAGTAAAATGATTATAGATTATATGTCGAAATTGATATATATTTCAATGATTGATTATACTTATACAAATTAGAAATTATGATTTATGATATGCAAGAACATACATGTATAATCATTGAAAGATTCAATATACCTAGAGTAGTATCACTATAGAATGATACAAATTATTCCCATGTATCATATGTTGGAATTGAAATTGGAGTGTACTATTATTGGTATCTGGGAAATTGATTATTCATTAGAAATGAATTTGAAAATGAATATTTTATTATTCACCAGAAATGAATATGGAAATGAATATGTTTAATTATTCACCATAAGTGAATTCTGGATTTGAATATTCACTAGAAGTGAAAAATGCAATTTGTAAATTAGTAAAACATTGCTTGATATAGCATGTTATGACATCATAAATGAGCTATGAACGATTTTTATAAGGCTCATCATAAATGATATGTTTGATGAAAAGATTTGAGACTGCATCAATATACTTGTGATATTCCATGAAAGGAATAAATACGCGTTGCACTCTTTTTCCCTTAACTGAGGTTTTGTCCCATAGGGTTTTCCTAGCAAGGTTTTTAATGAGACAACAGTTGTGGCGTATTAATGAGAATAATGTACTCTTTTTCCGTTCGTTAAGGTTTTGTCCCACATGGTTTTCCTAGCAAGTTTCTAAGGCATTATCAAATCTATTTATGAGCTATAATTCAACAATATGTTTTGTGCTGAAATGATATCAACAAATGGAGAAATTCATAGCCACCTTATGAAGAATGTAATATCAGCGGTTACACACAAAGGGACTTTCATAAATATACATATTCCAGATGAAAGATGATACCAATGCTCAAAAGGTTCATGAATACTCGATTGCACACTTTAGGGGGAGAATAATGATGTACTCTTTTTTCTTCGTTCAGGTTTTATCCCATTGGGTTTTACTGACAAGGTTTTAAAGAGGCAACACTTCAGAATTCCAAACTTCAGCACATGATTTGTTCTACTTATCATTTGATGTCATTTCGAACAGTAGACTCAATGATTTACAATGACCAACATCAGGGGGAGGAACTGTACTCTTTTTCCTTCCCTCAAGTTTTATCCCACCCAGTTTTCTTAGAAAGGTTTTAACAAGGTAGGCAATTGTGTAATTGGTCATTTAAGGGGGAGTGTTATAAAATATACATTTTATATATAATGTGAATGACCATTATATCCTTGTAAATTTTACATATTACGATTGTGCCATTGTCCACTCCTATAAATAAGAGTCTTATTATCATTTATTCTTAAACCTTAATGAGAATAAGAATTCTCTCTCTCTCTCTCTCTCTCTCTCTCTCTCATGGTAGTTACAACAGAAATCACAACAAATAATGAATAGTAAACCCCAATAATCTCCTCCATCATACAACTTGCATTTCCTTCATTGTTTTCAATTCTTTTTATTGCTAGTACTTTAATATATTGATATATTGCAGAACTTAAATACAAAGATCTTAGTGTTTAGTTGTTGTGAGTGCATAAATGCCAACAAGCACTTCATTGATTCTATTATATTTTTTGGAGACTTTATTTGGATACTTAGTGCACTCATTTTGTGAAGGACAATCAAAAAGAGAGTCTTATCAAGTGCCTTGAATCTTCTGACGCAACAAGGTTTGTCACCAACAATATTAATACTATATTTGATAAAAATCTGCATTGGCCTCTCCTATGTAATTTCTTGGAGATTTCGCAGTTGATTTAGTGAAGTTGGAAAGGTTTAACAATGTGATTTCTAGATGATGGTCTAGTTACATTCCTACCCATTAGATTGAATGTGATTCATGTTCTAACTACACCAAAGCCTTAGCAAAATTATATGGGAGGTCTATTGTTCGGTGAAATATTGCAAGCGTACGATATTGATCGACTAATTTTCACTCTTACCGCAAGTGTACGGTATCGAACAAGTAATACAATGGATTTGAGTCCGAATGTCGTTCTCAAAAGGATTGAGTAGATCTATTTTCTTAAATTATTAACCTTAACCGAAACAAATGAACTTGCAGTGATTTATAAGGGATCCTAACTGATTAGACTAAAATACCAAAGAAATCTAAAATTATTGATCAAATAAATAAGTAAATGGAAATTTCAAGATTTGTTTAACAAATATATGTGAATGAAATGCTAGGATTTAGAATCCATCTTAGTATTGATATTTCACACTTTGATTCAAATAATCCATGACAAGGTATATTATTGGCGATCAATGTTCGTATAATGCCTAAAACTCTCTTTCGAACAAGAATTAAGCCTTTCCTAATTACGATCCACCTATATTTCTATTATGAATGCTAATATTTAGAAAAACATTAAACAAACAAGAACATGAAAAGATCACATAGGGCATAGTGGTATATTTCTATCCCTATCGAACCCTATGGCCATTGATTCAAGTCTAGTGAAATTTCACTCTTTCAATCATAAAAATTCACCAAAGACATCATATAATTCATGCATCAAAATTATAGATGAAACTAAAATGAATCAATTACTCAAAATACCAATTGTCATGAAATTAAATAAACCAACACATGAAATAAATATCTAAGACTTCATCATAATCCCAGCACAATAGAAAGTTAGCCTAGATACATTGTTAATCATAAATCACAAATATAAAGGTAATCCATCACCTATAATATGAAGAACACAAGAAAGTGAGGATGAATCTTCCACAAAGTCGCTCTCCAAAACTTTGATGTGCTTCTTGGTGTCTTAGGTCAAAATGAATGTCAAAATTCGTGTGTCCTCTTCTATATATATGCCTCCCCTCTGACCTAGGCAAAAAGGGATGAATTAAATCAGAATTCGCGTGAAAAGCCCACCAGTGGCCCAGTCGGGACTACCGTGCGACCGCACGGTTCAAAAGTGCACGATCGTAGCCTCGAAAAGCCAACCTTCAGTCGCCTGTTTTTTTGTTCGTGCGGCCGCACGCCTTGTTCAACCGTGCGGCCGCAAGGTTGTATTTTCGGCTGCAATTTTTATCTTTTAAATTCTGCAACTTGGTCCTCATACTTTATTTCTCCTCCAGTCCCCATCTTCTGATTGAAAACAATTTGATCCTTATACTTCTGAAAATCTTCGATTTCATCTTTTCTTCCACGATTCTCCTTCTTTATCCATGTTCTGCATCCAACACTCTTGCTTTGCTAAATTTTGGTTCAATTTCCTCCCCTTTTGCTTATTCTTTCCTCTAATTGCTCTATTCTCTTGATTTCAAAATAAAACTGAAATATGTACAAATGATAGATAAATTAGTAGCAATTATTCTCAAATAACTATATAAGATCCTAATTTAAGCACGTAAATAAGTGCATAAACTGCACTTATCAAACACCCCCAAACTAGAATCATAGTTCGTCCTCGAACAAATAAAACTGAAACATAACTTCAAGAAAATAACATTAACTCATTATTTGACTTGCTTACTTTCATGTCTCAGGTTCGGCTTAAAATACACATTCCAGAAAGAGAAGCAAACAGTACGTTAAAATATTTGTTACTTATTCCACGCTCAACTTTTCATGTGTGTGTGTGAATAGCCAGAAGACAACTGCAAACTCATGTAAGGTTATACCTAACATTGTGTGACTAGTTATGCATAGATAAACCCAAATCCCATGTGGTCAACAATATTTTCTTTTGATTTTCCTTTCACTCTCATGGATGATCACAACCTTACTGTTTTTCTCTCATGTCCCGAGGTCCTTCCTATTGATGTGGTTTCTAAACATATATAAATTGCATTTTTCCACACAAGACAATTAGGATTAGAAAAGTTGGCATGACAGTTCGAGAATAATTTATAAGGTGTTAGGGATTTCAATCAACAAAGCTTATACCATTTTTTTTTTTCATATGGACGACTTTTTCTTTTAATGCCCTTATCTTTTACCATCTTTGTGCAATACTTTTCATACTGGCTTTCGATATGACCCCTGTAGCGAGCTTTAGGTCGGCAGCTCCCAACTCAGTTGAGCTTAGGGTACCAGGTTCAGAGAACCTCTCAGACTTAATTACCCGAGTCATAAAGGCTTAAACAGAAAAGTTAAAGATGTTGTTGTGTCTTATGTGTAAGTCCACTCTTCGTACTTGCTTTCTAGTTGACCCCTGTAGCAAGCTTTAGGTCGGCAGCTCCCAACTCAGTTGAGCTTAGGGTACTAGGTTCAGAGAACCCCTCAGACATAATTGCTCGAGTCAAAAAGGCATTTGAAGAGCGGAATAAGACCTTCAGTATTTTTCTGTTTTTATGCTGGTTATTATGGTTTATACCTGTTGATCAAAATCCCTTACACTAAACATGTAAAACTTAAGTTTCAAATTCTCGATCCATCCCACCTACCCCTACTAACCTTTCCACCCCCAAACTGTTACTTGAACAGTTTGATTCTACATTTCAGGTCGGGATCTAAATTTTTTAAGGTTTGAGATTTTTCAGTAAATTCTATGTCCCAAGTGCACAAGTTTACCCCCACATGTGCCAAGCATCCCCCTACACAAGCAATTATTTGACTTCGGCTACGTGCTCAAGTTTAACAAAGTTTAGCATGAAATAAGTAAAATGAAAAAATGTAAGTTTTCATGCTGTCCCTAGTCTCAACTAAAATATGCAAATAAATCGAACTACATCACAGATAGCAAACAAATCAGCAAATTTTTTTTTTTTACACGATAAACTATAATTAAAATCCTAAATCAAGAGAAAATCTGAGCAAATTCTAATAGATTCAGCAAAATAGAGTTCCAATAGATATTAGAGCAGTTTACAGATCAATACTGACATTATGAGGTAAGCCGAATACACCACCCCCAAACAAAAATAGTACATTGCCCTCAATGTAAACAAAAACTATGAAAAATGAGGCAAAGTACAAGTAAAACGATCAAACACTTCCCTGGTGTATATAGGCTGCTACTGATGTGAGGGCCCTGCAGATGGATCTGATGGGTCACGAGGATCGCGTGCATGTCTAGGCTCCAGGGTCTCGAGTCTGTACTCCATGGAGGTCAGTCGGGTCATGATACGTGTCTGCTATCGGCAGACCTCCTCCCAGGTGCATCGAGCCAGCCTCTGCTCAGTGTGAATATCGGCTCGAATCAAATCCTGCATCTGAGTTTCCAGCGTGTCAAGCCTCCCATCCTGGCGAGTAAGTATCCCCATGACAGCTGTGTGTCTAGCAGTCTGCCTCTGCTCTATCAATGTAAGCTCAGTCATGATCTGTCGCGGGAGCCTGTCATCGGCCGGAGGTGCAAGTGGGGCTGGTTGTGCTGGCTCTCCCATAACTGGTCCCGGCATGTCTGCAGGAGCTGGAGGTGCTCTGGGTCCCCGTACATTTTCCATAGTCTTTCGGCTAATAGTGGCTTCTAAGGGATCAGGCTCCTCATGAGGGAGCAACTCCACTCCCTCGGCTAGACAAATGACACTGATAAGACTGGGGAATAAAATACCCCGCGTGGTATCCAGCTGGGACGCAAGAGTGATGATGAAGTCAAATATGTGCCGCCCCAAGTCTATCTTGCTCCCCCTGGCCAAGTGGTGTAGCAGTCGGGCCCTCTTAATGTTGTAGGTAGTGCGGTGCGATGTGGGGTCGATGTTATGACACACAAAGATATGCACGATTTTTAAGGAGTCGGTAAGCTCTCTGTGCACAAATCGCCCTGGCCTCTCTAGCACTGCATCCTCTCGGCCGTATAAAAATCGTGTGATCAAGTCAATGTCAATATCCCCTGGTACTGGTACTATCCCATCCCTAGTCAACTCTAGAACCCTCTCTATCACCGCAGGAGAAAAGTTGATCCACTTACCACGCACCCAAGTCCGGCCCCTGTATTCTGCTCCCTCGGTATCAATAGATGGATTAAAATTAGCAAAAAATTCCTTTACCAGTAGTGGGTAGACTCTATGTGGTGTGGATGCGAGCTTGTGCCATCCTGCACGCTCGATGAGATGCACCAATTCAGAATGTGGGAAGTCGGTTAGTATCAATTCCCTTTCCCCTAAAAATTGTTTTTTCTTAAGATTCTCCTCGAACAATTTCTGCTCTTCGGGCCCCCTGAATCTATGTATTGATCCTGTATCGAACTCCTCAGAGTCGGAGTCCGAGCTAGATGGGTGTCTCCTCGGCCGTTTTGATGACCCCGCTTTTCCCTTGCCCTTGTGAGGTGGAATTTGGGCTTTTTGTGGCGGCATTGTACCTACAAATGATAATTAGAAAATATTAGATTCAATAGAGTAGGTATGAAATGTAAAAGCAATGAGAAATACACCCAAACTTATGAAAATGCATCAAAGAGAAAGAAGAAAATATGGGTGAGTGGTGCTTTTGGACCTCAGATATCACCTCGAAAAATTAAAATTTTTCTAGGACATATTCGGGCATATGAAATTACATGATCTCATCTACAACATACTACAATTTCAAGTCAAACGGAGGTCATTTGAGTTAAGAACCAGAGGGACGAAAGGGTGCAGTGAGGCTGCAGCGAGGCTGCAGTGAGCCTGCTGTGGTGCAATGGAGGTGCAATGAAGGCAAATATGGAATCTAAGCCCCTATTCTCTTTGCTGTTTTGAGGTCGTTTTCTGTTTTTATTTTCGAAAACGTTAAAAATACGTTCTCTTTACCATTTTCGAAAATGCATTTTGGAAAAAAAAAAAAAAAATTTGTACGCAAAACGCAAAATGCCCAAAACCTCGTTTTAGGCGTTTTGTGTGTATTTCGACAAAAAAGTCCAAAACGCGGAAAACGCGTTTTGGGATTTTTTTAAAAAAGAATTATCTTAACTTAAAACTAAACTTAATATAAAGTTTTTATTTTTTTAATTTTTTTATTACTTTTTTTAGAATTATCCCAACTTAGAACTAACCTATATATATATATATATATATATATATATATATATATATATATATATATATATATATATATATATATTTTGAGAATTATCCTAACTTGGAACTAAGTTTAAATAAAGTTTTATTGAATTCAATATCAACATTACAAAAAAAAAAATTAAGTGAGAATTGTTGTTATTATATTTCAAAAAATGAACTAATAAATGGACTCTGGTGGTTTTGAAAGAACTTGCATTTCCTGAATTTTAATAGAAGTAGAGCCTTTTCAAATCCCGATCCTGACCAAGCTGTGTTAATATAGACTCTTAATGGTCACATTAGTATGTTGCACGTAACCATGTTTTCAGTGTATTGTGAAAGGAAATTTGAGTTTGAATTAGTAGTATTCTACAAACAAATTAATTAAAAATTGTTTAAGTAGTATTCTGCAAAATTTCAAATAGAACGTGTTTTCCAGCTTTTCATTTTCAAAAGCAGTTTTCAGAAATGACAAACCAAACGCGTTTTCAGAATATTTGAAAACAAAAATGAAAACAGGAACCACAAAACATTTTCGAAAATGAAAATACAAAATAAAATACAAACAGAACGCCACCTAAGCTTTTTATGCATTCCAATGGATCAAAACACGAAATTGCTGCATAAAATTAACCCCAAGCATGCAGGGAAGATAATGGCTCAGGAGAAATATGCAATTGAGGCACGAATCGTCATAGTGGCATTTCGTCGAGCACTTTGAGTGCGTTGGTAAAATGTGGTGAAAATCATAACAATACATATATGTATCACTCCCAAAATTTCCTAACAACAATGCCCATCATCAATTATGCCATTATCTACCTAATCCCGTCCTCCATCAAGCATAAAGATCGAAGTTTCAACATAGGAGTAAATTTCAAAATTTATGGCAAAAATGCAAAATGTTAGTGATCTAACCTTGAATTCTTGAGTTGAAGATGTTGGAGATGTTTGATTCGTGCAATGTAGTGCAAGCAAGAAGACTTTATCAAAAAAAAATCGGGGCTGGGCAATTTTTTTTCGAGAGACAGCGTCGGGGTTGTGTTAGAAATGAGGATGTTGTTCAGGTTTAAAATCAATTCCAGCGCCCAGATTTATACCGTGCGGCCGCACGGTTGTAATTTCGTGCAGTCGCACGGTTGTGCTCGTGAAAAAAAAAATTTAGTTTTGGACTTGACTCATGCTCGACTCCAACATATTTTATAATGCAGGAACATGAAGTATGAGAATAGATAACATGTTTTAGGTGGGTGACTATGCGAATGATTGGCAAGAACATTATGTAGCTAATTATCTACCTAACTTTCCATATATGCGAAATGTGGGAATATGAAGTGTCAAATAGAAATGCAAAAGTATCAAAATGCAAAAATTGAAGTCATTCACCCTAAAATAGCATAAAATAAAATAACGGAAAGCAAATGTAAATAAAAGGGAAGAAATATGGGTTGCCTCCCATAGAGCGCTTCATTTATAGTCTTAAGCTCGACTTTCTCGGGATTTACTCCAGTGAGGCAAGAGTAGTGGTGGTCTTTTCTTTAGAGAAATCACCACCCCAATAAGGCTTCAAGCGTTGTCCATTCACTCTAAATATGCCATTCTCGTCATGAGTGATTTCAACTGCCCCGAATGGATAGATCTTGGTTACCAAGTAGGGACCTGACCACCTTGATCTCAGTTTGCCCGGAAACAATTTGAGGCGAGAATTATATAGTAGAACCTGTTGACCAACCTCAAAATCCTTTCTTTGAATATGCTTGTTGTGCCACTTTTTGGTGCGTTCCTTATATAATTTTGAACTCTCATATGCTTCCAACCTGAATTCATCCATTTCATTTAGTTACAACAATATTTTCTCCCCCGCTGCTTGTAAATCAAAATTCAACTTCTTCATAGCCCAAAAAGCTTTGTGCTCAAGCTCAATGGGTAAGTGGCATGCCTTCCCAAATACGAGGTGATATGGGGACATTCCGATGGGTGTTTTGAAAGCTGTCCTATAAGCCCACAATGCATCGTCAAGCTTCTTGGACCAGTCCTTCCTTGTTGAGTTCACTGTGACCTCAAGGATCCTCTTAAGCTCCCTGTTGGAGACTTCCACTTGTCCGCTCGTTTGGGGGTGGTATGGAGTGGCAACCCTGTGCTTTACTCCATATTTGACCAGCAGCTGTTCGAACTGCTTGTTACAAAAATGTTTACCTCCATCACTTATTATAGCTCGCAGAGTGCCATACCTTGCGAAAATGACCTTCTTTAGAAAATTCATCACCACGCGGCCATCGTTTGTAGGTAACGCAACAGCTTCAAACCATTTAGACACATACTCCACTGCTACAAGAATATACTGATTTGAGTAGGAAGGGATGAATGGACCCATGAAATCTATTCCCCAAACATCAAAGATTTCCACTTCTAGAACACTGTTTAGAGGCATTTCATTTCTCTTGGATATGTTCCCGGTCCTTTGACACCTATCACAATTTTTCACCAGTACATAGGCATCCTTGAATATGGTAGGCCAATAGAATCCTGACTGTAGAACTTTTGCAGCCGTTTTAGAAGCTCCAAAGTGACCACCATACCCGAAAGAATGGAATTGCTCCAATATTTTGTCCGCTTCATCTTCTGGCACACACCTCCTAATAATTTGATCCGGGCATCTTTTATAAAGAATATGATCTTCCCACAAATAATATTTCAAGTCAGAAAAGAATTTCTTCTTCTGATGACTCGAGTATCCAGGTGGAATGATAGTTTTTGCCAGATAGTTCACGATGTCTGCATACCACGGAGCCTCCTCTACACCAAACAACTGCTCATCTGGGAAAACTTCACTAATATTAGCCAACACTGGCTCCTTTTACTGTTCAAGGCGAGACAGATGATCTGCTACTACATTCTCGCATCCCTTTTTATCCTTGATTTCCAAATCAAATTCTTGCAACAGCAGTATCCATCTGATCAGCCTGGTTTTGCATCCTTTTTACTCAACAGATATTTCAATGCAGAGTGATCTGTGTAAACCGTTACCTTCGACCCCACCAGATAGGAACGAAATTTATCAAATGCAAAGACAACAGCAAGAAGCTCCTTCTCAGTAGTGGCGTAATTAAGCCGTGCATCATTGAGAGTCCAGCTAGCATAGTAAATCACGTGAAACACTTTTCCTCTTCGTTGCCCCAGAACTACTCCTACTGCATAATCACTTGCATCGCACATCAATTCAAATGGTAATTCCCAATCAGGTGCGATGATCACCGGCACAGATATCGACCTCTCCTTCAAAGTATTGAAAGCTACCAAACATTCTTCAGAGAAAATAAATGGCACCTCTTTCATCAATAAGTTACACAAAGGTTTTGTGATTTTCGAGAAGTCTTTAATGAAACGCCTGTAGAATCCTGCATAACCAAGAAAACTTCGAATACCTTTTACTGACGTTGGAGGTGGTAGCTTCTCAATCACTTGAATTTTTCTTTGTCTACCTCAATGCCCTTTTCTGAAATCCTGTGCCCTAGAACGATTCCTTCTTTCACCATAAAGTTGCACTTCTCCCAGTTGAGTACCAGATTTGTTTCTTCACATCTTTGTAGAACCAGTTTCAAGCACTCGTCAAATGAAGATCCAAAAACTGAAAAGTCGTCCATGAACACTTCAATGAAATTTTCTACCATATCAGAGAAGATAGCCATCATGCATCACTAAAACGTGGCTGGAGCATTACATAAACCAAATGGCATCCGGCGATAGGCAAAAGTACCATAGGGGCAAGTAAATGTTGTCTTCTCCTGATCTTCGGGCACGATTGCAATCTGATTATACCCTGAATATCCATCTAGAAAACAGTAATGTGAATGGCCTGCTAATCTTTCCAACATCTAATCAATAAACGGAAGGGGAAAGTGATCTTTCCTTGTTGAATTGTTGAGTTTGCGATAGTCTATGCAAACTCTCCATCCAGTAACTGTTCTTATGGGGATTAGTTCGTTCTTTTCATTTTGGACTACTGTGATTCCTCCCTTCTTTGGTACAACCTGAACTGGGCTGACCCAACCACTATCTGATATGGGATAAATGATTCTTGCATCCAACAGTTTCATCACCTCTGCTCTAACCACCTCTTTCATATTTGGGTTCAGCCTCCTTTGTCCATCCACCGTTGGTTTAAATTTGTCTTCCATCAGTATTTTGTGCATGCAAATTTCCGGACTAATGCCTCTTATGTCAGCAATGGTCCATCCAATAGCCCTTTCGTGATCCCGCAGAACTCCAAGTAGTTTCTCTTCTTCAAGTTCTGTAATAGAGCTCGTCACTATGACAGGTAAGGTAGACGACTCCCCCAAGTATGCATAAAGAAGGTGAGGTGGTAACTGCTTGGTTTCTAACTTTGGAGGCTGTTGAATAGATGGAAGTGGCTTTGTAGAACTCATCCCTAATTCTTCAAAATGTGTTCTGTGTCTGTATGGGGGGTTAGCCAAAAATTCCCTGCATGCTTCAAGCTCTTCTTTTGACAGGGAATTTATAGAGCTTGAATTCATGATGATTTCTTCAAAGGGGTCAGATGGATTTTTCCAGCTAAATACTTCCCGTACTGCTTCCTGTACTGCTCCATCTATAACATCGACTCGATAGCATGAACTTGACGGGGTAGGATACTTCATTGCTTTATAGACATCGAATGTGATTTCCTCATTGTCGAACTGCAACTTGAGCTGTCCTTTTCCCACATCAATGATCGCACCCCCAGTCCGCAAGAATGGTCTCCCCAGTATCAATGGCACATTCTTGTCTTCTTCCATATCCAACACAACAAAATCGACTGGAAAAATAAATTTCTCCACCTTTACCAGAATGTCTTCAATTATTTCCCTTGGATATGTGATTGATCGGTCTGCCAGCTGTAATGTCACAGTTAGAGGTGGCAATGGGCCGAGCCGAGCCGGCTCGGCCCATGGCTCGTAAAGCTCGGCTCGTCAAACGGACGAGCCGAGCAGCGAGCTCGACTCGTTAAACTCGTTTTTTTTTCTTTTTTTTAGTCTTACCATTTATTTATTTTTTAAAAAAAACCCCTCTTGTGAGTCTTGTCTTACCGACTTACCATCTTATGATCTTACATTGATTTAGATTTAGACTTAGCCGACAATCTAATCGATATCTAAAATATTTGAAATCTTGAATATTAATATATTTAATATTATTGATAAAAATTCTTAACTAGTTATAACTTATAAGTTATAAATATAAGTATAATATTAATAACAAATAAGTAATAAGTTATGTATTAAATAAATTATTAATAACTTCATAAGTAAAAAAACAATGTTTGTTAGTTATTAATATTATTAGAGAATTAAATTGAAAGTCGAAATGATTAATTATAATTTATAAGTTTATAAATTATAAGTTATAACGTAAATAAAAACTTCTTCAAATAATCAAATATCCAATTATAATTTGAAAAGACAAAAACGAAAATGAAGTAAATAAATTAAAATTTAAAAGGTTAAAAAATAAAATTAAACCCTCCTCCTTTTTTCCGGGCTTGGGACCGGCTACTAAATAGTCTTATTTGAATAATTGAATATTCAGTATTCTAGTAGGCGGAGTTAAAATTGTACACGAACAATTTGTTACGTGTACAATTTTTGTTTTGAAATCAAAATTATATTTTATTTTATATGTATAATAAAGAAATTGAAAATGTAAAGTTAAATATCATTTACCTGATTGCATGCAATTTCGGCATACTTATGTTGTACGCGTAAATCACCGTCTTGCCAATCTTTAACACACATCAACGCTTCCAAAATATCTTCTTTGAGTCGGCTCCTGACTTCTGAAAAAACCCTTTTACCTGCACTAAAAGCAGACTCCGAAGCTACCGTGCTAACCGGAGGTGTTAGTAGATCTTTTGCAATGGCGGAAACAATCGGATATTTTTGTTCGTTTGTTCGCCAATAATGAAGTAAATCAAATTATAAAGAATTAGTAGACTCCACATTTCTAAGTAGTTCTTGTCCAAAATAAATTTTCAATTCTTCAAGTATTTGAAGTGAACCTGATTCGTTGATACTAGAACTAGAAAACATACTATAGGAAGAATTTCCTTGTGCTTGAGTCATTTCTTCCATTAAATTGTATAATTCAACTTCATCGTCTCCAAGTGTAGTGTCATGTGATGGTGCAGATTGTGTATGACTAATAGTAGTTCCTAATCGTGCAGCATATACAGTATACATGTTTACTAACGCGCTCTCTAAATTATTATAAGTGATAGGTTTATCCAAAATCAATGAGCTATTGATTTTTGAAACAAGAATTTTCGTACCCTTTAAATTAAAACGTGGGTCCATTATGCATGCTAAGGGAAATAACATAGGTAAATCTTCCCAATATTTTCTAAATTTTATTTCCATAGCAATTATCATTTCAGTAAAAAATGACTCGTATCTATATCTATAAAAAGTTCTTGCAATAATATAAAGACGTTCAAGAACTCTTGAACTAGTTGGGTAATATACCCCAGATAATATATTGGTTGAATCGTAAAAACTTGTTAAAAACTTTTTCACTTTAAAAGCAGCTTCCCAATCCGATTCTATTAATAGAGGATCATCGTCTTTTTTAAGTGTTCTACTGTTATAATATTCCATTATTATGTGTTCATAACCTTCGCATGATTTAAGTAACAAGTATGTGGAGTTCCACCTATGGCCTACGTCGGTGATAAGTTTTTTAGAATCTAAATTGTATTGTGAACACATTGTTTCAAAATATTGTTTTCTACTCGGTGAAATGGTTATGTATACTATAGCATCTCTAATTTTATCCATTTCATCTTTAATATGTTTCAAGCCATCTTGAACAATTAAATTTAAAATATGACATACACATCTAACATGGAATAAGAAATCACCAAAATCCGGATTAAGAATTCTACATAATTTATCTACTACAGGTTTATTTACACTAGCATTATCGAAAGTAAATGATCGAATTTTATTTTCAAAGCCATATTCTCTAACAATATCAAGTATAGCATTAAAAATGTTGGTTGCGTTATGAGGAAATTCTAGAATTTTAAAAGCAATAATTTTTTTATGCATAACCCAAAGTGGATCAATGTAGTGTGCAGTTGCAGCAATATAATCTTTTTTATTAATTCCTTCCCAAAGATCGGAAGTAAAAGAAATAACACCACCATAGTTATTTAAATCGACTATTAATTGTTTCTTAGTTTTAAGATAATATTGTATTGTATCAGAACGTAGAGTGTTTCGAGTAATACCTTGGTACTTGGGTTGAAGATAACGCTTGATGTATGTAACAAAGTGCTCATTGTCCACTATACTTAGTGGCAACTCCGCCCCCGCAACGAATTGAACCAACCCAGTTCGATTCTCTGCTTCGGAATACATCCAATTTGAAAGTGTTGTAGATCCCGCTCCAGAAGCACTAGCGGCCGATGAACAAAATTGTAGTTGACTTTGATTCGATTCAACGAATCCGTGCTTGGGCTGACACTTGCGATAGTGACGGTTCAGGTGTGTAGTACCAATTCCCTTTGACCAGGCTAATTGTTGTGCACAATATTTGCACACAGCTTTGAATTCAGCTTCTCCTTCAATTATTTTCCCCGTTTTGGCTTATTAAAGTGATCCCAACACTTTGAAGTTGGCTTCTTACCTTTTCTGACTTTTCTTTTTCCTCTTGCGTCGGGAATATCAGGATCATCTTGTAAGATTTGAACATCCGCATCTTCTTTAATAACGTCTAAATCGATTCGCTAATTTAATGGATCTTCTTCAATGTCGTCGGGAATTGGTACGTCGTTGAGACCGACAAATTGATCGTCGAAATGAACGTGAGATTGTGGTGTTGAATCATTATGATGCCCCCCAAATCCAGGTGGACCATCGAACAATTCATTAATAAATCTTCGGTTACTGGGATCCATTCTTTTGTATGTGATGTGGTGTGGAAAAACTGAAATATAAAATTGAATACGTGTAATTGAGAGATGTAATAATAAATTGAGATATTGAAATGTAAAAATTATAATTGTAGAAAATAGAATAAAAATGTTGGTAGAGTAGAAGAAGAGAAGAGAGTGTAGTAGACTTGTAAATTTGTAATGTAGAATAAGAATTAGAGTTGAGAATTGTAGTAGATGTAGTGTAGTAGAATTGTAAAAAAAAAATTTGAAACAAGTGTAGTATTTATAGGAAAAAATTTAGGAAGAAAAAAAAAATAAAAAAAAAACTTTTTTTAAGTGACCGTTCTGGTCACAACAAGTGACCAGAACGGTCACATAATTATATTATTTTATTTTATTTTTTTGTGTAAATAAGTAAATATAAATTGTAATTTATTATATATTAATATTGACATATTGTATTGTTTTATTTTTTTATTTTGAACGGTTAAAACTTAAAAAACGATTTTTTTTTTAAATACACGAGCCGACGAGCCGCTCGGCTCACCGGCTCGTTGAGCTCGTCGGCACGAGATCGTGGCTCGTGTCGGTGAGCTACTCGTGGTTCAACGGGACTGATTGGCTCGTCCACGAGCCCGGTCTTTTGACTAGCCGAGCCGCCCTCGGCTCGTGTTTTCGCGAGCAGAGCCGGCGAGCGGCTCGGCCCGTTTGCCACCTCTAGTCACAGTTGTTGGTTTTGGTTCCCCCAAACCTAGTTTCCTGCAAACAGAAAATGGCATCAAGTTAATACTTGCTCCTAAATCACATAAAGCATTATCAAAATGACAATTTCTAATTTTACAAGGTATAGTAAAACTCCCTGAATCGTTTAATTTTGGTGGAAGTTTATTTTGCAGTCTAGCGCTGCAGCCCTCTGAAAGCATCACTGTCTCATTTTCCTCTAGCTTTCTTTTGTGTGTTAGGATGTCCTTCATGAATTTTGCATAACTGGGCATTTGCGCAAGTGCATCTGCGAAGGGGATGTTGATTTGGATCTTTTTGAAGATGTTTTGAAATTTCTCGAACTATTTGTCCATCTTCTGATTTTCTAACCTCTGTGGAAAAGGAATTGGAGTCTCGTAAGGCTTAATTGATGATTTCACCTTACTTGACCCATCCTTTGTTTCAGACGTATTCTACGATGTTCGATTCTGCTCCGCTTCCTGTTCTACCCCCTTATCATGGTTAGCAGCTGGCTGTTTAACTACTATTTCTGGTAGTTGGGTCCCACTTCTAGTAGTAATGGCTTTCACATGCTCTCTAAGATTTATTTCTGTGTTACTAGGTAGAGTACCCTGCTGTCTCCCTGAAATAGCTATCGCCATCTGCCCCACCTGTGTTTCCAGGTTCTTTATAGCTGCATGTTGATTTTGGAGTGTAGTCTGTGTCCTTCTCATAAACTGATCATTTTTTCCCATATACTGCTCTGTTTTCTCGATAAATTTCCCAAGTAGATCCTCAATTGAAGATTTCTTCTCCTCTTGCTGGTACATAGGTTGTTGGGGTCTTCCTGTATTTTGATTGTCCTTCCATCCAAAGTTGGGATGATTTCGCCACCCTGGATTGTATGTATTTGAATAGGGATTATTCTGTGGGCGACCACCTCCTTAAACAAAATCAACTTGCTCTGGTAGCTGAGCTAGGATAGGACAATCTGAAGTGTTATGGTCTGCACCGCATTCTTCGCAGAGTGTTCTGGCATTCTTCATTGGATTTCCAGCCATTGCTATGCTTTCCACCTTATTTACCAAAGAGTCAATTTTTGCGGATAAGACTGTATAATTATCCACCTCATACACTCCCGCAGGTCTCTTTTGGAGTACTCGGTCCGAGGCCCACATTGCATTGGTGTTAGCAATTCTTTCAAACAACTCCAATGATTCATCAATAGTCTTAGTAGAAAGTGACCCATTGGATGATGAGTCTACTAGGATTTTGAATTGAGGAAGCAACCCCGTATAGAAATACTGTACTTGCACTCCCCTTGAAATCCCATGATGAGGACACTTCCTGAGCATGTTTTTAAATCTGTTCCATGCCTCATCAAATGACTCTGCATCCTGTTGTTGAAATATTGATATGTCGTGCTTGATCTTTGCAATTTTGACTAGGGGAAAGAACTTTGTACAGAAATTCTGAGCCAGATCATTCCATGTTGTTATGCTAGCTGTAGGTCGAGAATCTAACCATTCCAAAGCTCTATCTCTCAGAGTATGTGGAAAAAGATGAAGTCTGATGGCATCATTTGATATCCCTTGAAACTTGAAGTGTTGGCAAAGCTCTAAAAACCTTGATACATGGGTGTGCGGATTCTCGTCGGCTCTTCCATAAAATTGATGCCCATTTTGAAATAAATGGATAACATTTGTTTTTAACTGGAAGTTTGGCTGACCAAATGGAGGGTAGACAATACTTGACTGATTTTGAATTATTTGCGGAGTCATAAAGTCCCCAACTAGCATGTTCCCTTCATCTTGCACTTGCAATTCTTGATTTCCCAAGTTGTTTGCCATATCTTGCTGTTTTTGTTGTTTTCTGCTAATTTTTCCTCTCTTAGCTTGCGATGATAAGTGCGTTCGATTTCTGGGTCAACTTCTAGAAGATCTCCGTGTCTCGAACTTCGCATACACAAATCTGCGAGAAACAAATGAAAGAAAATGTATGAACTGAAATAAAGAAGGAAAATTTAAATAAATCTAAAAGTTCGAATTAGTAAAAATAACTTAGAAATAAATCTAGACTACAATCCCCGGAAACGGCGCCAAAAAATTGATCGACTAATTTTCACTCTTACCGCAAGTGTACGGTATCAAACAAGTAATACAATGGATTTAAGTCCGAATGTCGTTCCCACAAGAATTGAGTAGATCTATTTTCTTAGATTATTAACCTTAACCGAAACAAATGAACTTGCAGTGATTTATAAGGGATCCTAACTGATTAGACTAAAATACCAAAGAAATCTAAAATTATTGATCAAATAAATAAGTAAATGGAAATTTCAAGATTTGTTTAACAAATATATGTGAATGAAATGCTAGGATTTAGAATCCATCTTAGTATTGATATTTCACACTTTGATTCAAATAATCCATGACAAGGTATATTATTGGCGATCAATGTTCCTATAATGCCTAAAACTCTCTTTCGAACAAGAATTAAGCCTTTTCCTAATTACGATCCACCTATATTTCTATGATAAATGCTAATATTTAGAAACGTATTAAACAAACAAGAACATGAAAAGATCACATAGGGCATAGTGGTATATTTCTATCCCTATCGAACCCTATGGCTATTGATTCAAGTCTAGTGAAATTTCACTCTTTCGATCATAAAAATTCACCACAGACATCATATAATTCATGCATCAAAATTATAGATGAAACTAAAACAAATCAATTACTCAAAATACCAATTGTCATGAAATTAAATAGACCAACACATGAAATAAATATCTAAGACTTCATCATAATCCCAGCACAATAGAAAGTTAGCCTAGATACATTGTTAATCGTAAATCACAAATATAACGGTACTCCATCACCTATAATATGAAGAACACAAGAAAGTGAGGATGAATCTTCCACAAAGTCGCTCTCCAAAACTTTGATGTGCTTCTTGGTGTCTTAAGTCAAGAATGAATGTCAAAATTCCTGTGTCCTCTTCTATATATATGCCTCCCCTCTGACCTAGGCGAAAAGGGATGAATTAAATCAGAATTCGCGTGGAAAGCCCACCAGTGGCCCAGTCAGGACTACCGTGCGACCGCATGATTCAAAAGTGCGCGATCGCAGCCTCGAAAAGCCAACCTTCAGTCGCCTGTTTTTTTGTTTGTGCGACCGCACGCCTCGTTCAACCATGCGGCCGCACGGTTGTATTTCCGGCTGCAATTTTTATCTTTTAAATTCTGCAACTTGGTCCTCATCCTTTATTTCTCCTCCAATCCCCATCTTCTGATTGAAAACAATTTGATCCTTATACTTCTAAAAATCTTCGATTTCATCTTTTCTTCCACGATTCTCCTTCTTTATCCATGTTCTGCATCCAGCACTCTTGCTTTGCTAAATTTTGGTTCAATTTCCTCCCCTTTTGCTTATTCTTAACTCTAATTGCTTCATTCTCTTGATTTCGAAATAAAACTGAAATATGTACAAATGATAGATAAATTAGTAGCAATTATTCTCAAATAACTATATAAGATCCTAATTTAAGCACGTAAATAAGTGCATAAACTCCACTTATCAGATATCGTTGACATGTAATAGCTTAGTAAGAGGGTATCATCCCACGAGAAATAAACTTAAAATTGAACTATATTAATACTTGTTGACACCTAAAAATACCCAATTCGGAGGCCCAACATAAAGACCCAAAACAAGATAGCCCATTATAGACGAAAGGGCGAAGTGAAGGTCATCATGGCGATTGAGAGATTATTAGAATTCTTGGGTGATAGGGGCGATTACATGGGTGATTGGACGATCAAGCTAGAATACAACTCACTTTACAATTCAGTTAGTTGTTATGGGCAGTGGGAGAAGATCAAGGAAGTTATTTGAAGCAGCATAGTGGGTAGCGGTTATTCAAGGAGGTGGACGTCAGTTATGCAACATGATAAGCCGGTTATATCAAGTTATAAGTTACAAGTTGAAGCAGCAAAGTTAAAGTTCAAATACTGGAAGGCAGTTATCTTTAGTTTCTTTTCAATTTGTATTTATAGTAGAAACTTAGATGTTTAGAGAATTAATCAATCAACTCTCAAATAGAGAATATGTAATTTTCTTTATCTTTACTTTCCTTGTCAAATCCTAATTTAGTTCATGTACTTGCGCCCCCTGGAGGCCTTTCATCACTTTTGTTGTACTCTTCGTAAATAAGCACCCATTGTTGGGACTTTGTCTCAAGAGGTTGTTGTTCCTTACACATCATCCGAATCCCTTTTAATTGTTAGCTTTAGCACGAAAAAATTAGGCACGCCCAGGGGGAAAATTTAGGTGTTTTGAAAATACAAAAGTGACGCATCATGTCTCATAAGAACTCCGATAAGGAGCCAGCAAGCCATCGAGTCCAGTCTGTGATCGAAAAATATGAGGAACAAAGTACTCTAGAGAGAGGGACAAAGTCAAAGCCGTTATGAATCAATGGCAGAATTAAGTCATCGGACCATGCGTGCATTGCTTGGTGAACTAACCCAAGATGTGCTTGAACAGGTAAATCTGCAGTATGTTCATAACATGGAAAAGTTTATTCAAAATGAAAGAATAGACTTTGACAATATGGCTAAGCAACTAAGGACTTTACATAACACTACGAATAAGTTAACATGCCAAGTTTCTCAATCAACTTTTTCACATATAGGGCACCACTTTCAAGCGATAATGATTGTGGGAGATAATCACATGGTTGTAAGTCCAAATTAGGGAATAGAGCCGCTATTGGACCATCTTCTTCAAACCAGAGACTATTGAAATGGCAGGTTTAAATGGTGGTAATGGAACGTCAAACTTGGGGGGTAATCCAAATGCAAGAGATAATGTCCAAAATAATGGACTAAATACCCCACATGTTAATGATGGGGGAAATATTCAAACTAATGGTAATAACGATTTAAATAATGACATTTTCACTGCAAATCCGTTACCAAACTTTAGGGCTCAGGTGATACCACCAGGAAATCAACCCGTAGGTGTCCCCTATGATCCCAACGTTTTGTTGAGAGATCAAGTTGCTGAGATAGTGCGAAATCAAATGACTGTTGGAATGCATCCTTGTATTAGGCCGACTTACACAAAGTCATACCCTGATTGAGTAAATCAAGCATATCTATGGCCTAGAGGGTACAAAGTACCAGAATTTTCATTGTTCACTAGCTTATGAGAAGTTTCCACTCTAGAACATGTAGGGCGATTCACATTGCAGTGTGATGAAGTAAATGATTATCATAAGATGATACTATTCCCTAGTCTATTAACAGGAGTAGCTTTCTTATGGTTCATTAACTTGCCAGCAAATTCTGTGTAGACATGGTAATAGTTAGAGCAGTTATTCCATGCGCAGTTTTATAAAACTGAGTCTAAAGTGAACCTGACCAATTTGAAGAATTTACGTTAAATTCCCAAAGAATGGGCATAAGGTTTTCTTCAAAGATTCAAAATGGCCAGGAGCAAATGTTTTGTTCCTTTGCCTGAAAAGGAATTTGTCAAGATTACTTAAAGTTGTTTGAGTTATGACTTGAAAAAGAAGTTCCAGGATAAAAAACTTCCTAACTTATTACTTACTATAGAGACCCGAATTTTGACGTCCACATGGTTAATGATAAATATTATGACCAAACTGAAGTATGTTTAGCCGAATTAGTTAAGGGAGATGTGTATACTTGCCTTTTAGCAGCTGAATCGAATGCAACGGTTAAAAATGGGCCTATAGGGGATAAAAACAAAAAGGCTAGGATGTCTTCATTTGATGTAATTATGGTTGACCTTATATTTGATAAATTATATAAGGATAAGCGAATAAAATTGAGCGATAAGCATAAATTGCCAAACCCTAAGCAAATTAAGGGTAGAAATTATCGTAAATGGAATAATGCATGGTCTTATATGACTAACAATTGCTTGGTTTTCCAACATGTGTTGCAGGATGCTATCGAATCTGGACGGATCACTTTTGGAGCTAAAAAGAAGATGGCAGTGGATGGAAATTCCATCCCACAGCCACTTGGGGTGAACATGATGACAATTGGCTTCGAAAACAGGTTGCCAAAATTCAAGTTAGTCATAGATGACGGAAAGGAAGATACTAAGTGACGTCCTAATGTGTTTTGAATTACTCAAAGGAAAAGGACCTAGAAAAGATGAAGGTACCTTGTGTACTAGATGCAAGGGGAAAGTGAATGAGCCCATGGTAAAAACAGGGACGTGAGGACATTGCAGTTATCCCAATGTTGTTCCCAGTTTTGCATGATAGGGGACGAAGTATGCCAATCTATAGGAAATTGCCTTTTGAGAGGCGGTTTAGGCCAATGAGCAGTAGGAAGACGTTCAGACCTCAATAGGTTGTGCCTTTCAATGAGATGACCAGGGCATAACAAAGACGCTTCCAGAGAAATTATGGGAGGATGATGAGGCAACAGTAAAGATCATCACATATTAAAGTACCTAAATTGCTCAAGGTGACTAACAAGACTGTCCTCTATGTTAATAAGGAAGTTAGTACAGGGGAATCAATGGATAAAGCACTGAAAAGTTCTTCTAGGAAGTCAAAGCTCGAACGCAGTAAACATGATGAGGATGAGGAGGATCCTGGGTGACCCCTTGCCATTCAATTCGGTACTCTACCTCCAGTCATGGTTAATAATTACTTGTTATCCAATGAATTCGAAAGTAAGGAGGATGATGAAGAAGAAAGAGAAGATGATGAGGAAGAAGCATGCGTACTAGTATGTGAAGAAGGCCAAACATCCAAGGAGGTATGTTATGAAGAAGAGGATAATGACATGACAGACATCCAATAAGAGATTGATTTAGAAGCAGAAGGGAAAATGAGAGGAGTGTCATGTAACAAATTATTAATGCAACTATATCAAAAACTTTTCCATGAAGTAAATTTATTAGGCGAATCATCTAGACGCTCTTTCGACTTTTACTTGATATATGGAACGCCTAGAAGGAAAGTAACAGTACCATGCTCCAAAAAATACGTATCACCTCCAAGGATACTACCTCCCCTACAGGTTGTTCACAGATGAAGAACTACGAGAGGAAAATGAAAAGAAAGCCCAAGGTGCAGAGATTCCAAATGAAAAAGTGCATATTGGTTTAATAAGGAAGGTTGATTCAGTGGAAGACAAGTAGGAAGTAGAGATAGATACAGCCGAAAAGGTCATTTTTGGGAAGCCGTCTGTAAAACTGACTAAACATTTGAGGCCGTTGTATGTGAATGCCTTAGTCAATGGCATACCTGTGTCAAAAGTACTCATTGACAATGGGGCAGCTATAAATACCATCCCATCTAGAATGATAAGAAAGTTGGCAAATACGGAGAGCGATATGATCCCAACAAAAGTTATTCTTACAAGTTTCAATGGGAGAGCGACTTCAGCTAAGGGAGTAACGCCGATAGAATTAACTGTGGGAACAACTACTAGGACAATAGTTTTCTTTGTAATAGATGGTCCTATAATTACAATGTGCTGTTAGGGAGATATTGGATTCATGGAAGTCTTTGCATACTTTCATCGCTCCACTAGTGTTTGGTTTTTTTGAATGATAAAGGAGAAGCACAGGGTTTGCAATCAGATTACAGGCCTTTTGTCGCAAAAGCAAACTCCGTAGAGAGGTTCATGTATGAAGGGAATTATGAATCTGTCAAGGTAGTTCAAGATGGGAAAGAAACTTACATTGTCGTACAGAGCAATGAGCCAATTTCAGTGGATACACTTACTGAGATTTTCAGTCAAATGAGGCCAAATATAGTGACCCTAGAAGAGCCAGTAATTGGTAAGAGGACTATCAAAGAAATCTGATAAGTCATTACAGTAGATAAATTTGGCCAATATTTAGGCCTTTAAAGTCAAGCTAATGGCTTTCAATGAAGAATGTAAAAAGAAGACAGAGGTGGAAGCAGCATTAACAACGTTAACGGACAAATTAGCAGTGTTTGAGTTGGAGCAGAATATTGGTCGAGAAGTCAACAAGGTGGATTTTTTAGAAGAATAAATGCTTACAAGGAGCCTAGAAGATGAAGTAATGAGAATCACAAAGTCTGGGCATGCTGAAGCACAAGACTCTTTCATAAAGGTAAACATTGGCGACGAAGGGGAAGATCGCCCAACGTTTATCAGCCAGATGCTTAGCCAAGAGGTATGTAATGAATTAATCACTTTATTAATAGAGTATAAAGATTGTTTTTCCTGGGAATATGAGCATATGCCTGACCTAGATAAAAATCTGGTAGTACATAGATTACCAAATATACCAAATTTCAAGCATCATAAACAGCCTCCTATGAGTTTTGCCTTTAATGAATTGCCAAAGTAAAGAAAGAAATAGAGCAATTGTTAAACATAGGATTCATTAGAACATCAAGATACGTAGAGTGGTTATCTAATATTGTGCCTGTTTTGAAAAAGAATGACAGTATCAGGGCGTGCATGGACTTTAGGAGTTTAAATTTAGCAACGCCAAAAGATGAATGGGTAATGCCTTCGGTAAATTCTTTTGTAGATTCAACTGTCGGACACGTGATGTATTCATTTATGGATGGAAATTAAGGGTATAACCAAATTTACATAGTTGAAGAAGATGTACATAAAACTGCCTTTAGGGGTCCTGGGGCTTTAGGATGCTTTGAGTGGGTAGTTTTGCCTTTTGGCCTGAATAATGCAGGGGCCACCTATCAAAGAGCAATGAATTTAATTTTTCATGATATGATAGGAGAGTTTATTGAAGTCTATGTGAATGAAATAGTGGTCAAATCACTTAAACAAGAAGATCATTTTCAATAATTAAAACGTTCATTTGAGCGAATTAGACAATATAAATTAAAATTGAATCCTTTGAAGTGTGCATTTGGCGTTAATGCGGGGAATTTTCATGATTTTTTAGTGCACAAAAGGGGAATCGAGCTTGATAAAAATAAAGCGAATGCCATTTTAGAGGCCAAGCCACCTGGTAACAAAAAAGAGTTGCAAAGATTTCTAGGCCAAGTAAACTTTTTTGAGATGTTTTATCTCCAATTGTGCAGGGCAAACGAAAGTTTTTTCGCCTCTAATAAAGCTAAAAAATTAGGACGAATTTTTCTGGAAGGAAGAACATCAAAAGGTTTTTGATAGCCTGAAGACATGTCAAGTCCACCTGTGTTAGTCTCGCCTATCTAAGGACGGCCAAAGAAAAGTATACATATCGACTGAACAAGAATCTATAGTTGGAATGGTTGCACAGGAAGATCAATTTGGGGAAGAGAGGGCAATTTATTATTTGAGTAGACAATTAAAGAAATGTAAATGTAATTACTCTTCTGTTGAAAAAATTTCTCTCGCTTTATATTTCACATGCACAAAACTAAGGGCTTATTTACGGCCTGTAACTATTTACTTAGTTTGTAAAGTAAATATAGTTAAATATACGTTTTATTGCCCTATGTTACACCAAAGGATAGGCCTTTGGACTTTAGCACTATCAGAATTTGAATTACAATACATACCCCAAAAGGTAGTTAAAAATCAAGCATTGACGAACTTTTTGGCCGATCACCCATGCCTTGACATGTATAAAGAAATTGAATTGGAAGTTGATTCATTTGAATTAAAACCTTGGGTTTTATACTTTGATGGAACAAAAACTTCTGAAGGTGTAGGGGTAGGAATAGTTCTAATAAACCTGTTGGGGGTTTGTCATAAATTTTCCTACATTTTGGAGAGAATGTGTACCTAAAATTAAGTTGAATACAAAGAATTGATTGTAGGTTTAGAATTGTTGATGGAATATGGAGTAAAGAATGTAACTGTTAGGGGCGATTCCCAATTAGCAATTTACCAATTGAGTGGTGATTTTAAATGCCAAAGCAATTCTATTATGAGTCAATATGAAATCACTCAGGAATTGTTGAAAGAACTTGATAAAGTGGAACTTCAATACGTTAACAAAATATATAACAACTTAGCAAATGAATTAGCCAAAATGACTTCAGGCTATTCAAAGGCACTAAATTGGAAATTTACTTGTGAATATGGGATAATATTTCCGACGGTACAACGTAGGGCTAGAAATATTGACGTTCATTGCATACAGAATGGAGACATGATGGATTGGAGAGAGAAAATAAAAATGTTCAAAGAGCCTGACAAGGAAAGAGATAGGAAAATGAACTTATGTGCAATAAATTATTTGCTAATAGACGAGGAGTTAGACAAGAAGCGTTCAGATTGTGTACTATTGAAGTGTGTAAGTTTGAGAGAAGCCAAGACAATCATGGCCGAAGTTTATGAAAGAATATGTGGAGCCCATTAGGAAGGTCAAAGAATGAGGTGGCTAATCATTAGAAATGGATACTTTTGGCCCAAAATGGGAGAATTATGTGTTCAATAAGCCAACAATTGTCTAGCATGCCAAAAACATGGCCCAGTCCAAAGAGTGCCAGTAAGGGAAATGGTTCCCATTATCAAACCTTGCCCGTTTAAAGGTTGGATGATCGATCTCATTGAGAAGATTATTCCCCATCGTCCAAACAACATACGTTCATAATAGTTGCAACTAACTTCTTCACTAAGTGGGTAGAAGATATACCTTTAAAAGAGATCTCTTAGAAGAATATCATAGAGTTCATTCATGATCATGTTATTTATCGATTTGGGATACCTGAAACTTTGATGATCACAGAACTTCTCTGAACAGAGATCAAGTGAAGGAATTTTTGAACGAAGTTGGAGTTAAATTGGTAAATTTCAAGCCTTATTATGCTCAATCTAACGAGCATACAGAATTTTCTAATAAGATTCTGAAAAATATCATAAGAAAGATGATAGATGAAAATGTCAGGAATTGACATGAGTGTTTGAACAAAGCTTTATGGGCTTATAGGACGTCACTGCGATCAAGTACCCAAGTAACTACATTCCAACTTACTTATGGACAAGAGGCAATATTGCCTATGTAAATTAATGTGCAATCGATTAGAGTGTATTTACAAAACAATTTGAGCAATGACGGACATGTAAAATTGTTACTACAAAGTCTATTAGAGTTGGACGAATTAAGGTTGGACATTCTGGATAGATTGCAAGTCCAAAAGCGGAAAATGGCTAAGTACTATAATAAAAAGCTAAGTTCTTTAGTATGTGCGATTTGGTTTGAAAAACAATGCTCCATTTGGATAGCAAAGACCCAAAGTATTGAAACTTGAAAGTGGTCGCCCAATTGGGAAGGTCCATATAGGGTTAAAAATGTGTTGCCTAATAGAGCATACCATTTGCAAGATTTGGATGGCACAAGGTACATAAGGTTTATTAATGGAAAGTGTTTAAAGAATTATGTTCCTTCCATATGGGATAATGAACAAATATAAGAAAGTACCATGCCTAAGTAGAATTAAGGTATTGTGTGCACATTATAACATTATTGAAACAAATAAAGAGAGTTGGGGCGATTTTCTTCACATAAAAAGGACGAAATATGTTCTAATGAGATCTTTCATTGTCAAAATTTGTATGAATCAAGAAATACAAATACAAAGTCCTACAAGCCGCAATTTAGAGGTAGGCTATTATTGCTTCCCTAACATCAATTACAAAAGGAAAGTAAATTGATCTTCATTGCTTCCGTGAATCCGTCGCTGCAAGGATGCGTGAACGACTCAAGAAGTTCTATCAGCAAGTTTCCTGCGCCACCTTCCTAAATGTATCGCTGCTAAGGCAAGCCTGGGAAGCACTCCCAACAAGCGAATGGCCAATGAAACACTCTCAGCAAGCTATTCCACCGCATCAAGAATTCCTACTGGAAGTCACGAATGGAAAGGGCGCTGAGAAGACATTTGGAGATCATAAATGGAAGGGGCGCTAAGAAAACTTTCATTGGCCAAAAAACATTTCCTATATCTCCCATACCAAAGAAAATATCAATGCAAATAGTGCAATCAAGAAAAGATTAGACAATCCATTTATGTTAAGAAAAAGAATAGTCGATCTCTAGGATGTAGAGAATTGATTATTTGAATATCGGGTGATTATGCCATGTTGGGTTCTAAATGAAATGGAAGCGATGATTGTGTAACAAGTATGCAGCCTTATAGAGGGGCAGAAGGTAAAGGGGTGGAATGTAAATGGCGATGCAGATATAGCCACCAAAATCAAAGGTCCAAAACTTGGGAAGGAAAAAAATCATTAGAATACCAAAAGTTTTATTTTGTGTATGCATGAATATGGTACAAGATTAATAATTGATATTAATTATACGATATGGGGGGGGATTAATTGTTGATATCTAAAAATACCTAATTCGGAGGCCCAACATAAAGACCCAAAACATGATAGCCCATTATGAACGAAAGGGCGATTTGAAGGTCATTAGGGCGATTGAGCGATTATTAGAATGCTTGGCCGATAGGGCAATTACAAGGGTGATTGGACGATAAAGTCAGAATAGAACTCATTTCACAATTCAATTAGTTGTTATGGGCAGTGGGAGAAAATCACAAAAGTTATTTGAAGCAGCATAGTGGGTAGCGGTTATGCAAGGAAGTGGACATCAGTTATGCAACATGATAAGCCCGTTATCTCATGCAAGCTACAAGTTGAAGCGGCAAAGTTAAAGTTCGAATACTGGAAGAGTTATCTTTTGTTACTTTTCAATTTGTATATATATATATATAGTAGAAACTTAGATATTTAGATGATTAATCAATCAACTCTCAAACAGAGAATATGTAATTTTCTTTATCTTTACTTCCCTTGTCAAATCCTAATTTAATTTGTGTGCTTACACCCCTTGGAGACCTTTCTTTGCTTTCGTTATACTCTTCGTAAATAAGCACCCCTCGTTAGAACTTTATCTCGAAATGTTATTGTTCCTTACACATCGTCTGAATCCCTTTCAATTGTTAGCTTTCGCGCGAAACAATTTTTTATCAAACTCAAATGTGACTGTAACAAATAGTTTGATTTGTTGATTTCTGAAAATATAATAATAATAATATTCTAACCTTATCTCAAATTCATATACGAAGTAATGCATTCAAGTACATGATTATCCATATAATTGAACAAACACTAAACAAATATTCCTAACATTCATTCATCAAAATGTCAATATTACAATGTACTAAACTTGTCATGATCCTCCCGAAAGCAAAACAGATAAGTAATTATTTGAAACGGTGATCAAGCATTGAAATAATTCAACAATGCATGCAACATTAATTAAGAATGCAAATTCACTAAATAATTGGTCTTTGAATAAAAAATAAACAAGCATTAGGTGTCATCCTCATCCCAATACTAAGGAGTTTTAGCCTAACCCGTTTATAATGAAATTATTATAAGAGTTATGAAAAATCATCACTCAAAATACATAAATAGAAGACAAAAATGTGAAATCTATTTTATTGCTTTGGATGATCAATTCTAAGCATTGTATCTTTAAATTCTTGATGTTAATTGCCTTCAATGCTTTGCTAGACTTATCTCCACATGAAAGTAATATAAATCTCAAAAAATAGAGGTTCCCAATAAGTTAAATCATGATATTGCTTTCCAAGATTTCACATAACTACTAATGAAAGAAAACAAAATCTTACATAGGTACTTTCCTCTCGGTTATGCAATTAGACTCATGCGATCACATGACTATCTTCCTTCTGATAGCAAATCTTGATATTTCATTATGTGCATTTTGGTCCCTATTCTCAGTACTTTGTTTATCATAATTCCTATGTAATCACAATAAACTATAATCTTCTAAAAAAAAAAAACTGTTCCATTATTTATTTATTTTTTGTTCCAAAGGATCAAAAAAGTAAATTGCTTAAAATGTTTGGTAATGGGATAGTAAGTCAATTAAAAACGATGAAATAATTGAGTTCATGCTTGTCTCTCGATTATTTTAAAATTTATTTCTTCTCAAGTTCATTTTCAATTACATATTCCTATAATAAAATATTTTATACATAAACCATTTTTATTTTATTTTATTACTTTTGAACCGCACATTCTCCAAAAATTCACTATTATAAAATTCAATTTAGAAATGAAAGGGACTTGCATTGAGTTTTGATTGAATTGAAGAATTAATTTTAATTATGAGCATGTGAAATTTTTTGTCGGCATAAACTGACACGTCTACAATTTATCTTTAGCCATAACTAATCAATGAAATATGGACCCCAACTTAGAATGTGTCCCGACCACCCCCACTTGCCAGAAGCTTATTTTCTTTTCCCTAACTTTATCTGTAGGGGGTAGACCAAAATATTTAACATGTTAGTTGCACAAGATAGTGTTTTTAATTAAAATTATTTTATCATCGAATAATATCATGTCAATTTACATTTATTCTCGAACTATATAGTTGTTCTCGAAACCTAACTATATTGTTAAGAAAACTTTGCATTCAAATTTTTATATGTAGAGCTCGCGAAATAGCCAACGTCTCTTTCAGAGATTGTGAAGTTTAGGATCGCCAAAATGTATAAGAGTTCACTCATGCCTTCTTAGTATGTGTTCGGGGGTCCAATTATAATAAATGTTTATAATCATTACAATTTTTAATATCACTTTTTAATCACGCATTTTTCGAAACTACTTTTTAACTACAAATTTTATCTAGAAAATACAAAAAATTAAAAATAACGGTGTCTAAAGTGCCGTCGAACAGACTTATAGCAATCTAGAACGCAATATGTACGTCCTATTCTTGTCTAAGTCAAACTGTAAGCTAAATTGTAGAAATTAGTAGTGTCAAAATGTGTTAGATAACCAACACTTCAACAATATGTAGTTATTTAAGAATACCTCATTCGGTATAAGGATGACAATGAATCGAGTTCAGGGCGAGTCGGGACTACCCCGCTTGCGGGTCTCAAGGTTTTTAATAGAATAAAAAATAAATAAATATTCTAACGGTCCGGAGTAAGATTTGGGACAGGAGCAGGTCGGGAGGACTCTCTCCAAACCCGCCCCGCAGACCTGATTATTCGGGCGGGACGCTCCTAATGGATCTGATTCTCGTGAGTCTCGAGTCCGTCAAGTTTCTTTGCCTTCCCTGATTCAGTATTGTTCATGCTATATGTCCTTTGAGCTTAATTGTACGTTCCGACTCAATAATTTTAGGCTAGATCGATAGTAAGAAAGGGGTTGTGCTTGACCAATGTATGTATCATTTCAAAATTGAGTCGTGAATAGGAATGGAGACCGAAGAAGATAAAATTTGAGAAAAAATGATAGATGACTACATGCTGAAGTAAACACGTGTATTTTCGTATTGGTGATGGCTTTGTACATTAAATTAACTATTTAGTCACAAATCATCGTAACCAAAATGTCCAAGTAACTCCCTGGAAAATAGACTACAAAACTTTCCTATTACTAATTTATAGAAAAGAAGTAACTTCTTTTCAGAGATGTGTATAGGGAGTTGGTATTGGTCAGCTTTCAGGTGGCCGGAGTTCGGTTTTTCTCTGCCTTCATCAATTCTCCGTTGGCCGGAAATCAATTTCTCCTCCTTCACGTCACGGTGGAGCAGCCAGAGCTTCCGGTGGCTCGATATATCCTTCGTGGATAACGTTCTGTGGACTTTGGTCACAGTGTTTGAATCTTTAGCTTTGGTTTGTATGCTTTTTTATTTCTTCATCTTCTGTGGTTGTACTATATGAATTAATCATTTTTTTTTTCCCAAAATATGTATGGTAATTTTGTCGTTGCCTAGATAGACCTTTTTTTTTTATTTTTTTATTTTTTTTATTTTTTTTATTTTTTTGGGTATCCAGTCAGTTTGTTTTGGTTAGCCTGTTATTACGTTTTGAGCTTGTGCCGATTGAATTTGATCCATTTTATCGTTGAACGAATATTACGATTGAAAGATCAACTTTGTGATTCTTTGTTAAAATCAACATTGTTATAACTTGTCTATTTGGGGAAAAGAACCGCTTTTATTGAATATATCCTCAAAGTAGAGTTCAGTAATTCTAGAAGACATTTTTAATTGATATTTTTATGACATTATGATATGACGCTTATACATCGGATAGTAAAAATGTAAATAATGGGGTAGTTATTTATACCATTCAATCTATGTTCGCCATATCACAATGTCAATTAAAAATGTCTCCTTAGAAATATTCTTTTTGAATTGATTGAAAGACTAAAACTCGAAGTTTAATTTGCAAATATATCTATGCTTATGCCACCGTTGGAATATAAATTTTGTCGAGAATTAAGACTAAGCAGTATTATACTCTAAAAAAAAAAAAATGGAATTGAAAGATTTAAGGAATCAAGCTTGTTACTTACAGTTTAAAACAATAATTTATTAATGTAATTTAGTGCAAATTTTGCTGATTTTATCGACTTGATATTTATTTTTGGCAGTTTTTATGATAGCAACACTAAGAGTTCTACTCCTGTTATTGTAATATGGAAAAGACCTTAGGAAAATTGGCTAAAGCTTAACACAGATGATACTTTGAAAGAGGATGCGAGTGGAAGAGTTGTTAGAAACAAAGACGGTGAGGTTCTTTGGGCTTTCCATGAATTCTATGGGATGTGTTCTGTACTTGAAGCCGAATTAAAAGCTATTTACACTAGTAACTAAATTTGCAAGGATAAAGGATATGTTGGAAAAATATATTTGGCAATTGATTTTCACTTGAGTAAATGTGAAATTGATCCCACATTGATTGAAAATTGGGATTTGAAGAGGAGTCTTAAAAGGGATTACAATCCCACATTGGTTAGAAATGGAAAAGTGGGAATAAGTGGAGGCTATAAATAATAGTTCCATCCCACATTGGAAAGTGGAAAAATGTGGAAATGTTGGGAATGCTTAAATAGTTATCCCACATAGGATAGAAATGAGTTTGTGGACCAATTTATATATGGTTAACAATTTGTAAGGTGTAACCATTTGTTGCATAGAGACTCCTCCATGGCCTACGCGCCCGCAGGGGGGGGTGCAAATCTTGGACCGACTTGGCCTTCGAGCCTTGAACTTGTGTGCGGGCGCGACCTGCGTACACGAATGTCGGACCGAACGAGTCAAAAATTGGCCACAAAGTACAAGCCACGTTTTGGAATTCTGTTTTGAATTTTTCATTTAAAACATAACTCCAAACTGATTTCCATTTAACTTGTAACTCCAAAAACGCCTGGAATTCAAATGCAGGAGTAAGTGCAGAATTCAAATGCAGTTGTAACTCCAAAACGTCTGGAGTAAATACAGAATTCAAATGCAGTACTAAATGCAAAGGCTCCTCCCTGCCTATATATACAGCAACAATTTCTTCAGTCCAGACAACACAACAACCACGAAAATCTCTCTGCATTTGTCTGTCCAGCTTCCTGCATTCCTTCTTCCAGTCTTGGTGATTCTGTTCAAGCACATTTTTCGTTCGCCTGCACAGCTGCAGTTCCAGCCGCTGTATCCTGGGAAGCAAGCGCTCGAGTTACTCCGGTGAGAGGGCGAATATTGCTTTAAGGACACTGTGTTGAACACAGGCCCCGGCTCCAGCGTTCATTTTGTTTACTGCTCAAGAACATTTTGTTTACTGCTTACTGCGAATTATTTCTGCAGTATCTTACTATATACAGCTTACTGTATATTTTCTGTTTACTTACAATCTGCAAATACTTTGTTAGTAAACTGTTTAACAAGTTATGTTACAAACTTAAAGCAATATTTTTTTTTGTTAAACAGTTTACAGAAACGTTTTCAAAAGCAGATTTCTTAAGGCTAATTGATTTATATCATTTGATACTAATATTCTGATTGTGTTTCAGAAATGGAAAATACACCTATCAACATGGATATGGCTACTGCTGAAAATCAGACGGTGGCTCAGGCTGTGGCTACGCCAAGTTCGACTGTGGCTATGCCAAGTTCTGTTGTGGTTACGCCAAGTTCGACTGTGGCTGTGCCAAGTCCTGTTGTGACTCAACCTGTGGCTAAATTGCCAAGTCATGCTTTGACACAAACCGTGGCTCAAACTGCAGCTACAACTGTGACTGTTCCAGTTAACCATGGGGAAAAACCGGAGAAATTCAATGGGCTGAATTTCAAAAGGTGGCAGCAAAAGATGTTATTCTACCTGACCACTTTGAATCTTGCGAGGTTCTTGACTGAAAATGCTCCAGTGCTCCAAGAGGGTGAAGGAGACATTCAAGCAGTTAGTGCAGTTGATGCTTGGAAGCACTCGGATTTCCTGTGCCGGAATTATGTGATGAATAGTTTGGCTGATTCACTATATAATGTATACTGCACAATAAAAACGGCTAAGGAATTATGGGAATCTTTAGACAAAAAGTATAAAACCGAGGATGCCGGGGCCAAGAAGTTTCTTGTTGGTCGCTTTTTGGAATACAAAATGGTGGACTCCAAACCTGTAATCAGTCAAGTACAAGAACTTCAAGTGATATTGCATGAAATTCATTCCGAGGGAATGGTTGTGAGCGAGTCCTTCCAAGTGGCTTGTATAATTGAAAAACTACCACCTGCATGGAAGGATTTTAAAAACTACCTAAAGCATAAGCGAAAGGAAATGAATGTTGAGGAACTAATTGTTAGACTTCGAATAGAAGAAGACAACAAAAGTTCTGAAAGAGGGATCAATCCGGTTGTGGCTAAAGCAAATGTTGTGGAGCATGGGCAAAGCTCCAAACCTAACAAAACCAAGTCTGGGCCATCTAGTAGCAAAGGGCTCAAGTTGGGGCCCAAGGGCGGAATTTCTAAAAAGAAGTTTCAAGGAAAATGCTTCAATTGTGACAAAATTGGTCACAAGTCAACGGAGTGCCGTTTGCCGAAGAAGAAGAAAGAAGCAAACATGGTTGAAGATCCATCTGACATCAACCTTGCAGCTGTCATTTCTGAAGTGAACCTGGTGGGTTCAAATCCGAGAGAATGGTGGATAGATACCGGTGCCACCCGACATGTTTGCTCCGACAAGGAGTTGTTTAGTGGTTTTGAAGCAGCGGATGGGGAGAAGCTGTACATGGGAAATTCAGCGACTTCTGAAATCAAGGGCCATGGAAAGGTGGTTCTAAAGATGACGTCTGGGAAAGAGCTGACTCTAAACAACGTGCTCTATGTGCCGGAGATTCGCAAGAATTTGGTATCCGGCTCGCTGTTGAACAAACATGGCTTCCGCATAGTGTTTGAATCAGACAAGGTTATTTTGTCTAAGTCTGGAATGTTTGTAGGAAAGGGTTATGTTAGTGATGGGCTTTTTAAGCTTAATGTAATGGCTATTAAGCCAAAAATTAATAAAATGAATAACTCTTCCGTTTACTTGCTTGAGTCTTCCAATTTGTGGCATGGTAGACTAGGACATGTTAATTACGACACTTTGCGTAGACTAATTAACTTGAATTGCATACCTACATTCCAAATTGATAATAAACATAAGTGTGAAACTTGTGTTGAGGCAAAATTGACAAGGTCATCATTTCAATCCGTTGAAAGAAAAACTAAACCGCTTGATTTAATTCACACCGATGTATGTGATTTAAAATCTGTACAAACAAGGGGAGGCAACAAATATTTTATTACTTTTATTGACGATAGCACAAAATATTGTTTTGTGTATTTGCTTAAAAGTAAAGATGAAGCGATAGAGAAATTTGTTCTCTATAAAAATGAAATTGAAAATCAACTCAACAAGAAGATCAAAGTGTTGAGAAGTGATAGAGGTGGTGAATATGAATCACCATTTGCTGAATTCTGTGCACAACATGGAATTAAACATGAAACAACAGCACCTTATTCACCTCAACAAAATGGTGTTGCTGAACGAAAAAATAGAACATTGAAAGAAATGATGAATGCAATGTTGTTGAGTTCTGGGTTACCTCAAAACATGTGGGGAGAAGCTGTGTTATCAGCTAATTACCTTTTAAATAAGGTGCCCCGAAAGAAAGAAGATAAGAGTCCCTACGAGTTATTGAAAGGAAGAAAGCCTTCCTACAAATATTTACGAGTGTGGGGGTGTCTTGCCAAAGTGGTTGTACCTACACCAAAGAAGGTGAAAATAGGACCAAAAACTATTGATTGCATATTTATTGGATATGCACATAATAGTAGTGCTTATCGGTTTCTTGTGTTTGATTCTAAAATTTCTGATATACACAAAAACACGATAATGGAATCGAGAAATGCATCGTTCTTTGAACACGTATTTCCATACAAGTCCAAAGAAGAACCAAGTTCTTCTAAACGAACGCATGAGACCATGATTGAAAATAGTCAGGATCAAGAGGTTGAACCAAGACGTAGCAAACGTGAAAGGACAGAAAAATCTTACGGTCCTGATTTTCTGACCTATATGCTAGAAACTGAACCTCAAAGCTTCAAAGAAGCTGTAAACTCTTCAGAAGGACCTCAATGGAAAGAGGCAATTAAAAGTGAAATAGATTCCATTCTGCAAAACCATACATGGGAACTGGTTGATCTTCCCCCGGGAAGCAAACCACTAGGCTACAAATGGATTTTCAAAAGGAAAATGAAAGCAGATGGAACTATTGATAAGTACAAGGCAAGACTTGTAATTAAAGGATATCGGCAACGAGAAGGCCTTGACTACTTTGACACTTATTCTCCGGTAACGAGAATAACTTCCATTCGATTAATATTAGCGATTGCATCTTTATACAATCTCGAAGTACATCAAATGGATGTCAAAACTGCTTTTCTAAATGGAGATTTAGAAGAAGAAATTTACATGGAACAACCTGAGGGGTTTTCTGCACCAGGACAAGAAAACAAGGTGTGTAAATTGGTAAAGTCATTATACGGCTTGAAACAAGCACCAAAACAATGGCATGAAAAATTTGACAAAGCAATGATGGAAAGTGGATTTAAAATCAATGAATGTGACAAATGCGTTTACATCAAAGACACAAAAAATGGTTATGTCATTTTATGCCTTTATGTTGACGACATGCTCATTGTTGGCAGCAACGATAAGATGATTAAATCTACTAAAAGTATGTTGAATTCAAGATTCGACATGAAGGATATGGGTTTAGCTGATGTGATTCTTGGAGTTAAAATTTCAAGAACATCAGATGGACTTGTTCTAAGTCAGTCACATTATGTGGACAAGATTTTGGAAAAATTCAATAATGATGATACTGGCGTAGCAAGAACACCAATAGATACAAGTCAACATCTATCGAAAAATAGAGGCGATGGTATTTTTCAAGTAGAGTACTCTAGAATAATCGGAAGTCTTATGTACCTAATGAGTTGTACAAGACCAGATATAGCTTACGCAGTTAGCAAGCTGAGTAGATATACTAGTAATCCAGGGTCTGACCATTGGAAAGGAATAGTAAGAGTACTAAGATACTTGAGATATACTCGTAATTATGGATTGCACTATACCAGATATCCGGCAGTCATTGAAGGATATAGTGATGCTAATTGGATATCTGATATAAAAGACTCAAAGTCTACTAGTGGATTCGTGTTCACACTAGGAGGTGCAGCTATATCATGGAAATCCTCTAAACAAACAGTTATTGCGAGATCTACCATGGAATCTGAGTTTATAGCTCTAGATAAATGTGGTGAAGAGGCTGAATGGCTACGCAATTTCTTAGAGGATATTCCAAGATGGTCAAAACCTGTGCCAGCAATTTGCATACATTGTGATAGTCAATCTGCGATTGGAAGGGCACAAAGCAACATGTACAATGGTAAGTCTAGACACATACGTCGTAGACATAATACCATAAGACAGTTACTCTCAACTGGAGTTATCTCGATTGACTATGTAAAGTCAAAAGATAACATTGCGGATCCGCTAACCAAAGGGTTAAATAGAGAGTTAGTTGCAAAGTCATCGAGAGGAATGGGACTTAAGCCTCTAAAAGAATAAGTTATTGTAATGGAAACTCAACCTAGCTGACTGGAGATCCCAAGATCTAGGTTCAATGAGAAAACCTAATTACAAATACTTAATAGGATCACTGTGGGGGTTATCTCCTGTCCATTCCTGTAATAACAGTGATGCCCGTAAGGAGAGGATAAGCAATAAGCTTTTAATGATTCTTATGCGTCGGAAATCCGAGCGGAGTAATGCGGGTTACTCTTGATTAAGAAATCACCTATGTGAGAGAGAAGTGGGGCCGCTTCGAAGGGAATTATGAGGCTAATTCTTAACAACTCTCACTGAACCAGGCATATGTTCATGGCCACAAACGAACATACCCATGAGAACTAAAATGTGTTAGGAAGAATCCTGTGTGAAGTACATCATCGTTTACACAGAAGGAAGAACAGTTCAAAGACATCGCGTCTACTGATCAGCTAGTAAAGTAAATGTATTTTCACAAGGGAAGGTTCAAAGGAAACCCCTACCTATCCTATGCAGGTTTCAACTGTGGAACTTTATCACCAAATATTCCGTGTCTCTATCAATTTACATTCATGTGGGGGATTGTTGGAAAAATATATTTGGCAATTGATTTTCACTTGAGTAAATGTGAAATTGATCCCACATTGATTGAAAATTGGGATTTGAAGAGGAGTCTTAAAAGGGATTACAATCCCACATTGGTTAGAAATGGAAAAGTGGGAATAAGTGGAGGCTATAAATAATAGTTCCATCCCACATTGGAAAGTGGAAAAATGTGGAAATGTTGGGAATGCTTAAATAGTTATCCCACATAGGATAGAAATGAGTTTGTGGACCAATTTATATATGGTTAACAATTTGTAAGGTGTAACCATTTGTTGCATAGAGACTCCTCCATGGCCTACGCGCCCGCAGGGGGGGGTGCAAATCTTGGACCGACTTGGCCTTCGAGCCTTGAACTTGTGTGCGGGCGCGACCTGCGTACACGAATGTCGGACCGAACGAGTCAAAAATTGGCCACAAAGTACAAGCCACGTTTTGGAATTCTGTTTTGAATTTTTCATTTAAAACATAACTCCAAACTGATTTCCATTTAACTTGTAACTCCAAAAACGCCTGGAATTCAAATGCAGGAGTAAGTGCAGAATTCAAATGCAGTTGTAACTCCAAAACGTCTGGAGTAAATACAGAATTCAAATGCAGTACTAAATGCAAAGGCTCCTCCCTGCCTATATATACAGCAACAATTTCTTCAGTCCAGACAACACAACAACCACGAAAATCTCTCTGCATTTGTATCTTACACTTACTCCAGACGTTTTGGAGTTACAACTGCATTTGAATTCTGCACTTACTCCTGCATTTGAATTCCAGGCGTTTTTGGAGTTACAAGTTAAATGGAAATCAGTTTGGAGTTATGTTTTAAATGAAAAATTCAAAACAGAATTCCAAAACGTGGCTTGTACTTTGTGGCCAATTTTTGACTCGTTCGGTCCGACATTCGTGTACGCAGGTCGCGCCCGCACACAAGTTCAAGGCTCGAAGGCCAAGTCGGTCCAAGATTTGCACCCCCCCCTGCGGGCGCGTAGGCCATGGAGGAGTCTCTATGCAACAAATGGTTACACCTTACAAATTGTTAACCATATATAAATTGGTCCACAAACTCATTTCTATCCTATGTGGGATAACTATTTAAGCATTCCCAACATTTCCACATTGATCCCACATTGATTGAAAATGTGAAATTGATCCCACATTGATTGAAAATTGGGATTTGAAGAGGAGTCTTAAAAGGGATTACAATCCCACATTGGTTAGAAATGGAAAAGTGGGAATAAGTGGAGGCTATAAATAATAGTTCCATCCCACATTGGAAAGTGGAAAAATGTGGAAATGTTGGGAATGCTTAAATAGTTATCCCACATAGGATAGAAATGAGTTTGTGGACCAATTTATATATGGTTAACAATTTGTAAGGTGTAACCATTTGTTGCATAGAGACTCCTCCATGGCCTACGCGCCCGCAGGGGGGGGTGCAAATCTTGGACCGACTTGGCCTTCGAGCCTTGAACTTGTGTGCGGGCGCGACCTGCGTACACGAATGTCGGACCGAACGAGTCAAAAATTGGCCACAAAGTACAAGCCACGTTTTGGAATTCTGTTTTGAATTTTTCATTTAAAACATAACTCCAAACTGATTTCCATTTAACTTGTAACTCCAAAAACGCCTGGAATTCAAATGCAGGAGTAAGTGCAGAATTCAAATGCAGTTGTAACTCCAAAACGTCTGGAGTAAATACAGAATTCAAATGCAGTACTAAATGCAAAGGCTCCTCCCTGCCTATATATACAGCAACAATTTCTTCAGTCCAGACAACACAACAACCACGAAAATCTCTCTGCATTTGTCTGTCCAGCTTCCTGCATTCCTTCTTCCAGTCTTGGTGATTCTGTTCAAGCACATTTTTCGTTCGCCTGCACAGCTGCAGTTCCAGCCGCTGTATCCTGGGAAGCAAGCGCTCGAGTTACTCCGGTGAGAGGGCGAATATTGCTTTAAGGACACTGTGTTGAACACAGGCCCCGGCTCCAGCGTTCATTTTGTTTACTGCTCAAGAACATTTTGTTTACTGCTTACTGCGAATTATTTCTGCAGTATCTTACTATATACAGCTTACTGTATATTTTCTGTTTACTTACAATCTGCAAATACTTTGTTAGTAAACTGTTTAACAAGTTATGTTACAGGATATACTGAACTGTGGGTTGAAATGGACTCTAAAGCTGAGTTACTATTATGCAAACTGATCAACAAGGGACCATAGAATGTGCATTATACATACACTTGAGAATATACTCCTTAATTCTAATTGTGATGGCAACTAGGCGGGTAGGATCTGGGGATGTCATTTCCATCCCATCCCCGTTACATTCTCAGTTATAAAAAAAAAAAAAATAATAAATTTTATTATTCCATGCCTTTAAGTTAGTAATTAGGTTGAAATCATTCAAATTGGTTTAAAAGAATATGTAATTTTTCAAAATGTATTGAATTTTTAAATTTTTACTATTTTTAATTTTTAAATTTTAAAAGGCGCGGGGATGGGTCGGGGACCTCATTCCCATCCCCATAAAGGGGATAAAATCTTTACCATCCTTGTGGGGATCGGGTCTCATGAGAGAAATCGCCATCTTTAAATTTTAAAGATATTGATAATCAATTCACGCATATTTTGAGAGAAGGCAATGGGGTTGCAGATTGGTTAGTTAATTTGGGATACAAAGAGAAAACTTTAGGCTGCGTTCTCTTTGTATTTCAGTTTCCTATCTTCATTTTCGAAAATGTTTTCTGTTTTCCATTTTCTGTGACTTTTTTCAAAATTGCTGAAAACGCGTTTGGTTTGTTATTTCTGAAAACTGTTTTCGAAAATGAAAAACTGGAAAACGCGTTCTGTTTAAAATTTTGAAGAAAATTATTTCATATTATTTGTGAATATAAATGAAATAAAGATATCATATTTTGAGTTACACAAAAAAAATAAATGAAATAACCTCTATCACACAATTTGGTTATACCAAAAAAATTCAAAAATTCATGTTGCCCTTCTAAAGTAATCGTTCAACATTTGAGTAGTAATTTTCCCTTCTAAAGTAATCGTTCCATTTAATACTTTATATAAATACATCATTCTAGTAAGCATTCATAACGTTTAAAATTTAAGTTTCAATAAAATTTGCAAAAATCAATTTACGTTAATTAATTATGTCTTTACAAAATAAGTGTCTACAATACAAAAGTAAAAAAGAAATGGTTAATAATTAAACACATGATACATCATCAGAAAGATGGTTGAATTTGGAGTTCTACGCAAAAAACAGAGTGCAATTCGGAGTTGTACATTAAAAGTTATACATGTTTGAAGACAATGACCTATAAAGCAAATACGAAAAGCACTAAATTGAAAGAAAAGTAAAATTCTAGAACTAATGTGCAACAAAATCTGAAGTTGAGGGACTTAAGTTGCAAATAAATTAGGATATTTTCGAAAGAAATTTCAAAATTTGAGGATTAAAATGACAAGTTTTGAAAATCAGGGACCAATAATGTAATTAAAAATGATAAATTTTGACAAATTTCAATTTTTTTTGATTATTTTAATTTTAATTTTTTTTTTAAGTGGAAAACGCGGAAAATGCGCGTTTTCCACTTACAAAGCAAAAATTTCGGAAAACGTTGAAAATGTGATTTTCACGTTTTCCATTTCCTTTACAAATTTTGAAAACGTTTTCGAATTTTTTTTCTGAAAACGGTGCAAGAGAACGTGTTTTTCGCATTTTCGAAAATAAAAAACGGAAAACGGCTGGAACACGTCAAAGAGAACGGAGCCTTAAGTTTTTTGGAAGGAGCCTTAAGTTTTTTGGAAGCTAAGGATCTGATTAGCAAGGTCAGAGGTATCATATGACTTGAGAAAATCGGGTTAGGTAATATAAGACAGATTCATGTCTGAATTTTCATTTTTGATGCCTCATCAATAATTATCAATACTTGAATCAATTCAAAGTCATTTTCTAATTATTAATATGTTCGAATATCCTTTTTACTAGCACTTTCTCGTAAGACTGAAAATACAATTAATCATGAAATTTTGACAAAATTTAGTGTTGCATAGATATCCATTTTTAAATAAATTATGTGTAAACCATATATGTTCTTAATCGTGATTTTATAATTGTATTAATATATATTTCGGAAGAATATGTATATTTCATATCTAAACAGACCTAAGCATGCAAATATTTCCTATTTGTCTTGGAAAATGTCATTTCATAGAAAATATTTTATAGGTATTGTATTTGATTGAAACATTTTTAGTGAAAAATAATTTTTAGGTACAACTACTTGATACATAACATATGACATTTGCCAAGAAAAAATTTTCTCACCAAAATAGCGAGAAATTTTTTTCTCACTAGAATAAAAATGTTTTATTTTCCACATTCTTGTATCAAACACATGTAATGAGAAAAAAAATGTGATTAACAAATGCTTATCCTTGAATGAAAGCATACAATTTATTTCATGTTGGCATTAATAACGTTGGCGACAAGTCGAGTCGGCTCGCGAAAAAAAAAAAAAAAAGAAGAGAGAGAGAGAGGCTCGAGTTGGGCTTAATTGGTCCCCAAAAATGGAACTTGGCCACGGTCGAGTCGAGCCTCGATTATACGAAAAACTGATCGTTAATTTCCAAACTACAAAATTAATCGTGCAACTTGTTGAATTTTACAAACTAATTGATCATTAATTTACAAACTGAAAAATTAATTATGCAAGTGGTTTAAAGAGCAAAACAACAATCCTCCTTTTTTTAACGTAGTTGGAGTTATATACAAAGTAAAAAAGTATGCAATTAAATCAATAAATTAAAACTTACAAATAAAAAGCGGATCGGGTTAGAGATGCAAAAAAAATTCGATTTGCTCCACCGATCTGCGGATCGGGGCGGGGTGGGCGGATTGGCACCGAAATCCACCCCGTTTAAATTAAAAAAAAATTAATAGAAAAATAAATGTTTTAAAGATTTAATTTAAATCATATTTTAAAAAATAAAAATAAAAAATTTGTCAACAGATCGACTCGCGGATCAGGGGGTCGATTTGCCCCGACCCGACCCGAAAATTGCCAAATTCGGATCAATCAAAAATATTTCGAGGGGGGGGGGGGCGGATATGGGTCCAATTCGCCCCGTTACCAACACTATCCGGGGTGGTCTATATTTGGGCTCGAGCAACTCGTACGTTGACCCAAACTCATGCCAAACCTCCATTTTGAGGCTTGGCTCATCAAATGAGCTTCATGCCGAGTCGATTTGGACTTTTTTTAGTCGAGGCACGAGCCAACGAACAATATATTTGGTAGTTTCACTAGTGAAAAATAATTGAAAGATCAGAAAGAGCTAATATTATCTTACTAAATTATGCAAATAATGTACTTTATATTTTAATGATAATTTCTGCAATGGATCCACGTTGAGACAATACAAGAAAATAATAGAGGAAATTGCATTCCATGACACATTTTGCCTATGTATCAACAAAAATGACACATTTCATGATTTTGACAAATTTAACATTTTTTGACTTATTTGCCCCGTATAGAAATTTTAATACCATTTGCATCTTACTTACATGGATTTAACATGTCTAAAAAGAAGGTACAAAAAGTAGATAAAAAACATCCTAAAAATTGCTCTAACCGCCACCCAAGATATGAATTGGTACTTGTGCAATCACCTAAAAAGAAGGAAAAAAGACTTTGCATCTCCCAAGCCCCTTCAAAGTCACTCTCCTTCTTCAATCAAAACAAAAGAAACAGATTCCAATCCAAAAATTGTTTTTAAAGATTGAAGCTTTGACGTTGAAGGGCAAAAGATTAAGGAAGAATAATTTATGGGTTTACTATTTTTTGCACTTCTCTTAGTAATATCTACTACTTCCGCTGATGAAGGTCAGCTTTTGTTTTTGTTTTTTTTTGTTTTCTCTATTTACCTTGCTTCTGTTAACATCTTTTGTATGTTTTCATCTTCTGGTTACTATATTCTCCATTTAATTTATTTCTATCCAGTTAACCCTTCATATTGATTTTTGATGAGCTTGCTTTTTCACTTTGATTTGGGCAGTCTGAACTTTTGATTAAAAAAAAAAAAGGAAGAAGGGCTCTTATGTACTAATATATTTAGCTCAAGTCTTTGAAATATTTAGGGTATGTTTGATTAGCCAAATTCCTAGAAAATGTCTTGTTCAAAGAAACTAGTTTCCACATTTTCCATTTTGTTAGTGTTTGATGGACAAATTTAGCTAGGAAAATATTATCTAGGGTATAATCAGTTAAAGCATCTTAATCCATTTGCCTTGAAAATTATGGTCGAGTGGAATTACTACTTGGATGGTGTGTGAGACTTTGAAAAGAGACTATTAGATCTTCCTATCTAAATTTGACAAGTTTTTAATCATCTCTCGAGAGATTTCTGTATTTCTCGATAGATGACATATGTTATTCTCGACAGATTATCTCTTTTGTTTCATTCCATACACATTTCCTTTTACCAACTGCTGTTTACGTTTCCTTACACGTGTGTAAATGAACCGTGTACTATCATCAACCTGAGGTGCCTTTTTTTTTTTTTTTAATTGGGCAGATGTGGAAGAGAATATTGCAACCGAGGCGTCCTCTAATGAAAATGGCGGGTCGAACGAGATGGATACTGGGAGTGCTTCTACGAACTCTGAAGATTCCAGTGCAAATTTAGCTATATTTTGTTGGAATCCTTATGATTCTTTTTGTCGGTGAGCAAGTCTAAGAGCCCGTTTGGTCCGTGGAAAAGTTTTGATTTTTGTGATTTTTTAATATGTGGTTTAAATTGATTTGAAAAGTAAAAAATTGTGGGTTTGACTAAGAATTGATGGTTGAGATTGAGTTTGAAAAGTTTTAGTAAAAAATTTAGAGGGAGCAAATAGGCTTTAAATGTAGTATTGTATTGTCCATTTGCCTAGAGCTTATTTTGTAGAAGTATATATCCGTACCAGTTTGACTGTTGTCCTCAGTTAAAGCATATCTATATGCAATGTTTTCAAACAAACATATATTCTATTAGAATGATTATAATAAAATAGCCGTTTCTAAAGAATTAGCCTTTAAATAGTCTTCTGACATTAATGTGTTGCAAAGGTCATTCACAATAGTCAATCATCAAAATCCATATTTCACATCTGAACTGTCAATCAGTGAATGAAGTGTGAGTGAAGAAGTATAATTTAAATTTTTTAACATTTTACGTACGTCAATGAAGTGGACAGTTCGAAAGAGGCACCAGCATACCCACCGCAAGAAGTTGTTGGGAGTTTCACGTTCAACCATTCAATTAGTCCTTCCACCGTGATATGCTAGGTAAAACAATAGACGTAGTTTTATTCTCACTCCACTTCCATTCATCATCTACGTTCACGAACTCTCCGCCATACGAGACGATCAATCGCAAATTATCTCATTCCTGAAACAACGGTATATGTACGTAAAAAATTCATGCATTTTAATAAATTCGAATTCATAACGAAATTAGACAACATCGCATTCATTTGATCATGTTATTGATCTTGAACTAACATATTCGACAGTTAAAATGTCGGGTTCGACATTTAAAAACTGTCGGGAACGACACATGACTCGTCTAAAACGACAGTCAGTACTATACGACTAGAATTCAAAAACTAGGGTTTTTGCTAAAAACTTTCATCAGAAATTAATGTCTTTCATCAATACTCAACTACCACAATAATTTTAGACATGAAGAAAATCACAATAATGAAAGATCTTTATGCATTTATGAGGACATTGTTTATATCATCTAAATCCAAATCTATGATCTCAAGATCTCAATAAGTTGGAAACATGAATCATTAACAAAACATCAACATATTTAATGCCCATATTCAAATGTTACAAAAATACTTACCTTTTAAAATAGAATTTCAAGTTTCAAATTGTGTCTTCTTCAAGTGTTAATAGAGATGGAGTAAAATGTCTTTGGTGCAAGAGAGATAATATTCAAATGAAATGGGAAAAAAAAAAAAATCCATTTTTCAATTTATTTAAAAAAAATAAAAAAAATCTACTAAAGTGTTTATCCATTGGCTAATATATTTGTCCATTGGGTAGTTGTTGAATTTGATGTACATCACATCAATCAATTCATGAGTCAATTTGTTTAATACAAACTAGTTATTATCCGTGCGATGCACGGACATGTTTTATTAACAAAAAATAAGCTACTGAAACAAAAAATAGGAAAAAAATAAAAAAATAGCATTAGTCTTCAAGCACAAAAACACGTCTCTCTTTAACAATTACTCTTCGTTAAGTAAAGTAGATGACAATCTTTATCCCAATCCTGACATGTTAAAATACCAAAGTTCAACTTCTTGTTGTAAATGACAAAATCTTTTACCACAAAAAAATAAAGAATGGCATCAAGATATCCGTCATACCAAAAGAAATAGAGGAATTTTGATAACCACTGGTCATTTAATAATTTTAATTACAATTCACACCACTACACCATGCTGATTGAAATTGAGCTTATAGCTTGTCAACCCATAAATAAATTTTACCTTCTGCTAGTTATCTTTGCAACAACTGCACCACTGGCATGAACAACATTTTCTATCATCATCATCATGCAGAATTTTTGGTAAATGCTTCACCATAATATATTCTTCCTTTACCTTAGGACCATATTCTGGTGAAAAGGATAACTTGGAAACTTCCAAAATCTTGAAAATCTACAATTTGCAGTTGTTGCTCTAAAAGTCAGGGGAGGAAAACTTTCCAGTAGAAAACTCAAGAACAAAGATTCAGCTTTCACCAATATTCAAAGAAAAGTCCACATGACACTTGTATTAAAATAGCAAGCTTAATTTTAAGAAAATAGCAAACTATTGTGTAGTGGATGTGTTTATAGCAAATTTTTTTTTTTTGAAAGTGTGTTGATAGCAATTTCAATGTACATAAATACATATAATTGCAAAGACGACAATGGTTAGGAATAATTTAAAGAATCCCACCATGACATGCAATACATGATTCATAAATATCTGTTGAGAAAACATTGTATATAGATTTATATCTCATAAAATAATTACCAAGACATATGTAACAAATAGAACTATTAAATATCCAACAAATTTAAAATTGAAGTATGTGACAGTGAGAAATGAACAAAAAAGCGAGAATTTTTCTTGATTCTTTTTGACATTTGTCTTTTGGATGGAAAACACGTTTTAAGTAACCTCAAATAGCTCATGAGCAAATACACCTACACACTCATGTTAGTATAAATTTATTAAAGAAGTTAGATGTTTGACGAAATGAAACAGCAATTAGAAGAATAGAAGCTACAGATAGCTCGTCCAGAGTAAATAGATCAGCAGGACAATAAGTAAATTTTAAAAATCGATATCATAAAAGAAATCAAGAAAATTACGAATTGCGCTAACCTCGTCTATAGAGCTGCTCTGGTGGTGACTGATGAGCTTGTTTCCCAATGCCTCTAAGGGCACTTGAAACCCAGGAATAAATAACCCAAACAAATATAGCATAAACAGTTGGATTGATGTCTGCTAGCATGTCAACGATTGGGGCCATTGCGCTGGTACAATACAACCAGAGCAGAAAAAATGAGGCAAGAGGTGCAAGTTATTGAGTTTGCAAGTAAAAAAACAAAAAACAAAACCCACAATCCAGATTTTTCTGAACATGTAGCTTACCTTCCTCACGTCTCAAATGGGTACCTTGATCAGTTTCCAAACAAAATCTGAAATGTGTAAAAATGAAATCAGATTTTTCTAAGGGAACATGGAACTTACCTTCCTCACATCTCAAATGGGTAAGAAATTATAATGAAAGATGGAGCTTGCAACAACAGAAAGTGAATTCCTTAGTTAGTGCTCTATGACAGAATTGGACAGAGATATAAAACTTTTTATAGGATAAAAAATAGAACATAGCAATGGGAGAATCAACCAAAATTTTGAGAGCATCAATCTAATCAATGGAAGAATTGCCAGTTGAGACCAATTCTTAAAATTCTTTTTTGGACAATCTACCATTTAGCAATGTCAATGCAATGTGAAGAGAGAATTAAATGGTGCAAATGTCACTAATTATGAGAAGTAAAATATTACATGAAGTAGAAATAAGGTAAACCCTGATTAATTTAATTTCTTTTACATCTGGAATATACTTTTAATGCTGCATCAATAAGTTTAGCCTGCTGAAGTGTACATCAAGTAAAAGGCTTCAATTATTAATTTAAATTCCTTTTCACAATTGAACCTTAAGGAACTTGTCCATTGACTTACCCTTGCTCCTCCAGTAATGGGAACTCGGAGAGTGCTAGCATACAGATCTTGGATAGCACATGATAATGAGTTGGTATGTTCCATTTCAATTGAAGCCCACTCATCAAGACGTGTCAATTGAACATGATGCATTTACGCTAAAAGATTTAGAAGAAATCAGTGAAGCAAAAATATAGCGTACGCCATGCAGTTTAAATACTTCTCATCATGTTGTGCTAAGCTATTATCTCTCCATTTTTTTCCATTATGTCATATCACCGTTATTTGTTGTGCATGCTGATTAAATACTTCTCTAAATATTATTTCCTGAATTTGATTAATTCAGATAGAAAGTAAAGTTGGTCCACCTAATGATGTGGTTAAATCCTATATGAAGGTTCATCCACCTTATGTAGCCTTAGGAACTATTTTCCTGTTTATTTTAAATGTTAAAACTCTATTTTCTATTTGCCAAGGTAATAATCATTTATTGTCAAATATTTCAAGCTGCATAAAGAAGTAATCCTTTCAATGGAAGTTTTGTATTAAAAAAAAAAATTGAAGCTGCCTTTTCATCATTTCTTGATAATAGAAACTGATGGTACTCACACATTAGTACCATATGCCAGATTTTTTTTTTCATGCGAATATTTCTCTGCACAAATGACCCAACTCTACGATCAGTTTTTATTTTTCATATAGCTGCAGATGATATACTTTTCAAGTTTTTGAAACTAAATTAAATTTGATGCAACTTTTTTTAAAGAAAATATGTTCATTTTAAAATTTCAAATTGGAAAAGCTTTAGTTATTTGTTCAAAAAAATAGCCTTAGCAGCTTCGTTAGCAGCATTGACAGTGCAGTTTCTTCCATTAGCACAAACAGGATGTGAAACGGTCAGCCAATTTATGTGATTGGTCTCAGAATAGGGCAAACCTCTTCTGATAGATTATGAATCTCAGCAGCTCTACTCTACTTCGAGGAAAGCAGTGGAGCTTGCTGAACTCGAATCTCAGAAGCTTCAGTTCCGATAACTCCATTCCTTGCGCGAAATATTGTAGTTCTGGTCAGAGATTGAAAAAATTGCAAATAAAATCCAAATTACAACTACAAAATATGACAAAAAGCACAGATAAATTATTATAAAGATTGGACCACAGCATTTCGAATTTGAAAACAACAAACAACTTCAACAATGATGAAAAAATTATAATGAGATACCTGCTTCTGAACAACAGGGTTATTTTGACCACATATTTACTAAAAATCACCATTACAAATTTCATTTTTTCTAAAATAATGAGGCTTAAATAGGGGCATATCTATTCAAGCATAACATTATATATTGAAGTGTACCAATCATTCTTTGCAAAATGAAATAAGTAATTCACTTACGTGTATTCTAGATGAATATTCATGGACCGAGGATTTTCTTTGCTTTGTGACAATGTTACAGACCCTTCAATAACTTGATCGATCTTGTTCCACCTCTATTTGATCATAGAAGTATATCAGTGTCTGCAAAATCCATGGGAAGAAAAAGGAATGAAAAAACTATTATGTGAGATAAAGAAGACTGAACTCTTCAGCAGCAAAGATAATTCATTACACATACTTGAGAAAGACTAATTAAAATCAGATTCTCGAATAAACTTGGACCACGACAATCTTGCAATATCACCAAATAAAAACAAATGTTCATTGCATTCTGAGTCTTTCTACACGTTAGTAATCAATGGGGAAAGAAAAAAGTAAGGACATCACCATTGGGACATACCAGAATCTGCATATTCCTCTCAAATTAATTCTTTATGAAACCATGAAGAAAGACAGCAAATTAATTTCCATAAAATTGTTGAAACTGATATTAGTACTGACAAAGGTTTATTTTAACTAAATTATAAGTTTACACAAAATCTTATTTTCATGTACATTTCAAGAATCTATAGAAATATAGAGCACATTATGAAAATAAACTATAATAAAATACATAATAAATGTTCAAACTCATCAACTGTAGAACTTCCTCGGCAGAAACTTCCTCGAATTTTTTAGCTAAAAATAATTGCTGATACTCAAAATTGATTAATATGACACAATTAATTTATCAAAAAAAAAAAAAAAAACCTAACCTCAGGAGAAACATCCTTTACTTTTTCAGTCTTATTAACTGCACATAGCACTTCAAACAGCACACCAGCTCTCTGGTAAGCTTTATCAAGCTGAGCTCTGTTAACAGAAAACAACCATACATTCATACAGTAGGAAAGGAAAATTTTACAATTCATCGCCCAACATGATGAAAATGGCAAGATGATTGGTTTATCTAATTCTTCCACAAAAGTTCATCTAACGGTGAAAAAGGTTCTGTCAGTTTCGGATAATTTAAAAATTGAAAAAATAAAAAAAATCAAAGGTCTCCCGCTTATCAGAAAAAATTGGCCACATGCAACTCTTATTTCTAATAAAAAGAAATAAAGGATTTTCCTGCATACCATAGAAACAGATGCAACTTGTCTCATATTTTTACTAAGTTCTCCACCTGATCTACTTCAGTCCCACTGGGAAGAACACCACTCACTATATTTAGTTTGGAAAGACTTGAGGAAAGAGGAAAGAGGACAGTAAAGAGAACATTCTTTACCAATTGCTTATACTGTGACCAATGTAGAAGAAAACCTAAATTCACCCATGTCATAAAAAAATCATTCAATGCTCCAAAAAGGTAACGAATTTTGTTACAATGTACCCAAAAATTTATCATCAATCAGGCATCGGTGCTACATTTACAGCTTCCCATTATGTATATCGAATTACACAGTCATTTCCAAGCACCTTTTACATCTAATAACCCATCTGAATTAATTCCCAGTGGATCGAATTCAGAATTGCAGTAAACATACAACAAAAAGTCTGAAATATGTACAGGCATAGCATTGAAGGTCATTCCTAAAACATATGTACAGGCATAGCATTGAGTTCACCAACTTAAACGAAATCACATAAAGCTATATAAATCAAATGAATTCTAAAAATCAAAAAATCTAATATCTAAATCACAAATTCACAATAATCTAAAATTGAGACAACCAAGCCAAATTATATTATGCAATCACATTTTCAAATGCAAAAATCCAAAATCACATTAACAAAATCAATATCAAATAAAATGACATTGCATTAAGCCACTAACCTTGCAGGCAGGAGCAGATCCTTAGCTCGATTGGTCGCTAGAGTCTAGGGGAATCAACAGAAGAAAATTTTTAAATGAGAAAACGTGAAAGTGGGAAAAAAAAAACTGAAAAAAAAAAATACATAAAAACACCGGATAAACAGAAACGTCGACCAAGGCGTCAATGAGATCGTAAAGAAGAAAGTTACAGCACAGGAAAACCCAATAAATCCTAAAATCTGAAGTTTTGGCGTAGACCCAGTAAATCTGTACAAAAGAAATTCACAACGAACATGTTATGAAGTAAAAAAATCGGCGAGGGACCGTCGATGTACAGGCAGTTTGCTTCAGTCGTCGCCGATGCAGAGTAGTCGAAGGGCAGCGACGCTTTCTGATTTCACTCGTCGCCGGTGTAGAGTAATCGAAGGGTTTCCTCTCGCAGTCGACCGATTCTTCTACACTGAGAGAGAAAGGTTTTTGGCAGAATACATCGATGCGTTTGGGAAATTTGCTGCGTTTGAAAATTTTGAATCGGTGGAGTGAAGCTCCGGCTAGAAAACGTTTCTGCAGTTGGGAAATTTGAAAAAGAAAAAGTGAAGTGGAAGGATTCTGTGGGTGCACATTTTGAGAGGCATATCTGTCTAAAAAGATTTGTACAAAATTGTACCAATATGTAAAAAAAAAAATTTAAATTTTTTGGAAAAAACTGAGCGGGAGTGTTTGGGCGGGAAAACTACTCCAAAACTCTTGCTATTATATATTAAATAGATTTTATCTTCTAGTGGTGTGAGGGCATAGTGGACAATTCATAGGAAAAATTAGTCATTTTTAGCACATTTTGAAAATTTGTCATTTTTTTTGGTATTATTAATTTTCTTGTCATTCATACAAATGTCCCAAATAATAATGAATGTATTTTTATAACTTCAATTGTATTTGGCCAAAATCCTATAAAAAAATTCTCAAAGTGCACCTCTAACATGTTTTAAGCAATTGTTGAAACAATCGAGTCAAACAATGTTACGAAACTTAAGTTCGTTGACCTAAAAGGTTTTATGCTTTGGCATGATGGACTTGACACTCGAGAGCAATAATGATGCATTGATTGAATAATTAACAACTCATAAAAATATCCTCTAAAGAATCAAATGATTATTTTTACCTAATGATTATTCGCGCAGTACTTGCTCGCATGGTAAGTTATTCATCAGAAATTTTATTACAAAGGCCAATATCGAATTTCTAACCTTCTTAAAAAGAATTCATAGAGATATACGTTCCTTGATACATCCCCCATGTAGACATTTTAGTTTTTTTATGGTTTAAACTAATGTTTTTACCACACGGTCCAATGTTAGCTTTGATTTCAACTGAAAATGCTTCTTTTGCTAGAATATTTGCTCAAGTCAAAAAGTTATGTGCTCAATTCTCGATTATTTAATCAAGAAATTTTTTCTTGATAAGATCGATGAATATAGATAAAAAATATTCGATGGGTATATTACGCTAATTGGAAATATCACTGAGCATTAAATTTCTCATGTCTACCTACAAAATGACTTAAGAGAGTCATTTATCAAACGTCTTTGATTCATTGTTATTAGGCAATGACTTATGAAAATAAAACTCTCAAAATCTATTAATGGTCATACTATATTACATGTTATAATATTGGTTCGTATAAGATTAACTACTTATCATCAATACTCACATTTACAACATAAATTTCATCTTAAACATGAGTTTTCAGTTGTATTCCTCATGTGATGCGTGTCGCAATGCACCAAAATAATAAATAATTCCTTACTCGCTAAATATTAATTAATAATATAGTAGTGAGAGTAAGGGTCGATCCCACGAGGAACGGAAACTAATTTTAGTTGTTCGATCAATTAAAATGGAATGGTAGGGTTTGTTGTTTGAAATTGTTTAAATAAAAAATATGCATAAAAATAAACGATTCAATATGACTAGAGAAATAATATAAGAAGAAATCTTGTTCTCGGGTTCGGTTGTACCCTTAATTAATATTATACTTTTCCTTGTAACGTGTTTATATCCCTATTCAATTATCAATCATAAATAATCAACAAGTTCTGATTATCTAAATTCTTCCTTATGTATATTGATTCAAAACAAGTTCTTCGAAACAATTCTAGCCACGGACAATCCTAAACAAGCTCTTAAGATTTAATACACGACTAGTGTGAAAATCTAGAAGAATAGATTGAATTAGATCGTTAATTTCACAAGCTCGAATTAATCAATCAAAGTTGAATTATTACTAAACCTACACGAGATTTATTTTCTACTAAAGTAAAGATTCAATGACAATTAGGATTAAGAATCTAAACATAGCATATTCATGAATCCAAAGATCAATAATCCAATTGGTCAAATTAAACTATTAATCAAATAAACTCAATTGAAAATTCAAAACATAATAATCCAACAATTGAAATAAAGGAATAAATTCACGCTACTAATTTGTAGGAAAAGAAAATAACATAATTAAATTAACACAACTTCCCCTTTGAACAAGATATGGAATTTAGCCTAGTATGATTGTGGTAGATTCTTCAAGTTGCTTCATGAATTCTATTATTGTTGATATTCTTGCGCTTGAAAATCTCCCAAGAATGCTATATAATCTTCTCTCAATTTTCCTCAATGTCCAGCCTCCTTTTTTGTGGTGATTGTGGTCCTTTAATACTCCCAAAATTGTGCCTTAGCTTTACCCCAAAGATATACCAAAGATAGACCTTGAATCAGATAAGGAAATTTCTTCACGAGAAAGTTACGGCCGTAAATTTCCTTATTACGGCCGTAAGTAAGCTACTGAAAATTTTCAAAATTTGGAAGTTACGGCCGTAACTTTACCATTTATGGCCGTAAGTGCATTTCTGCCGAGAAGTGCCTCTATTCAATGTTTTGGTCATAACTTTATCTCTCAAAGTCCGATTATGGTGATTCAAGTTGCGTTGGAAAGAAAACTCAAATATCTACAATTATTTGTGAAATAGATCTTCCCTAATTCGAAAGTATTCTATGACAAAATTGAGATTCAATCTATAACTAAAATTCATGATCACAATCATTGCGGGTTTTTTATTTCTAACTTCACCCCAAACCTTCTTTGACCATAATTTTTGCATCTAATCTTCTTCCCACATGCCATTATTGATTTGGAGCTCTTTGAATATGCCCTTGAACCTCACTTCTTGATTTTTTTGTATTTCTTTGATCCTGTTTCCTTTCTTTTTCTTCTTTTTGACCTTACATAGCACAATAAGTGAAAATGCATTAAACGATGCTTCAATAGAATCAAACCAATAACAAAATAAGGTAATAAGTGTGTTGACGTCAATTTTTGTCAACAAATAAAAGTGGTATGATCTCTCAAATTGGTAGTTGGATTGTATGTTTTTGATTAATTTGTCTAAATATGCAGTTCTTTAATTAAAGAATCTTCGTTGTAATAAAGTTTGGGATATTATAAGATATCGGAAAGGTAACAGATCGAAAGCGAACTGAGATCAAAGTTACACAAATTCACGTCCAATTCGATACCGATCTGATAGCCAGGTCGAATTAACGAAATTAAATAGCAAGAGTTTGGAGAGGTTTTTTTATATATCATGCCCTTTAATGAGCATTTACTTCTCCTATTTATAGTAGTTGAGGGATTTAAACATAATCATTACAACATATCACTTCTGCAGGGAGTGACTGAAAAGGGTGATTGACCCTTCTGACAGACATACATCAAATGATTATTCTGACATATTACAAATAATGATGATTACTGACACATAATACGGCTGATTTGACAATACTACCTACTCCCACATCGTCTTCGTCTTCCGCATCATTGAGGTCGGTTCGCATAATTCACCTCGGTCGAACAAACCACATCGGTCTCACGAATTCACCTCGCTGTCATGAATCACCTCGGTCCAAAATTCACCTCGGATTACATAAATCACCTCGGTCACGATATCTCATCCCGTATTCAAAAATCACCTCGGAAATGAAAACACCTCGGTCGTGGTATACCACATCGGTCGTGATAAAGGGCATTGAGATTGTGATTCAAACATCATTGACCGTTTCATCAATTTGTGGTAACTGTTTGGCCATTGACTATTTTTACTGCTTGATTTATTTTCCACCTCATATCGGTATATAACAAATGTCCCCTCTAGATCAGTTCGAAATTATGAGATCGGATCTAGAAATTCAATCCTTTGTCGAAAATTTTAACATCGGCGTTATTTCCGTTAATTGTGTAACCCTAGCCACGCGTCATTATCTGATTGGAATGTCAGGTCTCGGATCATGTGTATCCGCCATCATTATGACAACGCGTCTTGTCATAATTACTGCCGTCCAATTTCTCTCTCTTCCTTCCCTATATAAGGGTTCATTTGCCACTATTTCCACGATTTTTCTTTGACTCTCTCAAAATTCCTGCGAGATCGTTTTCTGTTCCGTCCTCCGTTTCTGTTCGTTTTAAAATCCGAGGTGAGGATCATTTATTTATCATTTAACATTTCTTTGCTTTTTATATACCTATATATATATATATATAAAATAAGTGGGGACTTGAGCTCTAGCGAAAGTGGCGTGAGGTCGGCGGGTGTAGGTAGTACTGGAGGACCTACCGTGTCTTGGAACGAAAGCGTGGAAACTCAGTGCTTATTTCGAGATGATGTGGAGGAAGGGGAAACCGCTCAGCCTCTCCCGTTAACAATAGTCCCCGCTTCTCGAACTATTTCACCTAGTTCGTTCCGACACCCTTCTTGCGCCTCCTTCACCCGACCTGAACCTGGTACCAGCTACAGTTCGGACTTCACTTGTAAACACTTCCATTCTAGTGTCACCGAAAACAAACTGGCCATGTGGAAGAACAAATATAGAATCCCGGGCTATGTGCATTTCTTCCTCCCTGAGAGTTTCGAACGAGCCGACCAACCACCTCGCGGCTGCGTGGCCGCAAACTATCAGATCCTAGAGGTCGGTCTACGCTTTCCTCTTCCCTTCATAATTACCGACTTCCTCCGCATTTGGGGGGTCGCGCCAACTCAGATCCACCCCAATGGGTGGAGACATATCTTAGGTTTTATATCCCTTTACAATCAAATGGGATATGGCGACCCCTCCATTGACGAATTCCATTTTGCCTACCAATTCCGGGCTGATGGTAAACGGACGGGGTGGTTCTATGCGATGCAGAGGTCGGTCTTTGAAGGGAAAAAACTTCTAGTAGACCTGCCTGATTCAGTCCGCTGGTGGAAGGAGAAGTGGTTCTTCGTTGGAGGGAATTGGATGAGTCCCTACCGAAGCAAGGGCATGAGCCACATCGTACCCGTTCATTATAGGGAAAAAATCAGTAAGTTATATTTCGTGATAACTTCGAACTTAAAAGGTCTAATATTAATCATTCCGTTTTTTGCAGAGGTGAAGGAACCGGAGCTGGACGAAGGCATAATTGGAAAGATAGTGAGTTTAAAAGACATACCGGAGCTAGATAGGTCGGTAAAAGAGTTATTGACCGAGGAGCATTTGTTTGAAGCAGGTCTGACTCACATTGATCCATCAGATTATTATCCTCCACTTCGGAAATGTAAGCATTCATCAGGAAAGTTTATATTCCACGTAATTTACGAACTGAATACTTATAAAATATTTTTACTTTTGGTTTTTCAGCTCGAAAAGGCAGAAAAGGGATGGAATCCATGAAGGCAAAGAAAGAGGCCCATGCCAAAGCTGAAGCACGCAAACGGGCTGCCCAAAAGAGAGCGGCCAGGGGTTCACTGCCTCGTAAGGAGGGGCAGATTCCTCCTCCATCTCCTCAGAAGAAGCATAAACGGGCTGAAATTCCAAAGGGCAGACCTGACACAATCATTCCTCCTCCTCCTCCTCCTTCAGCTTTCAACGTGGCGGAATCTTCACAAGGGATTCATGCTGCTGAAGGTTCCTACCTTGGCACCGACAGAGTTCGAGCCGATTTGGTGAGTTCGCTGAAGGGGAGTCGCCCAAAGATTTATCGGGAATTCATCTCTGCTGCCAACTTGACCTCAATTCGGTTGATGAGGCTCTCAGGTCGGACCAAGGTGGCAATGGACATTCCGGCCAAAACTTGGACACCTCGGCATGAAAAATATTGCGAGGATATGCCAGTTGACGACCTGGTGGCTACCAGCATGGCGCACCTCGGCCAAGCTATGAATTATCTCACCCAAACACAATCTAGGCTGTCCGAGGTTGCTAGTGACACCAACAAGTTCAAGAAACTAGCCACCGAAGCCAGAGGGATGTTTGAAAACGAGGTGAATGCTAAGAACGAGGCCGAGGACAAACTGAAGGAGGCTTTGGCAGAGGTGGAAAGGTTGAAGGAAGCCAACAAGGAGCTTCAACTGTTTAAGGAGGAGGTGATTCCACTGAAGGAGGAGTTAAAAGACTTGAAGGATGAGGTGGTCGAACTGAAAAGGTCGAAGGAGGGGCTGCTGAAGGAGTTAGAGGTCGCAAACTGCATCGAGGCTGACCTTAAAAAAGAGAAATCAGAATTGGAGGCAGCAGCTCAGCTCGCTTACAAAGAGGCCGTGAAAAAGTTTAAAGACTCCACCGAGTACGAGCACGACGTCGATGAGACCTACTATCTCACCTTCAAGGAGATAGTGGAAGACCTGGAAAAGAAACGACCTGAGGTTGACATCACTTTCCTCAAGGAAAAGCTCGATCTGATTTACAAGAAATATCTTGAGCTAATGCCAACCGAGGTTGACGACGAAGAAGTGGATCTTTTTTCTCCTGCGCCAGAGCTCCAACCTTCGGAAGTTGACGAGGCCATCAATGTGATGGATTAGAATGAATTCTATGTTTGCAGCTTTTCCTTCTTTCCTTTTTTTTTATTTTATTTCGGCCTTTGTAGTTTTCTGATTTTTAATGAAGAAAATTATTATTGTCAATTCACTCCAAATAATATGCAGAGGTTAATTATAAACTGATGAGATCCCAGTCGGGGAATCTCGTCAAAAACGCGGAATAACGAAATTTAAAACCTAGGAAAGATCTAGATCAGATCTGACGCGAAAAATAAACAAGAATTAAAATACTGGAAAGATAAAATTGACGATAGGACCTTGACCCAAGATTCACGACGCAAGAAATTGATGATGCGGAATCGAGATCCGAGGTTTTCGAAACACCACAAGGACTTGTCAATTTCCTTGATAAGATTCTAAATTGGAAACGCCACAAATATTCTATCGAATATTTGATAAGTTCAACGCCACAAATATTTCACAATATTTGATAAGTTAGATTTGTTCTCGAATAACACAAAAGGGACTCCTCAACCTTTTAATTGGAGAAAACTCTCTCAACTTTATTAATCTCAAAACTCAAACTAAACTTTGTTTTTACAATGAATGGAAAGGAATATATATAAGCAAAATAACCTAGTTGCTAATTTACTCAAAATATAATTCTAATTAAACTAGAATGCTAAACTAGGCAAACAATTAATTAAAAACGGAAAAATAATCAAAAATCCCCTAAAATCCGGAAAACCTCAATTACGGCCGTGATGAACACTTTTACGGCCGTAAATGACTTTCTGCTTAAGATTTACGGCCGTGACCATATTTCTTACGGCCGTAAATATGAAATTCTGCAATTCTTCATCTAAACCCGAGGCGGATTTACGGCCGTGATTATAAGAGTTACGGCCGTGACAGATCTTCGTTACGGCCGTAATGACCTTTCTGCCCAAATAACTTCGATCACTCGACTTGGCTTGATCCTTTCGTCTTCTCGGCTCGATTCCAACATGGAACTTACTCCGTTTTACACGTAGATCACCGTCATACCGTCGATGTCTTGACTTCGCCCTTCGATGCCTTGTCTAGATCATATCATACTCCCTCTCTTGAAAAGGATTCGACTTTGAATCCCTTTTTGGTCGGCTTTTCAAATTCCTCCTGCTCTCCTGGGCTCGATGATCATTTTTAAGCTTCGTGCGATCTTTTAGACTTTTGGGCTGCTCATTTTTGCCAATGAATTTCTTTCCCGTCTTAAGTTCATGGTTTGACTTCGGTACCTGTAAAACAGATTTTAAAGAACTGGGGAGGGGTGTGTTAGCGTGAGTAAGTGCAAATAGACTCATTTTTGTGGTAGACTCTCTTTTCTTTTGCTTTTTGCACTCAGTCTCTCCTTTTTGAGGTTTGAATCTCAATCCTCTTTTCTTTATTTTTCACTCCCTCTCCTTTTTCTGAGGTCGTGACCTCAACTCTCTTTTCTTTAATTTCCACTCCCTCTCCATTTTCTGAGGTCGTGGCCTCAACTCTCTTATTTTTCCCCTCAAACTCATTTTTCACCTTCAATTGATCTTTCAGGGCTTCAGTTGGAGATAGTGGCATTAGAGTAAACTTTTTCCCCCTTTTACCAAGCTGTATCTATTCGTATAGCCATCATGTTGCACAACCCTTTCATGTTGCCACGGCCTCCCCAACAGTATGTGACTAATTTGCATTGGCACCACGTCACAAATTACCTCATCCGAATACCCACCAAAAGAAAATGCCACTAAAGCCTGTCTCTTCACCTTAACTTCCCCTGACTCAGTCAACCATTGTAATTTATAAGGCGTTGGATGTTTCGTTAAAGGTAAGCCTAATTTTTCCACCAACATTGTACTAACTACATTAGTACAACTTCCCCCGTCAATCACCAAGCTACAAACTTTTTCATCCACTAAGCATCTAGTGCGAAAAATATTATCCTTCTGTTCATCCACGTTACCCACAACATCCACCTTACGTCTAATGCTAAGAGCACGCCTATCAATAATTGACTCATCCACCATAATACTTTTTGCCCCTTCACTATTACACCTATCCTTTTTACGTGGACAATCAAGTGCAATATGACCCCGTTCCAAACATTTAAAGCACTTAATATTTTTATCCTTAAGAGGCTTGAAATTAGAATTATTTTTACCTTTGATTCTCGGTTCCTCCCTCCTTTTGTGAACATGATCACTACTCTCCCGTTTTGATGTCTCTTTTCGCTTTAATGACTTTACATCCATCCTAGCCATTACCTTCTTAAATTTTGCCTGCATCTCTGCCAATAATTCAACACCCTACTCCAATATCCTATTCCCTCTTTCGGGACGTTTGTTGTCACCCATTGATGAAGATTTGGAAATTGAGAAAATTCGGAATATTTGGAATATGGAAAAAAAATGAAATTTTCGAAAAAAAAATTTATTTATTTTTTTTAATCTCCTGCCAGAGAATTGGACTACGAGTATGGAAGAAAAAACGGAACTGGATTTGGACGAAAAATGAACAAGAAAAACACTTTTGAATTTTTGGGACTGACTCTTATGAATCAAACTGAAAAAATTTATGACTGACACGAAGAACGCGAAGAACACGAAAAAAAATCAAGAAATTCAAGAAACGCAAGAATCTGAAATAGATCCAAGCTCTGATACCAGATGATGAGATCCCAATCGGGGAATCTCGTCAAAAACGCGGAATAATGAAATTTAAAACCTAGGAAAGATCTAGATCAGATCTGATGCGAAAAATAAACAAGAATTAAAATACTGGAAAGATAAAATTGACGATAGGACCTTGACCCAAGATTCACGACGCAAGAAATTGACGATGCGAAATCGAGATCCAAGGTTTTCGAAACACCACAAGGACTTGTCAATTTCCTTAATAAGATTCTAAATTGGAAACGCCACAAATATTCTCTCGAATATTTGATAAGTTCAACGCCACAAATATTTCACAATATTTGATAAGTTAGATTTGTTCTCGAATAACACAAAAGGGACTCCTCAACCTTTTAATTGGAGAAAACTCTCTCAACTTTATTATTCTCAAAACTCACACTAAACTTTTTTTTTTACAATGAATGGAAAGGAATATATATAAGCAAAATAACCTAGTTGCTAATTTACTCAAAATATAATTCTAATTAAACTAGAATGCTAAACTAGGCAAACAATTAATTAAAAACGGAAAAATAATCAAAAATCCCCTAAAATCCGGAAAACCTCAATTACGGCCGTAAATGACTTTCTGCTTAAGATTTACGGCCGTGACCATATTTCTTACGGCCGTAAATATGAAATTCTGCAATTCTTCATCTAAACCCGAGGCGGAGTTACGACCGTGATTATAAGAGTTACGGCCGTGACAGATCTTCGTTACGGCCGTAATGACCTTTCTGCCCAAATAACTTCGATCACTCGACTCGGCTTGATCCTTTCGTCTTCTCGGCTCGATTCCAACATGGAACTTACTCCGTTTTGCACGTAGATCACTGTCATACCGTCGATGTCTCGACTTCGCCATTCGATGCCTGGTTCGGATCATATCATAAACGAAGTGAACACTTGTGCAATTTTCAAACATAAATTCACTCCGAATAAAATGTAGAGGTGAATTATAAACGAAGTGAACACTTGAGCAATTTTCAAACATAAATTCACTCCGAATAAAATGTAGAGGTGAATTATAAACGAAGTGAACACTTGAGCAATTTTCAAACGTTAATTCACTCCAAATAAAATGCAGAGGTGAATTATAAACGAAGTGAACACTTGAGTAATTTTCAAACATAAATTCACTCCGAATAAAATGTAGAAGTGAATTATAAACAAAGTGAACACTTGAGCAATTTTCAAACGTTAATTCACTCCAAATAAAATGCGAAGGTGAATTATAAACGAAGTGAACACTTGAGCAATTTTCAAACATAAATTCACTCCGAATAAAATGTAGAGGTGAATTATAAACGAAGTGAACACTTGAGCAATTTTCAAACGTTAATTCACTCCAAATAAAGTGCAGAGGTGAATCATAAACGAAGTGAACACTTATGCAATTTTCAAACATAAATTCACTCCGAATAAAATGTAGAGATGAACTACAAACGAAGTGAACATTTAACTCGGCATATTCTCACCAAAACACCTCGTTTGTTGAATGGAAGTCGGTCATTTATCACCTCGGTATTTTTCACCAAAACACCTCGTTTGTTGAATGGAGGTCGGTCATTTATCACCTCGGTATTTTTCACCAAAACACCTCGTTTGTTGAATTGAGGTCTGTCATTTATCACCTCGGTATTTTTCACCAAAACACCTCGTTTGTTGAATGGAGGTCGGTCATTTTTCGCTCCGGTGTCTTGCGGGAACCTACTTCGTCTTCACAGACCGCCTTGTAATGTTAATGATGTTCTGCCTCACAGGTACTTACTGATCATCGACTAAGGTCTTTAGTTTGCCTCTCAAGGAGGTCTTTCTCGTCTTTGAGACGGATCGCCTTGTGATGTTGATGATATCCTGCCTTATAGGTACTTACAGATCATTGACCAAGGTCTTTATTTTGCCTCTCAAGGAGGTCTTGCTCGTCTTTGAGACGGATTGCCTTGTGATGTTGATGATATCCTGCCTTATAGGCACTTACGGATCATCAACTAAGGTCTTTATTTTGCCTCTCAAGGAGGTCTTTCTCGTCTTTTGAGACGGATTGCCTTGTGATGTTGATGATATCCTGCCTTACAGGTACTTACGGATCATCAACTAAGGTCTTTGTTTTGCCTCTCAAGGAGGTCTTGCTCGTCTTTGAGACGGATTTGCCTTGTGATGTTGATGATATCCTACCTTACAGGTACTTACGGATCATCAACTAAGGTCTTTATTTTGCCTCTCAAGGAGGTCTTGCTCGTCTTTGAGACGGATTGCCTTGTGATGTTGATGATATCCTGCCTTATAGGCACTTACGGATCATCAACTAAGGTCTTTATTTTGCCTCTCAGGGAGGTCTTTCTCGTCTTTTGAGACGGATTTCCTTGTGATGTTAATGATATCTTGCCTTACAGGTACTTACGGATCATCAACTAAGGTCTTTGTTTTGCCTCTCAAGGAGGTCTTGCTCGTCTTTGAGACGGATTTGCCTTGTGATGTTAATGATATCTTGCCTTACAGGTACTTACGGATCATCAACTAAGGTCTTTGTTTTGGAAACATCCATTCAGATTTGCATACTTTGAAACATTAAACTCTTTATTCATTTGATTACATTTTGGTTGACATCAAAAAATATTCACATTCCATTTCACCTCCTGTCCTACTGGAAATTTTTCTTCAAGTGTTCTGCGTTCCGGGGTGTTGAAGCTGAATTCCATCAAGTGTCTCTAATTCGTAAGATCCATTGCTCATAGCCTTCTTGATTCGATACGGACCTCCCCAGTTTGGTCCCAGAGGTTCACGCGTCGTGGTCGTCTTTCTTAACACCAGATCCCCCATTTGGAACTTTCTCGGTCTCACCCTGGCATTGTAATACCTCGCACTCCTTTGCTTGTATACTGCATTCCTAACATGTGCTTGTAATCGCTTCTCCTCCGTAAGGTCCAATTCAGCAGTGAGGGCATCATGGTTATCTTTCTCATTGAAGTGAGTGACCCGAAACGATGGCATACCCACCTCTATCGGGATTACAGCTTCTATCCCGAAGGCCAAAGTGAACGGGGTCTCTCTTGTTGATGTCCTGTGGGTTATCCGGTAGGACCACAATACCCCGGGAAGTTCTTCCGCCCACGTTCCCTTTAGGTTTTCGAGTCTGGTTTTCAGATTATGCTTGATAATTTTGTTCACCGCTTCGATTTGCCCGTTGGGCTGAGGATGGTTCGGAGTGGAGAAATGCTTCCTGATGCCCAACCCTTCACAAAAAGATTTAAACCTTTCGTTGTCGAACTGTTTATCGTTGTCTGTTACAATGGATTGTGGGATTCCGAACCTACAAATGATTGACTTCTGTATAAAGTCTGTAGTTTTCTGCTCCGTAATTTTGACCAGCGGTTCAGCTTCTGCCCATTTTGTAAAATAATCCACTGCAACTATAGCAAACCTGTTTCCCCCTTTTGCCGTTGGTAATGGCCCGATCAGATCTATTCCCCATTTAGCGAACGGCCATGGGCTCATCACTGAAGTCAGCTCTTCGGGAGGGTTCCTCATGATCGGGGCGAACCTTTGACATTTGTCGCAGGTCTTTACAAACTCAATCGCGTCCTTCTTCAAGGTAGGCCAAAAGTACCCCTGCCTAATAATCTTGAACGCCATAGCTTGTCCCCCCGTATGGTTCCCGCAAATACCCTCATGGATTTCTCTTATCACATATTCAGCCTCCTCATTGTCTAAACATTTTAATAGTGGTAGGGAGAAACCTCGCTTGTACAAATCATTCTCAATTAAAGTGTACCTCGCAGATCTGATCCTCAAACTCCGGGCTTTCACTTGATCAAGTGGCATCGTCCCTTCTCGTAAGTATTGGATAATTTCATCCTTCCATGTCCTCTTCAGAGAGGTTTGCAGGACGACTGAAGGTAACAGTTTTAAGGCGGATTGCGACAAGGTTTCGATCGATATGCTTTCCAATTCAGACGTTCCTTCACTTGTCGCTAAGCGAGCTAAAGCATCCGCTTGACTATTTTTGGATCGAGGGATCTGGATAAATTCTGCATGCCTAAACTTCTTCAGCTCCTCTAAAACCCTTGCTTTGTAGGTCTTCATCTATTCACCCCTGGCTTCATACGTTCCCCGGATTTGGTTGATTATCAGTTGTGAATCGCTGTGCAGGATAAGGCTATCAACACCCATCGCTTGAGCCATGTCCATTCCCACAATCAGAGCCTCATATTCAGCGTCATTGTTGGTTGCCTCGAATTTAAAACGGTAGGAGCTGCAGAAGAATTGATTATCAGGGCTGATTAGGACGACTCCGGCCCCTGCCCGGTTTCCCTCTGATGAACCGTCAACGTATAACCGCCATGTCCTATCTACCTCCGCGCAACAACTTAAGTTAGTTGGTGTGAGCTCCACCATGAAATCAGCCAAGGCTTGCCCTTTGATGGCGGCTCTCGCTTTGTACACAAGGTCGAATTGTCCCAACTCCACTGCCCATTTCAATAACCGTCCAGACATCTCGGGCTTTTGTAGCACTTGCCTCAGAGGGTAATTTGTCAATACTTCAACCTGATGCTCCAAAAAGTAAGGCCTCAATTTTCGAGTCGACATTATCAAAGCATAGGCTAGTTTTTCCATTTCAGAATATCGAAGTTCGGCGTCGCGCAGGGCCTGGCTGACATAGTAGACTGGTCGTTGAACTCCCTGTTCGGTTCTCACAAGGACTGCACTCATTTGCAGTTCGGAAACGGCCAAGTATATAGAGAGCACTTCTCCCGATATTGGTTTGGAAAGGACAGGCGGGGACGCCAATTGCTTCTTCAATTCTTCAAAGGTCGTCTGGCATTCTTTCGTCCACTCAAAATCCTTGTTTTTCCTGATAATATCAAAGAATGGCCGGAATTTATCCGTAGATCTTGATACGAAACGGCTTAAAGCTGCTATCCTCCCCTTCAGACTTTGCACCTCTTTAATTCTCCTTGGTTCCCTCATCTGCATCAGCGCCTGTATTTTATCAGGGTTAACTTCGATACCCCTTTGGTTTACCAGGTAGCCCAAAAATTTCTTTGATCCTACCCCGAAGGAACATTTCTTGGGGTTCGGCTTCATTCTGTAAGTTCGCAGTATTCGAAACATTTCATCAAGGTGTTGAATATGGTCTTCAGCTTGGATACTCTTTACGAGCATGTCGTCGACATATACCTCCATTGTCTTCCCGATGAGATCTTTGAACATTTCATTCACCAAGCGTTGATACGTTGCTCCAGCGTTCTTTAAGCCGAATGACATCATCTTATAACAATAAAGTCCTCGATTGGTCATAAACGAGGTATGCTCCTCATCGGCTTCATTCATCGGTATTTGGTTATACCCCGAGTAAGCGTCCATGAAGCTGAGGAGCTGATGTCCGGCCGTAGCATCCACCATTTGATCTATCCTGGGGAGGGGGAAACTATCCTTGGGGCATTCTTTGTTTAGGTCAGAGAAATCGATGCACAACCTCCATGTCCCATTGCTCTTCTTTACCAGCACTGGGTTCGCTACCACGCAGGATAGAAAGATTCCCTGATAAATCCGTTGCTAAGTAATTTCACCACCTCCCTTGCCAGCGCTTCATACCGTTCAGGATTAAGTGACCTCCTTTTTTGTACCTTAGGTTTGAAATCAGGATTAACTTGGAGGTGGTGGCATGCATGTTTAGGATCAATCCCTTCCATGTCTGAGTGAGTCCATGCAAACACATCCGAATTCTTTTTCAGAAAATTGATGAGGTCGGTCCTGATGGGCTCCATTAACCCGCGTCCCACTCTGAATTCGACATCAGGTCTTGCATCGTCAACTTTAACAGTATCCAACTCTTCCACAGGACCTGACTGACCCCTATCCTGCGTACCTCTTGGATCCAGCGTTTGCAGCTCTGTTATCGGCTCGTCTTCTCCACTTGGTTCCACGATGGGACTTTCTTCTTCCTCCATTTGGACATTGTTGGAAGCGAAGCCTAAATTGCACTCCCGCGCAACCCTCTGATCCCCCCTTATGGTAGCCACCCCGTGAGGCGTAGGAAATTTCAGAAAATAGTGATAAATTGAAGCTGCAGCCTTAAGCTCGTGGAGGATCGGTCTTCCCAGTGTGGCATTGTAGTTTGTTATGACGTCTACTACCACAAAATCAGCGATCACACGCCTCTGACAAGATCCTGTCCCCAGTTCCACCAGCAAAGATATTTCACCTTTTGGATAGATGTAGTCACCAGTGAAACTCTGAATCCTTGTTCTCCTTGGCCGTAAGCTACGCGGGTCAATTCCCATTTTTTCAAAGGTCTTCCAGTATAGCACATTCACAGCACTACCGTCATCCACCAGAGTTCTGTGGATCTTTATACCGCTCACCAGCATCGTGATCATCAAAGCATCTGAATGTGGTTGGAGTACCCCCCTGGCGTCTTCCTCAGAGAAACTGAAAGACTCCGTATCGTCCGGCGTCATTGCATGACTACATACCTGATAGCTATTTCGGGCTTCTCGAGCGAACTCTCGCCTTTTCCTCTTTGACCCGACCTGCACTTGATTTCCGCTCACAATTGTACGGATTTCATCAGGCCGGTCTTTGTCGCGAGGCTCAATCCCCTGATGGACGGCATACTTCTCCTGTTGTTTGAATTGCCTTCCTGAATCTCGTGGTTCAGCAGCGTATTCTTGCAAGCTTCCCCTCTTTATTAACCTGTCGATTTCGAATCTCAAATTTCGGCATTCGTCCGTGGTGTGTCCCATTGACGTGTTGTATTTGCAATACCGGGAGGAGTCCAAGTTATTTGGGTTCTGCTTTATCGGCCGAGCCGGCGGAATTATCCCCTTGTCTTTCTCATTCATGAAAATCACCTCAGTTGATGCATTCAATGGGGTGAGCTCACTTCTTTGTTCTAGATTATATGGACGGAACCTATCCGCTGGTTTGTAGTCTCTCTTTTTCCCAAAAGTATTCCTTTTAAATTCTTTCTTATCATCCTTGCTTTCTTTTTTGTCTGACACCACAGCTGTATTATGATGACCTTCTTTGGAACCTGAAGCCTCCTCGGCATTAATAAACTTCTCCACCCTGTTAAGAAACTCCTGGTACGTGCGAGGTCCATCCTCATGCACTGACCACCAGAAACGAGTCTGCGTTTGTAGGCCTAATAGAACAGCCATGAGAAGCGCGTCGTCTGATATTCTTTCCATTCCCATGATTTGTTTATTAAAGCGGCCCAGATAACTCTTTAGTGATTCCTCCTTCTCCTGCCTAATGGTCACCAAGCTCTCCTTCGGGGTGGTCGGAATTTTTGAACCCATGAATTGCTTCAAGAACTGGCTACTTAGTTGAGACCAACTCGATATGGAGTGCTGAGATATATTACGGAACCACCGTTGAGCCCGGTCCCCGAGAGTTAAAGGAAAAGCCCTGCACATTATTGCGTCGCTCGCCCCTTGAAGCTCCATCCATGACATGTACTGATCCAGATGTGAAATCGGGTCAGTCTCCCCATTGTACCCGGCGAGATGAGGCATCTTCACTTTGCTTGGCAGGGGTTGTGACAATATAATCTCTGTGAAAGGTGATGTCCTCTTGGTAGATGGTTCCGTTGATCCCAACCCTTCTTGTTTTGCCTCCAAGTCAGACAGTCTTTTCTTCAATTGTTCAACTTCAGTTTGATCTAGTTTGCTTGACGGAAAAGTCGGTGGCTGACCCAAGTGAAGAGTCAAGCTGCCAGCCGGCTGGTTTTCTGGGTTCACTTTCTTCATCGGAGATTTGTCCCCATGTCCTTTAGTCCGTTCAGCCTTACTCTCCTCTTCTTTTTCACCCCTTCTCGCTTGATTCAGTCCCATCCAACTCAGCGATTTTTGACTCCGTACATAAGGTGTGCTTTCGCCTACCGCACTCCTTGTGTTTTCAGAGCGTCTAGTTTGTTGTTCTTCGAAATGTTAGCGTCCATCGGATCTTCGCAGTTGCTATTGCACTTCACGCTCCTCTTGGTGATGACCCCGATCCTGATTTCTCCTCATCTCTTCCATTTCCCTTTGCATCCTATCAAGTCGATCTAGGACCATTCCCATGTTGGCCTCCGCTGGGGGTCGCGGAATGGTGGACCTCCTGGACATACGGGAATTCCCTTGCGAATCCTCAACACGATGTCCCCGGTGACTCCCCGAACTTTGCCCGTTGCTCATTATGATGCAAGAGCAAATATGTGATTGCTGAATACAAGGATACGGGCCCTCCTTCTAGCGCCAATTTGTTGACGTCGATTTTTGTCAACAAATAAAAGTGGTATGATCTCTCAAATTGGTAGTTGGATTGTATGTTTTTGATTAATTTGTCTAAATATGCAGTTCTTTAATTAAAGAATCGTCGTTGTAATAAAGTTTGGGATATTATAAGACATCGGAAAGGTAACAGATCGAAAGCGAACTGAGATCAAAGTTACACAAATTCACGTCCAGTTCGATACCGATCTGATAGCCAGGTCGAATTAACGAAATTAAATAGCAAGAGTTTGGAGAGGTTTTTTTATATATCATGCCCTTTAATGAGCATTTACTTCTCCTATTTATAGTAGTTGAGGATTTAAATATAATCATTACAACATATCACTTCTACAGGGAGTGACTGAAAAGGGTGATTGACCCTTCTGACAGACATACATCAAATGATTATTCTGACATATTACAAATAATGATGATTACTGACACATAATAGGCTGATTTGACAATACTACCTACTCCCACATTGTCTTCGTCTTCCGCATCACTGAGGTCGGTTCGCATAATTCACCTCGGTCGAACAAACCACATCGGTCTCACGAATTCACCTCGCCGTCATGAATCACCTCGGTCCAAAATTCACCTCAGTCACGACATCTCATCCCGTATTCAAAAATCACCTCGGAAATGAAAACACCTCGGTCGTGGTATACCACATTGGTCGTGATAAAGGGCATTGAGATTGTGATTCAAACATCATTGACCGTTTCATCAATTTGTGGTAATTGTTTGGCCATTGACTATTTTGACTGCTTGATTTATTTTCCACCTCATATCGGTATATAACAAAGTGAATTAAATACGTGCTAATAAAGCACTTATCACCATGTCTCGGTGAAACCCTCACAACATACAATGAAGGCTTGAAATTTATATTGGCCTTGATTCACCATTCATTATTAGGTACTTTGAACATTTAATGAGTGACTTATTTAGTGCACGTTTTGCAGATTATCATTTTGATGAAATGACATTTTCAACTTTACGAGAGACAAAACTACATCATGAATAATAACTTGGAACGTCTTGTATTGAAATATCTCTATCTCAGTTTGATCTTCTCATCAATCAAAATGAGAGGGAAAAATGAAGAAGGAAAAACTATTTAGTTGCAAAGAGGCAAATTTATCACCTCATGTATTTGTTAATACAAGCAAAGTAACAAACTCATGCATACAAGCAAAAAATACTTCAGCAAAAAAGTTGATATTTGTTGTGAAAAAATGGCGTGGAAATGAAGAACAAACAAAGTAGAAGATAAATAAAGATTTAAACAACTTTCTAAATCAATTAAAATGAGTGGTTCGAACACGATTTGAGATCATTGTTCTCAACAATATTTTCCGCCATCGGGATGAGTGCTTGAAGGCCTCAAAATTAATTTGATGAAGGAGTAATCAAACCAAAAGACAAGTTAAAAATCAAATAATTAAGAACTTGCAAAAAAACTTAAAGAACACTTTGAAAATAAAAGTTTGATATTTGATTTTAGATCAAGAGATATTATTGATATGTTATAAATTTTTTTGTCTTTCCCAACATTTCTATTTCCATAATCATCCATCCAATGCACGAATAGTGCAAAGAGCCAAGTAAAAAGACATCAAACGAGTCAAAAGGTGCCTGAAAAATTAAAACCCAACGTCAGATTTTTGGCCTAGATGACTACCCAAGCTTATTTCAGGCGGCAGCCCAGGCCACTTGAAACTCCCCAATTTCTATTGGGGTCAACCAAGCGACTACCTGGCTCAAAACCAAGTGGCCGCCCAAGCTTATTTTGGGCATCATTTAATTTTGTTTCAGGGCGTTCTTGACCTTCCATTTAACTTATTTTTCATATTAGTATGTATCCAAAATTCTTCTTCTTTATATGATTGAACAAATCATAATAATCCTCCACTTGTTCAAACATATAATGAGCTCAAACTCATTTTGACAACGCTTATACATAAAGTATGGATATCTTTCGATTTGAATCCAAGCTTAGTGTAGAATCCATACAGTAACATCGGAATCGATTGATTTGATATCGCTCGGTTCGATTTGATTCTCTTTAGTACTTGATTCGATTCGATTCCCTTCGAATCAGACCGAACCAGATTGCGCACACTCCCATTAATCAATAATCAATCTCATTAATTCGTTTAAAAGTTGACTTAGAACTCGAGAGGATAAGCAATTACTAAATGATGCATAGAATTATTCTAGCAATTGAAAGAGGATTTACACAATCTCAAATTATTCTTTAAACAAAATACAATTTCCACAATCTCTCGGAAATGAAATATCCAAAATCCAAGAATAATCTGCATTTTTACTCCGAATCCAAAAAATAATAGCAAATTATGAACCTTTTTTTAAGCATTCTCTAGTCTTTCTTCATTCCCCATTTTCCTATTCATCCATCCATCCATCCACCTTTTCTTTTATGAAGATGAAGATTCTAAACATGAGGCTTTTGATTGCCACTATAATGCTTATATTTCATGTGCACGGGATGCTGCAAGAAGAAAACCATTCACTTATCGAAACTACCTGCAGACACACCCAGAATTACCATCTGTGCTTACGTACTCTACTCGCAAATCGCGGAAGCATCCATGCTGATGAAACTGGCCTCGGCCTAATAATGGTGGATGCCGTGAAAGCCAAGGCGAAAGAAATGCTTTATATCATAGACAAACTCAAGATCTCCCAGCCCGGGTTGAGAGCGGCATTGAATGAATGTAGCATTCAGTACAAAGTAATCCTGGAGATTGATGTACCGGTAGCAGTAGACAGTATAAAAAAAGGGGTTCCACAGTATGCTAGAGATAACATGGCAGATTCATCTGTGCAAGCCGTTTTCTGCGAAGGGAATTTCCATGGTAAATCGCCATTAACTGGATTGACCAATGCAGTTCGTGATCTTTGTATTGTTGCTAGAGATGTAATCACAGTTTACCCTTAAATTAATTTTGAGAGAATAAAAGAAAAAAAACGAAGAGAATTTAATCAAAGAAATTATAAAATTAGTGGATCTGTCCACATGAATAATACTCGAGTCTAATTTAGGGATTGCTGGATTTAACCCCCTCACTGCATGTTAGCCAGGCATGTAGAATGTCAAATATCTAAAGAGATTGCCATATGATTGATTTCCCAAATAATTCTCAGAAAAACAATGTCTGATCAACACCATTTAACACCTTGAGGAGATGAATCGGTGGTCTATGTCTCAACGCCAATTAACACATAGAGATAACGTACAACTGATGGCACATAATATTTTACATTTACTGTTGTCTTCATTAGTGCTTTATTTTAGGATGTAATTCCCGTGATCAATTGTAATCTTGATTTATAATTAAAAATAAAAATAAAAAATGTAATCTTGATTTTAGGAATTACTTGTAATTGATCCATATGTACTTGTATATAATCTCATTAATACATGAATGAAAAACATAACTCTTGTACCAGGAAATACTATTTTTTTTTTTTTTTTATTGTATTAGAGGCTTAGAGCATCTCTCTAATGAGACATTTTCAAGGCACAATGTCTACTTAATTTTTTGACAAATGGCAAAAAATACTTATGTGGCATAATTAATGCACAATATCTAGCTCAAGACATTGTCAAGACAATGTTTACCATTAATTTAATAATTTTTACCCAATCAATATATTTCTCTCTCTTTCATTTTTCGAGAAAACCAATAATAATTTACCCCGTTTGCATATTGAACATTGTTGCATTGGAGAATTTTTTTTATATAATATCAATGTCTTTGTCACATGTACAAAGTGAACATTGTTTCATTGGACATGCACTTAGAGCTCCTCTTTCAAGAATAATAATGGGTGGTTATATTACCACCACAAAAACTAGTAAATACGCTACATTTTTAATGAATTTTGTTAATTACAAATATAATCGTATATAAAAATACTTTAATGATCTTAATTTTATTTTTATGTTTATATCTACACCACTTTAACCTAATTAATAATAATCCAAGAAGATATTACCATCATTCCATTTTTTTGCCCCATTCAAAGTGCAAAATTATTTGTTAATCAAAAATAAAATAAAAATAAATCGTCATTGATAAGGGATTACGAATTGTGGAGGCCATTCATAATTTTTGGTTTCTTGTTGCTTAGCTGTCATCCAATACCCAAGAGAATCAAGATTACAACTTTTTTAATAACCAAAAACCTCGTAGAAATGAATGATGACTCCCAAATGGAGTGAATCCTGTTTCGGCTTTTCCTCTTCAACCTCCTCATATGGAATTGGGCATTTACCAGAAGCCCATTTTATTTCAGCCGGTTCTGGGTTGATTGGGTAAGAGAGTTAGAAATTGAAAAAAGAAGGCCGTAATCTATATCTATATTAATATATAAAAGTAGTTGAGTTTTGGCGGAAAAACTTAACTTTTATTGTGTTCACACTCCAAAATTTAAATTTTATTGTGTTCACACTGCTATTTCAACTTATATATTTTTATGGAGAATTTTTTTTACTTATTTATATTTGGTTATTTGTGTTTAAATCTCTATTTTCAGAAAATTATTATGATGTTTTAATGTTTTGAATTTTACAGATAAGTATTTGTGTTCAATTATACAAATTTATATCTCTGTCTATATAATATATAAAAAAAACTGAGTTTTGACGGGAAAACTCAGTTTTTATTGTGTTCACACTTCAAAACTCAGCTTTTATTATGTTCACATTGCTATTTCCACTTAAGTATTTTTATGGAGAATTTTTTTTTTTACTTATTCATATTTGGTTATTTGTGTTTAAACCTCTCTTTTCAGAAAATTATTCTGATATTTTAATGTTTGAATCTTACAATAAGTATTTATGTTCAATCATACAAATTCAATGTAAAATTTTCAGTTCAAGATTATATCGAAGGTTTATTACGCATCTAATACTAAATAAATTTTATCGTATAAAACTTTTATAAATAATCTTATTTTTTTAGTTATTTAGTATATCTAAAAATTCGAGCTCATTTGTATTGCATTATATTAAATTAATTAGTATTTTTGTTCAGTCATACAAATTCAATGTAAAATTTTCAATTCAAGATTATATCGAAGGTTTATTACGCATCTAATACTAAATAAATTTTATCATATAAAACTTTTATAAATAATCTTGTTTTTTTAGTTATTTAGTATATCTAAAAATTCGAGCTCCTTTGTATTGCATTATATTAAATTAATTAGTATTTTTATAGAAAATTACATTTAATACATAAATAATTTTTTACAATAATTGTGATAGTTTATTGGTCTCAATCTTATGAATGAATGAATAATTTTGTTCGGTCATACAAATTCAATGTCGAATTTTTATTTACATTTATATCAAATATTTAATCAAATTGTCTTAAATTTTGTTATAAATAATCATATTTTTAAGTTCTTTGTTACATATACATAATAACATTCTTTTCTAAATCAGATTATTTATCAAAATAATTTATTTTGAAAATATATAGTTATTAATGGATTTTTGTCCTAATTGTTAAGTCTAGATTAAAAAATAATTAACTATGACATGATATTAATTTTTATATTTTAATTCAATATTTATGATTCTTAAATTTCTACAATAATAAGTAAATTGTCTCCCAATTTACTTTACTGAAAATTGAGATGGTCTATATTATTAATTTTTTCATCTATTGTTTGATTGTTCAGAGTACATAGACATTGGAGATCCTACATTTAAGTATTTATTTTGCAAGACAAAATTTTGGTGTTAGGAGAAAGTGGATAAGTATTATAAAATATGTCGTAATCCGAAATTCTCACTTTATTGTGGGGTGAACACGATTTGGTTTGGGTGATTTGTAGTAATATTTCAAACCAAACTATTTAAAACGGTTTGGAATTTTTCCAAACCAAACAAAATCAAACTATTTTTTGCGGTTTGAACCGCGGATTGCCAACGAATGAATTAGTATATTTCAAAGAGAGCTCAAAGACACATATTCTTCTAAAATTTCGAGTTGAAACTATCTCAATAATAGTAATAAATTTCTAATTGAGTGCTTTATTGTGAATCAATTCATGTTGACAAACAAATTAATTATATAGAAGCAAATTGTAGTTATCTCTTATATTAAAAATTTTATTTTAAGAAAATATCTTGGATGATAATTATGAATTGTATGAGCAAGATTTATTTTCAAATGGTTGTGGATTTGAACAAATTAATCTTTGACTCCTTAATTTTGATTTGTTGACAATAAAAAGTATTTTGCATTTTTTTTTTTAAATTGAACGTCTTCCTTTATTTTTATTTTTTTAATTTTTTAAAATTTGACGGATTGACTGTTTGAAATCGCGATTTTCACAATTGAAACTTAAACCAAATCGTTTAACGTGGTTTGAATTTTTTCAAACCGAATCAAACTAAACAATTTGTTGCGGTTTGGTTCGATTTTGCAGTTTATTTGTTTACCCCTACTTTGTTGTATGGAAGAAAAAGTGAAGATTCCTCTTATGGAAGATCATCCTCTTATTTTGAAAGATTTTTTATATGGCATGGACGACAGGATTAATAATTTCGTTGAGAACATTCGGACATATAATATGATGTTTTCATTCACTTCTATGGGGGAATAGATAATGGGCTAAATGATGGTAGATGGCCTCCCGTCTTCAGATTACACGGTCGGAATTGCCATAAGATTGAGAGTTTGTTGCCTGTTGATGGTTCAGCTCTACAATTTGCTCACTTTACATTGTTGACAATGTAAATGAGGTTGAAAGTAGAAAAATGGTTGTGCGGTACATATTATGTATTTATTGTTTTTATATTTATATTGTTTACGGATAATTTTGTTGTGATAGTCTAAAATTTAATTTATATTTTTTAATGTCCCCAGGTAGGAGTGAATCATGCGATTCAATGTTGCATGATTGTATAGTTTCTTATATGAAGGATATGCTAGACAAATACAACAAATTGTTAAGGCAGTTTATGTCGGTTTGAGAAAATATGATTGAGGAAAACACTTCAAATTTAAGACTTATATTTATTAGTTGGTGGGCGACCGATGATAGCCAATATGATTTTCCTATTGTCGATGAAATTTCCGAATTGATTGTCGGTGAATTTTGATACATAACTTGGATACAGGGATATCATTATTGCGCAACGTGGTAGAATGTTGCAGCGGATAAGTGAAGGACACAAGTTCTTTCTGAGAAATATTGATCACGCACATGGATTGTGCAATGGAACAACGTTGATAGTTATAAAACTTGGCAACCATGTTCTAGAAAGTCAAATTCTTTCTGGCATCAATGCAGGACACAAGTTCTTTATTCCAATAATATCGTTGAACCTTTCTAATTCTAGGATACCTATTAGATTTCAAAGAAGATAATTTCCATTTATGGTGTACTATACCATGACTACCAATAAAAGTCAGGGACAATCATTCTCGCATGTGGGACTTCTTAAATGACTGGTGTTTACACATGGACAACTTTATGTTGCGATTTTCGGATTAAAGATGTTTATTTGTGATAAGAATGGAAGACCAACAAAATCAACAAACAATGTTGTATACAAAGAGTATTCCAGAATTTGTAGTCATATGAAACAAATAAATGATGATCTTATCTTTTATTTGGGAAATTTGTTTATATTATCTAAAGGATTCATCTAATTTCACATTGAATTATCTTTATCTAAACGTTTCTTCCCGTGCATCGCACGGGTGATTCACTAGTCTAGCTAATAGTATGGTACTGTGGTGACTGGTGTGGTGTTCGTATAAGAGAGAGAAATTGTAAGGATGAGCAGGGTTATATTAGTCACATGGAAGCGATGTTCTTATCAGAAATGCATTTTAGAGGTGGTGTAAATATAATGTAGTGTATCAATTATAAAATGTGAGGGCAGTATATTTCCCCATAATAATCCTACTTCTTTGCTTCTCTTCTCTTTTTTTCCCTTTCAAAAATTTCGTATCATAATAAATTCATCTACATCCATGATCCACTTTACCCTCTGATAGAGGTGTCAATTTGATGGTATGAGCTGAGTTGGTCTGTCAACATATGAGCCCGGTAACGACCCGTATGAAAAAAGTCCTTTCGCTGTGGGTTTATGAGCAGATCCAGGTCGGCCCACAAATTTTGAACTATAACCCGAGCCCGTCAATCGATCCCATGTGGGTCGCGGTTGGTTCCGGTTTGGCCAGTATGAATAAAAACATAAAAATTTTCATATTTATAGCAAAAGATTTTTTTTTTTTTTTTAAAAAAAAAAAATAGGAAATGAACAAAATGATAAATTCATATTTATGCAAATAAATGTTTGCATAGAATTCAAATTTATATCTTATGTTACATGAATTATTTCTAATTTTGCAAAGTTAAATATAACATAAATAAATAACTAAATGCATTTCTAATTAGTAATTACTACTATCAAATATTTATAGATTAAGTACATCTCAACTAGGTTGACACCTACTTTACTATACAAATGATAAATTTGAAATGAAGAAAATGATAAATACATATTTATACAAAAAAATATTTGCATAGAATTCAAATTTACATTTTATGTTACATGAATTACTTCTAATTTTGCAAAGTTAAATACAACATTAACAAATAAAAACTAAATGCATTTCTAATTACTACTATCAAATATTTATAACTTAAGTACATCCCAACTAAGTTGACACATGCTTTACTATAATTTATAGTTTAAGTACATCTCAACTAGGTTGACACTTATTTAACTATAATTTAGTTATTCAAAATTTTTAATTTTTTTTATTATTTCACTGACCAACGGGTTAATCGTGACTGTGGAGGTGTGACTCGTGAAACTCACGATTTACACTTTCTTGATCTGTGAACTGTTCGGTGGGTCATGGATCGGCCCGCGCTTTCAAGCCAGTTTTCACTGGTTTGATCGGTCCATCTGTCTTAACACCTCTACCCACTGAAGTCCCAATTATTGTTTCCAGTGAAATAACTTAATATTTCAGCAACTAATATCAATCAATGCTTCCACCCAAATATCCTTCAAACGGTCTAGAAACAACAATTATGCTTCATGGAAGTCTCAATTCACCAACCTTCTTATTGGTTATGATTTGATGGGTTACACTGATGGATCTTTCCATGCATATCAGAAAAAATTCCTATCATCGAATCAAATACATCCACTGCAAAACCTGCACACAAATTATGGGTTCAGCAAGATCGTCTTATTCTTCAAGAAATTCAATCCTATGTCGCTGGAACAGTGGCGTCTCTTATTAACTCGTGCAACACCGCTGCAGAAGCATGGTTCAAACAAGAGACTACTTGCAAAATCTCAAAATCATTATCGATGACCTTGCTTTGATTGGTCATCCTATAACTGAAGCGAAGAACGCAGGTTACACACTTCCGGTCTTGGACCAGAATATAATGAAATAACTGCAGCAAGTCAGGCTCGTGATACATCATTGTCTTTTGAAGAACTCCATTTCAAGCTCCTCGACCAAAAATCCTTTCTCAAAAGAGAAGAACCACCTAAGTTGAGTTCACCTATCACAGCTCAATTGAGTAAAAAATCTTCAAATAACAGAGGAAAAAATCAGCAACTTGGTGGTAGAAATTCCCACACTAATATCATTCAAACAATTAAGGTAGTCATATTACCAACAAAACATATCAAAGGGCAATCCCAGAAATAGCAACTTCAATCCATTTGCTTATCGATGGTCTCAACAATAGTGGCGCTCAAACAATCAAAACCAGTGTCCAAATTAGGCCAAAATCAGAACAAATCGGTATGTCAATTATGTGATCAAATTGGTCACACATCCAAGTCTTATCGTTCACGTCCAGCACCATATCTGAAGCGAAATTTTCCTTAAGCTAATTTCATGACTAGTGATAAACCTGATGAAAATAATTGGGTTCTAGACTCTGGCGCATCACATCATATTATCTCTTACCTCTAGAGTCTTTTAATGCATTATGAATACGGTGGTGACAAAGATAACATTATTGGTGATGGTAATGGAATTCCTAAAATAGATTCATCTTAATTCTACAACCATTTTTCACCTTAATAATGTTTTGTGTACACCTTTAATTAAAAAGAATTTGCTCTCTATTTCTCAAATTTTGTAACCAAAATAATGTTTCAATTGTATTCTTTCCCGATTAATTTCTTGTGAAGGATCTGAGCACGGGGGCATACTTGGCTTGAGGCCAGAATAAAGGGAACATCTATGAATGGCGTGCTTTGCACTCTATCTATCCAACCGCAAATTTCTATTCTCTCACTTCTATGGACTCGTGGCATCGTCGACTTGATCATCCATCACTCCCTATTATTAAAAAAAAATATATCAGCTCAATCTCTAGCATTATCAAGGCCTATGTTTGTCATGTCTCCATGTGACTCTTGTCTTTGTGATAAAAGTCACAAACTTCCATTTGAGGCTTCATCAACCTCATGTACTAATCCACTTGAAGTTATTTACACTGATTTATGGGGTCTACCTATTTTATCATTTGATCAATTTGATTACTATATAGCTTTCGTAGATTATTTCACTACAGAAAAGTTAAGGTGCCCCAGGGGAAGCTCAAATTCTACCCACCCGCCATTATTAAGGTTGTACTATTTTGATGGAAACAATTTTACTCATTGGCAAGATAAGTTGAAGATGTTCTACATATTTGATCCAAACTTGGCACAACTTCCTGAATCAACCGATGAAGACACTGATGCAGTAAGAGTTGAAAGATAAAAACGTCAAGAATATGAACTAATTTTCAAGGCCACATTCTAAATGCATTATCCGACCGGCTTTATGATCTCTATAGTAACAGCTCTTTGGTGAAAGAAACATGGGATTTTTTGGAAAGCAAATAAAATGCCGAAGAAGAAGAAGAAGAAGAAGAAGAAGAAGAAGAAGAAGAAGAAGAAGAAGAAGAAGAAGAAGAAGAAAGAACAAAGAAATTTCTCATCTCAAGATTTTCTAATTTTAAATTTTTAGAAAACATACATATTTTGCATCAAGTGCACGAACTCCAAATTATTTTGAATAAGTTGAAGACCATGAAAATTGAACTTCTTGAACCATCTCAAGTTGGTACAATTGTTGTGAAGTTGACATCTACTTGAAAGGGTTATAGGAAGAAAATATTTCATAACTTTGATGATTTATCTTTGGAACGTATTCAAAAGTATCTTTTGCTTGTGGAAGGATCAAGGGCAAGAGATAAGAATGAAAATTCTTATGATGGCACTCAAAATTTAATGTTGTGGATTACTTAAATAACTCCAATAAAGTTCAAAAGAAAGGAAAACCTCTTGGTCCCGAAAAGGATCAATGAAAGTTCAAAAAGAAGTCTAAAGGACCATGCTATACTTTTGGAAAATTTGGACATTTTTCTAAAGAATACAGACAAAAAAAAAAAAAAAAAAAAAATTCAAAAATGAAAGAAATATAATTTTTTTTTTGAAGAGATTATCGCCATGGTGAGCAAAAAACAATGCAATTCAAAGCAAAACAAAGTCTCGAGATGGTGGTATGACACCTATGCAATTGTTTATGTATGCTATGATAAGTCATGCTCCTAGGGCACATCCCAACTGGAAAATGTTGGTGATTCACAAGCACTATCAGCGTAGAGGCCGCAAGTTCGAATCCTCACATGTTCGAATTTACTAGACACTTTATTAAACCAGTGGGTTGTACACAGACCCTACCTAGGTTGGGACATAACTTGCAATTTACATCCTCTGACAATCCCCAGAGTAGGTGGGGTGGGAGCGCCTAAGGTTGACGTTTAACCTTTATGCTAAGTCACTCTTCAAAACATATAATGAAATCATTGATGAACAAGAGACTCAAATGGGAAATGAAGGATGCTCCAAAGTATTTGACAAAGGCAATGTTGAACTTATCTTCACTTTTGGAAAGATGATAACATTAACAAATGTACTTCATATCCCGGATATGAATAGAAATTTAGTAAGTGGTGTTCTTTTAGGAAAACCCGGGATTATGGGAATTGGGAACACTTGTGCTAACCGGAAATGATTATTTTATTGGGAATGGCCATTCAAATAATGGAATGGTCAAATTGTGTGCTGTTGAAAGCAACAATAATAAAAATAAATATTTTGCTTATATAGTTCATCATTTTTCTATGTGGCATGGTAGGTTAGCACATGTAGGATCTAGTAACTAGAAAAAAAAAGATTAAATATGGATTGATTACATGTGAGTTTGGTAAAACTGATAACTGTGAAACTTGTGTTAAATCAAAATGATTAAAAATTCATTTTAAAGTATTGAAACATCATTTTATTTGATTGAACTTGTGCGCTCCGACATTTGTGAATTAAATGACAGCTAAATAGAGGTGAAAATAAATACTTTATAACTTTCATTGATCATTTGTTCTATATATACTTATTTTTACTTGCTAAAACATAAAGATGAAACTTTTAATAATTTTAAAATCTAAAGCTGGAGTTGAAAATCAATTAGGAAGAAAGTTAAAAATTCTAATAAGTGATAGTCTAATGAATTCAACATGTTTCGTGAACAACATGAAATTATACACTAAACATCTGCACCACGAACACTTCAACAAAATGGATTAGCAGAAAGGAATAATAAAATTTTCTTAGAAATGATAAATGTTATATTATTAAATGCTAAATACCTTTTTAATTTATGGGGTGAAGCTTTAATTTGTGTTTGTCATATAGTTAATAAAATACCTATGAAAAGAGTAAGGTTTTCCTGTATAAAATATGGAAAGGAAGGAAACCAAACATAAGATATTTCAAAGTGTGAAGGTGTCTTTCTTATTGCAAGAACATAGATCCAAAAAGAATCAAATTAGGTCCTAAAAGCATAAAATGTGCTTTTGTGGTTATACCTCAAATAGTTGTTGAAACGATGTTGGTAGTGTGATGACTAAATTTCGTAATGACTTTGAAGATTCTAAGACACGGCACTCTATTTCCTTTAGACTTTATTTGTCCCAACAATTAGTATGTATGAGGGATCCAAATAAACCTTCAATATACAATGGAATCACAGTTTTTGTTTAATGACGAACGTGCAATATTCGGCAACAAACACTAACACAAGGACTATATAAATTAACACAAGATAGTCTAGTATTTGAAGCTGCAGAAAATGAATGCTAGACAAGAGTTTTCAATACAAAGAACAATGCTATTTTATATGCAAGAAGATAATATGAATACAGAAGATGAGGAATTCAAGTGTGTTCAAAAACCAACAATGAATCCTTCATATAGAGCATCAAGAGGTGTGTATTTAATAGATACAACCTTTAAAAATGATACAACTCTTCATGATTCCAACTTTCCACGAAAAACCATATAGTACATGAAAATGTGCAAAAGAAAAATGAAGTTCAAAAAATTGTTCAACGGTTCCATACGGTAGCATGGAAGACCTCTGTGACTACATGGCCTTGTCATGCGGCAACATGACAACCTCGTCCGGCAGCATGATAGTGGCTGGCCAAAATAATATAATTTATTTTTCGACCCGATTTTTTATTCCATTTTTCTACCTTTTCTTCAATCATTGTATATATGATTCATTTTAGAAAATTCCTCAAACAATCCTCCACCATTTTCAAAATGAATGAAGTTTTTGAAAAATCTCGTGTAAGTTTTCCAAACTTATGCATAAATGAAGGTGTCTTTAGAATTTGAACCTTCACATAGTGAAAGTATTTCAAATTCTAGTCAAGGTGGTGTGGTAGACAAGCTTTGAACCAGTGGCCCTATGTGACTAGCCAGAAATGCCTCACACTATTGTTTGAGAGTCTTTATTTTGTTCAATAAACCAACACATGAATAGGCCATGTGTCCCATATCTTGGTTTTATTTTCATGAATATCTTGCATAGTTGGCCAAACCACTTCGGAGACAGCACCATCCCCAATATCCATATAGGTAGACTTATCGAAAATGCTAATGTATCTAAAGCATTTTATAGATATCTATATAAGTCTATTAAGAGCCTTTTAGCTCAACCTACCCTTAATGATACATTTCCAGACATTTCTACCTTTGAGATTAATTTAAATGTTTGCAATTACTCATATAATGTGCTTTACTCAGTGAACCTAAGAGCTTGATGTTTCAAGTGTTAGGTCAAGGTTCCATTATTGATGATTTTGAATTGGCCACAATCTCATTCCCTTTGACGTTTTTGAAACTAAATCCCTTGCAAAGCCTTTTGTCAAAGGATCTGCCAAGTTTTGACTTGATTTCACATAATCTACGGTAATGACTCCATCCGAAATTAATTGTCTTACCGAGTTATGTCTTAAACCAATGTGTTTAGATTTCCCATTATAAATTTGACTATATGCTCTAGAAAACGTAACCTCACTATCACAATGAATAGATACCGGAGGCATATATTTAGGCCAAATCGGAATTTCAATCAATAAATTCCTTAGTCATTCCGCTTCTTTACTGCACGAAGCTAATAAAATAAATTCTGCAGCCATAGTGGAATATGCTATACAAGTTTGTTTCTTATAATCCTATGATATAGCATCTCCTCCGAGAGTGAATATTCATCCACTATTTGATGCGTGATCTTCTAGATCGGTAATCTAACCAGCATCAGTAAATCCTTCTAAAACCAAAGGATAGCCTGAATAATCAATGTGATAATCCATAGTACCTTTAAGATACTTTAAAATTCTTTTAATTCCTTGCCAATGCATTTGACTAGGATTACTAGTATATCAACTCATTTTACCAACGACAAATGCGATATCCGGTTTTGTAGATGTCATTGCATACATAAGGCATCCAATTACCCGACCATATTCTAATTGAGAAACTGCTCTACCCATGTTAGGATACATCCTAACATTTGAATCAAATGGAGTAGATAACGACTTACAATTAAAACGATCAAACTTTTTCAACATTTTTTCAATATAATGTGATTAACTATAATCTCGGTTTCTTTCCTTATGATTTTAATTCCTAAAATCACACCCGCGTGTCCCATTTCTTTCATATCAAAGTTGGATGACAACAATGACTTAGAAGATTTGATTACTTCTAAATCTGTTCCAAATGTTAACATGTTGTCTACATATAGACAAATAATTACACCTTTGTGTCCATTAAACTTGCTATACACACATTTGTCTAATTCATGGATCTTAAATCCATTGGAAATGATAACTTTATCAAATTTTTCGTGCCATTGCTTAGGTGCTTGTTTAAGTCCATTTAATGACTTAATTAATTTACACACTTTTCTTTCTTGTCCTTGTAAGACAACCTTCCTGTTGTTCCATATATATTTTTTCATCCAATTCTCCATTTAGGAATGTGGTTTTAACATCCATTTGATGAATTTCAAACTTATAGATGGATGCCAAAGAAATTAAGGTTCTAATAGTAGCAATCCTAGCAACCGGTGCATAGGTATCAAAATAATCAATGCTTATTTTTGTATAAAGCCTTTTTGCCACTAATCTTGCTTTGAAATTTTCTATTGTTCCATCCACTTTCATCTTCTTCTTGAATATCCATTTACAACCAATAGGTCTACTAACCGGAGGAAGGTCTACAAATTCTCTTCATGATAGATGACATTTCATCATCTATAGCTTCTTTCCAAAAGGCTGAATCATTAGATTTTGTAGCCTCTTCATAAGTGAGAGGATCCGACTCAATAGATTGAATTACTACGATTTGTTTTATTTTCGAATTCCTAGTGCCTTGCACTAGAAGCATAATGAGCCCTTTTACTCCTAATTTCTAGAAGTTCTTCATCCTCTTTTCTCTTATTATCTTTGATAACCTCCGGTTCAATCGAATTCGAATTAGTAGGTCTAGGAATAGTATTGAAGTTATTTTCATATAATATAGCAGCTCTAGATTATATCATGGTATTAAATTCAACCGAATTATTAGGTTCTATTACTAGAAATCTATAACCTTTACTATGTTCCACATATCTAAATAATATGCACTCTATTCCTTTTTTCCCAACTTTTTAATCTTTGGTTTGGGTAACCTAACAATGGCCCTACATTCCCAAACACATACGATAAGTTAGGTTTTCCCCCAATATCCTTTACTTAAAGCTGAGTTATTTAACAGAGCATTGACCATTTCGGTTAATGTCATATTTTTCCTCTAGGCTACACCATTTTGTTGAGGAGTGTATGATATAAATGTTTCATGAATTATTCCAACATCTTCAAAATAAGAAGGAAAATGATATTCTCCTCCTCTATCATTTCTAAGGTATTTAATTTTAGTGTTGCACAAGTTTTCAACTTCATTTTTAAAGATTTTAAATTTAGACCAACTTTCATCCTTACAACGCATTAAGTATACAAAACAAAGTTTTGAGAAATCATCAATGAAAGTCAGAAAGTAAAGTTTTCCTCCTCTATTAGGTGTGCTATGTAAATCACAAACATCACTATCAATAAGTTCAAGTAAAGAACTAATTCTTTTAATTTTGGGAAAAGGAGTTTTAGCGATTTTAGTAAGAGTAAACACTTGCATTTTTCTTCTAAATCATGTTTGTAATTAGGAATTAAACCAAGCATACTCATATCATGCATTTTCCTAATGTTTACATGTCCTAAATATGAATGCCAAATAGATAAGGAATCAACAACAATGTAAACGGAATTTGTATTTTTATTCATGATATTAAGTTTAAATATTCCATCATACAAGAACCCTTTTCCAATAAAGACTCCCCCTCTAGACAATAAAAACTTAATTGACTCAATTACAAGTTTGAAACCAAACTTATTAAAAAGATCTCAGAATACAAGATTCTTTCAAATATTCAATACATGATAAACATCCTTCAAAGTGAGAGTTTTCCCGAAAGTAGAATATCCCAAATCAATGTTGCTTTTGCCAAGAACATTTTCGGTGGTAGAGTTTTCCATGTAGACAATTTTCCCGTCTTCCATGGGTTTATAAGTGGTTAAATTATTCTAATCCTTACAAACATGCCTAATGGCATCAGAATCGATCCACCACTCATTATTTTCCTCCATCACGTTCACTTCACTTATCATAGCAACAAAGTTGGAGTTCCCATCTTGTTTCTTTTTCTTTTCAAGACGACAATCCCTTTTAAGATGTCCCATCTTACCACAATTGAAACATGATCCCTTCTTTTTCTTGTCTTTGTCTTTGGAGTCAAACTTCCTCTTTTTGGTTTTCTTTGAGAAGTTATGTTTGTTTTCCTTGTTGGTATCTTTCCCTTCCTCCAGTCCACCATATGGACATTAGAAGATTGACCATTATTTTATTTGAAGTTGTTCACTCTAAAGTCCTCTTCAGTACAAAGATGTCGGCCCAGATTTTCAAGAGAAAGGTTATCCTTTCTATGCTTGAGATTCCTTGTAATCTCCCCAAACTCGGGAAGTTTGTCAATTATAAAAGAGACAACAAAGGATTCATCCATATTCATATCATGTTGTTGAAATTTGTTATATATATGAACTATTTAATGGAATTGTTCAATTACCTTCTTATTATCCACATTCGATAAAGATGAAATTTAGAGGCAAGAAATTTCTTACTTGTGGCATCTTCGGACATGTATTTTGCTTCCAATGCATCCCAAATTTCTTTTGCACTTCTTTTTCCATGGTATTTGATCAAACAATGCATACGACATGGTATTGCATATATGGCCTTTGCATATATTTACATCTTGTTCCCATTTTTTCCTTACCCTTGTATTTTCCAAGCTTTCATCCTCGGTTTCTTTCGATTTTGGAGTAGTAAGAAAATAAACCACGTTGAGAGTAGTAAGTAGGAAATGTAACTTGTCTTTTCAACACCTAAAGTTTGAGCCTTCAAATCTTTCCAACTTCACAAATTCTATGGCAAGATCTCGACGTGAAGAAGTTGTAGGAGCCATCACAATAAACACGTATAAATAAAGTCTAAAGATTGTTGAAATGATGCTGGTGGTGTGATGATTAAACTTCATAATGACTTTGAAGATTCTAAGGTATGACACTCGCTTTCCTTTAGACTTTATTTGTACCACCAAATAGTATGCACGAGCGATCCAAATAAACCTCCAAGATACAATGGAATCAAAGTTTTTGTTTGATGACCAACATGCAATATCTGGCAACAAACCTGAACACTACACAAGGACTATATAAATTAACACAAGTGAGTCTAGTATTCAAAGTTGTAGTAAATGAATACAAGATGAGTTTTCAATACAAAGAACAATACTATTTTATATGAAAGAAGATAATATGAATAGAGAAGAGGGGGAATTCAAGCGTGTTAAAAACCAACAACGAATCATTTATATAGAGCATCAAGAGGTGTATATTTAATATAAATAACCTTTACAACTCTTCATGATTCCAACTTTTCACAAAAAATCATGTAATACATGAAAATGTGCAAGAAAAATCAAGTTCAAAAAATTGTCCAACGGTCCCATGTTGTAGCATGGGAGACCTATGCGGCCGCATGGCCTTGTCATGCGGCTGCATGACAATGGTTGACCAAAATAATATAATTTACTTTTTGACCTGATTTTCCATTCCAGCATGACACCTCATGCGGCTGCATGTCAATGGCGGGCCAAAATAATATAATTTACTTTTTGACCCGATTTTTCATTCCAATTTTCTACCTTTTCTTCAATCATTGTATATATGATTCATTTTAGAAAATTCCTCCAACAATAGTAAGGCTTATAGTTTATTAAATTTGAAATCAAATGTTATAGTAGAATCTAGGGATGTGAAATTCTTAGAGAATGTTTTGGAAACAAGAAAATCTCATGGGACTCAAATAGACATTCCATTTTTAGAGGAATACTAGTAGAGACATCTTTTAAAGATGTTGAACAAGAAAGTGAACCTTGACAATTAAAAGACTAAGAAAGAAAAGAGTTTAGGATCGGATAAAATAGACTCTCAAAGTTCAAAAGAAAAAGATCTTGGTCCCAAAAAAGATCGAGGAAAGTTTAAAAAGAAGTTTAAAGGAACATGCTATGTTTGTGTTAAATCGGGACATTTTTCTGAAGATTACAAACACAAAGAGCAATTCAAAAATGAAGGAAATATAAATATTTTTGAAGAGATTATCGCTACGGTGAGCGAAAAACAATGCAATTCAAAGCAAAGTCTCGAGATGGTGGTATGACGCATGTGCAATTGTCCATGTATGCTATGAAAAGTCATGCCCTCGGGGCACATCCAACTAGCAAAGGTTAGGGATCCACAAACGCTGACAACACAGAGGTCGCAAGTTCAACTTTGCTAGACACTTTGTCAGTTTAGTGGGTGGTACCCAAATCCTACCCAACTTGGGGCATAACCTGCGATTTACATCCTCCATCAATCCCCAAAGTAGGGGTTGTGGAGGCGCTTAAGGTTGGCATTCAACCTTTATGATAAGTCACTCTTCAAAACATATGATGAAATCATTGATGAACGAGAGATTAAAATGGGAAATGATGGATGCTCCAAAGTATTTGACAAAGGCAATGTTGAACTTATCTTCACTTCTGGAAAGATGATAACATTAAAAAATGTTCTTTATATCCAGCATATAAAAAGAAACTTAGTAAGTGGTGTTCTTTTAGGAAAACCTGGGATCAAAACTGTATATGAATCGAGAAAACTTGTGCTAACCCGAAATGATTATTTTATTTGAAATGGCTATTCAAATAACATAATGGTCAAATTGTGTGCTGCTGAGAGCAAAAATAATAAAAATAAATATTTTGCTTATATTGTTGATCATTTTCTATATGGCATGGAAGGTTAGCACATGTAGGATCTAGTGACATTAAACAAATGACTAAATGTGGATTGATTACATGTGAGTTTAATAAAACTGATAAATGTGAAATTTGTGTTAAATCAGAATGATTAAAAATGTTGAAATTATATATGCCCAAAGAGTATAATTCACGACATTCGAAATAAAATGTTTATTGATTGTATTAATATAAAGTTGCGTTTGTCCATGAGTCGATTTAATATTACAGATTGAGTGTTTAAGTTGTTAAACACAGAAAGATTCAATTTGTAATTCGATCTAAAATTAACGTTCACGATCAGTAAATAAATATGGATAATTTATTTTGATAAGATCGTCTCGATTTTATTAAAGTATATCTTTGACTTTGGTAATAAAACTGAAAGTACGTTTGGAACGTATTGGACGGGATCACGTGAAATTAATTTGTGACATTGACCATACAAGTTTAATTTCACTTGACTATTGTACGTGGGACCTTAATCCTAATCGGATAATGGACTTTGATTATTAACTTGAAGTTCTTTGAGGTATCAATGGGTGAGATCAATTGCTGATCAATATCTCGGTACTTTGGGAATTAAAGTGAACTAACGAGGAACATATATTCGTATTATGGAATCCGTCACCTTTTAGGTATGATCAAAATCTCACTGGTTCTTCTAGTGGACAGTTGAATCTGAGCTCAGTAATTCGAAAGTGACTGTTGAATTCTATGATGTGATATGATCACATCGAACTGTTAGATAGAATATGAGAGTTGAGAATTTATGAATATTCAGAGAAGGACATTTTGGTCATTTTAACTTGCTCCGAATATTCAAGTTGATCGTCGGGGGTAACATGTAAGAACGATAAGTCAGAGGATATAATTATTGATTAATTGTTTCAGTAATTTCAATTTTACTAAGAGTGCAATCTCGTTCTTTTAGTGGAATAGAATGTGATTAATAAATTAATTTTGACTGATCAAGAGTTGATCGGGTCATAATTAATTTATTGGAGCTTCGTTTAATTGGGTCCGATCAGGTTCCCTTGGTGGCTTCACTATAATGGTTTATACAGACTTACTACCTGTATTGGGCTGTGCAGAAATGGGCCTGGGTTATGGTACTAGTCCCGGTAGGGTTTTGAAATGTAAAGAGGTTACAAATAGTCTCCTAAGACTATTTATCTTAACCTAATTGGAAAAGTGGCGAGACACACATTATAGTGTGTAATGTGTGTTTCCTCTTTACAAAGAAACTCTAATCCTAGTTTAACCTAGGTCTTGAGAAAGGTGACCACGCACCTGCATAGCTGCCATTGGAGAACACCGGGGAAAGCTTGAGGGTTTGAAGCTTTGGTGGAATCAAGAAGCAGTTGATGAAGATTATTATAAAGCATGCTACACGGGTAATATCTCTTTCTTTTTGTGTGCATAAAATTATTTATTCCAAGTTGAATACACAGAACAGAATATCTTGTAACGGGATGATCTATCACAAGAAATCAATTTTTGTGAGTAGAGGAACCCGTGTTCCCAACAATTGGTATCAGAGCGTCAGGTTTTTGATATTTTTTTATATATTTAGGATTAAATAATTTTGTTTATGCATGTGTTAGTTGTGCAGTGTTAGGTTTTATGTGATTTGATTGTTATTAGATGAATGATATCTTGATGAACGAATTTATGGCCTTAGAATTTTGTGGTAAATTCATGTAATTGTTTTATCGAGTCATGTAACAAAGGGAGTGGATTACGACTCCATGTTTTCCCCTTTGATTTTGATTTTTGCAATAGAATTAGGGTTTGTATAATTCTTATTGTAATTATAAAATCAAGGGACCAGATCTGCAGTTTTAATTTAAGGGACTGATGACGAAATTTAGAAAGAAGGACCACTCTTCATCTTCTTCAAAAGCGCAAGGATGGGCAATGCAATTTTGCTGAAAATTTGAAAAATCAGTAGAGGGACCCATTGGTGATGCCACTGCCATTGACAACCGACAGTGCTGCTTTCCCCTCTCGACTGCAGTGGTGGCGGCACCACATGTGGACCAGGAAAGGAGGAGCGCAACGTACTGCAGTGCAGCTGTCGCCATGTGCGTGGTGCGACGGTGCTCAAAGTACTGTTATCGCGCGATCGTGGTGGCGTTGTTGAGCCTAGAAGATGCCACTGATTCTCCTTGCTCCATTTTCGACAGATTGTTGCAGAAGGAATATGGCGACATAGTTGTTTAGCAGCCTTCATTCCGAGCAATGCGGAAGTGTTTTCTTCGCTGCCGTCGTGCGGTATTGTTGGCAACGATTGTACCCAGTAGCCGGCTGCCGAATTCTATGGTGAGTGGTTGTGGCGGTTCCATTTTCGACGATTGTACTTCACGAAGGCGGAGGGCTGAGTTTCTTCCATTTTAGGTTTCTGTTATTCCATGCAGAAGTGAGGAAGAAGTATCTAAATGGGGTTGGTTCATTGGGTGATTGATATTGGGCCAGAATGTTGTTAAAACTTTGGGTCCATTATTCACTTGGGCCAGATTTAAAAAAAAAAAAAAATTGAATATGGGCTTTGTATTTGTAAAATGGGTTCACTTTTATTAACTGCAATGTGGGCTAAATTGTTTAGCTGGGCCATTGTAATGTGAACTGAATTTTACGGTGGGCTGGAATATTCAATTGGATCACTACGTATTGAACTTCGAATTTTGGACCGAGGATTATAGCTTTGGAGCTGTGGACTGGACACTTACAAATGGGAATTGAAGAATTGGGCTGGCTTGTAGCTCAATAGATACTTTAATTTATTTGTAATTTTGTGTCTAGGTTTGGGCCATAAATTATGTTCTAAGTTAATTTATTATCGCATTTATTTATTGCTTTAATTAAATTGTGAATGAATGTCGTTGAATAACATGTCATGCAGATCGCATATACACCGCTCTAGGTACTATACTGTCATGCATTGTTTTTATATTTTATTTTCTTTTCTAAATGTTAAATTAGAAAATAAATATATTTTTTAATAATTAAATCGATTTTAAGACTTAAAATTGATTGGTAATTATTAAATTAAAACCCAAAAGTTCAAAATATTAATTAAGTGAGTGAGGGTGCAAAATATTCTGAACCCACAGCCTCCCCTATTAGCCCATTAGTAAAAAATTGTGTATGCCTCGTGCGAATCTAATTAGTCTCCCTATAGGAGGGCTGCACTGTTTTGTTTGCTAGATTGGGCCCATTAGGTGGTGATGTTTTAAGTGTGAATTAATCATGATTACCCTATAGGTAACGTAATTAATTTGGTACTTGAAATATTATTAATATAGGGGTTAGACACTTAAGTCAATGACATCGTGGGGACTTCCTATAGAATATCCAAATGATGTCAATGATGGCCAAATTTTAACGACTATAAATTAAATATTGCATGAGATGCTGGATATATTTAATTTAGTGGGAGGGTCCCAGCCTAGCCATAAATCACATTTATTTCTCCTATAGAGAAATGTGTTTAAGATTTTGGGGTTTTAGGTTGTCGTCATATTATAGTAGTTTTGGGTCTACTTGTGCATAATTTTTTATTCATGCATCATATATGAAAGTATTCATCATTTATGCAACTCATGTATTTTATTTGAATGTCGTATTTCCACAACTAGTTATATGTTTAGACATCACCAACTAATTGGCGAAAACTGTAACATGTCTCGTTATAATTCTTTCCACTTATAACATTTGTTTGTGCTAGGAGATCCTTGTTCAATAGTAATCATAAATCTTCCAATGAAAATGGTATTATTTTGATGAGATGGTTTATTGCATAGTTTTGATTCTCATATCAAGTACTTCGCAATAAAAACATCAAAATAGGATACCATATTTATTTTCTCGATGGAAGGGTATTTATGATAATTTGAACATTTTAATTATGGAGTTATACAAAATAAGCTATCAAGCTATAATATATCTCTACTTATGAACCGATCACGATTTTTTACAAGAGACCATTTGGTAAAACATGATTGGTCACTTTAACGTGGTGGAGGTTCCACTTGCAAACATTGATTCATGTGACATAATGCTTGAGAAATCTTTTAAGATGATCTCTTGCGGTTCAGTATGGACTAAATTCACCACGATGAACGTGTCCCTGAAAGGTTCAATGTAAGCTATTCGTAGAGAAGAGATTATTTTAAAGCAACGGATAGTATGGTAGGGCCTCTAACCTTTTTGCTTTTGAGCAAAGATAGGATTAATGAGGAAGTAGCGTTTCTTGGAAACTCTATAATGGAGTAAGACTCTATTCATTGTGTTATGGTTAGTAATTGAGTCTATCTTGATTATAGATTCTGGAGTAACTAATCACTATTGCAAGTTGTTACAATATGGTCATAGGTGACCAAATGACACAATGAGATAGAGTATACTATAAGGATAAGCACGGGTACGGTAATATGGAAAGAGCCATTGGGCTTTTATGTTTGCGAAACAATTTGATTGTTATTTTGTCTCTTTATTATTTGAGCAGAATTATTTAGCACTTAATCTCCGGTTATTAGTTGGAATTAAGTTAAATAATGCTCTTATTATTAGGGCTGGGCAAAAACCGACCCAACCCGATCAACCCGCCCAAACCGACCCAACCCGATCGGTTTGGGTCGGTTTTTCATGAAAATTGGGTTGGGTTGGGTTTTTTTTTTTTTTAAATTTTCGGGTTGGGTCGGGTTGCGGGTTGAGTGAACAACCCGACCCAACCCAACCCAACAAAAAAAAAGACGTTTTTTTTTTTTTTTTTTTTTTTGAAACTTGACTTATTTAAATATTGATTGAACATATTTTAATTTTATTAGCAAGTGTTCAATTTATTGTATTTTTGGTTATTGTAGTGTACATAATTGATTTTGAATTAAAGATAGATTCTTGAGTGTTTTTTTTTTTTTTTCAAAATTTTTACTAATTGGGCCAAAGCCCAAACCGACCAACCCGACCCAACCCGACCGAAATTTGGTGGGTTGGGTTGGGTTGGGTTTGAATTCGTAATTGGGTTGGGTTGGGTTGATTTTTTATCAACCCGACCGTGGTGGGTTGGGTTCGGGTTGGGCAAAAAACCGACCCAACCCGACCGACGCCCACCCCTACTTATTATTGCGAGACAAATGGTTAACAATCTCAAAGCCTTTTAAATGGTTCTGAGTGTAATATTACTACAAGTGATAAGAGATAGATGACTCCTTGTATTAATGAACTTTGATAAGATCTTAAGATAATCATATTTATCTAAATAAGATTGAAAAACTAGTAAAGATAGCCTCTAAGTATTTTTGGAGGTGGAATCCATGTGGGCTTTTGAAATTTATTTAGAGGGTAAAATGATTAAGATCTTAGGCTTGGTCACACTTATCCAAAACTCGATTCTAATACTAGTAAGGGATGGACCTCAAAAGGATCTGAGGTGGAATCTATATTTTTTCTGAATCTTGTTTAGAGGATTAGATAATCAAGAGTCCTTATACATTAAATGGACTTAAGAGTTTGGGGATTAATACACTTCGATATGTGTGGATTCTTTGGTGCTCAAGATACGAGAGACGAGTAATTCATCACTTTTATTGATGATCACTCCAGATCTCGATTCTATACTTAATATCTCATTGATCTGAAATGTTGAAGAAATTCTAGAATTTTGGACAGAAGTTGAGAAGTAATTAAGAGAATCGAGATACTTTGATTTGATTGAGGTTTGTGTATCTCTCATATGAGTTTAGGAACCATTTATCGAAAAGGGAGAACAAGGTAATACCAAATCAATGATGAGTTATCCTCGTTACTAGTTTCATTTGGGAATGTATACCGGAGATAGTCAGGTTCCTTCATAGCTTAGTACCATTGATTTGTTTCCTGAAATTCCCTTAGAGTTGTGGCATGGGTGCAAGCCCAGTCTACACCACATTCAGATTTGGGGAATTTTGGCACACTAGCTGAAAGCAAGGATTGACGAGATGCAGGCAATAATGAAGGTTTGATTATAAGGCATGCAACGAAACTAGAAATTATTTCTTCTATAATCCTTTGGTCAAGAAAGTATTTGTTAAGTACAAATGTAGCTTTCTTAGAGGATAAGGCATATAGAAGAATACAAATCAACAAGTAAAATTCTATTGGATGAGATGTTAGAACGTGGTTCAAACAATTTGATTCCAGGTTTCCGCATAGAATTAATCTTGATGATTTGGGACTTCCTGCGGAACCGATGGTTGCTAATCCTAGTGGGAGAAATAGGCAAGTGGTTCAACCACTATTTTTGCATGGTGAACCCAATGGATAGGGAAAAACCAAAGGTTGTAGTCGAAGTTTTTCTCACTGTTCTGCCTCTTCTTTATGTTCATAAAGAGGTAGTGGAGAGGTTGATCCCAATTAGGGATATAACCAAGTAGTGGGAGAAGAGGAAGTAACTCTGTTTGGACATAATGGAAATACACTTCCAGCGACTAATTGGAGTGGGAGGGTTGTAAGACCACCTTATTAACATTTATTCTATAGAGAGTCTTTTTAGACAGTCTCTACTGAAATAAGAGAAGGACTCCTCATTTAGGGAAGTGGTAAAAGTTATGGAATTGAAATCATGGAAGGTGAACGGGAACTCGGAATTGGATTCCTTGTACTACACTAGGGTTTGGACATTTGTAAACACACCTAATGGGGTCAAACCTATAGGGTGTGATGAATTTTAAGATGATAGGAGAATGGTAGATGAGAAGGTTGATGCCTTCAGCGCAAGGCTTATGGCTGTTGGTTTATGAAACCCTTCTCGCCAATTGCCATGCGAAAGCTTACCTGGATCTTTTATCCATTGTCATTCATTGTGAAAATGAGGTACGACAGATGGATGTCAAGAAGTTGTTTCTTGAATGCATCTTGAGGAAATCATTTACAAAGTTTAACCTGATGAGTTCATACTAAAGACCATGAAAGTAAAGTTCATGACTTACAAGTTTCCAACTTTGGATTTGGGTATTTATTCAACATATGGAATACAAAATTTGATCGAACGATTGTGATACATGTTCTTGATCAAAATCTTGATATATCTTAAGTATACTCGTGTATACAGAAAGATGAGACAGTTTTCGCGAATATTTATTTGAATGACACTCTACTAATGTGTGAGAGTATTTTCATTAAATAGTAGTTGGAACCAGCAATTAGAATTGAAGGGCTTGTAGATTACTATTTATTTTTTCTAGACATCCGTACTTTTCGGAGTGGGAGAAAAATGAAATAGAATAGTCTCAAGTTTCATGTAATAATAAGATACTATCTACATTTGCAATATTGAAGTCTTGAAAGGAATAATGATTTTTTGTGGACTTTATCTATCTTATGAGTATTCTCCTAAGACTCATGGTAAGATAGAGAAGGTTCCTTATGCTCCGGCTATAGGAAGTCTTACTTTGCACTAGATAGGTCATATCTTATGCTGGGGATATTGTTGGTGATTATTAGTTTAATCCATGATCAGATCATTGAATAGAGGTAAAGCATACACTGAAGCGTTTTCTGGAAAACGAGTAAATATTTGCTTATCTATTCAAGTTGTGATCTGATGGATTAAAACTAATTAAGATCTGATTTGACTAGGACTCTCGAGAGTCGTCAAAATTGAAATATAATTGGGAGATAATGTGGTTAATTGGTTGGGTATAACACAATCGAAATGAGTTACTATCTTGGTTGAGAACATAATCATTAGTGTAATGATGATGTTGACAAGATGGATGACTTGATGTTTCATGTATACTCTAAGGGCAAGTGAGAGATTGTTGAAATTATATATGCCCATAGAGTATTATTCACGACATTCGAAATAAAATGTTTATTGATTGTATTAATATAAAGTTGCGTTTGTCCATGAGTCGATTTAATATTACAGATTGAGTGTTTAAGTTGTTAAACACAGAAAGATTCAATTTGTAATTCGATCTAAAATTAACGTTCACAATCAGTAAATAAATATGGACAATTTATTTTGATAAGATCGTCTCGGTTTTATTAAAGTCTATCTTTGACTTTGGTAATAAAACTAAAAGTACGTTTGGAACGTATTGGACGGGATCACGTGAAATTAATTTGTGACATTGACCATACAAGTTTAATTTCACTTGACTATTGTACGTGGGACCTTAATCCTAATCGAATAATGGACTTCGATTATTAACTTGAAGTTCTTTGAGGTATCAATGGGTGAGATCAATTGCTGATCAATATCTCGGTACTTTGGGAATTAAAGTGAACTAACGAGGAACATATATTCGTATTATGGAATCCGTCACCTTTTAGGTATGATCATAATCTCACTGGTTCTTCTAGTGAACAGTTGAATCTGAGCTCAGTAATTCGACAGTGACTGTTGAATTCTATGATGTGATGTGATCACATCGAACTGTTAGATAGAAGATGAGAGTTGAGAATTTATGAATATTCAGAGAAGGGCATTTTGATCATTTTAACTTGCTCCGAATATTCAAGTTGATCAATGGGGGTAACATGTAAGAACGATAAGTCAGAGGATATAATTATTGATTAATTGTTTCAGTAATTTCAATTTTACTAAGAGTGCAATCTCGTTCTTTTAGTGGAATAGAATGTGATTAATAAATTAATTTTGACTGATCAAGAGTTGATCGGGTCATAATTAATTTATTGGAGCTTTGTTTAATTGGGTCCGATCAGGTTCCCTCGGTGGCTTCGCTATAATGGGTTTATACGGGCTTACTACCTGTATTGGGCTGTGCAGAAATGGGCCTGGGTTATGGTACTAGGCCTGGTAGGGTTTTGAAATGTAAAGATGTTACAAATAGTCTCCTAAGACTATTTATCTTAACCTAGTTGGAAAAGTGGTGAGACACACACTAAAGTGTATAGTGTGTGTTTTCTTTTTACAAAGAAACTCTAATCCTAGTTTAACCTAGGTCTTGAGAAAGGTGACCACACACCTGCATAGCTGCCATTGGAGAACTCCGGGGAAAGCTTGAGGGTTTGAAGCTTTGGTGGAATCAAGAAGCAGTTGATGAAGATTATTATAAAGCACACTACAAGGGTAATATCTCTTTTTTTTTTTGTGTGCACAAAATTATTTATTTCAAGTTGAATACATAGAACAGAAAATCCTGTAACGGGATGATCTATCACAAGAAATCAATTTTTGTGAGTAGAGGAACCCGTGTTCCCAACAAAAAATTCATTTCAAAGTGTTGAAAGATCATTTTATTTGCTTGAACTTGTGCTCAACGAAATTTGTAAATTAAATGGCAGCTAAATAGAGGTGAAAATCGATACTTTATAACTTTCATTGATGATTGTTTTAGATATACTTATTTTTACTTTTTAAAACATAAAGATGAAACTTTTAATATTTTTTAAAATCTAAAGCTGGAGTTGAAAATCAGTTAGGAAGAAAGTTAAAAATTCTAATAAGTGACAGGGGAGGAGAATATTTTCTAACGAAATCAATATGTTCTGTGAACAACATGAAATTATAAACTAAAGTTTAGCACCACGAACACTTAAACAAAATGAATTAGCAAAAAGGAATAATAGAATTTTTTTAGAAATGATAAATCTTATGTTATTAAATTATGAATACCTTTTAATTTATGGGGTGAAGCTTTAATTTGTGTTTGTCATATAGTCAATACAATATCTATGAAAAAGAGTAAGGTTCTCCTATATGAATTATGGAAAGGAAGGAAACCAAACATAGGATATTTCAAAGTATAGAGGTGTCTTGCTTATTGCAAGAACATAGAACCAAATTAGTTCCTAAAAGCATAAAATGTGCTTTTGTGGGTATGCCTCCAATAGCAAGGCCTATAATGTATTAGATTTGAAATCTAATATTATAATAGAATCTAGGAATGTGAAATTGTTTGAGAATGTTTTGGCAACAAGAAAATCTCAGGAGACTCAAATATGCATTCCATTTTCTAGAGGAATACAAGTGGAGACATCTTCTAAAGATGTTGAACAAGACGTGAACCTCGAATAATTAAAAGAATAAGAAATGAAAAGAGTTTATCGGATGAAATAGACTCCCAACTTAAGAATAATTTCTTTGTTCTTCAAAGGGCACCTCTCTATAAGTCTAAAATGTGATTTCAATGTATTTGTGCTAATGACTATTGATAAACATGCATCATAAGTGTACGATATTGTGAACAAGTAATAGAGTGGACTTTCGGAGTTCGGATTGTCAATCCTACAAGGACTAACTTGTCTATTATTAGCTTCGGTTTATCAATTCCTAAACTACAAATAAATTCAAAGATTTTGAATTTGAAATAACTAACTTGTGAAAGCAATTAAATATAAAATTATACTAACAAAGCAAGAAAAGATTGAGATTTTTTATGTGTTTTTATTAATTAAAAGTGTTAGGACTCACGATTTCATTCTAGTTCTTCAATCAAATTTCTCTCATCATGCTTTCTTTCTAAAGTATTATTTGATAAAATTCACTAATATATCTAATTTACTTCTCTTGAGTTCAAATTAACCCTATTTAAGTCAACCACATCTCTATGTTGGGTCAGAATTCTTCCTTAGCCGAATGCATAAAATCTCATAGGAATTTATAAATGATAACATGCAACTAAAAATTTATATCTCTATCTTTTTGTTGAAATTTTCGAATTTTACTACGTGATCTAGTTATTAACTCACTTCTCGAATTATGAAATCAACCACATAATCTATGAACTAGCAGTTAATTAGTTCATGCATTAAGAGTAATAATAAAATCAATACATAAAATTAAAGCATAAACACATGAGAATTGAAATTGAATTATTAAACTAAGATTACATCATTCGCCCTAACAATAGTTAGTTAAACATAATAAAAGAGAATAAAACTAATGATAAAAAGTAAGACAACCAAATTTTAATGAAAATCCAAAAGGGAGATGCAGATCTTGCACCAAGACTTGATCTTCTTGCTTGAAATTTGGAAAAACCTTAAATTGTCCATTGAATTGTGATGAATCTTCTCTCTTTTGTGGTGAGTTAATGTGGAAAAATATCCCTAAGTTAGCCCCTCTTTTTTACTACTCGTGTAGACTCTAATATATGCTGAAATTAGGTCAAAATCACGTCCATTTTGGTTTGCATAAATAAAAGTCCTAATCACATAAGGAAATTAGAGTTCACGTAGTCACTGTATAGCTGTCAGTATTTTCATCATATCGTTTTGGTCCCTTATCCGATTGAGGTAATTCAAATTTTTTTGGAAATTCAACTTAAAAGGATACAATTCTTCCTGGAATGAAATTTTCCCAATTCAAGCTTTTAATATCCCAAAAATAGGTCTCAAACTTCGACTACAAATCTGGAACATAACTTCTTGTGATTCCTTTTTCGCCCCAAGTCCTTTTCAAGTGCAACTTTGATCCTTTGACTTCCAATATCATCCAATTGATTCCATATGATCTTCAATCATTATTTGTGAACCGAATCAACTAATGAATATTCCTCATTTTGTCCATTCTGCACAGTTTTGATCATTTTTTGGTCTGTTTAGCCTTTGAACGCATCCAAATTCGAGTTTTATCTAAAACAATCAAAATACATACACAATTAAGAAATATCAAACTCTAAAATACTCATAATTATCTAAATTTAAGGTTAAGACAGGTACAAAAACCATACTTATCAATGGCCTTTTTCTTTATGGTGAAAACACAGAGACATAGATAAACATATCTGTGAATGTTTGTGCGTACATATATATGTCTGTGTGTGTGTGTGCGCGCGCGTGCGTGCGAGCGTGCGCATATGTATTGGAAGATATTTTGGCATGTGAGATGCTTTTAATGAGGCTAATAATGACATTGACCCCTCTTCAATTACATTCTCTCTCCTGCATGAAAGTTGCATCATAGATTGTATGGTATGGTATGGTATGGTATGGTATGATAATTTATATCAATTATGTTTGTAGTATCTTATAGTATATCATAATATATGTATTTATTCTATTGACTTTATTTTGATGTCATCAAAACAATTTTTTTCCCAACTTCTCTTCTTTCCTCCTCTCGTCTCGAACCTTCATTCTTTCTTCTCAAGGTTTCCACTTTCCAGATCTCAATTTGTCGCAACAAGAGATATTGTCTCCGCCTTTTCAAGTAGGGATCATCTCTCAAGTTTTTCATTTCATCATATCATTTTTAAAAGTAGCAAAACTGGCAAAGGGATACAAAACATCTCCTTAGGAGGATAGATGGGGTGATTCGGGTGAGATCCAATGCAGATCCAAATTTCTTCCAATTCTTCTCTCTGCACTTAGCATCTGTCTGGCCTCCAAGTTTGCGGAACATTTCCTGTTTCTTTTGTTCACAAAAGTGGTTATAATATTGGTTTTCAAAAAAAAAAAATAGTGTTTATAATATTAAAAAATGTAAAAGTTATCTAAAAAGCTGGTGGATTCTCCTAACACAATTGTTTACATTTCCCATGTGCTTTTGGTCGCATGCATCGAAAATGTCCCTGCAATGTAACCCAAATTGTTGTTTTCTGTTTCCACAGATAATAAAATCTTTGACTTTTTAAAGTTTGAATTTTCAAAAAATGATTTCCCTTACATAAATGGCCAATCACAATTTAGGACGTCCACCCATATTTTTTTCATAGTGCTCATAAACGACCAACGACATATGGGACGTCCATCCATATTTTTTCATAATGCGGTCGTGGGAATCCTAAATGCCCTGTTTCGTAAAACACCTCTAGGTAGCAAACAATTTTCTCATACACGTCGGTGCATCAGTATCTTGTAAACAATGCACATGTAAGGTGTAGCGACAAACACATCGGACGCTTAACAACGATGTAACATGGAAATTTTTGAATCGCTTTTTAAACAACCGCAATGATCTGAGGTCCACATTCCTATCCAACATTATAATTACGACAAACTTTGGGCCATATAGTCTCATACTTGGTCCCCCAAGGCATGTCCTCGTCTCCTACCGCGTTCACTTCACCAGCAAATTCTTCTTCTTCATCAGGGAGATCAATCTCAACTTCGTTGTCCTCGACTTCCTCGGCGCATCGGAAACTTTGTCAAGCTGACCGTTCAACCTCATGAAATTATGAATCATCATTGTCGCAACAACGATTGCTGTATGTACTTTGAATAAGTAACTCGGCATGCAGTCAAGTATTTTCCATCGCTGTTTCCAAACCCCAAAGGCTGTCTCGATAACATTTCGACATGACGAGTGATGAAAATTGAATCGCTCGCGTACATTTCTGAATCTGCGACGATGTCTATCGGTTTTCCTTTCGAAACTCTTGAAAATGTTATCGAATGTCTGATCCCTTAAACAGTGCCATATATCCAGGTCTGTGCGCGAACCCCGAATCAACATGGTAATACTTTCCATTAATGGGCAGAGGAAAATTAATGTCTTCATTGTGAATTGATGTTGCAAGGATTCTACTGTCGTGTGCGTTTTCCGTGGTACCTGGAAGGACGAAAGTGAAACAGAGATTGAAATCACAAGCTGCTAGTACATTTTGTGTCGGTATGCCCTTACGTCCAATGAAATATTGCCTCTCATTTCACGGTAAAATCGCCTTGACATGTGTACCGTCAATTACACCAATACAGTCCCGTGACATAGTAAAGCAGTTCTATTTAGAACAAATTTAGTATAAACCAGTGAACATTGGTTACGTTAATTACTTGGAATAGTGGATATCATGAAGGGTCGGGGTGGTGGTTAGCAACACCCATGTTGTAATCAGGATGTAACTTAATCACACATCCTGCATATTGTACTACAAGTCGCAAAACTATCTTGAAGTAACGTCCAATAGTTCCAAAGAATGGCCAAAATGAGTTTGAACTTGGTTGTATCCATTGTCATGTGACAACACACACAAAAACATACCAACCTGTTCATAGATGTCCACATTTCGAAAGCTATGTAGACCGTACTCATCTCGCAACATGTGCGTGAAATGCGTGAAAGTAGGGGGGTACATTCTGAACTCTTGAAAGCATGTTTGAGGATAAACATAAATATTTTGTAGCATGAATATGTGAGCATTCCTTGATGTCGAAAATAGAAACTGTTGCCTTCTATTTGGTGACATGTAATCACGTACAATAGTTTTAGCAATGCAACAGTATCGTAGACATGTTTGTATATCATATTGTAATTGATGTATGAACTCCGTGTCGTCCATCTTGTCCTCGGAATTGGAGCTATGTCGTATCATGTATTCATCATCGGAATTAGACATCATGTGCTCTCAATAATGGGGAAGTGTGGTGCTGAAAATTAATGACTTCACTGTGAAGTTGAATAATGGACTTCAACTAGAAAATCACTTCATCAACTTGATTGTAGTCATGGTTGTGTCTCCTTCGGTTGCCATCGCAGAAACTTTCGCTTTTAGAATGTTGAGAAATTTCCTTTCTCAAATAAATATGTTATAATGAAGTTGACACAAAACTTGAAACAAAGAATCAAGAAGAAATCAAAATATTGCAAATTGACTTGAATCGCAAAGAATGCTGTCCTAAAAGCGAAATTTGCGCCCTCTCGAAATGAGAATGCTAAAGGGCCTCCAAACAAATTGCTTTAGCGGATTTCAAGCCTCAAACCAAGTATCAAATAGCACAATTGATAAACTTGGAGAAATAGGAACAAGAAGAGCAAATTTGAAGATTCTAAGTATAAAATTCAAGACTTTTGGATGATAATCACTATTGAAAGTATATTGATCAAAAGGTTATTCAAAACCATGAATTCTATACCTATTTATAGAATTCTATCATCCATATTCGTTGTTCATGCAACTCTTCATGAAAGAATGCCAAAAATAGTTGAAAAGGTGCATGAGAAATTCTGAAAAAATTCTCCAACGGTCAAATTTTTTAGGCCACGCGATCGCGTGGTCCTTCATTTTGGTCGGACCATTTGGTCCGTCCTGTTGTATTTGGTCCGATTTTTGCACTTTTTGCACTTTATTTATATATTTGAAAAACATTTTCATAACAACACTTTCCGCTCCGATGTCCTTCCGCCACGACAAACTCGACTGCCCCAACAAAAATGCGCTTCTCTCTCTCATTCCATTTCGCATGCTTCCGCCCGATAGCTACTGGTGAAGGTTGCTCGGATCCTCGCAACTCGAACGAGTCGGGATTTTTCGTAGTGTATCGCTGCACAAGTAGGAGAACCAACACGTTACACAGGCCAAAGAACAATTACGCAATCGATTGACTGAATCGTGAAATATTTCTAAGCTATCTTACCATGGAATCCGGGTAATGTCCGTGAGAGTCATTTCCAAAGTCCATTGCAGTGAAGTGGTGACTGGCGTGGATGATGAAAAACCCAATTTCCCTGTTGGTGCTTCCAATTAACGATGATGATCGAGTTGAGAGCTTGGACCTCTTGATGCCACAGTGCACGGGTTGTCGAGCAAAATTATTTGAAGAAGCTGCTACCAATTACTATGTCGAATGGTTGGGAAAGGAGAATTACAGAGTTTGTAGAGTGAAGAAGGCCATTGGGGTAGGGAAATTTTGGGGAGCTTGGCTCGGCAGCTTGGGGTATCAGGGAAATTGTGATTGGAGGGTTGGTGAGGTTTATTGCAAAAGTGTAATGGTAGGGTAGATATGTCATTAAGTCCTCCAACGACATCTGAAAATGAAATAATGGTGAGGTCTAATCAGTGCAATGCTAGACATTTTTTTAACAATAAACCTACTGTTGAGAACAAAACAAAACCAAAAAATTTGAGAAATAATGGAGGTCAGACAGAGGCTAATACTCTCTATAATATATGTATTTATTGTTTGTGCATGTACATTTAGGTAAGAGAAGTCAAATTTTATGACCAAGAGTTCACTGGAACTTGAAATCGGAGAATTGGTTTCATTAGATTCTGTTCCACAGAAATTGAAACAGAGTAAGATATACCCACAACCCTATCCCACTCCCCACTATCAATCAAAGAACTTTCCATTATTGGAAGTTTTGATTTGTAGATTTTTTATATCTTGACGCAAATTTGATTATGACATCGTATGATCAATCGTTTTCTTGATGATTGGTTTTTCGATTTCTTTTAAGGTCTGAACACTGTTTGATTTTAATTGCATTTTTTTTTTTTTTTTTTGCGTGTAGTAAAGTCATTGAGATTTTGGGGTTTTATGCCATATGAAATTTGAGAAATTAAGTTGAAATTAATTGGGGTACTTAATTTTTGCTTTGTTTAAGGTTGAAGGTATGGAAATAGGTTTGACCCTCAGTTTGAAAACTCGACAAGGAATCAAGGATCTCTTAAACTCTCTTTTGGAATGTGGATGCTATGTCAATGCTATCTCTATAGATAAGGATGGTGGAACATCGTGGCTCTATCAAGGGTATTGTTTGTGTGTGTTTTTTTTTTTTTTCACATCTTTACCTGATATAAAACCTTTCTCAGTAGCCTAATGACGTTGTCTCATATTATGATCCAGAATAAATTTGAAATAGCATCTCTCTCTTACCTTAAGAATTTGCTTTAGAGGGACATTAGAGAGTTCTTGCCTATTGGTTATAGTATATTTGACAGTGTTCACCGGTATAATGGTGAAGTAATTTTGTCCATGCATATGCATAATGATGAGATGATTTAAATCATGTTATCCAATCTAGGCATGATTTAATCTTCCAGCAAGTACTATATCACAAATTTAGGCACCGGTAGGATATAAATGGAATGTAAATTATTTTGTTGATTTATTTTTATTTTTTAGGTAAGATGTACGGTTAAAAATTGGAGAAAAAAATGTGAATAGTTAAAAATTGGTATCGAAAATTGTGTAAATTGATTTTTTGATTTTTTTTTTGTCTTCTTCCCATTTAATTTTTCGCCGCCGAATGAGTCCTTAATCATATTGTACCGCATCTTCACAATTACAAATATGTTAATGGGGGTTTATTCAATTGAGATTTCGAAAGACATTTAAAGACTTTTTTTAATGGACTTTTTAAAATGAATTTCGTTAAATTTTATTGATTTTTATGGATTTTTATAGACTTTCAAAGACTTTTGTGGACATTTATTTAAAAGACTTTCATATACTTTTAAAGACTTTTATGGATTGATTTAAAAGACTTTAATTGACTTTCAAAGACTTTTACAGACTTTTATTTTTTTATTGAACAATTTGAACACTAATAAATTAATCTTAATATGGTGTGAATGTGAATATTAATAATAATTATATGTCAAGTGAATTAAAAAAAACGTGGGAGATAAATAGAGAAATATTTGTGATTTAAAAAAAAATGGGGAAAAAAATAAAATCACGTCTGACATCAACATAAAAAATATGCTATGTTCATAAAAAATTTTGAATATACAAATTTTTATAAATTTCGATTGATTTTTAATTAATATTATTGAATATACAAATTTATCTGGAGAAAATTCTAGAATCACTTTGCTTAATTATTATTTGTTTTGATACAATTTAATTATTATTTTTCTATAAGATTTTAGTTGAATTTATTTTCATAAAAAAATGATGAAAATAAAGAGAGCCAAAATATAAAGAAAAAATATTAAAATGAAAAAATATATATATAACAAGTTAAAGAGAAGAAAAATAATGATTTGTTTAGTCGTATGTTTTTAAAAATAACATGAAAGTATAGAAGAAACAAAATTACAATTTAAAGATTTTTTTTTTTTTTTTTTTTTTAAGATTTGGAAAGTCTTTCAAAATCTTGGATGTTGATGAGAGACAAATTAAGAGATTTTGTGGTTGTACATTCTGTTTAGAAGTTAGTACATAAAAGATTACATAGGAGTCGTTAACATTTTGAATAACACATCTTAATATATATAATAATAGTATAGCCATCAAAAAAACCCACACATAGTTTCCCGCCATTTTTCCCTGCTATTTTAGGAAACTTTGTAATTTTATTAATTATTTTAATAATTGAATTTGGAAACTTCAATTAATGCAAAATTAATTATAAGTGACATGTAATAAATGACTTATTGATTGTAAAAAATAAAAAATCTATAAAAAGATCAAATTGTATATTATTTTTATTCTTTTGATAATTATTGTAATATTTTTTCGTCAAAAAATATGCAATATAGGTGTCAAATTCATGATCTTAACGAGAAGTTCAATACAAGTTAACAGATGAGAGCAAACTCTAAATATATCATTCTTAAAATTGCCTCAAATAATAATATAGGTAAAAGTTTTACTTATACTTTTTACTTTTTTCAATATATAATCTTTTTAATTTATCTCATCTAAGACATAAAATGATATTTATCATTTCTTACCTAACTTCAATTTGACATAAATGATTAATTTCAAATCTTTTTTCTAATCAAATTAAAAGAAATAATGATATCCGATCTTTCTAAGTAAATTCAATTGAATCATTTTAATTTCTAAAACTTCAGGTTTCGATAAACTCTTTGGTAATTTTGAAATTAATTTTATAAATTTACTCATTTTGTTCATTTATCTATTTTTTAATCTTAATCTATATATATATAAAAACAGAAGTGCCGTCAAAAAAATTTTCCCGCCCATTTTCAGTTTCTATTTTTGGAAATTTTTTTTTTTTCAATTGAATTTCCGGAATTGGGAAATGAGTTGTTGACAATTAATGAGATATTTAATGTGGGAAAGTGTGTACTGCATTGTAAATAGGCACTTGACTACATGTATTGAATGCTAATAGTTTGTCTATATATATATATATATATATATATTATTTTAGGAAACTATATTCATACAACACATTTTTTTAAATTTACATCATAGTTTAATTGCAAGATAGATATTCGGTATTTGTTTAGTTTTGTTTTTATATCCTTAACTTTTTTTATTCGCATTGTTATTTATAACATTCAATTAATTAATAAATTTTATTTCTAATCGCAATTTCTATTCAAATATTCTGCTAATTTGCATTGAAAGGATGTGCAAATATTTTTTTTAACTTTTGTATTAATTATTTATTTTGATTATTTAAAAATATGAGAGATAAATAAGTGTTTTTCGCCAACAAAACAAATATATTGAACTAAAATCGTCTCAAAAGACAAGATGTAGAAATTAATAAAGAGTTGATGATAAAAAAATTATAAAAATTTTTAATATAACTATTATAATTTGAAGTAGTTTTATTGTTTGTAAAATTTTAATAATTATTTTAATATAATATTATTTTTTATGCATTTTGTATACTGGAGAAATTATGTATAAGCATTAAAAATTAACAAGCACTTATCAAAATTCATATTGTTAAATTGCAACTTCCGTAGATCATTTTTGTTTTCCAGTCTAAAATACTTTCCAAAAATTGGAATGCATTAATATTCATCATTAATTTCTTTATAAAAAATAAATTTTATAAAGAAATTAATACATTTGGAAAATTACACATTAACTTTGAAAAACAAAAATAACTTTACTTTTTCGTGTATTATTTGTGCATTAATTAGATTAATATTTTAATAAACTTTAATATTTGTTTTTTTTTTTTGTTTAGTTAAAAATATTAGTGACAAATAAGTTTGTTTACACTTCTTAATAGATTTTTTTTTTCCAGAAAGCAGTAATTTTTTTTTTAGAAAACGGTGACTATTCATTTTTTTAATTATTTGAATTAAACTTGCTTGCATCAACGTAAGAGGTACTCATGATAATTAATAATTTATTGAAACTAAAACTAATTATTATGTCATCACATTGATATACATTTGAATGGTATTATGGAAATCATTTTACATAGTGAAATTAATTACTATGTTATGGATGACGTGTTGACTGCATTTGGTCCATGTTTGAGACCCATTATTTGGAATAATGTGATTTTGAATAGTAAATCTTTTGGAGAATGTGTAGTTAAAAATTGGAGAATATTTTTGGACTTATGTGTAGAATCGTAGATTATTTTATTGGTATAATGTGTGGTTGAAAATGAGTTTTTAAAAAATGAGATTTAAAAATAATAGGTACCAAACAGGGGCTTGATAATGCGTTTAGTGCAATGGGAAATGAAATTGAAATTATTAAGGATATTCATTTTAATACTTAAAAACGCAACTCCAAACAATGTGCAAATATCTGTTATTTTCGATAAAAAATAATATCAATTTTTTATCGAACAACAACTTCATTTTTTTTTTTTTGAAAAAATGTGGAAAACTTAATAATCATTTATTACTTAAATATCCAAAAATTATATGATCTAAAATTTTCGGTATAATTTTTTGACCTTCAATGTTATTCAGTTGCCATGTCATGATAATTGCAAGATTTGCGTAAGTATTATTTTAACTACTTGATTTTATATGTAAAGCTATAATGTTATTGGTTAAGAATGAATAATATTTTTTTAATAATTCTTAATTTTAATAGTTTTGTAAAGGTTATATGGTACATTTTTGCTATAATTTCTTTACTCCTACATTGTCGATTGTTATATCATGATAATTGCTAGATTTATGAAATTGTTATTTTGACCACTTGATTTTATAGGTGAAAATATAATTTTATTGGTCAAATGCAAATATTTGTGGGTTAAGATTCAGCACGCTTTTATAATTATTATGATTCTTATTTTTGAATGAAAAATTTAAAGCTTAAATACGAGAGGAGAATGCATAAACCATTATAAATATATTGATACATTCCACATAATCAATATTGTATCCTTAATATTAAATAAAAAAAACATGATACACCATTAAATAAACTACTAAATTTGGATTTTCTTTGAAGTTGACCATAACTCATAAAAATTATTGAAATTAACAATCATTTTTATTGGTCAAATACAAATATTTGCTCTTAAGATTAAACAAAAGCTTATAATTATTGTGATTGATGTTTCTGAAAGAAATTTAGATAAAATGTTAAATACGTGAGGAAAATGCAAAAATGTGGTTAAAAGCGATTAATATTCTTTTAATCATTCTTAATTTTAATAGTTGTGTGAAGATTATATGGTATACCATTTTCGTTATAATTTTTTTGTCACAAACATAGCATGTTGTCATATCATGATAATTGCTAAATTTATGTAATTATTATTTTGACTACTTGATTTTATAATTAAAAATATAGTTTTATTGGTTAAATACAAATATTTGTGGGTTTAAGATTAAGCACACATTTATAATTATTGTGATTTATATTTTTGAATCAAAATTGGAAAAACTTAAATACGAGAGGCATAAATCATGAGAAATAATTGATACCTTCCACAATATATTTATATTTGGCGAATACTTTAGTATTATTTACTAATGTATTAAGTAAAATACTAAAGTATTCGACAAACATAGCATCCTCAATATCTCACTTATTTTTATTTATGGATTAAAATGGTGTAATATTGAATTTATAATGCTTATACTAAACTTAAAAGAAAAGTGTTGACATATTTTATTACAAATCAAATTTGTATTTTCAATTGGAAAATTGCATTCGTACAGGGCCTGTACCTGTAGGATTACTCTTTTCAATATACCAAAATTATTCACTAATTTTACAATATATTTTGTACGATACAATATCCGTGCATCGCACGGGTGATGCACTAGTATATATAATAATAGTATAGCCGTCAAAAAAACCCACACATAGTTTCCCGCCATTTTTCCCTGCTATTTTAGGAAACTTTGTAATTTTATTAATTATTTTAATAATTGAATTTGGAAACTTCAATTAATGCAAAATTAATTATAAGTGACATGTAATAAATGACTTATTGATTGTAAAAAATAAAAAATCTATAAAAAGATCAAATTGTATATTATTTTTATTCTTTTGATAATTATTGTAATATTTTTTCGTCAAAAAATATGCAATATAGGTGTCAAATTCATGATCTTAACGAGAAATTCAATACAAGTTAACAAATTAGAGCAAACTCTAAATATATCATTCTTAAAATTGCCTCAAATAATAATATAGGTAAAAGTTTTACTTATACTTTTTACTTTTTTCAATATCTAATCTTTTTAATTTATCTCATCTAAGACATAAAATGATATTTATCATTTCTTACCTAACTTCAATTTGACATAAATGATTAATTTCAAATCTTTTTTCTAATCAAATTAAAAGAAATAATGATATCCGATCTTTCTAAGTAAATTCAATTGAATCATTTTAATTTCTACAACTTCAGGTTTCGATAAACTTTTTGGTAATTTTGAAATTAATCTTATAAATTTACTCATTTTGTTCATTTATCTATTTTTTAATTTTTATAAATTTAAAATAACATCAATTTATAAAATATATACTACAGACTTTAACAATTAATTCTATAGAAATAAAAAATATAAGGTTTTATCAAACTTATTCTATTTAAAAATAAAATATAGTCTATAAATTTATTTAACATGCACAAAAAATAGTTTTTTGTGTGTGTGGGTAACATGGCCATTTTCAATAGTTGGTGAAAAATAAAATATCACATTGTATTTGAAATCATTGAATATGAGTAAGTTTGATATAAACTATATAAATTGTTTTAAATGTGTGATTGAAAGTGAAAGAAGGTAGTATAAAAAATAAAATAATTGTCAAATCAATCAATTGAGTGATTAAAAATTGATTTTCTTTTTTTAGAATGTGTGGTTAAAAAGTAGTATGTACAATTGTGAAAAATTAGTTTTTAAATAATATGTGGTTGTGAATGAATATTAAAAAAAATTATTTTTGAATAATCAATTCTATATGAATAAATAAAGTAAGGAAACTAGATAATGAACAATTAACTGTTAAAAAAAATGCAATTCATAACTTTTCTTTTCTTTTCTTTTTTGATATTTTGATTGTATATTGAATATACAATTTATGCATTAAAGTAAGAAATCTAGAAATGAAATTACAAATTATTCACAATTTGTGTATGCAAGTTATTATTATTATTTTTTATCGTGTTATTTTTATCGGACATTGTATTTTTACAACTTATTCAATAAATATTATTTATTCCGTGCATCGCACGGGTGCGATTACTAGTTATTTTTAAAGACTTTTAAAAGTCTTTATTTAATACACCATGACTTTTATGAATTTTTAAAATGTCAATTAAAATCTATATTAAATACCTCAAGATTTTTATGAAATTTCTAAAGTCTAAATTAAATACACTTAAACTTTTCAAATCCCTTAAAATATTTAAAAGTCTTTTAAAGTCTACATTAAATAAACCCTCCTAAATGAACAACATGATGGATAATACACTCACATGATATGTAGACCCACAACCACATGTAAGTATATTGTCCATCATGTTGCTCAAAATTATTGTTCACGTAACATTTCTCTCACAATTATACTCCCTTATCACAAAAGGGATTTAATTTCAACTTTCTGAACCTCTTTAGGACAAATATTGGGACATATGCAATGATACGTATAATTATTCTAGTAACCCAAAGAGAATTTTCATAGTCTTCCCTGGAAATGAAAATTCCTAAAATCCAAGCAAAATCTGCAATTTTTTTTTTTTTTTTTACTCCCTGTAATTACCACTCAGTACCATGTAATTACCAAGTTTGATGTACCGGAACTTTTGTACAGTGCAAACAATATTAAAACGTCGTCGTCTGTTGATCATAATCTGAGAATGGTAATATGATTTTCCTCTACTAATTATCTATTTTCTATGAAATTCACCAACCCAACAGAGCTAATATTTTAAAAATTGAAACTGAGGGCAACCCAAAACTGTGGATCTACTGAATGTTTAAAAAACAAAACTAAGAGAATTAATGAAGCAATAAATAAATAAATAAATCTGCCCACGTGAGCTCTCAAGTCTAATGCAGAGATCCCTGAATTGAGGCGAGAAAATGCTGCATGTTAGCCAGACATGTACAATTTCAAATATATACAAAAACTAGCACGGATTTAGCACAAGTAAATTTAATGAAAGTTGCATCCATACGAAAATGAAAACTCTGGTTATATCGTTAATAAACACTTGAAATGAGTGAAGAAACTCGATTTATTTTAGCATGAAAGAAGTCTCAAACATTCTGTATGATATAACTCATCATTCACTCAAAGGCTCAAAGCTAGCTAAGGCACCCTAAAATAAGGCAATCTCAAGGAATGAAATTCTAGGTCGAAATTCGACGTAGAAACCATTTAAAAGGCTTGAGGAGCTGCTGTGGCAACTTTTATTTCAGATTATTTCTCCGGTTTCTTTATTATGGAACTCTGTACGATGAACTCGAATCTATCCAGCTTTGATATCAGGAAGCAGATTATGAGTATATGATGACCGGAAACTGAATATCGTCCGTGATGAACTGTGAGGATTGCAGTCTCTATGTGCTGTATCAATAACTATTCACTTGTGTACTTGTGCTTCTTTCTAACTATTATTCCACTTCACTCGACGTCTCCATTCCCGTTATCCTTGATATCTGGAACCAGGTGCCAGTTCTGCCGGACTACAAAATAAAATTAAATAAAATGCAATGGAAGTTCCCGTTAAGCTAAGAATTAGAGCGATTTTTAAACATGTTTTTTACAACACAGAACCTAAGTTTATAAAAACTTCAAACGCGTTTGATGACTTAAATCTAACCTATAAGCTTAGCCAAAGTGCTCAAAACATTTAGGAGAAACGAAGATACGTACTTGGGAGATCCAGATCCAACTGACGACGCATTATGAGTGAATATATTTTGGTGACTGTGGACCACAATGAAACCGCTCTCCGCTCCCACCTTTGTCTCAGGTGAACCATGGAAGCCGGCGGCTGAGTTAATACCGGGGAACGATCCTGAGTGAGCACATATTGCAACACCATTAAGTTACTTATCAAAATTACATTTCTTTCGAACAAAACTTACTAACCTTTAAGCACAACCAAACATGCTCTAAATTATGCATCAAATGTTGACAATAGGTGAATACAAGGCATATCAAATTCATTATCAGATATATAATATTACCTTGAAAAATGATCACAATAAAGAAGAGAAGAGTGAATAGCATGGCAATCAAGTTTCCACTTGATGATGACATGGAGGATGCCTTTGCTGCTTTCATTTTCTTCAACGCCTTCATTCGCTCGATCCTCGCACGTTTGATCATCGCAAGCTCTGCAATCTCTTTGATCAGCTTCTGATCAGCAGCATCCAGTGATAATCCTCTTGGAGGACGGGGTGGTTTAGGAGGCTTTTTGGCGCTGTTTGACTTGCGCTTTTCCTTCCTTATTACGTTCTTCTCCTGAACCGGAGAAACGTCACTCATATTTTTCACATTACTGCTCAAACTCACCCCATTTTCACCCCTGGGATATCCATCTAAACTCACCACTGCATTGACCTTAGCAGAAGAAATCTTCCCGGTTCTGGAATCCGAAAGGTCGGGGCTTTCTGCTTCTTGGCTCATATTTACATCGCACTCAATATCAATCACAGCTTCTCTCAGAAGAATGTGATCCATTGCTACCTCTCTCTCTTGTTGATGCATATAAAGTTTTAAACTGCCGACAGTATAACTTCAAAAATTATTCTCAGTATATGCCAAATGCAGGATTCTAAAATCTTTCTAATTTATTAATTAAATTACTGACCACATTCCCTTTTTTTTTTAAAAAAAAAAAAAAAAAAAAAAAAAACCCATTAACTAGAAGTACCCAAATGCAAGTTCAGCAAGTCATGAAGCAATTTCTTTACAAGCCCAGATACTGTCAAACACTATACTTATTGTAAGGGAAATCATAGTTGACAAGAACTTGAGTCTTTAATCATAGAACAAAAACATAAAAATGAAATTATCATCAAGACAATGAATAAGATTTTAGTGGTCTACAAAGAAATGCTCGTCGGCAAAGTAAATAACTGCAAAAATTAAAAAATCAATTATTGATTTGGGAAAATGAAAACAAGACAGTATACAGAATGCAAAGCATAAAGATTTACATACACGAAATCATCAAAGTAAAGCAAAATGCCATTTACAATTAACAAAAGCAAGCACTAAAAAGGAAAAAAATGAAAATGCCTTTTTTTAAATTCTAGATCCAATGAAAGCCAAGATCACCAAAGTACCTAAAGTAGAAGCTTCGAGTGGCTACTCAAGATTCAGGATTTTTTTATAGAGAGAAATTCGAATATGGAGTGTGTAGATGTGTGTGTGTGAGAGAGAGAGAGAGAGAGAAATAAAGACTAGCGCACGAGGAACTGGGCCAGAAGCTCACAACCGGGAAAGTGGTGACTTCAGTTCTTTATTAGCAGAAGAAATTTATGAATATAATGCAATGTGCTTTGAATTTGAAATTGACAGCCTGAGAGCCGGATGGAAACTCACACTCAGATTTTGCCACCTTAACTATCTACAACGGTGCTTTGGGTCCATTCGAATCGATCCTTGGAAAATTATATATTAGAACAATGAATGTTTTTTTATTTATTTATATTAAAGAACACCTTATATATATATAATAATAGAGAGTATTTTTAAATTAATAATGCTACCTGTACAGTACAGATAAATTGTACATATGGACTTACGGATGCACGTGCGCATCTGTCGGCTGATATATAGACTTATGGATGAACGTGTGCATCCGTCGACTGATTTGAATGAAATCAACGGACATCTGTACAGTTCATCTGTACATGTAGCATTTTTGTTTTTAAATTTAAAGAGCAAGACTTTTTATATATTTCAACAAACTTTATTTTATTTTTTCAAAAAAATAATTGCCTTTCTTTATTTTTAGTTTATATATAGTATATTTTTAAAGTCAATAGCCAATGAAATCGAATATTTAGCCGGCTTATAAACCAAACAATTTTTCAACTTACTTTTTAATCACAAATATTTCCTCTCTCCAATTTTCGACCACAAATTTTATCTCAAAATCATAAATAAACTAATTTATAAACTGTTATAGTGTTACCACACGAAGGCTAAACGTTAAAGTATGGAGCATTAAAAATTGAAATTCTTTGAATGCGTGTAATTATATAGACTGTGTTCGGCTCTCCTATTTTGGAGAGTCAAAGCCATTCTCTAAATTAAAATATTGAATTAAAGAGTCTATTGAAATTGAATGTTTAACTCCGTAAATTAAATAACATTTTTAAATATAAAGAACGAGTGCTCTTAGTGTCATATATTTAGTTAGGATCAGATTTATGCATTTATTGAATGTGTTAGTATATAAGTTATGTGCAACACAAGTTAAATAGTTTGCTATCTTTAGCTAGCATTTTAACTAGTTAATGTGGGATATTTTGTCTGGAAAATGACCATTTCACATTAAACCCCTTTTTGGTATAGATGAAAATTAGATTTTTAGTAAATTTTGATAAAAGTTGATAAGATGTTTGGTTGAAAAGTCGTGGATCCCATAAAATGTGTTGTTAAAATTAATTAATTATTGACTTGAGATTAAAATAAGATTTTAATCAGAACCAAACAGAGGTTGACTTTCTTTTGCAAACTTCAAGAAGATGAAGGACTCATTGTGCAAATATTAAAGGGCTAAATTGAAATGGAATATAAGGACTAAATCGAAGAAGCTAGAAAGATGGAGGACTGAAGGTATAAATACACAATGACCGAAATGAGAGAGAGAGAGAGAGAGAGAGAGAGAGAGAGTTTTTCCTATACGATCACATAGGCAATTGGCCTTGCATTGCAAGGCAAGCACCGAGAAAAACAAATTTGAAACCACAATAAACATACGATCGCAATTGTTATAAATACAATCGCATAGCAACGTGATATTCAAAATTTTATTTTATTTAGGATTCCATATTGATCCACTTTTTATCTCCATTTTGGACACGAATTCAAGAATTTTTTAGCCTATAAATACTTCTTTTTAGTCTACATTAGAGAGCTTTTGACATATTATAATTTGGTGGCCATTTTGAATAGAATACACACAAACAATTGAAAACTCAAAATTCGGGTTGAAGATCGAGAAGAAGAAATTGATTTCAATTCCTTTGATTGTTCTAATTTTCAAGTGATACCTTTTCAATTATTTATGTGTAATTTACATATAAAGATGTTATGCTAATTATTCTCTTGTATTGGATGAAGATGAACCTTATTGTTTATTTATTTTAATTACAGATTCCTAAATTTAGTATTTTGCTGCAGTTCTTGATTTATCTTGCATTCCCATTGAATTGCTTGATCACCATTTAGATAATTAATTGTTGATTGTAGTATTTAAAAATTCACAATAAGTTTAGAACGTGGCAAGATAAATGATAAGTGTATTTTATACACTTATTTATATATCAAAATTAGAATATTATATTGTCGTTTTAGAATAAAAACTACCTAATTTCTTATTATTTGTTTATACTTCAGAAAATATCCCAAGATCATGAGAATGGAGCAATTGATTGAAAAAAAAAAAGCACAATTGGATGCTAATTGGAGCTTAATTGAACAATTGAGATGTTTAAACGTCAACGGGGAAATTAGCATGGTGCCAAAGTGAATAAATTAGAAGTTGGAGGACCCTATCGAAGAAGTGGAGAGTTGGAATGAGCTAATCGAGAAGATTCAAAAGTTTGGGGACTGAATCACATCAATTTGAAGATTGAAGGATTGAAAAGCAAATTACATATGAGGGGACCAAATTGCGAATATCCAATGATTAATTCGGACCATAAGATGATACTTTGAGAATTTTTAGGAGTCAATTTTATACAAGTAGAAGTTAAAAAAGGAATGAAATATGATAAGAATATTACCATAAAATTGATTCTAACTGCACAAGATTCTGGACAGATTTTTAGTCGGGCTTTGAAATCTAATTTTGGGGGAGTAAACGTTCGAATTGGGAAAATCTTATTTTTAGTAAGAGTAGTATCCCTTTAAGTTATCTTTTTAAATCGCTTTGAATAACCTCAATCGGATAAGAGAATATAAAGATATGGTCGAAATACTGAACACTATGTAGATACAAGAAAAGACTAGCACGCGGGTTAGACGAATTTCTTTCCTTTCTCGACTTGGTCTCTTCTCAAATTATAAATAAAACCTCTTGGAATGAAAATCAGGACATTTTCCTCACCTAAGAACATCATAGAATCAAGCTTTTCTTGTGGAATTCTTGGGAGATCAAAGCATTGCAAAGGGACGAGACTTGATGATACTTGAAGAATTGATACTTGGTGCAAGCTTTCCATTCTTCTTTGTTAATTTCAATGAACGTTATTATAGATTTTTTATTTATTTATTATGATGTGTAGCTAAATTTCAAGTTTGGGATGAACGATAAAGCCTAGTTTTATTATTTTAATTCCAAATTTCATAGTTTTAACGTTTTGTTGCATGTATTGGTTTATTATTGTATTTAATACTTGAATGAGCTAACCACTTATTCATGATTTAATGTGTTATTCCATAATTCGAGAGGTGAGTTGATAACATAGATCAAGGTAATAAATCTGATAATTAAACAAGATATAGAGATATACATGGTTGACTTATTTAGGTAGAATTGATTTAAATTCGAGAAAGGAATTTCAATATACATTAGTGAATTTGACCGAGTATATATTTAGGAAATAAAACTTGAATGAGGTTAATTTAATTGACTAGGTGAAATAGTGAATTCCAACTACTTTACAATCGTTTTAAAAACAAAACAATCTTGCTTCATTTAAATTCTTTAGATAATTTTCTTAATTTTAGTTTAATATTCTTAAAACAATTCGTCTGTTCAAATAAGGATATAAGAACTAAAACATTTTGATACTTAGTAGCAATCTTCATAGAACGATAATCCGGACTCTCAGGTCCACTTTATTACGTCTCAGGACCCGTACACTTGTAGAGATATTTCGCATCGCAAAATATTAGTGAACAATAAACACTCGAACACTAGATATTAGGACTAATATACATGAATTGCACAATTGACTGATAATTGTATGATTTAATGGATTATAGTGTACGACGAATTTCGAAGTATTGTTAAAAAATACTGAAATTGTTACAAATTGAATTTGAGAAAATACAAGTGGACAGCTCTTGTAAATGCAAAAATTGCAAAATCCTCTGATTAACGATCTGCGTGTTTGAAGACAATGGGCCACGCGGCTTGATTCCTGGACTTCTGAATTTGCTGGAAAACTTGATTTGTTGAGAGATTGCTTGTTTGCACTTGGAACTTGAGACTTGAATTTGAACTTTGGATTTGCACTTCGGATTGGACTTGCTTTGATTTGAAGAAGGCTTTGATCTTCTTGAATTTTGGACTTGACTTGAAGTTTGAGAGAATTTTTGTATTCTTCACCTGCAATTCTCTTTTCTTGCTTTTCTTTTCTTTTCTCATTTGATAAGTTTATTTTATACACTTATTTGTATGTCTAAATTAGGTGTAATTATTGTCATTGAGGAATATTTGCTATTTAATTTGTGTTTATCGTTTACTTTTCAGAAAATATCCCAAAAGATGAAGAATGATGAAGTCAATGGGAAAAACGCATAATTGGATTGCTAATTGGAGCTAAATTGGACAAGTGAGGAGTTTGTGACGTCAACTGGAAAGATGCAATGTGCCAAAATGAACGAATCAGAGGTTGGAGGACCTAATTGAAGGATTTGAGAGCTTAAATGGGCAAATCGAGAAGAAGATAAAGTTTGGGGGACTAAATTGCAACAATTGGAAGTTGAGGATTGATGGTGCAATTAAAAGTCAGGGACCAACTTACACAACCGAAAAAAGATGGAAGTCGCGATCGCTGGATACATACCACGTGATCGCGAGAAGACACAAAATTGTAACCCCGGAGTTTTAATGTATTCCACGCGATCGCGTCCTTCTCAGGTTGGGCCGACTGTGGGATTTTTCTCGCGATTTTCAACAGAATTATCTATTTTTGACCTAGGTTTTCTCCAAAACCTATATATACAACATCAGAGGCACGAGATCTAGACATTTGCCTCTCCATAGAACGAGCCACAACAGAGATTTTAATTCAAATTCTTGGAGATTCAAGTATTGCAGAGGGGCGTGAATTGAAGATACTTGAAGAATTGATAATTGGTACAATCTTTCCATTCTTCGTTGTTATTTTCAATGAACGTCATTATATTTTGTTTTTGCTATTTAAATATGATGTGTAGCTAAATTTGATGTTGGGATGAACGATGTAGCCTAGTTAATTATTTTAATTCCATATTCCTTGTTTTAACGCTTTAATGCATGTGTTGATTTATTATTGCGGTTAATGTATGAATGAACTGGCCACTTATTCATGATTTTATGTGTTATTTCCATAATCCGAGAGGTGAGTTAATAACATAGATCTAGGTAATAAATCCGGTAATTGAACGAGAGATAGAGATATACTCTTGTAATTATTGCGGTCGTGTGTGAATTCTTGAATGTAATGCATCTAGATAAGGAATATTCAGACCCGCTGTAGAGATATATGGTTGATTTATTTAGGTAGATTTGATTTAAACTCGAGAGAGGAATTTCAATTTAAATTAGTGAATTCGACCAAATGCATATTTAGGAAATAAAACCGGAATTGGAGTTAATTTAATTAGTTAGGTGAAATCATAAATCCCAACTACTTTACAATCGTATTTGAAAACAAAACAATTCTCTAATTTTAAATTCTTTAGTTTAATTCTTAGTTTTAATTTAAACATCAAATTCATTTGTTCGTTCAAATAAAGTGTAGAACTAAAATATTTCGATAATTAATAGCAGTCCTCGTGGGACGATAATCCGGACTCCTAGGTCCACTTTATTACGTCTCACGACCCGTGCACTTGCGGGGGTATTTCGCATCGCGAGATATCAGTGAACAAGTTTTTGGCGCCGTTTCCGGGGACTGTTAATTAATATCGATACCCATTAGTTCTTATTTTACTTTGAACTTTATTTTGCTTATTTTTATTTTGATTTTTATATTAATTTTCAGTTTTTTCTTTTTAATTTTTGTTTTCTTTAATTTATGTTAAGAATGACTAAGTCATTTGATTTGCTTCCTTTTGATACAGAAATTGAACGCACCTTTCGACAGAGGCGTAGACAACAATTGAAAGTGAATCAACAAATAGACTTATCCATGGCAGATGACATAATTCAGGATAATCAGGGAAATCAACAAAATCTGCCAGCAGCTGTGAATGGACAGCAACAAAATCATGGAAGGCGTGTTTTGCGAGACTACATGGTTCCTCCTGTGGGGAACATTGGAACTTGCATTGTACCTCCTGCCATCCAAGCTAATAATTTTGAGATCAAGACTTCCTTGATATCCTTGATACAAAATTCGTGCGTTTTTCATGGATTTCCATCTGAAGATCCTCATGCGCATCTTCGGACATTTTTGGAACTATGTGATATGCAACGCATGAATGGAGTTTCAGATGACGCCTTAAAATTAAAGCTATTCTCATTCTCTTTGGTGGACAAAGCAAAATCCTGGTTTTACTCTTTGCCCCTACATACAATCACCACTTTTGAAGTTATGAGCCAGAAATTTGTAGATAAATTTTTCCCACCAGGCCGCATGTCAAAGCTTAGGCGTGAAATTCTGTCCTTTAGTCAACAGCCAGGGGAATCCATTTTTGAAGCTTGGGAAAGGTTCAATGAGCTTATCAGACAGTGTCCTACACATGGAATCGCTGATTGGATCTTAGTCCAGACATTCTACAATGGGCTGACAAATGAAAACAAGAAGTACGCCGACTCAGCAGCTGGAGGATCAGTAATGGATATGACATATGAAGAAGCATCTGAGATCTTTGAGAAGATGGCTGCGAGCAGTTACCAGTGGTATTCCGATAGATCTACACCAAAATTTGGAGGAATTGCTGCAGTTAGTGAAATTACAGCATTAACTGCTAAGCTGGATGCGTTGACAAAGAAGATAGACCGTATGGGTGTGCATCCAGTGAATTCAGTTCAAACAGCGCTATGTGATTTTGTTTTGAAAATCACACTGTTAATGTCTGTCCCATGCAACAGAGTCAATCAAATCCAGAACAAGTCAATTTCGTGGGCAACATGGTGGTCCTTATTCACAAACCTACAACCCAGAATGGAAGAACCATCCCAACTTTTCTTGGTCTAATAATCAAAATGTTCAGCATCCGCCTGGTTTTCAACAACAGCAGCAACAACTATCTCATAAAACCATGGCAGAAAACATGGAGATGTTAATCCAGCTAGTTAAGAGTCAGAATGGTGAAATTATGAATCAAGCAGCTGAGATTAAGAATTTGAAGAGACAAATGGGAGAGCTGGCAGCTAGCAGTTCAACAAGACATCCTGGACAGTTACCAAGCAACACCGAAATGAACCCTCGTGAGCATGTTAATGCAATAACAACAAGGAGCGGGGTTCAGCTATCTGAAGTGACTGTAGAGGAATATGAGAAGCAGAAGAACCAGAAGAAAGATGTGGTGGAAGAACAGGAAAGTGAGACAGAACAGAGGTCGACTCCTGAAGTTCAAGAAAAAGTCGAGGAAGAAGTTCGAGTTAGACCGCAAGTCAAAGCTTATGTGCCTCCAATTCCATATCCACAAAGATTGAGAAAGCATCAGTTGGAGCAGCAGTTTGGAAAATTTTTGGAAATCTTCAAGAAACTGCACATAAATATTCCTTTTGCTGAAGCCTTGACCCAAATGCCCCTCTACTTAAAGTTTATGAAGGAGATGCTGTCAAACAAAAGAAAGTTGGTTGATTTTGAGACAGTAGCACTGAGTGAGGAGTGCAGCGCCATACTTCAAAAGAAATTACCACAAAAATTGACCGATCCATGGAGTTTCTCTATCCCTTGCACTATTGGTAATTTTACTTTTGATAATGTATTGTGTGATCTTGGTGCCAGTGTAAATTTAATGCCTTTGGCTGTGTACAGGAAACTTGGGTTGGGGGAGCCTAAACCAACCAATATCACACTGAAGCAGGCCAATAGATCCATTCAATACCCATATGGTGTTGTTGAAAATGTGATTGTGAAGGTTGACAAATTTTTCTTCCCAGTTGACTTTGTGATTCTTGATATGGAAGAAGACACTCAAATGCCTCTAATATTTGGAAGACCGTTCCTAGCTACTGGAAGAGCACTGATTGACATTGAAAAGGGAGAAATCATTTTCAGGGTCGAGAAGGAGCAAGTCACTTTCAGCATCAAGCCAAGGGAAGATCTCGATAATCTAAAAGAAAGTTGCTTCAAAGTGGAGGGAGTAGTCCAGAAACCAAAAGAGAAGACCAAGCAAGGTAATAATATTGAGGAGGAGCTAATCACAAAACATGAGTTTGTAAAGGCAAAAGATGGATGGAGGGACAAGAAGGAAGAAAAACCTAACATCCCTCAACAAGTGGCTAAAAGCGAGGCTTTGCAACTAAATAAAGTGAGAAAACGGGTGGAGAACTGCAAGGATGGAAATTGCAAGATATGCAAGGCTCTGAGATCATCTTTCAAGCCTCCATGATATTTATGTGCTAAAGTCGGGCTTAAGACTTAAAACGGAGCGCTTGTTGGGAGGTAACCCAACCTTTCTTCCCTTTTACTTATTACGCTTTTATTATTTATATTACGATTTTATTATTTATTTTAGTATTAAAATTTTAGATATATGCATGGTAGGAAATGTGTTTGAGTGTTTTGCATATTTCATGTTTAGAACACTTGTGCATAAGAGTCTATTATTGCATATTTAGGTATATTTTTAATTTTGCATGTTTATATTAGGCTAGGTTTTTATCGTCATTCCAAACTCACACACACACTAGTTTGAATCATGACGATAAGGTTTGGAAAATCATTGCATCGATCATGAAGTGATTTGGGGGATAAAAATGATTTTGGAAATCAAAAATAGGAAAAAATTTCCATTACAGCCGGGAACTACGCGATCGCGTGCCAATAGGCTATGGAGATCGCGAGTTTACATTAAAAATCAATAGATTCTTAAACCTTGAACCACGCGATCGCTAGCACTCCAGCCAGGCGATCGCGTGGCTGTACTTGGACCAAAATTGGCAGTTTAAGTGTTGTGCCTCATGTTTTCAATTTCAAACATTATAAACTCGTTTTCTCTCCCATAATCACCTCATATTTGATCTTACATTTTGTGTGCATGTCATCAACACCTAGTTGCATCAATATCATTGCTATTTTCCGCATCCAAATCAATCAAAGGTATGTAATTCTTTACTTGAAACATACTTTACTCAAATTTATGAAATTTTCTTTTAGATTTTGAATAATTGGAATTGTGAATTGTGAAGAAGGGGCTTAAGTTAGTTGTTGGAGTTTGTGATTTGTGGTTTAGTAGACGAAATTTTTGGTTCATTCATGCCTCCAAACCTATGCATATGCTTTGATTTTTGCAATGCACACCATGTATTTGATGAAATGCCACAAAGAGAGTTTTGTGCTAATTTTAGAAATTCATTCGAGCATTTATCTTCATGACATGTTCATCATTGATTGTGTGTATTTAGTTCAATATTTAGTTCACTACATTGCATGAAAATCATGAAAACCAACATTGCATTAAGGCAGCCCTATTGCAAGGTCACTGCAGGCCATTGCACCCAGAAACTGTCTCACGTCACCTACCTCTCCACATTGTTTCATGACCCTATTGATCTTTAAATGAGCTGAATTTTTAATATATTGTCGATCATGATGTGAACTTTAACGTATCAAAAGATGGCTCAGGAAAATTTATGTTTTTCTAGGCGATGTCAAGGCTTGAATGTGTGTGGTCGACCAATTTTGAAAATTCAACATTTTTGCTTTAACTTTAGTTTGGGGGTGTGGTACTGAACTTCCATTATTTCTTATTGGTGTTTATGACTTCTGATGTTAATTATATCTTATTTGCAGGGAAAACACAGTCAAAACACGCCAACCCAATTTGAACAATACAAACAAAGGGTCGATTCATCCAATGCAGTGCTACAGGAAGCTTCAAAGAAATACATCCTCTACACTTGGGAAGTTCTCGTTCTCTTTTCTTTGTCTCGTTTTACATTGTTAAATCTTTTTTGACAAATATTGAGGACAATGTTCATTTCAAGTTTGGGGGTGAAGATTCATTACATTCTTCATTCATTTTATATTCATTCGATTTTATTGGGATTAAAAAAAATTGAAAATGTGTTAACTTGTTTATTGCCTAGGATATAGTATGAATCAATTTGTGCTTAGGTTTGAAAATTGGACAACATGAAAGCATGAACTTATTTTTGAACTAGTTATGTTTTGCTAGATTCATATTTATTGCGCACATAGCCAGTGTTGGATAATTGCTTGTGTGAGGGATTTTGTTTAATATATGTGGGGCAAAGTTTTATGCAATTCGAACTTAGGAATGACTTGAAAATCCCTGAACTTAGATCATAAGATATCCCACCCCTAAATTAGAACCAATCATACTAAAAGGCAAGTTTGGGGGTAAAATGGTTGGAATTTGTGTGTATTGACTGGTTGGAGGTCTGTGGTTCTTGGGTTTGCACTTTAGTCATTACAGTTTTGTCAACAGGTATAAACCATTTTCAGCATAAAAACAGAAAAATGCTGAAAGTCTTATTCTGCTCTTCAAATACCTTTTTGACTCGAGTAAGTAAGTCCGAGGGGTCTTTCAAACCTGGTGCCCTAAAGTCAACTGGCTTCGGAGTCATCGACCTAAAGCTCGCTACATGGGTCAATCAGAAATCAAGTACGGAGAGTGGACTTACACATAAGACATTATAACATCTTTAACTTTTCATTTAAGCCTTTATGACTCGGGCAAGTACGTCTGAGGGGTTCTTTTATCCTGGTACCCTAAAGCCAACTGGTTTGGGAGTTGCCGATCTGAAAGCCCACTACAGGGGTCATATAGAAAGCCAGTATAAAAAGTTCTGCACAAAGATGGTAAAAGACAGGGACATTAAAAGAAAAAGTCGTCCAATAAAAAAAAATTATAGCATGGTATAAGCTTTGTTGACTGAGCTGTGGTGGTTGAGGTTGTAGAATTGGGGACTGCTTTCTTTTGACTTGTTGTGCACACTTATTTCTAATTCTAACTAACTTGTGTGGAAAAAGCAAAAAAAATATTTTTAGAACCCACATAGATAGAAACCCTGGATATGTGAGAGAAAAGCAGAAAGTAGTGATCATCCATGAGCGCTGAAAGGAATTTCATTAGAATCCATAGATTGACCACATGGGATTCGGGCTGGATTATGCATAATGAGCCACACAGTGTTGAGTATATCTTTTGCATGAGTATGCGTTTGACATTGGCTATTCACACACACACATAAAAATCTGGCAGATATAACTAGAAATTATTTTGCATTGTTGTTCATGACGCTTGCTTAAAGCTTAAATTGGTTTGAACTATGGAGGCATATGGTAAACATGTTAACACAACAAAAATAATTTCTCTTTTATTTCTTTGATTTTTGTATTTTATTTTCCATTGTTAGAGGACGAACAATAATTCTAGTTTTGAGGTATTTGATAAGTGGATTTTATACACTTATTTGTATGTCTAAAATAGGTGTAATTATTGTCGTTGAGGAATATTTTCTATTTAATTTGTGTTTATCGTTTACTTTTCAGAAAATATCCCAAAAGATGAAGAATGATGAAATCAATGTGAAAAACGCATAATTGGATTGCTAATTGGAGCTAAATTGGACAAGTGAGAAGTTTGTGACGTCAACTGGAAAGATGCAATGTGCCAAAATGAACGAATCAGAGGTTGGAGGACCTAATTGAAGGATTTGAGATCTTAAATGGGAAAATCAAGAAGAAGATAAAGTTTGGGGGACTAAATTGCAACAATTGGAAGTTGAGGATTGAAGGTGCAATTAAAAGTCAGGGACCAACTTACACAACTGAAAAAAGATGAAAGTCGCGATCACTGGATACATACCACGCGATCGCGAGAAGACACAAAATTGTAACCCGAGAGTTTTAATGTATTCCACGCGATCGCTAGGGTTTTACCCACGCGATCGCGTCCTTATCAGGTTGGGCCGACTGTGGGCTTTTTCTCGCGATTTTCAACAGAATTCTCTCTTTTTGACCTAGGTTTTCTCCAAAACCTATATATACAACATAAGAGGTACGAGATCTAGACCTTTCCCTCTCCATAGAACGAGCCACAACAGAGATTTTAATTCAAATTCTTGGAGATTCAAGTATCGCAGAGGGGCGTGAATTGAAGATACTTGAAGAATTGATAATTGGTGCAATCTTTCCATTCTTCGTTATTATTTTCAATGAACGTCATTATATTTTGTTTTTGCTATTTAAATATGATGTGTAGCTAAATTTGATGTTGGGATGAACGATGTAGCCTAGTTAATTATTTTAATTCCATATTCCTTGTTTTAACGCTTTAATGCATGTGTTGATTTATTATTGCGGTTAATGCATGAATGAATTGGCCACTTATTCATGATTTTATGTGTTATTTCCATAATCCGAGAGGTGAGTTAATAACATAGATCTAGGTAATAAATCCGGTAATTGAATGAGAGATAGAGATATACTCTTGTAATTATTGCGGTCGTGTGTGAATTCTTGAATGTAATGCATCTAGATAAGGAATATTCAGACCCGCTGTAGAGATACATGGTTGACTTATTTAGGTAGAGTTGATTTAAACTCGAGAGAGGAACTTCAATTTAAATTAGTGAATTCGACCGAATGCATATTTAGGAAATAAAACTGGAATTGGAGTTAATTTAATAAGTTAGGTGAAATCATAAATCCTAACTACTTTACAATCGTATTTGAAAACAAAACAATTCTCTAATTTTAAATTCTTTAGTTTAATTCTTAGTTTTAATTTAAAACATCAAATTCATTTGTTCGTTCAAATAAAGTGTAGAACTAAAATATTTCGATAATTAATAGCAGTCCTCGTGGGACGATAATCCGGACTCCTAGGTCCACTTTATTACTTCTCACGACCCGTGCACTTGCGGGGGTATTTCGCATCGCGAGATATCAGTGAACATCCTTCTTCTCTTTCTCTTTTTTTTCTTCTTTTTTTCTCATGGACCAATTGTCCTATTTATAGAGAAAAATTGTAACCACCTTTATTATATAAATATTTAAATAAATAAAATGGTTAGATTTTGAAAAGTAGGATGAGCCTCATCCATAGACTTATTTTAGGTCGGCTTTTATAGACTTTATTTGTTTAATAAATTAATTGGACGATTAAATTTGATCCAATCCAATTAATATTTTTTTAATGTCTACAATTTGTACGACGAATTTCGAAGTATTATTAAAAATACTGAAATCTTTACAAATTGAATTTAAGAAAATACAAGTTGACAGCTCTTGTAAATGCAAAAATTGCAAAATCCTCTGATTAATGATTTGCGTGTTTGAAGACAAGGGGCCACGTGGTTTGATTCCTGGACTTCTGAATTTGCTGGAAAACTTGATTTGTTGAGAGATTGCTTGTTTGTCACTTGGATTTGCACTTCGGATTGGACTTGCTTTGATTTGAAGAAGGCTTTGATCTTCTTGAATTTTGGACTTGACTTGAAGTTTGAGAGAATTTTTGTATTCTTCACCTGCAATTCTCTTTTCTTGCTTTTCTTTTCTTTTCTTTTCTCCTTCTCTTTCTCTTTTTTTTTTCTTTTTTTTTTCTCATGGACCAATGATCCTATTTATAGAGAAAAATTGTAACCACCTTTATTATTTAAATATTTAAATAAATAAAATGGTTAGGTTTTGAAAAGTAGGATGGGCATCATCCACAGACTTATTTTAGGTGGGCTTTTATAGACTTTATTTGTTTAATAAATTAATTGGACTATTAAATTTGATCCAATCCAATTAATAATTTTTTAATGTCTACAAATGCCCCCTCAAGATTTATTTATTTATTATGAAAATAAATAAATAGATAAATCTTGAATTTTGAATTTTGGTTTTAAATTTGTTTAAGATTAATACAAATAAATTTGTCATTGTATTAAACTATATCTCTTGTAAAAGAAAAGAATTTGAATTTCACCAAGTTTCAATTGGAATCTAGATCACATCCAACATTTTATAATCCAAAAATAAAAAATAAAAAAAATCATGGAGTTCAATTAATGCAATATTATTCAGGAGTTGAATAGTTAATGAAACACCACAACAATTTTTTTATTTTTATTTACTTTCATTTTTATTTGAAGGAGGACTCCTATTTGAAGTAGAAAATATAAGTCTCCTTTTTTTATAAAAGTAAACTATTCTCATGAACGTATACAGAACTTCAAATAAAAGAAACGAGAATAAAAGATTCACTATTGAAATTGATTTTACTTACCAGAAAAAAATTCAACTATAGCTTTGAAGGAAAAAGTAGGAGAAGAATCAAGGGATTCAATCTATCATCTTCTGCACTTGAACATCAGAAGAATCCAATCCACCAACTTTAGCATTCGGACACCAGAAAGCGAAAAAAAGAATTCCTCTCGTAATGACTCGTTTACCTTCATTACTGTAGGCAGGTTGTTTCTCCTTTTTTTTTTTTTTTGAATTATTTGCAGTGTTCATGCTTTATAGTCTGTGTATTAACATGTTTGACTTTTTGCATGATAGTGTGTGAGTGAGAGAGAGAGAGAGAGAGAGAGAGAGAGAGAGAGAGAGAGAGAGAGAGAGAGAGAGAGAGAGAGAGAGTTTGTAATTGTGCATGTGTGAGACGTGTGTGTGTTCCTACTTTTTACACAACTTTTTTTTTTTTGGACGAGCAATTTGAAGGTTGAACTGTGTTTTGATCAATTTTTTTTTTTTTAAACATGTACTTTGAAAATTTGATAAATTTTCGGAATGTATCTTTTTGATACCCCCCGCTAGATTTACTTTTACAAGTTGAAGATTTTTGAAGACCTGAAAAATATGCGAAATGTATCATTTTGGATATTCCCCGGCATAATAAAATTTTCAGGATTGAAATTTGGAATACCTGAAAGATATGTGGAATGTATCTATTTGGATACTCCCCGACATAATAAATTTTCAGGCTAGAAACTTGAAATACCTGAAAAATATGCGGAATGTATCCTTTTGGATACTCCCCAGTATAATAAAATTTTCAGGATTGAAATTTGGAAGACCTGAAAAATATGCGGAATGTATCTATTTGGATACTCCCCGGCATAATAAAATTTTCATGATGGAAACGTTGATTTTTGATGATTTTTTTTTTTATCCTATCTTTTGATTTTTTTTTTCCTTCAGGGATGGCAAAACAAAATTCTAAAGACAAGAAAAATTTGAAATTACCTGAAATTAAGGAATTTTATGATCCTGCACGGAAAAGTCAAATCCTTTGCTTCCCCAAGGCTACTTTGAAGCTTCCATGCAACTTGACAGGAGACTTTAAACTTACCATCCATAAGCCAATGACATACCTTTTCGTCCATGCAGTTCTTTTGCATGGTATGGACATGCGTATTCTCAGTGTCAGCCAGAGGAATTCAAATCGTACTAGACATCCTTGTTTGTGTCCTCCTCCGCATCACACTTCAGACACAACGTTCATTCCAAAAGCAATCATTTCTGAGAGAATTGATCGAAGGGAGATCAGATGAGGAAGTACAGTCCATTATCGTGGAGAGATTTCTTTCTTGTTGAAGTTTTGGTCCCTTTGGATTCATAAGCTTCTCATCAAGAAAAATCTTCTTGAACTAGCTCATGCCTTTACTCTACCACTAAGGACTACTCTCGTCCCGACTCTATTTATCGAGCTCTTTGCGAAGTTTGGTGCCCGGAGACCAACACTTTTGTAACTGTCAATGGAGAGATCAGCATTTCGCTTTGGGATATACAAGAGATTACTGGACTTTCCGTCAGGGATGATTATTATGAGGAGGTAGTACCAAGTCTTTTGAAACTAACAAACTCCCTCCCCAGATCTTGCTTATATTTATTTAAGGCCTTTTCACTGATCGTTGACAAAAAGAAGAGTGAGCGGGTCCGCCACAGCGACTGGATTGATTTCTGGTTCAAAACTGATGACTGTGTTCCGAATCCAAGGAAAAGCAAGGTGTTTAAGCAGGCTATGGAAGTAAACCCATCTTCAGGAGATCAGTCAGTAGCTAAAGAAAATTTACAGAGACCTATTTGCACAGAAACATTACACGATATTCTGCACAGGGACACGGACTACTGGAATACTTCTTTATCCGTTGAAGAACAAGAAGAGTTGGACATAGCAGCTTATCTTTCCCTTTGGCTCCGCCGTTTTATTTTTCCTTCTAGAGATGATTGTCTCAGGGTGGGAACTTTTAAAGTATCTTCTAGAATGGCTAAAAAATCAACCTACAGTTTGGTACCTCCCATCTTAGCTTGCATTTATAGAGGATTTACCTAGACAACAAATTGCGTGACTGGCCATGACATTGGATCAGTCAAATATACATTTTCCGGACATTTTTTGTACGCTTGGGCTGCAACTTATTTTGTTCGGGGCATCTATGCTAACGTTGACAAGAGCATTGGTCATCCTATTATCCGAAGATATGCTGGGACTTTAAATGATTTCCAACATTGGGAGGTTGATGCATTTGATTGTCGAGAACTCCTTCGCGGAAAAATGGACTCTAATGATTTTTCGTGGAATCCGATTTATTTACCTCATGATGGTATACGCAGAGATAACAATGAAAGATCTATAGAGACCTCAGAGTTCATGATGAGTATCCGACCAGGGTTTCTTTCTTATCGTCGTGGTAATAACCTGTTTATTCTTGAAGCTTACAATCCTCATAGATTTGCAAGACAACAAGGCTTTAGGAAAACGATTCCAGGCTCACCAAACCCAATGATGTTTATAGCCAATGCGTTGACCCTCTACCATGCTTGGTTATCTTTGACGCAGGTAGGGAGTAGATGCACATTTCATCTTCCGGGGCGTATTGATGATATACAACTTCAAGTTGATCCATCATACAAAGCTTGGTGGGAAGATAAAGTATATCCTGGTCTGAACAAGATTAAAGTGCAAGATTTATTGTCCAGCGAAGATAATAACTTTGTACTTGGTAAATCTCCATCTACCCCCGAACAAACAGGAAGTCATAATGCCCGTGAATTGGACTCCTCTTATGTAGATTCTCAAGCGACTCTTCGGAAGAGACCTCTGGATGTTCCAAATGAAAGAGGTATCAAGAAAATTAAAATAATACATTCTCACATGGATCACACTTCCACTTCAGAACATGTAGAGAAGGTACATGAGCCCATTATAATTTCAGAAAGCAGTAGCTCTATGGACCGAACACCTCAAACACTTGATGCCACACTTCCTTTAGAAAGCAGGAGTCCTAGAGATCAGGTAAGATTTATTTATCATTCAATTTTTATTTTATTTATTTATTTTTTTGAATGATAATTTGCATCTCATTTTCCGTTTTGAATTCGAACTTCAGATTCCCCTTTCTCAAATATTGCGTCGGAAGTGGACAATACGACCTAAAGATTCTCGGGTTGTAGAGAATCCTAAGGAAGCTTGTTCTGAAACATTTAGACATGATTTGAGCATCCCAGATGTATCCTATGGCAATGAAAATTTGGATCTGTCGCCTCAAACACGAAACGCAGGTATACATCTTCATTTTTTTTAGCCCATTCAATGCCCTAATAGATCGGTATTTAATTTCTTCAACTTTCTATTTGTTGTAGGATTTCCAAAAGTTCCTGAAGGGATGTTTTATTCAACAGATCATCGTAATGAGAACCATGAGATGATTTGTGTGCACTTGATGAAATTTATGGCAACGATAGACATGAGCCTCCTTGAAAATACCCAAGCAGTATTAATAACGGTGTCATATCACCTAATCAAGATGATCTTAATGATGAGGTGAATTCTGAGCCTTTGCGAGTTAGCAGTTCACAGATTGGACAGGATACTTCGAATATCTCTCCTTTATTAGCATTACCAGCTCCAGGTCAGAAGATAAATAATTGTGAGATGACACCAATATGTTCTTCCATCTCTGGTCCTCTACACAGATTTACCGAAGAATCTTCTTTCTTGAAGAATGCTCTACAAGAAGCCAAGATTAATTTCCTGCGGGCATTGTTTAAGGAAGCTTTGAAGCATGGGTTTTCCAACATTCGGACTTGGTGGAATGAAAGCAAATCAACTCTTCGGGATGTGGTTATCAATCAATTCCGCGCAGATCCAATGCCTTTGATGAGACATATGGATGTATTTCTTGGAGGAGTTGACGTTTATCTTGCTAAAAGACTGCAGTACTTGGAATGTTTGACAGCAGAAGAAAAGGCTAAGCAGTTGAAATCTCTTGATATCCAAATAGCAGCAGGGAATTCCACATGTTCTTCTTTGGAAGCTCGAATTAGTGATTTGAACTCCGAGCTGGATAGACTTCGTGATGAACTCCAAACTTGCCAGGAAAATACCAGTTCACTTGAGACAAAGAAGACCACATTGGAGCAAGCACAGGTCAAAGATGCCATAATTGCAGGATCCATTGACCTAGAAAGGAAGGCTCTTGAAGACAACTTCTTGCAGTTGATTGACAGTGATTGATTAAGATAGAATGAAGACTTCTTCTTCTTCTTCTTCTTTTTTTTTTTTTTGCTATGTTGAATGAACTTTGATTCATCAACATCATTCTTTATTAGATATTTTTTTCTCTTCCATCTCTCTTGTACACTTTTTTTTTTTTCTTGGCAAAGAAAGATTAATACAAGAAAAATAGAAAGAATTTATTGATTTTGACTGAACTTGAATTTATAATTTCCATTCAAACTATATATATATATATATATATATATATATATATATATATATATATTTTAGGGCCGTTCACAGTTTATCCTCTTGCGGGCCAGGAGTAGTACATTTAGGTACAACAAAATTTAAAGAACTTTAAGCGTAAAAACGCTTTAGGAATTTTTCGTTGATAGGTCAGATTTGCTGTCCATCTTTGTCAACGATCTTGTATGCTCCATTTGTGAACACGTGAGTAACAAGAAATGGACCATCCCATTTAGGTTGGAACTTGCCCCCAGTTTTTCTTGTGATTATGATTGGTCTGCGCACTGAAAGTACCATATCTCCTACTTGAAATGATCTTGGCCGCACCCTTTTGTTGAAGGACTTTGTCATACGAGCTTGATAGCATTCTAAGTGCATTTGTGACTCTAATCTCTTCTCATCCAAAGCTTCTAGCTCCTCGAGTCGAAGACGGGCATTTTCTTCTGTTGTCAACCCTTCTTGAATAGCAATCCGCAATGATGGAATTTGGCATTCTAAAGGCAGGACAGCTTCTACTCCATATACTAAAGCATAAGGGGTAGCTTGTGTCGGGGTCCGGTAAGTAGTGCGGTAAGCCCACAAGGCTTCTCCAATTCTTTCATGCCAGTCCCTTTTTGATTTAGACACAACTTTCTTCAACAGGTTGCACAGGATCTTGTTGAATGCCTCTGCAAGTCCGTTGGCTGTTGCATTATACATGGAGGAATTGTATTGTCTGAACCCAAATTTAGCACATAAATTATTTATGTGGCTATTGTAGAAAGGCTTTCCATTATCAGTGATGATGTGTCGAGGAACTTCATACCGGTAAATGGTTTGAACACGAATGAAATCCACAACATTTTCTTTCTTTACTTCCCTCATCGGTACAACTTCAGCCCACTTGGAGAAATAATCAGTTCCAGCAAGGATGTATGAATGTCCAGCTGAAGATTTTGGAGTTATAGGTCCAATCACATCAAGGCCCCAAGCATCGAAAGGCCACGAGGCTATCGTCAGGTGCAATGGTTCCGGAGCCTGGTGGATAAAATTTGCATGGACTTGACAAGCTTCACATTTCCTTGCATAGTCCATAGAATCTTGTACCATGGTTGGCCAATAGTACCCCATTCTTTTTATCCGAAAATGGAGCTTGGGCCAGGACTGATGAGCACCGCATATTCCAAAATGAGCTTCATCAAGAACGTGTGATTTTTTCTCATTACTTAGGCATCGAAGGAAAACTCCATCAAATGAACGTCGATAGAGTGTGTTCTTGTATAATATGAAGCGAGAAGCACGCCTTCGGACTTCAGTCCTACGACGGGGATTGTCCAGTAACTTCTGATGTTGAAGATATTCAATTATTGGTTGCCTCCAATCGGCTTTTTCTTCACCGGAAACTTCAACACTGTTGTTTTCTTGCAGATTCTCTGGCAATAGTGGTGAAATAACCCATTTTTGAACAATTGACACCTGATGGATAGACTCTTCATCTGATCTGTCTAGAACAGCAGCTAAATTAGCTAATGCATCAGCTTCTTTGTTTTCATTTCTTGTAACAAATTTGATTTGTATTGATTCAAATTACTTCAAAAGTGTTGATGCGTACTCATGATATGGCTTTAGATCCAAATTTCTGACTTCATATTAAGATAGAAGCTGGTTGATTATCAACATAGAATCTCCAAAGACTTCTAATTGATTAATTCCCAGGTCCAATGCAGTCTCCAAACCAATAATGAGAGCTTGATATTCTGCCATGTTATTGGAACACTTTTATGTCAAAGCAAAGGCATATGGCATAACTTGATCATGGGGAGTGACAAATACGACTCCTGCTCCAGCGCCGTACTTTCGAGCTGCCCCATCAAAGAATAGCCTCCATGAAGGTACAACTTCAATGTAAAAGACTTCTTCATCTGGAAGGTCTTCAGAGAGCTCCCATTCTGTCGGATTTGGAAGATCAGCGAGAAAATCTGCTAATGCTTGTCCTTTAATAGCCTTTTGAGGAATAAAGTTGATGTCGAACTCCGATAATAGAAGTGCCCATTTTCCTATCCTTCCAGAAAGAATAGGCCTTGACATTATGTACTTTAATGGATCCACCCTTGAGACTAGATTGATTGTGTGTGCTAACATATAATGCCTCAATTTCTTAGCTGCAAATATCAATGCCAAACACATCTTCTCAATTGGCATGATACGCTTGAAGCTACAAATTGCAGACCTAGTTTCCACAGCTCTCTTCCATGTCATCGATGCCAAAACATCTTATGAATTACTTCTTGGACGTGTCTGGCTGCATGAAATAGGAGTGTTACCCTCAACTTGGCATCAATTTTTTAAGTACAGCCATGATGGAGAAGTCAAATGCATGGTAGTTGAGACCAAGCCCTTCCTGAAAGAAGAAGCTTACTTCGCAGACGCCAAGTTTTACCTTGAAGATGAAGAATTTCATTCGGCAGGGTTATCTACAGCGGGGTTTGAAATGGAAAGTGTTAATCAGAAAGTTGTAGTTCCACCACATCAACTTATGACAGGTAAATCAAAACTTACTTGTGGAAGGTCTTCTAGAGGTAAACAGCCTCAGGAAACTTCAAAAAGTGTTGAGTTATCGAGGAAAGAATTGACTTTTCCGATACCTAACATTACAAAACTAGCTATACCACATCAACTTATGAAAGTTAAAAAGGTTGGTGAAGCTTCAACATCTATTCCAAGTATATCAAGACTCCGTATCTCTGATTCACCTGAACAGAATTTGACACATGCAAAAGGGGTTGACAAAATGAAGAGAGCTTTCAAGGGATGTTACAATCCAAGAGCCAATAAACTGTTTGAAAATGCTGGGTTTGGAAGAGGAGAACCTCGAAAATTAGGTGATCTTGACGCAGTACTTGCAGGTGGACGTGTCCCATCAGGTTTGGATGGATCAATCATATCACAACCAAAATATGGTTTGGGATATAATCCAAATCAACCGAAACAGATTAAATTTAAGAAGGTCTCCTCAAACCCAATCATGATTCAAATATGTGAGATTCCTGAAGAAAAATCCGAAGAGTCGAGACCTTCCGTATTTGACCGAATTCAAGGTGAAAATGTCAGAGTTTCGGTATTCGAAAGGCTAAAGGGAGAATCTTCAACAGCCACTGAATCGAAAGACAAAGTCTCAGTCTTCCAGAGGTTAAGCAGCAATGACCCCATATCTGCTAAAGTTGATGAAAAAGCTCGGACTTATATAGAATCGTCTCAAAGGCAATCTGCCTTCTCTCGACTTGGAGTTAAGAATTCCAATATGAGTTTAAAGACTCAACGTTCCAGGAGAAGGAACAAAACTAGAAAGACTTCCAAGCTTCAAAAGAATGACGGAAATGAAGAAAAAGTATCAATAAACCACATTGCTTTTGAAGAAGTTGGTAACCCAGAATCTGAAGTTGAAGACTCAAACACATCAGATGAACCTGAACCAGCTCCGCCAACATTTGAAGAAGGGGGGCAAGCTACTATGGACGATTTGAAACAGTTGAACTTGGGAACAGAAGAGTAGCCGAGGCCAATCTATGTCAGTGCCCTTCTGAGTCCAAAAGAAGAATCTGAGTATTTCAACATGCTACAAGAATACAAGGATGTGTTTACATGGTCCTACAAAGAAATGCCAGGGCTAGATCCTAAAGTTGATGTGCATCATGTTGCAGTAAAGCATGGAGTTCGTCTTACCAACCAACCTCAGAGAAGATTTCGGCCAGAATTGATTCCCCAAATTGAAGTAGAAATCAACAAACTCATTGAAGATGGGTTCATACGTGAAGTCAAGTATCCGACTTGGATTGCTAACATTGTTCCTGTTAGAAAGAAGAATGGACAGTTACGAGTTTGTGTTATTTTCGAGACCTAAATCAAGCTTGTCCTAAAGATGATTTTCCACTTCCAATAACAGAGTTAATGGTGGATGAAACAACTGGATACGAGGTTCTTTCTTTCATGGATGGATCTTCTAGGTACAATCAAATCCGAATGAATCCTAAAGATGAAGAGCTTACAGCATTCCGCACACCTAAGGGGATATACTGTTATAAGGTCATGCCTTTTGGATTGAAAAATGCTGGGGCAACTTATCAACGGGCAATGCAAAAGGTTTTCGATGACATGATGCATGAGAAAGTTGAATGTTATGTGGATGACCTTGTTGTCAAGACAAAAACACGAGACGATCATCTACAAGACTTACAAGATGTTTTCAAGAGACTCAAGCGCTATCAGTTGAAAATGAATCCATTAAAGTGTGCATTTGGGGTCACTTCTGGAAAGTTTCTTGGCTTCATAGTCCGACATCGAGGCATTGAGATAGACCAATCAAAAATTGATGCAATAATTAACATGTGCGAACCCAGCAATTTACATGAACTAAAAAGTCTTCAAGGAAGGTTAGCATATATTCGAAGATTTATTTCTAATCTTGCTGGTCGTTGCCACCCATTCAACATGTTGGTAAAGAAAGATGTACCATTTGAATGGAACGATGCATGTCGTGATGCTTTTCAAAGTATTAAAAAATATCTATCTCACCCACCAGTGCTTACAGCTCCAACTCCTGGAAAGCCATTGACTCTCTATGTTGCAGCGCAAGAATATTCTCTAGGTGCTCTTCTTGTCCAAAACAACGATGAAGGAAAGGAGAATGCGCTCTATTACCTGAGTCGGACATTAGTAGGTGCTGAACTGAAGTACTCACCAATTGAGAAGATGTGTTTGGCATTGATATTTGCAGCTAAGAAATTAAGGCATTATATGTTAGCGCACACAATCAATCTAGTCTCAAGGGTGGATCCATTAAAGTACATAATGTCAAGGCCTATTCTTTCTGGAAGGATAGGAAAATGGGCACTTCTATTATCGGAGTTCGATATCAACTTTATTCCTCAAAAGGCTGTTAAAGGACAAGCACTAGAAAATTTTCTCGTTGATCATCCAATTCCGGCAGAATGGGAGCTCTCTGAAGACCTTCCGGATGAAGAAGTCTTTTACACTGAAGTTGTACCTTCATGGAGGCTATTCTTTGACGGGGCAACTCGAAAGTACGGTGCTGGACCAGGAGTCTTATTTGTCACTCCCCATGATCAAGTTATGCCATACGCCTTTGCTTTGACAGAAAAGTGTTCCAATAACATGGCAGAATATCAAGCTCTCGTTATTGGTTTGGAGACTGCATTGGACCTGGGAATTAATCAATTAGAAGTCTTTGGAGATTCTATGTTGATGATCAACCAGCTTCTATCTGAATATGAAGTCAGAAATTTGGATCTAAAGCCATATCATGAGTACGCATCAACACTTTTGAAGCAGTTTGAATCAATACAAATCAAATTTTTTCCAAGAAATGAAAACAAAGAAGCTGATGCATTAGCCAATTTAGCTGTTGTTCTAGCCAGATCAGATGAAGAGTCTATCCATCAGGTGTCAATTGTTCAAAAATGGGTTATTCCACCACTATTTCCAGAGAATCTGCAAGAAAACAACAGTGTTGAAGTTTCCGGTGAAGAAAAAGCTGATTGGAGGCAACCAATAATTGATTATCTTCAACATCAGAAGTTACCGGACAATCCCCGTCGTAGGACTGAATGCAACCAATAATTGATTATCTTCAAAGCTTCCTTAAACAATGCCCTCAGGAAATTAATCTTGGCTTCTTGTAGAGCATTATTCAAGAAAGAAGATTCTTCGGTAAATATGTGCAGAGGACTAGAGATGGAAGAACATATTGGTGTCGTCTCAAAATTATTTATCTTCTGACCTGGAGCTGGTAATGCTAATAAAGGAGAGATATTCGAAGTATCCTGTCCAATCTCTGAACTGCTAACTCGCAAAGGCTCAGAATTCACCTCATCATTAAGATCATATTGATTAGGTGATATGACACCGTTATTAATACTGCTTGGGTATTTGCAAGGAGGCTCATGTCTATCGTTGCCATAAATTTCATCAAGTGCACCAATCATCTCATTGTTCTTATTACGATGATCTGCTGAATAAAACATCCTTTCAAGAACTTGTGGAAATCCTACAACAAATAGAAATTTGAAGAAATTAAATACCGATCTATTAGGGCATTGAACGGGCTAAAAAATTGAAGATGTATACATGCATTTCATGTTTAAGGCGACATCCAAATTTTCATTGCCATATGATACATCAGGGATGGTCAAGTCATGTCTAAATGTTTCAGAACAAGCTTCCTTAGGATAACCAAGCATGGTAGAGGGTCAACGCATTGGCTGTAAACATCATTGGTTTTGGTGAGCCTGGAATCGTTTGCCTAAAGCCTTGTTGTCTTGCAAATCTGTGAGGATTGTAAGCTTCAAGAATAAACAGGTTATTACCACGAAGGTAAGAAAGAAACCCTGGTCGGATACTCATTATGAACTCTGAAGTCTCTATAGATCTTTCATTGTTATCTGTGCGTATACCACCATGAGGTAAATAAATCGGATTCCACGAAAAATCATTAGAGTCCATTTTTCCGCGAAGGAGTTCTCGACAATCAAATGCATCAACCTCCCAATGTTGGAAATCATTTAAAGTCCCAGCATATCTTCGGATAATAGGACGACCAATGCTCTTGTCAACGTTAGCATAGATGCCCCGAACAAAATAAGTTGCAGCCCAAGTGTACAAAAAATGTCCGGGAAATGTATATTTGACTGATCCAATGTCATGGCCAGTCACGCAATTTGTTGTCTCGGTAAGTCCTCTATAAATGCAAGCTAAGATGGGAGGTACCAAACTATAAGTTGATTTTGTAGCCATTCTGGAAGCTACTTTAAAAGCTCCCACCCTGAGACAATCATCTCTAGAAGGAAAAATAAAACGGCAAAGCCAAAGGGAAAGATAAGCTGCTATGTCCAACTCTTCTTGTTCTTCAACGGATAAAGAAGTATTCCAGTAGTCCGTGTCCCTGTGCAGAATATCGTATAATGTTTCTGTACAAACAGGTCTCTGTAAATTTTCTTTGGCTACTGACTGATCTCTTGAAGATGGGTTTGCTTCCATAGCCTGCTTAAAAGCCTTGCTTTTCCTTGGATTCGGAACACAATCATCAGTTTTGAACCAGAAATCAATCCAGTCGCTGTGGCGGACCCGCTCACTCTTCTTTTTGTCAACGATCAGTGAAAAGGCCTTAAATAAATATAAGCAAGATCTGGGGAGGGAGTTTATTAGTTCCAAAAGACTTAGTACTACCTCCTCGTAATAATCACCCCTGATGGAAAGTCCAGTAATCTGTTGCATATCTCAAAGCGAAATGCTGATCTCTCCATTGGCAGTTACAAAAGTGTTGGTCTCCGAGCACCAAACTTTGCAAAGAGCTCGATAAATAGAGTCGGGACGAGAGTAATCCTTAGTGGCAGAGTAAACGGCATGAGCTAGTTCAGGAATATTTTTCTTGATGAGAAGCTTATGAATCCAAATGGACCATTCCCAAAACTTCTACAAGAAAGAAATCTCTCTACGATAATGGACTGTACTTCCCCATCTGATCTCCCTTCGATCAATTCTCTCAACAATGATTGCTTTTGGAATGAACGTTGTGTCTGAAGTTTGATGCGGTGGAGGACACAAACAAGGATGTCTAGTACGATTTGAATTCCTCTGGCTGACACTGAGAATACGCATGTCCATACCCTGCAAAAGAACTGCATGGACGAAAGGGTATGTCATTGGCTTATGGATGGTAAGTTTAAAGTCTCCTGTCAAGTTGCATGGAAGTTTCAAAGTAGCCTTGGGGAAGCAAAGGATTTGACTTTTTCGTGCAGGATCATAAAATTTCTTAATTTCAGGTAATTTCAAAATTTTCTTGTCTTTGTAATTTTGTTTTGCCATCCCTGAAGAAAAAAAAATCAGCAAATAGGACAAAAAAAAAAAAAAAATCAGCAAAAAAAAAAAAAAAAGAGTTGTGTAAAAAGTTCCACACACGTCTCACACATACACAATTACAAACACACACACACACTCTCTCTCTCTCTCTCTCTCTCTCTCTCACACACACACACACACACACTATCATGCAAAAAGTCAAGCATGTTAATACACAGACTGATAAAGCATGAACACTGCAAATAATAATAAAAAAAAGGAGAAACAACCTGCCTACAGTAATAAAGGTAAACGAGTCACTACGAGAGGAATTCTTTTTTTCGCTTTCTGGTGTCCAAATGCTAAAGTTGGTGGATTGGATTCTTCTGATGTTCAAGTGCAGAAGATGATAGATTGAATCCCTTGATTCTTCTCCTACTTTTTCCTTCAAAGCTATAGTTGAATTTTTTTCTGGTAAGTAAAATCAATTTCAATAGTGAGTCTTTTATTCTCGGTTCTTTTATTTGAAGTTCTGTATACGTTCTTGAGAATAGTTTGCTTTTATAAAAAAAGGAGACTCAGCTTTTCTACTTCAAATAGGAGTCCTCCTTCAAATAAAAATGAAAGTAAATAAAAAAATTTTGTTTTGGTGTTTCATTAACTATTCAACTCCTGAATAATATTGCATTAATTGTGCCAGCGGGCAACAGATTTTTAGACCATAAAAGTAGTTCAACTTGGTTTATATATATATATATATATATATATATATCCTTTCCAAATCAGATTTGGGATAAACGAGGTTGAACTCCATGAATTTTTTTTTTGGATTATAAAATGTTGGATGTGATCTAGATTCCAATTGAAACTTGGTGAAATTCAAATTCTTTTCTTTTACAAGAGATATAGTTTAATACAATGACAAATTTATTTGTATTAATCTTAAACAAATTTAAAACCAAAATTCAAATTTCAAAATTCAAGATTTATCTATTTATTTATTTTCATAATAAATAAATAAATCTTGAGGGGGGGATTTGTAGACATTAAAAAATTATTAATTGGATTGGATCAAATTTAATAGTCCAATTAATTTATTAAACAAATAAAGTCTATAAAAGCCCACCTAAAATAAGTTCATGGATGAGGCCCATCCTACTTTTCAAAACCTAACCATTTTATTTATTTAAATATTTAAATAATAAAGGTGGTTACAATTTGTCTCTATAAATAGGACCATTGGTCCATGAGAAAAAAAAAAAAAGAAGAAAAAAAAAAGAGAAAGAGAAGAAGGAGAAAAGAAAAGAAAAGCAAGAAAAGAGAATTGCAGGTGGAGAATACAAAAATTCTCTCAAACTTCAAGTCAAGTCCAAAAATCAAGAAGATCAAAGCCTTCTTCAAATCAAAGCAAGTCTAATCCGAAGTGCAAATCCAAAGTTCAAATTCAAGTCTCAAGTTCCAAGTGACAAACAAGCAATCTCTCAACAAATCAAGTTTTCCAGCAAATTCAGAAGTCCAGGAATCAAGCCATGTGGCCCCTTGTCTTCAAACACGCAGATCGTTAATCAGATGATTTTGCTATTTTTGCATTTACAAGAGCTGTCCACTTATATTTTCTTAAATTCAATTTGTAACAATTTCAGTATTTTTAATAATACTTCGAAATTCGTCGTACAATGCATTCGCATTCAGACTAGGAATATATATTGAGTTGTGTTTATGGTAGATTTAATTTGTTTTTGAAAAGAAAATTAAATATCTTAGATTTTTCGATTGTATGGAACGTATGAATAAACTAAATTATATAATAGAGAATTGAAATAGAAATCAATAGGTGGATTCAAATTTAATACATTCACTCATTATATTTACAAATCACTTTACATATTCGCAATTTTAGAATAATTTTAATAAATATCATTTTTTATGAATTTTTTACATTGAATCAATAATAGATTGGTAACCAAATAGTAGATTTTATTCCCTATGGGACTATATTCTTGTCTCATCATATTTATTACTTTTCAACAATCTCATACACTTAAGGAAATTCATCGAACAGATGTGAATGATCATCACAACTCTAAGAGCATTCGTAACGATATATTAATATTTGCTAGCTAAACATTGTCATATAGAAAATAAAGTGAACTATATTTTAAGTTTAGCTAGTGTTTGACTATCACATTAGCCTTCATTTGGTAATACTGTGTGATTAATAAACTGATTTATTTATAATTTTGAGGTAAAAAGTAATGATTGAAAATTGATGAGAGAAATATATATTGTTAAATATGTAGTTTATATAAATTAGTTTATAAAAAAAAAAAAAAAATTTATTGAACGGTTGCTTAGACTAATTAAATTTAGTTAGTCAACCATCTATTTAACATCTCAATGTATACATATACATATATAAATATATATTTCTTGTTTGATTTGAGATTGGAATAAAAAATGAAAAAGAAAAATCAATTAAGTATCACATTAGTTTGCTAAAATGCTAGCTAAAATTAACAAATAAGTTAACTTATGACACAATTCTATTAATTATCATACTAACGCGTCTGTTGGAAATATAAATTTGGCTTGTACCTAATATGCAACACTAACATTAGAATTAATACATGAATTGCGGATGCTCTAAGAGGTACAAGAATGAAAGTTGTTTTACATTGACATGTTTCCTACCTTCTAAATTTATATTTTAATTTAAGTAAAAAAAAAAAAAAAAAAAAAAACCCAGATGAAAAGGTACTTTCCTTTTGGGCCGATTGTGGGCGAGGAGGGATTCAAACCCCAACACCGTGGTTCGCAGCCACATGTTGTAATCCCGTCTCCACTAAATCTAATCCTGGGAGTACCCCACCAAAAAAAAAAAAAAAAAAAAATCTTTCATCTCTCCTATCCATTTGATTTTTAGTAAATTTTGATGGAAGTTAATGAAATGTGCGATTGAAAAGTTGTAAATTCTATGAAGAATAATTTTAGGGAGACATTTTTTGGGAACATTTTAAGTGACATTGTGACATGACACACATAAAAAATAAGTAGTGGAGTAATTATTTTTATCATTCAATAAATGTGTGATATGTCACAATATCACTTAAAAATATATCTAAAAAAGGTCTCTCTAAAATTATTATTCTATGAAATGTGGTTAAAATTAAATCTTGACTTGAACTTAAATTTTAATCGATACCAAAAATGGGTTAATTTTAATCCCATTAAACATTGGAGTAATGATGTATATATTAGGCTGCATGGAAGTTTTTATGATACTGGGACCCTCCTAGGGAATCAATTTTTCCGTTTTTGTGTAAGACTTTATATTATGTAATTTATTTTAATTTAAATATTTTTATAAGTTTATTTTAATTTATAGATTTTTGTGTTAACAACTTGCAAACACATGAATTTGACTCTTTAACTACAATACATGATAGTAACTATCTTGATTCTTATTTTATTGCTTCACCTAATAGAACCCTAAGTTTACTTATTTAATCGACTTTACTGCTTCAATTGCGTCTGAGCTTGTAGTTGAAAAATATATTATCGGGCAAACTCAATTTACAAATATACACGCTAACCAAATATGAAGAAATTATAAACGTGTTCAAATGCTGATAAGATGCACCAAATACAAATAAAAAGAAATCGTAAATAAATTGATTATCAAATTTTATGTAAATAAGACATTCAATAAATCTTAAAAAAACTTGTTTCTTATATATATATATATATATATAGACAAGTAAAATATATAGAGGAGACATGATGTGGATGGATTGACATTGTCATTTCTGGACGAGCATGATAAGAAGAACCAAAGAGTTTATCGGCGTTTAGAATTTGCATACGGTGTTCATTTCCAGCCCATAATACCAATTCGAAAAGATTGCAACGATGACATTCTGGACTAGACTCACATCGCTATGACCTATAATGGATTTTTGTTGTTTGAAATCGTTTACAAAGTCAAAACTGCTTTTTAATGTCTTTTATTCATTATGTTTTATTTTATTATCTTTTGTAGCGAGCCCAATCCATTAAGAGACTGTTGGCCCAGTAAATTTTATTGTTTCCAGTATTTCTCTTAATCTCGTTATTAGGTTTATTGATTGCCTTTGAATAAGAAATTACGGATTGAGTGTATGCTTTCTTGTATTTGCAATTTGTTCAAAAAAATTTATTGTAGAAATTTGCAGGTGAGCCTACATCAAGACATAATTCATCATTTAATTTCTTTTATTAATCAAATGCCACATTCTTTTGTAAAAACTAGTGGGACGCACGTACAAGCACGTGCATCAATTTAATGATGTATTTAATAGAGTAGTATAAAAGCCGAATCGAGATTTTGAAAGATGAGAAATTGAATCGAAAACCATATAATAAGAAACTTGTATTTTAAATTAAAGTCAAATATGTCAGATACACATACATGTTAAAATCAGAGTAGAAAAGAAATAAATAAATACGAAATAATCGAAATAGTAAATTAGGAAAAAAGAAAAAGGACTCAATTGGCTCAAATGGCTTAAACGATTTAGAGAGCTCAATTGAGTTCAATTAACTTATGAATAGTTAATTTCAAAACAATTCTTTTCTAATTGAAATAAATATCAAGTCTAACTAAAAGTATTTGTTTATTTAAATTTGAGAAGTGCTATCCGTACAGACAACCATACAGATCTTACATGTTGCTTCATCATATTTATCTACACATTACATCACATTTTCATCCAACAGTCTCACATGCGCCATGTCATTTTCTGGCCACCATTCCATAGAAAAAATATGTACAAACAGATTTTTCATTTAAATTTTCATCAAAACGAATTTTCAATTTTCCTTACAACGTTGATTTCCTTTGTCATCAAAACCTAATTTGTATACATTTTTCATGAATATATATCAAAGGAGACTCACAAATCTCAAGTTTTTATTTATTTATTCTAATATTATGTCGAATCACTTCTAATATACATATATATGAAAATGCTCCCCTATCCATGAAGGCTAGGGGAGTTAAATACCCAACGCACAAAACACACCCCCTATGGATTGGGTGTCAGTGGGCCCCATTTTCATCACAACTTTTTACAACATACCCCAAGAATGTTGGGTATTTAACTCTCCTACCCTTCACGGGTAGGGAAGCAATACTGTATATATATATTTCACGTCTGACATCCCTGCACATACCCATGTCTATTTATTTTTATATATATATATATATATATATATATATATATATATATATATATATATATATATATATATATATCACGTCTGACATCCCTGCACATACCCATGTCTATTTATTTTTTATATTAAAGTTTATTTAAAAAATAAACAAATTTAAAATAAGATGGAAATTTTGAGATATTTCACAATGTATTCTATTGATTTGATGGGATGTTGTTTAACTTTGAAAAATTTACGTACCTGGCTGGTTATAATGAGTGGTAATTCAAAAATACGTAATATTAATACTTTGTAATGTACTAATATTACATCATTTCATTTCTCATTTTTAGAAAAATACCAAATTTTAGGAGAGATAAATATTTTTTTATTAATTTGATTAATTATAAGAACCTCATATTTAGGGATGTTGGAGAAATAATGTAATTAATAATTAATTAAATTAATTAATTAGATAATCTTAATTCTTGGGATGTGGTTTACATTTAAAATATGCTAATAATTATGGAAGATACAATTAATCAAATAAAAAATTACTACAACGGACATTACAAACCTGAAGTGATTATTGAGTATTATAAATGTGGTAATGATATGTATTTCATTACTAAATGAGACATTACAAATCTTGTAACTTAGAGTTGTCATATAATCATTTAGGCATAAATCATAATTTCTCATGGAATAATATTGTATTACACGGATTGTAATGGTCGACAACGAAATATCACATAATACATTTATATCGTGTAACCTTAACTACAGGACATTTTACATACCATGTAACTAAATGTCGTAATATAATCATGTAACGTTAAATCACATCCTATTTTAATATAATCATGTAGTGTTAAATCGTATCCTTTGTAATATAATCATGTAGTGTTAAATGAATTACACTTTATTACACAGATCATAATACTCGATAACTAAGTACTACATAGTACATTGCATATTGTGAGTGTTATTGATGATATATAACCCTATTGTTATATAATCATGTATGAATTACACTTTATTACACAAATTGTAATACTCGATAATCACTTCAAATACATATCATTACCAATCCGTAATGTTTAGTAATCACTTCAAATTTATAATATCTCATGTAGTAATATTTTTATTTGATTAATTGTAACTACCATAATTATCAGAGCCTGTCTGTTCTTGATTAAAAACAAGATTTTTATCAAAGTCAAAGTTAATAATTAATCACAACTATATATCTCATGGGTCCCACAACTTTTTAAAAACACATCTCATCAATTTTTATCAAAATTCGCTAAAAATTTAATTTTAATCTCTATCAAACATGGACTTAGTCTATTTTAAATATAAATCACTTCCCTAAAATTAAGGTTATCATACTTTAAAAAAAAAAAATTAAGGTTATCATAATTAATTTTTAATAACTTTATCTCTTCAACATACCTAAATACAATATGAGAATGAAGAAGTAGGGCATAGTCAACTTTCAAATGTTTGGGCTCTGAATAAAATGAAATTAGGGAAAAGTATATAACTATACAACTAAAACTTTCACTTTTTAAACATAACAAACTTAAATTTTTTTTTAAAAAAAATCAGGTGCTAATTAGTTAATTAATTAATTAATACAATATTATAATAATTATAATGAGTTGTGAAACAAAGGCTAATATTAAATAATAAAATCAAAACAATACATAATCCACAACAACTTTATCCCAACCCAACCCCGTACTCACCTCACCCACCCCGACACCCCACCCACCCACCCACCCCGCCCCATAAAAAAAAAAATTCTACTTTTTCACACTCACCCCCACCCCCAACACCACCTTCCCACCCCACCCCCCACTCCTCCCCAACCCAACCCCGCCCGCCCACCCACCCACCCACCCACCACAAGAATGATTTTAATTCTATTTTTTTCTCATCTCATCTCACCCACCCACCCCAACCCAACCATACCCCACCTACCCAATCACCCACCCACTAGTCCCATCTCATCACACCTACCCACCCACCACGCCCGCCCACCCCACTCCAAAAATAAATTTTTTTTTTTTTTTTTGAAATATTTTTTCACCCTTCCCCACCCCACCCCACCCCCACCCGACCATACCCTACCCCACCCCACCCCACCTCACCAACAATGATTTTTTTCTACTACCTTTCTACAACTCGCCCAGACCCTACCCTATCTTACCCCAACCCCATCTACCCCACCAAAAATTAATTTTTTTCTTCTAATTTTCAACTCCCCCACCAGCCTCGCCCCAGACCCTACCCAACCCACCTCTTCCAAAATTATTTTTTTTACTACTTTTTCACGACTCGCCCAAACCTTGCCACGCCACCCATTCCCAACCCCACCTAAAATTAATTTTTTTCTCCTAATTTTCCACACCCACCCACCCTCCCCGACCCTACCTCGCCACCCACCCACCCACCCTCACCCCCACCCCCACCCCCACCCCCATCCTACCCCACCCAAATATGATTTTTCTTCTATATTTTCACACCCACCCTAACAACCCCACTACACCCCACCCTAGCAACCCCACCACAACCCACTCCACCCAAAAATGATTTTTCTTCTATTTTTTCACACTTCACCTCAATCGTCACATCCTATCCCACCAGACCCTACCCCCATCAAAAAATGATTTTTCTTCTATTTTTTACACCTCACCCAAAAATGATTTTTCTTCTATTTTTTCACACTTCCCCCAACCGCCCCACCCCATCCCACCGCACCGCACCCCGCCACCCACCATACCCCATCAAAAAATTATTTTTCTTCTATTTTTTCACACTTCACACCAACCACCTCATCTCAACCCATCCTACCCACCCACCCCACCCACCCAAAAAATAATTTTTTTCTTCTACTTTTTCCAAACCCTAACTCGACCCCAACCCCACCCTACCCTCCACCCACCCACCCACCCCACTCCAAAAAATTATTTTTTCTTCTACTTTTCCTCACCCCGACACTACCTCACCACAAAAAATGATTTCTTCTACTTTTTCTAGCCCCACCCAACCTCTACCCCACTATCCCCACCCCCAAAATCACAATCAGTCACGTAAGTTGATACGAGATCGCAGTTAAGGCACACAAGGTCACACAGAGTCACAATTACAAATTTAGTTGTAAAACCCCACCCCTCCAAAGTCACAGTTGGTCACACAAGGTCAAAGTTCGGTCACACAAAGTCGCAGTTTAGTCAAACGAGGTCACAGTTAGGTCACATGAGGTCACTATTAGGTCAAACGAGGTCATGGTTAGATCACACGAGGTCACATGTCGATCACATAAAGTCACGCTTCGTTCTTACAAAGTCACAATTCGGTCACACATAGTTATATTTGACACAATTGTAGATCACATCACGTCCTCATCCAATGGTCACACCAAGTCACAGTTGGTCACAATCTATATAATTGGTCACAATGATCCATAATTGATTACATATTATTTATTTATTGGTCATAGTTACCTAATAATTGGTCATAATCATCAATAATTTATCACAATTTATTTATTGATTGATCAAAACTTACTTGTTTTCTTGATCACATTCGCACTTATCATAAGTCGTACAAACTCACAATTAGTCAATATTTTGATCACATTTACCTATAATTGATCAAAAGTATCATATAATTGGTACGTATTATTTATTTATTGGTCATAATTTACACATTTCCTCAATCACAATTAGTTAACATTTTTGTTACAATTACCTAATATTTGGTCACATTCCGTAATCTTAGTTTTCTTGGTCACATCCCCCATTTCTCACAAGTCACAATTAGCAAATATTTTGGTCACATTTACCTAATAATTGGTCACATCCCGTACTTGATCACACAAAGTCACGATTTGAACATACAAGGTCACAGTTCGATCAAAAAAAGTTCCAATTCGGTCATACAAGGTCATAGTTCAATCACACGATGTCATAGTTCGGTCACATGTGTTACCAAACTATGACCTTATGTGATCGAACCGTGCCTTCGTGTGACCAACTGTGACTTTATATGATCGAATTGTAACTTTGTGTGACCGAATTTTGCAACTAAACCAATTATGATCTAACTGTGACCTCATGTGACCAAACTATGACCTTGTGTGACCAAACTATGACATTGTGTGATCAACTGTGACTTTAGGAATGTGTGGGTAGGTGGGTGAGGTTTTTCAACTAAATTTGTAATGTGACATTGTGTGACCAATTGTGTAACATGTTGTGACTTTGCATGTGGGGGTGGGGTGGGGTGATCGAATTATTAGGTAAGTGTAACCAAAATGTCAACTAAATGTGACTTTGTGTGACTTATGAAGAGTAGGGAATGTGACCAATTATTAGGTAATTATGACAAAAAATATTAATTAATCATGAAAAAAACGAGTAAGTTGTGACCAATAAATAAATAATATGTTACCAACTATAAATGATTGTGACCAATTATATTAAAAGTTGTGACCATCTATAACTTTTTGTGATCATTGGACGAGAAAAAGTATAAGAAAAAAATAATTTTTAGGTGGAGTCGGTTTATTGGGTGGGTGGCGGGGTAGGGACGAGGTGTGGAAAATTAGAAGAAGAAAAATCATTTTTGGGTAGGGGTGAGGTTGGTGGGTGACGGGTATAGGGTTGAGACGGGGTGTGGAAAAGAAAAAAAATCATTTTTGGGTGTGGTGGGTAGTGGTGGGGTTGTTGGGTGACGGGCGTAGGGTCGGGATGGAGTATGAAAATATAGGAAAAAAATCATTTTGGGTGGGGTCAGTTGGTTCGATGGGTGGTGGGGTAGGGTCTGGACCAGGTGGGTGGGGTTGTGAAAAATTGAAGAAAAAATCATTTTTTCGGGGGTGGGTAGGAATGGGATGGGTGGGTATGGTGGGGTGGGTGCAATGTAGGGTCTTGGTGGGGTGTAAAAAGGTGGAAGAAAAAAATTATTTTTGGGTAGGGTGGGGTCGATTGCTTGGGTGGGTAGCTGGTAGGGGCAGGGTGGGTGTGGAAAATTAGAAGAAAAAAATCTTTTTTGTGTGGGGGTGGGTGGCAGGGTAGGGTGGGAAAACATGGAGAGATAAAAAAAACTCATTTTGTGGGGTGGAGTGGGCAGGGTGGTGTTGGGGTGGGGTTGGTGGCGGCATGAAAAAGTAGAAGGAAAAAAAAATCATTTTTTTGGGTGGGGTGGGATCGGTAGGGTGGTGTCGGGTTGGGTGGTGGTAGGTGGAAAAGTAGAAGGAAAAAAATCATTTTTGCGGTGAGGTGGCGAGGCAGGCAGGGTGTGTCGTGGTTTGTGGCTGGGATAAGATCAATTTGTCACTTTGCGATGAGGTGGGGTAGAGTCGAGTGGAGTGGGGTTGGGTTGGGGTGGTGAAGTGTAGGAAAATATCAGGCGAATATAAAAATAAACTTATTTTTGGGGTGGGGTGGGGTAGGATATGGGTGGTGAGGTGGGGTTGGTGGGTGGGGTCGGGGGATGTGGCTAGGGTGAGATCAATTTGTCACTTTGCGATGAGGTGGGGTAGGATAGGATCAAGTGGGGTTAGGTTGTGTTGGGGTGGGATGGGATGGGGTGGGGTGGGTTGAGGAAATGTAGGAAAACATCGAGAGAAAATAAAAATAAACTTATTTTTGGGGTGGGGTAGGATATGGGTGGTGAGGGGGTGGGTGGTGGGGTCGGAGGTTGTGGTTAGGGTGAGATCAATTTGTCACTTTAAGATGAGGTGGGGTAGGGTGGGGTGGGGTAGGGTGGGAAAATATCGAAAGGAAAAAAATAAAAATTATTTTTGGTGTGGGATTGGGTGGGGTGGGGTGGTGGTCTGTGACTGGGATAAGATCATTTGTCACTTTACGATGAGGTAGGGTAGGGTAGGGTTGGTGTGGGATGGGGAAGTGTAGGAAAATATCGGGAAAAAATAAAAATAAACTTATTTTTAGGGTGGGGTAGGATATGAGTGGTGAGATGGTATGGGTGGGCAGGGTGGGTGGGGTCTGGGGATGTGGCGAGGGTGAGATCAATTTGTCACTTTGCGGTGGGGTGGAGTGGGGTGGGGTGGAGTAGGGTTGGGTTGGGTTGGGGTGTAGTGGGATGAAGAAGTGTAAGAAAACATCGAGAGAAAATAAAAATAAACTTATTTTTTGGGTGGGCAGGATACGGGTGGGCAAGGTGGGTGGGGTCGGGGGATGTGGTTATGGTGATATCAATTTGTCACTTTGTAATGAGGCGGAGTAAGGTCAAGTGGGGTTGGGGTTGGGATGTGGGTGAGATGGGGAATGATAGGAAAACATCGAAAGGAAAAAAATAAAAATTATTTTTTGTGTGGTGGGTGGGTTAGGGTGGGTGGGTGGGTGGGTGGTAGGGTGGGGTGTGGGGCGGGCGGGCGGGGTGGTGGTAGGTTGTGGCGTCAAAATTTGAAATTTTGATTTAATATTATATTAGTTTTAATATAATGTATAGTAGTGGGTGGGGTAGGGTGGGGTGGGGGTGGGGGTGGGGTGGTGGGCGGGCGGGCGGGGTGGGGTGGTGGTAGGTTGTGACGTCAAAATTTGAAATTTTGATTTAATATTATATTAGTTTTAATATAATGTATAGTAGATAATTATGTTTATCTTATATATATCATTATATTTATTTTTAATTATTAAACACCTAACTAAATGAATTAACACCTGAATTTAAAAAAAAAAAGATTTCCTTCACATGATTTTTGAATTGCATCTTTGAAACACAAGGTTTTATGTAATTTTCCCTTCTGGGATTAAAGAGGGCTATTTTCATGCTTTGTTGGTGGGGAGCTGGTTTGGACCCATGACCCATATGCATTGAATTTCGGACGATTGATATTGTTCCAATTATTGCATTTGCTTCTATTTTTCACTTTTTCTTTAAAATAAAAATAAAAATAAAAATACTAATAATAAAAAAATTGCACTCCAGTGAATTATTTCAGTTCAATTCATTTCCCAGACAAAACCAATTCCATTCATATATTTTACATATAATAATGTTTAGTAACACGTATCTGGATAGATTTCACCATTAAAGAGTAATTACTATTTAAATCTTCCGTTCTTCATTAAATTTCATTGAAAGTTAAAATTTTAAATATTAATTCAACCTGAAAATTTGAGAAAGATGCACCGATTTCTCGAAAAATAATCTTAAATTAATGTAGTTAACTAACTGAGCAATGCATGCATCAAGAACATGGAAAAATAAAATCACACAGTGAAATGTTTGACTACGGTCTACGTAGTATAAGAATTAAGATCATAAGATGGTATATACTAGAAATAGGCGATGCAAATTGCAGTGGTTACATATTTTATTATTTTTCGATCTTTGTCAAATGAAACACTCAAGTCTTCGCATGAGTTGAAGATCTCGTCACAGATTGAGAAATTTAAATTTAAATTTTTGGTAAATTTATTTAAAAAAAAAAAAAAAAATCCTCAAACCTCATCAATAATGTTATTTTTCAACCCAATCAATCAAATACATATTTTTCGAAAAATGGCTTAAAAAGAGTATTATTATTATTATTCATAAATCAATGATAATGAATAACATTATTCTTAAAAATAAATAAAATTATGCGATCTAGTCTCATAAGAATGTAAATAGAACATAGTGCTATTTGTGTCAGTTTCCAAATAATCTCTTCAGCTGTGTTCGGTAACCTATTATAATTTAAATTATAATAGACACAATTTCTCATATCACTTTTTAACCACATACATTTTCCTTCTCCAATTTTTAACGCATCTTACCTAAAAAAAACCATTGCAGTTAGGTTCAGAAAATGAGCAAATTGAAATTATTACACAAGCAATTTTTTAATCTCTAGTTTTTGACTGGAAATGCCAGTAATTACCCTGTTTAAATAAAACTAGAACATAGGAATTTCTCCCAAACACAAATGGCTTAATGCACTTGCCGTTGTTAAAACTTGACAATGGCAGCACCACTCGATGGTTTCGATGCAAAAATGTAGAGACCAAGATCTTTCTTATTGATCACCCCCCTGTCGATTCTTGACCGAAAAAATTGATCCTGGAAAAATAAAGGAAAAATATCAACATCCAATCTCTTGCACATAAAATCACGGTAATTTGGAAACGACGAAGCTTGCCTTCAAGTTCAGGATAAATTGAGGGACAGCATTCTCCTTCACCAACGCAACGGCACAACCACCCCATCCGGCTCCTGTAAGCCTTGCCCCGAAAGCACCATTATCTCGACAAATCTTTACAAGCTCTTCCAACTCCGGGCAGCTGATTATGTGAGGCGTAAGCAACGCCAATAAGAAAATTACAGATAGCATGGTTGGTAAAACTTAAATACAAGTAAATAACATAAGCTTTTCTCAGTTAAAACGAAAGTTGTTTTGAAAATAACTTTTACCTCCTAATGTAAAAAAATTAGTAACTTGCCTATTTCAAAGTTTGAACTTTGAACTATAAAAATAATAGTTTATTTTAAAACTTACTTATTTACTATACAGGTAAACTTTTTAAACTTACCCAAAAATTTTCAGAGAATGGAGCATTTGTTAAAAGAGTTCAATACGAGAAAGAGTAATGATAAGGGGACCGAAAGTTGCACCGAGTTGCTATGAGCTGTTGATTTCGATATTGGTGTCATGCGTAAATAAGTAAATTATTGTCATATGTGTGGGTGTCAAATTTTATATCAAACTTTATATTCTTGTAGCATGATTGTAGGAGAAAACAGAATAGTGAAGAGAAAAGCATTCACATGCTGTTCAATATGGCAAAAGTTTTCCTTTCATCTTTAGCCAGGAATGGAGGCTCAAGATAAGCCTCTGTTTACCATTTACTAACTCTGCCATTGATAGCACAAATATTCTAAATTTCAGAACATTTGAAGCAGAATCAACAATGTTTAGAAAATCATCATAAGCATCTTCCAAAGTACACATGATCCCAGTGCATAGCAGTAAGAAGATTGATTTTATACCTGCACTCGTATAGTACACTGCAGCTATAGTGACTGTCATTCATGAGGTCGCCAAGCTGCTTCAGTACGTCTTCTTCACTGCAATAACCATTTCCAGAAGTTTTACGAGTTTGAAGTATTATAGAATGAAAAACTAATACAGGGTTTTTCTATATTATAAAATTTACGGAGCAAACAAGTAGAGGCTATTAGAATTTTGGGGAACAGTGTGCTGTGAGTTGGAAGCTAAGGACAAGAAAACATTAGATGTTCCAATCATTCATCATTTACCAATCTCTGGGGCGGTATTAAAATATGAAGATGTAAATTTACAAGGTTGAAAAATACCTAAAATGGTAGCCCTATATTTATTATATAAAAATTCTACTTAAATTGAAAGATTTATCCCAGATACACAAATACAACCATTGATGAGAAAAATTAAAATATTCAATTGATCAAACGTCGACTTACCTTGAATTTGATGATACGGTATCTTTAAAAGCATGTACACGCTTGGCTTCTGCGTACACATGAGCAGCTCTCTGAAAATTGATTTAAAGAAATTTTTAGGCAGTTTGGAAAAAAAAAAAGAAGAAAAAAATGAGTGATGGATAAGTGAATATTACTTGTGAGTACATTAGAACGTGGGATTGAAAATGAAGTTGAGCATTTATAAATGATTTATAAATTTTCCAAACGGAGGCTAGATCATTTCAACTAGAGAAATATATGGAAATATGAATCACATCGGCCACATTGGGTTAAACAATCAAATTTCCAAAAGTTGCCCAAGATTTTGGTTGCACCAAATTAAGATTTTCTCATATTTTGTGGGTTATACAAATAACTGGTAGAGAGAGAAAATTGAAAACTAAGAAAAACCAAGACCATGCACTGGTAAAAGAACAAAAATAATATACCGCTAATACATGTAAAAGCATAATAAAACCATGAATTGGAGGAAAGACTCCCAAATTCACACTGATTAAAAGAAAAAAAAGGCTATCGTTCCTGAAACAATCTAATTCCCAACATTTAAGTTACATGAACCAGAAAATATGAAGGATACAAGTTATATCTCCAAATGACATTCAAACACCAATATGTTTAAATTGAACAGAAAATCACCTGGTGCAATTTGAAATGCTTAGCTGCTCTCAGCACATCCAAGGAAGAAGGAGAATTGGTAAAAATAGCTTCAAGCTTTTCTTCAGTGATTTTCTCGATATCTTCAGCACTATATGGTTCCTCGTTCAAAAATTCCTGTGGCAATACCAGAAACCATTACAACGTGACACTTGCAGCAGACATGTAAGAACATTCAAGATCAATTAAATAAGGCATATAACAATGCCCGCAATGAAACAACCACAAAATGGTGTCAACAATGCAGAGATATAACAAAAATATGCACATGCTAGGCCTTCAGAAAATATTCGCCTCACAATCTTCAATAAAAAAATAGGTTCAAAATAAATACATACCTTGACAGCAAGGATCGGATCAGAAGAACCACGAGTAGATGCAAATGATACACAGAGTCCTTCAACATCTGAAAGTGTCTTGATTGTGTTTATTGCCTCTTGAGATTTCATACCAAGGTTTATCGCGAGTACAATCTGATATAGTCCAACAATCAGTTTTTTATAAAAAAAAAGGGGACAAAAATAAAAAAAGAATTCGAACAATTTTATACCCAAAATTATATAATGTGCAACACCATCACCTTCCACAACATAGAAATATATCATCCAGCACACAGAAACTATATCAAGAATATGGAGGTGAAGTCACTTACAGCAGCTAAGCGGCATTCAACAACTCTGTTATTGTAATTAGTTGCAGCAGTAACGGCTTTCTGAGATTCAGCCAGTGAATGAGCTATGACGAAGGTTCCACCAGCAGGGAGTCGTACATCGGTTGCACGAATGGGGTTAAAATCGATGAGCTCTGCAAAGCCAGATTGAGCCATCACAGAGATTGCCTGTCAAATGAAGCAATTAAATTACTTTAAAGTTGTGGGATTTGATATTAGAGATCATAAAAAGAAAGAACTTCACTGTAATAATATATATATCACCAAGGATTATAGGAAACAAGCATCATAGATTACAGATAAGAGAGCTTTAAGTGAAGATATACTAACAAGTATAGCTACAATTTCAGTCTTAACAATTCTTTAAAGTGTTTATAGAAATATCAGAACATGTGATTCCAAGAAACTTTGGGAAGAATTTAAATACCTGGTCCATTCCCCCAGATTGGGTACCAATGTGTCTTTCACATTCGCAAGTAAGTTGAGCAAGTTCCTTCTGTAACAGATTCATAAATAAAAACAAAAAAATTCTAATAAACCACTTTCAATCCTGTGTTCCTTCGCAATAGGAGCAAAATACAGAGAACTGGTATGTAATATTTTATGTATATCAATGCTTTGGATCTGATTTATGTAAGCAAAGTCCATGATACCTTGGGGAAGTTCATACCAAATGCAGCCATTATTGCTATTGTAGAAGAGCAAACAAATGCTGCAGAGCTGGATAGTCCAGACCCTACACAATAAAAAGATATGACATAAAAATGTAACAACAAAATCAACCAAAATCCTCTTCTAAATCAAGAAAGTGGTTCCAAGCTAACTGCTAGGCTTCGATTAAGAGTCACACACCTGTTGGAACTATGCCATCAACCATGATATCAAGTCCTACGGGTTCTGCTACATTTATCCCTTTTGATTTGGAGTACTCGTAGAAGCCTTTATACCTGCAAAATGGTCATTTGGCAACTACAATTGTAAAACAGTGCAAGCCATTTTTTGAATGTTGACTTAATATAAAGAAATGAACCACCACCATCAGTTTGCCCGTGAGTAGAGACCAATTAAGATATACTCAAATATATTACTCTAGTACATGTTCAAGAACTATAGCGGATTAATTTCTTACCCGCAAATGAAATAGTGACCCCATTTGTGATTCTTCAAATCAACCTCCTGCCAGATAAATACAACTCGTGTTTTAACATGCCACATTAGATTATAAAAGAATTGAGAACACTATCCAGTTGCCGCTTATCCAAGTCACTTTCTTTTAAATGTAACAAACAGTTTCTACTTAGTAAATAAATCTTAATTCCACGTAGTTGCACAAAGCACATTGCTGGATTGCACACATTAAATCTTTTACCATTCTAAAGATGTCTTTTTCACAGGTGAACTGAGTCGCACATGTGAATTACCATTTCTATGAAGATTATTGGTAAAAAAATTCTTGTGACTATTTTAAAATTTATACTAAAATGACCAAAATCATAAAACGCAGTAAAATCAAATAGAAGCAAACAAGAAAAAATCATAATTACAAATGCAGGAAATTACGTTTAAAAATTAAAATTTTAAACCAAAAACAACATTAAGGACATGTTTGGTACTGAAGGAAATTTTCAATTTTTTCTCCAAATTCATTTTCAACCACGTATTTTTATTGCACCCATAACTTTTCAACTACATATTCTCCTAAAATCATTTTTCTTCAATTTTTTCTGACAAACTCTCAGATATGCATGTGGACAGAGACAGAATAACATTATTATACCTGGTCCGGATCGGCAGGGTAAGTACACAGAGAGTACTTATCACTATTGACATTTGCGATGCGAATAACCTTTTCCTCATTCACGTCACATTTTCGTATTGCCACAATGGTATCTTGCCTGATCGCCATAGGTAACACTGAATAACCTTCATAGTCTATGTGCTCCCCTATCAAATTCACCCTCCCTGCGAAATAATCACTCAAAGATTTTACAATCAACAAATTTGTTAGAAGTATTATTAAGCATGCGAGAAATGTAATAACTAAAAAATAAAGAGAAGGAAATGTCAAACCAAATATATGGTTAACGAAATTGCAGAAACTGGTGGATTGAGGCTAGAGTTCGACTCTATTTCCTTAAGCCGATTTTGGCCTGCTACGGTGCTTATAGTCGATGCCAAATGCCTCCCAAGATATAACAATCCTTCACTTGCGGTATGGAAGCACTCCTAACAGTAAGAACGACGAACTAGAAAAGTCTCGTACTCCCTCGACTATGGATGCAAAAATATTTTATGGCAGAATGCAAGAAATAATGCGGAATGATTTTGAATGATGAAATTCGGAAATCAAGGGTTCTATTTATAGATTTCCAAAAGCTGCAGGCCAAGAGTTGCAACTGGTTGAAAGTTTGTTTTTGAACGGACACAACTATTGGTTTGTGTCAATTTTAGTCCAAACAGTTTCAAACATGTTTGAAAAGACACATTTTCAATTTATTAATTTGAAACACCTTTTCAATTTATTAATTGAAATTCGGAAATAAATAAAATAAATATTTTTAATTTATTTTATCCAAAAAGAATATAGGAACTAAACACGACCCATGACCCGACCCTGACCTTTCCGTGCCGAGCCGGCCGGTCGGACAACGGGGAGGGCCCGCGTGTGGGCTTTGGACTAGTCTAGACATTGTCTAAGACTTCCCCCTTCCAAAGACTATTGGTACCCCTTGAGGCCCAAACCCATATCCAAACTTGAGGTATATAAATTGATTCAAAATTCTTTCAACTTCCTATGTGGGATTATGTTCCCACATTTGTTTCCAAATTTCAATATTTCAACTTTCAAGTTGCCAACTTCTAGCATTAATTTCTCATTCATTCGGAAATGGTTTTGTGAAATTAAATATATCACGAATATCTACTCGCGGAGTAGAATGTGTTTGACCATTGACCCGTACAAAATGGATATCGGGTCACACCCGAATTATTGGTCAAACTTAACCCATTTCACACCCATTTCCAACAATCCCTACATGAATGGAAATTATCAAAAAATATGCAAATGAAATGCAGACACAAGAGAGAGAGAGAGAGAGAGAGAGAGAGAGAGAGAGAGAGAGAGAGAGAGAGAGAGAGAGAGAGAGAGAGAGTACAAGCGAAAAGTTATTGCATCAGGATAGGTAGCTTTTGGCTTTGAACCTGCCTTAGTGAAATACTATCGGATTTACTTGGCTAGTCGGTGAACGTGGTGTCTTGAACCGTCCAGCCGTTGATGTAAACCAAGACAATAGTACTCACACAATAACCTTCCTAACAATTCTTAGGTTCTCACGGTTGTATTCAATTTCGCCTTGAACAACTTTTGGGTTTCATAAGTGCTTTAGAGAATTCAAGTCTCATAATTCTCATAGAACCGGCCCCACTTCTCACTTATATAGGTGATCTCCTATTAAGAGTATTCTGCCTTACTCCACTTGATGTATTCAAGTTATAGGAATCATTAAAAGTTAAGACTTAACCTCACATATTCTGCAGAATGCACTTTTATTTATCATAGGAGGGATGGAATTTTTACTCTTAAGTGCTCAACTGAATCTTCATAATTTAGTTGTCCCATTGAACCAAGATCTTGGGATCTCCAGTCAACAAGGTTGGGTTACCATTACAAAGATTTCATGCATAGTGGGCTTTTAATCCCATTCCCTTCGATAAGCAGTATACTTGATCTCTTGGTAAGCCTTTAGTGAGCGGATCCGCGAGATTCTCTTTTGATTTTACATAATCAATAGAAACCATTTGAGATCAACTGCTTAATGGAATTGTGTCTACGACGAATATGTCTAGACTTACCATTATACATACTATTTTGTGCCCTTCCAATAGCCGATTGATTGTCGCAATGGATACTAATAGCAGGTACCGGTTTAGGCCAACATGGAATGTCCTCTAAGAAGTTACGAAGCCATTCTGCTTCTTCTCCTGCTTTATCTAAAGCTATAAACTCTGATTCTATTGTTGATCGAGCTATACATGTTTGTTTGGAAGACTTCCAGGACACAGCTGCACCACCAATGATAAAAACATAACCACTTGTGGATTTAGAATCTTTCGTATCAGTTATCCAATTTGCATCACAATATCCTTCTAATACTGCTGAATATCTGGTGTAATGTAATCCAAAATTTAAGGTATATCTTAAATATCGAAGTACCCTATTCAATGCCTTCCAATGGTCATTGCTTGGATTACTAGTTAACCTACGTAGTTTATTAACTGCATACGCAATGTCAGGACACATGCAGTTCATAATATACATCAGACTACCAATAATCTGAGAATATTTTAATTGATAGACGGGTTTACCTTTATTTTTGGCCAAATTAGACTTAAATCTACAGGTGTTTTACCAGGACTTTCATCATAGTTATTAAATTTCTTAAGAACAGTTTCAATGTAATGAGATTGTGATAGAACAAGTCCATTAGGTGTTTTGGAGATTTTAATTCATAGAATTACATCTGCTACACCCATATCCTTTATGTCGAAATGTTTTGCCAACATTTTCTTAGTAGATATGATAATAGTATGGTTGCTACCCATAATTAGCATATCATCCACATATAAGCACACAATGACATATGTATTTGGTGTGTTTTTAATATAAACACATTTATCACACTCGTTAATTTTAAAACCATTTGACAGCATTGTTTTGTCAACATTGCTTTGGCGCTTGTTTTAACCCATACAATGACTTAACAAGCCTACACACCTTTTTCTCATGTCCAGGGGCTACAAACCCTTGAGGTTATTCCATATAAATTTCTTCTTCTAACTCACCATTCAAGAATGCTGTTTTAACATCCATTTGATGAATCTCAAGATTATGTAATGCAGCAATTGCAATAAGGACTCTAATAGAAGTAATCCTTGTAACTAGAGAGTAAGTATCGAAGAAGTCAAGACCTTCCTTTTGTCTATAGCCTTTTGCTACTAATCGAGCTTTATATTTATCAATAGATCCATCCGATTTTAACTTTTTCTTGAAAATCCACTTGCATCCTAGAGGTTTATTTCCAAGTGGAAGATCAACCAACTCCCAAGTGTGATTTGACATGATATATTCTATCTCACTATTAATAGCTTCCTTCCAAAATGGAGCTTCTGGGGTAGACATTGCTTCACTAAATGTCTTCGGATCATTTTCTACCATATAAGTTAGAAAATCTGGACCAAAGGATGTAGAAGTTCTAGTCCTCTTACTGCGTCTAGGTTCATCTTCATCATTTAGATGTCCATTGTTTGCAGTAACATAAGTTCTCTTATTTGAACTTGTTTCGATCTTTTCCTTACATGGAAATATGCTTTCAAAAAATGCAGCATTTCTAGATTCAATAATAGTACATTCATGTACATCTGGAATGTCTGATTTATGAACAAGGAACCGATATACATCACTGTTCTGAGCATATCCTATAAATATGCAATCAATAATTTTAGGCCCAATTTTAATTTGTTTAGGCTTTGGTACTTCTACTTTAACCAAACACCCCACACTTTTAAGTATTTATATGTAGGCTTATGACATTTCCATAGCTCATAAGGAATTTCATCCCTTTTCTTTTGAGGTATTTTATTAAAAATGACATTGGCTGAGAGGATAGCTTCCCCCCAAAAATTCTGAAGTAATCCAGAACTTATCAACATAGCGTTCATCATCTCTTTAATAGTTCGATTTTTACGTTCAGCAACGCCATTTGACTGAGGTGAATAAGGTGCCGTTGTTTGATGAATAATTCCAAAAGTAGAACAAAATTCTTCAAACGGTGCCCATATTCTCCACCTCTATCACTTCAAATAATTTTTATTCGTTCGCTAAGTTGATTTTCAACTTCATTCTTATAATGTTTGAAAACATCTAAGGCCTCATCTTTACTTCTTAAAAGATAGACATAACAATATTTTGTGCAATCGTCAATAAAAGTAATGAAGTACTTTTTACCACCTCTAGTTTGCACAAATTTTAAGTTACAGATATCACTGTGAATTAATTCTAAAGGTGTAGTACTCCTTTCAACAGAATGAAAATGAGTTTTGACTAATTTAACCTCAATACAAATCTCACATTTATGATTAGGATGAAATTGTAAAGAAGTCAGTAAATTTAAATTCATTAATTTACGCACAGATTTAAAGTTTGCATGTCCTAATCGATTGTGCCATAAACAAGAAGACTCAAAGATGTATGCAGATGATGTATTATTATTATTCTTCATAGTTTTTGGTACAATAGTGAGGACGTTCATTTTGAACATCCCATCACTCAATTAACCTTTCCCCACATATACATCATTTTTTGTGAGTACAAATTTATCAGCCACAAAGACTAATTTAAAACCATGTTTGTTAAGTAAGGATCCGGATACAAGATTTTTGCGAATGTCGGGCACGTGCAGCACATTGTTGAGGATGAGTTCCTTGCCCGAAGTCATTTTCAGCACCACCTTTCCTTGTCCTTCAACTTTTGAACTTGATGAATTTCCCATGAATAAATGTTCTCCATTGATGGTATTATAATTTGAGAACATCCCTTTATCGGCACAAATGTAACGGGTAGCTCCAGTATCTACCCACCATTCCTTGAGATTTTCAATACTGTTGCATTCAGACACAACAACAGACAAGTTCAGTTCTTGTATATCATTGGATAAAGTATCTCCTTCAGTTATGTGTACTTGGACATTCTGCTTCTTTGGATTGCGACATTCATTTGCATGGTGTCCAGTTTTTCCACAATTGTAGCAGTTGCCTTTAAACTTCTTAGCATTCTTCTTGTTGTCCTTTTTAGGAGCATCACCGGAATATTTCCGTTTCTTGTTCTTCTTTGAACTAGATTCCATCATGTTTGCCTTCTCTTGCACAAATTGTCCTCCAGATTTCTTTTTTGATTTCCTATAATCTTCCTCAATCCTTAGCCGAACAATTAGTTCCTCCAGGTTCATTTCCTTTCGTTTGTGCTTGAGATAATTTTTGAAATCTCTCCGCAGAGGAGGGAGTTTCTCAATTATGGCAGCCACTTGGAATGATTCACTGACATTCATGTTTTCAGCATGTATGTCATTAAGGAGAACCTGCAGTTTTTGAACTTGGCTAATAATAGTCTTGGAATCCACCATTTTGAAGTCGAGGAATTTTCCAACAATAAATTTCTTTGTACCATCATCCACCGTTTTGTATTTTTTCTCCAAAGACTCCCAAAGTTCTTTTGCAGATTTCATGGCGCTATAAACGTCATATAGCGTATTGTCCAGCCCATTAAGAATATAATTTTTGCATAGGAAGTCTGAGTGCTTCCATGCATCCAAGGCAATAAGGGACTCCCGGTTGTTTGGTCCTTCTTGAACCACCAGAGCATCCTCAGTTAGGAATTTCGCCAAATTCAGTGTGGTTAAGTAAAATAGCATCTTTTATTGTCATCTCTTGAAGTCCATTCCACTGAATTTTTCGGGTTTTTCTCCATGTGGAACCGGAATGGTTTGAATAGAAACGGTAGTAGGTGGAACCGTAGTATTGTTGGTTCCATTGGGGGGAACTACATTACTTCCACTTGTTACATCAATTTCTGTTACGAAAACAGAAGATAAACAATTATAACCAAAGTATCGACAATGATTATAAATAACTGATTTATAAGAGATATAAGGTTGGTCAAATAAATGACTCGAGAACACAATGAATTATATATTAAATATATTATGTAATCAATATGAATATATAAAAAACTATTTTAAATGATCAGTTTTATGCATGTAAACTATAATAAATAAATACATGCAAAAAGAATAAAGTCACGTTAAATAAGAATTATCCAAACGCATGCAAATAATTAAACAGACTGAAAATCGTCTTAAGATTGTTAGAAGTATTATTAAGCATGCGAGAAATGTAATAAATAAAAAATGAAGAGAAGGAAATGTCAAACCAAATATATGGTTAACCAACAATCCTTCACTTGCGGTATGGAAACTCTCCTAGTAGCAAGAACGACGAACCGAAATGTCTAGTACTCTCTCGACTATGGATGCAAAAATATTTTATGGCAGAATGCAAGAAATAGTGCAGAATGATTTTGAATGATGAAATTCGGAAATCAGGGGTCCTATTTATAAATTTCCAAAAGCTGCAAGCCAAGAGTTGCAATTGGTTGAAAGTTTGTTTTTGAATAGATACTAAATATTTTTAATTTATTTTTGGACTTGGAACCAAACGCGACCCCCGACCCGACCGTGACCGTGGCCGTGGCCGTGCCGGCCGGTAGGACGACTGCAGCGGAGGCGGCGCACGTGTGGACTTTGTACTAGTCTAGACATTATCTAAGACTTCCCCCTTCCAAAGACTATTGGTACCCCTTGGGGCCCAAATCCATATCCAAACTTGAGGTATATAAATTGGTTCAAAATTCTTTCAACTTCCTACGTGGGATTAAGTTCCCACATGTGTTTCCAAATTTCAATATTTCTACTTTTAAGTTGTCAACTTCTAGCACTAATTTCTCATTCATTCGGAAATGGTTTTGTGAAATTAAATATATCACGAATATCTACTCGCGGAGTAGAATGTGTTTGACCATTGACCCGTACAAAATGGATACCGGGTCCCACCCGAATTATTGGTCAAACTTGACCCATTTCACACCCATTTCCAACAAAATCTAGATCCAAATCCAAAATAGAAGTGAATCATCCTCCATCTCGTATTAACTGCCCCGTTGTACTTGTTGAAGTCAAAATCACTTCTTTTCCCTAACTTGTATTGCGGAATTAACTTGAAAAATTAACACGAGAAATAGAAATCCATTTAACCAACTTAAGTAAGTAATTATTTCAGTACCAAACTAACTTTTTTGATGCAATATTTCACCAAACAATGAGACTACGCGATCCCAAAAGCTTGTCAGTAATTTGCGGCAAATCGAATTAAGCTTGTAGATAAATATGCATGATTTTCATGAATGTAAACAGAAAATTTAACCTGGTGATCGAGCGTAGATATCAGGGGAGTGGCCAAAGAATTCAGTGAACTTGGATTTCAACTGATTAAATCGGAGCTCCGCTTCTTCCACCTGGGATTCGGTTCCGTAAAGGGGTTCAAGGGTAGTGTAAATGGGCACCGGTAGTTCCTCGTGTCTCGCCATTGAATTATCTGCTCCCCCCGTCTCTCTCTGATTTCACTCCCGAGCTTTTAGCTTTGATAAAAGTGAAAATGAGAATTATAACGTGAAGCGGTGAGAATAAAGATTTGGAGTTTTGTGGGTTGTTGTGAATCTTGTGATCGGAGTGAAGAGCAGACCTTTTTTGGCGCTTTTAGAAGAAGGAAAAAAAATTTATAAATTTTTAAAACACTTTTCCCTTTTATTTTTAACAAAACACATTTATGTATCATCAATAAAATAATACTAGTATACAACTTTATCGTGATGGATCCGATCGTAGGTAAAGACTATAAATTCAATAAAAAGTAGAAACAAGATTTAAGCAGTAAAATCAAAGAATTTTGATGTCTTTTGGGAGATTTGTAGTGATTTTATGGAGATTTCGAAGAGAAGCCAATTTTTTACAGATAGACATTCATGTTCTTTTTTGTGCGTAGGAGAGAAAGGCCTTCCTACGATCGATAATTAAACAAAATCTCACAAAATATTTCTTACTTTTTAATCAAACATTATCCTAAAAATCATTATTCATTTAGAAAAAATCTTTTAAAACAATATTAAGTGTGTGTTTAGTATTGTTTAAAAATAGTTTTCTTGAAATGAATATTGATTTTTAATTTTTATGAGAATAGATAGTTCAGATTTGATTGAAAAATCAAATATTGTGAGCTTAACTTTTAATAGATGGTTAAGATTGAATACTATAAAAAAAAAAAAAATTTAAAGAGAACCAAACAATGACTGAACAAAATCAAGTGAGTTCATAATTTTAATGGGTAATTGGCGTATTTCGCATAAACAAAAACTCAAAAAATATTTCTTACTTTTTAATCAGACATTATCCTAAAAATCATTATTCATTTAAAAAAAAATCTTTTAAAACAACATTAAGTGTGTGTTTAGTATTATTTAAAAATAGTTTTTTTGAAATGAATATTGATTTTTAATTTTTATGGGAATAGAAAGTTCAGATTTGGTTGAAAAGTCAAATATTGTGAGGTTAACTTTTAATAGATAGTTAAGATTGAATACTATAAAAAAAATTTTTTTTTTAAAGAGAACCAAACAATGACTGGACAAAATCAAATGAGTTCATAATTTTAATGGGTAATTGGCGTATTTCGCAAAAGGGACCCATCCTTTGGATTATTGCGTATTCAAGACTTATCATTTTATCTTTGACATTGTAATTCTTATTTTCAACTTTCTTTGCAATGTAAGGACTTCCATCCATAGTGTGTCAAGTTTGAGAGTTAGGCCCTCTTTGATGTCACAAATGTTCCATAGAAAATGGAAAGAAAATGTTTTCTACTTTCCAATTTTTGAATAATTTGATTGTCTAAATTTTTTATGAAATTTGTTTTTCAACTTTTCTAGGAATTCGTAATTTTTCTTGATTTTGAGGAATTGGTTTTATTGGCACTTTGATAGGAATTGATTTTCCACCTTAGATGGAAAATCATTTTCGTCTCGTTTGATCATTTTTGTTATTATTAGTTGACTTATTTTTTCTAAAAATTAGCATTATCATTATTAAGTACAAATGTATGAAAAAAAAAATCATTGAAATAGAAAAAAATTTCTTTATTTTTCATGGAAAATAATGTCAATTAAACAACAAAACTTGAAAAATTCTCTACTTTTTTCACCTAAAAAATTAAATCAATCAAACACATTAAATTTCTAATTCGCAGGAATTCAATTTTCTGAAATTCATTTTTTTTCCACCCAAATTCCATCATCGCATTCAAACGGACCCTTAGTGTTAAGAGATATTTTGGTATGTCCTTCTCAGCAACCTGCTTCTCCTTTATATAAGCATCTAAAACCCAATTTTTTTCTTTTTTGAAAAAATTCCTTATTTTCTGAATTTGTACAGGAAAGAGTAGGCTGTTGTAATTAAAATTAATCTGCATTGTAACTTGAATGAAACGAAGTGGAATTAAAATATACTACCTGTTGGGTTTTTTTGATATTCAATAAATCCAGGCGATGATCTAAAACAGATGTGAAAATAATTCATCGACACCTCGATGAATAGTTTGACTCGATAACGACTCGGGTCCACTTGAAGTGATTTAATTGGTAGTTGCTCGTGACCCACTTAGACGGCCCAATTATTGTGGTTATGAGCATAGTATTTGAACTTGTTGCTTGTTGGACCATTGTATGTGGTTATATGTATTGGAATAGGGTCTCGGATTATTGGCCGATTTATATGGTGCCCTAGCCCAATCACAATACATACCCTCCTTATGTCCATTGTTTGATAACGTTAATTTGAATTTCAGAGAGAGAGAGAGAGAGAGAGAGAGAGAGAGAGAGAGAGAGAGAGAGAGAGAGAGAGAGAGAGAGAGAGAGAGAGAGAGAGAGAGAGAGAGAGAGAGAGAGAGAGAGAGCCGTTCTTGGAGCTTTGCTTGGTAGTCTCCATTGTTGTTCATTTTCTCCTTCTTCTCACATTAGAGCAACCAAGGTGTAGTGTTGTTGAGTCGGGCTTAAAATCGAGGTATCGAGTTGGAGTGCTTACTAAGCCCGGGGAGGTATCGAAGGACCCAACGATAATTTTAACATGGTATCAGAGCTATTGGCGTGATTTTTGGCTGAAATAGGTGCTGAAAATAGAACCAAAATAAAGGCAGAACACGGCTAGAATTTTTGTGAAGAAACCGTCCAAAAGGTCCAAACTAGGTGGACTGCTCTTTAGTGATTTTCGGCCAAACTACCGACCGGTTGAGGGAACCCGGACCACCATTTGAATCGCCTCATCGTGGAGCTATTTTCGACGAGGCAGTTTGCTATTTTCGATATTTCTGACATTTTGGTGTTGTTAGTTTTTCATTTCAGGCTTTGGATTTTGTTTTGGACAATTTTTCCCTTGGTGGTTCGAAAATCAATTCTTAATTGTAGTGTGGCTGCTTTTAGGATAAGAAGTTGGTGGTCCTAAAGTCAACAAAATTCGCATCTCTCGATTTTACGGACACAGAAAAGTCCGCTCTGTTAAATTGACTAAAACCTCTTCAAAATCCTGCAATAGTAGACCATTGTGCGGGTTGGTCATTAGGATTGAGGGTTGCCATTGTTTGTTGCTAGAATTTAAGTTTTATTTTTCTTACCTGCTTATTTGTTTGAGGTGTGAAGCTACTCATAATTGTTTGTTCAGTCTTTCGATTGTGTGTTGACATAATTTCTGTTTGTTGTGTTTTTTTGTTAATGTTGTTAGATTTCTTTTGACTTTAAGACTACTTGTTGTAGTTAATTGTCAATTCACGATTTCTTTTTTATTTCGTGTTTTAAAATGAATACAGGTTTTGATTTTGGGATTTTTGATGGAAAAGGTGATTTTTCCATTTGGCAACAAAAAATGAAAGGAATTTTGGTTCAACAAAATGTTTCAAAAGCTATTACTAGCATTTTTCCCGCTGATTTGTCAAAGGAAAAGGAAGAATCAGATGAACTAACTTACACTTCAATTATTTTACACCTCTCTGATGTTGTTTTGAAAAAAGTTGATAAACTTAAAACCATAGTAGAACTTTGGAAAAAAATTAGAGGACTTGTATTTGCTTAAAACTACCTCTAACAAAATTTATATACTCGAAAATCTTTTCAGCTTTAAAATGGATCCTACAAAGGATCTAAGTGATAACTTGGATACTTTTAACAAACTCGTGCAAGATATTGTTAATTGTGGTTAAAAGGTGTCTAAAATGGACAAGGTCATCATTTTACTTAATTCTATGCATTAATCATATAGAGAGGTTAAGAATGCAATTATGTATGATAGGGACAAACTGACACCTGAGATTGTCATAAATTCCATTAGGAGTAAGGAAATGGAAATTAAGGCGTAGAACGAGGTTAAGAGGAGTGGTGAATTACACATGTTGAGGGGTCATTTTAAGCAAAAGTGTCATGTTCAAAACAGTGGTGACTCGAGTGATGACTTGAATGATGATGGTGGTAAGCATAGAGGTAAGAGTTGGGACAAGTCTAGGTCCAGTATGGGTGGCAAGCGATGTTTCAGCTGTGGTAAGACTGGATGATGTGTTCCGGACCCTCGACAATCGGAGTCATAGCAAGCTTGACAGAAAAAGTTAAATATTCAAGCCAAATAAAAGTGCAATCCAGTTAATTATGTCGGAATTAGATGCATAATATGTATTTTTCGAGTAGAAATGGACCACTAAGCAAAACTCATGGGTTAAAGCCCTTGAGCCGACTGATTTTATGGTCAAATTCCATCATTTGGGGCTTCAAAACAGCAAGTCAATTATGCAGACGAAAATTAGGATTTTTGCGTATTTTTAGGTTAAATTTTGTTTTTAATTATTTGTTTACCTATTTTAGAATTTTAGTCTAATTAGAATTCTATTTTGAGTTAATTAGCGGCTAGGTTATTTTTACTTATTTATATTCCTTTCCATTCATTGTAATTAAGACTTGAGACTTTGATTTTTATATAAACAATTTTTTATTGAGGATTCAATAAAGTTATAGGTGGATTCCTATATTTTTCGAACTTATCAAGAATATTTCTTGTGGCGTTCAAATATCGAACTTATCAAATATTTGCTAGAATATTTGTGGCGTTCAAATCAGAGACTTATCAAGGAGATTGGGCAAATCCTTGTGGTGTTTCGAGAGTCTTGGTTCTTTATTCCGCATCGTCGAACCATCGCGTCGTGAATATCGGGTCAAGATTACACCGTCCATCCACAACCTGGGTTCGGAACTTTCCGGCGTTTCTTCCGCGCTTCTAATCTCATCACTGGACACTTTATAAGGGACTGTCCTAAGAGGAAGGATAAGCAGAAAGAAAAAGTGAGAGGCGAGGCGAATGTAGTTGAGTCTAGTTATGACCAAGTGTGCTTAGGGGTGACCCTTATCGATAGGGAACCTAGTTACTCCATGTGCATCTGTGTAATCCTTTCTACATGTGTGTGATTACTTAATTCGATGCATTGTTTTGTGTAGCATTTCACGTTGTTTGATATGTGTTATTTTGCATGAATTTGTGTGCAATCAATTTTATTGTAGGTAATGTGTTGGCATGCATAGTGAGTTTGTGATACATTAGTAGTAAGTGTGAGTATATCTTTTGGTAATGTATGGAGTAGATGTCTGATATTGCATTGATAAGATGTACAGGGTGGGGGTGGGGGTGGGGGTGGGTGTGACATTTGAATCAGATGTGATTAAATGTACTATAAATCTTCTATCTTAAAATTCCGGCTGGGTGGAGTGTTAGAGACACTTAGATCACTTCTATTAGGTGGAGTCTCATTATCCCATTAGGTTGAGAGAAGTGAGGTATTGATATAGGAGCATCCCATAAACTTATGATCTATTCCCGTTTACCAGTTAGGCATGTGTAGTGATCAATCTAATGAACATAAGTGACGATGTGTGTGATATGTGTTCTTGAGGAGGGAGATACACGGAATGTGATAGGATAATTGTGTGAGGTCTTTTCATGAGGTCATTTATGCATTAAGTTGTATATGTGTTGGTTGTTGTATTTGATTAATTAGGAGCTAGTCTTATGTTCTTTTGTGAACATCTTTGAAAAGATTTTTGTATTATCTTATAGTTATATTAGTCATCGCATGTGTTGTATGCTCTTGATTGTTTACTGTAATTATCTGTTTTCTGCTTGGATATTATTGACATTAGTCCTAGCGAGTAAATGGAGCATGTATGGTGTGTGTCTCGAGTGCGAGACTCGAGATAAGGTCTGTGATTCCAATTTTGTTGAATAACCTTGATTGGACAAGTATAAACCTTGCGTTGTTTTTCTTGCAGGTTGATTGGGTATAAAGGTGGAAATTTGTTGAGTTTTTTTTATACCCAATAAATTCGGGCGATGATGTAAAACAAATGTGGGAATAATATCAACACATCGATGAATAGTTTGGCTCGATAATGACTCGGGGCCACTTAAGTGACTTAATTGGTAGTTGCTTGTGGCCTACTTTGACGGCTAGGGATGGAAACGGGACGGGTAATACCCGAAATCGACGGGGACCTGCCCCGAACGGGGCGGGGAATCCCCGACAAAGACGGGGATGGGGATGAAAAGGCATCCTTGAACCAGGGATGGGGCGGGGACGGGGATGACCGTCTTATCCCCATCCCCATCCCCGCCCCGTCCCCGATCCTCATCCCCAATTAACAAGTTCCATTAAAATTTAAAAATTAAAAAAAAAAAGTCCTATATTATCTGTACAAAAGTCCTATGATGTCAATTTTCTTGCACCAAAAATTTATTACTTATCAAGTTATAAACTTTAAATACTTATTTTGAAAAAGTTACTGATTATTAGTTATTAACCTTATCGAGTTGTATTTTCTTATCTAATCAAATATAAAATAATGACACAAATAAAGATATATATATTAGATGAATGTCCAAATAATGTGTAAGGATTATTGGATTTAGAAAATGTTAGGGTTATCCCCTAAATGTTTCATTATATTGTCTACAGAAAAAAATTTTAAAACTTAAAAAAAAAAAAATGGGGATGTAAACGGGGATTTTTCCATCCTCAGCACGCCCCATCCCCATCCCCGATAAAATGAGGACGGGGCAAGGATGGGGATGGTAAATCACAACGGGACGGGGACGGGGATGGGAAAAGGCATCCCCATCCCATACCCGTCCCGTTGCCATTCCTATTGACGGTCCAATTGTAGTGGTTATGGACATAGTATTTGGACTTGTTGCTTGTTGAGCCATTGTACGTGGCTATATGTATTTGACTTGGATCTTAGATTATTGGCTCATTTACGTGGTGCCCTAGCTCAATCACTATACATACCCACCTTATGCCCATTGTATAATAACGTTAATTTGAATTTTGAAGAGAGGGAGAAGCAAACGGAACTGTAAATATTAAGGTATTAAATATTTCACCTTTCCAATACATAGCAATGGACCAAATTGAATGAATTGATAAATAAAGAAGTGCAAGTGCGAACCAGATCTTGAAATTTAATTAATTAAATACTTGTAATATAATTTATTCAACCTGAGAACCTCTAGAAAACCAAAAGGTCGATCCCTATATGTATTAGATCCACAAAACATCTCACGTGGAATTGATAATCTCTCACCTGTGATCATTTTTGTTACTTTCATTCATATAGTTTAATTCCAAAAGCAATTTCTTTGTTAAATAATAATAAAAAAAGAATAAAAAAGCATTCTTTTTGTCCTTTTAAACCCTTTTTGCATCACAGGTATGTGACAAACTTTTCATTCCCCTGATCCCCACATAAGAATACCTAAAAGTTTAAGAATATTTGATGACTGAATACATTAGAAAGTTAGAATGCTAGTGCATCCCATGTTTGTTACTCACATTTGTATGCACAAGAATAGTACGTTTGGCAAAACTTTCTTTCGTATGTGTTCAGATGTATTATTTTTGTTTAACTGATGATAAAGGTTATGTACCTTGATAATAGTAAGGTGTTCAGAATTTTTTTATTTTTTATTTTTTTAATAAGTGATGCAACAACATAAAACTAAACAATAAAGGTGACGAGTATAAGAACATTGAAAATTGATCAAAATCAGGATTTTGTTGATTTATCTTTTTTCAGATCATGAGTTTGATCACTAATACATTCGGAGAGTCTCTTTTATATTTTAAGGTGATTAATTGCATGTAAATAAAATTTTAAGTTTTAATGTTCTACAACATAAATTATTCCGAGAGTCCAACTCTTTTATGGTTTATGATGATTGCATGTAAATAAAATTTTAAGTTTTGATGTTCTACAACATAAATTATTCGTACTATATTAAGCCTATGTTTGAGCATCATTTTTGTTGAAAAATAATTTTGTAATAACGAATTTTTGGAGAATGTGATTAAAAAGTAGGAAAAGCTATTAAGTTTACAATAAAATATTTTATTCTGATAATGTATAATATAAAATAAATATGGAGAAAATATTAAAATAATGTGCATCAAACAGAGGCTAAATATTTTGCTATTCACATCTAAAAGATGTATATTAATTTAAAATGAGGGAAAACGATAAATGATTATTTAAAAAAATTACAAAAGAGTAAAAATAAAGAGTTTGCTTAAATGTATAAATATTTACTCATTTAAATCTAAAGATAATTCTATATATATTATGATCACGATGTATGTAACACACAATTTTCAGGACAATTTATTTTTAACTTAATGATGAAATATTTAGTTAAGTCAAGTGACTAATATTGTTACCACGTAAATATAGAGTGATTATGTGGCTACATATCTGGTTGCTATTTCAAGCTTCTCGGGCGAATTCTCGTCTTTTCCTTTTTTATCCGACCTGCACTTGATTTCCACTCACAATGGTACGGATTTCATCAGGCCGATCTGCCCCGGGGGGCTCTGCTTCATGATGGATGACATATTTCTCTTGTTGTGTGGATTGCTTTCCCAAATCTCGTAGTTCAACGGCATATTCTCGCAAGCTTCCCCTTTTATCAATTTATCACTTTCAAACCTCAAATTTCGACATTCGTCTGTTGTGTGCCCTACTGACCTATGGTACTTGCAATACCGAGATGGGTCCAGGTTGCTCGGGTTCTGCTTTATCGGCCTCGTTGGCAGAATGATCCTCTTGTTTTTCTCGTTCATGAAAATGACCTCCGTTGATGCATTTAACGGGGTGAGTTCACCTCTCTGCTCAGAATTGTACGGACGGAACCTATCAACAGTTTTTTTTCTCTCTTTTTTCCTAAAAGTATTTCTTTTGAACTCTTTCTTATTCTCCTTACTTTCCTTCTTGTCTGATACCCTAGTAGTATTGTGGTGACCACCTTTGGGATCTGATGCTTCTTCGGCATTGATAAACTTCTCCGCCCTGTTAAGAAACTCCTGATATGTTCGAAGTCTGTCTTCATGTACTGACCACCAAAAACGAGTCTGTGTTTCCAGGCCTGATAGAACAGTCATCAGTAGTGTGTCATCGGATATTTTTTCCATTCCCATGATCTGTCTATTGAAGCAGCTCAAGTAGTTCTTTAATGATCTTCTCTTGTCTGATGATTACCAAACTTTCCTTCGGTGTGGTCGGAGTTTTTGACCCCATGAATTGTTTCAAGAACTGACCACTTAGCTGGGACCAACTAGATATGGAGTGCTAAGATATATTGCGGAACCACCGTTGCGCTCGGTCTCCGAGAGTTAGAGGAAATGCCCTGCATATTATTGTGTCGCTTGCCCCTTGAAGTTCCATCTAGGACATGTATTGATCCAGGTGCGATATCGGGTCGGTTTCCCCATTGTAACCGGCAAGATGAGGCATCTTCATTTTACCCGGTAAAGGTTGGGACAATATAACCTCCGTGAAAGTTGACGCCCTCTTGGTAGATGGTTCTGTTGATCCCAACCCGTCCTGTTTTGCTTCCAGGTCAGATAGTCTTTTTTTTTAGTTGTTCAAGTTCAGTTTGATCTGGTTTGCTTGACGGAAGAGTTGGTGACTGATTCAAGTGAAGAGTCGAGCTACTAGCTGGCTGATTTTCCAGGTTTACTTTCTTCGTTGGAGATTTGTCCCCATTTCTCTTAGTCCGGACAGCTTTACTCTCCCCTTCTTTTTCACTCCTTCTTGTTGGATTGGGACCCATCCAACCCAGCGAAATTCGACCTCGTAGATAAGGTGTACTTTCACCTACTGCACTCTTTGTGTTGTCCGAGTATCCAGTTTGTTGTTCATCATAATGGGAGGGTCCATTGGATCTTTGTAGTTGGGACTGCACCTCACACTCCTCTGGGTGACGACCTCGATTTTGATTTCTCCTCATCTCTTCCATATCTCTTTGCATCCGTTCAAGCCGATCAAGGACCATTTCCATGTTTGCCTCCGCTGGGGGTCATGGATGGGCAGGCATCCTCGACCCATGAGCATCTCCTTGTGAATCATTACCATGTTGTGCTCGATGACTTCCTAAATCTTGTCTGCGACTCATTATGATGGGGTAGCAAGCATGTGATTGCTGATAACAAGGATACGGGCCCTCCTTCTAGCGCCAATTTGTTGACGTCTCTTTTTGTTAACAAACAAATGTAGTGGGATTTTTCAAGTGTTCAAGCGAAAAATATATTTGTTGAAAATTTGACTAAGTGTTCACCTCTTATCTTTCGTGAACAACATTTAGATAAATTGTAAATGACAAATGAAGTGAAAAAGGTAACAGATCAAATGCAAACTGAAGTCCCAATAGCATAAATTCACGTCGAGTTCGATACTGATCTGACAGCCAGGTCGAATCAACGAAATCAAATGACAAGAATTTTGAGAGATTTTTCTTTTTTCATGCCCCTGAAAAGAGCATTTATGTCTTTTATTTATAGTAGGAGAGGAGACAAAACATAATTATTACAACATATCACGTCTGCAGTATGTGATTGATATTGACTAATGACATTGCTGACAACATGACAACAAATGATTATACTGACACATTATAGATAACCATGATTACTGACACATAATTCAGTTAATTTGATGCTTCAACAGTGCCGCCATTTCACCTCGGTCGAAAGTCACCTCGATCAATATCACCTCGACACAAAATCATATCGATTTTACAGAATCACCTCCCTCTTCAAGTTGAGGTCGGTCAACTAAATCACGTCGGCAAGAAATCACCTCGGTTTTACAGAATCACCTCGCTCACCTCGCTCTTCAAGTTGAGGTCGGTCAACTAAATCACCTTGGCAAGAAATCACCTCGGTTTTACGGAATCACCTCCCTCTTCAAGTTGAGGTCTGTCAACTAAATCACCTCGGCACAAAATCACCTCGGTTTTAGAGAATCACCTCTCTCTTCAAGTTGAGGTCGGTCATGCAATTGAAAGTTGAGAGTTGACTGTATTGACGTCCTTCATGTTGGACCCATTGTCCACCTCAGCACGATGTGCAACAGTTGGTTTGGTAGATCAGAGCTAAATTCAGCCATATATCTGATTCTTTGCTGAGGCACAAGGGGTTAGGGGCCATATGCTCATTTTTTGTTATGAACTTAGATTGGAAATATTGTCGAGTATGGTGCTCTTAGAATTCAGACCGACTTATGGTGTTATGACTGTCAGTTAAAGAACCTACATTGAAGGCTAGATTAATGCTTTCCCCTTTCTTTTTTATATACGACTTTGAAAGCTAGAGTCCTTTTGTATTTGCTCTTGATTATAATATTAATATCATTTGATGGCAGTGGAATTGCCTCCACAACACATAATTATTTTTGCTTACAATTCTGGCACATATATATATGTTTAATAGCAGTAATATATCTATCTAATATATAAAAGGGAGAGTGCTGGCCCCAAAATCCCGCCCACTAACTCCCGCTCAAATGCATTGCAATGTTCAGACAGCAAAGAAAAAAAAGGAAGCTGTATAAAAAAAATGCCTCATACCTGACAATTATTCAAAATTGTACACATCAAAAACAAATTAATCTACAGCTGCAGATCTATTGCAGGTTTTTACATTCCCAAACAAGAAACAAATACAGATTTTCAAATGTTTGAAAATAACACAGGCTGCATGAAATATGCTTTTGCAGTCACCTAATTAATGCCAAGATCTAGCAAGTCAAATAATATATATACATACACAGTTACAGCCCGAAATAAGAAACAAAAGGAATCTACTTTCTGGCCAAAAAATGACTTATCTACCTGGAAATTTCTTTCCAGACAACCTATGTACACAACATTTAATGCTGAGATCAGACCCGTCTCTTCACAATTAATTAACAGGAAAATATGATAACATTAATTCACCTTGCAGTCCTATACACAACATCTTCTTCATCCCCAATACTTATCAGCAGCTGCGTCCATTAAGCCTTCACTCCAGTCCAGCAAAATCTGATACATTCAAGGTGCAGTCCCATTCACAGAATCTTCTTCATCCCCCAATCCAGCAGTCGCAACTCCATCCAAGAAATCTTCAGTTACCAAGGCCAACAACAACAGCTGCATCCAAGATATTAACGCAGCAAAGACGGAGTGGAAGATCGACGTCTGGGTTGCACGCCTTTGGAAAGTACCTGACTTCAACCGGAGAGATGTGTGTGTTAGCATTGAGATGGTTTTGACAGTGACAGATACACATGTAAGTACAAAGCACTTCTTTTGTAAGTATATGAACATGCTGAAATAGAAATAAATGTACCTAAAAATGCTTAAAATATACTTACATGATGCTTAAACAGAATAAAGGATTAACAAAAAACTAATTATATTCAGGCTGCTTAAACAGAATGTGAAGTAGTTCATTATGTTCATAGAGAGCATTTAAATACCTAAATATGCTAAAATAGAATTGAAATGGACATTTATTACTGAAATATGGACATACTAATGAAATACTTAAACATAATATGAAGTAGTTCATTATGTTCATAGAAAGCATTTAAATACCTAAATATGCTAAAACGGAATTGAAATGGACATTTATTATTGAAATATGGACAGATTAATGAAATATGGACAATACTTGAAAGTCAATAATGATGTCTACTCATAAAAAAATGCTGGACTTGCTATTTCAAAAAGGTTTTTGCTGCTCTTAAGATTAAAAGTATAAATGGACAGACTAATTTAATGAAATATGAACATGCTTAAACATAAAATAAATGTACCTGAACATGCTTAAATATGCTAAAACAGAATTGAAATGGACATTTATTACTGAAATATGGACAGATTAATGAAATATGGACAATACTTGAAAGTCAATAATGATGTCTACTCACAAAAAAATGCTGGACTTGCTATTTCAAAAGGCTTTTGTTGTTCTGAAGTTTAAAAGTATAAATGGACAGACTAATTTAATGAAATATGAACATGCTTAAACATAAAATAAATGTACCTGAACATGCTTAAACAAAATAAAATATGAATACATACCTGAAGATGCTTAAAATATACTTACATGATGCTTAAAAGGAATAAAGGATTAACAAATAACTAAATATATTCAGGCTGCTTAAACAGAATATGAAGTAATTCATTATGTTCATAGAAAGCATTTAAATACCTAAATATGCTAAAACAGAATTGAAATGGACATTTATTACTGAAATATGGACAGATTAATGAAATACTTAAACAGAATATGAAGTAGTTCATTATGTTCATAGAAAGCATTTAAATACCTAAATATGCTAAAACAGAATTGAAAAGGACATTTATTACTGAAATATGGACAATATTTGAAAGTCAATACATTAAAAAAATGCTGGACATTTATTACTATCACTGTGTAGTTCAAACAAATTATTTTCCTAAGGTTGTTGCTAAGTAAACCCAAGAAGGTTAATAAACATATTATTTCATTGTTTGTATTCACAGGGACATAGAATCCATGCTACTATAAAGCAATCATTGATACGGTTGTTTGAGCCTATGTTGGGCGAAGGAAATATATACACGTTGGAGTATTTTTATGTGGGTCACAACAACCTAAAATACAAGATAACATCGCACAAGTTCAAACTAAATCTCTTGAACAAGACCCGGGTCACAAAGGTTGTGGACGATAAATTCCCGTTCGAGAAATTTCTATTCAAATCGTTTGTTGAAATCACCACGTCCCCGACGTTGACTGATAGGGTGCATAATTGTTGTTTTATTAGTGATTCTTCTTCTTAATTCAATGACTTTAAATGCTTAGATTTTGAATATTAATCATATTTTATGTTTTGTGAATTAGGTGAGGAATTGAGATCAATTTGACTCAAATATCACAAGTTAGGAAGAAGAAATTTGGAATTTAAAAGAACACAATCAGAGGAGCACTTGACATAAGGCGTTAGCACGTCTTACTGTTGTGGAAGTGAGCTGTCTCAAATTATTAAGGGGCTTTACACAGTTTTGATGGATGAAATTTGAAGGCCCAACAACACAATTTAATTGGAGGAGACTTGGGTCAAAAAGTGGAACAACTTTGACCTAAGAGTGGATTAAAGGAATATGTTAAATTGGAAGAAAGAAAAGTTGACATATATATTTAAGGAAAGAAGGCACCACAAAAGAAAAGAAATATGGAAGGAAAAGAAAAGGAAGGAAAGATAAAATTTTGCTGGGAGACTTATGGACGTTGGAAAGGAGAGAAGAGAAAGAGGAGAGAAAGAAAAGAAGAAAAAAAAGAAAGGGAGAGGAAGGAGGAGGTTGCAACATGTTTCGTCAATTTCAAGAGTTTGATTTCATATTTATTTATTTATTTTTCTTTTAGTTTTTATTTTCCAAATGTTTATGGGTAGCTAATTTATTTTTCCAGTTCAAGGTTATTCAAAGTTTTTGACTCACCAAGAATTGTGAGATCTAATTAAATTTAATTGGTTCTTTAATTGTTATCTATTTATATGTCTTTTGCTTGTGAATTGAAGTTGTTGTTTTGATTGGTTAATTCAAAGTGCACGTTGTTTTAATTGTCAAAACGATACTTAGTCGATTAGAAATCTAAATCCGTAATTGTTTAGGTTTTCTAATATAAGTGACAAATAACATAGTTAATTATAGACTGATTTTTTACTCATGTTATGAAGATATATAACATAGCTTAAATAAATCACGCGTATGAATTTGTTGGTTAGAATTGGTCGTCTCTCTAGAAATTAATGCTATTGGTAAATTAAATCATATGATCGTATCTAGGGTTGTTTATTGATTAGAGAAATAATCAACGAGCGTCTCTTGATTATCGATAAAGTAAGGAGAGATAGGTTGTTAGATCGTATCAATGACCATAACCAATTTAGAGAATGATTTAAGGATTTTATTTTTGCATCTATGATCAATTCTGTGAATCAATATTGAGATTATACCTTGGGCTGGATATTTGTTTAATTTGATATTTCCAAAAATTTTAATTTCGCACTTATTATTCAAAAATTGATTTCACATTCAAAAACTCAAATCCCCCTTATTTCCAATTCATTGCTTTTAATTTTCCCGAAGAATTAAATCTAACCAGTCCCTGTGGATTCGACCTTGCTCACCACTATTGCAATTTATTTTTACAAGAGCAAGAAAACATTATTATTTGTTGGATTCGACACCCATCAAATTTTTGGCGCCGTTGCTGGGGACTGGTGTCAAATAGATTTAATTTTTCATTTTTCATTTTTATTTTTATTTTTATTTTTATTTTATTCATTTTATACTCAATTGATTCCTCATCCAGTGATTTGATCTCCATCATGGCTGCTAACACTCAACAATTTGGATTCAGACAAGACACCCCTTTGAAAAGGGTGAATGAGGTAAATGTATCATCTCTTGAAAATCAAATAGCGAATCTAACCTCTCTTGTTCAACAAATGGCTGTAGGAAGTATGCAACAGGTTAAAGAATGTGGAATTTGTGCTGCCACCAGTCATCCAACTGACGCATGTCCTACTCTTCATGAAGATTCATTTGAGCAGGCTAATGCAGTTGGAAGATTTCCTGGGCCACCTCAAACAAAGTATGATCCCTATTCAAACCGTTACAACCCAGGATGGAGGGATCATCCGAACTTCAGTTATCAAACAAGATCACAATTCCAACAGTTCCAGCAATTTCAGCCTAGACAGCCTACTCCTCAACCACAACAATTTTCTTCAAGTTCAAGTATGTCTCTAGAAGAAATTGTTAAATCACTTGCAATTAATACACAACAGTTTCAACAGGAGACAAGGGCGGGGATTAAGAATTTGGAGAATCAAGTGAGTCAATTGGCATCAACTGTGAGAAGATTGGAATCTCAAGGCAAGTTGCCTTCCCAAACCATTGTTAATCCACTCTTAGGAATTAACATGAAAAACTTGCCATTGCCCATGGATTCAACTTTTGGATTGGTCATTCAATCCAAGGAGACATCAATTGATGGAGATGAGCTTGAAGATAATGACAATTTAATTACACAAGAATCACACGGGGAAGTGAAAATTAATGAGGAAGGGATCAAATCAAATTTTCTCAACTTCACTGGTTGTCCAATAATTGATTTTGTGATTAAGCCATTTGAGGAGGTGCAAGTCTACATTGTTGAGTTTGAATTGGATGGAATAGGCAAGCCCCATGACATTGGAAGTGGTAAAGTGCAAGTGTTTCGAACAAATGAAGAGTGGAGAAAAGTCAAAATAAGCAAAATGTGTAAGGCATCAAAAGCTATATTTAGAGTGCCATGAAGTACTTACGAGGAGAGTCGAGCTAATGACTTTAAAATAAGCGCTTCCGGGAGGCAACCCGAGTTTTTTTCTTTAATTTTAGCAATAAAATTTATTTTTATTTTTATTTTCATTTTTGTTTTTATTTTTGTTTTCACTTATTTACTATTATTTGTTTCATGATATCCATAATTTTTTTTTTTTTTTTTGAAGTGAAATTGACCTTATTTTGATTTTTGGGCAGATATGAATCTTCATTAGGATGTGGGCACGCTCTATGAAGAATACAATGGATTGAAAGAATATTGGAATAAGGCGTGCCCACGCCTTAACCAAAGTGCATCTCGGATTACAAAAAAAAAAAAAATTGAAAATCAGACACAACCCTTACGACTCTCTCTCCTTCCCAATCTCAACCGCCCAACCCCAGAAACACACTTGCCTACCCCTTTTCCCCTCAACTCCAATTTTCTTTCTTTTTCTTCCACTCACACGAATTCAAGCATCAACCGCCATCGGTTTTGCATCATGGGCAAAGAAATATGGTCTCAAATCAGTCGTGGAAGCACAAGATAATCTGCACAACAGGCTCGCAGTGATGAAACCCGAACAACTCTGGATGATATTCAGTCACCTACAAGCAAAAGAGAATCAGGCAGATTTCAGGGGAGTCCTTTATTCTTTTTATTTATAGTTTTTACTTTTTACATTGAGGACAATGTATAGGTTAAGTGTGGGGGAAGGTTTTGAATGTGCTTTGCTTAGTTTTTAAACATTGATTCATTTTAGTGCACCTCAATTTCTATTATATTCCATGTTTGCCCTATTTTTCAAAGAAATTTTTGAAAATTCTCATCCCCAATTTGTCATTATACGGATACTTGTCCTTTATGATCTAAATTATTGTGCATTATTGAGATGAATTGAGGCATAGTAGGGAATTGCATGAGTAGTTGAATTTTCATTTACTACACAGTAATTGATTGCTCTTCATGGTGGATTGAATGAGGGTGTGTGGAATTTGATGCGCATTAACCCTATTTTGTGAGATTTTGAGCATCTTGAGCAATTACATTTAACACTACGACATGCTCTATTCTTTTGATTGTGTGATTGTCAAGTGTAGTGGATATCTTCTAGAACTTGCTTTGTTATGCATGTTGAGATGCCTCTTGGTAATTGAATGCACTGAATAAGTATGGGCACTTAGGTGAAGTCAAATTTAGCTTTCTTAAAATGCCTACCTTAAAATATACCCCTAGAAAGCCACTTTTGAGCCATTGCCTTTTGTTGAAAATTAACCACAATACAAGCCATGAGAAATCCTATTTTTTGCTGATCTTCCATTCTCTTGAACCTTGCACTGAAGGAATATATGAGCCTATTCACTTGTGCTTCAAATTATTTTGGTTGAGAATAACAAACATTGAAAATCAAAGACTTGTGATGTGAAAGAAATGTTTGGGGGATGAAGTAGTCGAGTTGTAATCCGTACCTAATTGAGTCAAACTAAAGTTGATGTGTCATAACACCACTCTAATTAACCTAACTCCACTCTTTTTAGCATTAATCTAAGTTTGAAACCAGGACTAAGCAATGACCTTTATCTCATAAATGAATGGGATCAAGACATATAAACCGTAATTCGTGAGCTTTTGAGCCTATGAGCTGTTTTTATTTTTATATTAAGCTCTTATTCTTTGATGTGTGTCCTGCATGGTTTGTTTATTCTTGGATGTGCTCTCTTGTACATTCCGTTGTAGTTTCTTGACTCAAGTGCAAAAATATAGTAAATGCATTAGGTGAAACCCAATTTGGCCTTCTTAAAGAGCCTACCATGATACATGTACCAATAGAAACCTCTTTGAACTTTAGCCTGTCTTTGGAATTTTGTTGCCACGTTACAAGCCATGGATTCCCGTTCTTTCATGTAACCTCTATCTTGAACCCACAAGAGAGGAAGTTCACAAGCTTGTATTAATTGAAAAGTATGAGACAGTCTTAGCTTCAGAAAAATGGGAACTTTCACTTTGTGCTATTCAATGTTTAAGTGATAATGGGGTGAAAAAAAAATTGTGAAGAGAATAAACCCCACGTGCATAATAAGAGTCAAGGGATGAATCGATTGGATGCTAGGAAATTATGGAAAAATCATATTGAAAGGTGGAGGAAGAGATATCGTTTTGAATTGAATCAGCTTGTGAACTCTCCTCTCTACTTAGCCTAAATATTTTCCTTTTATCCTACCTAACCCGAAGCCCCGTTACAACCAAATAAAGACCTTTACTTTGCACTTGTGTTATTGTTAGCTCCAGTCATGACATCTGAGCAGTCTGTGGCAATGAATTCTCCATGCAGTGAGCTGAGTGAAAATTCTCCCCCTTATACACTTTGTGCGAAGAGAGAAATACCTCGTGAGAGTGTTAACTCCCATTACATGTGCTTATGAGTGGTTTGAATTGCTTGGTCTATATTTCGTGCCTTCGAGTTGATTGAAATTAACACCCATGTTGTAATTCATTGATAGTTGTTGAGGGGATACTCACGAGAGGTGAAAGGATATAAACTACATTGGGTATGGAGTGATTTGATTGAAGTACATGAATTTTAAGTGAGCTCTTACGAAGAAGTTCGTATAATTCCTTCAATGAAAATCGCCAAAAATGTATCCTTTTTATTCCACCTTACCCAAGCCCCATTACAACCGGTGTTAAGACCCTTACTTTGCATTTAAAAACCATTGGTGGCTCCAATGTGATATATTAGCAAGCCTATGGTAAGAATCTTCTATGCTTTGACTTGAGAGTACATATATACTTTACACCCTAAACACTTTGAGCGTATTGTGTGAATCTAATGTGAGGTGTTAAATCCCACCACATGTGAATTTTGAAAAAATTTGTTGAAGTGACTAGCATAGTGTTGAATTGTAGAGATAGAAGAATGGATGATGATGAGAGTACATTCCATTAACTTGATGCTAGATTATGCTTGAGGACAAGCATTTTCTAAGTGTGGGGGGATTTGATAAGGTGCATAATTGTTGTTTTATTAGTGATTCTTCTTCTTAATTCAATGACTTTAAATGCTTAAATTTTGAATATTAATCATATTTTATATTTTGTGAATTAGGTGAGGAATTGAGATCAATTTGACTCAAATATCACAAGTTAGGAAGAAGAAATTTGGAATTTAAAAGAACACAATCAGAGGAGCACTTGACATAAGGCGTTAGCACGTCTTACTGTTGTGGAAGTGAGCTGTCTCAAATTATTAAGGGGCTTTACACAGTTTTGATGGATGAAATTTGAAGGCCCAACAACACAATTTAATTGGAGGAGACTTGGGTCAAAAAGTGGAACAACTTTGACCTAAGAGTGGATTAAAGGAATATGTTAAATTGGAAGAAAGAAAAGTTGACATATATATTTAAGGAAAGAAGGCACCACAAAAGAAAAGAAATATGGAAGGAAAAGAAAAGGAAGGAAAGATCAAAATTTTGCTGGGAGACTTCTGGACGTTGGAAAGGAGAGAAGAGAAAGAGGAGAGAAAGAAAAGAAGAAAAAAAAGAAAGGGAGAGGAAGGAGGAGGCTGCAACACGTTTCGTCAATTTCAAGAGTTTGATTTCATATTTATTTATTTATTTTTCTTTTAGTTTTTATTTTCCAAATGTTTATGGGTAGCTAATTTATTTTTCCAGTTCAAGGTTATTCAAAGTTTTTGACTCACCAAGAATTGTGAGATCTAATTAAATTTAATTGGTTCTTTAATTGTTATCTATTTATATGTCTTTTGCTTGTGAATTGAAGTTGTTGTTTTGATTGGTTAATTCAAAGTGCACGTTGTTTTAATTGTCAAAACGATACTTAGTCAATTAGAAATCTAAATCCGTAATTGTTTAGGTTTTCTAATATAAGTGACAAATAACATAGTTAATTATAGACTGATTTTTTACTCATGTTATGAAGATATATAACATAGCTTAAATAAATCACGCGTGTGAATTTGTTGGTTAGAATTGGTCGTCTCTCTAGAAATTAATGCTATTGGTAAATTAAATCATATGATCGTATCTAGGGTTGTTTATTGATTAGAGAAATAATCAACGAGCGTCTCTTGATTATCGATAAAGTAAGGAGAGATAGGTTGTTAGATCGTATCAATGACCATAACCAATTTAGAGAATGATTTAAGGATTTTATTTTTGCATCTATGATCAATTCTGTGAATCAATATTGAGATTATACCTTGGGCTGGATATTTGTTTAATTTGATATTTCCAAAAATTTTAATTTCGCACTTATTATTCAAAAATTGATTTCACATTCAAAAACTCAAATCCCCCTTATTTTCAATTCATTGCTTTTAATTTTCCCGAAGAATTAAATCTAACCAGTCCCTGTGGATTCGACCTTGCTCACCACTATTGCAATTTATTTTTACAAGAGCAAGAAAACATTATTATTTGTTGGATTCGACACCCATCATTGACTGAGTTTGAATTATTCGGTAATCTTATTTGAAATGCAATGTATTTATTTTATTGAATAGATTATATTGTTTGTTATATTATACATGTTCGAATATTTGACGTTTCTACACATCGCTATTCTTCTATAGACATCTTGAGTGATGTAGTTGGTAAAGAGGCCTTACAGACTAGGCAGACTAATAAAGGCATAATCAAGTTCCTTGAAATTATGGTTCAAGACTTGGAGTAAGTCCTCTTTAAATTTGCAATTCATTTGACCTTGATGACTATTGAAGGATAAATATTTTTATTTACCAACAATTATCTGATGTATATTTTATTGTAGGAACAATAAGCTAAGTTGTACTCTATGGGATGAGTATGCCGAGGAGTTGAATCAGTACCTCGAAGGAGAAAAGACAGAACCAGTTGTGATAATCATTCAGTTGTGCAAAGCCAAACGTTTTAGAGGTGTACACCCTTCGAATATTGAACATCATGATAACATCTTTTTTCATTGAATGGATTATTAATTTTAAATAATTTACATAGGTGACGTACGAATTTCCAGCAGTTACTATGCTACAAACGTAATGTGTGATGCTAAAGTAAAGGAGTCTATTGAGTTTCGAAACAAGTATGCTTTGAATAGAATAATTAATGTTCTTTAACTTAATCTTATATATTCGTACTAATTTTATTATTACATTTAATGTTGCAACTGTGTATCAGGATTGGAAAGTTGGATTGTACCTCGCAAAGGATTAGCCAAATATCAAGCTCTACTGTGTACTCTATTTCTAATGATTTGGCTAGTGGAGATACGGAGTTGAGGACAATTGATCAACTTTTGGAATTGACTGAGGTACTTTAAGTATTACTTCTTAAAGATTTCTTCAACTATGATTTAAATATTTTTATGGAACTTCTAGGTGGGTAGTTGTTGGATTGTTGCGACAATTATTGCAGTTGAGAGTGAAAGGAATTGGTGGTATTTATCTTGCTCTAAGTGCACCAAAAAGGTTAATCCTGCTGGGAACTGATTCTATTGTGAGAAATGCGACATTTATGTTGTTGAGAGAATGTTGAGGTAACATTTAGATTGTGCATTCTTTTTTGATTACGTGTTGTTAATAGTGTGGTAGATGATTTTTTTTTTCACTTTCTTCATTATAGATATAACTTCAAGTACGCGTCATTGACGGCACTGGAAGTGCATCTTTTATGATGTGGGATCGAGATTGTTTGAAGCTCATTGGGAGGACTGCGCAAGAATTGAGAGATAATCTTGACATTGAAAATTGTAAATAAAAATTATCTTTTTCATACGTTAATTATAGTGTTGGATTTATTGCTTGCAGAAATGTGAAGAAACTTTCTATCCTGAGGAAATAGACAATTTAATTGATAAAAAAGTGTTACTTAAGGTCCAAATCAAACTTCAAAACATACACGAAAAATCTGAAGTTTACACTGTTATGAGGATGACTGATGATAGCGACCTCATTTCAAAGCATGTTTATAGTAGGAGTAACGATAGTCAGGTACTCATAATTATGTTTTGATCTTACATAGATTGTTGATTGAATTAAAAAACCTTTTAGGATCTTCTTATCTGAGATACGATCTTTTAGGGGTTTGAATTGCATTCGAGGATTGAAAGTACATATTGTATGGAATCGAAGATTGAAAGTACAGATTGTATTGACCTAAAGGTAAGCTTTTCAAAACAGAAATAGTTACTTACGATTAAGTAGATTGTACATGATGTAACAAATTATGGTTTGTTATGTGTAGGACTCGGTGTCGGACAATGATGTGGATACCCTAAACACCAAAACACCGAGTAAAAGATCAAGCACGCAGGTGGTTGAAGATGGTGGACCACCTACCCAAATGTCAACTACCAAGTTAAGAAAGGTTGTGAAGAAAGAGAAGAATTGAGAATTGTGCAATCTTATTTTGATGAACTATGTTGTATCACATTTTTTTGAATTTGCAAGTGTTCTTTTGCTAATGTGACACTATGTGATGAGATTCGAGGCGCGGAAGAAACGCCGGAAAGTTCCGAACTCAGGTTGTGGTTGGACGGATGAATCATGACCCGATATTCACGACGCGATGGCTCGACGATGCGGAATAAAGAACCACGACTTTCGAAACGCCACAAGGATTTGCCCAATCTCCTTGATAAGTTTCTGATTTGAACGCCACAAATATTCTCAAGAAATATTTGATAAGTTCGATATTTGAACGCCACAAGAAATATTCTTGATAAGTTCAAAAAACATAGGAATCCACCTATAACTTTTATTGAATCCTCAATAAAAACTGTTTATATCAAATCGAAGTCTCCATTACAATGAATGGAAAGAAATATAAATAAGTAAAATAACCTAGCCGCTAATTGACTCAAAATAGAATTATAATTAGACTAAAATTCTAAAATAGGCAAACAAATAATTAAAAACAAAATTTAACCTAAAAATACGTAAAAACCCTAATTTCTGTCTGCATAATTGACTTGCTGTTTTGAAGCCTCAAATGATGGAATTTTGCCATAAAATCAGTCGGGTCAAGGGCTTTAGCCCATGAGTTTTGCGTAGTGGCCCATTTCTACTCGAAAAATACATATTATGCATCTAATTCCGACATGGTTGACTGGATTGCACTTTTATTTGACTTGAATATTTAACTTTTTCCGTCAAGCCTGCTATGACTCCGATTGTCGAGGGTCCGAAATACATCATACCCTCCTTCTTTAGGATGATTCGTCCCGAATCATAGCTTTGTTCATGTTGTTTCACTTCACCCCTGGATCAAATGGAAAATTTCTCCCGTCATTGTATATGATCAACCAAAAATATTCTGCAACAGGAGTCATGTGAATGACTTGAAGTTGAAACACCTTTTGACATTGGTGGTGTTGCCCAAACTTCCATGCACGTTTAACCTGCAAGACAAAATTAAATAAAGCGGGGAGGGAAATGTTAGGTTCATGAGGTACAAGGTATGGATCCTTGTATTCATGAATTATCACCGTCAATTCCACCTTTTGAACCACGAGGCCCTTCTCTTCACCTCGTTCTCCTTTTGCAACTTCTTGCTCGCCCCCCTCTATCTCTTTTCTCTTAAGCTTTGTTACTTCCTCTAACTCAAGATTTTCTAGCTTATCCACCTCTTCAATTTTTTTTCTTTCAAATTCAACCACATCTTCTACCTCCACTTTCGTATCACCATGTTCACACACTACCTCATCACTATCCAAATGTGGATCTACCAATTCAAAACCCAAATTTTGAACTTCTACCCCAATTTCCAATTCCTCATCAAATTTTGGAGTTTGTTCACCTAATTCCACATTTTCAACTCCTACCACAAAGTTCGGGGTCTCTTCAACTAATTCATATCTCAAACCTCCCTCCTTCTTTTCAACTTTCATATCCCGAGGCTCAACATGATTTTCACTCTCTTCTAACCATCTAATTACCGCCTTTCGTTTCTCCTCCTTCTTTCGAAATTTAGCCAAATATTTTCTTTCTGCCTCCCGTTCACATCTCAATCTTTCCTCATAAATTCCTTTTTGAATTTTCAAAATTGCTTTTGGATCAATCTCAGCTCCTCTCTTAACCCCGATTCCATCCCTAGGCTTATGATCACGCCTATATTGACTCTCATCAGTACGGTTTACTTGAGATCGCCCATTTTTCAATTTCCCCTCATTTTCATCTAGTTTATCCAACCTCATCAAAGCATCATTTAAAAATCTCCACATACGATCTTTATCACTATCATTCCCCCTTCTAGATGTATATTTTTCTTGAAAATTAGACATTATAGAATTTATGTAGAACGGAATGCAAAAGAACAATAAACGAAGGATCAAGAAATTCAAGAAAGTGGTTCTTGAATGGACTCTTTTTTTTTTTTTTTGAATTTTGAATTTTGGATGAATTTTCGGAAAAAATAAAATAAATAAAAAATAATAATTTTTTTTTTCAATAAATCCGAAAATTCGACAACGAACAAGACAAAACAAACGGAACTTAATTCGGATAGGAATTAAGCAAAACAAACACTTTTGAATTTTGTTGGAACGATTTTCTGGATTAAAGACTCAACAAACTCAAGAACAAGAAGAACGCAAAAAAAAACTGAAAACAAAACACTCAACAAGATATGGATGATTTTTATGGGACTCGATTATAAATATAAAAATAAAACTGGATAGAAAAACCTGAATTCAGAGTCCAGCTCTGATACCAGATGATGAGATTCGAGGCGCGGAAGAAACGCCGGAAAGTTCCGAACTCAGGTTGTGGTTGGACGGATGAATCATGACCCGATATTCACGACGCGATGGCTCGACGATGCAGAATAAAGAACCACGACTTTCAAAACGCCACAAGGATTTACCCAATCTCCTTGATAAGTTTCTGATTTGAACGCCACAAATATTCTCAAGAAATATTTGATAAGTTCGATATTTGAACGCCACAAGAAATATTCTTGATAAGTTCAAAAAACATAGGAATCCACCTATAACTTTTATTGAATCCTCAATAAAAACTGTTTATATCAAATCGAAGTCTCCATTACAATGAATGGAAAGAAATATAAATAAGTAAAATAACCTAGCCGCTAATTGACTCAAAATAGAATTATAATTAGACTAAAATTCTAAAATAGGCAAACAAATAATTAAAAACAAAATTTAACCTAAAAATACGTAAAAACCCTAATTTCTGTCTGCATAATTGACTTGCTGTTTTGAAGCCTCAAATGATGGAATTTGGCCATAAAATCAGTCGGGTCAAGGGCTTTAGCCCATGAGTTTTGCGTAGTGGCCCATTTCTACTCGAAAACACATATTATGCATCTAATTCCGACATGGTTGACTGGATTGCACTTTTATTTGACTTGAATATTTAACTTTTTCCGTCAAGTCTGCTATGACTCCGATTGTCGAGGGTCCGAAACACATCACTATGCCTACAATATGGTCGAAATCCCTTGATGTGTTTTGGTAAACATCAAACCATATGTTTCAAAACATTTACTTCATTGTGTGTGTGTGTGTGTTTTTTTTTTTTGACATGCAACCAAGTCCTAATTTAGTTGAGTATGGTAATTAGTAAATATCACAATAAATTTACCTCCAAAATAAAATAAAACACATCATCTTATTTTTGAAAGACACATTAAAAACATAATAGTGAACAATTAAGGTTCAAATAAGATATGCATTTCAAATGAACATTAATCAAACTGATTTACTTAAAATAATACTCAAAATAAATATAATTTTGAATAAAAACATACACTGATTAATGAATTTTGTTAGAAAATAAAAAATATACATTTGGCTAGATTAAGTTAATCTGATTTAGTATAAAAATATGCACTTTTTTTTTTTAAAAAAAAATTCTAGAGTTTTTAAATAAATATAAATTTTTAAATAAATAATAAAATATAATTATTAAATCAAATGGGAAAAAGAAAATGTCATATTTATAGATTTATAGATTAACATTCTGTTAAAAAACTAAAAATTTCAGAGTGTAAACGATAATTATAAAAAAATATCTTATAATTATAACAAACTTTTAAATATATTTGAAATGCAATTGTAATAGATTTATCAACAATCTGAAATAATATAATAATTTTAAATTAAGTAACAAAAAAATATAAGATTTATATTTTCCTATTGTCTTTATCTTCAAAAATTAAAAATATCAAAATGTAAATAATAATAGCAATCTAATTCAAATCCGAATCAAACTGCCATTACCAACATCTAAATAATATAAATTTCGAAATTAATAATAAAATATAATTTTTAAATCAAAAGGCAATAAATAAATATATGTTATAAATATTATCTTGTATTAGTGAATGACAATTATACCTCTCTAACCCTAGTTATAATTACTTTGTATATCCCTTTCTTCCCCTATATATATGGGGCTCTGGTTCATAATAGAATATATAAGTTTATTGTGTCTCTACTTTTCTCTCTTTTTCTTTCTAGTTTATAACAATATAATATTTATAGATTAATGTTCTGTTAACATCTAAATAATATAAATTTTGAAATAAATAAAAAAATATAATTATTAAATCAAAAGACAATAAATATAATATTTATAGATTTACAGATTGATGTTCTGTTAACATCTACATAATATAAATTTCGAAATAAATAATAAAATATAATTTTTAAATCAAAAGTCAATAAATATAATATTTATAGATTTACAGATTGATGTTTTGTTAACAACTAAATAATATAAATTTTGAAATAAATAATAAAATATAATATTTAAATCAAAAGGTAATAAATATAATATTTATAGATTTACTGATTAATGTTCTGTTAAAAAACTAAAAATTTGGGAATGTAAATTATAATTGCAACCTGATTCAAATTTGATCAGATTATAAATCTGGAAATAAATTTTAAATTATATATATATATATATATATATATATATATATATATATATATATATATATATATATATATATATATTCATGTTTAATTGTATAAAATAAAAGTGATATATATATATATATATATATATATATATATATATATATTCATGTTTAATTGTATAAAATAAAAGTGATATAATTATAAAATAAATACACGTAAAGATATTTTACATAATACTACTTTAAACAATTAAAAATGTTGAAAATATAATAAATTTCAAATAATTTAAATAATAAATAATTGGAACAATTTAGAAATTAATTTTTTTATATTCATATGACAAACATTAATTCTGTCAATCAATCAGAAGTTGGAAAATAAACTAAACTTGATTTAAATGTGACCAGGAAGCCAGGCTAGAACTAAAAAGTTGAAAGTCACTTCACTAAAACAGGAAATGAAATTAATTGGCAGACAAATGAAATGGGTAGCCTGTATCACAGATACCAAAGTTTGCATAAATTGGTGTTTAGGCACAAATAATTGTAGTCCTGTACAATTGTCCAAATATGCAACTCTAAATTTAAAAAAAAAAAAAAAAAAATGAATTTCAAGCTTCTGTTTCCTTGCAATAGAAAATTATTAGGGTTTCTTGAGATGCACCATTTCTGGGAATGCCAAGACACAGAAGACAACCTATTAGAGCTTTTAAAAAAAAAATTGAGATAAAATTCTTTATTTCATAAATAAATTTGCATACCAGATTCCAGCAAAAGGAGATATTGCATATCAGAATCAAAAAACACAGCCAAGACCGCAGCAAATACAATAGCATACACAGTGCCTGGGCTTAGCAAAACCACAGTTAGAAGTTGCAGATATATGACTGAGGTGATTCATGTAAAATTTTTCATTTAATAACTACAATGCATTCTAGATTCCAGCAATGTAGATGTGTAGTTCAGATTTAAATTAACATGGATGGAAAAAAAAAACAAAATGGAGCAACTGCAATAGCAAATACACAAATTTTGGGGTTTTTGAAACACAAGAAACAACTTGCAAATATCTGACATATTGTGTGAGAATTTATTCATTTCATTAAATAATTTTGCAGTCCAGATTCAACTACACATATTTGCAAACCAGATTCAATCTAACATTCATGGAAAGAGATACAAAAGTGCAGCAAATACAATAGCAATATGAGTATACGCAGAGAAAAGCGCAGGCTTTGTGTTGATGGACATCCGGGTTGGTGGAACTATCTCTGTTTATATATATATATATTATATATCTATTGAGCTCTACAAGTGTAATGAATCCCATTAACAACACAGTTCTACACTAATTACATGATGTACATGATAATGCAACACATGACACTGATGCCTCATGGACAATATCATCAATTGATTCCTATAAATGTATAAAACAATCATGTCTAGACAAGGATATGTTATTAACCTCAACTCAACAGAGCACAAATGGTGCCAAACTATTTACAAATGGTATTAAAATCATTTTTTCTGACATTATGATATATTTACAAAACTTAACTTGATTTCTGGCATGCATTACTATTAATTACTTAGTAGATGTCTATTACATATATGAACAGGTTTGCATATTAGAGGAAATACAGATAATAGCATCATAACAAGCAAAGCTTTAGGACCAGGCAGTCACATGCTCAAAAATGGAATGCGAACCTCAGTAGGACACAATTTTCAAGTATAGGGTTGGGAAAACACAATTGTAGTACAAGTAAGTATTTTAAGTTTGGAAGTAAGTTTAAATGTATTTTAAATATCAGATTTCCACATGCTAATTCTTATTATAATATTTTGCTCATAACAATCTAGGTAATGTAAATCAAGCAAATCTTGAAAAGCAGACATATGTAGTATCTGGGAATTCAGGTAAGTTTTCACATGCACATATCATGATGTGATCCGAAAAAGGCGTCAAAAATGAGAAATCAAGATACCGGGCAATTCAACAATATTCTACATGGAAAAATGCACAAGTTTTGTGTTGGGCTCGAGTCGAGATTCAAATCACATCAACGGATCAGAAAATCAGAAAATTGGGCAGAAGTTGCGTTACGGCCGTAACATTGTTTCTCACGGCCGTAACTTATGGATTTCACGGCCGCATCACATTCCTCACGGCCGTAAATGAAAATTGGTATTTTCTTTCAGAATGAGATTTACGGCCGTAACATCAATCTTCACGGCCCTAAAAGTCGGGAATCAGATTTTTCGGGATTTTAGTATTTCAGTTGATTTGTATTTCCTTTATTGGTTTTTAATTCTTTTTCTAATTTTGGTAATTTTGGTAATTTTGGTTATTTTAGTTATTTTAGCTATTTTAGCCTAATTAGAATTCTATTCAGAGTCAGTTAGCGATTAGGTTTTATTTTGCATATTTATATGCTTTTCCATTCAATGTAAAAATAGAATATTTTGATGAATGAAAATTATATTGAGTGTTTTCTCAACATTGTTCTGGAATTGAACAAACTGCGAACTTATCAAATATTGTGGGATATTTGTGGTGTTCAACAAATCGAATTTATCAAAGGCGTGGGCATCCTTTGTGGCGTTCAAACCATTACGGTTCTTGTTTTCGCATCGTAACGGGTCTTGGGTTTAATATACCCATGGTTCTTGCGTCGTGAGGCTCGGGTTGTAGTGTTATCGTCTGTTCCAACCTGAATTCGGAACTTTCCAAGCGTTATTCCGCGAGCTACGACGAGGACCCCCTCCCGGGTTCTCATCATATGGTATCAGAGCTGGACTCTGGATTCAGGTTCTTGTGTTTTTTCTATCCAGTTTGATTTTCATGTTTATCATCGAGTCCCATAAAAATCATCCATATCCTATTTTTTTTATTTGAGTCTTTGTTTTCAATTTTTCTTGTTCTTCTTACCAGTAAATTTTTTTCCAGTTTGATCCATAAGAGTCAGTCCCAAAAAAATCAAAAGTGTTTTTCTTGTTCTTTTTTCATCCAAATCCAGTACCGTTTGTTTCGTTGCGTTCGTGTTGAATTTTCGGATTTTATTAAAAAAAAAAAAAATTAATTTTATTTTTATTTTTATTTTTATTAATTCCGAAAATTCATCATAATTCAAAAAAAAAAAAAAAGTCACTCCGAAATTCAAGAACCACTTTCTTGAATTTCTACAATATTCTTGATATTCTTTCCTTTCGAGTCAAATTCAAGAACCACTTTCTTGAATTTCTTTAAAATTCTTGATATTGGTTTCCTTTTCGAGTCAACATTAAATTCCTTCTTGATATTTGTCAATATCTGGACCCTCTTATTTTGAGTCTCTCAAATTTTTAAAAGCTACATAAAGGGATGAATTATGAGTTCGATCCTACCTTCCAGACTAGGTGTCATGTGGGCAGTAAAGTGTGCAATATTATTATTGATAAGGAGTATTATTGCGATCTGGCCAGTACCACCATGGTTGAGGAGTTGGGCTTACCTTTACTACCACATCCCAATCCTTATAGGCTGACGTGGTTAAAGGAGTGTGGGCAGGTAAATGTAACCCATGGGGTTATTGTGAAATTGGCACTTGGAAGATATAGCGATGAATTTTGGTGTGATGTGGTACCTCTAGAATCTTGTGACATCTTTTTTAGTAGATCGTGGAAGTGTAAGAGGAAAGCAGTCTACAATAAGCATAGGAATATATATAAATTTGTTAAGGATGGGAAAAGTATTAAGCTTATGCCGTTAACCCCGGAACAAATACTTGAAGAGAAAGTATTGCGAGAAAAGAGAGATGAGCAAAGAAAATTCGGAGATGATAAATGGAGTATGAAGGATGAATTCATGGAGATGGCCAAGGAATTAATACAGTTAAATAGAGAGATGAAGGAACGAGAGGCTAGGAAAAAGTTAGCCGAGTTGCAAGAGAGAGAAAGGGGAAGAGAGGAAGTAGTTAAATTACAAGAAAAACCTTTAGAAATGATTGTTGAGAAGAAGGAGGAAGACTTGAGGAAAGAGTTAGAAGATAAAAATTTGTGTAGTGTTGAGATGGTGCCTAATCATGTCAATAAAATTATTTATGAGGAGGTGCATGAGCAAAAGCATGAGAAATTAGGAGAGGTGGTAGAATCCATAAATTTAGGAGTGGAGGTTGAGTGTGCGAAAAAAGAATTAGAAGTAGTTGAAGAGACCCCGAATTTTGTGGTAGGAAATGAAAAGGTGGAGTTAGGTGATCAAACTCCAATATTTGATGAGGAAAAATTGGAAGTTGGGGATGAAGAATTAAAAGAGGTGGTAGAGTCCAAAAATTTGGAAGAGGAGGTTGTGCGTGAGAACGTGGAGCTAGAAGAATTGGTTGAGTTTGGGAGTAAAAAGATAGAAGAGGTTGAGCAAGAAATTGCAAAGAAGGAAGGAGGTGAAGAGCGGAATTTTGTTGTTGGGAAAAATGAATCGGAAATAATTCATCATGAATACAAGGATCCATACCTTGTGCATGGAGACGTTAACATTTCCCTCCCCATTTTTTTTAATCTTTCTTGCAGGTTTATTGTGCATGGAAGTTTGATTTCCATCAACCTTGGTCAATTCCCCTCGTGTTTCAATACCTTCTTGTCTACAAATTGGAGGAGCATCATTTATTGAATGCATGTCAGGGAATCGACAATTTTCCGTTTGATCCAGGAGGTACAGTTTGATTTTTCAAGAACAACACCATGATTCGGGACGAATCATCCTAAAGAAGGAGGGAATGGTACGAATCAGGGTGGGCTTGATAAGTGCTTTACTAGCACTTTATTTCTTTACTTGTTGCCTCGAATTACTGTTAGTTTGATCCTAATTAAGTATTGCTTAATACATTTTATGTTTTATATTGTGTAGGATCGCAAATGACAAGAAAAGAAGGAAAAAGGACTAAAAAGCACGTAAAAAGGAAGTTCGAGGACCTGGCATGTAAATAATTTACGGCCGCAACCATGAAAGTCACGGCCGTAAGAAGCTGATTAAGCAAAAGTACGAAAATTTGCAGAAACCAAGTCACGGCCGTAACAAGGATCTTACGGCCGTATTGAATGCAAAGTCACGGCCGTAAGAAGTGAATCAATTGCGTAGAAAATAAACAGAAAGTGAGTTACGGCCGTAACTCATTATATTACGGCCGTAACTTAAGCCCGAAAAAAAAAGGGAAATTGTTTCCTTTTTCAACTTAAACTCTATCTTTGGTATTTCTTTTTGGCTAAGCTAGGGAACGAATTTGGGCTCTATAAAAGGAGCAATTCAGTACCAAAGAGAAGAGAGAGAGATATTATTATTTTTAAAAGCCACCAATATCAAGGTTTGAAAAGAAGAAATCCGAGGCAAAATCAAGGTGAATCAAGACAATATTTTTGGGGAATTCTTCATGGCAATGCGTGGCTAGTCTTCTCAACCTAGTTCAAGGGGGACGTTGTGTTCATATTATTTTATTATTCATTCCTTAAACTCGTAACGTAGTTCTTGTTTCTAATGTTTTATTTATTGGATTTTTCATGAACATTAATTTCGTCAAGACAATTTATTAATTGATTAAGGCCTTGTCTTTTAATTATTGTGTTGATGTTTGCTAATTTGGGTAATTGGATTCGTATTTGTCTTGTTATCCAAATCATAGTAGTAATTGGTGATTTTATATTTCCATATGAAAATCCAATCTAGATTAATCAATTCGAGCATATGAAATTGATAATTTAGTTCACCTAATTCTTCTTGTTTTCACATAGTTAATGAATTAAATCTAGGGAGCTTATTCTAGGTTGTTCATTCACTCTAAATTGATTGGAGAACTAATTCTAATTGATTATTATTAAGGAAGAATTGGATTAATTAGAGCTTTTTGATTAGTCCGGGTGATAAATAAAACAAAGGAAATAGTACATGCGTTGCTTGGGGAATGACAATATTATGATAGGGCACAACCGAACCTGAGAACTAGGATTTCTTATTAATTGATTTTTATTCCAGCTATTTTACATCTTTATTTGATCATTTAGATTAATTGCAATTTTCAACTCAAAAACCCCCCTTATAATTCTAATTGACATGGCATTAAATTAGTTCCCGTTCCTCGTGGGATCGACCCTTGCTTCCACTGCTATATTCTTAGTAATAGTGAACAAGGAATTTAATTATTATTTTGGTGCATTACGACACGCATCAAATTTTTGGCGCCGTTGCCGGGGAACGGTTAACCAATTTAGTGTTTAATCATTTAGAATTTTATTTTTCTGCATTTATTTTATTTTCTATTTTATTTATATAATTTTTTCAAAAAAAAAAAAAAAAAAAAAAAAAATTTGTGCTCCTTTGCTTATATGCTTAAAACTCGGTCAACTAACTGTGAACTTTTTGATCTTGACCCAGAAATTGAGAGGACCTTTCGACAGCAAAGGAAGGCAGCACAACAAACAATGGCAGCTAACAACAACAATTTGACTCTTAAGCAGCTAGCCACTCCGGATGTCGTTCAACAACCATTGTGCGTCACATTTCCGGCGGTGGAGGAAGGACGAACCTTTGAGCTAAAATCCGGGTTGATCCACCTTCTACCTACTTTTCGGGGACATGCCGGTGAAGATCCATATAGACATCTCAAGGAGTTCCACGTGGTATGTGATAGCATGAGACCCACGGGTATTACCGAGGAGCAAATCAAGATGAGGGCTTTTCCATTCTCGTTAAAGGATGCCGCTACTGATTGGCTATACTGTTTACCATCCGGATCAGTCACCACCTGGAATGACATGAAGAGGCTATTTTTGGAAAAATATTTTCCTGCTTCTCGGGCTGGAACAATCCGGAAGGAAATTTGCGGGGTTCGTCAAAACAATGGTGAATCGCTGTATGAATATTGGGAGCGCTTCAAGAAGCTCATCTCGAGCTGCCCCCATCATCAAATCAGCGAACAACTACTAGTGCAATATTTCTACGAAGGACTGCTACCAATGGATAGAAGTATGATAGATGCCGCAAGTGGAGGTGCCTTAATGGACAAAACACCAGAACAGGCTCAGGCTTTGATTTCCAACATGGCTGAAAACACTCAGCAATTTAACCCAACCCGAGACATGCAAGTTCGCCGCGTGAACGAGGTAAGTAGTTCCAATATAGAAAGTCAACTGTTTGAACTAACAAATCTCGTTAAACAACTTGCTGTAGGAAATGCACAACAAGTCAAAGCATGCGGGATATGTGCTAACTTCGGACATCCAACGGATACATGTCCGATATTGCAAGAAGAAAACAATGAACATGTAAAGGCCGCAGAAGGGTTCCCATTTCAAAAACAACAATACAATCCGTACTCGAACACTTACAATCCTGGCTGGAGGGACCACCCGAACTTGAGCTATGGGAATAACAAACCTCCAGGTTTTATCTCCAACAAGCCTCAAGGGAATTTTCAACAACAAGGAAATTTCCATCCACAGGGACAATATCAGCAAAAGCCACAATCATCAGGTATGTCTCTCGAAGAAATGATGAAAACTTTGGCCACTAACACTCTACAATTTCAACAGGATGCCAAATCCAGCATTCAAAATCTGGAAAATCAAATGAGTCAAATGGCCATAGCTATCAACAGACTGGAAGCACAAACAGGAGGAAAGTTGCCATCTCAACCCGAGGTGAATCCGAAGAATGTAAGTGCAATTACTCTTCGAAGTGGAAAAGAAATTGAGGCGCCACAATCAAAACCAACCGCGAGTGAAGAGGAGGAGGTTGAAGAAAAAGAAGTCGAAAAGAAAAACAGCATTCCACAAAACTCTCAGGTAAAAACCGAACCTATTGTGAATGCGAAACTAACTCCACCGCCTTTTCCGAGCAGGTTAGCGAAGGCGACTAAGGAAAGCAAGGAGAAGGAAATTCTGGAAATGTTCAGGAAAGTGGAAATCAACATTCCACTGTTGGATGCAATCAAGCAAGTGCCCCGATACGCGAAGTTCTTAAAGGAGCTGTGCACCAACAAACGGAAGTTGATGGGAAATGAAATGGTAAGAATGGGGGAAAATGTGTCAGCACTCTTCCAAAGGAAACTGTCCCCAAAATGCAAGGATCCAGGTATGTTCACTATACCATGCCAAATAGGAAACACTAAACTGGATCGTGCATTAATAGATTTAGGTGCATCTATAAATGTAATGCCTAGGTCTACATACAATGCATTAAAACTTGCTAATATGACTGAAACAAATGTGATTGTTCAACTAGCCGACCGTTCAAATGCTTATCCGGATGGGGTAGTTGAAGATGTTTTAGTGCAAGTAGGGAACCTAGTATTTCCAGCAGATTTTTATGTGTTAGACATGAATGATAGATGTTAGTAGTGGTTCACTTACCATGGAATTTGATACTGAGATTATTCAGTTTAATATTTATGATTCTGTGAACTACCTTGATGATGATAATCCTGTTCATTCTTTTAATGTTATTGATTCTTCAGTACAGGAGACTTTCAAACTTGGTGGAAATGGTGAAAAGCCAGGTAAAATCTCGTGTATTACATTGCCAACTTCTGATGACATGCTTTTGCCCCCTGTCTTGCAGGCCCTGATGAAAAATATGAAAAAGAAGTTGAGCTTTGGAAATCCACCTAATCCCGGTTGAAGGAGGAAACAACAAGTCTAGCCAAAGACAGTAAACAAAGGCGCTGCTCGGGAGGCAACCCGAGAGGGGAGTTTCTTTACTCCCTCAAATTTTTATTTTTTTATTTTTTTATTTTATTTTCATTTTTGTCATCTTCCTTATTATTTAATTTCATTCAAAAATAAATAAAAAATAAAAAATAAATAAAAAATAATAAAAAAAAAATTTGGCCGTAACCCCAATTTTTTAAAAACAGGCAGTAACTCAGTTACGGCCGTATTTAAAATGTTACGGCCGTAACTCAATTCCAGTTTTTATACAGAGGCCTTATTACGGCCGTAATTACATTTTCACGGCCGTAATTGTTTCTTGGAAATTTTTTCAGACTGTGACTTACGGCCGTAAGTCATACCTTCACGGCCGTAAGTCTACCCTTTTTCAAAATTTTAAAACGATCCCCTCGCGCATAACTTCCCTTTTATTATTTAGCTTTATTTTTCAATGAGGACATTGTTTTGTTTAAGTGTGGGGGGGAATTGAATTGATTGTAAGCTTAATGTCTTTATCTACTTTCTGTAGTCGAAACGTTAAATTTTAGTTTGAGTCAGCATCCATTTTAATCTCTGATAGGAAGCGACCCCACTTTTGGTTCATTTTTTTTGAAATATAATTGCATAATTAGACATGAATTGAGCACGTAGAGATGAATTTTCCAATACTTTCCGAATAGGTTTGAAAATGGGGACAAAATGCCATATCTCTGCAACCTAGTAGATTCAAACCCAAATTTGATTGACTAATAATTACCCCGAGTAAAGAGATTCACCCCTTTGGCCACTAGATTTTTTGCGTTTTTCAATTCGACCCTAAGACCGAGCAATGACCAAAACTCATAATTGGATGGGAGACACACATATAAACCATAATTTGTGAGCTTTTGAGCCTATGAGCTACTTTTACTCTTTATATAAAGCTCGTATTTTTCTTTTAATGTGTGTCCTGCATGGTTGATTTGTTCTTGGATGTGCTTTTGTGTACATGCCGTAGTAGCTTCTTGGCTCGAGTGCAAAATATAGTAAAGGCACTAGGATGAACCAAATTTGGCCTTCTAAATAAGCCTACCATTGTACATTTACCAATAGAAGACCCTTTGAGCCTTAGCTTTTCTTTGGAATATTAATACCACACTACAAGCCACGAACACCCATTCTTTCATGTTATCCTTTTTCTTGAACCTATAGAGAACGGATTCACAAGCTTGTGTTGGTTGAGAAGTATGAGATGGATTAAGTTTCAAAGTGGAAATTCAATCTTGTGTCATTGGGGATTGTGGGGTGGTTTGACCAAAAGAAAAAAAAAAAAAAAAAGAGAAAAAGAGAAGTTCAGGCCAGTTCTCAAATTACGAGGTCATGAACATTTGCTAGTATTGAAAATAAACACTCAAGCTGCACAAATGGAAGTCTAGTGTTAAATCAGTTGGATAGCAGGGAGATTATTAATTCATGTTGAAGAAGAAAGAAGGGAAGTTATAATTGAACCGATTCGGCTTGTGAAACTCCTTCTCGATTCAGCCTAAATGTTTCCCTTTTATCCCACCTGACCCGAAGCCCCGCTACAACCTAACAAAGACCTTTGCTTTGCACTTGTGTTATTGTTGGCTCCGGTTTTGACACTTGAGCAATCTGTGGTAACAAGTTTTTCATGCAGTGAGTTGAGCGTAAATTCTCACCTTTATATACACTTTGTGCGAAGAGAGATATCCGGTGAGAGTGTTGGCTCCCATTACATGTACTTATGAGTGGTTTGAATTGCTTGGTCTATATTTTGTGCCTTTTGACCTGAAACTGTGTATTGACTAAATTTTTACCATGGGATAAACCGCACTAATCTGTTGGCATTTACTTGAATTAGTCAAAACTTACATTTTTATGGGGAATTGATAAATTCAGAGAGAACTCACGAGAGGTGAAAGGATATAATCCACATTGGGGTATAAATTTTCATTTTTGTTCGGAGAATATTGGGTGATGCATCTCTTACACACACTAACACACTCCGATTATGCAATTTGATTTTCGTGCTAAAAAGAAGTGGGTTGTGACCTTGACTTTCTAGATTTAAAAGTCTAACATGTTCATTCGAGTCGTGCTTTAGTTCTTTTCTATCATTATTCGAGGACGAACAATGGTTCAAGTGTGGGGGGATTTGATAAGTGCTTTACTAGCACTTTATTTCTTTACTTGTTGCCTCGAATTACTGTTAGTTTGATCCTAATTAAGTATTGCTTAATACATTTTATGTTTTATATTGTGTAGGATCGCAAATGACAAGAAAAGAAGGAAAAAGGACTAAAAAGCACGTAAAAAGGAAGTTCGAGGACCTGGCATGTAAATAATTTACGGCCGCAACCATGAAAGTCACGGCCGTAAGAAGCTGATTAAGCAAAAGTACGAAAATTTGCAGAAACCAAGTCACGGCCGTAACAAGGATCTTACGGCCGTATTGAATGCAAAGTCACGGCCGTAACAAGGATCTTACGGCCGTATTGAATGCAAAGTCACGGTCGTAAGAAGTGAATCAATTGCGTAGAAAATAAACAGAAAGTGAGTTACGGCCGTAACTCATTATATTACGGCCGTAACTTAAGCCCGAAAAAAAAAGGGAAATTGTTTCCTTTTTCAACTTAAACTCTATCTTTGGTATTTCTTTTTGGCTAAGCTAGGGCACGAATTTGGGCTCTATAAAAGGAGCAATTCAGTACCAAAGAGAAGAGAGAGAGATATTATTATTTTTAAAAGCCACCAATATCAAGGTTTGAAAAGAAGAAATCCGAGGCAAAATCAAGGTGAATCAAGACAATATTTTTGGGGAATTCTTCATGGCAATGCGTGGCTAGTCTTCTCAACCTAGTTCAAGGGGGACGTTGTGTTCATATTATTTTATTATTCATTCCTTAAACTCGTAACGTAGTTCTTGTTTCTAATGTTTTATTTATTGGATTTTTCATGAACATTAATTTCGTCAAGACAATTTATTAATTGATTAAGGCCTTGTCTTTTAATTATTGTGTTGATGTTTGCTAATTTGGGTAATTGGATTCGTATTTGTCTTGTTATCCAAATCATAGTAGTAATTGGTGATTTTATATTTCCATATGAAAATCCAATCTAGATTAATCAATTCGAGCATATGAAATTGATAATTTAGTTCACCTAATTCTTCTTGTTTTCACATAGTTAATGAATTAAATCTAGGGAGCTTATTCTAGGTTGTTCATTCACTCTAAATTGATTGGAGAACTAATTCTAATTGATTATTATTAAGGAAGAATTGGATTAATTAGAGCTTTTTGATTAGTCCGGGTGATAAATAAAACAAAGGAAATAGTACATGCGTTGCTTGGGGAATGACAATATTATGATAGGGCACAACCGAACCTGAGAACTAGGATTTCTTATTAATTGATTTTTATTCCAGCTATTTTACATCTTTATTTGATCATTTAGATTAATTGCAATTTTCAACTCAAAAACCCCCCTTATAATTCTAATTGACATGGCATTAAATTAGTTCCCGTTCCTCGTGGGATCGACCCTTGCTTCCACTGCTATATTCTTAGTAATAGTGAACAAGGAATTTAATTATTATTTTGGTGCATTACGACACGCATCAGGGCTTGACGGGAAAATCTATAATTCAAGCCAAAACAAGAAGTCAAGCAGGATCGGAGAACGTCAGATCAAACATTGCTTGTACGAAGAAGGTTCGAGGCTAAACCAAGTGAGCAACCCAAGAACAGCTTTATGATTCGGGACGAATCATCTTAAAGGAAGAGGGGATGATGTGATCCGGAAAAGGCATCAAAAATGAGAAATCAAGATACGGGCAATTCAACAATATTCTACATGGAAAAATGCACAAGTTTCGTGTTGGGCTCGAGTCGAGATTCAAATCACATCAACGGATCAGAAAATCAGAAAATTGGGCAGAAGTTGCATTACGGCCGTAACATTGTTTCTCACGGCCGTAACTTATGGATTTCACGGCCGCATCACATTCCTCACGGCCGTAAATGAAAATTGGTATTTTCTTTCAGAAGGAGATTTACGGCCGTAACATCAATCTTCACGGCTGTAAAAGTCGGGAATCAGATTTTTCGGGATTTTAGTATTTCAGTTGATTTGTATTTCCTTTATTGGTTTTTAATTCTTTTTCTAATTTTGGTAATTTTGGTTATTTTGGTTATTTTAGTTATTTTAGCTATTTTAGCCTAATTAGAATTCTATTCAGAGTCAGTTAGCGATTAGGTTTTATTTTGCCTATTTATATGCTTTTCCATTCAATGTAAAAACAGAATATTTTGATGAATGAAAATTATATTGAGTGTTTTCTCAAAATTGTTCTGGAATTGAACAAACTGCGAACTTATCAAATATTGTGGGATATTTGTGGTGTTCAACAAATCGAATTTATCAAAGGCGTGGGCATCCTTTGTGGCGTTCAAACCATTACGGTTCTTGTTTCCGCATCGTAACGGGTCTTGGGTTTAATATACCCATGGTTCTTGCGTCGTGAGGCTCGGGTTGTAGTGTTATCGTCCGTTCCAACCTGAATTCGGAACTTTCCAAGCGTTATTCCGCGAGCTACGACGAGGACCCCCTCCCGGGTTCTCATCATATCATGTTTGTAAGAAACTTGGAAAAGAGCTCAAATTTTTTAATACTTCATAATATTATCGCAGAAAACACACCATTTAATTCAAGAATATTAACTGATGGCGCAAAGATTCCATATACTCCAAGTACAGAGAGGACATCACGTAACTCAAGAAACACACTAGCAGAGCCACTAAGTGATATCACAAATGGTACAAGGATCATTACAGCTTTTATTTAAGTTTGGTTGAGTTTGGATTTAATTATTATTTCCAATTATCGTTTATATTATACTGTTTTAATAGCAAATGATGCAACACCTGATCGCCCCACCAGCAACAATGTCATAGTATCATATGGAGTACAACATATAGAAGACATGCCATATAGACCATTTACCAACTTGCCCTCGGGAGACATTTATTAGGCAACATAATCAGATCAACAGAAACAAATTTTGTAACAAATGATAAACAAAATAAAGCAACTACAAGTGAGTTAATTCTGAAAATTATATATTGTCATGTGTGAATGTTACTTAAGTTATTTGTAATTTTGTTGAAGTTAAAGTTAGTTTCAGAAACTAATAAAATTAACTACTTTGACATAAATGCAGATGATATGAATTCAAATGGATCAAAAACTACAATGATTGAAAGCTATGAAATTGATGGTATGTATCGAGAACTTAGATATTAAATATCATAAGTTCGCTGTTTAGTTATGTTATAAATATTTTTTTTTATGTCTCTATTGTAGAAGAGGTTGATATACAAGAAGTAGATCCTTCGTCAGTTGACTTTTTAGGAAATGGTAAGTTAAAATTCTTCCATGTAAATTAATTGAAATGGCTTATCATGCATATGTATGTTAAGTGTTAAAAAATATTGGTTGTGTTACATAGAATAGGAAAGCTGAGAATTGTCAAACTATACGGATCATGAACAAGTCACATTGTGACCAATACTAATATATCGATAAATTTAAAATAAGTAAAATAAGAACAAATCACAAAACATAATATTTGCTCACTTTTGAAAATTGAAACGATGCAAAGTCAATCTCAGATTCCAACACCTCCAAAGATTCTAGACAAAGTATAAGCTTTGATCGTGTAAAAATAACTAAATGAAATAGAAAATAAATTCTAAATGAAAAAAAAAGAACTAATCAGAAAATAGGTTATCTATTTTATAAATTGAATCAATGCAAAGCCAATCTCAGATTCTAGCACCTCGAAAGAGTTCTAGACAAAGTATAAGCTTTGATCATTTAATTTACATAAATGAAATACAACCCAATGCATAATAATAAAAGTTCGCATAAATGACTAGCAAGAATTATACACAAGGCTAAACAAATAATAATACTTTAACATAAAAAATGTTACATGCATAGCATCCAGACAAACTAAAACTAATTAAACTCCTAATTCATATATAAAATGAGCTTCTTCAAATAACAAAATGAGCTTCTTCAAATATCAACTAATGATACACACGTTTCAAACAATTAACCTGGAAAATCTAAATAAATATACATACAAATAATTAACGTCCAGGTCAAAAGTCATTTTAAGTGGAATACTTATCTGTAGTAGCAGGAATGATGGATTGCAATTGCGTCACTTAGAACCGAGCATGTTTACCAAAGCTAATATACTGAAGAAAATATAACATCAGTTTTTAGTATGGATTTTCATTTAAATTTACGTGAATCAACTCAAAAACTTAGAAATCTCACAAATTAGCAAACAGATCAGCTACAGCACACAAAAATATTTAACATTCCATGTACTCAGGATAAGTAACTACATTAATTTTTAAAAATCACGAAAACAACTTCTTCATTATAAAATGGCATTATAGTTCTACTTGAGAATAATATAAATTCACGTCAATGTTGAGAAAGAGTAAAAATCCATATAAGAACAATAGGGAAAATTATGGCCATGATTCCTAGACTATCTGAAATGTAGCAAGTACAATTTTTTAGCAAGTGGGTCCCTAATGGACAGTTTGCTTCCATTTTGGGTATTAAAATTTAATATTTCACTAAAAAGACCGGTACAATGCAATCAGAAAAGCATTTTCAAGTGCTTACCTGAAATTTTTGATGAAAACAGTTCATAAAACATGACCTAGAAGTGTATGAAGAGAAGCACTGTCACATGCTTTGACCTGCGAAAGACAAAATGGCAATCTCTTCATCAACCAAAATGCAACAGATAAAGCTGAAATATCATTTGACAGCACATACTTGGCCCGTAATGCGAACATCAGATTCATCACATTCAAGAATAATTTAAATGCAAGTTATTGTCCATGATTTCACAAACATCTGGTCACTTTGGTTCGATAAGATTTGTTAAAGAATAAATTTGAAGTATCTTAATATTCTTAAGTATCTTAATTCTATTAAGATACTTCAAATTCATAACCAGTAGATAATAACAGAATATGAAAAATTCAAGTACACAACAAGAAATCTGTGAAAATGAAATTGATCTTGCATTTTTTTCATTTATATTTACTCTATTTTACAATTAAAGATAAGAAGTACATGCTCTTTGGGTCAAATTAGCACAAAGCCAGGTTCTTTCGATCATGCACCCACTTATTATTAGTAGATGAATTGCAAAGCTACCTTAAAACAAAACACAAGCAACATAATTATCCAAAAATAAGATATTAATACAATGAAAAAAATTACATATGTTCAAATTGTTCATCCAAGGATAAAAGGAGACGAGATGTGAATTTGGTAGATTGAAGTACACTCGAACAAATTCTTCGGCCACAAGGCAATTAACATCAATATCCTGTGTCAAATCAAGAAAATAAAAAATTAAGAGAAGTTTTGCAGAAAAATTAAAAAATTCAAACTGTGTATAATACAAGTTTTAACTGAAAAACTTCTCTCCACCCCCAAATGCACAAAATTCCACATAGACAAAGAAAATTTGGAAAATAACTCTATACTGAATCTCAATTAATTTGAAATAATAAGCATTGTTCGTCCCTTTTTGGCCTCCATTTCTTCACAAACTCATTTTTTCAACCATAAATTTTCCCCAAAAAAAATAATTCTGTCCGTTAATCCATAAATTTTCTCTACTTTTCATAAAATTTATTCTAATAAAATCTCTATCACAGGGCTATAATTGATCTAAATTCGAAATACCATCACATTTATATAAAGTATAATGTCCTGTAGGTCTTGGCAAATAATTTGACCGCCAACAGCTTTACCATAAACAAGAAAAATAGAAGTTCCAACAAGCAATAAAGTTTAACTTCTGTATGGCAGTAACATCTCTTATCACTTTGTAGGAAAAAATAATAAGAAATATGATTGTACATATTTCTTAGGCAAAAAAATTGCCGATAACAACCAAAATAACATAAATTCACATTATATGAATATGATATAAAATAAGAATCAAAAGTAAATTACTCTCTTTTATAATAGAAATCAATTATTTCTGAAAGTATCAAAAAACCAGAAGCATAACTATCTGAAGATGGCAGTTCGTAAAAGCTTCAGTAAAATTATATATGAAAATAACATGCAGTAAAACGTTTTGCACACGGATCTAACAAAGTATGGGAGAAAAAAGTTTCTAAATGTACATATAAACAATGTCTCAAACATTGGTGCTTAAAGAAAATTGGAATACCTCGAATTTTTCTCTTTAATACCGTGAACCGCCCAGAAATGATCAGAAATATGAGAACTTCTTGGGATTTCGACTCCAGAGCAAATAAAAAAACTGGTTAGATAACAAATCTAGAGGGTTTTGTGCAAAAAAAATTAAAAAAAAACTACAAACGGACGATTTCGTTACCATATTTGTAAGGAAGAACCAAATCAGTTGGAAATCGGTGTTCTGGAAGTCCAAATCCGAAGTTTACACGAGAAGCTCGTATGGATCTGAGATGTTTTGAACCAATTCGTAGCCAACAAGTTGAATATTATTGTCGAATAAATGATTTAATGGTACATAATATGTAGTAGGTGAGAGATAGGTAGAACTTTAATGAGGATCGACGATGAGGAATGACGATCTATACCGATTTGGTGTTGCGGTTGAGGGTGAAGTTTAGGGTTTTCTTGTGTGTTGAGATGTGGATGGAGATGTATTGTATAGCCTTTTAGGACAAATATATCTAAAGAGTCACGATTTCCTTTTTTAATTTGTTTATTGTAAAGAGTCAGAGTTTCTAGAAAGACGGTACACACTCTTTTTTTACGCAATAATTACAATTTAGAGCCTGTTTGGTAATGTGAAAAATTTTAGTATCTGTTTGTTAAATTTTTTAGGTTTAAAAACATGTTTTTTTATGTTTTCTAGGTAAGATGTGTGGTTGAAAAGTGAAGAGAGAAAATATGCGTGGTTAAAAAATAATTTGGGGAATTGTGTTTAAAAATATATTTTTTTCTTTTGCCAAACAGGGGCTTAGTTTTTGTGATTTTTTAAAGATTTTTTACGGATGTGTAGTTGAAAAAGGTTTGAAAAGTAAAAAATTGTGAGCTTCACTAAAAATGGATGGCTGAGATTGAATTTGAAAAATTGTTATTATATTTTTTCTTTATCAAACAACCTCTTATAAATGAATTTATCAACAACACAATCTTTCAAACTACTTTATAACCATACATATTTTCTCTCTTCAATTTTCAACCATACATCTACCTAGAAAATACCAAAACAAACAAAAAAAATGACTGTTTTGCCGTCAAACGTACTCTGGTCGTGAGTATTTTTTTACATGCCATTATTTTGGTAATTACTTAATGAACTGATTATTTTACTTTTCGAACCAATTTATAAATTATACAATTTTTTAACCATTTATAACCCATATGTTTTGCCTCTGTTTGGCAAAAAGAAAATGTTTAAAAACACGTTTTTAATGTTTTCTAGGTAAAATATGAGGTTAGAAAGTGAAGAGAGAAATATGTGTGATTAAAAAGTGGCTTTAAAAAAAACATGTTTCTTTGATTTTACAAATAGAGGCTTTGTTACTCACAAATTTTCGAACACTATTTTTTATTCATAAAACTTTAAATAAATCAATTTATAAACCACGAAAATTCAGTCGTTGTTTAGTAACACTATGTGACTTGTAAACTGATATATTTATGATTTTGAGATAAAAAAAGTGGTGATTTCAAAATGTAGAAATAAAATGTATGTGGTTAGAAATTACTTTAGGAAATTGTATAGTTTATAAATAGATGATATAAACCAATTTATTTGTGTTACAGCTAAAAAATTTGAGGCTCTATTTGTTAAATAAATGTGTTTATAACTTGACTTATTTAAGTTTTCTAATTAAAAATGTGGTAAAAAAAATGGTGAGAAAAAGTATGGATAGTTAAAATGGTTTAGGCAATTGTGTTTAGGAACAAAGTTTGTAAACACTTTTGCCAAACAAAGTCTTAATTTTTGATCACATGTTTCTTTATTAATACGATATGATATGTGTGGTTGAAAGGTAGGAAAAGATAAAAAATTGTTTGGTAAACTAAATAATCTTATTTATAAAGTAGTTTATAGAAGTCATAATTTCTCGAGCTATTTTTTAGTTAGTTACCACGCATTTTATTTCTCAAATGTTGAACCGCTACCTTTTAATCTCAACTTAAAAAATAAACCAATTTTCATAAAAAAAAGTAATGTTTATAACTAAAGACTTAATTAAAAATGTACTTTGAAAATTTAAATACCAAGATTTATACTGTTTTATTAATCATAATTTGTATGCTTAACTCATTACCATGAGGTGATCAATAAATTATTTTTGTTTGTACATTGAGTATTATTAATTCCATTCCTTAAACTTAAAAACTTTAATTTTCATGCCTTATTACGTATATTTTCAATCATCTTTACAAAGCTAATTATGTTGGATTGATATATTATTTCTATTAAGTTTTATAAATAGTAAATTTTATGTCAATCTTTTTTTTTTTTTTTTTTTTTTTTTTTTTTTTTTTTGTTGCATATCTATATATATTACTAACAAATCGACATAAAAAATTCGAAATTTGGTCAAGAAAATAAAAATATTAAAAAATTTAAAAACGTGTAAATTAATATAAAAATTCAAATTGTGATGTAAACTAATATAATATATTTAAATTATATATCTCACATCAAATTTTTATGGATTGATAGCTAAATTTAAGTGAAATTTGTTCTGTGTTGAGGTGTAAAACAAGATCCAAATGTAGATCGTTTTTTAGATCTTTTGCCCAAATTCTATTTTACATATCCGTTTTACACCACGCCATTGGAAATCAATTCGGCGACTTTGAGGATGTAAATCACTAATTGGGTGTAATTTAGACCACGATTGGAGTTGCTCTTAAGTTTAAGCTGGACCTGGAGATTTTATTAGGCAAGATGTTATTAATTTATATAAACATTGATGTAGTTTTTGTTTATTAGTATTTTGAGAGAAAATTTGAAAAAAGAAAAGTTTCAAGCACAAATTATACGTCATTAATTTATATTAATTAGTTCTTAATATCCAATAATAAGTTATTTTTAATTTGTTTCGGATTGTGTATGTTACTCAACCTGAGTTTCTTGCCAAACTTAAGTGCACATGCTTTTCCAATTTTATTAATTTTGGGACTAGAAAATTTCTCTTCAGACTGCTTAAATTAGAATTTCGATAATTTTTTGAAATATTTTCTCTGTTAAGAATAGCATGACTAACTCAGATTCTTCTACAAAAGGCAGAAGCAAATAGAGAAACAAATATCATCCAAAGACGCTCTAAACCTTTTTATTCGTTCTTAAAAATTACGTACTTGTTGTTTTAGTACGACTACAAATTTCTCCCCGCAGTGGGGGCTGAGAGTGACCGGAGAAGTGCCGGTGCAATGTTGGTACGGAAATTTAAACGGTGGGGGACCGTTGGCACTTAATGAGGACAGGCACAGAGTGGACGGCAACGCAGTTGACATTTCCTTACGCGGGATGGGTTGACCGGTAACCAGTTATTGTGTGAATGGGTTTTCGATTTCACCTATAATTGAGGGAAAAATAGATTTAGGTGGTCAAAATTAGTTAATCTTGGAATTTGTTTTTATTACCTTTAATTTTCCTCAACTTCAACAGAAATCATTCATAGGGTGAAAAGAGAATGCCCTTTGATATAAGAAAAAAATTAAGAAAATTTGCACCTTGCTTCCGCATTTGTAACTGTCTATTAATGACAACTCGATGATGATTAAAGTTAACTTTATAATTGAATGAAAATTAGAATTCCTGAAGCTCACCACAAGCTTTCATGTAATGGACATTGTTACTCTCTCCGTCCCGTAAAGATAGACATGTATTACTTATTTGTCATATTATAGGTCATTTTTCTTATCGAGAGTCAACATATTTTTATGTTTTCTAATATGTTCTTATTTAATACTCCTTCCGTCTCAAAAAGATAGTCTTGTATACTATTTTTGTCTATCCCAAAAAGATAGTCTTATTTTCATATTGAGCATGTATTAAATTTTTTATTTTCACATATACCCTTATTTAATATATTTTTGTACAATACACACCAACTACTTAGTTATTGTATTTTCAAATTTTTTGTGGGAAACGAAGTAAGTCCACTTAAAATAATAAATAAGAGATAAAGGGGTATAAATAGAAAACATTGATAAAATTTAATATCCTAACTATACTAACTATCATTTCTTAATTCGTGTGAAAATAACCATATGACTATCTTTTTGGGATGGAGAGAGTATTCATTATAATTATCAACAAATATAAAATAATCACACTTATTACATTATTTAATGTAGGGATGTATTAGTAAAATTAAAAAAAAAAAAAAAACTTATATTTCCAACTATATTAATTGATATTTTTTTAATGTATGTGAAAATTTGAGTAAACTTATTTTCACGAGATAGAGGGAATATGTGTAAGAGGCTAGTGGTATCAATAGTATGAAATTGGTTTTAATGTGAAAGTATTTTGATAAAAAACTTTTCATTTCATTGCGCAAGTCGAACAAAAATGTCTGTCTGACCATGGCAAGAAAAATCATTTTTGTTGAAAAGACGAAATTTATACCTCATTTTAAACCTAAATCAATTTTTTCATGAATTTCAATTATAAGACTCCGATTCCTTGATTAATTTCAAATATGTGTCAGTGAATAAATCACGTCCTTAAGTAGAGAAAATTGGATAGTAAAGAATTAATCCCTCCATCCTACAAAGATATGCTCATTTTTTATTTTTATTTGTTCTAGATTATATATCACTTTTCTTGGTAAGAATATATCAATATTTTAATTTTCTAATATACCCTTATTAATGCATTGTTATTAATAAATATGAAATGTTAACTATTCAATGTAGGGATATATTAGGTAAAATGTAAGTAAATATATAGTTTTAACATATATTAATTATGTTTTCTTAATCTGTGTGGAAATATGAACGAACTTATTTTTATGGGACAGAGGGAGTAATTGATTATACAATAATTCTATGAAAATATTTTTTGGGAACATTTTTAAGTGACAAATATATTGATTGGGTGGTACTTATCATTTATGGTGATGCTTCCTAAAAGTTAGGCCTTTCTCTCTTTAGGATGATAGATTCATGGGCAAGGTGTTAGGACCCTCACCTTTTTAAGCTATAATAGTTGCATGGTCTACACCAATTTTAAGTGTACTGATTATGATAATATTGTGGTAACAAAAGTGATGTGCTATATGTATAGATTCTAACCACTATAAAGGGTCCCAAACTTGGTAGCTGTAACTATCAAATGAATTCATTCATGTTTCTTTAGCCCTAACCATACTACAAATTAATTAAAATTTAAGTCAAAATCAAATAATTAATTTTAATCACATATTTTCAGGTTCATAATTTTTTAACCATACATTTTATCAACTTTTATCAAAATCTACTAAAAATCTAATTTTAATCTCCATCAAACAGAGCCTTCATAAAATTTATGTAAAAGAAAGTGCAGTTAATTTTTTTTTTAAGTAATACTTATGTACGTCCAGTCCAACAGAGTCATCGATAATTTTCTAGTTGAGTTGAACGATGCATGTTTAATCTCCAAATCCATTTTCTTTAATTGTACCTTTTTGGCAAGTAATCTTGTTTCTTCGGGTAGGAATAAGAATAGGGTGGATTTTGGGGGGTAAGGGATGTAATGTGAGCTATAGTTGACGTTGGATCTATGTCTTATGCACCTTTTACTATGATGATTATATTATTTTATATTATAATTAATAAAAGTGGTGATTCTATTTTTACCATAATTATATATTGTATATAATTGTATCATAATCTTATTTTGTTTTCTAGATGAAATGTTATAAATAACCATGCTTTTAGATAATATTTTCTTGATCGAATTATTTATTTTGTCTCTTCACAATTTTTTTTTTCTTTTCCATTTCCCTCGCACTGTACATTTTTCCTGGCATACTAAATATTTTATGAAATTTTTCAATGGAAATTTTTATCGGTAATGCATTTTTCTTTTATATAAAGATATTTGTTTCAAAATCAAAAGCAAAAATCAATTCTTCTATATCAATTTGTGGTTGGTTGTGGTTTTTCCAGTGTTCTAAAAAGCGTGAAGCGTGACGAAGCGTGGAGCTCAAGAGTCAAGCTTTTGAAGTTTAAGCGTTAAAAAGCGTTAAAAAGCGTTTTTCAATTCCTAAATATTTAATTTAAATTTTACTCATACTTGAACAAGTTAAAAAAAAAAAGGAAAAAAAAAAAATTGCAGCTGCGCGCATCGGGCACGCTTAAGCGCGCACAATGCGCGCTTAAGCTCGCTTCAGCACGCATTGTGCGCGCTTTTTAAAACAAAATTTTTCAAAAACGCGTTTTTCGCCCTTTCGACCAAAACTTCGCGTGGACAGCGCGCATCGCGCATAATGCGCGCGTAAGCGCGCGTTTTTTGCGCGTTTTCGAACACTGGGTTTTTCTAATCTACATAAGCTTGTTAAAGACTTCTATTGGAAAAATCTACCCAAAAAAAGTCAATTATTAATTTTAATTGGTCAAAATAAATAAAAATCAATTATGACAACTACATTTTGTTGAAATTCTAGAACTATAAGAAACAATCATGACATCATTTATATCTACTACGACGTTTATATGTTGCATAATACATCTCTAAATTTTCATTTTAATCGATAGTACTTTCGTTATTTCATGAAAAATTAAAAGCATAGTGGGAAAAATATAATATCGAAACTGCATAAAATTTATTATCTATATAGATTTACTTATGAAAATACTATCATCAAATTCTGGACAATTTAGGTTAAAAAAATATTATCTTCTCTTCCATCTCTTTGTGCATATATAGATGACGGTTTTGATTTAATGTCAATCAAGGTACACATTATTATGTCAATCAAGACACAAGTACTGGACCTCACACTGTTGTGGGGCCCAATGTTTGTGTCTTGATTGACACACACTATTGTGTCATTGGGCACTAAATTAATTTTGATAAAAACGATTGCATATGCACAAGGTTTGATTATTAGTAATAAATTCATATTAAGGACAAAAGCACATGCAATTCATGTTAACGCGGTTTCATTATTTTAGATATCTTGCATTACACGCATTATTTTTTTCTCTTTTTCTTTCTTTAATATACTTTAATCGTCATTTTATTACAACTAACCATGCATTTTACGTTATTTTATTTATTTTTTATTTTTTTGTCAATTCTAGAATGTCAACCCCAGGTATACTTGTGATAATTAATTATTATTTATCTTGACCATTTAAATCTTTTCTTTTTATTTTATTTTTTAATAAAAGTTCCTCTACACTATACTATACTTTCATGATGATGATACAAGGGTAAATAGCTCAAAACGTTCCTACCTTTGACATGTATTGTGCAAAACATCCCAACGTTGTGACTTTTTAAGCTGAACGTCCCAACCTTTACATTTTCTTATTGGAGACGTCATTTCCGTTATATTTAACCTTATTTCACTTTTAAAGAAAGAAAGAAAAGGTAATGGCACAATATATCCCTACGTTTGACACTCATTGTGGAAAAACATCCCAACGTTCATTTTTTTGGCTAATAACGTCCATACCTTTAGATTTTCTTGCTAATTAGTCCCCAAATTTTACTTTTCTTTAATTTAATCATTCTGTATTTGATTTAAAGGTCATTGTCTTCAAACGTGTATTATTTTTGATCTACAACTCCGAATTGCACTTCATTTTTTGCGTTGAACTCCAAATTCAATCATCTTTCTTATGATGTATCATGTGCTCATTTATTAAACATTTCGTTTTGACTTTTGTATTGTAAATACTTATTTTGTTAGGATATCATTGATTAACGTAAATTTTTTTCTGTAAATTTTATTGAAACATTAAAATTTTAATTTTAGTGTGTGTTCGGCGGCCAACGAAATTTATAAACTGGATTTATTTGACTTTTTTTTTATTTTTTTAAGGTAAAATGTTTAGTTAAAATTGGTATGTTTAGCCCCTATTTGAGACATATTATAATCTCAAATCACTTTTTGAACAATACACAATTTATTTCTCCAATTTTTAAAAAGTGATTTGAAGAGAGAAAATGTGTGGTGTTCAAAAAGTGATTTGAGATTATAATATGACTCAAATAGGGGTTAAATATAACAATTTTTAGCCAAACATTTTACCTTAAAAAAATAAAAGAGTCAAATAAATCCAATTTATAAATTCCACTGTCCGTCGAACACATACTAAAATTAAAATTTCACTGTTTCAATAAAATTTACTGAAATCAATTTACGTTAATCAATTATGCCCTAACAAAATAAGTATCTACAATACAAAAGTTAAAACGAAATGTTTAATAAATGAACACATAATACACCATAAGAAAGATGGTTGAATTTGGAGTTCAAAGCAAAAAAAGGAGTGTAATTCGGAGTTGTAGATCGAAAGTTATACACGTTTGAAGACAATGACCTTTAAATCAAATACGGAATGACTAAATTGAAAGAAAAGTAAAATTTGGGAACTAATCTGCAAGAAAATCTAAAGGTATGGACACTATTCGCCAAAAAAATGAACGTTGTGATATTTTTCCACAATGAGTGTCAAACGTAGGGATGTTTTGTACCAATTACACTTTCTTTCTTTAAAAATGGAATTGGACAAAAATACCCCTCATGTTTACTGTTCAATTTCAATTTAACGATGAAATAGAGTTAAATATGACGGAAATGATGTTTCCAATAAGAAAATGTAAATGTTGGAATGTTCAGCGTCAAAAATCACAACGTTGGGATGTTTTGCACAATACATGTCAAAGATAGGGACGTTTTGAGTCAATTACCCATGATACAACTTGAAAAGTTTGCATACATTAATCCGGTGAATTTTCTATTTTTATTTTTTGCAATTTTTGCACATCCAAAATGAAATCAATTTGGAGGATATCAAAATCTTATCCTGGAATGTTGCTCAAACAACTTGAGGACTTTATAGATTTTTTTTGTAAATAGGGGATTTTATAGTTTATTCGCAAAAAATCATTTGAATGAATAAATAACCACTTACATAATCACATAATATCTAACAAAAAATATTGGATAGCAATTCCACGCATCAATGATCACATGTATATATAATAATCAACGCACATCCTTCAGTGATCATTGATCAACATCTGTTAGAGATTACTAGTGACAATATCATCTTCAATATTTTCAACAATTGCCAATAGTGTTTCAGAGTTCATGGATTTCCATAGGTCAATTTATGGGTCAATCCAATAAAGGATCTCTATTTATTATTATGGTAAATCAGTGTATCAAGATGTCAATCTGAGATCTTATTTCGGTTCGATACGTCCACCTATGAGACTCACCTTTGGTTTTCGTCTCGGTAGGTGTATTATTCTACATTTTCCCTAGTGAAATGGGAAGAAGTAATTCAACCGAGAGATGGAGGAGGTCTGGGCATATCTAGAATCGGGCAAATCTAATTGGTTGACGTCTTGAAAAATGTTGTGGGCCTCTAAAGCATTAAAATACTTGGCCATTCTCTCACCAGCAAGTTTGATCATTTGACAGGATTTGAACCTAAGAATGCACTGTCTCCACAGCCTAACCAGCAATAAAAAAGTATGTATTCTTTATTTACTTTTCTTTAACTATTTTGTCGACAATTATTTAATTTTTTAAATATTGCAAACAGAATATTCATTTCTAACATTAAATTATTATTTTAATTAATTGTTATATAATAAAAACATAATTTCTAAAGGATTTGTTCTTATTATTTTATCTTTATTATTTATTTTACAATGAAAATTATATCATTAAATTACTTAATATATTGAAATAGTTTTTGAGAAACAAAATATAAATTGCTATATATTTGTATTGAATTCTTTAAATTACAGAATGAAAGATCTATCTGGTATTTACAGTTACCAATGAATACAGAATTTCATGCACGATGTCAACAGAATTTTCAATGGTTAATTGCACCAGATCAGATAAGTTGCATTTCCTACTTTATGTGTTTTTCCTCTTTTTCTTACTTAGTCCTTTAGTTTTGTCATAACGTGTATTCTACCCCTTGAGCTCTGTTTTTACTCCCCCACTCAAGGTGGAAGATCTCGAAAACTGTCCAACCTTCTCTAAGAAATAGGAACTGTGATAATGGTAGAGCCTTAGTCAACAGATAGGTGGTCTAGTCTGAAGACGGCACATAGTTCACAACCATTTCCTTATTCAACACTTTGTCACGCACAAAGTGTATATCCAATTTGATGAGCTTCGTTCTAGCTTGAAACACTGGGTATGAAGCTAAAGCTCCTGCACCCACATTATCACACCACACAGTAGGGCAATTAGGTTGAGCAATGTCCAATTCCTTAAGTAACGACTAAATCCAAGAAATTTCAGTGTTGATGTGTGCCAATGATCTGTACTCAGTTTCTGTGTTGGATCTGGCCACTACACCTGGCTTTTTCAAGCTCCAAGATATTAGGTTATCACTTAGATATACACAGTATCCAGTAACGGAGCGTCTGTCGTCTGGACATGACACCTAATCAGCATCACAAAATCCACTGATGTTAAGGTCTCCATTATTTTGGATAATAATCCCAAAATCTGTTGTTCCCTTTAAATATCTGCAAACTCATTTTTGTAGCCTCCAATGTGCATCCGTTGGTTCTTGCAAGTACTGACTCAATCTATTGACACAGAAGATGAAATCAAGTCTTGTATAAACCAAATACTGCAGTGCACCTACACAACTTCTGTATAGTGTAGGATTATTAGTTTATTCCCTTCATTTCTTGAAACCAGTTTTCCTGAGACCATCGGTGTAGATATAGGTTTAAGAGAATTGAAACCAAATCTTTGAAGTGGATCACAAGCATACCTTTCCTAATTTATGAAGAGTATTTTATCATTTCTCACAACCTCCATGCCTAGGAACCTTTTTAACTTTCCCATGTCTTTCAGTGCAAACTGATCATTGAGATTGTTAATGAACTCCTGCAATTGATTGCTATTATTTCCATTGATGATTATGTCATCTACATAAACCAATGTATAGATGACATAACTTTCTTTCTTCTTAAAGAAAAGTGATTTATTAGCTTGAGATTGAGTAAAATCCCACTTAAGAAGTGTGGCTTTCAGTCTATCGTGCCATACCTTAAGGGCTTGCCTTAATCCATTCAAGGCCCTTTAGACATGAGTCTGGCTTTGTGTCTTTGAACATCTCCTTTGTCATTGTACTTGATTTTGAAAACCCATTTGCACCCTATTACTTTAGTTGCAAGACTTGGAGGAACTAGAACCTATGTGTTATTCCTTTGCAATGCCTTAAACTCATCTTTCATGACTGATCTCCAATTATCATTTTTCAAAGCTTCCATAACTGATGTTAGTTCTGTAAATTCAGCACTGTAAACTTTTGGTCTGAAGATCCCATTCTTTGCTCTAGTCACTGTAGGGTGCCTTGTATTTTCCTCAGTATAGATGGTTCACTAACATTTTCATAAAAATTTCTTCATTATCCAAACCAGTATGCACCGAATTTTCGTACCTTTCAATTTCTCCTTCTGGCTGTTCCGAAATGCTGCTAGACGATGTTGATTGTAGGAAATCTTGTGGATTATCCCAATGAACTATGAGAGGTGAAGAGTGAATTTGATCAGGAATATCTAAGTGGTTATGTGGAGTGTATGATGGATTGTGTTTTAGTGTAAAGGATGACTTTGTATTTAGAGGTAGTGGATAGGAAACAACTATGGAGTTAGATGTAGTGACTTGTCTGTTTAGGAAACCATTGTTAAAGGGAAATTCTTTCTCACTGAAAATTACATATCTAGAGATGAATATCCTTCCACTAGAACTAAGACACTTGAATCCTTTATGTGATCCACTGAAACCTAAATTCACACGTCTGAGAGTGAAATAAGAACGTATTTTTGTTATAGGGTCTAAGATAGGGATAGCAAGCACACCCAAACATTCTGTTCTAACCATAGTCTACTAGTGTTTGAAAAAGAGTTTTGAAAGGTATTTTAAGGTGAAGTATAGGGATGGTAGTCTGTTAATCAGGAAGTTTTCTATTTGAAATGCTTCAACCCAGTAATGTAGGGGCATTTGAGCTTGAGCAAGGATAGATCAGCTTCAACTAGGTGTCTGTGTTTCCTTTCAGCCCTTCCATTTTGGGCTGAAGTATATGGACAAGAAAACCTCAATTCAATCCCTCTCTCCTTTGTAAACTTCTCTAAAACTCTATACTCTCCATCAGAATCACTTTGTAGTGTTTTAATTTTTCTTTCAAACTTAGTCTCAACTAGTTCCTTGAATTGTATAAACTTCTGTAAGGTTTCACTCTTGGATTTCATAGGATAAATCCAAGAGTGTCGACTGAAATAATCTAGAAACAACACATAAACTTAAAACCTGCAGTAGATTTCACAGGTACTGGACCCCATACATCTGTGTGAACAAGGTCCAAGGGTTTTTGAGCGTGTGATAGTGAAAGTTTAAAAGGCAGTTTGTGTGATTTACTAAGTTGACAAGCTTCACAGACAAAGGATCTTTCATTAAACTCAACATTTTTCACATCTTTCTTTAGTACATGATTCAGAATCTGATAAGATGGTTGTCCAAGTCTTCTATGCCACATTTCAAGATTGGACAGTGACTTTGTGTTATTACAACTACTGAAAAGACACATAACTAGAAAGCTTTGAGTACTATAATGAGCTAGTTCTTGAGTGGTGGATCTGATGGAAGTATTTGAGAGACTGAGTTGATAGAGACCGTCCTTAAGTACTCCTTGAATCATCACCTTCTTGGTTAGCAAATCCTTCACAACACAGCAAGTGGGAAAATATTCAATAGACACTCCATTATCAAGTGTGAATTTAGAAACACTTAACAAATTCTTCTGAATATTAGGCACAAGCAGTAGGTTATTGAGTCTCGGTGTCTTGGAATTAGAAGAATTTAGAGATTTCTTACCAAAGTGAGTAATAGATAGGAGATCACCATTACCTACTTGAGTTTTTTCCTTACCAGAATATTCCTTAGACTCATCCAGATTTCCTTTGTTGTTTGTTACATGATTGCTTGCACCAAATTTTGCAAACCAAGCAGCAAAGTTTGTTAAATGATTGCTTGCACCAAAGTTTGCAAACCAAGCAGCATCTTCCAAGATTTTTGAAGTTGCATAAAAAGTTGAGTAGTTATTGTTTCTAGACCGGCTGCTTCCTTCTTCAGTTTTGTTCACCACACAGTTTTCATCAAACCTTTTGAAACACCATCCGGCTTGATGGTTCTTCAGTCCACAGATTTGGAAAGGTGTGGTATATTCTACTCCTCTACCTCTCCATTTGTTCCTTCCTCCAACTCCATTTGATCTCAGCATTTCCTCTATGGTTTCTTCCACCAACAAAATTTCCTCTGTTACCTCTTTAACTGAGGTTAACTGATCCCATACCAATTCTTATTTTATTTAGATAGTCCAGTCTACTTTCATAGGTTAACAGAATGGATGTCATTTCATGCCACCTGATGTCATCTGGACTATTCAGCTATACCACCACTGGCGTGTATTCTTCATCTAGACCGGCCAGAACTTGAATAATCAGATCTAATTTATTGATTTCTTTCCCAACAATTTCCATATTGTCAACCGGTTTCTCAACTACTATGAGATATTGATCCATTGCAAGTGACCCTTTCCTAATCCTTTGTAATTATGAGATAAGGAAGGTGAGTCTGGATTTATTCATTACTTCATAACTCTCTTGAACCACTGTCCATAGTTTGGCTGAGTTACTGTCTCCCATCACTCGCATAGCAACCTTTGGTGTCATTGAAGCATAGAGCTAGCCCATTAGTAGCTCGTCTGTTGAAACCCATTTCCTGAATTTCAGGTTGATAGAGACTTCAGCTATTTCACCTTGTGGAACATCTTGTTGGCTGGTTCTAGTTTCTTTAGGGCAATGATTTGTTCCCGGAAGAAATCCTTCGAGATTGTGACTGATTCAAACATATTGCAGATTGATTTGAGGCGTTGGAATTAATGGAAGTGGTTTGATCTTGAGCCAAAGGAATAGACATAACGGTGAGTGTCTCTGATACCAAGAAACAAAATATAAATTTCTGTATATTTGTATTGAATTTGTTAAATTACAAAATGAAAGATCTATCTGGTATTTATAGATACCAATGAATACATACAAAGTATATACACAATAAATCATGCAAAATATCCCAATCTTTACTGCTCTCTCTCTTTTGTGTAGTCCTGGAATCACGCACGGTGTCAACAGAATTTTCAATGGTTAGTTGCGCAGATCAGATAAGTCGCATTTCCTCCTTTATGCGTTTTCCTCTTTTTCTTACTTAGTCCTTCAATTTTGTCATAAGTTGTATTCTGCCCCTTGAGCTCTGTTTTTACTTTTTGCAAAAAAAATTATCACGAACTTCATGGTTAAACACATGGAACTTGAGCGTCACACGGACTCGTACAAGTTTCTCTCCTAAAAAAGAAAATGTCCTTTCAGTTAATATAAACTCATAAGTTTTTAGCCTTCATTTAATCATCATTATTTTTAACTCATTTTTCTACCTTACTCAATTTTAACCACATTTTAACAATAAAAAAGATTCTATACAAATTCACTCATTTTCAACAACACACTATTATATCAATCACTATTCAAAAAAAAAATCTATATAATGACAATTAAACTGAGACTTGTTGGATCGATTTCACTCAAAAACACACTTTTATTAACTAAAACACTCAAACTCAAATATTACAACTTACTCTTCACACTCTCAAAGAAGCTATGCTTCTTGTTCTTCTTTCACTCACTTGATGATTTCAAATGAGAATGGGGAGGGCTATTTATAGGAAATACAAACCAATCCTAACCGTACAAATATTAAAAACAAAGATACATCCGACGATCAATATTTGATCATACCAACTACCATCCAACAATCTACAATTAATCTTACCAACTTCAATCTAGTGATTCTTATTCAATCTTGCCTACTACAAGAAACTTCCATGCATTGGGCTAATTGGATCACATAAAATGTTGGACTTGGACTCAATAAGATTTTGGGCCAAACAAGTTTATTTTCAACATCCCCCTTTAAACTTGTTTTATAACTCCAAGAGAATTTCTCAATCTGGTGAAATCTTCATACTTCAGGGACTTGGTGAAAATATCAGCAATCTGATCATGAGACTTCACATACTGTAGCTGCACATCTTTCCTTGCAATGCATTCCCTTATGTAGTGGTAGCGCGTGTCGATATGTTTACTTCTATCATGGAATACTGGATTCTTTGCTAAGGCAATTGCTGACTTGTTATCAACACAAATATTGATTGGATCTCCTTGAGATATGTTTAAATCTTTCAGCAAATTTCTTAGCCAAACTGCATGGCAAACACACGAGGTTGCAGCTACATATTCAGCTTCACAGGTTGAGAGAGTGACAATTGGTTGCTTCTTTGACATCCAAGTAAAAGCAGTGTCACCCGTAAAGAACACGAACCATGTAGTGCTCTTTCTATCATCTATATCTCCACCCCAGTCACTATCACTATATCCAACAAGTTTATACTCATTAGAAACTGAATAAAACAAGCCAAGATCAGTTGTACCTTTCAAATAGCGAAGAATTCTCTTTGCAGCTTTGAAATGAGTAGTTGTTGGAGATTCCATGTAGCGACTAACCAATCCAACTGAATACAGGATATCTGGCCTTGTACAAGTCAAATAACGTAGACTTCCAACCAAACTTTTGAATAATGTTGGATCTACTCTTTCACCTTCCTCATGCTTGGACATTTTGACTCCACATTCTACTGGGGTGCTTATCGGATTGCAATCATCCATTTTTAACTTCTTGAGTATCTCCTTCACATAGCTTTCTTGGGAGATGAAGATACCTTCCTCTTTTTGTTTGACTTCAATGCCAAGATAGTATGCCATAAGCCCAATGTCTGTCATCTCAAACTCCTTAGCCATTGCTTTCTTGAATTCATCAAACAAGCTTGGACTGCTTCCAGTAAAGATAAGATCATCCACGTACAAGCACACGATCAAAATATCTGTATCTTTATTCTTGATATAGAGAGCATGTTCATATGGACTTTTGGTGAAGCCATTCTCCTGGAAGTACTTGTCGATTCGACTATTCCACGCTCTTGGTGCTTGCTTCAACCCGTAAAGGGCTTTCTTCAATTTTAAGACTTTGTCTTCTTGATCTTTCACTTCATAACCTGGTGGTTGTTGAATGTACACTTCTTCTTCAAGAACTCCATTTAGGAAGGCAGACTTTACATCCATCTGATGAATCTTCCATTTGTTCTGAGCAGCCAAAGAAATTATTAGTCTTATAGTTTCTAATCGAGCAACAGGAGCGAATACCTCATCATAGTCAATTCCAGCTCTTTGACTATATCCTTTTGCTACAAGTCTTGCCTTGTATCGTTCAATTTCTCCACTAGCATTCTTCTTCGTCTTGTACACCCATTTGACACCTATTGCCTGGTGACTTCTTGGAAGAGATGCAAGTTCCCATGTATCATTCTTCTTGATGGAATTGATTTCTTCATCCATCGCATTTCTCCACTTCTTTTCTTGTACAGCTTCTTCAAATTTCACTGGTTCACATTCAGCAAAGAGACAGAAAAGAGTAAGATTATCAAGCCTCTCAGTTACCTCATATATATCTTGGAGATTTCTTGTGCGTTCTTCATTTCTTTCATTTAAGAAAGATGGTGGAGAATTTCTATCTTCAGTTACTGTAGGCGAAGTAGGTGGTGTACTTGGCTCTCCTACTGCTTGCTCTTGCTCTTGCTCTATGATCGGTTGCTCCTCGTACTCTTCTTCAAAGTGAGGAAAGAAGTTGTAGTCTTCTTTTTGGGTACTCCAATCCCAATTATTTTCTTCATCGAACTCCACATCTCGACTAATGATAACTTTCTTATTTCTTTGATTGTATAGCTTGTAGCCCTTGGACTGTGTATCATAGCCAATAAAGATAAGTTTCTCACTTTTATCGTCAAGTTTTCTCCGTATCTCATCCGGTACATGTCTGTATGCAATACTTCCAAATACTCGTAGATGGGATATTCCAGGCTTCCTTCCACTCCATGCTTCTTGTGGTGTCTTTCCCCATACACTCCTTGTTGGAGATCGGTTGGACAAATAAACTGCACATGAAACTGCTTCTGCCCAAAACTCCTTTGGTAGTCCCTTGCTTTTGAGCATGCTTCGTACCATGTCAAGGATGGTTCTGTTCTTCCTTTCTGCAACACCGTTCTGTTGGGGTGATCTTGGAACGGTCAGTGGATGTCTGATTCCATTTGCTTCACAAAACTCTTGGAATTCTTTGGAAGTGTATTCTCCTCCTCGGTCTGATCGCATGGCTTTAATCTGGTAACCACTTTCTTTTTCTACTGCAGTTTTGAACTTCTTGAATGCTTCAAAAACTTCTGATTTCTGTTTTAAGAAATATACCCAGGTTTTTCTTGAAAAATCATCTATAAAGAGAAGGAAATAATTACTGTTACCACAAGAACTTGGCTTGATTGGACCGCATACATCGGTATGGATGAGCTCGAGTGGCTTCTTGGCTCTTAATTCTGACTGCTTTGGAAAACTCTTCCTGGACTGTTTCCCAAGTAAGCATCCTTTGCACAATTCATTTGGATGATTTATATAAGGTAAGCCTCTCACCATGTTCTTCTTGGATAATAGCTCCAATCCTCCAAAATTTAGATGCCCAAATCGAAGATGCCAAAGCCATGATGCATCTTTGTAACAAGTTTTAAGACACTTTGCAACATCATTTTCAATATTCAAAGGAAATAATCTATCCTTCGACATTTTCACTTTGGTTATCAATTTTCCTTGGTCATCTACTACAAAAATACTATAATCTTTGGAGTAAAAATTATAGCCTTTCTCTAATAGCTGACCTAGGCTTAAGACATTGCTTTTCATATTTGGCACATGGTAGACACTTGAAATCATTTGATGTCTTCCAGCTTTAGTGCGAATAAGGATGTTACCTTTTCCCTTGACTGGTATTTTAGAGTGATCTCCAAACGAAACATTGCCACTTACTCTTTCATTGAGTTCTGCAAACATGCTTCCTTTTCCACACATGTGATTGCTTGCACCAGTATCTAGGTACCAAATACTTCCTTGGCCTCCGTCACTGTCTTTGTGTGCAAATAGCATTGTTCCATCAACCTCTTCTTTTGTTTCAACATAGTTAGCCTTCTCTTCGACTCCATTTTTTGGATTCCAACAGTTTGCTGCATAATGGCCATACTGTTTGCAATTGTAACATTGAACTTGAGATTTATCGTACCTTGAGTTTGAATTGCCTCTTCCACGACCTCTTGTCGAACTTTCTCCTCTTTCGTAATTACTGTTGAAATTGTTGTTATTGTAATTCCAACCTCGTCCACGACTATGACCTCTACCTCGTCCTCGGTCTCGGCCTCTTCCTCGACTATGTTGATTTCTGTTGTAGCCTCTGATTTCTTCTTTCTCTTTGAGTTGTGTGTTGAGCAGTTTTTCATTGATTCCTTGCCTTTTCTTATGCTTTTCTTCATAAGCCTGCAATGATCCTTGTAATTGCTCGATCGTCATTTCTTCTAAATCTTTAGTTTCTTCTATAGTCACGACAATGTACTCGAACTTTGGGTCAAGTGAGCGGAGTATCTTTTCTAGGATCCTTATATCTTCTAGTTTCTCACCGTTTCTTTTTAATTGATTAGAAACGGTCAAGACTCTAGAAAAATATTCGGAAATCGACTCGGATGCTTTCATATGCAAGGATTCGAATTCACCTCTTAGTGTTTGAAGACGAACCTTCTTCACTTGTTCAGCTCCTTTGTAGGATGTTTGTAATTTATTCCATGCTTCCTCGGAAGTTTTTGCGCTTGAGATTTTCTCGAAACCATCATCATCTAATGCTTGATAGATGAGAAAGAGAGCCTTCTTGTCTCTTTTCCTTGAATCTTTCAATGAATCCTTTTGCACTTGAGTTTGAGTAGTTTCATCTTCGGGCTCACTGAAACCTTTCTCTACGACTTCCCAAACATCGTGTGCACCCAAAAGAGCTTTCATTTTGATACTCCAATTATCATAGTTGTTGTTTTTTAGTGTAGGTACTTGAAAGGAAGACATACCATTATTCGCCATTTATAGAAACTGAATTTGGAAATTCTGATCACACCGACGGATCCGGAATGCTGGAAAACGTCGGGGTAGTGTCTGACTCGGTTTGAACTGGGTCTGACTCAGTATGACTCAGTGCACTGAATGAGTCAACTCGGTTCCGGGACAGCAACTTTGTGGAATGATTTGGGGCTCAAACGACTTCAGATTTGGCCGATTTTTGCACCGCTACTTTCCTCTCTTTGAGAGCTTCGATTCGATATGCAATGACGATATTTTTCCTTTTCCTATAACCTCGCTCTGATACCACTTTGTTGGATCGATTTCACTCAAAAACACACTTTTATTAACTAAAACACTCAAACTCAAATATTACAACTTACTCTTCACACTCTCAAAGAAGCTATGCTTCTTGTTCTTCTTTCACTCACTTGATGATTTCAAATGAGAATGGGGAGGGCTATTTATAGGAAATACAAACCAATCCTAACCGTACAAATATTAAAAACAAAGATACATCCGACGATCAATATTTGATCATACCAACTACCATCCAACAATCTACAATTAATCTTACCAACTTCAATCTAGTGATTCTTATTCAATCTTGCCTACTACAAGAAACTTCCATGCATTGGGCTAATTGGATCACATAAAATGTTGGACTTGGACTCAATAAGATTTTGGGCCAAACAAGTTTATTTTCAACAAGACTAAGTCTATAAGAAAATTTTCTATTGGGCGAAGAATAGTTTATGGGAGCAATCCACAAATTTACCTATGAGTTTTTAATATAAATATCATTTACTATATCCAGGAAGACAAATTTTCACCTAATCCATGGAAGTCCAAATCCAAGCTGTAATTTACTTTAAATCATTGTACGGCATTGACTTGTTCAAATTACGAGTTTAAGTTTGGATATAGATATAGAGTAATTGTCGATGAGATTGAGATATATTTCTAATTTCTAGAAAGCAAAATAATAATAATTAAAAAAAAAAAGAGAGAGAGAGAGAGAGAAATTGCAGACTTACTAATATTATAATTAAGGTTTTACTTGCAATTGAATAATGTTTTACCAGTCAAGTTGACTGTTGTTTATTTCCTACTTAAGTTATGGTGTTTGTCAGGAGGAACAAAATGCACAGAGTATTTAGCTTAATCGAACATGAATATATTGTTTTACGAAACCACAATATTTTACAATTTACAGCCCACAGAAGTTTAATTATGTTTTAATTCCAATACATAGGTACAGTCAAATTTCAAAATAAATGTTTCAACTATTTTCATTTTTAGTGTTAAAAAAATACTCTTATTTTCACATCAACTTTTCAAGTTCAATCTTAGTCGTTCATTCTTAATCGAGTCCTCAATTTTTATTTTTCAAATATTTTTAAACCACACATTCATAAAAAAATAAAAAATAAAAATCAACTTTTCACATTATCAAACAGGCCCTAACTTGTTTAGTATCAACTATATTTCATATTTATCCTTATCCATACAGTCATCGGAAAGTCCTTGTTTAATAGATATATATTGTAAAAATAATTTGTGTTTAAACCATCCAATCAACTTTGTTATCGTAACTTCATTATTAAAAAAGATAAACTTTGTTATCGTAACATAATTTCTTTTAGATGTCATTAAATTGATAAAATAATATGTTAAGTTACAAGAAGAGAATCTGATTAACAATTACGACACTTTGTTTTTAATTAATTAATTAATAAAGAGATCTACTACATGTACACATAACTTAGAATTGCTCTAACAGTTATGTATTCATGAATCTACCCAACATCATGGACAGATCAATAATTACAGTTAACTGTTACATTAGTTCAGTAAATTACTCTATACATACGATCGACTAGAAATCTCGATCATGTTTGGTCCTACAACTTTTGGTCATATTTTCACCAGACTCATTTTTAACTACAATTTTTTATGAGACCCACTACTTTCACATTTTTATGAGACCCTCTTTTTAACAACATATTCCCATGAAAATTCAATATCCTACAGCAAACGGCAAGCCATGTATACGAGCTCTTCCTCCACATGCAGTGGCGCGTAGGTACCTGTAAATTTTAATAAATATGCAACACCGACAGAATAATAATATTAATTCAACACAAATTGTGTAGGGGTCCCTATCTCCCAGCAAAGTCAGAAGTCAAAAACTCTGAAAAACAAACATGGTCTGAACATTTGATCGTAGCATTTTGACAATTAATTTATATTTGTGGCAGACAAGTATTGTTCTAACTACGTCATGTTGCTCACAAACCCAATCTTATTTAAGAGTTAAATGTATTATACAGAATAATGTTATCAAATTAAAATGTCATATATGTTTGCATTTAAATTAATCTACCATTTAATATCAAGTATATTAGTGTTACATATATTAGTGAAATTAGATAGCATCACTCTCACTCACATAGAGAAATAGGTGGTAGAAGAAGATAATTAACTAATTAGAATGATATCTCCTTGCTATCGACATTAATGGGAGGCCTCGTAATTTTAGCTCTTGTTTTGTTTAATTAAAAATTAGAACTGTAGTATAATTTGATAAAATTTGATGAAAGATTTGGTTGAAAAGATAATAAAAATTGTAAGTTCTATAAAATGTGTGATTTGTTATAAAATAAAATAAAATAAAAATTGAGAAGAATACAGACGCCAATCAACTTATATATCTTAATATAAGAACCACAGCTTCATATAAATAAGAAAAAATTAAGGATGCAAAGGTAATAATATAATTTAGGGTTATTGGAGTACAATTTACAAATATCATTCACTTGTACATATAATATTTACAACATGATTGAAAGTGAGCTTATGGAAAAATATGTTTTAAAAAGGGGGGGCCAAACATGGAATAAGTCATTCACAGACACTAGAAACATGAAGCTTCTCTAATTTTAATTATTATTATCTTCAACTTAATTAAGCCAGAGAATCAATTATAACACAACTTAATTAGTTAATTAAAAGTTGCCTACAATAGGTCTCACCAAATATAACGCAGCCAATTAACTGCTCCTTGTTAGTTGTTAGGTACTAACTTATTAAACTGAAAAGATGGTAGAACCGACCCTGAAAATTTAAATGTTTTCTATTAATTGTGAGGGCACAAAGGAATAATTACAAGATTTCCAATCTAGAGGTAAAGAGGTTAAATTAAGGATTCTACTTTAATTTTGTTGTTAGGAGTTAATTATATTTCGTATTTAGATTTCAATCTCGACCATTAAATATGTATGTTACAATAGAAGTGTCAAGATTTGATGTCTTGTCATCCATGACACTAGTATAGTGGTGCCAAAAAAACTAGCTATGTCGAAAACATTGCACACAATCTTGAAATGACCAGCTTGAGTTTCGTGACTTCTCAAGTTGGTACGAAACTAGAGAACTATGTATATGCATTAAATTTCTTTTTATTTCAACTATTTTATATCTTTTGTCTAAATGGTGTTCCACCGTCCACAATGGCATCGATTATCTGCGATTATTTCATATTAACATTATTTCATTTTCTTACTCTTAGACAAAGCAAATGTGTGTGTGCGCTCGCGTGAGAGAGAGAGAGAGAGAGAGTCATTTTTGATATTAGAGTGAAAGCAAAACTAATTACATTGATTAATTGAATAGCACTTTTATTTATTTTATAAAAGCAAAATCCATTGAATGTATTCATTATTTGTCATTCGAATGTGGTGTATAAATAGATAATTGGCATCATCGATTTTTTACAGTTAATTATTCAATCTTTAAGCAATTAAACTGTCTTAGAACCTAACAACAACTATTCATTCCATTTGGACCGACCCGCTTAATATTTTTATGCCTAAAAAGATACTAAGCAAGATTTTATGCTTATAATTGATGCATGCAATTTAAATACGTGAAGACAAGATTGAATATAAATAAGTCAACCTCGTCATCTGACCAAAACACAATGAATTAAATAAATATACAAGAATAAATTATATATATTAGCATTTTCAAACCACATTTTGGCTTTTGCCACATCTCTGTATCTTCTTCTCATATATTTTTTAAAGTTAAAAATAAGATTCTTATTTTTATAATAAGGTAACATTTTTATTTGAAAGTCAAAACAGCAAAATATTCAAAAATATTTAGAAATAAAACAGTTACTTCAAATTGACTTTTATTTTTCGAAACAAAAATATCTTAAGATGATCAACTTAAGTTAAACTAGCAAAATTAACCTAAGTTTGCATATTTAAGATATATAAAATCAATGTCATCGTGTTACCTCTTTGATCGGTTCCAATTTTAATCAACTTGTGACACCACAGTTTCTAATTAATTTAATTAAATAAATTAAAATATCTGAGAAGATACTGAATGACTCAGAAACTAGTTCACATGACGAATTAAGTATTCCCTAAATAAAATTAGTCTAATCTTATTTTTTATATATATTTCACAAGATATTATTTGACTTTTTGCTCATTAAAACCCGTGAAGTTTGTATTAAACTCTGCTTCACCACGTACCACGTCAATTTGAGTAAACAAATCTTATAGCATCAGTTAGTCTATGTTTGGTAGAGATTTTCCAAGAAATTTCGTGAAAATAATTTTTTTTTTTTTGGAAGAATGTGTTAATGAAAAATAGTAAAAAAAAAAAAAAAATTGATTTCATGAGCAAATTTATTTTACTGAGAGCATGTAAGGTTAAAAATGAATTAAATAAAACTTAGTTAAAGAAAATAGAGACCGAATGGGAGCTTAGTTTGTACTTTGTACCATGCTAGATAGGGCTACAGCAAAAAAGAGGAGTTTGCAACATGAAAATGTATAACTAATTATTAGATCTACAATTGGATCTAGGATTTGAACAAGAAGAAGGTGAACAATAGAGAGAGAACTCGACTGTGAAGTGAGAGAAAAATATTTCAGTTGAATGAATTAGAATCCTTCAATACTCAGATAATTAATGAGACTAAAAGTAAAGATAAAAGTGATGAAAATAGAAAACATGACTTAAACAGGCCCCCGCAAGCGCAACTATGGTGAACTAGTAAGCTTGAACTGGAAAAGATTGAACTTTGAGACAACTTGCAGTTTTGTTAGGATGTCAGCCACTTGATCATCAGTTGAAATGTATTGTACTTGAAGTTCCTTAGCCATAACTTTCTCTCGTACAAAATGTATATCGATCTCTATATGTTTTGTTCTTTGATGAAACACTGGGTTAGCAGCTAATGATTCTGCACTAACATTGTCACACCAAATAACAGGGCAAGTAGGTAAAGAGATATAAAGTTCTTTGAACAAATTTTAAATCCATATAATGTCGGTAGCTGCTTGTGCTAGTGCCTGATACTCAAACTAGGTACTAGATCTGGCAACTAATTTTTGTTTTCGGGAGCACCATTGTATTAAATTACCACCAAGAAAAACACAATAACCCGTGCTAGACCTCCTGTCATCAATACTACTGGCCCAGTCGGCATCAGAAAATGCTTCCAGTGATAACTTAGGTGTCTATTTAAAATGCAACCCGAGACTAGAACTATTTTTTATGTATCTTAACACACATTTACATGCTTGCCAATGTAGAACAGTAGGAGCATGTAGAAACTAACTCAACTTGTTCACAGAAAAGGCTATGTCTGGTCTGGTCATGGTGAGGTATTGCAAGACTCCTATAGTAGATCTGTACAGAGTTGGAGAATCAAAAGGCTTACTGTCTCCTTAATATAATCTTTGCCAGCACACATAGGGGTATCACACCCTTTTGCTCCCATCATGTTAATTTTCACCAAAAGATCATGAATATAATTAGTTTCAGTCGAATATATTCCTGATTGATTTCTGGTGGCCTCAAGTCTAAGAAAATACTTCAATAACCCAAGATATTTAATGCAAATTTAATATTCAGATCACTTACAACTTGTAGAACCTGTTATTGATCAGTACCAATGATCAAAATATCATCTACATATACAAAAAAATGTTTCCCTTCACAATGATAGATGAACAAACTAGTGTCAGAAATAGAATTGGTAAAGCCCCAATCAAGTAAATCATGCTTCAATTTTTCAAACCAAGCTCTTGGAGGTTGTTTGAGTCCATACAAGGCCCTGTTCAATTTTCAAGCATGTCGACAGTAATAGGTGATAGGGAAAGATAGCCAGGCTCCTGAGAGATTTGGGGACTGACTGGCTAGGTGAAGTTGGCAGGCTGCTGAGAGATTTGGGGACTAGCTAGCTGGGTGACGTTGGGGATGCAAGTTGCATAGAGATGGCAAAAAAACCCGACCCGACGAATACCCGACCCGATCCCGTCCCTATTGGGCCAAAAAAACCCGTCCCGCTAACCCGCGGGGCTGGTATGAGACGGTTTCCCCCGACCGGGACGGGTACGGGTTTGGTCATCCCGACCCGAACCCGCCCTGAATAAATAAATTAATAAAAAATAATAAGAAAAAAAATAAAAAAAATTAAACGGGGTGACGGGGTTAACCCTCCCCGAACCCGACCCCGACCCGCCCCGAAATTCGCGGGGCGGGTGGCGGGTCGGGGAGACTCGACCCGGACCCGCCCCGTTGCCATCACTAAAGCTGCATCACTTCTTGAATCATTAGATGTGTCCTTGTCACTGGAATACCAGTTTTGAAAAAGAAACTAGTTATTGACGTGATTTGATTGACTACTATTGGGTGGACTTATGAAACCACAAAAGAATGGGAAAAGATACTCATTAAATGTAACACTTTGAGAGAGATAGATTCTACCACTAGAATGTAGGCATCTATAACCCTTGTGTGCATTGTTATATCCAAGAAAAACACATTGAGTAGTATGAAATCCAACTTTATGTTTTTGATAAGGTTGAAGGAAGGGATAACAGGCACATTCAAAAGGTTTTAAGTGATTATTATGTAGGTTTTCTTTGAAGAGCATCTCATAAGGCGTATTGTGTTGTAAGACATGTGTAGGTAGCCTATTTATGGATAACAGGCACATTCAAAGGATTTTAAGTGATTATTATGTAGGTTTTCTTTAAAGAGCATCTCATAAGGCGTATTGTGTTGTAAGACATGTGTAGGTAGCCTATTTATGAGGTAAGTACCAGTAACAAAGACATCCCACCAAAATCTTAGTGACATGCTTGCTTGAGCTAACAATGTTAATCCAGTTTCAATTATATATCTATGTTTTCTCTCAGATCTCCCATTTTGTTGGTGAGTGTGAGGACATGGATGTCTAAAGTTTACTCCTAAGTTTTCCAGTATAGGTTCCCATTTTTGATACTCACCTCCCCAGTTGGATTGAATACACTTCATTTTTTCTCTCAAATTGTCTTTTAATGAAGGATTGAAATTGTTGAAAAATGTGTATGAGATTAGATTTTTGTTTCGTAGGAAAAATCCAAGTGAATCTAGAGTATTCATCTATAAAGTGGACATAATATCTATAACCTTCAGTGGAAACAAGGGGTGATAGTCCCCAGACATCTGTATGTATGATGTCTAGAGGAGATTTGGTACATTTTTCAGAGTGATATGAAGTTTGAGATAGCTTACCATATTGACATGCTTGACAAAATTCAACACGTTTTTGAACCTTTAAAGGAACATTCAAAGAAATCAATACATGTTGCAGTCCATATTTATTTGGATGTCCTAATTTGGGGTGCCACACATTGGCATCCACACTATAAAGATAATTGCATACGTAAGTAGATAGGGAATTCAAATGAGTTTGGAGTATAAAACTTTTATTGGAAACAGAATTGAAACTAGTGTAGTAAGCAGAATGATTAGGAAGAGAAGCAACTGTAGGCAGTTTGGACATGGACACATCTATTTGATATAGTTCATTTTCAAGCCTGCCTCGAAGAAGAACCAACTTCGAACATCTGTCCTTGAAAATACAACAATCATTTTCAAACACATCAATCAGGTTATTGTCAGTTAGAAATTTGGATAAACTGAGTAGATTTTTCTTATTGTGAGGAACGTGAAATATATTTTTCAACAAAAGTGAGGTGTGTGTATTGGAAGATAAAACAGGGGAACCAACATTTTCAATAGAGAGAGCATTACCATCACCAATGACCAGTTTACCCTCTCCTTTGTAGTCTGTGCGGATTTGAAAGTTGTCGATGTCTGGTGTTACATGATCAGATGCCCCACTGTCAATGTACCATCCATCATCCCTCACAATAGATGGAGTTGCAACACAAGTTTGTGAATTTTGAGTAGTCGAAATCAAGTAAGCCTAAGATGCAACTTGAGAACTGGAACTACCACCATTATAATTGAAATTGCAATTTTGATTTCCCTTGAAGGAGATGTCAAACCTTTTATAGCATTTTAATGCACTGTGTCAGGTCTTGTCATAGATTTGACACCTTAGGTTGGACACACCTCTACCCTTTCCTCTACCAGAGTTTTGACTGTAGTTTCCACCAAATTGTTCTCTATACCCCCTTCGTGCTACATAATTTTCAAAACAACCAATGTCTATGGTTGACATTGCACAGAACTTCTCTAGCATCATCTCATGAATTTGTAGAAGATGTTAAGCTTCTTGTAAACTCAGAAATTCACTTCGAGATGTCAGATTCACTATCACAACATCATATTCTAATCCAACTCCTCTTAAAATATATAGTAGCAGATCCTCATCACTCATTGGAAAACCGAAAGCAGAAAGCATCTCGGCAATCCCTTTCAAGAAGAAAAAATAGTCACTGATGGATCTATTTTCCTTCTTCGTAGACTGAAGAGCAGATCTCATATGTAGTAACTGAGTCTTAAACTATGAAACAAACAAATTTTCAAACTTTTTCCATACATGAGCGACAGATGAACACCCAACCACATGATCGAACATACTTTCAGATACAAATCCTAACAGCCAACTAATGATTAGTTGGTCGCTCTTCACCCATGACAAGTAATCAGGATTTATTTGCCTTGTAATGTGAATAGCATCGCGAGATCTGGCCTAAATTATTTGAGGACAGGTCTGCTTTGTAGTGATGAAACCTTCCAGATTCTAGACGCAAAGAGTCAGTAGAACTTGCGATCTCCAAAAATTGTAGTTAGATTGCTCCAACTTCATTGTTATGGGTAAAAGATTTGGAAGGATCAGTATAGTATTTGTTGCAGCACCATCAATGATCGATGGACTACCATCGTGGTGTTGATCATAAAGAGAATGAGTTGGTTCTCTGTTATCGGTAGCCATTAGCTTTGATACCATGTTAGATCTACAAATGGATCTAGGATTCAAACAAGAAGAAGGTGAATAGTAGAGAGAGAACTCAACTGTGAAGTGAGAGAAAAATATCTCTATTGAATTTAGAATCGTTCAATACACAGATAAATAATGGGACTAAAAGTAAAGATAAAAGTGTTTGAAATAGAAAACACGACTTATACAAATACAAAATAAAGACTAGTGGTCTAAAGTGTCTTTCTCAACACTAATTATCTCTTATTGTCAATAACTTAGAAGCAAAAATATAAGGAGAGAAACACCATTGCGCACACATTATGATCAAATTGTATCTTGTGAAATGTTCGTCTTGTGAATTTATAAGCATTTTGAGTGTTTTTTCTTCTTTGCAAGCTCATTCTAAAGTTGAGTTTCACCTGATTTTTTTAGAATTGACATTAAAAAAAAAAAAAAAACTCGTCTTGAGCCCTCATTGTAGAAGGCATGATTTATGAAGTTACTCCAATAGAAGATTGATTCCATAAAGTCACGCAGCTAAAAGAAAATAGGTCGTTGTGGAATGATATAATTGTACCACTCAAGAAAATTCTATCTAGTGAGTGTATAAGCACTCCAAGCTTCCTTCAGTCTCATTACAAATTGATTTTAAGTTAATAAATATAGTTAACCTAAAGGGGAAAATGTATGAAAAATGTTCGCTAGAAACACACCGCAAGTGCACGAGTCGCATACAAGTGATAGTGGACTAATTGAGTCCGGTTTATCGATCCCACAAGGATTTTCTATTTCAAATACACTCTAGTATAATTAATTTTAACAAGAAATACACACAATAAAGATTTGTTTGGGAATGTTCTCGTACTAAAATTAAAGTTGCAATTGTAAATAAATAACTAGAAAAATTGTGATGAATAGATGATAAATGAGTGTTAGGATTCTTGATTCCACTTGACCATTACCCAATTGAATTCACAACAAGGAAATAGAAATGTAATTCATTAATCATGTTAGACCTGATTTTCCAAGCTTAGTCAATTACCTCTCTCGAGTGAAACCAACCCTAATTAGTGGAATTAACCTACTATATCTCTATGTCGATTAAAAACACATCAATTGCATTAAACTTTTGTGAAAATAACTCACTGGATCATCTAGGGTTTTAGGTATATCTCTATCATAAACAAGAACCTAGAGCAAATATTGTATTGATCTAGAATACACAACAATTTCTCAATAATTCCACATCCCATGAAACCTAAGCATAAATGTGGTCACAATAAATGCTAGTCAATAAATACAACAATAAATGCACAAGATAATAAAAAGCTTAAATTCTTAATACAAGCACTAAAATCAACTAAGTTAGGTTAAGTTTCATCAATAATCCCAACACAAAATAGTTTAGCACATAGTGAAATAACAATAAAAGTTAAGAATTAAATACATCATTTCAACTATGAAGTAAAATAAATAGAGAAATATGAAGATTAAGCAAAAACACTTTCCTTCACCAAAGATTCTTTCTTCAAAATATCATTATTCTTCCACAATAATGTTGGTATTTCTCCCTCAAATCAACATTCATCAACAAAACTATACAAAAACAAAGGGAAATTACAAGAGAAAAGCAAGAAAATGAAGAACAATGGAGAGAAAAATGAGTTTTTGGGTGAAAAAGGACAGAAAAAGTGTCCAAACCCTAGCCAAAAACGCCCAAAAATACCCAAAAATTGCGTAGATTCGCGTTCTCAACATTTGTGCCGAACCGGGTCGGCCCAGAAAATTAGTTCAAATTTTTGACCACGCGATCGCGTTGTTGACCTTGTGAATCTCGGGTTGGATTTTTGGCCTATCTCGCAAACGCAACTTGTAAGAGCCACGCGATCGCATGATTCATCTGGAAGCTCCATCTTTTAATGATTAACAATTGGGTCCTCCAACTTTCAGTGTAGATCAACTTGGTCCCCAAAGTTTCTGATTTCTTTCAGTTGAGCCCTTTCAAAAGTGCATATAAGTCCGTCAACTTTGGAAACTTGCGATTTAGTCATTCGATCAATTGCACATGCGATCCACAACTTTTCGAAAGTGACAATTTGGTCCCCAAACTTTGACTCTTAGAAGGACTTGACTCTTTTCTCCTCAATTTCTTCAATTATTCATCAATTTAGCTCATTTCTCATGCTTTCTCCACGAAGTTGATTGCTGAACCTATTTAACCACAAAATATGCACAATTAAATAAATATTTGTCCAAATTACTCAAAAAGTGCCACAAAAAATATATGACATATGCATGTAAAATGCACTCAACAAAAAACTATTAGCAAGTTAAGAAGAGATATAACTTAAGGTGGGGTCGGACTTGTTGTAAGACTTGAACGGCTGTTTTCCTTTTATATATTGAAAAGAGAAAAAAATGAAGGATTTCAAAGATAGATTTTTCTTTCCCATCAAGCTTCCCACTTTCCTAGACAATGATTGACAACCGTTACATCTTTAATGATTTTCCTACCAAATGGAGAATTGGGTGCTCAAGGATAACGGCATATTTGACGCCCTTCTTATTGTTTAAAATTTCTTTCCATCTGATCCCTTAATTTCTCGGGAGAGACTTTTCATTTTTCGACGAATCTCGAAAGTATATTCTCAACTCGACCAAAGTACTTGATCCCATATGAACTTATTCTTGTTCACTTTGCTCGCTTTTCTCGTATTTTTCCTGAATTTAGTACGCTTTAGTGTCTAGTTTCATGACTGGATTTTGAGGTTTGTAGAAGTTGGTTCTTGTTTAAGGGGTCTTGCTGAGTTTTGGGATTTAGGTAGTTTTTGGAAAATTGGCAAGTGAGGAAAGCATAGCTAGTTCTAGAACTAAGTTCGGTGAGGTCTTAAGGGATCCTTCGCTGACCATAGTGGGTCCTTCTAGGAGAGGGTTTTCATTCTTAGGGGAAATTCCGTTGAACTAACAAGAAGTGAAAATTAGATAATGGCAAGACTTAGGAGTGAACCAAAATAGGAGGCCAAGAAATTCGAATCTATAATAAATGAGGAGGACTTGAAAATATGGCTTCGTTATATAGAATACCTGAAGAAATGGAGTTAATGGCTCCTTTGTTTGAAGATAGGGCATGTGATCCTCCCGTATGCAGGGATGGCAAAAAGCTCGTTGGTTCGGATAGCTCAGGCTCGATCCATAAAAATCTCGAGTCGTGGCTCATTCGAGCTGAGCTTAAAAAATGCAGCAAGACTCGAGCCTAGGTCGGCTCGTGTGGCCAGTCGAACCACACGGGCCATTCAGGCCCATGCAGTGCAGGCACCTTAGCTACATATTGTTAGCATCCTGCAACAGCCTGCTATATATATATATATAAAAATTAATTCAAAAAAATTAAGCAGGCTCGGGCTCGGCGGAGCTTGAAGAAGTCCGAGCCAAGCCTAAAAAATTTAGTCAAGCTTTTGCTCGACTCAAGTCAAAAAGCTCGATACCATTTTATCCGAGCTAAGCTCGAGCCTTGATCCTCTGATTAGCTCGTTTACATCCATATCCATATGTCATATCGCGGTGAATATGGACCACTTGGAAGTTGGGATTAAGATTACCATTCTCCCCAATAGTTAGGAAAATCTATAAGTCCTGAAGAATAACTCCTATTCGGTTCACTCCCAATGTGTGGAGGACATTTCTTGGAGTTATTGTGATGTGGATTCAGTTAGATCTAGGGGAACTGATGGCTGAGGATTTCTATTCTATGTATAGTTTAAGCATGATAGGAATGACTCCAAGTTTTATTATATAAGTGTCTGGCCTAAATAGGGGAAATTTCCGTGGTAAAATATGTGGTTAAAAGGGAATTCAAAAAATGTGTATTTAAAAATAATTTGAGAAAATGTGTTTTTATAAACTTGGTTACTAAAGGAAGGCTAATTAAACATCTTTGAATTGAACTTGAATCAAATAGAGTTAAGTTCAAAAACGAATAAAGAAAAGTCCTCGGGAGCATAATTCAGTTGGTTGAAATGTAAGAATGAGATGAGAGATCAAATCCTATCAAGGTATGAATGAGACTCCTTACAAACGCAGTTAAACAACAAACTCTAAACCATACTCCACCAAGGTACATTCCGTGATTTACACTATAAATTCTTAAGACTGGAGTAAGGTGTCTTAAAATTAGAGTTCAACCTTTTTTTAAAAACGAATAAAGAAAAGAAATCTGGTTGACTCAAACCCTCTGAAAGTTTGAACACTCAACCGATGATTGCGGCCATTTTCCCTCGACATAATTATTAAACGAAAACAAAAACATATAATCTTTATTCTTATGGGACTCCTTGAAATAATAAAATCAAAAGTCAAAGTCAACAGCTTTTTGGTTCTTTTCTGATGGGTTTTATTATTATTTATTATTAATTTAATATTTTATTTGAAGCTGTACCGCGTCGAACACAAAACAAGAGTCGAGACAACATCAGTCTTGTTTTGCGTGCACGTCTCTCTCAATTATAAGTTATTCTTTCACCTTTCTTGGTCAAAAAAATATTTTGCATGCAAAGCCCCATACATTTTGCTTACCCCTCTCTCCTTTTCTGTTACTTTTATTTATTTATTTCTTTTATGTTTTTCAATTGGGAAGAGACGGTGTGGTAGGTTTCTTATGGGTGATAATGGGATATAAATTACATAATAAAGATAGTTATTTAAGGGATAAAATCACGTCGAATAAATATGAAAATATAGATCAATTTATAATGGTTTGGATTACTCATCTTAATAAGGTTAATATTTTAAGATGAACCTTCAAATCTTAACATGATATTAGAGCCTATTTAGCTTCAATGAGTAATTCGATCCAATTAAAACTCAAAAATAAGCATACGAATTTCAACATTGATCTGCTCAAATGAGCCACCATTTTGAAGAGCATGTTGAATAAAATCTCATATCGAATAAAAATTAAAATAGAGACCGATTCATAAGGGATTGAACTACTATTCTTAACAATATTGGCATTTTTAATTTAGACTTCTAAATATTTACAAGAGTAACATGATTTATATAAAAAGTTATAAGATACACGTAATTACGTCAAAAACTTTACCTGAGGACTTACGCTTTCTAGAAACTAATTTAACGTTAATTGTGGGTGTAACCAACACTTTGAGGGCCCGAGTCAACCATATCATGTGTCATTGATTCGAGTGGTAAATCGCAGATTGTGCTTCCAAGAACCAGAGTGGAAGGCACCCACGAATGGTGGTGACTCCCGCTTGCCACATGGTACAAAACCATTATTTCAAAATTTGAACCTTACATCCGACTGCGTTGAGCAAGTTTCTTGCCCTCCCCTTTGCTACAGTAAGATATGCCCTAGGGGCAATTTAAGACAAGTAGAAGATATTTTTCTACGCTTGAATTTAGGGGGATAATCCAGAATTTCAAAATGGCTAATAATTAAGCTTTATAAATAAGGATATAGTTCAAGACGTGAAATAAGTGGAATCCACATATAATTTTTCTATTGTGATGCGCGGGATAAGTCAGAACAAATTTAATAACCATACCCTCCTTGTCCATAGATTAGTCTGTGTATGTAATGTACACTACGGCCGTGATCGAGCTCTGAACCACCATGTCAAGTAAAACCTAAAGATAAGTCAATACAAAAAGGGTAATTGGCGCAAAATATCCATACTTTTGATATGTATTGTGCAAAACATCTCAACGTTATGATTTTTTACGCTGAACGTCACAATCTTTATATTTTCTTGTTGGAGACTTCCTTTTCATTATATTTAACCCTATTTCACCATTAAATTGAAATTGAACAGTAAACATGAGAGGTATTTTTGTCCAATTCCATTTTTAAAGAAAGAAAAAAAGGATAATTGGTACAAAACATCCTTACGTTTGACACTCATTGTGGAAAAACATCTCAATGTTCATTTTTTTGGCGAATAGCGTCCCTACCTTTAGATTTTCTTGCAGATTAGTCCCCAAATTTTACTTTTCTTTCAATTTAGTCATTCCGTATTTGATTTAAAGGTCATTGTCTTCAAACGTGTATAACTTTTGATCTACAACTCCTGATTTACACTCTGTTTTTTTGCGTTGAACTTCAAATTCAACCATCTTTCTTATGAAGTATCACGTGCTCATTTATTAAACATTTCGTTTTGACTTTTGTATTGTAGATACTTATTTTGTTAGGGTATCATTGATTAACGTAAATTGATTTCTGTAAATTTTATTGAAACAGTGAAATTTTAATTTTAGTGTGTGTTCGGCGGACAGCGAAATTTATAAATTGAATTTATTTGACTTTTTATTTTTTTTTAAGGTAAAATTTTTGGTTAAAAATTGTTATGTTTAGTCCCTATTTGAGCCATATTATAATCTCAAATCACTTTTTGAACACCACACATTTTCTCTCTTCGAATCACTTTTTAAAAATTGGAGAAAGAAATTGTGTGTTGTTCAAAAAGTGATTTGAGATTATAATATGGTTCAAATAGGGGCTAAATATAACAATTTTTAACCAAAAATTTTACCTTAAAAAAATAAATAAAAAAGTCAAATAAATTCAGTTTATAAATTTCGTTGGCCGCCGAATATACACTAAAACTAAAATTTTAATGTTTCAATAAAATTTACAGAAAGCAATTTACATTAATCAATGATACCCTAACAAAATAAGTATCTACAATACAAAAGTCAAAATGAAATGTTTAATAAATGAGCACATGATACATCATAAGAAAAGATGGTTGAATTTGGAGTTCAACGCAAAAAACGGTGTGCAATTCGGAATTGTAGATCAAAGTTATACACGTTTGAAGACAATAACCTTTAAATCAAATACGAAATGACTACATTGAAGGAAAAGTAAAATTTGAGGACAATTTGCAAGAAAATCTAAAGGTATGGACGTTATTCGTAAAAAAATGAACGTTGGGATATTTTACACAATACATGTCAAAAATAAGGACGTTTTGTACTATTTAACCATACAAAAATTATACACCTTCAATAAATTTCCGTCTTTATTAATTTCAAGATTGTGCATGAAACTTTCATCTTGCATACACCTCTACGTACTATTAAGTAATTTAGCCTTTATTTGGCAACATTTTGTATATGAATTTTGATGAAAAATGATCATATGATAATATTTTATTAAATTATTTTTTAAAAAAAGTTAATAATTTTGATTGATAAAAAATTCTAACTCATTATTTTTTACTTTCGGATAAATGGACAAACAAAATTTTAAAACGTCAATATATATATAAGCAATATTAATAAACAATCGTTAATATTAATATTATAAATTCTGAAAAACAAAAACCAGAGATCTACGAATGGGCCAAGTATGATGTGAACAGACTGTTTTCAGTGAACTCAAATGTCAACACGGGGTTTGAAATCCACGAAAGAAGCCCAAGTTGAACTCCATTCAAAGTCAAAAGTCAAAAGCGCTCACCCTCTGGTGAAGATAATGTTTACTCTTAATATAATATAATATAATAGCCAATAGGGGTTTCCAATTATTCTTTTGAACAAGTCAAGCCCATGAAGTATGAACTGAAATTGGAATTGCTGAACCTTTTTGTCGATGAAGTAATTTTAATTGCATATATACCTCAACTCTTAAGCCTCTTATTGTTAAAAGTTGTATATTTAAAAATATGTTTTTTTATGTTTTCGAGATAAAATATGTGATTGAAAAGTAAAGAGAAACAATATATGTGATTAAAAAATAATTTAAAAAATTGTTCTGTTTAAAAATATAAAAGAATATATTTTGCCAAACGGAGGCTTAATTTCGAAGAATGTCATTGAAAACCAGTATCCAGAGTTCTCGATCAAGTCAAAAAGTTGCACATATTTTGAGATGGCAACCTATTATTCAGATTAAGGGAAAAAAAATCATTATCAATCAGATGACAAGTTGGTTCACAATTCCTACTAGAAGATTAAATTTTTAAATATATAATTATTATCTTGTCCTTTTAGTTATACTAGGATTTAAACGTGCGTTGCACGAAAGAGAAATTTTTGTAAGTTTGGATAGTGTTCGAATGTGATTCTAGAAATGAACATTTATTTGTACACAAATTTGTAAACTTATATTTGTATACACCTTTTAACATAATTTGAAATTTGAAGAGTACATTTATTGAAAAAAAAACAAATTAAAATAAGTTGTGATTGCTCATGGTATAACCTTGGAGGTGCCATTTATGCCTCAATTATGAAATTATCATCGGAGTCCATGAACCTGAAATCTGGTGGATCAACTGACGACACCAACAGGCTTTAATTGCATAACCTTTACCGACAACAAGATAGATGCCGTTACCCCTGCTCCAAAAGTGCATGCTAAAAGGTAAACAAAGCATCTTATTGGATATAATTTAGAGACAAATTGAGTCAATATTCAAGAAAATAGTAGCTAAATTACAAGAGAAGGTAAAGAAAAACAGAGATCACCCACCTGTGACTGTTGTCGAAGAAAAGGGACAAATGATATGCGGGCCGAAAAAATTCGTGTGGACATGCACTATCTGAAAGAGACTAAGTAGTCTTATATTCTAAGAGCGAGCTCTTTCATTATAGCAATAGCAATTCTATTCAAAAGTCACTACAGCTGAAATATGCATTCTACAAAATGCCAGAAGCAAAAATGCAATCAAAATAGATATAATATTACATACATTAAACATGATCACAATTAAAATGAAATTATAAAGAAAAGCAATTTTGTTATATAGGGATGGGGATTAATCGAACGGAAAATATAGTCCAATACTTCAGGAAAGAGTATTTGCACAGTTAATTAGTGAATATGAAGAAATCACCTACACCTGACAGAGAGTTGCATTGTAATGTATCAATTGAACAAAATAATCGACTCATGCATAACAAAATTGAATGAGAAATTGTAGCATCTCTAACACCAACAGAATGCTCGAATGATATCATAAGGGGAATATATTTACCACATTTCAAATGACAGCGCTTCCAGCACAATCAAAAATGACAATATTATATTATGGTGCGAGAGAAGTTCTTATGCATTGATTTAAGAACAACTCCAACCCTTAGATAAAGATGTTTTATTAGTTAAAAATTTGAGGATTTTTGTCAACAATATCTATATTATATACTATTTCTGTTTCCCTTAAATTTTGTTTCTAAGAAGTTTATGTGAAATAAATTAGAAAAAGAGTTACAAAGGAGAGGAATAACTAATAGCCTATATTCTGCTAAACCTTGTCTTAAAACATATTTTGATCAAAGAAGGAATAGTTGTTGTAAAAAGATATTTCCCCAGATTTTAAATCTCTGTTCGTTTTATTATGGTGAGAGAGAAGTTCTTATATCAATCCAGTTGACATAAAACATTATGAAATCCATTTATTATACCGCAAGTATCAGCACAAATTTTGATTAAGATTAGAGTGCCATACCAAACAACATATTATTTAATTAAATGCAACATCAAAACAAGCAATATGTAAGTATTTTCAACTCAAAGAAATCAACAAATGTTTGTGAACAGTAACATGAATCCTATGCCTATTTTTAAATATTTTTTGGGTCATTTTGTTATTTATAATTTGCCTTTTTTTTTTAAAAAAAGCTTAATTTGCCTCTTTTAGTTATGTATTGTTAGTTAATTTAAGCTATATTTCTGTATTTAGGATTATGATATGATTGCGAGATCTTATTTTGCTTATTTATGAATTTATATAATTTACCATCCAATGATCAAACATTCTTGAAATCATCAAAATGGTTTAGTTTAATTATGCCACCACGTTGCTGCTAAAATTTAAATTCTATATTCCCTAAACCCAACTGACAAGAAAAATTGAGCTTGCAAATTAAACAAGGCTCTAAATCAAAATATTTCCTAATGAGCATACCTCACAGGAGAGGCCACCTAAAGAGTATTAGCATTTTTCACTAAAACTTAATCAAAGACTTGAACAAAAGAAAAGATAAAAGCAAAAAATGAGCTGGGAGAATATAAAATCATGAATGCAACAATTCGTGTTCCATGTAATGTACAAAACATTTAGTAGAATCAGTAAAACACAATAAAAAATCTGTGCTAAATAGCATCCTAGTAGGAAATAAAAAGAAAATATAGGGAAGCACAAATATGCCCCACTATCTCTTGTAGTAAATAAATGGAGAATGTCCAACAAATACATGAAATATGAATATGCAGGATCTACATATTCACATGTTAAAATCAAAGTGAAATAATAAAACCAAAAAAAATAAAAATAAAAATAAAAAATTGAAATAACTAATTTGAAAAAAAAAATGTAATGATACAAACATTTTGGATTTTTAAAAGCCTCAAAATTTGAATTAGCATTTAGCAATTGCAAAACAATAGAAGCTTTGATGGTGAATACACAATAACAAACAAATGCACAAATGCACAACAATAATATGACTCTTATACCGAGGATACTTTGGTTTTGAAAAGTATAAAGCATAATTGGATTAAAAGATTGGATTGCAATTTGCTTCACATTACAATAGGCATAAACATCTGCATTAGCTATCAATTCTAAATAAATAAAATGTGTCATGTTTTTACCCATTAATTGTCACCATTGTAAATAAGATGCTATTTAAATATAAAGAATCTATTAGAGATGTTTTAAAGGGAATTAGAAAGCAATAGCAAAATACCTTCATAGGCTGTGGGCAGCTGCACGTGTAATAATCCTTATGTGAGTTAAGGTTATCTCCACCAGTGAAAACTCCTATCATATGGTCACTTATTTTGCTGTAAAACAATAGTAGTACGTACTTAAAAGCACATTCTTCCTCTCTTGAAAAGTGAGACCCAATAGACAGTCATAAAAGAAAAGCATAATTACCATTGAATTACATGGCAATGCATTTAATAATTTCACTTGTAATAGATTCAGCTTGAAACGAAATATCAAGCGAAACTGTATTTTTTCTCAAATTAATAATAAATGTTACAATAAAAAATGTACAATGTATAGACCTTAGCTACATATAGAATCTGAGGAGTGAAATATTTTATCGTGTCAAAAATGGAACCAAATGAAGAAATGACATGAATCTCCATGAGAGTGAATTGGATTTTTAAGAAACTTCAGCCAGATACAATTTTGTAAAATTTTAGGCTGTATTTGCCATTACTCGATCTACATTTTTAAAGAAAATAGTGATACGATTTTTTTGTAGACATATATAACTCGAAGAATGAAGCATTACTTGCAGCAATTTCTGTTCCAACTATTTCCACTTTGAAGATCGAACACCTTCATCAAAATAGGTGACAGGTTTCCTCTGCATCATATCTAATTTAGAAAGGTAAAACATATGGATGAGAATAGCTAAAAAAATTTTATACATGTATAACTTGAAAGATGAAATGTAGAAGCATTATTGGCAGCAATTTCTGTTTCAACTGATTCCAATTTATTGTTCATGTATGGCCATAAATTACAAATGCAGACAAAATTAATGTTATATTAAACCAAGAAAATGGAGTTTTATAATATATATATATATATATATATATATTTGGTTTAGGGTTTTTCCTTTTACACATCATGCTAATAGGAAATAAACACTATAATATATCAACCAAACTGTGTAACCTCCAAGTAACTGAATATTAAACCGAACAGACTACAACAGCAAAAGTACAAAAAAAAAACGGATGGCACATATAGGACTGAATCTTGTACTTTGAAGATGGACACTAATTAAATCAAGTTTAGCAAGTTGCATAAAATCATCTTGGAATACTTTAAGAATGTAAAGTTCATTTTTCAAAAAATAATCAGACAATACCTCAGCGATCTCTTTTGTTGAAAAAAGGTATTGTAGAAATAAAGGTGCAATGCATGTAGATGAGTTGGAATATAATGTTCCAAAGGAACATACTCTAGAGTTTAAGATATGCAAGGCCAATTTTTATTTATTTCCTAAACTCCAATTTTTCCTGTCTTTTAAATTGAGATATTATATGCTTGGGCATGGATGAAAGTGCTTTCTTGTACCCCAAGTTGACCTGTTACAATAAGGAATAAATCACAAAAAACCTATTCCTATTAACTATGCTTATATAAAATAACATATATACTCATTAAGAGCATTACACAGGGTATTTATTGATAATTTTAGCCGTTTAACAAGATTTATCCTCAACAAACACCTAAAAGTAAAACCACGTTTTGAGATGAACCATAAAACAACAATCCATAATATGGGGTTAAATTGCTTACCGAGAAGAATTAGTGAACCACAAAATTCTGGGGCTTCATTCTTGGACTTTAAAGTCACAATTCTAATCCTCTGCGCTCTTGAAGCCCTTGCTTGATCTGCTGAGTTAAGGGATATGGCAGCTAGCATATGATGTCGTCGGGATTCAGTAGCGAAGCAACTGTGAAGTAAAATTAAGTAAAATTCTGTAATGATTAATATCAATGTGTCGAGTTTGGCTCATCATTGAAAAAATATTGTTTTACTGAAAATAGAAAAGGTGAACCTTGATAACCTCTTGAATGAATGATCTGACATGCAAAAAGGTCCCCTGCCACTCTTGTAGATCCTGTGATGATTATGCAAGCACTGAAGGTAGCAAGTAGAAACAGAATAGAAGCAAGGCAGTCCAAACACAGGCTTGTTAAAATAATAAACATATTCTTATTAAATAACACAACATGTTTGGTTAAGATATTAGGACATCTTAGTATTTGAGGAATATGGGTCTTGTCACAAAAAGTAAAATGTAATTATAGATAATCAAGGGGACTGTCTCTAAAACGAAAGAAAGGAAGACAAATAATTTACTAAGGCACATGTTGTAGAACCTAACGAAGCAAGAGTGGGTGGAATTCATTTTCATGGAATCATATAAACAAAAATTTAACAAAATTAACTGGAATAAAATATTCAATAGCTTACGGCGTGTGTAGCAATCTCAAGATGGACCAACCAACTATTATTTCTTGTACCGGAACATTTAACGAGATGATAACGAGCAAGAAAAAACTTAAATCCTTTGCTATGTTCTTTTTCATCTGTTACCATAGATTGGTCTCATTGACTCCCGAGGCCTTCCGTGAACAATTATGTTAATATCATTGTTAGAAAAAGCATAAAAATCTGAATCATTGCTGGAACCGAAGGCAGCTATTTGAAAATGAAATCTATGTACTTGCAAGGAAATGCATTGTGTAAAAATAGTAAAACGGAATCTTCTACCCAATATAACTTGAAAATCGAGTCTATAAATAAGTATTAGTTAGTATATATCTCAAATATTTTTCCTAGTACAAAAAAATATTTTTGCATTTCCATTATATGAAAGTCTGTCAAGAAATAAGCAAAAATATAGACAAATTAATTGAAGTGAGATAAATAAATCATATCTAAATAAAAGAAGCATATTTTCACTATAAAAACAAATATGTAATTAATATAAATGAGTTGAAGATTTATTACCTGCTTCATAGTCATCATTCTGACGATTAACAACAAGAGTAGCCGAATCTGAATCAGTTACACCAATAGTTGTAAAATTTCCATTTTGCATTGGCATAACAGATGTTATATCTACACAAGATGAAATAAACAACACATAAAATTGTGTAAACAGGTCCAGTACGTAATGTTCCATGGTTCTTAGATTTACATCAAGAAAGGGCAACAAATTAGGCTTGACAACATTAACAAAAGTAATATAAGATGATTATGAAACCACTGTCTTTAACACCCACACGTTATCAATTGATAATGGACAATATGAAACGAAAACATAAGAAGAAGAAAATTAAAAATTGGTAAGAATATGCCCATATTTATCATTTAGAAGTGGTAAAAGTAAATTGAAGAAATAAAACTTTGAAGAATAAATATGTTATAACTCTGTTATATGCCCATGTACAAAAAAATATGAGCTATCAATTTTGATTCTTGGGGAAAAGAAGGGTCTGGAAGTGTGATTGAGAAATTTCACTCTTAAATGTACAATAGAATGGATTAGTCTTTGCTTTGGGCAATTATGTGGAGTTCCAGTTGCAAGGTTATAGATAGATGATCAATCGTGTGGGCAAAAGACATGTAGCTAATATGAACCTGCCCACCAGAGCGCTACACAAATTTGGACTCTTGTATTTCACGAATTACTGTTAATTGAAAAACATAACAGAGCAATTCACAAGAAACCAAAAAACTACTTGGTACAGAATACAATAAATATAGAGTAACTCTTACTTTGGACCAGTTGCTTAATGGATGGAGATTGACTTCTCTGTTTAAAAGCACAGCTGACAAGTTTCACCTGCGAGGCTGATTTCCAACCAAAGAAAAGGCTTATAAATTTAAACGTCTAGATGGTATTTTTCAGCTACAAATAAAGGCAAAAAATTCTTGCATTTAATAGGGTGCATCTCCTTAAAGATTTAAAAATGTAATATTTAAGAAAATAGCATAAACAATTACCAGCTAGTTTCAAGGTTCTAAAAGGCGTAATGCGTTGCGGTGCGTCGAGGTCGAGAATCAAGAATCACAAGCTTAAGCGTGTCAATGCGGAGAATAGGCGTCATAATGTGTTTTGTACTTTAAATATTATTTTAAGTATAATAAATAGATTTTTATATTAAAAAAACAAATTTTTTGTATAAAAATAAACATACACATTTACTATTAAGTATTAATTATATTGTTAATGGATTTGACACTAAATAGAGGATTTTCTTGAGGTCTTGCACAATTAAATTCATTGAGGAACCAATTCTAAACAAGCAAACTTTGATAATAGCATATCATATAATAGTAAAATGCCTTCCCGATATTGAATCATTGATAAGTTGATAACTAACAAAAATTACAAAATAGGATAAAAGTTATCAAGTTATCAACATGATATAACTAACAAAATATGATAAAAGTTAGAACACATCTACATTAAGTCACATGGCCTAACTTTTGTCTAACTCTTTATCAGATTCTAACTCGATCTCTTCTTCTTCTTCATCTAACTCATCTTCCGTGCCATCCGATACAAAATCATTTTCATCGAGCTCCCTTATCTCATCTTCATCATTTCGAACATCTCTTGTACGTTGTAAGATATCATTCTCTACCTCCACCGCCTCCTCCTCCTCCTCGTCATCATCATCATCACAACCCTCAACAATCCAAGATTGTGCATTACTAGCATCATTTGCTAGTAGAGTTTCTAATTTATCTTTCCTTCTCTTCTTTTTGTTCATCAATCTTGCATTGAATTGGACATAAACTAAATTATTCATCCTTGTAGCATCTAGGCGGTTCCTCTTCTTAGTGTGCACCTACATGAAAGAAGTTGAAATTTTTCGGTAAACTTTAAATCATCAAACCACTACCAAAGTAATAACTGAAATATAGCAACATAATTAAGTATTTAGAACTTACACTTTCAAAGACGCTCCAATTTCTCTCACAACCCGATGAACTCGTAGTCAAACCAAGGATCCTCTTTGCCATGAATTTCAAATTTGGTGTTTGATTGCCATAAAAGTCCCACCAACTTACTAGTATATACAAAAAAAAGAGATAAATATAATATATTATATATCCATGTGGTATACTAATTAAACTATTAACAAAAAATGAAAAGAAAATAATTTAAACATACCCGGATTGTAATTTGAAGTATTGTTCTCACATCCACTTATGGCTAAAGTTTTTCCAAATGCACCTTCTTTTTGAGTGTATCTTTGTAACTCGACATTTATCACATGATGTTGCATTTGAACATCGAGAAAGAACTTCTCAACACAAATAATCACATTATTTGTTATCAATTCATCATCTTTGATACTTGGATTCTCGAAGTAATAAAATGGATTCAAAAGATAAGCCGTTGTATGAAGTGGACTATCAAGTCGATCCTTGGATTTTGCATCAATGATGCTCAAGATTGGCATATAATCACTTTCCTTCTTCAATGTCTTTCTAATGTCATCTTTTGCCTTTTGTAGCTCTCCGTAAACAAAGCCCATTGAAGGCTTCTCCTCCCCATCAACTAGTCTAAGCACTTTCACTAATGGAGTGAACACCCTCAAACACAACTCTATCAAGTTCCAAAAATGGTTGGGAACAACAACATTAAATGCCTCTTTTCCCTTTTTACTCTTAGACCATTTAGTATTATCCCATTCATTGCTGGTCATCATATTTCTCAACTCTTGTTTTTTATCAAGCAAACTTTGTAATGTCAAGAAAGAGGATGCAAATCTAGTAACTCCCGGCCGAACTATCTCCCTTTTTGTAAACTTCCTCATCAATGCCAAAGTTTTGTGATGTGCATAGATGAAAATAGTTAATGATTTTGCTTTCTTAATCACTCCCTTGAAGCTAGGAAGTTTGGAGATTCCTTCAAGCATAAGGTTCAATGTGTGAGTTGCACACGATGTCCAAAAGATGGTAGGACGATGTAATTTTAACAAATTTGCAGCGGCCATGTTATTGGAAGCATTGTCGGTTACAATTTGAACTACGTTTTCCTCTCCAACCTCTTTAATACATTCATTGACATAGTCAAATATGTATTGAGCAGTGTGAGCATTATCATTAGTCTCCTTTGAAGAAAGAAATGTGGTTCCCAATTTACAATTCACGCACAAATTCATAATGCTTCTTCTTTTTCTATCACTCCAAGCATCTGTCATTATAGAACACCCATTACTCTTCCACTCCTCTTCTTGCTTCTTAAGAGTTTCCTTTGTTCTCTCCACCTCTCCCTTCAAAAGTGGCTCTCGTAGTAGATATTGTGAAGGAGGGGTGTAACCTGGGCCATATTGACCAAGAGCTTCAATAAAGCATTTAAAGCTATCACTTTCAATGGAATTGAAAGGAATTCCAACTTCATATACCCATCTTGCCAAATATTGATGAACTTCTAATGTTCTTTTCTTAGCAATTGCATCATAGATATTTTGTTGTTTTGTTATCTTACTTGCACTAACACCATCTACCTTGATTGGCCTTGAGAAATTATCCATGGGACCAACACGAATAGGCCTCTTCCTAGACCCTCCTTCAATGATAGAAATTTCATCATCTTCTTCCTCCGTGTAGAAAAAGACATAACTACATCATCCCTCAATTTAGCCTCATTCAATGACTTCTCTAACCTTTTAGACTTATTCTCTTCAATTGCTTCAAGGCACTTGGTCTTTTGCTCTTTGCTAGCTTTAGGACATGGTCTCACACCCTTTCCTTTAATTCCCGCTATGTGAACTTTATGCCTATTAATTCCCGCCTTTGTAACTTTACCACACAATGTGCATTTCACATTATTAGGTTTAGTAGGATCTTCAAGAATTCCTGTTTCCCATCCAATGTCCCCAGAATCTTTTTTCAAATCACTATCTTCGAAACTAGAATTAGAGGCCATTGAAGAATCATTTTTCTCCATTACTTCCTAAAAAAACTGAAGCAAGAATAAAAATTGGAATATAAAAGTGTATGGAAAATAAATACATAAAGCACTCATCTCAATCCAATAGGTTCAACATGCTGTTAATGCATTCAGGTTCAATACGTTTAACCAATCATGTCCACTAGTTACAGACTTACAATGAATTCAGGTTCAATACGTTTAATCAATCCAATAGGTTCAACACGCTGTCAAGTGTCAATACATTCAGGTTCAATACGCTGTTAATGCATTCAAATTCAATACGTTTAACTTTAATCAGTCCACTACTTACAGACTTACAGTGAAACAAATCAACATAGTGAAACAAATCCAATAGGTTCAACACGCTGTCAATACATTCAGGTTCAATACGATGTCTACTTCAACATAATCAAGAAATTTTGTTCTTAGACTTCAATAATCTGCATCACAGACTTACAGTTCGGAGTTCAGACTGGTGAAAGGGTTTATACAAAAATTGAAAAACCCAACCTTTGGGTGTCCGAACTGTGAAAGATTCAAAGATGTAGAGAATGGAAAAGATGAAACCCAACTATGAAAGAAAAGTATGCGAAAGAATCAAAGAAGGGAAAAATCGAGAACTAACCTTTACGAGTTCCAACTTCCAAACTGGACCTTCTGTGGAATCACTGGAACGAGAACACGAGAGAATCACATTTCGCAAGTTTTTGGTTGGGTAGCCACGGATTTTGCGGTGGAGGAGAAGCAGAGGACGGAGGAGACTTGGAGAGTTGGAGACGGAGGAGAGTACGAGAGTTCTGACTTCTGAGGGAATGAAAAGGGAAAAATTGAAATTTGTAATGTAAATGTAACTGATGTCTTAGATGGGCCGGGTCTTTAAGTGTAATGGACTAATGGTACAGAATGTTGATGTATTGTTGGGAATAATGTTATTGTTATCTAATGCGAGTTTAATCCAGTTTGAACACGTTTAGGCGCGCCTATTCGTGCATATTCGCACATTGATACGCCTATTCGAGCATAGGCGGTCAACAAAAAGTTTGACCGCATTTTTACGCGCATATCACAAATTCGACGCGTTTTCAACCCTCACTGCGCCTAGGCGGCGCATTTTGGCGCATTTTAGAACACTGGCTAGTTTATAAACAAACTTGCCTCCATTGAGGAGAACTTATTCTCAGCCTCTCTCTGATCTTACTGTGAATGCTCAAACATGGTGAATTTTCCAAGAATTGAAGCTCTGGTACAATAATTCTCCCATTTCAACAATTTCATTGACGGTGCAAAATTCATATCAATATTTGCATGGCTAAAAGCTATCAGCTATTTTTTCCATTTGTTCAGCGTCATGTTTGACAAAGTTTAGAAGGAAGTTAAACTTCTTTTTAATCATTTTATTTTACGCGACATCAATTTAAAATTAGATGTGTTTTCCTTATTCTCCCCTCTTCTATTTTGGTCAAAAGGAGCTTAAAATATGTCTAAATAAACCTACCGGAACTTAGAGTGGAAAAAGACAATGCTTATATTAAGGTTTGAACAAGTAAAAGACTAAATGAACATAAAAACTTGTGAAAACATGATTACTGAAACATACGGGAAATTTCAGCAATTTGTTGACTTTAAAGGAAGCCATCTGTTGATCCGTAGAGCGCTACTTACCGTTCCAAGTGGAGGTCACGAATTCAGATGAGAGCAATGGACGGACAAAGTACAACCTTCAAAGCTGAACCAAACTGTTTTGTGCTGAAACAGGAAGACACATGAAGATATCAATTCAATGACTTTATATAAATGTTGCAAGCAAGTATGAAAATAGAAAGGTTCAAGGGTGTATCTCAAAAAGCTATAAAATGTATATATAGTGTATTAGCTTTGGAAAAAAAATTATTCCAGAGATCCCAAAAATCATTATAAGATATATCATTATCAGATATCTCTTTTAAGAGAATTGAGACTCACACTGTAGCAATCAAAACTGAGAAGGAAAGTATGTTCATTATAAACCAGCAACGCTTATCATCGTTATAAACAATAATTATGAAAATCCTGAAGGGTGGGAAGTCGAACTACCATGAGTGCAAGTAACATCAAATAAAACTGTAAAAAAAAACACTATATACTAAGAGGAAAAAAGGATGAGACTCAATTAATTAGAAAGCAACCAAAGTAACTCGTGCCATGATTAAGAAATTTTTTTTTATGGTATTTACTAAGGGAACTACAATCTCACTACCTAATAAACTAAAATAATTAAATAGATTCAAGATGGTTAAATTCGAAGAAGAAAGCAGGAAAAGAAGAAAAAAATCACAACCAAATGTAGAATTGTTAGAAATAAACTATTTTTCCATCCAATTTCAACTCATTTATCAATGTTTTATAATAAAAAACTCAGAAATGAAGAATAAGAATCAGGAGTTTTGAGCAAGGCCTGAGGGATGATCTTAGACAGGCTGTGGTGACATTTGAATTGCCTACATATCATGAAGTGCCAAGGCCCAACTATTCAATTTCAGAGAGAATTCCAACAATGATAATAAATAGCAGCAGGATGGACTACTTGAGAAGCGTAAGTGGGAGGACAACAAAGGAAAGAATAAACAAAACTTTGCAAAGAAGGGAAATTGGGGTACAACTGCAAACAATTATCAACAACATCCTATTTGTGGCAAATGCGAGAAGCATCATGCTGGAGTATGTCTCCTGAGAACTGGTTCATTATTCCTATGTGGTGAGAAGGGTCATATGGCAAAACTATGTCTCAAGAATAATATTGTTGCTACAGGTGACCATTTAGCACGTTCCAGCATAAGCAGCCATCTCACATTGCAAAAAAAGGTTAATACGATCTGGATTACGTGCGATGACGTTCGCATAAAATTACAGTAAATTCTAAAACAAATCCATAGCATAAATTTTTCTGGAAATTAAAATTTTTGGTTCATCACACTCCCCAAATGCGAGATATAAAATTAAAATACTATTCCACTTTAGTGACATGACTTCACAAAATTTACAAGGAAAAAAAAATTCTATTAATTTGAATCCCCAAATGAAACAAATAAGAATAATTCGGAATATTACAAGCCTTCACAGTTCACACACTACCACAAATTATATTTGCTAATCCTCTAGAGTTTTTCTGAATAAGAATTAAACTATAAAATTTTATCAAATAGAAAATCTGCAAAATAGAGGTAAAAAATAAAAAAATTAAGAATTGCAAGCCTGGGTATTTGTTGCAGATCAAATATGTCCAAATTTAAGTCGCAGGCATAGTACCTATATGAAAAAACCGCATGAAATCGCAGGTGGTGGACCGATCAGTTGAGGTAGAGGCGCCGGTTATCAGAAGAGAAGACCCAAAGAAGTGAGAGCTCTACTAGAAGAAATCACAGACCGAGAAGAAAAAAACATGCTAATTTGATGATTATGCTAAATAGGCAGCAGCTAAAACTTCTTTGTAAGCAACATTTCACCACCGTTTACTCATCAATACCTCCAAGAAAAAATCAAATAAAAAAAAAGCTGAAATCAAATGAACACAGAATAAAGCCAAATATAAACAAACTTTAAATATTCGATCGTCATTCACTTATTACTATCTTGCGCACTGAAAAAGAAAAAACCACAAATTAAATCAGGAGACAAAGCTGAAAATGGATGAAAAAAAATCAAGTACAAAAAACCATCAAAAGTGGGTGGGGGTATAGACTTACATGACGCATAAGAGTCTGGTGCAACTGCAAGAGAATGCACTCCTGTAAAGAAATCGAAACTATACAAATGATCAAAATCAAAATTAAACTAAAAGAAATAAAAGTAAAATTAGTCATGCCACATGTCTACTACTTTCAAATATTAACGGCTGAATAAAATTTTATTAAGATAAATGGAACAGATAACAAAGAACTACTCAGTAGAATTTGCCTCGGCCTTGGTTCTTTTCCCATTATGCCAAGACAACATTAGTTTCAAATTCCTCATCCGAAAATGCCCAGGATAATATGTTCAAGTATTTCTTTAAACAATAGGAATATTTATAGGGCCTAAAATAAAATCATGGTGGTGACTTGCCGCTTCTCACACGAAATTAGAGGGAGAGTATCTCTCGAAAGGTGACTCACAGATGTAACATCGTTATCTAGTACCAGCAGCAGCAGCAAGGCTCCTAGCAACAAAACCAACAAAGAAATTTGCCCCAAGTACACTGGCTGCATTGGCTTCATCTGCCACGTAACTTAGAAGCCTCCTCCTTACCTATAACAGAGAACATTTAATATGAAAGCTCTTGGATAAAATGTATGCAAAGATCCTATATACAATAGCAATCCCTTACGAAGTACAAAAAATAATAATAATAATAATAATAATAATAATAATAATAATAATAATTTGATTTTCCTGCAGTAGAATTTCAAGAAAGCGATTGGCATACCCATAACACCTAAGTTGATTTCTAAGCACAAAGATTTGGCTGCTTGATTTTTGAAGAAATTTTGTAACTCTTGGTTTAATAAGATCAACCTTCTTTAAAAAGCTAAGAATATCAACCTACAGCTGTTAGTGAAGCTAGTTGTGCTCTTGACCTGGAAGATCACCTCAATTAACGTCTTCCATACTCCAGGAGGCTTCTTACTACAATCCTTGAATGCCTGTGTGTCATGTTGATAATTATTATTAGGAAAGAAAGATGGGAAGAACATATGAAAGGGGAAAATAAGAAGCTTTATAAATATTACCTGCATACGTGCCCATAATGACCACGTGCTTCTTGGGGTCAAATTATCAAAAGCACACGCGCGCGGGAGTTGGTAGAAGGAACAAGAAGATGAACAAGTAAAGAAAGAAAGATTAACGCATTCAATTGTTAAAAATAAAGAACAACACCAAATACTTGGTTAAATTTAAATAAAGCTCTTCATGTGAAGATAAAATTAAGAAAATTGGCAAATGTAATGTTACATTAAAAAGAATGCATCTTAGATCCTCTTCAAATAAACAAAAATGAATAATTACAATCTTAATTTCAATTTCTCTTGAACAAATACAAACCATCCCACTTAAAATAATAATAATAATAATAATTTTCTTCTCCAATCAATTCCACTACCATGCCCACCCCGTTTCCACCACCTCTCCCATTCCCCTTCCACGCTATCACGACCAATATACACATAGGCATCAAAAAACAGTTTCAATTGAGAAAGAGACAAATATAAGTTTAGCAATAGATAATGATGGCAGCAAATTGAAAAAAAATTCTTACTGTGAACATATGATTCCTCAATACACTGTCGCAACAAACTAAATTTGAGGCTGTTCTTGGGATCCTGGGAAAAAAATATAAAGGTGAAAAAACAGAAGTTCAAGCTGAATAGATAATGATGGCAGCAAATTGTAAAAAAATTCTTACTGTGAACATATGATTCCTCAATAAAAAAAATAAAGTTAAGCTGAAAAAACAGGTGTTCAATTTGGGAAAAAAAAAAGTTCAAGCTAAAAAAGCAATTTTGACTACCATAAATGAACACATAAACAAATTGAGAAAAAAAAAAGGAAAAAATAAATGTCACAAGCAACATGCATACATGAAATCTAACACATTTACAAAGTCACCTAATCACGAGAATTATAAAAGTGTAACTATAATCCATGAAGAAATTATGAAATCCTTATTTCTCCAAAATTCTCCTATATATCACCAAGAACGCACATAAAATAATTAAAAAAAAATACTTTTAACTGGGAAAAAAAATTAAAATATAGACTAAAAGGAGACAGAATGAAAGCGAATAATCGCATATTATTGTTTTGTTTCATGTACGACACATAAATAGGTCAATCGGTCTACGACTGTTCCAAAAGTAATATAAGTATTTTATTACTTATACTAATGTAGTGAAAAAAACAAATAAGACAAATAAACAAATTAAATCACAGAAGACTCTAATGTGTCTATTATAATGCCACATTAAGTGTAATAGCAAAAGAAACACTTATTTTGGAGGTGACATAAAAAGAAAATCAAATATAAACATTACAACTTATGAATGCAGGCTAATTTAAATTTGAAAAAGTAAGAAATTATGTCAGTAAATAATATGAACAAAGAAATGCCATGATCACTAAACCATCTAACTAAAATCAATTACCGTACTAAATTGTAAGTCTCACCAATGATCTTTTACAATTAAGAACACACCTAAAATAGGTCGTCAATCTCAACTAAGTTTTCCAACTTACAACTTATCACTATACCTTGGCATACTAAATTCCTCCCTATTGTATATTAGGAAGAATAATCGGAAATAAAATAAATACAAGAACACAAGTTTTACCACACAACAACAATAAAATACAAATTTAATGAATCCATTTGATGATCAAAGAGTAATATACAGCGGACAATTCCAATAGAGATAAAAATAACAAAGGACATTCTTAATGCATGTAGAGAATAAAACCAAATGAATAAATTCTACAAAAGATCTAAAATCACGTCATTACGAGTTTGGCTGCTATTGACTCGCGACATTGTGTCTGTAATGGATGTGAATGTTTATAACAACAATAAATGAGTAATTTGAACTACTAAATAATGTGCTATTATGTTAAAACAAAAGAAAAATCAAAACTTTAAAATTAAAGTTTAGAATTGCAACAAAAAATTAGAAGCATAGGAAAAAAAAAATATAACAATCTTGAAATTGAAATACAAACATAAAATCATTAAAAATGTACCTGTGGCTGGATTTGTTTATCAAGTCTTAGGAGTTGGTAATCTGTCAATTGTATCAGCTTCTACTCCTTTATGAGATCTGAAAATCTAGAAGATCCCAAAAAGGAATGAGAAGAAAAATGGGGCATTGCCTATCTTACATAAATATATATAACATAAACGCAAACACAAATTCTACCTATTGACAGAGGAATAAGGGAATAACATACATTTTTTTTTTTTTGCACTATAGAAACCAGCAGGTCCACTATCAAATATGCAAAGATTAGCAGCAAGTGTCTTAAATCTTTAATGAGCCAAAATAATCATGAAAAGGGTAAAGAGTAAATTGGTCTTCCCACTTCAACAGTTGTCTTCTCTCTCCATGAGAAAAATTCATAATTATATACCAAATTCACAAAATAAAGTAAAAATTCTTAACTTTTTTTTTTTTAATTTATTAATAAGAAAAATGACGTTTCTAACAAAATTTCAAATTTTTCTATATTTATGCTTGAAAGCCATTAATTTTTTTTAAATTAATTGTACTTAAAAAACATAAAAGCTCCAAAAGTAAACCAAGTTCAATTGATAAATGAATTATAAAAAAGGAGTTTATTTCAAAAATCCCATTAGTGATTAAAAATATTCCAAAGATTTCTGAACATTTGTCTCAATAAATCTTATTCCCTAAATATGGTGATTTAACTTTCTCCATAAAAACAATCCACCCAAATGACAAACTAATAAACCGAAACGAATCAAGAATTCAAAATTGAGGTAAAAGGACAATGGTAAAGTACAATGGCATACAAGTTGGGGAATCCACTGACAAGGGTGGGAGCCTTCGTGAACTTTTGCTAAAATGCATCCTTGAGATTGTGGGCTGGAAAATTAAGATTGAAAGAATGTGTTAGCATTACTCAAAGATGGAATGAAAATGAGAATTTTATCGCAAAGAACTCATATATACTTGAACCCTAAATTTCTCCTTCAGTTCAAGGGGAAAAATTGAGAATTATTTGGTGGAAAACAAACTCAATAGCATTTAATTAAAAAAATTTGAAATAAATATCGAACTTTTTATTGGGTCGGCAGAAAACCCTCCTTCTTCGATACAATTTCTCAGCAAGTGTAGCGACTCAGAATTTTACGCAATTTTATAATTATTTTAATATTTAGAAAATTGTGTCGCTACTATTTCACTCATTATTTTGAAATTAACGCCGCGACGGATTCGTCTAGCCAAGTCAAGAAATATCGAATTTGTTCGATTTTAAATTAAAATTCGAATTTCTAAAATTATGTTATTTTAATTATTTATTCAAAGTATTATTTTCAAAATCATTTTGAATTCCAAATTTATTAAAATATCTCAATTTTCCTTATTCAAATTATTTCAAGTCCAAATACGTAATTCAATTTTTATCTCAATATTTATTTATTTTCAAATTTATTTTCAGTCCAAAATATATCAGTTTTAAATACATTTTCAAATCGAAGTTAGTCAAATTTTTAGTTAAATTAATCCTATTTAACTAAACCAAAATTTTTCCACATGTTTTCTTCTTTACACCAAAACATCATCATTTTATAAAGAATCTTACACAATTGTCCATTTCATATTCCATCTAATTTTCCACTAACCTATTCTATAATACCTAATCAATTATCATATCTTTATCACCATTTCCATCAAGAATTCGGCCAACCTCAAGTTTCTTTCTATTCTCTCCACAAGTTTCATCATAATTATGTCTCAAAGACATAATGATTCACACACCAATTTTTCCACTTTATTCCAACTCATCTCCACTACAATCCTCTATTTTATAACCAACTGAATCATTATATCCTCACCACTTTCGTTCATTATCTACACAACACTGTCAATCATCATCATCAGTCATAGCCAATTCTACAATTTCCATCCACACCATTTCACAAACCTCCATCGGTCAGTTGAACTCAGATTTGATTTTATCCCTCAACCCCTTCACCATAGCTGAACAGGACATATACCAGCAAACCAAATTACCATCAAGCACCACCACTGCCTTCACCACCGGACACCACCTGCATATTTATAAAACCTTCCACCACTGGCAACAACCGGCTGCACCATTAAACCATCATCAGATTTCCTCAAACCAATTGTCTGCAACCACAATCCAACCACCAGCCATCACCCTGCCCAGATTGAACTCCAAACCAACATACTGTCTTAATCAAATTCATCACTGCATCAATACACAATTCATTCCTACTCCATTTCGTCTACACCACCACCGTTTGCATTGATCACACCACAGCCAAACGTCCCTGCACCACTATGTAAACTGCACCACCTTGAATCACTGCCAAAACCACCATCGCAGCCACAAACTTTGATTCCCAATTTGCAGCCAATTCACTACCCAGATCAAAATCTGCAACACCATTGCCAACCGACACTATCATCACCATACTCAAACACCAAATTGAATCAGCGTTCATCATCATAAATCAAAATTGAGCACCACCACCGCACTCAGCCGAACCACAGTCTCAATACCACCTGCAAACCACCAACAGTCAAATCCGCCAACGACTGCTCCTCACAAATCAAAACCTAAAACCCAGTAATAGATGAACCCCGACACTTACCTCAATCGCCGCTCCCTTCGCCGGAGAATTTCACGCCCCAAATCGCGAACCTTAGCCTCGGGTCACTCTTCGATTTCGCACCAAAAATTTGTACCAAATCTACCCAAACTTGACAACCCTATTTAACCACCTCTTGCCGCCACCCTACGCCGGTGTGCGCCGGCGAATCGCCGGCTGAAGGTCGTCTTCCGCCATCGATCGTTTTGTCCATCTCTCGTTTCACTCACTCTCTCTCTCTCTGTGAATTGAGAACGAGAATGAGAGAGAGTAAAGTAAAGAATCTGATAATATATATTTATTTTCGGAAATTGCCTTTTAGTCCTCAAGTTTAAAAGTTATTTCAAATCAGTCCCTATGTTTTAAAAAGGTTTTCAAATCAGTCCTTTCAGCTTTTAAACTTATCAATTTCAGCCCTTAAGTTTTAAATGAGTTTTAATCAGCCCCTATTGTTTTAAAATATATTATTTCAACCCTATTGTTTTGAGTTTCCGACTCAACTTTCAAAAGTATTCATTTTAATCCCTCAACTTTCAAAGGATTCATTTTAGTCCCTCAACTTTCAAAACATCAATTTTAGTCCTCAAATTATAATTTATCATTTTGAACCATATATTCGATAGACTAAAGTGACTTATTGGCTAAGACGAAGCGTACGGAGAATTTAAAGAAATTGAAGTCATTCCCGCTCAACTTTGCACTCGTCGGATTTGAGGTAGACTCGCACTTATTAATTGATTTAAATTATGATTTCATATAAATGTCATGTGACTTGTGAAAGTCAATTTTCAAGAAAATTAAGTATGTTTTATGAAAGGTAAATATACCTTATGTTGTTATGAAAAGTAAGTATGTTTTTATGAAAAGAAAATATACTTTATGTTTTTACGAAAAGTAAGTATACACTATGCTTCACGAAAAATGTTTTTTTGGATCATTGCTATGAAATCAATCTACCAAGATTGTTATGGGTCCCATATGATAAGTTATGATATGTTAAGGGGACCGGAGTTTTAGTAGCGCTACACATAAGAATTCTTGCCACGAAGTTCGGTAACATTCTTGTGTCTCCTATGTTTATGAGGATTTGCCACGAAGTTCGGTAAAATTCCTGTGTTTCCATATGTTTATGAGGATTTACCACCTAAGTTCGGTAAAATTCCTGTCGCATATGTTTATGAGGATTTCGATCCTATCTTATGTTATGATGCAATTGATCCCTATGAATTTCAAAAATTATGCTTGGTATACTTACTGTGATTTTACAGTTATTATGATTTTACTGCATAAGAATTCTTGCCACCTAGGTCGGTAAAGTTCTTGTGTCTCTTTATGTTTATGAGGATTTCAATCCTATCTTATGTTATGCTTTCAAAAGAAATTATGCTTGGCATAATTAAAATGTTTTTATAAGTATATGGTTTTCAAAGAACTGTTTTCAAAGAGCTGTTTTCAAAGAGCCTATGATTTGCAAAATATGTCCCGTGCTGTAATGCACAATATGAGTTTTATCAAGAGCCGTTTTATAAAGAAGCTCTATCAATGCCCGTTTTATAAAGAGCCGGAATTTATGTGTTTAATCATCTTATAAATTAAATTAATTTGCGATGAGTCTACTGAGTATTTCCCCCATGAAATACTCACCCTACTTTTTAACAGTTTTGCAGATTTCGGAGACGGTGGCGAGCGATGAATGATGGTGGCAATAATCGTTAAACGGTTGAAAGTTTGACGTTAATGATTTCCGTATTTTTCCAAACAATCGAATAATTTAGAGAAGTTCATTTATTTGAGAAATTATGACATTGTCAATTTCTTTACAAAATTAATGGTTCGATTTACTATTTCAAATGGTTTCATAAATGTTTCAATTTTATCGGCCATTACAGTTTATTTAATGTTGCCAAAAATGAATTTCAATTATTTCTTCCGCAAAAATATTATTCGAAAAATTTAGACAGAAAATGACGTAGTGAATCTGGTATACGGAACTCGGGGCGCTACAAGTTGGTATCAGAGCTAGTCTGCGTTTCTGTAGACTGGTAAAATTTTCAAAAAAAAAAGAATTTTCAAGAAATATTTTCCATTTTAAGATTTTTATTGATGAAGATTGCCACTGCCATCATTCGTTCCACCAACTCCGAGGTAAAGAAGTTTATGATGTTTAAAGTTATTTCAGTATTTCGAATACTCATTTTACTGATTTATGAGAAAGAATGAAGAGTATTTCGGATACTTATGATTTATGAGAAATAAGAATGTATTTCTTCGAAAATAATGATGTTGTTATGCTTTGTCATAACTTATATGCTTTAATGTATGATTATGAGAAATTTTTTTAAGAAAGAAAACGAGTGTTGAGCATAATGGGAATAATATGATTTAAGAATGATTTTTAAATAATTTTTGTCCTCGAGTTAGAAATGATGAACCCTAGATGGACTTTGCATAATTGATTTTAGACATGGCACTAAGTATGAGAAGTCAACGGAAAGGATTTGATTATATGTTCAGATTATCTATCGTTTAGATTAAACGAGAAATAGCAAGCCAGTTATGAAGTTGTGATAAGATGTTAAGATTATAAGTGATATGATTTTATTGAGACTTTTATGAGAAGCATTATGAAGTTAAAGATTTAAAGATTTGATTCTTAGTTATTGAGAATTAAGTAATGGATATTATGTTGAGTAAGTGAATTATTTCCTCTATTTTGAAGAGAAATTTATTATGAAGTTTGGCCTTGTGAATAAATTTTGGGAATATGATTTATGGCATATAATTATAAGTATGAGTAATCTTTCGAGCCAATTAAGGTATGGAAGGAAATGATATTGTGATATTGAAAAATATGATTTGAAATTGTTATGTTGAGGAATTATGAATTGAATTATGGGATATTTTTGATGATATTGAAGTGTTGGAATCGTTTTCAATATTTTTAGATCGTTGTGATTAAATGTGGAGTTATATGTTATTGTTAGTATGAAGTATACTTACGATTTGGATAAGTCCAAATTTCAAAGGAAACTCTGCCTAGAATTTTATCGTTTGGAAATAAGAGCATAGTATGGTATGCAATCACTAAGAGAATTGAGTTTAGAATTGCAAGTTCATAAGCAAGATTGAGTAAATGATAAGTTATATTTTGAAAGACGAGTGAAGACAAGTATAATGGCATTATTGGGAAGAATCTTAATTATTCTTGGGAATGGATTTATCATTTGTAAGGAATGATCACTTGTATTGGAGAGTATTATAAGGATATGAATTTTGAGGAAAATAGGAATAAGATTTTATAATGATGACTTATTTTGGAATGGTGTTTAGAAGAGGGACCATGGTAGAATCCAAGATTTTTTTTTTGTCTAAGAAATTGATATATTATATTAGTGATCAGATTGACGTATAAGGTACGTGATAGATATGACGACTAGACGGTTAAGGGATGTTATGGTTATCCAGGGAAGAATCGTGTGAATATTGAGTTCGATGATCTTATTTTGATGATTTATTACATTATGGTGAAATATTATCTACGATTGAGAATTTTCACTTTTAGTCATAATATATGGGTTTATTTAAAGATTTAGTGATGCAGTTTCGATTAATTATTATTGGTTGTACTTTTGAAGTGAGTAAATATTTTGGCTACAATAATGGAAAATCTGAGATGATCAGTTGTGTGATTTTAAATTATGGGATTGTATCTTTGGGTTAAGCAAATTTGATGAGGAATCCTATATGATTTACAGAAGTCTTATTTAATGGTGATAAGATTAATCAGAGTATTGTTCATAAAGTGTGATATGAATTGAAGTTTGGGAGAATAGAAAATTTTAATTTTGAATTTCAGATTTGAGAAATTAGTGAAGTTTCTTAAGTTTGAGAATAACATATCTGATCCTTGTGATGCTGTTTTAAGTTAGTATCTTAGCTCTCAGCTAGAATGAGTATTTGATACCGAGTACTTGATGTATGATTTAAAGTATAGAAAAATGAAAAGTGGGAACAAGAGTTAATGCGCTGTTATTTTTCTCGACAAAAAGAAAATTTGATGATAAGATTGGAGATATGGAATATTTTATTGGATTTTGGTACTGATATTTTTGGTATAATAATCAAGGTATAGTGAGATGATACGGGAATACATGAAAGAGAAATAAGGACCGTATTGAATCAGAATTCATAAGTATGTATAAGTGAAAGAAATACTTTGCAGGAAATGTGGTGACATTTAAGTAAAGAATCTTAGTTATTTGGAAGATATTTGTTTACTGAATTTTGGGTTACAAATATTGGAAAGATAAGTTGATGATATTATGTTGATATGTTTGGGTATATTACGTAGAGAGAATATTCAGGTAATTCTTTGATTATTTTTTTTGGAATATTCGATGATAAGAAGAAAGGAAAAATTATTATGATATGATATGTCAGTAAAGATTTGTGGAAATTTTAGAGATATATACGAATATCTGAGGTCACATGATACGATGATAAGTGACATGTTACATGAATACTACAAGATATGATGAAATTTTTACATACGATTGGGAATTGTTTTGATTATTTTGGGAATATTCGATGATAAGAAGTTTAGAGATGATAAATTATTATGGTTTGATATATCAGTAAAGATTCATGGAAACTTGAAGAGATTTTTTTTTTATGGAATTACAGAAATTAGTAAAGAGACATGATGTTGTTTGGGATTATGTGAGATAATGATGATGAACGTAAGGTTAGTTGAATATAAAGGTACAACAGAAAATTTTAAGGAATGATATGATGATGATAATTGAAGGTGATAATGTATTGAGATTATGAAATAAGTTGATCATCTATGAATAAGTTATGTTGTTTTTTGGTTCATAAAAATGGAATTCAAAGAATAGTGAACTTTCAGTCACTTATGATTCAGAAGAATTTTTTAGTAGACACATATGTCTATAGAAAAGTCCATGTTCTTGAGAAAAACAAAGTGATGCATTTAGTAAAAGTCCAGTGGGTTAAATATGGTAGCGATGATGCTACATAAGAGAAGAAGAAGAAGAGATTCTGATTAAGTATTCAGAAATCATAAGATCAAATAAGTTTAATTTCGAGGACGAAATTATTTTAAGGAGGTAAGATTGTAGCGACTCAGAATTTTACGCAATTTTATAATTATTTTAATATTTAGAAAATTGTGTCGCTACTATTTCACTCATTGTTTTGAAATTAACGCCGCGACGGATTCGTCTAGCCAAGTCAAGAAATATCGAATTTGTTCGATTTTAAATTAAAATTCGAATTTCTAAAATTATGTTATTTTAATTATTTATTCAAAGTATTATTTTCAAAATCATTTTGAATTCCAAATTTATTAAAATATCTCAATTTTCCTTATTCAAATTATTTCAAGTCCAAATACGTAATTCAATTTTTATCTCAATATTTATTTATTTTCAAATTTATTTTCAGTCCAAAATATATCAGTTTTAAATACATTTTCAAATCGAAGTTAGTCAAATTTTTAGTTAAATTAATCCTATTTAACTAAACCAAAATTTTCCCACATGTTTTCTTCTTTACACCAAAACATCATCATTTTATAAAGAATCTTACACAATTGTCCATTTCATATTCCATCTAATTTTCCACTAACCTATTCTATAATACCTAATCAATTATCATATCTTTATCACCATTTCCATCAAGAATTCGGCCAACCTCAAGTTTCTTTCTATTCTCTCCACAAGTTTCATCATAATTATGTCTCAAAGACATAATGATTCACACACCAATTTTTCCACTTTATTCCAACTCATCTCCACTACAATCCTCTATTTTATAACCAACTGAATCATTATATCCTCACCACTTTCGTTCATTATCTACACAACACTGTCAATCATCATCATCAGTCATAGCCAATTCTACAATTTCCATCCACACCATTTCACAAACCTCCATCGGTCAGTTGAACTCAGATTTGATTTTATCCCTCAACCCCTTCACCATAGCTAAACAGGACATATACCAGCAAACCAAATTACCATCAAGCACCACCACTGCCTTCACCACCGGACACCACCTGCATATTTATAAAACCTTCCACCACTGGCAACAACCGGCTGCACCATTAAACCATCATCAGATTTCCTCAAACCAATTGTCTGCAACCACAATCCAACCACCAGCCATCACCCTGCCCAGATTGAACTCCAAACCAACATACTGTCTTAATCAAATTCATCACTGCATCAATACACAATTCATTCCTACTCCATTTCGTCTACACCACCACCGTTTGCATTGATCACACCACAGCCAAACGTCCCTGCACCACTATGTAAACTGCACCACCTTGAATCACTGCCAAAACCACCATCGCAGCCACAAACTTTGATTCCCAATTTGCAGCCAATTCACTACCCAGATCAAAATCTGCAACACCATTGCCAACCGACACTATCATCACCATACTCAAACACCAAATTGAATCAGCGTTCATCATCATAAATCAAAATTGAGCACCACCACCGCACTCAGCCGAACCACAGTCTCAATACCACCTGCAAACCACCAACAGTCAAATCCGCCAACGACTGCTCCTCACAAATCAAAACCTAAAACCCAGTAATAGATGAACCCCGACACTTACCTCAATCGCCGCTCCCTTCGCCGGAGAATTTCACGCCCCAAATCGCGAACCTTAGCCTCGGGTCACTCTTCGATTTCGCACCAAAAATTTGTACCAAATCTACCCAAACTTGACAACCCTATTTAACCACCTCTTGCCGCCACCCTACGCCGGTGTGCGCCGGCGAATCGCCGGCTGAAGGTCGTCTTCCGCCATCGATCGTTTTGTCCATCTCTCGTTTCACTCACTCTCTCTCTCTCTCTGTGAATTGAGAACGAGAATGAGAGAGAGTAAAGTAAAGAATCTGATAATATATATTTATTTTCGGAAATTGCCTTTTAGTCCTCAAGTTTAAAAGTTATTTCAAATCAGTCCCTATGTTTTAAAAAGGTTTTCAAATCAGTCCTTTCAGCTTTTAAACTTATCAATTTCAGCCCTTAAGTTTTAAATGAGTTTTAATCAGCCCCTATTGTTTTAAAATATATTATTTCAACCCTATTGTTTTGAGTTTCCGACTCAACTTTCAAAAGTATTCATTTTAATCCATCAACTTTCAAAGGATTTATTTTAGTCCCTCAACTTTCAAAACATCAATTTTAGTCCTCAAATTATAATTTATCATTTTGAACCATATATTCGATAGACTAAAGTGACTTATTGGCTAAGACGAAGCGTACGGAGAATTTAAAGAAATTGAAGTCATTCCCGCTCAACTTTGCACTCGTCGGATTTGAGGTAGACTCGCACTTATTAATTGATTTAAATTATGATTTCATATAAATGTCATGTGACTTGTGAAAGTCAATTTTCAAGAAAATTAAGTATGTTTTATGAAAGGTAAATATACCTTATGTTGTTATGAAAAGTAAGTATGTTTTTATGAAAAGAAAATATACTTTATGTTTTTACGAAAAGTAAGTATACCCTATGCTTCACGAAAAATGTTTTTTTGGATCATTGCTATGAAATCAATCTACCAAGATTGTTATGGGTCCCATATGATAAGTTATGATATGTTAAGGGGACCGGAGTTTTAGTAGCGCTACACATAAGAATTCTTGCCACGAAGTTCGGTAACATTCTTGTGTCTCCTATGTTTATGAGGATTTGCCACGAAGTTCGGTAAAATTCCTGTGTTTCCATATGTTTATGAGGATTTACCACCTAAGTTCGGTAAAATTCATGTCGCATATGTTTATGAGGATTTCGATCCTATCTTATGTTATGATGCAATTGATCCCTATGAATTTCAAAAATTATGCTTGGTATACTTACTGTGATTTTACTGTTATTATGATTTTACTGCATAAGAATTCTTGCCACCTAGGTTCGGTAAAGTTCTTGTGTCTCCTTATGTTTATGAGGATTTCAATCCTATCTTATGTTATGCTTTCAAAAGAAATTATGCTTGGCATAATTAAAATGTTTTTATAAGTATATGGTTTTCAAAGAGCTGTTTTCAAAGAGCTGTTTTCAAAGAGCCTATGATTTGCAAAATATGTCCCGTGCTGTAATGCACAATATGAGTTTTATCAAGAGCCGTTTTATAAAGAAGCTCTATCAATGCCCGTTTTATAAAGAGCCGGGATTTATGTGTTTAATCATCTTATAAATTAAATTAATTTGCGATGAGTCTACTGAGTATTTCCCCCATGAAATACTCACCCTACTTTTTAACAGTTTTGCAGATTTCGGAGACGGTGGCGAGCGATGAATGATGGTGGCAATAATCGTTAAACGGTTGAAAGTTTGACGTTAATGATTTCCGTATTTTTCCAAACAATCGAATAATTTAGAGAAGTTCATTTATTTGAGAAATTATGACATTGTCAATTTCTTTACAAAATTAATGGTTCGATTTACTATTTCAAATGGTTTCATAAATGTTTCAATTTTATCGGCCATTACAGTTTATTTAATGTTGCCAAAAATGAATTTCAATTATTTCTTCCGCAAAAATATTATTCGAAAAATTTAGACAGAAAATGACGTAGTGAATCGGGTATACGAAACTCGGGGCGCTACAGCAAGGGAACTCGAACCTGTAGAAAAAGAAAGGAAACCTTTAGAACGTTGTGACCATTGCGTGGTGTGTTGGTGGTGAGTCGATGGCGTGGAGAAGTGGTGGTGAGTAGAGAAGTAAGACCAAAATCAAATTTGAAGTAAAATATCGTGAACACATTGAATTCTCTCCTACACATCTTCCCCCCATAAATAAAAAAATCTAGAAACTAAAGTAAACAGAACATAGAAATTCAACATATCCTTTAAACAAAAAAATTAATACCGAAACGCTCAAATTAAATGAAATTCACATGAAGTTGACTGGTATATTTAATAGAACAGAATCAGAATTAAATATAAGCACTTAATATACTGAATATAGTTCATATTCACCCAATATATTCAGAACAATGAATAAATTCAAGTGAAAAATAAAGCACAATCACAATTCATTACAAGCCAACCACATAAATTTAAGTCAAAAGTAAAGCACAATCAGAATTCATTACAAGCCAACCAAATAATCGGCATTCAAAATCCCCAACTTATCTCGAGTCATGATGCAAGAAATGGCAGGTATTAAGATCCAAATAAAATCTGTAAAGACCAAAAACAGACATTACCCATATCAGTTCTCTCCCTTGCCACTTCCACCGCTGCCTGCAAATCAAATCATAATCATCGCTTTCAATTATGTAGAGATGTGAATGTAAATGTTTGGAAAATTTGCATCACCAATGACAATCTTGAAAGAGGTCAGGAAAAAAATAGAACAAGGAGTTTAAAAGATGCAAATATTGATATTTGTCATTAAAAAAATCTTCAGGCAAGAAACATGCGGTGGCGGGGGGGGGGGGGGGGGGGGGTGACGACGAAGGCGAAGGCAAAGGCGAGGAGCGTAGGATTTCAAAAACAAAGAAAGGACCAAAAAATCGCAGAGGGCGGAGAGAAGGGTGCTTGAAGGATTGACGTTGAACGTAAAGATTAAAGCATACCCACTGAGACATCGATAATATGATGTGTAAGAAAGAAAAGCATTTACTAATTGGCATCAATAAATAGGAACAATAAGATTTAGTTACATGTTGCAACAACACCTCCCAGAGTATGTAATATAAGATTTATCTTTCTAAATCCATTCAATGAAGGCACAAACCTGTGGGATACCAATTTACACATACAAATTCTTAAACAGAGGAAAATATGTGTTCAACAGTAAAAATCAATCTAAAATATATCTGGAATGACCAAAACAAATAAAGTAACCCAATTCTTCAAAATTTTCAGGCAATGTCAAAGTAAATCAACAGCAAGAACAAAGTTCAAATTTCCTGAGAACAAAGAAAACCACACAGAACCAAAATAAATTGAGAACATAAAAAGCAAGAAATTATTGGAACAATGAGAATGCAAGTAATGATCATGCTTCTAATTAGAAGAGGCTATATTACAGATTTGATCCTCATCCTCATTTTTAGAGGTCGTTGCCAACTTGCCAGTGGTACAAAAATTATCAAGGCATTCATATTGCACAGCTAAAGATTTTGGAATACACATATAACTTGATATGCCAAGTATAATTTGATTTAGTCCAAAGTCAGATGGAAAATATTCCATAAACAATGGTTCTCGATCTTCTATCATCATAAAATGTAAAAAAGTTTCTTGCTTTCAGTAAAACAGCAACAAAACATCACCAATTCGACATCAATTCAGACCCCTAAATTTCCCACAACATGAATTCCCAACAAAATCACCATCTTCCAACCAAAAAAAAAAAAACCTTTCAAACTTGTCAAACTACAAAAATCAGTAGTTACTAATCATTTGAAGAAAATAATCTAACCTTCAAGGACCCATAGCCGGTCGATTGTTTTGGAATGAATCCTGGGTATGGTCGTTGTTTCACGAGCCGTTGGATCTTGGAGGTGCGATGATAGCGGTGGTCGAAGGGGCTGTGAGACCCAGAGTACTGTTCGATTTTGGAGGGGCGATGGTCGCTGTGGTGGCGATGATGGAGTTCAAAGTGGGTGAAGCGATGATAGCAGTGGTAGGAGTAAAGGGGGTCGAAGGGGTGATAGCGACGGTAATGGAAGTCGAAGTGGACGAAACTGAGGGAAGGAGAGAGAGCGCGATGGAGTGTAGAAAATCTGAAAAGAAAAACCTATGGCTTTGATATTTATCGGAATCAGCGGCTAAAAGACCAGCTAAATATAATGATTCATTGACTTCAGCTGGTATAATCATGGCTTCGGCTTAGGAATAGTAACTTTGCACTTCGCCCTTTTAATACTGTTAGGAAATCTTTTAATTTTCTGATAATATGTCTATTTTTCTAAATTTATTGTTAACATAAAATATGTAAAATATACTATTATATGCTAAAGTTTCTTCTTCAATAACTATATTTAATTCTTTTTTTTTTTTTGTCTAAATCACTAATTATTCTTCCTCTATCAACAATACTTCTAGTAAATTCTGAAAAATTTGTAAATGAGGGTTCCCTTATTGCATAATTTAATAAATTATAATATCTTCCTAAATCTTCTTCTATAATTTCTAATTGCTTAATTATTTCTTCTTTTAAATATTTAAAGTCGATTGTTTCTGAAGGATTTAATTATATTATAGGTTTTGAATTCATAAATTATAAAACTAAATATTTTAATTTAAATTATTAATTCGATTTATTATATTCTGAATCTTAGATTTCAATAAATTTACTTCCTCTTGAAATCTTCTTATTTCTTCTAAATTTATTTTATTATTTTTAGTTACACAAGCTCTAATTTTTCTATTTTTTTTTTTTTTAGTAATTTCAAATTCTCTTCTAATAGTTAATCCTGACATAGTAAAAATAGATTTTCAACATATGTAAAAACATATAAGAAATATCATAAACAAAATGATAAATTGTGATAACAAAATTTGAACAATATCAATGATAAAGGCGATATATAATCCACTATAAATAATTAACAATATTTCTTTCTATCTATGGGTCCATCACGCTTCTTTGTAAATTTGATTTTAAAAGATTTTTGACCAAATACTCTTAAGTCATTTATCTAAGAATTAAACACAACTCCATAGGAGATTGTTGCTGCTTGAAAGACTCACGCATTAATGAATGCTCGAAAGACTTACTCCATTATTTTCTGTTTAACACTTAAACAAACACCTCAAAGAGGTTCAGCAAAATCCAGTTTCGTTTCCTACCTCTAGATGTACTCTTTTAACAAAAGTTTTATAAAGAATAAACTTATAGACTCATAAATAAATAGAGTATTACTAATTATTTAATGACTCCATATCTATCTAGATGGAGTTTAGTTACTCATAACTTCTGTTAGTTGTTTCTGAATTGGTTTGATAAATTTTTGAACTAAGAATGAAAAGAAAGACAATAGATAGAGAGAATATAGATTTTTATTGTTGAAAACCAATACGATTTTCGAATGCTTACAATGAGGAGAGACTCCTCCTTTTATAGTTGATAAAGCTAAGTTGAGGAATAAGATAAGATTTCCTAACTTTTACATATATGACTAAGAATTAAAGTAAATAAAGTAAAGATAAGATTACAATAATTTCTACTACTTTTCTAAAGTTTCACATGGGTCTGGACTCCCCCATGCTTTGAATAATTTATATTCAGACAAGATAAGCTTCGTCTTCATTGTAATTGAGTAGGTTCCCACAATTTTTACACTTGTGACCCGTTTCTACCTCCATTAGTTGATCTACATATTCATAGGCTTCTCTGCTAAGATCCAAATTGCAGATAAGTATATTTTCAACATATTCTCTTAATTTCCATAATTGACTATTAACTTGATTAATTCTTGCAATGCTATATATTAATAATTTGTCATTCATATATCCAAATATTAATTTGTGTAAGTGCATCTCTTAATTCAGTGTACATGACTCTAAATTCCAATGCAATTTTCTGGATTGACTTGGATCAGTTCTTCCTTGTTAAATGGCTTAATTTCTGACTTTGAAATGATGTCTTTGCATGTTACTCCAAGTTTTTCAATATGCTATGCCTTTAGATAGTCCTCATCAATAAATTCTAGAATGATTATGAGGATCCTAGCATAGATTTTCTCAACTTTGGTAATCCCAAAGTATGTTTTAACAACTACTTTGATATAATTAGATAATAATGATATTTCCTTCATATCCTTGCTAGGGTAGATGCACTGAATAAGTCCATGATCAAACAGTCCCCTAACTGTTCTTGGTTCTACTCTTGGAAAAATAATTGTTTTATTGTTTTTTTATAGCTAATTGTCCTAAGTCATTCTCCTTCTTTTGTCCTCTTATTTAGATACTCCACATACTTCAAAAATATTTCTAGTTTCTTTATGACTTTCTCCCTTTCTGATAGTTCCTTTGTTACCATTGCTGACTTCTTCACAGCTTCAAAAAGTTTCTTTAGATGGTTCAATAGATTCGCCAATGGATTTGAAAGATGAATTTCCAATAATTGATACACTAGATACTTCTTTCTCAATGAAAAATTCTACATATAAATTCTTCACTATAGATGATTGAGATCCTCTTTTGTACATTTTCTCAAGAGAATTAACCCTTGTTTTGTAAAAAACTAGTCACTATTAATTTGTACAATATGTACCATGCAAGTTTTTACATGGTTCTGGATAAATAATCTGCAATAGCATTGTCAGTACCCTTAATATGAATAATTTCAAAATCATAATGACTAAGTTCTACTTGCCATCTAATTAATCATTTATTAGCAATAGTTGGATCAATCTCCTTAGTTAACCAATATTTAACATGAGTATTATCAGTTCTAATTTTAAATTAATATGATAATTAGTTTGAGTTTAAGTAAAACTACCACTAGTATATTGTGCAATCTTTTCCTCATCCTCTTTTGTATAAATATATTTAGGTACTGCTTCCCTTACTGTTTCACATGTATCGGTTTCTATAATCCAGTCACATTCTTTTTTTGGTAATTCTAATTCTAGTAAATCTTTACAAAGGTCTTTAATTTTTTGTACTTCTTCTTCTTCATCTTTGGACCATGGTGTCCATCTAATTTTTCCTTTTAATCTTTTTTGTAATGGAATTAAATGTTTTGCTAAATTAGATACATATTTCCTAATCTGATTCACAAGTCCTAAAAAGCTTAATTGTGTTTTATCTTTTAAATGATTGTCAAATTCTTGTATTTTATACCTATGTGTTTTTAGGAGTTTAATTCCTTATTGGCTAATTATAAATACTAAAAAATCTACCTTTTCTTTAGCTATTTCCATTTTTGTAGCTGATAAAATTATTCCATTATTTCTTACAATGTCTATAAAAATATTAAGATGTTTTATATGATTTTTTCTAGTTTTAGAATAAATAAGAACATCATTAATATATACTGTAATAAACTGGTAAAAGACATTAAATATTTTATCTATGTATCTTTGTAATTCTCTTAGATTATTTTTAAATCCAAATGGTAAATCATTCAATTCAAAAAATCATTGTCGTACTGTAAAAGTTGTTAAATGTTTGATTCTTCAGTTAATATAATATGATAAAATCCTGATTTTAGATTAAATTTAGAGAAATATTTATTTCCTCTAATTTGGTTAAATAATACATGTTAATTTGGAATTGGATAATTTAATTCTTTTGTATAAGTGTTTAACCTTTTTATAGTTAATTACCATTCTAGATTTTTCTCTTTTTTGTTCTGAATGTTTCATTACTATGAAAATTAGACTGTTTACTATTAGATTCTCTAATAAATTTTTTTTCTAGCATTTCTTTTATGTGCATTTCAAATTCAAGTAATTCTTTTGGCGTATGCTTAATTGATTTTACGCTAATAATATTAGTCTCGTCTTCCAATATAATTTCTGTCGTAGATTTATTTATGTGCCATTTTTTGAAAGCGTTGTCTCCTGATAATTTTAATAATTTTTTTGTAATATTTTTTATTGTTATTTGATCAAAATGTTCTTTTACTAGGTTTATCCTCTTTTTATTGGGCATAAATTGCGTTGTTTGTGTTAATTATCTATCCTCACAACGCTGAGCTGCTATATGAGACATTTTTTTCTCTACAACAAGAATCATTAATTTTAATTGCTATTGCTATATAGTGACAAGGGGTAAATAAAAGTATAACTTTTTTATCAATAGTTATTGGATAGTATTGTTTTATGAAATTATTTCCTAATAATATATCCTTTGGCGTATTATCAAATTGATATACATAAGGTATTTGTAGTTCATATTTTCCTATTTGTATTTTAACATTTCTTGCTACTTTAGTTATTAAATTTGTATTTCCATCAAATCCTGCTAGTATGACTCTACCTTCATTATCTTTTTATTACTCTACATTTCTGGGGGTAATACATTTTCTTTAAATAAATAGGATGATGCTTCTGTATCAAATAAGACATTATAATTTCTACTGAGATATCCATTATAATTCATTTTAGTTAATATATAGATATGTTTTCTTCCTTCTTGTATTTTATTCATAATAACCATGGTATAACTAGATTCTCATTTTGTATTGTTAATAGCATTCTATCATCTTTTATATAATATGGTTTTACTTGTTCTAAGAAATATGTTCCTAATAAAAATTTTGTATTTACCTTTCTTGTGTGTTTTATATACATATTTATGATAATTTCATTTCTTTTATTTATTCTAATTGATAATTTTACATAGGTATCCATGAGATTAATATTTTCAAAATAATCTTGTATTTGAATTGGATTATTTGTTACTTTAAGTTCTAAATCTCTTATTATATTTTCTTTTATACGGGATACCGTTGCTCCAGTATCTATTAACACTTTCTGCATTTTCCGTTCCCCATTATTTAAATTTCTATCATAATTTCAAATTATTTTCTATCATTTCTTTTAGATAGATTCATTCTAGGTATTTTCCTATATATTTTTGTCATTATTTATTTTTCTGAATTTTTATTTTTCTATTTCAAATAACTTTGTACTATTATTTGTTCTTAGAAAAATTGATCTTCTTCCAAATTCTATTTGTGGTTTATCCATATTTACTAATTGTCTAACTTGATTAAAATCTATTTCTATATCTTCTGGTATAGTCATTTTTTAATTTTCCTTAGCTGATTTGTATTCTAATAATTTTTTAAATATGAGTTCTATTATGTGTGTTTTTTAGCATTCTTACTTTTAACTTTATGTTTGGTAGTAAATGTAGTTAAATTTATAGTTTTACTTTCTGGTTCCATATCAATTCCTCTTAATTTGTAATATAATTTTAAGGTTTTATTTTTATTTTGTTCTTTCATACTTATATTAAAGTTTGGTCTTATTGTAAATTTCCTGTTACAATTCCTATTAAAGCATCTTGAACCGAACTTACAATTCTATCATCCATAATACAGAATTCTATAGGTGTATCAATCCCTTCTCTAAAATAAGCTTTTGCAATAATTTGTACAGGTCCTAAATATATGTTTTTTTTTTTATTTTTCCTTTTAATTCAGAATTCAATAGATTTATTTCTTATCTTATAATTTCTTCATTTATTATATGTATTAATACATTTCCTGTAGTATCTCTGATGTCTATAGGGTGACTATGATTTCTTGCTACATATGTTATTTCCTTTCCTTTTCTTTTTTTTACCAAAATGGTAAATTAAATATTTCTTTTGGTTCTACATCTAATTTGATTTTAAGATCTTTTCATACATTTTTTCATTAAATATTAATCTTTCATTTAATTGTTATTCATTTTCTTCTAATTAGTATTTGTATTATTTAGATGTACATTCTTCACTTATTTGTCTAATCATATTTATTTATAAATATTCTTCTTCACCAGATTCAGTAGATTCACTTTCTTCACTTTCTAAATATTTTATTTCTATAATTGAATTTATTACTTCATGTTCTTATAGTTCATAAATTTCTTCATTTTCAGGAATTTATTCTCATTCTTCTTCTTATTCTATAGTTAATAGGTTGTAATTTTCTTTTTCTATTAATGAAATATACACCATATTTTTCTTTTTATTTTTTTAGGACATTTTGGTGATATATGTCTTACTTTTCCTCATGAATAACATTTACATTTTTTTAGGATTCTTAGGGTGTGTTCTAATTTTGTTTTATTTTTGTCTTAAATACCTTTTATATGGTACTATATACCTTTTAAATGTTTTATTATATGATTTTTTATATTTATTAAATTTTTTAAATTTGTCTCTAAATTTATCTTGTCCATATTATTTCTTTGTCTTATGTTTTCTTTGTAGATGACATCCCTATTAAGTTGGTTTATATTGTAATTTATCACAGTATAATGATTTTTTACTTGCTTTGTGAAATTCATCATATTATTTGCTTGCATACATTTTTCTTTCGGTTGCATTTCTATAACTTGTATTCTTGCTCCTAAACTATTATTACTTAATGGTATTTCTAATATTTCCCATTCTCTAAATAATTTTAAATTTCATGGGTTTGGTAGTTTAAAAAATATTTGGCTTATAATTTTCATACTATATGTTTCCTAAATATATTCTGCATTTTCAAAATATTCTCTAAATTCACATGCAAATTCTTTAAAGTAACATATGTCACATATTGATAAATTTTCTAATAAATATCTATTTCTTAGTTTTGAGCTAATTTTAGTATCTATCTAATACTAATGTATATTCACTTTTTAATGCATCTTGATCATTTTCTCTAACGTGTTCTATATAAGTTTCTGTTAAATTTCCTCACCATCTTACAGTGGTTCCTATAAATGTATTTTATAACATTAATTAGAATTGTTTTTGTGTTAATTCTCTAGTATAGGCCATAATAATCGTAGATTTCATCCATAATTCTAATTCATGATCTACGTCTTGTACACATCCTAAATTTAACAATTTTCCTTCTGAACTAATTTTGTATTTCCATACTTCTCCATGGTGTATATTCTATAAAATAATTTTTATTTTGCTTAGTATAATATTTTTGTTGTGATATAAAATTATTAGTTCTAAATTTTTGGTTTTATCTTCGATTCATATAAATTTCTGAAGTATTTTGTGGATTAATATTACTTGTAGTTTTTGGTTTAACTTGGTTAGTTCTTGGTTGTTGTATATATATTTTGGTGAATTTTGTCCTGCTGGTACTAAAGTTTGTTGTTGTTCATTTATATTTATTTCTTCTATTTAAGTTTTTAAAATCTTTCTAACCTTCTTCTGTAATCTTCTTCATCTTTTTCATTTAGATTTTCCATAAATTTTTCTATTTGTTCAATATTTATATTTATTCCTAATATATTGATAGTTTTAAATTCTTTGTCAGTTATTATTCTTTTATGTTTTCTTTTTTCATTTCGTCATAAATTTTTGTTATATTTTGATTTATAATTTCAATATCTTGTTATATATTATCTAGTCTTTTGTGTAAATCATTTTTCCCTATTTCTTCTTCTTCTTTAATTTTTCTAATCATATTTATTTGATCTAAAATAGTTTTTTTGTTCTGTAATTTCTATTGAATTTTCATATACTCCTACCATATTTCCTGTTTTATTTATTTTATCAGTTATTTGTTTAATTTGATTTTCTAAAGTTACTAATTGTTTTGATAAGTTATTTACACTTTGTTTTACTTCTAATATTTGTGTTGGTATTTTTTTGCTTACATCTTTATAATTGTTAGTTATTTTTATCATTTGTCTTATTTCTAATGGTAAATTATTGATAATTTCTTGAACTTATTCTGAGTTTTTATGTTGTTCTCAATTTTGTTCTGTAATTTTATCTAAACTTATTCCTAATTTATTTAGTAAAAATATATTTGTCCAATTTAATTGTTTATGTTCTTCAAATCCCCATTCTTCTAATAGTATAAATGGTATAAATTTTTCATATGTTTCAGTTACTAATGGTCAATGGCTATTATTAGGTAAATCTTTAGATTTATAATTATATACTCTAGATTTGGTTATTGGTAATTATTGGTAATTTTTTAGACTTTTAAAATAAATTTCTAAGTATAATTACTCACTCTAGTGCTAGCTCTTATACAACAATGGACTGGATCTTGAAATTCAATTTTGCAATATTATAATCGTTGTCTAATTCTTCTCAAAAATATTTCTTCAAATTCATCCATATATCTAATATCTTCTTGCCCAATTTCATTTTCTTCTTTTAATCTTAGATATTCTTTATGTTGTTCCACTAATCTTTTAATTTCTATATATTTTTCTATAGCAATAGTACTTAAATCTCTTCCTATTCTTATTAATTCTAAATATTCATTACGTAAATTTCTAATTAGATCTTTTCTTTTTTCATGAAGTAAATGAGGATCAGGCATAGATTAAACATAATTAATTTATTATTTGTTAATCTTATTATGTGTAAGATTTAAATAATTTTTATGTAAAATAAGACTTTAATTTATATTTAACTCAATAAGGGATACTATGGTAATTTTCTCACCAATTGTCAACTATATTGTGGACTACCTTGTGAAACTAGCATTAGCCTATCCGATAAGGTATTAAGAATACACACAAGCTCAACACAGTTTGGTTTAGTAAAATCAATAAAAAAAAAAAAAAAAAACCTTAACCTATGTTTGATAAACATGTTAAAAAAGTATTTTTTTAACCACATATTTTTCTCTCTCTACTTTTCAACCACATTTTACCTAGCAAACATAAAAAAATATATTTTTAAACACAAAAAGTTTAACAAACTACCTTGTTAAACAAAGAATGTGATTTTTTCGAAGTAAAAAGTAGTTGAAAAGTAATTTGAGAAAATATGTCGCTTATAAACAAGTTAGCAAACAAAGGCCGCCTTTGAGAAAGAGAATAATTGTAACTTCATATTAACACTCTAATTCCATGTTTCGCATGCAATGCAATTGAATAAGACGAGCATGACAATATGCTTTAGCTTCTTTTTTGTCTACTCTACAATCTGGCGTATTAAACAAGCCATGTATAAACTTCAATTACCTTGAAAATTAAAACAGGCAAGTGAATGAACAAAGGGCTATAGAAGTAGAGGTGTCAATTCGGGTGGTACGGGTCGGGTCGGCCCGTCAATAAAAAAGTTCGATAACGGCCCGCTTGAAAAAAGTCCGCTCGCTACGGGTTACGGATCATCCCGCAAATTTTGAACTACAACTCAGGTCCGCCTGCTGGCCCATGCGGGTCGCGGTTTGTTCTGATTTGGCTTGTATGAATAAAAATATAGATTTTTTCATATTTATAGTAAATTTTTTGTCAAGTTTCTAAATACAAAATGATTAAAATGATAAATTCATATTTATATCATAAAATATTTGCATATAATTTAAAATTATAGTTTATGTTATATGAATTACTTCTAAATTTGCAAATTTAAATAAAACTTAAACAAATAACAATTAAATGATAAATGTATTTCTAATTACTATTATCAAAAAACATTACTTTTTTAGCTATTAGGGAGAAAAAAAAATAAGATTTTACTTTAAAAGTTGTATTAGAGTTTTTACACGAAGAGAGATTTTCAATGTAACCATATTTAATAAAACAATTTATTTATTTATTTATTTTTTTACGGGCCAGCGGGTTAACCGCGGCTCGTGAATGTTTGACCCGCAAAACCTGCGGTTCACAATTTCTTGATCCGTGAACCGTCCGCACGGGTCACGGGTCGGCCGCGGTCTCGGGTCAATCCGGACCGATTTTCACGGGTCTGGTCGGCCCGTCTGTCTTGACACCTCTATATAGAAGACAAGGAGTCATTTAAGACAAGCCCTTTTTTTTTTTTTTATCAATCTAATGTTTATATAAACAAGTAATACGCTTTAATAAATATTGTTTCTTACACACTAATCAGTTAAAAAGACAAAATTCAGCACCGGAAGCTCAAATGAGAAGGAAAAAAAAAAAGAAGTAACAATTATCTTTCTAAATTTAGAAAATAGCAAAATGAGATGAAAGAGAGATTTGGGTATACTCTTGACTGGAAAACTGAGACCCACCAGCTTTTTAGAGTGTAGTAAATGGTTTCTCATGACTCTGATGAAGTGATGACAGCTTGCTTGAGCCTTCGTTGATGAACGTCCCAATTGTATATACGGGCAATGGTAACCTGGACAATAGCATTTGCAAAGATAATAATTATGGAAAAGTACTATAAAAATGTCAGGAAAACCCTCGGAAGTAGCTTCAGGTGATCTACTACAAACAGAGGCATTTCACACACCATCGAAAATTCAATGCAAGTATATTGCTCTTCATTTCGTCAATGTGGAGGGGGGGGGGGGGGGGGGGCACGTGGACTAATGCAAGTTATCAATGAAATAACTAATAAAATAATAATAATAATAATATAATAGTAGATATAATTGTTAAGTCATACTTTACTCTTTCATAATATGATGGAACAACTTCCATTAAAACCTTCCCAGAATGTGTAAAAAGGAAATGCCATCATTACCTGATTAATGGTCAATTGATCCCTTAAAAATTGTAGATCGGCGACAAGAACTTCTAAACTTTCCTTGGCATTTTCCAAATTTTTCTGAAGAAGGGCAGTTGCCTGCAGAAAAGTTTTCAATTCATAAATAAAGGGCAAGTAGTGCAGTCTTCTTGGATAATCAATAATATACCTCTTCACGCGAATATTCCAGCATGACATTTGCTCCAAGCCATAGGCACACAGAATCAGTATCTTCAATTCGAGCCCTGGAATATATGCCTTCTGACACTTCAAAATCGGCAATTAGCGCCTGCAAAAATGTAAGGCCAACAAAACAAACATCTCAAAGTTCAAAGTAATGTAATATACAATAAGTAATCTAAACAAAAATGGAGCACCGGATAAGTTTTGGCTAAATAATTAACTTACTTCGAGCACTAGATTGGGGGTTGCAAAAAATAAATAATGCAGGGAATTGAGGTTTTATCCCAAAAGGTTAACATATTAGGTGTATGATAGGATCCCTGTTGCTGCTGCTGGTTGGGAACTTGGGTAGCAAATTACCAAATTGATAAGAAACTCAAGGCTGTTGTTGCTGGCTGTGCTTCTTGGATCTGATGAATTAAACAAAGAGTAGTAAACAGAGTTGATAATGTAATAGGGCTACTATAATGTATTTATGGATTGCTGGAAATGAAGATTGTAGAACAGAGATAATAATGATATTATTCAATGTAAAAACAAAGGATTGAAATACAATTCAAGGCATTCGAGAGGCCTTATACTCTCCAAAGGGTTTCCCCATTCTCAACTATTTTTCTAGATGCCTGGATGATAATTCCCTCACCTCTATTTATAGATGAGTGTATACAATTACTAGCTATATCCCCCTAATACCCCTACCTAACTAACTAACTTGAAATATTCTAGAATAATTGGTCTATCATTACTCCGCCCCTTGAAATTCACCTTGTCCTCAAGGTGAACCTCGAGATCTATTACAAAATTTAAAAGACAATACAATTGAATAATATTGATTGGTAGTACGTCCTCCACCGTCAAATCAGCTAAATGAAATTGCACCCCAAGTGAGTGGGCTGCCACTTGAAGTATTGCACCCTTAGAAACTCCATAACCAAATGCTTCTAATCGCTAACTTTGCAAATTTTGGATCCAGTCAACGAAAATAAAAAAAAACCCATAGTCAAACACGGGTGGTAGAAGCCCAATCACAAAATCGATGAAGAAGTAATTCAAGTCGCATTTTTCTATTTTGCAAATCTCAGTTTCCATCTTCAATTGGAAGTCTAAATCACTGTCATTCTTGAAGGTGGATTGATTTTGCGAATTTGAAACTTTGAGGACCCATGGTTCAAATATTGAGGCTAAATTTTGCATATAAAAATGGTTGGGGACCTTAATGCAATTTTTAGGATTGAACCTTGCAAGCTTATAGCTCTGTACGGACTCCCAACAATCTATATTCTTGAAGGACCTTGGGTGCAATTACCGGATGCTAAAGAATCTGGGTTTATGTAATTTACCTTAACTGGTCCTGCTGTTGAAGCTTGTCTTTTAGCCCAGTTCTCCAAATTTTGGGCCATTTTAATTCCTGGATCCCAGTTACGAGATTGGGCTTTTTCTTGTTGGCCAAGTTGGATCCCCAAGTTAAGGACCAATTTCTGTAATGGGCAAAACATTCTTTGGTCTTGATTACCAAAATTCTTTCAACCTTTCTGCAATTGGGCTTGGCACGAACTATTACCCAATTTTTGAAACGCTTCCTTCTTCAACACTAAAAAATAAGGCAAATCTATATCTTTTGCTCTCCTGCACTGAAAGTCGTCGAAATTCTCGAACCGGACATACGTCTTCAGCTCTTCTTTGACCTTTGTCTTTTCCTTCTCGTCGGAAACTCTATCTTGTGCTGGGAGATATTGCTCCATCATCCTTTCCCTCAAATCTCTCCAATTTTGCACGGGTCGATTTTGAATTGCCGATTCAAACCATGCCCATGCCTCACCCTCAAAGTAAGTTGTTGCCTCATCTACCTTATCCTCCTCTGATAAGGAGTTAACTGAGAAACACCTCTCTATCGTCAGTATCCAATCTTCAACATCGCTGCCATCAAAATTCTGAATCTGGGTTGTATCATTCTCCCCTCCTTTTGGTGCCATCTCAAGCTCTGTTGATGGATCCGTTGATAGATCCTTGTGTTGATCCAATTTACACATTTTACTGAATACCTTCAGAATTGATCTCTTCAACAACAATTCCTTCAATCCCTCCCAGGTTCGAACAGGCTGACTAAGATCAAGACACTCAAACCATTCCCATGCTTCTCCGACCAAGCAAGCACTGGCAGCCTCCACCTTTTCCATCTCTGAGATCCATTTATGCGAGTTAAACCATTGCTCTACACTCGATAGCCATGAAATGAGATCTTCATCTTCTCCATAAAGCATTGATTCTAATCTAAAATCTCCATGTATGCTGAAGTTTTGTAGAAATTCCTCCATGAATTGTTCCCTAGAATTGGTGCTCTGATACCAATTGATAGGATCCCTGTTGCTGCTGCTGCTAGATGTTAACTTGGGTAGCAAATTGGTAGTAAACTCAAGGTTGTTGCTGGTTGCGCTTCTCGGATCTGATGAATTAAATAAATAGTAGTAAACAGAGTTGATAATGTAATAGGGCAGCTATAGTGTATTTATGGATTGCTAGAAATGAAGATTGTAGAACAGAGATAATAATGATATTATTCAATGTAATATATATATATATATATATATATATACTTGTTTCTATCTATAAATGTGTATAAATGTTAATATGTATGTGTGTGTGTGTGTGTGTATATATATATACATATATATTGGTATTGCAAATAGTTAATTGATTTAATTTGTTAGTTTACGATTTTATATGCTAATAATTGGTGTAGATGAATTATTTTTTATTAGTTTAGTTTGGATGTTAATTTTATATTGTTGATTTTGAGTTAGTAGATAGATATATTGTAAAATTTGTACTATTGGAGTTCTATTGAAATTATGCATGGCATGTTAAGTTATGAAATCATAGTTTGAGTTCTTAGGAATTAAGAATTGATTTTGGATTAATTTTGGAGTAGTTGATGATGTTGAAGTTTGACTTGAATTGTGGTTGAGTAGTGAACATGTTGAGGTTCAACACTTTCGTTTTATTGTGGCATTTTGATTCCTCCTAATGGTTGGTTTAGTCCAATTTATAGGGGAGACTCTGCCGAAATGTCTGTACGATTTTGTAAATAAAATGGAAATATTAATTTTTTAGGTGATTTTCACTATTACGGAGTTGACCATACTAAATATATAACTAAACATAATACACTAGTAAAATTATGAGGTATTCAACGTAATAAATTATCATATTTGATTTCAATTATTAATATATAGTTGGTTTAAGTAACTATCATTTAAAATATTAACTCAAAAGTAATATTTTTTTCAATTATATCTTCATATATAGGTCATTAGGTATGGATCGGGGTTGGATGTATGGCAGGCGTAATACACATGAATATATAAAAGGGGTTGAAGAGTTTATGAAATGTGCAGACGAACACATGAGAGAGAAAGGTGAAGCAATGATTTTGTGTCCTTGTTGTGATTGTAAGAATTTGAGAAAGTTTCGTAGTTTTGAGCAAGTGAAGAGCCATGTGATTCGTCGTGGGTTTAAGGAAGGTTATACACGATGGATATGGCATGGTGAGAGTATGCTTTGTAGGACTTGCATTGGTGACGATGATGGTGGACTGCAGGAGAATAATTTCAGCAATATTGGTGAGAATGATGTGGAAAATGACGAGAATGATATGATAGACGAAATGATGCGTGATATACAAGGGGAATTCAGTGAAAAGCCTCATTTATTCGATAACTTGTTCAATGATTCTGAGAAACCTTTGTTTTCTGGTTGTAGTAAATTCACAAAATTGTCTGTTGTGTTGAAATTGTATAACTTGAAAACAAACAATAGGTGGAGTGATAAGAGTTTCACGGCATTACTGGACTTTTATGAGAGATGCTTCCGGAGGATAACGAGCTTCCTAGTTCAATCTACAAGACGAAGAAATTGTTGTGTCCGATGGGTATGGAGATCGAGAGGATACATGCATGTCCCAATGATTGTACACTGTATCGAAATGAGTATAAGGACTTGCGTATTTGTCCAAAGTGTGGGGCATCACGGTACAAGCGAAAGAATGTGAACGATGAGGATAAGAAAAGCCCTCCAGCGAAGGTGTTATGGTACCTACCCGTAATACCAAGATTTAAACATTTGTTTGCCAATGCAAAGGATGCGAAGAACATGCGGTGGCATGCCGATGAGAGAAAGAAGATGGAAAATTAAGACACGTGGCCGATTCTCCTCAATGGAGGAACATTAATAGGCTGTTTCCTGAATTTGGGGGCGAAGATAGGAATCTTTGGCTTAGACTATGTACAGATGGGATGAACCCAATGGTAACACGAGCAGTCGACATATCACTTGGCCGGTTCTCTTGACGATTTACAATCTACCTCCTTGGTTATGTATGAAGCGCAAGTATATAATGTTGTCTATGCTAATATCAGGGCCTAAACAATCGGGGAATGACATAGATGTTTACCTAGCCCCCACTAATTGAAGATTTAAGACTGTTGTGAGATGGAGGTGTGTCGATGTTTGATGCACATACTCAGATGAATTTCACTTTACGTGCTATGATATTTTGCACCGTAAATGATTTTCCAGCTTATGATAACTTTTCGGGTTATACAAACAAAGGACTTAAAGCATGTCCCGATTGTGAAGAAGATGCGATTGATCTTTGGTTGAAAAACTGCAAGAAAAATGTCTTTATGAGTCATAGAAGATTTCTCCCTACTAACCACCCTTATCGCAAGAAGAAAAAGTCATTCAATAGAAAAATCGAGACTCGAGCAGGTCGCTTACTGTTAACAAGAGGTGAGGTATATGAACGAGTTAAAAATATTGATGTTTTGTTTGGAAAAACTTTTAAGCCTCCTCAGAAGAGTCTTTGGAAGAAGAGGTCAGTATTCTAGGATCTACCTTATTAGCAACACTTATCTGTAAGGCAATGTCTTGATATAATGCACGTGAAGAAAAATGTTTGTAATAGCATCATTGGTACATTGTTGAACATTCCAGGAAAGACGAAAGATGGTATTAAAGTCAGGAAGGACATGGTAGAAATGGGAATACGGGATCAATTAGCACCGCAAGAATCGGAAAAACGTACTTATTTACCCCCAGCTTGCTATACTTTGTCGAGAAAAGAGAAAACAAGTTTTTGTGAGTGTCTGCATGCTATTAAGGTTCCATCTGGGTACTCATCAAATATTAAAAGTCTTGTGTCGATGAAGGATTTAAAATTGGTTGGTATGAAGTCTCATGATTATCATGTCTTAATGCAACAATTGTTACCAGTTGCAATTCGAGGCATTTTCCCAAAACATGTTAGACAAGTCATTATAAAACTTTGTTTTTTCTTCAATGGAATTTGCTTCTTCAATGGAATTTGCAGCAAAGTTGACCCGGAGGTGTTGGATAATTTGCAGGCCGATATTGTTGTCACTCTATGTCAATTTGAAATGTATTTTCCGCCATCATTTTTTGACGTCATGGTGCACTTACTTGTTCACTTGGTGAGAGAAATTAAGATCTGTGGTCCAGTATTCTTGAGGTATATGTATCCATTTGAGAGATACATGGATATATTGAAAGGATATGTGAAAAATCGATTTCGACTTGAAGGCAGTATCATTGAAGGTTATGATGCTGAAGAGGCTATTGAATTTTGTACTGATTACCTTGATGACGTTGAGACTATTGGTGTTCCTAAATCTCGGCATGATGGAAGACTTGAAGGTAAAGGTACTATTGGATGCAAGTCAATCGTCCCCAATGTTGAGTTGCGAGATAAAGCACACCTCCTTGTATTACAACACCTTCCTGAAGTTCATCCATATTTGGACAAGCATAAATCCATCATAAGGCAGCAGAATCCATCAAAAGTTGAAAGGTGGAAAGGCTGAGCAGGCCACGCAGGGGACATTTGTGGCCAATAGACATCATAATATCTTAAGTGAAGCCCTTGGTAAGGCGGATCACCCTGGTAGGGTGAGGAGGTATGGCGTCTATGTGACCATGAAGGATGTTTACGGCAGACCTTATGATTACATTAGACTATCGTGTGGGGTCGTCTCAGTAGACGATATTAAGGAGATGATCAGGTCAGAGATGGAGGATAGTATTGCCGAGCGGGTCAGGCATCAGACCATGTCAGAGATGCAGAGTAAATTCGATACTATGCAGAGGGAGTACCATAGTATGTAGACTAAATACGATGCTATCCTCCAGCGCTTGAGCTTAAAGGTTGAGGCCGAGGTGGACGTAACTCCACGGCCCCGATCACCAACTCGCAGCAATTGCCACTCCGTGGATCCAGATCCATTTAATGGACTTCAGGTATTTAATGTTAAATTATATAGAATTTTTTAACATTAATTATGTTATTTCTACTAGAAATGGCTAACATATATGTTCAATAATGTTGTACAATAGAAGCCGACTCCTTGTCATCTTGCCATAAGTCTTAATTGTGAGAAACAAATAGTAGCGAGTGGGATGGTTTATCCAGCCGGACCCGAGACGGTGGTGCATCATCAACCTCTTTGGCCTGATCATGTTAAGGTATCCATTGACCACGTTTTCGATGGTGCAGAAGCGTTCTATATTCCAGTGACATCTCAACACCACACCATGGTGGGGGAAGTTATTGGAAGCTTCTTACAATGGCCTAAGGAGTTGGTGATTTTTGGAGAGGTAATAACGTTTAGTTATATAAAAGTTTATGTCAATATTAATTTCTTTTAAATTTTTATAACACGTTAAGATGATAAAAATTGTCTTGTTGCAGGAAGAGGCACCACAACAGGTAAAAAAATCTAACGAAGAAAAAACGCCTCAGAGTTTCGAAATGTCATCTACCCAGTGACCTGCGATTGTTGACGATGAGACGTTGCAACGTCTGGGTGATAATTGAAAAATGTTACACACTCTGATCCTTCAATTGCCTGTTGGTGATGACGTCTACCAGGTGCCCGTAGATGCCGCCGTGTTCGATTGTGCGTTCGAGGATGGTTTTTTGGTTACAGTCGGAGACATCACCGACTTGCTTACAATGCAATGATTGGATACATCTATCCTACAAGTGTTTTCATTGTAAGACTTCTGATAAAAAATTATAACTTCAATTTAAATCATTATTTTATTTCTATTTATTGGTTTAATTATTTTTCAGGTACCTACATGAGTTGTATGAGGAATGCGGTATTGAATCGATTGGATTCATGTCTCCGACACACATTGCGTTGGTTTCAGTAAGAACAAATGCAAATAGTGTTATAACTTAATTGGCCAATATCATAAAGGCAATGAAAACTAAGAAATTCATTTTAGCACCATATTTTTTTACCTAATTTGAATGATATGATATTTAAAGTTGTATTTACACGTTTATAATACATAGGAATCACTGGATGTTGCTATTTATTTCTCTTGAGAAGAATACAGTGTACTTCTTGGATTCAGCTGCTGCATCTAAGCGTGACTTAGATATCGAGCCGATATTGGACACGTAAGTTAGGAAACTTTTCCTGAAATAATTGTGTAGTGGTGAAATTGATTGTGGAGTTGTAGTGAAATTGATGCATTTATGTTGTGATTGTTGAGAAGTTGATAGTTTTAAATAGCAGAGTCTCCCTACAAGTTGGATAAGTTCAATTTATAGGGGAGACTCTGCCAAAATTTCTGTAGGAAATTTGAGTCTTATTATTATTTTGTAGCTTGTTATAATTTATTGAAACTTTATAGCGCTTTCAAAACGTATTGGACAATTGGAGGCTTGAGGACGAAATCAAATACTACGTGGAAAAACGTAATGGTATGAAAACACAGATTTAAACTTTATTACAAATGTTTGAATTATTTCTATATTCTATTTAGTTTGATTACTAAAATTGTTAGTTTACAATGTAAAAATTTCAATGTCCCTAGCAACCTGGAGGTTCTGAGTGTGGCTACTACGTTATGAGAAATATGTATGAGATAGTCACAGAACACTTTCAACTTACTTCGTTAGAAAAGATATAAGTTATTGAAAATGAGAATTTTTAATTATGACTTTATATTTTATGAAAAAATAACTAATTATTCATTTTAATTGTTTGTATGCCTTTAAAGAATACTATTCAACGGAGAAAGTCATCGAGATTCAAAACTTATGGGTAAAATACTTCGTTCATAGGTTTGTGTAAATCGACGCGTAATCAAACTTGCATTTACACATATATATATATATATATATATATATATATATATATATATATATTTGTATCTTAAATTAACAATTTTGTAAGTATAATTATTTTTAATTTAATTTTATTACGTATATGTCGATTATATATATATTTGGTGATGCGCATGTGGAGAATGTTCAGGTCACCGCAAGCTACGTCTAGGTGACTGTAGGCTAGGACTTGCAGTGGCCTGGTGTCACGCAGTGAAAATGCTTATCTCCACATTCGGTTCGGCAAGTCGGCAACAGCCAGGCGGTTGGCCTATTTTACCATGAAGTGCTCTAATGATATGATCATATTGCAGGTATTTCCCTTACATCCTACTCATCAGCGTGCGTGTGTGCCAGTTGTTCTGCCTTTCCGGCCAATGAATGACAGGTAAGCTACCTAGAGGCGAGAAACCTCGGGAGCTGAACCTGCGATCCGTGAAAGTTGGTATCAGAGCGGTCCCGCTTGAATGCGTTGTTGGTCTTGTGAAGATCAATGACATGAATTCTCGCGGAGAAAAGATTTTGGGCCACGGATCGTGTCGGCAAGCTTGCGGAACACGAAGAAGGAAGCTGTTGGGGAAGATGGGTGTGCTGGGTAGCGTTGCGCGATTGCTTTTGAAGGAGTTTTGAGGAGCGCATTTTGCAGGGCCTACGAGAATGTAGTGGGTATGTGCTTCGACATGTGCTGGAGGCGCTGCGACTGGAGGCCGTCCACCGAAGAACTACTGCTTATGGGGGCAGATGGTGAAGGTTGGTGTCGGAGGCGGTATGTACAAGGTACAGCGGGCAAGTGTGGGAGTACCACCGTGTGAATGCTCGTCCATGACGGGATGGTGCCGTTTAATTCTGCAATTAAGGAGTGCGTGTTGATGCGAAGCTCACTTCCCGCTACGAGGATGTAAGCGGATTCGAATGGGGGAGAATGTCACGTAGTGAAAATGCTTATCTCCCCATTCGGTTCGGCAAGTCGACAACAGCTAGGCGGTTGGCCTATTTTACCATGAAGTGCTCTAATGATATGATCATATTGCAGGTATTTCCCTTACATCCTACTCATCAGCGTGCGTGTGTGCCAGTTGTTCTGCCTTGCCGGCCAATGAATGAGAGGTAAGCTACCTAGAGGCGAGAAACCTCGGGAGCTGAACCTGCGATCCGTGAAACCTGGGTCAATGCAGGCCACGTCCATGTGACTGTAATCCACGACATGCAATGGCTTGGGTCACCGCAGGACACGTCGAAGTGACTGCAAGCCACGACTTGCATAGCCCTAGGTCATTGCAGGCCATGTCCAGGTGATTGCATGCCACGACTTGCAGTGGCCTAGGTCATTGCAGGTCACGTCCAGGTGACTGCATGCCACGACTTGCAGTGGCCTGGGTTGCTGCCACGTTCAGGTAACTGCAGGCCACGACTTGTAGTGGTTTGAGTCATTGCAGGTCACATCATGGGAATTATTTTCACTACAAAAAAAAAAAAAAAAAAATTAGGCGTCGGTTCTAAAAGTAGAACTGACACCTAAAACTAACTTTGGGCGTCGATTCTAAATTTAGAACCGACGCCCAAAGTTGGTTCTTTTTTTTTTACTTTAGGCATCGGTTTGTACTTAGAATCGACGCCTAAAGTTCGACTTTAAGCGTCGATTTTTACAATCGATGCTTAAAGTTGAACTTTAGGTGTCGGTTTACAACCGACGACACCTAAAGTCAAGACTTAAGGCGTCTGAGTCATAGGCTTCGCCTCTACAACTGACGAGTATTCCATTTTACATCAGACGCGTTTTCCAATTTCTGTACTAGTGAGGCCTTGTACTCTCCAAATGGTTTCCTTATTCTCAACTATTTTTCTAGATGCCTGAATGATAATTCCCCCACCTCTATTTATAGATGAGTATATACAATTATTAGCTATATCCCCCTAGTACCCCTTACTTGGAATATTCTAGAATAATTGGAGCCTATCATTGTAGTAGTTCAATCTCTTATAAGTCCATCATTTACCTCTGTCTAACTGATATGGGATTCGTTCGACTTTTCCAACAATCTTCCCTTTCAAACAAAGTACCATATCATTATGACCTTCTTCAATTGATAGCTAACAATCCCTTGTCCTCAAACTAGGAAAAAATATATGTTCGATCAACTCCTAACTCATCCGCTGCTCAAGACCGCCTTATGTGGACACAACCACCTTAAAAGCCAATCATGGATATTTTCGACCTACAAATTGGGCATACCACATTTGTTCAGTTGCAACTTGGATCCATATTGTACGTCCACATTGTTAAGTTTGAGGCCTAGCTCTAATACCATTTGTAAGGAATTGAAATTTCATCCCAAAATGTTAACATATTAGATGGAGTAGCTTAACTCCTTATAAGTCTATTATTTACTTCATGTCTAACCGATGTAGGGTTCTTTCATTCCATTCCAACAACTATTGTTGGGTATTTTATTTTGACTCATTATTTAAATAAAGGCAAAAAGGGAAGTTAATTTATGAGCCAAACTTTAATTTCTTTTTTGCAAAAGCATCCACGCATCTTTGGTGAGTTTTTATGTTCCACCTTGGAAGGTCGATGAGGGTTAGGATTTGCAAACCATGTACATATCATAAAAAGAAACAGTATAGGGTAGGAGGGGACAAACCTGACCTTCAAAAAAACAATAGCACAACAATTTGGAAAATAAAGATACTGAATGCAGTAAATAAGAGAGTATTACTCACCGTACAATGAAAAGAAAGTAAATGCAAACTACATTAGAGGCATCTGAAGCTGGACAGTCCATATTTGTCAATCTGCACAAGTGTCTTAAGCCGATGAGGTAGATCATGCAATCCATAGTCCCGGTAGCATTGCTAATCGCAACTCTCAGGTGTGAGTGAGTCAATCACCTAATTACTCTCATGGTAGATGTGAGAGAGTGAATCGATCAAAATGAAGGATGTCTGTAATCTATCGAAGAATGCCTTGAATCGCCCATGGCATTCCACCCTTAGTGATGCAATGAATGGCGACTGCGGAATCAGACTCGACACAAATGTCTGGAATGCCGAGTTAGCGAGCGCGAAGTATGACATCAAGACAGCTTGCAACTCGGCCTCAAGAATAAGATAGTTCCCGTAAAAGGATGAGAATGTCCTTATCCATTATCTTTCATGGTCTCTGATGATTTCCTAGTCCGCCACTAGCAATACTGTCTTTGATACATTCTTCAGTGTTGATCTTATAGGATCTCACTGATGGAGTGCACCAAAGAACTAAAATAGGAGGGAATGGGGGTGGGAGAGCAAGAGATATACCAAACAATGGGGCGATAGCAAGGTTCCCACGCAAATGAAGCGGTCTGAAGAGCCATCCAAAATATCCGTCGTAGCTCCATCAGAATCTCCCTGTTCTTCGGGTCCTTCCCCTCGGTCCAAAAAAACCAAAATATCAGTAGAGGAATGATGGTACAAATATGACCCTATCGAACATGTTGGGTAGAGTATCTCTATCTCTGGAATCCCTGCTCAACATCCTCGCCCCGCTACATAGGTACCTGGAAGACGTCTCTGAAATGTTCAGCATACCTAATTTGATATGCTACTGCTACTGCTGCCTGTGAAGATTTATGATAGACTCTATCTCAAAAGAGCACTAGCAACGGGAGGCCAAATAACAATCAATCCTCATCTTAGTAATCGAGTCCACAAGGACCAAGCACTATTATAAACTCCAAATGAAGAAAGACACTTAGAAAGGCATAGTCGAAAAGAGTCCTGGAACTACTAACCCGTTCGGGCTAACTACCGAGCAAACTTGGTTTACTATAATATGGTGTACCCCTCAAAATAATCTGGTCTAGGGCGTCAACTGATAGAGGAATCACCCCAATTTGTTCCGCTATAGCAGGTAGAAGAGGCTATAATAATCGACAAATATCTAAGCCAGTGTCACCGAATAAGTCATGTACCCTATTCGAAGAATGGTGCTTGTGGAACAAGACCGCCAAAATTGTGTCACCCATCAAACAATCATGCTAGAAGAAGAGGAATCACCCCCAATTTGTTCTACTATAGCAGGTGGAAGAGCCTGTAATAATCGACAAATATCTCAGCAACTGTCACCGAAGAAGTTATATACCCTCTTCAAAGAATGGTGCTTGTGGAACAAGGCCTCCAAAATAGTGTCACCCATCAAACAATCATGCTAGAAGAATGTATGTCCAGCTCCTAAATGCCAAACAATATATGGCTCAGCCCGTGTGGGGTACACTTTAGGCGTACAATGTTCTTAAGGAATTTTTTCTTGCTAAATTTAGTTAGCATTTTAATATCTGATGTGACACGTTTGTCTTAAAATTCTCCAATAGCGTAAACACCCCTAACCCCCACCCACTCAATCCCTAATTTTTTTCATTTTCTTCCTCAATGTTTTTAATGTTGGGAAAAGAAATTGTTGATTTTTCATATTATATTATTTAATGAAATCTTCAAAATGAGTACCTGAAAGCAAACACAGCAAGAAGAAAAATATTTCCACTCTATTTTCTGAAATGTGTACAGTACCGAATATATAAAAGAAGAGAGAAAAGTTACTCCTACTCTATGATTGAAACACATCCTAACAGCCATTAACAAGTGCACTATGATTATGACAAGTGTCCATTTTTACAAAACAGATTTCACAACTCAGCAAAGTCTATTGTGTGCTAATATCCCCCCGCAAACGAAGTGTGGTAGGATCAAGAACTCTGAGTTTGTGCTTCAGACGATTGAAGTGATGAAGAGCAAGGGGCTTTGTGAGGATGTCTGCAAGTTGATTGAATGCAGGAACATGCTGGACAGCTAGAGCGTTACTTAGAATAGAGGTCAAGCTCCAAGTGTTTTGTACGAGAATGTAGAACTGGATTAGCACTAAGGGCCACTATACTCATATTATCACACCAGATTACAGGACTCCTAGTTTGATAAATGTGGAGCTCCCTAAGTAAGGACTGCAACCACATTAATTCAGAAGTTGCATTGGCTAGGCTACGGTATTCAGCCTCTGTGCTCGAACGTGAGACGGTAGATTGTTTCTTTGAGCTCCATGAAACCAGATTATCCCCAAGAAATAAGCAATACCCAGAAGTGGAACGGCGATCATCTAAGTCTCGTGCCCAGTCAGCGTCTGAAAAACCATGGAGATAAAGGTCATTAGACTTGGAGAAATGAAGGCCATGATTTGTAGTACCACATAGATACCAAAGAATGCGTTTGACTGACTTCCAATGTATTTCAAGAGGAGACTGCATGAATTGATAGACTTTATTCACAGAATATGCAATTTCTGATCTTGTAGTTGTAACATATTGCAGCGCTACTTCAATATAAAATTGGATCATCAAAAGGATCACCATCATATGAAGTGAGAGACAGACTTGCTACCAAGGGAGTTGGTTGAAGTTTAGCATTTCCCATTTTAACAGGATGGAGGAGATCCTTGATATATTTTTCTTGAGATAATAAGGGACCACCAATAGTAGTATGCTTCACTTCAATTCCCAAGAAATAATGAAGACCACCCAAATCTTTTAAGGAGAATTCAGAATGTAAACAGGAAACAAAAGACTCAATTTCTGTACTACTACTTCAGTAATCAATATATCATCTACATAAATAAGGACACAGATGCAAAGAGTGGCATTACACTTGATAAAAAGAGAATTATCTGCCTCATGAAGCTTGAAAACCAAGAGATATGAGATAATTATTCAAACGATCAAACCAAGCACGAGGGGCTTGTTTTAACCCGTACAAGGCTTTATTAAGCTTACAGACCAACTTATCATTTGGTGCAAGAGCTTCAAATCCAAGGGGCTGAGTCATAAATACATCTTCATGTAATATGCCATTAAGAAATGTGTTATTTACATCAAGTTGACGTACCTGCCATCCACGAGTTATAGCAATGGAGAGAACCACCCGTATGGTGACTGGTTTTACCACGGGACTAAAAGTCTCAATAAAATCAAAGCCAGGAGCTTGATGGTAACCTTTTGCAACTAGTCGTACCTTGTAACGAGAGATAGAACCATCGGGGTTGCTCTTGACTTTAAAAATCCATTTACAGCCAATCAACTTTTTGTCTGAGGGCAAAGAAACTAAGTTCCAAGTATGATTGTCAATCAATGCAGCAAATTCCTCATCCATTGCCATTTTCCACCGAGAACATCTGAGAGCTTCTTTGAAAGAGCATGGTTCACTGGTTTCCAATTCGGTATTGAGAATCTTAGGTTTAAAGATCCCAGCCTTGGATCGTGTTACCATATGATGAGTATTGATGGACGGTCGAGACACTTGTAAAGATTCTGACTGGTGGAAAGTGAGATACTGGAGAATATTGCATCAAATCTGGTGGAAAGTGAGATACTGGAGAATATTGCTTTGAGGAATCAAGGTTGACAGTTGGTGTTGAGTAGGATGGAGTAGAAGGTTGTCCAAGACCAGGTGATTGCATTGGTGGAAATAGTACATGAGGTTGTATGAGACTAGGATTTGGGGAGGGCTTTGTGAAGCATATGGAAAGGAGTTCACATCAAATACTACATGGCGAGATATGTAAATTCGACCATCGGGTGCTAAACACTTATATCCTTTGTGATTAAGATTGTAGCCAATGAAAGTGCAAGGGGTTAACCGAAAGTTTAACTTTTGTTTGTTGTAGGGACGAAGGCAAGGAAAACACAGACAACCAAATACACGTAAAAGTGAATAATCAGGTTTGGTGTGCAATAGCCTTTCCAAAGAGGACTGTCCACACAAGACTGTAGTAGGTAATCTGTTAATAAGGTACACAGCACTTGAGAAAGCATCATACCAAAATTTTAGAGGTAACGAGGCTTGAGCTAGAAGGGTAAGACCGCACTCAACAATGTTTCGATGCTTACACTCAACGACTCCATTTTGTTCAAATGTATGACGACAAGAGCGTCTATGGATTAACCCAGCTAAATTTAAATACGATGTAAGAGACCAAAATTCACCCCCGCCCCCCCAAAATCTGTTTGTAGAATTTTGATCTTTTTGTTCAGTAATAATTCAACTTAAGCTTTGAATTGAAGAAAAACTTGGGAAACTTCAGACTTGCTTTTAAGAAAAAATATCCAGGTAAATCTAGAGTAAGCATCCACAAAGCTCACGTAATAGCGATTACCATTAGTGGAGGGTGTGAAAGTTGGACCCCATAGATCTGAATATATCAAATGTAAAGGTTCATGATAAACAGTATCGGAATGAGGAAATGGTAACTTTTTGCTTTTCCCTAATTGGCAAGAAGAACAAAATGATAAACTTTCATTCATTGTAACATGAATATTACAACAGGATAGGACCATTCTGACAATTTGAGCAACAGGATGACCAAGCTTCAACCTTCATATGCCATAGGTCCATATTTTAATTGACTCGTTTAACATTGGACTGAACTGGACTCGAAGATACTAGACTATTATTTATTTGCTGTAAAGTAAAGGCAGTAGGATGACTTGATTGACGCTGAATAGAAGAACTTGAGGTTGACGGTTGGGATGATGCAGGAGCTTCCTTAAACAAATTAAATTCATACAGTCCATTATGCAGTCTTCGTCGAAGTAGCTCCATTCCCGTGGCCTAATCCTATACAAAACACAAAGACGAGTGAAATTCAAAATAGACATGATTATCACGAGCAAATTGCCTAACACTAAGCAAATTCTTTGTAATTTGTGGAACATGCAACAAGTTTGAGAGAGTATAAACACGAGATGAATGAGGAGAGTTAAGGAAAGATGAGCCATCTCCACCTTGACTATCCAAATGGGAAGCATTCCCAGTTCTGTGAAAACCAGAGAAGGAATGATCGAAACGATGGTAGCATTTATGTATTGTGTGACCAAACCTGCCACATAGTTGACATTGAGGTTTGTTGCTACTACTCCATGTTCTGTTGCCACCACGGCCACCTCGACCTCTACCACGTAGGTTCAGGTTTCTCCCTTGAAGAAATTTTTGGCTATTATCTCCAGTTCGATATTTCTTTGATTGAGATTGAAGTGCTAAATTCACAGTAGGTAGTGATCCATCTCCATTTGCAAAGTATTGTTCAATACGACTTTCGTGTGCGAGAAGATGTGCAGTCACGTCTTGTAATGAATAAGGCTCAACTCGTGATGTAACAGAGACAACAACATATTCATATTCGATTCCCAGCCCAGCTAGAACATAGAGGATTTGTTACTCTTCTGAAATCTTGTCTCCGGCAGAAGTAAGAGCATCAACATAGGTCTTCATTTTCAGGAAGTATTCTCTCATAACCAGACCTCCTTTCTTTTGGGTCTAGAGTTGAAGCTTGTGTTGCATCACATTTGCCTTAGATCTGGATGCAAAGAGATGAACTAATTGACACCAGATATCACTGGCAGTGTTAGCATGGTTTAAAAAGGAAGAACGGAGTCGCGCCTCAAAGTGATGCGCAAGGATTATGCCTCAAGGCGACAAGTTTAAGGCAAAAAAACAGAGGCTTCCACCTCAAAACCTGAGGCGCACGCCTCAAAGCATGCGCCTCACAAGGCATGAGGCGTGCACCTCTCTAAGAGGAAGAAATACAGATTTTTCTTACCTTGGAGCAGCGTCAGAGCCGTCGGAGAAGATGTCAATCGGAGCAGCAAAGGGCTGCTATCTTTCTTCCATTTTCCTTTAGCAGCGGTTCAGTCGTCTCCTCTGGCTCTAGGTGTGTTTTATCGTAGAATTAAGGTTAAAAAATAAAAATTATTTTACACTATAAAAATAAAAATAAATTTTAAAAATTACATTAAAATATTTTAAAGACTACAAAAATAAATTTTAAATTAAACTAATAATTTTTTGACTGAATTTTTGATTTTTTTGAGGCTTACGCGCTCGCCTCACAAAGGAAAACTGTCTCAATACTTAGTTCCGCCTTTTTAAACATTGAGTGTTAGAACCCACCATTTGGGCTTGAATACTCTCGGTCATTGATGCCAATAGCCAAGAAAATATTAGCTGGTCTTGGTGATGCCAGAAAACATAGGCCGGATTGACGGACCCTAGTCGACCATCTATAGTTGGAGTGAGTTCTGGAGGACATATACCAGAACTATCAATAAATTTCTCCAAGCCAAAACCAAAAATCCCAGCAAGAATTTGCTGTTTCCATATGAGAAAATTTTCATCATTCAATCGAACGATAGCAAGCTGATTTGTTGGGTTAATAGGTTGGGAAGGCTGGGAAGGTTGAGGGGAAGTAAAATTTGGAGTGGGTTCAGCTGTGTTGACCGAATTTAGAGTGGACTCAGTGATTGGGGCTTGATTTTCTAAGCTGGAATCAAGAGACGCCATAGCTTTGATACCATGAAAGCAAACAAAACAAGAAGAAGAAAAATATTTACACTCTATTTTCTGAAATGTGTACAGTACCGAATATATTTAAAAGAAGAGAGAAAAGTGACTCCTACTCTATGATTGAAACACGTCCTAACAGCCCAAGTGCACAATGATTATGACAGGTGTCCATATTTACAAAACAGATTTCACAGCTCAGCAAAGTCTATTGTGTGCTAATAGTACCTTATTAATATATAAATTTTGTTATTTTAAAAATAAGTATTTATCATATTCTTGGGCTTAATTAGAAAATAACACATCAATTGTGGCAATAATAAGGAGTTGACTTTAACATGTGTACGTGTCATTTAATATCTAGTTTTTTTTTGTCTATGTGGCTAGCTAAATTTAACTCATTCAAAGTGGATCCTCTTATACATGTTATAAACCGCAGCCTGCATATAAGATAAGAACCAACATCTCTACAAAGGAACAACAGCAATATATATAAAACCAACAGAAAAGCTTATATAAACAGATTTTGTATTTCTACTTATAAAGACAGTGATTTTACAACAGATAGAAAGGAAAAAATGTAGGCCAATGTTCCATGTACACAAAATGCACAAGATATATCTACGAAATGCTAACACTAGAAAAAGTGAAAAACGAACCTCACCTGTACCCTTCTTATCTTGCAAACTTGCGACCACGTCTAAACACTTTTCAATGTCAGGAATCTTTGCATGTTACGTTGATTATAAATAACAGAAAATATAAACCATTTTTTTGCAAAATAAGAAAAGGATGTAAGGAATGGCAAGGCCACACAACGTGAATGAGCCTCTGAAAATTTAATTTTCCCTTCTATAGTTCTGGATAATGGCTTACAATTGCATATTCATGAAGGTGGGAGTTGGTACGATGTGAATAACTTTAAGGATTCCAAACACTAGAGTAAAAACAAATTCATGCAGATGTAAAGGCAAGATTTCAGATGGGAAGGCCTCAAATTTTTAATATTAGTTGAATAGAAACCAGGAAATGAAAAGAGCCTGCTAACTTAATGCTAAACGACAAGAAAATGTCAAGCCAGAACTTTATACTTTTAGAATCATCATCCATTTCGAAGGAAAGAATGCAATTCTGGGTCCACTGAATTTAAATCATGTTCATTTCCTTAGAAATCTGAAAGAAGTTGAACCTAAATAATTGAGTTAAGGAAATATTTTAACAAGAAATAGAAATGCAAAATACGAAATGAATATACCTGAAGGTCCCTCTGCTGAGCAAGGAGTTTCATCTCCACTACCCTGTACTGCTGAAGCCTGGAAAATGTTTTAAAGTAGAATTTATAGTAAGAAACTAAAAAAACATGTTCACAAGCTAGACCAAAAAAGTTTATTTGAAGAAATTCATTTGTAAAAACATTTATCATAATATTTCATGTCTAATTGATATATAGCTCAATATTTATATCATCCAGCACCCTACGGTTCAACTTAGGCTACGTTTGATAGCGAGGGTGGAATTTGGGTGAAAAGAAAATGAATTCCAGGAATTGAATTCCTGGGAATTGGAAGTTTAATGTGTTTTATTGATTTAATTTTTCTAGGTGGAAAAAGTAGGGAATTTTCCAACTTTTGTTGTTTGATTGACATTATTTTTCATAAAAAATGAAGTAAAATTTATCCATTTTAATAAAAAAAAATTATTTTTTCACACATTTGTACTTAATAATAATAATGTTAATTTTTAGAAAAAAATAAAATCAATTAACAACAACAAAAATGATCAAATGAAACGAAAATGGTATAAGATTTTCCATGGAAAATAAAATCCCCCCCGGCGGGAAAACAAATTCAATCAAAACAAGGAAAATACCGAATTTCGAGGTAAGTGGAAAAATGAATTCCATGGAAAACTTAGGCAACCAAACAGCGCAAAGTTGGAAAATCACATGAAAAATCATTTTTTTCATGAAAAACTTAGCGTATCAAACACACCCTTAAGTCATTATGTTGTACAAGAGCTGCATTTTTCACTTACAAAGAAAACAACACAAATATCTGTTATTATTTGTAGGCAAAATCTATATAGTACAAGCGTACAACAGAAAGTAAAAACTTACTCTCAGTGGTCAGTTTCTGTGGCTCCATTCGATCTAGCAAATATATATTTTGAAAAGTACGATAAAATCAAATATTTTGTAACTGCATGTCCATTCCACAAAACTCGTCTTTCATCTTATGGATATTATTTCCTATAAAAACTGAACACCCAAGTATACAAAGTATAGTTTTCTAAAACGATTCTGTAAAAAACTTGTTATCTATATTGTGATTACATAAATTCCCACAAGATTCTTTAGTTTGTGCAACCTGCTTGCATTTTATGCATCACCTTTTAGTTGTTTCATTCTCAATAACTGAACCTAAATACCTAATCTAAAACTCTTTGGGATGGCATGATCCTCTATTGTCTCCACAGTCGTCATTAATTACTACTACTATGATCAAGACTCAAGAGGACATTTTGTATATTCAGTCCTAATTCTAGTTAATCAGAACTATGGCGTTAGCGACAAACATGCACAAAGAGACTTACTACCCAAGAATAAAATGGGGAAACAAAGGTCTTTGGGCAAAGTATCGAGACAGAACCTATTGACTAGAGTCCATAGGAGTATAAAATCATTTATCAATATTCCTACAATGTCTGTCATGGAACCTTTTTGGACACCCTAGTGTATGCTTTTTTATAATAATTTGTAGGAAAGTTTTACTTATTTTCTTTGTAATAACTAGCAACTTTCCATCAATTCAGAAATATCTAAACCTCCACAGTAAATCTCTCTAGCATGAAAACCAAACCTGACCTCTGATATGTTCAGATGACACCTAATCTATACTCAATTTCCTTCATAGCATCACTCATCAACTTCCTTTTTCCTCCAATAATGGAAATCAACATTTGAAGACTTTGAGCAGGGTGAAGCACAAAAATTATCTGCCTCGATCATCATAACAGTTTATTTTTCCAGATTTATTTATCCATTTTACACCTAGGTTAATATCTGGCATCAATCAGAGAGCGACATTTGGACAAGGCTCTAGTTAGCCCCAAGACATGATTGCTAGAACGGTAATTTGATACTCACAATATCAAGTATTTGCGGAAAAACATTAGTACTTGGAAAAATATCCAAATTTTACTCATAATTCACAATAATCCTACGTCAGCCATATGGATTCGGAATAGAAGGATTATATGCCAGGAGAAGATTAATTATTAATATAAAGAGATTATACATGCAAAAAAACAAATAGGAGATTGATAGACGATAGTCAACTTGACAGGGTGGTCAGTCTTTATATATTGTGGACAAGCTTCACCAACCATTTTGTTAATAAAAGGGGTGAAATTCTTATCATTTTCCTCATTTGATATTCAACGATCTATACATCACATGTAGCATAGGCTTATGTCTCCTACTTACTTTTAGTCTTAGCTTATCGACCATAGAACCTTGGGGCCAGCTAGATCCTATTAAAAGTATTCATCATTAGATCTTTGTCATAGAGTCACAAGTGCATTGTGCACTAGTTTCTTTGAGAACAAACCAAATTTGATACCAGAATATTCGATTTGATAACTTGGTACCAATTCCTCTTCTGCTTCTGGTAAATCAAAAGGTAATCTCTCACACTTGGCTAGAGAAGAAATTAGAAAAACGATAAACCCTATAAGAAGAAGGGATATAGAGCATTTCTTATAATGCACAAAAAATGCACAGCCGTATCAAAATACATTGACATGTGTTTCCTACTTAAAAATTTTAATAGAAAACAAATTGTGTCGAGTCTTTGTTTACACATCCATGCTCAAGATATGTTAGACATCCGTTTGCTCTGCTTGAACAATATGACTCATATAACAAACCACAACAGATGATCATAGTAGGGAAGAAATATGTCTGTGGAATAGCTTCATTAAAAACCAAAGGTGAAGGCAACACTACATTCCAAATGAAGAAGTTGCCTATTTCACATTTAAATTAATCACATCATCAAGGACTCTATGCACCAATAACATGATGAAGCGTATGCCATCGGAACCAATGTTAGTATCTGGACATGAGAGATTATACTTTTGTAACAAGATTAAATTGGAACGATGTTAAAAAAAAAAAAAAAATTGCCAAGGTATGGAATAACATTAATTTTGTATCCATTGTATATTTTCTTTTCAGGATAAAACTAATAAATTTTACAAATAATTTTTGCTCCATCCATGACTTATTCTAATCTAAGAAATGAAGGGTTCATCATAACTAACAAACATCCCTGGAATTTCTATATTCAACTTTAGATTTGTTGATTAGGTTGCATGATATCTCAAAACCTATAACATTTTAACCAGTGTTCTAAAAAACGTAAAGTATGACGAAGCGACGAGGTCGAGCATCACGATTAAACGCACTTGGGCGCGAAAAAGCGTGACAATGCTCGAATGAAGCGTGACGAAGCTATGAGGACAAGCTTCAAGCCTAAACGCGCCTAAACGTGATTTTAACTTTTGATCACAAAATTCAAAAGGGATGGAATCACTTAAACTGGTTGTTAATCATCATTTGACATCTTAACATAATACTTTAGTCATCACGTCTTATTAGCTCACTACCTTAGTGTAAACCACCATTGTAATTTACATCAACCAAAAAGTGCATGAAAAATGGGTGGTTTATGATTCTGTCGCGATAATAATTAATAAATCAAGTTCGATAATATCGATAAAGTGGCTAATCCAGCTATCAGAGATACTAAGGTTGCATTTGATACGTGTTATTTTCCATAGAAAATATGATTTTCCATGTGATTTTCCAACTTTGCGCTATTTGATTGCCTAAGTTTTCCATGAAATTCATTTTTCCACTTGCCTCGAAATCCGGTATTTTCCTTGTTTTGAATGAATTCATTTTCCAAGGGGAGAAGGAGGTTTTATTTTCCATGGAAAATCTTATACCATTTTCGTTACGTTTGATCATTTTTGTTGTTGTTAATTTATTTTATTTTTTTTCTAAAAATTAACATTATTATTATCAAGTATAAATGTGTGAAAAAATTTTAAAAAAAATTATTTTTTTATTAAAATAGATAAATTTTACTTTATTTTTCATGAAAAATAATGTCAATCAAACAACAAAAATTGAAAAATTTCCTACTTTTTTCACCTAGAAAATTAAACCAATCAAGTACATTAAACTTCCAATTCCCGGAAATTCAATTCCCTAAAATTCATTTTTCTTTCCACCCAAAAATTGAAAAATTTCCTACTTTTTTCACCTAGAAAATTAAACCAATCAAGTACATTAAACTTCCAATTCCCAGAAATTCAATTCCCTAAAATTCATTTTTCTTTCCACCCAAATTTCACCATCGCTATCAAACGCAGCCTAAATGTATCAAAATGAGGAATAGCTCTACACAGTATGAACTCAATATAAAAGATGAGGATGAACAATAAACACTTAAGCCTCTATTTGGTAAATAAATCTTATTCATAAACAAATAATGTAATGTTTTCGAGGTAAAATGTGTGGTTGAAAAGTGGTTTAGAGAAACGTTTGTGGTTAAAAAGTGATTTTGAGAAATGTATTGTTTATACTTTATAAACTTAAAAAAAATAAAAAAAAATAAAACATTGATCATGAATTTTTGATCCTGCTCTCAAAGTTCTCTTAATACACTGTATAAATATCAGGCATTTTCCTTGAGGAATCAACGTTCAGCCTCAAGACTGATATACACATTTTCAGTGGAAACCTTGAACTAAATTATCATAACATTAAAACAAAAAATATTAGAATGGATAGCGTGTGGAAAAAGCATTCACACTAGTATTTCTAAACAGCAGATCGGTTTTACTAAAAAGGATAAATTTTCCTACTAAGCAGTAAGCATTATAATATGAACAAAAACTTTCAAGAACTCAACTTTCTGGTATAATCTTAATCCTGTGTATCTTCTGAATTTGGTCAAAATCCAAATATCCTTCATATAATTGGAAAAGAATATTTAAATTTTAAACTAGACTCTACAAAGACCAATTTTTCCCTTTTTTTGGCTAAGCAATACAAATATAAAATGCATTAACAAAATTAAATAAAAAAAACAAATACTTTCATACCGAACATAATGATATGATATATATATATATATATATATAACAACTTTCTGGTATAATCTAACTCCGTAACTTGTAAGGTGTAATCTAAATGACTAAATCCATAGCGTAACACTACATAAATGAAACGCATTAATCACCAATCACCAACCGCAGGGAGGGCTTTCTCCCCTATGTACCAAAAAAAAAAAGAACATAGATGTCTATCGGTAAAAAATTGGCTTTTCTTCGAAACCTCTATAAAATCACCCCCAAATCCCTCAAAATACATCAAAATTCTTAGATTTTGTTGCACAAATCTTGTTCATATCTACTTTCCATTGAATTTGTAGTTTTTCCCTGTGGTTGGATCCACAGCAGTAAAGCGGTATACTAGTAAGTAAATATTTAGTGATAGACTGATTGAATAGATTATAGAACAACTAAATCACTTAAACATTTACTGATAACAATATCTCTTATACACACTGCACACAGGGAGATAGTAAAGCGGAAAACCTTTCTTGCAGCCTTGCAGGAAAGCAAGAGCTGAATTTACATCTAGACCGGTTTGAGAAAGGTAACTCTGGACGTCTTCCACGAACGACGACGCCGGAATTCCTACGCCGGAATTCCTCCTCTCCGGCACACTTGCTGATGTGGATGCCGGTGTTGCCCTTTTCCGATACTTATATGAGCTTATATATGCTATACGGTATATATCGATGAGTGAATCTCGGCAGATTCTGCCATTCTGGTTATACTTCGAGGGTTTTCTACTTATTTTTTTGAAAAAAAAAAAAAAAATTACAGTAGTGGGTGGCGCCGCGGTAGAAAGCTGCAACTGGCAATCCAATTCTGAAAATAAAAATGAATTTAAATTTTAAAAAATTTTGAAAAACCACTTTGAGCTCCCGACAAATCAGAATCATTATTTCTATCACTAATCACTATCATCATCATCAATATCACTATCATTAATATATAAAAGAATAAATGTGTAGAAAACTTTTAATTATCAATTATGTCCTTAAATCTATTTTTCTTGTATCTATAATACCCTTAATGAAAAAGATATATATTTTCACGTAAATAAATGTTGAATGACTTTTCAAATAATTTTAAATAATAAATTCAATTTTCAATATAAGGTCCTTGTATATAATTATATAATATATTTATTAATAACGCTTTTCAATCTTATATAACATTGTAATTCAATACATATGTTTATACAATTCTAAAAATGAATCATTACAAATTTACAACATAAATCAAATATAGACGTAATTTTTTTATACAATACAAAATTTCAATAATATTATAGCATAATTAAGATAATCTCATAATAGAAATTGTATGGATAAGGTCAAAATAATCAAGATGATGAATAATTGGTAATCTACGATTTGTTAAAATAATTACATTTTAAAACCAATAACTTTTTGAATAATCAAAATAAAAAATATGAAGTTATTTATTTGAGTGCTAACATGAGAGTCACTTTGAAGTTTTTTTTTTTTTTTTTTTTTAATCAAGCACAATAAGAGGTAAGTTATTAAAACATATTTATAGATGAATAAGTATTCAATTTTCACTTATCTGATGAACGTAGTTAAGCTCCCGTTTGGTGTTGATTTTAATCAAGATATTAATTTAAATCAAAGTTAACAATTAATTTCAACCAAATATTTTATGGAACCTACAAATTTTTAACCATGCAAATTCATCAACTTTTTTCAAAATCTAATAAAAATATGATTTGAATCCTTATCAAATGGAAAAGAAATCATGCTTGTTCATATCTAACAAAAAATGAAAATATTTCTATGGTTCAAATAGAGATGGCAATGGGTCGAGTTTGCCAAACTCATACACTACTCACTTAAAATTTACAACATCTATACCCTACCCATATATCCATTTAAATATGGCGAGTCGGGTGCGGGTCTGGGCGCGGGTCAGAGGCGGGTATACTTCTATATTCATTTGAAACTCATTACTAATTATTTAATTTTTTATTATTTTTTAAATATGTTATAGGTTAGAGGTGCTCTGAATTAACTTGAATCAGTTAAATGTTGGGTTTCACTTGAATTTTGTTTAAAAAAAGCTTGTTCTAAATTGAAACTAAACAAATAAATTTGAACAATTTTTTTAGACATTAACAAAGTTAATAGTTTAAACATATTAAAATTTAGAAGTTAACAATGTCAATAGATATTTGGGTTCTATTTTTATTTACTTTTTTATTTTTTTTACACATTCACTTTTGTTTTAAATTCTATAATTTTTTAAGAAAATTAATGGGTGTGTGGGTCGGGTATGTGTATTGTAGTAAAACATACACCCGACTCATACCCTTGTCGGGTTTTAAAGTTTACCTCCATACCCTACCTACGAACTCATTTAGTCGGGTAATTTCCGCTCATTTATGTCGGGTCTCCAACGGTTATCGGGTCCGTGGGTATTATTATCATTCCTAGGTTCAAACACATTTTCAACATCTTTTCGAATTTTTCGTTTTGCTAGAAAATTTTCATGATGTACACTTAATAATTGAGAAAAATTGTAAATGCAATTTACAAAATTTACTCATAAGTTAATAAATAAATAAGTAATCGAGTAATTTTCATACGAATAATTATTTTCACTATTAAAGTTAAAATTAGTAATAATAATTAATTTTACACGATCATAAGAGTTTGAAAAGTTTCTACCTAACACAATTTACTATTAATACTCATTAATATACCTTAATACTATATATCATAAATAATAATATATTATTTATTATATTTTATATTCAATGAGTTATAATTATATTTATATAATATCATGATTTTAATAATTTTCATTTTATATTTAATTATATAGGAGATTCAAAGTATAAGTTATTTTATCGCGTACATAGGACGTGCGAAGCACGTTGTGGAATACAAGTATTATTTAAAAATATTTATTTAAAATGAATAGTAATTTTAGGAAAATGTGTGATTATAAAGTACAAAATCTTTTTGAATTTATGTGTAACATGGTCAAATTCAACAATTAATCATAATCACATATTTCTTTTATCTCATATCTTTTTAACCACACATCTCATCAACTTTTATCAAACAAGGGCTTTTTTGATAAATATATGGTTGAAAAAGAAAAAAGAAAAAAATGTGTTAAAATTTAAATAGGCCGAACATGGGCTAAATGCTATATTGTTTGTAGAGTTTGTGGTTGTCCTATGCACTAAAATTGTTATAGACAAAATATATTTTGAATAAGGGAAAAATGCATAAATAAGGTGTTTATAAATACAAATTTTGAAAATAAGATAAAACTTATATAAATTCAAAAATCAAGTTGTAATTAGTATTAATTAATTATATTAAATAATTAAATGTATTTTATTAATTATACATATTAAGGTCACAACATATATAATTTCATATCACAAACACAAATTTTTTAGGTCACAAAATTTTTAAATCACAACTGATTTCAGGGTCATAGATCACCTTGTCACAAAAATGTCAAATTACCCTGCCTCCATTTGGTAAAACTGTTTAGTTTATAAACTGGTTTATTTATGATTTTGAGGTAAAAAGTAGTGGTTGAAAATTGGAGAAAGAAAAGTATGTGGTTAAAAAGTGATTTGAAAAATTGTGTGATTTATAAATTGATTTATAAACCAAAAAAATTACATTTACCAAACAATGGCAAGTCATAACTTATCAAATTATTAGGTCACAAATTTTTTAAGCAATAATTACCAAATTATTAGGTCACATTTATTTAATTTCTAGGTCACGAGTTATCAATTATTAGGTCACACTTTTTTTTTTATGTTACATTTATCAAATCGACATCTCAGACAATCCACACCTACAGCCACCATCGTCCCACCACCATCACCGTCGCCGCTTCAAGCCAGCTGCACCACTACCTACCAAATTACAACATACCACATGATCAAAACCTGCAACCGCCAGCATTTCCAACACCACTACCACCACCGACTCATCGCTTTCGCGATCAACCACCACCAGTCCCCAATAAAAAAACACCACTACTTCGCCACCATCTACTCCACATCCCATCACCAACAGCTTCACCACAGTCGCAACAACCACAACCTATAGCCCCACTGCCACCACCACCAACAATAGCAATAACAAAAACAAAAAATTTTAAAAACTTGGAAGTAGCAGCAGCTAGCGCAGAGACCAAAAATGGCGGAGCTGGTAGGAAATAGCGCTGAGCCGGTGACCTACACTTGAATAGCCAGAAGTGACGAGCACAACACATGTGTTATGCTGTGGAAGGCATCTCCTTGAGCGACCGCAACAAGCACCTCCTTAAGTGACTACAACAGGTGTCACGATGTAGGTGCACGGCATTGCCTTCGTAGATAGTGCAATCTCACAATCACTGCGTCAACCACCCTCCTCGCACTACCACCCACATCGCAGCGAGGCTGCTATTGTCACAAGATCGCAGTGGCGTCGCTGCCTCGAGGTTGCGACATAGTCTGTGACCTGGAGAAAGGGGCGGTGGTGGTGTCTGGATGAGAGAATGTCTGGAGACTGGAATGTAGATGCAGATGTTGGCGGTGGTACGAGGATGGTTGTAAGACCGCTTTTTCATTTTACGGACAATTCTAAAATCCTACGTGATATTTATGTTAATGTTGTTATAAATTTTAAACTGATAAATTTTAGTGTCTATGATTTGAATTGTTTTGCAGTGGAAGGACTTGGACGCCGTCTCGATCAATGTGCCAATTAGAAAACTTATAAATTGGTTACGTGAAATTTTATGTGATTAATTGTTTTATTACCTAAGCATGCTATAATTTTTAAAATTTATTAAGTTGTAAGTGACCTAAATTGTGTTAAATTAAAGTTGGGGAAAAGGTTTAGGGCGAATTGAAATTTAATTTGGGAGTTGTGGACTTAAATTTCTAAATTAGAGAGAATTGAGGGGCCAAGTTGCAAATTCCAAAAGATTATATCTGAACCTAATCTAACCTAAACCCTCATACTCTCGTCTCTCACACCTCCCTCACGCAAAATCTCGCACTCGGTCTCTCTCTCCCTCGAACCCGTCTCTCACCTCTCCGCGTCGCTGTCTCTCTCTCTCGCCTCACACACTACCCAGCCCCGGCGACTTCGACACCCACCCACCGACGACCACCACCACGGTAACTCCTGCCTCTTCCCTGCACGCGAAACACGCACACCTCCCCGCTTTATCTCCCCTCGGTACACGCGAGCACACACGGGTTACACTCACGAAAACGCACACAAGCCTATGTTGATGTCAATGTGTGTATATATATGTGTATATATGTTGAGGGTGTGCAAATATGTGAAGGTTTTTCATATTTTCAGATTTAAGTTAGTTGCATTTTCGAATTTAATTGTTAAATTGGAGAATTTGGTTTTGTTTATATATGTATGTATTGATGTAGATATCATCCTTAAGTATTAATCTCAGATTTTTTCAAATGTTTGTTTAAAGTTTCTGATTTCAGATTAAACTATGATTATAGACTTATAATTGTAAATTCAAATTTAGGGCTAATTATATATATGTATATTTTGTGTATTTCCAAATTTGTGTTATATACTAATTTCAAATTTATTAATTGAAAATTTGGATAATGCATATATATATACATGTCTAAATTCAAATTTAGACTTGGTTTAAATTTCAAAGCTAAATCATTAATTTTCAAATTTTTAAGTCTATATGGGTTAATTTTTTCAGATTTCAAAATTTATATAAATGGTTATATTGATCTTCAGATCCTGTAGTTGATTTTTCAGACTTATGAAATTATGGATTCTGTTGGTTTAATTGACATCCATTTTGAGAAATTTCAGATTTTTAAATGATTTGTTTTCCGCATTTTAATGTTTAAACGTTTTAAATTCCGCATTTAATGTGAATGGAAGTTAACACGCCTAGGTTTAAGGTTTTGAAACTTGGGGTGTTACATTTTTGGTATCAGAGTTAAGAGTTTTAAAAGCGATTCTATAGACTTTTAAAATTTATCTGAAAATGGTTCGGGTACTGAGTCACGCCTCAAGTGCTTCTCCCTCGATCATCTGGTAAGTTAAATTTTGTTTAAATTATGAAATGTTATTTGATGTTCCAATTATTGTAAATTCTTGCATGCTAATGTGTAATGTCGGAAAGTGAAAGGTTAAGAATGTTGTCAGTGAATATAATGAGTGTATCTTTGTTATGCAAATGAGGAAGTGAGAAAGTAATGGTTATTAAAAATTTGGGTGCCGTTTATTAGATCTTTTTGTGAAATAAGAAATGGATATGAATGGTATATCGGCACGAGAGTATACAATGTCCAAACGAGAAGTTGAGAAGTCATCGAACTTAGTATTAAGCACTTATCGTATTTGATCTCGGGTCTACCCACTCATTTGATAGTCCAACAGTTATAGGAAAATTGATTTACCCATCTCAGTAGCTGGAGACCAAGTTTATATTGTCAACGCCATTTGAAGAATTGTTGAACTGAAGTTATGTGTTGAGAAATGTCCCAATCATGGTGAATGGGAAGGAGTAGATGATTGATTTCATAACACTGAATACCCACAAACTTGATGTCATACTAGGAATGGAATGATTATTATGGTATAAGGTTTCAATCACTGGCTACGTTAAGGTGGTATTTGAACCTTCAAATGAAACCCTTTTTCGCCTTGTTGAGGTAAAGGTAGAACTTTTCATATCGATATTATCAGTGATGAAGGCTCGTCAATTGATGAATAAGAGTTATTAGGCCTACCTAGTTGCAATAATTGAAGTGTCTAAGGTGAATACTTCTCTCGAACAAATTTCAGTTATTCGAGAATGACTAAAGATTTCTCAGACAATCTTTGTGATTTACCGCCTAAAAGAGAAATTGAATTCGTCATCGATTAAGTGCGCAACTCTAGTATCCAAGGTATAATATCGGATGACTCATTCGTAACTTAAAAGAGCTCAAAGTGCAACTATAGAATCTCATGGACAAAGGTTTTGTTCGACCTAGCTTTTTTGCCATGGGGTGCTCAGGAGCTATACATGAAGAAGAAAGATGGTTTTATGAGACTTTGCATAATTGAAATTAGACATGACAAAACCAGTTTTATGAAGTTGTGAAGAGATGTTGAGATTATAAGCGATATGATTTTATTGAGACTTTTATGAGAAGAACTATGAAATTAGAGGTTTAAAGATTTGGATTCTTAGTTATTGGGAATTAAGTAATGGATATTGTGTTGAGTAAGTGAATTATTCCTCTATTTTGAGAGAAATTTATTATGTAATTTGGTCTTGTGATTAAATTTTGGGAATATGAATTGTGGCATATATTTATAAGTATGAGTAGTCTTTTGAGCCAACTAATGTATTGAAGGAAGTGAGATATTGATATTGGAAATTATGATTTGAAATTGTTATGTTGAGGAATTATGGATTGGTTTTCTGGGATATCAAGGTATACATGAAGTTATGTGATGATTTGATCCATACATTGGGAAACGATAAGTTATATTTTGAAAAGATGAGTGAAGACAAGTATTATGGCGTTATTGGGAAGAATTTTTAATTATTCTTAGGAACTTATTGACTATTAGTGAGAAATGATCACTTGTATTGGAGAATATTATAAATTATAAGGATATGAGATAATACTGTTGATTTATTTTGGAATTTGATCTGGAAGATATGTTAAAGATAAGCTGATGATATTATGTTGATTTGTGAATAATATGTTATTGGATATACTACATAGAGAGAATATTCAGGTAATTTCTATCGTTTTAATTATTTTGGTGATATTTGGTGATAAAGAAGTTTTAGAGATGACAAATTATTATGGTTTGATATGTTTTTAAAGAAATAGTAAAGATTTATTGAAATTTGGAGAGAATTTTCCATGGGCTTATAGAGATTAATGAAGAGACGTGATGTCATTGGGGTTATTGAATAATGACTTAAGTAATCGGCAAATATTTCTTTATACAGAGTTTAGAGGCTATGTTGAGAGCTTGCATTTTAGACCTTTATAATGGTTAGGAAAACCATTTACCGTCTGTTGAATTTACATGTAATATGATTATTGGGATTAGTCAGTTATCATGAATGGGAGATATTGAAAATATTTTATGGTGAGATGCCTTAAAGGAGTAACCATTTATTCAAAGTGAGAAATTGGGGACATGCGATTGAATGTTTGGGATTATGTGAGATAATGATTGTCATAAGGTCAATTGTATATAAAAGGTATAATAGATGATTGTAAGGAATAATGTGATGATGAGAACTGAATGTGATAATGTATTGAAATTATGAAATAAGTTGACCATCCATGAATAAGTTATGTTGTATTTGGTTCTAAGTGGAAATTCAAAGAATGATGAATCTCAGTTATGGAAAATGAATCAGGATTTCCTCATAATGTGAATGATTCACTGATGTACATTAAGTTTTCAAAATGATGAAAGAAACTTTATCAGGTCCTAGATTTGTACAAGTATTGCAGAAGTAATGCATCTGATCGGAGGAAAGTTTATGATAGTGGATACCATGAAATTGTGGAGATTATTATTGATGGTATATTGATTCAAAAATAAGAAATGAAATTTTAGGCAATTGTCCTTGTGGATAGGATTTGTGGAAAATGAGAATAAGACTTCACAATGGTTATTGTTATGGAGTAGTGTGCAGAAAGAGTGACAATGGCAGAGTCCAACATTTATTGAGTTTGAGAGATTGATATAAAATCTTATTGAGTATATTGACGTAAAAGGTTCATGTGAAGGATATGATGGTTATTATGTTGTAATCTTAGAGAGATTGATATGATTATTTGAGGTCAGTTGTGTGACTTTTACTTATAATGGGATTGTATCCTTGGGTTAAGTAAACTTGATGAGGAATTATATATGAATCACAAAAGTTTTATTCATTGGTGATAGGTCAATGATTTATTTATAAAATACTTGGTTAGAGTATTATTATGATGATTTTGGAAGCATGAATTTTTAAGTTAGCACCTTGGCTTTAGTTTTAAGATGAGTGTATGATGCTGAATACTTGATTACAATATATAAGTATGGATTACAGGATTTAAGTTGATTCTTTGATTTTAAAAGAAATGTCAGCATGTTCAGAAAGGATTTCGTTTGTAAATTTTTCCAGAAAGATTCTGTCAATGTTTTAGTATTTCTACTGTATACTTTGGTATGGACGCCAAGTTTCACTAATTCTGGATTATAAAGTCTTCTTTTGATCAATCTTCTTGATTTTAGTTTTAAGAATGTGATCAATCAATCTATATATTAAGGTTGAGACGTTAGAATAGACTCTATGAAAGGCTAGAAATAGAAAGTTAGTGAATGGATTCATAAGTGGGATAATGTCGGTTAATGGCCTCCTACAACAATAACTATCAAACTTCGATCCGTATTGAGTACTATGCAATAGGAAGTGTAGATCGTCACTTCACGAGGGTGAAGTAGGAGAAAGAAACTTATTGGGTCCAGAAATAGTACGATAGACAGCAGTAGTTGCTGGAAAGATTCGTTAGCGGATGAAGTTGCACAGAGTAGACAGAAAAGCTATGCGGATAAAAGAATGAAATCTTTGGAATTCGCCGCAGGCGATATGATATTTTTGAAGGTAGCTCTAATGACATGAGTTATGAGATTCGGGAAGAAAGGAAAGTTAAGTACGCGATTTGTTGGTCCCTTTGAGATAATTGAATGGGTAGGTGACTTAACTTATCAGGTCGCATTGCAATCATCAATATCGGGAGTGCACAATGTTTTTCATGTATCAATGTTGAGGAAGTATATTTCGGATTCCTCCCATAGCCTTAGTTAGGAGTCATTAGATCTTTGTGAGGATCTGACTTATGAGGAGTCACTTGTGAAAATCCTAATGAAAGTAAATAAGGAACTTAGAAGAAGGAAGATTACGTTAGTTAAGGTTCTTTGGAGGAATCATGCAGTAGAAGGGGCTACTTGGGAACGCGAAGAGGAAATGCGTACCAAGTATCCACAAGTTTTGGTAAGTTTTAATTTCGATGACGAAATTTCTTTTAGGGGGTAAGGAATTGTAAGACCGCTTTTTCATTTTACGGATAATTCTAAAATCCTACGTGATATTTATGTTAATGTTGTTATAAATTTTAAACTGATAAATTTTAGTGTCTATGATTTGAATTGTTTTGCAGTGGAAGGACTTGGACGCCGTCTCGATCAATGTGCCAATTAGAAAACTTATAAATTGGTTACGTGAAATTTTATGTGATTAATTGTTTTATTACCTAAGCATGCTATAATTTTTAAAATTTATTAAGTTGTAAGTGACCTAAATTGTGTTAAATTAAAGTTGGGGAAAAGGTTTAGGGCGAATTGAAATTTAATTTGGGAGTTGTGGACTTAAATTTCTAAATTAGAGAGAATTGAGGGGCCAAGTTGCAAATTCCAAAAGATTATATCTGAACCTAATCTAACCTAAACCCTCATACTCTCGTCTCTCACACCTCCCTCACGCAAAATCTCGCACTCGGTCTCTCTCTCCCTCGAACCCGTCTCTCACCTCTCCGCGTCGCTGTCTCTCTCTCGCCTCACACACTACCCAGCCCCGGCGACTTCGACACCCACCCACCGACGACCACCACCACGGTAACTCCTGCCTCTTCCCTGCACGCGAAACACGCACACCTCCCCGCTTTATCTCCCCTCGGTACACGCGAGCACACACGGGTTACACTCACGAAAACGCACACAAGCCTATGTTGATGTCAATGTGTGTATATATATGTGTATATATGTTGAGGGTGTGCAAATATGTGAAGGTTTTTCATATTTTCAGATTTAAGTTAGTTGCATTTTCGAATTTAATTGTTAAATTGGAGAATTTGGTTTTGTTTATATATGTATGTATTGATGTAGATATCATCCTTAAGTATTAATCTCAGATTTTTTCAAATGTTTGTTTAAAGTTTCTGATTTCAGATTAAACTATGATTATAGACTTATAATTGTAAATTCAAATTTAGGGCTAATTATATATATGTATATTTTGTGTATTTCCAAATTTGTGTTATAGACTAATTTCAAATTTATTAATTGAAAATTTGGATAATGCATATATATATACATGTCTAAATTCAAATTTAGACTTGGTTTAAATTTCAAAGCTAAATCATTAATTTTCAAATTTTTAAGTCTATATGGGTTAATTTTTTCAGATTTCAAAATTTATATAAATGGTTATATTGATCTTCAGATCCTGTAGTTGATTTTTCAGACTTATGAAATTATGGATTCGGTTGGTTTAATTGACATCCATTTTGAGAAATTTCAGATTTTTAAATGATGAAGTTGTTTAATGGATTCTCTGTTGGGTTAATGTTGTTTTAAATTGAAACTTTCAAATTTAGGATTTCAAGTAATGAGGTGGTTCCAATTGAGTTTTAATGTATATTCTTGACTTATAGTTGCTATTTTCAGACTTCAAAATTTATGAAATTTGTTGTTTAGTTGAATGTTGGTTAAAGTTTGGATACATGATGATTTTAAGATTTGTGAATTTGTTGAAACTTTAAGGGAGTGATTTTATAATGTTAGGTTAAACTATGTGAAATTGGGTGTTAGTTTGAATTAAAAGATAGAAGACCTTATAATGTGCGTTGAAAGGGATTATTCATTTCGAATATGATGTTAATGTATTGGTCATAGCGTAAGGCCACATTTTGATTTAAAAGTATATTTTATTTAATGAAGGAATATAAATTAGGTTTATTGGGCACATTGACGTGACGGGCATCTGAGACTCTTCCACTTGCAAATCAAGAAAACGGTAAATATTAAGGACGTCAGGTAAGTAAACTTCCCCCTACTTTCATCAAAGTTGAATGTTAATGTGGAATTAATGTGCCTAATTGACATTCGTGTTAATTACGGAATTTTAATGCTTTTGGTCTACCATATGTAATTATGTGTAGTTAAGGAAATGTTCAAGCATGCACGTTACATGTCATTGGATCATCAAGCATGCATTGGCATCGAAATGGGAAAGTCAAATGTTTTAATGAAAGGAATGTGTCAAAGTGCAATTTTTGTAAAAAATTATGTATCCCAAGTTTTTGAAAGAATGGGTGTACTTCTATGTCATGAAAGATGCGAGTGGGAAATGGGGCGCGGGACCGGCGTACCCGAATGTAATGAGCCGCTTTGCGGGTTAATGAAGTGAATGAGCCGCTTTGCGGTGGAATGAATGTAATGAGCCGCTTTGCGGTGGAATGAAGTGAATGAGCCGCTTTGCGGTGGAAATGCGCATGTTAATCTGGTTCCAAATAAGAATTGCCCACTGTTATCTGATTGACTAGAAGTTACATCAAGTGAGCTCACGATGGAATGAAGTGAAAGTTTTGAAATGTCAAGTGAAAGCTTGAAAAGTTTGAAAGTTTTGAAAGGTTAAAGTGAATGGGGATACATATTTCAAAGTTTAAAGCATTTCATGTCATAAGCATGCATTCATGCATAAAGTTTACTTACTGAGCTTTAGCTCACCCCAATCCCTCCCCAACATTTCAGGTGATGAAAGTTAGGTGATCCGAGGAGAGCACTTGGAGACAGACTCAGGCTACACCGCTTCAAGTTTTTAAAGAAAATAAAGTTAAATTTTGAAGTTAATTAAGTTTATAATTAATTATTTCTTAATTTATTCATTTTATGTTGATAATTGTTTGGTTGAGATTAGTTTTAAATTAGTTATGGAATTTCTAATATTGGTTATATTATCACTTATTGCATTTAATTGAAGCTTATTGATACAAAATGTTGTGTTGAGGAGTTTGGGGATTGAGTTTGAAATAATGTGGTGATGTTGGAGTTTGAAGTAGAATTGGGGTTGTATGTTGAATATCGGATTTCTATTTGAGTTGAGTTTATGTTGTAAAATGGTTTTGATGTCCCTCTACAGGTTGGTTAAGTCCAATTTATAGAGGAGACTCTGTCGAAATTTCTATAAGATTTTAAAATAGAAAATGAAAAGGTTGAAGTTTTTAAATGATTTGTTTTCCGCATTTTAATGTTTAAATGTTTTAAATTCCGCATTTAATGTGAATGGAAGTTAACACGCCTAGGTTTAAGGTTTTGAAACTTGGGGTGTTACAATGGTGGCTGACGAGACAATCTCGTCTGCACCTCCATATAATTGTCGTTGCGCGCCGCATGGAAGAAGGACCGATGATATGGTGGAAGAGAAATAGGGCGGTCTAAGATTGAAGAGAAATGAAAGAGGGGTGGTGCTGTCGTTTTGGGAGTAAGAGAAATGGAAGGGTAGATTCTTTTTAACTGCAATTCATGTTGTTCATATTTGTTCAATTTCGGCAAACAAAGGCACGCCTTGCTGAGATGACCATGCGATGCAGTTTGAATTTGTGTCATATATTACTAAAAAGTTGCCCGCTGAGAGCATCTCCAATGGGGTGGTTAATTGGGAATGTCAATTGGATGAGAGATAAAGAGATAGATATATTATTTTAAGTGTAAGGTTTGAAGTAGGATGTGAGAAAAAAGTGGAGATCAAAGAGCAGGAAAAGTTAAAAAGAAGAGAGAGATAGATACAATTTCTAATAATTTAATAAAATAATAGTTGATGGTGTAGGATAGAAGGTGGATTTGTAGAAGGTATTGCATCGAAGTACGGAAAAAGTGGAAGAGAGAAGAAAAAAAGATAATACAGTGGGACCCACATTATTTTTTGTCTACATCTCTCCTCAATTGACCTCCCCAATTGATTTTGGCATTGGAAATGCTCTGAGATGACCAGACTGATACAATTTGAATCTATGAACCCAAATTCAATATGTGTTATCTGTTTGAGAAGAGATTGGGCATAGGTTGTTTAGCATCTTCATGATTACTTTAAGCCTATGTTCGGCGGGCAATTATAAATGGGTATCATTACACATTTTAATTTACACGTTTTTTCCAAACCATTTTTTAATTACACATATTTTCTCTCTCCAAATTTTAACTACACATATTATCTAGAAAATACAAATAAAACTTCTCTTTACAATTTAATTAACCGCCGAACACTCCCTAAATAATTATTTGTATTTGATGAACAGAAATATATGTGATTTTGTACATATATTATTATTTAATCTTTTTAATTTAAATTAATAGTTTATTATGTTGTTGCTCTTGAATTAACACAATAGATAATTAATATTCTAGGAGAATATTAATTACAAATTTATTGATGCTATTGATTTATTATGTTGTTGAACCTGAAGTAGCACAAAAAAATAATAATAAAATACAATGTGCTTTCGAAGTGGCACATGTTTCGAATAATATATCATTTTGAATTCATGTTTTTCCCCGAAAGAAAAAAAAAACATATAACTAATGTCATAAGAACGCTGATTAGTTTGACTACTTGAATGATATATGATTATATAATGTTTAATCGTTGAATTATATCATATATTGGACTAAAAGTTCAATTTGATTTGATTTTATTTTTTGGTATGACCAGTTGGACCATCACTGATTCAATAATGATGCGAAATTAAAATGAATACTTAATGAAGAACCAAAAGATTTTTCAATTCAACCCTACATGTTGCTTGTTCTCTGAAATTTATTTAGGGTGGTGAACTATGGGCCCACTCACCCTCCATGTGAACTATCTAGGAATATCATGATATGATTATATGGATCCACTAGATAGTCACATATTTGTTTATTGAAATTCGTAAACGAAAATTTACGAGATTATTTGCTTAAATTGATGCAGTTTGAGCACAATTTTCAAATTTCTAAAATAAGACAACTTTGTCTTAATAATGCCAGTGATATTACATCCCAAATATTTTAATATCACTAATTGGGATGGTAGTTCAATTGCTCGTAGTTTAGCAAATTTTTGAACTCTTCCAATTAATTGCTCATATGTTCGTATTAAGAACAAAATGCATTCCACAAGGAAATGCTAACTATATGCAGCAACACAGATATGCGTCTTTCCAACAATATAACCCCCATTTTATTTGGATTTAAGAATGTTAAGAATACTTATTTAGTTTGAAATCAAATGTATGAAGTAGCATGAACCTTAATAGGCATAGCAAGATTTCTCAGCATTAGAGGGATGATTAGTGTTAAGTGTATTTTTATACACTTTTTATACCTTTAAATTAGCATATTTTGGAATATCTTGAGCAAATATCTACTAATTTATGCATATTTTGTATTTAAATAGGTTAATATCCAAGTTTGAGGTCAAAAACCACAAAAGGAGTGCAAATTATGCTGAAATTGGAAGTTTGGGGACCATTTTGTCACTTCCGGAAAGTTTTGGACAAGCCGCGGAATTAACCAAGGGACCAAATTGCAAGATTTCAAAAGTTGAAGGGCCTAAAGTGCAATTTTAGAAGGATGTATTTGAAAGAAATCTAAAATTTTGGGGACTTAATTGATCATCATTGAAAGATGAAAGACCTCATGGAAATTACAAAAGGACTTGGCTGCAAAGACCATGGCTCGCTTAACCACGCGAACACGTGGTCTGATCCGAGCCGCACGAGCGAACCATGGCTCGAAACAGAGTCGGGACCGAACTTGGTCCCGGATTTTTGGGCGCGCACCGCGTGATCGCGCAGTTATTTTTTAAAAAATAATAATAATTCTTCCCCCGGTTCGGCCCAGTTTGCTATGTTACACGAATTTGTGCGTTTTTTAGGATTTGTGGTTGATTTTTGAATAATATAAATACTTAGAATCCTCATTTTGCTAGGGTATGTAAGTTTTATGCCTCTTTTCCATTTTTTTCTTGTATTTTCTCTCAAACTTTTCTTAATTAATGCATTAAATCTTTTTAAGTTTTTGTATTTTTATTTGCTTTCCTTCAATTAAAGCTTAATGTTGTTGAAATTTTCATCATTATTGTTTTTTCTAACTTTTCTCCTCAAACTTTCATGTTATTTATGGTTTAATTAAATTTTTGTATTGGATTGTTCATGAAAATAGAGTGAGTTATTTTCTTTTATTATCTTGTTTAAACACTTTGTTTAGCTTGTTGTTGAAATGATTATGTTAGTGGTTAAATGTTGTGATTTTACTATGAGTTAATTTTTATTATGGGCTAAATAGTATTTTGTTGGGATGATTGGTGTTATTTAACTTCACTTAGTTATTTTAAGTTTGTTTATGTATTTTGAGTTATTTACTTTCAAGCATTTGAATTTATAATTATTTTATTTTAATATTGTGTATTTTGATTTATGTTTATTATCTTGTATTTCTCTATCTTAAATAGTTAATTTTATTTACAAAATTGCAAATTAATTAAGTGTTGTTTAAGTGAAATCATGAATCCCAACTTTTTAATATTCCATTTTTTTTTATTATTGTTAGAATTTAAAATTAGTTTGTTTTTGCTTTATTTTCAATAAAAAATTCAAAAACTTAGGTCATGTTCTCTTTACTGTTTTGAGGTCGTTTTCTGTTTTTATTTTCGAAAACGCTAAAAACGCGTTCTCTTTACCATTTCGGAAAACAAAAAAATAAATTGTACACAAAACGCAAAACGTCAAAAACCTCGTTTTGGGCATTTTGTGTGTATTTCGACAAAAAATGTCAACGTGTTTTGGGATTTTTTTTTTTTTTTTTTTAAAGAATTATCTTAACTTAGAACTAAGCTTAATAAAAAAAATTTATTTTTTATTTTTTTATTTTTAGAATTATCCTAACTTGGAACTAAGCCTAAATAAAGATTTTTTGTTTTTTTTTTGTTTGAGAATTATCCTAACTTGGAACTAAGCTTAAATAAAGTTTTATTGAATTCAATATCAACATTACAAAAAAAAATTAAGTGAGAATTCTTGTTGTTATATTTCAAAAAATACTCTGGTGGTTTTGAAAGAAATTGCATTTTCTGGATTTTAATAGAACTAGAGTTTTCTCAAATCCCAAATCTGACCAAGCTGTGTTAATATAGACTCTTAATGGTCACATTAGTGTGTTGCATGTAATCATGTTTTCAGTGTATTGTGAAAGAAAATTTGAGTTTGAGTCAGTAGTATTCTGCAAGCAAATTAATTAAAAATAGTTTAAGCAGTATTCTGAAAAATTTCAAACAGAATGTATTTTCTAGGTTTTCATTTTCAAAAACAGTTTTCAGAAATGACAAACCAAACGCGTTTTCACTAAATTTGAAAACAAAAATAAAAACAGAAAATACAAAACATTTTCGAAAATGAAAATACAAAATAAAATACAAACAGAACGCCACCTTATTGTGTGACTTTGTTGTTAAAATTAAATTAACTATAGTGTGTAATTGACTATACATTCCTCGTGAGATCGACAACCTGGACTCAAAAAGTCCACTTTACTACTTGAACGCGACCCGTGCGCTTGCGGTACACAATTTTCGCGAACAATTAGTGCTAAAAATCATACAAATGCATCATATTATGTTATCTATTTCCTCATGACTGATAATATGAACCAGAAGTTCAAACGATAAATCACAAGATGCAAATATTTATAAGAGATTAATAAAATTTCATATACTAGTTACAGATGCTCCATCTCATATTGATGTATGGCACGCCTAAAGCATAGATGTATCTGATTAAAGCAAAGATCTCCAGATAAATTAAAATGGAGTAAATGATTATGATGGTCTTATCGAGGAGGCATATACTTGTGAGAGAGTATATGTATTGATATAACTATTTATAAATCTCTAAAAGAGGTTCAAGTATTTGAAATATTGAAAATTAAGATCTCTAAAGTTATGTCGTTGTGGGGAAAAAAAATCAAATTGAAATGATAGTTATATTGACACACTTTATAAAGTAATTGTGCAAAATCAAACTACGAAGCTGGCCGATTGGTACTTGAAATCTTCAAGCTCATAAACTTTTATAAGAAAGCACATAGTAATATGAATGACAGCGAGGATAATAAAAAAAATATGTTGAAGAAAATTAACATAAAATAGTTGGCCAAAGTATGCATCCACGCTAAATTAAATTTATTACAAAACCTGAATTTTTGGGACTTGAAGTCCATACACTTAAAAGTGTAAATTCAGTAAAATACCTATAGGTATTTACAAATAGAAAACAAAATTGTACAGTTTTAATACACGACTTGTTTCGCAACAAATGTTTCAAAGATCTGGCACTGCATATGAAACGATATACAATAGATGTAATATTTTATTTGCCTGACAATGCATAATAAAAACCAAAAAATATATAATTATTAGCAATGTAAATATTGAAATATGATTAACTCTAATTACTAGTTTGCGCTATTTGATGTACCACCGAGTGATATCAAAATGTCTGATCATCAACTCGGTACGTTGGGAGTATTATTTGAAGTACTAATAAGTGAGATTAAAAAGGATAATCAATACCTTGTTACTTTGGGATTGTAGTAAAATGACTGGAGAAAATCTATTTGAAATATGATAATCGTTACCTATATAAAGTTTCATGACTTAAATTTGGTGGTAGCAATTCGACAATTGCAATGAGAAACGATACCTGAAACATACTATATAATCTTTGAAGGATTAAATATATATGAAATATATAGTTCAAGTTTTTAAGAAACTTGTTTGATCAAAGTATATAGATACATTGCGATTTGAGTATTTAATATGCCTAGAATATATTCAATTTGTAATGGAATGTGATTGGTAGAATAAATTAGATTACCAAAAGAGTGATACAAATGACTCTATATAACAAAGTGTTGATATTGGAATATACCATTATTGTGAATAATATTTGAAAATTGTGAAAGTTGATTTTCAAGATGCAAATTCATTGTTAATTTTTTACTTGAAGTGGATAAGTTAATTTTTCAGTAGAGTGAATAAGTTACTTCCAAAGTTGAGAATTGTATTAAATGTTTTGATGAATATTGATTATAGAACACGGCTCAATATATCATATTCAAATGATTGAAAATATAATATAGTTTTTCAAGTTGAATGAAGAATTGAATTTATATTCGAAGAAAAAATAATCTGAGATATGTGTCATTTATACATGTTTGGTGAACATATTCGATATTGCATTGATTAACAGTTGAAATAATTATATGTAATATCAATATAATTATAATGTTCACATGAGGGGGAGCTAATATGCGGAACACTCTTTTTTTCCTTAGCTGAAGTTTTGTCCCACATGATTTTCCTAGCAATGCTTTTAATGTGGTAGCTGTTATGATGTATTGATGAAGAATGACCAATAATGCTTGTATGGTACAAAAGATTAATATTTGTATTTATTATTATCATCATGGATAATTTAAATATGATTGGTCTCTTAAAGGACATTCAAAATCACTTAAGAAATTGATAAACATGATAGACAAATCTCAAGTAATATGAAACATATTCTTTGTACAACGATATTACATGAAGAATATTTTTATGATTTTTACGATCATCATAATGTATAAGTCATACATTCTCATATATCTATTGATATACTCTCCTATACGAGACTCTTGAAGAGATCGGGATATGAATGATTCAATACCAATTGAATTAGCGAGAGTAACTATATGGATTATTCAATACAGATTGAATCTGAGGGAGTAGCTGTACTTTTTTTTCTTTCATTCACTTTTGTCCAACTGAATTTTTCTAAAAAGGTCTTAACGAGGCAACATTAAAATACTTCAGAATTTTCAACAAATTCACTCAAGTTACAATGTAGCTAATTTATCCACAAAAGCATTGTTAACATCTACATTCAAGAAATTGGTTTACAAGATTGGGATGAGCGACTCAATGATTTATAGTGATCAACATCAGAGGAAGTAGTTGTACTCTTTTTCCTTAGTCAAAGTTTTGTCCGATTCGGTTTCCTGACGAGGTTTCAATGAGGCGTCATTTATTTTAATACTCTAAGAATAACTGTACTCTTTTTCTTTCGTTTGATATTTTTGTCCCATTGAATCTTTATCAAACAAAGTTTTAACGAGACATATATTTTATAATACGTCATTTAAGGGGGAGTGTTGTAAATATTATATTATATTAGTGAATGATAGTTATACTACTGTAATTCTAGGTATTATTACATTGTGTATTCCTTTTTTATCCTGTATATATGGGCTTTAGTTCATAATAATACACACAAATTTGTTGGAGTCTCTATTATTCTCTCTTTTCTCTTTAGTTTATAATATAACAACGATGCAATTTTTAAAACTTATATTGTATAGAATAAATAAAAAATTTTGTCCAAATATTTTTTTTACTAGCATGAATAGAAATAATAACCCTCAAAATATTACAATTTATATAAAATAAAGTAATTGTAACAAATTAAATATATGCGGTTATATATTTAAATGAATATAACAAATTAAGCAATATTGATAATCCATGTAAGTGAAATTAACCTCAAAATTTACTATGCACGAAAGTGAAATTCAACCCAAGAGACCCTTCAAATAATTTTTTACTTTTAATTTTTAAACACGATACATTTAATCGAATATAATTAAATGCATATTTAATTATTTGTCAATAAAGTTAAAGAAATAAAATCATTAATGAAATTCTAAATAAAATATGTATAACGAGTCTTTCTTTTTATCTATATATTATATCAATAAAATAAAAAATAAATTTTTACCATTTTTTACTACATATAATTATTATTTTAATATTTTAATAAAAATTATGGACCGATTAATTTTTTTATCATCTTTGTGAGGAAAATGGTCATGAAGTAATTATTTTAGCGATTTTGCCAAGAACATATTGTCCCTGTTTGGCCCCCTCTAGTTTAACATATTTTTTTCTCTCTTCTTTTCAACCAAACATTTATCAATAAAATAATATTATACATAAATAAATTAAAAACTATCTACTTCTTAACCACACATTCTCCTAAAAATCACTATTCATTTCAAATAAACTTTTTAAAACAATATCAAACAGGGGCATCAACTCGATTCCTGATTTCGTTGTTCAATAAATAAATTTTTTTTTTTAAAAACTTTTGAACTACAAAATTAGGCTCATTAAGTACATGTGGAAGACCCAACCTACATATTCTCCTTCGGACCAATGCTTCTCTTTTTACATATATATTGTTCTTCGTTTTCTTTTTTCGTTTGTCCCAAATTATAGGTCACTTTCATTATTGAGAGTATGTTAATGTCTTAATTTGCTAATATACACATATTTATTATATATTGTCATCAACAAATATGAACTATCCATTAATCAATGTAAGGGTATATTAGGTAAATGTTAGTAAATTCATAATTCTAACATATATTAATTATGATTTCTTAATATCCGTGAAAATATAAATGAGTCTATTTTTATGTCACATTCCCAGAATTTCCAAACATATATACTCCACCCGTCTCACAAATATAGGTCCATTTTCCTTTTTCCCTTGTTCCAAATTATAAGTCACTTTCCTTATTGAGATGATATTAATATCTTAATTTTCTAATATATCCCTATTTAATATGCATTGTTATCAATAAATATAAACTACCCATTATTCAATATATGAGTATATTAGGTAAAATGTAAGTAAATTTATAGTTCCAATATATATTAATTATATTTTTTTTATTCCGTGTAAAAATAGAAATGATCTTTGTGGGACGGATAGAGTATTTTTTCAAAAATAGGCTACTAGTAGCATGAGAATGAACTAATTTACAGTTTCATATGGCTACTGGTATCATGCAACGTGAATCAAAATTTTCTTTACTTTTGAATATTTTTAAGGAAAATCATGGAAACATAATTTACATGCTTCATAAACAAAGTTTTTCTTCTTCTTTCAACCAACTTACTAAAATATCCACTTACATGTGATACATTTCCAAAAACAAAATACATCTCTTATTACAATTTCCCTTTTATCACTTCATGAATAAAAGAATGGAATAATATACATGCTTAGCCGACTTTAAAAGGGTTCTTTGCCAAGTACACTTTCACTGCATACATGTTTAAGTTACAAGGGGATTCTTAAAAAAAAAAAAAAAAATTTTATCTCTTACTCGACTCTTCAAGAGACGAAGAGTAAAGTTCCCCTTGGTTCAAAGGTGAAAGCTTCATACACGTGTATGATTTTATAAACTCTTTCCTTTAGGTACAAATCTAGCCAAAAGGGGAAATGAACCCATATTTTGCGTCGTGTAATGATGTGGTATTCTAAGCCATTCCTTGAGGTTCTCCCTCAAGTCCTTACTACGTCGTATATATCACTATCCATTTCCTACATTAGCCATGAAACGACTTTAAGCAGTGAAGCGTAGCGAGTAAAGTATTAACAAATACTCATTCAAAAACTTCATAGGGTTATCTAAACTTTACCTCTTAACTTTAACATCCATCTATCATATAAGTAGTCGGTGTAACAATCACCTCATATACTTGTCTTGATAATCAATTCAAAACATAAGTACGACACTTAATACCATACTTACCATCATCATTAAACAACAATTATGCTATAGATGTAATATACATAAAGATTTTATAAATCTTTCTCATTCATTATCTTCTTTACACTTTACCTCCTAACTTTGACTTTCTCTTTCTCATATATATGGAAGATATAAATCTTACATAACCAACTTATAGTATAATCATCAAAATCATTATCAAATCAACAAATATAATAATGCAAATGTAATACATGAAGTGATATGCATAAGTGATGTTGATTATCATTTTTCCTCATACTTTTCTTTCTTTCTTTCTTTTAAAAGTGATATTAAATGATCAATAATATGTTTTACATTTTTCATATTTTCTTTGTCAAAAACCTTGGGAACTTCCAATATTAGGATCGTACACCAAACGCATATGATGCTTTTCTTTAAGCACAAGGTCACTAGAGTGCTCTTTTACACTCACGAACGCTGACTCGATTATTTTTTAGAGTACTCATGATGTCATGATGCATACATTTACAAATTAATCATCATACTAACAAATATGACTGATCTTAAAATAATCATTTACTCAAGTTTGACATAACACATTGCATGAATCACAATTTAAGTCATAAGATTAATAATAAAAATCATTTACCACACTACAAATTCCTTTTATTTCTTGTGACTTGAAACAATTTTTTTATGCTTAAAACCTAAATTATTAAGATGGTTTATAGCAACTGGAATTACCGATATTCCTCATAATTTTAGTTTTCCAATACATGCAAGATGTTATTTTAACAAGATAATTCAAGTAGGTTGTAAAGCATGGTTTGTACACCCTAACGATTACTTTTCTTACTTAAAATTAAACATGGAACATAATTTAACTAGTAAAGAGATCAAATCACAAAACCCATCATCATTTAATCTCAATAACTAAACTTTTTGCCACATGCGAAATAACATTTTGAAGTCAATGTTCCAACTGGTTTTTAATCTTGTTTCAACTCTTCTCAACATGCTATTAAATCTCTCTCTCTCTCTCTCTCTCTCTCTCTCTCTCTCTCTCTCTCTCTCTCTCTCTCTCTCTCTCTCTCTCTCTCTCTCACACACACACACACACACACACACACACACACACACACACACACACACACACACACACACACACACACACATATTTATCATAAAATCTAACTTAAACCAACACTAAGATCTAATGGTGAAAATCACATATCATCTCGCCTCAAAACTCAATTCCAAAGATGTTTTCTTTTCTAGTCAAATGTTTCAAGATTTTTTTTTATTTCTCACAGAAATTAATTCGAAATCAAGTTTTAGACACATACAAACCATCGATAAGTTTTAGCTATTGTTGAAGGTTTGTTTTAAAGTCTAAGTTTCATCTAAATCAAGTTTCCGCACTTTCACAAGGAAATCAAATTTATTATCTTAGAAATATTCAATTTAAAATCGTGATTTGAAGATATATAAACATAACGTCTTATAAAATTGGTAGGTTCTAATCCCCTTTTTAACTTGACATGAGTTAAACAAATTCCCAACTCTTAAACAAAAAATATTGGAATAAGCCAGAACAATGTCAAGATACGAATTCACCAAGTTGGCCCAACAAACAATCAGAAGGTAAGACTTAATGTAATCACACAGTTGTTTTAATATTACCGTCAAGATATTGAGTCCTTGTTTGGTTCTCTTTAAGTTTTTATCTTTCTTTCTACACTACTCAATCTCAATAATTCATTTTAAGCACCTGTTCGGATCTTTGGAAGTGATTATAAACCAATTTTTTTTTTCATTTTTCGAGGTAAGACGTGTGATTAAAAATTGAAGATAGAAAATATATGTGATTAAAAAGTGGTTTGAGAAATTGTGTAGATTATAAATTGGTTTATAATCACTTTTTTTTGCCTTTATCGAACAGATAAATCAAGCTCACAATATTTGACTCTTTAACCAAATATTAATCATCCATTCTCCTAAAAATTATTAATCATTAAAAAAAATCATTTTAAACAATATCAAACACACATTGATTATAAAAAATTGAACAAGTATTACACGTGGTGGGATTTCATTAGAATTTTTTTAATTTCAGCTCATCCTTACATCATTTTCCGGCTCTACTCGTGCATAGACGATAACTGCAAGTAGCTTTATTTCTTTAAATATTTCTTTTACAATACCAATTCTCACATTTTTCCTTTTTTTTTTCAGGCTACAGGAGCTGCCGGTTCGAAGCTTATTTTCGACGAAGCCATTATTTCTGTAGTCATGATATACGTACAGATATATGTATATATAGATGTCTCATTGTAGAAGAGAAATCGGCACAGACTTCTCTCTCATCTTTTCAGCTATAATGAGACATTTGTATGTACAGATATGTGTACAAAATACATTTTCCTTATTTCCGTTCACACATGTATAAAATTTACAAATTACAACCAAACATCCTCGTCTTTGGAATTGAATACAGTGTGTGGAACCCACATTCCAAATTTGCAATACATTTCGTATAGTTTCTGCTAACTGGATTTATTCACTTTATTGAAACTGTCAAACCATTTTTTTAATTAGTTTGGGCCCCAAGTTTAGGGCTCAACCCATGTGCGTCGTTCCTTTTGATTGATGTAAAGCACTACACTAGCTGTGGATTCCACTAATTCAATTAGTTAAGGTGTCGAATTATGATTAAGGACATGTTTTAGGGATTCTATCCCTTTTAACTTTTGTGATTAATAAGCTTTAGGTTATAATACATGCATTCAAATCAAGAATTATAAAGATAAAGCTAGATCTGTCTAGAAAAATATCTATTTCAATTCCTTATCAATAATAATCGACGTTTTAAAAAACAAAACCAGTTATTTAGGCTCAGTTTGGTAAAAAAAAAAAAAAAATTATAAATAAAGAATGTGATATTTTCAATATATGTAATTGAAAGGTAATTTTGAAAATATACATTGTTAAAAAGTGATTTTAAAAAATGTGATTTTAATGAGTTCAAAATTTCTAATTTTTCCGTGTAATTGAAATGATGGTAAGTTGGTAACTTGTATTCGCTTTTTTTTTTTCCTCGAGAGAGAACCTACATCGCTACCCACTGGATAAACTCTCGAGCGATGCAATATCCTATAAATCACATTAGTCAGGTAAACTGTATTATGCAAATTCGATACGACATGATCAACCAAAAAAAATATTGGTAAGAAGAATCAAACTTGTGACGAAAGGCCCCTAGCTAACATTCTCCATCAACTTGGTAACTCCATGAGAGTAATCACTCACTTGTATAATCGTGTTCACTTTTTCTTCTCATATGAACCGCTCTACTTGTGAGGTTAGTTTAGCATATTCCAGATTTAGTTTTTTCAAATAATAGACTAATCGCAAACTGATTCTCGAAATTTGTGATTATTATCTATTGAATTTGTGATTAGTGATGTGTAAGAATGTGTTTGTACATGTAGCTTAATCCATTGAATTTAGTTTCTTATTCTTAACACATCACGTAGTGTTAGTCGGGGAGGATCAAGGAAGTCGACTTGGCACAAACGGATTTGATTCAACATGAGCGAACACAACAAGGTAAGGAAAAAAATTGACACTAAAATTACAAGGTAAAAAAAATAAAAAAAATTGATGGATCCAGCACGAGCGACCGAACTTTCATTGTAAGCTAGATCCGCCCCCTGATGTTGGTGGAAAACTTCGTATTCAAAACAATTTATTACCAAAAATCGGGTTCACAAATCTGAACATGAAAAAAGAAATATTGTTGCTCGTTCAATGGAGTTCGACAATCATAATATCATGTGTATATATAAAGTGGATATAATATTCTTTTCTTCCCATGTGGTTTTTCTCATAAGTAAAATAATGTTGAAGGGAACCAAGACTATGGCCGTTGTAGTTAATTGAAATGATCAAAACTTGGCCCCTAAACTGAACTTGTAACAACATGACTATCATAATAACTAATCATTAATCTAATAGATGCATGCACAAGTATTTTATCTAATAATGTTTGTTGGTCTTACCTTATTTTAGGTACGGTCGAGCCCATGTCTTTATTAGAATCTAAACTGATTTTTTATTTTTTTATTTTTAAACTTGTTTAAAAATATTACTAGTATACCCATTTTTCGCGGTGTGATCGACAGTACAGTTTGAGCAGACAGTCATGACCATTTTCAATCACTAAAATCATGGGATATGGGTGTTGGTAGTTAAAGAATGAACAAGTTGAAATAGAGAAATTTTTGAAATATGTACTAGTCTAGAGATAAAAATGCTTATATGGTGAATTGATTTTTATGGATGTGATATTATGGAAAGAGAGAGTGAAGATTTGTGTTGAAAAATTGGAAATTTTGATCTATTTTTGAGAATTTGTGGTTAATTTTGAAGAATTTGATGATGGTCCTGATTTGTCAAGATGTCTGTATGATTTTTTTTTCTGTAGGGAAAGAAATCTCTCTACGTCAGTTACTATCGACTAACGGAGGCACAATCTTTATAGTCGATCCTAGCACAACCTTATCGTAAGTCTGTTACGTCATTGATGGACCGGCCACCACACTACTAGTCAAGATGCTATTCTATATTCTAATGTTATTAATACAATTTCGAAACGTTTCTTAGAAAAGCTGAAAAAATTGGGATTTAAAGAAACCAGTTGAAATGTGGTGTGTCACTATTTTGACTTTGGAGCCCTCTCTGTGCATTCATTGTGGTTTTCATCAATCATCAACTGTCCATATTCATAACTAGTAACAGACCCATAGATTTTAGTGATGAAATCCATGTCACACCACTATGTATTGTCCATCCGATACACTTCAGGCTGGTTTTGGACGTTATCCCAAAAAAAAAAAAACAAAAAGTTGAACTCCAATATTAGGAGCTCCTATAATCCTTGCTCTATGAATTTGTAGAGGATATAAATTGCAAGATGTGTCTTAGTGGAGCAGAGTTGAAAGCTTACTATTTAATTACGTTTGCAATGAGTTTCATTCATACTTTTGTAGGAATATTCGAACACCCACACTGCAGCATCTAACTCAGCTGAGATTTCTCACTTTCACCTTTTAACCAACTGAACTATGCCACGGGGCGAAGTTTTGGATATTATCTTTACGAGTCGTTTTTAAAGGTGAATTTTAATATTAAAAAAAAAGGTTAGAAATGTATCTATACACTCACCATCAATAATTGAAAATGTAAAATATCAATTATTTAGACTAAGGGCTACTGTTTCCTATGTATAGATAGGACCGAAGAAACCTCGATAGTCCACAACTTCACTTCTCTAGATTTTCATGCACATGAAGTGCTGATTTTATGACAACACTCAAATCCACCCCTACTATGGACTACGTTTTTTTATTTTTTTTTATTTTTAAGATTTAAAATTTTCAAGTTTCGACAAAAAATTTCCAGAATTTTTTATTCGAAAACTATCAAAAAACAAAAAACAACAAAAAAGAATTTCGTAACAAGTCAGGTACTATTTGTAATCATGTTAATCTGCAAACTAGATCCAAAACCATAAATATCACATGTAAAAGTCAATTGGTTAATCTTTGTTAATGAGCTTATGAGGGTGTCTGATTCAAGAAACTATTGGAAAAACTCTAATAATTTAAAGTTTCATTGTCACCACGCGAATAAAGAAGATTGTGACCTAAATTACCTTGCACCAAACCCACATTATTTCCTCCTAATTGTCTTCCCTTTTAATGGATAAATTATATATCCCTATTTGTTGTTTAACGGTGTCACATGGTAGGGAGGCAAATTATGATGCCTGCAGGCTGTGTTTGATTAATGAAATTTAATGGAAATATACATGGTACCATGACTTCAAGGTTTATGATTACAAAATTAAATTCCGTCATGCGTGGGTAGGTTAAACTCATTTATTCATCTATATAAATGATTGGAGAAAACAATTTCTATTTTCGTAGTCGAGAAAAGATGATTGACATTGAGACATGCGATAGGTTTAACTTCAAGAGATTTTGCGTTATCAATGGAAAACATCAAAAGATGCAGAGCGCAAGTAATTGATGTAGGACGAGGAGAGTCCAACCTACGCTAGAGGGTATTTTAGTAATTTGTCGTGACGGGTGTCGAAATGAACTGAAATTTGCCAGGTTGATTGGAAACGCCTGAGAAATTGGACTCGAGGTTCCAAGGTCTCGGGATTTTAGCCAAATTCCTTCATTTAAGCCTTCAAATTAATATTTTTAATAATTCTGTTTTGATTTTGCACTATTTTTGGAACATTTTGATATTTTATGCTTTTAGGGATTCTTGTAATGCCTATATTAAGGCTTTTTAGCATTTTCCGTTGGAGGTAATGAATATTATTGCTTGAATTCTAGAAAATATTTCGTTCTTTGCATCTTCTAGAACGAGATCTAGACCCATTTGTCGAGCATAACGATATCTGATCCCTTTTCCCATCTTCCCTGCATCAGTATTATATGTTTATTTTCGTCGGATCACAATTTTGAGTAGATGCAATAATGAATTGAATAGAGTGATTCAAAGGAATTCACATACATAACTTTAAATTTATTCAAAAAGGAAAATTTACGTAAGATAGAATTTGATTTTTTGGGTATATTTCTTGGAGATGAAAGAAAAGATAGCTAGTTTAGTTAAATTTATTTATTGTGGTGGTGTTGAAATGAATTAGAATGAAAAGGCAAAGGCAAAGGCCATTTAACTAACTAGCTATGTTTATGTAAATTGAAGAAGGTAGCAAATAAATATTATCCATTAGCATCTTTATAGGGTTAATGCCCTCGCGCTTATACATTAATCAACAGGCTGTCTAACTTTTTAAAAAGCTAATTATAAGTTAAAATAATAAGCATAGTGTATTTAAAACCAAACCCTAAACCATTATATATATAGATTAGATGATTATATATTCTTGTTTAATGAATTAATTAACCCTAATATGAGTTGTGATGTTTCCAACCAAAGACTAATAATATAATTTTTTTATTAAGTTAGTGTTCTAATTATTTGATGCTTTCTTCTCTTCCTTCTCAAAAATGTTGAACACCAATTTTAGGTGCTCCCACAGACGCTCCTGCTTTTGGGATTGGTGGAGGATGTAAATCGCAGGTTATGCCTTAAACTGGCCAGGATCTGGATTCGAACACGAACATGAAAAGATTCTTCCTTCTCAAAAATGTTGAACACCAATTTTAGGTGCTCCCACCGACGCTCCTGCTTTTGGGATTGGTGGAGGATGTAAATCGCAGGTTATGCCTTAAACTGGCCAGGATCTGGATTCGAACACGAACATGAAAAGATTCGAACCTGCGAACTTTATGTCAATTTGACCTATAAAAATGTCGAACTTTATCAGAATTTATCCTTTGACCTTATAAGGTCGTAATACATTGGACAAAATTTTCTAGGCAAAGAACATATTTATCATTTATCTTTCTGCCACACGCACTTGAAAGGTTGCAATAAACGAAAAAGTTAAGGTCCCGTTCTCTTTACTGTTTTCAGCCCGTTTTGAGTTTTCGATTTTTGGAAATACCGAAAACACGTTCACTTTGCCCATTTTCAGAAACGCGTTTTCCAAAACACAAAAAAAAAAAAAAATACAAAGGAAACTCAAAACGAGTTTATAGCATTTTGGATGTTTTGTGTTAAAACGACCAAAACGCGTGTTTTGGATTTTTTTTTTTGGTAAATGTGAGACACTTCTTTTACTTGAAATTCTTATATTATTTTGCCATTATATATAGATCCATTTAATTTTTTTTTTGTAATTTTTTTTTTTAAATGTGAGGCACTTCATTCACTTGAAATTCTTATGTTATTTTGTCATTATATATAGATCTATGTTATTTTTTTTTTTTTTTTGTAAATTATTATTATTATTATTATTATTTTTTTTTGTAAAAGTGAGACACTTCCTTCACTTGAAGTTCTTATATTATTTTGTCATTATATATAGATCCATGTTAAGATTTTTTTTTATTTTTTATTTTTTTGTAAATTTTTTTTATTTTATTTTTTGTAAAAGTGAGACACTTTATTCACTTGAAGTTCTTATATTATTTTGCCGTTACATATAGATCATTTTTAAGATTTTTTTTTTCTGTAAATTTTTTTTGTATTTGTTTATTATTATTTTTTTTATTTTGAAAAAATGAGACATTTCCTTCACTTGAAGTCTTATATTATTTTGCCATTATATAGATCCATATTAAGATTTTTTTTTTTGTAATTTTTTTTTTATTATTTTGTAAATGTAAGACACTTCTTTCATTTGAAATTTTTATGTTATTTTGTCATTATATATAAATTCATATTAAGATTTTTTCTTTTGTAAATTATTTTTATTTTTTAGTAAATGTGAGACATTTCCTTCACTTGTAATTCTTATATTATTTTGCCATTATATATAGATCCATGTTAAGATTTTTTTTGGTATGAGGTTAAATTTTTGTTTAGCTGAAACAATATTAATGATGAATTTATTGACATAGAGAACTAACTAATTTATTAACATTAAAATTAATGTAATTCAACAAATCAATTATTTTTGACATATAAAATATTACAAAATAAATATATCAAAAAATTACAAAGTAAACGTATTTTTCAGTTTTCTATTTTTGAAAACAGTTTTCCAAAATTATAAAGAGAACATGTTTTCAGAAATTCAAAAACAAACAACTAAAATCCAAAATTCAAAAAAAAATTCAAAACTCAAAATTCAAAATCGAAACACAAAGAGAACGACTCCTAAATAAAATGTGCAACCATTTGAAAAGTTTGATACCATGACTGACTATAATTATCCCTATTTTTCTATCAAATCAAATAATTTGTCAAACAATCCCAAACACCGAAAAGAATAGTTTTTCCTATACGGAAAAAAAAAAAAAAAAAAGAATAGTTTTTCCTATACGGGGAAAAAAAAAAAAAGTTTAAATAAATAAATAAATAAATAAAAGGGGTCAGGACTCGGGACTCAGGAGTAACGGAGACAAATAGTGCACATGTAAAATGGGCCCTCTGGGCCCTACTCACCACATGGCCTAAAAAGGAACTGCCAATCTTTTTAGGGGAAAAAAAAAAAAAGCCATTAATTATTTGCTCAAACACTCCCAACACTTTCATTCATTCAATTAAAGCCTCCGCCTGCTCTCCCCATAATAATCCCATTAAAGCTTCTTCCACTCGTCCTCGCCATTTTTCCTCCTCCACCACCGCCGCATAATATAGATAATTTCTTTGGATATTGCACTGTATCAATCAAAATACAAGTTTGAGAGTTTCTCAAGATCTTAAAGGTGATTATTCACGTTAAGTTTTTAACATCAGCATGAAAAATATTGATTCATATTTGTTCAATTTTTTTTATTTTTGCAAAATTGCAATCACGTTTGTTCTGTTCTGAAGAATAATATTCAGATTCATTTTCAAGTTCATCGCTCTTTTTTCGATTGATGATAAAAGTATAAACCATAGAGTAGGGTGCAAGTGAGACCTCAAATTAAATGAAATTTCGTAATAGTTTTTGTAGCGAGGTTGAAAAACCATAAACATAAATTATCTGTTTATTTATCGATAATTCTTAATTGTCGATTATCAATAGCATTAAATTGCATTCCTTAAGAGATGCTTTCTTTGAATTTGAATCTACCACACTACTTTGGATTCTAACTCAGTATTTATCCTTTCAATTGAATCTATAGGTCCTATTCCCGTACCTGAATAAAGATATACATAGAGATGGATGTAGAAATGACTTCATCGCTGCCTTCAAATCCGGTGGTGAATTCCGAGAGATCTTCCATTCGAAGAAAAAAGAAGAAGAAAATCCAAATCCAAATCCATGGAGAAAACTTGAATAATGACCAGAATCCGAATTCTGCAATTGAATGGAAATCCGAATCTAAGCAACAAATTTATTCTTCAAAGCTGCTTCAAGCGCTGCGTCATGTCCGACTCAACGGCTCACCAGCTCAAACCACCATTCCAAAGGGCGGCCGAGCTGTCCGTGAAGCCGCCGACAGAGTACTGGCCACTACAGCCAAAGGCCGCTCCCGCTGGAGCCGCGCGATTCTCACGAGCCGGCTCAAGCTAAAGTTTCTCAAGAAGAATAATATCACCAAACGTCAGAGAAATGTGATGGTGGTGACCACCGGGAACAGCCGGCCGCAAAAGAAATCAAAAGTGAGCGTATTCCGTTTGAAATCCAAGAGTTTACCGGCGGTTAACCGGAAAGTTCGCGTTCTCGGTCGATTGGTTCCCGGTTGCCGGAAAGAGTCGTTACCGGTGATTTTAGAGGAGGCTACTGATTATATAGCCGCTCTTGAAATGCAAATCCGAGCCATGAGTGCTTTGACGGAGCTGCTATCTGTTTCAAGCGGCTCTTCTTCTTCTTCTTCTTCTTCTTCCAGCGCGGCTGCCGCTTCTGGTGGTCCGGTTAACCAGCATGGCTCGAGCCAGTCTCACCGTTGCTGAAATGGTTCTTTACCTAATTTCTCATTTTTTTTTTTCAAAAATATTCTCTGTCCTTCTGAATATTTGGCTGTGAATTCATTCAAACAAAAAATAATAAAAAAAAATTCCACTGTGAATTATATCTCTATTTTTCTTGAAAACAATTAGTAATATAATTAGTATTTAATATAATATTATTGAAAGATAATTAGGAAGAAATAATGTGGGTTTGGTGCAAGGAATCAAGGTCACATTGTCACGATCTTCTTTATTGAAGTGGTGGAGAACTTTTTCATATTGCTATTTTGTCCTTTTGGAATATTTGAGTTTTAAAACTTTTTTACATATTGTTAATCGTCAAATTTCTAGAATCAATCATTCCTCTTAAGTTAATAAGAGTGTTCTAAAAAACGTAAAGTGTGACCAAGCGATGATATTGAGCATCACGTTTAAGAGTGCTTAGACGCAAAAAAGTTCGATAATGCATTAGTGAAGCACGAGTGAAGTGTGAAGCGTGACGAAATATGAAGGAAAAGCTTCGCACCTAGGCATATGTACAAGAGCGCTTTTTAGGATAGGAATAAAGAGTAACGAGTTAACTCTAATTTTAAGTGAATAGATAGAAGTTGTATCATTCTCTTTTTTTTTTTTTTTTCCAGAATTTATAAGTGAACTCTAGTGTGATAAAAAATGGTTTAGATCACGTCTCGAGATGGTCTTCTACATGGACCCACTCCATTTTATCCTTCACGCCTAACCATCGCATCCAACTCGGGTTTAAATAATAAAATGATATGGATTAGGGACTGTGACTGCAATTTATCATGCTTTATTTGAATAATAATAAAGAGAGAGAATTAGATAAACAACTGTTAATGTGCAAAATTTGAGTGGTATCATATGATTCACCACCCCCACCCAACTACCAAAGTACACAGTCCATTCCCAACAATTTCTAGTTTTTTATTCCGCGGCACAAATGAATGGTGAAGGCGGCAGGGTGCACTAAAAATTTGAAAAACAAAAGACAGTGCATGTGCCTTTTAGTCTGGTAAAAGATTTATATATATATAAAGAATTTGCAATTTTTGAGATAAAATGTGGTTAAAAAATTGTTTGAAAAAATATGTATAATTAAAAAATTGTTTGTGAAAGGGAGGCAGACTTTGGATTTTTCACACACACACTCTCTCTCTCGAGTGGGTGTGGATCTCATCCTATGCTAAGTTTTATCTTCTGAGGATGGATGTTCTACTATAATCACGTAATAGTGTTAGAGGTGCCTACAGTCACATTGGACATCAATTATGAAGCTCATTGTTGTCTAAATGTTGAGTGTCCAATTGACCGGTGGTGAGTATAATAATGGGTGTTCACGGTGAGTATAATAATCCCCAACTTATTTGATATATGTAAAACTAGTCCTGATTCTATTTCTTGGTACAACCATTCTCAACATTTTTGGCGAGAATGTCAATTTTGGACTCTAAGCTCCTATTTGATTTAGCTAAAAATTGATGAAAATTAATAATTAATTTTAATCATACATTTTATATTATTCATAATTAATTTAAATCATACATTTATATGATTCAATATTTTTATTAATTTTTTAAACACATATCTATTTTGCTTTAACCAAAATCGATTGAAAATATGGATTTAATCAACATTAAATAGAGGCAAAGTTCGTGCTTGCACCTCGCATGCTCAAAAGGACGAAATAGTCCAAAAACTATTCAACTCATTTATCTTCCGATTTTCAATAAGAAAATAAAAGTGAAAATCACGCTCACACCTACTTTTCAAATTCACAATTCAAAAATAAAGATAGTAAATCTTTTATACAACATTTAGGTCCTAATTCCCTTTTCCGATTTGTTGATTTTTGCTTACGATCATATAACAGTCTGTTAGAGCATCTCCAACAAACTCTTTAAACTTAAAATTCTCTTTAATTTAAAGAGTAAGGTCTTAAAATAATACTCCAACAGCCTCTTTAAATTAACTTTTAAATTTAGAGAGTGGGTTTGACTCTCCAAATTTGGAGAGCCAAACTCACTCTCTATTATTAAATATATTGGAATATTTCACTTTTCAATACCCTCTCTTTTTCTTTATTAAATATCATGCACAATTATCAACCCCGTTTTCAACTACCCTTGTATCCACCATCCACGCTATATTCGTATGTGTGTATATTTGTTTTCTGTGTTTGCAATTTTTCTTCAACATGAATTTTTTTTTTTTTTGGGAAACCAGCAACGTGAATTTTGTAATTGATAGGGATGAAAATCAGTACAATAGCTCAAATGAGAATACTTGACAGTGAAGAGGTTTATTTATAACTAGAGGAATAACAAAATTTGAGGGAAAAAAATTAACGCTCTTTGGAAAAAGAAAAATATAAATGAAAAGATAAAGAGGCTGTTGGAGTAATTTAAAAAAAACAGCTCTCTAAATTTATAGATTCTCTCTAAAGTGTGAAAAATGCTCTCTAAATATAAAGAATCTGCTGGAGATGTTCTTTCTGTTAGGCAGCTTGTACTGTCAATTTTTTTTCTAGGTAAGATGTGTGGTTGAAAATTGGAGAGAGAAAATATATGTGGTTAAAAAATGATTTGAAAAATTGTATTGTTTATAAATTGTAATTATTACACAAAAGAATGACGTGTAAAATTTTTGGAAACAACAATAGCTAGTAATATAATTCCTATGAGTGCCCATGACATTGGAAGAGATGGTGAAAATGCAATTGTCGGGATGGCACAGAAATCTATGATTTTGCAGCAAATAAATTTTTAGATTGAATAATGGTATGTATATAAAAGTTGAGATAAAATCTCAACCAAGTTGGCACTCTCTCTCCCATTAAAAATTGAAGAGGTGACTTGTGTATGTACACATAGGCACCTCTCTAGTCTTCAATGAATGTGTACTAATTGAGTTGATATTTATCTCTACCTTTAGATAAATAGCATTATTCTTTTAGATTAACTCAATGTCTTAATGAACCAACATCAACATTAATAAAACTACAAGAAATTTTTGAAAACAAGTATCACAATATAATTCATAGGGTAATTGACGTAAAATGTCCTTACCTTTCAACAATTTTGTGCAATTCGTCCAAACGTTTGATTTTTTGGCAATTTCACCCTCACATTAACGTTTCTGTCGTTTGATTCTATCCAAAGAACAGTCAGTTGACTCATAAACTACATATTGACCATTTTAATAAAGGAAAAAAAATATTATTTTGTATTACCACATTTAAAATAAATAAATAATAAAAAAAAAGATGTTCATCTTCTTCTCCCAATCCCACCACCACCACCACCACCATCCTTGGCAGCAAAAGCATCATCGTCCACCATCTTCTCCCAGTGGCACCACATGTGCCCACCTAAGGATTGTCCACTTGAAAAAACCCTAAGACATAGAGATGGAAATCTGAACTGCCTGAACTGAAAATCGTGGTGAACCGAACCTAACAGAATGGTGCGAAAAATATCTTACCGATGAGGCGCTGGGGCGGGTATGGTAATTGTTTCGGTGCCCCCAACCAAACCGAATAACTGGTTAAAAATGATTTTGGGCTATATTTAAAACTTAAAAAGCTCAAAATTAGAGTCTATATTTAAAAGTCAATTAGACCAACCCACATGACCCAAGCCTAATCCAAACCCATTAACCCTATGTATATAGTCATTTGAATATCTGATTCATTCATCTCCACTTCCCCAATCAATCTCCATTTCGACATACGACAATTCTCCACATGCTGTACTTTAAGAATATTATTGGTGGGTGTTAGTTTAACGTTGTCAGATAATAAGCTGCTTCTAGGAAGTGTGTAAGTGAATTGTGTTGAAAGGTAACTTTGTATATGGAGGGTTATACTAGTCGTTATGCTCTCAAATTGACTTTAACATGAGAGAACTTATTTGAGTAACTTAGTTCTCCTCTGGTTGTTTAATGTGCTTTATTGTCAACTTTTATCTGCTAGTATGTTATTAGAAATATTTAGATCATAGTCGAAGTTATCCTATTTTACTCTTTTTCAATGAATAGTTTGAAATTCATTGAAACTTATATCTTTTGTTATATTAATATGGTTATACTTGTAATATTATTTGCTAAATTCGAATTTTGAATTTGAAAATTTGGATATTATTTGCATTTCGCATTTAAATTTGAGATATTGTTTGCGAAATATGCTTAGTATTGTCATGTTTCCTTTTTTTTTTAATAAAGGCATTTTCAGTTGGACTTGCAAAAATTAATTTTTGTTTAAGTGGTTATTAACCACACCGAATAGCACCAAACTGAGACATGAACTGAAACCGCACCGACCCGACTTAGGCGATTATAGGGTGGTTATGGTATGTGTAAAAAATGTTGGTTCGTTATGGTTTTGGACGAATTGACTTTGAACTGAATCGTTTTCATCACTACTAGTAAGACAAATGCTACATTTGACCCCTCCTCCTACATCCATTAACGTTATTTTATCCTCCCTACCACTATGCTCCTTCACCTCCCAATCACTATCAATATCTCCTAATTCATTAATGCAGTTTTCTTCTACTTCCCCTTCATTCTTTGTAATTGCATAGCAACCCTTGATGTTTTTGTGACTTGCTCTATGACCCCTAAAGCCTGTTGAGAACCAAAACCCGAGCACTCAAATCGGCAATTCACGTTAACATTTTCTCTAAAATCAACAACAGCAGTATCATAGTATTCCACCATTAGTCTTTGGCTAACAGTGCAAGCAATGGTAGTGGATGGGCAAGTCAGAGGTTGCGCTAGGTCGATCGTTAGCCAACAACGACAAGAACTTTGCCACCTTGTGATCCTCTTTTGTCATTGCAGTGGCTTTTTCCGCCTCGCTCTCAGTGACAGTATTATTACTTTTAGGCCTCCTGAGATTGGTGGGGGTGGTGGTGGGGCCGGGCCTAGGCTTGGGGCTGGGAGAAGAAGATGAATAACTTTTTTATTTTTTCTATTTTTTTTGTCCTTTATTTTTATATAATTTTAAATGTGGTAATACAAAATGACATTTTTATCTTTTTTTAAATGGTTAATATGTAATTTACGAGTTAACTAATGGTTCTTTGGATGTAATCAAATGGCGGTGACGTTTTCAGCAATGAAATGTGAAGGTGAGGGTGAAATTGCCAAAAAATCAAACGTTGTGATGAATTGCACAAGATTGTCGAAAGTTAAGGACCTTTTGCGTCAATTACCCTAATTCCTAAGAGCATCAACGTCAGTGGCAGCGACGGAGATGGTGAAAATGCAAGTGTCAACGAAAATGGCACTAAAAGACTTGATTCTGCCTACTCAATTGTCAACCAATGAATTTAATGACCAAAATCTACCATCAGGTCCATCACCACTTGAGGAAGTAACTATCATCGACGATTTAGAAGAGGAAAACTAGTCTCTAAGATCTTCTTGACAAGTTTATAATAATAATAATAATAATAATAATAATAATAATAATCACATGGATCATGGTGGGCCCTCTATTGTTGATTCTCAGTATCAACCTGGAAACTAATGGCTCCACCATTATCTATGTGATTGTTATTGCAGACAGGTCCATGAGATTAACTACTTCAAATTCGCGGAGGGTCGTTATTTCCTCGAGTGGTACAGGTAGAATTTTATCACTAAATCCAGGGTTTGATCCATATTTTCAGAGAAATCGACTTAAGATTTTTATTTGAACTAGTTCCACACCCGTGCGATGCATGGACATATTCAATTGATAGTGAATAACCTTTTCAGTTATGACTGAAAAAAATAATAATTATTAACAAAAGTTAGTGAAAATTAAATATTAATTATCATTTATTTACAAATTAAATAATAATAAGATTTATGTTATAGTTGCTTTTTCTTGATCATTAAATCCCTCAAATAGATGATCGACATCCCCCCCCCCCCCCCATTATGCGATTGTGACAAGGCTACAATCACTTCTTGAGAAACTAAGTCAATTCCATTTTTTCATGTAAAAGACATAAATTACAAACAAAATGAATATAAGCAAATATACGTGGGGAAACAAAATGAAGACACGCTATTGAGCAAGCATTTTAGATTTGAAAATCCTTCCATTGACAAAGCAATGCACTTATATGAAGTCACGAGAGAGGAAAATATAAATAAAGACGTAAATAAAAATCCAATCCTCACAAATTAAGAAATTGGATAGTCAAGAAGATTTATTCAAATGGAAACTGTTTACCTTATTGTACTTCTTGAGGATTTTTTTAGAAAGCAATAACATTCATTGCAGCATATTCAATTAATAGTCAACATTCTGGGATCATGGCTTGCTGATTGCTTGAGAAACATTAGCACAAACTTGTGAAATCTTTTTGCATCGAGTTTTGAGCGTGAATAAGGATAAGGTTTAGCTCAACTAAACTTCTGCAATGTGGAAATTACACCTACCCCTACTTTTAAATATCCAAATTCATAAATCAGATCAAATTTATAAAACTTCAAAATCCAGGTTTTAATTAAGGAATAATTAATTAATAAATTAAAATAATAATATTCTAAAATTCTCAACCCTACTTGCCCTAATAGATCTATCTCTATGTCACTACATTCAATCCATATTCACTAACAATCGCAAAACACCACCTCCACCCCCTCTTCAATGCCAAACCCCATCATCCCGCCGGCAAGATAGCCGACGCCACTGCTATCAGCTACTATTCGGGAATAAACCACTCACAACCATACACTCACACCGCCAACATATGCGCACAGGCACCCACCGAGGTCACCATCGCGCAGATCTGCGATGGTGATGGAAGCGGTGGTAGGTGGTGATGCGGTTGAATCATCTCCTTGTACCTCACGATGGAATACAGTCTCTGCAACTTCAACTACTGCTTGAATCTGTTGATGAAATCATCAGTCTTAGCACCTACTTGTTCGTCCGCCTCAGCGAGATTTGCACTTCCCCTTTCCAGCACAGTGGAAGGCCGTTTTTTCTCCACAATGTTCTCCTCCTCAAAGTGCCCAAACTTCGATTTTACACTCCTTCACTTCCTTATCTTCGCTGGAAGCCTTCTCAGAAATCTCCCCCGAATTTGTCTCAATATCTGACTTCGTTGAGCAGTGAAATTTTGTGGTTCTTGAGATTTGCAATAACTTTAAAAGATGATAGATTTTAGGCGTTGAAAATTCAATGCCGATATGTCAAGATTAGGCGGCTATTGGTTGTGGTTCAGACACTGCACTGCCGGTTTGCTGGCGGTGTAGTTTATGGTTTGCAAATGCTGATGTTATGAGATTTTGAAAATGGAGAACGGTAGGAGTGAACCACTTGTTTGATAAGTTGTGAAATAAAAATTAGTTGAGATCAGCAAATTTAAAAAATTTTCACCCACTGATTTTATATTTTGTGATCTTGAAATCGGTTTTGAAGAAAAATTGTTATTGTGACCTAAAATTAAGTTCAATTTGTGACTTACTATTTTGATAATAATTTATGACTCTGAAATTATTTGTGACCTAAAATATTTTTATTTTGTGACTTGAAATTATACCGTTTGTGACTTTAAAATATGATTGTTGTGACCTTAGAAAAATTGATATGTGGTTGTGCCCGTGGTGGCGACGGTGGTCATGGTCTTGGTGATTGGAGGAAGTAGTGGTTATGACTTTGAAATAAAAATGTGACTTAAAAACTTTTCCTTGTGATATTGAATTTAATCTTGTGACCTTGAAAAATGATAATTGTGACCTTGAAAATAGTGGTTGATAGGTTGTGATTGGAAAAAATGGTGGTTGTGACTTGTCATCCTGAATGGTTGTGACCTAGTTGTGATGTTAGATACTTGACTTAAAATATTTGTACTTTGTGACCTAAGAATTTACAATATTGTGACCTTAATATTTATAATTGCTAAAATATTGACAATTATTTACTTTAATTAATTAAATCTTAATTACAACGTGATTTTTGAAATTATTCAAGTTTCACCTTAATTTTGAAATTTTCATTTATAACTACCTTATTTATGTATTTCTCCCATCTGCAATTTCCAATTTCTGAAGGTATGATTCTTTGGAGTTTATTGCTTTTCAAGTGAAGTCGGAAACATGCAGGAGAATTTATTACCAGTAAAATGCAATTCCCTAAAAGAGTGTTATAGTTTATGTTTTCGAGAATATGAATGATCAAGTACCTTCATATAGTCAACGGGGTAAGTGTTACCAATCTTTTTCCCCAAATTTTTATCAAATGTATCCTATCAGAGAAAATGTGTATTTTGATCGGACAGAACTCTTCCTTTTTTCTTTCCTTTTTCAGATCGCACCCCCCCTCTTTTCTTTTCTGATTTAGGTTGGTTCCTGGTCATCTTTAAACTCCAACTTCAAAGGAGGGATGAGCAACATAAGACTAAGAAAAATGGTAGAACACTATCCTCCTCCCCTCTCTAGCATAGGATAGCATAAAACAATTATGATAATTCATATAAAAATAGTTGTGTGCTTTTCCTAGTACTCCGGATGGAGAGGCTAGATGTAGTAGATACGAGTATGATCTATCCTCTGAAGGTGAATGAATTATAGGAATTGTAGCCACATTGTTTTGCAAAATTTTCAATGCAACTTCTTCGATATTATCATCTGCCCAACCTGAACAATAGTACAATGTATGTTGATCAAGATCAAATGTTGCTTACTAAAATATCATTAACAAATTTGACAAGAACCTGGAAGTATGGATAATATGAGATATGAATGTGATACAGAATTAGTCACAGAAGAAAGAAAAATTATTGTTTCGACCAGTGTAAGCACATGTGACATGCCTAGTGATTAAATCTCATTTTTGACCCACCAACTCAACATCCATCTCCTTCACAATCTATAATTAACTGAGATATTCTAGATGCCTTCTCAGGTATAGTGAGCAACCAGGCATCTTCAGTCATCATTAGGATGTAAAAGTCAAAACCAACCAGTATTATTGTCAACTGGTTCGAGTGTATATTTCAATGTCGATGCTCGACAAATAGAATCAACACTCACATGCACAAGACGTCTTGAAACTGCAACTTATTGCTCGGTAAGCTATTTGTTCAGGTATGTTTTTGCTTCTTTCCAAGCAGATATTGTATGTGTGTCAAGCTCTTCATCCGTTAGATTTCAACCATCATTTCCAAGCTGCCATATGCATCAAAGAGAATCAGGAAAACCACAGTTTAAGTCTATGGGTATGTCCAAAAACTGGTACACGATCTTATTGACACACCAAGCATGCTTAAAGTACTTTTAACCCTACCCCTTCCTGTTGTTTTTAATCTTAAAGGAGATGGAAGTGTCAGAGATAATAAAGACTCAAGACAACACTATTAATGGTTAATGATAAAAATGAAAACAAAAACACTTTAAAGAAATGCTGAATCTCTTATCTTCAACCCTCCATAAAACAGGATCTAAATCATTTTGTAAAGAAGGAAAATTTGTTCTTTCAAAATAAATAGCTTGCATAACCGTCCTCATTGTCACTCTCGAGAGCATGAAATATCATGCATACAAATGAAGCAATTTCAACACTGTTAGTATCATACGGAGATTTTGATAGATAGCATCATCTAAATATCTTTATGGAATCCCATGAGAAGAACTTAAATGAGTTGTAGGCAAGATATTTTTACGCTATTAGAGAAGGACAGTAAATAGAAAACATGTGTTGTTTCATCATCATCCAAAATTTCTTTTCCTATTTTTATATGCCAAAATCCGGTATGAGATTATATAACATCAAATAATATTATTATGCACCAATTGGCCTATGACTTGGTATTTGTAAATCCAATTCGTGCAATCTTATCTTACATAATTATACAAGCTTAGTAAATGAAAATTTATGAGTTTCTAAGTATTACTCATTTTTTGATTTCATCATAGCACAAGACTAAAATCTCAGATGAAAAAAATAGAATGTGTATATTTATAATAGGAATTGGGTTTGACAGAATTATGCATTAATCAATATCAATAAACAAATATATAGATCATCATCATATCAATGGATCCTTCCGTTAATAAAACTGATATTAGATAACATGAAGTACACAAAGATAAATCCATTTGCGAATTACTCGATGGAAGGTAGCTTTAGAGAAATTAGCACCTAACCCTCTGTTTCCATTTTTCTCCTAAAAAAATAATCACTTTCCAGATTAGCATTGCTGGAAATGATAAACAATTACTTCAATAAAAAAGTTTCAAAGAGGCATACAAATTTATTAAAAGTGACAGTTTTGGTTGGTTTTCTCCAAAATAACTCACTGGAGAAAAATTAAAATTAATGTGATGCATATGATTATCAGAATGCGTTAAAGATAGTTGGCTAACTAAAATAATACACTGAATTTTTTATTAGTATTATTCGAACAAACTTGTCAAGAACACATTCAAAGATATCTGCATATGATTATCCGACTTTCAAGAAATGAAACAGCAAAATAGGACAAATCCTGTGTACCTTTCGTCTCCTCAAATGCAATTAACCTGTAAAACTGGTACCACCAATGCAGCCCTTCGAACTACTCCAATCCGATTCATTTCCCTGAGCAAACTCAAAATCTCTTCAAATGCATCAACTGGGTGGAAAGTAATTCATATGACATAGCTCATATAATCCGAGAAACACTTGATTTTTTAAATCTCAATGTTATATACATTCTAGATGAATAGTCCTTTCTGAATCCACCAAACCAATGAGTCCAGTATGAAATAAATATTACATTTTGAGAGATATCTAAAGTACTGATAGAATCAAGCACAGAAATGTCTCATGCAGAAAAAACTATTATTGAAATAGAAAATACAACAGAATAAGTTCAGTAACCATTCAAAAATATGAGAACAATAGCCCTATTAAAATCACAGTTTCATTTGTTAAAGTGTTAAATTTCTCCTACAGCTTCCTTCTTTGATGTGAAAGAATTCGATACCGTAAAGTGTGGATGCTGCTACTTGCTCACTTCTTCCCTCAACAATGCAGTAGCCTCTGCACAAAAGAGATTGAATAAATTGGATTGGTACTGAACAGGGTGTTAGTGGGCCTATTAGGGTGGAAAACAAAATGAATTTATAGCCTGTAGGGGCTGAACACTGAAGTGGGCCCTTAACTTGAACATATACATGGCATTTGGATCCTTCACTTCATACATACTTGCCAAATCCAATTTCTCCTTAAACTCTGCCTACAATGATAGCCAAAGTAGGTAAAACTATATGAAATCACAAATTTTTACACAAACCCAAATTCAAATTGCCAACATAAATGCAATGTAAAAATTAAGAAAAGATGAAGTAGAAGAATTAATTTTGTCAATCAGAAACTTGTACGGCTTGTAGAAGGTTGGACCTATTGCAAAGCCTGGTTCTGGTTGGCAGCGGCTAGGTTTGGTGAAAGGCTGAATTCGAAGCGGACAACGGAGCCAGAAGGAGTCACGACGGGAGTGGGGGACTGGGGAAAATTGGGGCTTAGGTTTGGGATATTGTACCTCGCGTAGCTCCGGTGGTACTTCATATGTTGACGATGACAACTTCCAAAGCCTCCACTGGCTTTCTTCCACCAGAGGAGTCACCCTAGGACACCGTTTGATCCAGAAGAGCGTCATAGTGACTGCGACTCCTCGTCCTCCGTGGTTGATCATGTTGAATGCACCGCTTCTACTTCTTGTAAAAAGCCCTTGCTATTCGTTCTTTATGAGATGCCACCTGTAATGCCGCTGACGACCAAGTTTTCTTGAATTTCACTACGGTAACAGACCACTCATTTAACCACCCACTACGTTAGAACCCCATCGATAACCATAAAAAAACTTTCCTTAAAAATCGTCCATATATTGATGATTTTGAATCTTTGCCAAATATTCTATTGACATAAAGATTCTGCTTCAAATTAAAATTTGAATTGAAGATTCTCAAAATCTCAATTCTTTATATATATATATATATATATATTTGCACCAATGAGGGACTATATTGCATGTCTAGTTTTATAAGCCCAATGTTATATCACAAACTATTGTCACAAGATTTACATATATTTGAAAAATATGCAAAAACCAACATCAAACTAGATCTTTTTATTAGAGGAACATTATATCTCACACCATATTTAAAGCATATCCTTAAGATTGTATATAAATATGTGTTTTTCAACATGTCACATACTCCCTCCATCCCAATTATATAGGTTATCTTTTTTTTTTTTGTTCCAATTATATAGACTTGTTTTTTTATTGAAAAGTATTTATTTTGTTTGTTTATCAATGTACCCTTATTTATTACTTTTCATATAATAGTTTTGATATTAAATAAGAGTAATTTGGAAATTTTATTTACAAAAATAACTTTTTCAATGACATTAAATATGTTTTCTTAATCTGTGTGAAAAGTCAAATAAGCCAATATAATTAGGGTACTAAACAATGTACTACAACATTAGCCAAGATCCCGACCTTGGGTCGAGCATTCGAGCTTTCCAGTGTCTCATACATTATACTGACATCCTTGATAACAAAATTTAATTCTTTCATTCATTCAAAGTCTTAATGGCAACACATAAGTTTTTACAGTTCATAAACATTGGCAACTTATGACAAACTATCCATGAGGTGAATATAGCGAACATGAGAAAGGCAAGATAAAGAAATGAGAGATGACGCCAAAACGACAAATTAGGCATGTTCGGAAATGTTATACATAGATCTAAAGAGGCTCCTCTTTTACAAGAATGACCTAATATCCATAGAAAATGTTCTCGAAAAGGTTAGACCAAAACTAATATTGCTTGTTGTGGATCTTACGATTTGGTTGTCTTGATCTTTCATCTAACACATACAATCACGAGAATGATATACAGCCCACACTGGACAAGATTTATCCTGCCCACCATCCCATGTGGCAAGAGATCATTAATTGGAGTCTCACTATCTCAAACCATGTGATGGGGCCTCGAAATCCGATCTCGTGCCACGGGTGTGATGGACATGATATCTTCTGCCCATAGCGGGCAGGAGATTGGACTTGTATTTAATCAATACTTGACTAGTTAATCACATTACTTGCCTCTTCCCTACTAAAAAGGCCGCTTTTCATCCTACTTGCACTTGTTAAGCAAGCTGTCAGCCATGCATATTTCCTTTCTACATTAGACTATGACGAAACCAGTATAACAATAAATGAAATTATCTGAGAAGAATATTATATTCAGTCCACTGTTGAATAGGTGTTGTACAAAGTTTATATAGTAGAATAAAGAATTTTTACCATTGTGATTGCTACAGGAGCCCCAACTGAATGCATCGTGATTGCTACAGATGTCCTATTGCAATAAATCACAATATAATATGTACACATTGACAAAGCACAATTTACAAATCATAACCATTGGTATAACCATTGCTAATACAGACTACTCCTGTAACTGATAGAAATTATGAGCCATGCTAGCCTAAATGCCTATAAGGGTAATTGAACTCAGTGACCTTTTGTCTCTCGTCTCGTGTATTGGAAAGCCCCTCCCTGTCTTGTACATACCTACAGATGTCAATCAAAAGCCTGGAGGTTCTAACTATACAATTACAATAAACTTTCCTTCAGTAATCATATTTTATCTAGTTTCAGTATTTATTTCATCTTTTATTAGAACACGAACGCTATCTTTTGACATCAGGGCTTCTTCTGGATAGTGTGATCCTAATCAGGGTTATTTAGATATTGCATACATGTATTAGGTTGCCTTGATACTCCTCTCACATCAAGAGTGAACCAGCTCTATGGCTCCACATTTTTTTTTTTTTTAAATTTTTTTTTTTTTGGTTTTAGAGTTTTATCCCTTAGCTGCAAAAAGGAAGCACAAAGAAAAATTTATTATGATAGACAATTTTAACTACCAAATGACCAAAATTCCGTTATTAAAGTGATACAGCAAGCAGATATTAAATGATATAACTGTAAGACATAACATATAAGACTGATAATTGTGCAAAAGATAAAATTGGACTATGCTGTATGAGTCGTATGACATACCAGATAATCTTGCCGACGCTTAGACTGTGTTGTGTAACTGGATAAATTCTAGACCGTCTAATATCTTTCCTCTTCAAGTAGACGCCAGTTCATGCACTAATAAACAAATAGTGCATGTTTCATCTCTAAGGACTCTTCAAGATCCTGAATGCAACTGTGACTCAACAGTACTGTCGAGAAGACCAACGAGCAAGGTGGTTGTTGCTTGTTATTTGTTAATAGTACTCCACAGACCACTGCCTACCTATTTCTTGATTTTCTTAATTCCTTGAAAATAATTAAGGAATAATTTTCTTACCCAAATGCAAATGTTCGATATAGCCTTAACATGCTTAGTTCTATTCTAAACTTTGTCTCTAGAGACATTAATAGATCACTCAAACAGAGAAGTAACTTTGTGTTTCCAACATATGGAAGGAAAATATTTGCTTAGGACACAGAATAAATGATCATCTAAAGATTAGAAAAATCTCGAGTAAGGCATGATAAGATGAATATTTCGAGGCACTATGATACTGTATTATACCAGGGGCAGATCCTCAGCAACAAGCAGATAAGTGGCATCAGTCCTTTACCTTAGACACAGATATAAAATATAGGCACACGTGACTGCCTACCTCGAATAATTCCTAGTATACATGAAAGCAAAAGACAAACACAAGAATATCCGGAAAAGAAATCCGTACTATATTAAATCTAACAAATGATCCATAAGAAAATTGATAAACTAATAAGAGAAATTCCGCATCTATATATCATAGATCGAAAACTATATATCTCTTAACACATATAAGTGGCATCGTGCATATGGATATACAAATCCCAATATTATGTATCATTATGATGATTTTAATGTCAATAAAAAGTTCAGCAACAAGTACTAACTGAATGTACAATATGCAGCACTAGACAAGATTCAACAATATGATAAACAACATTGCTTCTTTACTTCATTGAACACATTATCAAAAGTCAGGAAGAAAATACATCTGTGATTAGAGAGACTCAGACTTCCATGTAATCAGCCAAGCGGTAGATTGTGTCAAGTTGGTGTCAGTCCATTGTGATGGCCTTTTGCTCTAGAATTTGAGAACAAAAACACTAAAACAGCAAGAATACCAATCAGAATACTTAGGGAAACCAAACGAACTTTGCTAAAAACTAATTTATTTAGCCATTCCTTCTCTTCATACAAACCGCCACAGTACTCTTCAATGACAACATTTATCAAAGCATCTAGAAGCTTCTTTGAATGGTTCAGACTATGTGAATTCATGACCTGAACTCTAGCATCTTTCAGATGTTTTATCAGTATGTCCACCTCAACATATTCCATGTTCTTCACAGAGTTGATTTCAGGACTTTCGCATTTGTTTTTGGAGGCATTGCCAGCTATATCTTTATCATAAGTAATTGTAGATAACAAAGTGGACGACGATAGAGTGAGATCAGAGAGAGCAACTGTTTCTGTTTTTGATGAAGGTGTAGCCACTGGATTTACAAGGAAGTTCTGAGGAAAAAAAATGATGTACAAAAAAAAAAAAAAAAAAAAAAAATTATTAAGCAAGTTTGCTAAGCATGAAATAAGTAAATTTAATTTTAAGTTACCTGTTCGCTCCAAACACTTGCTTAACTTATTTTTTAAAGAAAATTTAATTTTCCTCGTACATTTAAGTAAAAAAAACTTCCGAAGTAATTTACATATTTCAAACCTAACCAATAATAAAAATTATTTAATATTAAGCATACTTATTTACGCATGAGTAAATTTACTTCGTAAACTTTTTATGTTTAGCCAAAAAGCTCCATCTATGATCTATCAAACAAATTAAAATGTCAATTTATTCAGCAAAAGTAAAATTGAACTATAAATTACCTCAGCAGATTCATTGAACGGATTATGATCAGTAACTTCAGATATCGACTCAATCAATTCCTTTGGAAATTGAAAAGCCGAAGGATCCTCTTCAGAAACTGCCGTAAAGACATGATTCAAGTTCTTTCGCGTGAACTGGAAAAAAAAAAAAAAAAAAAATTCCGTCAGAATGTTCAGAGTCTTGAATCAAACTACTAGTTTATAAATAATTAGTTGTCAATCGACATCGCAAATATATATAAACATATATGGGTAAACGTGTGCATGAATTATGGTTTTCTGAGCTGAATCGTACCTTGAGAGGCTTCTTATTGAGATCGGAATTGGATTTTGATCGGTAATTAGAAGGAATATCCCTCTGTGGTGTTTGTAGGTGAAATTCTCTCATTTTCACGTCGGGTTATGAAGCGGGAAAATTTGATGTTATCCAAAATTACTTCGATGATTTTATATATATAAAAAATATAGAGAGGTTTGGACTCCTCTTCCGGCGTCAATTGCTCCAATTTTGTCAAATTTGAGTTAAAATCGGTTCAGGTTGATGAGCTGAAGCGTGCATATATCCGAGCATATTTATGTTAAACGTGTCTCGACTAATATTATGGGTTGGCGTAAAAAAAAGAAGACACGGGCACGTGTTATATATTTGAGAAGTAAAATTGAGAAATTAGAACAAGATTACAAATGTTTCTATACGAGGATTATATTCTTCTCATTTTCTCCTCCACTTCGATACAAAATACTTCCTAATGTAGACAACACGAATATCTGTCATCATTTTCAAGGCAGACAATGATTATTAGTTGTCCATCTCAGATTTTTTGGCAGTAGCGCCGAAAAGGAGGTGGACTTTGCTGCATCAAAGTGGGAGAAGCTAAATTTTTATAGGAGTAATTCTCCACCACCTGATCCCAGTCTGCCTAAGAAGGCTTAGCATGTTTGCAAGTTAATTTCCAAGTCTTGGACTAAGATACAGAAAAAATATCTCCAGGAGATGAACCTAGTAGAATGCACCATGACTGCAGCGATCAATAGTTCTAGGGTTGCCGTGAAGATGTAATCGAATTTTGCCCATCTGAGGAGGGCGGTTAATTGGGAAATATAGATGCAACTGGTGATCGAGCAAAAGTCCACCACTCTGGAAGAGGAGAAGCACATTCACTATGCTGCTCAAGATTTTCCAGAAAAGTTGAGGGCAGAGGACAGGAAAAGTGCAGAGCTACAACAGGCTCTTGAGGAGGAGGTATAGAGGTCCAGGAGTTGCTGGAGAAAACCCATGCTTACCTCAAAGTTCCTGAAGACCTGGCTCGGGTGGATGTTGCTTAAGTCATTGCTGATTATAAAGCATCACCTTAATTCGAAGCAGTGGAGTCAGAGCTTTACATAATCGGCATTAAGTCCGTAATTGAAGAGAAGGCTTTTGAGGTAGACATCCAGGTGGATGTCTAGGAGTTAGAGAAGAATGAAGAGCAGATGAGAGATAAGATTGCCCAACAACTTTAAGCATGAGTTTGTCGAACCTTGTACTCTGAGCTTATTAGTTGAAGTCCTTGGAGTTTGTCCAACCTCTCAATATGACCATTTAGGAGGTCTTCAGCCCTTTAGAATCTTCAGATACTCTCATGCGATCAGGTTCTTTTTTAGGTTCTTCTTAGGTTTGAGTCTTGCAGGACTTACTGACCTTATTGAGCCTCTTTGAATTGGGGCACTAAGGTCAATAGTTTGTATCTCGTCTATTGGGAATCTTTGTCATGTAGGATTCCTTTCCAAATGTGCAACACTTACACTCCTTGAGAGTCCTTATCTTCTCGTGGGGATTTTGTGGACTATTTGGAGCCTTTATTCTCTCTTGGAGATTTTGTGGGCTATTCGGGGCCCTCATACTCTCATGGGGATTTTGTGGGCTGTTTTACCAGACTGTAGGTCAGGTTTTTGTCCCCCATTGAGTTTCAGGCCTTGGGGAGATATTTTATCCCCCTAAGTGGTGAACGCTTCTTCATTAAAATTGGAGAATGAGTCTTTGATAAAAAAATATTTTATTCATGTAACCAAAAGAGTAGATAGAAAGAGGTGCGTACAATCATCCTCAGTTTCAAAAGTAGTCATTGTCCTTCTATTTGTAGTAAAATTTAGCATTCCAAGGATATAAAAAAGGTTTCTTCTAAGGTCTGTAGTTCGTAGGCTCCAACCCTTATTATCCCTGTTATCTTGTATGTTCCTTTCCAGTTTAGCGCAAAGGCTCTAGCATTGTGTTTTTTTTTTGGTAGCCAGAAAGACCCTTTTGAGGACAGGTCCCCTAACTCAAAGTCTTTCTCTGAACTTTACTATTATAGTACATTTTCATTCTTTGCTTATGGATAGAAAATCTAAACTCTAAGATGTTTCTGTTTCTTCCTAAACATCGTGTTTTGTCATGAGAGATTAGTTGCAATGCTCTTCACTAAAATATAGATTTTGAAAGGATGGGACTCCTTTCTCTAAAAGAATGATTCCTTATGTTCCAAAGGTAAGTGAGAACGGTGTTTCTCTAGTGATGGACTTGGTGATTATTCTGTATGACCATATCATGCTGGGTAGTTCTTCTGTCTAGGCCCCTTTGAGTTCATCCAGCATGGGCTTCAAGGTATGTTTGATGATTTTGTTGATTGACTCAACCTAGCCGTAGGCTTGGGATGGTTAAGGATGGAAAAATGTTTTCTTATGTTGAATTCGTTGCATAACTCCCTGGACTTCCTGTTGTCAAATTGTTTGTCATTTTTTGTAACGATTGAGTTGAGGAATTCCAAAATGAAAATTAATTGACTTCCATATAAAGTCCATGATTTTCTGTTCAATTATTTTAGCTAGTGGTTCTGCTTCCGCCCATTTAGTAAGTTAATATATGCTACTATAGCAAAATTTAGTCCTATTTTCCCAGTGGGCATGAGACCTATTAGGTCTACCCCCATTTAGCAAAAGGTCAAGGGCTGATAATTAGCCCAGCTCTTCAGGTAGGGCTCTATAAGGGAGAAAATCTTTGTCACATGTCGTATTTTATAGCAAACTCAATGTGGGAAAATAATAGCATTGTCGTAATATTTTGTGGGCAAAGCTTGTCCTCTAATGTGGTTTTCTCAGACTCCTTCATGGACTTCTCTCAAAACATAGTAGGAGTCCTCCTTGTTAAGGCATATTAAGAGCGGAGTGACGTATCCCTTCTAGTACAGGAATCCATCGATGATTGTGAACAATGCGATCTTATTCTCAACTTTTGAGCTAGGTTAGGGTCCATAGGGGCCATCCACATATATATTGGGTCCACCAGCATCAGCACTATCATTTCATTTAATTGTGGTGAATCAAAGTTTCCTTACTGGGATGTTATCAAATTCGTCCACACCCTCCCTGGTAGCTAACTTCGCCAATGCATCTGCGTAGCTATTTTGAGTTGGGGAATCTACTTTACATCAGAGCTGCTGAATGAGCTCAACTCCTTTTCTGCAACCTTTAGGTATTTTTCCATGCGTTTGTCCTTGGTCTAGTAAACTCCTTCCAATCATTTGATATTGTGCTAATTTCCAACGCAAATGTACCAATCGCAAAAGTAATAAAGTGGACTTTGAGTCCATGTATCATTCCCACGAGGATTGAGTAAATTTATTACTTTAGACTAATTACGTTATTCAGAACTATAAAAATCAATTTGTGTTTGGAATTTGATTCAAACTAACAAATAAAAATAAATTATTTTGAAAGTAATAGAATTAATGAGAACAAAAACATGCTAGAATTGAGAATCCATTTTACCTCAATTATTCATGTTATGATTTAACCATTTAATAATACTTCATGGGATTTTGAATAATAATGTTCATAATGTGTTTAAAACTCTCTTTTAAAGCAGTGAATTAACTCCTATTTTATATGTGATTCGACTATATTTCTATGACGAACAAAAACGTATAGAAAAGCATTAACATTTTGTGAATACTATGAAATATAACATAAAGTAGGGGTGGACCCACATAGGGGTCCGCATGGCACGTGCCCCAGTAAACATTAGACTTTTTAAAATTGATTCGATGTAAAATCTACCCTCCAAGTATAAAGGAGTCAAGTTATAGCCTAGCAATAATCCATGGTCATTCTTCCTAGGGATTTTTTCTGGTATAATAATAATTTCTAAATTCAAGTCTTAAACTACGATTTCAAGATTACTTAAATGATAAAAGAGGATATAATTAAATTGCAATGAAAGAAAAATTTGAGTGGAGTTATTCTTTTGCTATCAATTGGGCTTGCAACTAAGATTAGTATGAATTTCTTACAGCATTTCGTCGAGCATATTAGTAAGAAAATTAATCAATTTTTTACAGCATTTCGTCGAGCATGTTGTGTGCATATTTAATACATACCACATCAACGACATCAATCGAAGTAAAACAATTTGAAAATTTAAAAAGCTCGTTAATTATTATCAATCACAAGAATTCATCCATAACAAATTAAAACATACCCATTGAAGCTGAGAATAAATCCCCTCAAATATAATTTAGCCGAACATAATTAAATTAAACAAAATAAAATTCAACCAAAAAAATATCATCACTAAAAATTTAAATTCAAGTTTGAAACAAATAAAACTCTATAACCAAAAATATATCACAATTCAACAAACCATCAACAGTCTAAAATTATGTAAATAAACTAATAATTGAAACAATTTAGAATCTAAGCAAACTATGAATTAAACTCGAACAAATAACCAAAATCGAGGCTGTTGGGTTGGTGTTGGACTGCTGCTGCGTGAAAGTGGAGGAGCAACTGATTTTCCTGTGGAGGCTGGTGCTGGTGAATGTTGTGGCCTGTTGAGTAGAGGTTGGGATTGCGTTTTCTCCTCCTCGCCGCTACTGTGTATTGAGATGGAGGCTGAAGGTCGGTGAAGGGAGTTAGTGGCTGGTAAGAAGTGCTGGCTGCGGCTGAATGGTGCTGTGTGGTTCCAGAGAGGTTGTAGCAAGCCGAAGGTGGAGGGCTGTTCGGAGTTAAGGCTGGTGTTCTCTTCTCTGATAGTCTCTGAAGGTAGCTGTTAGGTTGGTTGGCTATGGAGATTGAAGGTGTGTTCGTGCTCTTGGTTGAAGGAGAGATGCGGCTGACTGTTGTGGAGACAGAGAATGAGGGAAAGCTGGGGACGTTTTTTTTTTCGTGTGAGAGAATGGATACCTGCGGCTGTGTAGGTGAGTGAAAGAGAGTAGGTGGTGAGGGAGAAGTCTTGCGGATGTGATGCGAACCCCTTCGGTGCGTTGACCGAAAATTCCCACAACAATTTTAATACCAACCCAAGAAAGCTAAAGTGGTAAATAAATGGATAAACACCTTAACCCAAGTTTAAATCTAACCCAAAATTCAAGGATTAAACTAACCCTAGCCCAATGGAGAGAATTAAACAAATTCCAAGGTGGCGGAAATAAACAATAACACAAGAATAATAATACTCAAGATAAAGTTGATTAATTTCCTAAGAGATACAAGATCAAAGAGGTTTAACCTTACCTCAAGAAGGGGGTCTTCAAGACCTAGCTCTCAAGAGCAATTTTCTTAACATCCAAAGTTATCCTTTACAAATGAAGAGAAATGTGAATATAATGTACAAAAATGGGTAAAATGTGCAATTTCGGTATTTACAAGAAAAATCCCGTTTTTGTGGAAATTGCAAGAAAACCCCGTTTTTTTGAAAAATGAGGTGTTTCGGTCGACCGAATTGGTTGACCGAAATTATTTTGGTCGATCTCTGGGTCTACCGAAACTGGACTTTCGGTCGACCGCCACTCATCCGAAAGTGACTGAGGCTGGATCAAAATTCCTCTGCAGAGTTTCGGTCGACCGGAATGATTTTCGGTCGACCGAAATTGGTTGATTCCAATTTCTTCTTCTTTTTGGCTCCAACTTGATTCTCGACTTGCTTTTCTTGATTTATTCACATTGTTTAGCCTCGAATCTTGAACCTCTTCAACTTCGGATCTCGTCATGGGTCCCACGGGCACGTACATCGAGGTTTGACTTTCCCGATTCTCATCATCCCCTCCCTCTTGAAAATGATTCGACCTCGAATCTTGCTTGAATGCACTGTCGTGAAACTCCTTGAACTTTGATCTTGTAACATTGTGTACCACAGGTTCATGCAATGAAGTTGGACTTTCGCGATTCTCATCATCCCCTCCATCTCGAAAGAGATTCGACCATGAATCGGCACCTACAATAAAAATAGAAAATTCAGACACAATAAATGTAACTGAAATTTCATACTCACCGTGCAAAATCAATTTATAGGCGTTGCCAAAAGCTTGAGTGTGCCAACACTGCAAAGTAGCAATTTGGATTTTATTTGATCGGGGGGTCGCTCCTTCCACGAATGGGAATACATCCAGCCGCCCGGGTCAAATGGAATATGCTTCCTACCATGGTTGACATTGGAAATACATTGTATACCAATTCCCTCAAATGGAAGCTCGAGCCTCCTGCAAAGGGGCTTAACCAAAGGTGCATTCTCGTGGCCACCTAAACCAACTCTTTCTTCAATAAACATACGCATAAAGTTCAACAGAGTTAATAGGTTAAAGTCACAAGCAATTTTAAGTGGAGAAAACTTGCTAATATGATGAGCAATTAAATTGCAAGCAAATTTAACAACCACAAAATTAGCACCAACTTCGTGCAAATGCACGACCTCCTAAAAGAAAAGATTAGCTAGGTTGATGACCTTGTTGGTTTCATGGCATGAAATCAAATGTGACATTTTAATTCTCTTACCAACAATCACAAAAATAGCTTCATCTTCTTTCTTTGTTCCAAGTAAACCCACTATAAAATTCATAGAAGTAGTAGTCCCAGGTTTACTCATGATGGGCAAATATGCATGGAATTCTTGGGGAAAAAACTTAGACTTAAGTTTAGCCATTTTGAAAGTTAGGTATTTACAACAAGTGCAAACATATTCAACACCAACCTTCAAATTAGGCCAATAAAATTGATCACATAATACTCCTAAGACCCCGTTGATTTTAAATCGCCCCATCAAACAATCATCATGTGCTCCTCCCACTAGCAATTCACGCATGACACATTTACAAGGAAACAATCCAATTTTCCAAAACAAATAATCATCATGCCCAGAAAATCCATCAAAATATTGCTCACAACATGATTCATAAATGTTTAACAAATTCGGATATTTAACATGCATGCTCTTACTATGTTCAAGACGGAATGAGGGAGCATCTAGAAATGTTAGAGGCGAAGTCCTTTTATCATCAAGACATCCCAATAAATTTTTTCCATGGACTCCCCTAACTAGCAATTCCTTTAGAGAGCCAATATGCAAGTTAAGCATATTTTCACAAGATAAGGATTCAACATGCCCATGAAATGTACTATATGCAACATTTTTACAAAAGGATTTGGTATTTATGCAATTTGGCACATGCAAAAAGTTGCATTTACAAATTAAGCACTCATCATGACAATGAATCTTACCACATGTTACATTTTCACAAGTCAACAACACACTTTTCAAATCTACATCAAAATCATACAACCCTCTAATATATTCAAGACACAATAACCTTGCATTCAAAGAAATGTTAGGAGCATACCTCCTAGATGTTGCATTGGTTATCCCATTTTCTTTACCTCGGTTGTACTCGTTGTTGTAGGAAAATGTTTCCATGAATTTCTTCCATAAGGTATGCTTTTGGAGTTCTTTGTTGCCTTGATAAGTTAGCCTCACAATTTCCTGCAACAAAGACATGACAAAACTAGGGAGGGCATTGTTAGAATATTTAAGAGTAAAGAACATTTCGGGGTGATCTTTTCTCTCAATTTTCTTGGTGGCACTCATCACTTCCTCACCTTTTTCTGAGGTAGAATCCTCAACCCTCGGTTCTTCTCTCACCTCTCCTTTTTCTGGAGTCGTGGCTCCAACCCTCATTGCCTCTCCTTTTTCTAGGGACGTGGTCCCAACTCTCATGCTCTCATTTTTGTTTTCTTTCTTCTTCTTCTCTTCTTCTTCTCTTCTTCTTTATTTTATTTTTCTTTCTTTTTCTCATTTTCTTCCTCAAATTCCTTCTTGAGCTTCATTCGGTCTTTGCATACTTCTTCCGCGCTCAAAGATAGGATCACAACCCTTTTTCCATCCATTTGGAATTTACATCGGTTCTTCCTCTTGTCATGTGTCACACCCCTATCACTTTGCCAAGGTCTCCCCAAAATTATGTGAGTAGTGTACATGGGAACTACATCACATATCAATTGGTCACAATAGGATCCAATGTTGAAGGCAAGAAGTTCTGTTCACTCACTCTCACTCACTCCCCCATCGTCACCCAACATTTGCAAGACATAGGGATTAGGATGCTTCATAACCGGTAACCCCAATTTCTCCACCCTACTAGCACTCACCAAATTCATGTCACTCTCCCCATCTATCATGAGATTACATGGTTTATCATTCACTAGGCACCTAGTATAGAAATTATCCTTCTCATGTTCCTCCACCTCATTAGTATGGGCCATAGATTGTGGTGGCCTAGCATTTATCTCCTCCACTACTTCTCTACTTTCACTACCTTCCCTCCTATGGAATGATGAAGTCTTCATTTGCTCAATATCAACCTTCTCATCCATCCCATCTCCACTCCTATCTACCCATTCTCTTCGTCTCCTACCCATTCTCCAATCTTCTTCCACTTCTCCAACTTTACCCATTCCATGGAGTGATGAATTTTGCATTCTCGCACTATCAATATTTTCATCAATTCCATCTCCACTCCTATCTACCCATTCTCCTCTTTTCCTATGCATGCTCCCATTTTGTTTACTATCCTTTTCATCATCCTAAGCACCCCTTCTAATTTTCCTATTCAAACTCCCATTTTGTTTTCTACCTCCATCCCTATACACTACGTCCCCAAGATTATCCCTCACCCTTCTTCTACTACACATCATTTCTTCACCTCCCCTATTTGATGTACTCTCCCCTCTTGTTCCTAAATTTCCCAACTCACCCCTACTTTTCTCCATTTGTCTAGCCATGGTGGTTGAAAGATTTTTCAACAAGTACTTCGAATCTTGAGTTTGAGAATTGAAAATGGACATGGTGTGCAAGTGTGAAAGTGTTCTCACAAGAAAATATTTCTCTCGTGTTTCACTCAAATTTGGCTTTTACCCTCTATTGAGCTCACCACTCTTGTCTTTTTCCACTCAAAATCTCCTTTCTCAAGTTCTCCAAGGAAGGTAATCAACTAAAACACAAAGTATAATTCTTGTGAAGTCAATGAAATCACAAACAAAGGAAGAAGAAATTTTAGAATAAATAGACACAATAGCAAGTAGAATTTATGTGCTTGCTATACTCAAAAGGAACAATATTTATGTGGGATAAGATGCTAGGAACACAATTTAGTAATGGGATTGACAAACCACAAATAATAAACAAGGTATAGATATAGAACAATAAGCACAAAGAGTGTAAATTTTGAATGAGGCAATTTATCAAACAACTTGTACTCAATCTTTGAATGACCTTGAATGTGGATAATGTGGATATATGAAAACTCCCAACAACTCAAATTGTGGTAAGGAATGAATGATCAACAATTACCCAATGTATGGAGCAAGTAATATATGGGATACAATGTTGATAACACAATCTCGATAATGGGAATTGGATAGTCCCAAGTAATTAGTAATATATGGGTATTGGATAATAAGGCATGAATGGAGTATTTTCTTTGGGACAATTTATCAAACACTTTGGATACACAATTTGGAAAGTGTAGGTTTTGTAAGTGCTTGGTTAATGAAAATCCCCAATAATGCAACAATCAATACACCCAATATGTAGGAATCAAGAATTACTCATGGGCATATGAAATTTTCCCCAATTTTTTTTCCAATTTTCGGATTTTTTTTTCACAATGCCAAGAACAACAACAAGAAAGTAAAGATATGTTTACCAAATTAGAGCCAAGCTCTGATACCAAATGATGCGAACCCCTTTGGTGCGTTGACCGAAAATTCCCACAACAATTTTAATACCAACCCAAGAAAGCTAAAGTGGTAAATAAATGGATAAACACCTTAACCCAAGTTTAAATCTAACCCAAAATTCAAGGATTAAACTAACCCTAGCCCAATGGAGAGATTTAAACAAATTCCAAGGTGGCGGAAATAAACAACAACACAAGAATAATAATACTCAAGATAAAGTTGATTAATTTTCTAAGAGATACAAGATCAAAGAGGTTTAACCTTACCTCAAGAAGGGGGTCTTCAAGACCTAGCTCTCAAGAGCAATTTTCTTAACATCCAAAGTTATCCTTTACAAATGAAGAGAAATGTGAATATAATGTACAAAAATGGGGAAAATGTGCAATTTCGGTATTTACAAGAAAAACCCCGTTTTTGTGGAAATTGCAAGAAAACCCCGTTTTTTTGAAAAACGAGGTGTTTCGGTCGACCGAATTTATTTCGGTCGATCTCTGGGTCGACCGAAACTGGACTTTCGGTCGACCACTACTCATCCGAAAGTGACTGAGGCTGGATCAAAATTCCTCTGCAGAGTTTCGGTTGACCGGAATGGTTTTCGGTCGACCGAAATTGGCTGATTCCAATTTCTTCTTCTTTTTGGCTCCAACTTGATTCTCGACTTACTTTTCTTGATTTATTCACATTGTTTAGCCTCGAATCTTGAGCACGTACATCGAGTTTTGACTATCCCGATTCTCATCAGGATGGGAGTGGAGGATAGCTGAGGGAAGAGGTGTTTTTTTTTTTTTTTTTTTGCAGAGACAGCACAGAGAGGTATGGTGTGCGAGAGTGAGGCTGTTAGGTTATTAGCCCGTGTTTAGGGTGAGGGGGATGAAGGTGGCTCCATTATGGGCTTTTTTTCGGGTCCATTAAATTAAGGATTTTTGGGTTGAAATTGTCCAAAATATTCCTACAATCAAATAAATGAAATTAATAGCAAATAAAATTAATTTAGAGTTTAAGAATTAAAATGAAATCTTTTATGATTTTTACTCTAAATGACAAAATTTATATTCCAAAATTGTATTTTTTCATTTATTTACTTCTCTAGAATAAGTAAAATTGGACAATAATCACACTCCCCAACTAACTGTTTACTAGTCTCTAGCAATTCAAGCGAATTAAAAACATGACCAGCGCAATGAAAAACTTCAATTGTAAAGTCAAGAATGAATTTAGATAGTCGAGCACATCAACTTCACAAAATCAAGAGATCAAGCGTCATATCCAAATTAGTCTATAAAAACATTCCCAAAATTTTGTGTGTGTGTTTTAAGCCGATCCATCAAACCACCCCAACACATACAATGTCGAGTATTCACTCAAGCCAAGTATAAACTCCATATACTCACTGGTATGTGCATTTTGTTTTTAAACTGGTTAGGGGATCACTCATGGAGTTTGAAAACTGATCACTCAAGCATTCATGAAAGGCCATATATATATGTGGATGGCAGCAATGCAAATATTGACCTCATGAAAAACTCACGACCATTGGGATTCAACCGTTCTTACCACAAGCCAACTTAAGATCAAAATGTCAATATATTGGTAAATGTCATGATAGTGTTATCAAAGGAATTGATAGAGTGGTGGAAGAATTTTTTTTTTACATATTCCAGTGATAATAGTAGAAAAAGGGATTCTAACGGAAGTATAAGATGTAATAGTAGCAGAAATGTATTTTTTTTTTTTTTGGGTATTGGATATGATAAGGAAATAAAAGAAGTGAATATAAATTGAGGACCTCCAAATATAAGCAAGGATAATAATTTTTTTTCTTTTAATCACACTTCAAGCTTACTTTCTTCTTCACATCCTTTACTTTCTTTTCAATATGTCTCCCTTTTCTTTTGACTTTTTTTTTTTTGAAATCCTCTCAAATAATTCTTCAACATTCTCCTCTAGTCTCAATGACTGTCAAATACTTCTTAACTCCACTTTTCTTTCGTTTATGCACTGAACATTTGTTTCTCAAATATGGAGCAAAAATCACCATCCTCACTTATACTTGAGAGTAGAAACAAGGTTATGTATTTATGGAAGCAATGTCTGGATGCAATGTCGTCTTTAATGTGAAATAGATGGAAGGGATTTGTGGCTATGAAGGAATTTGTGAATATGAAGGGATTTGTGATGGGAAGAGAAGAGAAGATGATAAGGTTAGCTTCAAAGGATCAAATTTTTATTTGACATTGACCTTCATCGTTTCTCAAGTATAAACCACCAACATTCCACAATCCGTATAATGGTGCCCAATGGAAGTAGCAATATCAAACAAGGGAAATATAAGAAAACCTTCAATCACTCAACTCTCATGATGAACAAATAAAATTACTTAAACTTGAGAGAGCTCTAGTTGTATGTGTTGACTATCCATCTTACCACAAGGCTTAAATTCGTGCATGAAATTTTTTTTAGGAGGGAGGTCTTTACAGAATAACAAAAATATAATTCAAGACTCTAGATGTACTCAATTTTAATGCTCAACTAACACAAAAATTAATGCAAAACAAGTACATTTGAGTTACTCTCCCCCCAACTAAAATCAGACATTGTCCTCAATGACTCAAAGAGAAGAAAAATGAAAAGTGATTAATAGACACGACTTCAAAATTAAATCAAGATAAAGGAGAAGAGTGTACCTGAGAGGAGGCCTATGCACATGAGCAGTTATTCAAGAATGAAAAACTAAAAAAAAAAATGAAGAAAAGAATAAAATCTGCAAAAAGAAAAGAAAATATATACATAATAATAAAAGTTAGTTTCAAGAAAATTAGCCGCTGGAATCAGGTTCCAGCAGAGGTAGTTCATTAACATCAGCAGAAAAATTATCCAAAAATGGTTTCAGACATTGTCCATTAACTTTAAAAACAGTACCAATTTTTGGATCCAAGATTTCAACCGCTCCATAAGGGTAAACAGTTTGCACAATGTAAGGACCAATCCATTTAGTTCTCAACTTACCAGGAAACAAATGAAGCTTAGAATCGTATAACAATACTTTCTGAGAAGGAAAAAATGATTTTCTAAAAATTTTCTTATCATGAAAAACTTTCATTTTCTCTTTTGAAATTTTTGCATTCTCATATGCTTCCAAAAGTAATTCATCTAACTCATTCAATTTCAATTTCCTAAATTCACCAGCTTGATCTAAATCAAAGTTGCGTGTTTTGATTGCCCAATAAGCTTTATGTTCAATTTCAACAGGCAAATGACAAGGTTTTTCAAATACAATTCTATAAGGAGACATTCCAAGAACGGTTTATAAAGCAGTCCTATAGGCCCATAAAGCATCATCCAATTTTATAGCCCAATTTTTTCTATTTGGATTCACTTTTTTTGTCAAAATGCCTCCGCAAGCATGAGAATGACAGAAAGTAAGAACTTGTTGTACCTCATCATCAGGAACACATCTTCGGATAATTTGATCAGCACAATATTTGAATAAGTATGGATCATCATAGAAGAAGTTCCTTGCAATAGCTTTCATCCTCATTTTGTCTTGGGTACTCCAATTTGAAGGCATATGACCTGTAACCAGATAATTAACCAAGTTAGCAAACCATGGAACAATATTCAAGGTAAATAACTGTTCATCGAGAAATGAATCATTTAAAGGGTGAGAAACTTTTGAATTTTCAGAATTTAATCTGGATAAATGATCAGCGACAACATTTTCCACCCCTTTTTTGTCCTTAATTGTAATGTCAAATTCCTAGAATAACAAAATCCATCGAATGAGTCTAGGTTTAGCATCTTTCTTTGTGAACAAATATTTAAGAGCAGAGTGATCAGTAAAGATGGTAACGGGAGTCCCAATAAGATAAGTTCGAAATTTTTCCAGTGCAAAAACTATAGCTAGCAGCTCTTTTTCAATAGTTGTGTAATTTAATTGAGTTTGATTCAAAGTTCTGTTAGCATAGTAAATTACATAAGGTTCCTTACCTTTTCTCTGACCAAGCATTGCCCCTACAGCTATATCACTTGCATCACACATTAATTCAAAAGGAAGAGACCAATCAGGTGATCTAACTATAGGTGCAGTGGTGAGTGCCTTTTTTAAATGTTCAAAAGCTGCAGTGCATTCATTAGTCCAAACAAATTTTGTATCATGCATCAAAAGTGTAGTCAAAGGTTTTGCTATGACACTAAAATCTTTTATAAATCTCCTATAAAAACTTGCATTGCCTAAAAATGATTGAACATCTTTTACAGTTAAAGGAATAGGCAACCTAGAAATTGAATCTACTTTTGCCTTATATACTTCCATGCCTCCAACAGAAATTATATGACCTAAATTAATTCCTCTTGTGACCATGAAATGACATTTCTCCCAATTAAGGAGAAGTTGCTTATCCTTACACCTGCATAAAATAGCTTTCAAATTTGTTAGGCAATCATCAAATGAATCACCATACACAGAGAAATCATCCATAAACACTTCCAAAAAATTTTCTATCATGTCACTGAATATGCTAAGCATGCATCTTTGAAAGGTTGCTGGGGCATTACAAAGACCAAAAGGCATTCTTTTAAAAGCAAACGTCACAAAAGGGCAAGTAAAAGTGGTTTTTTCTTAGTCTTCTAATGCTATTTCAATTTGATAATAGCCTAAAAAACCATCCAAGAAACAATAGAATGAATGTCCAGCAACTCTTTCTAGCACTTGATCTAAAAATGGTAAAGGGAAGTGGTCTTTTCTGGTCGTGGAATTCAATTTTCTATAATCTATGTACATTCTCCAACTAGTGGGTACCCTTTTAGTTATCATTTCTCCATGTTCATTTTCAACAACAGTAACCCCAGTTTTCTTAGGAACTACTTGAGTAGGACTTACCCACTTGCTGTCTACAATAGGATAAATGATACAGGCATCAAGTAATTTTAAAACTTCATTTTTATCAACCTCTTTCATGTTAGGGTTTAGCCTTCTTTGAGATTCCCTAGAAGGATTAGCATTTTCTTCTAGGAAAATTCTATGAGTGCACACTAAAGGGCTAATTCCCTTAATATCAGCTATAGTCCAACCTATTGCAGATCTATGATCATTCAACACTCTCAACAACATATTTTCCTGATCACAAGTAAGAGTAGAAGAGATTACCACATGGTATGATTCATTAGGTCCCAAAAAGGCATACTTTAGTTCCGATGGAAGAGGTTAAGCTCCAGAGTTGGCATCTTCTCTGCTGATGTTTGCATGGGTGTCTGGCTGACATTTATAGGCTCAATGTTTGGCTGCCAAGCTTTTACAGCTGTTGTTGTTACACTTTTTGAAGAGTCTTGAATGCTGTCTAATTCGAGATTCTGCTCAAATTGCTCATCAGGATTTTTTAACTCAATTAGCAGCTCTTCCAGCATATTAAGTTCCTGCACTTCATCAAAATCTTTTGCTTGCCTACAAGCATTGAAAATGTTAAGTTCCAAAGACATATTGCCAAAAGTCAACTTTAAAAATACCACTCCTACAATTTATTAAAGCATTTGAAGTTGCAAGAAATGGTCTATCGAGAATAACAGGGATTTGAGGAGAAGTTTTAGGTGTACTTTGAACATCAATAATGACAAAACCAACTGGGTAATAGAATTTATCGACTTGAACCAAAACATCCTCAATTATCCCTCTAGGCATCTTAACAGATCTATCTGCTAATTGTAAAATCATGGGAGTAGGCTTAAGTTCACCTAGACCAAGTTGTGTATATACACTAAAGGGCAAAAGATTCACACTTGAACCTAAATCTAACAAGGCATGACCAATACGAGTGGTTCCTATCATACAAGCAATGGTTGGAGAACCAGGATCTTTAAATTTTTGAGGAGTTTGGCATTGTATGATAGAACTCACTTGTTCAGTAAAAAATGCCTTATTCTTCACAGCTAGCTTCCTTTTTACTATACACAAATCTTTAAGAAATTTAGCATAGGCAGGGACTTGTTGAATTGCATCTAACAGAGGAATATTAACCCTAACTTGCTTAAAAATCTCATGAATTTCTATTTGATTTTTGGTCTTATTACTAGGTTGAAATCTTTGAGGAAAAGGGGCAGAGGGTGCACCTACTATTGGCCTAGGTGGTTCCTGAACATCCGGTAGAGATTTTAACACAGTATCATCAACAGGAGGTTCAACTTGCTTACCCACCAAGTTCTCTTTAGGTTCAGGAACTTGGATTTGCTTACCACTCCTCAAGGTAGTTACTGCTTTCACATGTCTTAGATTGGACTCATCGACCCCATTGTATTGAGTTTGAGGATTAGGTATTGGTTGAGCTGGAAACTTACATTTTTCTGGTGCACTTGCCTGAGTAGTCAACTTTGTAAGTTGAGATTGGATGTCATTAATAGCTTGAGAGTTTTGATTGTTGATGGCAGCTTGACTTTGCATGAATTGTTGGATTTGGTCTTCCAGACTTCTCTTCTGCGGTGGCATATATGGTGTTGGTTGTGATGGTCCAGCATTGTTGCCAACATTATTACTTCCTCCTTGATCATTCCTCCAACTGAAATTTGGATGACTTCTCTAACCTGGATTAAAAGTGCTCAAATATGGATTAGAATAAGGTTTGGAGATCATATTAACAACAACAAATTGATCAAAATACATCTCTTTTAGTTTGGGAAGTGCAGGACAATCAGAGGTTAAATGTTGTACATCTTCACAAATTGAACACTTTTCTAAAATAGTGGAAGAGGAATTGACTTCATTCACTTTTTGAGTTTCCAAATTTTCAAGTTTTCGAGTGATGATAGCCAATCGGGCATTTATGTCATCATCTACTCTAAGTGAATGAATTCCATTTCCAGATGCAATCTTTGGAAATTCAATTTTTATTGGAACACCCCTATCAAACTCATCAATGTTATCCCAAGATTGGGCATTTTCAGCTAAATCATCAAAAAATGTGAAAACTTCATTTGGATCTTTTGCAAAGAAATCATCATTACTCATGATTTGCACAAATTGCCTCATTTCTGGTCCGAGCCCTTCATAAAAAAATTTAGTTAACATTCATTGCTCATAACCATGATGAGGACGAGATAACAGCAAATCCTTGAATCTTAATATTGATAATGATATGATTATGGAACGTTATCAAAGAATGAAAACACGTAGAGAACAATTGTAGTAAAATTTCAAGTACTTTTTCATTTTTCGGTCTTCTTCCTAAAAAAAAAATTTCAAGGGCGCTGCCCCCGAACTCTCGTACAATCAATCGGTAAAAACAAAAGTCCATTTGTGCCCTAATACTACACAAAGTTTGCGTCCGCCACTGACATAAAGCATAATGGTATATCTCTACCCTCTAATGAACTTTATGACAATTAAACACATGTATAACGTGATCCTAATCTTCGGTGCTTAAGAAAACGCCACAACAATCATTTAATTACCGTACACATAATTATAGATGCATGAAAACTTAGTAATAATTGTTCAAACCCATAAATTGTATAAAATTAAAACAAGTATCAAAACAAAAAATTCGAGAAGTAAACCTTCATCACGATTCTAACATAAAATTCCTAGGCTAGAAACATAATTGAAAACAAATAACAACAAGAGTTCATCACCGAATAATGATCTTGTTGAAGAAATCTTTATTCTTGCACTTGACTCCAATTTGTTCCTTGATGATTCCACAATGTTTTAGTATAATATAGTATGATTGGGAACACCCCAAATCGTACCCAAGGTTGGGTACATATATAGGTATGGACGAACTCTAGATAAATTGGGAGAAGAATGGACAAAATTTGAATGTAAAAAGCCCAACTGTGGCCCAGTCGAATTACCACGCGATCACGTGGTAGAAAGTCCAGTGATTGCGTGGTTAGATGATTTTGCGACGACTTAATTCATTGACACTCATGCGATCGTGCAGGTGAGATGCCGACAATTGTGTGTTTTTATGTTTTGGCTACAATTTCCATCTTTCATTCTATGCAACTTGGTCCTTATTCTTTAATTGCATTCCAGTTCCTTCATCTTCCGATTAGATCAATTCAGTACAAAAACTTCTAAATTCTTCCAATTAGCTCCTTTTCAATCTTAATTGGCTTCATCGACTTCTCCATGTGTACAATTTAGCTTCATTTATCCTCCAATTTCTCTTTTTTTTGGCCTCAATTACTTCATTCTTTTGACTTTGGAAGAGTTTCTGAAATATAAACAAATAATAACAAGTTAGGTAGCTTTTATTCTAAAATAATATTATAATATCCTAATTTTACCATGTAAATAGGTTTATAAAATACACTTATCATTTGACAACGGATGGAAGTTGGTGTGCGCGATAACTTTCTTTATACCCATTTCCTTAGCCATCTTGAGTCCTACTATGAGGGCCTAATATTGAGCTTCATTATTGGAAGTCTTGAAGTCGAAACATAGAGCTTGGCTGAAGACCTGGTTGTTAAAGCTCATTAAACGAGACTTGCTCCTAAAGGCGACTGGAATCCAATTTTTCCTTTTCAATCCCTGGACTGGACTCTGCAACAAAGTCGGCTAAGGCCTGGCCTTTTATTACAATTACTGGTTTGTAAAGGATTTCAAATTCTCAGTTCCACCATCCATGTGACCATCCTTCTTAATGTGTTTGCTTTTTGAAGAATGTGGCGAAGTGGGTAGTTTGTTATGACAATTATTTGAACTTCCTTTGATTTGCTTGGTATTTTCATATTCAATAATACTATGATCTTTTCAAGATTGGTTTCGATTCCTTTCTGGTTAAACATGTATCTAAGAATGTTTTTCAAACTTACTTCGAAAACGCACTTTAGAGGATTGTACTTACCAAGCACGTACAAAAATGCTTCCTAGGAGAAATCATCGTGTCCTAACCAACGATGTACATCTTGGTGGAGAAGAACGAATCACAACTAATGATAATAATAAAACTGTAGTTAATGAAGCTAAGAGTGGTACTAACAAGAGGTAAATGAAAACCATGATAATTATGAAGGGATGTCAAGATCAGACTCACACCAGGTATTCCCAAAGGAGGGAAAACCTAAATATGGTTGGGTGATTTTGTGTGTAGTGACGCCAAAGAACATAACATAATATATATATATATATATATATATATATATATAAAATGGACAAAGTAACGGTAAGAAAACAAGAAAAATAAAAAAGATGCAAAGTTGAGGTAAGTGTTGAATACTTTGTCCTTAAGTCGAATTTGCCCCGCAACGGTGCCTACAACTCTCAAGATACAACGACTACCACTTGTGTTTGTAGCACCAAAAACACAAGCACAATGAACTAGAATAATGGCTTGTACTCCAAAATAAATATGAAATGAAAAATCAAAATTATGCAACAAGAATGCAAGAACTTTGATTCAAAAGAAAAAGAGATAATGATATTATGTTTACATATCATTGGTGCAAGGAATATGACATCTTTAGGGTCCTATTTATGGATGATGAAGAGTTGGGAATGAATTGTCGTGGAGCCAAATCATTTAACCCTTCGAAAGGATGTGACTTTTCATACTACCATGCAATTGCCTGGTTATAAGTCATGCGATTGCATATATATATTGATACTACACTCATATTGAGGTTCTCGTTAAATAGTGTAATGTGAAATAAAAAAAAAAATTATTTTTAATATCGATTTTAAAATATTTTAGGAGAAAGAAGAAGAGGAAAAAGTTGTTTTAAAAAATACCAAACAGAGGGGTGGGGGAACGCCTTTTAGTGGGGGAGGGGAGGGGGAGTAAGAGGCGCCATGTTACAATCTGGAAACTGATCTATTGCTCGAATCGGGCAACTGATGAGTTCTGTACAGTAGATAGGAGCTAGGTTTCAAAATCTCAAAAAATTGCACTTTGGTCCTTTAGGTTGCGAATATGTAAAGTTCAATTCCCAAGAATAAGTAGATTTTGATGACGTTTTAGTTATGTCGCTAGTTGAAAATCTGTAAAACTTGTAGGACATTCTATTACGGGAGGGAGACGAAATTGGTTTGAGTGATGGATATAAAACGTGAAGTAAAGTTGAGTGAAGAATTAGTTATGTTGTGAATTTTATTAATTAAGTAGTTAGCAATCCAATGTTCAGTCACTATTGATGTATTTTACCCGAAAACCCTGTTCTCTTTGTCGTTTTCAGGTCGTTTTCTATTTTTATTTTTTAAAACAACGAAAAATGCGTTCTCTTTCCCATTTTGAAAATTCATTTTTGAAAAAAAAAAAAAATTACACATAAAAGGAAAAATGTCCAAATCATTGTTTTGGCCGTTTTATATCAAAAAACCAACTAGAGCTCAAAACGCGGAAAACGCTCGGTAGTACCAATAACTGGGATAGCTCAACTAGCAGCAACACAATGTGATGTGAAGGTCACAAGTTTGATTCACCTACATTGCAATTAAAAAATATTTTTTTTTTTCCTTTTATAAATTCTTCTTCTCCTTGTTTGATTCCCCATCGGAATTTTATTTCATCAGTATTATTATTATGGCTGACGATAAGAAAATAATTTATTTCTTTGTCTATAATTCCCATAAAAAGATTGGATTTTTTCTGGGTTGTGTTTATTTAGGAGAAAAAACTGATAAAATATAGCTCGAAGAGTTTTTTTCTCTTAATATTTTTTCTATTTGCTTGCTTGTGTTATGGGGGAAGCATAGAAAAAGAAATAGCCTATCCTAATATGTTGCTAAAGATGTTCCTTTATCGAGGGTATTTTTGGAATTATGGACAAAATAGTTTTTAGTATTTGTAAAATTAGATTGGACACAAATGAAACCTTCTCCCCCCTCCTCAAAAACCGAGCATTTTATAATATTTTGAAATTGGGTCATATTAGATTCTTTTGTTCCTCAAGATTTCATGGATTTTTGATAAATTTTTCATTGACTTTTTTTTTTTAAGATAAGAGGTGAATTGCTTCTGGCTCTGATTTTGGGTAAAAGAATAGGGATTATATTATGAGTTTTGTTATTTCTTGTGCTTCTTGATTCATGATCTGATCTTAATTGAACAATTTCTAATACATTAATCTTGGTTCTCACAAAGGATAGTAAGATCGGGAGTTTCGGTCAAGGGTGCCAATGATTATCCTTAACTCAAGATAATTCATGATACTTCCTCTGATTGATTCTTGAATTAAGTTAAAATTAATTTAAAATCTTAATCTATTGTGAGCATTAATGAATTTAGTTTTTGTACCTAGTTTATTCGAAATCTTATTTATTGAAATAATTCTAAGTTGTTCAAATGCTTTTTGACTATGCCATAACTTTTTCTTATTAAATATTATTGCTGCTGTACGAGATGGCTGATCTTATAATGGATGGGAATGGTGCTGTGACTGGTCCCATAATTTCCACAACCATTGGGGGGTAAAAATGGAGAACCCAAGCAGCTTCTTAACTGCTTACGATCTTGGTGATTCACAATTCATATATGCATCTAATAGGGACGGAGTCAGGATTCGAGTGAGTGGGGGGCCAAAATTTTCAAATGGTGAGAAGGGGGAGGCGGAGGCCCCCTCCAGGGGGTTCGGGGGAAAATTTTTTGAACCAAAATAATTGAAACGACGAAGCAATACACCAAAAACTAAACTAAGTTAACTAATAAGTAACAACTAACCAGTGTAAGGTAATAATTCACAAAAGAAAAAACCTATAACTAAAAAGTAAATGTAAACTTTCAAGGTGAGAAATACTAGTATGAGCATTGTATCCAATTCTTGCATAAAAATAATGATTGCAGAGAGAGATTTAAGATCAAAGGAAATAAACTCAAGATGCCAATTTTTTTTTTTTGACTCAATTTTTTTTTTCAATGGGGCCCAACACCCCCACTGGGCCTACACTGGCTCCGTGACTGCTCTCAACAGATTGTACCAAAAATTATAATGATTTTATTTTTGTTTTACACTATGCTCACATCATGGTTTATATTAAATGGATAGATAGTATGGGACATCACTTCAAATTTTTTTGGCCCCCTCATTTTAAGTTTTTTTTACTTGAAGAGTAATGGACCGTAAACAATTATGTGGATAATGCTTTTGTGTTCTCTGTGTATCATCCTAATATTTCACTTGTTTATGAAGTATGTATTCATATGCTCTTTAGATTTACCCCTTGTTGATTGGAATCTGAAAACTAATATATGAAAGAGATGGATATTTTCCACCCAGTTAAGAAAGCAGAATTTCACCAGACTCAAGCTTTTATTATTTGAAGATAGAATTTACAGATTTAGCAAAGTAATATATAGATACAAAGAATATTCTAGATACTAAATCACTATTGTACACGTTTCACTTATCATCAAGTGGTTAAGCATAAATCAAGGAATCACTGATGGATTTTTCTGATGCAAAACAACCTGCAGTGTGGAAGGGATGATCAACAATATATACAGCCTGTATGTTTTAAATGAAAAGTAAAAACGTATATCTGGTTAATACGTTTTTACCTTTCGTTTTATAATGTGCAGGTTCTGACTTTAAATGTGAATCTCTATCTTTCAGATGTTGCATCTGGGTCCCTGGTACATAATCTTGAATCTTAACATTCCGCCTCAAACTGGGAGGTACTGGAGTGACGCCCGTTTGCTTTTGAGTTCAAGAAACCTTGTGTGGTTCAGTCCTTTGGTCATGGTGTCAGCAATTTGATTGCTTGAAGGTATATAATTGATGTCCATCCTTTTATCTGAAACTCTGTCTCGAACAAAATGCAGGTCAATTTCAATGTGTTTTGTTCGAGCATGGTATACAGGATTAGGAGCCAGAGCTTTTGCACTAAGATTATCACACAATACAATTGGTTTAGCCTGCATTTGAATACCCAGTTCCTTCAATAGTGACTCAATCCATATTAATTCTAAAGTTGCTAGAGCTAGAGCCCTATACTCATATTCTGTACTTGATCTAGTCATGACATTTTGCTTCTTGGAGCTCCAAAAAAACAAAGCATCTCCCAAAAATACACAGTAGGCTGCGGTTGATCTCCTGTCGTCTGGGCAGGAGGCCCAGTCTGCATCTGTATAAGTGTTGATGTTGAGGGTTTCACTAGATTTGATCCAAAATCCATGTTCCGAAGTACCAGTCAGATATCAGAAGATGCGTTTCAGTGCTTGCCAATGTGCTGTTGTAGGAGCTTGTAAGAACTGACTTAGCTTGTTAATAGAATAGGCTAGATCTGGTCTTGTGTAGGCTAGGTACTGTAAGCTCCCAACTGGACTTCTGTAGGTTGAGACATCCTTTAGTGCTTCTCCATCATTCTTAGATAAAATCTTTCCAACCGTGCTGGGTGTTGGACATGGATTTAGATTCTTTAGATTATATTTTTCCTGTAGACTTCTGATGTACTTCCTTTGTGAAAGGTGGATCCCGGTTTCATGCCTTGTTACTTCAATTCCTAATAAATAGTGAAGGTTACCCATGTCTTTTAGTGGAAATTTTCAGTTTAATTGCTGTATAAAACACTGCAATAACCTGTCATTACTACCCGTGACAATTAAATCATCAACATACACAAGGATAAACATTAAGTCGTCCTGTTTTCTGTAGAAAAATAAGGAAGTATCTGATTTTGATTTCCTGAAACCTCTGTCAAGTAAAGTGACCCTCAATTTCTCATGCCAAACTCTTGGATCTTGTTTTAGTCCATAGAGTGCCTTGTTTAATTTGCATACAAAATGAGTTTTGGATGGTTCCTCAAATCCTTCAGGCTGTGACATAAACACTTCTTCCTCTAAATCTCCATTCAAAAATGCATTTTTTATGTCAATTTGCCTCAGTTTCCACCCTCTTGACACAGCAACTGTGAGTATAATTCTGAGTGCAGATGATTTAATCATAGGGCTAAAAGTTTCAAAGTAATCAATACCTGGATTTTGGTGAAAACCCTTGGCCACCAACCTAGCCTTGTATCTTTGTATTGAACCATCTGCATTTTGCTTAAGTTTGAATACCCATTTACTCTCAAAAATGTTGTAATTGTTTGAGTAGGGAACTAGACTCCATGTATTGTTATTCATAAGTGCTTGATACTCTTCAACCATTGCATTTTTCCATTTTTCATTCTGTAAGGCTTCTGCTGTGCTTTTGGGTTATGAGATTTCTGCAGTGAAAGCTTTAGGTCTGAAGATGCCTTCCTTGGCCCTTGTGATCATAGGGTGTTCAGTTCCACAGATGTTGTTTCTATTTTCATCTTCAGTAGTGCTAATGTCCTCATCGGGAGTGATATCAGGATCGCATTAGTCTCAGCATCTGCTGCAACTGCATTATTCTCATTTCCAGCATTTTCACTGAAATCATCCATTCTATTGTTAACATCAGGATTAAGATCACTTTCATTAGTTTCTGCATTTCCATATAAGACATTTCCCCCCTCAATACTAGCTCTAGAACAAGAGTGACTGGAGGTTGCTGGTTGAGAGGCAGGGAGAGTTACATCAACTGGATGTACTAGATTTGAGATTGGACTTAGGAAAGGTAGATAGGAGGATGACTGAATGATTATTGACTTGGGTGACTCTTTTGTTGTAAGAAAACCAGTAGAGAAGGGAAATGTGGTCTCATCAAACATAACATGTCTAGAGATGTAAATTTTACCTGAGGATGATAGACATTTATAACTTTGTGGGAAGAGCTATATCCTAGGAACACACATCTTGTTGAGTGAAAATCAAATTTGTGAGTTTGATAGGTCTCAAATTTGGGTAGCAAGCACAGCCAAAAACCTTTAAGGAAGAGTAATCAACTTTGGTTTGAAAAAGAGTTGAAAATGGATTGTTCATTTGAAGAACAGGAGTTGGTAGTCTATTGATGGGATATGTGGAAGTGAAGAAGGCTTCCCACCAGTAAGGAAGAGGTAATTTTGATTGAGCTAGGAGGGTTAAGCCCATTTCTGTAACGTGTCTGTGTTTCCTCTCAATTCTACCGTTTTGGGCTGAGGAATGAGGACAAGAGAATCTATGTTCTATTCAATGTTAGTAGGTGATTGAAGAAAAGGATAAATACTCTCCTCCTCCATCAGATTGGAGTGCTTTAATTCTTTTTCCAAGTTTGTTTTCAACAAGCATTTGAAATTGGGAGAAGATATGATGTGAATCAGATTTTCTTTTCATGGGATAGATCCAAATATACCTGCTATAATCATCAAGAAATAGAATGTAATATTTAAAGTGTGAGATAGATGATATGGGTGCAGGTCCCCATACATCTGTATGAATAAGGTCAAGAAGTTGTTTTGCACGTGAAGTAGATCTAGAGTAGGGAAGAGAGTGTGCTTTACCAATTTGACAAGCTTCACAAAAGCTATTTTTATTAAATAGAACATTACAATATTGCATGACTTTGGAGATGGTTTGAGAACAAGGATGCCCCAACCTTTGATGCCATACTAATAGTAGGAGAATATGACTTAACAGACTCGAGACTCAAGGACTGACTGCTAGAAGAATTATTCTGACCAGACTTAGTTTTAGACACCAGAACTGTTGGACTGTTTGATGGACTGAGACTCTTGAGTTTTTGGGTGCTTTGACATGGAATATCCAGCTGATATAACCCTGCTCTATGGATCCCTTCCAGCAGCAACTCCTTTGTCTTCTTGTCCTTCAAACAGCAATAGTTGGAGTGAAATTCCATGTATGCAGAGTTATCACAGGTTAACTTAGAAACACTAACTAAATTCTTTTTTTTTTTATTTCAAGAGCATGTAAAATTCTACTTAGCACAATATGTTTGTTTGACAGGCTAGACAATAAGGAAGTACCAATATGAGAAATATGTAATTTATTACCATTTCCCACTTCTATTTTGTTATTACCATTGTACTTGGTTCCTGAGTCCATTAGATTGACATCATTCACTACATGGTGTGTTGCTCCTGTATTTGCAAGCCATTCCCCATTACTGATGCTGTCATTAACTGTAACATATGCTGAGGTTTGTCCTTCATTTCCATAGTTTTGATGAGGTGGTGTTGTGCCATTGTAGGATTCATCACATCTGTAGTTGCACACATTGACTTTATGCCCAATTTTCACACAGACTTGACACACAGGTTTCCCTCCATTTCCAAAGTTTCCTGCTCCATAAGTTCTTAAGCCTCTGCCTCTAGAGAACTTTCTTCCTCCTCTATTGTTATAGTAGGAATTTCTTCCAGAGTATCCTCTTCTTTGAAAGTTTCCTCTACCTCCTTGGGTGAAGTTAACAGAGGTATTGTTGATGCTCATGTTGCTCATCTCAGTCTTCATAGCATTGATGTGTTCCAATCTACTTTCAAATTCCATAAGATTGGCCCGCAGTTCTCCCCAGCTGATAGACTCCTTACTGTTGATTTGAATAACAATTGGCGTGTATACCTCTCCTAAGCTAGCAAGCACTTGATTCACTAGATCTAGTAGAGGGATTGGCTTCCCAGCTACTTCAAGGTTATCAGCAAGAGCCTTTGCCCTGTTTAAATACCGATCAATTGTTTGATCCTTCTTCCTGATATTCTGCATTTCTCTTATCAAGAAGGTGATTCTGGATTTGTTTTGAATTCCGTAGGACTCCTGAATATTTTTCCAGAGTATTTCTAAATTTGAAGCTCCCATTACTCTTACAACTATTTCTGGTGTCATGGTGGAATAAATCCAACTAGTTAGGAGTTGATCAGTAGTTTCTGAGGGACACGACTTTGTCCCATTGATAAAGCCTTCAAGCCCAATGCCTTTGATTAGAGGCAAGATCATATTCCTCCAGAGAATAAAATTATTTTTGTCTAGCTTAACTGAGGGGCTTTGTGAGAGAGCAAAAGTGTGAGGATATGTGTGAGCTCCATTCGTCAATGATGGAGTTCCAGAGGTTGAATTGAGAGAAGGAGAAGAATTTGTGGTGTTAGCCATTAGGCTCTGATACCAAGTTAAGAAAGTAGAATTTCACCAGACTCAAGCTTTTATTATTTGAAGATAGAATTTACAAACTCAGCAAAGTAATATATAGATACAAAGAATATTCTAGATACTAAATCACTATTGTACACGTTTCACTTATCATCAAGTGGTTAAGCATAATCAAGGAACCATTGATGGATTTGTCTGATGCAAAACAACCTACAGCGTGGAAGGGATGATCGACAGTAAATACATCCTGTGTGTTTTAAATGAAAAGTAAAAACGTATTTCTGGTTAATACGTTTTTATCTTTCATTTTATAATGTGCAGGTTCTGACTTTAAATGTGATCCTCTATCTTTCAGATGTTGCATCTAGGTCCCTGGTACATAATCTTGAATCTTAACACACCCCTCTATTATTAATAATCTAATCATTTTTATTGATTTTAGTTTTGAATTTCTTTGTAGCAATGTTGTGAGACCACACAAAATGAAGCTGCTAATTTTGGTTACAGATTCAGTCAAGAGGAAGAAACTTATAACATCATGGGACATACTATTTTTAAGGATTCCATCATTCAATATGTATAATGAACATAATGAAAAAGTCATTCCAAAGACACCAAAATTCCATAACTTTTGGATAACCAATTTTTTTTAAAGGAAGAAACAGTGGAGGAGTTCACAAGAAATGGTATTGATCCACTCAGGGCATCTTCAATGGCTCTGTCAGTCGAAATTTTTTGTCCAAGGTGGCAACCAAAAATTAATAAAATATTTTACAAAGCATGGAATGGTGTGTCAAAAGGTCCGCAGAGAGACCATGGCATGGACCCGTGTCTCCTTTTTTTTTGGTTTAATGTGTGTCTCTCTCTCTCCGGTTAGCCCAAGATAAACTAACCAAGAGGGGGGGGGGTGAATTCGTTTATAAATTTTTTTCGATAAATAATCTTAAACTTAAAAAACCAATGGGTACAAGTATGAGTACTTAGTATTGCAAGTAACTTAACTATCAATGTAGTATGCTATAAATGTGTAAACTTAATTGATAAAGCAAGCATATCACTTAGATATAGTGTTGCACAATATACATTGATAGAATAGAGTAAGTGCAATGTAAGTAAGTAAAAAGGATAAGAAAATGCAAACGCGATTTAGGGAGGTTCAATCAACCAACGTGATCTATGTCCTCCGTTACCGAGCTCTCCGTCACGAGCAAGGCCAAATACACTATATTGATAACTTACAACAGAGTATCGAATCCTTAGGTGACTTTACAACAAGGAGCACCTATCCTTTACAATTGAGTTTTCACAAGGATCTCGAAACCATAAGCAAAATACAAATGAGAATTTTACAATTGAATAAACTCTCTTAATAAATGTTATGATCAAGTCAAGTATCTTGAGAGTCTTAGGATAACATTTAAATAGATAGCAAATATTTAAAGCTCGAGTGTTTATGAAAACTTTGAAAAATGATATGAGATAGTTTTGCTTGAATCAATGTTTTTCAACCAATGATCTCTCTTTCCAAATAATACTTAGTTAAGTATGAAGAGAGATTTACACTTCAATAAGTGTTTGGTGATGATGAACTCAATCAATGATCAATAATGAAGTAAGAGTATTGAGTTTTCTACAAAATAGAATTCTTGATAAAGATATGCAAAGTTTTGATCAATCAAGAAATTCTTTGCAATACATGAAATAGAATGTAAAACAAAGTAAGCTCAAATGATTTTCTCAATGATTTTCTCTCTTAAATGCTCTTGTAAGTTGGTAGAAATGAATGCAAGAGAAATGACTATTTATAAATCAAGAAAATGAGCTGCGGGAAGTTTCGGTTGACCATTTCTACACTTTCGGTCGACCGAAAGTTTAAAACTAGCCGTTACACTATTTGAGCCGTTAGACTTTCGGTTGAGCAAACATTTTCGGTTGATCATACTTCCGGTCGACCAAAATATTAAATTTTGGAATTTTTATTTTTATATCAAAAAGTTTATTTTTCCAAAATCTATTACATGTTATGATTTGAAAAATCATTTTTATGCAAATAATGATTTTTAGAAATAATTTTGAACTTTATGGACTTGCTAAAAATTGATGAGTCGATACCTTTACAAATGAGTTGAAATTTTTCAACATAAATCTTCTAAAGCAAATCTTCGATTTTCGACGATCTTGTTCACTTCAAATCTCTTTTATGATTGCTTTGTACTTCAATGGATGACGATTTTGATCTTGGGGTATTCAAATGACACATATATGATAAAACTCAAGAGTCGAAACCATTAGTAATACAGGGGATCTTGTTTGTTATAATCAAAACAATATATACGTGAATAGTCATAGGTCAACATCTCCTCCATCCTCTCTCTTTCCATGGACCTTTTTTCTTCTCTCACCTCCCTCACCTTCTCTCTCTTGCAAAATGACGCTGTGCAGTCAGCGGACCGACCGTGATCACTGAAGATGCTCTCACAATGTCCCTTTACCAGATGGACTTGGACCGGACCCTGGTCCTATTGCGATTAGTCCTTTTTCTTTTGTAATGTTTCCTTGCTATTTGTTACCAATACCACATTAGCACGTCTCAATTGTCCACCTTTGAGGCTCAAATATTCTGACTCCCAACCAATTTGGTTATAAATTACTTACCTTTTTTCTTTTTGTACAAAATTAGCATTCATGAACATAAAAGTTGTAACTTTAGGAGGTCGTTATAAATGTTAGTTACGTTACACTAATCCTGGATGTACTAGAGTTCAAGTTTGCTTCCAGTTGAATATTTTTGTTAACATTGGTGAACATGATTAGTCTAAGTGCATTTATAGGCCATTCTAGGTACTTGAAAATACAACTCTTGCATAAATTAGAGATTGACCTTATTTTGTAGTTGAAATTTTTAACCACCCTGTTGAAATGTATGGAATCTAAGTTTATATATATGCATGTAGGCTGTAGCACATGTAATATAATTAGGGTTAATTGCACCGTGTACTGCCTTTTTTTTTTTTTTTTTTGTCACAAAATTGATTTTTACCATCCAGAAGAAAATTTTTGAAAAATACATTGCTCATCTTCTTCAATCTCTTTCACCACCATCGCTACTGCTCCTGCTACCTCCACCACACGGTTGCTCTCTATCGCCACCACTCGCACTGGACAGGCTCCATCCTAGATTTCCATGTGCAAGAAATTGACCCATCTTGATATCGATAACAACCTTCTTTCTAGGATGATTCTATCTTGGATTGGAAGTCTTCCTCTATTGGGTCAGTTCAATCTCTACTCCAATCGATTTTCTAGTTCTCTTCCTCACGAATTATTCAATTGCTCGAAGCTTTTGCTCCTATCTCCTTGTGGGAATTCACTTAATAATTCTCTCCCTTCTGAAATTGGTAAACTCGAATCTCTCAACGTTCTCAATCTTGAAAGCAACCAACTTTCTGGTTCAATACCTCCCACTATTGGTCAATATGAACTCCAACTTTCACGAAACAACTTTAGTGGTCAAATACTAGACACTAGTTGGAGTATTTTCTTCCTTGGGATTTCAATGTTGCGAGAGCTTCTCTGAGAGAGAGATAGAGAGAGAGAGAGAGAGAACGAGAACGAGCTTATGAATATGTGCTCTGGTTGCAGGAGAGAGGGAGATCTCATTTGGGTTCGGGGAAGTTTTGTTTTTTTGTTTGGACTATACCTAAAATGAAAATGTAGTAGAGAATAGTGCATGAAAATTGTTTGATTTTAAGCATGAGACAAAGTATCATAAAATATTTGTGAAGTATCATAATGTGATACTAAAATTCCGCCGAAGTATCATACAATTTTGAAAAAGTTTCATGTTATAATACCAAAATTTTGAAAGTATCTTGTGACAGTATTTTTCAAAAAAAAAAAAAAAATCAAGTATTTTTCAATTATTCTTGAAAATGAAGTAAGTTTCAATTATGATATTAAAAGTTGTGTATTTTTGCAAATACCCAGTGGGGAAGAGCCCGTCAACATTGAAGCTGTGATTTGTATGCTTTACCTTACAAGTCGAAAAAGCCACTAGTGGAGAGCGGGAAAATGGATCTTGTTTAACTATTTTATGTTGCGCTAAGGATCACAAATCCAGCCACACCAAGTAGAGTAAACAAAACAATTATGGCACAATCAGAATGTGAATATAACCCAACCAATCACACAATCAACACACACACACACACACACACACACACACACACTTGTAAATAAAAATATGAACACCGATTTATTTTACGTGAAAAAACCCTCCAACGAGAAGGGAAAAAACCACGGGCTCGTAGTCCACCCCAAACCTTCCACTATAACTTCAAAGTGGGTACACCACGTATTCTTCCCTAATCAAATAGGGGCTGAAAAATAGAGCATTATAATATCACCTCAAAAATACAAAGAAACCATCACTAAAACAAGTGGAAAACCAAAGATAAAAGCTGGAAGAAATCACCAAAAAAGGAACTAAAATTTGTCACCAATAACTAGCTGTAGGAACCTCCAAATAACGATCCAACTGTCCAAAATGTAGGTCTATACGTCTACAACCACCCTGCAAAATTTCAGCCTGATTGGAGAAGAAATGACCACAAGATGAAATGGATTTCTGAGTTGCTATTTTCAAATCCGAGAATAGACAGCTTTGTTTCTTCTCTCTCTTTTGGTCTAAAACCTTTTCCAACCCTCTCTATTCTTGTTTTGAGGCTTGCCCTAGTCTTTTTACTCAAAACCTAAAGTGTGCAAATAACACTTTTCATCCCCAAACTTTGTAACAAAGGTTAAGTAAGTCATTTTCATCTATATGAGCTCAAATACATAAAATACATGGGCCATCCTTATAGGAGGGAAACCTAACAAATTTCCCCCTCCCGACTATAAGGAGAGGGTCTCCATACCGGAAACTCTACAACAAATTTCAAGCTTCTCTTTTGTAAGAGTTTTAGTCATCATGTCTGAACCATTATCATCAGTATGGATCTTTGTCAATTCTAACAATTTGGAATTTAACACATCACGAATCCAGTGATATCTAACATCAATATGTTTTGATCTAGCATGAAAGGTAGAGTTCTTACTAAGATGGATGGAACTTTGATTCTCACAATGCAATAAATACCTTTCATGCTTCATTCCAAGCTTTTGTGAAAATTTCTTCATCACAAGCTTCAGCTGCAGCAATAAACCATGCTTTTTTCGTAGAAAGAGCAACACATTTCTGTAGTCTTGATTGCCATGAGACAGCTCCCCCTCCAAAAGTAATCAAGTACCCAGAAGTAGACTTTCTAGTATCTACATCTCCGGCCATATCAGCATCTGTATATCTAGTCAATATAGGTTTCTCACTTCCAAAGCAAATACACAATTTGGAGGTGTCACGAAGATATCTGATGATCCACTTCACTGCATCCCAATGTTCTCTACCTGGATTGGAGAGAAATCTATTAGCAACACCAACACCAATAGCATAAGCTATGTTAGGTCTGGTACATACCATTGCATACATTAAACTTTCCACGACTGAAGCATATGGAACATTCTTCATATTATATTTTTCTTCTTCAATAGAGGGAATTTGCTTTGAGCTAAATTTGAAATGACAAGCAAGTGGAGAGCTAACTGCTTTAGCTTTGTCCATGTTGAATATTTCAAGCACCTTCAGAATGTATCTTTCTTGTGATAACCACAACTTCTTAGCTTTCCTGTCTCGAACAATGTACATGTCAAGGATTTTCTTTTCAGGCCCCAAGTTTTTCATTGCAGAGGACTTGCTCAATTCCTTCTTTAACCTGTCAATTTTGGACACATCATGGCCAACAATTAACATATCATAAACATAAAGTAACAAGATAAGAAAATCATTATCAACAAATCTTTTAATGAAAACACAATGGTCAGAAGTTGTTTTCCTGCAGTTATGCTTCTCCATGAATGATTCGAACTTCTTATACCATTGCCTCGGTGCTTGCTTCAACCTATATAGACTTTTCTTCATTTTACAAACCAGGTCTTCCTTTCTTTTCACTTGAAAACCCTCAGGCTGTACCATATAAATATCTTCTTCAAGATCATCGTGAAGAAAAGCTGTTTTTACATCCATCTGCTCAATCTCTAAATCCATGCTAGAAGCCAAACCAAGTATCAATCTAATGGATGACAACTTTACCACTGGAGAGAAGATTTCGTTAAAATCAACACCTTCTTCCTGACTGAACCCTTTTACAACCAGTCGAGCTTTGTACCTTGGTTGTGAGCTATTTTCTTTAGTCTTCAACCTGTACACCCATTTGTTTTTCAATGCCCTCTTTCCTTTAGGCAGTTTCATCAACTCATAAGTGTGGTTAACATGTAATGACCCCATTTCATCTTGCATAGCTTCCAGCCACTCTTCTTTCTGGTCATGTACAATAGCTTCTTGATAACATTCTGGTTCTCCCCCATAAGTAAGAGTTATAAATTCTGTGGTTGGATATTTCTTTGAGGGTTGACGGGTTCTATTTGATCTTCTCAAAGAAATCTCATTTGCTGTTTCTACAAACTCAGTGCCTGACTGATCATCCTGCTCAATTACCTCCTCAATGTTATTAGGGGGAATATGGTCATAACCATCATTTTCATCATTCTGAGCATCTTGAACATCATCTCCATTTTAACTAGAATCTATAGATGGAGGAATAGGATCCAAGTCAACCAGATCATCATTGCTTGTTTCTGGTTTTTCAACGACTTTCTCAATATGTTCAATGGTTTGATCTTCCATAAACACAACATCTTGGCTTCTAACCAGCTTCCTTGAAATAAGATCATAAAGTCTGTAACCAAGATCATCTAGACCATAACCCAAGTAGATGCACTGCTTTGTTTTTTTAATCGAGCTTTGTTCTCTCGTCTTTGGGGATATGCACAAAGCCTTTACATAAAAAAATCTTCAAGTGATTGTATGAAATATCTTTCCCACTCCATATTCTTTCTGGCACTTCAAGTTGTAAAGGAATAGATGGAGAAATATTTATAACATGCACCGCTGTAGCTAATGCTTCACCCCAAAAGGACCTAGGCAACTTGGCATGTGACAACATACATCTTATCTTCTCTGCAATGGTTATATTCATTCTTTCTGCCAAACCGTTGTATTGAGGAGTTTTAGGAGGAGTTCTTTGATGTCGAATACCCTAACTTCTACAGTACTCATCAAATGGCCCTAAATATTCACCACCATTGTCTGTGCGAATACAGTTTAATGACATTCCAGTTTCCCTTTCAACAATGGCTTGAAATTGTTTAAAGACATCCAACACTTGATCTTTCATTTTTAAGGTATGAGCCCATACATTCCTTAAATGATCATCGATGAATGAAACAAAGTACAAGGCATCACCAAGTGTTCTAGTTTTCATAGGACCACAAACATCCGAGTGCACAAACTCCAAAGCATTTGGCTTCCTTGAAGGATGGTTAGTCTTAAAAGCAACCCTGTTCTGATTTCCAGCTAGAGAATTTGCACAAGATTTCAAACAAGTACCTCTCATTCCAGAAAGAAATCCTTTCTTACAAAGAAAGTCCATACCATTTTGTCCCATGTGACAAAGTCTCTTATGCTACAGCTCTATAGATGAATCATCTGATACTGCATTAATCAGACCATTAGTAACCTTTGCCTGCATCATATAGAGAGTAGAAGACTTCGATCCTATAGCCACAAACCCCTTTTTGAGTTTCCATATACCATCACTGAAGATGTTACAATAACCCTCATCATCAAGTCTTCCAGCAGAAATCAAATTCAGTCTGATATCAGGACATGCCTCACATCTTTAAGTATCAACTTGCTACCGTTATTAGTCTCTAGACACACATTACCAATACCAATGACTTTAGATGAGCCATCATTTTCCATCTTCACCACTTCAAAATCACCTGCATTGTAAGAGGAGAAGAAATCCCTTCTGGAAGTAGCATGAATGGAGGCACCACTATCAATAACCCAACTGAATTCTTGGTAAGCAAAATTGACTTCATCTACACCATAAACTATGAGCAAATCTTAAGTAGTTGCTGCCACTGTCTCCTTATCACCATCTTTCTTGTTACCTTTCCTTTGTTCAGAAGCTTGATCTCTCTTCCATTTACGGTTATGCTCCTTCATATGGCCTTTTTTGCCATAATAATAGCAATCAAAATCTTTCTTTTGCTGAGACTCGCCTCTGGACTTGTCACGATTCTTAGGACCTCTGCTTTTACTTCTGTAGCGCCCCGAGTTCTAAATACCCGGTTCACCACGTCGTCGTCTGGTCTAACTTTTAAAATAATATTTTAGTTGAAGAAATAATTGAAATTCATTTTTGGCAACATTAAATACACTGTAATGGTCGATAAAACTTGAAAACATTTATGAAATAATTCAAAATAATGAATCGAGCCATTAATAATACCAAACATTCGGCAATGCCATAATTTCTCAAATAATTGAAAATCTCAAAATAATCAAAGTTTAGAAATTTGAATCGTCAAAATAAGATTATCAATTATTTAACGACTATTGCCACAATTATCCATCACTTGCCACCCTCTCCGAAATCTACAAATATTGTTAAAATAGAAATGAGCATTTCATAGAAACACTCAGTAGACTCATCGCCAATTAATTAATCTACAATATAATTGAACACGTAAATGCAGGCTCTTTAGAAATCATAGGGTGTGGGTAGTCTCTTCTCTTTGAAAAATCACAGGCTCTTAAAATCATCGGGTGTGGGTAGTCATGTCTCGTGCACTTAAGGCACATAAGTTATGCATAACATCATCATTTATCTTGCAAGATATTCTCTTTTTTCTTTCTCATGCATAAAAGCATATAAGTTATGAAAAGCATAACAACATAAATATTTCCGAAGAAATATATTCTCGTCTCTTTTCATAAAAATGACTTTCATATAAGTCACATAACATACACATTCACATGCAATCATAATTTAAATCAATTAATAGGGGCAAATCTACCTTAAATTCAACGAGTGCAAAATCGAGCGGGAATGACTTCAATCTTTTAAATATCCGTGCGCCTCGTCTAGTCAATTAGAAAAATAAGTTAAATTAGTCTTTTGAAATTTATAGTTTAAAAATAATAAATTAAAATTTAGGGATTGAAATTGATGATTTGAAAGTTGGGAGACTAAAATGAATACTTTTAAACTTGGGGACTAAAATGTAAATTTTCAAAACTTGGGTTGAAGCTTAAAACGGATATTAAATTGTAGGGGTGGAAATAATTTGATTTTTAAAATAAAGGGACTGATTGAAATCATTTAAATACTTAAGGGGCTGAAATGATTAGTTTTAAAACTATAAGGACTGATTTGAATAATTTTAAAACTTGGGGCTTAAAATCAAATGAATTAAATCTGTAGGGACTGTCTTAAAATAATTTAAAACTTCAGGTACTAAAATAAATTATTTTAAACTAACAAGAACTAAAATAAATAATTTTAAAAATTGGAGACTAAAATATAATTTTTCAAACTAAAAATATATAAACATAAATATATACATATATCTCATATCTATCTCTCTCAATCTGAGAGCGCAGGGGCGGCGAGTCCCCTCCACCTGACCCGGCGCCACAGCCGGCGGAACGCCGTCACAGGGTGGCGGCGAGAGGCGGCCAAGGAGAGGTTCAGATTTTGAGGGAGTTTGGTGCGAGATTAAGGGCAAAGACTGAGGAAAATGAGGCTAGAAGTTGCGCTTTCCGGTGGTGAATCGACGGTTGAGGTAAGTACTTGGCTTCGATTCTTCTCAATTTTGGGTTTGATTGGCTTATTGGTGGGGATTTGGGTGTTGATTGGAGCTGGGCTGAGGCAGTTGTTGGTTGAGGTGATGATGATGAAGAAGGTGGTGGTGACGGTTTGGAGTTGAGTTGTTGTGAAGATGGGTTTTGATTTGAGGTCAAACCCGAAGTGGGCAGTGGAGTTCAGTGGTGGTATTGTGCACTTTGAGTGATGAATGGAGAACTTGGTTTGGTAGTTGGTTTGATTAGGATTCGGGGAATGCAGTTTGGGGGTTGGCCGTGACTGTGGAGCCTTGGCCGGATAATGTGGAGTTTGGTGGCGTGATTCTGGCTGTGGTGGCACTATGTGGAGGTGGCGGTGACTAACCACGGTGGCGGTATGGTGAAGGGGCAGTTGGAAGGGTTGTGAGGATGAAGCCAGTGCGTGGTTGGTGCCGGGAGAGGAAGTTTCTTACCGTTGGTTGCTGGAAGTCAGTGTGTGCAGCTGGTTGAGAGGGGAAGTCTGAAAATGTTGAGGTGTGGGTTGGTGAGGAATGGGTTGTGTAGTGTGTATGAGAGTTTGATAGGTATGGGATTGATGTAGTTGGTGGAGGTATGAGTTGATTATGGTAGTTTGGAAATCTTGACAAGCAAAGAACGGAATTAGAGAAAAATAATATGCGTATATCAACTGAGTAGAAAAATGGATCTGATAAAATGAGCTTAATAAAATTTGAAATTTAAAAATGAATTTGAAAAGAATAATTTAAATAAATAGTTAAAATAATATAATTTTAGAAATTCGGAATTTAATTAAAATCGAATGGACTCGGTATTTCTCGACTTGGCTAGACGAATACGTCATGACTTTAAATTAAAAATGAGCGAGATCGCAGCGACACGATTTTCACAATTTAAAATAATTATTTAATGCGTAAAAATTTCTTGGTCGCTACAGCTTCTCCCCTATTTTCCATAACAAGGGCCTCTGACTGAGAATATGAAGAACCAGATGTCTTCCTTCTTGTCTCTTCATTTAACGAGCCACTTTTTACCAAGCTCATAGACACCACTCCATCAGGGGCTGAGTTGTTCACTGAAACTCTGAAATTTACCCAACTATCTGTCAAAGAACCTAAAAGCCACAAAGCCCACACTTCATCATCAAAAGAAATTTTCATACTGCCCAATTGATTTATAATTCCTTACATCTCATTCAAGTTATCATTAATAGGAGACCTATCTTTATACTTCAAATTCATAAGCTTTTTAATCAAGAACAATTTTTTTCCTCCAGTTTTTCTAGCATACAACACCTCCAACTTTTTCCAAAGTGTGTGTGCATTAGTTTCATCAGCTATGTGATTGTGGACATTATTATTTACCCATTGCCTTATGTAGCCACATACTTTTCTATTTAACAATTTTCACTCTCCATCACTTTTATCACTAGGCATCCCCTCATCGCCTAAAATGGGAGTATGAAAATTTTTGCAATAGAGTAGATCCTCCATTTTTCATTTCCACATATGATAATTACTTCCATTTAACTAATCATTCTACTGGTGTTCACTTCCATGGTTATGCACAAACAATCTAATAACCCCAAGCTCCGATACCACTGTTGCGCCAAGGATCACAAATCTAACCATACCAAGTAGAGTAAACAAAACAATTATATCACAATCACAATGTGAATATAACCCAACCAATCACACAATCAACACACTCACACACACTTGTAAATTAAAATATGAACATCGATTTATTTTACGTGGCAAAACCCTCCAATGCGAAAGGAAAAAACCACGGGACCATAGTCCACCTCAAACCTTCCACTATAACTTCAAAGTGGGTACACCAAGTGTTTTTCCCTAATAAAATAGGGGCTGGAAAAATAGAGTATTACAGTATCACCTCAAAAATACAAAGAAACCATCACTAAAACAAGTGGAAAACCAAATATAAAAGCTGAAAGAAATCACCAAAACAAAAACTGAAGTCTGTCACGAATAACCAGATGGAGGAACCTCCAAATGACTATCCAACCCTCCAAAATGTAGGTCTATACGTCTACAACCACCCTGCAAAATTTCAGCCCGATCGGAGAAGAAATGACCACAAGATGAAATGGATTTCTGAGTGTTGTTTTCAAATCCGAGAATAGACGGCTTTCTTTCTTCTCTCTCTTTTGGTCTAAACCCTTTTTCCAACTCTCTCTATTCTTGTTTTGAGGCTTGCCCTAATTTTTTTACTCAAAACCTAAAGTGTGAAAATAACACTTTTCATCCCCAAACTTTGTAACAAATGTTAAGTAAGTCATTTTCATCTATATTGACTCAAATAGATAAAATACATGGGTCATCCTCATAGGAAGGAAACCCAACATTTTAAGAGCTTAGCAACATTTGAAATTTTTGGAAAAACAAGTGAAACCATATGTAATGGAAGTGTTTTGTATACTAAGGATATGGTGCTCATTATGGTTATGGACACCATAATCCTTACCCACCTTTTATGTGGGTCTGATACGTGGTAGAAATAATTTTTTTGTATCACACGTTAGTACCACATATATGGTGGGGTAAGAACTATGGTACCCACAATGGGCACTATATCTGCACTAGTGTTTTGTATAATTAGCATCGGATAGTTTCTTGTATTAATCAAGTGCATGTCTTGGTTGAAGTTGTGAACAAGTTTTAGTATGAATGTATGATAATAGATACTCATAATTAACTTTTTATTTGAAAAAGTTGTAACGAAGTTGTTTGCCTAGGTACCTGTCAAGGCATCAACCTATCCCCTAAACATGCTCTTAATGGTCAGAACCAAAAGCATCTCAAAATAATATCATTTGAATCACCTCAACATATTATTCAACAATTATGAAGGTAGGATATAATTCTATGGAGATATATTTTTAGGAGACATTATGATGTGATATAGATTCATTGATTGATGAAAATAACTACTTATCACTTACTTTTTCATAACAAAAAAATGTGTTTCACGTCATAATGTCTTCTAAAAATGTTCATTTGCCTAGAATTACTAGAAGGAAAAACAGTAAACAGACAAAAATGTTTGGCTAGATTTGCCTTGAATTTCAGACGATCCTGTTTCGCCTTATTTGAACAAATATAAAATCAAAAGGCCAAAACCTTGAGCAGACCCTGAAATGTAACCCCATCATTTTCATCACCACCAGCCAATCTGATCATTGCTTCAACATCTTCATCACGGGCCTCAAACCCGGCCCCTTTAAGGTAACTTTTCAAATCCTCACGGCCCACTTTCCCATCTCCATCTTTGTCCATGACCCGGAAAGCATCCTCCATTACACCCCATCTCCCATTTCTACCATTTCTCCCATTCAAAACTTTCTCGAATTCTTCATATTCAACATATCCATCCTTGTTAAAATCCGCCATGGATATCATAGACTTTATATCTTCCTCATTAGAATCCCCGGGGCCTGAAAATCCTTTGTAAAAAGCCCGGAGATCGTCGTGGCTAATCTTTCCGTCGCTATCGGCGTCAAGTACATCGAATGCTGATCGTAAATTGGGTTTTCCAGTTGTTTCACAACGGCCCAAGGCGGTTCCCGATGGACACATTTTGTTCGGAAAAAGGGTGAAATTATATTGTTTATGAAAGGATTTTTATGAAATGGTTTAAACCGACGTTTGAGAGACTTTCGGAGGCAAGAAGGTTGTATTTATAGTTGGTGTTTGACTTGCCCATCAAGTTTAATTTCGTGAATTTGTAAAAATTATAGTGTTCAGCGGTTTATTAAAGAGGAGAGAGAAGATTTTTTTATTGTTTTTGAGGTAAAATATTTGATTAAAAATTGGAGAGAGAAAATGTGTATGATTAAAATGTGAATTGAAAAATTGTGTAGTTTAAATTGAAGTTTAAACTCCAAATTAATGGAGCCGCCGATCAGGGCACTCTAGGTCTCCTAATCAAAATAAACTGATTTAATTTATAAACTACTTTTCAATCACATATATTTTTTCTCTTCAATTTTTCACCACTAATTTTTATCTCAAAATCATACTAATTTGTCTCAATTGGGTAGCAATTGATTGAGTCCCATTTTTTCTTAAAAAATATTAGTTATAGAATAGTGTTTTTTTTTTTTTTTTTTTGTAAAATGTGTGATTAAAAAGTACGAAATTTTTTATTATTTGTATATACATTATTTTATTAATATAATGTATAGACAAAAATAAATTTAAAAAAAAAAAATGAGTTATGAAATAATGAAACTCAAACAGGGAAGTTTAATCAACTTTTTGTTTCACCACTTTTTTAGATTCCATCACAAAATATCAAGTTCCAAAATTTTGGAAATTTCTTCTTTCGACAATCATACACAAATTGATCTTCCATAGCAACCTAGAAATTTAAAGACATGTCAGTAATGTAATACTTTTATATTAGTAGTCAGTATGATTACATGAAAAATTCGTTGTATATGACCTATAGGCTATAATTATTAATTCTTATCAATTTGGGAGTAGCAACTGTAGCATGTGATAGTGGAGAAATTTAAAACCAAAATTGAACAAAATAAAGTTTATTGACCTAATTGAAAGTTTCTTGAAAAGTTAGTGAGCGCAGATAAAGTTGACCAGGTTCTTATATATTATTGGAGTATTATTACGTATGAGATTACGCACGTTGGAATAACATTCGTTGACCTATGATTGTTAAAAGTTTTTGTTTAAAAATAAAGAATATTAGGTGACGTCATGCTTGTATTTTATTTTGTATTTACATTTTTAAAAATAATTTGTATTTCCTGTTTTTATTTTTGTTTTCAAATTTGCTGAAAACGCGTTTAATTTGTCATTTATGAAAATTGTTTTTGAAAATGAAAAATTGGAAAACACGTTCTGTTTGAAATTTTGCAGAATACTACTTAAACTATTTTTAATTAATTTACTTGCAAAATAATACTGACTCAAACTTAAATTTCTTTTCACAATACACTGAAAACATAATTACATACAACACACTAATGTGAGCATTAAGAGTCTATATTAACACAGCTTGATCATGTTCGAGATTTGAAAAAGCTCTAGTTCTATTAAAATCCAGAAAATGCAAGTTCTTTCAAAACCAACAGAGTCCATTTATCAACGCATTTTTTGAAATATAACAACAAGAATTTCCACTTAATATTTTTTTTTTTTTTTTTTTTTGTAATGTTGATATTGAATTCAATAAAACTTTATTTAAGCTTAGTTCTAAATTAGGATAATTCTCCCAAAAAAAAAAAAATCTTTATTTAGACTTAGTTTCAACTTACGATAATTCTAAATAAAAAAAATCCCAAAACGCGTTTACGTGTTTTGAACATTTTTTGCTGAAATACACACAAAACACCCAAAACGAGATTTTGAGCGTTTTGTTTACAAATTTTTTTTTGTTTTCCAAAATACGTTTTCAAAATTATAAAGAGAACGCGTTTTTAGTATTTTCGAAAATAAAAACAGAAAACGACCTCAAAACAGTAAAGAGAACAAGGCTTAATGTTTTCAAAATAAAATATTTGATTTAAAAGTGATTTTAAAATATATTATGGTTAAAAAATGTTTTGAAAAAATATATTATTTAAAAATAAATTTGTCAAAAATAGGTGAAGTTTCTCGAAAGATAGGTACCACTAGTCGAAGACATTGTTTCTAAGGGTCCGTTCGACAGCTCCCCATTATTTAGCTAAAAGACAAAATCGATCAAAAATTTAATTTACACAATTTTTCAAACCACTTTTTAATCATTCACATTTTTTCTCTTCAATTTTTAACCCCACAACTTACCTAGAAAACACAAATAAATCAACAAAATAATTTAAATTACTTCTCTCCCCTAATTAAATGTCGCCAAAAGGGCCAATGAGGGTCGGTAACCCAACCCCTCCTGTACAATAAGAATTTTTTCATTCTCAAATTGTCAACAATAATCTCTCTTTCTTCCAATGAAAAATTAAAATTCATTGTCCTTTCCCTTTTGAATGCAAAAATTCCAAAAAAATGGAAAGAGTTTATTTGATTAATAATTATTGTTGGAGAATTCACCCTTGCACAATCACAAAGTAACAAGTTATTCTCAATATATGACAATTAATTGGAATGATAAGATTTACAAGAATCAAGAATAAGAGAAACTACCTAAAAACTTGATAATGCCACAATCGTGTGACTAGAACTGAGGGCTCAGAAATTGCCCCAATAACCACAATCGGCAACACCACACGAAGCAGGGAAGATCACATTCCGAGGCAACCCGCAACCCACAAGTTTTCAGCAAGAAAACGTACCAAACAGAGGCCTAGAACCGGATGCACCAAGGTAAGGTGCAGAAAAAAGAACAGAGCACGGAGACTTTAGGTGAAAGGAGCAGCCCACCACGAAGGAGGCAGCAAACCGGAGGCCAAGAATATGGAGCAAGGTCGCAGGGTTACCAAGTTCACAGAGAAGAGAAAAGCCAAGCACTACCGGATCACGAAGAAAGAGCGAGAGAGCGGCTTTTGAGAGTGTGTCTTGAGTTATGAGAGTGAGGGAGTAGATATATAGGATATGTAGGTTTAGGTTTAGGTTTTAATTAGGGAATGGGTCGAGAGCCTAATTAAAAAACCCGGGCTGCCAACACCTATCGAGCAACAGGGCCAATGACCCAATTAACACCTCAAGATAGGGTGGCAAAGTTCCTAACCTGTTCACTCTTGGGTTACGCATATTGTGGTTTAATTGGGGCATAAAATACTTCGATCATGGGCTGAAGGCCTACGAAGCAAAAAATCGACCCGATGTTTCATCATAGCCCCCAGGGTTTGTTTGGGGCCAAAATCCCAACAAACCTCCACCTTGGTACCAAACAAACCTGCAAAAAATAAAACAACACATGTTTAGTAGTTGCAAGATTAAAGTCCTAATTGGACCTTTTCATACCTGTACCGATATTTAGAAGCAATAGACAACTTCTAAATTTTACCAAAGTGAGCACCTTTGTGCCCATATCTGCAGGGTTATAATCTGTATGCACTTTCTCAAGTTTAATTTCATCTTGAGAAACAATATTTCTAATAAAATGTAATCTAACATCAATGTGTTTAGTACGTTCATGAAAAACAGGGTTCTTACATAAATGAATAGCTGATTGACTATCAGAATATACTGTTACACTTTCATTTAAGGCTCCTAGTTTCTTAAGTAATCCTTTAAACCACAAAGCTTCTTTAAAGGTTTCGGTAACAGCAATATATTCAGACTCAGTAGTAGAGAGAGCAACAATATGTTGGAGCTGAGACTTTCAACTAACACATGGGTCACACAAAGTAAACACATAAGAGGAAGTAGATTTCCTATTATCTCTATCTCCACCATAATCAGCATCGGTAAAACCCTTCAATTTCACATTTTTAGATTTGCACTTATAGATTAAACCCACATTGTAAGTATCACTAAGATACCTAAGTAGCCACTTCAAGGCTTCCCAATGAGTGGGGCCAGGATTAGACATGTACCTGCTTAAAGTACTAACAGCAAAAGCCAAATCTGGCCGAGTACAAACCATCAGATACATCACAGAACCAATCACATTAAAATAGGGTATATTACTCATATAAACTATTTCTTCCTCATTCGCAGGTGATTGATCTTTTGTTAAAACAAAATGATTTCCAAGAGGTACATAAGCAGGTTTACAATTTATCATACCAAACTTCTTTAACACCTTTTGCACATAGGGAGTTTGATGCAAGAATAAACAAGAATTAGACCTATTTCTTTCAATTTCCATACCCAAAATACGTTTAGCATGGCCTAGGTCCTTCATATCAAATTCCTTGTTTAACTCATTTTTAATCTTGTCTACTAAAGTCATGTTAGAACCAATCAATAACACGTCATCCACATAAAGTAACAAATACACACACTAATCAGTGATGTGATGCATATAGTATAGACAATGATCAAACTCACTTCTCTTGAAACCAATAGAAAGCACATAAGAATCAAATTTCTTGTACCACTTTCTAGGTGATTGTTTTAAACCATATAATGATTTTTTAAGGAAACACACATGATCAGGTTTTTCTTTATCTTCAAAACCTTTGGGTTGAAACATAAAAATTTTCTCTTCAAGATCTCCATGTAAAAAAGCAGTTTTCACATCAAGTTGTTCAAGTTCCGAGTCATAATACGCAACAAAAGCAAGCATGACTCTAATGGTGGTATACTTAACAACGGGCGAGAAAATCTCATTATAGTCTACCCCTTCCTTTTGTGTGTACCCCTTGACAACTAGCCTAGCCTTATATCTCACAGGCTCATTCTCAGTGGTACCCTCCTTCACCTTGTAGACCCATTTGCAGCCTACAATTGATTTATCTCTTGGTCTATCCACTAAAACCCAAGTTTGATTCTTATGGAGCGATTCCATCTCCTCTTTCATGGCACTAATCCAAAATTTACTATTATCACTTCTTATAGCCTCCTCGTAAGTATTTGGCTCTTTATAAGCTAGGTCTTGGTAACTAGCATAGGCTATGACGTAGTCGAACATTCTTTGGGGTTCTCTATGTGGTCTTCTTTCCCTATCTCTAGCTAACTGATAGCCATCCAAAGGGTTATAGTCAACATGATGATCTATAGGGTCATCTTCTTCAAATTCTACATTCTCGTGATCTTGTTGGGGGTTACTCTCCACCTCACTCGGGGTAATGGGGATAGGGATTCTAACACTCTCCACCTCAGGTGAGGGTTCATCTCCACCTATCTCTAGCTGTTCTTCGTTTTCTAGACAAGGTATCTCAGACTCATTAAAAGTGACATCTCTGCTGATGATTATTCTCACGCCTTTTTGACTTCTGTCCCACAACCTATATCCTTTAACACCTTCGGGATATCCTAGAAAAACACACTTTCTAGCTCTAGGTTCTAACTTTCTCTCACTTTGATGAGAAAACGCAGTACAACCAAAAGTTCTAAGCATAGAATAATCAGCACATTTCCCATACCATTTTTCATATGGTGTATCACCATTTAAGGTAGCGGAAGGAGTCATATTAATCAGATAGCATGCAGTCATAACAGCTTCACCCCAAAAAGATTTAGGCACACCAGAACTTAACATCATACATCTAACCTTATCAAGTAATGTACAATTCATCCTTTCAGCAACCTCATTTTGCTGGGGAGTGTAAGGCACAGTTCTATGTCTAGTAATACCATTATCTTTACACATATTGTCAAAATCAGAATTGCAGAATTCAAGACCATTATCAGTTCTCAAATACTTTATATTTCTACCTGTCTGATTCTCCACCTGTAATTTTCAAGTTTTAAATTTTTCAAAAGTTTCAGATTTATCTTTCAACAAATAAATCCACACACGTCTGGAGAAATCATCAATAATGGACAAGAAAAATATTTGTTTCCACCAAAAGTGGGATTACTCCCAGGGCCCCATAAGTTAGAATGAATGTATTCAAGCATTCTAGTTGTCCGGTGTGTGCTGGATGCAAAAGACATCTTGTGATATTTCCCAAGCACACAATTATCACAAAATGGCATGTCAGACACCTTATCCTTTCCAAACACACCCTTATAATTCAAAAATTTTAGACCTTTAACACTCACATGTGCAAGTCTATTGTGCCATTTTTGTGTGTGGTCGGTGTCAATGGATGCAATAGTATGATTTTTACCACTTACTACCTCAGCATGAGTTGTATAAATGCCATTTTTCTTAATGGCCTTAAAGGCCCTAAGTGCACCTTTAAACATTTTAATCATCCCGTCACCAAGCCTCCCGGTGAAACCTGCATTTTCTAATTCTCTCACCGATATCAAATTTCTACCCATATGTGGAATGTACCTAACATTCTTCAATGTATGCACAAAACCATTTTCAAATTTGACAATAACATCACCAACTCCTGTAATGTTATATGCGACTCCAGCCCATGCATCAACATGACCATGATCAGACTCATGCAAATGATCAAACCAATGCTTATGAGAAGTGACATGAAATGATGCACCAGAGTCAAGAATCCATTCATCAGTATGGGAGTTCATAGATAGGTTAATTTCACTAGGCTTGTGATCTAAGAGGACGTAAATCTCACCAGGTTCATTATGTTTTGGTGCCACAATATTCGCCTCCCCTTGTTCACTCCCCTTTAGTTTATTTTTCTCCTTATAGAAATTACTAATAAAGTGTCCTAACTGACCAAAACCATAGCATTTTCTACCTGAAGCTTTCCCTCGTGATTTGGATCTACTTCTACCCTTTTTCTTGCTACCACTATTTTGTCCGCTCTCGATATTTCCACCACCCTTTGTTTGAGTCCTACCTCTCATAAAGTGGACCTCCCCTTGCTTTCTCCCACATTTCTCAGCTCTAATCTCCCTATCCTTACTCTTAAGTGAATCAATGACTACCTCCGGGGTAAGGGTCTCCCTCCCATACTTGATAGCATTCTTAACATCCTTATATATGTCAGGAATGGCATTCGATAAAATTTTGGCCTTGTATTCTTCAGGCACTTTATCACCAAAATTTGTGATATCTTGAACAAGTTTATTGAAAATATCAAGATTGTCATCTAATTCCTTTGAAGGATCGATTTTGAAACTAAAAAACTTTCAAGAAGAAAAAGTTTGTTCGGGGTGGATTGTGTTAAGTAAAGTTCTTGTAACTTTTTCCAAAGAGCTTCAGTAGTATCGTGTTTACCAACTTTTCGTAAAACACTATCAGATAAGTACAAGATAATAGAAGTATAAGCAAGTTCATCAAATTCTTTTTTCTGTTCTTCAGTCACAGTAGCAAGAAAAGAATTATCAATAGCTTTAGAAACTTTTTGCTGAACTAAAATACCTTTCATTTTCTGTTGCCAAATAGAAAAATCACCATTTCCATTAAAGACACTCAAGTCAAAATGATGTGCAGACATATTTCAAGAAAAAAAGCAACACACCACAATGGAATAATATGCAGCTCAAAGAGAATTTCACACAGAAACCTAAAAGGCCGCAATATATACGCCGTTCTAAACTCTCAGGATTCCGTGAGACTCAAAAGGTCTCGGGTCAAGAGAATCTTCGACACGGGTAAGGTCAAGGGGAACAATTCTAATATCAAGAGCAACACAAGATAGATAATCACCAAGATGTATCAAGAACAAGTATGAAATCAGCAATATCCCAAATCACAGGTTATAACAATTAAGTCCTATAACTAGCAACAGGCAATCGCAAGCCTAATGGTCACCCCACACGATGACCTGCTATTGCAGAAATCTAAAAGTGATCAGCCAATTTACCAGAGCGGACTTCTCTGTGTCCGTAATAAGAAGTGATGCGAAAAATTATTTATTTATTTTAGCGAAGTTTGCAATCAGCTATCCCTCGATGTAGGCAGACTCAGCACTAAGAAAGAATGACCTACACTGTAATTGCAAAACAAAACACCCAAAAATAATCAGTCAAGGAATTTCAGAAAATGCTAAGTAAATGAAATTTCAATGACAAAATAATTTCTGCAATGAAACAGTGAACAGAGGTTGAATGAATTTTTTTTTTTATCAAATTCCAAATAATGTCACGAATCAGCCGATCAGTCAGACTCGGCTCTGATACCACTTTGTTGGAGAATTCACCCTTGCACAATCACAAAGTAACAAGTTATTCTCAATATATGACAATTAATTGGAATGATAAGATTTACAAGAATCAAGAATAAGAGAAACTCCCTAAAAACTTGATAATGCCACAATCGTGTGACTAGAACTGAGGGCTCAGAAATTGCCCCAATAACCACAATCGGCAACACCACACGAAGCAGGGAAGATCACACTCCGAGGCAACCCGCAACCCACAAGTTTTCAGCAAGAAAACGTACCAAACAGAGGCCTAGAATCGGACGCACCAAGGTACGGTGCAGACAAAAGAATAGAGCACGGAGACTGTAGGTGAAAGGAGCAGCCCACCACGAAGGAGGCAGCAAACCGGAGGCCAAGAATATGGAGCAAGGTCGCAGGGTTACCAAGTTCACAGAGAAGAGAAGATTCAAGCACTACCGGATCACGAAGAAAGAGCGAGAGAGCGGCTTTTGAGAGTGTCTTGAGTTATGAGAGTGAGGGAGTAGATATATAGGATAGGTAGGTTTAGGTTTTAATTAGGGAATGGGTCGAGAGCCTAATTAAAAAACCCGGGCCGCCAACACCTATCGAGCAACAGGGCCAATGACCCAATTAACACCTCAAGATAGGATGGCAAAGTTCCTAACCTGTTCACTCTTGGGTTACGCATATTGTGGTTTAATTGGAGTATAAAATACTTCGATCATGGGCCGAAGGCCTACGAAGCAAAAAACCGACCCGATGTTTCATCATCGCCCCTGGGGTTTGTTTAGAGCCAAAATCCCAACAATTATAATTCCACATTTTCTGTTTCCACACGAAAGTGGGACAAAGTTAATTGATAAGACTATTCTTTCACCTATTAGGAATATTGGCTGTTCGTCTCTTGGGCGTCCCAACAATATTAATCGGCTTTCATGTCGATAGCCCAAAAATGTGCATCTTATTAGAATAAAGTTTTGCTTTACGTTTGTGGAGAACTGATTCTTTGCATGTGACAATAAACGTTATGCATCCGATTCATGATTTTGTTGATGTTGATGTCAAATTTTACATGGTAAATTTGTCAACTTTGTGGTGGCTTTAAAGGGTAATCATACAAAAAGATCTCTTGGTCATTTTGGTCGGTTGTTGAAAGATAGAGAAGGTCGAAATTGTTTAACACCCTGATAACAAGATCGGGAGTTATTTAGTAGAGAAGTTTACACGTGACATAGTAATAAGATTTTTTAGGGACTCAGGAATTAAAATCACCACTCATCCTAATCGAATGAGTGATGGAGACAGGTGCCACCATCAAGAACATTTGGTTCTTGTAAGTTTAGGTAGACTTAATTCGTTTTCTTTTTTGTGGCTGATTTTTGTTTGTAAATAAGAAATTTGAGTTTTTTGAGGTAAAATGTGATTGAAATTTTTTTTTTTGAAAAAATGTGTACAATTAAAAAATGATTTTAAGAAATGTGATGTTTTAAAACTAAACAAGTTTACCTAACACAATATAATTTCTAGGGATTTGTAAGCCAGATTCGAGCACAAAATGCATTGCTACAATTTCCAGTTGGTGGGTCATGTGATTATTCAATAAAATGATTACTATGGAGAGTATCCCCAACATGGAATTCGAAGGATTTTAGAATTTCATAAAATTTCACGTATCCTCAACTTAGAATTTTATAGAATCCATCAAAATTCAAGGTCCTCAATATAGAATTAAATTGATTCCATAAGATTTCGTTGTCCTAAAAATTCTATGGATTTTGGTGGATTTCTTATAGCAAGGAATTGAATGGATTGTTATGGATTTGCTTTTATAAATATGAAGGTAAAATTCTTCAACAAGTTCGACCATGATCCCTCGGATTTCCATGGAATTCATACTTTGTTGTACAAACCACGGCCAAATCCCCTATTGGCCACCACACCCTTCAAAACCAAAAAACTCAGTAGCCACCTACCACCACCTTCATCCACTCGTAACTGCTGCCACCGACCACCACCTCATCCACTAAAATCGTGGAATCGAATTTCATTAGAATCTGAGCGGTTCTATGGAATTCTATTAGAATTTATAAGAATTCATGAATTTAAAAAATTTCACAAAATTTAATGTTGGGGACAACCCCTTAGTGCCTCATCATTAATGGGAAGAAATAATACTTATTACGCCTCCATCTTATGTGAATTCCTTGTCGACACCACGTAGAAGAAATGTGGGAATTCATGCCACGTGGACAAGTCGAGGTTGATGAACCTCATAGGCTAAGCTCTAGCCTCAATGACGAGACCAACTCACGCCTCTGTCAACTCGCGCAATGTGGAAGAAGCCAAATATTATAGTACATCTTACACATGGGCAAAATTAAATGCAAAATGTCAACAAGCACAAGACCTAAGTCGAAACCTAAGTCCACATCAACACCTTGGGCAAGGCTGATATATTAGAGTGTGTTTGATTGCATAGGTGGAAAAGGTAAATGAATTGTAATTTCATGGCAAACATTTTCTTACACCCTACTAAGGAATTGATTTTCCTTGATTTCAAGGCACATCAACACATTTTCGTCTAAGCTAGATAATATTTTCCAAGGCAAATGTTACCATTAGGGATGGCAAAAAGCTTGTTGGCTCAGAAAAAGCTCGGGTTTAGCACGACTCGAGATTTCAAGCCAAAATTCGAGTCGAACTTTTTTTTTTTTTTTTTTATAGACAGACTTTAGCTCGACTCGGCTCGGCTCTCCCCTAAAAAGCTCGATGTGAGCTTGAGCCTTGAGATTCGATTGCAAGCTTGGCTCAGCTTGTTGTATATATACCTTTTCAATAACAAATTTATAGAATTTTGTTATAAAAGCCAAAAAATAATAATAAAAGCTTGGGACTTAACTCGCGTTGGCTCGGAAAAGCTCGAGCTTAAAGCTCGAGTAGAACCTTATTTTTGGGACTGAGCTTTGGTTCGGCTCAGCTCGGACCAAAAAAAGCTCGACCTCTAAAAGCTCGAGTCGATCTCGAGCCTTGATCTTCGACTCGGTTCATTGAGATGTCTAGTTACCATCAAACACCACAGAGAAAGGAAAATGATGACAATGGGACATTTTCCATGGAAAAAGTCTCGTATCAAACACACCCTTAGCTGACATCCTTAGGCTCGAGCAAACCAACTTTTCCCAAGGATCACTTAGGAACTCCTGGAAACTCCAAAGTAAGGAGAGATAAAAGTAACGAAGCATGGCAAGGTAGGACGGGTAGGTCGACACCTTCTTGTAATCACTATTAGGGAAAATGTTATAGAAAGTTCAAATGAAAGCAAGCCTCATTGGACTACGTACTTTGATAATTGATGACACATATCAACTAATCATATGACATAGGGCACGCAATGGGCGGGGCAGACGTTTCCCCGACTCAATATTCACCCCTTTATATTTTTTAAGTTTTTTAATAATTTGACGGATTTCGAGGTGGGGCAATTATACCTTGAACACACCTCGAAAACGCCACTTGAACCCGATTTAATTGGGGTAGGTCCCGTGAGTCTAGGGTTCTCAGGGTCAAATTGTCATCTCTAATCTGAGATCATCTCATCTCATGGTGGGAAGATCTTGTTAAAGAGATAGGGATTCCAATATTTGCTAGCCTTCATTACCTCTCAACCAAAGTAGGTGAAATCTAACCAAGTCAAAGCTCTGTCAATTTCTTTTTCCACACCCATTTTCTATATTTTGATTTGAGCATCAGATTACATACAATTGCTGCACCCTTTTTTCCGTTCCATGACCGTGCATTTTAACGTGTGTCCTATGTGCAGATCTTATACATGTGAATAGAGAGGTGGCCATGTTTTGACTTTTGATTGACGTTGAAGTTGTCTAGATTATAAGCTCAACAACATTAAGCATCTGTTTGGACTCCTCTTTAAATAGTTTTTAGTCTAGCACTATTGAGGTGGGACCACATGGGAAGACTGGATCAAACAAAAAGGGTACTACATATGAAGAATATTATTAAACAATTCCAAATCATAACTTAATGCTGAAATTACCTTTAAGTTCGTTGGCGGAATTGTGGTTGTTACATGCATTAAATTCTTGAAATTTTGGCGAATACATGAACATGAGAAATACATTTTCGGGGTCCCATCGAAATTTCTCCTCATGTAATTTTGCAATTTCTTAACAAGTGACATGTTAATCGTTCATGTATTACCCTAAACAATGTGCCATGTAATCTCGCAATTGATCTAATGGCATGTCTTCATTTCATAATGCATTTACCTCTGCAGCGATTTCTTCTTCTTCTTCTTTGTCGGGTAGATCAATTTCAACTTCCTCTTTGTCAATTTCAACCGCCCTAAGAAAACCTTCGTCCAATTTACCATTCATTCGCAGATAGTTGTAGATTGCCATTGTGGCAACAACAACGAGCGTTGTGCTTTGAAAAAATAGCTGGGACCCCGAAGGACCTTTCAATAACATTCTTGCATGATGAGTGATGAAAATTGAATCTCTCTCGTGCATTTCAAAAATGACGTCTTCGTCGGTCCGTCTCAGCACGAAATTCTTGGAAATGGTACCTAATGTCTGATTCCTTATACGGCGCCATGTAGCCTAGTCTATGAGTAAAACTCGAGTCAGCCAAATAATATTTGTTGTTTGTGGGTCGAGGAAAATTTATGTCTGGACTATAAATTGATCTCGCCAAAATACGAATGTTGTGTGTGTTGCCCATGGTCCCCGGAAGTATGAATGTGAAACATTAATTAAAGTAGCAGGCATCCAAAACATTCTGCGCTGGCGTTCCTTTACGGCCAATGAAATTCTCTCTTCAAAGACTGTCTTCACGTGTGTACCGTTGATAGACCCAATACAATCCTATTCAATTATAAAACAAGAAGAGTTCAAATTAAAGAGGTCCAAAAAGTGTTTGCATTTGACGATAACCTGTCCCATGTGCAAGTACACATAAAAAAATGCCTACCTATTCATATATGTCTAACTGGGAGCTATTGCACAAACCATAATTGTCACATAGAATATGTGTGAAACTCACAAACATTGGTGGGTACATGCGAAATTCTTGAAAGCATGTTTCTGGATATACGTGTATATTTTGCAACATGAAAATGTGCCCACTCAATGATGTAGGAAATAAATATCTATGTCGCTTATTCAATGCCAAATAAATACACACAATAGTTTGTGTCATTCGACAATACCTAAGCCAGGTTTCTAAATCTTTATCCAGCTGCATGAGAAAAGATCCATCATCTGTTTCCTCTTCACTGGTATGGTATCAAGCAAAAACAACGAGCAATCCATTTCAGAAACTGTCATTTTTTTGTAGTTGAAAAACTTCCTCTGCCTTCCCAATAACTAATGTCTGATATTTTTTGTTTACACTGATGGAATACCTCTATAGAATCTAGTGAGGTGCATAAATTGTGTATTTGAGGAAGCTCTCGGTTGGATTGTTAAGAAGTGTTTCATAAATTTATAGACCTTCCTATGTCCTTTTATGTCACTGTTTTAGGATGTAATTTTCTAAAGGAAAATGAATGTACCCAGCTGAAAAGTGGTTTAGGCATGGAATAGATTCCCATGCAGGAAAAGGAGATTCCACAAAGATTTTATTCTCCACAATTTATCCTCGATAGATTTGTGAAGCATAAAAATAGTCCAATAGACAATTCAAATAATGCATGGCAAAAAGCAGTTGGATTCTCTAAACAATAATCTCCATAACCTAGGGCAATTCGACCAAGTTCATACACAACTAACTCAGACATTGGTGGTACTAATCAACACAACTAAACAGGTTCGACAAAAAAATAATAATAAAACATGAAATCCCAGATGAAATTCTCCAACTTTAAAACCAGAACATGCAAGATGTTTTGTCACTATTGGCACCAACCAATTAAGAGCATTACCTATGGGTAGAGCGACGAGTTATGTAATCATTGAAACACAATTAATCCACTTCACATTCATCTCAAGCGTCCTTGCAGCCTGGAATTCATGTCGTTAGCCTTGGTGAGGAAAGACAAGGCAAACATATGAACATCGCCCCCTTCTTCAATCAACCCTGCTGACATTAATTCTTCGATGCAATGATTCATACTGATTTTGTCGTTCAATTTATCGTGGGAAAATGAAATCGATTCCAAATTAGCACCCGTGCTTGCCAGTGTATCAACAGAGGCAGATAACTCTCTTGCATCGAATCTTTTCTTCTTTCCTTTTCCATTTTCCTTCCTTTTCGAAGTACTACCTTTACGCTTGGACCCACTTTGTGAGGCAAAAACATCCATGGATGAGTGTTTAGGATTCAATGTTGGTCCATCGCTCGAGTCAATGCCTTCGTCATTAACAGGGATTGTGTCCTTCGACGATTCTGAATTGTTATCCAGACCCAAACCAAAATCACATTGCGCTAATTTTGTGGTGGTGAACCCAAATCACTTGGAGTCGCAAGTGTCACCAAATAACTGACCATAAGTCTTGTAATATTCACTACAATCTTGATCCCTGAAATTTTTGTATTTAGGATTCTCCTGCACATTTTGAGAGAAAAAATATCACAGTTCATTCTCAACACTCAACATAGAAGTAGTTTATTTTCAGTAAAAAAAAAAAGTAGTTTTAAATTGTGGTCATGGAGTAAAGGTAAAACACTTTCTAAAGGTAAAACACTTTCTATGGCCGAACTTTCAACATCATGAAGCAATAAGAATGAAGAGAAATCATATGGAGACAAATTATGGTATGGGAGTAAAGATATTTCATTTTTTTGCGTTGTCAATTGGGTCAAATTAGATGCCAATCATATCACATGTTTATATATGATCTGGTTCTCTAATTATTCATAATAATCCAAATCAGTGTATCGAATGCTTATGAACAACCAAGGAAATCTCATGAACTTCTAGCATTTCATGTAAATAGCATGTGGTTTTATCATCTATTTTTTTAAAGGGAATAATTTTAGTACACTAACTTCATTTTTAAATTGTAATCATGTAGTAAAGAGATTACAATTTGAGCCCTTAAATTGGAACTTTCACAATATCATATCCCTGTTTCATTTCGAAATTATAAAATCTCGAGTAAATACGTTACAGTTTCACCCATTCAATTCAATTCTTTCACAATATTTTATCCATGTTTGTTAGTTAAAAAACTATATGCAATCTAAACAAAGAGTTTATATATATTATGCAATGATAGATGCTGAAAGAGTACCTTGATTTTATTCTCCCACCATGTGTCTGAAACATGGATTTTGTTATCATAATTGTAACCACACTCAACACCCGTGCAACATATCAACTCTTGAAAAAACTTGTGATCGTTACGCATCACGTGCCAATGATTCTTCGGCTGGTTGATGCTCCAATTATGACCAGTTTGCGAATTGAAAATGTACCCAATTCTTTTTCAACCTTTTTAAGTGAAACATTTCCACTACGCTGACCCTCGGCAACTACGACATCAGCTGCAGAGACAATGAACTTATGCTCAAGGTCGTTCCACTTAGCATTCTTCTAGACGACTGTATTATGTTGTACTTGAGTGGGAGGGCTGACCAGCAAAGCATTTGGATTTCCGGTCGTGTATGCCTATGTAGAAAAAATGACCTCGGAATTATTAAAAAGTTAGTTCTGGATTTGCACAGCTGTTTAGTCTTACAGGATTATAATGACATAAGAAGTTTGGCAAAAGGAACCTCAATGAGGAAAAATATATATACAAAATAAAGGGTATATTTCTGTAATATTAAATCTTAATATAAAATTCATTTTACTTGAGAGAGAATGAAGTTCCTAGTTCCGGTGCAAGAATCAGCAAACGAATTCATATTTACTTACAGAAATCACACATAATAATTTATGAATTGAGACCTATGGTGGGATATACCAACTTCATTTTTTTTTTTTTTTTTGAAGCAAAACAGGACAGCATGTAATAAATTGTGCAAGATGGTCGTAAATCATACCAAAGTTACTATTTTCGGGGTTTAGATGCATCAATTGAAAATAGAAATCCCATGAAGCCAAATTACAATTGGGCATTGAATAGGTAAGCATGCATAATTTCTCACAATCGTCTGAAAGAAAATTATGTAAACGGAATTCTATAAATACTTGGTCGTTGTCAGTTACCATTACTTTAGGGTAATAACACGGGTAGGCTCCGTAACGATCCATGGAGAAGACCAAAGTTGCAGTGACAAAACGAAAATTACTCGTAATCTTGCCCAAATTATAAACCGGTACTTGAAAATAGCTAGAGTTGAAATTACACAAACTCAGAATCGATATGAGAATGGCATTGTTAACACTTGAGAAACAATGAAAAAAAATGAATCTCGTATATGAACTTGATATGACCTTCGTACACTTGTTGATGGGGAGTTTTTTGTCCTTAAACCGTCGGTGCCGGGATGAGTAAAGTGAAGTGGAGAAGGGGATCTATGGAGAGATGTGTAGAATTGGTAAAGTAGGCTAAAATTGTAATTACAACGAATAGGCAAACTCTTAACATGTCCTTTAACTAGTATTTTGGGTAACTAGCTTCAATCAACTAATGACAGTGTGTCTATTTTTACTGTAACAAAAATAGTTAATTCAATATTGGCCTCGATTTTGTATGGATGACGTGGTCAACATATCTTGTTTCCTCTCACGTCCATGTAGCATTTGTCTTGCACACTTGGACAAATTGTTAGAGTATGCTGCTTACTCCGATAGGGGTGAAGGCAATCACGTGCACTCCGACGATCAAATTAGTCTACCATGAAGATAATATATGGGTGTGGGACATGTAAAGACGTGAGCCACTTCGTTTATAAATGAGATTGGATATGGGAGTATATAAGAATAAGATTGAGAGAGATGAGAGTACAAAGTTAGTTGTGACTTGTGAGTGAGTAAAGTTGCATTGCTCTCAAACGGTACAACTGTGAGTTTTTATACAATTAGAGGTGAAGTGAGGTCTGCTAGATGAAAACACGTGGCATTATCCTGGAGGTTGATGTCTTCTCCTAGGTATCCCTTCATCAGTCCTAGGCCAATGGTCGTTAGATGTTTTTGACAGGAAGCCACGCTATTGCCTACTCTAATTTATAGGATGTATAATAATGTTAACCTTTAGGTATTTACCGTAGATATATCATTGCAATCAATCAATCAATCATAAAGATACTATAAGATATTCTTTGAGATTATTATATGTTTCGTTGTGGAAGTGATGATCGTTTTGACCCTTCAACAAGGGCTTCGTCACAGTAGGGCAGATGCTTCGACGAACACCTACACTTTATTACGTGGATTGTGGGTCTTTAGTTGGAAGCTAAGTGTTCGAAGTGAAAAATACTTTGAATGACAAGGCATAAAAGTTTTAGAATATAAAATTGATCCACGAATATGTCTTCAACTTGAAAACTGATTCATGCTTGTTTGTATTAAATTATATTTTCATTTTCAAGTTTTACTTTTAACTGTATATTCATAGATCCATAACTACTACTACCTATTTGGTCACCATTCATTTTTATCAATTTATAAATTACTAACTCATAATTTCTCCCAAACAATCAAGTTTGTTTAAGTTTTGGATGAAGTTCTCTTTAGTCTTGAGTAATAATAATATAATAACAAAACAATTTATATGATACGATAGAATTTCGTAGAGAAAAGAAAAGAGGAATCAAACAGAGTCTGTACAGAAGATAACTAGAAGGAGACTGAAATTTTCATTAACTTCATAATAATATCCCTAATGAATCAATGATTTAGACTTTTATAATAGTTGGAAAGTTTGAGAAAATGCAATACCACTACTACCACTAAACTAATTGGAACTACCCACCAAACTAAATCTTAACACTTTATGTGCATTTGATTATCATAAAAAATACAAATACAAAAGCTAATAAAATTGACAAGTTTTGCACGTATCATTCCTTGCCTCTTAAAGATTCTTGTCTACAAGAATTTTTTACTGTGCTCAAAGTTAGGGACAAATCCAGGAATATAGTTTAGCTAGAGCGGCAGTTGACCGACGATCGTCAAGGGCCGCAATAACAAGATTTTTTTTATTTTTATCTAATTAAATAATATTAAGAATTCAATAATCAATATAAGAATACACGAAAACGTAGTTATCATATATGTACCATATCCATCCTAAAAGCATCCTCAATAAACTTTGATGGTAGAACATTAGCTCCTTCACATACAGATCCTTGAAACTTTAGGTTTGGTTCCAACTTATACCAAAATATGCTGATGCAAGTACATTATAACATCCATCAAAAGAAGTGTCTTTATCTAGAAGATACAAAATGCGATTTGCTGCATTTTTAACTTTACTACCACAAGGTTCCTAATATATAATTTACTCTATAGAGTTTTAACAAAATTATAACACCTCAAGTTCGAAATCTTAAACTTAGGCGTGTTAACTTTTCTTTACTTAAATGCGGAAAATAAATCATTTAAAACCTTAACATTTTCATTTCTATTATAAAATTTTACAGAAATTTCGACAGAATCTCATCTATAAATTGGACTTAGCCAACCTGTAGAGAGACATCATAACCATTTTCAAACACACATCTCAACTCATTCAATCCCAAACATCATCAAACCCCTTTACAAAAAGAATCCCAAACTCCACAACAATATAATTCCAAATAATAAACTTTAACAAATACAACAAGAGGCAATTTAACCTCAAATACGATACTCATACTTATTCGAAACTAACTCCAACCAAGCAATTATCAATTATAAATAAATTAAAGAATAATTAATGAGACATTGAAATAAATTCTAATTTGACTTTATTTAAAAGGTTGAAGCGAGTATATCCTGAGTCTGCCACCAAATGCTCTCCTCGTCTCATCTAGCTTTCATCACCTGAAATATATTGGAAAGGGATTGGGGTGAGCTAAAGCTCAGTAAGTAAACTTTATGCACGTGATGCATGCTCATTACATGAAATGCCTTAGACCATTCAAAGTAATTATCCCCATTTACTTTACTTTTCAATACTTCAGACTTTCCAACTTTCACTTAAACATTTCCAAAACTTTAACTTCATTTCTATCGTGAGCTCAATTAGTGTATCTTCTAGCCAATCACAATGCAGTGGGCAATATTCCTTATTTAGGACCATATTATAATTTTTCCACCGCATAGCGGTTTAATATTTTCCACCGTCAACCGGTTTAGTAATCGTCACCGCAAAGCGGTTTAATATTTGCCACCGTCAAGCGGTTTAGCAATCGTCACCGCAAAGCGGTTTAATATTTGCCACCGTCAACCGGTTTAGCAATCGTCACCGCAAAGTGGTTTAATATTTGCCACCGCCAACCGGTTTAGCAATCGTCGCCGTAAAGCGGTTTAATATTTGCCACCACCAAGCGGTTTAACAATCATCACCGTAAAGCGGTTTAATATTCACCACCGCAACAGCGGTTTAATTCGGGTACACCGGTATCCCGCGCCCCATTTCCCACTCACACCTTTCATGGCATAGAAGTACACCATTTCTTTCTTAAAACTTGGGATACATGCATTTTGAGAAAACTTAAACTTACCACATTCTTCATTTAAAATCATTTGACTTCCCCAACTCAATGAAAATGCATGCTTGACGAGGTAACAACATGATAACATGTATGCTTAAACCTTCCCTTAATAACACATACATGTATAAAGTTCATGAAAAGCGTCACAAGCAAATAAATTTCAAGGATACAATATAAGCACATTAGTTACACATTAAACATTTAACTTCAATGAAAATAGGGGAAGTTTACTTACCAGACATCATTAGTATTTACCGTTATCTGGATTTGCAAGTGGAGGAGCCTCGGCTGCCCGTGTCGTCAATGTACCAATTCTCCTAATTATTTCCATTCATTAATCAAATATGCTTTTAGTCCAAAAATCACATTTAACACTCTTAAATGAGGTTGAGACTTCTATGTAACTTACAATTTAATCCAAAAGAAGTTTAAAGTTAAGTCAAATACCTAACATGCCACATTTTAAACACAAGATACAATTTCAATGTGAACTAGAAAATTTTCTTGTCCTTTTAAGTACAACTCAAACAATTATATCTAACTTAAACCACATACTAAATAACAATTAAAACCATTCATGAGGTTTTCCCCAAATCTGATAATTAATCCCGTTATCATAAATGAAAAGAAGTTTACTTAGTTTATACAATACCCAACTTCCCAAATCGATAAATTCCAAAAATCTAAGATTCCGATTTAAAGTTCCAGTAGTCTCTTAAATTTGAAAGTTTACACAAAATCTGAAAAATTAACACACACCCCCTTTATGCCATTATTCTTAAAATCTGTAAATCCCCATATATTAGATACACGCTGACATCATTAAGTTCCATATTTTCAAAATTGGCATTTAACAAATGAAATTTAGACTAAAATTTGAATATGAAATTATATGTTTATACACATAGAAATCTGAAATCTACGTATGTATATGCATATATACGTAATAATATATATACACATATATATGCCCATTATCCAAAATTTGAAATCAACAACTAAGGTTACAAGAAATCTGAAATTACAACCAAATTAGAAATCTGGATGTTACTATAAAGTCTGAAATCCCACATATAGATGCATATTATTCCATATATACGTGAATGTGTGCGAGTGTGTGTCCGTGTGGGTGCGCGGGTGTGAGGAGTCCGAGTAGCTGTGCTCGAGAGGGAGGGAGAAAGGGAACCTTACCGTGGCAGGGGAGGTGGTGGAGGCCATGGCTATGGTCGACGGTAGCAGTGGCTACCATCGGTGGGGGTGGCTGGGAGTGAAGAGAACCGAGAGAGACAGAGATGCCGAGAGGTGCGAGAGATGGAGAGGACGTTGAGTGAGAGGGTGAGAATGAGGGTTAGGTTAGATTTAGGATTTAATGTTTAATCTTTCGAAATTTACAATTTACTCCCTCATGTCTCCTCCTGTGTTTAATTAAGCCCATAAGTTTTATTTACTCTCCAATTGCCACTAAACTTTTCCCCAACTTTCCATTTAACACAAAAAAATAGAAAATAGCATGTTTAGGAAATAAAACAATTAATCACATAAATTACACATAAATTATTAAAATAAACAATTTATAAACTTTTAATTAGTACATCGATCGAGACGGTGCCCAAGTCCTTCCACTACAAAATAATTCGAATTATAGACATTAAATATCACAAATTTAAAATTTATAAACACATTAACATAAATATTGAGCGAAATTTAAAATTGCACAAAAATGAAAAGCGGTCTTACAAAAATGCTCTAAAAATTTTTCTAGGAAACATATATGCAACATCATCACTCCCATAAATAGTGGAAATGTACTTAAGAATTCACATCACATTCATCTAAAAGGCACAATACAAATACACATCCTAGTGACTTAAAATTGAATTCTTTGAAAGATTGCACCTTTGTGTTCTATGGCCTACGTACAACACCATAAAATTAACCCATACCATAGCACAATCAGCAAGTCGTACGCATATGCATATTTGAAAATCAGCATGATTAGAGACCCAGTACCTAAAAAATAAAGCGAATGCCATCAAGGGTGTCCACAGCCACTAGCATATAAGAAAAGAAGTACTTACTGGAAATAATCCTATGGGCATCTTCCTAGACCTCACGCACTGTGAGCGTAGAATTTGTCCGTGAAGCTTTTAATGCATTTAGTACCTCATTCTCCAAATCCTTCTTCTTTAGCTCCTCTCCATCCTTGTTCCTCACCAGAACTTCACTTATGAAAACCCTCTCTTCTGCTCTCAGTTGACTACTACTCACATTCTGAATCTTTGACTGAATCATCACCCCTGTGTCATCATTACTTTTCGAAGAAGTCCCAAAGTCAGAATCGATCAAAAATAATGAAGCACAACAAAATAGGGGGGGATTTTGAATCGGTCTCAAGTGTCTTCTCTCAGACTTAAAAAAAAAAAAACAGATTTGTAGGCAAAAACAGCTATCGTGGCCATGGGAGCTCACCGTCGGCTAGATTCGTCCCTGCTTAAAGTAATTTTGATAGCATGATAATACGATAATTATCTCCCATAGTCTTGCTGTACCAAGATGATTATGAATTATTTTTTCTAGAGAGTACCACGGAAATCTAGCACATCAGTTTTGTAACTTGCTTCATCTCCCATAAAAAGTTCATTCGTAGCATGAGACATTGATAAAATACTTTTGTTACAGATTGACTTGTAGACAACAATTTCATGTGATGAAGTCTCAATGGACTCTTGAATGTTAGTTAATGTCTCAAATATTTGAGAACACCATTTGAAAATTGTGATCATGGGTTCCTTATCAAAGATGGAAGGACCATCATAAGTATTCATTGGTTCCTCGTCAAAGATTGGAGGACCATCATAAGTACGATAATCATCAAACACATCACACTGCTTGAAAAGTACGACGGGATTCGTCTTGACAGCAATAACTTGTAAAGCTTGTGAGATACGAAAGAATGGAAGCTTGTTTTGGGAATTTGGTGAGTTTTGTAAGGTTTGTAGAGCTCGGAGCTCAGTTAACACCCTCTGCAAGGAATTTTGAACTTGGTCAAAATTTGACTTATGGCGAGCTAAAATTTCATAGACCTTATTTAGGAATTCAGCATTTGTTTTACCATGAGTATCCATGGTTGAAACCAGCTCTGGTACCAATTGGTACGATAGAATTTCGTAGAGAAGAGAAAAGGGGAATCGACAGATTCTGTAAAGAAGAAAATTAGAGGGAGACTGGAATTTTCATTAACTTCATAATAATATTCCTAATGAATCAATGATATAGACTATTTATAATAGTAGGAAAGTATGAGAAAATGTAATATCACTACTACCACTAAATTAGTTAATAGCACTTAATGGAATTGTCCACTATACTAAATATTAGCACTTTATGTGCATTTGATTAACATAAAAAATACAAAATACAAAAGCTAATAAAATTGACCAAGTTTTGTACGTATCATTGTAGTTTATAATGATCGGGTAATTTACTTTTCAAAGACAATTAATTATACATTCTAATCAGAATCAAACTTGAAAATGCAAAAACTTTGTTGTATAATATAATAATCGAAAACAAAAATGGTATATAAATCTCTTCTTTACAGTTCAGAATAGTTACATGAATAAGATAACACTAAGGATGTTTTTTTAATTAGGGCCATTAAAATCAGACAAAATTGTGGAATTTAGTTGTACACCCACCTTATTATCATCATTTATGAGATTTGACACCTATAATAATATAATTTGATTATTATCACCAGAAGGTAAAAAAAATAAAATAAAAAATAAAAAAAATCAATTAAATATTGCCTAATTAAAAAAAAAAAAAAAAACTTCTCATTTCAGTAATAATAAAATTTCAAATATTTTCCTGACTTTCATCCCAATATTTCACAGTGCGCCTCCCTCCCTCCCTCCCTCCCTCCCTCCCTCTAAAGAAAAGGAAAAACACCATAGTAGACCCACCGAAAAATTATCACCTCGAGATGCGCTCAATAAATTATAATCAGTTTTAACTGATCCGAATACATGCTTAATCTTTTTACCGTGTGACCGCACGGTTCAAAAGTACGCGATCGCAGCCTCGAAAAGCCAACCTTCAGTCGCACATTTTTCTGACCGTGCGACCGCACGCTTTTTCAACCGTGCGACCGCACGGTTGTGTTTCAAGGGCCACCGAAACAAAGTATCTCAATATTTTTCTCCACTCCTCATCTCAAAAGGGTGTGCTTCTAAAATTATTCTCTGCACAAATTTTTTGATCTGTGTCAATCTCTCATTTTTCCTTTTTTTTTTTTTTTTTTTTTCATGTATTGATTTTTGTTTATTTTTTTTTCACTTCTTAAATTTATAGATATTTGATAAATTCCTCCGACCATGGAAACAACATTTCCAGTCAATTCACAAAGGGGATCATCGTGGTGATGACGACGAATTCGAAGGCATTTTTGGAATTGTATTTTCCATTGGAGGCCTTTTTTTGCCTTTTTCATCCACTTCCTGGTCGTGGTTGTCCACTCAAAGGCTGAGATTGATAGTTCATTCGTTTATATGTTATAATAATGTAACAAAATTAGATGTGGTTTGATCATTTTGATTTTATCGTTTGGGATTTTCATGTATTGATTTTTTCCAAAACTTAACAATAGATTGAGATTGCTTTGCAAGAACGGAGACCAACAAATTGCATTTTGATCAAGAAATTCAGACCCAAGATTTATTTTTAACTCAAGCAAGAGGATGAAGAAATATCAAAGGCGGTAAATAGGAAAATGGAGCTCAAAGATTTTCTTAGAAAAATGGAATTTCTGGAATGTCATCTCTCGTTTTTGAGATTTTTGAACATTTGAATTGTGTTTTCAGTTACGTTTCCTCTTTTGATATAACTAAAAATATAAATAAAGATTTTCTTATTCTAGTTTTATCTCATATGTACATGATAATATTGCAATTTTTATATTGAGGATGAGTTTTCTATGATTGTAAATTATAATATAATATATGATAATTGTCAAGTACCAGTTTCACAGGTGGGCAGTTGATTCAAATTTATTGTAATGCAAACTCCTCACTGTTATTGCATTCATTCATCGGGGAAGCTCTTTGATCTTTGCTTTCAGGATCTCAAACTTTGTTAACAAAATAGAAATTGTGAGATCCAGACTACCACATTAAGAGTGAAGCACTATGAGTGTTTTCTTTGTTGTTCACAGTTTACGTCAGGATTGTTTGTATTCAGCCATTTCAAGTATCAAAGCCAGTGTCTCCTTCTCCTGGACATGGAAAGAAACGAGCTGTTTTTTGCGGCATTACCTACAAGGGAAATTCAAAGAGTCTCAAAGGCAGCATTAACGATCTGTTATCCATTTGAAATCTTCTGATTAACACGTTGGGTTTTCCCAGTTCTTCCATTCTTATACTCACAGAAGAAGAGAGAGACATGTACAGGATTCTGAGTGAACACAACATCCGAGCATTCCTTAGGTCATCTCCAATAGTTTACCCCAAATTTGGGGTAATCTTTACCCCAAATTTGGGGTAGACTCAAATTCTATCTCCAACCATTTAACCCCAAATTTGGGGTTAAGTGAATAGTACTCAATTTTCTTCTAATTTTTTAATAATTATACCTTGATTATAAGTTTGTTAATTAATAACTTTAATTTAAATTAATAACTAATGGTAGAATGGACCAAATCAAAAATAGTAATTTTTCTCGGGAAAAAAAAAATTCTAAGTTGAACAACAAAATACGCCTAGTGGCTACAAATTCCCTAAATTAAACGATGTTGTTGCATATGTAGCTTCATTTGACATATGTCGTCGTTAGTTTTGGAAATAAAATTTCAGTATTTTTAATTATTCAAACTAATTCGTACCGATTTTGTAACAATATTAACAAAAATATTACTATTATTTAGAATAAAAATAATTTTTCTAAGAAAAATTAAATTAACAATTATAGAATTACAACAATAATTATTAAATAATAATAATTATAATATTTACAATTAAGATAATTATTATAACAACAAATTATTAGACTAATTAATAATGTTTAACATTTGGGGTTATGAATAGTGCAACCCCAAATTTGGGGTTATGAATAGTGCAACCCCAAATTTGGGGTGAGAATATGGGTACCATTGGAGAAGATTTTATCCCAAATTTGGGGTAGGGTTGAAGATGCCCTTAGTTGGCTTATTCAAGGTTGTGGGTTTGGAGACTCTCCGGTGTTCTTCCACTCGGGCCATGGTTCGCAAGTAAGATATCGTGACCGGGATGAAGTTGATGGATATGATGAATCATTGGTAACTCACCAGAATGGACCTGTTAGCAAATCAAATAAGATTTAGGAAAGAATCTGCTTTATGGATTCCATAAGTTTATCATCTCCAACTTCAATATCCAGTCTCTATATGGACCTGTTAGCAAATCAAATAAGATTTAGGAAGAAAGGGCAAAAACTCACGAGTTAGAGAGAGACGCTCTCGCCAGGCGATTTTCATCCAAAATCACGCTGGTGCTCGTTACTTGTGGGTTCTTCATCAGTTCATCATTATTTCTGCAGATTTTGGTGTTTATTACTACATTTAAGGCTGGGCAATCACTATACCTACCCTCATTTGTAGTAATTTGAGCATTAAATCCACTTTCCAGCCCTAAATCGCGACGTGAAGCTTCCCGGGTACTGTTCATTCGCGAGTTTCTCTTCAAAATTGGGGCTCGTTTTGTGGTTTTCGTAGGATCTCTTGGTCTGGGCTTTCTAATTCCAGCTGGAATACATCCTTTTCCATGATTATTACATAGTTTTGGACGGATTTTTGAAGATTTCAGCTCATAGTGCACGGTTTTGCTGAAAACGAAGCTGAGTTACGATTTTTCACAGATTTTTCATTGGTTTGCTGAAATTTCTTGCTTATTTCTACTGGGCTTTCTACTAGACACTTTGAGGAAGCTATTTGGGATAATTTTTCAGCATTTCTGAGCTCCATTACTGGCCATACCTGCGTGGCTACTGTTCATACGGGATTGGACTGGTTTTCTTGAGCTGAACTCGTGAATTGCAGGTGGTGGAGACCCGGTTTTCACTCCACTCACCTTGCATTGGTCTCTCCCAGGTTAGTGAGGCTAACTTGTGGCCTTGTCGGCCTTGTTTCTGCAGCCTTTTCGGCATTTACTTTCAGTTGCCTTGTCGACATTTGCATTATATTTGTGTAAATTGTTGGTTTGGTGTTGGGTTTGTTGAGTATCTGTTGGAGTGGTCTGCGGTTTGGGGTGTGATTGTTGGAAGTGTTGGTTTGTCTATGACTCTTGCTGATCATGGGGAGGAAGAGGAATAAACAAACGTTCAGTCCCTTAAATCTTAATCAAGCTTCGGCAAATCACCCTGATGAGGGTTCGGTTCTTTCACCTGCTGGGAATCCTTTGTTAAAGGAGGATAAGGATATTGGTGCAACTGATGAAACTACAGTCTTGTCAAGAAATTCTAAGGAGGATAGCTCTCGGACTCTTGGAGATGTTGATAGTGAAACGGAGGATTCTCTGGATGGGGGGAATATGCACAAATCTGGCCAGAACGTTACTCCTAAGGAAGGGGCAGATCTTGAACGGAATAATGCTGATACCTCCTCTTGGAGGAACCTCTTCAGGGACAATAGAGTGCAAAATAAAGGAATCTCATTGCGCCAGGTTGATTTTCAAACAACAGACTATTGCATTAAGAGTGAGGATGTGAGCAATCTTAATGACTGGGGATTCTGCTAAATTGGTTATTTTGCTGCCAAGTTCCCGGGGACCAATGCTCCTACTCAAATTTGTAAGAGTTGGGGAGTAAATTACAAACTCACTTTGCATGAAAGTGGCTGGCTTGTTTTCAAATTTGATTCATGGGCGGATAGGGAGAAAGTTTTGGAGGAAGGGCCATATTTTGTGTTCGGTAGACAACTAATGCTCAAAATCATGCCGGATTTATTTAGGTTTGACAACCATGAATTTTCCATCATGCCTATATGGATTAACCTGCATGGACTACCGCTTGAATGTTGGAATTCTACTGTGCTAAGCAGCATAGCATCCCGTGTGGGCACTCCTGTTTGCACCGACAAACTCACATCTACTAGGGAGAGGATTTCTTATGCACGAGTTTTAGTTGAAGTCGATGTTTCGAAAGAATTGACTAGAGAAATTAAAGTTACATTGCCGAATGGGAAGAGTTTTGTTCAACGCATTGTCTATGAATACGAACCAAAATTTTGCTCAGATTGTCAAGTTTTTGGGCACACAACAAAAGGTTGCAAGTTCATGGAGCCACTTAATAAAAAGGGCAGCACTAAGGAGAAAGAGAAAACAGAATTTAAGCAAGGTGGAAAAGACAAAGGGGCAGGACAGGAACCAGAAAACAGGACAGATGCAACTACAAAAGAACGGCCAGACTCAAGCATTCCTACTATGCGAGCAGTTGGTCAAGAGGAGGGTGATATTGTCAGTGATCCCTCTAGCAGTCAGACTGCAGGCCTTTTAGGCGTGAATACCATGCAGTCGGACCCAGCCCAGGATAAAATGAAGCCTGCTACGCAGCCTCTATTGAAACCTGCTAATGAGGAAAGTCCAGAGCATCCTTTCGTTGTTGTTGGGCGAAGGGGAAAGTCTAAAGTTGTAGAAGGGGACGCTCAAAATGGGGGTCCCAAAGAGATTTTTCCAAAGCCAACATTGGGGGGCACTAATTCGAAAGAAAAGCCAAGGCCAGCACCTAAGAAGCCGCGGGTTCCTAAAACAGTTAAGGGGCAAGCACCCCTAGGCAAGCCTTTTACATGAAGGTTGCCTGTTGGAATATTAGGGGCTTCCATTTGGCCCTTAAACAAAATGGGATTAAGAGTTTGATGCTTAGTAATTCGATTGATATTTTTGGTATTTTGGAGACAAAGCTTTGTGATTGGAAACTCACCCGGATCATGAATAATAAATTTCAGGATTGGGAATGCATTCACAATTTTGATATTCACGAGGTTGGGAGAATCCTTGTCCTTTGGAAACCTTCCAAAGTTGATGTGGAGAGCTTGGGCATCAGTTAACAAGTTATTCATTTGAAAGTCACTTGCAAAATTTCTAATTTTGTTTTTCATTTGAGTTTTGCTTATGGACTCCATTCGATTGTTAGTCGAAGGCCCCTTTGGAATAGCATTATGGATTTCAGTCAAGCCCACTCCTCCCCTTGGTTATTGATGGGTGATTTTAATAGCATTCTTCGAGAGGAGGAAAGACAGAATGGGGTCTCGAACTGCACCACATATGAACTCAACGATTTTTGGGAATGTTGTGTTTACTCGGGACTTTCGGATTTAAACTCTATTGGATGCCAATATACATGGTATAAAAACGGAGTCTGGACTAAACTTGATAGAGCCATGGTTAACAACTCTTGGGCAGAATGTGGTCTATTTGGGCTTGCTAACTTCTTGCATCCGGGATGCCTCTCGGACCACTCCCCTTGCATTGTTACTTTGTTCCAGCCTGATGAGAATAAGCGGAAACCGTTTAAGTTCTTCAACATGTGGGCCTCTCATGAAGAATTCATTAATGTTGTACAGCAGTCTTGGATTTCACAGCACTATGGAACAGCCCAGTTTAGGCTTTGTAAGAAACTGAAGGAACTGAAACGACCTCTTCGAAGCCTCAATAAGAAGCACTTCTCCCATATCTCCTCTAGGGCAAAAACGGCCAGAGAAAACCTGAAGGCAGCCTAGCTACGCCTCCATGATGACTCTGGCAATATTGAACTTCAAGTTCGTACAGCCGAACTAAAAAAGGAAGCAGTAAGTTTAAGTGAATCTGAAAGGAGTTTCTATTTCCAGCAAGCTAAATGTGCATACTTAAAGAATTGTGACAAGGGGACTAAATTCTTTTACTCTATTGTCAAGCGGAACATGAAACGAAACTACATTGCAACAGTTGTGAAATCTGATGGAAGCAATACTTGCTCCCAGGAAGAAGTTGCGGCTGAGTTCCTTTCATTCTACCGAAACTTGCTGGGCACAAAAGTGTGCTGCCGGAAACTGGACATCTCAGTCCTCCAGCATGGCTCGGTCATTTCAGTTGAGCAGTCGGATGGAGTAATGAAGCCAGTTTCTGCCGAGGAAATCAGGGATGCTGTCTTTGATATCGGGGATGATCGGTCCCCTGGGCCAGATGGTTTTTCTTCTTGTTTCTTCAAGAAGGCTTGGCACGTGATTGGGGATGATTTTTGCAGAGCAATCATGGAGTTTTTCGAGTCTGGCTCGCTGCTTAAGCAACTTAACCATTCGGTCATTGCGCTGGTGCCAAAATCAAATCACTCTCCCTCAGTCAGCGATTTCAGACCGATCTCTTGCTGCAATGTGGTGTATAAGGTAATCTCGAAAATTCTAGCTTCTCGGCTTGCTCCCACATTATGTTCCATTGTTGATAAAGCCCAGTCAGCATTTGTTGAAGGAAGAAGTATGACAGAAAACATACATTTGGCACAAGAGCTTCTCAAGCAGTATAATAGAAAGAGAATTTCACCGAGATGCATATTCAAAATTGATCTTAAAAAAGCTTTTGACACCATCAGTTGGGATTTCTTGAGGGATGTCCTCACGGGGTTCGGTTACCCCCCCACTTTTATTGGATGGATTATGGAATGTGTTACCTCCCCAACATATTCTATTCGTTTGAATGGGCAGTTACATGGTTTCTTCAGAGGCGAGCGGGGCATCAGGCAGGGAGACCCTCTTTCTCCATTTTTGTTTGTTCTTTGCCTTGAATATCTTTCAAGGTCTTTGAATTTGGCTACGGCAGGCAGCGATTTCAATTATAATCCAAAATGTGGTCCCCTTCGGATCACCCATCTGGCTTTCGCGGATGATCTACTACTTCTTGCAAGGGGTGACACCCCTTCTATTAAGATTCTTCTTGATTGCTTACAGGATTTTGGGGATATCTCGGGGCTTAAGATGAATGTTTTGAAGTCCTCTGTTTTCACAGCAGGAATTGATGAGGATACTTTGACTGACATCCTCTCTCTGACGTGTATTCCGAAAGGTACTATGCCTTTTAGGTACCTTGGTATTCCTCTTATAGCCGAAAGGCTTCGGGTCACCCACTATGCTCCTTTCGTTGATAAAGTTTCGGATTCTATTAAAGCGTGGCCAAAGAATTCTCTTACTCATGCTGGCAGAGCTGAATTGATTCAGAGCATTGTTCAAGGAATTGAAAGCTTTTGGCTCTCTATCCTCCCTATTCCTTCCACAGTTTTCGACAAGATTATTAAGCTCTGCAGAAATTTCCTGTGGAATGGAGGTAAGCCGCTGGTAGCGTGGAAGAATATTTGTTTGCCCAAATCTGAGGGGGGGGGGTTTGGATTTCAAGGATCTTAAAGGTTGGAACGCGTCATTATTGGCAAAAGTCCTTTGGAATTTTCATGCCGAGAAAGACTCTCTGTGGATTCGTTGGATTCATCAAGTTTACTTACGGGGCTTTTCCATTTGGGAAGTTCAAGCCCGAAAGGACGATTCAGCACTCTTTAAGAGAATCCTTGGTATTCGAGACACTATTATTTGCCTTGAGGGTAATAAGGATGCTGCTGTCCATAAACTTAATAGCTGGAAAGTTGGGGATAAATTCCAGAATGATGCAGCATATAATTATTTCAGAGAAAAGGGCAGTGATAAAGTTTCGGCGAAAACAGTTTGGAGAACTGGAATTATGCCCAAAATGGCGTTCCACCTTTGGTTAGTTGTCTTGGGGAAAATCCACACCAAAGACAAACTAACCTTTCTTGATATTGATCTTAAGTGTGAGTTTTGTGATCATCCGATGGAAACACAGCAGGATATCTATTTTCAGTGCACGTTTACTGCAGGTATTTGGGACAGAATCAGAAGATGGATTGGAATTACACGTGCCATGACCACGGCACCAAGTGCGGTCAAGTGGTTAAAGAAGGAAGCAAGGGGCACCAGTTTGTTATCGAGAGCCAAACATCTTGCTTTGGCGGCCACTATCTACCACATTTGGATTGCTCGCAATCGATTGCGGTTTGAGGATCTTAAGCCGAGCGAGGATAGCATTGTCCGTAGAATCAAAACACATGTATACAAAGCTATTTTTGATTTGTATCCTCATGTTTTGAATCGTTACAAATCTTTTGCCACTGAATGAGTTGTAGTTATCCATCATTTTCCCGGGTATGCCCGGTGTATTTTGTAACTAATAGATACTTCATTTGTTTTGCCGGGTATGTCCGTGCTAGCAGAAGGCTGATTTGGCATGTTGGCCACGGTCTATCCCAGGAATACCTGGCGATTTTGTAATCATTTTTGATCTATTAATTTTTACATTTCCGATAAAAAAAGAAAAAAAGATTTAGGAAAGAATCTGCGTTATGGATTCCATAAGTTTATCATCTCCAACTTCAATATCCAGTCTCTATATACACCACACTGTTATTCTGGTTGCTCTCACCTGGTTAAATTTCTATGATGTTCTAAGAATACTATGGAAAAGCATTATCTTGCACCATAAGTTGATCAAGATTGAAATTCTGAGTTGATGCATTAGAAGAATTGGTTTCGCCTTGCACCATAAGCTAACAATGGAGTAAGTCAATAACTTGTATGTCTTAGTCGATTGAGTTCTTGATTAATGTACCACGAACATAACTTGATGGGACATTAATCAAGAACCCAATCATAAAAAAATCTCTGTAAAGTGGAGAGAATGTATATGGAATACCAATTTCCATTTCTTTGTGGTGTTTTAAGGAAGGTTTTGCAGAGACCTATATGGTTCCTTAGATTGGGTTTAGTAGTCCGATTTCACTAAAATACGAGGCCTTGAGTTGTTAACAATGAATTTCAATCGTGATTATAATGATAAAAATAAATAGGAAATCATTGACTGGCTGGAAATCAATCTCATTTTGGTAGCACCCCATGATGTTTTGTAAAAATAATGAAACTTTAGTACTACCTGGCAAGAAAAATTTTTGTTACCTATTCTCTACATTTTTTCATGTAGCTATACAAACTTAAACGTAATTTAAGCACCCAAATTTTCTTTCCGTGAGACTACTTTCAATTTCAAGACTTATAATCTGTCATGTGAAGATTATGTTTACAACAGATGGACTCGCTCTCATAATTGGGGGTATTACTCAAACATAATTCTGATGTTCTCAATCGAAAATTCTTCAGTGCAATTGAACATCAAAATATTCTATTTTAGTCGGTTGAAACTTCAACTAAGAGCATCAAAATATTTTACGATGAGCATAATGATGATATTGGTTGCGTACAGGAACGAATCCAAGATATTAGTTGAGTTAGAGCAGTCGACAACGACCCGTAACTCCCAGTAATGAAATATTATTTAATTAAAAATTCTACGAACAACATATAAATGTTATAAAATGTAATTATCATGTAAAATGAAAACGTAGTCCAATACAAAACTTAATAGGAACTAAACTTTTAGGTGGAATTTTTAGTTAATATTAATTACACTGAACACAGTGCCTTCTTTTTTCTTTTTCTTTTTTTTTTCCAATTTCAAGAAATACAAATAATCCACAATATTCACTTCCTAAAAACTGTAGAAATCTTCATATCTTGGAGGATCTAGTAAAGAAAAATCCTGATAGGGTTAAAAACACACAGCTAGGACTAGATGGATACACGCATCCAGAATTTAACACTGTAAATAATCAAAACAAACAAAAAAGTAAGCAAAAGGGTAAAAACTAGCTTAAGAAACTGTTGAGTTTTAAACCCCAAACAAAATAGAATTTTATTTAGAAAATTGACTTTACAATTTTTAGACAACGCACACAAGACCACTATCTAAATATTTTATCCCTCAAATAAAATTCTCTCTCTTCACCAAAAAGGTAAACACATGGCACCCTCACCAATCACCAGCAGGGACAGTGCGGCCGCGGTAGCTCACCAGACGGCAGAACTGAAATTTTTTTTTTTTACTTTTTTTTTTTTTTTTGTAATCCAGAAATGAACTTACAGATTTCAATTTTTCAAACGCCCAGTTAAATAACCCAAACCCAAACCCAATAACTGGCTATTATTACCCAAACCCCCAAATTCCAAAACCATAACCTCTCGCCTCTCTCAACTCTCTGGCCGCTGCTCTCTCGCCTTGTTAGTTGCTAGCCACTATCCTATCCAGACAACCGGCGGTGACCCTCAGTTGGTGACTAACCGTGGCGACCAACAACCGGTGGTGTGTGACCATCCTCTGCCTGCTTTTAAGTTCTGACTGTGAGTGAGTTAGTTTTTTTTTTTTTTTTTTTGTAAGGTTTTGTTATTTCTAATTAAGAATCATTATCTAAGTTAATATAATATTGGATTGATGCAGCTGGCTACTTGGCTTTTGGATTGGAGACTTGGATTTCTCAATAATAAGGTAATGTGTGGTTGCCCTTGAATTTATTTTCGTAAAGTAGTGTAATTTAAAAAATTTGAAGTGCTAATTTCATGATTTCAGGTTCTAAGTAGTTAAGTTTTGAAGTGTTATTTGAAATTTTTTAAATGTGAATTGTTGAGATTTGGTGAACATCTGATTTTTGAATTGTGTTTATTTATTGAAATTTGAAGAATATTTGATTTGATTTGTGAATCGTAATTATTGACTTACAGATTATGGAACTTTTTTCAACCAAAACGAAAGTTTCAATCCAGTGAATCTAGTTCTAGTGATCCTGCAACTGCTTTTAGTAGACCACATGAGTTATTAGACGTTGATAACATTGGTAAATCTCGTATTTAATTCAATATGGATGAACTTGTATCGGATCCAGTTAAACGAACCCCAATCGAGTCATATGATTATAACATTAGAGATGATGTTAGGATGTCGTACTTAGAGAAAGGTCCTTGTCAACCACATGGACATGACTTTCCTAGAAGAGCGATGAGAAGTGATAATAGATGTTGTAGGAAAGAATGGTTCAATGAATTTTATTGGTTGGAGTACAGTGTAGAAAAGGATACTGCATATTATTTGTATTGCTATTTGTTCAAGCCTGATAGAGGCAGTCAAGGGGGTGGGCATGCATTCACTAAGACTAGCTTTCGAGATTGGAGTCACAAAAATATTCTAAGAGATCATGTCGGTCTTGTTGATAGTGCTCATAATATAGCTTTTGAGAAACGCAGCAACTTGAAGAATCAAAAACAAAGTATCTCTTTTTCTTTGCGTAGTCAAAGTAGTACGCAACAAAAAAGTTACAGGACGAGGTTAACTTCGGTACTAGATTGCATTAGATTCCTTTTGATACAAGGATTGCCTTTTCGTGGTGATGATGAATCACAAGAATCAAATAATAAAGGAAATCTACTTGAGCTACTACACTAGTATGCATCTCTGTGTGAAGAAGTCAATGCTTCATTATCTGGTAATGCCCCAGGAAATGACCAAATGACTGCACCCATGATCCAAAAGGATTTAGTTAACTGTTGTGCCGTAGAGACGACCGGGGCTATCATGAATGAGATGGGTGATTCTTTATTTTCAATCTTGGTTGATGAGTCTCGTGATAATTTCGTGAAAGAACAAATGGCAGTTGTTTTACGATTTGTAGACAAACGTGGACAAATCGGGGAGCATTTTTTGGGCATATCACATGTTAGCGACACTTGTGCACAGTCACTTAAGGATGCGATTGATGCAATGTTTGCTCAGCACGATTTGAGTATATCAAAGCTAAGAGGTCAGGGTTATGATGGGGCAAAAAATATGTCTGGTAAGTGCAACAGATTGAAAGCTTTGATTTTAAGGGAGAATCCACGTGCTTTTATGTTCATTGTTTTGCTCACCAACTTCAGTTATCAATTGTTTCGGTGGCACGTAGAACTATATTGTTTGGTGATTTTTTTAATACGCTCTCTATCGTTATGAATTTAGTGGGTGTATCATGTAAGCGTGCAGATGCACTTCGAGCAAGTTATCATTCCGAGATTGTGATTAAACTTGGTCTTGGGGAACTTTGTCATGGCAGTGGAAAGTTTCAAGAAATGAATTTGGCACGACCAGGTGCCACTAGATGGGGCTCACACCTTCGTACAGTCATTCATTTTATCAGTGTGTACAATAATATATTAGACATTCTTGATATTTTATCACAAGATAGTGCAAATGCAGATCAAAGAGCATTGGTCGATCGACAGATGACCACTATGCAACACTTTGAACATGTCTTTTGTCTTCATTTTATTTTTGACATTCTTGTCATTACAGATAATCTTTCACATGTGTTACAAAAAAAGGAGCAAGATATTCATGATGCTGGGGGATTATTGAATGTGCGCAAGTATGAGTTGCAGAACATGAGAGACAATGGTTGGAATAAATTTTTGGATAGAGTGATTGAGTTTTGTATTGGTAAAAATATATTAGTGCCTATCGTGGAGAATATTATGGTTTTGGAAGGTCGATCGACAAGATGTGGAGTTGCTCAGCAGGTGACGTATTATCATCGTTTTTATGTTGATTTGTACTGTCATGTTATAGACTCAATTTTGTAAGAGTTTAAAGACCATTTTCCAGAGACAACTGCTGAGCTCCTTATTTGCATTTTATGTTTGAATCCAAAAGCTTCACTTGCGGCCTTTGATGCTGCTAAATTGCTACATCTTGATGAGTTCTATGCTTTGGACTTCAACACTGAAGAGTTTTTATTACTTAGACCTGAACTTGACAAGTTTTTTATATTTGTCACAAGGCAGAGTGATTTCTTTAACCTCAATAACGTATCATGTGTAGCTAAGAAATTGATTGAAACATGGAATTCTTGTTATTTTCCGTTGGTTTATAGGCTCATTACATTGGCTTTGATATTACTTGTGACAACTGCAAGTGTTGAAATGACATTCTCTGCTATGAATCTAATCAAGAGTGACTTGCGCAACAAAATGGGAGATCAATGGCTGAATAAAAATTTGGTTGTGTACATGGAGCGATACATTTTTAAACAAATTGAGAATGAGGCAATATTACAGCGTTTCCAAAATATCAGACCTCGAAGAATGCAGTTATTCGAGAAAACGAATACCGAATGATGTCAGTGTCATGTATTTTGCATCTATTTTGGTTTGTATTAGATTCTATGTTCATATATTTTATTACGACTTTATATTATTTTTCTATACTTATTCATTAATTTTTAATATTATTTAATTAAATAATACAAAAAATCTCGCTATTTCGATCGTTGAAGTTCGTCAGTCAACGGTTAACGATCCACAATGAAAGTCAACGCTATAACTGGACTCTTCAAATGGATCCATCACTAGTCACCTGACCCACTACCTCTCTCTATCACCATTCACCAATACACATGCAATCTCTCACTTAATTCTCTCAGCTCTCACACACACACACACATACACACACACACACACACATATATATATATATAATGAAATGATACATTTGAAAATTCCGTCGAATCCAGCAAAAGCGATCAACTTACCTCGCCGTGTGCTTGATCCTTCCATGGTTGCGTAGCTACACCTGATGTTCTTGTCTCCTCAGATGTCAAAATCCAAGATCTTGATTTGCTATTTCTATTCACCTTTCCTCAGGTGTTGAAATCTAGAATCTTAATGAACCTGTTGCTGTTGAATTTTACACCAGTGTACCTGATTGCTCAAATGATGCATCCGACGTCAAAATTATGATAGTTGAAGAATCTCATATCCATGAAAGTCAACGCTATAACTGGACTCTTCAGATGGATCCGTCACTGGTCACCTGACCCACTACCTCTCTCTATCACCATTCACCAATACACATGCAATCTCTCACTTAATTCTCTCAGCTCTCATACATATATAATACACACAACCATCTCTCTCTCTCTCTCTCTCTCTCTCTCTCTCTCACACACACACACACACACACACACACAAAATGAAATGATACATTTAAAAATTTCGTCGAATCCAGCAAAAGCGGTCGACTGACCTCGCCGCGTGCTTGATCCTTCCATGGTTACGTAGCTACACCTGATGTTCTCGTCCCCTCAGAAATCGAAATCCAAGATCTTGATTTGCTATTTCTGTTCACCTTTCCTCAGGTGTTGAAATCTAGAATCTTAATGAACCTGTTGCTGTTGAATTTTACACCAGTGTACCTGATTGCTCAAATGATGCATCCGACGTCAAAATTATGATAGTTGAAGAATCTCATATCCATGAAAATGAAAAGTTTCTTGATCATGTTACTATAACCAATGATGACAATCCTTTAACAAATTCAAAAACACCCTCAAGTGATGCTCATGATCTTGAGAGAAAGATCTCTCTTTAAACATCACTTGCAAGAAAGATACTGTCGATGGTTTCATCCCAACAGTAGTAAACACAAATTCAATATATTGATGGAACACATCATCATGAATAATGGGGATTTTCCAAAATACGGATATTATTGGAAGTTCCAGTAAGATGGACATAAAACCACACCCGAGACAAAATAACACGTGAAAGGAATTGTGATTTCTGAAATCTTCAGAATCCATTAGTTTATTGAGTTGCACAGGAAATAAATGACCAAAATACAAAATTCACAACGCTGTTCAATTATTGATTTGGTGTTGAGCATAAACAAATATTTCCATGTTCCAAGTGAAAAGCTTCTGCAGCAAATGAAAGCACCTCAATGGCTCATTGATGCCAGAATGACCAGTAGAAGTATATTTCGAATTCAATCACTTATTGTATTGTTCAAGATAATAGTGATTGCGATGAGATTGAAATTTGAAGTCGGAACGTGTTTAATAGGATCCCCCGTTCTTTGTCGAACGATTTTGAATTGTGATTTGTTTTTTCATTTATGATTATTGATGATGAAACTGATTTCTTTTTTTCTTTTTTTTTTTCAATTTTAATATAATACTATATTAATTAGTTCATGAAATCTAGGATTTTCTTTTTTATAAATCATTTGTTTCAAGATTATAATTTTACAATTAAAATATTTAGTATGTTGATATGCAAAAACAGGTATCATTAGATGGTATTGGTGCAAAGTCCCAACAAAATTCGATCTTGGACCTATAGCACAGCCCAATGGCCTATACCTGTTGTTGATTAACTATCCTTGATTATCGATAACTTTACTTTTGTTTGGTGGATGTGTAAGATACAATAAGGGAAAATTACACGAGTTCCTATGTTTAAAGATCACATTGTAAAATTAAGGGGATGAAGTTTAATTCTCTAAAAATCAGGTGCTAATTGTCTAACTAACATTTATTAATTAAATATTTTATTATTATAAATCAAATCCAACCTCCCTCACAGGCTCACGGTCTTTCACCAAGAACTCCCTCCCCTTCTCTCTCTCTCTCTCTCTCTGGTGGCCTATTGCCTTCGGTTTTAGCAACAACCTTATATTTCCCCTCTCTACTATCTCTTCCAAAGGAGACATTTTAGGAGCGGCGAGATCGCCACCTCGAGGCTCCAACGACGTGGTGAGATCTGCATCTCTCCTTCCTCAGATTCCTTCTTTCTTATGCTATGACGTGATGATTGGAGCGGTGGTTTGTGTGTGTATTTGAGGCGGTGGGTTGTGTTGATGATTGGAGACGGATCTATTGGTTGTGGTGTGTGTTGATGTTGATGGTGGTAGTGGTGGTGGTGGATTGAGGCTCCGGTCTGTTGATGGTGATGTGTTGGGGCTTCAGTGGTTTGTGTGTGTATACGTAGGCAGTAGGAGACTGCTGTAAATAAGAAAATATGTAGAAAATAGGCGGTTGTGTTCACATCAGTTGGTGTGGTGGCCCCTATGTGGTTACGCCACGGTGCATAGGTCATAGCATTAAAAACCAGGGGGCACCTGCCCCTTCATCGTCGTGTGGTGGCGATGGAGGTTGGTGCGATGGTTGTTTTTATGTTTTTGTGGTTGTGATTGTGATTGTAGTGTGGTTGTTGTGGCGTGGTGTGGTGTGGTGTGGTGGTGGTGGTGGTAGTGGTGTTGGTAAATGTGTATATGGTGAAGGTGAAGGTGGTAATGGTGGTGGTGAAGGTGGTAGTGCCTAGTTGCGGCGACGCCAGTAGCTTAATATTGGGAGTAAAGCAATCAGGTTGTGGGTTGGGTTGGGTTGGGTTGGGTTGGGGTGGGGTGGGGTGGGGATGGGGGCGGGGGTGAGGGTGAGGGTGGGGATGGAGGTGGTGTGGTGTACTGTGGTGTGGGGGTTGAGATGTTGTTACTTGAATAGTGATGGGGACCATTTATAGGTAATTGTGACCAACTATTAGTTAATTTTGACAAAAATATTAACTAAATGCAACTTCATGTTACTTGTGATGAATATGAAATGTAATCAGTTATTAGGTAATTGTGAAGAAAAATATTGACTAAACGTGATCAAGAAAACGCGTAAGTCGTGACCAATAAATAAATAATATATGATACATTATTAGATAATTGTGATCAATTATTAGGTAATTATAATCAAAATATTGATTAATTGTGACTTTATTCGACCTGTTATGAGTACGGAATGTGACCAATTATTAGGTAAATGTGACCAAAATATTGACTAATTATGACTTTGTGCGACTTGTTATAAGTGTGGGATGTGACAAAAAAAAGAGTAAGTTGTGACCAATAAATAAATAATATGTGACAAATTGTGGATGATTGTGACCGATTATTAGGTAATTGTAATAAAAAAAACAAATTGACTAATCGTGATCAAGAAACGTGTAAGTTGTGACCAATTTTATATTATAAATTGTAACTAACTGTGACTTTGTATGACCATTAGTCGAGGACATGATGAGACATGTAGTTGTGTCAAATATGACTGTGTGCCAAGTTGTGACTTCGTTTGAGCAAACTATGTCCTTGTGTAATCGAACTGTGACTTTATGTGATCGAATTGTAACATCTTGTGATCGAACTGTGACCTTGTGGGATCAAATTGTGACTTTATGTGACCAAACTGTAACCTTGTATGACCAGACTAGGACTTTGTGTGACTAAACTGTGACCTTGTTTGATCAAACTGTGACTTTGCGTGTAGGGTGGTGTGAGGTGGCTTTTACAAGTAAATTGGTAATTGGGACTGAACTATGACTTTGTGTGACCAATTGTGACTTGTTAATGAGGTGGGGTGGGGTGAAATTTGTGCCAAATTTGTAATTATAACTGAAATGTGACTTTGTGTGACCAACATTGACTTTTGGGGTAGGGTGGGTGAAATTTGCGACTAATTTTGTAATTGTAATTGTATTGTGACTTTGTGTGACCAACTGTAACTTTGTGGGGGTGGGGGTGGGGGTGGGGGTGGGATGAGGCTGACATACATACAGATTGCGTGATTAGGGGTTTTTTGAAGGTTTTATCATTATAATTACATTAATTTTAATTTAATATATATAATAAATAATTATTTTTATATAATATATAATATTATATTTATTTATTATTATTAAACACCTTGTTTTTAAAAAAATCTTATGTTTGTTAGTTTTAAAAAGTGATAGTTAAAGTGTTGTAGTTATGCACTTTTGTCATTCAACAAAACAATCGATACATTTTGTCAAATGATATTTTTCCCCTTAATTTTCATTAACAGGTTAATTATACGATTAATTAATTTGGTTTCTTGAGCAATGCCATCGTTTGAATAAGTAGATGTCTTAATATGAGATTATAGTCTAGAACCAAACATACATGAAGAAGAAAAAATATTTTTTTTTTTCAAAAAAATGTTATTATTATTATTATTATTTTTATTATTATTATTATTATTATTATTATTATTATTATTATTAGGAATCGCACCCGTGAGATGCACGAAAAATATAATTAACAATTATTTATTGAATATAAGTTGTAAAAATACAATGCTCGACATAAATTGTGCATTCATATTTAATGAAAAATACCCAGAAAAGTAAAACATAAAATTACAACTTGTATATTTCTTTTAGCAGCTAATTGTTCATTCTCTAGTTTTTTTAATTTATTTAGGCGAAGTTAGATATGGACATGTGACTTATTTTGTACTTTACAATTTTGATTTGATGACTTAAGTTGAGCTTACAACTAATTGATTTCTTAAAGTTGAAATGTTTACAAATTTCAAATCGTAAAATGAAATAAAGAGGCCATGAATTGTTTTATCATCTTTACGGGAAAACAGACCATGACTTAAGTGTTTTAGAGATTGTACCGTGAACATATCAACTTTATTTCTCGAATTAACGTTCAATTAATGAAATTTTCTTTTTTAAAAAAAAATTGATCTACAAAGAGGTGTAGGATAGACTTTTTTGGTATAATTTAATTTTTAAGCATTAATTATTAATTTCAAGTTTTTTTCTAAAAAAATAATCATTAATCTTAAAAAATATTATTACATTAATTGATTCTTCTTTCTTCATACTCACAATTTCTTTATTCATATTATTACATTATTATTTTAATAAAAATCAATGATTGATCAATTGTTCAATAGAAATTATATAAACTAATTATTAAAATCAGTAATATAGTTTTGCATATTTTAGTTATTTAAATTTATAATAAAAAATAGAAAAATGAACAGAATCAGTAAATAAATAAAAATAATGTGAAAATGATGAATGAATTGAAAAAATCTTAAGTTTGTAAAATTAACCCAACTTAATTGGATTAGACTTAAAAATTCGTATATTTATTATTTATTTATTTGATGAGAAAAAATCAGAACAAATTTTAATCATCTATGACTAAAATGAATTTAGTTAACTAATTATAGATAATATAATAGGACTTAAATGATATAATTTAAAATGAATTAGATATTGAGGAAAAATAAAAAATAAAACTTTACCTTTAATTTTTTGTATGATTTTACGGACAATATATTTACAATTTGCTCTCACTTGTTAGCTTGCATTAAATTTCTCAGTGTGATCTTTAATTTTATACCCATATTACATATCTTTCGATTTCAAAATAATACAATAATTATTAAAAGAATAATAATAAAATAGAAATAATAACATTTTGATGTTATTAATAGCATAGCATGGATGTCAATGCAATTAATGACACATATAAAATAATAATTGTTGAAATATTCAATATAATATTTTTTAGCAAAAAATTTCCAAATCTAGAAAGGTATTTTGGCGGGAAAGTATATGCGTAAAATGGTGACGGTTATCCTACTAATATATATGTATAAATTGAACCAATGAATTTATCGGAACTTAAAGTTGTAGAAAATTAAATGATTTAATTGAAATTTCCTAATATAGCAGGTGAAAATTGGAAGAAAACTATATACTTAAAATGGTGACGGTTATCATATTATTATATATGTATAGAAAATAGATCGATGGATGAATTTGCTAACACCCTTTATTTTATAAATTGAACCAATGAGTTTATTGGAATCTAAAGTTGTAGAAAATTAAATGATTTAATTGAATTTATTTAGAAAGATCGAATATCTTTTATTTCTTTCAAGTTGATAAGAAAGAGATTCAAAATTAATCGTTTAGAATCAAATTGAATTTAGGTAAGAAATGATAGTTATCATTTTAGGACTTAAATGAGATAAATTAAAATGATTGAATATTAAAAAAAGTAAAAATTATAAGTAAAATTTTTATATTTAGTATTTAAGACGATTTTTCGAATGATTCGTTTAAAATTTACTCTCATTTCTTAGCTTGTATTAAACTTCTCGTTGAAATTTTGGATTTGACACCCATATTACATATTTTTCGACTTCAAAATAATGCAGTAATTATCAAAAAAAATAATCTATAAATTATAGATGCATTAATTGAACTTTCTTAATTCATGAATTATTTACTACATGTTTTTCGACTTTTTATACATTTTTTTTTTTCACATATCCATAAATTATTTACTACATGCATTAATTGAACTTTCTTAATTCATGAATTAAATAAATTGATAAAAATAAGAAATTTCCTAAAATGGCACGTGAAAATGGACGGGCAATTTTGTGCGTAAAATAATGACGATTATCCTATATATATATATATATATAGATGTATAGATTATTATTATTATTATTATTATTATTATTATTATTATTATTATTATTATTATTATTATTATTATTATTATTATTATGTCCAGGCTTCGTCCGACTAATTTTGGAGATAGCAACCTTCCCCCTAGTTCGTCCTCCATGTAAATTTGGATGTGGATACAACTTATGCACACTTGACGTATACACTCGAACAACAGTTGTCCTCCACGTAAATTCATGTTATTTTCTAATTTGAGCAGGTAGGTGCAATAGCAGATCTCGAGTGAGAATGGGCTATCGTTTATCGTCAATGATCTCAATAAAATAAAGTAGGTTTCCAGGTTAACAAAAAGGATATTAATTTTACATTCCTCATGGACTCAGTCAATGAATTATTTATTTATTTACTTTATCTATAAGTGGAATCGGAACTTGAAATTAGTAAATATTATCACCTTATTAGAAGAAATTGGTAAAATCACCCAATGTCATAGTGATAAAGCTTTCCATAATTTCAAAGGAAACCATAGACCCGGATCTTTTCCATATTGCTATAATAGGGAATTGAACTCAAAAGATTTTGCTTACTAGATGGGAGATCAAATCAAGTAAGCTACAAGAGTTGTTTGAGAATAAACGAAATTCAATGACACAAAAAAATTATTCATGACGGATCCAGCAGGAGCGGTCATGGAGTGGTCGCCAGTGCTCGTCGGGTGCTGTATAAGTATTTTTTATTACACAAAAAATAATTATGCACCAATTTTATCCAACAACCTTAAGACAAATCTTTAGTTTCTTTTTCCGGTTGGAATTTATTTACATGAAATTTCGTAGTTCATTTTGCATATGTTACAAGAATTTGTAGAAAAAGAAATTTTCTAACTTGGTAATGCATAGTCAGATTATGAGTGAATTAATAATTCAAATTAGAGGAAGAAATTTACATAGAATAATATGAAGGATTTTTCCATCATGGTAAGAAAATAAAGTCTGTAAATTGTGAAATCATTGTATGACTTAAAACAAGCACTCAAACAATTGATGAAAAGTTTGACCATGTCATGATGAAATGTAGATTTAAGATCAACAAGTGCGTCAAATGTGTTTATACCAAAGACACAGAAAATGGTTACGTCATTTTATATCTTTATGTTAATGACATGCTTATTATTGGTAGCAATGATAAAATGATTAAAACTACCAAAAATATGTTGAATTCAAGACTTGACATGAAATATATGAGTTTAGTTGATGTAATTCTTGGAGTTAAAACTTCAAGAACATCATATGGACTTGTTCTAAGACAGTCAAATTATGTGGACAAAATTTTGGGAAAACTTAACAATGATGATTCTGGCATGATTAGAACACCGATAGATACATGTCAACATCTAGCTAATAATAAAGGTTATTATTTGTCTCAAGTAGAGTATTCTAGAATTATTGAAAGTCTGATGTACTTGATGAGTTGGTGAAGACGAGACGAGACGTAACTTAAACAATTAGTAAATTGATTAGATATACGAATAATCCAGTAGCTGATCATTGGAAATGAATAGTAAGAGTACTAAGGTACTTAGATTTACTCGTAACTATGAGCTGCACTATACCAGATATCTAAAGTCATTGAAAGATATAGTGATGCTAATCAGATATCCTATATAAAAGATCCAAAGTCTACGTGGGGAATTGTTTGAAAAAACAGTCTTACGGCTATTTTGGCATGATTTTGAGTATGATCCATTCGGACCATTCCTTTGTTTTAGAATATCAAAGTGGAATTGTGTTCTCCTTCGTGAGAACATCGATATCATATATTACTTGTCAAAATTGATGCCTGAATGAATGAGAAATTGGAGTTAAAATGGTACCAATTGAAATGAATATATAGAATGGAGGAAAAACATGTGATTGTTATTTGCAATTGTTAGAAAAAATAATTGCAGAGTAATAAAATAATTTTATTAATTTACAGAAAAACAAACAAGAAAAGAAAGATTTGTAGTAAACGATAATCAATAAAAGTGAACAGATTGCAAACTGAGGCCTTTGTTTTACACAATGTTCTTAAAATCGATTCACCCCCACACCGAAGGTGCTTGAGATAACCATTGAGCATCTTTCTCCATGATACAACGGGAACAAGAATGAATCCCTCAAATTACATACTCTTTTCCATTGATACTCTTTGAACATCAATTTATTATTTATTTAAGTATCAATTTTGACAAGTAAATATGTGATTTCGATGTTATCGCTTAGGAGAAGAAATCCACTTTGATGTCCCTAAATAGGGAAGTTTTACTCAAAATTATGTTAAAATATGTTATAAATATAATAATAAAATATGTGAATGACCAATTATCATTATACCCCTGTAAACTTTATATATTACAATTGTGCCATTGTTTCCTCATATAAATAGGAGCTATTTCATTTCATTAGAAATATACCTAATGAGAAGTTCTCTCTCATTCTCTCCTATCTCTCTATATCTCTATTGTTTTTATAATAGTTTTATAACACGTTATCAGCACGAATCTCTAGCCAATTGAGTAATATAACGGGAGTATGCTCTACAGTTGCATCTAAATGATGAATCTCTGTATCAGAAACCTGATTATTACTAATCAATGTTTTATTTTCTCTCGAATTGAAAAAGAATGATTCCGGCCGATATAGATATCCAATCGACGATCGGCCACCACCATTAGAACGGGCTTGTCGAGGAGAAGACTTGCCTGAAATTTGGGTATGATCCGACGGTTGAAACAAAAGATATCGACTGGAGAAGAAAAGCTGAAAAATTGTGCAAAAACCAAAATCTGACCGGAAACTGAAACGCTTATTCCGGACGATTCTGAACACCGATCAACGATCGTCCAGCGGCATATCAACGGGCTTTTCTAGGAGAAGACTCGACTGAAATTTGGCGTCGATCCAACGGTTAAAACGGAAGTTATTGGCCTGAGAAGAAGAAGCTGGCGGACTGAAAATGCTGATTCCGGCCAAACGGTTGGTCTTTTGGAAAAACGGAGACCACGGGCATGTTCAGGAAGTTAAGGCGCACATTCTGGTGATCAGTTGATTTTTCCGACCACCGACTTGTGGCTGTCGGCGGCGGCGCGTGAGCAGATTCCGGCGAGATGAATTTCGGACCAAAAGTAAGTTTGTTCTAAATTAAATTTTAAACCTATTGACGGTTTCAATTTATCCATATGATCAATATATTAAATATGGACAATTTTGCCCTTGGTAATACATAAAAGTATATTAATCATAAATTAACGATTAATATGTGATCAACAAGATAAATTAAAATTTTTAAATAAGGTATAAGTAATATAGTCATTATCATACCGTGATGGATTGAGTTATTATTGACTGAATTTATACCTTAACTGGATATGACTCATTATCGTAATAGATTGGACTATTATGAATACCTTGACTGGATTTGAAGATATGACTCGTTCACTCATAAAAGGTAATTATTTCATTATATTGACACCGCCTATATGGTCGGTCTATCAATTGAATATATGGAATACTTTACATATATTCATATTTTATATTATTTCAGAAACACCTCAGTTGTTGGTTAATTCTAACATATTAGAGGTTGTTGTCAACATATATACGTGATGGTATAACCCCAGTATTATTATTATTTATCATATATACGTGGTGGTATAACCCCAGTATTATTATTGTTAATATACAATATTATTGTTATTTGATACTTCATCAAATGATACCAGAAGTTATTATTACCAAAAAGTTGGTAAATGTTGATAAAAATATTTTAACCAATGGTAACAGAAGTTACCAATATCTATATTTGAATGGGTGGATGAAAATTATTCAACAAGAGAATGTTGATGTATGATAAGATAATATCACATGATAGCACGGATATGGCTAATGTGAAAATAATCTCATCAGTATTATGCGATGAATATTAGATGATAAGTGTCTGGAAAAGTTCTTGCACGAGTACTTATATATTCTAAAAGAAGTACATATTTACTCCAGAAGAAGTAAAAATTATCATTTAAACATACTGAAATGATATTATTATTATTGCTCCTGAAGAAGTATAAACGAGTCATACATGCAAAATACAAAAGGGGAAAACATTTATGATCCTCAAAATTAGAGATGTGTTTCGGGAGTAGCCGTATCCTACCACCTCTGATCTTTTGAGGAAATAAAGAAAAATGTGTGTTTCAAGAGTAATAATACTCCATACTCTACCACCTTAAATCTTTGAGGTACACAAGATTAAACATTGATAAAATCCTAGAAATTTATGGTGTGTCTCAAGAGTGAGAATACTCCGTACTCTACCACCACCTATTCTAGGGTTCACAAAGATAAATTTACATTAACCGGACTCCATTTTCGCTTGATTCCCCTTCCTTGCGACCAATCTATCTTAACTTCTGCTGGATCTTGTATTGGAATATATGATTGCAACTTATCCAGCAGTTCCTCGATAGTAGGAGCAGAAATAAGGATTCTTCTAGAAAATGGAGAGATGAATCCCTGTTCCACAGCATAATCAAGAAATGTTAGCAAACCATCAAAGAAATTATTAATATTTAAAAGCCCAATAGGCTTGGTATGGAGATCTAAATGAGCTCATGAAGTAATATTAAAGATTTCTTCTAAAGTACCAAAACCTCCGGGCAGGGCTATAAAGGCATCAGAACCATATAGCATGCAAGTTATGCGTTCATGGATAGATAAAGTTTGTACTTCATGCCCTCGTGTTTTTCCTGCAATATCAACTAAAGGAACGGGTATAACACCTATCACTCTTGCTTTCTCTGCTTGAGCGGATTGTGAAACACAACCCATCAAACCACTGCTACCACCCCCATACACGAGAGTGATACCATTCTCTCCCAAATTCTTTTCAAGATCCACTGCTGCTTCTAGATATCCAAAACCTTTCCCTACTTTTGATCCACAAAATACACAGATAGTTTTGATCTGTCGAAGTTTTGGTCCTTCCATCTTTGAGAGAATAAGAAAGGAAAAACTTATGAGAAAATGATGTTTTGGGATGCATGAAACTGTGAAAATCATTGACTTTTTAAACTTGAAAAACTTCACTATTTACTGCTCGTCTTTTGAAAAAGTGAAGATTTACTTTTGACAAAATCACCCTACTCACCTTTCGGTGATTTAATATTTTTAACCAGCCTTTATCAAAACTCGTGAAAGGAAACAGAAAAATATTTTATATTTGCATATATATCAAATGATTTACCTTGTATCAATACTGAATAGCCAAAACATCATTGTTTATAACAGCCTGGCAAACAGGATCTTTTGCTATTATATTTTTGAGACTATAACGCTTTTTATCGCTGATAAATTTAGCCCATAAAGATAGTAGCTCACGCTGCACATACCCACTAGGGTGCGTCTCAAGAGTCAATCGGATATCATCCAATGACTACTTACTCAGTCCACCCTTAATGAAGTCTACCTTATCATCTCGATTTATGGATGAATATCCTATTGATTTACAACGGGTATCACATGCCCATCGAGCACATTTGTAGCAACTATTTAATCTTTTTGCTCTTCACTTCTTTCAAAATTACTCTTACCTAAGCCAAACTTGTGCTTAGAAAATGAATCTGGTAATTCACTAGCTAATCGAACATTTACTTCGATCAACCAGCGAACATCTTCTGGGATGCCATGATCCATCAGCAACCTCAATCTTTCAAGCCTAATTCGATATATTTTTCTCAAATTATTTACTGGAAGATTGGAATAATATTTGCGAATATTTGAAAGTATGATATTCATTTTTGATGGATCTAGCCTTCTTCCCGAATCATCTATTTAAATGCATTATTCAACGCGTAAAATAGCGGTGGCTCCGCGTGTCAGTGATATCGATTCCATCAAGAAATAATGGAATAAATTATTGAAAAGGTGGGAACAATGAGATAATGTGTCATTACCTTTTTCGATATAAGGGAAGATTTGGCGACAAGATTGAGATCATGAGATATTTCCTTGGATATTGTACCTGATTTTTCCGGTATACTAAAAATAATAAAGGTATACTGATTTGAAATGTACAGAAATACGTACTGATGAAATGAATACTGTATTGAACCAGAAGTTCATACATATGTACAAGTGAAATATCTTGCTGAACCAGAAGTTCATACGTACAAGTGAAATATCTTCCTGAACCAGAAGTTCATACGTACAAGTGAAATATGTATATAGTATGAACTAGAAGCTCATAAATGAAATATACATTGTATTGAACCAGAAGTTTAGCGATATTGTATTGAATCAAATATTCATATATAGAAATGAAATAAAACCTTATTGAACCAGAAGTTCTATAATAAACGGTTAGATTATCAAAAGTTTCAAATTATTTTCTATGAGAATAACTTATTCAGAAATTGTTTATCATACAACAATACTCTATGTCAAACAGGGATTAGCTCAAGAAGCTTTATGATTTGTAAAAGTGCGATATGTATACAATCCACCAAAGCGCACTTAGATATATGATTGAGATTATATCTCTAAAAGAATGACATGTGTTATGGCATTTTAGCCGATTGATAATATTTGAGAACATTATGAGGAAAACACGACTGAAGCGTAATTATGCCTGAAGCATAATGACTATCGATTCCAAAAATAAATATCTCTTGAATGATTGAGATGATCCCTTTGAGGCTAAATACTCATGGTGAGTAAAAGGGACATAATTAAATGTAAGAGACTCAGGTACCTGATGATAGAACATATAAAGAGATCTCTCTATGTTATATTAAGTTGAAATGGAATCGATAAATAAGTCGACTGCATACATAAACAACCCTCTTATGAAAATGAGGTTGATGAAATTATAATACTTTGGCCAAATATATAACCCCAATGTAGGGATTATTGTTCAAGGACCTGAAGTCCAAATGCTTAAATGTGTAAAGCCAGTAATTATATGTACAAATGAAAAATATTACACAGTCGTAAAAGACGACTCATTGCGGGCAAAAATTTTCATAGAACTGGCATGACATATGGTGGATAGACTATAGTCTAAATCACTAGCTTGAACTCTTTGATATACCAATGAGTGAGATCAAAATGTATGATTCTCATCTCGGTACTTTGAGAGTATTCTTTGATATACCAGTTGATCGCGGTACGTTGGGATTTCAAGTAAAATGATTGTAGATTATATGTTAAAATTGATATATATTTCAATGATTGATTATACGAATCAGAAATTGTGGTTTATGAGATGCAAGAATATACGTGTATAATCAATGAAAGATTCAATACACCCAGATTAGTATCATTATAGGATGATACAAATGACTCCATGATATAATATGTTGAAAGTGAAATTGGAGTGTACTATTTATGACATCTGGGAAATTGATTATTCACTAGAAGTGAATATGAATATGAATATGAAAATGTTTAATTATTCACCAGAAGTGAATTCTAAATTTGATTATTTACCAGAAGTGAATTCTAAATTTGATTATTCACTAGAAGTGAAAGATGCAATAGATAAATTATTACAACATTGCTTAATATAGCATGTTATGACATCATGAGCTACGAACGATTTATATAAAAGCTCATCATAAATTATATGTTTGATGAAAAGATTCGTGATTGCACTAATATAATTGTGATATTCCATGAAAGGAATAAATACGCGTTGCACTCTTTTTCCCTTAACTAAGGTTTTGTCCCACAGGGTTTTCCTAGCAAGGTTTTTAATGAGGCAACAGTTGAGGCGTATTGATGAAAATTAATGAGAATAATGTACTTTTTTCCCTTCGCAGAATTTTTGTCCCACAAGGTTTTCCTAGCAAGGTTTTTGAGGCATCATCATAGCTATCAACAAGCTATAATTCAGCAACACATTGTTATACTGGAATGATATCAACAAATGAAGAAAATCATACACATCTTATGAAGAATGTTATGATATCGGCTACACACAAGAAGATTTTCATATATACATATTACAGAAGAAAGATGATATCATTATTCAAAAGGTTCATGAATACTTGATTACACACTTCAGGGGGAGAATCATGTTGTACTCTTTTTCCTTCGTCCAGGTTTTGTCCTACTAGGTTTTCCTGACAAGGTTTTAACGAGGTAGCGGCTGTACTCTTTTTCCTTGGTTCAGATTTTATCCCACTGAGTTTTACTGACAAGGTTTTAATGAGACATCACTTCAAAACTTCAAGATTCAGTACATGATTTGTTCTACTCGAACGTTAGACTCAATGATTTATCATGGCAACCATCAGGGGGAGCTTCTGTACTCTTTTTCCTTCGCTCAAGTTTTATCCCACTGAGTTTTCTTAGCAAGGTTTTAACGAGGCAGACAATTGCAGAATATGTCATTCAAGGGGGAGTGTTATAAATATAATAATAAAATATGTGAATGACCAATTACCATTATACCCCTGTAAACTTTATATATTACAATTGTGCCATTGTTCCCTCCTATAAATATGAGCTATTTCATTTCATTAGAAATATATCTAATGAGAAGTTTTCTCTCATTCTCTCCTATCTCTCTATATTCTCTATTGTTTTTATAATAGTTTTACAACAAAATAGTCCATGTAAAGATCATGGTGTCTTTTCCATTTATGGGCATTTGACATTACCTTCAAAAAAATTCTCAACCACAAAACAACACTATTTGCATAGCTGATATGTGTGGCTTGTGAGGGTTGCTTCCATTGTAGTTTAAATCATAATCATTAAAAAATAAAAAAATAAAAAATCAATAAAAACGGTTAATATATTCTATATTAGGCTGCGTTTGATAGCAATGGTGTAATTTGAATGTAAAGAAAATTAATTTCAGGGAATTGAATTTCTGGGAATTGGAAGTTTAATATATTTGATTGATTTAATTTTTTAAGTGGAAAAAGTGAAAAAAATTTCAACTTTGTTGTTTGATCGACATTATTTTACATGGCAAATAAAGCAAAATGTAGCTATTTTAACCATTTTTTTTATTAACACATTTGTACTTGATAATAATAATGTTAATTTTTGAGAAAAAATAAATTAATTAACAACAACAAAAATAATCAAACACAGTACAATATTTACTGTTCAATTGCCAAGAAAATTGGTTCTCCTATATAGGTTAGAAAACCTTGTCCTTAAATTCCAAAAATTGAGGCGCGTGGGTGAGAAAGTTAGAAACCATTTGCCAAGAAAATTTTGGACAATCAAATAATAATAATTGAAAAATATGGGTGTAAAATGGATTTTCTAGGAAAAAGAAAGTCCTTTAAAATTGTTATTTCAATAGAATTTGCAGACCATCAATTTTGTTTTATGGATGGAAAATGGTTTCCCAAGCTGGTCAAGTGTAGATGGCTCCAGAATTAATCAATTCAACGAGAACCTGCCACCTCTACAAAATGACAGGAAACTTTGATTAATTATTATTATTATTTTCATAAAAATGAGATGATGTAAGTTGGCAGACCCAAATGGGACCTCTCACGAAGATTATACGATATTCAATTTTTTTATCTTCTCAATACTTTGAAGTGCCTCCCACTAATTTCGATTACATAATTGGTTAGCAGCGTCCACTCCAAATTCTGTGATCTTGTTATTAACATCGACTAATAGTTATGTATTCATGACACATATCTTCAAAATAAAATCTAATGGTAAAATATTGACATTGAAATCGTGTAACGTTCAACTCAAAAATCTGAAATTGCACTCAGTGGCGAATTCAAGATCATAATTGAGTTAGAGTGATTTTTAATCGTTGACCGACGACCATCGACGATTACAAATATTTATTAATATATAATTAAAAAATATTAAAATTCTCCAAATCAACATATAAATGATATAAAACGTAATTATCAAAGTGTACCAATTCGTTTACTTGACTAGAATTATTAGCAGGTATAGATGCATCACTAGAACAAGAAGCACTAGCTTGAGACTTTTATTTATGTTGAAAAAATTGTTCCATTATAACATGCATATTACCAATGAAAACATGTAAATTACATATTCAATTCACACTTCAAATTACCGTATTGTAGACCAATCAATATTATCAAATAAGAAACCACAGTTCAAAAATTATGAATCTCAGAAAAACAGAACCTGCAATTCCTCAAGAGTCTCAACATTAACTGAGTTAAGGGAAATTTGAGGGTCACAAGGGACTATTCACCAATAATTTCTTCGTAAAAATTTATTGAAAGCCAAAACAATAAAAGGGAATTTGGGACTCACAAGAGACCTATAATGCCCTGAGTTTTAAATACCTGAAATGTCACTTCATCATCTCAAATTAACTTTCAAAATGATAATTAAATACCTGAAATGTCACTTCATCGTCTCAAACTAACTTTCAAAATGATAATTGAGTGAAAAATAACTGAAATTTCAATTCACATAATTTTAAGAAATTGATTCAAACGGTCAAAAATTTCGAATATGGAATAAACTTGAAAAAAATAAATAAGTTTGTAATTTCAACAAAACATTTCTAAAATCTCATGAATAGCCACAATCATACGCCTCGTCGCCAACTCTATCATCTGCAAAATTATTTTTCGAAAAACGTGAGTATTTCATAAAAATACTTGGTAGACTCGAGCACAAAAATAATTAAATATTATAAATTAAAATAGATAATTATGATATTCAAGTCTCAGGTGCCTAAACGATCACCAGTAGTCTCACGAACAAGTAATAAATACAAGTTCAGGTTTTATGCATTTAAGGAAATAAATTCTCTCATAACATAGTCTCATGCTTGAAAAGCAAGTAATTCTCGTAACATAGTCTCATGCTTTTAAACAAGTAATTCTCATGAACACAATCATTCATGCTAAACTTATAATCCAAATAATCATTTATGTGCATTTTTGAAAAGAGGAGTTTATAAATAAGAGGCTACCTTATTTCTCAAATTTTGAATAAACGAGATTAAACTTTCTAGTGTTCTCATGCCTCGTCTAGTCCTATAAAAATAAATATACAATTAAAATCATATTTTGGAATAATCAAGCCTAGAAAGACGAATTTGTGTAAAATTATGTTTTTAAAAGGCTTTAGGGACTAAATTGTGAAATTGGAAAAATCTTGAATTGACTCATGTAATTATTGAACATTGGGACTGATTTGAGTAATTTTCAGAAACTGCAGGGCAAAGATAAAACGTTTTAAATGTGAGGAACTGAAATAAATGATTTTAAAACTAAAGGGCTGACAAAATCAAAGACTTTTAAAACTATGGGCTTAGGGAGTAATTTTTATAAAATCAAAACTTTAAGAATATCTCTCATTTCTCTCTCTATTTCCGGCAATAGGGAGGAGTGAAAGAGAGATGGCAATCAACCCATCTCTGTCGGGGCTGCTGGTGCTACTTTCACCAACGTTTCGCCGACGGCGACGCTACCATGGTGACTGGGTCGAGGGATAGTGACGGGGGAGGTGAATAAGGAAATATTATGGCTCGATTTCATGCAAAACCCGAGATGAAAGCTTTAGGTTTTTGGACTGTTTGTAGTGGTTCGATGGTGCAGCCAGTGGTAGTGTGGCTTAGTGGATTTGAGTTCAGTCGGTAGTGGCATGTAGATAAAGGTTGTGATCAGGGACGGAGCCGGGATTTTGAGTGAGTGGGGGCCAAAATACATCTCTTTGATTGAGCCTCATCTCCAACATAGGCATCCGTTTGGCCCATGCCAACCATTATACCAGTGTGTCGAGGACATCCTTCAGTGCTTGGGAAGACGACCCTTGGAGCATCATCTCCGGAAAATCCAACCTGAAAATTTTGAGAATAACAAATTAGTGCAAAATTCTATTTCATGAAGATCCTAGCACCCAACTAATTCATCATTGTAAGATCAGAATAACACTGTTAGGTGGTTACCTTAACCATTCTCGTTCCATTATCACACACGAGAGGCTGAATATCCTCACATTCCGTCATCTCTTAACACGCTCTATCAAAAAAAAAAAAAAAAAAAATAGATTGAGTTTAAATGAGGAGAAAAATAATTCTTGGTCATAAACACAGAACTCTGCATCCAATGACATACCAGAAGGCAAGAGTGGAATCCAACATTTCATAAAAAATGATCAAATCTAAACTAGTGGCACCAAATGATGACTTCTCAAACAAAATATTATGCAATATTTTATTCCCCAACCCAATTGATGTATTTCAGCACCAACATTTTTTTTCTCAGTGGGGGCTATGGCCCCCACTGGTACTCAAATAGACCCGTCCCTGGCTGTGATGGGTTTCGGATTGAAGGTGGTGGTTGCGTGGGTTCGATGTTAAAGATTGAAGTAGTGGTTCGAGGCTTGGGTCGATAATAGTAATTTTGGAGTTGTGATTCTCATTTGTGATGTTGTCGATGATGTTGGTGGATTGTGTCGACTGATTGGCTATGAAGGTTGGCTTCCATTTTAAGTGTGAAAGGTGGAGTTTGAAGGAGATTCAATGTTCGATTTTGGTGATGCCTGAATGTGTGGATTGGTTGTGTCAGTGGTTCGGTTGTGTCTGTTGAAAGGAGAAGAATTATATACTTTTTTGTTTATCTTTAAGATTAAATATTTTAATTTGGTATTAAAATGTAGTAATATAAATATTTAATGATTTTAAAAAATTGAGATTTAAAAATGTATAAAATTGAGACAAAAAAACTTGAAATTAAATTTGATCCAAAATAGTTAAAATTTGGACTTAATATGTATTAGATTTAAAATAAATAAAGTTTTGAGTTAAAATGAAAATAATGATTTTAGACGACTTTAAAATCGTAAAATGGACTAATGATTTAAATGAATTAAAATTTTTATCTTTTAGTCTTAAAATAATAATATGGTTAGACGAGAGCGCTAATTTTGAAAACAATGACTGTTAAGATTGGAGAGTCGTAACGACAAGTTCCGAAAAACTAACTTTTAAACTTGAAATTACTTAGTCACTACAGGACCAGCAAAAATTAAATCAAATTAACAAAAAAATTAGTTTACAAGAGCTGAGGAAACAATGCTAACCTGTAGTGTAAATTGTGAATGCTCGAAGTCAAATATCGAAGTGAAACTATGAAAGGCCGAGTCACTGAGAAGTGAGCAGAGACCGCAGACAATGGGAGGCTAAGTGAAGGTTGGAGTACTTAGGGAGATAGTGAAAGTAGACGGTGAAGTGACGGAGGTAGTGGGAATTGCCAATGTCACAGTCAGTAGGTCGATAGTGACCAGTGAGTAAAAAAAATTGAATTGGATTTGGATTTAAAATTGGATTCATTGTTGAGAACTTAAATTAGGGCCATATATAGCTATGTTTGAGCTTTAAGATTTGGGCATTATTGGGCTAGAAATTGGGAAAAAAATATTAAATGGAATTATTATGGAACCTATTTTCAAAGATCATTTTGTAAAAATAAGATTATCAGTTTTATATTTGTAAAAATCACCCATTAATATTTATTAATAAATATTTTATTATTAAAAATTAAATCACCCCACCTCAACTCGTTTCACCCTAACTCAAACCCTAAATAATTTCTAACTCATTTCAAACTCAAACCTAACCCCCTTATCTCTGTTATCTCTCTACACAATCGTTACCACCTAGGCGATCCAACGACATAGTAGAGACATGAAAATGAGATTGCCGCCTTCGAGATCACGTCACTACTGCAGAGGCGATCTCCAGCAACGAGATCGTCATTGTAGTTGTGATCTCAATGCTGGAGATCGTCGCTAGCAGCGATGAGGTGGTGACCTCATAGCTGCTAGCGACGATCTCCAGCTTTGAAGTTTTTTAGGCTAATCCAAGGTAGCTGCCCACCATATCTAAATTTCTTACATGTTTGTGTTCTTAGTAAGAGCTGCCAATGGTTTTGTTTGATGGTGTTGGTGGTAGGGTGCGGGTTTGTTATGCACGGGTTGCTATGTCTTGCGATGGTTGGGGTAGCAGTGATGGTGAGGTGGGCGGTGGTGCATTTTGTGTGTTTACGGTGGTGTTTGTATGTTTGTAGCACTGATTTTTGAGTTTTCTTCTATAGGGGGAAAATCTGGTGGTGGTTTTTGGATATTGGTTTAATAATAGAGAAATTGATCAAGTATTGAAACCCGACTAAAGTGACTTCGTGTCGACTTCGGCCAAATACTCAAACTTGACTCTATCCATTTAGAAAATTAGTTTGCCACTTCGAAACCAATATCGGATGAATTAGAAATTACGGAAAATGACGAAAAATGGGTCAGAATTTTTGCTCATGCAATCGCACGGTTTTAATACGTGCGATCACACATCAACTGATTAAATCTTAGTTTGGCGTAAAGCCGTGCGATTGCACGATTGTCCGGAAAAGGTGTGTTTTTTGAAAGAGTTGCATGGTTATGCTCCCACCACTTCATTCAAAACCCTTCATACTCTATAAATAGGACCCTTAGGGTGTCCTATTTCACACACCAATGATATGCTATCACATTATCATTTTCCGGTAAGGGGAATGATGTTATTTCGGGAGTAAAAGGGGTTCTTCTTACAAATGATGTCCGACCCTGTGTGTTTTGCCGTATTCCATCAGCAATTCCTTCCTGTATGGTTCTTGAGAGCTCTTGCTGTGTTAAGTTGGCAGATCCCTCCGTCATGGGATGGGCACCCTTAATTCCCGGGGAGTTGTCAGCCATAGGATTAGCTGGTCGGGGATCTTCCCTGGGAATCGTGCCTGGTGTGCTCGGATCAAGTTGTGCTTGATAATTGTTCTGTTGTTGAAGGGCTTAACGAAGTTCGCGGAGCTGCTGCTGAAGTTCGTTGAAATCTTCCCGACTAACAGGTTCATTGTCTGGAATGGTCTCTGGGTTTTGTTCTTCCCCAACATCTTCAAGAGGCGGAGGATTTTCTTCTTCAGCCGAAGTATTGGCCAGAAGGGGCTGACCAGTGGACGCGGAGGGACGAACTTGACGTCTATTAACCATGGCTGATTGTATCTTTTCCCACAGACGACGCCAATTGATGCTTTAAAAAATCCTAACCTTGACGTAGCAAAATCTGATGATACTTGATTACTGGAAAAGACCAATGAATTTTCCTTGGTTGACCTGCAAAAAAGGCGAGGAGGATTCTCCCCGTCGCCCCTCCGGTGTGAGAATTAGTTTTCTGGAGAAAAGTAGAGAGAAAATATTTAACTGGAAAATGTAGAGAATAATGAATGAATAATATGTGATCAAAGAGACTATATTTATAGGGCTTAAGAGCCCATAACCTATTTTGGTTAAGGAGTCCTTTTGATATAAACTTACCTTTTATGAAGAATTTCATTATTACAAGGAGTGATTTTCCCCTTTTTCAGGAGGCTCCTTCGTGGGTTAGGACTCCTTTCTTCCTTTGAGGGAGCCCAAGAAGGGAGGCCCATGGGAAAGACCCATAGACAATGAATACCTGGAGTCCATCTTGTATCGGGCTATCTAGAGTGAAGTGATCGGATTACGCCGACCACCATAACATGTCACGAACCGACCTTTGATAAGGCCGGCATACCCGACCTTTGATAGAGGTAAGGTCGGGCTACTATATCATCTTGAGAAAATTTATACCTGATAAACTAAGAGACCGGGAAATGGCATGGTCGGGATAAACCAACCCGTCGGATCATTGGCCCCCGTGCATCAGATATCGGCCGCAAATCTTTGATTGCATGTCTCTCCTGACAGCTATCATATTTATGACGCATTTTGCCACATGTTTTGTCCTTTGATTAACGTGTCATAATTAATAGCACACTGCTGGATTGCCGCCATGTGTCAAAGATGAGTGGTGGTGATCCAAAAAATTTCCCGCCTTTTTCTCCTATATATACGTGGTCCCTATCCCCTCATTCTTTTTACTTTGCGACTTTAGTGAAAATCAGACAAATCCTTGAGTGTCTAGCATGAACTAAAACTTCAAAGCACAACCTTTAGGTAAGCTCGACCTCTCCCGACCTTATTTTTATTCCGTAATTTATAGTTAGGAAAATGGCAAGGAAAGTGAACATAACTGACCTTAGGGAGGTAGAAAACCTGGATGAGGCACTAAGCGTCGAGCCAATAGGATTTTACCAACCCCCGCCAACCTCTGAGGGCGATGAGTCAAGATGAGGAAGTGGTCAACAACCCCGAATTTGATGAGGGACCAGAAACTTCCGACCTAGAGTTACCAACGTTCAACAGTAGGATGAAGGAACACATGGTCGAGGCAGACATGAGGAAGTTTGGCCTCTCTAATAGGTATACATCCCCCGTCCCCGAGCATGATGATGTATCATATCATTGCTGGGAAGGGGAGACCGTGGTTTTCCATGATTCGTTAGTGGCCGGCCTTAGATTCCCCCTACATCATGTTTTTGTAGACTTCCTTTTTACGGCCAGCATTCTTCCCGGGCAGCTCGCTCTAAACGGATGAAGGATTCTAGTCTACTTTTTTGTTTTATGAAGGAGTCTAGGGATCGAGCCCACCGTAAATCTTTGTAAATGCCTTTTGGACATGAAGCTTTTACCCTAATGTAACTGCTTTGTGTACTTGTGCGGGAAGGGAAGGTACGAGGTACCTTGGGTCCCCTCTTCCTTGAAATATTGGAAGAATTTTTTTTTTTTTTTTACATCAAACCCCGGGAAGGTGAAAATATTTTTTTGCCCATCTTTAGAAAAGCTGAAGTAGATAATTTTAATAGGATGGGTAACGTAGGGGAAGAAGAGATGGCCAATCTTTTGGCCAATGCAATAAGAGTGTGTGACTTCGGACTTCTGGCCGAGGATGCTTCAGATCTTACTACCAACGAGATCCTAGGTCAGGCTTGCCTTGACTTGGAGCCCGGTAGGACCCGGCCTTGTAAATTAAGTAATAGTTGATTTCGTTTTTTCACCAGAACACATTACCTTCCCCATCTCAACCTTTTGCGTCTAATTATATTCTTCCGTCATTTACAGGAGTGGCTTTTGACGGAGACAGGCTAAGGAAAGTGGCCGAGGAGAGACCTCAGGCGATTGCTGAGAGGAGAGTTACCACCTCGGGCTTCTACAAAAATATTCCGATGAAGTCTCGCTTGAAAACGGGTTGGACCATTTTCTGAATGCGGCGGTTAAGGTAATTTTAAGACCATTACCTTCTGCTTTTTGTGTCACACTTTGATCTTAAAATAACACAAGTATTTAACTCGTCCAGATGCTTAGCATTGGCCGGGGTCTCCTTACTCAAGGCGTCAGGCGAGGGGAGGCTACAAGTAAGCTCGTGCACTCTATACAATACGAGGCCACCCGTGCTAACATTGCTGAAGAAAAATTAACAAAGGTGGAAAATGACCTGGCCCTAATGACCCAAGACCGGGACCTTGCTCGTTCTGAAAACGCCAAACTTTTGGAAGATCTTTGCCGGGCCAGGGAAGAGATTGAAGGGGTGAAGGTGGAGGCGGTCGAGGCTTAAAAGAAATCTGAAGAATATGACCTTGCCGTTGGAAATTATGCCCTGGAGTCGTACTCCCAGGGCATGAGGCAAGCTCGGGCTTGGATCAAAATACATGCTCCCGACCTCGACACGAGCCCGCTCTCTCAATTTCCATTAGGCACGGAAGATCTCGACCTCACTCCTTTCTTGGAGGAAGATGTAGTGGAGGTCGGTTCTGATGATGAGGACAGACAGGCCAGCGACCTCGACCAGCAGTAGAAAAATTCGCCTGTTTTGTTAACAATTTACACTTGTATAGCCCGAGGTATGCCTCGTGGACTTTTGTAACAAGTCTTTGTTAATGAATTTTTTTGTCAAAGCTCGTGTTATTTATTTGTATTTATAAAGATTGTAGGCAACTTTTAATCGTATTCAATTTTGGAATTGATGATGTTTGCCCACTAAAATCGGGAAAGCACGATCTTTTCGTCAATATATAAAATAGTTCGACCTTATAACTTAGCGAAATTGAGAAAAATGCTTTATAAGGTCAGGTAATACCGACCTCTTTGCTCATTATGGGGTCGAGCTTTTGTACACGCAAGATTCCCACAAACATCAACTTGTTTTGATTCCATATTTTGATAATTATATGGTCGAGTCGTGACCGACCTTACATATAGGAATGTTCGACTTCTGGTATCGTCAAAACTTTGAGTTGAAGATAAATGACCAGTAAGACAGGGTATGTCTGACCTGTTTAATCAATTGATTGGTAAGACTTGCAAAAAGGTATTTGACTGGGAAGAATAAGATCGAATAGGGCCGACCTTGTAATTTATGCGAAGGAGTGATTAGACTCTTTACTTTGCAAGAGTGGAAAAATAATTTGTAAAGTCTTGCCATGAGACATTGTGAATTATTTGATGGGAAATAATTTGTAACGTCTTACCATGAGACCTTGTAAATTATTCGTGGAAGAATAATTTGTAAAGTCTTATCATGAGACATTGTAAATTATCTGATGAGAAATAATTTGTAACGTCTTGCCATGAGACCTTGTAAATTATTCGTGGAAGAAATAATTTGTAAAGTCTTGCCATGAGACATTGTAAATTATTTGATGGGAAATAATTTTTAACGTCTTGCCATGAGACCTTGTAAATTATTCGTGGAAGAAATAATTTGTAAAGTCTTGCCATGAGACATTGTAAATTATTTGATGGGAAATAATTTGTAACGTCTTTCCATGAGACCTTGTAAATTATTCGTGGAAGAAATAATTTGTAAAGTCTTGCCATGAGACATTGTAAATTATTTGATGAGAAATAATTTGTAACGTCTTGCCATGAGACCTTTTAAATTATTCGTGGAAGAATAATTGGTAAAGTCTTGCCATGAGACATTGTAAATTATTTCAAGATTTTGTCTTTTGGTACTCATTCTTTGGAAGAAGTACTTTTATTGAAGGGGGACCTAACGATGGGCCTCGTTAAAACCTTACCAAGAAAAACCCAGAGGGAAAAAACCTGGATAAGGAAAAAGAGTACCCGTCCCTAATAGTGAAATAAAGTAACATGGGCGCACAGGCCCGAACTGAACAATGGACACGCAGGCCCGACCTTAACAATCATTGATGGACGTGCAAGTCCAAAAGTAAAAAGATAAAATGGGTGCGTAGACCTGACTCTTCTACAACTAGACGACTCTGACCTTTAAAGAAATTGTGATCACTTGTAGTATGGCTTCAAATTTTCCACATTCCACGGCCGAGGAAGAGGTCTTGAATCCATTGTGCGGAGGCTATATGAGCCTGCGGCATTCGATGCTCCATCCACTTGCAAGGTCCATGTGTCCTCTTCCCTGTCATGACCTGTTAGCCCCCAAGGTCTTGGGGGAGTTCGGCGACGAAGTCAGCTAAGACCTATGCTTTGATGGAAGGTCGGGGTTTGAACTCGATGTCATACGGCCAGATACATCTGGTTTCTGCAAGATTTGCTTCAAATGCTGATTTGTGAGGACAGTTATGGCATGGGCTTGAAAGTACGGTCTTAACTTTCTGGATGCTGTAACCAAGGCCAGTGCGAGCTACTCTGCTAATGTATATCGGGTTTATGCGTCCAACATCATCTTGCTAACGTAATATATCAGTTTTTGAGCCTTCTCTTCCTCTTTAACCAAAACGGCGCTTACAGCATGATCAGACACTACTTGATACAAGAACAGATTATTCCCTGGATTTGGCTTTACCAATATTGGAGGAGTACCCAAATATTCTTTCAATTTCCTGAAGGAGACCTTGCACTTCTCGTCCCATCTGAAGTCTTTGTTTCCTCAAAGAGTTTTGAAGAAGGGAAAACATTTGTCCGCTTCCCTTGACATAAATCAGCCCAATGCTGCTACTCTCCCTGTTAGCTTCTGCACTTCCCTGATATTTCGTGGGGGTTCCATTGATGCTAGGGCCAAAATTTATCTGGATTAACTTCGATACCTCTCTGAGTGATCATGAATCCCAAAAACTTTCTCGAGCCTACTCCGAAGGCGCACTTCGCAGGATTCAGTTTCATAAGATGTTCTCAGAGTGTACAGAATATGTCCTCAAGGTCAGCAATGTGGTCTTTCTTCCTTGAGATTTTTACGACCATGTCATCAACATAGACTTCAATGTTCAGCTCGATGTGTTTGGAGAAGACCATGTTTACCAACCTTTGATAAGTAGCTCCAGCATTCTGCAATCCAAAAGGCATGACCTTATAGCAATATATTCCTTCATCTGCCATAAAGGAAGTCTTTTCCTGATCTTCCCATGCCATCCGAATTTGATGATATCTCGAGAAGGCGTCTAGGAAGCTGTAAAGTTTAGAGTCTGATGTAGAATCCACCAATCTATCGATCCTGGGAAGAGGATAACTGTCTTTTGGATATGCTTTATTCAAGTCTGTGAAATCTATACAAACTCGCCACTTGCCATTTGGCTTCTTTACCTAGACCACATTGGCTAGCCATTCTAGATACTTTACCTCCTTGATGAATCCTGCTTTCAAGAGTTTATCTACTTCCTCTTTTATTACATGCCTCCTTTCTGTAGCAAACTGTCTTCTTAGCTATTTTACGGGCTTCTTGTCGGGCATGACGTTAAGCCTGTGTTCGACAAGTGCGGGATCGATCCCGGGCATATCTTCAGCACTCCATGCGAATACGTCGATATTTTTCCTTAAACACTGCGATAACTCCTCCTTCATTAGTTTGGGGAGTTCTTACTCAATTGTAAAGATTTTTCCTTCTGAGATTCGAACTTCCTCTAATTCCTCTACCGGCGACATTCTTTCTTCCACAGGAAGTTCAATTGACATCAGATCTGTCTTACCCTTCCCAATACAGCTAATGTAGCAACTCCGGGCTACCAATTGATTTCCCTGTACTATGGCTATTCCTGCAGAAGTCGGGAACTTTATTGCTAGATGATATATTGATACTATAGCTCTTAAGCTGTTTAGGAATGATCTTCCCAAGATAGCATTGTAGGCCATAGGGGTCTTGACGACCTGAAACAGAGTCATCTTTGTTACTTGCTTTTCGTCTAATCCTAGTGAAGTAAGAAGGTCAATTAGGCCTTCGGGTTTCACTGTTCCTCCACCAAAGCCAATTAGCAGAGTAATGACCTGTCGAAGCCGATCTCTGGGGAGTTGCATCTTGTTGAAGGCTTCTAAGGAAAGGACATTGGATGCGCTTCCATTTTCGACTAGTACCCTTCTTACATCAAAATTTGCGATTGTGGTATTGATGACAACGGCGTTTTCATGAGGATATGAAATTCCTTCCATATCGACGTTACTGAAGTTGATGCTGTTTGAAATCTTATGGTCATGATGCCCTGACCTTTCTTCCTGATCACCTAATGCTAGGGCATAATTCTTGCGTGCGTTATTTGAATCACCTCCAGATGCTATTACTCCAACAATAAAGTTTATGGTGCCAGCGGATCTGTTTTTCTCTTCCCCTTTTCCATGTTCTTTATCGTCTTTCTTTATGTAGTGCCCCAAGAAGCCCCTTTTTATGAGGGCTTCTATTTCCTGTTTTAATGTTCTGCACTCATCCGTGGTATGGCCCGGGCTCTTGTGAAAGTCACAATACTTATGTCGATTTTTTTCGTCAATTTTCTCCTTGATAGGCTTGGGCCAATGCAAATCTTTACGCCCCTTGATTTACATGAGAATGTGGGATCGAGGTGCGTTTAGCGGAGTTAAACTCTAATGCCCATTGTTATTCCCCTTCGAGTTAGGTCGGGAAGAGTTATTTTCATCCTCTTGCCCTGACCTTTATTCCCCTGCCTTGCGGATTTTGAAGACTGCGCTACTGTTCCATGCACTTGGTCCTGTGCCCGAACTGACAACAGTGTTTCCTCCATATATATTTACTTCTCAACTGTTCTGAGAAGTTTCATTACATTCGAGGGTGGATTCTTGGACAAGGACATTTTGAATTCCGGACCTCGAATAGCCAAGGTCAGGGCCGAGATGGATGATGAGATGTGAAGATCTGGAATCTGAAGTCTTTCAGCGTTAAAACGAGTCATAAACTCTCACAGTGTTTCATTTGGTCCTTGTCTTAACAGCATGAGGGAAGCGGTGGTTTTCTTAATCCTTTTGCTACTTGCAAAGAAAGCTATGAATTTCTCAGAAAGATCGGCGAAGGAAGAGATTGACCCTGGAGGTATTGTAGAAAACCAGTCTCGAGCTGAATTTGTCAAGGTTTGCGGGAAGGCCTTGTACAGAATCTGATCGGGAGCATTCTGCATGTCCATGACATCAGTGTAGGTATTCACGTGGTTGTTAGGATCTGTTGTTCCATCGTATTCCTTTATCCGAGGATATTTAAATCTTTCCGATAAGGAGAATGATGTTATTTCGGGAGCAAAGGGGGTTCTTCTTACTAATGACGTCCGACCCTGTGTGTTCTGTCGTATTCCATCAGCAATTCCTTCATGTATGATTCTTGAGAGCTCTTGCTGTGTTAAGTTAGTAGATCCCTCCGTCATGGGATGGGCACCCCTAATTCCTGGGGAGTTGTCAGCTATAGGATTAGCTGGTCGGGGATCTTCCCTGTGAATCGTGCCTGGTGTGCTCGGATCAAGTTGTGCTTGATGATTGTTCTGTTGTTGAAGGGCTTAACGAAGTTCGCGGAGCTGCTGCTGAAGTTCGTTGAAATCTTCTCGACTAACAGGTTCATTGTCTGGAGTGGTCTCTGGGTTTTGTTCTTCCCCAACATCTTTAAGAGGCGGAGGATTTTCTTCTTCATCCGAAGTATTGTCTGGAAGGGGCTGACCAGTGGACGAGGAGGGATGAACTTGACGTCTATTAACCATGGCTGATTGTATCTTTTCCCACAGACGGCGCCAATTGATGCTGTAAAAAATCCTAACCTTGACGTGGCAAGATCTGATGATACTTGATTGCTGGAAAAGATCAATGCATTCGCCTTTGTTGACCTGCAAAAAAGTCGAGGAGGATTCTCCCCATCGTCCCTCCGGTGTGAGAATTAGTTTTCTGGAGAAATGTAAAGAGAGAATATTTAACTGAAAAATGTAGAGAATAATGAATGAATAATATATGATCAAAGAAACTGTATTTATAGGGCTTAAGAGCCCATAACCTATTTTGGTTAAGGAATGAGTCCTTTTGATATAAACTTACATTTTATGAAGAATTCCATTATTACAAGGAGTGGTTTTCCCCTTTTTCAGGAGGCTCCCTCGTGGGTTAGGACTCCTTTCTTCCTTTGAGGGGGCCCAAGAAGGGAGGCCCATGGGAAAGACCCATAGACAATGAATACCTGGAGTCCATCTTGTATTGGGCTATCTAGAGTGAAGTGATCGGATTAGGCCGGCCACCGTAACATGTCACGAACCGACCTTTGATAAGGCCGGGCATACCCGACCTTTGATAGAGGTAAGATCGAGCTACTATTCCGTGTTGAGAAAATTTATACCTGATAAACTAAGAGGTCGGGAAATGGCATGGTCGGGATAAACTGACCCGGCGTATCCCAAATCAAAGGCCCACATTGAGGTGACGGGAAAATTGTCGTATCACAAGTTATGATCAATAAATAATTTGTGATTAAAAATGTTAAAATTGTGACTATATCTTAATTGTAATCAAAATTTGTGACAATTATGACTTTGAGTGACTTGTGACAAGTATCGAATGTGACCTTTTAATTAAATTATTGGTTATAAACTTTGATTTGCGACTAAAATTGTAATTATGAACAACTATGACTTTGTGTGTGACCATTGACTAGTAAAGGACGTGACCGGTTTAATTAATTTATGAGGCGTAAGAGAGAGAAAGTGAAATTTCAGTAATATATTCAAATTTATGTTTTTGTGTGTATAGATTTATACCTAGTGGCTTGGTGGTTATAAGATGGACTAATGGACTAGTTTGATGGTGTTTGAGGTCTTATATTTAAAATTATATTAGCTTTAATTTAAAATATGAGAAATGATTATTTTTATATTATATATCATATTATATTTAGTTATTATTATTAAAGACCTGATTTAAAAAAAAAAAAAAAAAACTTAAGGTTGGTAGTTTTAAAATGTTAAAGTTTTATGTAGGAGTTATATACTTTTCCATATATATAAAAAAAAAAAAGCAAGAGGTTGTCTCAACCTGTAGAGCTGCAAAGGAAAGCCATACTCCGACAATGGCAATCACTCAGTCTAAGTTCTGACGAATCCGACAGATCCAGCAGGGGTTGCTATTGGACCTCTTCGGGTGATGGATCTGTCGTTGGTTGCACCCTTAAACCCTATACCCTATTCTCATCATAAATGAGAAGTAAAAAGTTGCAGCAAAGTTGAAATTGGAGGCCAGTCGATAGGAATGGAATGCTACAACAATCGTTTGTCCACAGTAAGGTACAACGACTACTGCATCGAATTTGACTTTGATAAGGTTGGTGCAATGACAAATTTTATAGCATTATATAACGTTAGTGAGAATCAATTTAAATTTTCGCTTGAACTTCACTCACTCATCGTTTATGAAAGATTTACTTTGTCCTAGAATTAGATGTTTAGAAATGTTGTGGTGAAGAAGTAAATGTCTTGAGCTAAGATAGGTGTCACTTGAGAATGTCCCTAGCTATCACATCATACTCTTTCTTATGACCATAGTTGTTTCAGTTTATAAATAAGCACCATATATAAGTAACGAAAATTATATGGTGCCCACAATGGACACCTATAAAATCAATAATGTCACATTACTAGACATTATATTAAGTGGATTGGTTGTTAGCTCGTGTTTGGTGTAGAGTTTTTCTGATTTTTTGAAGAATTTGTAGTTTAAAATTATTTGAAAAGTCAATTATTATAAGCTTAACTAAGAATGAATGGTTGAGATTGAGTTTGAAAAGATATTAAATTTTAAAAATTGGGGGCCAAACAGGGGCTTAAAGTTGTCCACTTTGATAAATAATTGATAGAAACATTGGTATTTATTATGAACTCCCCCAAAATTATTATATTGAAATACTATAATTTTCATTGATTATTATTTATACTTTGGTAGCTAACTAGGTGGAAATCAAGGACTTTGTTTATGCTTAGGGTGTGTTTTATTAGGAAGTGAAAACGGGAGTGAAATTCCAGTTTCCATACCCCTTACCCCCAAGCAATTCCAGTTCCTGAAATTCAAGAAAAATGTGGTCAAATAGTGAGTTGATGGAATTCAAATTCCATGGATAATAAAAATGTATTTAATTAGAATATGAAAAACTCGAGTGGAAAATATATTTTTTATAGAATTTCAATATCTATCAAACAAATCCTTAAAGTTCAATTACTTGTTTGTCTTACAAAAATAAGTAACCTTCATTTAGATTCATTTGAAATTGAGACACTGTCATAATACTATGTCATCAGGGACGGAGTCGGGATTTTGAGTGAGTGGGGGCCAAAATACATCTCTTTGATTGAGCCTCATCTCCAACATAGGCATCCGTTTGGCCCATGCCAACCATTATACCAGTGTGTCGAGGACATCCCACAGTGCTTGGGAAGACGACCCTTGGAGCATCATCTCCGGAAAATCCAACCTGAAAATTTTGAGAATAACAAATTAGTGCAAAATTCTATTTCATGAAGATCCTAGCACCCAACTAATTCATCATTGTAAGATCAGAATAACACTGTTAGGTGGTTACCTTAACCATTCTCGTTCCATTATCACACACGAGAGACTGAATATCCTCACATTCCGTCATCTCTTAACACGCTCTATCAAAAAAAAAAAATAGATTGAGTTTAAATGAGGAGAAAAATAATTCTTGGTCATAAACACAGAACTCTGCATCCAATGACATACCAGAAGGCAAGAGTGGAATCCAACATTTCATAAAAAATGATCAAATCTAAACTAGTGGCACCAAATGATGACTTCTCAAACAAAATATTAAGCAATATTTTATTCCCCAACCCAATTGATGTATTTCAGCACCAACATTTTTTTTCTCAGTGGGGGCCAAATAGACCCGTCCCTGTATGTCATAATACTTTTCAAATAGAGTCCTGACAAAAAATAATCGTACAAATATATATGGACAATTTTGAATTTTCTTATTGTTAAAGAGTTCCTATCGCCCAATTAACGAAATAGGTATAACAGCCATCTCGATCGAAAGAAAATATCATCCCTATTACCCAAAGCAATTGCTAATTCATCACACTTTTAGGGCAGGTAAGTGGCATCTTAATCTTAATATATTGATATAAAAGTAGAATAGCCGTTACCAAAATACCCACATAATTTCCTGTCAAAAAAACTTTTTAAATTTGAAATTTTTTGGCTAAAGAACAGTATATTAAATATTTTAACAATTATTATTTTACATGTGTCATTAATTGTATTGACATCCGTGCTATTTTATTAATCACATCAAAATGTTATTTTTTATATTTTATTATTATTCTTTTAATAATTATTGTATTATTTTGAAATCGAAAAATATGTAATATGGGTGTCAAATTAAAGATCACAGTGAGAACTTTAATGCAAGCTAACAACCGAGAGCAAATTGTAAGTATATCTTAATCTTAATCTTATATATATATATATAAAAAACAACATAGTCGTCACATAAATCCGTACATAGTTTTTCGCCATTTTTACCTGTTATTTTAGGAAATTCTGTAATTTTATTAATTATTTTAACAACTGAATTAGGAAAGTTCAACTAATGCAAAATTAATTATAAGTGACATGTAATAAATGATTTATGGATTTGACGAAAAATAAAACATTTATAAAAAGGTCAAATTGTATATTATTTTTATTATTTTGATAATTATGTAATATTTTGAAGCTGAAAAATATGCAATATGGGTGTCAAAGTCAAGATCTCAACGAGAAATTTAATACAAACTAACAAATGAGAATAAAATCTAAACATGTCATTCGAAAAATTGTCTCAAATAATAAAGGTAAAAGTTTTAACTTATACTTTTTAGTTCTTTCAATATACAATCTTTTTAATTTATCTTATTTAAGTCATAAATGATACATATCATTTCTTACCTAAATTCAATTTGACATAAATGATTAATTTCGAATATTTTTTCTTATAAAATTAAAATAAAATATGATCAACATTTTTATTAACATGCACATAAAATAGTTTTTTTTCCAGGTAACATGACCCTTTTTACCACTCGGTGAAAAATAAAATGTCACGTTGCACTGGAAACTATTGAATAAAAATATGTTTGATAGAGACTATAGATTAAAATTGTTTTAAATATATGGTTGAAAGTGAAGGAAAGTGATATAAAAAATAAAATAATTGTCAAATCAATCAATTGAGTGGCTAAAAATGAAAGTTGAAAAGTGATTTTTTTTTTTTTTAGAATGTGTGGTTAAAAAGTAGTATGTGCAATTGTGAAAATTAGTTTTAAAATAATGTGTGATTGTGGATGAATATTAAAAAAAAAAATTATTTTTAAAAAATCAATTCTATAGGAATAAATGGACTAAGAAAACTAGAGAATGAACAATTAACTGTTAAAAGAAATATGCAATTAAGAAATTTTATAGAAAGAAATGAAATTAATTATAAAAAATCATGTTTTTAAACAACGTAATTCTCCAAATCACTTTTTAACCATACACATTTTCTCTCTCTATTTTTCAACTACATATTTTACCTCGAAAATATTAGAAAACATATTTTTAAACACACAATTTTTAACAAACAAAGCCTAGCCACTGTTTGGCAATGGTGTTTTTTTTTTTTTTTGGATTTTTTTGTTTTGTTTTTAAACACTACAATTTTCAATACAATTTTTTAACCACACATATTTTATCTCTCCAATTTTTAACCCTCAATCATCTCGAGATTCATGAAAAATACCAAAAAAATTGTGCCAAAACTGAAAAAACGCCACCGAACGCTGCTATTATCATGCCGAAACTGATAAACGCACCCGTACAATGCACGAAATATATAAGTAAAAATTATTTATTAAATAAATTGTAAAAATACAATGCTTGACAAAAAAAACACAATGGATAAAAAAACATAACTTGAGTTTTTATTCCATTACCATTCAAACCGACCATAGCTAAAAAGTGAAACTGACAGTTTAGGCAATAACAAATTAACACCGTCAATACCGCGTTATTACCGACCAACTAATCTTGAATCAGCCAATCGATACTGGACACCTGTATTTTGATAACTGGGTCCCATATCACTGACCTTTTAACGTTTTTAACTGCTTTTGACTCTGGGACCCACTGAATCTCCATGTGGATCAAAATTTCACATACACGTCATCTTCTTCGAAGTTTGGTTTCTACAACTTAGCACGAAGCTGTCTTGCATAAACATAATACTTTTCATTTTATCCTTATTTAATATATTTTTATTAGTCTAAATAAATCTACTCTTCCAATTTGGTAAGAAACTACATAAATTTAGTAGGGGTATATTTGATAAAATGATTGTAAAATTTATATTTTTCACAATATTAATTGATATTTCTTAATCTGCGTGAAAATGAATTGTGGAAGAAGAGAGTAGTAATTACTCAGAAAATTATTCAAATACGCTCAAAATATCTTTTTTAATCATTAAATTAACTATTAATTTTTCAAAAATCATGTCAAACAGACTTTAATAGTTATCTAAGTTCAGCATATATCATTTGATTTATTTCCTCATTTTTGATAACTAAATCGAGAATGTTCATGCCATCTCTCTTTATTTATCTGATCATATTTTGTTGTCATACGTCAATCCATTCTTGCTCCCCGTTTGTTTTCTATTGAAACTAACCAATTTTTTTCCAGCTGGACAAATGGTCCGTAGAAATGCCAGCAATTAAGTCAATCTTGATCATCTTTAATTTTTGATTGATTAACCAAATAGTAGATGGATGGTCAAGATTTTTCAGTAATTTCTTTACTCGTGTACTTGATTAACACACAAACACTTCTCATTTGTCTATAAATATTCTAAACATGACTACCAGTTTTGTCCATCAAGTTCTGGAATTGTTCATTTTCTTTAATTTTTCACTCCTCTCTACAATTCTACACTTTCAGTGGATTATTCAGTATAGCATTCCAGTTTTCATTGCGGAAATTCTTGGATTTCGTGTAAAAACAGTGTCTTTTTCTTTTTGCTCTGCTTGTGTGTAGACCTCCTTGCTTCAAATTGATTTTTAACAACTATTTCTTTGTTGAGTCTTTGGTTTGTATACAAAAAAAGGTGAAATTCTAGAATTGGTTCATTCATGGCTCCTAATTTTGTTCCTGGGAAAATAACAAGTAATTCTACAAGAGAAATATTTCCTTCTTCCAGATTTTCGCTGTCTCCAGAAGGAGAAATTTCTGTAGATTCAATAACCCTTTTGTCTGATGTTCCTTCCAATATAATGCTTTCAAGTTTTGGTTCCGTCCCTCATTCATCTGATGCTGATTCCTCAACCCCTCCATACATTCTAAAATCTGTCGAATCCAAAGCTGAAAATGGTGCTTTTCTTGGCCTTTCTGTGGAAGAACCTCTTGACAGAATATTATATCCTATTGGAAGATTCAGTAACAGGAAGTTCTTGAGTATTTTTCGATTCAAGACGTGGTGGTCGACGATGTGGATTGGTTCGTGCGGTTCTGATCTTCAAATGGAGACTCAATTGATCCTTCTACAAGTTCCTGAGCTTAACTCTTATGTACTCATTATTCCTTTAATAGAAGGAAGTTTTCGATCAGCTATTCATCCTGGTATCGATGGAGAAGTGGTATTATGTGTTGAGAGTGGCTCGACCAAAGTAAAGGGCAATTCGTTCTCATCGTCCACGTATTTTCATATTGGTGACAATCCTTACAATTTGATGAGAGACGCTTTTGCTGCGATTCGTGTACATTTGGGGACGTTTAGGTTGTTGGAAGAGAAAACACTTCCTAAATTCGTCGCTAAGTTTGGTTGGTGCACTTGGGATGCCTTTTATTTAACAGTAGAGCCAGTTGGGGTGTGGCATGGTGTTAAGAGCTTAGCCGAAAATAGAATCCCGCCTCGATTCCTCATCATTGATGATGGATGGCAAAGCATCAACATGGATCACGAAAACCCGTATGAGGACTCAAAAGATTTAACAGGTTTGGGATCCCAAATGCTTTGCAGGCTTTACCGGTTCAAGGAAAACGAGAAGTTCGCCAAATATCAGGCCGGCACCATGTTAAGACACGATGCACCAGGATTCGATCAAGAAAGGCATGACAAAATGTTTAAGGAAATGGTGGAGCTTGCCAAGAAAAAGAAGGCCCTTGAGGCCCGAGATGGAGTCGAGTCAGGCCTTCCCGAGGCGACGATTATAGAATATTTGGAGGAACAAGAAGGTGTTGAAAGAGGAGGGCTAAAGGCATTAATCAGTGACTTGAAGGAGAAATTTCCAACTTTGGATGATGTTTACGCATGGCATGCTTTATGTGGAGCTTGGGGTGGGGTTAGGCCTGGAACAACACATTTGAATGCCAAGGTGACCCCAGCAAAAATGGCTGCTGGATTGGAAAATACAATGTATGATTTGGCTGTTGTCATGGTTGAAAAAGGCGGTATCGGACTCGTTCATCCAAATCAAGCTGCAGATCTTTACGAGGCTATGCATTCGTACCTCGCTGATATCGGTATTTCAGGTGTGAAAGTCGACGTTGTTCATGTAAGTGTTTATCAGATTGAGGATTGCATAACATTGGATATATCATTTTGAAGTTCAATTAGACCTTGGAATACTCTATCAATAAAAGTTTCCATTCTGAATTTATTGTTTAAGGCCTCCCTCTTTGTTTTGAACAGACTCTGGAGTATGTCTGTGAGGACCATGGAGGCAGAATTCAGCTTGCCAAGGCATACTATGATGGCCTAACCAAATCCCTTAGGAAAAGTTTTGGTGGAACAGGACTTATTGCTAGCATGGAACAGTGCAATGATTTCTTCTTCCTCGCTACAAAGCAAATATCCATGGCCAGAGTAGGTAAGTTTCATCGAAACTCTGGAAAATTCGATTCATCATAGATTTATTTGGTTGTGATTCGTGTTAAGGGATAAAATCCCACATCGAATAAAGATGAAAACATAGATAAATTTATACGGGTTTGAATTATTTCTTTTAACAAGGTTGACCTTTTAAGATAGACTCCCAAACCATAACAAGGTATGCGAGTTCATTAAGTTCCAATGAGCAATTTGATCTGATTAAGATTCAAATAAAATAAGCATACGAATTGCAAGATTGATTTGTTCAGACGAGTCACCATGTTGAGGGGATGTTAAGGGATAAAATCCCATATCGAATAAAAATAAAAAACATATTAATGAGCCCCTCGAAATCTTGATGCAAATAAACGAATTTTTGTTCTATGTCTCTGAGCTAAACATTTGAAGCTAAACATTTCCATATTTTATATGTATTTTGTTCAACATGAGGTTGAGTAATATTTCAATAATCGACTCTTGTCATAAAGTGAAACCAACAAAAAGAAGATTATGGAAGATCAATGTATATGATTCAACATGCCAACTATTAAACAACTTATTAGAAATACAAGACCGCCAATTCAAAATGTCACGAAATCCCCTGCTCTATGGGCGAATAAAAATGAAAACATAGATCAATTTATAAGAGTTTGAGCTGTTATTCTTAACAATGTTGACCTTTTAAGATGAATCTCAAAATCTTAATAATTCGTAGAAGAATTGAACGATATGGACTGTCCAGTATTTCATATTAAATGTGCACTTACTCTCTTATGTGCTATGTAGGTGATGATTTCTGGTTCGAGGATCCTAACGGAGATCCGATGGGCATTTACTGGCTACAAGGAGTTCACATGATACATTGCAGTTACAACAGCTTGTGGCAGGGACAATTTATTCAACCTGATTGGGATATGTTTCAATCAGATCATCTTTGTGCTGAGTTTCATGCAGGATCAAGGGCCATATGTGGCGGACCGGTTTATGTTAGTGACAAAGTTGGACACCATAATTTCGATCTTCTAAGGAAGCTAGTACTACCAGATGGGACGATACTCAGATGCCAGCATTATGCGCTTCCAACTCGAGACTGCCTCTTTGAAAATCCTCTCTTCGATGGCAAAACATTGCTTAAACTTTGGAACCTAAATAAGGTACTGCCTGCCCATTCTTGATTATTTGGTGTTAATTCATATATAATATGATAATCTTATGAGTACTGGACAGTAAAAAAAATTATTTGTATAGATATCTGTATGAAAGACAGGAGAGAAGTTTACGTAGACTTCTCTGTATCTGTATGTACAGGTTTCTGTACATGTAGCATGATTGCTGGACAATATATTAAAGAAAAAAGGGAAACATAAATCTAAAACTGTTTACCAATATCATCCATTAAGGGGATCATTTTGTTTATTGTAGTTTGGAGGGGTGGTTGGAATGTTCAACTGTCAAGGAGCGGGATGGTACCCTGAAGAACACAGGTGCAAGGCTCATCCAGAATGTTACAAGACAATGTCTGGTGTAGTTTCCCCAAATGACATCGAGTGGGAACAGAAAGACTTCACTGCTGAATTCCGGGACAATGAGCTTTTCGCAGTCTACCTCAATAAAGCCGAAAACTTATACTTGATGAAGTTGATGGATGAAATAAATGTAACTCTCAAGCCTACTTCCTTCGAAATTATGACATTCTCCCCCATCTACAAAGTCTCTGAGAATGCTAAATTCGCTGCAATCGGACTTGTGAACATGTTTAACAGCGGTGGATCAATTGAGTCCATCGGGTACAGATGCAATGAGAAAAATTGTAAGGCGACGATAACAATCAAGGGGGCCGGGAAATTCTTGGCCTACTCCAGCATTAGGCCAAAGAAGATTATGTTGAATTATGAAAGCATAGACTTTGAATGGGCAAGTAATGGAGTATTGAAGTTTGAAGTGCCATGGGCTGGTGGAGAGTTAACAGAAGCTCTTGTAATAATTAATTAAGTATTAATGGTTTTAGTTTGAGGTACAGTGTGTTAAAGATTTGATGAATATTTCCCTTTTTGCTTTTTAGATTTCTGTAATTGTTATCTGGATTTTCAAATGTGAGTATTACTTATAAAGATTTTATAACCTGCAAACTTGTATCAAGTTCTTGTCAGTTAACAGTGAATTATAATTGTTTTGCCCCTTTATTAAACAAAGAATTTGTTAAGTTTGAGAATCTGTAATATGAATAGATTGTATCCAGGAAGTTTTTTGTATAATACATCAAGACGCTGTGTACAAAAAGGAATGAAGCTAATCTATGGAATACATATGCTAAAAACTAGGAATGAAATAAAGGAGAAAGGATTATGACATAATTAGATTAGAATCTTTCTAAATATTCAATACTCCCCCTCAAGTTGGAGCATGAATATCTGTAATGCCCAACTTGCGAGTGAAATGGTGAAAAAAATCTTTCCCAAGAGCCTTGGTAAGAATGTCGGCGAATTGAAGTTTGGTGGAGACATGAGTAGGTAGGATGAGTCCAGAAAGATATTTTTCACACACATAATGACAATCGATTTCAATGTGTTCTGGTGCACTCATGGAAGACCGGGTTACAAGTAATGTGCATAGCAGCCTCATTGTCGCAATAGAGAAGGATACGTTGCGGGTGTAACACAACAAGGTCACAAAGAAGAAATTTTAACCATACTCACAAGATACTCAGCTTCAACGAAGAACGAGAAACAATATACTGCTTCTTTGTTCGCCTAGAGATAGGACTAGTGCCAAGTGTAATGTAAAATGAAATGTGGTGGAGCGACGAGTGACAGGGCAACTGGCTCAATCAGAGAGTTAGCGAAAAGCTAAAAATCACGTAGTGCAGAGAAGAGTCTTATGCCCTAGCAAACTCTTCAAGTAACTAAGAACATGAAGAGCAGTGTGATAATGTGAATCTTGAGGGTTTTGCAAGAATTGGCTTAACATGTTAATAGAGAAGGAGATGTCTGGGCAGGTGATAGTCAAGTAAGTTGACCTACTTAGTGGTGGCTACTTGATTTGAGAGTAAAGTGTCATCATCAGGTGAGTATCAAATTCTGATCCATGGGAAAGGGGGCAGGGTGGGAACCTAAATTTCCAGAGTCTACCAGAGTTTTAAATATAAGATGTATTCATTTCAAGATGTGATTGATGGATACAATTTTATTCTCACACATGTAGTTATAATTTCGTCCCTGGGCGCAGATTCTTTGTATCGGAGATTTGACAGTTGTCTCATTGACAAACGATTGAATAATTCAATACTTACTACGATGTAGAATAAAAGCTTCTAATTAAATGCTCTAAAACAATTTACTCGAAACATTCCAATTGAAGATCTACGAATATCATCTTGGTTTACTGTTCCGCTTACGAAGTATTTGTGTAAAAAATTAGCCATTGACGTTAGAATCCAACCCAATAAAGCAGGAAAAAAAATATCTTAATATAAATATCTATAGTTTCTTGGCCATTGAAATGATACCCTTTCGATACACAAAATTCCGTGACATGTTAGCAAAACATATAGGAACTAAGTAAGCTTGAGCCAAAACGAGAAGGCAAATGCAAAGAGAGCCAAAAGAATAGGAAAAATAGTGTCAATATGGAACATATACGACTTCATCTCCTTTTTAACATTTTCTAGTCTCTCTGAGTCCTCCATGTTTGGCTTTGAAATTGTGTCAAACACCTTTTTGAGCTTCGAATGCATCATTCTCAAGTTCCACTTAAATGTAAACGAAGCCGTAATTGCAGATGAGCCAACCGTCAAGGAAAATTCTCGATAAGCCATTACGGTCACCAGTATAGAATCTGCGCGGCTGCGAAAGTGCTCAACGACGAAAGTCTCAAAATTCTTTGGTGGGTTGCGCATCGTGTAGAGCATCGTCTCGCAAGACAAAATGAACGCCTTCTCGTTGTACGCCACGACTCGTTGGATCCATTTTGGACATTTGTAATTTTTGCGGCGTGCATAGCCAGGCTCGTTGAAGAAGGGCCTGTCGTTGAGCACGAGCCCTTGAATGGACACCAAAACCTGAAGAATAGTAGATTTGTTAGTCCACCTCTCCGTTTTAGCCCCATGCCAAGTGTTGAGTAGGCTCAAGCAAATTTTCCCATCCGCATACAGATTTGGGTTCAAACCAAGGCCGTGTGCGTGATAGTACACTTTTGGAGGACGGAATGGATAGTCCGATGGAAGGCAAATGTCGAAGAAGAAGAGACCGTTGTGGTAAGGCGTTCCTTCAGCGCCAATAATCACAGCGCGGAGCAGATCGATCCTAGTCTCGTAAACCTGGACGTAAATGGAATCGGGAAGATCTTTCTCGAGGCTTCTCCATTCTTTCATGATATTGCGATACGCAGAACTGTCGACTTTAGCGAAAACTTTCGAGTTTTTAGACTTTCGGTAGTGATGATCTGGTGCCTCTGGCACAATATCAAAGTGCTTGAACTCGACATTGTTAGCTTGATTTTCTCCCGAACCAGAACCTGATGAACAGAGGAGAAAAAAAAAACCTAATCAAGAAAAAATAAGCAATATTATTAGTATTATAACAATTTGTAAACACAAACAGAAATCTTGTACCTGATGCCATATTCGATGAACAATTGCTCGTAACTTATTATTTTCTGAAACAGTTTTGCCGGTTTTGGTTGAGAATTAATTGAATATATATAACTTAAGTCGTTTTCCAATGCTTTTATCTTTCAGAATTCTACTGTTGGGAAGAATTCTATTCCAAGTGAAATTATTTCCCAATTCTTGTTTCCTTTTTGATATGGTCAGAATAAAAGAGATTAATTCGTATTATAGGAAAGAAAATATTTAATTCGGTAATCAAATTGCAGATTACAAACTCTTATATCCCTCAATAATTAGTGCTTTTTTAAGAGTTTTTAAGTTACAATTTAGGCACAGAATGTGTTGTGTGTAAAATAAATAATGAACACAGAGAGGAAAAAAAAAGTAAAGTTTCACCAATGTAAAATATAATAATTTATTTACTTAACATGCACATCCATGTCGATTCAAAAACCAATTCAATTAGTCTTTTGCTTACGTAGTAAGAGTTCGTTTGTCATAACTGTTGTGAATAGAACATTTTGCATTAAATATTTTATTAATAGAGCATTTTTTTTTAAATGTGCTATTAATAAAAAGCAGTTGATCGTTTGATTATTACTTCAAAAAGTACGATTAATATTAAATTGATTGTTTGACAACACAATTATAAAATTGCTTTTGCATAAACTAACACTTCAATTATATTCCATAGTTAACTAAAAATTTAATAATTATATCACCTCAATGTTAAAATATATATTAATTCATAAAATATAATATTTCACTATTTTCAATATATTTCATATTTTTATTAATTAATTATGAAAAAATATATTTTCAATTTATTTTCAAAAGATTCATATTTTATTAATTAATGAATTATAATATTTCAATAGATTTTCCATAAGAATTATAAAAAAATATTTTTTCGATAAATTTCATATTTTATTAATTAACAAAATATAATTTTATATTAATCAATAAAATATATTATTTCAATACGAGTTATGAAAAATAATATAATTTCAACATATTTCAAATTTTATTAATTAATAAAATATAATTTCATATGAATTAATAAAATATAATATTTTAATACGAATTATGAAAAATAATATATTTTCAATATATTTCATATTAAGATTTATATATTTTAATTTTTTTTGTAAAAGTGTTTTTTGAAAAAAGTTACAAATTTGAGTTTCTTTAAAACAACTAAAATAAGTTGTTTATTCAATCAAAAAGTACTTTATCAATCACAGCCAATGTTGTCAAACCCGATCCGGCCCGGCCCGGCCCCACCGGGTCAACCCAGAACTCGACGACCCAGTCCAAAACCCGAGTCGGGTGACCCCAAAAATCCGTTTTGATCAGATTCGGTCAAAGACCCGTGTTGACCTGGTAAACCCGGTCGACCCGGACTGGATTGACCCGATTTTTAGTTTTTTTTTTATTTCTTTTAAATTTATGATTTATTTATTTTTTAAAATTTATTTTTTATTATTTTAATGAACGGGTCGACTCCGGGTTGACCCCGAGTCGATCCTCTAACCCTTGATTCAGTCTCTCGATCGGGTCGATGATCGGGTCAGATTTAAAAACATTGATCACAGCCAAATATACACCAATACTTATTAATGAAATAAAAGTCCTAATGTAGAATGATGATGGAAAGCTAAAAAGTTTTATTGAAAAATCATAAATTATGTTATAAATGTTATAAAACCATCGAAATCATAAGAACAACATAGAGAGAGAAATGGAGAGAGTTTAGAGGAGAGAATTTCTCTTCAAGAATTGGTATATAAAATGTTATGAAATGGCTTCTATTTATAGGAGTGGACAATGGCACAATCGTAATATTGGACAATGGCATAATCGTAATATATAAATTTTACAGGGGCATAATGGTAATATGGCATTCACCTAACATTAACCGAATTTGCCTAACTTGATATTTTATAACACTCCCCCTTGAATGACATATTATTTGTTTGCTCAATGGCCTGCCTCATTAAAACCTTGCTAAGAAAACCCAGTGGGATAAAACTTGAGCGAAGGAAAAAGAGTACAGAAGCTCCCCCTGAAGTTGGCCATGGTAAATCATTGATTCTTCTAAAGTGCTGCCTCATTAAAACCTTGTCAGTAAAATCCAGTGGGATAAAATTTGAACCAAGGAAAAAGAGTACAGCCGCTGCCTCGTTAAAACCTTGTCAGGAAAACCTAGTAGGACAATACCTGGACAAAGGAAAAAGAGTACAGCATGTTTCTCCCTCTGAAGTGTGCAATCAAGTATTCATGAACCTTTTGAATAATGATATCATCTTTCGTCTGGAATATATATATATATATGAAAATCTTCTTGTGTGTAGCCGATATCATAACATTCTTCATAAGATGTATATGATTTTCTTCATTTGTTGATATCATTCCAGTATAACAATGTGTTGCTGAATTATAGCTTTTTGATAGCTATGATGATGCCTCAAAAACCTTTGCTAGGAAAACCCTGTGGGACAATACCTCAGCGAAGGGAAAAAGAGTACATTATTCTCATTAATTCTTATCAATACGCCTCAACTGTTGCCTCATTAAAAACCTCGCTAGGAAAACCCTGTGGGAAAAACCTCAGTTAAGGGAAAAAGAGTGCAACGCGTATTTATTCATTTTCATGAAATATCACAAGTATATTGATGCAATCTCATATCTTTTCATCAAAACATATCATTCATGATGAGCTTTATATAAATCGTTCATAGCTCATTTATGATGTCATAGTTTATTTATGATGTACTGAACATGCTATACCAAGCAATGTTTATTTAGTTGACTGATTGCATTACTCAAATCTAGAATTGATTCACTTCTATAAAAATCTAGAATTCACATCTGATGAATAATTAAATATTCATTTTCATATTCACTTCTGATGAATAATCAATTTCCGGTGGATAATATAATTTTGCATATTGAAAATCAATTGCATGCCCAAATATTCAAATATAATAATAGTACACTCCAATTTCAATTTCAACATATTATATTATGGGGTCATTTGTATCATCCTATAGTGATACTAATCTGGGCATATTGAATCTTTCAATGATTTATACATGTATGTTCTTGCACTTTATAAACTGCAATTTCTAATTTGTAGGAGCATAATCAATCACTGAAATAGATATCACTTTTGACATATAATCTACAATCATTTTACTTGAAATCCCAACGTACCGCGATCAACTGGTACATCAAAGAATACCCTCAAAATACCGAGATGAGAATCACACTTTTTGATCTCACTCATTGGTATATGAAAGAGCTCAAACTAGTGATTTAGATTATAGTCACATCCACCATATGTCATGCCAGTTCAATGAAAAATCTTGCGCGCAACAAGTCGTCATCTACGACTGTAAAATATTTTTCATTTGTACATATAATTACTGGCTTTACATTTAAGCATTTGGACTTCTGGTCCTTGAATAATAATCCCTACATTGGGGTTATATACTTGGCCAAAGTATTATAATTTCATCAACCTCATTTTCATAAGAGGGTTGTATGTAGTCGACTTATTTATCGATTCCATTTCAACTCAATATAACATAGAGAGATCTCTGTATATGTTCTATCATCAGGTACCTGAATATCTCATCATTATGTCCCTTTTACTCACCATGAGTATTTAGCCTCAAAGGGATCATTTCAATCATTCAAGAGATATTTATTTTGGAATCGATGGTCATTATGCTTCAGGCATAATTACGCTTTAAGCGTGTTTTCCCCATAATATTCACAAATCTTATATTATATCAATCGGCTAAAATGCCGCAACACATGTCATACAATCATATATCAAGTGCGTATTGTTGGAGTGTATATAGATATCGCACTTCTTAGAAATCATAAAGTTTCACAAGCAAATCATTATTTCATCGTATTTACATGTTTATATGTAGAATATTGCTGCATAATCAAATTGTTCTCATAGCAAATAACTTGAGGCTTTTAATCTGCTAAACCATTAGCAATATAATATTCTATTATCTCAACTAATTAGTAAAATCATTAATGACTTTAAGATATATTCATGCTAGCATTTATCACTTTGCTCGTAATATCATTACTTGAGCAAATAATCAGTCATTCATTTAGTGAGATAATTAATTTGCTTTTGAGAACAAGCAGCAATGATAACAATCTTCTGGTTCTTTAATGAATGTCATTATTCATTCTCAATAAATCTCATTATTGAATTGGAATCTAACCAATCATTATAGAATTTCTGGTTCAACAAGATATTTCATTTGTACATATGTATGAACTTCTGGTTCAATACAGTATTCATTTCATCAGTACGTATTTCTGTACAGTTCAAATCAGCATACCTTTATTACTTTTATACCGGAAAAATCAGGTACAATATCCAAGGAAAATATCTCAATCTTGTTGCCAAATCTTCCCTTATATCGAAAAAGGTAATGACGCATTATTTCACCTTTTCAATAATTTATTCCATTATTTCTTAATGGAATCGATATCACTGACACGCGGAGCCATCGCTCTTTCACGCGTTGAATAATGTATTTAAATAGATGATTTGGGAAGAGGCTAGATCCATCAAAAATGGATATCATACTTTCAAATATTCGCAAATATTATTCCAATCTTCCAGTAAATGATTTGAGAAAAATTTATCAAATTAGGCTCGAAAAGATTGAGGTTGCTGATGGATCATGGCATCCCAGAAGATGTTCGCTGGTTGATCGAAGCGAAAGTTCGATTAGCTGGTGAATTACCAGATTCATTTCCTAAGCACAAGCCTGGCTTAGGTAAGAGTACTTTTGTAAAGAAGCGAAGAGCAAAAAGATTAAATAGTTGCTACAAATGTGCTCGATGGACATGTGATACCCATTGTAAGTCAATAGGGTATTCATCTATAAATCGAGATGATAAGATAGACTTTATTAAGGGTGGGCTGAGTAAGGAGTCATTGGATGATATCCGATTGACTCTTGAGACGCACCCTAGTGGGTATGTACAGCGTGAGCTACTATCTTTATGGGCTAAATTCATCAGCGATAAAGAGCGTTATAGTCTCAAAAATATAATAGCAAAAGATCCTGTTTGCCAGACTGTTATAAACAATGATGTTTTGGCTATGCAACATTAATACAAGGTAAATCATTTGATATATATGCACATATAAAATATTTTTCTGTTTCCTTTCACGGGTTTTGATAAAGGCTGGTTAAAAATATTAAATTACCGAAAGGTGAGTAGGGTGATTTTGTCAAAAGTAAATCTTCACTTTTTCGAAATACTAGCAGTAAATAGTGAAGGTTTTCAAGTTTAAAAGCCAATGATTTTCACAATTTATGCATCCCAAAATATCATTTTCTCCTAAGTTTTTCCTTCCTTATTCTTTCAAAGATGGAAGGATCAAAACTTCGACAGATCAAAACTATCTGTGTATTTTGTGGATCAAAAGTCGAAAAAGGTTTTGGTTATCTAGAAGCAGCCGTGGATCTTGGAAAGAAATTGGAATCAAGCGAGAATGGAGTCTGGTTAATGTAAATTTAACTTTGTGAACCCTAGAATAGGTGGTGGTAGAGTACGGAGTATTCTCATTCTTGAGACACACCATAAATTTCTAGGATTTTATCAATGTTTTAATCTTGTGTACCTCAAAGATTTAAGGTGGTAGAATACGGCTACTCCCGAAACACATCTCTAATTTTGAGGACCATAAATGTTTCCCCCTTTTGTATTTTGCATGTATGACTCGTTTATACTTCTTCAGGAGTAATAATAATAATATCATTTCAGTATGTTTAGATGATAATTTTTACTTCTTCTGGAGTAAATATGTACTTCTTCTGGAATACATAAGTGCTCGTGCAAGAACATTTCCAGACACTTTATCATCTAATATTCATCTCATAATACTGATGAGATTATTTTCACATTAGCCATATCCGAGCTATCATGTGATATTATCTTATCATACATCAACATTCTCTTGTTGAATAATTTTCATCCACCCATTCAAATTCAGATATTGGTAACTTCTGGTACCATTGGATGAAATATTTTTATCAACATTTACCAACTTTTTGGTAATGATAACTTCTGGTATCATTTGATAAAATATTTTTATCAACATCCAACAATAATAATATCAACATTTAATAAAAATTAGTTCGGACCCCACAAGTTATTTCTAATTTACATGCATGTTCCAATTAAGTGATTAGCATGATTATTAAGGGGCCAGACACGCATGTTCCAATTGAGTGATTAATAATCATATTAATCAAATATTATAAAATATGGTTAATATATAAAAAAAAATATACTAACCTTTTCACAAAAGGTGCTTGCTCACCGTTGTCCACAATCAAAGTTGGTGCATATATCCATCATGAAGATTATGGTAGTGCTTATCACTTTTATGGAAAATAATTCATCCCATAAGATTCTTTTTCTCCTGCCAGAGACACTATCATCCAAAATGCCCCACTCTCAATTGTTGCAATGCTTTAATAATATAATATCGTCCAAAATGCCCCACTCTCATCAATTATTAATTTTCAGATCTGAGCTTTACTTTTCTCATCAATGGATTCACTAGCCGGTTCCTTGCTGGCCATCGATGCTGATTGGTCTCTTCCATCTGCCTTTCTAGTTGATTCCCAAGAGATTCAATGAATCCGTTGTATAATGCCTCATGTGCCGAGTTCGCAGATTTTAAGGACCCATTTACGACGTCGGGATGATCATTATGACTCGGAGGAACCTGCAGGAGTCCACTTTCAGTACCCACCGGCGATCGGAGCCCGTTTCCGGTGAGTCCTCTAGACAACATCAACTGCTGCTGGAGCATCAAGGCTTTGGCGGCGCCTGCGCTGTCTCCGATCTGATGGTGCCTCAGCTTCGAAGTCAACAGCGCTGACTGGTCATCGAAATGGCTAAGCATATTCAGTTGAGGCGGCTGATCGTCAGTTTGGCTGGACTCTGCAGCGGAGGAGAACTCCCAGGGAAATGAGGAAGTGGAGGACAGCACTTGTTTGAGAAAATAGTCATGGGACGACGGCGGATCGAAGTGGGTTTCGCCGTTTTGCTGATTACGAATTTCTGGGAGGTTTAGCAATGAATTAACGTTCATGGCTGGAATTTCTCTACCACGAGGCTGCATGTTTACTAATCACTTTGATTAGGACCTCGTAGGCGGTCTCTCGGAGCTCCGACGGGGATAGGTCCAAACCCAACTCTCCAAAAGGGTTGGGGATATCACCTGTACCGTCAAAGGACTGAAATTTTCCAATTTTATTATCATTGGAATAATTCGTGTATGCATTTTTACTGGTACGAAGATGGATTGTCGTCATATTTCTATAAACATAAATCAGTATAATATGAATAGCCTGAGCTTGTGGCGGAAGAAACTAGTGGTATAGAGCAACCTCGCCGGAGTTTCCAATGGACAGATGCAAAATCCCATCATACTAAGCATTACTTTTTCCCAGCTCCGATGAATTGAGTGCTGCTAATTGATATGTTTGAGTGCTGCTAATTGATCTAGTAATAATCAGGTTTCTGATACAGAGGATCATCATTTAGATGCAACTGTAGAGCATACTTTCGTTATATTACTGAATTGGCTAGAGACTCATGCTGATAACGTGTTATAAAATCATCGAAATCATAAGAATAACATAGAGAGAGAAATGGAGAGAGTTTAGAGGAGAGAATTTCTCTTCAAGAATTGGTATATAAAATGTTATGAAATGGCTCCTATTTATAGGAGTGGATAATGGCACAATCGTAATATTGGACAATAGCATAATCGTAATATATAAATTTTACAGGGACATAATGGTAATATGGCATTCACCTAACATTAACCGAATTTGCCTAACTTGATATTTTATAACAATAAAATATTTTTAGTATGAATGACCTTTATACCTTTGTAAAATTCATATTATTACAATTGTATCATTATTTATCCCTATAAATATGGTGCTTCATTTCTTCATTTAAGACACAATTGGAATAAGAAGAATTTTCTCAATATCTATATTCTTTCTAATATTTGGTAGTTTTGTTCTCTCTAATATTTTGATAGTTTTACAACACATTATCAACACGAGACTCTAGCCAACTGAGTTAATAAAGGTTCAATCTGTATAAAGAATGTAATAATTTTAAATATTTTTTATATATTACGCTACCACCTATATGGTTGGTTCTACCAGTTTTAAGTATATCATGCTAACAACATTATGGTTGGTTCTATTAGTTTCAAATATGCAAATTACATTACCACCTATATAGTTGGTTCTACTGAATTTTTAAATATTTATGCTCTTATTATATCTTCATATTAGGATGTCTTAAATTATACTGATACCTACACAATTTCGACTTTATATACAGAAGTTAATCCTAAATTTTGTTGATATATGTATAGTCGATATTTCGACTATATGTATTGTTAATTATGTTAATGCTTACTACGTTGATCTATCAAATATATGGTTTAAATGAAATCACATTTTATGTATTTCCCAAAAAGATAATTTTATAATCTAATCAATTCATCATTCCAATAAAGTGCACTTACAAAAGCAAATGTTATTTTTCTTTTTGAAAACTAAAATCACAATTTCAATAAAGGTAATGATTAAACATATCTTTATGATATATGGTTGCATATATACCACACAATTCTTGAAATGCGATTTTTGAAAAATCTTTTGTTAAAGCCACTTTTATTATATGTATTAATCATTTGTTAATTTATTCTTGATAATTATAATCTTGATTAATTGATACCACAACTTAGATTTGCACATAGCAATTTCAAATTTTTGTTTTATTGCTACAACAACTGAGAATTATAATTAATATTCCAGAAGAATAAATATTCGATATAGAAATCATGTCATTGATACTTTAACGAGATTTTTCAAGGAATTAATTATGTCTTCTGTTTAATTGAAGATTTATCTTAATGGAAAACATCACAAAACTCGAGTTCATTGCACTCGATTTATCCGGGAAAAATTATCTATCATGGATCCTAGATGCCGATGTCCCTCTTATTTCAAAAGGCCTTGGAGAAACAATCAAAGAAGGAAACAAAGAATCTCTGCAGGATCGTGCAAAAGCACTTATTTTCCTTCCTCATCATCTTCATGACGGATTGAAAGTTGAATATCTCACTATGAAGGACCCACAAGAACTCTAGAAAAACTTAAAAGAAAGATTTGATCATCAGAGGACTGTAGTCCTCCCAAAAGCCCGTTATGAATGGATGCACCTTCGTTTGCAAGATTTTAAAATTGTGAGTGAGTACAATTCTGAACTGTTCAGAATATATTTAAAATTGAATTTGTGTAGAGAAAAGATCACTGATGCAGATATGTTAGAAAAAACATCTCCACCTTTCACGCCTCATATGTGCTCCTGCAGCAGCAATATTGTGAGCGTGGTTTTAAAAGTTACTTAGAACTCATATCTTGCATTTTAGTAGCCAAACAAAATAATGAATTGTTAATGAAAAATCACGGATTACGTCCAACCGATTCTGTACCATTTCTTGAAGCAAGTGGTACTGCATTTCCTGAAGCAAGTGCTATATCAAAAATAGACACGGATATAGACGTTGACGTGGACGTGGAAGGAATTTTGGACAAAATCATCAACAAAATCATCAGCAACATGGCTACATAATTAAAAGGCACAAGGCAAATAAAAATAACATAATCAAACGGTAACATGAAGAAAGTTGCTTCCGATGTGACATGAAAGGGCATTGGTCACGTACCTGTCGTACAGCAACATACCTTGTGAACCTTTACCAAAAGTCGATTAAAGGAAAAGAAAAAATAGAGACAAATTTTGCTGATTGTTCAGTTAATAGGACACACTTAGATGTCTCTAATTTTTATACTGACGCGCTGAAAAATATAGATTAGTTTGCTTTATTAGAAAATCATGATGTTGTTGTTGTTTCTAAATCTTAATATGTATTGTCCATTTCATGTTAAATTATGTTTAACTTCTTTTGATCATAAATTCACTTTTCTAAAAAATCTATTTAATTATATTGTAGATGAATTGCCAAGATATATATCTTGTTGATAGTGCAACAACACATACTATTCTCCGGAAGAAAAAGTATTTTCTGATTTTAACATTAGCGGGAAATAATGTTAATACAATATCCGGAACATCGATGATTGTTGAAGGCTCCAGTAAAGCCTGTATTATTTTATCAAACAATACACAGATATGTATTAACGATGCACTCTACTCTAGCAAATCCAGAAGAAATTTGCTCAATTTTAAGGATATCCGCTGTATCACATTGAAACGGTGCAAGAAAACAATATTGAATATCTTTGCATTACTTCTTTTGTATCTGGCCAGAAGCAGATAAAAGAAAAACTCCCGGCACTTCCTTCTGGAATATATTATACATCCATAAAATAAATTGAATCAAACAACGTCATGAACTCGAAGATCGTGAACTTAAAAAGTTTTATACTTTAGCATGATCGACTTGGACATCCAGGAGCGATAGTGATGCGTCGAATAATTAGCAACTCACATGGATATCCTTTAAAGAACCAGAAGATTTTTTCACCTAATGATTATTCATGTGTTGCTTGATCACAAGAGAAATTAGTCATTAGACCTTCCACTACAAAGGTCAATGTTGAATCTCCAACTTTCTTAGAAAGGATTCATGGAGATATATGTGGGCCGATACACCCACCATGTGGACCATTTCATTATTTTATTTTACTAGTTGATTCTTCTATTAGATAGTCACATGTCTGTTTACTGTCCACAAGAAATGTAACCTTTGCTAGGCTACTTGCTCAAATAATAAAATTACGAGCTCAATTTCCCGATTACCCAATCAAGACAATTCGTCTTGATAATACTAGTGAGTTTAGATCACAGAGATTCAATGAGTATTGGATGTCAATTGGGATTACCATTGAACATTCAATTGCTCATGTCCATACACAAAATGGGTTAGCATAGTCATTCATTAAACGTCTACAATTAATTGCTAGACCACTACTCGTGAAAACAAAACTCCCATCTTCTATTTGGGGTCATGCTATATTACATGTTGTATCATTGATTCGTATAAGACCAACTGCTTATTATCAATACTCACATCTACAACTTGCATCTGGTCATGAACATAATATTTTTCACCTAAGGGTTTTTGGTTGTGCTGTCCAAGTACCAATCTCTCCCCCACAACGTACCAAAATGGGTCCCCAACGTAGACTTGGGATTTATGTTGGTTTTGATTTGAATTCCATCATTAGGTACCTTGAACCCTTAACATGTGATTTGTTTACATCCCGTTTTGCAGATTGTCATTTTGATAAAATGAATTTCCCAACTTTAGGAGGAGTAAGGTTGCATCCTGAAAATCAGGATAAAATTTCTTTGAATGAAACAACTCTGTCTCACTTTGATCCCCAAAGTAATCAATGTGAGCAAGAGGTTGAGAAAATTATTCATTTACAAAGAATTGCAAATCAATTACCTGCTTAATTTTTTGACACAAGAAAAATGACAAAGTCATATATACCAGCAGAAAACACTCCGGCAAAGATTGATGTCCCTGTAGGACAAACTGCTATAACAAGTGAACATAAAAAATGCCAGAAGCGTGGTCGACCAGTTGGTTCAAAAGGCATCGTACCTCGTAAGAGGAAATTAAACCAACCAAAGACTTCTGAACGAGTAATAATAGAAAATAACGAGTAATAATAGAAAATATTGATCAATCTAATAGTGGTGACATGGTTCCCGCAGAACCACGAATTTCAATGAAACAATCCAGTAGTGATGACGTGATTCCTGCAGAATCACAGAGGTCCGAGAATAATGATATTTCAATAAATTATCTGTTATGTCATAAATTATGGGAAAGGGAAAATGTTGTTATAGATGATATTTTTTCCTTCCAAATGGCTGTTGAAATATTTTAGAATAATGACCCTAAGCCACTATCTGTTAAAGAATGCCAACAGAGGGAGGATTGGCCAAAATAGAAGGAAGCAATGCAGACGAAATTGAATTCCTTAGAAAAATGATTGAATTCCTTAGAAAAATGAAAGGTGTTCGGACCAATAGTTCGAACACCTGAAAATGTAATCCCTGTAAGATATAAATGGGTCTTTGTAAGGAAAAGAAATGAAAATAATAAAATTACAAGGTACAAAGCTCGGCTTGTAGCACAAGGTTTCTCACAAAGACCTGGAATTGATTATGAGGAAACATATTCCCCCGTCATGGATGCCATCACATTCAGATTTTTAATTAGTTTGGTTGTGTCAGAAATGCTCGATATGCTCCTTATGGATGTAGTAACTGCCTATCTATATGGCTTACTTGATCGTGACATATACATGAAAGTCCTTGTAGGACTTAAAATACCATAAATAAATGATACATACCCTAAAAGTATGTTTTCAATCAAATTACAAAGATCATTATATGGATTGAAACAATCTGGACGTATGTGGTATAATCGCCTCAGCGAATACTTATTGAACGAGGGTTACAAAAATGATGATATATGCCCATGTGTTTTTATAAAGAAAACAAATATTGGATTTGCAATAGTGACAGTTTATGTTGATGATTTAAATCTTATTGGAAGTCCAGAAGAGCTCAACAAAACTGCTGATTACTTTAAAAATGAATTTGAGATGAAAAATTTGAGAAAACCCAAATTTTGCCTTGGGTTGCAAATTGAACATTTTTCAGAAGGACTATTTGTTCATCAATCTTCATATACAGAAAAGGTTTTGAAGCGATTTTATATGAATACAGCACATCCATTAACATCACCAATGGTCGTTCGATCACTTGATCCAAAAAAATGATCCATTTCGTCCACTTGAAGATGGAGAAAAGGTTCTTGGTCCAGAAGTACCATATCTAAGTGCAATTGGAGCATTATCATATCTTGCAAATTGCACTAGACCTGATATAATTTTTCTGTAAATCTACTCGCAAGATATAGTTCTGCACCAACTCAAAGGTATTGGAATGGTGTTAAACACATTCTTCGTTACCTAAAAGGTACTGTTGATATGAGATTATTTTATTCTCACAATTTGAGATCTTCTTTAGTAGGATATGCAGATACAGGTTATCTCTCTGATCCACATCAAGCAAAATCGCAAACACGATATGTGTTTACACGTGGTGGGACGGCTATATCGTGGAGATCTGTGAATCAAACTTTGACAACAACTTCATCGAATCATTCAGAAATTATTGCAATCCATGAGACAAGTCGAGAATGTAGATGGTTGAGAAACAGGACTCATCATATCTAATCATCATGCGGATTAGCTTCGACAAAAGATAGTCCAATGATATTGTATGAACATAATGCAGCTTGCATTGCACAACTTAAAATGAGGCTATATCAAAGGAGATAGAACAAAACACATTTCTCCAAAATTCTTCTATACAATGAGCTTCAGAAAGCATGTGATATCAATGTTCAACAAATTCGTTCAAGCGATAATGTGGCTGACTTATTTACTAAAGCATTACTGACATCTATACTCAAGAAATTGATACATGAGATAAGAATGCGTCGATTGAGTGGTTTACGATGACTAATATCAAGGGGAGTAGTTGTACTCTTTTTCCTTCGTCTAGGTTTTATCCCAATGAATTTTCCTAGCAAGGTTTTAATGAGATAGCATTTATTTTTATACTCCACAATGACTGTACTCTTTTCCTTAGCTTAAGTTTTATCCCACTGAATTTTCTTAGCAGGGTTTTTAACGAGACATGTATTGAGTATTAGGTCATTCAAGGAGGAGTGTTATAAAATATCTTTAGTATGAATGACCTTTATACCCATGTAAAATTTATATTATTACAATTATACCATTATCTACACCCCTATAAATAGGCTGCTTCACTTCTTCATTTAAGACACAATTGGAATAATAAGAATTCTCTCCATCTTTATATTCTCTCTAATATTTTGGTAGTTTTGTTCTCTCTAATATTTTGATAGTTTTACAACCAATTCTACCGTAATACGTAAAGCCATATTCATACTATTACCATATATATATATATATATATATATATATATATATATATATATATTTCCTGGAAGAGGTTGCATCGAAGTTCTTGGCCATCCAGCATACGAAACACGATATCATCATAATATGCAAAGTTGTTACAGAATTAAGATAACCAAGATCTCTATTCCCTCATCGTCACCTTAAAATATATATATATATATATATATATATATATTTCCTGGAAGAGGTTGCATCGAAGTTCTTGGCCATCCAGCATACGAAACACGATATCATCATAATATGCAAAGTTGTTACAGAATTAAGATAACCAAGATCTCTATTCCCTCATCGTCACCTTAAAATAAAGCACCAAATCCATTTTACAAAACATGAAAATTAGAAGAGTAGATTTACAACTTTGATGGAGGTTTCTCTGAGCTCCGGCCTGCAATGAATTCCTGCATTTTCATAAATTGCTCCTTCGTCATCCCATCATAATACTCGTGAGCCCTTTCCTGAGAATTGTAAAATCAGGGGAATGAGTTCCGAATCTAACAACCTTCAAATACCTTCAAAACTAGCCATCATTCCTAATGCACTAGATTGATTTCATGGTTTCTCTTTTTTCAAAACGGTACTGTTTTTTAACATGCCAAAGTTGTCGACTCTACAATGCCAGGGCAGGGTTGCTGAAGCAATTTTGAATCTGGTGCAATATGTTGTTTGACACTATATTTTCGTTATATTTTTTCTAATCTACGGAAACTAAGTTTAGTAGGCAAGCAGCTTATGCTATTGCTAACAAAGAAGAGGAGTCAACTTCATTTTGGCATAAAATCTTAAGATAAGTACTAAATGATAAAATTCTACTGAAATGTAAAGACTAGAAAAGGAAAAAAACCACAAAGAGAAACACTGTACCTTCTCAAGAGCAAGTGCATGACCCAGGTTAAGTTTAAATCCGTCATTTATAACTGATTTATATCTCAATACCATGTCTTCATTATTCTTAATTATGGCTTCTGCAATTTTTCGGGCCTTCGTCATGAGTTCACTTCCTTCAACGACGTGATTCACCAAACCCCACCTTTCAGCTTGTTCGGCAGTTACAAGCATTGCACTCAAAGACACTTCACGAGCTCGACTAGGTCCGATTATGCGTGAAAGCTTCTGAGATAAACCCCAAGAAGGAAATATGCCAAACCTGCCAGAACCAAGTTCACATAAAAGCATGTTTAGAGAAAACTTGTACTGCATAATGGCCAAGTCAATTCACTCCAAAATATATAGTCAATGAGCCCTAAAAAATTTATTAAAGAAAAATGTCATTGCAAAAATCTCAAAAACTCCATTTCCTATACTAAAAGTCATAACAACATTAGAGAATGCATTTCATGAAGAACTTATAAATTCTGTTACATATGAAACAAGATCACAAGATAGAAAAGATGTTAGATAAGTCTGCAGAAGTCCATCATATAAATGTACCATTCATTGTCTATGTAAATACATGACATAAGAAAATTATTAAAGCGCGAATAACAAAAGTGACGAATAGATGATCCCCAAGCAATCACTGTTTTCTTCTAATTCCCCAGTAAAATAGTTACCAAAGTCGTTCATTATTGAGGCTGAAACAATTAGGCTGAGTCTAGACTCTAGAGATAGGTCCTAATGTAAACTTGAGCCACCTAGATACGCTTTAACTTTGCTCATGAGTTAAAGTAACGGCCACACTGGAGAGTAAAAATGAAAAATAGCATCCCCTAATAATTTTATCTAGAATAGTCTCCTCTTGTAGTTATTCTCAAAACATCGTCTGCGCCTTCTTCTCATCTTCCTATTCACAAACCTGCGCCAACCCTATGTCCCAGCCCCCCTCCCCTACCCAATTGCTTCCCCCATTCCCCTTGCCCTACCTTCCCTGCTCCCGCAGCCCACATGCTACTTGGGAGGCTCTCAAGCTTCCGAGAAGGTACTCGTGAGACTCCCAAGTAGCAGGGGCTGGGGCGAGTGCGACTTAGGGAGGGGTCAAGGCATGATGCCTATTTGAGGCTACATTTATGTTAATGCTGTAAAATAAAAAAAACTGTCCATCCAGTTCTTTTATCATTTCATTCATATTCCACCTTTCCACCTGGTAATTTATTTCATTCTTTTATTCTTTTAAATAAAAATTGATTAAGTTACATGAATAAGTTCATTTTTACATATTTCTCATTGCTGTATTCTTCTATTTAGTATTTTTCCTGACTAATTACATTTTAAAATCTGATTGACAGCCTCACCCATGATCAAGATTTATTTATTATTTTTTCTTCCACTCAAGTATGCATAAACTATATCCGCATTCGAATTTACCTGTAGGGAAAATCAGGGAAAGGCTACCCTCCCAGGATTAATAGGATGATAATTAATTAATTAATTTTAAAATTATATTTTTTATTTTTCAAATATTTTAATTTTAAATGCAAATGATATTTAATTTATTTATTTCTAGACCCAAAATGAACAATAGATTAAATTATTATTATAAATTCTAAAAATAAATATCTCGCTTGTAGTTGTATCTACATAAGAGACGAAAAAATTCTCAATACCTAATGATGGAAAGTAAAAGCATTCTTCAATCATTTTTGTTAGATCTTACCCCCTATCTAGCTTCAGTGTTGTTAAATACTCGTTCAGGTAGCATCACATAATTAGCCCAATTAAATGGGCATTGTGTTGTTGCATTTATTTCTTTATAAACGGTTGTTTATAAATATTGTTTAAATAACGAAGTAATAACATTTCATTGGTCCTTTTTTGGAAGATCAACAATAGTTGGCGGAAATATTTGACCAAACACTATTAGACTTTCAAAAAAAAAAATTATCTAATGAAACGTTGCCGCGTGGTCCTTTAAAATTTATGAACAAATTTTACCAGTTGGGCAAGATAGCATTATACATTTTGAAAAAATTCCCTAATTAAGTGACCAGGGTGTCACGGACTTGGAAATTTCAAGCTCCGTACGGCACTTAGCTTTTCAATCCTCCCGTCGGATATTAGCTAAGTCAGTCTCGCTCATTGACCAAGCACTCCCCTAGTGCTTACAGATAAATAGTAAAGGAAAGCTGGCAAACGATATTAGAGAGAAATACACTTTTTGTATTAAAACTCTCCAATATTACAATACTCGACAACACTTGAGACTCTCTTCCACAAGTACTTTATACAAGCTCTCAAGCTCTCTCTATAAGCCCAAATCCTTAGATGGTTACAAATGAGAATCCTTTCCCCTATTTATACTATCACCAATCTATCTTCTAGATAATTCTACAATAATATCTTATCACCTAGAGAATTCTACATATATCTATATGAATATCTATACAATGATGTATCATGATATATCTAGAGAATTCCTACATCTACAAACTTGTAGAACATTCTAGAATCCCCCTTTCTTTAAGAATTCTCTTCAATCTTCTAGAAAGTTCCTTCAAGTCTCTTCTATTATGTTTTCCAGATCTAGCTAATTCCACCATATTCCGCAGTCTTCCAGAACCTTCTAGATTCCTCAATTGCGTATCCTTCGTAAAATGGGCAACCCGCCATTTTCGTGCGTCCCCGCGCACATGTCTTCGAAAATTATCATGTTTCTTCGATGGATCACATGCGGGGCATGACACTCTCCCCTGCCTATTATGTCGACGCCCTCATCGACATGGAGTATGAGACTCTGTATCCATCCTTCGTCCCTTGATAAGCTCAATTGTCCCCAAGTAGTATACATGCATTGCATGTACCTGACTCTTTGACGTGCTGCATCCCTGAGAGACTCATTTCTCGCAACTCTTCTACCATTGAGATTACGATAGGCACCTTCCCTCCCAATACACACAGTGCCTTCATACTTGGAACCAAGGCAACGTTGTTCCTTTGTAGGAAATCTAATCCCAACACAATCTTGTGTTGATCCATCGGTGCCACTATAAAATCAACACGAGCCTCCCATGTGCCAAGGCGTAGCATTACTCCTTGTGCTACACCCGAAATCGGTTTGGCCTTCTCATTCACAGTCTTCATCCATCCATCTTCCTTTGAGACTTGGATACCAAGTTGTTCGGCCTCATTTGTAGTGATAAAATTATGGGTAGCTCCTGTGTCTACCAATGCTCGAACATTTTTCCCATTTACGTTGCCCTCCACGAACAATAGGTTCCCACCTTTAGGCATCCCGTTGGATGACCCCTTGGATCCCGCTTTCAAGGTGTTCAATACTTGAATTGCCCCTAGTTGTTGCGGCTCTTTCCCCGCGTCTCGTTCTTCACTCAGTTCTTCCACAATAGCCGCTAAGTTCTTGAATTTAGGACAGTCTCGCATCATGTGAGGACCTCCACAGTTGAAACATCCACTTGATTGTGGCATTGATGTTTTCTTCTCTTCATAGTCTTTTTGACCTTGTGACCTCATGTCCTTGCCATTAAATAAGTGATTGCCTCTTGGAGGAAAATGACCGCTTTTCAGATGGGATGACATCTTCTCTTCGTCTCCCTCACCTTTCTCGTAATTATCTCGTGGCTCCTTGGATCTTGAGGCATCGTCCCTTGAATAGTCTGCCAGGGACTCCGCTACTCAATTGCCTCATCAACATTGTTAACTCTACGCCTTAGCAACTCCATTCGTGCCCAATGTTGGAGCCCATCCGTGAAGTGGAAGAGAAAGTCTTCTTCTGCCATGCTTGGGATTTGAATCATTAGGGCGGTAAACTCTTGAACGTAGTCCCGAATTGTAGACCTCTGCTTCAATAGACGCATCTACTTTTGAGCCTCGTAGACTACATTTTCAGGACCATTTGAAATCAGCCCATGTATCTATCTTGCACTTCCCATGCTCTATGTCGGCATGCTTACGACGCCACCATAAAGCTGCAACATTACTAAGGTAAAGAGTTGCGGTTCGTACCTTTGTTGCCTCATCGATGACATTAATGCCCTCGAAGTAGACCTCCATGCGCCATAGGAAATTCTCCACCTCCTTGGCATCCCTCTTGCCGTCAAACTCCTTTGGCTTGGGATACTTGATTCTTGGGACCAGTGTACTATTGTTAGAACTCGTGCTAGCCATGGCGCGTTGACAGGCGGCCATGTCCTTGCGCAAATCCTCACAAAGCTTGTTTACTTGGGCTTGGATGGACGCGATGGCATCCATCACCCTTGCCTCCACTACGGCAATCTCATTCCTTAGAGCATCTTGTCCTTCCTTTAGAGAATCAATTTGCTCTAAGGTGTGAGTCTTCAAGGTAGAGATTGACTCCTCTATTAAGGAAGACGTCTTCAAGAGACTCTGTTGCTGAAGCCCGGGGCCGACTCTTACTACGGGTGCGTACCGTAGCCTTCTTGCCTTCCACCATCGCTTCAACCTCTCACATATGCTTCATTCCTGTAGTACCAGAAACTTCCTCACTCGACATCATGTCAAGATATACACAAGCCAAACCTAGGCTCTGATACCAGCTGTCACGGACTTGGAGATTTCAAGCTCCGTGCGGCACTTAGCTCTTCAATCCTCCCGTCGGATATTAGCTAAGTCAGCCTCGCTCCTTGACCAAACACTCCCCTAGTGCTTACAAATAAATAGTCAAGGAAAGCTGGCAAACGATATTAGAGAGAAATACACTCTTTGTATTAAAACTCTCTAATATTACAATACTCGACAACACTTGAGATTCTCTTCTACAAGTACTTTATACAAGCTCTCAAACTCTCTCCATAAGCTAGCCACTCCAAATCCTTAGATGGTTACAAATGAGAATCATTTCCCCTATTTATACTATCACCAATCTATCTTCTAGATAATTCTACAATAATATCTTATCATCTAGAGAATTCTACACATATCTATATGAATATCTATACAATGATGTATCATGATATATCTAGAGAATTCCTACATCTACACACTTGTAGAACATTCTAGAATCCCCCTTTCTTTAAGAATTCTCTTCAATCTTCTAGAAAGTTCCTTCAAGTCTCTTCTATTAAGTTTTCCAGATCTAGCTAATTTCACCATATTCCGCAATCTTCCAGAACCTTCTAGATTCCTCAATTGCGTATCCTTCATAAAATAGGTAGCCCGCCCTTTTCGTGCTTCCCCGCGCACATGTTTTCGAAAATTATCATGTTTCTTCGATGGATCACATGCGGGACATGACAAGGGGCAGACTTATGAAGGGACGAGTGGGTGCGGTGGCACCCATTGAAATCATTTCCAGTCTTTCATTTTCTCTGCACCACCCTGAATTCTCCAATCTTTCATGAATCCAATCAGTTCCAACGCAAAAATACACAGAAACGAGGAGTGGAGTAAATCTGTTATACTTTTGCTGTGAGCACAAAGATTATGGATTTTAGTGTAGTTGGGGTGTGCGGTGAGAATTGAGATAACACGAGGAGATTAAAATTCTTGTTCTATGCTGCTACTGTTGGAATTTGGTTTGACAATTTAAAGATGGATTTTCTGAAAATCTAAAAGACTACTTTTTAAAATTTAACAAGATTTCATCTGAAAATTACTCTTTAACACAACCATAATTGTGTATTTTACCCTCAAGTGGCGTTCAACATACTTTTGTTTCATTGGGAGTCGGCATCATTTTTTAAGGTTGAATAGAAACTTGAGCGAAAGGCCCATTTAGGGATAAAGTTTTTATGCAATTGTTGCGTTTCTTATACAGAACAAAATATTTTTTCTTCTTTGATGTTTACACATATTTTCCTTTGGAAAATCAATATGCTCGATCCCATTTCTGTCCTATTTGAATATCAGTAAACCCATATTGTAAGTTGCCGGTGAAATAATGTTCATTAACCTGTTAATGCTTCTTCGATTTCCAAGAAAAAGTGGAAAAAAAAAGTGGGTAATCTTGATTTGTCAAATGAAAATGAAAATTATGGTCACCAAATGAGAAGCCGCAAGGAACCATTACAAGAAGAGGACGATTATTTTTAATATTATTGATGTTGTCTTCTGTAAAATGATTTTCTATGTAGTATTATTTCGCCCCCACTCAACTATAATCCTGGTCCGCCCCTGTAAGTGACCAATCTTAAATACATCCTTAGATGTCATTAATTATATTTAATTAATTCAACAAAGCTCCAAGAATATAATGTTTTGCAACTAGTACACTGCATGCATAATGCAGTACTTGTTTAAAAAGAAAACAAATTACACCTTTGATCACAAACTCAGAAAACTAGGAGTCCATGATTTTAACCTCTACATAATAAGCATAAATTTCCACAGGTAATACAATTATAATTTCCAAAAAGAAAAGAATTGGGACCTGGCATGCGTGTCCATGAATTTAGCCTCTTTTGATGCTACCAAGAAATCGCAAGCCAAGGCAATCTCAAACCCGGCAGTGATTGCGAACCCGTTTATGGCCCCAATTATTGGTTTTTTGCACCGCTCCATCTGGGCAACGAGGTCAGTTTCCAAATCCTTTACATCTCCCTTGAAAACGTCCTCTGCCGCTGTCAAGTCCACGCCGGAGCAAAATGCCCGACCCGATCCCGAAAGTATTATCACTTTAACCGAATCATCGGAAGCTAGGCCCTTGATTTCCCTTGCCATACGAACCATCATGGGTCGGGTCAAAGAGTTGAGGGACTTGGGCCGGTTGATGATAACATAAGCAACGCCGTCTAGTTCCCGGTTCACCAGTATGAGATTTTCCGGTGAGGGATTTTCCATTATTGACTTTTTTTCGGTTCAAGCAATATTTTTTTTTTTAATCAGGTGAAATAAAAATGTGATGCGTTGTAAGTATAGGGATGCGTGTGCGTGTCAAGCTTATCTTTGACGGCGGGTGAGGAAGTGATTTGGAGACGCCCAAAAAATTATTTTTACATCTTATATATACTCATCTCGATAGATGTATATAGGGTGTTTGGTATTGAATAAAAAGGGTTTTTACAAATAAATGGTGATTTTTTTGAGAATGAATTATTAAGATTATTGAAAAGTAAAATATTTTGAACTTGACTTTTAATAGATGGTTAAAATTGAATATTGTAGAAAAAAGTGAAAAATTTATAGAAAAAACAAAGGTAAAGTTTTACTCAAATGGTTATATGCAAATTAAAAGATTTAAATTTAATTTTTGCACAATTTTTTTATTTAGTAAATTTTATGCTAATCTATTTTTTTATTTGTGCATATATATAAATATTAAGACAAATCAACCTTAAAAATTTGAAATTTGGTCAAGAAAAAAATATATTAAAAAATAAAAAATATGTAAATTAATATAAAAACTCAAATTATAATGTAAATTAATATAATAAATTTAAATTATATATCTCATATCAAAATTTTATGGATTGATAGCTAAATTTAAGTGAATTTTGTTTCATGTGGAGGTGTAAAACAAGATGCAATCGTGGATCTTTTTTTAGATCTTTGGTCGAAAATCTAATTTACATCCCGTTTACACCCCGTTATTGGAGACCATTCTAGTGAATTTGGGGATGTAAATAACTAATTAGAGTCATTTTACATCAACATTGTAGTTGCTCTTATGAAATGTTTTTGCTACTTTTTGAATTAATATATTTGAAATAAATAAATGTGCTAAAATTTGTACAGATAAATCGTTTTTAAGAAAATTTATGCTAAACATTATTTGAATGATTGCTCAATACAATAATTTTAGACTTTTATATATATATATATATATATATATATATATATATATATATATATATATATATAACGCTATCACATTTTGCATTCCATTTTTTAGGAGCCTATTTAACAAGTTTACAAATTTTATTTATTTTTCGGAAGAATGAATCATTCCAGTTATTCCATGTAAAACTTCTTCATCTAATTCTCTATTTAAAAATGTAGTCTTAGCACCCATTTGATGCGCACATAAATCATATATAGAAGATAATGCCAAAAAGTTCTTATAGAATTAATTCTTGCTACGAGTGCATAAATGTCAAAGTAATTAATTCCTTCTTTTTGTCGAAAAATTTTAGCAACTAATCTTGCTTCATAAGTTTGAATTGAATAATCGGTATTGTATTTCCTTTGAAATATCCACTTACAACCAATAGCTTTTGATCCATGCGATAAATCAACAATTCTCTAAGTATTGTTAGATATTATGGAATCTATTTCATCATTGATAGCGTCTTTCTAAAATGTGCTATCTCTAGAAGTCATTGTTTTTTTCATATGTTTTAGGATCACTATTAATTTGAAGAGCATAACGAATTATTCTTAATATATCTTCTTTACTTGCTTCAACCAAGCATAAGGAAATCCATTGAGCATCAATCTCTCCATGTCCTAATACCTTCACTATACGAGATCTCTTATTTCTTCGTGGTTCACTAGACTCAGTCACATTTTGAGAAGATGTTTTTAGTAATTTATTAGAAGTCGGGATTTCTTTTTGAATTCGATGTAAATTGAGGAATTTCATCAACACTATGAATTCTCAAAAAATTCCATATCTCGAGATTCTATAATTTTAGATGTTAGATCAAGTACCATATATGTTTTGGTAGATACTTTTGATCCTTCTTGGTTTTAGTTTTGTCCTTTTAGGTTATGTGTTTTTGTAATAAGTCAAACACTCACACACTTTAAAATATCTAATGTTAGGTTTTCTTTCTTTCCATAATTTATAAGGGAATACTTAAAGTTTCCCAGAAGAATTTTTTTTGCCTGTATGACATGCAGTAAGTAAAGTCTCTCCCATAAATTTTTAGGTAATTTTGACCTTATTAACATAGTATTCATCACTTCCACTGAGGTTCTATTTTCCTTTCTCTAAGCTATTTTGTTACGGTATTCTAGGTGCATTACATTGACGTATTATATCATACTCCTAACAAGAAAGTATCAAATTCTTTAGAAAATACCAATCACTTCTATAACTTCTAAGAATTTTAATCATTTTATCCTTTTGATTTTCTACTTCATTTTTATACACTTTAAATATATGAAATGCATATCTTTATGTTTTGTTGATATGAGAAAATTTCGTCAATGCCCAGTCTGAAATCTTTTGGGCAAACATATGCTCAACCCATAAAAGAAGGCTTCAAAATAAACTGGGTTTGGCCCATCTTGGACCTCCCACTTTGAACAACAAACTTCAATGAAGACGCTCCGTTATCCAACATGTGGCCTCTGTATGTTGTCATCCAGGATAAAATTCCTAAGGTCGGTAAATTATTGACCTCGGTATATGAACCTAAGGGAGCTCTATTTGAGAGCGAAAATTACCTAACTCAACGCAAGTGAAATTCCTAGGGTGGCATGATTAAGAGAATTGCCTGCAACTCGGCGCCTACTATGCAGATTAGCAAGGAATATTGCCACAGTGGATCCACCATCACATGGATTTTTACTTAAGCAACAAGTTATCAATGTCATTTATATAGATTACTGTGTAAATCCTTTATTTTATTAATTTAGCTACAGTAAACCTTAAAAATTCCTCTATTATCTATTCTAAGAAGCTTGCTTATACTTACCCTTAGGCGCGCTTAAGCTTGAAGCTTGACCTTCACATTTCACGCTTTAACCGCGCTTCGCTCGTGCATTGCTAGGATTTTTCGCACTTAGGCGTGCTTAAGCTTGAAGCTCGGCTTCGCCGCTTCGTCACGTTTTACACTTTTTAGAACACATTAAATAGAAAGGATTTATATCATTGTAAAACATGCCAAATTTAGGCAAAACCACTGTTGCAACACTTTCAAGGAATAACAAATTTTCATTCATTTCATTATCTTTAGATATTCGTCCAATACAACCAAAAATACCGATCTAAGTTGATATGAAAATTGCCCCATGTCAACGAAAATTTTTGACGTCTACATGTTTCATCAAATAAACATAACAAAATCTAGAATAATCATCAATTATAAAATATTTGTTACTATCTCTAATTAAGATATCCTTAAGTTCATAAATATCGGTATGAACTAATTAGTCAAGTATATGAGATGATTTTTCTACACTTTGAAATGATTTTTTAATTATTTTTTGCTTAGTGCAAATTTCATATTTTTTATTCTTAGTATATTCACAAGATAGCATGCCCCTTTTTATCATTTTATGTAAAGTAAAATAACCAATGTGCTCCAATATATCATGCCATAGATCTAAAGTAAAAACACATAATAACTTTATTGTTAACATTGTCAATAGTACATAACTTGACCTTCCGTCAGTGGAATAGCCTTTTTCGACAAAAAAATCATTACGGGATATTACAAGTTTTCCCGACTCAAAAATACATTTAATACCCAATTTTTTCAAGTAATCCTCACTTACAAGGTTTCTATTTATATCCGGTACATGTAAAACATTGGTAAGAGTTACAATTGTTCCGGATGTGAATTTTAATTCAACATTCCCTTTTCTTATTACTTTAGGGCAATGTTCATTCCTTATTTGTATTTGTTGACCATCATCAATTTCTTGATATATCTTGTAAAGATATTTGGCATAGCAAACATGAACGGTAGTGCATGTGTCATACCATCATCCCGGAATCTTTCTTTTGACACAGTTTACTTCATTTATAGTAGCAACAATTTCTTCCTTGTCAATAGAATCAACATTTCCTCTACATTTGCTTTGTTTTCTATATCGACAATCTTTCGCAAAGTGGTCGGGTTTTTCACATGCAAAGCATTCTCTATTGGCCTTCTTTTTTAATTTATTGTTATTTTTAGTAAACTTTTTTTTGTTTACTTTGATCACTTTGTTGTTGTTCTCCACGATATTGACTTTAGAAGTCCCAACATGAGTATTTTCATTCTCATCTCTTACCCTATACTCTTCCTCAATTCGGAGATTTTTTTTAATTTATTGACAATGATTTGTAATTCATCCACTTGGGTGCAATATGGGAATATCTTCCAAAAACTTGAAATAAAAATACATCGAAATTAGGAACTTTTTTGGTACCTTCTTCTTTGAACTTGTATTTGTTCTCAAGTGCATTACATATTTCTTTAGCAGAAGTTGTATTTGTATACATATCATAGAGACAGTCCGATAATGCATTAAGATGTGACCATGACATATTAATTCATCTTCTTCTCGCCTTTTCCATTTAGCCCTTGTTTGTAGGGGTGGACAAATTAAACGAACCAAACCAAACCAAACGGTTTGATTCGGTTCTATATTAAAAAAATAATGGTTTGGTTCTTAGAATCAAGAATCATTTGGTTTCGGTTCTAGGTCTGGTTCTCTTTCCAAAACCAGAACTAGAACTAAAAACCAAACTCAAATCTGAAATTATAAATGTGAAATATACAAAAATGTTATTTACCATACATTTTACCTCAGACAAAGATTTTAAATCATAAATCTAAATTCTAACTCTAATTCATTTCTTTTCTTTTCAATTATAGACACACATTCATACTGCTTTACTTGCACTACTATAACACAACAATCACTGCACTCCTTAGTCACCATCGACGACATTGATGTTTATTTTTCAAAATTTATGTATATATAAACCTCAGCCTAATTTGTCAATTATCAGGAGTAACTCAAACTCAAGTTGCAAATTTTATCCTTAACTCACACGACGTCACAGTAGAATGGCCAGAGTCAAACCTTCATCGTAACCTGTAACTATAAGTCTAAACAGCCTTTATGTTCGATTCTCTAAGTTTTGACGAGCCGACGAGTTTCCTTCAAACAGGTTTCTTTTTCTTTGATTTAGAATAACATGTTACTTTTTCTAAACTTTTGTTTTGTTAACTAAAAATTTCATTTTCTATTTAGTAATGATGTAGATGAACTCTAATGAAGAAGCGGATATAAACAAGTTTTAATTTGTATTTATTATTTTAAAACTCAAGTAATGGTCCCAGAACCAAACCAAACTAGACCAAATCAGAACCGAGCGATTTGGTTCCGATTTGGTTCCATTTCTTAAAAAAAAACCAATTGGTTCCAATAGTAAAAAATCATCGGTTCATGGTTTGGTTTGGTTATTCTGGAACCAGAACCAAGCCAGACCAAATCAAACCAAACCACGTTCACCCCTACTTGTTTGATCAATGTCTTTATTGATTGGTTCGGGTACAGCCTCCAAGTTTGAATCAAGTATGTAGAAGATTTTGAGCGATGTCAAAAAGAAACATGATTTTGTCTTGCCATCTCATAGAGTTTGAACCATCAAACAGGTCTAATCTCACCAAGTCTTGGTTCATAAGTTTGATTGTGGTCATGGTTGTGTCTCCTTCAGTTGCCATCGCAATATTAAGCTTTTAGATTGGTGAGAAATTTGTTCTTCAAATTTGATGAAAATCTCCTTGAGAGTAAACACAAACTTGGGGTAGCGAACACAAAAAATAGATAGAACGAAATTATTGAACAAAGACTTGTAACGTAATGAATGCTGTCCTAAAAGTTTTATTTGCGCCATCTCAGTAACAAGAGAATGCTAAAGGAACAACACATATGATTCAAGTATTTCAAAACCATGAGTTTTATCTCAATTTATAAAATTTCTTTTCTCAAAAGAGTGAAATTTTTTGATGAAAGGTGCTAAACAAATTCTTGGAAAAATCTGTCATGATAAAAAAAATGTGCCTAGCAATCGCACGCCACACGAATTTTGAAGCAGTTTTAAAACTACTTCAACCTTGCGATCGCAAGGTACTGATAAGGTTCTATCATCTACCGGTTCGTTTGAGCGGACCGGTTCTGTCTGGACGGGTTGGTTTGGTCCATCCAGTCTGGTTTTTTTTTTTTTATACATATTTTTAACTTTGCTTTTCATCTTTTCTACTATAAACACATTTCTTCATATATTTAGACAACATTTTTATAACACTTGAGACTTGAATGTCACACTTTACGCCCTTTAGAATAATGTATTGTGGGAAATATTTGAAAGAAAAGAAGTCGCTTTTTTCATTTCGACACTGAGATACAGAAAGAAAAGCTGAAAAGACAAACATAATATTAATATATTCGGTATAAATTTCATTACATTTTAATAATTTTCATCTGCTAGTTTTCAACTTTTCAATAGGTAAAAAATAAAACAATGCGTCCGAATCCAACCCCATATATAGAAGTTTCTCCATAGGTGCACGATCAACTTTGCACATTCCATCATTTAAGACTCGTCTATCACCTCGATATAAAAGCCTATCAATCCTACGGTTGCGATTTCATTAACTGTCTCACATTCATGGGCCAAATAACAGATGAATCTCCATCCAACAAACGCTTAGCTATAAGGGAATTAGCAGCATCAGATGGATGGTATGGATCCCAGAAAACATACTTAGATCTTTCTGCACAAACTTTTGATGGTGGACCACATGGTATAAGTCCCCCATATCGACCCGCGACGTAGCAGCAAGCAGAATTTGCATTCTCAAATCCTGCACAACAACTACGACCATTAGCATGTTATACGAACTTAGTGTCGACTTTTGAACCACATCATCTTAGAACTTAAGTTTTGTAAGCGCTTGACATGTCGATGTTAGACAACCTTAGAGTCACGTAAAAATTAACTCGAAAAAATAATAATTTTCGTACCATATGATTGGTAATTCTGAATAATATCCCCAACAATGTGGTATACATCTGCATAAATAAATTTTGATCCTTGAACATTTGTATTCAACTCTGTTACAAGTCCACTCAATTGGCTGTTAAACATTTCTGCAAGTTGATTGGGAAAAGCCACACAATTATCCCCAGCAGATGGATTTATCTCCCTTTGATATGGGATACACCCAATAGGCCCCACATTTGCCACAATTATTTTTCTAGCACCCAAATTATATAGCCTCTGCAAAAATTTTAAATCAAAAGATGATCAATACCATTGTAAAGGTAAAGGATAATGACAAGCAAGGTCATGTTCTGTCAGTAGCATTTATAAATTAATTTATTTATATTTTTGAGATGAAATGTGAAGACAGAAAATGTATAAGTTTTAAAAATGATTTAAGAAATTATGTTTTTTATAAATTGATTTATAAGAACAGAGGTTAAATCCTAACTTAAATTTATTTCGAGCTCATTCAACAGATTTTGTTACAATTTTTAAACACGCAACTTTTAACAAACATAGCCTATGTGTAGTGAAAGTTTTGTGATAAATAGTGATTTTAACCCTTCACATACAGCGTTAAGAAAGAAAAAGAAGGTAACTCTTTATACTCTGCAAATCAAACATGTTAACGGTGTTTTAACAGAAAGTTTACCGTGAGTTGAATTCTGAATCTTGAAGTCAAGGCTCCCACAAAAGATTCTGGAGTGACTAACTTCTGTTCTAGCTTTGAAACAACTGGTGTTAAGTAATTGTTGATGAAATCATTTGAACCAATTGTTATAGAAAATAAGGCATTTTCGAGCAACTCCATTGCAGCTGGACCACCTATTCTGGAAATTATGTCTTGCCTTGTATTTGCAAAATTGTCCATTTGCGCGTCCAAATTAATCCTACCTCCCTGCAGATTTAAAACGCGTGTTTTAGCAATGATACTAATAAATATTTCAAATAAAAAGATCATATCTACAGTCTACTTACTACTAAGGACCTGTTTGCTAATGGGATTATTTTTACATTTTTTCCTTAAACTCATTCTTAACCATATATTTCTATAGGATTGAACAATTTTCAACCACATATTCCTTAAAAATCATTTTTTCTCATTACCAAACAAGTTCTAAGAGCGTAAAATGGGACGCAGCCCCTTCTTTCTGGGTTGCCCTTTACACCCACCCAAAATCGGGGGCCCACGCAAAATGAGGCCCGGCTTGCGTTAGGTTCATCATTCATGGACTTCCATTTCTGTAAAAAGCCCCGTTGGACGACCCTTAGAGTAACGATCTAAAAAAAGGGTAATTTACATCATTCACGTCATTTATTACAATAATTTTCAAATTTTTATGATATTTAGGACATAAATCTTAGTACCACACCTTTATACTTATGACACTGGCTTAACTTTGTGTGAAAAATTAAAAAGACATAAATTTTAGTGAAATTTTGCATGGGACATTTTTCAGTTCATGAAGACAAAAGAGTGCAAGGTGCAATTATCTCAAAAAGATACTCCCTCCGTCCCATAAAGATAGTCCCATACCCATTTTCACATAGATTAAGAATTGTCAATTAATGTTGTTAGAAAAATAAGTTTTACAATCCATTTTCCTAATATAATCCTAATAAATTTTGTAGCTTCCCACAAAATTGAAAGGGTATAAATTTATTTAAACTAATAAAAAAATACATTAAATAAAGGTAAAATATGACAAAATATTAATTTCGCTTTCAAAAAAAAAAAAGTGAACTATCTTTTTGGGACGGACGAAAAATGAATAATGAACTATCTTTGTGAGACGGAGGGAGTATTAGGTATAGGGAAAGTCATGAATGATAAGATAGGTTTTAGCTCCATCAAAGTGGATAATACGTAAGTTAACGACGTGTACACAGAGTCTGAATTGTCACACTTAGTATTAGGCTTGGCACAACTTGTTTCAGATTTTACAAGTTGGTGTAATAAGGCCAAGTGCACCCGTTTTTACACCCCTATCCTCGAGTGATTCATGACCATTATTAAAGTTATCATGATTATGGTGGCCATAGTAAAATGGTCTGCAGGGGTCACAAGTACCAATAAATATTCAAATATGCAAGTAAAAATTACAATGGTACTTACAAAAATCTTTCCAGTGTAATTCAGAATTCCTCCTCCACCAGAAGCATAATTGACACCTTGCAGAACCTTATCACCATCTGTGGTTGGTGCCAAGTATGCCGGAGTAAAATCCCTTAAACCTAATTCCTGCCCTGCTTATGAAAAGTGAACTTATAAGTTATAAAGAATAATAGTACACATTTCATTTTCATACAAGGATTTCTAAAAACTGAAGCATTCAGGTATTGACAGCTTAAACTTTTAGACGGGTTGGTAAGACAGAATGAATAGAAAGCTAGCTTGCCTATAATATCGACGATTGTTCTTCCATTCGTGTATCGCCCCGTTGGATTCCCAAAATCAATTCCATTGGGAATATAATTGGCTTTTGAAAGTGATACAATGTAGTTGTTGTTACCAACATCAACTAAAGAATCTCCAAAAACGAAATTCGCAGGAACATTTTCTGCCAAACTCATCATCTTAAAAAATACCAAGATCGTCGAAAGTTGCACTAAAATGGTAGTGAAAACTTTCCTGTTTGATAAATTTTCCATTGAAAATACCCAGTAAAAAAAAAAAAAAAAAAACGAAATATACTCCTTTGGTACAAAAAATAGCGCAATGGATAGTTTCTGCCTTCTGAAAAATGGCTAAAACTCTAGTAAATATGAAACCTATGGAGGAAAAAAAATGAAGTATTCCCTATTCAGGAAAAGGGATTTAAGCTGGTATTCATAAGCTATAAGTGGAAAATAAGCCAATCATCCCTTCACACTTTCAGCTTCTTTGTAAATTCAGTTGTAATATATATATATACATAAAGAACCATCCTACTATAGTGTACTTCAGGCTTAATCATGTGTACAAAAAAATAAAATTTAATAGATTAGATGGCATCAAAAAATAGGTTAGGTATAAGGTATTCAAGAAAACTCATTGAATGCTGAGGAGAAAGAGCACCAACTGTATAGAATTACACCATTTTGGAGTTAAATGTAGCAATTGATAAATACCATTATGGTTTTCTACACGGCTGAAAGACAATATTTCGTGTTTTAGGTGCTAAGAATCTGTCACTTAAATCTACGTGAATTTGTTGGGATTTGTTTTTAATCATATTAATTAGACAGCAGTGTTTATGTTTGTAATTCGGAAAAGAAAAAAAAAAAAAAAAAAAAAAAAAAAAAAAAAAACATTAATATTTTCAACTGCACACAAACCTAACAATCTTCGGAAAATTCAAAGCCAAGGTATGTAAGATTTAATGCAGTGGCTTGAAATGGGAATGAAAGTCATTTATTATTGGGAGTGGACAGGCCCTTTTTGTTTGTTGCCACAAATGGAAATTAATGAACTGTATTGTGAATATTTAACTAAGCAGGCATACGAGTATGGGCTAAAGTCTTTGATTGCTACCTAGTGATCATGTTTTGTGGTTGAGATTTTCTTGTGGCACATGTCTTCTCCAATGTCACAGAGAGATCATATCAGTCTCGTTAAATCTCTCCCCTGCCAGCCACACCAGAAAAGCCGGGTCGAGTTTATGGATAGTACATTTCTTTGTGTAGAACGATATCTGGCGACATAGTTTCTAACTTCAAAGTGGGTCATATGAAATCAGAGAACCTTCACAAGTATGATCGACGTATATTTGAACGAAAATGCCATGTCCAATGGACATTAGAAGAAGGTGAATCACACAGACTCATAACCTAGGTTTGCGTAAGACGTAAGCCACTTAAAATTGTTGAGGTATTAGTAAGGTTGGAATATTCTAGAATATGCTAAAATAAGTGTTAGATTTAGTTGTAAGAGTTAACATGATTTTTCTATAAATATCAATATTTTTAAACCCGGTCCGGTCATGGACCCGGCCGGGGGATTGTGTCAAGGGTTAGAGGGTCGACTCGGGGTCAACCCGGAGTCAACCCGTTCATTAAAATAGTAATAAAAATATTTAAAAAATAAATAAATCATAAATTAAAAAAAAAAATAACTAAAACCCGGTTCGACCGGGTTTGACCAAAACGAGTTTTCCGGGTCACCCGACCCGGGTTTTGGACCAGGTCGCGGGGTTCGAGGTCGACCTGGTCGGGCTGGGCCAAGTTTGACAACATTGATAAATATCATATAACTTGTAATCATTTAAGCATTCATAAATAAAAATATATTTTCCCCCTCTAAATTTGTTCAAATCCTTGGCTTAGAATCAAAAGTTTTCCGGTCACTGGCGAGTGGAGGTAGCACCACTCGTCCGGCGAAGTTATTTTTTTATTTTGCCAAAAATACTTTATTTCTTCATTGCTGTGCAAATCTGAGGAGAGTCTCACTCTGTTGAAATATTTCCACCATATTTTCACCACTTAGATCAGCAGGAAGCCAAAGATTTCAAGCTGCCTCTATTACGTCAGATTTGGTTTCACGGTTGGATGATACAAGTACTTGTGGTGGTAGAAACAGTGATGCCTGATTGCTTTCTGTTGGAAAACTTCAGTTTCAGTTTGTGCACTTCAGTTCAGCTTTGTGCTGAATAAAAATTCCTTTAGTTTCTTCAGTTTCATTTTTGTTGAATGAAAATTAAGCTTCAGTTTTCAAAATTTAAATTTTCAGTTTCACAATTGAATGGATATTAAACTGCTTGATGATTTGAACCTATAAATAGTGACCATTCTTGGCTGGAAAAACACACAAGTGAACACAAAAATCTGTCCAGCAGCTTCTAGCTTCAATTCTTTCTCGCTTCTTGCTTCATTTCTTTCTCCTTTGCTGAAAATCTCTGAGAGAGAGAGAGAGGATAAACATAGCTAGTTCGTAGGCGATTAACGTTGTGCAGCGTGAATCGACAATCGATTTTATCCTGAGAATCGAACACCGATCAAAACCTCTTGCACCCCAGTGAGGTGGTAAATTCGATTTAAGGAAACTGTGTAAAGACGAGACATCGGTTTGGTTACATTTAGTTTGATTCTCTAACTTTTCCCCGACAAGCTTAAATCGAATTCCATTTCAAGAATTTTAGATAATCAGTTTTTTTTTCTTCAGTTATTAGTAGTCTCCTTTTTTTTAAAAAAAAAAAAAAAAATCATCAAATTTGGTTGCTGCTCACTTAAACTTAGCCTCTTTTTTCCTTTAAAAAAAAAAAAAAAACTATCAGGTTTGTTGCTGTGTACTTAAACTCAACAGTAAGGTTGACAATCGGGAAAGAGAAAAAAAAAGGAGGATTTTGTTTTTTTAATTTTTTTTTGAAGTTGTATATGCATATTTTTTTTGTCTCTGTCGGTATTGTTTTCTATCTTTGCACGGTTTTTATCAATGCATGAAGTTGTCTCTGCATGAAAACTTACTTTGCATGGCTTTTAACTTGCAAAAAAATTGTGTAATGATTGCTTAAATAATTTTATGATGATTAACTAATGATTTCTAACTTTTCTTTAATGATTTTTATCAATTATTGGTTAATGATTTTCTAATTCATGTTTAAATGTTTGTAATTTGACAAAATAATTTGCTCTTATATTTTAATTCCATAGTTTTAATTTTGTTTCGAATTGATAACATAGATCTTGAATCTATTTTCAATTTTCAAACTCATTATTATTCTAAAACTTTTTCCGTTCTTTAAGGTTAAATGGCTTCATATGGAAATGATGATGTGAACAGCGAAAGCAACACTTTTTGTACCGTTGTACCAAATCCTGCAATGACCTCTGATAACACCGTGGAGACCTCGATTGGCATCCTCCCATTGATGGGACAATTGGTGACGGATTCCTCATGTTTGAGTGAACCCCACTTTGCTTACGACTGTGGTCTCGACAATTCTGTTTGGCAAAATACCTTTGCCACTACCTAGGGCTGCGACCTCAGTACCTTTGCCATCGTTTTCGGCTCCATTTTCAATGAATCATGCAATTCGACGGGATAAGTTTGCAGGATTGATTTTAAAACATGGCAGAACACGATGATTTTTTATCGTACTACTTTGGGCTTTGCACGTTTCCTCACCAAGGATGCCCCTGTCGTAGTTGAAAACGACACTGATATGCATAGGCGTGCAGTTTGGGATGCTTGGAAAAGTGTTGATTTTCTATGACGCAACTATGTCCTGAATGACCTATAGAATTCTTTGTATCACGTGTATATGATAAAGAAGTCAGCTAAGGAACTTTTGGAGTCCTTAGAAAAGAGATACAAGACCGAGGATGCTAGGTCTAAGAAATTCTTATTCAGTCGGTGTATGGACTTCAAAATGGTGGATTCACGTTCAGTGGTTAGCCATGTGCAGGATTATCAAGTGCTTTTGCAAGAAATGCATGTTGGGGGTTTGACTATGTCAGAATCCCTATAGGTGGCTACTACTATTTGCAAGGTACCTCCTCAGTGGAAGGCTTTCAAAATCTATTTGCAGCATAAGAGGAAAGAGATGTCTTTCGAGGATTTAATTATCAAGCTGCTCATTGAAGAGGATAACAAACTTGCTTAACATAAATCGGAGAATGCTTACTCTGAGAAAGCTAATGTATTGGAGCACGGCCAAAGTTCTGGTACTAAGAAAGGTCAATCGTTTAAAGCTAAACAGTGTAACGAAAATAGAAAAGATAAAAAGCAGGCCAAGAAAGGGTCTCAGTTGAAGCCTACCGGTGGGGTAGGAAAGAAGTCTAAGTTCCAGTTCAATGGAAAGTGCTTCGATTGTGACAAGTTTGGGCATCGAAAGATATCATCTCTCAGATGACATATTTGACCTAAACCTTACGGCGGTGATTAGTGAGGTTAACTTGGTGGGGTCCAACCCTAAGTAGTGGTGGCTGGATACTGGGGCCACTTTCCATGTTTGCTCTAATAGGAGCATGTTCACTACTTTTGCACCAGTTACAAATGATGAAAAGTTGTTCATGGGAAACTCCGCAACATTTGAAGTGCTTGGTAAAGGAAAGGTGATCCTGAAGATGACCTCTGACAGAGAGCTTACTCTGACCAATGTGTTGTACGTCTTAGAGATTCGCAAGAATCTGGTCTTTGGGTCTCTTCTGAGCAAGAATGATTTCCCCATGGTCATTGAGGTGGACAAGCTGGTTATTACCAAAATAGGAGTTTATGTTGGGAAAGCCTACATGACTGATGGCTCGTTTAAATTAAATGTAATTGGTGTAACCCCAACTGTTATGATTAATGAGAAAACTCCTTCTGTTCACTTGCTTGAGCCTCCTAATATGTGGCATGGTAGATTAGGTCACGTATATTACATTGTATTACTTAAACTAAGCAAACTAAACTACTTGCATAGGTTTCAAATTGATTCAAATCATAAATGTGAAACCTGCGTTGAGGCTAAGCTTACTAGGTCTTCGTTTCATAGTATTGAAAGAAGTACCGAGCTATTAGGACTAGTCCACAGTGATGTGTGTGGCTTGAAATTTGTCCAAACAAGAGGCGGCAATAAGTACTTTATTACTTTTGTCGACAATAGCATGAGATATTGTTGTGTGTACTTGCTTAAAAGCAAAGACGAAGCTATTGATAAATTCATTTTTTATAAGAATGAAGTTGAAAATCAACTTAGCAAGAAAATAAAGGTGTTGCGAAGTGATCGTGGTGGTGAATATGAATCACCATTTGGTGAATTTTGTGCTAAACATGGAATAATTCATCAAACTACTGTAGCTTATTCACCTCAGCAAAATGGAATCGTTGAGCGTAAGAATTGAACTTTAAAAGAAATGATGAATGCTATGTTGATTAGTTCTGGATTACCATAGAACATGTGGGGAGAAGCTATTCTTTATGCGAATTACATTTTGAATAAAGTGTTAAGTAAGAATATGGATAAGACTCTGTATAAACTTTGGACAGGCTGTACACCTTCATATAAATACTTATGAATGTGAGGGTGTCTTACGAAGGTCGCAGTGCCTCCTCCTAAGAAGGTTAAGATTGGACCTAAAGCAGTTGATTGTGTGTTCATTTTCTACGTACAAAATAGCAATGCATATAGGTTTCTTGTGCATTATTCGAATGTCCCTGATATTGATCTGAACACGATCATGGAGTCTAGGAATGCACAATTTTTCGAGAATATATTTCCTTGTAAATCTCCTAAATAATTAACCCCTATTAAACGGACTATGAAATCTTCTGCTTCTAGCAGTAGTAAAGATTTAGTTGAAGAATGTGAGGATGAGCCTAGACAGAGCAAAAGAACCAAAACTTCTAAGACGTTTGGCCCTGATTTTCTAACATATTTGATGGAGAATGATTCTCAAAGCTATAAAGAAGCTATATCTTCAACAGATGGTCATCTGAGGAAAGAAGCCATCAAGAGTGAAATCGATTCTATCCCGCAGAATCATACCAGGGAAATAGTAGATCTTTCATAAGGCTGTAAGCCTTTGAGCTACAAATGGATCTTCAAGAAGAAGATAAAAGCAGATGGATCCATTGATAAATATAAAGCTCGGCTAGTAATCAAAGGTCATAAGCAAAAGAAAGGTTTAGATTACTTTGATACTTATTTTCCTGTATCAAGAATAACTTCTATCTGAATGATAATTGCTATTGCAACCTTGCGAAATCGAAAAATACATCAAATGGATGTCCGGATGATAATTGCTATTGCAGCCTTGCAAAATCTAAAAATACATCAAATGGATGTAAAAACAGCTTTCCTAAATGGAGATTTGAATGAAGAAATCTACATGAAGCAACCAAAGGAGTTTTCGGCTCCAGGTCAAGAAAGGTAAGTCTGCAGACTGGTTAAATCACTTTATGGTTTAGAGCAAGTACCGAAGCAATGACATGGGAAGTTTGATAATGCTATGCTTTCTAGTGGCTTTAGAATCAACGAGTGCGACAAGTGTGTTTATTTCAAGGACACTAATGATGGATATGTCATATTGTACCCGTATGTTGATGACATGCTCATTGTCGGCAGCTCTGATAAGATTATCAAAACTACTAAGAATATGTTGAACTCAAAGTTTGACATGAAAGATATGGGTTTCGCAAATGTTATTTTGGGAGTAAAAATTACTCGAACACCGAATGGATTTGTGTTATCTCAATCTCATTATATTAATAAGATACTAGACAAGTTCAAAAAGTCAAATACCACTGTGGCCAGGACTCCGGTGGATTTAAGTCTCCATTTATCTAAGAATATTGGTGATGGTGTGTCACAGTTAGAATATTCTCGAATAATAGGGAGTTTAATGTATTTAATGACTTGTACGAGACCGGATATAGCATACTCAGTTAGCAGATTGAGTCGCTACACGAGTAACTCAGGTGCTATCCACTGGAAAGCCATTTTCAGAGTGTTACATTATTTGATGTACACTTGTGATTTTGGACTGCATTATTCTAGATACCCTACAAAAATCTAAGGGTATGCTTATGCAAATTGGATATCAGATATGTCAGACTCCAAGTCTACTAGTGGATATGTCTTTACTCTTGGTGGTGCAGCTGTCTCTTGGAAATCATCAAAACAAACTTGCATCGCAAGATCTACAATGGAATCAAAGTTCATTTCTTTGGACAAAGCAACTGAAGAAGCAGAGTGGCTTCGCCAGTTTCTTGAGGATATTCCAAGATGGTCAAAGTCTGTGCCTGTAATTTGTGTTTATTGCGATAATCAATCAGCAATTGGTAGGACACAAAGCAATATGTATAACGGTATGTCTCGACATATTCGAAGACGACATAATACCATTCGACAACTACTCTCGAGAGGTATTATCACTCTGGACTATGTGAAGTCAAAGGATAATATTGTGGATCCGCTAACCAAAGGGTTAACCCGTGAGCTAGTTGTAAAATCATCGAAGGGAATGAGCTTGCAGCCTATGACGTTGAAAGGTATCATGGTGGAATCCCAACCTAGCTAAATGGAGATCCCAAGAACTAGGTTCAAAGGGACAACTAAATCATGTATATCTGTGTAAATCATTGAGAAGGTTCTCCTTCTGCTCATTCTTATGGTACTCACAGTGATTGAAAGATGCAGGTTAAGCTATGCTTTTAATGACCCTTAAGCGTAGTGATGAAACGCTGAGTTAAGAGGTCACCTATGTGAGTGTGAAGTAGGGCCACTTCTATAAGAATTGGGAAGGCTACATCCTTGAACAAACACTTGCAGAACCAGGCGACGTGTTCATGGCCAAAGCGAACACAACTTTGAGAACTACGTTGTGTCTAGAATGATCCTGTGTGAGATCTATTGTCTTGGTTTACACAAATGGCGAAACAGTTCAAGGTATCAGATCCATTGGTTTGCTAGTAATACCCGATAGATTTTCACAAGGGAAGTTTCAAAGCTAAATGCTACCTATCCTATGCAAGATTGATTAGGTTTACTCTCTCTCGCTCTCTTTCTTGAGTCTCTGATTTCCTCAATTTTTATTCATGTGGAGAATTGTTGGAAAACTTCAGTTTCAATTTTGTGCTAAATAAAAATTCCTTCGGTTTCATTTTTGTGTTGAATGGAAATTAAGCTTTAGTTTTCAGAATTTAAATTTTCAGTTTCACAATTGAATGGTTATTAAACTTCTTGATGATTTGAACCTATAAGTAGTGACCATTCTCGGCTGGAAAAACTCACAAGTGAACACAGAAATCTGTCTAGCAGCTTCTAGCTTTATTTCTTTCTCGTTTCTTGATTCATTTCTTTCTCCTTTACTGAAAATCTCTGAGATATAGAGGATAGACATAGCTAGTTCGTAGGCAGTTAACGTTGTGCATGACAAATCAACAACCGATTTTATTCTCGGAATCGAACTCCGATCAAAACCTCTTGCACCCTGGTGAGGATGCGAATTTGATTTAAGGAAACCGTGTAAACACTGGACTTCGGTTTCGTTACATTTGGTTTGATTCTCTAACTTTTCCCCAACACTTTCTACTGCCTTCTATTTTGGATCCAGATTTAGTTTTGATAAAGCTGACAGGAAATGGCTTTTCAACATGATCAATGAACTCCTTACAGTATTTTAAGTTGTGACTGGTGCTTCCAAGAAACAACATAAAGATAAGTCTTCAGTAGGGATGACAAAAAAACCCAAAGGACCCGAAACCCGGAGGACCCGAATTGACCTGCCCCGAAAATCACCCGCCCTGCCGGGTCCGCGGGGAGGGTTCGGGGCGGGTTTTCCGCCCCGCCCCGTGACCCGGTAAATTAATTTATTTATTTATTTTAATAATGAAATGAGAAACTAAAATAAATTTGATAAAGTCCAGAAGAATTGAACATTGGTGGAATTTAGGGATATGAGAATATACAACCACTATACCATTATATTGTTTATTGATTTTTTTCTTCAAGTATATACATATTATTTTTAAAGTTTAAACTTAAAAACTCTAACTAGTTTAACGCCTAAATTTTTCACTTAAAATTTCATTACCAATTTATTTATTTATTTATTAAAAAAAAAAACCGGGTCCTTAGCGGGGCGGGAGGTCGCCCCGCCCCGCCCCGGGACTTCGCGGGTCACGGGGCGGGTCTCGGTGCTTTCGGGTCCAGGGCGGGGCGGCCCCGACCAGCCCCGAACCCGCCCCATTGCCATCCATAGTCTTCAGTCTCCTACTACAGTAGCAACAAATCAAAGCCAAACTCTAAGCCTCAGGGATTGGAATCTCAGGAAAAACATATAAAGCTCAGGAAGTTGAAGAAAATGAAGAGCACCCGATCTTGCTTCAACAAAATGTGATAATTAATGATGAATAATAAAATTACATTAATGACCTTTTAATTTTTTCAATAATTTATGTGCTGACCACAATCTCTTCCACAACCAATAATCCAGTTCTCTTCTCTCTTTATCACTGATGGTGGCGGTGGAGTCAGAACATACCAAATTACAAAAAGAATAAAACAATTCAGGTGATTTTGTACAGCAAAAGTCAAGAAAATGAGATATGAAAGTAATGAAAGGAAAGGAGACAAATAATCACCAACAAAAAAGGATTATAGGAAACCCACCGTCAAAATCATTCCAAGCCCCAAATTTATTGGTTTCTTCTTGACGTAGAATTTTGGATTTTCATTGTGTTTCGAAGCCAATGAAATATGAAAGTAATGAAAGAAGAGGAATTATTATTATTATTATTATTCAAGTTCCATATCGAGATTAAATTCAACCAGTTTTGCGTTTTTGAATTTCATCGAATAGGAAATTGCAGAGCTTTTGTAAGAAGAATGTATGAGGCTCATCTTCATCTTTTATTTATCATAAAAAAACGAAGTCTGAATACGCCATGGCCGCAAAAGTCAGTTGCCTATTGAGATGGGAATGTCAGACTTCGCCGTCCAAGATACGGATTTGCTCAGAATGAGCCGCTGTTTAAAAATTTCATCACCCTCAATCTTTCTTTATCCAAAAAAAAAAAAAAAAATTTATTAACTGTAGGCCGCAATCAATATCCATGTCAGAATGCAAACTGAACGGTTGTGTTGGTAGGGCTTTCACGGAGAAGGGGGAATTCATAGTTGTGGTGTACGTATTTTATCATTTTTGTTTTTGTTTTATAATTGGATAAGGGTATATTTGTATTTGTATTGTGGTGTATTTATAAAACATATATTTTATTAGTGGTATTAATATAATGTGGTGTATTTAATAGTAATTGTGGTGGTAATATATTTTGCTTATTTAAAATACACATTTTTCAAACTTAAGAAAATTAAGGTTTTAATTCAAAAATCACATGTCAATTAATAATTAATTAAATATATTTCATTTTTTAAATAGGTTAAAGTCACAAAAATACATATTTTCTTGTCAAAATCACAAAGCAAATTTTATAAGTCACAAATTATCAAATTAATTGATCACGACTTATTTTTAGGTAACAAATTATTAAAAGAAAATCATCAATACTTATTTTTCGATTACAAATTTATAGGTCGCAACTTATTACACAGTCACATATCACAAATATTAAACGTCACGAAAGATTTCTCGATTACAAATCCCAAATTTTACAGGTCACGACATATTTCTTGATCACAAATTATGAAAAAAAATCTATCATAACTTATTTTTGGATCACAGCCTACAAATTTTATTGGTCATGACGTCTTTGTCAATCACAAATACTAAAAATTATAGTCGCAGTTTATTTTTCAGTCATAGTATACAAATTTCTTAGATCATTACTTATTTCTCGATCACAAATCTCGAATTTTATAAGTTACACCATTTTCTCAGTCATAAATATCAAATTAAATGGTCACAACTAAACAAATTATGAGTCACGATTTCTTTATTGATCACAAATCTCATAGGTCAAATTTTTTTCTCTGGCACAAATCACAAATTTTTTAGTTCACAATTTATTTATAGGTCACAAATCATAAATTTTATAGGTCACGACTTATTTTTTGGTCACATATTACTAGGAATGACAATTGGTCGAGTTCAGGACTGGTCAAGAATGTCCTACTCTAGACTAGCGAGCGTCTCATGGATCTCGAGGCCGGAGGCGGGTCAACATTCCTGCCTCGTTTATATTTTTTTAATTTTTCTTTAATAGGAAACATTTTAAAAATAAATAATAAAAAAATTTTAAGGGTCCGCGAGGCATGTTTGGGACTAGAGCGGGACGGAGGACGCACCCCAAACTTGCCTCGCAGACCGTACTATCTGGGGGCATGACGCCCCTAATGGGATAGGGTGTTCTCAAGTCTCAGGTCCATCGAGTTTTTTTTGCCATCCCTACATATCACAAATTTTATATATCACAATTCATCAAATTATTTGATCATAACTCGTTTTTGGTTAAAAAAAAAAAATTATCAATTTAATTGTAACAATCTATTTCTTGGTCTCAAACCACATATTTTATGGATCATAAGTAATCAAATTAATTGACTATGGCTTATTTTCCTGTCACAGAAATATCACCCACCTACACCACCACCATGAACAACCACCTACACAGCACAGTCGCCACCAAAACCATCACCTCCGATGCACCACCAAAACCAACACGAAAACCACCATCGCACTACCATTATACAAACAACACATAGAAGCCAACACAAAAAATCAGGCCCAAAACACCGAATACTAACTCACCACTATCTGAACACGCTATGTTACCAGCAGTCGAGTCTGGACATGAACTTCCACAACACAAGCTACAGTGAAGACATTGTTGTCTGCATTGAATCTAAACCCTTGTAAAAAAAAAAGCTAAGGAAAATTGAGACAGAATACCAGTCCGAAAAAAAAAGATAGTGTTGACATTGCACGGTGACTCGAGACCCTACACAACGATTGTGACAGCAACCTGCCACAATGACACCTACACCTCCATTATCATCCGAAACCTCTGGCTCTTCACCGTCAGAATCACACACCACCTGCGTCAACAATACATGCCTCTATCATCCACCTTTGCACAGCTACCATCCACAAAAACCCCATCATCCACTGCGGAGCCAGATACACTAGTGCCATCACCCACTACCTCTTCGATTATTATTATTATTTAATATTTAAAAAAAAAAATTATGACCTGATTTTTTGATAAATAAGTTGTAAACATTTTTTTTTTTTTTTTTTTTAACGTGAAGTTAAATACAAGGTTCGGGTGTTTCCTCTATTATCATTCATATGATATTGAGAATTTTAAGGTGTCCACAATGGGAACATGTCCCTCTTATTAAAGGGTGTTAGGTGGGGCCCAACAAGCCCCCACCTGACAGTCAGTGCCCACCCGTCGCGCTACTTGACGGGTGAGCATGTATTATTATGCCTCTAGAAATATCATAATCTTCTTGCATATAATATTTATTCCAATATGATCAAAGATTCATTGCCGTCATTTTATCACATTCATTGTATGAATATTTTGTTTTGTAACAGTTCATCAAATAGAACCCTCTTTGACACTTCTTTATTTTATTCATCATGCTCTAATTTTTATGCTTTTTTCTATCTTTGAATAATTCGTTTTCCCACCATTTCAAGCTCCTACTATGCATCTTTTGGAATCTTATCTCGTATCAAATCTAATGAATCGTTGAATATGATGAATGACATTTTCAATGTCTTTCTTGAAAAATTATTTTTTGGTGAAAGACCCGAATCTTAAGAATATCAATGGGTTAAATTGAGTCGACACACTTGTCCTCAACTCACCCTTCTAGCTTACATCTGTTGAAAATCTCTTATCTTATAATTATAAAAAGCAACACATTTAACAAGCTAGGTGGTCCTAAATATGCTTACCAATAATTTGGCTCGCCGCGTTAGCTGCTTTACGAGCTAGCACTCTTGCCAATCAGCCTGTGCAAGTTCTCGAGTTACTCACGGGAAAATTCTTGGCCTCCATTCGTCTTGGAGACTAACGAAGTCTCCCGTGGGTGCAACTTGCATGACTTGAGCCGACGTCCGGCTCACATCCATTGACACCTTTAATAGTCTCCATAGGGACGGAGGGAGGGGGCAGGCCTGGGCTGTCACCTCCAAATTCAATTTTTTTAGTGTAAATTTTTTTTTTAAATTTTTATATGCATCATCCCAATAATAATAATAATAATAATAATAATAATAATAATAATAATAATAATAATAAAATGTCCTCCTGATTCCTCCCTTGAGTCTCCAAGACATCACACTGTCAAAAGCATCTCCAAACTTAAAGCCCATGTTCGACCCCCATTTTCTTTTTTAGGAATAATATGGTTTTTGATAATATTTTTGAGAGAATGTATGATTAAAAAGTATTTGAAAAATAAAAAATGATAGATTTGATCAAAATAGATCATTGAAATTAATTATTAAATAAATTTATTTTTTAAATAATGAGAAATTAATTATTAAATAATGAGAACCAATCATGGGCTAAATTGGACTTCTTTAATCACAAAAAAGGATCTCCATCAAAAATCGCTAATAGGGAACCTCTATGGACCATGATTTGACATCTCCTCTAAATCTTATTGTTGACGCCACCAGTCTCTGGAGTACTTACGGCTCGACCAACACACGAATTGTCCACCGCATGGTGTTGATTTGTTCCACGCGAGGTGGACGCATCCCCAGGGAATTTCGAACCTTGGACCTTTGGAATATATGAATTCCAAAGGCCTCCCTGGTAACCACTAAGCTAAGAACAAATCCACAACATGCGGTGGACAATCCGTGTGTTGGCCGAGCCGTAAGTACCCCAGAGGCTGGTGGCGTCAACACTTATCATAACTAATGCTCTATTAGATATAACTAATGCTCTATTAGATAGCTCTGCCGCTGTTTATAAACCATTCTTGAAATTATATAGTTCCATAAGGTGTTCACTGAAACACGTGTCTCTTCCTATTTAAAGGTGTCAGGTAATGTTTACACGCTAAGTGGCGGATGAACATTTTTTATGAGGCAAGGCACCATACCATAAATGCTCTGTTATAATTTATAAATCATTTATTTATGTATTTTAGTTAAAATATGTGATTAAAAGTGATTTTGAAAAATGTATAAGATTAAAAAATAATTTGAAAAAATATAATATTTATAAATGATTTGTCACACCATCACTGTACGCTGTACGCCAAGACGTCCTTTCAGTCCTTTGTGATTTTAGACAGAATTATTTTTTAGGACTAGCGAAATGAAAGCATGTTTAAAAATATGTTTTTAATAACACAATTCTTCAAATCACTTTTTAATCAAACACATTTTCTCACTTCACATTTTAACCGAACATTTTACCTAGAAAAAAAATATGTTTTTAAACACAAATCTTTTAATAAATTTTAAATTTTGACAACCCTTTTTTGCACATGGTGTGTAAAAACTGAAGACCAATTATCCATTTTATTTCGGTTTCTCAGGATTCAAGAATTTATTATCTAATAAAATATACAATTTCTATTGTGGTTGGATGAAGTTGTAGCTAATCATATAGGTAACATCAACCAAAGGGTAGGGACCTAGAGCTTAGACTTTTGCCAACCCAAAAATAAATTATTTTAAGAGGAGGAAATAATTATTCAAAATGGTGAAGACATCATAAATGTGGCTTTAAAGTTTCATGCCAAACATTAAAAACAAATAGGTTAAATCACTTTAGCCTACCAAATTTAGCATAATTTCTTGTCGATTGAAATACAAATGCATAGACATTATTTTCTCTAATCAATACATTGTCTAGCCTTTATTATCCAACTCCTTAAACCCCCTTTATCATAACTACCGGGAACAAGTGCGTTGAACGTGATTTTACATTAACATTTCGAATTTTATTAAATTGTTTAAACTTCGAAAAAAAATATGTTAATTACAATGTTTGATTTATAATTCTAATAATCAGTTAAACCAATGAATATTTTTTAATAATTGACGACCCTTTGATGTCATTTTAACGATTAAGACATGTTAACTAATTTTATTACAATTACATAACATAAGAAGATTGTAGTTATGATAATAAAATATTGTACATTTGTTAGGAAAATAGCTCTTTGTACACAATATTCTTCTTGTATATTGTTTTGGTTGTGACGAACATATTTGACTTGATCAATAATTTTGTGTTAGACATTGAAGTTCTTCTCGATAGTACAACATACAGTTGTCCATGAGATAAGACGTGTTGAGGTAGATATACTTCAACATTAGGTATGGTCTAATATTGAGCTTTATTTATAGTTATTAATGCAGAGACATATGGAGGAGGACTTCTTTCTCTGAAATTGAAATGGGTATCATTCATCATTTGCTGGAGTAAGGAGCATTCGAGGTAGCAAGACTTGCTTTCCAATATGTTGGCCCTGTTGCTATTTTTGCATGTATGACATGACTACACATCATTCTTTTTCCATTACATTGGTCATTTGATGGATTCAAATTTCTTAATAACATAACCAATTAGTGTGGTGGAAGGCCATTTGGTAGCAGGGTGTTCAAAAATTCTTCTTGATAATATTTCTTGGTGTTATCTATTGCTTTGTCAAAACTCATGTAAACTTTAGGTTCTTTGGGGAAAAGATGTATAAGTTTTGTCTACTTGGAGAAGTTTAGATACCAAAACTATTCATAATGATGGCAAAACAACTCGACGGAACGGAGACCCACGGGGTCCCAATCCCATTATGGGCGCTCCATCCCAATATCGGGTCTGTGGGACTGGTTTGGAATGACTCTTCCTCCCCGTTCCAATCCCAAACCCGCCTCGAGGACCTGCAAATCTATTAAAAAAATAAATAATTAAAAAAAATAATAGGGACAATAAACAGGTCAGAAGGTCGCCCTGTCCCAGCTATCCGTGGGAGGCTCGTGGGTTCAAGGCGAGGGTCAACCTACTCCGAAGTCAATCCATTGACATCCTTAATTATTTCTGAGTGATCCAAGGGTTGTATTAATTGCAAAAATGAAAATTTCTTGGGAGGATTTTAGGAGATCGGTAAACGAAAGACTCTTGGTCGCTTTTTTATATATATTTATTTATATTTATTATGGTGAATTGAAATTTAATATGTGGTGATTAAGTCAATAAGTTTTAATGAAAATAAATAAAATGTGCCAAAATTATTTTGTATTAATTGAACGGCATTAATGGAATGATGAAGGTTGAGTGTGTAATTCTATGAAGTTGATAAAGGCAATACTGCCCAAAAATATTTTACCATTTTTTCAGACTTTTAGATTTAGAACTAATTAATATTACGTGCATTGCACATAACTTTATAATGATATTAAGAAATATATTTGGACACCGTGAATTGTATTTCCTCATAATAAATAACTATTTTAATATATTATTTTTAAGAAATTTATAGATTAGAAGTACATATTTATATGTTCATTATCTATTAGATTAACCTCAATATTGGTATTTTTCGTTGGGACAACAATAGACAAACTGACAAAGTGATCAAATTTGCTAAAAATTAGAAGTCGATTGACTTAATTGTACAAAATTGAATATGATGACGATGACGATGATGTGAAGTGAAATAATAAGACAATTTCCACTACATATTTGAATAATGTTATAAACTATAGAGAAAGAAAGAAGAAATAAAGAGGCCAAGAAACTTGTGTATTATTATGAACCAAAGCCCCCATATATATAAAAGGAATAAGGGATACATAAGGTAATTATACCTAGGGTTTTAGGGATATAATTGTCATTCACTAATACAATATAATATTTACAACACTCTCCCTTGAATGACATATTACAAAATATCTGCCTCATTAAAACCTTGTTTGATAAAAACTCAACGGGACAAAAATATCAAACGAAGGAAAAAGAGTACAGTTGTTCTTGGAGTATTAAGATGTTGCCTCGTTAAAACCTCGTCAAGAATACCCAATGGGACAAAATCATGGCTAAGGAAAAAGAGTACAGCTACTTCTCCCTAGTGTTGATCGCTGTAAATCATCGAGTCGATGTATCCCAATCTTGTGATCTGGTTTCTTGAATTTAGATATTGGTAGTGCTTTTGTAGATAAATCAACTTCATTGTATCTTGAGTGAATTTTTTGAAAATTCTGGAGTATTTTGATACTGCCTCGTTAAAACCTTTTCAGAAAACTCAGTGGGACAAAATCTGAACAAAGGAAAAAGAGTACATCTACTCTCCTAATTCAATCTCTATTGAATAATCCATTTCTCGATCACTTTAGGAGTATCGTATAGGAGAGTATATCGATAGACATTAATAACAGCTACCTCATTAAAAACCTTGCCAGGAAAACTCAGTGGGACAAAACTTCAACTAAGGAAAAAAGAGTCTAGTGCATATTAGCTCCCCTCATGGGAACATTATAATTATTTGGATGTTGCACATAATTATTTCAACTTTTAATTTGTGCAATATCGAATATGTTCACCAAATATATATAAATGACACATATCTCAAATTATTTGTTCTTCGAATATAAATTCAAGTATTCCTTTGAACTTGAAGAATATAAAATATTTCCAATCATTTGAACATACTGCATCAAACCATGTTCTATTCATCAATGCATTTAATACATTTATCAAATCTTGAAGTGACTTGTTCACTTCAATGAACAATTAACTTATTCACTTCAGGTGAATAATTAACCATAAATTTGAATTTTGAAAATCAACTGCCTGAATTTTCAAATATCATTTTATGCGACAATCACATTCCATTACAAAGTGATTCTATTCAAGGCATATTAAATATTCAGATCCCAAAGTATCTGTATATTTTGATCAAATAAGTTTCTTAAAAACTTGAACTATATATTTCAGATATCTTAAATCCTTCGAGGATTATACTGTATGCTTCAGGTATCCTATATGTTTCACACTGCAATCGTCAAATTGCTACCACTAAATTTAAGCTGTGAAACTTTAGATAGGTAAGGATTCCTATACTTCAAATAGATTTTCTCTAATCATTTCACCGCAATCCGAGGTATTGATTACCCTTTTTAATCTCACTCATTGGTACTTCAAAAAATACTCCCAATGTACTGAGTTGCTGATCATACATTTTGATATCACTCATTGGTACATCAAAGAACGCAATCTAGTAATTAGAGTCAATCATCTTTCAGTATATACATATATATATAATTCAAAATCTTAAACCTAGGCGTGTTAACTTTTCTTTACTTAAATGCGGAAAAGAAATCATTTAAAATCTCAACATTTTAATTTTCTATTATAAAATTTTACAAAAATTTCGGCAAAGTCTCCTCTATAATTTGGACTTAGCCAACCTGTAGAGGGACATCATACCCATATTACAAATACAATTCTCAACTCATTCAAACTCAAACACTCAACTCCAATTCTACAGCAAACTCCCACGTCACCATACTATTTCAAATCCAATCCCCAAACTCCTCAACACAACATTTTATATCAATAAGCTACAATTAAGTGAAATAGTGGTAATAGAACCAATATTAAAAATGCCATAACTCACTTAACTAATTTCAACCGAAACAATTATCAAAATAAATGAATTAAGAAATAATTACTTAGAACTTAAATAAATTATAATCTAACTTTATTTTCAAAAATTAAAAGCAGGTATAGTCTGAGTCTGCCACCAAATGCTCTCCTCGTCTCATCTAACTTTCATCACCTGAAATATTGGGGAGGGAATGGGGTGAGCTAAAGCTCAGTAAGTAAACTTTATGCATGAATGCATGCTTATGACATGAATGCTTTAAACATTTCGAAATATGTATCCCATTTACTTTAACTTTCTAGAACTTTCGAACTTTTCAAACTTTCACTTAACCTTTCGAAACTTTCACTTCATTTCCATCGTGAGCTCACTTGATGTATCTTCTAGTCAATCAGATAACAGTGGGCAATTCTTATTTGGAACCAGATTAACATTCACATTTCCACCGCAAAGCGGCTCATTCATTTCATTCCACCGCAAAGCGGCTCATTCATTTCATTCCACCGCAAAGCGGCTCATTCACTTCATTCCACCGCAAAGCGGCTCATTACATTCGGGTACGCCGGTCCCCCCACGCCCCATTTCCCACTCGCATCTTTCATGACATAGAAGTACACCCATTCTTTCTTGAAAAACTTGGGATACATAACTTTTGACAAAAATTGCACTTTGACACATTCCTTTCATTAAAATATTTGATTTCCCCATTTCGATGTCAATGCATGCTTAATGATGCAATGACATGATAACGTGCATGCTTGAACATTTTCTTAAATACACATACTTGCACATAGTAACTAAAAACATTAAAATCAGTTAACACGAATGTCGATCAAGCACATTAATTCCACATTAACATTCAACTTTGAGGAAAGTAGGGGGGAGTTTACTTACCTGTAGTCCTCAGTAGTTACTTTGCTTAATATGCAGGTGGAAGTCTTGGTTGCCCGCAACGTCAATGTACCGTTTCTTCTAGTTAATTTCCATTCATTAACAAAAATATGACTTTTAGTGAAAACCACATTTAACACTCTTAAATGAGGTTGAGACTTTCATGTGACTCATAATATAACAAACACATTTAACACCACATATAATATCATATTCGAAGTAATACATTAAGTTCAAGGACAAATTTGAAATCTTACCTATCAATTTTCACAAATTAAAGCTAGGCATTACTTATTCTAAAAATGATCTTGAACTAAAAATTTATAACTTTGAACATAAATTCAATTTAAACTAACTTGTTCCTTAAAGGTTAAGGTTTACTCTTTTCTACTATTATCTCAAAGTTTCAAAATTACACATGTTGTTTAAATATTCATATACATATACATGATCATATATACATACATTCAACCTCAGATTTAATATTATAGCACATCAATTAATCAAAATTTCATGAGTCCCAAGTCTGAAAATTTTATTTTTATAGCCAAAATTTGAATATATACATATGCCCACACCAAAAATCCAAAATTTATATATTTACATATACCTATACATACATAACAATATACACATTCCCATACATCAATACTCACACATATAAACATCATTAAATCCTTAATTCATGGTAAGATTCGAAAATTAAACAAAATTAAAAATCTGAAATTAACATACAAAAATCTGAATTTGTATATATAAGGTACATACATACGTTATTTACATAGAATCTATATATATATATATATATATATATATATATATATATATATATATATATACATGTGTATATCGAAATATGTATGTGTGTGTGCGTGGAAGTGTGTGAACCGTGTGTGCGCGTTCGGTTTCGGGTGTGTGTGTGCCCGGTTTCGTGTGTGTGTGTGTGTGCGTGTGAGAGGGGAAGGGGAAAAAGTGGTCTTACCGACGGTGGGGTGGCGGTCGAAGGGAGAAGCCGAGAGAGAGACAGAGAGAGGGATGAGGGAGAGCGGGGCGGAGGAGATGAGGTCGGGTGAGAGAGAGAGAGAGAGCCAAGTGTGTGACTTCCTTTAGGTTAGGTTAGAAATAGGATTAAATGTTTAATCTTTTGAAATTTGCAATTTACTCCCTCCTGCCTCCTCCTGTGTTTAATTAAGCCCATAATTTTAATTTAGCCTGAATGCATACTTTTGTCAACTATTTTTATGTCGATTTTCTTCGACATATTTTTTTTATTATCCTCGTTATCATTCATATTATGATGCGGCTAGCTTCGCAATTTGCTTTTGCGTAAGTGCTTTATAAAATGTGTCGACACAATTATCATCTCGATTCAATTTCTTCCCCTACAAAACATAAGTATAGAGATCTTAATTTCTCAATATTTCAAATACTTGAACCTCTTCTGGAAATTTACAATTAATTATGCCGATAAATACTCTCTCACGAGTATATACCTTCTCAATAAGACCATCATAATCATTTGCTCTATTTTTATTTATTTGGGGATCTTTATTCGAATCAGATATCACTACACTTCAGGCGTGTCATATATCAATATGAGATAGAGTATCTATATCTGTATCTAATATATGTGATTTTATCAATATCTTATAAATATTGCATCTTGTAATTATGCTATCTTTGAACATTTTGTTCATATTTTCAATCGAACTTCTGGTTCGTATTATCAATTGCGAGGATAAATACATAGCATAATATGATGCATGCGTATGATTTTAAGCTACTAATTTTCCCCCCAATGCTGAGAAAATTGTCCATCAAATTGACAATCGTTTTTTTCGGCGTTGTAAAATATCACCCATTTGGGATATATGTTCAGACCACGCATTATTCTCAACATTATTTATTTTCCATTTCAGTGCCTTGTGGTGGATCAATTGCACTATTAAAAAATTAGATGGAAAAATTATGCTCTAACTATAAGTCAATTATAACAGGGAGAACTATGATATTGGAATGATGCATAATAGAATTCCCTAAACAAAAAGGGAAGTATTTTGTTCTAAATTAAATTAATTGGAGGTATTTAACAAACAAAAATGTTCAACCTTTTATCGACATCACAACTAACACTTATTAAAATATTGAGATTCATGTCCACTAGCATTATCAAGAGACATTCTTGATCATATAATCTGAAAAGTTATGCTCATAATTCAAAATTTGAGCAATAATTTCGTAAACTTCAGGTTTCGAACACCATGCAGTTATCTAGTAAATGAATCAAATCTATTAGATACAAATAATATTTAGATGATCAACGTGGAGGAAGATGGTGACTCATTTATCACCCTAATTATTTTTCAGTATTATAGGGAATTTAATTCCTATTTTAGCTAGTGACAGTCAAGAAATTTTATGAAAGAGAACAAACATCATATATGATTGGATTGAAGAATCTTTTGGTTCTTCATTAAGTATACATTTTAATTTCACATCATTATTGATCCAGTAATGGTCCAACTGATCATGCCAAATAATAAAATCAAATTGAACTTCTGGTTCAATATAAAATATAATTCAATGATTAAACATTATATAATCATATATTATTCAAGTAGTCAAACTAATCATTGTCCTTATGACATTAGTTATATGTTTTCCTTCAGGGATAAACATGAACTCAAATGAAATATTCTTCGAAACATATGTTACTTCGAAAAGCACGTTTTTATTACTCATTCAAAATCAATATGCTAATATTCGTCCGGAATATTGTAATATCATGCTCTTTCAAGAGCAGTTAATATTATTTTATAATTGTTATGCTTTTTCGGGAGTAACAATATATAAACATATTAGACTTGAATATATAGTGTGAAATAAGATTTTACTTCTTCAAAAGCAAAAACGAAATATTCTTCTAGAATATTTTGTTAAATAACTAAAATGAGATATTCCTAATGTGCAATATTCTGCTCGAATATCAATTTAGATCAATATTCTTCTGGAACATTGATTTAGATTGTTTCTTTTTCTAAAATAGTGATAAAATATTCTTCTGGAATATTGTTCTATAATATTGAATGTAAAACATACATTCAAACAAATATTTATTGTAAGTTGGTATAATCAAAACGATATGATAAGATCGAATAATTATACTACTTTCTATGGAAAATTCAAAGTTAATAGAATATCAATCTTTACTTTGAGCAGAAAAAATAAATTATGTTATTCGTGAACAAGTAACATAATTAATTGAAATATTTATCATAAAATAAAGTTGTTATTCTTCAGAAATAACAACAAAATATTTTCCCGGAATATCAAATTAATAACATATCTCATAATATTGGACTCTTCGAGAGCAAATTATATTCCATTATAATATTTCACATGAGATAAAATTATGATCCTCCAGGAATCATCACAATAATATATTATTCTACATCATAATAATCTTCTGGATTATTAATAAATTCGAATTTCTTTGAGAACGAGAATACAATATTTATCATATGAGCAATAAAATACTAAACTATTGAAATGTAGCAATAATGCAATATTCTTCTGGAATATTGATTCGAAGCTCATTCAATTATAACAATAATTAATATCTATTGTGCTATTTAAGAGCAAAATAACGAATTATTCTTCAGTAATAATTATATTTCTAAAATTACAATTCTTCAAGAATAATAAATCAATATTCTTCAAGAATATTGACAAATTATTCTTTCCAGGAGCAAATAATATTATTCAGGAATATTAATATTAATGATTCGTTCTACCTTTCAAACTAACAATATTTGCATTCTATACAAATGACGATAAAATATATTTTTAATATTTATCTAACATGAGTTATGTTTTTTCAAGAACATCAACACCATATTCGTTTAAAATATAAATTATGCTTCTTCAAGAGTATTAAGTCAATATTCTTCTAAAATATTGAAATTGTAATAAACTGCTCTTCAGGAGCAAGTAATATTATATATACAAGATATTACTTGGATTACAAGACAAAGATAAAATCTAAATATTACAAGAATATTGGATTAACATAAACTAAGAGATATACTACAAATAAACCGTGACCATGGTTATCCAATCTTTGTTGATTTTGATTTCAAGATTTTAGACTGATCTTGTATGTCACAAATGGTACAGACAAACATAATTGATATAGGCAAAAAAGAGAAAATGACAAATTTTCAGTACCTTTTAGAATGAAAATTACTGTGCTGGAACAATATATGTCTTATTCCGCTAACGAACTTATTCAATTCTTCAAAAATAATAAATCAATATTATTCTAGAATATTGAAAATTATAATTCATGCTCTTCAAGAGCAAATAACATCCTCTAGGATATTAATTATAATATTGTACTACTTCAGAAATAACAACAAATTATTTATATTAGACAAATTTATGATTAATATTCTTCTGGATTATTGAAATGCAATAATAACGCAATATTCTTATGCGATATTGATTTGAAATTCATTCAATTATCAATATTCTTCTGGAATATTGATACGAAGTAATAAATTATATTAAACTAGATATATGTCTATCATCAACCAATATAATTAAAACGATATTACAAATCGTATAACCATCTTATATCACTATTATATATAAGATTTGCTTGGAATGTCACTATTCATAAGGACTAAAAAGAGCACTTTTATCGCTATTAGTTGAAACTCGTTTGCAATTTGTGAAACCCGTTTTTGACATGTAAAAAAAAAAAAAAAAAACAACGCTTTTCTCAGTATACAAAAGATCGAGAATAGATCTAGAGTTTCATTCGTCGCGCGGCGTCTTGAGGGTAGGTTCTCTTTTCCTCTCGTCTGCCGTCGGTCGTTGGTGCAGATTTCTTCTCTTCGTTGACATTTTTTTTTAGTTTGTGTTTATAGCGTGTATTCTTCGGAGATCGACATTTAATTTTTGCGTTTCGGGTTGGAGGTAGAAATCAGAAGACTTTTTTCGATTTTTTTTTGCTTCAGTGTAGGTTTTTTTTTCCTTCGTTGACATTTTCTTTGTTCTGGGTCGTGTTTGCAACATGTATTGTTCAAAGATCAACGTTTTGTTTTGCTTTTGGGTAGAAGGTTGAGGTCGAACGACTATTTTCAAATTTTTCGTTTGCTGCGATTTTTTTTTTTTTTTTTTGGGGGCTGTTAAACTTGTTGCGGTTTGAAGTTGAAAAGGGGTTTCTTCAAAGGTAGTTTCGTTGAACCAGAGTTTTGCAGAAAAAATTTGTTGCGGTTTGAACTTTTTTCAAATGTTTTCGTTCACTGTGGTTTTTTTTTTTTTTTTTTGGGGGTTGTTAAGCTTTGTTGTTCTTTGAGAGATATTTTATGTTTACCTTTCCTCGATGTGTTAGTATGTACAGAATTTCTAAACTTTTTTTTTTCCAGTTGCAGGTCTTTACAGATTAAATTTGTTGCGGTTTAAACTTGAAAAGATGTTTGTTCAAAGGTAATTCCATTGAAGTAGATTTTTACAGATTTTAGTTGTTGTCACTGTATTCTTATTACTATCTGTGCGATTTTTATGCATCCACAAGTTCATACACCTGTTAAAATTTTGTATAGTATATATTGTGAAGTTTCTCTTCTTGTAGAATATTATTTTGTTGTATTTTATTTAAAATTATTTCTGTATGTCTGTATATATGTTTAATTGCTGAATGTTCTTATTTGGAGATATAGAGTTATATTTTTCTGTTTCTTGTTAGGTTGTTGTCTTGGTATATTTAAGTATACATTATCTAAAATATATGACAAAAGAATCATTAGTGAACAAAAACAGATAAGCCAAAAAAAAAAAAAAAAAAAAAAAATTGGGTCTTTTTAGTCAAGTTAATGTATTATTAATTCCAATTATTGTTATTTTGCTAAATGTGGACTTTTGCTTTAAATTTTTTACCACTAATAAAGCCATTATTATGTTTAACTGAGTTATGTGCTACAGTATGTTTGCTATAGTTAGAATTACTTTGTAATTTTTTTATTTCTTTTTAACTCAGAATTACTTTTACTTTTAAGTAACTATTTTTTGGCTTCTTATTCCCTTTTTTTTCTTCTGCTGCTTATACTGTGCTTCGTTTAGAATTTACTTACTTGGATTAAATTTGTATTTCTTTTGTAGAACTACATAAAATTTTAATTACATTTGTACTTCCTTTGTAGAACTGCATAAAATTTAAGAATTATTGCATTCAGGTGGAAACAAAATAGTGTTCCATCGGTTGCTTTGTTTCTTTGATCTTTTTCTCTTTGAATATTGTTGCCCTCTCTAGACTTTCCATGTCATTTGTCTGTAGATTGTAGGAATTATATTTTTTTCACTATGTTTTATTGCTTAAGGTTTATACTTTCACTGTATTTTGTTGTAATAGTATTTTGTTTTTGTATTGTCAGGAGTAGTTAGTGGAAATCGACATTGTTTTGTTCGATTTTCAGTTCCATCTTCTCGTCATCTAATTCCTAAATATGTCTGTTCAAAGAAATCAAGTGATGCTTCCTCTTCCCACTTTGATGCTGCGTTTATATCTCGATTAGGGATTAGTGTTTGTGTTCGGATCTTAGTTAATGATTTTATTTATTGATTTGGTCTTTTTGTTCTTGTTATTTTGTTCGATTTTGGGTAACGACTTCTTGCTGTTTGCCACTATGTCTTCTAAGGTTCTTTTCTTCATTTCCCATTATATGAGTTCTTTTTTATTCCTATTGCTGCTTTTTTTTAAATTGAAGAATGTTTATATATAGTACATATAAATATAGATTTTTAGATATATGGCACATTTTATTTTATTTGATTTATTCACGTATTTCAATAATATGGCTGCAGAGTTTAAAATCAATTAGAACATAATGTGTATGTTTATGGTGCTTCACAGATTATTGAGCCAACTTTTGTTGAATTCTATAATTGGCATATTTTCGTACACCACTTTTCTCCCCTTCTTGTCATCATCTATTGAGTCTTCCTTTTTATTAATTTTTTTCATGTGTTTGTTGTTTTTTTATTTTTCCCCGTTACTTTTGTTGATCTTTCAAAAAAATATTAGTGCTTAGTTTCAAAATTGGAGTCTATAGATTTTGATTTTCATAAATTTGTTTCTTTGAATGAATATATGAGTTCTTTTTTTTTTTTTAAATTTTTCCCCGTTGCTATTGTTGATCTTTGAACAAAAATATTAGTATTTAGCTTCAAAAATTGGAGTCTACAGATTTTGGTTTTAATAAATTCGTTTCTTTCAATAAATTTATGAATTATTTCTCTTGTTTTTTTTTTTTTTTTTGGTGCTTCTTTGTGTAATGAAGATTGTTTTTATACTTCGTACAAATATAGATTTTTAGATCTTTAGCACATTTTTTTATCTGTTTATAGTAAAATAATAACATATTTCATTGTTGCATGTTTTTCAATTATTTGACTTAAGAGATAAAAATCAGTTGGAATATAATAAACATGTTGAAGGTGCTTTACATGTTATTAAAGAAAGTCTTATTAATTAAATCCTATAATTGACGTGTTAACACTATCACACAGATTATGACATTTGAAAAATATGATTTTAAAATCATAGAAATTTGTGTTATTTATCATTTTCTTTCAGCTGTAGGATTAATGGCTGAATGTTCTAGATTTTTGTACTGTATAAATCTCTACAAGTGCATTATTTCACTATCATATATAAGAATCACTTCAATCTTCACTATTCCTAAGGACGAAACATGCTTTTCACCAAAAAGGAGAGAAAAAAAAATGACGCTTTCTTACCGTATATCATCGCGTTTTCTCTGCCATTTCTTGACCTCACTAGAAGCCTCTTTCGTTTCCTCTCTCTCGTTGCCGTCCTCTCTTTAGCCTTCCGTCTCCCGGTCTCCGTCATCTCGTCATCGGCGTCGTCTCCTACTAGAAAAGAAGTCATTTGGCTATTGCGCGAAGCGACGTTGTAGAGTAGCGTGTTGGTATTTTCAGTTCGTTGAATCTACAGTTTCGTTTCGAGTAGCTTCTTCGAGACTCTTCCTTCTCTCGTTTCCAGTGGAAATTCAAGGTTATTCTTCTTCGTTTCTTCTCATTTTTTTTCTGCTGTAAAAGAAATATGTTTCAATTTAGTTGATTATTGATTTTTTTTTCCTTGTATATCTCCAGTGCGTTGAGGCTACGGTTTCAGCTAGAAGGTTGTACCTTCTGCGCGACTCTTCATCCTTGTGTCTTTGGTGGCTATCGAAGGTTCATAATCTTCTTCTCCCTCTATTTTGTAATTTACTGGTGATTTTAATTTCTGTTCAACTATGTTGATCTTATGTATGGTTGAAACTTTTCTTTGCTGTCCACATTAGAAACAGAAGAAAAATCATAATCTGGGACAGTGTTTATAGGTTCTGATATACTGATATTGCTGGCCATTAAGTTAGGAAGGTTGTCGGGGCTGTGTTCTTTGTGACGAGTCGAGCCTTGAAAGCATGAATTTTGGTGAAAGTATAGGCCTGGTTTCTCATTTTCACATGAGTTTCAGGAAGGTCGACTAGATTGTGGGAAAATTCAAATGCACTTTGAAGAGTTACTGAAGAATAATACTGCCATTTTCTTGGTAATTATACACATGATTTCTTTAATCAAACAAATTGTGATCGCTATTCTAACTTTTAAGTCGTAATTTCTACCCCCACTACCTTGTTAAGACCAAATAATATGCAATATGATACTGTGTTGTTTACTTAACGTTGGTTATAGGAAAAATACCATCTTTTTTAGACTATAAAGTTCATTTCATAGGAAATATAAGAGAATAAATTTCAATCTAGAATTTTAGTTCCTTGTAGTACTTGGATTCAATTAACTTTTCTTTTCATTTTATATATAGCAGCCTGATGCAAGCCACGTAGCAATTGTAGCTACGCAACCTACAAAATATTGAAATCGACCCAAGAACGCCAAAGAATCACGATTTAGAGATTGATTCAAATTAATTGAACCAAGCAACCAACACAATCAATTGATATGTTGACCTCTTGATCACAATGAAAATAAATCTCACCCAAGATTTGAACAAACAAGAATTAAACTCGCAAGTTCGAATTTTATTCAATGAAGAATAAGGATTGTGAAAGCAATTTGCCTCTCAATATTAATATCAAAGTTGTCTAATGAATAACGAAAATTACATCCCTATAAATAGGGTCAAAACTAGGTTTAAGAGTTCTAATTAAACAAGGAAACAAATAACTAAAAATAAGGAAATAAATAAAATTACTAAAATCACGCGTATATGAATTTACGGCTGTGAACCTTCACTTTACGGCCGTAAGGCCCTTTCTGTTCCAACATTACGGCCGTGAGTCTATTTTTACGGCCGTAAGCCAAATTTCTGAAAATCTTATTTTTGATCCGAGGCAATGTTACGGCCGTGATAAAAGCTTCTTACGGCCGTAAACTCATTTATTCGAAATTCCTGTTTTTCCACAGTAGGCCCGTTATGGCCGTGAGTAATATATGTTACGGCCGTAAATTTAAGATTCCACAATTTTCTTCGACGGCTTGAATGAGGTTGATCCACTCGTCATCTCGACTAGCTTCCAACATGGAAATTGCTTCTTTTGATGACACGAACATTGTTTTGGCCATTGTTTCTTGAACTAACTTGTCCATTGCTTCATTGGCCCTCTTTGTCTGCAATTGAGTCATCGGCCCTCCTCGGATCTTCAACGGATCTTTGTGCGGGCTTGTATCCGTGGTCTGGATCACATCATCCCCTCCCTCTTCGAAAGGATTCGACCTCGAATCTGTACCTGCATCAAACGGAGATAGATCAGAAACATTAAATGATGCCAAAACATTATACTCACCAGGAAGATCGAGTTTATAGGCATTATTGTTGATCCTTTCGATCACTTGGAATGGACCATCTCCTCGCGGTTGTAACTTTGACTTGCGCTGTTCTGGAAACCGCTCCTTTCTCAAATGTAACCAAACCCAATCACCGGGTTCAAATATGACGTCTTTTCTTCCTTTGTTAGCCTACGAAGCATAATGTTCATTTTTCTTTTCAATCGCGAACCTCACCTTGTCGTGGAGTGCTTTAACCATTTCAGCCTTTTTCTTTCCATCTAAACTACTACGTTCATTCACAGGTAAAGGGATTAAATCCAATGGTGTTAGCGGATTAAAACCATAAACAATTTCAAATGGTGAACACGAAGTAGTAGAATGTATAGCCCTATTATATGCAAATTCAATAAATGGCAAATACTCTTCCCAATTTTTCAAATTTTTATTGATTATGGTGCCCAATAATTGAATCATTGTCCTATTTACTACCTCGGTCTGTCCATCGGTCTGTGGGTGACAAGTTGTAGAAAAAAGTAGTTTTGTTCCTAATTTGTTCCACAAGACTCTCCAAAAATGACTAAGGAATTTAACATCCCTATCCGAGACTATACTCTTAGGAACCCCATGTAAGCGCACGACTTCTCGAAAGAAAATTTCAGCTATATTAGTAGCATCATCAGTTTTGTGGCATGGTATGAAATGTGCCATTTTACTAAAGCGATCTACTACCACAAAAATTGAATCTCTTCCCTTCTTAGTCCTAGGTAGTCCCAAAAATAAATCCATAGAGATATCGACCCAAGGTTCACTAGGTACAGGTAAAGGCATATATAACCCATGTGGTTTAATCCTAGATTTAGCCTTCTTACAAGTAATGCATCTATTACAAACCCGAACCACATCAATCTTCATCTTAGGCCAATAGAAATGTTCGTTTAGGATTTCGATCGTCTTTTTAACCCCAAAATGACCCATTAAACCTCCACTATGGGCCTCTCTCACAAGTAACTCCCTCATTGAACACCTAGGGACACACAATTTGTTTTCTCGAAATAGATAATCATCATGTTTAAAGAACCTATCCACAGCCCCTTTACCACATGATTCATAAATATTAGAAAAATCCAGGTCATTAGCATACATGTCCTTAATGTATTCAAATCTAAGCAATTTAGAATTTAAAGAATTTAAAAGAACATACCTTCGAGATAATGCATCTGCCACCACATTTTCCTTACCTTGTTTGTATCGGATGACATAGGGAAATGTTTCGATGAATTCTACCCACCTTGCATGTCTCTTACTCAGCTTAGCTTGACCCCTCAAATGCTTCAAGGATTCATGATCAGTGTGTATCACGAACTCCCGTGGCCACAAGTAATGTTGCCATGTCTCCAAAGCGTGCACAAGTGAGTATAACTCCTTGTCATATGTAGGGTAATTAAGTGCAGCCCCTTTTAGTTTTTCACTAAAATAGGCGATTGGTCTTTGATCCTGCATTAAAACAGCTCCAATGCCTAGCCCTGAGGCATCACATTCAATCTCAAAAGCCTTGTCAAAGTTAGGAAGTGATAAAATCGGTGCTTCGCACAACATATTTTTAATAGTTTCAAATGCATGCTCCTGTTCTACCCCCCATTTAAAACCTACACTTTTTTTGACAATTTCTATGAGTGGTGCGGCAATCGTGCTAAAATTTTTAACAAAGCACCTATAAAAACTAGCCAAGCCATGAAAACTCCTAACCTCAGTTATGCTTTTAGGTGTTGGTCATTCTTTAATAGCTTTGACTTTTTCTTCATCTACTTCTATTCCTTTAGCACTAACCACATAACCAAGAAACACAACTTTTTCCATGAAAAAATCACACTTTTTAAAATTAGCAAAAAGTTGCTCTTGTCTTAAAACCACAAGCACACACCTGACATGCTCCACATGCTCATTCAAAGTTTTACTATATATCAAGATATCGTCAAAGTAAACTACAACGAATTTACCTATAAATGCACGTAAAACATGATTCATTAAACGCATAAATGTGCTAGGTGCATTAGTAAGTCCAAAAGGCATTACTAACCATTCATACAGTCCATACTTAGTTTTAAAAGCAGTTTTCCACTCATCTCCTTCTTTCATTCGAATTTGATGATAACCACTCTTAAGGTCAATTTTACTAAATATGCTAGAGCCATGCAATTCATCCAACATATCATCTAACCTAGGAATAGGATGACGATACTTTACCGTTATGTTGTTGATGGCTCTACAATCAACACACATTCTCCACGTCCCGTCCTTCTTTGGCACAAGTAACACGAGTACGGCACATGGACTCATGCTTTCCCTTATGTACCCCTTACTCATTAATTCCTCCACTTGCTTTTGAAGCTCCTTCGTCTCCTCGGGATTACTCCTATAAGCTGGACGGTTTGGAATGACTGCTCCAGGTATAAAATCAATTTGATGTTCAATACCTCGAATGGGTGGTAACCCACTAGGTATGTCATCTGGAAACACATCCTCGAATTCCTGCAATAAAGAAATAGCCAAACTAGGGAGGGATTTGTTAGTTTCATCAAATGCAAGGAATGATTCCTTGTACAGCAGAAGAACCATCGGTCGTTCTTCCATGAATGCCTTTTTGATTTCACTCCTTTTTGCGTAGAAACTCATTTTTCTTTCTTTTCTGGAACTCTTCGCTCCCTCTCCTTTTTCTGAGGCATGTACCCCAACACTCTTTTTTTCTCTCGCCTCTCCTTTTTCTGGAGTCGTGGCTCCAACTCTCTTTTCCTCTCCTTTTTCTGAGGTCGTGGCCTCAACTCTCTTTCTCTCATTTTCCCTTACTCTTTTTTCTTCATCATTTTTTAGTTTTATTTGATCTTCATACACTTGTGACGGTGTCAATTGAGCGAGTGTAATGGTCTTTCCCCCTTTGGTAAAGCTATACCTATTTTTATACCCATCATGCGTTACCTTCCTATCATATTGCCAAGGCCTACCCAACAAAATGTGCCCGGCATGCATAGGCACCACATCGCACATAACTTCATCCACATAGCTACCAATAGAAAAATTCACCAACACCCTCCTATTCACCTTAATTTCTCCACTATCATTTAACCATTGAAGCCTATAAGGTTTAGGATGTTTTAACAAAGGTAATCCTAATTTTTCAACAAGTATAGTACTAGCGACGTTAGTGCAACTACCACCATCAATAATCATACTACATACCTTGTTATTAATGCGACATCGTGTATGGAATATGTTCTCCCGTTGCTATTCCAAATCATCCGTGTTGATTTGGGCACTAATAGCTCGCCTTGCCACTAATAATTCGCCATGCTCCCCGGATAACACATCCTCATCATCACATACTTCCTCCAACGCCGGCATATCGCTATAATCCTCTTCCTCACTATCACTCTCCATGGCTCCATCCTTCCTCACAAGTATCACTCGCCTATTAGGACATTGAGATGCCACATGTCCTCTCCCTAAGCATTTGAAGCATTGAATGTCTCTACTCCTAGATGGTTGAGGTTCCCCTTTAGGTACGAATTTACTAGCTTGTTCCTCCTTCCCTTTTGGTGCCTCAAACTTCCCTTTTGGTGCTTCAAACTTTCCTTTAGAAACAGTCCCATCTCCTTTACTATCCCACTTCGGCTTCCAAGAAGAATTAGAGCCAGATTGAAACCGTGTTGTTCCCTTTTTCTTTATTTGCTTCTCCACCTTTATATCCATGTCCAACATATCTTCCATCTCCAAATAATGTTGCAATTCAACCACATTAGCTATATCCCTATTCAACCCATTCAAAAATCGAGCCATCGTAGCCTCCCTATCCTCTTCTACATTGGCTCTAATCATCAACATCTCCATCTCCTTATGATAATCCTCCACACTCTTTGATCCTTGGTAGAGACTTTGTAATTTTTGATGCAGCTCCCGATGGTAATGACTAGGGACGAACCTCTTTCTCATGATAGCTTTTAACTCATCCCAAGTACTAACGGACCTCTCGCGATTCCTCCTCCTAGAAGTCACCAATTGATCCCACCAAGTAATAGCGTAATCGGAGAATTCAAGTACAACTACCTTAACCTTTTTCTCTTCCGAATAAGTGTAGCAATTGAAAATTAATTCCATCTTCTTTTCCCATTCTAGGTATGCTTCCGGATCACTCCTACCCTTGAATGACGGAATTGTCATTTTGATGTTGCTCATACTACCATCCATTCTATCGCCACCAAGATCTCTATCCCTTCTTCCATGCCTAACCACTCTATCCAAAATTACCCCATCGTCAAAATCACTACCTTCTTCATTCTCATCGATCCCCTCTACTCTACGACCTTGCCCACCTTGCCTACGGGCATTAGGCACTTCCCGAGGTTGCTCAAGCCTTTCTAACCTACCTAACACATCCCCAAACAACCGCTCAAACCGTTGTACCATCTCTTCCGTCATGTTGGCTCGATCGTTGTTTTTTGTAGTAGAAGATTGTTCAGACATCCTAAAACTAAATATTATATGCCTCACGTGTATTTCGCTCGTGTATCACTCAAGTTTGGCTTTTACCCTCTATTGATCTCACCTCTCTGCCTTTTTCCACTCAATGGCTTTCACCCCAATTGCTTCAAAGAACGAATCCGAACTCAAACAAGTTTAAACCCGATTGATTCAAATCGAATATGAGTGAATAGTAATGAATTGTTGGAAAACTCAAAGAAGACCTTTAGAGAATTGAATTTGACTCTATATAGAACTTGACACTTTTTATGGAAACTAGGATTGAGTCAAGAATATATTTCTTGAAATCAAATAACAACTATTTTTTTTCTGGAGCTTGGAATTTTCGTTTTTTTTTTCAGATTTCTCGAAAATTCAACTACGAGAAAGACGAAACAAACGAAATTTAATTTGGGTAACAAATGAAGGAAATAACGACTATTGAATTATTTTTTTTGGGACACTTTTTGGATTAAAGACTCAAGAACTGGAAGAACACGAAGAACAAGATTAAAGAACGACTCAAGAAAACAAAAGATATAACCTTGATTTTTGGAGCCTAAGCTCTGATATCAAATGATGCAAACCACGTAGCAATTGTAGCTACGCAACCTACAAAATATTGAAATCGACCCAAGAACGCCAAAGAATCACGATTTAGAGATTGATTCAAATTAATTGAACCAAGCAACCAACACAATCAATTGATATGTTGACCTCTTGATCACAATGAAAATAAATCTCACCCAAGATTTGAACAAACAAGAATTAAACTCGCAAGTTCGAATTTTATTCAATGAAGAATAAGGATTGTGAAAGCAATTTGCCTCTCAATATTAATATCAAAGTTGTCTAATGAATAATGAAAATTACATCCCTATAAATAGGATCAAAACTAGGTTTAAGAGTTCTAATTAAACAAGGAAACAAATAACTAAAAATAAGGAAATAAATAAAATTGCTAAAATCACGCGTATATGAATTTACGGCCGTGAACCTTCACTTTACGGCCGTAAGGCCCTTTCTGTTCCAACATTACGGCCGTGAGTCTATTTTTACGGCCGTCAGCCAAATTTCTGAAAATCTTATTTTTGATCCGAGGCAATGTTACGGTCGTGATAAAAGCTTCTTACGGCCGTAAACTCATTTCTTCGAAATTCCTGTTTTTCCACAGTAGGCTCGTTACGGCCGTGAGTAATATATGTTACGGCCGTAAATTTAAGATTCCACAATTTTCTTCGACGGATTGAATGAGGTTGATCCACTCGTCGTCTCGACTAGCTTCCAACATGGAAATTGCTTCTTTTGATGACACGAACATTGTTTTGGCCATTGTTTCTTGAACTAACTTGTCCATTGCTTCCTTGGCCCTCTTTGTCTGCAATCGAGTCATCGGCCCTCCTCGGATCTTCAACGGATCTTTGTGCGAGCTTGTATCCGTGGTCTGGATCACATCACAGCCTCTCTTAAAAAGTATATTTTTGAAGTTTTTGATATAGATTTTACCCAATAGTGGGATGAATTTTGTTACAGATGATTCATGTTTCCATGCACGAGGAACTATTAACTGAGCACTTCAATGAACTTAGCAAGTTTTTAAAGAGAAGGGCATGTAAGTATCATAATGAACTTATAGCTTGTCAATCTTCTGTTATTTTCGAAGTTGACTTATTTTACTTTTCGTTGATACTCGAGGACCTAAGCTCAGGTTCAGAATAGCAAATAACTACTGCTGAAAGTTGAGGCTATTGTTAAGGACTTTGCTGATATATGGGAAAACTGCAATCAAGCTCATGCATAATGATGTTATCACTTCTTTCAGTTTCTTTTGTAGTATGGAAATCTTGAGAGCTGCACTGACTTAACTATTGTTGTACTATACTAGGCTATCAGTTTGGTTAAAGAGGATAGTTGGTGGCTCTTCGCTGAACAAAGATTTGGTATCCGTATCATCAATTCTATATGAAATCAGAAAATACTACAACATTTTCCAATAGTACGGTTCCTATATGTAACTTTATATTCAACATCAGTTTTTATTTTTTTTAAATTAGATGACATTGATTCCTGTTAGTGAAGTTGGTAAACAATTTTCAATCTTTCATGATTTTTTATTGACATGTAAAGGAAACCATCGAAATAAATATGAATACTCCCTATAAATATTTTCAAATATATTGGCATTTTGGCATAACTTTGTGTTTTTCTTGGTAGATTTTTTGCATCAAAGTTAGGAAAGGTGATAAACGAATTTTACACCTAAAAGGAAGGAGACCCAAATGGACGTCATGTTCTGATGGTGGATGATCTTGTGCAGTTAGGTAGCACACTATTGGATTGTCAGGTAAGAGTAGATGGCATCCTTCAATCGAGCTTTTTCTTAAATTCACCACTATGTTAAGAAATCTACGTGATTTTAGTAAGAAATAATTCCTTCAATGACGAAAACATACGACTTATAATCTTCTTTCCCAAGTGAGTTCTTTATTCTTATTCCCTATGTATTGCGATAATTGACTCCTAATTAACTTAGATTTTATGTTACTGAAATGCCAGACTATCCTTTTTATATTCTTTTCTTCATAAAGTTTTGGCCAAGCATGGAGCTGCAAAAATTAGTTCTTGTAACGCATGGAATTTTCCCGAGTAGTACATGAGTGGTTCAAACATATGGTGGAGATAATTACAAGAGATTTTATTTGCATCATTTGTGTTGTTTTTTTATTGATGTTGGAATATCAAATTGTTATTCGTTTATATTCGAAGATCACCCAGTTGAATCTCTTTCAGGGAATCCTGAAAATGGATTGACTTTGTTATCATGGACTCTTGCCCAAATAGTTAGGCTGGTGAAAAATAAATTTACATTTGAGGTTCTAAGCCTGTTGCTCCCATTGCAACTGTATTTCTGGTTTAAATATAGATTTGAAGTTCCTCCCCCCCCCCCCAACACTATAAAGTCGTTGGTTCTTTTGCTCATGGAGGTTACCAATAAGTACGTGCTTTATTCATGGATTTTATTATTTAAATCAATTTTTAATGAGATGCTCAACTCTACAGAATAAAGCATTAACCATATCATTTGGCTTACGCTTTTAGATTTCTCTTGTTTTGGACTTCCCTACTACAAGCCAAGCTCTTCCTTCATGAACCTTAAATTACCTGATCTTAGAATATTTTTGACACCCGAACTGCTATTGATTGTAGGTCATATTTTATTTTATTTTTTATTTCCCTCTCCCTAAAACCCTTTTTAATTGCTTATATGTGCATGGGTGGGGAAAATAACTGGTAATGAGGAATATCAATATGTTTTTTCTCGATTGAGGTCTTAGAGTACTCACTGCTTTTACATTTTTTTATTGACCATCAACAACTACACTAATCACTATGTAACATACACAAAAGTGAACAATTAAATATTAATTTGAATATCAGAAGACCTAAGATTGCAGTTCAGAAGGGACAAAACAAGTTGATGTATAATTGTTGGCATAGTAGGGTCCCAGCAACTTTTGTATTGAGGGAGAGAAATTACAATGAATTTTCCAATTAACTTATATGAAGAAACAAAGACAAAGTTATGAATTTCTTTGTGATTTTTTTAATCTTCCCAGCCCTCTTTGTGATTTATTTATTGATTATGAAGTTATTGGTGTTTAATATGGTGTATTTGATTAGGAAAGAGAGGCAATAGGATATGAAGACGATAATCTTTGCGAATACCAACCGTTAAATTATTTTCAAGTTTGTGTCTCCTTAGGTCTTATTTTTTGAATATTAGAGCTTTTATTGTGATCTTTTTCAAATATTATTGTATTGAACTGTAATTTAGGGCTTCAGGTGCAATTTTAGTTTTTTCTTTGGACATTTTGTTTTTGGTTTCATATATTTTGCGCTTGTTTAAAATGCTACTGCAAAATGTGTTTTACTTTCTCAGTCACCCATGTGATTTTCAGAGGGAATTTGTCATTTATGCAAGACACATTAAGGTTCTTGACTTTAAATATCATCCATAGAGATTAAGGGTTTGAACAAAAATCAGTTTTCTTAAAAGTCAAGCTGGTATTCTTGGAGATTTTTTTCTGCATAGTTAGGTTATTTTGGGCGTCAAGAAGCCCCTATTGATCTGGTTAAAAGATAGATAATTTGTAGGAGGATGTGAGAGAGTTCCTGGAGAAGCATATAATGGTGAATTGGAACAATGTTTAATGTTAACCAATTTATAGACTCGGTAATTGGAATAATATTTTTTCATTTTGTGTATTGTTTGATTTCAGTTCATTTTCTTCGTGTTGTCCTTATTTTATGATATTGAGACGTATAAATAAATCTACCTAGATAGGAAGTAATGTTCTTTGGGCCTCATTGTAATTGCTCCAGTGAGAGCATGAAATAATGATCATTCCTGTGTTTTTGATATGGAAAGAAACTTGTATGCTAATGTTGACCTCAATTCAAATATTGCCAATTATACAGAAGTAAATGAAAAGAAGGCTACTGAGAACTTATAACAGCAGCTGCAGAAATCAGAGAGTCCAGAGAATTCTCATCAAAGCCTCTTCCAGTTTCCTGTTTCTACGCCATTACTCAAAGCTCCATCAGATTCTTTGCTTTTCCATACTTTGCCTTCCATGTCCACAAAGAATTCATTTCTGCATTTATATCTAGGCACGACAATGAATTCTCCTAACCAGGGACTTGTGGTTCTAACCTGTGATCCCAAATGGAAAACAATTGTTAAAACTACAAAGGTGCAGCGTCAATATTATCCTTATTTAAGATACTATTGCTCATTATTTTTACTAATTAGTTTATTATGTAAATCCCATCCATATGTTAATATATGAATAAAATTTAATTGGCTCACATTTCCTTTTCTATCAGGAACAGTTGACTCCTATTCCTGAAACATAGAAGAACCATTCTTGAGACACGTCTATTCATATTTTTTTGGGAATCCATTAGCTTAATGGACATGTTAGATGACAAAAGGTGCAACTTTTTCTATTTTTTCTCTATAGTTATCTTGAGGTGCTTGCTTTTCTTATCCTAAAGGCAATGATTTGATAACTGTAATTTTGATGCCTCATCTCGTCAATTGCTAATGGTCATAATAAAATTAAGTTCATGTATAGAATCATTGTCTCATTGCCTGGCTTTGAGTTATTTTCTTCAGTACAAATTGTACAGAGAAACACAAGGTTAAACTTAATAAATGGATGTTGAAAGACTCGGACATGTTCTCTCATATCTTGCTTGCATCACAATGAATTAAACTTTTAGGTTGTGTATATTGGAGGATTCTCGGCTTGACACTGATAGTTTTCAATTTCTTTTGTTGTTTGGTTCTCAAAATGAATTATCTACTCCCAAAATTTATAACCAAAATTCCTTGAATTTAAAGTCTCAAAAAATGCTTCTGTAAGCAAAATTCTATGATCCTTAACATTAATCTTTAATATTCAAATAAGTTACAATGCCACGCGATTTATCACAAATATGAATCGTCAGATGCAACGCATGTGTTAATCCACTAGTTCTAAGTATATTGTTATACTATGCTTTATTAATCACCATTTTTCTTATATTTAATTAAGTTATAACAATTGTTACACAATGAACAATATGATAGACATTGAAAAAAGAGAATCACGAAATCAACAACGAAGAAAATTGTATGCTGAAAAGAAGAGAAGAAATGAAGCATGTAGTGACATTGTTCTAAGACGTTCTCGACGTTTTGTTACTATTGTTGGTGAGTTTTGCAAGCGCAGTGAAAATATTTGTTATTTATTATAATATTTGAAGTTCAATTGATATCTCTATTTCTTCATTTTATTATAACTATCTTTTGTTGTATATTTAGAACAAGGTTCATCAAGTATGGTCACCAGTATCAACAAGGATATTGACATACATCATCAAGACAAAGGTTTGAAATTTATCCTTTATTTTTCATTTTATTGTTTTTTCCCTTCTTTTTTTTGTTTTAGCATGGTATATTCTTCTTTGAATTTAATACAAATATATATTCCAGCTCATGTAGGTCACTTTTTATTGGAAAAGATACTGCATAAAGCTGTACAAAAGTGCAACACAGTAAAAAGTGTTTTCAGAAATCTGCTTTTTGTATTTTCCACTACCCTGTGTACTATTTGACAAGTAAACATCATTTCAAAACTTTTTCCCACTCCATACCATACATAATACACAATGTTCAGACCGTACTCCATATATATCTAACAATAAAGATTAGTTTCCAGATTTTACTAACTGTTCATTTTCCACTTCTATAGAATAGTTGATTTTTAGTTCTAATTAAATCATACGGTTCAAAATTTACTACTATTTTATTCTCATTTTTACTGTACAGCTTTTAAAAGCTAACAATATTTTGTGAAATAACAAGTCAAAATGTCTTTACAGTGATATTTTTTACCTGCCACATTAGAAATTCTCATAGCTCTTTCACAAATCAATTTTTAGTCATTTCATCTGAATACACACACACACACAAACACACACACCTTAAACTACACTTCAAGGCACAATCAGTGAGTATTGCTAGGAAGAATAAAGGCCAACTTCATCCTGCTTTCATTGAGAATTTCATCGGTAAGTCTTCTTCTATATGTTCTAGCATTCCTTTATATTGAAGAAAAAAGAGATATTATCTAATTTTATTAATTACATTATCTGTACAGCTAAACAGAGACTCCAGATGTCTGAGAAACAACTTCTTATACCAGAAATTACTCACATTCATAAAAAATGGACATCAAAAGTCATTGTAGCTCAGAAATCATACCCTAAGGCAGCATTTTATCTACACTACCTTAAAAGTACCAATAGAGGAGAATCTTTTGATTACCACATTTTCCCTCACACATTTCGATCTGACCCAAATGTACCCTTCTTACTTATATTCAATTATTAAGCAAGACGAAACAAATTCTCTTATTCACAAACTCTCTAAACTAAGTGAAACCCTTCCTCTTCATCATCATCTCCTCTCGCAGCCTCTTCGGTTGAAGCCCTCTTGCAGTGAAACCCTTTCTCTCGATCATCATCTCATCTCCCAGCCTCTTCGGTTGAAACCATCTCGCAACCTCTCCCGTTGTTCTATTTCATAACATTCGGTACACCTGACCCGTTAATGAGACCCCAGGCGAGCATACGATCAGCGACACAGAATACTGCTCCGGTGAAGATCTTTCAATCTTTCGCATTTTCATATGTTTAAAGCTATTGAAATAATCTAAAAACCTTTGAAATCTCACAATGTATTCTCAATTTCCATCCTAGATAATCTTTTTTAATTAATTCTATAAATAATTATGTGATTTAGATCTATATTGAGTTTATTCTTCTTCTTTACTCAATTGTTATCGTAATCATTATTTGAGATCTCAATTAGAAGTAATGGGAATGATGCACAAGCTAAGTGTTGTAGATTACATATCAACCAGGTGTTCCCTACAGGTTGTCTTTTAGTTTACAAACATGAATTTACATGTTTTGATATTGAATTATTTATATCTTTTGGATATGAGCGTTTTTTTTAAAATATTCTTTTCTCAACTCTCAATGGAACCGATCCAGAATAATGAAAATAATAAATAGGTTGATTATTTTTAGTTTGAATTTTGGAAATTTAGATAGTTCCTAGACCTAGAGCCAATCTATTGATTTGGAAGGAATGTTTCATTCCTTAGGAACATTTCAGTTTGGAAATCTGGTTGTAAATTGTAATATGGTAATGAATGTCTGTAAGAACCAACCGGAAAAGAATCTAGAGAATCTTTTTCATTTGTACCTTTGGCGACTTCTTAACACCATAGCTTCTAAGTGTGTTGTGCAAACTGAAATTTGTGTTTATGTAGAATGATTGGTCAAGCAGAGTCTTTTTAGCAACAATATATGATGCTTAATGTTGATGGGTGCATTCACTCCTTGGCAGAATTAACGAACTCTCTCCAAGAAAAGAGCATAATTTGAAATGAACTATTTGAAATACTCAATTGCTATAATTTGCTGAGTAATTCAGGAATCAAAGCAATAGAGGATCTTGTTGCGGCCACCAGTGCAGTGCAGGTTTGTTAATTACATAAGTTGTAGAATTTGACTTGCTCATGAAATCATGTTACTTTAAGCATAAGCAATTTTTTCCTTCCTGAAATTCAGTTTTCTGTACTCTTGGTTTTACAAGATTCATGCCTGGGTCATAGTTTCATTATTTAATCATCTCTATTTGAACCAGGAACTCATGTATAAAATTCGAGATATTAAAACTAAAGCAGAGCAAAGCGAAACAATGGTTCAAGAAATATGTCGTGACATTAAGAAATCGGATTTTATGAAGTAGCACATAACAACGACAATTGCTGCACTTCATCATCTTACCATGCTAGGTTAGTCATTTTAAATGACAATTTTCTTGTGGTTAAGCTTGTAATTCTACTTAAGATGAATTTTAGGTTGCTCATTGAACTCCATTCTGTTTAGAAATAATTCTTTTACTGATGGACATGTTCTCTTGATCATTTACTTAATTCATTTGGCTCAGGTATCCTTTTCAGAAATTTTATATTCCCGCTGCCATTTTTTATTTATTAAATTGCTTAGTTTCCTTGACAAGAGCATATAGAAGGGGTATGATATGATCAAAATTGAAGTCTTGAACTTTTGGATCACCATAAATTATTCAATATGTTCTATATTATTTTTGCTGGTTTAATATGTTCTCCTACAAAGATTTAATTTTTTATATTTTTACAGCCCCAAAGAAGAGAGAGTGATCCCCTTCAGCTTATAATTGGAAGATGGCACCATGATCTTGATTATGTTATTTTATAATTGTATCGTTTACATGTTTCATTAGCGTGTGCTTGATGGTGGTGTGTTTGTGGACTATTTCCGACAACCCATAGCTTTGGTAATCCTCAATTATATCCGCTTTATTTTTTGCGACATATATGAATGTGCTTTCAGTACTAGATATTGGAAAAGTAGTCATACGGGTTAGGTGTATAAGAGTTGAAATTGATTATTTCAGATTGAGGATTCAGGGGTTTTAGAAATGTTTAAATGTTCACGTGAATGTGGATTAAAGTTGAGTGCCGAATTTTTTTTCTTTATGTCTGAATTCTGGATTTCATATGTGACTTATCATATTGAAGCTTGGAGGTGGATCTGACTGCCTTTGTAGAGAAACACAAGTTTTACTTGATGTCATTCTAGATGAGCATGTATCAAATGATGAGAAGTTTCGTGATTTTTTGTTTTACTTGAATAAGGTCGCTTCTCTATCTTTAATTCTTTTAGTTTCCTTTTTCTTTTTCTTTTTATTTTTTTTTTCTCCAGTTATTTTAATGTTTATATATGTTTTGGAGGTACTAGGTGGGTTAGAATTGTGAGCAATCGGTTGGCATATTACAATGATTAGTTGTTAATTTGTTTCTCATGGCCTGATTGCTATGTTTTGTTTTATTATGTATATTGCATTACTGTGGAACCAAACATCTCTACTATATTTCAACGTAAAAAAAATAATATTTTGCTTCTGATCAGACAGGTAAGTGGAGCCCTTTTTCTTAGTTTATTAGCATGCGTCTGTATTATAGTCGCTCATATTAGGAGCCATGATGCATCTATGCATTTAGATTCTATCTAGGGACAATCTCCAGACTTTTAAGTTTCTGGTTATGTTCAATTATAATGGTTGTTGTTGTCCCCTTGATTTACAAGGGAAAATTATAAAGTATGAGTGGGGTAAGAGGGAAGGATATCACTGATTTAGATTAACTGGACTTTAGTTGTCAATGCCTTCGGGTTTAGGTCACCTTGTAATTGTTTCTTTCGATTTCTCTTTTAGCATGTAAAACAAATGGTCTTAAGGGATTTATCAATATATTATAACTTGGATGACATTAGAATTTGGCTTTGTGGGAACCATACTTCGATTTGTCCGTGCCCATTGCTATTTAGTATTATCACGACATCCATTTATTGTTTGTGGAATTTATTTATGAGATATAACACGTATATGGCTCATGTTAATGCTTTCTTAATTTTATATGTATAGTGAGATAAAGATGCTTCTCTATTTCAAAAAGAATAATCTACTCTCTTAACCAATGATAATGATGACCACTTGTAGGTAAGGGGTGATTTGCAACTTTCCAACGAACCTCGTGAATGTAAGCAAAATTATGGTTTGGATATAGACAAAGGCTGTTTATATCCCTTGCTTATGGCCAGCATTCAGGATATCAATTTTGGAACTGAATCACCTACATTGGGTGAAGTCCAATCACCATCACTTGTAGTTCATTATTCTCCTCTTAGTGGACCCAATGACTCCTTCATTTGAATCTGGTGGATTTTCTTTCTGTAGTAGTGGTGGAATTTTTCATTTGTTACACTGTCAAGTTTTTCGTTCTTCAACATAGGTAATGTGGTCGAACAAGGGATCGCTGCTTTGGATCTTTGAATATGAATTAATATGAGTTCCATGGTCACCATCCAACTCTCACATATCGCAAGAAATTTGGACTATTATTTAATGCTTAGAATTGTACAAAGGTTAGAAATAAACATATGCTAAAGTGTAGGCTACAACATTTTTACTACTTGGATATAAAATTCTGATTTGATGCAACTGTGTTCAAAGAAGTACTGTTATGTTTGCAATGTTATATTTTGTTTATTCAAAACCTTCTGACGTATACATATTATCAATTAAAGTTTAATTTATATTTTTTTTTCTCAATTTTAGTTTTGCCTTTAACATTCTTAATTATTGCCTTAAAATAGATTATAAATTTAAATTTAATACTCGTATTATATATCGATTATGTGAGACGTGCAACGCACGTACTTACTACTAGTGGTTCAAAAAAGTATCAAACTCTACTTTTTATGGACATTAAGGTATGTTTTATAGATACAACTTCACATTTTACTTTTCATTCTTCTATCCTGCATTATCAAGTACTTAGTGAAGAACCATTCAAGTTAAGTTAATAATTTAAATTTTTTTCTATTTATGTTTCTTTCTTATATTCACAGCAAAGCTATATTGTTGTATATTCAAAAAAATAATCAACAAATTATATATTTTTCTCATTTATTCAACTATCTTATCATTGAAAACTTTTTTATATTCCTCAACAAAATAAAAATTTTAAATTACTCTTTATATTCTTTATTATTATTCCCCATCTTTTAAGATTTTTATGTTTCTATAATATTCTTCTATAGCAGATTCTTCTGTTCATCTCTTTTTCTTTTCTTTACCTTTATCTGTCTGTTCACAATTCAACCTATTTTAAAGTTTATGAAATAATGTTTTTCACTCATTGTCTCTTGTTTTGTATTCATGCATTTATGTTCACAACAATGTTATTTACTGTTAAAGGGAAAAAAACTACCAGTTCATTTCTTTTCATCAAGTCAACTATCTGATCGTTAAAAATATTTTTTACATTTCTCAACAAAATGAAAATTTAACATTCCCTTTTGTATTTCTTATTATTCTTCATTCAAAATGTTCATTTTGTGTGGTTTCTTATATAGCATATTCTCCTGTCTCTTTTTTTCTTTTGACAAAAAGCATGAAACATCATGCTTTCCCTTCTCACTAGCTGCATCATGTACTCTTTCTATTGCTCATGATCATACTAAAAATTTTTACCTTTCAATCTGTTTAGAGTTCTGAGATAATAAGATTCTGTTTAGATTACCTATTTTAATTACTTTATGAGTTTTATGTTTGTCTTTGTGTCTGCACTACTAAAAATTAATTTATTCTATTTTTAACAATAAAATCACATTGCATTATCCTTCCCCTTCTCACTTATTTCCAATGTCTTGCTCTATATTCACTTACTAAATGATGTGCTCTCTGTGTCGCTCATAACCATGTTAAAAACTTCTCTTTTTGCTATTTAGATTTATAGACACATAATACTTTAACTAAACTTAACATTACTTTGAAGTACTTGGGCTACTTTTAAATTAATTAATGTTATATTCCTTAATGTTTAAGATAAGTTATTAGTTTCAAAATAGCACCCTAGCAGAATAAAAAATGACTACTGATTTCAGACAACAAAATCTGGTTTGGGGCTGTCCATTTTTGTTAATTCATGAGTTTTATAGTTATATTTGTTTCTATATTACTAAAAACTTATTTATTTCTCTTTTTTTAGGGAAATACTGTAAAGGGGATGATATGAGATCACCACATTCCTGCATTTGAAAGTGTTCTTATCCTTGGAAATACATATCTGATTTCTAATGCATTGGTAAGATTAACACCAGATAAATATAAAAAAAATTGATGGAGAGCTTCAATGGACCCTATCTGGAACAACAAAAGTGGAGAAACTTGATGAACTACATCATGATATAATCTTTAACGAATTAAAGTTGTCTCCTTATCAAGATTTAAGAAATTACATGGATGACAAAATCAAACAAATTGGTATGTTTCCCTATCTTTCACTCTTTCATAGATTCCATTATAACAAATTGTCATTTTATTTGAATGATTAAATTTTTTTTCTTTTTTGTTTAAATGTACCAATAATTTTCATAATTAATTCATTAATTGTGCCTTCATTGCAAATTTTACACAAACATATTACCTCAATTATATTATGAAACTATACTATTATTAACTAAACTTATAACAAAAGAATTCATATTATTTTCCTGATAATTGTAACTTATTTTTACTCTTTTTTATTCCTTCATTCATAAAAATATATGATCACTGTGAACTTGTAAACTTCCAATTACTTACATTTCTATCTTAATCACTTTAGGTATTATTGCAATTGTGCTTGATGTGAAACCGAAGAGGCTCTTTTACACTAAAAATGGGAATCAAGTTACTGTGCAAGATATTGTTCTAATGAACAGAGAGTTAGTTTATACAAACTTCACTTATATAATACTAATACTTAAATATATAAAATAATCTGTTTACATCAAATTAAATTAAATTACATTTTACAAATTCAATACAATTACCTTAACACTGTGGTCTTCTTTCATTGACAACGAAGGACAAGAAATAGTTCAGTTATTGCCAAAAACACCAGTTGTCATTGCTACACAGCTTCTGGTCACTTCTTTCAATGGTAAATTATTTCTATCTATGTATACTATTGAAGAATTTGAACTTTTCCCATTAATATTTCATACTTCACATTACTAACTTAAACTATTCCTGTTAGGTCTTTCTTTGTCTACAACTTCTGATTCCTTTTTCTATGCCAACTTTCCATTCAGTGAAGTGACTGAGTATCAAAAATGGTAAGCTATGTAAAAATCTTCATGTACTTTACACAAATCTACAATGTATAGTGCATTTCTAACACACACTGTTACTGAAATTATAGGATCTGTGACAATTCTGAGATAATAGCAGAAATGACTTCATTGAAGTCATACTTCACACGGAAAAAGATATCAGCTTTGGAAGACACACACTTCACATCAGTGCAGGATGTACTTGACCTAGCAAAAAAGGTATACATACAATTTATTATGCTTCAAAAAAAAATAACACAAAAACAAATTTGTTGCATTCTATTATATATAATGATTCTATTTTATCAATATCATTATACAATTTCAACAAAGCCATTTATGGATCAAAGGAAGTGCAACTATAAAAATGAGCAGTGCCTCATTTTGGTATATGGGTTGTTCTCTTTGTTATAGATCATCATGTGCATCAACCGCTGGAGAGAGTTACGATTTTCGCTACTGCAATACACTAAATGTGACGGCACTACCTAGGTAAGTTTCAACAAATAGACCTTTGTGTACTTAAACATTAAACACAAATAGAATAAATTGTAATTTCTTTCACATCAGTGTAGATAACTAATTTTAACACTGCTCAGTAAGTCATTTACTATTTTATTAATGACTGATTGAACATTATTATACATCCTGAACACTCTCTATAATATTTAGCTAAAACTCACAATTTTATTTTCTTTTAGTTTTGGTTCACATTTTAAATTTTATACAAACAAATTACCAAAGCATTTCTCTTTCAAAAATAATGCTATATTTTACTTCAAGTGCAACAAACTTTCATTTTCACATAATTTAGTTTCTTACTAATTACTGCTATTATAGTGCAATTTTTTTCATATTGTTCCTTTACCTTTCAATCTAAATCTAGAACATTAGTAAAAAACTGTTGACTGTGATGTCAAAATAAATACAAGACCCTTTAAAAGATGAAAAATATACATATAATTCATTTAGCAAGATTTGACAACCAAATAACTATTTTAATATACATCTTAATAACTGTCTTTGATGATTTTCATGAAGATTGAGACTTTATATTCATTCAGTTTTACTTCAGATTTTAAATCTTATATAAACAAAAATACAAATAACTTTATCTCTTTCAACTGATTGTGGTGTCCAGTGCAACGTGGGTTGGAACTTGGAAATGATAGGTTACTTGGTCTTGGTCTATAAATGTTTGATTTCACTGCATTTTTGATCAAGTAAATATTTTGAGTTTGCTTTGTGCATCTATGGTTTTACAGAAAATAATAGGTCATACAACTTTGTTGTTCAGACTGCAAAGTTATACTTCTTTGCTTCGGTTGATTTCATCTTGTACGATTTGTACGGATACTTTAGCTCATATAACGTAACACTAAAAGTAAGTATCCTTTCAGTTTTGAACTGTTGATGGTTCATCCTTGTTTTTATTCATATTCTTCAGGTAGAATTATAGATTAGAGACATTGATTGTTGAAATGATATGTTCTCATTTTGTTGTTTTACGTGAAGTATCTAATCCCCTACCAGTTTTGGAGTTTCTAGATGTGTTCAATGTTCTGCATGTAGTTTACCGCCTGTGATTTTTGACAGACTCATGAATAATTAAATGTAAAGAACTTTTGGATTCAAAAGTAACTTTACGATTTTGCTTCACAAATTGTTGTCCTGAAATGTTCTCCTGTCTTTTAAACAAATGTAACTCTAATGTTGTCCTGTAACTCTAATGTTGTCCAGTCTTTAAAACAAATTGTTTCTCTTTAAAGCTTTTGTGCAACTCCTTATTGGAAAGACAACCATCTTTCCTATTGAAAAATTGCTAACTACACAGGAAACATTCAAATCTCTTTTTTCTTTATATTGCTTAGTTCGATCCTCATAGAGCTATCTGCTTGTAGAATGATGAGCTGGAGAACATTTTTAAAACCATGAATCTTATAATATGTTAAATGGGGCCTTGCAACATCAATTTTCTCTTCAGGCTATCCATTTGTGTTTTACATTCCTCTTATTGTATAGGGCAAGAGCTGACATCCATATAGAGGACGAAACTGGGAAGTTAGCAGCCTCATTGATGGGAGAAATTGCAGAAAATTACTTGCAGTGCTCAACCTTCAAGCTTATGGGAATCTCTAAAGGGGTTAGTTCCTTTATTTACATTCTACTCAATTTCATACACAATAACATTTCCATTTCACTGTTGTAACTTAAATTCAAAACATAAATTTATTCAGAGAGTCAATGATGAGAAAGGAATAAGACTGAACATAGATGACCAATACATTTTCTATGTGAAAGCAATTGCAATGGATCAAAACCCAAATGATCGTGGGAAAGCGCCAGCTACATTTTCACATGCCTCTACTTATAAATTTGAGGTAATTTCTCTTGAGAAGTATGTCCCTAACAACTTCAACTAATCTGACAAAGGAGTGCATGAAGAACAAGTTTCCATGATGTCTGACTCAAGCAATTCAAGCACAGCAGTTGTTCATTCTGTCTCGCCAACTCCAGCCAAGCGCATCTTGTTCCCAACTGATAATGCATCATCACCAACAAAGAAGATGAATGATAAGCTTGATTAGAATTTATTCTAATTGAGATGCATATTTTGATCAGTCTTAAAACTCTTATATTTTGTAGTATGAAAACTTTACATTTATGTGTTTTGTTGAACTGTTTCTATTACTGTGCTGTAGTGAATACTTTCACGGTACTTTGAACATGAAAATATCTTGTGTGATTCTGTTACATTTCTTGCTATGATCCAAGAAATTTATTAGAATCACTTGTACTGTAAATATATCTTTTGTTAAATGGGAATATCTCTACTTCTTAAACTTTCTTTTCCTGTTGATATAGCTTTTGTCAAATAATCATTCTGTCTTGTAAATCAAACTACATAGTTCAGTGCATCTACATGCATTCAGTCACCTATAATAGCAACTTTCATTTCAGCAATACACTACAATAGATTTAACAGGATGTCACATATTCATTCTCATTTACAAACATTTAAAGTAAATCAAATAATTTCTAATACACATTTTACCTTTATATAAAAATTTCCTTACATTTATATATAATTTTTTTGTTCTTCACACATTTCTACTGTCCAAACAACAATTACTAAACTTACAATTCCACGTGAATTAACACAAAAAAACACAACACGTGCTTTGCACGTGTAATTCTACTAGTTTATTTATAATAGACAGTTCTACAATTAATATTCTTCTAGAATATTAATTATTTATTGTGCTACTTCGAGAGCAATAATAAATTATTAACTAGAATAATTATAGTTCTAAAATCTCGATTATTCAAGAATAATAAATCAATATTCATCTAGATTATTGAAAATTATAATTTATGCCCTTCATGAGCAATAATATTCTTTTAAAATATTAATTATAATGTCGTGCTATTTCAAGAGCAACAACAAATTATTGTTAAAGATTTTAGATATTTGCTTTTCTGGAGCAATTGAATAATAAATCTTTCAAAATTATGCTATTCAGGAGCAATTAATATTTTTCCGAAATATTATAATGTTGTGCTACTTCAAGAGCAATGAAGAATAATAATCAATTCTATGATTGATATTATTCTAGAATATTAATGTATTGTTGTGCTACTTCGAGAACAACAACATAATGAATTATCAACTTTAAAAAAATCAACAACAAAATAATATATACATTAAACACACATAAAAAAAGTTAATGTATGGAGTATGGAGCTGAACTTGACTTGCGTCCAAGCCACAATTGCTACACGAGCACAAATTATTGGTTGGAGTATGGAGACAGGTGGAATTGGAAAAATTATTGGAATTGAAGCAACCTCCTGAAATTGGAACAATTCAACCACGATCGGAACAAAAAAATTCATATGCTGTCAAATTAATTTCGACGCACGTGATTTTACCTTCTAACTAATATTTTGGTATATGAGATTTTGAAAAAGAAAATTCTAACTCAATATGGTAAAGACTCGTGCTGATAACGTGTTATAAACTATAGAGAAAGAAAGAAGAAATAAAAAGGCCAAGAAACTTGTGTATTATTATGAACCAAAACTCACATATATATTAGGGGAATAAGGAATGCATAAGGTAATAATACCTAGGATTTTAAGGATACAATTGTCATTCACTAATACAATATAATATTTACAACAAAAAATAATAATTTGATTAGAGCTCAAGTTTACGTTAAAGTGAAACAAGTTGTCAGAACTATTTTTGACTAAACAATACTTTTAATGTATTACTTCATCAAATACACATTGTTCATCAAAGACACGTCGATAATTAAAATTTAAAACTTCTCCCCTTTATATTTTTGAATTGTAAATCTTAAATGTAGGGTTTTCCTAGAGGTGTTAGGGCGGGTGGGCCGACCAGACTCGTGAAAATCGGTCCCAATCGACCCGGGACCATGGGCCAAACTCGTGACCCAAGAGGTTGGTTCATGGGTCAAGAAGATGTGAACCCGAGTTTCGCGGGTCACACCTTCGCAGACTGTGTTAACCCGTCGACCCGTGAAATAATTAAAAAATATATAAAAAAATTATTTTTATTAATATATGGTAACAATGAAAATCTCTCTTCTTCTACAAACTCTATTACAACTTCTAAGTGTAAATCTTCTTTTTTTCTCCCCAATAACTAAGAAATACAATGTTTTTTGGTATTAGTAATTATAAATGCATTTAATTATTATTTGTTTATGTTGTATTTAAGTTTATAAAGTTAGAAGTAATTCATGTAATACAAGATATAAATTTGGATTCTATGTAAATATTTTTTTATATAAATATAAATTTATTAATTTGTTTATTTTATAATTAACAATTTAACAAAAGAATATTTTTGATATGAATATGAAAAATTCTATATTTTTATTCTTATGTTCCAAACCGGAATGACCTGCGACCTGCATGGGCTCGATCCGTATGAGCCAGAGATGGGCCTAGGCTATGGTTCAAAGGTTGTGGGCATCGGACCCACTCATAAACCTGCAACGGGCAGATTTTTTTTCATGCTTGTCGTTGCCGGGCTCATATGTTGACGAACAGACTTGGCGCGGACCACCCAGATTGACACCTCTAGATTTCCCTTATTTTTCCTATGTGGAAAGTGCAATGATCAATGGATGACATTGTGTAAAATCTATTGTAGAGGTGTCAAGACGGACGGATAGACCAGACCCGCATAAATTGGCTCGAATCAACCCGTGACCCGAATGGGTGGTTCACAGGTTAAAAAAGTGTGACCTGCGGGTTACACCTTCACGGGCTGTGGTTAACCCACTAGCCCGTGGGGAAAAAAATTAAAAAGATGGGAGAGAGCAACGGCTCTCTCCTGTAAATGCGCTGTAGGGTATGCCTACATGCAAGAAACAAAGAGCCAACGACTGTTCACTTCTTCTTTTTTAAGTTAATGTATCTAACGGTATTAAAAAAAAAAAAAAAAACTAACGGTAGGAAAAAAAATCAACTATGAATTCAAGTTTATTTCTAATATTTATCTCATTTTCAATTTACTATCTTGAATCTTGCATTTTACTCACTCCAAGTCCAATATTATTATCTCTTTTTTTCTAATTTAACTGTTTAATACTGCTATATTATGGATTCTCGCGATTTTTCTTCTCAAAATCCTATTTTCAATTATAGACTTATAGTTGTTCCCTAATAGATTTAGAAGATGATAATGTTGTAGAAGTTGGATAATCTCAAAATTCAAGGAAAAGGAAACAAACATCAGAGGTGTGAGAATTTTTTACAGTAAATGAAAAAAATGGTATAGCAGTATGCAGTATCTGCAAAAAAGCTTATGTCTGGAGATATGGTCAAGGCACTGGCACGCTACGAAGGTACAAAGAGAAACATCTAAATGAAGCAGGACATTTGGATCCTAGACAAACTTAAATTACTGGTTTTACTAATGTTAGTGGATTAGTTACTTTTATTATCTTTGTTTATTCGCAGCAACGAATGTGAGTTGGAATGTCGGAATTTTTAGCAGCTCGTGAGATGCCCGTCACATTTATAGAAGATCGGCATTTTGAAGAGTTCCTACAAAATTACATTCAACCTTCTTATAGGAGTGTAAGTAGAAATACTGCTTGTTTTGATTCTATGAAAATATTTCATACAATGGCTAAAAATTTAAAAAATGAACTTAAAAAAATTGATGGAATTATGTGTTTCACGTCTGATTGTTGGTCTGGACGAAATCAAAATGGTTATGCTTGTGTTATAACACATTTTATTGATAATAATTGGTTATTGCATAAGACAATTTCGTTTACTTGAATATCCTCATAATGGTGAAAATTTGTGTGAAAATTTATTATAAGTTTTTAATAAGTTTGATGTTTTAAATAAACTATTTTGTGTTAACTTTGATAATGAAAGTGCTAATAATGCATGCATTGAGATTTTAATTGGAACGATTACACCACTTTATGATTCTAAATTATTTCACATGCGTTGTGTTTGTTATATATATAATTTAGTTGTACAAGATTGTTTGAAATTAATAACACCACAAATAAGTATAATTAGAGAATCTATTAACTATATTTCTTGTTCGGGTTCTAAACAACATGAATTTGTAAAAATTTGTAAAAATCTTAGATTCAGGAGAAGAAAATTTGTTGATGATGTTCCTAATAGATGGGACTTAACCTTTTTAATGTTAAAATTGTGAGTTGGCTATACTAATGCTATTAATGCATTTGTCAATTCAAAACGTAATCAATTTTATATATCTGATTCAAACTGGAAAGCATTTAAAGTTATGAAAATTTAAAAACCTTTTTATAAAGCAACAAAATTTAGTTCTAGAGTTTATTATCCAATTAGTAATCTTGTACTTTTACAATTAGTAGAAATTGCTGAACAATTTTCATCAATTAGAGACAATCCATTATTCTTTCAAATTATTTACTCAATGGAGGAAAAGTTTAAAAAATATTATGAAAACATGCTGATAAGTGTATTTTATACACTTATTTCTATCTAAAAGTAGGATTTTATTTGTTTGTTTAAGAATATTTGCTATTTATTTAGTTAATATTGTTTGTATTTCAGAAATAATCCAAAGTCGAGAAAACAAAGGAAATGAAGCAAAAACAAGTCATTTGGATGATAAAAGAGCTAAAGTGTGAAAAACAAGAGTTGATGAAGTAAATCAAAAGGGTCAATTGGAAGAAAAGTCAAAGAAAGAACCAAATTGGAAGAAATTAGGAGTTCAAGGACTAAAGTATACAAATCAAAAGAAGAAGGACCAAATTGCAAATATTCAATAGTTGATTCGGATCAACATAAGATACTTGAAGAATGCTAGGAGTCAATTGGATGCAATTAAAAGTCAAAAGGGAATGAAATATGATAAGAATATTACCATAAATTCATTCCAATCACACAAGATTTTCGGGCATATTTTTAGTCATACTTTGAAACCTAATTTCGGGGTCTTAAACGTTAGAATTGGGAAAATACTATTTCAGGAATAATTGTAGCCCTTTACGTTATCTTTCTAAAGGATTTTGAATCATCTAAATCGGATAAGGGAATAAAAAGATATGATCAAAATACCAAACGATGTGCAGTGACAAAAAAATCTTCCTCGAAGAGTTCTCAACTGTGATATTTCATGCCAAAATGCTGTCGAATTGCGAGGGGATCCATAGGAGGCTAAATTCAAGATTGAAGAACAAGGATCAAGGAAATGAATAGGGTGACATCTTTTCATACTTCTTGTGATTTATTTTCGATCATGTATTTAGGCTAGGTTTTCATTGTTAGAATTGTGATGAAGCTTTAATTTATTGATTCCATGTTTTGACGGTACATTTATATTATGCAATTTATGAGATTGATGCAATTTATTACGTTTTTATTCTCATCTATGATTGTGGACGCATAAATATTGATGATTGTGATAGAGTTCTATGTTCGAAAGAGTAGGAATCTATTAGACCTTGATTAATTGCCGCGAAGTCCGATAGGGGATAGAAATATACCCTTATGCTTCGTGTTATCCTTAAAAGTGTTCATAATTCGTTAATGTTTTTCTACATGTTTGGATTGGTCATAGAAATATAGGCTCATCTCTTGTAGGAAAATGTGTTTATGCATCGCTCGAAAGGGGACATAAATAAATATAGGAACACTGATTTTCAATACCCATACCTTGTTATTAAATGTTTAAGTCAAATACATGGTTAATATGATTAATGTGGATTCATAATTCTAACATATTCATCTCATCGTTTTCATAAATCAAATTTTCTTATTTTCTTTAGTTTAATTTTTATTTTAGTTTTCAAAATCAAAATTCACAAATCAAAGCAAATCTCTAGTTCCGGTTAAGGTAGTAATCTAAAATACAATTTAAAACAATCTCTGTGGCATCGATACTCGGACTTAAAATTCACTTTATTACTTGCGCGACCCGTGCACTTGCGGATCGTTATCAAGTTTTTGGCGCCGTTGCCGGGGATTGTTCTTTAAATTTATTCTTAGATTACTTTCACTAATTCGGATTTTTTTTTACCGCTTTATTTTTATTTTATTCTTGTTTATTTTTTGTTCTTGTTTTTATTTTATTTTAGGACTTTAAATTCTAATTTTAGTTTAGTTACTAGTTTCGTTGTTTTTCTTTTAGTTGTGTATGTTACGTTCGAAAAAAAAGGGAATCTTTTCGAAGTTGACCCGAAAATAGAACGTACTTTACACCATAGATTAAGAGAACTTAGGGAACTAGATAAACAGAAGAAAAAAAAATTTCAAATGGCAAACAATATGGCTTTACCTGGAGTGTAGCTAGAAGATGAGGGGAATAGACTTGTAGGAGATTTCATGACCCCACAAATTGTCCAAAACCAATCAAGCATAGTTTATCCACCTTTTGGTCTTGCAAACTTCCAATTAAAGACCAATGTGATAAATATGTTTCAAAATGGACATCAATTCTATGGCAAATACGATGAAAATCCACATGCACATGTGTCTAAATTTTTAGACATGTGTGAACATTTTATATATCAGGGTGTGTCAGATGACGCCATAAGACTTAGGTTGTTTCCATACACCTTGCGAGATAGGGCAATAGATTGGTTAGACTCCCGTCCTCCTGCAAGTATAACAACCTGGAATGACTTGGCCCAAAAATTTTGCACAAAATTCATGCCCCCAGCCAAAGTTGCTAAACTCAGACATAAGATAACAATTTTTCAACAACAAGAGTCTGAATCATTTGATGAAGCATGGAATAGGTTTAAAAGCATGCTTAGGAAATGCCCTCAACATGGATTACCTAAAAATGAGCAGGTAAGGTACTTTTACATTGGCTTGCTCCCTCAATACAAGAGTCTTGTTGATTCATCATCAAATGGATCAATAACTACCCAAACTCTTGATAGAGCACTTGAACTGTTTGAGAGAATAGCCAATACCAACACAATGTGGGCGTCTGAGAGGACCATTCAAAAGAAACCAGCAAGAGTTCATGCAGTGGATGATGTTTCGACATTGTCTGCTAAATTAGACTCTTTGATGAATTTCATACAAACCAACCATTCAGTGAAAAGTGTAGTAACTGGATGCGAGGAATGTGGGGCCAATCACAATACCTCAGATTGTCCAATTTTGGCAGCTCAAGCTGAGCAGGTCAGCTTTATACAAGGGGGACATCGCCAAAATAATCTATACTCCAACACTTATAATCCTGGTTGGCGAAATCACTCTAACTTTTCATGGAGGGATAATCAAAATGGAACTGGCCAGCAAGCCCCTCCATAGCAGGTAGTGGAGAAGAAACCTCAACTTGAGGAGATGGTCGTGAAATTGATGGAGAAAACTAACCAGTACATGAGCCAGACCAATCAGTTTATGGCTAAAACTGATCAGTTTATGACAAAAACTGACCAATTCATGAGGATGACTGAAACTACACTGCGAAATCATCAGGCTTCAATCAAAAACTTGGAAACCCAAGTTGGTCAGATAGCTCAGGCTTTAGCAAATAGAGCCCCAGGTACACTGCCTGGTAACACTGAGGTTAATCCTAGGGAGCAAGTGATGGAAATAAAAAATGTTGAAAGAGAGGTAGATTTTGTGCCAGGAAGGATCACTTTTGCTCCATGTGACAGAGTTTATGAACCTCCCACTCCTTTTCCACAAAGACTGAAAGGTTGGAAAGAGAAACAAGGAGTAAATGCAATTACCACAAGCAGTGGAGTGAAATTACCTGAGATTCATGTTCAAAAGCCAGATGAAGACAATGGAAAACATGTTGAGGCACCTGAAAAGCAATTTGCTGAGAAGAAAGAGGAGAATGAGGTAAAATTGACAATTAAACCTCATGAGTCCCCTATTCCATTCCCGCAAAGATTACAAAAGCCTAAGGAGGACCAACAGTCCAATAAATTTCTCAACATGCTCAAAAAGCTGCACATTAACATTCCTTTCCTAGAAGCCATTACCCAAATCTCCAGCTACACCAAGTTCCTGAAAAAAACGATGTCAAGTAAGAGAAAACTTGAGGAACTTGAAGATGTGTCACTGAATGAAGAATGCAGCGCCATTTTGCAACAAAAGTTGCCACCCAAGCTGAGAGATCCAGAAAGTTTTTCAATTCCTTGCATCATTGGTGACTTAAAATTTAACAAAGTTTTATGTGACCTTGGTGCAAGCATAAATTTGATGCCTCTTTCAGTCTATATGAAGTTAGGATTAGGGGACCCAAAGCCAAGTCCAATCATCTTGCAGTTAGCTGATCGTTCCATTCGATACCCATACGGAGTCATTGAGGATGTGCTGGTTAAAGTGGACAAATTCATATTCCCTGCTGACTTCGTGATTCTAGATATGGAGGAAGATAGTAAGGTGCCACTGATTTTAGGCCGACCCTTTTTGGCTACTGCTAGAGCCTTGGTTGATGTGGAAAAGGGGGAGGTCATGCTTCGAGTAGAGGAGGAGAAAGTAACATTTGACATGGTTCAACTAGTGAATCAAAATCCACTACTTGAAAACTGTTCAAAAATTGAAGTGGCACAACATCTTCATCTTTGGGAACAAGTTAAGTATGGGGTCAAGACAAATGATAGGGCCTCAACATCATGTTTCATGCCACCTTGAGAAAGTTTTCCAAAAAGTCTAGCTCTAGACTTTAAATGAAGCGCTTGTTGGGAGGCAACCCAACTTCTTAAACCCTTTTTCTTTATTTGTTTTATCTATTTTCTTTATTATTGTTTTGATGCTATACACTGCATTTTAGGATCACTTGCATGCTTAGAATTCATATTTTGACATGTTAGTGGCATTGAAAACTTCATTGCACCTATTCTTGCATGTTTTAGCATCTTTATGATTTATTTGTTTTCTATTTGTTTTGTAGCTTTTTATCACAATCTTCCACTTGATCACCTAGCTTAGGACATGAACATATTGTTTAGAAGTTGGTTGCATGCATTTGAAAGCATTCAGGGGTCAAAAACGGGGTTCAAAACTTAAATTTTGAAAAATTTCAAGTCACTGCCTTTAACATCGTGCGGTCGCACGGTTATAAATTGGACAGAACCGGAAGTTTGATATATATATATTGCCAAACCTTTCATTTTAACCACTTCAAACCCGTTTCCCCCCCCCCCCTCAAATCGTCCAACATTGAATCCCCAACTGTTCCCCTAAGTTTGCACATCATTATAACTCAAAATCATACCTTGCATTACATCAAAATCATCCAAAGGTAAGAAGTTTTTACCAATTTTCAAGATTATGCATAGTTTTTGTGTTCTTCAAATTCTTTGTGAAAATTGAATATTGTGAATTGATGGTGATGGGTTTAGGCTAGAACTTGGAGTATTGAATTGTGTTTATTAGGTGAAAATTTTTGGCTTAATTCAAATCTCCAATTTTATGAATTTCTTGATTTCTTAATATGCATGCAAGGTGTTTGATTAATTGTTTCAATGAGGTTTTTGTTGAGTTTTGGCAAATCTTTTTGGATGATCACCCTCACTACATGTTAGACATCATTTGTAAATCATCCATTCATTGTTTACACAGATTTAAGGTATAGAACTCAACATGAACATTTTTGCACTACAAAGCACTTCATTGCAAGGCCATTGCAAGGCATCACAGCACCAATTTCAGCTTCACTGCACCTACTTTGTCACATCTTTTCATGACCCAAATGAACGTCAAACTTGTTGAATTTTTGATATGTTGTAGACCGAGTTATATACTTTCATATGCCTAGGACATGTCTCAGGAAATTTTCACTGTTTCGAGGAAATGTCAATGGTTGAAAATCAGTGGTCGACCACTTTTCAAATATTTCAAATTTTTTTTTATAAGTCCTAGTTTGGGCGTGTTGTGTTGATTTTCTTTAGTTCCTATGTGATAATTATACTTCTAATGACCATTAATGTTTATTTGCAAGGAACATATCATCATGGGGCAATTCAAGCCAAACATGGAAAAGGAAGTAAGGGATCATTTCATCCAACAAAACATTCAAGTCAAAGTTTCAAAAATGGGAATATCAACTCTCCAAACCCGGGAAGTACATTAACCCTCTTTGTTATTTTTTTGTTTATTTTCTTTATTTATTTTGAATACATTGAGGACAATGTATGATTCTAGTTTGGGGGTGGGAGTCTCATTCATGTGCTTTCATCTACACATTATCCGATTTTGGGTAGAAAATTCATAAAAATTGAAAAAAAATCATAAAAAGTGAAATATTTGAAAATTTTGGTTGATTTATTTATTGCTTATGATATGATATGAATTGACTTTTGTACTTTAGTTAGAAAATTGAGCAACATGCGAACTAAATTTTTCTTAACATTCATCCATGTGAGACTTTAATCAAACTTGAGCACATAGCCATTTCAAATAAAAACTTGTGTAGGGAGATGCTTGATACTTGTGGGGTAAACTTGTGCACTTTGAACATAGAATTGATTGAAAAATCCTAAACCTTAAGTAATTGATCCCGACCTGAAATGTAGAACCAAATTGCTCAAGAAGCAGTTTGGGGGTGGGAAGGGTAGTATGAGTATGCATTGATGGATTTAAAATTTGGAGTTTTTTTAATTGTACATCTTTAGTGTAAGGGATTTCAATCAACGGGTATAAACCATAATAACCAGCATAAAAACAGAAAAATGCTGAAGGTCTTATTCTACTCTTCAAATGCCTTTTTGACTCGAGCAAGTAAGTCTGAGGGATTCTTTGAATCTGGTACCCTAAACTCAATTGAGTTGGGAGCTGCCGACCTAAAGCTCGCTACATGGCTCAACTAGAAAGCAAGTACGGAGAGTGGACTTACACATAAGACGTTAAAACATCTTTAACTTTTCTGTTTAAGCTTTTATGGCTCGGGTAATTAAGTCTGAGGGGTTCTCTGAACCTGGTACCCTAAGCTCAACTGAGTTGGGAGCTATCGACCTAAAGCTCGCTATAGGGGTCATATAGAAAGCAAGTATGAAAAGTATTGCACAAAGATGTTAAAAGACAAGGACATTAAAAGAAAAAGTCGTTCATATGAAAAAAAAAAAAGGAATAAAATGGTATAAGCTTTGTTGATTGAAATTCCTAACACTTTGTTAATTATTCTTGCTCTGTCGTGCATACTTGTCTACTCCTAACTACCTTGTGGGGAAAATGCATTGTATACATGTTTAGAAACCACATCATTAGGGAAGACCTCGGGATATGAGAGAAAAGCAGTAAGGTTGTGATCATCCATGAGAGGGTAAGGAAAATCAAAAGAAAATCATTGTTGACCACACGGGATTTGGGCTTACTCTTGCATAAAAAGTCACACATTGTCAAGTTTATTTTTGCATAAATTTGCAGTTGATTTTGGCTATTCACACACACACACACAATGAAGTTGAGCATCGGATGAATGAAAATATTTTATGTTGTTCACATTTTTTTTTCTAAATTGAATCGTCAATTTGGATTGTTGAAGCGCGTGGTAAATAATTTGACAAAAGCAAAAATATGGTTTTTATTTAATTTGCCTTTTTACATTTATAGTTTAGTTTTATTTTGTTCGAGGACGAACAATAGTTCTAGTTTGGGGGTGTTGATAAGTGTATTTTATACACTTATTTCTATTCTAAAAGTAGGATTTTATTTGTTTGTTTAAGAATATTTGCTATTTATTTAGTTAATATTGTTTGTATTTCAGAAATAATCCAAAGTCGAGAAAGCAAAGGAAATGAAGCAAAAACAAGTCATTTGGATGATAAAAGAGCTAAAGTGTGAAAAACAAGAGTTGATAAAGTAAATCAAAAGGATCAATTGGAAGAAAAGTCAAAGAAAGAACCAAATTGGAAGAAATTAGGAGTTCAAGGACTAAAGTATACAAATCAAAATAAGAAGGACCAAATTGCAAATATTCAATAATTGATTCGGATCAACATAAGATACTTGAAGAATGCTAGGAGTCAATTGGATGCAATTAAAAGTCAAAAGGGAATGAAACATGATAAGAATATTACCATAAATTCATTCAAATCATACAAGATTTTCGGGCAGATTTTTAGTCATACTTTGAAACCTAATTTCGGGGTCTTAAACGTTAGAATTGGGAAAATCCTATTTCAGGAAGAATTGTAGAACTTTACGTTATCTTTCTAACAGATTTTGAATCATCTAAATCGTATAAGGGAATAAAAAGATATGATCAAAATACTAAACGTTGTGCAGTGACAAAAAAATCTTCCGCGAAGAGTTCTCAACTGTGATATTTCATGCCAAAACGCTGTCGAATTGCGAGGGGATCCATAGGAGGCCAAATTCAAGATTGAAGGACAAGGATCAAGGAGATGAATAGGGTGACATCTTTTCATACTTCTTGTGATTTATTTTCGATCATGTATTTAGGCTAGGTTTTCATTGTTAGAATTGTAATGAAGCTTTAATTTATTAATTCCATGTTTTGACGGTACATTTATATTATGCAATTTATGAGATTGATGCAATTAATTACGTTTTTATTCTCATCTATGATTGTGGACGCATAATTATTGATGATTGTGATAGAGTTCTATGTTCAAAAGAGTAGGAATCTATTAGACCTTGATTAATTGCCGCAAATTCCGATAGGGGATAGAAATATACCCTTATGCTTCGTGTTATCTTTAAAAGTGTTCATAATTCGTTAATGCTTTTCTACATGTTTGGATTGGTCATAGAAATATAGGCTCATCTCTTGTAGGAAAATGTGTTTATGCATTACTCGAAAGGGGACATAAATAAATATAGGAACACGGATTTTCAATACTCATACCTTGTTATTAAATGTTTAAGTCAAATACATGGTTGATATGATTAATGTGGATTCATAATTCTAACATATTCATCTCATCGTTTTCATAAATCAAATTTTCTATTTTCTTTAGTTTAATTTTTATTTTAGTTTTCAAAATCAAAATTCTCAAATCAAAGCAAATCTCTAGTTCCGGTTAAGGTAGTAATCTAAAATACAATTTAAAACAATCTTTGTGGCATCGATACTCGGACTTAAAATCCACTTTATTACTTGCGCGACCCGTGCACTTGCGGATCGTTATCACATGCCATTAATTTTTCCAGTAGCGGCTATAATGGATCATCGCATTAAGTTATTTGGAGTTCATTGTGCTTTAAAATCACTTTCTGAAACATTAGCTTTTAACATAAATATTACAAATCGACAATTGGGAATTTTTATTAATGAAATGTATAACAACTATTTTATTAAATATGGTAACAATGAAAATATCTCTTCTTCTACAAATTCTAGTACAACTTCTAAAGGTAAATCTTCTTTTTTCTCTCTAATAGCTAAGAAACGTAACGTTCTTGGTTCTTCATCTACAACTTCAACTACAAATCTGAATACCGCATCTGGCGAATTAGAAAGATATTATCAATTTGATCATTATAGTTTAATTCCAGAAGATGAAGTGGATAATTTAGATATATTACGATGCTGGAAATCAAATGAACAGTCATACCCTGTATTATCTAAAATGGCACGTGATCTACCAGTCTCAACAGTGGCATCCGAGTCTGCTTTTTTTTTTTTGCAGGTAACAGGGTATTGGACGAAAGAAGATCTAGACTTAAAAGAAGATGTTTTGGAAGCTCTCACATGCGTGAAATATTGGATATTCGCAAATCGAAAGATGCAAGATAAAATTATTGATAATGTTGCTGAAGACTTCAAAAATCTTGCAGCTACTGAAGATTGGTTACCAAACAACTATTTAATTTTTAAACAACTAAATTATAGTTAAGTGGGTGCCAACCTGGTTGGAATGTACTTAAAATATATAGTATAGTAAAGTAGGTATTAACCTAGTTGGGATGTACTCAAACTATAAATATTTGATAGTAATAATTAGAAATGTAGTTGTTATTTGTTTACGTTGTATTTAACTTTGCAAAATTATAAATAATTCATGTAACATTAAATTTGAATTCTATTTTTAAAAAAAAATTAGTATAAATATGAATTTATCATTGTGTTCATTTCTTATTTTACATTTAACCAAAAAACATTTTTTGCTATAAATATGAAAAACTCTCTAGTTTTATAATTTTATTCATACGGACCAAACTGGAACAAATTGCGACCCTCATGGGCTCAACTCATATGGGCCAGCGGGCGGCCTGGATTGTAGTTCAAAATTTGTGGGCAGATTCGAAACCTGCAACGGGGGAGCTTTTTTCATGCGAGCCGTTACCCGACTTATATGTTGACGTTTCAACCCGACCTGGACCACCCGGATTGACACATCTAATGTAGTGGACAAGTGAATGTTTAACCCCAATACTTTTAACAATAATGCTACACTTACCCCACCTCAAAAACCTCGAGCTTGACCACCCACTCACATGGGGGAGAATGGACCAATTCTTCTTTTAATATCTTACTTGTGCAACTTGCTTGACAAAGCTTTTTTAAGGTTACAAGTTTGTGGGTCCCATGAACTTTAAGGTTAAAAGTGGATAAATGTCGTGTACCCAATGAATGTGTGGTTGAAAATCTTTTTAAATAAACAAATAAATTTATCAAACAAGAGCTTAGTTGCGGGATATATAATATATATTTTTATGCAAATCATATTTAGCCTCTCTTTGAGCCCCATTTTTTTTTCTCTCTATAGAGAAAATATAGAAGTGATCAACTGAGCGTGGCGCTGAGTCTTAATTTGAGCGTGGTCACGTGTTCTTGTTTCTGGTGTGCCCACTATGTTCACCAAATGCTCTGAAATTGTCATCATTCATTAAAATAAAAATCGAACCATTTTATTTCTCCCTCTCTTTACAATATCACTTTTGGTCTCTCCCTCTACAGTAAAATATTTTCGCCCACTTGTCTAACTCTGCTTTTCAAAAATTTTATGTTTAAAAACATTTATTTTATATATTTTCAAGGTAAAATATGTAATTGAAAAGTGGAGAGAAAATTTGTGTGATTAAAAAATGATTTGAGGAATTATGTCGGTAACATTTATGTTACTTTATAACATTATGTTTTTGCACATTTACATTTATACGTTACTACTACTTACAAAATGTAGATAGATGCGGGCAAAAATTGCCTCCATTTGGTAACACACTTTGATTTATAAACTAGTTTATTTATTATTTTGAACTAAAAATTAGTGATTAAAAATTAGAAAGAGAAAATGTTATGGTTAAAAAGTAGTTTGAAAAATTGAATAATTTATAAATTGTATTTGTTTGGTAACATTGTTTGGTTTATAAATTGGTTTATTTATAATTTTGAGGTAAAAAATAGTGGTTAAAAATTGGAGAGAGAAAATATTTGTGGTTAAAAATTGGCTTGGAAAATTATGTAGTTTATAAATTGGTTTATGTTGTAAATATTATCTTATATTGGTGAATGACAATTGTACCCCTATAACTATAGATATTATTACTTTTTATATCCATATTCTCCCATATATATATGGGGCTCTAATTCATAATAAAATACACATATTTATTGGTATCTCTACTTTTCTCTCTAGTTTATAACAGTTTATTTATAAATAAATAAAAAGTAAGGTTACCATAGTTTATAAACAATTTTTTTCCATTTTGACCGAACAAATGAGAGCTGAGCAAATTTGGAAATGATGAAATGGTAGATAGAGGTGAGAGAGAGAGAGAGAGAGAGAGAGAGAGAGAGAGAGAGAGAGAGAGAGAGAGAGATTGTATTTTTAATAGGGAAATTTTCAAAAATGTCCAATTCCATGCTAATCACAAAAGTTGTGTCCAAAGTTAATAGTTTTTGCAAAAATGTCCAAATTTTGGTGTAATTTGACCATCTTACCCTTAATGAAACCTAAACACACACACACACACACACATCTTGATTAGACCTATCAGTTGACTAGTACTAGTTAATACTCATTAGTCCCATTCAAATATTGTGTAAAAACCTCTAGAATTTTTTGAGGCAAATATTTTTGAACTTTTATTACCATTTTTCTTACATTACGAATTACCATTCTCGACATTTGATCCATGTTTATCTAGACGCTTGACATTTCCAAAGGTCTAGATTTACAAAATCTGTTCAGAATAGCGAACTTATGCATCTGTTAATTGCACTTGAACATACGTTACGAACGCTGCAATTCTTCATTGCGGTTCGGCCAAGAAACAAAAATAATATTACATCTGGTATTGCTGCTTTAGTGTTTAAGGAGGCAATTTGACATAAACAAAAACTCAACATTCATCAAATCTTTAATGACAATCAATAACGTTCTCGACATTACGAATTATCATTCTCGACATTTGTTCCCTACTTTTCTAGACGCTTGACATTTTCATATGTCTGGATTTACAAAATCTGTTCAGAATAGGTAATGCATGCAAACAACACATCAAACCCCATTGAACTGTGGGAACAAAACACTAACTCTATCCACTAGCAGAAAACCCGTGTTTCAATCATTGTACAACGTCATAATACATAGTCTGCAACAGAGGGGTTTTAACACAAAAAGTACATAGATAAAATGTGTCCAACTCTTTCTCTTACGATCATGCTTGACCTTCTTTCGTCCACTGCTTGTGTAAGGACTCGTCATGGTAGCACTGGGAATTTTTTTCCGGCTGTAACGTGGTCTGCGAGGCGGAACATCACAAGGCTTGCTTGCTTCTTCATTTGCAACAATCTCTTTGATGTTTGTTGCCTTTGCCAATACTGTGGCAGTTGAAGCTCCCTCCACTCCAACTGCATTTTCACTGGAGGAGGCTGTAACCAAATCAAATAACCAAATGCAAATAGACATGACCAAAATACTTACAGATCAGTAGCCTACGTCCTTATTTTAGAGTTGATATGCCAACATTCAGAAGAGATATTGTAATCAAAAGATGAAACTTAGCATGCATCTAGGTACATGAACGTACTTGTGGAAAGACAAAACAAAGCATATTTTTCAAACACAAAAGAAAGCATACTTGTGTAAAGAAAAAAGAAAGCATACAAATTATAAGCAATCAAATTTCATGTCAATAACCACAGCAAAAAAACCATATGCATCTAATCAAGAACAAAATAGTTGGAGCCTCAAGTAATTCTAACTTTTTCACTCATTATTCTCCCCCTCTACTGAGTATATATGAACTTGGATAGATATCAACGAAGCTTATGCAATCAAGCGCCAAAATCTCAACATGCAGATTGATATGCCAAATTATACAATGAGACAAGATTATGAGCAAAACTTCTCCAACCAGATGATATTTATGGAGTTGGCAACTACAATTAAAAAGCGAAGACTATTTTTATTTCTTTTATGCACTTTAATCAATTAAGCGAAATGTTGTACTAATTAGTATATGGGTCAGCCCAAATGAAATTATGTTATAATACGTTCATTTATTTGATTGTTTCTGGATATTAGAAAAAAATTGAATTTTTCCATTTAAATACCAACCCAATCATTCAATCATAAACAAATATATCCACAATGAAATAAAGAATCCTTATACAAAGCAAAAAAAAAAAAAAAAAATTGTATACTTTATGAAAACTTGAGATATTCGTTTATTACATTTTTCGCTACTGAAAATAGGGGAAACCGTTATTTTTTCACAACAAATCATACACTACAAAACTCACAAATCAAACAATAACATAAACAATATCAAAAAATAAAATTGCTAAATATGAAGGGAATTGTGTGATACTGACTGAGAGAGGAAATACCAAGCAGCAATTGCAGTAGAGGTCAGATATGGGCTACAAAACGACAGCACAACGCTAGGCAACAATGATTTAGAGCTGGTATTTTGCTGTGAGTTTTTGGACCAACATATTTCAAAGAGAATTTAGATTTTTTTCACTCACTTTTGGTTATCACTTCGATGGGTGTGGGGTTACCGATGGTGAATGAGAGGTGAACGGAACGGTGGAGAGAGAGACCGAGGGACAGAGGGGTTGAGGGTTTCAAAAAAAATGGCTTGTGAGAGAAGATAGTGGTGAAAGAGTACAATGAATTGCAATATGCTGGGTTTTGGAACGGTTTCCAAGTGTATTCAGATGAACTATTGGGTAATACAATATCAATAAATTAGGTGTCAAGTTTTGATTGATTAGTACAATAAAAAATATTTTCAGTCAACAGATTGTCCTTAATGTGGCATTTAAGGGCATTTTGGTCCAAAAAAAGGAAAATGGACATCACTAAAAATTGAGACATTTTTGCAATCAACAATGTAAAAATGGACATTTTATGTAATTTCCTCTTGAAATTATTAGTATGACAGGTGGCAAAAATCGATTGCACGACATGGTGCAAAGTTCCCTTATTCATTTGTTGAGAATAGAACCTATATTTTGACCCTATTTGGGCATATTTTGGGGCACATTAGGAACTAGTAGACAATGACTTTCAAGAAAAATTAACTTCTTGACATTGCAACAAGTGGAAGTTCTAAATACAAGTTCACAAACCAATATTCATTGCAAGTCAATCGGTTATCTTATCTAGTACACAAAATCTATATCTATATCTATATCTATATCTATATCTATATACTATATATAAAGGGAGGATAGTAAATTAGTGTGAATGCAAAGTGGATTAGTATGAATGCAAAATTTGAATAAATATGGATGCATTTATTGTCTTATATATATATATATATATATATATATATATATATATATATATATATATATATATATATATATATATATATATATATATGCAAGTATTAATATTATTTTATAGTAAATACCAAATCATGATTAATATTTTGTTTAATAATTTTTAATTTTAAAAATTGTGCAAAGATTATATGATATAATAATTTCTTGATCTTCAATGTTGTTCAATTGTCGTATATTTGATGAGTTAATATTAAACACATATTTATAGTTTATTGTGATTTTTGAACAAAAATTGAGAAAAAGTTAAATATGTAAGAAAAATGTAGAAATTATAATAAATATATTTATATCTTGAATAAGCATCAATATTTGTACTCATAATATTACATCTAACATGATATACAATTAAAAAACTACAGAATTTGCATTTCTCATTCAATAAAGTTTTCGATAATTTAGGTTATTTATGTTGTTTTTAAATTTTAATAATAGTTGTAATAAAAAATTATTTTTGTATCTTTTGTATTTGTGTTGATTATGTATAATCATTAAATTCTACGAATGCTTGGCTATATTGCGGATAGCAATTTCAGACCATCGCATGGGTGAAAATCTATACCATATATAAAAGTAGGATAGTTTGATAGAATTTAATTCTTAAATTCTTTATATTTTAGTATTATAGTAAATAATTAATATGATATTATTGTTATTTATATATTTTGGTTATAATTATTATTATTTTTTATTATTATTAACATTAATGTTTAATGAGTTCAATCAATATTTTTAATTATTAGTATTAAAATTATTATTTAATCATTGATTTTTTTATTAATTTTTTGTTCTTAATATTATAAATCTTATATGTAGCCATCAATAATTAAATTGTGTTTTAATTATTAATGGTCAATTCATTTGTTATCTTTAATATTACAAATCATATATTCTAAAATATATATTATATATTATTATTAATTATTTTAAAAAATTAAGCCTCTATTCAGCAACTATATTTTTGTTTCGAGGTAAAATGTGTAGTTGAAAAATAGTTTTCAAAAAATATGTGATTAAAAAGTGGGTTGAGAAAATGCTAATTTTTTAATAATTTGAATTACTTTTGTTATTTTTTAAATTCTAATAATTATTGTAATAGGGAATTCTTTTTTATGCATTTATATGTGTTGATTATGTATAAGTACTAAAATTTTACGAATACTTATTGAAATCGATATTGCGGATAATAACTTTCATGCATCACACGGATGAAATACTATTACTTCTATAAAGGCAGAATAGTCTGCTAGTGTGAATGCAGAATAATTGTCTGTCATATGTGAATGCAAAATCAGGATGGGTGTAAATGCATTTATTGTATTATATATACACACACTTAATTACATACTAAATAATGGTAAATACTAAATAATGGTTAATATTTTTTTTACTCATTTTTAATTTTAATAATTATGCAAAGATTATATGATATAATAATTTCTAGATCTTCAACATTGTCAAATTGTCTTATATTTGATTGATTAATATTAAACACATATTTATAGTTCTTGTTATTGGTGTTTTTTTAATGAAAATTGATAAAAACATTAAATTTGTAAGGCAAATGCAGAAATTATAATAAATATATTGATATCTTGAACAAACATTAATATTTGTACTCATAACATTACATCAAACATGATATACAATTAAAAAACTACAAAATTTGCATTTTCAATAAAGTTATCAATAACTTATAAAAATTATTGAAATTAACGGTTGTATATATATTTTGTAAATATATAAATTAACATTTATCATTCAATGAAATTTTCGATAATTTAGATTACTTATGTTGTTTTTAAATTTTAATAATTGTTGTAATAGAAAATTATTTATATCTTTTGTATTTGTGTTGTTATGTATAATCATTTATGAATGCTAACCAATATTGCATATAGCAATTTCAATTCGTCGCACTGGTGAAAATCTAAATCTATTCTATATATAAAAGAATGATAGTCCGGCAGAATTTAATTCTTAAATTCTTTATTTTTTTATTATAGTAAATAATTAATATAATGTTATTATTATTATTATTATTATTATTATTGACACTAATACTAAATGAGTTCAATCAATATTTTTAGTTATCAGTATTAACATTATTATTTAATTATTGATTTTTTATTTATTTGTTGTTCTTAATATTATAAATATTATGTGTATCAATCAATATTAAAATTTTATTTTATTTATTAATGGTAAAATCATTGGTATCTTTAATATTACAAATCATGTTGGATATTGGTACTATTCACAAATCCACCCAACAAATCATAATTCTGAAATATATATTATATATATTATTATTAATTATTTTAATAAATTAAGCCTCTAATCAGCGACTATATTTTTGTTTTTATTGTAAAATGTGTGGTTGAAAAACAGTTTTGAAAAATATATGTGGCTAAAAAATCGGTTGAAAAAATGTGTTGCTTATAAATAATTTATAAAAAAAGTTATTGAACGAAAGGTAATATTGAAGAGTTAATGCTTTGCATTCTTTTTAGTAAATAATATTAATAGAATGGTTAATTTTTTTAATCATTCTTAATTTTAATAAATTTTTAAAGATTATATGGTATAAGATTTTCAGTATAATTTCGTGATCTCCAACTTTACTCTATTGTCGTATCCTGATAGTTATGAGATTTTTAAAATTATTATTTTCACTATTTATTTTTGTAAATATTTTTTTATTGGTCAAATTCAAATATTTTGACTGTTTATTTTCTAATTATTGTGATTGATGTTTTTGAATGAAAATTGAATAGTATGTTAAATACGATAGGCAAATGTACGAATTATGAAAAATATACTAACACCTTTCACATACATCAATATTCATACACATAATAAATATTACAAAGAAGTTTTTAATAATTTGAATTAGTTATGTTATTTTTTAAATTCTAATAATTATTGTAATAGAAAATTATTTTTTGTATATTTATATATGTGTTGATTATGTATAAGCAATAAGATTTTACGAATACGTATTGAAATCGATAATCATTTATTATTTAAATATATAAATTGACGTTTACTATTTAAAGAAGTTTTTAATAATTTGAATTAGTCATATTATTTTTTAAGTTACAATAATTATTGTAATAGAAAATTATTTTTTATGCATTTACATGTGTGTTGATTATGTATAAGCATTAAAATTTTACGAATACTTATTGAAATTGATTTTGTAGATAACAACTTCCGTGCATTGTACTGAAGTACTAGTGAAATGAATTGAAGAATTGAAATGGAGTGCATAACATTGACCAGGCAACCAAATTGGCGTGAAAATTCGATGAAAAATATGACTTTCCCCAACCACGGGAGAATTGTTTAAAGAAATAATTAAAAATTCAGTTATCATTTTTAACTATCCAGAAATCCGGTAGGGAAATTTAAATAAATCATTATAATTTGAGTTTGCAACTGGCTTAAGTAGTCCCTTTATACCGACAAATTTTGCTTTTCACTTGATGATTGATAATGCACAATGCCCTCATTCTTTGCTGTCTGCCTACGCTATCGTCTCCTTATATTTGATGTCTGGACAAACATTATTCTGTCACATTGCCCTCCCAGATTTTATTACAGCATTATTGGTATTTTAGCAACAGGGATGTTACTATTGTGTTTGAGTAATGTATAATTTTGGTCCCAAATTTGTAAACAGAAAACATAACCTAATTTTTCCCCAGAGTGTGCATTAGTTGAGAATCATCCTAAAAATAAACTTGTTGATAAGCAGATTATAGGTAAATAAGTTGCTTTCAAGTAAATAATTTTTACTCCAAATTTTGTTAAAATGCTTATGTCAGGACATTACAATTCCAATGAATAAAATGTGTATCAATTAAACTCAATAGACATGGAGAAGGAAACACATATATTATACTGGATAATTGGCTTAAGTCAGGCCTATGAATATTATGGTTACTGTACCATCCTTAATTTGTGCTGGCAAAGAGGAGTAGAGGACATAGAAAAATATGGATTGAAGCTGATTCAATAGCCTTCAATTTCAAATCCCAAGAAATTTCTTGTCTGATATTGAAAAAGACGACGACAATGATTTCTTGGACCTTTCATTGTCATCTATTTGATCTACTTCTGCTACCAGACCACTAAAATTCTCCTACCAATTGTCGCTATTCCAATCAATGAAGATGCACCGCCTCTTCATTTTGCAGGAAAATAAAGCATTGTATTAAGTTTCTAATCCATGGATGCTTTTGTAATCTCAATAGATCTCCATTCACGTTCGAGGTCGTTCCCTAAAGTATCCCTCAAGCTCCCAAAATGCTGTCTCATTGTCGACAAAATTGCATCCAACGAGAACCGTTGGTCATTTGGTCTTGGACATTCGGAGGTAGAAAGAATTCTAAAACATAATCGTCACTTCAATAATCATTGACTTATAATATTATATAGACATATAATATGATAATTTTAATAATTTACATTTTATACTCATTATGTTGAACACAACGTACAAGTTCTTTTATCGCGTACATAAAATGTACAAAGCATGTGAAAAAAAATTAGTTGTATTATAAAAAATTAGTTGTACGCGATAAAAAAGTTCTTTTATCGCGTACATTAACAATTGTACTTTTCATAATGTTTGACCAATGTACTTTTAACAATTTATGAATTTTGTGACATGGTAGAAACTAGTGGTAATTAAATGTGCCAAGAGTAAAACTGTTACACATATCACCATTAGTTTTTTTTTTTTTTTTTTTTTTGAAGGATGAAGCGATGGATGGTGAAACAATTTTGTAAGGTCCTGTTTGGTTCAGGAGATTTTGTACAACATCCTCTCAAAACTCATTTTCAACTATACATTTTTATGAGTTCGACCACTTTCGCACTTTTTCATCTTTTTTCAACAATAAATTCTCTTCAAAATCTTCTACACCAAACGGACTCTAAGTGGCAAGTCAAAGGCATTTTAAATTTCAGCGACCAATGCTAGGAGACTGGAAATTTAGTATCAATAAAGAAGTGAAAGATAAATGAGAGAGAACTAAAAATTTGACAAGCATCAATTCTTATTTCTAAATTACAAATTCAATCATGCCTTTCAGTACAATCTATTACAACTAGTCCTAATGACGCCTTGATTTCCAGTAAGAACATTTGAAGAAGACAATTTAACAAAAGCTGATGAAAAAGCCTCGAAAAAAGCATCCTGATCATCAGCAAATGTTTGAATAAATGGTGCAGTTCGCGGATCCATTGGCATTTCTGCATCAATTCTCAAAATTCCATGGCCATTCAGTGAATTCACAAAGTATTGGTTGTCAAATGATAGTGTAGTAGGGTCATTTACAATAAGACTTGAATTTGGTGTAAATGACCCCAACGGACAGCTCATTTTCAAGAAAATTTCGAATTGTGGGTCAATTTTTTCAATTTCTGGTTTGGATAGACGGCTCTCGAGACTGAAACAGTGAGTGACTCCAAGTGTATGAGCTCCTGAGTTCAAAATAATGCAAACGTGACATATTTATGGTTAGAAACGAGAAACCAGATACCGGCCAAGACACGTGAATTATCAATTTTTGATTTCCGTCCGTGCTTGAAACAATTTTGTATTCTCCATATTACTCTATCTCTAGAGATTTTCCCAAAATTTCTTAAAATGTTTCTAATACAAATCAAATTTTCCAAAATTTCTTAAAATGTTTCTAATACAAATCAAATTTATCATTGTACATAAAGTGTTTACACTTTAAGCCTCTGTTTGTTATATTTTAAAATTAGTTTTTGAAAAGTCATGAATCTCATAAAATTTGTGGTTCAAATTATTTGACTTGACTTTAATTAAAATCAGATTTTAATCCAAACCAAACAAAGTTTGCCGAATCTTTATTTGTACACTTCCAATCAATATGAATGTAGATTATCCAAAATTTGAATATTTCGTGCAATTAGAGCATAATGCAAGGATGAAAAAGGCTATATGTTCATTTGCATTTACCTAAAGGAATATGCTGCATGAACAAACCAAATTGAACAACCACTTGAACATCCCTCTCAGATGGGTGGTGGGGGTGTTCGATTGTTCAATTTGGTTGTTCATTTAGCTTTTTCCTTACCTAAAATGGCGACGGATTCTCCAATGGTCATCCCTTTTTCTGCAAAAAGTTTAAGTGTGGGATCAAGGCCAACGTTTGCTTCAGGTAGTGAAGCATCTGCCTGTCTAAAATTCGGAGGAGACGACGAATCACGTCGTCCCAAAGGTGTTAGAAAATTTTATTACAGATAATAATTTATCTATAATCTAAATAATCATCATGTTGGAATTATCAAGAATTAAATAACTGAAGCGGAAGCGTACCTTAATCAAACGTGATTCACAATAAACGATTCGGTTGGTTGGATCTTCTAAATCGATACGTAGTCCGTATTTTCTCTCTGATGATGGGATGTCAGACAAGATGAACAGTACGTAGGATTCAGGGACCATAACCGACTTTATAACCTGAATTGCCAATTAACCTAATCCAGCCCATCATGAATTAGGTAATGGCCTGGTATCTACACATAAAAGCCCATACATTTAATTGGATGCATTAAAGCCCGATCTATATAAAATCCTTATTAGATCACTTTAAATGGGCTTAACCAAAATCGATAGCCTTTTATTCAATACACAATAATTCACATATAAGCCCACACGATTGATTAAAATCCTTACAATCTCCCACTTGGGCTATATGTGTAACCTTACAATTGTGTATCAATCATAACCTTATGAGTACTCAGAATTTTGCTATCATTACTGAATGCATCCCCAAACAATCCGGTCCATCAATTATATCAACATAGGATCAAAGCGGCTTTCGCTACATTAATCGTAACTAAACCTTCAATGGTCACATATATCGACATAACTGAATGACATGGATCAAGTATGGATGTGTAGCATGGAAATTACACGTAATGTGATCTTCAACATGCCTATTTCCAACTGGTCCAAACTTTAGTGAGATCATCCTCAAACGAGTTCAGAGATAATAAACCTGAAACCTTACAGCTGTAAATAACTTTTAACTTTAAACTGTATCCAAAAGGACAATAAATGTGTATAATGCACCCAAAATACAAACTCCCACTGAAACTGAATATCCTTAAGAAATACAACACCCATATGAGTAATGTACTCATGAAAGACCTTGGATTGTAATACTTTTGTAAGCGGATCCGCAATTATGGAGTTTGTCTCAATGTGCTCTTATTGACACATGTCCAATCTGAACTGTATCCTTCACAACCAGGAACTTATGTCAATGTATTTTGACTTAGTTGAACTCCTGTTGTTACTGGAATATAAATCTGCTGAGTTATTGTCACAATATAACTTTAGTGGTCTTTCTTTACCGTACAGAATACGCAGCCTAGTGACAAAATTTCGCAGTTATATTCCATAATTAGATGCCCCCAAAATTGCTACAAACTGTGCTGCCAAGTGAAAGAAGCTAAAGTGTCTGTTAAGCACTCCATCCGGAAATAGCTCCTTCAACCAGCAGATAAATGTAGCCTTATGTGGATCTTTTACTTTCTTGGCATCTAGTAAAAAATCGGAATCATAATACCACATGATCTCCAACTGATCCGATTTTCTATATGTGAGCATGTAATCTTTTGTTCTCTTTAAATACTTTATAACCCATGTTTGGCTGCTTTCCAAATGATCCATCCCAGGGTTACTTAAATATCTCCTTAGTATCCCAATAACGTATGCAATATACGAACGCATACAAATTTGAGCATACATCAGACTTTCTATAGCTTAACTATATAGGATCCTCTGCATTTCTTTAACTTCAAGATAACTTTTCGGGCATTAGTCGAGACTAAATTTGTCTCCCTTAGCTATAGGGCTGTCCCCTGATTTACTGTCTTGCATGCCAAACCTCTTAAGTACTTTATCGATATAGCCCTTTTGTGACAATTCAAGAATACCCCGAGAACAATCCCGGTGTATTTGAATTCCTAATACAAAAGAGACGTCACCAAGATTTTTAATCTGAAAATTCCATGACAAAAATCTCATAATTTTATATGACATGCCTATATCATTAGTGGCAAGCAATAATCAACATATAAAACCAGGACAATATACTTACTCCCACTGAACTTGTAATACATACAATCATCAACAACATTAATCTCAAGACCAAATGAGATAATTACTTGATGAAATTTGTATTACCCTTAACAAGAAGCTGGCTTGAGCACATAAATGGATTTCTTTAATTTGCAAATCATTTGCTTTGGGTCTACTGACACAAAGTTTTCTGATTGCACCAAATAGATCGTCCCATCATTGTCGCCATTGAGAAACGCCACCTTAGTATCCATTTGATGTAACTCGAGGTCAAAATGTGCAACAACCTAACTTTCCTGAAAGAGTCTTTCATTGAAATCGAAGAGAAAGTCTCTTTATAGTCAATGCCATCAATCTGTGTAAAGCCCTTAGATACAAGACGAACTTTATATCTTTCCACATTACCTTTCGAATCCTTCTTGGTTTAAAAATCTATTTAAGACCAATGGGCTTCGCACCTTCTGGTAATAGGACAAGATCCAAAACTTTATTGTCTTGCATATGCTTATACTCCTTATTTACGACATCAATCCACTTTTGAGAATTAGAACCCTGCATGGCCTGATGGAATTGATTGGACCATCTTCCACCATTCCATTATTTCCTTATGTTCTTGGAAAAATACTATTTAAATTATCCGGAATAGCATTTTTTTTTCTTTCTCTCGTGGATTTCCTTAATGGCTTTAGTTATTGAGGTTGTTGAGTTTGTACTTCTAAAATTTACTTTATTTTGGATGGGAGGTTCTTCAATATTGTCTAATTGAGGTTCCGGATATACTTCTTGATCAATGACATGCATAGAAACTTGCACATTGTCAAAAGCAATAGTAGGAATCGATACCGATCCTTCCTCAACTTATTCCTTAAGGACAATATCTTTAACCTTATTTCTCCCCCAAACTCAACATCCTCAAAAAATGTTGCATTTCCCGTTTCAAAATTTGACTTAAGTGTGGGATCATAAAATTATTAGCCCCTCGATCGCTCAGAATAACCAATAAAGCAGATGCTAACTATTTTGGAGTCCAATTTCTTTATGTGGCCTATAAAGCCTAGCCTTAGCTGGACATCCCCAAATGTAGAAATGCTTTGGACTAAGCTTTAAGCCTGTCAAAAAGCTCATAAGGTGTTTTAGTAGCTGCTTTAGTTGGTATTATGTATGATCTTTATTTGTTTTCTTGCCCTTATCTTTAGAGGTGTTTGCCAAGTAAAGAAAATTTTCAGTTCTGTCCTGCTTCAACTTTTCTTCCTCTTGCACACAAAATAGAATGAGCTCATTTAAAGTTCATTTCTCCCCTTTAACAGTTATAACTGACCTTAAATTGACTGAATTGTGCAAGAAGCTTGTACACTATGAAATGGGCTCATTGAGAGTTCATTTCTATTTTGACAGTTATAACTAACCTTAAATTAACTGTATTGTGCAGGAAGCTATATCAATACCAAATGCACGAGCAAGTCATTAGACAAGTCGAGTTTTAGTTCCTTAAGTTTTGAAGCAGTGTGAGACATCTACACGATGTACTCCCTTATTTTCCCATTGCCTTTATACTTTATTGAAATCAAGCTTTGCATAAACGTGCTTGTTTCAGCCTTATCGTTTTTCACAAAACGTTTCTTAATTTCGGCAAGGAATTCATTGACATCATTTACCTCCTTAGATACTATGCCACTAAAGGCTTTCAGAATGCCGCACTTAATGATCGTGAGACTCACGTAATTTAAGCAATCCCACTTCTCAAAGTTCCTCATTTGATTAGTGAACTTTCATCCGTAAGAGGAGCAGGTTGCTCAATCCTTAGTACACGGTCTAGATCGATGCAGCCAACGAAAAGTTAATGTTCTTGTCTTGATCCTTGAAGTTTATTCCATAAATATAGGGATTAAATTTGAGCTTGTAGATATACTACTAGCAGAATTTGAAACCGAATAGAGAACACTTAAACAAAATAGCTCACATAAATACCTTATTATGCAAATCATATTTTCAAATAATGGTAGGGCCCATCACAAGATACCTAGCACAACATCAATATTTAGTCTTTGGACAGAAATATTGACTTGTAAGTGGTACTCTTGGCGTAGTAATCAAACACTGACAGTAAGACATGTCAACCAACAAACCTTTCTTTGGACCGATTTATTGATCACACGTAAAACCAAATAATCGTCACGTATTTATCACCACAAGTTCATGTGAAATTCGGGCCAAATATTGACCTTTCTTTGGGTCGATCAATATCCGCATGAAATAACACACAAACACCTAATTTTCCCTTAGTGCAGTGATCAAACACTGGCAATAAGACATGTTAACCAATAAACCTTTCTTTGGACCGATTTATTGGTCACACGTTAAACCAAACAATTGCCACGTGTTTATCACAACAGGTGCATGTGAAATTCGAGCCAAATATTGACCTTCCTTTGGGCCGATCAATATCCGCAATGAATAACACACACAAATACCTTCTAATATTCAAAGTTAATTAATATCCACAAGAGAGGTTGCTTTGGCAACATGTTGCTTCAACTAACTTACTTTCGAATATTATATCTCTTAAAAGATTCCGATGTACCAAGATTTGAAACTGAAATTCATTGATTTGCATCTATATTTGACTTTAGGATTTGAATTATATAATTCAAAACTTTAGAATAAAGCAATCATTAAGTTAGGAGAGTCAATTGCAATATTCTTAAACCTTAGGTGGCCAATTATGTAAAATTTTAAGCTTGAAGGGCTTAAATTACAATTTTCCCAAAACTTTATTGGCCAATTTAGAGAAATTCTAAACTTTAGGTCCCAATTTGAAAGAAAAACAAATTTTAGAGGTCCAATATAGTGAATTTTCAATCTTTAAATGTTGATTTTTTTTTATTTTTTTTTTTTTGAAAATTTTCAAACTTTAGGAGCCAATTTAGCAAATTCTCAAACTTTAGGGACTTAATTTAAAAAAAATTCAAACTTTAAGGACCAATTTTGAAAATTTCCAAACTTTAGGGACTGAAAATGAAAATTTTCAAACTTTAAGGGACTGAAAATGAAAATTTTCAAACTTTAAGGGACCAAATTAGAGAATTTCAGAACTTTAGGTGTTTTATTAGAAAATTTTCAAACTCCAGGGGCTGAATTATACAATTTAGAACTTTAAAAGGCCCAACTTAAATAATTTTATAAATTCGGGGGCTGATTTCATAAAATTCATAACTTTAAGGGCCAATTTAAATTCCTTTTAAACTTTAGGATTAAACATTATTCTTTAATAAGATTAGAGACCTGACTATGCAATATACCCAAAAATTATGAAATTGCATATTGAGTCCCCGAATTAACCAAATTTTCGCCAGAGGTCCCTGCCTCAAATCTGAATTGCGCAGAAGCTAGGGTTTAGAAACCCTAGCCACCGCAGCCACCCAAGAACGCGGCGCCATCACCGGCGCCGCACACTACCTGCAGAAAAACGCGGCGCCATTGCTGGCGCCGTCCTCACCTGCAGCGCCATCAACGGCGCTGCAACCAGAAACTGAAAAGAAAAAAGAAAAAAAAAAATTGCGTCGCGACGGAGCGCGGCTGCCCATCTCCGACCTTCATTCACACAACAACTCGACCACAATAACCGGCAGCAGTTGTGCCGCCGCCACCACCCCTCGATTCGAACAGATTATACATTCAAACCAAAATCAAAACCCAATTTGAACAACCACAAATATCAGACTTGTAACCTTACGGCAGAGAGAAGGATATATGCATACATCTTGGAAATCATAAATCAACAGTTTCAAACTCATATTCATACACACAGTAACGATCGATTGGCTGAAACCATATTTCCAAATTTTGAGTTTTGCTGTGTATGTATCTTTCTCAATTTTTTTTTCTGTGCGTGTGTATAATTTCGAAATTGTTGCCAACATCAGAAAATTAGGCTTCAATATACATACGCAGATAAATAAGGTTTTAAATGTATGCGTTCAAAAATTGATCTGATAATTCAACACGATGTTGGTTCTGATACCACTTGTTAGAAAATTTTATTACAGATAATAATTTATCTATAATCTAAATAATCATCATGTTGGAATTATCAAGAATTAAATAACTGAAGCGGAAGCGTACCTTAATCAAACGTGATTCACAATAAACGATTCGGTTGGTTGGATCTTCTAAATCGATACGTAGTCCGTATTTTCTCTCTGATGATGGGATGTCAGACAAGATGAACAGTACGTAGGATTCAGGGACCATAACCGACTTTATAACCTGAATTGTCAATTAACCTAATCCAGCCCATCATGAATTAGGTAATGGCCTGGTATCTACACATAAAAGCCCATACATTTAATTGGATGCATTAAAGCCCGATCTATATAAAATCCTTATTAGATCACTTTAAATGGGCTTAACCAAAATCGATAGCCTTTTATTCAATACACAATAATTCACATATAAGCCCACACGATTGATTAAAATTAGTTGTATTATAAAAAATTAGTTGTATTATAAAAAATTAGTTGTATTAATAATTTACATTTTATACTCATTATGTTGAACACAACGTACAAGTTCTTTTATCGCGTACATAAAATGTACAAAGCATGTGAAAAAAAATTAGTTGTATTATAAAAAATTAGTTGTACGCGATAAAAAAGTTCTTTTATCGCGTACATTAACAATTGTACTTTTCATAATGTTTGACCAATGTACTTTTAACAATTTATGAATTTTGTGACATGGTAGAAACTAGTGGTAATTAAATGTGCCAAGAGTAAAACTGTTACACATATCACCATTAGTTTTTTTTTTTTTTTTTTTTTTGAAGGATGAAGCGATGGATGGTGAAACAATTTTGTAAGGTCCTGTTTGGTTCAGGAGATTTTGTACAACATCCTCTCAAAACTCATTTTCAACTATACATTTTTATGAGTTCGACCACTTTCGCACTTTTTCATCTTTTTTCAACAATAAATTCTCTTCAAAATCTTCTACACCAAACGGACTCTAAGTGGCAAGTCAAAGGCATTTTAAATTTCAGCGACCAATGCTAGGAGACTGGAAATTTAGTATCAATAAAGAAGTGAAAGATAAATGAGAGAGAACTAAAAATTTGACAAGCATCAATTCTTATTTCTAAATTACAAATTCAATCATGCCTTTCAGTACAATCTATTACAACTAGTCCTAATGACGCCTTGATTTCCAGTAAGAACATTTGAAGAAGACAATTTAACAAAAGCTGATGAAAAAGCCTCGAAAAAAGCATCCTGATCATCAGCAAATGTTTGAATAAATGGTGCAGTTCGCGGATCCATTGGCATTTCTGCATCAATTCTCAAAATTCCATGGCCATTCAGTGAATTCACAAAGTATTGGTTGTCAAATGATAGTGTAGTAGGGTCATTTACAATAAGACTTGAATTTGGTGTAAATGACCCCAACGGACAGCTCATTTTCAAGAAAATTTCGAATTGTGGGTCAATTTTTTCAATTTCTGGTTTGGATAGACGGCTCTCGAGACTGAAACAGTGAGTGACTCCAAGTGTATGAGCTCCTGAGTTCAAAATAATGCAAACGTGACATATTTATGGTTAGAAACGAGAAACCAGATACCGGCCAAGACACGTGAATTATCAATTTTTGATTTCCGTCCGTGCTTGAAACAATTTTGTATTCTCCATATTACTCTATCTCTAGAGATTTTCCCAAAATTTCTTAAAATGTTTCTAATACAAATCAAATTTTCCAAAATTTCTTAAAATGTTTCTAATACAAATCAAATTTATCATTGTACATAAAGTGTTTACACTTTAAGCCTCTGTTTGTTATATTTTAAAATTAGTTTTTGAAAAGTCATGAATCTCATAAAATTTGTGGTTCAAATTATTTGACTTGACTTTAATTAAAATCAGATTTTAATCCAAACCAAACAAAGTTTGCCGAATCTTTATTTGTACACTTCCAATCAATATGAATGTAGATTATCCAAAATTTGAATATTTCGTGCAATTAGAGCATAATGCAAGGATGAAAAAGGCTATATGTTCATTTGCATTTACCTAAAGGAATATGCTGCATGAACAAACCAAATTGAACAACCACTTGAACATCCCTCTCAGATGGGTGGTGGGGGTGTTCGATTGTTCAATTTGGTTGTTCATTTAGCTTTTTCCTTACCTAAAATGGCGACGGATTCTCCAATGGTCATCCCTTTTTCTGCAAAAAGTTTAAGTGTGGGATCAAGGCCAACGTTTGCTTCAGGTAGTGAAGCATCTGCCTGTCTAAAATTCGGAGGAGACGACGAATCACGTCGTCCCAAAGGTGTTAGAAAATTTTATTACAGATAATAATTTATCTATAATCTAAATAATCATCATGTTGGAATTATCAAGAATTAAATAACTGAAGCGGAAGCGTACCTTAATCAAACGTGATTCACAATAAACGATTCGGTTGGTTGGATCTTCTAAATCGATACGTAGTCCGTATTTTCTCTCTGATGATGGGATGTCAGACAAGATGAACGGTACGTAGGATTCAGGGACCATAACCGACTTTATAACCTGAATTGCCAATTAACCTAATCCAGCCCATCATGAATTAGGTAATGGCCTGGTATCTACACATAAAAGCCCATACATTTAATTGGATGCATTAAAGCCCGATCTATATAAAATCCTTATTAGATCACTTTAAATGGGCTTAACCAAAATCGATAGCCTTTTATTCAATACACAATAATTCACATATAAGCCCACACGATTGATTAAAATCCTTACAATCTCCCACTTGGGCTATATGTGTAACCTTACAATTGTGTATCAATCATAACCTTATGAGTACTCAGAATTTTGCTATCATTACTGAATGCATCCCCAAACAATCCGGTCCATCAATTATATCAACATAGGATCAAAGCGGCTTTCGCTACATTAATCGTAACTAAACCTTCAATGGTCACGTATATCGACATAACTGAATGACATGGATCAAGTATGGATGTGTAGCATGGAAATTACACGTAATGTGATCTTCAACATGCCTATTTCCAACTGGTCCAAACTTTAGTGAGATCATCCTCAAACGAGTTCAGAGATAATAAACCTGAAACCTTACAGCTGTAAATAACTTTTAACTTTAAACTGTATCCAAAAGGACAATAAATGTGTATAATGCACCCAAAATACAAACTCCCACTGAAACTGAATATCCTTAAGAAATACAACACCCATATGAGTAATGTACTCATGAAAGACCTTGGATTGTAATACTTTTGTAAGCGGATCCGCAATTATGGAGTTTGTCTCAATGTGCTCTTATTGACACATGTCCAATCTGAACTGTATCCTTCACAACCAGGAACTTATGTCAATGTATTTTGACTTAGTTGAGCTCCTGTTGTTACTGGAATATAAATCTGCTGAGTTATTGTCACAATATAACTTTAGTGGTCTTTCTTTACCGTACAGAATACGCAGCCTAGTGACAAAATTTCGCAGTTATATTCCATAATTAGATGCCCCCAAAATTGCTACAAACTGTGCTGCCAAGTGAAAGAAGCTAAAGTGTCTGTTAAGCACTCCATCCGGAAATAGCTCCTTCAACCAGCAGATAAATGTAGCCTTATGTGGATCTTTTACTTTCTTGGCATCTAGTAAAAAATCGGAATCATAATACCACATGATCTCCAACTGATCCGATTTTCTATATGTGAGCATGTAATCTTTTGTTCTCTTTAAATACTTTATAACCCATGTTTGGCTGCTTTCCAAATGATCCATCCCAGGGTTACTTAAATATCTCCTTAGTATCCCAATAACGTATGCAATATACGAACGCATACAAATTTGAGCATACATCAGACTTTCTATAGCTTAACTATATAGGATCCTCTGCATTTCTTTAACTTCAAGATAACTTTTCGGGCATTAGTCGAGACTAAATTTGTCTCCCTTAGCTATAGGGCTGTCCCCTGATTTACTGTCTTGCATGCCAAACCTCTTAAGTACTTTATCGATATAGCCCTTTTGTGACAATTCAAGAATACCCCGAGAACAATCCCGGTGTATTTGAATTCCTAATACAAAAGAGACGTCACCAAGATTTTTAATCTGAAAATTCCATGACAAAAATCTCATAATTTTATATGACATGCCTATATCATTAGTGGCAAGCAATAATCAACATATAAAACCAGGACAATATACTTACTCCCACTGAACTTGTAATACATACAATCATCAACAACATTAATCTCAAGACCAAATGAGATAATTACTTGATGAAATTTGTATTACCCTTAACAAGAAGCTGGCTTGAGCACATAAATGGATTTCTTTAATTTGCAAATCATTTGCTTTGGGTCTACTGACACAAAGTTTTCTGATTGCACCAAATAGATCGTCCCATCATTGTCGCCATTGAGAAACGCCACCTTAGTATCCATTTGATGTAACTCGAGGTCAAAATGTGCAACAACCTAACTTTCCTGAAAGAGTCTTTCATTGAAATCGAAGAGAAAGTCTCTTTATAGTCAATGCCATCAATCTGTGTAAAGCCCTTAGATACAAGACGAACTTTATATCTTTCCACATTACCTTTCGAATCCTTCTTGGTTTAAAAATCTATTTAAGACCAATGGGCTTCGCACCTTCTGGTAATAGGACAAGATCCAAAACTTTATTGTCTTGCATATGCTTATACTCCTTATTTACGACATCAATCCACTTTTGAGAATTAGAACCCTGCATGGCCTGATGGAATTGATTGGACCATCTTCCACCATTCCATTATTTCCTTATGTTCTTGGAAAAATACTATTTAAATTATCCGGAATAGCATTTTTTTTTCTTTCTCTCGTGGATTTCCTTAATGGCTTTAGTTATTGAGGTTGTTGAGTTTGTACTTCTAAAATTTACTTTATTTTGGATGGGAGGTTCTTCAATATTGTCTAATTGAGGTTCCGGATATACTTCTTGATCAATGACATGCATAGAAACTTGCACATTGTCAAAAGCAATAGTAGGAATCGATACCGATCCTTCCTCAACTTATTCCTTAAGGACAATATCTTTAACCTTATTTCTCCCCCAAACTCAACATCCTCAAAAAATGTTGCATTTCCCGTTTCAAAATTTGACTTAAGTGTGGGATCATAAAATTATTAGCCCCTCGATCGCTCAGAATAACCAATAAAGCAGATGCTAACTATTTTGGAGTCCAATTTCTTTATGTGGCCTATAAAGCCTAGCCTTAGCTGGACATCCCCAAATGTAGAAATGCTTTGGACTAAGCTTTAAGCCTGTCAAAAAGCTCATAAGGTGTTTTAGTAGCTGCTTTAGTTGGTATTATGTATGATCTTTATTTGTTTTCTTGCCCTTATCTTTAGAGGTGTTTGCCAAGTAAAGAAAATTTTCAGTTCTGTCCTGCTTCAACTTTTCTTCCTCTTGCACACAAAATAGAATGAGCTCATTTAAAGTTCATTTCTCCCCTTTAACAGTTATAACTGACCTTAAATTGACTGAATTGTGCAAGAAGCTTGTACACTATGAAATGGGCTCATTGAGAGTTCATTTCTATTTTGACAGTTATAACTAACCTTAAATTAACTGTATTGTGCAGGAAGCTATATCAATACCAAATGCACGAGCAAGTCATTAGACAAGTCGAGTTTTAGTTCCTTAAGTTTTGAAGCAGTGTGAGACATCTACACGATGTACTCCCTTATTTTCCCATTGCCTTTATACTTTATTGAAATCAAGCTTTGCATAAACGTGCTTGTTTCAGCCTTATCGTTTTTCACAAAACGTTTCTTAATTTCGGCAAGGAATTCATTGACATCATTTACCTCCTTAGATACTATGCCACTAAAGGCTTTCAGAATGCCGCACTTAATGATCGTGAGACTCACGTAATTTAAGCAATCCCACTTCTCAAAGTTCCTCATTTGATTAGTGAACTTTCATCCGTAAGAGGAGCAGGTTGCTCAATCCTTAGTACACGGTCTAGATCGATGCAGCCAACGAAAAGTTAATGTTCTTGTCTTGATCCTTGAAGTTTATTCCATAAATATAGGGATTAAATTTGAGCTTGTAGATATACTACTAGCAGAATTTGAAACCGAATAGAGAACACTTAAACAAAATAGCTCACATAAATACCTTATTATGCAAATCATATTTTCAAATAATGGTAGGGCCCATCACAAGATACCTAGCACAACATCAATATTTAGTCTTTGGACAGAAATATTGACTTGTAAGTGGTACTCTTGGCGTAGTAATCAAACACTGACAGTAAGACATGTCAACCAACAAACCTTTCTTTGGACCGATTTATTGATCACACGTAAAACCAAATAATCGTCACGTATTTATCACCACAAGTTCATGTGAAATTCGGGCCAAATATTGACCTTTCTTTGGGTCGATCAATATCCGCATGAAATAACACACAAACACCTAATTTTCCCTTAGTGCAGTGATCAAACACTGGCAATAAGACATGTTAACCAATAAACCTTTCTTTGGACCGATTTATTGGTCACACGTTAAACCAAACAATTGCCACGTGTTTATCACAACAGGTGCATGTGAAATTCGAGCCAAATATTGACCTTCCTTTGGGCCGATCAATATCCGCAATGAATAACACACACAAATACCTTCTAATATTCAAAGTTAATTAATATCCACAAGAGAGGTTGCTTTGGCAACATGTTGCTTCAACTAACTTACTTTCGAATATTATATCTCTTAAAAGATTCCGATGTACCAAGATTTGAAACTGAAATTCATTGATTTGCATCTATATTTGACTTTAGGATTTGAATTATATAATTCAAAACTTTAGAATAAAGCAATCATTAAGTTAGGAGAGTCAATTGCAATATTCTTAAACCTTAGGTGGCCAATTATGTAAAATTTTAAGCTTGAAGGGCTTAAATTACAATTTTCCCAAAACTTTATTGGCCAATTTAGAGAAATTCTAAACTTTAGGTCCCAATTTGAAAGAAAAACAAATTTTAGAGGTCCAATATAGTGAATTTTCAATCTTTAAATGTTGATTTTTTTTTATTTTTTTTTTTTTGAAAATTTTCAAACTTTAGGAGCCAATTTAGCAAATTCTCAAACTTTAGGGACTTAATTTAAAAAAAATTCAAACTTTAAGGACCAATTTTGAAAATTTCCAAACTTTAGGGACTGAAAATGAAAATTTTCAAACTTTAAGGGACTGAAAATGAAAATTTTCAAACTTTAAGGGACCAAATTAGAGAATTTCAGAACTTTAGGTGTTTTATTAGAAAATTTTCAAACTCCAGGGGCTGAATTATACAATTTAGAACTTTAAAAGGCCCAACTTAAATAATTTTATAAATTCGGGGGCTGATTTCATAAAATTCATAACTTTAAGGGCCAATTTAAATTCCTTTTAAACTTTAGGATTAAACATTATTCTTTAATAAGATTAGAGACCTGACTATGCAATATACCCAAAAATTATGAAATTGCATATTGAGTCCCCGAATTAACCAAATTTTCGCCAGAGGTCCCTGCCTCAAATCTGAATTGCGCAGAAGCTAGGGTTTAGAAACCCTAGCCACCGCAGCCACCCAAGAACGCGGCGCCATCACCGGCGCCGCACACTACCTGCAGAAAAACGCGGCGCCATTGCTGGCGCCGTCCTCACCTGCAGCGCCATCAACGGCGCTGCAACCAGAAACTGAAAAGAAAAAAGAAAAAAAAAAATTGCGTCGCGACGGAGCGCGGCTGCCCATCTCCGACCTTCATTCACACAACAACTCGACCACAATAACCGGCAGCAGTTGTGCCGCCGCCACCACCCCTCGATTCGAACAGATTATACATTCAAACCAAAATCAAAACCCAATTTGAACAACCACAAATATCAGACTTGTAACCTTACGGCAGAGAGAAGGATATATGCATACATCTTGGAAATCATAAATCAACAGTTTCAAACTCATATTCATACACACAGTAACGATCGATTGGCTGAAACCATATTTCCAAATTTTGAGTTTTGCTGTGTATGTATCTTTCTCAATTTTTTTTTCTGTGCGTGTGTATAATTTCGAAATTGTTGCCAACATCAGAAAATTAGGCTTCAATATACATACGCAGATAAATAAGGTTTTAAATGTATGCGTTCAAAAATTGATCTGATAATTCAACACGATGTTGGTTCTGATACCACTTGTTAGAAAATTTTATTACAGATAATAATTTATCTATAATCTAAATAATCATCATGTTGGAATTATCAAGAATTAAATAACTGAAGCGGAAGCGTACCTTAATCAAACGTGATTCACAATAAACGATTCGGTTGGTTGGATCTTCTAAATCGATACGTAGTCCGTATTTTCTCTCTGATGATGGGATGTCAGACAAGATGAACAGTACGTAGGATTCAGGGACCATAACCGACTTTATAACCTGAATTGTCAATTAACCTAATCCAGCCCATCATGAATTAGGTAATGGCCTGGTATCTACACATAAAAGCCCATACATTTAATTGGATGCATTAAAGCCCGATCTATATAAAATCCTTATTAGATCACTTTAAATGGGCTTAACCAAAATCGATAGCCTTTTATTCAATACACAATAATTCACATATAAGCCCACACGATTGATTAAAATTAGTTGTATTATAAAAAATTAGTTGTATTATAAAAAATTAGTTGTATTAATAATTTACATTTTATACTCATTATGTTGAACACAACGTACAAGTTCTTTTATCGCGTACATAAAATGTACAAAGCATGTGAAAAAAAATTAGTTGTATTATAAAAAATTAGTTGTACGCGATAAAAAAGTTCTTTTATCGCGTACATTAACAATTGTACTTTTCATAATGTTTGACCAATGTACTTTTAACAATTTATGAATTTTGTGACATGGTAGAAACTAGTGGTAATTAAATGTGCCAAGAGTAAAACTGTTACACATATCACCATTAGTTTTTTTTTTTTTTTTTTTTTTTGAAGGATGAAGCGATGGATGGTGAAACAATTTTGTAAGGTCCTGTTTGGTTCAGGAGATTTTGTACAACATCCTCTCAAAACTCATTTTCAACTATACATTTTTATGAGTTCGACCACTTTCGCACTTTTTCATCTTTTTTCAACAATAAATTCTCTTCAAAATCTTCTACACCAAACGGACTCTAAGTGGCAAGTCAAAGGCATTTTAAATTTCAGCGACCAATGCTAGGAGACTGGAAATTTAGTATCAATAAAGAAGTGAAAGATAAATGAGAGAGAACTAAAAATTTGACAAGCATCAATTCTTATTTCTAAATTACAAATTCAATCATGCCTTTCAGTACAATCTATTACAACTAGTCCTAATGACGCCTTGATTTCCAGTAAGAACATTTGAAGAAGACAATTTAACAAAAGCTGATGAAAAAGCCTCGAAAAAAGCATCCTGATCATCAGCAAATGTTTGAATAAATGGTGCAGTTCGCGGATCCATTGGCATTTCTGCATCAATTCTCAAAATTCCATGGCCATTCAGTGAATTCACAAAGTATTGGTTGTCAAATGATAGTGTAGTAGGGTCATTTACAATAAGACTTGAATTTGGTGTAAATGACCCCAACGGACAGCTCATTTTCAAGAAAATTTCGAATTGTGGGTCAATTTTTTCAATTTCTGGTTTGGATAGACGGCTCTCGAGACTGAAACAGTGAGTGACTCCAAGTGTATGAGCTCCTGAGTTCAAAATAATGCAAACGTGACATATTTATGGTTAGAAACGAGAAACCAGATACCGGCCAAGACACGTGAATTATCAATTTTTGATTTCCGTCCGTGCTTGAAACAATTTTGTATTCTCCATATTACTCTATCTCTAGAGATTTTCCCAAAATTTCTTAAAATGTTTCTAATACAAATCAAATTTTCCAAAATTTCTTAAAATGTTTCTAATACAAATCAAATTTATCATTGTACATAAAGTGTTTACACTTTAAGCCTCTGTTTGTTATATTTTAAAATTAGTTTTTGAAAAGTCATGAATCTCATAAAATTTGTGGTTCAAATTATTTGACTTGACTTTAATTAAAATCAGATTTTAATCCAAACCAAACAAAGTTTGCCGAATCTTTATTTGTACACTTCCAATCAATATGAATGTAGATTATCCAAAATTTGAATATTTCGTGCAATTAGAGCATAATGCAAGGATGAAAAAGGCTATATGTTCATTTGCATTTACCTAAAGGAATATGCTGCATGAACAAACCAAATTGAACAACCACTTGAACATCCCTCTCAGATGGGTGGTGGGGGTGTTCGATTGTTCAATTTGGTTGTTCATTTAGCTTTTTCCTTACCTAAAATGGCGACGGATTCTCCAATGGTCATCCCTTTTTCTGCAAAAAGTTTAAGTGTGGGATCAAGGCCAACGTTTGCTTCAGGTAGTGAAGCATCTGCCTGTCTAAAATTCGGAGGAGACGACGAATCACGTCGTCCCAAAGGGACTTCGATCATTGGTCCTCCAGATTTGGCAACTGCCTCACGAGCAGCCAATACGAGAATGTCCGCACACGAAACCTGTTGAGGACACACTACTTCCACGGCTGTCTTAATCATGTTTATTGTCTCCCTCTTTCGGATTCCAAAATTCTTCCCCGACGCCATTTCGGTTTGAGACGCGTCACTTTCTGGATCGAGGAGGATAGAAGCATCACAGCCCTGTCGATCAAAAAATCCAGTTTTCCTAATTCGTACTTTCGAAAGCAATAATAAACAGTACGGAATATAGAAAAAGGAGCAAAGTTATAGTGGAAAGAGACCTGAACTTGGCAATCATGAAACAAGAGTCTTAAAATGGCTGCTGGAGTAGTAGGTTCAGCGAGGGAGATTGATCCAAGGCTGGTTCTCACTATATCCTCCACTTGAGGGCAAGAGTGTTCATAAAAATTTAAGGACAGACTCCCTGCATAAGCAGAAGTAGACCTGAAAATAAGTGAAAAAATCACTGCAACTATTTTAAGATCCATAATTTGCACTGCCAGGAGAAATTATGTGTGCATTCATCCTTCAGAATGCACCACAATGGCTTTATAAAGAATAATGCTGCTATCTACCCCGTGGCGCTAACGGGCCCGGCCTGAACCAAGAAGTTTAAATATATAAATTTTGAATAAGAACTAATGATGAATAAATTAACTTTAGCTTAGTTCGTTGAGGAGAAGAAATTAGCTTGAAAGGATTACCATGATCACTGGTTCAATTTTTCTTGTCGATGGATTTGCAGTTAATTTTTTGTCATACTTATTTATAGTTAGGCCCCAATAATTTTTTTAGTTTGGATACCCGCTTGGACCCTCGAAAACTCAAGGCGGCCCTAGGCGCTAAGCACAAGTTTGGATGGCAATGGTCCATTATATTCAAGTGTGGCAAAATTTTATTTATAAATGATCATTTTCTTGAATATTTTTTTTTTTTTTTTTTTTTTTAGAAGTCAATAATTTTAATTAGTCAAAAAAATTTACCCACAATTTATTTTTTACTTTTCAAGAAAATGAATCAACAAAATGGTGTGACGTCAACTATTTATAAACGGTTACCACCAAAAACAGGCTAAGCCATTATAACTATTTTATTTTGACCAAATGAATAGAGTAGACCCCCATGCCACATTTATTGTTGGTTAGCCTCCTTTGAGCCAAATAGCATAAAAAACCGATAGCTACGAACGAGATATGTAGTCAACATCAGGAGACAGTACTTTTTTAGTTGAAGAAATTTTTTTTGTCCTTTCATAACCGCACTATTGAGACTAGGACATCCTGTTTAGCCTTTAAAAATTTAGTTAAATATACAAAACATTTCTGATCAAGCATGTTGGCTAAGCTATTAAAAGTATTTTTGAACAAAAAATCTTAAAAAAAGCAACTTATAAAAATGCTAGGCTTGTTTGGCAAAAACATTACTTAAAAAGTGACTTTAAGCTTAGCGAAATATGCTCAAAGCAAATCTTCTTTCTATCTAATTCTCTCCACTAATTTTCGAACAAATTTCTTGTAGACTCTTGCTAACTCGCTGCCATAGTTGTCCATGTTCGACTATGTGGAGTCTAATGACTCTAATCGTACATCTGTTGGGTAAAATTTATAAATCATTTATAAATTGTCAAACCTCGTTCATAATAAGTAAATAGATTCTCTCTTATAGCTCGTTGAAATATCAGGGTTAGAGTTGTAAGCGTGCACAGAATGGATAATGCGTCAGTCAACTATTCAACCACATATTTCAATGGAGAAAAAACGCATCCCCCGCCTCCATCATTGTTAAAATTTTCGAAGGTCTTAATGTGAGGGTCCTTTTAGAAATATTTTTGAAACGTCAAAAGTAGCTTCTAAGACAAAGAAAATGTTTTGAATATTTTTGAATATTTTTTTGAAAGTAATTCATCCAACCACAAGAGTTTTCGTACAAATGTACATTGAACAAATTTTAAGCGAAACTAGAAAATTCAATAATTCAATCAAATAAAGGGTCCATTTGACGGCTGAAATAAATGAAATTTGATTTATAATGTGTATTATTTGAGTTTTCTAAGTAATATGTGATTAAAAATTGAAGAAAAAAATGTGTGAAATTTAAAAATGATTTGAGAAATTGTTTTCATTATAATTTGAATTTATAAAACTTACGAAACACAGCCAAAATAATATACAGGGAGCTGGCTAAGGATACTTGCTCAGGAAGTTTTGAAACCATGTACAAAATAATCCATTGTTCAGTGGCTTCATTTAGAATTTAAATTACGCAATTTTCAAATTATTTTTTAACAACATTAATTTTTAATTCGTAAAAGAGTGGTGTGTAAACCGGTTAGCAAATGGGGACTTAACTTTTTTTTTACAAGAAAAAATACTACTAAAAAACTGATATAATACACTTTTGTAATTTATAAACTTAGGTAGAGTTCGACTACCTCATTAAATCATAATTTAAACTACAATTTAAATTATATAATTTTTCAAATTATTTTTTAACAACATACATTTTCTCTCTTCAATTTTCATTCACATATTTTAAAAATTACAAAAAAATTTCTCTCACCTTTTTAATTAATCGTGGAATAGTGGTTTAATTATATTGACAGCTAATTTCACTAAAAATAAATAATCATTCTGACAACCATCATTGAAAATTGACTCTTCCTAAATTTGAAACCGTACTCTCTTTGACAGGTTTTTCGTTACGTATTGTTCTTTTATTCAATAATTATAATTTATAAATAAATTTATAAATAATACAATTTTTCAAATTATTTTTTAACCACTCACATTTTCTCTCTCTAATTTTCAACTATACATCTACCAAAAAAAAAATCCTAAGTTGGACACCGAACAGTCCGTAAAAAAGGTGTAACCCACACCTTGAGGACCCAAACCGACCCTACTCTGAACCATTAGTTTGAATGGTAAATCGCAGGATGTGCCTCCTAGAGGTCGGGGTAGAGGGTACTGAAAATCCTTAGAAGTGGTGATAATTCCCGTTTGTCACAAAATCAAATATATTTTTAGGATTCGAACTCTGCACCCAATCGCGCTGAGTGTTTGACAACAAGTTTCTCATTATTGATGGCGTGTGAATTTTCCCCACATATTTCTAAAATTAATAAAGTTAAATTGTATCAAAATTAGAGCTTGTTTGGTATAGGAAAAAATTTGAGAAAAAGTTGAATGTATGGTTGAAAAATTGTTACTAATTGTTTAAAGTAATGAATCATATAAAAATATGTGGTTGAAAATGAATTTAAGGAGAAAGCTGAAAGATTTTTCCTAGACCAAACAGGGGCTTAATTAAATAAAATCTTGGTCTGAATAAAGACTTATTTGGGATGACTTATGAGAAATCAAAAGTTGTTTTTAATCCATTAGGTAAATTTTTTTAAAAGTATTTTCACATGTTAGAAGAGATTTTATAGAAAGTTGGTCAATATAGCTTCCTCCAAAAATACTTTCGGAAGAGGAAGCGCTTTTAAAAAATTATTTTCCAAATAAAATTAAAGTAATCTCTTCTAGCATGTTAAATGGATCCTGATGGTTAATCAAAATTAATTATACAAAATCTTAATAAACATCAATCAAATAAGAAGTTTATTTCCCCTGATTTACGTGATAATAACTTGATATTTTGACAATGACATGACAACCAAAACTAGATTATTGGGTCATTTATTATAACACATGTGTTTTGGTTAGTGGTCACAATTTTTGCTGTCAAATTAAATGAAGTTATCAATCGATTGATGGCTTTCATGTCTCGCATTATGATGTGAGTACAAACGGTTCGGACAATGACCAAAAAAAAGGTTTTAAATTTGGATCATAGTATTCATACAGATAGTTATACAGATAGGTGTACAGATAGCCTAATAAGACCAAAATTGTAAATAGTTTTTGATAATTTTATCCTTTTATCAGGTTTTATGGGATTAGTCCTTCTATTTTTAACTAATTTCATGTTGTAATTCTTTGTTTTATATTCTGTAGCCTATTTTTTAATAGATCTATTTTTTCTTGAATTTCTATAATATTTTCCTGATTTATTTTATCATTTTTAATAAGATAAATTATTTCATTCATTCTTACTTCAATAATTTCAATTTCACTTTTAATAGTTAATCTTGTCATCTATCTTTGTTATTATTTTGAATTGTTTTGTATAAATCCATTTTTCGATCTATAATATCAGAATAGTCTACCATAAATTGATCATAATTTTCTAAGAGTATGTAATATTCTTCAGATGATTCATCTATATTCCTTAAATGAGATATAATTCTATCCATTTTTCTTAATATTTTTTCTAAAAGCTTGTTTAATCCTTTAATAGTATATCCTGACATTTTGTTGAATAAAACTGTTCAATTTGGTTTTATAAAGTTTCGAGTAACTTTTCAAATTCAATTAATGTCTGAGAATTAATAATATCAATGTCAGTTATGATATCTATACTTGGTTCAAGTGGTATATTATAAAATATTATATTTTTTTCCTTTTTTCCAATTTATCAATTATGTTTTGAATATCTTGTACGACTATAGATCTTATAATTCCTATAGTAAAGTTTTCCATCATATCTATATCTATACTATATTTGATAATGGAAAAGTTTTCCTCCACAAGTTGTCGTCATTTACTGTTCATTCGTTTTTTTTTTTTTTTTTTCTTTCTTTCTTTTCTCTTTTTCCCGAAAATAAACGTTTAAATGGATGGCTGCTGCCATCCATTTAATTTATGCTGCGGCTGACACCAGTACTTTTTAAATTTTTTTTAATTTTTTTTTTCTTAAAAGCAAAATATGTTAAAAAACAAGATTTTTAGGTTATGTTTGGCAAATATATTTTTAAACATGTTTTTTCTTACACAATTTTTCAAATCACTTTTTAACCACACACATTTTTTCTCTCCATTTTTTAATCACGCATTTTACCTAGAAAAACATAAAAAAAAAAAACATGTTTTTAAATAAAAAACTTTTAACAAACAGTAAATCACTTTTTAACCACACACATTTTCTCTCTCCATTTTTCAACCACACATTTTACCTTAGTAAATTGTTACTGTTTGTTAAAAAATTTTTGTTTAAAAACATGTTTTTTATGTTTTTTAAGTAAAATGTGTGGTTGAAAAATGGAGACAGAAAATGTGTGTGGTTAAAAAGTGATTTAGAAAATTGTGTAGAAAAAAACATGTTTGCTAAACACAATAATTTCTCAAATCACTTTTTAACCACATATATTTTTTCTTTACACTTTTCAAACACATTTTTTTTCTTGCTATTCATATTTTTTTAGAATTTTTTTTTTTTTTTAGTTTGTGTGCAAATTTTTTCTTGGTAAAATGTGACAAAATGATTTCTGAAAAAAAAAATTAATGTTTTGAATAAGTATATAGAAAATGTAATTAAAAAGTGGAGAGACAATGTGTGTGGTTAAATTTTATTTTTTTTTCCATTACATTTTTTTCTTTCCTTTGTTTGGCAAACATGTTTTAAAGCAAAAATTTTTAATCATAAATTCTCAAATCACTTTTTAATCACCAACATATTTTCTTTCACTTTTTCAACCACATATTTTACCATGAAAATATAAAAATCTATCTATACTTTATATATTATAATGAAAAAAGTCTTGCTCCAATGGGTCCCGCCTTTTACTGTTCAATTTCGTTTTTCTTTTTTCTTTTTCTTTTTTCTTTTTTTTAAAAAAGCCACCATTTGATTGAAAGGAGCTAACACCAGTTTTTATTATTTTTTTCTTTTTACGACATTTTTCTTTCCTGTTTAGCAAACATGTTTAAAAACAAAATTTTTAAACCATAATTTCTTAAACCACTTTTTAACCTCATAAATTTTTCTTTCTACTTTTCAATCATACATTTTATCAAGAAAATATAAAAAATAAGTTTTTAAATACAAAACTTTTAACAAACAGAGCTAATTTTTTTACACGTACAATTATTGTTAAATTTCGATCACACACTTTTTACAAAAATGTTACAAATCATCTTATTTGAAATAGTAATTTTTTTAAAATGTAATGTTATAAGTTGAGAACTTTTTTAGTTTTTGTGTAAATTATTTATTGGTAAAATGTGGCAGAAAATGAGTTTCGAAAATAGTAATATTTTGAATAAGTATGGAGAAAAACGTGTGATTAAAAAGTAGAGAGAATTAGAAATTATGTTTTTTCAAAATGTAAGGTTAAAAGGTGAAGAATTGTTCGGTTAAACTTTCTATATAAATTTATTATGTTTATATTTGTAAATAATTGTTCTATTAAAATTTATAATTTTCTATTATGTTATCAATAATTTTTTTTAATACAATCAATATTCTGATTTAAGCATATTATTTATATTTACATAAAAAAACATATAAGTAAACACACGTTTATAATTATTGTGATTGATGTTTTTGAAAGAAACTTGGAGAAATGATAAATGCGAGAGGTAAATGCAAAAATATGTGAATACTATGGTTAATAATGAATCATATTTTTTCAACCATTCTTAGTTTTAATAGTTGCGCAGATGTTATTTTGTATACAATTTTCAATATAATTTTTTTATATCATGATAATTGTTAAATTTACGTAATTATTATTTTTGACTATTTGATTTTATATAAGTAATAAAAAAAATATAATTTTATTGGTTAAATACAAATATTCATGGGTTTAAGTTAAGTACGTATTTATAATTATTGCGATTGATATTTTTCAATGAAAAGTGGAAAAACTTAAATATGAAAGGAGAATGTAGAAATCGTGAAAAATATATTGACATCTTCCCAAAAATTAATTTTTTGTACTATAATATTACATCAAACGTGATATACCATTAAATAAATTACTGAATTTGTATTTTCTTTAAAATTAATAATAGCTCATAAAAATTATTGAATTAACATTCATGTATTACTTAAATATATAAATTGACTTACTATTCAAAGAAACTATTATAATTTGAATGAGTTATATTATTTATTAAAATAGAATAGTTATTGTGATATAATATTATTTTCATACATTTTGAATTTGTGTTAATTATGTATAAACATTAAAATTTTACAAATATTTATTGAAATTGATATTTTTGAATAACTTTCGTGCATCGCACGGGAGAAATGCTAGTTATTTTTAAAACTTTTAAGTATTTCTTGTGATGCATAAAGTTGTTCTTGTAACCTACTTTATTAATTTCATTTTTATATCCAATTTTATATGTTCCTCTTTTAGATTTTGGTTTTTTCATAATATAATTCATTTTATTCATGATATCAAATTTTTCAAAAATTGTAAAGAATGATTAATCTCTTTCATTACTATCATAATCTATTAATGGATCATAATCATTATCACTTCTAAATAAATATTCTAAATACAATTCATTATTTATCTCAGTATTATCACTATCAAGCCAAAAATAAATGATTGACTTAGTAGTTTATATTCCAAATAGTTCTTTAAATTTAGGATAAACAGCTAATAAACATGGCATATAAAAATGGTATAGCTTTTTTATTTCATTGTTAGGTCTAGTAAATTGTTTATGCATGAACAAAGGTTCGATTATGCTATGATATTCATCTTTGTATGGACTGTTTTGATAATTAAATTTAATAATCCTATGTTCTCCCATGATAATTTTCTTTCTTCAAAAATCCTTCTTCCACATAATTCCATAAGACAAATAAATTAAGAATACTAACCTCTTTTCCGTTTCTTTATACCTTTGTATCTTCCTTCTTTTGTTAGTGACCTTCAGGCTTGCAAGTTTCTGTTATCACACCCTTCAACGACCTCTTGCCTTCACGGGTAACTAGCCTTTCTTGACTCCATGCCTTCACTGTATAACAACTTAATGAAAAATATTTCTGGACAAAGTGTAGGGAGTTTTCTTAATAATATATCTTCTTCTAGGAAATAGGATTCAGAAGACAGAAATTTAGAAACTCATAATTTTTTATGAAACGTTTGGAATTTTATTGATATCAAAACTTTGGTACACATGTTGGTATGAGAATTTTTTAAAGACAGAGATTTGACTCACAGACTGAGTGCTCAATAGACTAACTCCTTTCAACTCTGCCTCTTCCAATCCCTTGTGTCTCTATTTATAATACTTACATGAGGCTCAATTTTTTACTTCTTACATCATTACATACGTTACATAAATAATTGAAAACTTTATATCACATTACAAATGACACTTGTCCCTCTATCTCATCTACTTTTCTAAAGTGATCACATGGTGTTGTCTTGACTTGTTGTAAAAAGTAGATTCCATTCTATCTTCAGCATCTTCCTTGTGGATTCCAGCTGTCCATCATATTTTTTGTTGGCATGTGGGGCAATTCCTGGCTATACACGCTTCTTGTAAAGTCAAAAAGCTTCCATGGATTTGATGAGTATCAAATTTGTTGATGTAATCCTTCAAAATGGTTGATTTTTCATATCCTCCATTTGTAACAAGGGTTCATCCTTCGTATTGGCATATGCATTTGAATTTTTTATCATATAAATTTTTGGCAATATTGTAAAGGACTTTAATTCCCAAAACTCTTCGGGATCTAAACCATGATCTGGTAATGTTTGGTACTGATCTGGTATTTTTTCCAACTTCAATCTGAAAATTTCTTGCAACATATCCGATTGTAATAATGTGTTCAGTAGGATAGTACATCCTTCCATCAATTTCAGAGTTGATTGAGTAAAATTTTAAGTGAATAGGTTTTCCTTGAGTAAATTTTGATATTTCACCTTTTAATAAGTTGTCAAATTTTTCAACTTCTTTTAAATGGATCTCCTCCTTGGGTAATAATTAATCGTGGGTAAACGTGATCTCCTGAAGAAATGTAATAGCAATCACTTTCTTGGAGTTCATAAATGATTCTCGCAATTTGCTTATATTCGTCTTCTCTTGGTAAAAAAGGAGAGTCGTCTTCCTCCTCAGCACAGATTTTTATGACTCTTGTATGTTCATCTTTGGTATTGATTGTTAATTTTCTTGGACTGGGTTCATTTATAGTAACCTTCTTTGGACTTTCATCTCTTTTGATCAATGGTCCACCACTACTTCCATATAATGTACCTGGTTGTATTGTACTTGTTTGTATTGTTGATAAAACCTGTTTGGTAAATAACGATTCAAACTGAGATTCAATCTCAATTATATTATCGCTCAATTCTTTGGTATAATTGTAATGAAAAGTTGAGATTTCCATTAGTTGTTTAAAACTTTCTTGGAGAGTTTCTCCAAGTTGTTCGATTCCCATCTTTATATCTTCAGCTTCTTCATATAAGAATTTGATTCACTCCTTGACGTCTATCAAGGATTTCTTGATATTATCCATCTGCAAATTCAATATTCCTGCTTAAAAAATCTGCAAGATAGTTATTAATACCCTTAATATGAATTATATCAAAATTGTAAAATGCCAAATAAGCTTGTCATCTGTGTAATCTTCTATATTGAGGTTCTGGTGGAAATTTATTTTTTATTAATCCTGCAACTTGAGAGTTATCAGTTTCAACAATGAATTTTTTAGATAATAAGAATAATGAAAACTTTTTTATTCCTCTGATAATTGCTAATAATTCTTTTTCATGAGTAGTATAATTTATTTCTGCTTGGTTGAATGTTCCACTAGAATATCTGCAAATTTCATTTAAATCTGTTTTTAATATTGCTGCCCAATATTTATCGAGGCATTAGTATTTACAATCATATTATCTTTTTCATCGGTAATCTTAGTTTTGGTAAATTTTTGCATTCTTCTTTAAGTGATTTAAGAATCTCTGTATGTTCATCACTCCATCCTTAGTATTTATTTTTCTGAGTAAAATTTGGATTTTATGTCTCTTTTTTGTAAGATTTTCAATAAATCCTTCTGCATAATTTAGGCATCCCAAAAATTTTTATATTTGTTCTTTTGATTCTAATTTATCTGGAAAGTTTATTATCTTTTTAGATATGTGGGTTTGTAATTTTATTCTTTTTTTATCTATTGATAACCCATGAAAGTCAATTTCTTATTTTTCTATTATAACTTTATTTTTTGAAAGAACAATTCATTCTTTTTTGCATTCATTTATAAATTTTATTAAATGATTTCTCTGTTCTTTTTTGTCATTAGAACATATTAATATATCATCAATATAAACAATTAAAAATTCATTAAATTTTCTAAATATATTATCCATTTTTCTTTGGTATATTTGTGGTGCATTTTTCAATCCAAAAGGTATAACCATCCATTCGTACTCACCTTGAGGTGTACTGAATGTTGTATATTGTATGCTATCTTCTTCCATCTTGACTTGGTAAAATCCTGATTTGCAATCAAATTTGGAGTAATATTGTTTTCCTTTTACAGGTTTATTAGTACTTCTTTATGTGGTAAAAAGTATCCATCAAATTTGGTATATTTATTTAATTCTTTATAATTTATTATCATTCTTGCTTTTCCTCTAACCTGTTCAAAATGTTTCATAACCATAAAAGCTGGACTACTATGAAGTCCATTACTAGGTTTGATTAGTTTTTGATCAATTAATTCTTTAATTTGGGTTTTGAATTCTTGTGTATCTGGTAAAGTATACATCATAGGTCTGACTCTTATAATAACATTTTCAGTTAATTCTATTTTAGCTCTAGGATGATATGGCTTCCAAAATGATAATGAGTTTTCTCCATAAATTTTTTCTAATTGTTCAATAATTCTTTCCATACTAATTTCTATTTCTGTTTTTAAAATCTTTTTATATATAATTCTGTTATTTTTTATTTTATTTTGTATGATTGGTGTTTGTTCCCATTTATCACCACGTTGGGCTGACTGAATTCTGTATGGTCTAAATTATCTTGGTATTTTTAGTAAATGTGCACAAGTGTTTGTAACATTATCATATAATTATTTTGTTTATAATATTGAAATTGTTGTATGAAGTCATTTCCTAGTAATATATCACATTTTAGGTTATTATAATTATATACTTTATTTATTATGATTTGTTTACTTCCAAGTATTATATCAATTTTATCAGCACTCTTTATTATTTGAGTAGTTTCTCCTGTTATTCCAGTTATCTTTATCTTATTTGTATCATTCCATGATTTTATTAAGAAACTTTTAAATATTGATATATCACTTCCTATATCAATTAATGCACAAGTTGTTATATTTGTTTTAACAATAGTAATTTGTATGTAAACAGCTAATGGAAAGCTTATCTGATTATTCATCCAATTTTTTACATAATATTGTTTTTCCATCTTGAGTTATATACAATTCTTCTCTTTTTATACTATAATCTTCTAATCCATTTAGGAAATTCATTCCTAATAACATATGAGGTCTTATATCCATACTGTTATCTATATAGCATGGTACTAAAAGGCTAATTTCTCCAATTTTTATTAGTACTTTGACTTCAAATTCACTAGTATGTTCTTGTCCATCAAAACTAATGTATCTATATGGTTTGGTTTTATAGGCTATCAACCCTTTATTTTTATTTGCAGGTATGTGATATTCACTAGTTCCTGTATCTATTAATATGTTTGATCCTTTTATATTTTATTTTCCATTAAAATATTCTCCTTCTATTTTCATATTTCCTGCATTTCTACGAAGTTTTATTTCTTTTGTATTACTAGTATCGTCTAAATATTTCCTATTAGGTATACTAAGGCTTCGTGATCTTCTAATTATTTTTTCATTTTCAAATGTTATTTTATCAGGATAATCTTCTTCTATTAACTCTATGATTTCAGGTTTGTTTTTTGTTATATTAAGTTCATAGTTTTTTGGCGTTAAAGTTATTTGTTTTTCTGGTCTTATGATTTTACTAAAATCCTTACATTCTTTATGAACTTATATAAATGGTTTTTTAGAATAAATGTTTCCATAGTTTGAATTGGTAAACGTGTATAAGGCTCTATATTCAATAGTCATGATTTTATCTCATGATTCCATTATATAATTTCTATGTAATTTGAAATGTAATCCTAAAACTTCATTAAAATTTTTATCTGTTAATGATACACAGTATTTTGGGTAGCATGTAAATACTAATTTTTTATATGCGAGATCTACCATTCCTAAATGACTATCTTTTAAATTTGGTATTCTTCCATTATGTAAACTTACTGTTAGTGGTGAATCTATCCCTTTTCTAAATAGAGATTTGAACATTATTTTTAGGATTAAACCTGTTGTACCCCCTGCTGTACCGCAGGGAGTACCGATCAGAGAAAAAAAAAGGTGGTGGGGCCCCAAAAAAAGGGGTCCCACCCCCTGTATGTGAGGGGCGGTACCGCCCCTGCGGTACAACAAGAATAATCCTTATTTGTATTCCTGTTAAATAAGCATATTGAATTTTTTCACTATGTTTTTATTAATTTTTGTTAATAATTTCCTGACTGTGTTTTTTTGTTAATAGATTAAATTTATGTGTTCTATATGTTGTTCTAACATCTATTGCTTTTTCTATTTTATGGTATTCATTTATTGCTATTCTTTTTCTTCTCCATATTTTATCAAAAAATTCCCATTTGCCAATTTTTAAATCTAATGATAATTTTTGTATATTCTTATACTTATTGTTATCAAATGTTATCTTTAATCCATAACCTTTTATTCCTTCATATTCTTGTTTATTGATATTATTATCTTCTATTTCTTTTATCTCTTTATTCTGATTCTGATATATTACTTTCTGAATCTGTTTCGCTCTTGATTGTAATATTCATCAATATCAGATATTTCACTTAGTTCATTTTCTATTTCTACGTAATCTTTTTGTAATATTCTAACATTTTTCTTGGTACAATCTGGGCTTATATGTCATATTTCTCCGCAATTCCAACATTTGCATTTACTTTTACCTGTTTTTTATGGTTTATTTCTCTATTTTTGGTTTGAACTATATTTTCTTTTATAATATTTTCTTTTAGGTTTTATATATTTTTTCTTAAAATTTTTAAATTTTTTAAATTTCCTATTTTTAAATTTTCTTTTAATATTTTTTCTTTCATTATGACATCCCCATTGTGTGAGTTTTTCCATATCTTCACAGCATATTTTAGTTAACTTTCCTGATTTTTTCAATAATTGTCTTTGTTGACATATATATGCTAATCTTTCAAACAAGAATTTTATTCTTGATCCTAATGTTCTTGGTATTCCATTATTATCTCTGTAATATTTTTCAAATTTTATCTTAAAATATATTTTCCATGTGTCTGGTAATTTATTATAGTACATGTCTTGGTATACCTCCTGATTTTCATTACTGTAAAATTGGGTATAGTAGTATTTTTTAAACTCACAAGTGTATTCCTTGATTTTGCACATATCACAGATTGTTAGACTTATTAGTTTGACTTTTGCATCATCTTTTTCTCTTATTGATTCTCTTTCAACATTGTTTATCCAATTTTCACATAGGAATTCATCTCCTATATATCCTACTAATCTTTCTATACCTTCTTTATCTGATTATATTATTTCAGTTTGAACGTTTCTTTTTCTTTTTATTAATGCTTTAGTATCATTATTAATTACTTCCCATCAGTTATAAACATCTCCTTCAAAAGATGCAACTAGTTTATTCTTCTTTCAGTACTTTCCCATGTATCATCTTTGTTACATAAAAAGAATAATATCATTGATTCTGCCCAAGCTAATAAGGCTTTCTTAATATCTATTTTACAATCTAAATCTAATTTTGTTCCTCCATGGTTTATGGGTTTATTATAATCATCATTTGGTATAAATCTATCACTATATCTATTTCCTTTTGGTGGTTGTCTTTCTTTCATTCTATCATAATATTGTTTTTGTGGTTTACTATATAAATGTGTATAACTTTCATCTGGATATGGTAATTCTGGTTTAGCTCTAGAAGTTCCTATTGGGGCTGGATTTGGTGCTTCTCTAGTATTCATTAAAATTTGGTATTTAAATTATCTATATTTAATTGGTCAAAATTTTCTATTAGTAAATCTATCTCTTCATTCATCTTTCTTTTGATCTTGTTCTTCTTTAGTGTTTTTATTTATCTTTAATTTTCCTGTGATTTTTTCTATAGATTTTTTTAATTTCATTTATTTTTCTAATATTTTTGATAATATGTTTTTTCTGAATTCATAATTCATGCTTCCTGTTTCTATTACGATTTTTTCTTGTTCAATGTGTTTCTTTCCTATCCTGGTCATTTCTTTTTCTATAAGTTTTTTGTCTATTTTCTTATCTTTACTTTTATTATTTTCTTTTAACTCTCTGATTTCAAGTTTATATTTATATCATTTCTTGCTTCTGTTAGTTCATTTTTGACTTCTTTAATATCACTGGTTAATAATTTTATTAATGTTTTTAAGTCTTCAAAATATCTATCCATATTAAAATCTTCCTTTAATACTTTCTATTTCAAGTATGAGTTCTGATTGGTATTTATCATTTTTGCATGTTGTTATCATATATTTGCAAAATTTTCTATTTGATTCTAACATTTCCTTTCGTCTTTGAATTCTCCAATATTTTCTTAGTGTATTTTGATTTTTGGTCTTATCATATAATTCTGAATAAATTTTTTCTTTGTTATTCAGAATTTCTTGTATTTTAGGTATTTGTTTTAGTATTGTTTTAAAGTATTCTTTTTTCTTTTCTATAAATTTTAATCTTAGGATTTCTTCTCTTTTTATTTTTCTTTCCTCATTAATCATTTCGTATAAGTCTATTCTTTGGTTACATATTGTGTATAATTTTTCATTTGCTTTTATATATAAATATTTTTCTAATATAGGATCTGCTTTATGATAATTCATATATCCAATTTATTTCTTCTTTATACAATTCTTCTGCTATGTTATAATTTAGTAAATGTAATATTTCTCCTATTATATATTCTTCTTTTATAATATCGAAATTTATTAGATAATATATTTGCATCCTTATGTTTTCTTCTAAATCTTTTAAAACTCTTAAGATTTCTCTTTTATAATTAGGGGGTAATATCAATCTTCTTGTAATTATAAATTCGGGTGTATGTATTATATATTTATTTTCATTTTTTGTCATGTAATATTTGTTCTTAAGATCTGCCATATGGCTCTGATACCATTTTGTAGTGGGGGTGCTACTAAGAGCGAACAAAAATCAAATAACATTATTAAAATATAAGATTTATGCATAAAATTTTATTTAAAGGGTAGTTTGGTAAAATTTTTCCATCTGTATGCTAATCTGTAGAATCCTTCCGTACAAGAAGCTTTTCCCTTTAAGTTTTTCTAATATGTAGTTCAATCTATTAGAGCACCGTCCTTTCGACTTTGGGCTCCATCAATAATGTTCTTATAAATTATAACAACCGGTTTATTGTAAATACATATATTGAAGTTTAGATACTAGTAAATGATGAAAGGGTCCATTGAAGTTAGAGATGTCAATGAGTCTGGTATGGGTCAGAATTTCCAAACTCATACCCTTTCCACTAAAGATTTACAATCTTCATATCCTATTCATATATCCATTTAAGAATGACGAATCGGGTGCAGGTCAGAGGCGGATATGCTTCTATACCCATTTGAAATTCATTACTAATTATTTATTTTTATTATTATTATTTTCTTAGAGCTGTAAATAGGTTATAAATTAGAGGTACTCCGGATTAACTTAAATTAGTTAAATGTTGGACTTCACTTGTGTTTGGCTTGAAAAAAACTTGTTCTAGGTTGAAACTAAACAAGCGAATTTGAACAATTTTTTTAAACGTTAACAAAGTCAATAGTTTAAACATATTAAGGTTTAGACGTTAACAATGTCAATAGATATTTGAGTTCTATTATTTATTTATTTATTATTTTTTTACATAATCACTTTTGTTTTAAATCCTATAATTTTTTAAGGAAATTAATCGATATGTGGGTCGGGTATGGATATTGTAGTAAAACTCACATCCGATCCATACCCATGTCGAGTTTTAAAGTTTACCTCCATATCTTACCCCCACGAACCCATTTAATCTGGTAATCCATGTCCATTTATATCTGATTTTCAACGAATATCGGGTCCGTTGGTATTATTATCATCCTTAATTGAAGCCTTTCTCTATATCGGGTCCGTGGATATTATTATCATTTTTAATTGAAGCCTTTCTCTGACCCTTTTTCACCCTCCAAATTATTTTTTTCCTAAGATTAATTTCTCAGCTGTAAATCTAATTTCAGTAGCTCCGCTGAACATTATTGTAATTAAATCCGCCAGCCAACCCTAAAAAATGCATGACATGAAAATACCCTTATGTTTCAATATTTATCATAACAAAAAATATAACTCCAATTTGGTGGGGTTTAAAATCAGATTTTAAGTAACTTTTAATTAAAATGTAGTTGAAATGGTGTTATTCTCATGAAATATATGATTAAAACTAATTGTTAAATTTGACTTAGATAAAAATCAAAATTTTAAACAAGGACATAATCTCATTATGCATTTTGTTAATGTTGGTCCTCGACTTATTGATTGAGTAGCAAGTTAGTATTGAACTTTTAAAAGTTTGCTTTGACCTTTAATCATGGTTGTAAAATGTGTCCTCATTGACAAAGAAAATAAGGGTGTGTTTGATTGCGAGTGTGAAAAATAGGTGGAAAGAAAATATTTTTTAAGGAAAAAATTTTACTTGAAATTATTTTCGTTGAAAATCATTTGAGAGGATTTGATTGGTTTAATTTTCTATGTGAAAAAAGTAGGAAAATTTTCAAGTTTTGTTGTTTGATTGACATAATTTTTCATGACAAATAAAGTAAAATTTTGCTATTTTAATCAATTTTATTTTTTTAACTTTTTCAACAGATTTTGTACTTGATAATAATAATGCTATTTTTGAAAAAAAAAATTAATTAACAACAACAAATATGATCAAACGTAAAGGAAAAGATTTTCCAAGGAACAAGGAAAATAATTTCTTGCCAAAAGTGGAAGAAAAATTTTCCTTCAAAACCAGCAAAATGGACGCGTGAACATTTTCCACGAAAAATTTTCTCAATCAAGCGGAGTAAAATAGAAAAGTTGAAAAAAAAATTCATTCTCCTTGACAAATTTGTGTCAATCAAACACACCTTAAAAGTTTCATTTTCGTCAAATGGTCACATGAACATATAAATATAGTTGAAAACCTGACCTCAAAGACAACAGACGAAAAAAATGTCCAAATACTTACCAAATTAATAAATTATCACATGACCTTTCTAAATAATATTTAACTTCAAATATCAATAAACGAACCTAAATTGCTGAACGCCATTTGCTTCACAATATTGTTGTGAGGGTGGCATGCATGACTACTTTGCGAATATTTGTATCTATACTTTTCGTCCATGAATATAGAATGATTGTGTAATTATAATGTAAAGATTAACACCCAATCTGTAGTAAATAAAGTAAGAATCATAAAGACTTAAGTGTAGAGATGTTAAATGAGGCGAGTTGAACCACTCGTGCTCGCCTATGGGGCAAGCCAAGAGCGAGCCAACTCATCAAAAATTCGACTTGTCATATTTCTTACTGAAATTGCATATTTATATGAATTTGATGAGTCAACTCGCACACGATTTGATGAGCTCGCAAGTGACTCATATGGCCAAAATGTTGCACACCTTGTATGCGAATCGAGTTGGTGCATAAGCGGGTCATCACATATAATACCTCTACTTATAGTGATTATAGTGATGACAACAGGACGGGTTCAGGTTGGGTATCCCCGACCAGCATTCTAAAAAGCATGAACGCGAAGAAGTGTGGAGCCCGAGATTCAAGTTTTTCAAGCTTAAACGGGAGTAGGCATTACAAAATGTTAAAAAGTGTTTTTCAAATTCAACATACTAGACTTAAACCTTATACATACTTTAACGGTAAAAAAAAAAAAGAAAAAAAAAAATCAAGTGCGTAAGCACGTTTATGTGTGTGCGTTTTAGATAAAAATTGTTAAAAAAAAAATAATTTTATTTTCACGCTTTTGACCACAGCGACGTGCGCGTTTTAATGCACTGCCCCTAACCTGTAGGCGGGATCGAGTCAAGCCCATCGCCCTAATTACTAAGCTCTTTAATTTTTTTCTGTATTTTTTCTTTTTTTTTCCTATATAATTTTTAATTAATTATTCGGGACGGGTTCAGGTTGGGACGACCAAAACTTGCCCCGCCCAACGACTGGCTCGAGTTCCTCGAACCCATCCCATCGACTTGTAGGGTGAATTTTTTTGCAATCTCTACTTGGTTATATGAGTCTCAATAATTAAAATAAGCACACTCAAACATGTGTTATCTCAATTGATGAGTCGACTCCCACACGATTTGACGAGTTTGCAGGCGACTCATATGGCCAAAATGCTGCTCGCCTTGGATGCGAATTTAGTTGGTGAATAAGTGGCTCGTCACATATAAATTATAAATTGATTTATTTATGTTTTTGAGGTAAAATATTTTGCTGAAAAGTGAAAAGAAAAAATATGTGTGATTAAAAAGTAATTTGAGAAATTGTATTACATATAAATGGTAATGATTACGTTAAACAACACACTCAAACATGTGTTAAGATCCAAAGAACAACTTAAGCCCATGGCATACTACGTATCAAGGCTATGATCCATCCAAAAGCCCAGTACAAGGACATTCGTACATTTTGATCCAGATCTTATGAGTATAAGCCCAACTCTGAACAACCGTCTAGTCCAATATAAAGCCCACAACAGAATATTTTTAGGGTTCGATTATCCCTTGAACAGATTCCAGAAAACTGAAATACCTGAGAAAAAGAATATCATTTCTTGAAATTGAAAGTGGGAAGAAAAAATTTCAAAAAAAAAAAAAAAAAAAAAAGGAAAGTGGGAAGAAAAAACTGTTAAAGAAAGCAAATACATGGAGGGAGGGGATGAAGGAATTGAAAGAGTGGAGGATTCCAAGGACCTGCAACAGCAGAGCAAAGCCCTGGACAAGCTTACTGACCGGGTCGAGGATCGCCAGCTTGATTCAACCCGAGTCCAAGAGGTCAGTTTTACGATATATTTTTATATTTATGTATATAATTTGATGAATTGGCAATTTTTTTTTTTTTTTTGAGTGTAGGCCATGGCTTCAATTGCTGCTTCAAAAGAGGCTGACATTCAAGCTGCTAGAATGAGGTTTGTGATTATTTTATTTATTACAGTGTTGAGTCATTGATTGATGATGGCGTGTGTAGATATTAGGTAAATGCATATTGTTTACTTTTTTCAAAACAGTAGACTGTAGAAGTGATTCAGTTTTGTGGTTGTCGGGGGGTGGGGGGTGGGTTTAGGACGATTTATTAGTGTTGTGTTGGTGGAAATTTACACTCTTTCTACTAGGATTTCAGAATTATGGTATTTCGATTCAGGTTTTAGGCGTGTTGATGCCGAAATCCCTTTCGGAGGAAAGAAAGCAATAATATTATCGCCCAAGGCTTGTAACTGAATTGTAAGTCATAATGTAGTCTATATCCTGGAGTATGAACAAACGTTTATGGAGTAGTGAAGATAAAAGTGGAAAGGAACCCGTCTTTGATGTTAGGGAAATCAGCTTTTTTCCAACTCATTGTTCTATGATTCTAACTATCACTAATAGAATGCAGCCAAACTCCGTTGATCGATGTCAAATTTGTGTCTAATTCTATGGATAATAGGCGAAAGTTGAATGGATCTACCATTCTAGTGAGGGTCAGGTGTGGGCAAGGAGTTGATTACCAAGATTACCCAATTTGTCATAGTCAAGGAGAACAGAATGAAACTGTCCATGCCATAATGGATAAATAATTGGTGTTAGTTTCCTGGGGAATTTGAGCTTCTACATTAATGGAGATGATTTTAGGAGTGTTGAAGGATATCAGTTGATGTTGGAATTTTGACAGGTTTGATATTTACAAAGGGTATGCTTCATTGGTCATGACAAAATTAGATCTAGGTTTCCCACAGGGGAAAAGCTTCTGATACCAAAGATACAAAGGACAAATAGATGGCTTCATTATTACACATAAAACGTAAGTATACAAGTTATAGAAGAATAGTGTACAAAATGAAAGTATAACCTGCATTTTATATGTACAAGTCGTAGAAAACAGAATCAACTTATATATATATGTTGATAAGCTACCAGAATCAAAGGTATAGAATACGTTTACGGCATTACAATCAGTTAAAGGAGTTGACCATAGAACTTGAAATGAGTTAATGGTTTAATTGAGTGACTAGTCGGAGTAGAGCTGATTTTCCTTAATTCATTGTAGGGGATGATGAAGATATTTATATAAGATGTAAATTGAATTCTAAGAGAGGACCCCATGGTTAAATTCTTGAGCTCTAGCATTTTCTTCCATGTCTTTGCATGTTGAAATATTCGTTACGTCAAAAAGATATGTGGCTCATAATTGAAAAGGATACAACTATATTGAGAATCATTTATATGTCTTCATGTGCCTTTTAGCTAATTATATTATTTATTCTAGGTATTACTGTTGTGGCAAAAACTTGCTTCTCACAAACATGCTTGATGAATTTTAATGGCTCAACAAAACATAACTTTCTGTGATCTAGAGTAGGCATGGTACCTCATCGATTTAGGAACATATCTTATTTTCCGAGGAAAGTTAGTTCAAAAACTGTGTGATAGTGTTGTATGAGTATCTACAGGAACATATCTTATTTTCCAGAGTCACTCCACCGACCGGAACATTTAGAGGAGCTCCCATTCAAATATTTTAACTGTGATCTTTTCGTTTGATATTCTATTCAAAATCACATTCTCAGCCCAACTCTTATCTTTTGGTCAGTGACGCGGATCTCCTCTTCATCTTCTTGAACATGGATCCCCTTCCGGAAAATCCCATCATTTCTAATGACCTGCTCCCTCTCAAGCTAACAAAATTAAAAGCCTAAATCTTATGAAATTTTGAGTACAATGATTTGTTCCTATGCATTTTTTTTTTGGGTTTTCTCCAAGAAAATTCGTAATCTATTATGATGTTTCTTCTTCTGCATGATTCAAATAGTAATATAGCTAGTTAGCTGTGTATCATCTGCTTATGTTTCAAACAATGTATGAATATGTTTGGTACTTGTGCATACATTGCATTTTCAGTATTTCTACGATTTGTTTAATTTTATCTCAGGGAAAAGGAATTAGCAGCTGTTAAGATTAACGCGGCTGATGTGGATGTCATTGCAAATGAACTCGAGGTTACTTTTCTTTCATATCATCAATTCTCAACTTCTTTTCATGAATATTTCAACATTTTCACACACTCACTATTATCTTGTAAACAGCTTGACAAGAAGGTGGCTGAAAGAACATTGCGAGAGCACAAAGGTGATACTGTTGCCGCCATTAGATCCCTGCTCTACTGAGGGGAATAATGGATACATGCCTCGAGATTTCTACTTTCAGGCAGAAATGAACAAGTTCATGTCGTTGAAGTGGGGTGTAACTTTCTCTTTGCTTGTAATGATCTTCTCTTCTAAATTCCCCAAATATTTGACAAGTTCAATCCAAAAGTGAAACATATTTTGCGTGGTGGATTTGTTTTGAATATTGATTTCAAAGTTCAAATTGGAACTAGAATCTTCTGGCTAACATCTTTGTCTTTGATCCCTTCAATCAGTACGAATGCCTTGGATAAGTGCAATGAGATGTATCTATTTATAATTTCTTGCGCATACAATGCATTCATATCTAGTATTGAAGATAGAAGGGGAATCCTTTGGGTAAATTCTTCAGGAGACCAGTTGTATGCCAATTCTGCTCCTATTTCCCCCATCTTCCCTTCCAAGAAATGAGAAATCTTATGAAAAGTCGTCACTTAGATCAAACAGCTTATATTGATTCCCAGTGGATGCCTCAGAAGGGAACTATTGGAGACCTGCAATCTCTACTACAAAATATTGAAACAGGTTCGAAAAAGGATCCAAGTACGTCTAGGATTGAAGCAGGAAGATCTCTTTAACGCCTTCTTTTCTCTTCCCATCATCCATGTTATTTCACAACTGCACTACTCTTGGAAACCTCATAAATCTCGGGAAAATATTTTGCTATCCTTTACTGCCTTCCGTACAACTATAAAAAATCCAAAAATTATAACAATAATATGCACTCTACACAACAGAATAGACAATAAATAAAGTAGTGTGATAGTATACACAAGAATTCATGAATTTGATGCATCGAGCCAAAATAGTTTCATGATGTCTCTTAATTACACAAATTCTAGACCGTTCAACGTGATGCACTCTTTAATCCATCAATTGCCTCGTGTTCACAAGCCGCGTTCAAACCATCATCTTGCCACCAACTCAGATACCTTCGGGAAAATGTTAGTCCATCTTCTTTTGTACACAGTACAAGCACAACTCGAGGTAAAAATATATATATATATATATACACTTGTTATGGCTGTAGTTCTATTTGGTTGCCATCGCCAGCAATGGCACGGCCAGCCTGGAATTGAATCGAATACTGTCTCTGCATATCTTTAAGCCTTTCGACTAGTTCTTGGAAGGTTGGACGGCACCGTGGTTCACTGATATCACAAAATAGATCATTTAGATCATTTGCAAAATGACGAGGAAATAATAGGGTGCATTCCATATAGTAAACAAAAGAACGTTCACAAAATAATCAAACCAAACCAAACTAAAACCAAACCAAGGGATTTGATTCGGCTCTACAAAATAAAAAATAAATAAATAAAATAATGGTTTGATTCTTACAATCAAAAATCATTTGGTTTCAATTTTGGTTCTAGATGAGTTATATATATATATTACAAATCGGTGGATATTCATCTCACCAAAAAAAATTCAAATTTGAAATTATAAATGTGAAATGGACAAAAATGCGTTATTTACCATACTTTTTATCTCATTTCCTATTATAGACAAAGACTTTAAATCCTAAATCTCAAATCTAATTCTAATTAATTTATGGGTGGCTAGATTACCACCACAAAACTTATTTTCTACACCACATTTTTTAAAATAGTCCTTATTTACAAATATAGACATTGATAAAATGACATAAACAACCTTTTAAATTTATCTAACCAATTGTTTTTTTGAGAAATCCTCCTCCTCCATCTCCTCCTCAAGTGTCACCATCTTCATCGTAAAAAATTGTTTCTTGAAAATAATTAATGACTATAAAAAAAAAAAGCAATAAATTCAAATTCTTAAGAATCATAAAATCCTTAAAAAATTATCGATGACAAGAATTTTGCAAATGATCCTATAATCTAAATCATGTTCATCAGTGGATGATTTCATAATAGGAACCATGACAAAACATGTGAGGCAACAACCTATCCAAACCCGTGTTTATCACTAGATGATTTCATAACTATAAGAATTTTGTGACTTCATTTCTTACGAAAAGTTTCTTCGAAACGCAAAAGGAACATCATTATTGAAGAATGGATAAATTCACACGAGCATTTATTCTTCTAGGGTTTCAATTCTTTTCTTCAACAATCCGTCTCATTTATTGTTTAGATTCTTAAAGGGAGATTCTAATTTTGAGGGGTTATTTGGTTATAAAATTTAAATATTGATATTAAAGAAATTGATGATCTAATGGAGTCTAAAGGTGGGAAGGAGTCTAAAGGTAAATTTCTAAACATGCTGATGCACCATTGTTTCTTCACTTTCGAATGAATCTGTCGATTTTAATATGAAATTGATTTTCTCTCTCCATTATTTTGAGATTTTGAAACTTATTGTTGAAATTAAAGTTTCGATGATCAAGGAAAATTCCATCATTGAGAGGAGAGAGGTGGAAGATTTTCCATAATTGAGATGAAGATAAATGGAAGGTAATCAAATGTGGTGCATATTGTACTTCATCTTTTCTTTTTTAATTTCTTAATTGAATTACAATGTGCATATTTGTAAATTTTATGGTGGTGTATTTATTAAAATTTTGTTTTATTTAGCCCTTGTTTGGCGGTAAAAATTTGGTTTTGAATAGTATTTTTGGAAGAATGTAGGGTTAAAAATTGTTTGAAAAGTCAAAAATGATGGGCTTGACTAAGATGGATGGTTGAAATTGAGTATTGAATAAATTTGGTTTGTAAAAAATGGGGGTCAAACATGGGCTTATTGTGTATTTATAATGTGGTGTAATAAGTAAATAATGTAATGGTAATATAATTACCTTTGATTTATCTTCTTTTCATTTGTAGACACGTATTCACACTACTTTACTTGCACTCATACAGCATAGACATCGTTGCGCTCCTTAGTCACCATCGGCGGTGTTGATGTTTATTTTTTAAAATTTACGTATATATCTCTTTTGAACACCATACAGACGGCGTATTGAGTAAAGATTTGGAGGTGCATTTTAAAAGGTCAACTTTATTAAAAGAAGTGGTTCAAACCCTTCGGTGTGAAATTTTATCCCTTAAAGTGTCCCCTCAAGATGGTGGCTCGTTTGAGCAAACCAATCTTGAAATCTATGTGTTTATTTTTTGAGTCTTAATCGGATCAAATTACTCGTTAGAGCTTAATGGGCTCTGATACCATGTTAAAATTTGGGGATTCATCTTAAAATGTCAAACTTATTGAAAGGAATAGTCCAAACCCTTTATAGATTTTTATTCAATGTGGGATTTTATCCCTTAACATTGAGCAATTTTGAGAGTTTTACTTCAGCACTGTTCGGCTGAACCAATTTATTCCACTAGAAAGACAAAAAAAAAAAAAAAAAAAAAAAAAAAAAAACCAAAAATTTTATTTACACAATTTTGAGAGTTTTTCTACTAGGTTTTGTCTCCAGATGATTGCTCAGAAAAATTGCTCCTTGGCGTTAGTGTCGGTGTCAGTAGTCCCCCGTGTAGTATTATTTCTAGGGACAGTTGTGTTGATTGTGGTGGGTTTTCTGTGTTTTCTTTAAAGTTTTGATGTTTGTTGGTTTTCTTAGGGTGTATTTGATAGGCGAGATTTTCCAGGGAAAATATGGTTTTCCACGTGATTTTCCAACTTTGCGCTGTTTGGTTGCCTAAGTTTTCCATGGAATTCATTTTTCCACTTGCCTCGAAATCCGGTATTTTCCTTGTTTTGGATGAATTCATTTTCCCGGGGGGGAGGAGGTTTTATTTTCCATGGAAAATCTTATACCATCTTCGTTACGTTTGATCATTTTTCTTGTTGTTAATTGATTTATTTTTTTTCTAAAAATTAACATTATAATTATTAAGTACAAATGTAAGGAAATTTTTTTTTTATTATTAAAATAGATAAATTTTATTTTACTTTCCATGGAAAATAATGTCAATCAAACAACAAAAGTTGGAAAATTCCCTACTTTTTCCACCTAGAAAATTAAACCAATCAAACACATTAAACTTCAAATTCCCAGGAATTGAATTCGCAGCCTTATTTTCAAAAATTTTAGTGCCTTCAGGGCTGCTTTTTTATTTTTATATAAATTTTTTCAGAATGCTATAAGAAATCCCTGCTGATAGGTTTGAAAATGAGTTGGATCTCCATTCAACAATGGTGAGAATTTCGAATCTTTGGCATTTTTTATATTTATTTTTAATTGGCCTCTATTAAATATTATTTTGAATTCGTATAGTAATTAATTTTATTGAATTATGTGGTTTTATCTGATATGAATTAATCTCATTAATTTGAAGAAAAAAATTGTACAGCAAATTATAACTAAAACTAACGGCGAGTTTTCTTAAATAATGACCTCTTGATTCAGGGAAAGGTGGAATCCTACTCAGGGTGAGGCTCTTAATATGGTCTGTGCTTATTAGCTAGAAAAATGATTGACAAGTCATTAACAAACTCTTTAAGATTTTTTAACTTGGTAACTACCAATTTTATGAATTATATTTCACGCCTTCCAGTTTATAGGAAATCATGTTGCTGTGACGATGGGGGTGATCAAGTGGCCATTTTGAGCTGAATGTATTTAGGCCTATGATTACCAGCAATCTTTACATGTATGTTCCAGCATTTTATTTTATTTGGTTTCAAAATTTCAAAGTATGATGCAATTTAGATCTCAAGGTTTCATTTGATAGTTTATCAAGTGAATCTTGCTACTTACACACTCTACAGATAAACATTGATCCAATTTTTAAATGGCATTGAGGATGACTGGAAAAGTAGAAACAAGACAAGATATAATTTGATTGTTATGAACAGTTCTAAAATCTTTGTAGAAAGAGCAAGAGTGTGTTCGGTATTGTTTAAAGAGTTTTTTTTTAAATGAATAGTGATTTTTAGGATAATGAATGGTTGAAATTTGGATGAAAAGCCAAATACTGTGTGCTTGACTTTTAATGAATGGTTGAGATTGAGCACTGTAAAAAAAATAAAAATAAAAATTAAAAATTAATAAAAATTAATAAAAACCAAACAATGACTAAATTATTAGTTCCCTACCTTGGGGTGAGATTGTTAAAATCTGGGGTTTATATGGTTCAGTCTAGAACTAGATTTTATTATGTTTATATGTAATTACTTACTATATTGACTATGCACTCTAGATTTGATGAGTTTGGAGGGTACTCATTGCCCAGGGTAAAAAAAGAAAAAAAAATCTCTACACATTTGCTTTTGACATGGATCTTTTTTCTATTAAATATAATTGACCCAGCATTACATTTTCAAATATAAGCTCATCAATTTTCATTTTCCATATTGAGAACATTTTTTTCTATAGCACTAAGAAATTCTCTCTTATGGTTTTTGCTTCAAGGAAGCATTTGCAATCAGTAATTTTTTTTTTTTACCTGACCAGTCATTGAGATTGAATGGGGATGCTTTAGCTTCTTTTGAGAAGAATTGTGTGAGGGGAATTCAAGCCAATAGAGAAAGAATTTCTAAACTATTACACGAGGTTAGTTACTACGGAACGTGTTAGCTTAAAATATCCTATCATTTAACTGAAACACCCTAAAATGATTGATACTACATCGTGTTGTATAAATCTTGCCGTCACTCATGCTCGTCACATCGCGGAACCTGGTAAGTTTCTGAATTATGCATTCTTTGGCAATACATCTTCCTATAGCTACTCTGTGCTTATTGTAAGTTAATGATGTTGATTGTTCTAAAAAATTGGCTATGACAAAGCTGCATCAGTTGCCAAGACCGCCCACAAGGAAGGCTATGCTTTAGAATTGAGATTGAACCTCCTATTTGTGGAGTCTTCCTACCATCCTTCTGTTTATTAGACGTCTTCTTATAGTTGCATATGGCACTGTTTGGATCATGCTTTTTATGTTTAACTAAGCTCAAAGATAAGTAATTTCACATTCCCTAATATATTTTTTCAAGTTACATTTTTGTAAATTGTTCCTTTATGATTCGAATTTGCAACATAGACAACTATTAATTAATCTATGAATTTTTGGTTATTCTGCTTTAAAAAAAATAAAAATTAAAAAATATTCCCTATAGCTTTGAAGTCTTGCCCGGAAGTCGATAAGCCTTATGGGACTCAAATGGTGCATACCCAGAGTGTCAAATTGGGTTTTTGACAACACGTGGTTGCAGAGTAATTTTATAGAATTCTATATACTGCATATTGCTACTTTTTTTCTACAAATAAAAAAATGAGTGTGTGGATGTTAAGTGAGTTTGCTATCACATATATTGTGGCTTTAGTGGACGGTATTATCACATACAAACATAAGACGTACCTTTGAAGTATTTATCCATTTAGGACCGTTCCATTAAAATATTTTTCCAATTTTAGAAGCAAATTAACAATATGTAGCAAGAATAATGGAAAATTAAAACAGATACTATTTCCTTTGGATACCTTCCCCAATTCCACTCCCCAGTGATCAAAAGAATTGATACTCCATACAAAGCCTTCCACCGCAATTTTGTGTTCATAACTTTCCAGTAATTGAAAGAAGAACATAAGATTTGAAGATTAGGCAAATTCACATACATTCTATCTCTGAGCAAGATTACATAATTGTTGCAATGTAATACCAAAACATAAGTGGAATACCTTAGTCAAGTTATTTGTATCTTCAATTTGTTAAGATGGCTAATCTCACTCCCCATGCTTCAACTTACAAGTCGTGTTGTAATTAGGGTTGCATTGATTTCTTCTAACACAATTTATAATATATGAATAAAAATTCCACTCTTCGGACACCATGAATTCTCATTTTTTAATACTGAAATATGTCCATGCATCGCACGGGTATAAAACTAGTCAATTATTTAATCTTGTTTACTTTGTGTGTTACGGAGGTTAAATCGTCACAGATAGCAAGCATGAATAAGACAAGACACAAACCTATGCCAGCAGCTCTCAATAATAGAAGCCCATTGTGGATCGAGATCCTGTGGTATCTCGAGGCGTTGTTTCATGAAACCCACAGCTCCAATCACCTGCAAAATTCAGAACAAAAATTGGTCATTCACACAAAAGACATACTTGCTAGTCGTACAGAGCTGCAAACACCCCACCCTTCACAAGCTGACTTGTTGCACTTTGTTCACTACTTCAGGTGGCAATTCAATATGATTTCTAAATAAATTTTCAGAAACACTAGTTATACCTGCATTGAGTTGAGGTTATCCCAAGGAATCTTTTGGGTGGCAATTTCCCAAAGTATCACTCCATAGCTGTAGACATCTGACCTGATTATTCCAAAGAAGCAGCGAAGCTTAGAACCAAAAGATCATCTCTCTTTATTCATTAACGTAGTTGAAACCAGAAATAGTCCCCATTTGGTTCAGCTATAAATCTACTTAAAATTTTGATTTTTATCTAAACCAAACAAGAGCTTCATCTCACTATTCATTTAGCCATACTTCTCATCCGAGGGTTCATTACGAAGAACTTCTGGAGCCATCCATTGTGGCTGCATGACCAAAAATAAGTAGGTTCTCAATCAGCTATGAAATTGAAGCTTTTCATAAAGCAAACGAGACATTTAGAATATTTTACAGCCACATAACCAAAAAGATAATTTTTTAGTGCTCATCAAATACCGTTCCTTTCCCCGTCTTTGTGGTCAAATATGTTTCATGTTTAAGACGTGAGAGACCAAAGTCACCAACCTGTTGAAATCACAAGTTAGCTTTCAACTCATCAAGAGTTTCAAAAGCACATGAGTCAAGAGAAGGCTCACCTTAACAGCCCAGTTCCTGTCAACAAGAAGATTTGAAGACTTCAAATCACGATGAACAATAGGTGGATTGAAATGATGAAGATAATTAACACCTCGTGCCTGTAAAAATATAAACAATTTCTAATAAAAAGAAGGATAAGGTTTTTTCTAGAATTCATTATTATCTCCAGAAATTGCTGGAAAGAACCAAGGGCTAAAGAAAGAGTTGAATGTAACATGAGAATATAACATTACACTCTCTGACAAAAATAGGCTATTGTTAAGAGTTCAAGAAATTCATTGCAGAAATACATCTAAGGTTTTAAGGTACTTACTATATCCAAAGCCATGTGAATGCGCCGTTTCCAATCTATTTTAGCTGTATTTCTTTGTAACAACCTGAAGAGACTTCCACTGTTTCAAACAAAAGGTGGAAACAGATTATTAAGCCTCTGCTAAATTGTTATTCACTGAATCTTGACATGCAAGGTTGATGTAAAGAACACATGAGATTGCATTGATGGACAAAATGAGAGAGAGAAGAATTGCACAAGTAGAGAACATACCGTGGAAGGAATTCTGTTACAATGCAAAGACGTTGAGGTGAAGTAACTGCACCCATGAAGAGCAGAATATTTGGATGTCGAAGTCTTTTCATAAGTGACACCTTCAAAATCAAAGAACTACTAAGGACATGCCTACCAACGTGATTACGTTTCTAATTTGGTATTAATACCAATAAAATGCATAACAAGACCAAAATAAAATGTACATTCAGCCTGTCTAGGTTGATACACAGTATAAGATGGTAGTAGATACTACAATGAACAAAATTTCAGCTCGTTTTCTTTCTTAAAGTATTTTTGGCAAATGTTTATACTCTTTAAACCACAAATAGATAGAATAAGTGGGATGAATGGACAGTACTTTGCCAGTCCTTAAATGTGTGAATAAAAATTGACTCGAGTGTTCATAATCAGTTTATAAACATGAGCCTAGCATAGGCTTAATACTGAACAATACTGTCAAATCTACCTTACCGAACACGTTATCCAAACATGCATGCAATTAAACAAAACACAATTTCTATCATTACACCAATTTATTGTCAAACAACATATATCACGACTAGAACCTACTATCAAAGAGACATTCCTTTTTATCCAAAAAGATTATGCCTCTATTTGCAAAAATAAATAAATAAATAAAATGTTAATAAATAAATAATGTGATGTTTTCGATAGAGGTGGCAAACGGGCTGGATAGTTCGAGAGTTTGTGAGTTCGGCTCGGTTCGGTTCGTTAAAAGTTCGGTTCGGCTCGTAAAAAAAAGGGGACTTGGGCTTGAACAGGACAAAAAAATTGAGTATTGGACAGTTCGGCACGTGAAGTTCGTTGACTAGTCCAACGGACTGCAAAACGGGCCGAGAATGGGTCGGCTATTTGGGCTCGTGCCCCAAACAATCATGTAAACGTTTGGAATTTCTTTCTTTTCTTTTTTTTACCTATAAATATACACATTTTTCTTGATTTGGATAACAATTCTCTCAAGTTCTCAACTCAACCTCAACTCTCAAATTTCAATTGCAATATTCTACATTTCTACTTTCTAGTTATATGCTAATTTGTAGTGCTATAAGCTTATAATATTTTGTTTTCATATACAATATTATCTCAAATTTCATATTTCATTTCCATCTCCAAATCCAATTCCAAATTTCCAAATTCATTATTTTTAAAGGCACACTCACAATCTCATGGTTATTCTTTTAGCCAATTTGTAAATGAATTTTCCGGTCTCAACGAAATTCCAATTCCAATTCCTGAAAATTAGGTGGATTTGAAAAATGAGATCGATGCTATAGATACTAGAACTCCTCTTAATTTGGATGACATTGTTAATGGTAACTTATCATTTACTTCGGACTTGTGGACGGCAATAATCATAGAGGTTATGTAGCTGTTACTTGTCATTATATTGATGATACTTGGTTAATGAACAAAAGAATTATGACATTTAAAGTTATTGATTACACACATAATGCAACAAGTATTTTCCATGTACTACTTGCAATTCTTAGAGAATTTAACTGTGATAGTAAAGTTCGTAGTTTTACACTAGATAATGCTTCTGTTAATAAAGCAGCGATAGATAGATTAGCTAATCACATGAATATTGAATTTGATGGAGTGTTGTTTCATGTTCGTTGTGTGTCACATTTTTAATTTAATAGTTCAAGATGGCCTTAAGCATATAGAAAATCAATTGAAAAAATTTAGGTGTGCTTGCAATTTCATTATAGCACCTTCTAGAAAACAAGCATTTGATGCACATTGTGTAGAAAATGATATGTCAGCACGATCATTTGTTACAGATGTAGGACATAGATGGAACTCAACTTATTTAATGATTGAGCATTGTCAAGGTTACAAGAATTTAATATGTGAATATTACAACGGTCGGCACTCACATGGCCCAACTTTTGATTTGGGGGCCAATGATTGGGAACTTATTTTTCATGTTAAAACTTTTTTGAAACCCTTTTACGATATTACAAACGAATTATCTAGTGTTTATTATCCCACTTGTCCTTTAGTGTTGAAGCATTTTTATTGCATTGCTAATAATTTTAACAAGTACAAAACATTTCCTATTTTTAAGCAAATCATTTCAGCAATGGAGATTAAGTTTAGAAAATATTGGGAAAATGTACCTACTTTATTTCCATTAGTAACGATTATGGACCCTAGATTAAATTTAGAGGGAACTAAACACACCATAAATGTAATATCAAAAAAATTAACTTTTGAGACTCCATTGACATGTACAGATTTAGAAAAATGTTTATATCAAATGTACGAGCTCAATGCCGAAAAGTCACGTAAAAATGTTAGAAGAACGGCTCCAAACCAGTAATGTGATACAAAATGAAGACAGTGATTTACTTTCCTACCTTATGACTATGAAGGGAACTTCTAGTACACATGTCAGTGGTTCTAGTTCTTCTAGTACATTTAATAGTTCAGATGAAACTCCAAGCGAGTTAACTAGGTATTTTTGACACGACCTTCTTAGCATATTAGACGAGGACGAGAGAAATAATTTTGACATTCTTAAGTGGTGGAGACTAAACGAGCGTCTTTACCCAGTTGTTTCTATGATTGCACGAGATCTACTAGCACCTCCGGTATCAACTGTAGCATCGGAGGCTGCTTTTAGTGCAGGTGGAAGAGTGTTATCTGAATATAGGTCAAGGCTTAAAGAAGATATAATGGAGGCCTTAATGTGCTTGAAGGATTGACAGTTTGCGGAGAAAATGTTACAAAACAGGATAAGTGAAATTCTGACAGAGGAATTCGGAGAACAATCGTATTGGTGAGTAAATTATTTTGTATTATTAATTATTATCCTTACAATTATGTATTATGCTATAAATAATATATGTATTTTTCTTTTTCTGTATTTTTAATTCTTTCTTTCAAATTCAACTAAAAAAATTGTACACGTAACATTTTGTTCGTGTACAATTTTAACTCCGCCTACAAGAAATTAAATATAGTTGGTCCCAAACTCGAATTAAAGGAGGAGGATTTATTTAAGTTTTTATATTTTCAATTATTCCAGTTGTTACCCGTTTGGATGGAAAAAAAAAAAACCGGCCCAAGTCCGTCTCGTACGGTCCGTACGAGACGGACTTGGGCCGGCTTCGTAGGAAACGAGCCGGGTCGAGCCGGCTCATTTCCACAATCGCCGGGCAGTTTGCCGGCTTGTAGGCTCAAACGAGCCTCTAGTTTTTGAGGTAAAATATGTGATTGAAAAGTGATTTGGAGAAGTATGTGTGGTTAAAAAGTGGTTTGAAAAATGTATTGTTTATAAATTTGTTTATAAACAAGTTTACCAAATAGAGACTATATATATTAAGCAAGCCATAGTGTGCAGCTTTTTGCAACGTGACTTAAAAGCTTATAAATCCAAATAGAAGAGCAAATCTAATAGCATAGAGGGAAAATGAACAATATGCTAATGAGAATAAATACCTCTTGTCGGAAGGAAAATATTACGTCATCAGAATATTCTTGTCCGGAAAATATCTTTACAGCGACATCCTGCATGAGATAGTCATTTATTCAATTAGAGGAAAAGCATTTTCTGATTTTATCTAAAAAAATTTAAAAGTAAACAAGACAAATAATTAAGAAAATAATGCATAGTACACAACGTACATACATAAGTACATTACTTGGCCGGAACAACTTTCTAGTTTTAGATTTATATATAAATAAATACGTGGTACCAGAACAATAGATCACATTTGGCTCTGTTCGGGCCGCAAACACTCCTCGTTACTATTTTTTATTAAGATGGAGGTTATTTGAAAGATATAAATCCCATATCTTACACAAAAGTTTGTACATGGATTGCTTTCATGCATTCTTTTGGATACAAAATTATCAAAAATAGGAGCAAAAGAACATACTGATCCATACCACAGAGCATGATATACTGTTCCACAAGAACCTGCAAAGGCATGTTAAAGAGATGTGAGAGGTATTTGGAAATTCAAGGCTAAGGGGAATGAAATAATAGATCAAAAACTCAAGAAAATTATTCTGTTTCAAGTTCCTTCACGATCTCTATTACATTAATTAGCAGCAGCATCCAGTGCAACTATGATATCACATAATACCTTACATGATGTTTAAATAGACAAGGCATAACAGACGGAATATATGTAAGTAGCTTTCCATATATTACGCCTTCCCAGACATCATAGCATCCATGAGTATCAACAAAGGAAGTGTCCAATAATTGAAAAAACTAAGAGTCAACAATAACCACCTGCAAACATGGAATGCACTTACCTTGTCCAATCTGTTCTCCAATTGTCAAGTCCTCCCACAAGATTTCATAATCAAAGCAGTCAGTATCCAGATCAATTTTATTAAAAGCATTGCTGCTCGTACTTCCATAACTACTAGCACTACTAGTGCTATTAACATTGATCGATGAGGACCACGACCCTGGAGCATTATTATTAGCCGACCGATCATTTTCAGCATGCGGGTTTTCTGATTTTGAAGTGGCTTCAGGACTCTTTTGCTGACCCGACTCATGTTCTAGGTCATTATTTAACCATGGCCATATAAAACGAGAAGTCTTTGCTTCTGTTCCATCATCTTGTTCATTTCCTTTCCATGGCCATGCCAGACCTTTCTTACCAATCCAAGCCCCTGCCTTCGAAGTAATCATCTTAGAAATCCCCAGTTTCCCTTCACTTTCATCACCAGATTCCCGGGATGGTATACCCGGGGAGTGTTCCTCATGGCTAGCACTGGAGAAGACTCCAAAAGGAGAAGGATGTGTATCTCCTCGGGGTGTGCTACCTCCACTTGAGGCAGTATCCTCCCTATGGTCAGCGAAAGCTGCATCCGAGAAACCATGAATATGCTCAGAGTGATGGCTATCTCCACTTCCACCTTCAAAATCCAAGCCATTCTCTCCGGACCTTATTTTTGACTTAACCTTGTTGCTCATTTTAGAAGCCTATTTCAAGATTTTCTTGAAGTTAGTATAAGCTACATAACTAATATTAGCATAAACAAGAAAACTAGAATGCTTACGAAATTTGATATTTTCGAGGCTATTGCTACTTGTAGAGGCTGCTGAGGATCAAGTCCGAGTTTGGCTGAAGCAATGTTTCTTGGTCTGCTAAAGCTAGAATCGGTTTCCAAGCCTTTTCCCCGTGACATTGCTGCTTTTGCTTCCTGAAAAGGTCTGGAATCACTTGATACACATATAATCCCCAACAAAGTACCATCATCATGATAGAAAGGAGTGTTGGTCACATCAGCTAAAAAACTATCCCCTCTCTTAGTTTTAACAGGATACTGCCCAGTCCAACTTTCCCCCATTGCCACACGATGCACTATGTCATTACCCACAGAAAAATCCCGAGTATATGTTATTAGCTCAGTAGCATCCTGCCCTAAAGCCTCGGCAGCTGAATATCCATAAAGATTTTCTGCACTTTTATTCCTGTGCAATATAAACATATTTGGCAAAGATTTATTGTAGATGTCAATCTTACATTGAGATTGTAACAGTACTCAATAAATTCCAAGTACAAATTCATTTCAATAAGAAGTTCTCAAATTTGATCATATGTAATGGGAAAATTGTTGACAGTAGCCTTGTGCGTCCCGCAACATGAATTGTCCCTTGAGATGGGGCGCGTTTTTCTGTTGATGGTAGCCTTGTGCATCCTGCAACACACGTGTTATCCTCTATCCCCTGAGAAGTGGTCTCTCAACCTTAAAATATTTGTTGGGTGGTATCAAGGTTCACCCAACAAACCTCTAAACGTTGAGGTTTCAAATCCCTGGGACGTGCCCAACCAAGAGACAAAAACCCCTTTTTCAAGGATAATTCGTGTGTTGCGGGATGCACAAAGCTACCGTCAACAAACATCGTTAAACACACTCAATTTTTTATCAATAATCATTTTTGCATCGTTTCAATCTTATAAAAAGCAGGTATTTAGTGTGTTTGGTGAGCATGTCTCTGCAGAGAAATGCTAAGAAGCTGCTTTTAAGCACCGCTAAAAACCAACACAATCAATCAAACAAAGTCACAAATCAAACTTTCCAAGTTCAGTTCAATTGACTCACCAGTAAATAATCCGATAATTGAGATCAAATATATGCACTGCTTGCCCCATTGACTGCAATATATTCAAGTGCTGCCCATCGGTAAACTTAATTGCCGCCAGCCCCCCATCGTCACTCCTGTGATCCATCTCCTTGCTATTACTCTCCCTCTGCAACGGCGATGATTGCTGGAATGTGGCCAAACCCCTCTTCCAAACTGGTGTACCACTTCCATCTCCGCCACCGCCCCTCCTCCTTGGAGCCCGCTGCGGCGAAACAGAATGGGACCTCTGCCTTTGACTATGATCAACAGCAGCAGGAGCAGTCGGTGTTGAAGTTATGAGCTTAGACATCTCTTTTTTCAAGTGGGCATGGCCTATTTCTAGTTCCTGGATCTTCTTCAGTAGCTCCTCAGCTGGAGGTGCCGGTGCCGGAGCCGGATTTTCCGGTGATTGTGCTCCACTTTTTTCCATTATAATAACACGCCCCTTCAAAATATAATCTTGAAAATCAGAAAATCTATTTATAATATCAAAAAGATTTCTTCAAAGTCCTTTCTCCCTCTGTTTACACATCCAAGAAATGGATCTATGAGTACTAAATCACTGTTTTTTCCATTTTCTTCTTGATGAAGTTGATGTTATATGCGAATATGGTTGTGAATCTTTCTTAAATGAAGAAAACTAATGACCTTTGAAGTTCAATGAATTACCCTTTCTCCCAACTTTTACTACTTTTATATTTTTCTCTCCCTCTTCACCTCTCTCTTGCTCTCGAATTCTATCTTTGGATTGGGGCAGTTCTTCTCTCTCAACCAATGGTAATTTGTTCCGCCAAATATAAATACCACTCTCACAGCTGTAAGTTGTGTACACGCAAAGAGAAAATTGCACCATTGGCCCCTCAACCTATTGCCTAAGTAGCAAGTTAGTTTTCAACTCCATAAGAAACATAAATTGATCATTCATTATAGTTACGGAAAAATGCATGGTTAAAAAATAATTTGAAAAGTCAAATATTATGTACTTGATTAAAATGGATGGTTGAAATTGAGTATTTTAAAAACTTGATTTTCAAATAATGGGGCTCAAATAGGGTCTATATATGGTCAAATAAAGTTTTTTTCCCCCCCTGAGCTTCCGCTCTTTATCAATTCGGTAACCTTTTTTTTTTTTAATAAACTATTTTATAAATCACACAATTTCTCAAACCACTTTTAACTAGACACATTTTCTCTCTCTAATTTTTAACAACTATTTTTTACCTCAAAAATATAAATAAATCAATTTATAAATCAAACAGTGTTACCATAATCATTATAATTTATAAATAAATTTAGGCTTTATTTGTTAAAATGTTTGTATTTAAAAACATGTTTTTTTATGTTTTTGAGGTAAACTGTGTTGTTAAAAAGTTGATAGAGAAAATATATGTGGTTGAAATTTTGTTTAAAAAATTGTGTTGTTTAAAAATATGTTTTTTTGGATTGTAAGCAAATGCTTATAAATAATACAATATTTCAAACCATTTTTTAATCACACACATTTTATCTCCCCAGTTTTCAATCACACATTTTACATTGAAAACATAAATAAACCAATTGATCTTTTCGTTAACTAATATTCATTTCTTTGATCAATAATCAACGCCTACATGTAGAAAAAGAAATCACTTTTCGTTCACTAATTGTTCTTATAAGTAAAAATATAATTTCATTGGTTAAATAATCTTTATTAATTAAAATATTTTGAGCCATATAGTATTATATTCGTTGTAGATAATCTAATATCGGTCACAGAATATTTGTACCAACGACAATATTGAATGAATTCGATCAATATTTATAAGTATCAATATTAAAAATTATAATTTAATTAGATATTTTATTTATTTGTTGTTCTTAATATTATTATATATCATACGTGAAGTCACTACAAAATAATCTGCTAAGCTATCCATTTAAAATGGTTTGTAATCCAATTTATAGTTACATAATTTTTCAAAATAAATTTTTAGCCATCATATTTTCTCTCTTCACTTTAAAACCATAAATTTTACCTAAAAATATAAGATACCAAATTGACTTTATGGGGCGCACAAAAACTTTTGCAACTTGCCGCCGACCACATTTCACCAAACTTTTGTTTTTTCAACACAAATAGGGCAATCAATCACATAAGGTCCAAAGGCAAATTCAAATGTACATTACGATAATCAGCTGAGATAGAATTGAGATATGCTCATCTAAAACCCCCAAATCATAATTTTGGTCCAGACGATGCTTCAAGTTATCCTCAAAATCTTCTAACAATTCAGAAATCCAGTCTCCAGAATTCTCTCTGGCATGAGAGATGTAGTTACATTTGAGCTTGGGAGATTCATCAACAAATGTTGAATCATAGCCCTTCTAATTTAATGTTGGATATTGATTAATAAATCGATAAATCAAAAAATTGATAAGTATCGAAAAATTGACTAAAGCGACTTCGTGTCGACTTAGGTCAAATACTCAAAACCTCGACTCAATCCGTTTAGGCAAAATTGTTTGCCAACTCGCCGCTTCGAGACGCACAAACTGGGATCGACCTACCCGGTCAGATCGCGGGAGTCGAGGGGCAACGCCCCCGAAAGAGAATTTTGATTTCTCTACATGTATTGAAGGATATATTTGGCATTTCAAAAACCAATATCGGATGAATGAAAAATTATGAAAAAAGGACGAAATCGGGTCAAAATATTTGACCGTGCGATCACACGTCAAATTCAATTTTGATTTTTTGAGTAAAACCGTGCGACTGCACGGTTGTCCAATGTAAAGACACATTTTCATAAAGCTGCATGGTTTGGAAATGGTGTATGATTTGGCTTCAACCATTTCGTCCACACCTTTTCATGGTCTATAACTAGGACCCTTTGGGTGTCCTATTCCTCACAATTTGATATGCAAAACATATATCATCATCTTTTCTCTTCAAAATCAAAATCATAGCATTTGTTGTTTTGATTTTCTTTCATTTTCATCATTAGAGTACATAAGCCAAATTTTGGTTCGTTGTACTTGTGTTTTGGAGTATTATAAATACAAGTGTAGCCGTTATATCTTGGGAGTCGATTGCCAGAATTCGTAGACAAAAATCGATTTAAGGACAAATAGTCCAACTCTTGCCTCGGCTTTATCCTTACTCTTCTATTTCTTGTTTTTATTTTTCCTTATCGTTACTGATGAGATTCGAGACGCGGAAGAAACGCCGGAAAGTTCCGAATTCAGGTTGTGGTTGGACAGATGAATCATGACCCAATATTCACTACGCGATAGCTCGACGATACGGAATAAAGAACCACTACTTTCGAAACGCCACAAGGATTTGTCCAATCTCCCTAATGAGTTTCTGGTTTTGAACGCCACAAAGATAGTTAATTTTTGATAAGTTCGGGTTTTGAACGCCACAAGAATTGAAATCTTGATAAGTTCTTGGAGAATAAAAGGAATCCACCTTTTAACGAGTAAAACACTCAAAATGTTTATTCAATAATCAAAGTCTTAATTTACAATGAATCAAAACGGCGTATAAATAAGCAAAATAAAACCCTAATCGCTAATTTACTCAAAATAGAATTCTAACTAACCTAAAATAGCTAAAATAGGAAAGGAAATAAAATATACGAAAATCTGGAAAAAATCTGATCCGTTAATCCGTTACGGCCGTAAAGATGACACTTACGGCCGTAAGTGTATTTCTGGTTAAGGGTACGGCCGTGACACTTATACTTACGGCCGTAAATTGAAAATCTTGAAATTTTGCATTTAACCCGAGGGGAGGTTACGGCCGTGAATAATGTTGGTTACGGCCGTGACAGCCCTTCTGCATAATTTTCGGTTCTTTTTGACACGATTTTGATCTTCAAAGCTCGTCGAACCTGCTGAATTCTTATTTTGGCTTGAATATTTATATTTTCTCGTCAAGCCTGCTATGACTCCGATTGTCGAGGGTCCTGGATCACATCATACCCTCCTTCTTTAGGATGATTCGTCCCGAATCATAGCTTTGTTCATGAATGCAACTGCTCCCCCTGGATCAAACGGAAAATTATTGCTTCCATGCCAGTGGGATGCCCAGTAGTATTTTGTAACTTGGGTTACATGAATGGATTGAAGCTCGATCTTGAATTGCCATGATTGGTGTGACTCAAGCTCCCAAGTGGAAGAAATCTGCAAGAAAGAATTAAAGAGAATGGGGAGGGACATGTTAGCTTCATGAGGTACAAGGTATGGATCCTTGTATTCATGATAAACCACCATCTCCACTTCTTTTTTAAGAACCACGAGGCCCTCCTCTTCACCTCGTTCTTCCTTTGCATTTTCAACAACATTTTCAAATTTCTTACTTTCAAATTCGACCACATCTTCTACCTCAAGATTTTTATCACTAATTTCATGCACTACCCCAACGGTATTCAAATGTGGATCTACCAATTCAAAGCTCAAAATTTGAACTTCTACCCCAACTTCTAATTCCTCATCATATTTTGGAGTTTGTTCACATAACTCCACGTTTTCAACTCCTACCACAAAGTTTGGGGTCTCTTCAACTACTTCTAATTCATGTTTCAAGCCTCCCTCCTTCTTTTCAACATTCATATCCCGAGGCTCAACTATAACATGTATTTCACTCTCCTCTAGCCATTTAATCACCGCCTTTCGTTTCTCCTCCTTCTTTCGTAATTTAGCCAAATATTTTCTTTCTGCCTCCCGTTCACACCTCAATCTTTCTTCATAAATTTCTTTTTGAATTTTCAAAATTGCTTTTGGATCAATCTCAGCTCCTCTCTTAACCCCGATTCCATCCCTAGGTTTAGGATCACGCCTATAATCACTACGATTTGCTTGAGATCGCCCATTTTTCAATTTCCCTTCCCTTTCATCTAATTTATCCAACCTAACCAAAGCTTCATTCAAAAATCTCCACATACGATCTTTGACGTTTTCATGGGAATTGGACATTGTAAAACTTATGTGAAAGGACACAGAAAAAGAATAATGAAAACAAAGGATCAAGAAATTCAAGAAAGTGGTTCTTGAATGGACTCTTTTTTTTTTTTTTGAATTTTAGGATGAATTTTCGGAATAAATAAAATAATAAAAAATAATAATTTCTTTTTTATAAATCCGAAAATTCGACAACGAACACAACAAAACAAACGGAACTTAATTCGGATAAGAATTAAGCAAAACAAACACTTTTGAATTTTGTTGGATTTTTATATGGATGAAACAAAGAAAAAATTTACTGGCACGAAGAACAAGAAAATCAAGAAAAGAAAGACTCAACAACAAGATATGGATGATTTTTATGGGACTCGATGATAAACATAAAAATCAAACTGGATAGAAAAACCTGAATTCAGAGTCCAGCTCTGATACCAAATGATGAGATTCGAGACGCGGAAGAAACGCCGGAAAGTTCCGAATTCAGGTTGTGGTTGGACAGATGAATCATGACCCAATATTCACGACGCGATAGCTCGACGATGCGGAATAAAGAACCACTACTTTCGAAACGCCACAAGGATTTGTCCAATCTCCCTAATGAGTTTCTGGTTTTGAACGCCACAAAGATAGTTAATTTTTGATAAGTTCGGGTTTTGAACGCCACAAGAATTGAAATCTTGATAAGTTCTTGGAAAATAAAAGGAATCCACCTTTTAACGAGTAAAACACTCAAAATGTTTATTCAATAATCAAAGTCTTAATTTACAATGAATCAAAAAGGCGTATAAATAAGCAAAATAAAACCCTAATCGCTAATTTACTCAAAATAGAATTCTAACTAACCTAAAATAGCTAAAATAGGAAAAGGAAATAAAATATATGAAAATCTGGAAAAAATCTGATCCGTTAATCCGTTACGGCCGTAAAGATGACACTTACGGCCGTAAGTGTATTTTTGGTTAAGGGTACGGCCGTGACACTTATACTTACGGCCGTAAATTGAAAATCTTGAAATTCTGCATTTAACCCGAGGGGAGGTTACGGCCGTGAATAATGTTGGTTACGGCCGTGACAGCCCTTCTGTATAATTTTCGGTTCTTTTTGACACGATTTTGATCTTCAAAGCTCGTCGAACCTGCTGAATTCTTATTTTGGCTTGAATATTTATATTTTCTCGTCAAGCCTGCTATGACTCCGATTGTCGGGGGTCCTGGATCACATCAGTTACTCTGTCCAATTTTCGGCACAAATTTACAAACTATCATTCTACTTTTTGGCGTCACTATTCACAAATTCATCCAACGTTTGGGCCCCTCGAAAACCTTAAATATAACTGTCTGTCTCCAAATCTCCCTGCATGACGTTTTGATTCAGCTACTGCATAGACAACGGTGATGAAACGTTGAAGGAGCCATATTTATCGCTATTTACCTCGGAACAATGATTTGAAGTTTTTCCCTTTTTGCTTGATATTTGGTTCTAATTTCTCATTAGCATTTGAGAAATGTTAGCAGAGAACGAAAAGAATGAAACTATGTGTGACGTTCCGTAATTGGTTTAAAATGACGGTGTCTCAGCCACTGCCGCTCCCGGAATCGAACTTCTCAGCCTATGGAAGAGAAAACTTCTTTAATGTAACTGAGGAGGTCCAACAATCTGCCCATATATAAGTGGTTGATAAAGTATAAATATTTCATCTTTTTTATTATTTTTTCTTCTATTTTGATATAGGTTTGTATATAATCATTTGTTTTTCCTTGGGTTCATTTCAGAAATAGTGTATTTCCATGTTTATTGGATTTTATGTGGTTATTTGTTAGTTTAGTTTCATTTATTTTGTTTTATTAATTGGTTAATTTTTGGTATGGAATGAAATATTTTTATTTAATAGTTTCTTGCATTTTTTTTATGCTATTTATCTCGAGCATGTTAGTTTTGTGTCGGTAAGATACTATAGTTCACATCAAAGATAAATTACTCTAGCTAATGAGTATGAAGGATTGAAGGTAGTCATATTCGCTGTTTTCATATAATGTTTACGCTAATATGTTAAACTGCACACATCTTTAAGATTAAGCAAATGAACAATGGTCTCATTCTTTTATTGAGAACTATATTATGTTAATTACACAAAATATCTCACATGTTTACCAAAAATCTCAAATCTAACACTAACGTTTCAAAATGACACAAACTACCACTTATGCTTAAGATTCTTACTCCATATATATCATTATTTTAACTTCCTAACCTTGTTGAATGTAAAATGATGACGTGATTTTACCTTCTAGCAAGTTGGCGCTACATAAGCATTGAACTTTATTTTTTATTTTTTTTAAAAGAGGTGTGAACATAGTTTTGTATTAGTTTTTAATGAAAAATTAAAATTGAAACATCCAAAATATTAGAAAAATTAAAAATTAATAAAACACAAAAAAAGTCTTTTTTACACACACATATTTTAACAAATAAAATTAAAAAAAAATGAACAAATATAAAATATAATTAAAAAGTGAAAAAAAAAACTTGCAAAAAAAAATATAAAAATTTAGAACTGATAATTCTGACAAAAAAATTATTAATTTTATATTTTAATTTGTGTATTTAATATTCTTAAAATTTTTATGCAAATACACCTATATTCTTTAACGCAATCATTACAATTTATAAATCAATTTAGCATCAACTTAACTTTTCTTTCTAATTTTTAATCACATATTTTACATAAAAACCCCAAATAAATCAAAATAAATGGCGGCACCATGCCGCCGAACATAGCCTTATAAACAACACAATTTTTTACTATGAACATTTTCTATCTCCACTTTTTAAATACATGTTTTATATAAAAAAAACATAATAAATGTGGCTAAATTGTAAATTGACTTATAATGTAGCCATCGATATAGACTAAATTGATTTATAAATTGTAATAATAACATTACAGATGTGTATTTACATAAAAATTCAAACAAAATATTAAATATACAAATATTTTATTTGTCAAAATATGTGTGTGAAAAAAAGATAATTTTTTTTGCGTTTTATTAATTTTTATTTATTCTGGTATTTTGAATGTCTCAATTTTAATTTTTCATTAGAAAATAAAATTAAAAAAAAAATTATGTGGGCACACCTCTTTTAAAAATTAAAATAAAAAAAATCACTTCAATGCTTATGTGTCGTCCAAATTGCTAGAAGATAAGGTCACGTTATCGCCAGATCATCATTTAATATCCAACTAGACTAGAAAGTAAAGAGAATGGTATATGGTGTAAGAAATTTAAACATTAGTTGTAGTTTGTTTCATTTTGAAACGTTAGTAATATATTTGAAATTTTTGATAAACATGAGTAGTTTTTTGTGTAATTAACCTGAAATATATTTCTTGCATCCGATCAAACCAATTACATGCAGCAAAAAACTAATATATTCTTCATGTCAGATACCTTACGCATCTATGTAACAAATATCTATTATCTGATGTAAATCAAATATCAGCTTTATTACAAAATTTCGATATTATATATGTATGTGCGAAGCAGTGTTGTTGTTGCATTGCATCTTCCCGTATTGACGCGATCTCAATCAAGGAATCTCGACAAAAACGCGGAATGACGAAAATAAAATCCTAGGAAAGATTTACGACAGATTAAACACAAGATCAAGAATAAAATAATGGAAATTAAAAGATAGATTGACAATAAAACATTGACCCAACAATCACGACGCAGTGAATGACGATGCGGATTGAAGAACCAAGATTGGTGAACGTCATAAGGGTTGTCAATTCCTTGATAAGTTCGTTGGGTGAACGGCACAAAGATCGGATCTTTGATAAGTTCAAGAAAGGGAAAAACTCAACCTTTCACAAGAGAATCCTCTCTCAATTTAATTTATCAACTCCAAAAACTGTTGTTCAATAATGAAAAATAAGATAATATAATGTAAAACGGGCCTAACCTAGCCCTATCCGCAATTAGGGTTCAAAACAGAATTAATAAAACGAAAATTAAACTAAAATTCGCGAAAATTCTGAATTACTTGAACCACGGGATCGCGTGGTCATAACCTAGGCGATCGCGTGGTTAGGCCTGAAAGTCTCGGGTCGCTTTTCGATGCCTTCGCACGATCGCTTCTCCTTTTTACCACGCGGTCGCGTGTGTTTCCCGACAACTCCAATCTTTGCCCCTTCAAAACAATTTGACCTGGCTTGATCCTTGATTCGGGCCCAACATGGAACTTGCTCCCTTTCTCACGTAGATTGTCATGGAATCACTCGTGCCCTGATTTCTCCCTTAATCTCCTACCACGGATCACATCACATATCCTTGACCATTTTGAAATTATCGAAAACTTGGCACATTAGAAAAAGCAACAGTAAGATATTTGTAGGGGTCTTGAAGATATTCTTGAAGTTATCCAGCAGAGGTTGGCCTTTGTGATTTAGTAAGTGTGAAATTGCTTGAGAACAAATTCGCAATTACTTTTAGGGTTTGGTTTTATTGATTCCTTTAATGATTGATTGAAGATATGTAAACAAGAAGTTCAGTAACCGATACAAGGCTACCATTGGAGCTGATTTTTTGACAAAGGAGGTGCAGTTTGAAGGTTGGCTCTTCACTTTACAGGTTGGAGTCAAACTCATTTATAGACAAGATTTTGTGATTTTTTATTGTCTACCTACCATTGCATATTGGATTTGTATAAGAGTTTCAATTTTAACCTATTCTTTTTGAATTTTTCTTAAGTTTATATTCATACTTCAAGCCACTAAAATCTCATTCAAGTCAGTTCAAGAGTTTCATTATGATGTTATTAAATTGAATTCCAGTTTAATGACATTTTTTTTTTCCTTTTCCTTTTTATAAAATGAAAGAAGTTTATTTATACCATAAACCTATAACAAAAAAATGTGTGTGATTAAAAAATGGGTTGACAAATGAGTTGTTTATAAATAATTTATAGCTAAAGTTATCAAACAAAGGTTAATATTGAATAGTTGATACTTTGAGTTACCAAAAATATATGTAAGCAATACATTAAAATAATTTAGTTTTGTGTTTTTATTGTTGAAATTTGGGTTAATTGACTATACTAACAATAATTGGGAAAGGGCTTAGTATGGAGTCAACAAGAAACCATATATGTATTTGTGACATAGGGCATAATATGGCAAGATATGCCTTCTTGGGTGGATTTTTCGACATGGTGAGTGCCTGTTTGTTGGTTGTTGGTTGTTGGTCGTTGTTCGTGGTTGTTGGGTGAAGATTTTGTAGAAGGACAGATTTTTTGATACTTTGTGCTGTAGAATTTTTTATTTGTGGGTTTATTTTGGAGCAGATCCTGGATCTAACTGAAGCATCCACTAAAGCTTCAAATTATTTGTATTTATTAATTGGTGGTAGTGTGTTGATAAGTACAACAAGTCTATCTAGAATGCGTTTCAGCCTAGAATTTTGGGAAGTACTATAATATCAGTTAGTTGCATGGATTTTGTATTTACTATTTTATGTGATTTTGGACATATTGATAGCTGATTAAGTTTCTAACTCTTAGTTGTCTTGCTTTTTTGGCATTTGTTGCTGTGGGAAGGGAACTGTATGCAAGCATAAACAGTACTTCCCACTTTTTATTGCGATTATGATTTTCATACTAGATTGATCATAGAAGCACAAAGAATGATAGGGGGTCATTATTGGCAGGACAACGAAACATTTGTTGAGGAGGGCATCCAAATCGATCCTTTTAATCTGGATAAAGAAAGAGAAGAATGATACTAATTTAATGCTAATGGAAATTACGTCAAATACAGAAAGGGTTTCCTTTATTTGATAATAATGAGTTTACTACTCTTTTGATTAAATGTTAGTGTTGTAGGTCGCAAATGAAAGGATGCAGTAAGGCTGTTGTGTTTCTAAAATTTCAAAAGATCTATTTTTTTGTGAAAGAAAGTGATGGTTTTCTTCTCGTCGCGAATTTTTTTCAGGTTCCATTCTTGATTCCTTCTCATTTATTACGCGTTTGTCATTAGTCTTACTTTTACCCTATAAAATATTATTTTTACTATTTTTTTTATTTGATGTGATTGTATAATAAATATTTTTTTCATAAATTCTCATCGAAATCATTATCATAGATAGAAATCTCGTGCATCGCACGAGAGAAAAAGTTAGTTAACATTTACTACAACAATATGTGAATAAAAATCATAGTAGCACTTGGTTTTAAGGGAGAGGGAGGTAAAATCGTAAGTGGGTTAATTCTTATTTAAGCATGAGTTGTATTGTGAAAAAGGTTAATATAAAAACTAGTCAAGATGTGTATGGTTGGATCTTTGGGTTTTTTTGTCATTTTTATTTTCTTTTTGAAAAAAATAACTAAAATGTAATGATGTTTGGATGCACACATATGTAACGAGTGTATAATTTTATAGGGAAGTATCGTTTTCTTGGTGAATAAATAGATTTTAAAGTTTACAAATTTCAAATTGCGCTCAATAGGCACTCGAGTGGCAATGACATTTGGGAAATTCATATTCCGCTATTTTCAACATTTTTACAATCTCCTATAAAAATCCTTCATATTATATATATACAAACCCTATTTCACTTTTAGGGGTGGTTGATCATTATTTTTGATAAAGATAAAAACCTATCAATCTCTTGATTAATTATTTGATTATTCAAGATCAATCACACAATTCCTTGAACTGTAATTCAAGATTGTTCTATCATAAAACATCAAACACAAAATCCTTTACCAATAAGATTTTAAAATTCTGGGGTTGAGGAGAGGTAGTTGGAGTTACAATTGAAGAAAAACGAGGTTTGTTCTTGACAATCCACACGAAGAGAAAAGACTCAAGAGTTGATGGAAGGTGCGGGAAGCACAAATTGAAGTGGGTTTTCGGCGATCTAAAAGTTGAGGGTCAGAGTATATTAAGAGTTAGTAGTGTCTGAAACAATTTCTGTAAGTCATATCTTTTTTAGTGGATTTTATTGACATTTTTGCTTGGAGGTTTTCCTTGTTAAGATTTCTTCAATGAATTTTCCTTCGTTACCATACTTAGTTTTATTTAATTTCTTGCAAATATTTATTGATTGATTGTGACATATTTAATTGATCATTCATTTAGATTTAATTACTTTTTAATAATTACGCATTATACACCTATGCACACACTCTATTTATAATTGGATCAAATTATGTTATTTCAAGCACCATGATTTATTTTATGTTGTGTGATATATATCATGGATGACTTTCATAAAGAACTCGAGGGCTAGACCAATGTTGTGTCCTCAAGAGTTAAAGACCGATATACACAGGGGCAGAGTTAGGAATTGCACGTAGTGGAGGTGAAATTTTGGGAGGGATGGAGGGGGGAGCCCCCCCCCCCCCCTTCTGGGCCGCCGAAATTTTTTTTGAACAAAAAATATTGAAATCAATAATTTTGAGTACTAAAATAGATAAGTTAAATTATGGACTAAATTCAACAAATAGCACATGAGATTATTACACATTTGATAATTTGAAATGAGGTAAACAAAACGTGAGAATTTATAAGCCTTTGTTCATCAAAACGGCTCTATTCGAAGGCTGCAAATGGATTATAATTTCATTTATTTGTACTTTCTAGGTAAAATGTGTCGTTTATTTGTACAAATCACGTCAACTGAAAAAATGTGGCTGTCTTTTATCAAAAAAAAAAAAAGAAAAAGAAAAGAAAAGAAAAGAAGAAAAGAAAAGGAAAAAGTGGGCTATCAATTATTTTAGACCTATTTCCCACATTACTCTTTTGCCTTCTACAATAGCTGATTGGGTGGGGGTTAATTTCGGCATAAATTGCAGTTGCATAAGGTTGAAACAAAAGTCATTTCAGCTTTTGTTTCAAACTTTCAGTTGAAAATGTAAGGATTTTAATCAATCGTGTGAGCTTATATGTGAATTATTATATATTGAATAAAAGACTATCAATTTTGGTTAAGCCCATTTAAAGTGATCTAATAAGGATTTTGTATATTGGGCTTTAATGCATCTAATTAATGTATGAGCTTTTATGTGTAGATACCAGGCCATTACCTAATTCATGATGGGCCGGATTATGTTAACTGGCAATACAGTATAAAAGGTCGGTTATGGTCCCTGAATCCTACGTACTGTTCATTATGTCTGACATCTCATCATCAAAGAGAAAATTAGGACTACGTATTGATTTGGAAGAACCAACCGGCAAATCGTTCATCGCGAATCACGTTTGATTAAGGTACACTTCCGCTTCAGTTATTTAATTCTTGATACTTCAGCATGATGATTTATTTTGAATCATAGATAAATAATTATCTGTGATAAATTTTCTAACAGAAAAATCTCTGAACGGTAAGATTTTCGTACAAATTTAGTTGGGGGGGGGGGGGCATAGACTTAAAATACAAAAGTAAACATAATATATTCCAAAAAAAAAAAAAGGATTCGGACTGTTGGGGCAGCGATAAATCCGCCTCTGGATATACATAGCCGTGTGCAAGATATTGGTCAATGTTTATATAAAGTGTCTTTCATACTTTTATTTTTTCTATTTTCTTGTATTTGTCTTCATAATCCTTACTAAACATTATTTCCAACTCAATTTTGTCTTAAATATTATATTATTAAAAAGATCAATTACGCAAGCGTCTACTTCTTTGCGAGCAAAACATAATTAAGTCCCTGATTAGTAAATTATTCATAAACGATTGTTATAATATTGTTTATAAATAACGATATGAAAACATTTTATTTTAGAAGTAAAAAATAATGGACGAAATTTTTTTACCAGTCAAAATTATTGATTTAAAAAAATAAATAAACAAATAAAAAAATTGTCTAATAAAATATTTTCACGTGATCGTTTATAAACAAAATTTATCAAACAGATACTTAACATACACACACTCAATTATTTGTGACAGATTAGTCGATAAGATTATGAAATAAATAAGAAAATTAATTAGTTAGTATAAAATGTGCAAAATGCACATTATACCTATAAATAATTGGCTTCGAGACTCGTACTATAGCGGAAACGATATAATATATACCCAATGCCCACACTTGTACCACACTCTTCCGTTTGGTAACACTATTTAGTTTATAAACTGATTTATTTATAATTTTGAGGTAAAAAATAGTGATTGAAAATTGAAGAGAGAAAATATGTATGATTAAAAAAAGATTTAGAAAATTGTGTGATTTGTAAACATGTTTATAAACCAAAATTTTTCTTTTACCAAACACAATTGACAATTATTTGGAGTCAAGCACGTAAAAAATAATTTCGTCATAAGATTTTGTTGAGAGACTTAAACTAATTAAATTTTTTACCACCTCCAGTGACCAAATTAATTTTTGTCTACTCCATCTTCTTATTGTTCAACTAAAATCTTGTTAATCTTATGAAAGGGAACTTTTTAAGGCAAGGTCGATCCTGAGATTTTGAGTGCCTTATACGACAATTTGAAATGATGACTTATAAAAAAATTGTGTCATGTATTTCATTTTTTCTTTAAGTGTCCTAAAATTAAAAAAAAAAAAAATTGGTACCCTATAACATTGAGCCCTGTGCAATCGCACATTTCGTACACCCTCAGAACCGGCTCGATTTTTAGGTCGACCCAAAACATGGTCCACTTTTTTTAATTCTTAAATGGCTCTACCTCCGCATATGTATATGCAGCTCTATTAAAATAATATATTATATATATCACCGTCTATTAAGGCATTAAGCCGACTGGAAACATGCTTCAATCACTCAAGTCTCAGATAGCCCCTTCACCACTTGTTAAGTTGACAAGGGTATTAATATAGAATATCTTGATTGATATTTTATGGTCAAAACAAGACATGGTAGGTTTGATGTGCGGGGCTAAGTGAAAATGACAAGACAGTTGATATTTGCGAACTTGAACGTGCCTACATGTGAACCCGTTCTATTGTCATACGGAGAAAAAATGTGTGGTTAAAAATTATGTTGAAAAATGTGTTGATTATCATTAATAAAAGCCGATCACAAGCTTAATAAAAAAAATTATTAATTTTTCATACATTTGTACTTGGCCCTTGTTTGGTTCACGTCAATTTTTTTTCTTCTTTCTATAGTACTCAATCTCAACAATTAATCAAAAGTCAAGCCCACAATCTTTTACTTTTCAATCAAATCTCAACCATCTATTCTTCTAAAAATCACTATTCATTTCAAAAAAAAAAAATTTAAAACAATACCAAACACACTCTTGATAATAATAATGTTAATTTAAAAAAAAATCAATAAACAATAACAAAAATAATCAAACGTGATGAAAATTGAACAAATTTTTCCCTAGAAAATTGGACCTCCTCTGCCCACAAGAATTCATTTTCCTCTTTTTCATGGAATTGAGGCGCGTTAGGGTCCTAGGATGGAAATGGTTTCCGTGACATTAATGTGCAATCAAACATGTTAAAGTGGAAAAATTGGGTAGAAAATGATATTTTCCATCGAAAAAGATGGATATCAAATGCACCCTTATAATTAACATAATTTTCAATACAATTTTTTAACCACGCACATTTTTTGAAATCACTTTTAACCACAAAAATCTACCTCGAAAATATAAAAAAGTAAAAATAATGACGGCTACTCAGTCGTCGAACACATTCTTGAATTATAGTCTCTCCGTGCAATAAATATAGTCCATCACCCATTATCACGCATATTAAGATATGTCAATTAATTAAAAAAGTAAAAATAATGACGGCTACTCAGTCGTCGAACACATGCTTGAATTATAGTCTCTCCGTGCAATAAATCTAGTCCATCACCCATTATCACGAATATTAAGATATGTCAATTAATGTTATTGGAAAAATAAGTTTTACAATCATTTTTCTTAATATGTCCCTAATTAATGTTGTAATTTTCTACAAAATTGAAAGAGTATAAATTTATTTAGACTAATAAAAAATACATTAAATAAGAGCAAAATAGGATATAAAATATTAATTTCACTCTCAAAAAAGAAAGTGGAATATCTTTTTGGGACAAATGAAAAAGTAATAGTAGATTATCTTTGTGGGACGGAGAGAGTAATTTGTAATGATTGTTTAAAATAACACGTCATATATTACATTCGATTTTTGATACTAGTATTTTAAAAGTGAATTATATTTTTAAAAAACAATCTCAAACAAAAAAAACAATGAAAAGCCAAAAAAATCAAAAATAAAATATTAAGCCTCTGTTCGAAAGCTTTTTTTTTTGTTTTTTTCACGTATCTCGAGGTGAGTTGAGGGTTAAAAATTGAAGAAAAAAAAGATGTGTTGTTAAAAAACTATATTGAAAATTGTAAAGATTATAAACCAAAAAAAAAAAAAAACTGAATATTCGAACAGAGGCTAAAACTAAACTCAAAAAACTGCAACAAGTGCAGCTGTTTTGACTATACCCATTGGAGGGTATGATAATTTACAATGTGTTCGGTAAACTTTTGTTTATAATTGGCACGAGTTTCAAATTATTTTTTTTTAATTATACAAATTTTCTTTCTCTAATTTTTAATTACAAATTTTACCTCGAAAAAATAAATAACACTAATCATGTTATAACACTCCCGAACACATGCTAAAATATCTAAATTTTGGTTTATTTTCCATGAAAAATAATGTTAATCAAACAACATAAGTTGAAAAATTCTCCACTTTTTTCACTTAGAAAATTAAACCAATCAAATACATTAAGCTTCAAATTCCTAGGAATTCAATTTCCTATAATTCAATTCCCTGAAATTCATTCTCTTTTCACTCAAATTCCACCATCGCTATCAAACAAAGCCTAAAGGTGCATTTGATATCATTCATTTTCCATGGAAACGAAAGATTTTACACAAGGCTGCATTTGATTGCCACATTTTTCATGGAAAATGTGATTTTCCGTCCAATTTTTCAACTTTGACATGTTTAATTGGCAAGTTTTTCCATAGAATTCATTTTCTTGGCATGGGTAAAATAAACCACAATTCCTTGTTTTCAAGGAATTTTAATTCCGGGGGGAGGTGAATTTATTTTCTATGGAAAAAATATTTGATCAATTTCCCACTTTTTCCACCTAGGAAATTAAATAATCAAACACATTAAACTTCCAATTCCTAAGAATTAAATTCCCTGAAATTTATTTTCTTTTCACTCAAATTCTACCTTCGCTATCAAATGCGGATTCCTTGTTTTGCATATTTGATAGTCTAGGGCTGCGTTTGATAGCGATGATGGAATTTGGGTGGAAAGAAAATGAATTCCAGAGAATTGAAAGTTTAATGTGTTTGATTGGTTTAATTTTCTAGGTAAAAAAAGTGGAGAATTTTCCAACTTTTGTTGTTTGATTGACATTATTTTATATGGAAAATAAAGTAAAATTTAGCTATAATAATATCTTTTTTATTTTTTAACAAGTTTGTACTTAGTAATAATAATGTTAATTTTTGGGAAAAAAATAAATCAATTAACAATAAAAAAAATGATCAAACGTGATGAAAATGATACGCGATTTTTCCTGAAAAATAAATTCTCCTATCCTACTGGGAAAACAATTTCCTTGAAATTAAGGACGATTTCCTTGAAATTAAGGAACACTAGCGCGTGCCCAAAAAGCAAGAAAATCCATTTTCATAAAAAAAATCAAATCAAACAATGAAAGATGGAAAATAAAGTAAAAATTGGGCATTTTTCATGGAAAATCAACCAAATAAAACGCACAAAATTTCTTGACAACTGAATTCCACTCAATTCCACAAATTCTATGCACGTGCTAGGAAAGTGGTTTATAGCTTAGGGAGGATAATTTTATTTTCTTGGGATTTTTTTACCATTTTCATCATATTTGATCTTTTTTTTATTGTTAATTAATTTATTTTTCTCAAAAATTAACATTATTATTATCAAGTATAAATACATAAAAAATAAAAAATATATATAATTTTTTGATTAAAGCAACTAAATTTTCTTTATTTATAATGAAAAATAATGTCTATAAAACAACAAAAGTAGAGTTGAAAATCCCTTACTTTTTTAAAATCTAAAATAAAAAAGGCTACACCCTTGCTGATAAAGGCTCCATTTGTTAAAAAAAAAAATTGTTTAGAAACAAAGATTGTGATTTATTTGAGGTAAAATATATGGTTGAATAATTTTTTTTAAAAATGAGTGTGATTAAAATGTGATTTTAAGAAATATTTTTTTAAAAAAAAAACATGTTTAAAAATAAGTTTGCGAAACAAAGGCTAAAGCGCATTATATATTACCGTTACAGCAAGCTTTTGAGAGGAACGAAAAAAAATTAAATTAATTAAATTAAAACTAAAGTAAAAAAGGCTACCTTCTTTTGACTAAAACCTGTTGGAGGGTATAATAATTTGAACCTTGCTACACTTACTAACAAAACTGTACTAACAGTTGTACTAACGACTAAAAGACAAAAATTTTGAATGTTTAATTATTATGTTATCCTTCTAGTTATAATTCTTTTAACTTTCTGATGTTATGTCTATATCTCTAAATTTATTGTTTACATAAAATGCGTAATATATACTATTATATGTTAAACTCTTTTCTTCAATAATTATATTTAATTCTTCAATTTTTTTCTCTAGATCACTAATTATTCTTCCTCTATTTACTATAATTCTAGTAAATTGTGAAAAATCTGTGAATGTGGGTTCTTTTATTGCGTAGTCTAATAAATCATAAAATCTTCCTAAATCTTCTCTTATAGTTTCTAATTGTTTAATTGTTTCTTCTCTTAAATACTTAAAGTCGTTTACTTCTGAAGGATTTAATTCTATTAAATGTTCTGAATTCATAAATTATAAAACTAAATATTAAAACTTAAGTTATTAATTCAAATCCTCTTCCAATAGTTAATTCTAGAAATAGTTAAAACAAATTTTCAACATATATATAAAAATATGCAAGAGATATCATAAGCAAATGATAAATTTAAGATTATGATAACAGTACTTGGATAATATCAATAAAAAAGACGATATATAATCCACCATAAATAATCAATAATGCTTCTTTCTATCTATGGGTCCATCACGCTTCTTTGTAAATCTGATTTTAAAAGATTTTTGACCAAATACTCTTCACTTATTTATCTAAGTATTAAACACATCTTCATAGAAGATCATTGCTGCTCGAAAGACTTATGCATTGAAGGATGCTCGAAAGACTTACTCCAACATTTTCTGTTTAACACTTAAACAAACACTTCAAAGAGGTTCAGCACAATCCAGTTTCGTTTCCTACCTCTGGATGTACTCTTTCAACAAAAGTTTTATAAAGAATAAACTTATGGACTCATAAATAAATAGAATATTACTAACTATTTATAGCTTCATATATATCTATGTGAAGTTTAGTTACTCATACCTTCTGCTAACTGTTTCTGAATTGGTTTGATGAAAGAAAATTTTGAACTAGGAATGAAAAGAAAGACAATAGATAGAAAATATAGATTTTTATTGCTGAAAACTCATATGATTTTCGGATGCTTACAATGAGGAGAGACTCCTCCTTTTATAGTTGGAAAAAGCAAAGTTGGGAAACAAGATAATATTCCCTATCTTTTACATACTTGGCTAAGATTTAAAGTAGATAAAGTAAAGCTAAAGTTACAATAATTTTTGCTGCTTTTCTAAAGTTTCACATGGGTTTGAACCCCCATGCCTTGAATAATTCGTGTTCAGACAAGGTATGCTTCATCTTCATTATAGTTGAGTAGGTCCCCACAATTATTACATTTGTGACCAGTTTCTACCTCCATTAAGTGATGTAAATATTCATAGGCTTCTTTGCTAAGATCCAAATTGCTGACAAGTATATTCTCAGCGTATTCTCTTAATTTCCATAATTGACAATTAACTTGATTAATTCTTGCAATGCTGTAGATCAATAATTTGTCATCATTAGATTCATATACCCAAACATTAGTTTGTGTAAGGATATCCCTTAATTCAGTGTACATTACTCTAAATCCCAATGCCCTTTTTTCTGGAATAGCTTTTATCTGTTCCTCTTTGTTAAATGGTTTTATTTCTGGTTCTGAAAGAATAGCTTTGCTAGTTACTCCGAGTTTTACAATATGTTCTGCCCTTAGAAATTCTTCATCAATAAATTCTGGAATGGCTGAGTAAATCCTGACATAGATCTTTTCAGCTTTGGTAATTCCAAAATATGTTTTCACTGCTGCCTTGATAGAATTAGGTAATAATGATATTTCCTTCATATCCTTGCTAGGGTAGATGCACTGAATAAGTCCTTGGTCAAACAGTCCCCTGACTGTTCTTGGTTCTGCTCCTGGAAAAATAATTGCTTTATTGATTTTTTGATGGCTAATTGTCCTTAGCCATTCTCCTTCTTTTGTCCTCTTGTTTAGATACTCCACATACTTCAAGAATGTCTCTAGTTTCTTCATAACTTTCTCCTTTTCTGATAGTTCCTTTGTTACGACTGCTGGTTTCTTCGCAGCTTCTAAAAAAATTTCTTTAGATGGTTCAATAATTTTGCTAATGGCTTTGGAAGATGAACTTCCAATAATTGATACATTAGATACTTCTTCCTCAATAGGAAGTTCTACAGATAAATTCTTCACTGGAGAGGATTGTGATCCTCCTTTGTACATTTCCTCAAGAGAATTAACCCTTGACTTGTAAAAGGCTAGTTCACTGTTAATTTGTACAATCTGCGCCATGCAAGTATTCACATGGTTGAATAGATTTGAATAGTTGATATTCATTTGACCCATGGCCAAGTTAATTTCTTCTACTTTCTTAAGTATGTCTTCCATGTCTTGATAAATAATCTGCAATAACATTGTCAGTACCCTTAATATGAATAATTTCAAAATCATAATGACTAAGTTCTACTTGCCATCTAATTAACCTTTTATTTGCAATAGTTGGATCAATTTCTTTAGTTAACCAATATTTAACTTGTGTATTATCTGTTCTAATTTTGAATTTTGTAGTAACAATAAATAATTCAAATTTTTTAATAGCAAATTTTACAGCTAATAATTCTTTTTCATTTATATGATAATTAGTTTGAGTTTGAGTAAAACTGCCACTAGTATACTGTGCAATCCTTTCCTCATCCTCATTTGGATAAATATATTTAAGTACTGCTCCCCATGCTGTTTCACATGCATCGGTTTCTATAATCCAATCACATTCTTTTTTGGGTAATTCTAATTCTGGTAAATCTTTACAAAGGTCTTTAATTTTTTGTACTTCTTCTTCTTCATCTTTAGACCATGGTGTCCATCTAGTTTCTCCTTTTAATCTTTTTTGTAATGGGATTAAATGTTTTGCTAAGTTAGGTACATATTTCCTAGTCTGATTTACAAGTCCTAAAAAGCTTTGTAATTGTGTTTTATCTTTTATATGATTGTCAAATTCTTGTATTTTTGTACCAATATGTTTTTGGAGTTTTATTCCTTCTTGGCTTATTATAGATCCCAAAAATTCTACCTTTTCTTTAGCTATCTCCATTTTTGTAGCTGATAATATAATTCCATTATTCCTTACAATATCTATAAAAATATTTAGATGTTTTAAGTGGTCTTGTCTGGTTTCAGAGTAAATAAGAACATCATCAATATATACTGTAATAAAATGATAATAATCTTTAAATATTTTATCCATGTACCTTTGGAATTCTCCTGGACTATTTTTAAATCCAAAAGGTAATACATTCCATTCATAAAATCCTTGTGGTACCGTAAAAGCTGTTAAATGTCTAGATTCTTCAGTTAACATAATATGATAAAATCCTGATTTGAGATCAAATTTAGAGAAATATTTCTTTCCTCTAATTTGATTAAATAATACCTGTTGGTTTGGTATTGGATATTTTAATTCTTTTGTATAAGTGTTTAACCTTTTATAATTAATTACCATTCTAGATTTTCCTCTTTTTTGTTCTGAATGTTTTATTACAATGAAGGCTGGACTACTATGTTTACTATTAGATTCTCTAATAAATTTCTTTTCTAGCATTTCTTTTATGTGCATTTCAAATTCAGGTAATTCTTTTGGTGTATGTTTAATTGGTTTTACACTAATAATCTTAGTATCATCTTCTAGTATAATTTCTGCCATAGGCTTATTTATGTGCCATTTTTCCAAAGGATTATCTCCTGATAATTTTAATAATTTTTCTGTAATATTTTTTATTACAATTTGATCAAAATGTTCTTGTACTAGATTTATTCTATTTTTGTTAGGCATAAATTGTGTTGTTTGTGTTAATTTTTGTCTATCCTCACCACGCTGAGCTGCTATATGAGGCATTTTTTCTCTACAGTAAGGATCATTAATTCTTATTGCAATTGCTATATGGTGGCAAGGCGTAGATAAAAGTATAACTTTTTCATCAATAGTTATTGGATAATATTGTTTTATGAAGTTATTTCCTAATAATATATCCCCTGGCATATCATCAAATTAATATACATAAGGTATTTGTAATTCATATTTTCCTATTTGTATTTTAACATTCCTTGCTACTTTAGTTATTAGGTTTGTGCTTCCATCAAATCCTGCAAGTATTACTCTTTCTTCATTATCTTTTTTATTACTCCACATTTCTGGGGGTAATACATTTTCTTTAAATAAACAGGATGATGCTCCTGTATCAAACAATGCATGATAATTTCTACTAAGATATCCATTGTAATTCATTTTGGTTAGTATATAAATATGTTCTCTTCCTCCTTGTATTTTATTCATAATAACCTTGGTATAACTAAATTTTCATTTTGTATTGTTAATAGCATTCTATCATCTTTTATGTAATATGGTTTTACTTGCTCTAAGAAGTCTGTTCCTAATAGTAATTCCGTATTTACCTTTCCTGTATGTTCTACGTACATGTTTATGATTATTTCATTTCTTTTATTTATTCTTATTGGTAATTCTACATAAGTATCCATGGGATGAATATTTCCAAAATAATCTTGTATTTTAATTGAATTATTCGTTACTTTAAGTTCTAAGTCTCCTATTATGTTTTCTTTTATATGAGATACAGTTGCTCCAGTATCTATTAATACTTTCTGCTCTTTCCATTCTCCATTTATTCTAATTTCTATCATAACTTCAAATTGTTTTGTCTCATTTCTTTTAGATAGATTCATTCTTGGTATTTTTCTATGTATTTTTGTCATTATTTGTTTTTCTGAATCATTTCTATTTTCTATTTCAGGTAATGATTTTGTACTAGTATTTCTTCTTAGGCTAATTGATCTTCTTCCAAATTCTATTTGTGGTTTATCCATATTTACTAATCTTCTAGCTTGATTGAAATCTATTTCTATATCTATAGGTATTGTCATTCTTGGATTTTCTTTAGCTGGTTTGTATTCCAATAAATTCTGAAATATGGGTTCTATTATATGTGTTCTTGTAGCATTCTTAATTTTTACTTCATGTTTACTAGTAAAAGCATATATTGTTCTAATAGTTAAACTTATAGTTTTACTTCCTGGTTCCATATCTATCCCTCTTAACCTGTAATATAATGTTAAGGCTTTATTTTATTTTGTTCTCCCATACTTATGCTGAAATTTGGTCTTATTGTAAATTTTACTTTTTGGTACATTAAGTTTCCTGTTACAATTCCTATTAGAGCATCTTGTACTGAACTTACAATTCTATCATCCATAATATAGAATTCTATAGGTGTATCTATTCCTTCTCTAAAATAGCTTTTGCTATAATTTGTACAGCTCCTAAATATATGTTCTTTATTTTTCCTTTTAGTTCAGGATTCAATAGGTTTATTTCTTGTCTTATAATTTCTTCATTTATTATTGGTATTAATGTATTTCCTGTAGTATCTCTTATGTCTATAGGGTGACTATGGTTTCTTGCTACATATGCTATTTCTTTGTTTTTCTGCCAAAATGGTAAATTAAATATTTCTTTTGGTTCTACATCTAATTTTGATTTTAAGATCTTCTCATACATTTTAGGATTAAATATTAATCTTTCATTTAGTTGTTCTTCATTTTCTTCTAATTGATATTCATATTCTTTAGATGTACCTTCTTCACTAATTTGTCTAATCATATTTATATATAAATATTCTTCTTCACTCGATTCATTAGATTCACTTTCTTCTGAAGATTCTAATTCCATTATTGTATTTATTACTTCATGTTCTTCTAATTCATAAATTTCTTCATCTTCAAGAATTTCTTCCCATTCTTCTTCTTGTTCAATAGGTAATAAGTTATAATTTTCTTTTTCTATTAATGAGATATACATCATATTTTTCTTTTTATCTTTCTTAGGACATTCTGGAGATATATGTCCTATTTCTCCACATGAATAGCATTTACATTTTCTAGGATTTTTAGGGTATGTTTTAGTTTTGTTTTGTTTTTGCCTTAAATATCTCTTGTATGGTACTCTATACCTTTTAAATGTTTTATTATATGGTTTTTTATATTTATTAAATTTATTAAATTTATTTCTAAATTTATCTTTTCTATAGTATTTCTTTTTCTTATATTTTCTTTCTAGATGACATCCCCATTGTGTTGGTTTATATTGTAATTTATCACAGCATAATGATTTTTTACTTGCTTTATGGAATTTTATCATATTATTTGCTTCCATACATTTTTCTTGTTGTCTCATTTCTATAAATTGTATTCTTGCTCCTAAACTATTATTACTTAATGGTATTTCTAATTTTTCCCAGTCCTTAAATAATTCTAAATTCCATGGGTTTGGTAATTTAAAGAATATTTGGTTCATAATTTCCATACCATATGTTTCTTGATTATATTCTGCTTTTTCAAAATATTCTCTAAATTCACATGCAAATTGTTTAAAGTAACACATATCACATATTGATAGATTTTCTAACAAATATCTATGTCTTAGTTTTGAACTAATTTTGGTATCTCTGTCTATTACTAATGTGTATTCTCTTTTTAATGCATCTTCATATCTGCTTAAAATAGTTCCTATTTCATCTTGGTCATTTCCCCTAACTTGTCCTATATAAGTTTCTGTTAAATTTCCCCACCATCTTGCAGTGGTTCCTATAAATGTATTTTCTAACATTAATTGTAATTGCTTTCCTGTTAATTCTTTGGTATAGGCCATCATAGCCATAGATTTCATCCATAATTCTAATTTATGATCTACATCTTGCACACATCCTAAATCTATCCATCTTCCTTCTGAACTAATTTGTGTTTCCATACTTCTCCATGGTGTATATTCTATAGGATAATTTTTACTTGGCTTGGTGTAATATTTTTGTTGTGGTATAAAATTATTTGTTTTGAAATTTGTGTTTTGTCTTTGATTCATATAGATTTCTGGTGTATTTTGTGGATTAGTATTACTTGTATTTTCTTTTTTAACTTGGTTAGTTCCTGGTTGTTGTATATATTCTGATGGATTTTGTCCTGCTGGTATTAAAGCTCTTTGTTGTTCATTCATATTAATTTCTTCTATTTTAAGATTTTTAAATTTTTCTATATAATCTTCTTCTGTTATGTAATCTTCTTCACCTTCTTTTTTAGGATTTTCCATAAATTTTTCTATTTGTTCAGTAATCATATTTATTCCTAATCTATTGATAGCTTTAAATTCTTTGTCAGTTATTATTCTTTTAGGTTTTCTTTTTTCTATTTCATCATATATTTTTGTTATATTTTGGTTTATAATTCCAATATTTTGTTGTATATTATCTAATCTTTTATGTAAATCATTTTTCCCTTTTTCTTCTTCTTTAATTGTTCTTATCATATTTATTTGTTTTATAATAGTTTTTTGCTCTATAATTTCTATTGGGTTTTCATATACTCCTACCATATTTCCTATTTTATTTATTTTATCAGTTATTTGCTTAATTTGGTTTTCTAAGGTTATTAATTGTTTTGATAGGTTATTTACATATTGCTTTACTTCTAATATTTGTGTTGGTATATTTTTGTTTATATCCTTATAATCATTAGTTATTTCTATCATTTGTCTTATTTCTAATGGTAAATTATTGATAATTTCTTGAACTTGTTCTGGGTTTTTTGCTTGTTCTAAATTTTGTTCTGTAGTTTTATCTAAACTTATTCCTAATTTATTTAGTAAAAATAAATTTGTCCAGTTTAATTGTTTATGTTCTCCAAATCCTCCTTCTCCTAATAGTATAAATGGTATAAATTTTCCATATGTTTCAGTTATTAATGGCCAATGACTATTATTTGGTAAATCTTTAGATTTATAATTATATACTCTAGGTTCGATTATTGGTAGTTTTTTAGACATTTTTCTAAATATATTTTTAAGTATAACTACTAGCTCTGATACCACTGTGAGTTGGATCGTGAAAGTGAAATTTTTATTTTGCGGAATTATATTATATTCTTTGTCTTACTCTTCTTAAAAATCTTTCTTCAAATTCATCCATATATCTATTATCTTCTTGTCTTATCAAGTTTTCTTCTTTTAATCTTAAATATTCATTATGTTGTAAAACTAGCCTTTTAATTTCTTTATATTTTTCTATAGCAATAGGATCAGTATTTAAGTCTCTTCCTAATCTTTCCAATTCTAAATATTCTCTATGTAAGCTTCTAATTAAATTTTTTCTTTTTTCGTGAAGTATATGAGGATCATAAACAGGCATAATATTTTTTAATTATGAAATAAGTAATAAAAATTTTAAAGTAATTAAATTTTTAGAATTTATTATGTGTTAAATTTAATAAGATAATATGTGAAATAAGATATTAGTTATATTTTTAGCTAAAAGGGTAAAATAGGTATAATTTATGTTAGTAAGTTGTTAGTAGCTATTTGTTAGTAAGTCTAGATTTATCCTAATAATTTACCCTTTACTCTCCGGCGGGTAGGAGAAAAGATTCGACCTAACATGTTTGCAATAATCTCTTCATTTGATTTCATAAATTTTGGTTATATAAACAAAATATTGATATTTTCAAGAAAAAATATGTGGTTAAAAAAATTTTTGAAAAAATATATTTTGTATGAATCATAAATTACCAAACACATGCAAATTAGCGCTAAATCTTAAATTTTAATAAATTTGAATCAAAACAGATCTTGACGTGTTATCGTGTCCATTTCTTGTAACCATCCTATTTCATTTTTTACTTTTGAAACACGTTAAGAAATAAATCTCACATCAGATGATTACCAAAATATAGATAGGTTAAGTACACAATTACACACATTTAAGCTTGAAATTTTTTGTAATCAGCTAATTTGTAATTAATTACAAGAGTACAAAATAATTTTCAAAATCATTTTTTTTTTTAAATTAGAATCAGATTCTGTAATTAATCACAATTGTAACTTTATTTCAATTTGTAATTAATTACAATTGTAATTTTAACTACAATTGCACCACAACCACATAATTTGTAATTTGCCACCGTCACAACCACCGCCGGAGATATAATTATAACTTTATTTCAATTTTATAATTAATTACAATTGTAATTTATAAATTAGTAAAGCATTAGTGTAATTCGTAATTTGTAATTAATTACATGAGTGTAATTGTAATCCGCCACAACCGTCTCTTCAGATCACAGCCGAAAATACAATTGTAGGCTATAGCTTTATTTCAATTTTGTAATTAATTACAACTGTAATTTTATTACAATTTGTAATTAGTTACAATTGTAATTTTAATCTCCACCAATTACCATTGTTGCCCTTCACTGTCGAGCACTCACCACCTCCACCACTGTAGCCGCCTCAACAATATAACCACTCCGCCTCTACTATCACCCCCACCATTGAGCCGCCTACAACACACCCAAACCAAAATAACCGTCTGCACATACAAACCACCGCAGACCACCATACACCCAACCACCAGGACGATCAACTGTTGATTTCCATGCAAGATACCATCGCTAGCAGCGGCGAGGCTCACCCTGGAGATCACAGAGAGTGTTCGACTGGATTTACGAATTGGAACTAAAAAGGAAGAAAAAGGGGAGACCAAATCGTGGTGCCAAGGTTTGGCTCAACACCTTCAATACATCACTAGAAGCGGCGCGTGCTTATGACGATGATGCCAAAATGATCACCGATCACCAACACTATCACCATTAATCTGAAATCTTTCATCACAATCCTATTGTTTCCTGAATTAACAATGGCAGCTTCAGCAACTGCCCTTCCTTCATCATCTTCGCCCAGCAACGCCGCCCACAACACACCAAAACCTCGATTTTTTCAATGGCTTCACCGACTCAAATATAGGGAGTGGATGTTGCGATGATGTGGTGTGAAAGGAGAGGGAAGAGAGAAAAACATAGAGAAGAAAGAGAGGGACGAATTGTTAGGTTTTGGTTTAGGTTTATTAAATTAATACTTGATTTGATAAATTAGTTTATAATTACCTGATTTTAAAAAATTTTAATTTAAAAGTATGATTTTGTGTAATTTACCCAATATAGATCAACATACAAGGCCTTGATTACTCTTATTAAGCCTGTTTAAGCCACATTATTTTCAAACTCATTTTTAACCAAACATTTATCAATAAAATAATTTACATGTAAATTCAAAGTTTTTCTTATACTTTTTAACCACGGAACAAAATATCGAACTACATGCTGGCTATAAGTCAGGCGGCATGTGACATCATGCGAATTTTATCATCAAAATTTCACTTTGTGTAGAGAACATCTTCCCATGGGTGACGATAAAGTGGCTGCATCAGTCTATTCTGGCCGAAAGTATGTCTTAATTTGAAGGAATGAATACTTAATATATTGAGAGATGACAACACGTGAATCAAGGAATTCAAGCGAAAACTTTAAAAGAATTATGAGATATGGAATTCAGAATGAGGAATAAACTCAAAGTTTTTATTAATTGAAAGATATAAAATCAAATAATTAACACTTTATTTATAGGGTTCTAAAACATACAATCTAGTCTAAATCAGCTAGTAAAGCATAAAATCTATTCTAAATCAACTAAATTAAAAGAATTCAAAATAAACTAAACGAAAGAAATGGTACTAAAGTATTAAAAGGCTATTTTCAAGGCCTAAACGAACTCGGATTGCTAAAATAAACTTGTTCGCCTCATCGTTTCCTTTTCGAAAAGGTATTACGGGCCCAAATCTGACATCAAGCATCAAACCTGTCATTTATGATTTTTCCCTTTTCGGTCCAATTGTTCATAATTCATTCAGTCATTTGTTTTATACATCAATTGATAAGAAAGATAAACATGGACTCAAAAAAAGACAGATAAGATGAAATAGAGGTATGAAAATGGGTGGACTGAGCCTTGACCCACTACATGTTAGGGATGACAATGGGTCAGGTTCAGGGAGGGTTGTGACTGTCTTGCCTCGGACCTGTGTGAATCTTGCAGGTCTCAGGGGTAGGTGGGTCAGGTAAAATTTCTCGCCCCACTTAGTGCCCAATATGTAGGAATCAAGAAATACTCATGGGCATGTGAATTTTTTTTTTCAAATTTTCTCAAATTTTCATTTTTTTTTTATGAACAACAAATGTAAAGGATATGTTTAACAAATTAGAGTTAAGCTCTAATACCAAATGATGCGAACCCCTTCGGTATATTGACCGAAAATTCCCACAACAATTTAATACAAAACTCAAGAATGCTAAAGTGGTAAAATAAGAAATAAACACCTCAACCCAAGTTTAAATCTAACCCGAAATTCAAGAATTAAACTAACCCTAGCCCAATGGATATCAATTAAACAAATTTCAAGGTGGCGAAAATCAATAACAAACACAAGAATAATAATACTCTAAATTTAGTTGAAAAAATTCGAAGGATAATACAAGAACAAAGGAGGTTAACCTTACCTCAAGGAGTTTCTCTAAGACCAAGTGATGTGTTCCGGACCCTCGACAATCGGAGTCATAGCAGGCTTGACGGGAAAATTTAAGCCCCTGTTCTCTTTGCCGTTTTGAGGTCATTTTCTTTTTTTATTTTCGAAAACGCTAAAAACGCATTCTCTTTACCATTTTCGAAAACGCATTTTGGAAAAAAAAAAAAAAAAAATTGTACACAAAACGGAAAACGCGTTTTGGGATTTTTTTTTTTAAAGAATTATCTTAACTTATAACTAAGCTTAATATAAAGTTTTTATTTTTTTATTACTTTTTTTAGAATTATCTTAACTTGGAACTAAGCCTAAATAATTTTTTTTTTTTTTAGAATTATCATAACTTGGAACTAAGTTTAAATAAAGTTTTATTGAATTCAATATCAACATTACAAAAAAAATTAAGTTAGAATTCTTGTTATTATATTTCAAAAAATACACTGATAAATGGACTCTGGTGGTTTTGAAAGAATTATATTTTCTGAATTTTAATAGTAGTAGAGTTTTTTCAAATCTCGAACCTGACTAAGTTGTATTAATATAGACTCTTAATACTCACATTAGTGTGTTCCATGTAACCATGTTTTCAGTGTATTGTGAAAGGAAATTTGAGTTTGAATCAGTAGTATTCTGCAAGCAAATTAATTAAAAATAGTTTAAGTAGTATTCTGCAAAATTTCAAACATAACGTGTTTTCCAGCTTTTCATTTTCAAAAACAATTTTCAGAAATGACAAATCAAACGCGTTTTCAGCAAATTTGAAAACAAAAATGAAAACAGGAAACACAAAACATTTTCGAAAATGAAAATACAAAATAAAATACAAACAGAACGCCACCTAAATATTCGAGCCAAATTGGAGCAAAAACGAGGCAAAATGGATCAGTTTGGTTCTTACGGCCGTAATGTCAAGATTATCACGGACATAATCAAGTCACTGATCAAAATGAAGAATTCCAAGTTTTCAAAATTACGGCCGTAAGTATTATGGTCACGGCCGTAATCCTTAAGCAGAAGAATAGTTACGGCCGTAAGTGATGCTGTCACAGTCGTAAGATAGGATTTTCGCAAATAATGCGAATTTTTAATTCCTTTTTCGTATTTTTATTCCTTTTCCTATTTTAGTATTTTAGGTTAGTTAGAACTTTATTTTGAGTCCATTAGCGATTAGAGTTTTATTTTGCTTATTTATACGCCTTTTCCATTCATTGTAATCAGACTTGATTTTGATATAAACAGTTTTTATTGAGGATTCAATAAAAGATATAGGTGGATTCCTATGTTTTTCGAACTTATCAAGAATGTTTCTTGTGGCGTTCAAATATCGAACTTATCAAATATTTGCTAGAATATTTGCGGCGTTCAAAACCAGAGACTTATCAAGGAGATTGGGCAAATCCTTGTGGCGTTTCGAAAGTCGTGGTTCTTTATTCCGCACCGTCGAGCCATCGCGTCGTGAATATCGGGTCATGATTCATCTGTCCAACCACAACTTGAGTTCGGAACTTTCCGGCGTTTCTTCCGCGCTTCGAATCTCATCACCAAGCTCAATGAACATTCAAGTTATCTCTAGGATTTGAAAATGAAATGTATTTAATGTACAAAATTTAGGTAAAATGAATAAATTCGAAAATTGCATAAAAAATCTCGTTTTTCTAAAACAGGGTGTTTCAGTCGATCACAGGGTCGATCGAAATGGAACTTTCGGTCGACCAACGCTCAGCCGAACTCGACTGAGACTAGCTCCAAAAATCCTGCAGAGTTTCGGTCGACTGAAAATGACTTTCGATCGATCGAAATTGGCTGAGTCCAATTTCTTCTCACTTTTTGGATCCAACTTGATTATTAGCTTCTTTTCTTGACTTTTTCACATTATTTAGCCTCAAATCTTGAACCTCCTTGGCATCGGATCTCGTCATGGGTCCCACAGGCTCGCGTATCGAGGTTTGACTTTCTCGATTCTCATCACTTCACCTGTGCTTTCACATGATGGTTTTAAATATTATATTTTATTTGTTGACAACTTCACCAATTATATTTGCTTCTATCCACTTAGGCACAAATTTGAAGTTAAAGATGTATTTATTAGATTTAAAGTTATAGTGAAAAAATATTTTAACAATAAAATCATCACACTTTACTCTGACAGCGGTGGTGAATACTTGGCTCTTGATAGTTTTCTTGCTATGAATTGTGTTTCTCATCCCATCACACACCCACATACTCCTAAACATAATGGATATTTTGAAAGACGTAATGGTCGTATCATTGAAATTGGTCCCGAGTAGTCCCTTCAGTTGAGATTTTGGTCACGTGCTTTTGCCACCGCTGTCTATCTCATTAATCGCATACCCACTCCAACACTCAATCTCTCATCTCCTTATGAACAAATTTTTGGTTCTGCCCCAAACTAGTCAAAACTTAGAGTCTTTGGTAGCTTGTGTTTCCCTTGGCTTCGACTATATTCCTCCCACAAACTTAATTCTCGTTCCAAATCATGTGCCTTTATTGGGTACTCTCTCTCACTCAAATTACTTATTTAAGTTTTGATACTTACACATCTAGAAGTTTTGTTTCACTTCATATCAAATTTGTTGAAATAGTCTTTCCTTTCGCTTCTCATTCTAGCCAACCATCTCGTCTGTTAACAATCATGTACTACCACTTTCTACACCATCTAACATGCGACCTGAAGAGCATCCCCTATGTAATACTTCATCAACATCTACCACCACTGAACCTCCACTCTCAGACTTACCGAAAATACGACATCAATCCCATACCAACAAACCAACTCAAACCCTTACACCAATTCCAAATATAACACAATTTCTCCTGCACCAAATAATTCATCCCAACAACTCCCACACACATAATGACTACCAACACCAAGAAAAACATCTACAAACCTATTTAGAAACTAAATCTATCCACTCAACTCTTTCACCATATTGATTTTGAACCAACCACATTGAATGAAGCCCTCAAAGATCCAAAATAGCATCGTGCCATGTCTGAAGAGTATGATGCTCTTGTTTGAAATGGGACGTGGGAGCTAGTACCATTCATTGCTAGCTATCTAGTGAAAATGATGAAATAGTTCACCGATTTGTGGGTTTACTTGCTACCAGATTTTCTTTAAAAGATCTTAGGTCCTTGTCCTACTTTCTGGCGTGGAAGTTGTTACTCCTGAGCATGGTACTTTACTCTCTCAAAAGCGTTATATTTTGGACATACTTTCTCGCACAAACATGCTCGAAGTAAAACCAGTTCAAACACCTCTTCCTACTACTCCTTCTATCTCACATTCTGGTTCTCCTCTTACTCAGTATCGAACCATTATTGGAAGTTTGAAATATTTGTCTCTTACAAGGCCTGATATATCTTTTGCAATAATTAAACTTTCTCATTTTATGCATAGGCCTACCACTAATCATTGGGCTCTTGTAAAGGCATCTTATGTTGTCTTTCTAGTACATTGAATGATGGAATCCTTTTATGTCAGGACTCACCATTATCTTTACATGCTTTTGCTGATTCTCCACTTTCTCTCAATGCATTTCTTGATGTAGATTGGGCTAGCAATGTTGATAACTACCTATCTACTAGTGCTTATGTTGTTTACCTTTGATGGATGTCGAATTCAACAAATAATAATATTTTCTTGCTCTTATAAAACTAAATTGTGATAGTGGTGAGCAAAGTAGAATTCACAGGGATTGGTTAGATTTAATTCTTAAGAAATTAAAACAGTAATTTGAAAGTGGGGGGTTTTGAATTTTGAATGTAAAATCAATTTATAAATAAACAATTATGAAATTAAAGTGATGAGAATATCAAATTAAATAAATATCCAGCCCAATGTATAATCTCAGTATTGATTCATAGAATCGATCATGGATGCAAAAATAAAATCCTTTACTCATTTTCTAAATTCGTTATGGTCATTGATACGATATAACAACATATCTCTTCTTACTATCTCGATAATCAAGAGATACTCGTTGATTATTTCTCTAATCAATAAACAACCCTAGATACAATCTTAGAATTTAATTTACCAACAGCATTCATCTCTAGAGAGACGACTGATTCTAACTAAAAAATTCACACGTATGATTCATTTAAGTTAGGTTATATATCTTCATAAAACGAGTCAAAAATCAGTCTATAATCAACTATATTATTTGTCACTTGTATTAGAAAACCTAAACAATTACGGATTTAGATTCCTAATTGGCTAAGTATCGTTTTGACAATTAAAACAACGTGCACTTTGTATTAATTAATCAAAACAACAATTTCAATACAAACAAAAAATATATAAATAGAAAAGAGATAAAAGAACAATAAAACTAATTAGATCTCACAATTCTTGTAGAATCAAAACTTCAATTATCCTTGAACTGGAATAACAATATAGTTATCCATAAAATTGAGAAGGAAAAATAAAACTAAGAGAAAAGAAAATCATGGAAAACCTAAGATTCTAAATAAGAAAAATGGATAGAGAATTCTTGTATGGAAAGATTCCTAGAGATAAGGAAAGATCTAGTTTCATTCCTTTTATCAAAATCTAATTATTCCCTAAAATAATAAAAATCTATTAATTACATAAATAATCTCTCTAAATATTCAAATCCCCTTAGAAAATAAACGTCGGTCCAATTGTAATATTTTCCCCATCCAAATATCGCTCATATAAGTCAAGTCTTCATGAAACAGTAAGGCGTGCCCACTTCTTATGCAAAGTCCTTATCTAATTGTGCACCTTTTGATATTTCAACTTCTTTTCAATTTGATATATTGAGTCCAATTTGATCTCAATTCTCCACCTAATCCACAAAAAATAAAATGTGATTAATATCCATAATTTAAATATTTAAAATCAATGGAGTAAGAGGAAATACCACAAATTAAGTAACAATTACGCGCTCTATCAAATCCCTCCACACTTAGAAAATGCTTGTCCTCAAGCATAAAATAGATCAAGTTTATCAATTGTTCTCATCATCATTCATTCTTTTACCACCACCTATCCATCCACAATCCAAAACATCATGCCTTAAGGATTTAAATCTTAATACAAGGAAAAATAGAGTAAATCCCCATCTACCAACACAAGGTTAATCACTTCAACAATTTTTCGAAATCCACATGTAGTGGAATTTAACACCTCACATTAGGCTCACACAATATCCTCAAAGTGTTTAGGGTATAAAGTATATATGTACTCTCAAGTCAAAGTAGAAAAAATTCTTGCCATATGCATGCTTGCTTAATATATCACATCGGAGCCACCAATGGTTTTGAATGCAAAGTAAGGGTCTTAACACTGGCTGTAATGGGGCTTGGGTAAGGTGGGATAAAAAAAGATATATTTTTGGCTATTTTCATCGAAGGAATTATACAAAATTCTTCACAAGAGCTCACTTGGACTTCATGTACTTCAATTAAATCACTTCATAACCCATTGTGGTTTATATTCTTTCACCTCTCGTGAGTTTTCTCTCAACGTCTATCAATAAATTATTGCATGGGTGTTAATTTTGATTAACTCGAAGGCACGAAATATAGACCAAGCAATTCAAACCACTCATAAGTATATGTAATGGGAGTTAAACCCTCACAAGGTATTTCTCTCTTTGCACAAAGTGTATAAGGGTGAGAATTTTCATTCAACTCACTGTATGGAGAATTCATTGCCACAGACTACTCATATGTCATGATCGGAACCAACAATAACACAAGTGCAAAGTAAAATTCTTTACTTGATTGTAATGGGGCTTCGGGTCAGGTAGGATAAAAGGAAAATATTTAGGCTAAGTTGAGAGGAGAGTTCACAAGCTGAATTGGTTCAACACAATCATCTCTTCCTCCACCTTTTAATGTGATTTTCCACTATTTCCCACTATCCAATCGATTCAGTACTTGATTTTTGTTATGTACTTGAGGGTTTATTCTCTTCACCGGCGAATTTTCTTGATCCGGAACCTTGAACAATTTTTTTTTGTGATGATTTTTTTTCCAAATGAGTTCACTGCAGCTTGTTTCCTTTTGACTCCATTACCACCTAATCCTTGATTAACACAAAGTGAAATCGCCCATCTTTTTGGAGCTTAGTTAGACTTATACTTCTCAACCAATACAAACTTGTGAAATTCCTCTCTTGTGGATTCAAGATAGAGGTAGCATGAAAGAACGGGTATCCGTGACTTGTAGCAGGGCACCAAAATTTCAAAGACATGCTAAGGCTCAAAGGGGCTTCTATTGGCTCATGTATCATGGTAGGCCCTTTTAGAAGGTCAAATTGGGTTTAACCTAATGCCTTTACTATATTTTGCACTTGAGTCAAGAAGCTACAATGACATGCACAAGAGAGCACATCCAAGAACAAACTAATCATGCAGGACACACAATAAAGAAATAAGAGTTTAATATAACGAGTAAAAGCAGCTCATAGGCTCAAAAGCTCACGAATTACGGTTTATATGTGTTGCTCCCATCCATTTATGAAATATAGGTCATTGCTTGGTCCTGGTTTTGAACTCAAATTCTAGTGGCCAAGGGTTAATGCTCAAAAGAGTGGAATTAGGTTAATCGGGGTGGTGTTACATCATATCAACTTTGGTTTGACTCTAGTAGGTTACAGGATTTTTTGTCAAATAAAAGAACATCATAGATTGCAACTCAACCACTTTATCCCCAACATTTCTTTCACATTACCACTCCTTAAGAGATCAATGAAACTTACATCATAGGTCTTTGATTCTCAATATTTTTCAATTTCAACCAAAATAAATTGAAGCTCATGTGAATAAGCCTATATATTCCTTCAATGCAAGGTTCAAAAGAATGGAAGATTTGCAAAGAATAGGATTTCATGACTTGTATTGTGGTTAATTTTCAACAAAAATGCTAGCTCAAAAGTCGTTTTCTAGGGGGTATATTTCAAGGTAGACATTATAAGAAAGCTAAATTTGACTTCACCTAAGTGTCGTTACTTATTTAGTGCATCCAATTACCAAGAGGCATCTCAACATGCATAACAGACCAAGTTCTAGAAGAAATCAACTACACATGACAATCACACAATCAAAGGAATAGAGCATGGCGTAATGTTATATGTAAGTGCTCAAGAGGCTCAAAAGCTCACAAAATGGGGTTAATGTACATCAAATCCCACACACCCTTCATTCAATCCACCATCAAGAGCAATCAATTCAGTGCAGTAAACAAAAATTCAACTACTCGTGTCATTCCCCAATGTACCTCAACTCATCTCAATAATTCACAATAATTAAGATCATAAATGAATAAGCATCGATATAATCTAGAATTAGGATGAGAATTTTCAAAAATTTCCTTGAAAAATAGAGCAAACATGGAATATAATGGAAATTGAGGTGCAATTAAAATGAACCAACTTTCAAAAATTAAGCAAAGCACATCAAAACTCTCCCCCACACTTAATACATACATTGTCCTCAATGTAACAAAATCATAAATTATGAAAACTAGAAGATAATAGGAATAGAGGACTCCCTTGGAAGTAACTAGACCTCATCCGAGTTGTTCGGGTTTCTGCACCAGAGGTCAACCTCACAGATTTTCTTGAGCTTCCATAGTTTATTTTTTTGGAGCTTCCACAGCTACTTTGAGACCCTTTTATTCGCCCATAGTGTTCAATTTTTTTGTTTCTTGTTGTTAAGCAAAAATGACTGGGGCCTACTGTTAAGGACGGAGTTGAGGGGTGGATGAATGTTTGTGGCGGTAGAAGAGAGGATGGAGATGAAGGCATGGAGGTGGAGAGAACGCAGCAGCGGCTGTGTTTGTGGTAGAGACGAAGGAAGGTGGTGGTGGAGAGATGAAGGTGGCGGGGATGAAAAGGTGTAAGGAGGGTTGTGGATGTGAGAAAGAGAGAGGGAGAGACGAGAGTAAAGCTGAAAAGGGTTTGGATTTGAATTAGGCCTTGTTTTCAACCCGAGAATCACATTGAATAAGGCGTGGGCACGCCTTATTTCAAGATTCTTTCAATCCATTATTTTTTTCATAGAAGAAAGAAAGATCAATTTAAAGCAGGCAACATGACTTTCGGTCTTTGTTACACTTGGGGTGTATGGGCGCCTGTTTGACGTGGACACCGAGTCGAAAGTATGGATGTCTGTTATGGGAGTAAGTCTCATTCGAGGTAACATGCTCATGAGCCGAGTGCTCTAGAAAAGAAAGAAGAAGAATCGAGTTAGCAAACTCGTGAGTGTAAAAGAACACTCTTGTGACCTTGTGCTATAGAAAGCACTTTTGCGCGCGATGTACGACCCTAATATGGGAAGGGCCACTAAAGAGAAAAGAGAAGAGATCTTTTGAAAGGAAAGTTTTTATATTTCTCATTCATGTCATTTTTCAAAGAAAGAAAGAAAGAAACGAAAAAAAAAGAGAAAGAAACGAAAATAAAATGATTTTCATATCATTTATGCATATCATACCATGCATTACATTCATTCCATAATTATGATATTGTTTATTTGAATGTAGTAATATGGAACTAAAGGTTGTGAATGTGATATGAGTTGATTATCAAATGATATGTATATATGATTGTGAGTTCATTCACTTATATGAATTATAATGTCAAAGTTAAGAGATAAAGTGTATTGTGAAGAGAAGATTTAGAATGAAAGAAGGTTTTATGAATTCATACGCTTTATGTTGAAATTAACCTTTTATTACATTTATCAAGTTTTATTCACTGAACCATGTGGTTCATAATTGTTTCATATCTCTTTTTATAGGAAATTGAGCATTTACTTAATGGGCATTTGAGTTCCCCATGGAGAATGCGGTCGAGAATGAAGAGTACTTATTGGTAACCAAGAGAGAGGAAAGATTAAGCCCTTTTTGTATTAATACTATTTTGGAATGAAATTTTATTCTTCTAGTATTTAACAGATAAATACTATTTGGAGCTCGATTTTGAGATGTATAAGTAGATTTTTATGTAAATAAATGGGCCTTGTATTTTAAAGTTTCGCACGATGTTTAAATATAATTCTTATTGCATTTTAAAATGTTTTGACTCGATTGTTATTAAAATGTTAAAACCAATGTAAGGATGATGATCCTAAATTGTTTAACAGGGTAAATTTATTGTTTAAAACAATTAAAATGGTTCTGAACAAGTTTAGAAAGAATTTTTTTATAAAGGTATTAAAGTTGCCCTGTTTCTGAAAGCGCTATTGGTAGCTTCTTGCAGCCACGTTTTTAGTTCATCTTGTGCTACTAGTAGTTATCAACGGATTTGGAAAAAAAAATTTAGACAAAATTTTGGGGTCGTCACATGTATAATTCATTAGACATGAATTCAAGAGAGATTAATATTAGAATCTTGATCACATATATGCAGATTCAATTAATAATCATGCACTATTCAAGATAAATAACATAGTATAATAACAAATAGGTGATTAGTGTTGCACTGTTCCCCTTAAAAGTAAGAAAATGGACATGACTGAAGGTTTGAAATATACATCACTGGAAACTTTTGTGATAGCCTTAATTGAGTAGAATGCAAAAGGTAGATAAATGCATTCTACAAGAAGTATTGAGCAAAGCTTTATTCAGTTAAGAATGTTAAATTAATGAGACTATAATGATCATAAATGCATCAACAGGTAAAACCTGGACCTGTATCTTTCAATCAAAGAATTACAATACTAGATGAAAATGTGGAAACCTTACATATATAAAACTATGCAAGTACAGAAACCTTACATATAAACGTACTTTTTTTGGTTTATAAACCAATTTATAAACCACACATTTTTTCAAACCACTTTATAACCACACATTTTTCTCTCTCCAATTTTCAACCACTACTTTTTACCTCAAAATCATAAATAAACTAGTTTATAAACCAAACAGTGTTACGGAGGCAATTCAGAGAGCAGAAAGACAATTTACATTATCTTATTGTTTACCTTTGCATACCCAATCAATTGCCCGTAAACTATAATAGCCATGACTCTAGTAGTTGGGTGCTCAAGTATAGTTGGGGGATGAAGCAGCAGCACTGAAACAATAATGTGATTACAACTATTACTTACTAGGACAATGCAAGAAACTAGCATAAAAAATATTCAAAAACTAGACAAGAAAAACCTTTGTTTACAAAAGCTAAACTCATCACTAGAAGTCCACACATAAAACCTGCTCTAATTCTGCATAGATAGTAGAGAAGATACTGATAATATGGAAGTGTTAGATGGATAAAGAAGTACTTCTGCATAGATAGTAGAGAAGATATTGATATTATGGAAGTGTTAGATGGATAAAGAAGTACCTCTCCTGCTAGAGGTGTCAAGCGTGTTTCCTCGACCAAAAGCTCGCTAACCACTAAATCAAACAGCTCATCTCTATAAATAATGTATTCCTCACATGCTTTCGATCCTGCCGATTCTGTAAGAGCCAACTTATCCAAAATCAAAGTCATAGGAATATAAAATTCGAGAATACTTATATTCTTCTGTTGTAAAGCCTGTATATCATTCTCCAATTGATACCTCTTTGCAAAGTTAGACTCAGTGTATAACTAGTGCAAATGATCCCAAACTTTTTTTGATGTTACATACTCTGTCACACATGCAGAAATAGACTCCTCAATAGAGTTGAAAATCTAAGTAAAAACTTTTGCATTAATGGACTACCAATTACTAACTCTATTTTATAATTATCATTAGTGCTCTTATGTTTTGCAATAGTTCCACTAACATAACCCCACAGTCTATTACCCTTAAGGAAATTCATCATAACCGTACTCAAATTTGAATAATTATTTCCATTTAATCTAACATCAATGGATTGAAGTGAATCATCCCTTCCAGTAGCCATGATAGAGTCACAAAGTAACTATTACTAATCAACCAAACTAAGAATAGTAACACCACAACCAATAACCAAACGATCATCCACAAACAATAATCAGAAAATTCAACACAATGCATGAAAGAGAGAAGTAATACCACCAAAAGATCCAAAACGTACCATCGAACAACTGCCTTTTGAAGTAATCTCCGAAAAACTAGCCAGTAACCACATTCTCTTATAAGCCATCCCAGAGTCTGCTCGAGGTTACCACACACTGCCACCATGCGTCGGATGTTCAGTTCCTCCTCGATGTGCTAAAAGTGTTCTAAAAAGCGTGAAGTGTGACGAAGCGTGGAGCCCGAGAGTCAAGCTTTTGAAGCTTAAGCGGGAGTATGCGTTAAAAAGCGTTAAAAAGCGTTTCTCAATTATTACATATTAGATTTAAACTTTACACATACTTTAACTTGTAAAAATAAAAAAATTTTAAAAAAAATTAAAAAAAGCATCAGAACGCATCACTCGCGCTTACGCGCGCTTTATGCACGATTTTTAGATAAAAAATCGTCAACACGCTTTTTTCGCGCTTTTCACAAAATCGCCGCGGGAGATGCGCGCGTCGCGCCTAGAGCGCGCGTAGGCGAGCGTTTTAGAACACAGGCTAAAACTGCTCTAGTCTTAGATTTTGGTAGCCTTCTGGTTCGGCAGGAAATAAAGGTTTTCTAGTTCGATTTTCAACAGTTTTGTCCTCGATTCTTCCCATTCCCAAATTAGGTTCTGGCCCAAATATGATACCAAACAACTTTGATACCATGTGAAATTTATTAAGAATATAATTCAAAATAAAGAAGTAATTAGAGAGGAAGAAGATCACCAAAGGAGGAGAAGAATACAAAGATGGAGAGAACCAAACTCAAAATGTGGAGGCTTCAAAATTCTGTTTAAGTTGTTAATACTTAATACAGGAGGATACTAGTATACCGCTTTCCCGCGGTGAAATCCGACCATAGGATTCATTTAGAATCCCTCCATCTTCATCACTTTTGCAATCTTTGCATTTGAGATTTGCAGATTTTGATATGAAACTTAAAAGGGAAGAATCCAGAAATCGTTTATATGCTGTGTCGATTTCAGTAGTGACAAGATCCGGGAAAGAGAGAAGGAGAACTTATGTAGAAAATTCAAAAAAAATTGATGAATTTCAGAGATTTTTTGATGAGATATAGAAAATTTGAAGGTGAAGGTAGATTTTTGAAGATAGACATCCACTGTCTTTTTGGCTTCATATGGAAGAAAAACCTCCCTACGGTCGATGATAAATACTACAAAGAGAAAGACTAAACTATCCTTAAATTTAATATTTATTACAATAACATCCATAAATGCCTTCACAAGATGATCGGGGTAGTTCTTTATGAAAGCTCGACCATCCCCTGCAAGGAACTCAAAACCCTACCAACAATTTGAAGAAGAAAGAATTTGGTAAGTTTTGGGGATAACCACCAAAAGCTACTCTACTAGTCAACTCGTGTGATGAACTAAACGAAGGTGTCATTTGATTCATCTATAGAAAGATAAAATCCATGTCCAAGATATTAAATGGAGTCATCGATGGTTTGGTAGAGTGAAAACTAAAGTACTCCATGTTCAAAAAGAATAAATTAAAATCTTATATATTATACCATCTAATCCATTTCAATATTGTGGACCAAATATGCAATAACTTAATCAATGTAAAAATCCATAGTTTTTGTTTGCAATAGCCTCTTTTTCTTCAAACCCTCGACTATGTGAGCATTATTGCGCCCAGCGAATTGAAGAAAACATGTTGTGTGAATGCAGAAGCTGAATAGTTTCTGGAGGCACTCAGCTAGCTAGCTAAGAAAAAAACACCAAGGAGAAAGAAAACTTTGGTCCATTAACCTTTAGGCTAATCTCTCGCTGCGGCTAAATACGAAGCAAAAGCAATGGATTCCCTTTGTGGCACCTCGTCCAATGTCTTTGTTCGACCATCCAACTTTATTTAGCATTAGATATTCAGCTTGTCAGAAACTACAGATTGTCTTTGATGTTTTCAATCTCATCAAGTTTACACATCACACACTTAGCATTCGTGGTAGATATGGTTGAATCTCTATGATCAGGAAAGCTGGCATGCATTTGACTGAGAGTATATGCATCTTCCGATCCCAAAAATTAAAAAATTTTAAAAAAAAACTCAACTAACACTCTGAATAGTCATTTTATGTTGTTGACAATACTATAAATAACTAGTCATCTTGAGATAGGAAAGCAAATACTGCACTTACTGCCACTATCTCAAATTATTAATTGAATCGCCAAAACCATTTCAAAGATCTCTGAACGGTGCATTTTGCCTAAGAACATAGAGTCAAATTAGAATCCGATGGCAAAGTTGATGTAGAACAAATGGCTACATGGATTGAGGAGCAATTGGACCAAAAAGAGCAAAATCGTAAAATACAAGTTTAGTGCTCGAACTTTGATTTGAACCCATACTACCTTTTAGCCATTCGAGTTCATTTAGGCCTCAAAAACACCATTTTAATATTTTAGTGTTATTTCTATCATTTAGTTTAATTCGAATTCTTTCTATTTAGTAGATTTAAAATAGGTTTTATACTTTTCTAATTTATTTAGACTATATTTTATGTTTTTATGACCCTATAAATGGAGGGCTAAGTCTTTGTTTTTATTGATTCGTTAAATTAATAAACTTTGAGATTATTCCTTATTCATGCGGATTCCAGTTTTATATTCCTGGTGGATTATTACACTCCCACTGAATATTTCCCTAATTCAGAGAGATAAATTGTTATATGACTATTTTCATTATTCACTGTACCCTCTATGCTACCACACCTATAATTGGAATCGTCGTTATTTTGCTGAGAATTGATGCTACTACCTTTCCACATTGTGTAAATCTACAGTGCTTATTCTAAAGGATCACTCCTTTTTCTCTTTGTTTCTCCATCTTTTTGTATCAAACCCCATATATGCAAGCTCTCTTTCGTTTCATTTCGCTACCGATCATTTTCCATACATAAGGAAACTGAATAAAATTAAAGGTTTGTACTCAAGCTAATTCAGCTCAAGCGCAGTCCTTTGATGCGATTCACTTTCCTTTTGTATGGAAAATGATTGAAGCGAAACGAAACAGAAAGCTTGGGTGTATGGGTTGGATAGGTAAATAAGGAGGAGAAATAAGGAGAAAATTGGGTGTGTGGGTTGTATGCACATCGATGAATTAAATACAGATTTTCGAAGGCTAAGCAGCATCAACTCTATCGCCTTATGACTATGATTCCAATCACAAGTGGAGTGGAATTCAATACCTGCAACATGCAACTGAAACCACTTGCACGTGTTGCTCATGTACATGGAGGCATTTAAAGACTTCACCGACAATTCTTGTTGCTTTTTGCAGTAGTTGGGATTTTTGTTCTGTTCTTACCCTAATATTTTTTCTGTGCTAAACTAAGGAGATATTTTGGTGCCCATTAGGGGAAAAGGATTTGAATTCCTTCTGTAAGGATTTTAATTAATCGTGTAGGCTTATATATGAATTATTGTGTATTGAATAAAAGGATATCAATTTGGTTAAGCCCAATTAAAGTGATCTAATAAGGATTTAATATATATCGGGCTTTAATGCATCTAATTAAATGTATGGACTTTTATGTGTAGATACCAGACCATTACCTAATTCATGATGGGCCGGATTAGGTTAATTGGCAATTCAGTATATAAAGTCGGTTATGGTCCCTGAATCCTACGTACTGTTCATCTTGTCTGACATCCCATCATCAGAGAGAAAATAAGGACTACGTATCGATTTAGAAGATCCAAACACCGCCGAATCGTTTATCATGAATCGCGTTTGATTAAGGAACGCTTCCGCTTCAATTATTTAATTCTTGATAATTCAGCATGATGATTTATTTTGGATCATAGATAAATTATTATCTGTGTTAAATTTTCTAACAAATGGTATCAGAGCCAATCATCGTGTTGATTATCAGATCAATTTTGTACGTGTATATGTAAAACCTAATTGTATGTATATGCGCATAAGTCTGATTTCAAAACAAAATTCTGTGCGTATGTATATACAAAATTAAGGCTCGTGATTTCAAAAATTGAGAAAGATACATACACAGCAAAACTCAAAATTTGGAAATATGGTTTCAGCCTATCGATCACTACTGTGTGTTGAAACTATGAATTGGTTTGTGTATGCATACTGTATATGTTTCCTTGATTTCGGATTCTGTATGTATATGGATGTATATCTGGGTTTCGATTCTGGGAGATTGAGAATTGATTTTTTCGAATGGGTTGTGGATTATGATTGTGATATGGCCGGTTGACGGTCGTTGATGTTGGATTGGGGTGGCTTGCTATGGCTCCTTCCGGTATGCGCAGGTGCGCTGGCTGCGCGGCGCGGAGACTGGCTGCGAGGCGCTGAAGTGTGCAGCGCCGGAGAAGGCGCTGCAGCCGGGGGAGGTCGCCGATAATGGCTTCCCTTCTGCTGGATTTGGAGGAGGCGGCGGGCTAGGGTTGAAAACCCTAGCTGCTGCGAAAGAAACAGATTTTTGGGTGAAGGACTTGTGCTGGAAATTAGAATTCTTCAGGGATTTCTTGTGCAATTTTCCATATTTCGGTTAATTGCACCTTCAGTCCTCCCTGTTTGTTTTGAAATAAAGCTTCATCCCTAAAGTTATAAAATCTCTTAAGTTGGCCCTTCAGATTTCGAATTTACAAAATTCAGCCCATTAAGTCATGAAATTATTTAAGTTGGCCCTTAAAGTTCTGAAATTTATAAATTGAGCCCCTAAAGTTATAAATTTATTTAAGTCAGGACCTTTCAAGTTATGGAATTTTATGATTCAGCCCCTGAAGTTTGAAAATTTTCCAATCCAACCCCTAATGTTTGAGAATTTTCAAAATTGGTCCCTAAAGCTTGAAAATTCTCTAATTTGGTCCCTTAAAGTTTGAAAATTTTCATTTTAAGTCCCTACAGTTTGAAAATTTTCATTTTCAGTCCCCTAAAGTTTGATAATTTTCTAATACAGCACCTAAAGTTTTGAAATTCTTTAATTTGGTCCTTAAAGTTTGAATTTTTTTTAAATTAAGTCCCTAAAATTTGAGAATTTTCTAAATTGGCTCCTAAAGTTTGAAAATCTTCAAATATCAGCCTTTAAAGATTGAAAATTTCCTATTTTGGCCATCTAAAGTTTGTTTTTCTTTCAAATTGGGACCTAAAGTTTGGAATTTCTCTAAATTGGTCAATAAAGTTTTGGGAAAATTGTAATTTAAGTCCTTCAAGCTCAAAATTTTACATAATTGGCCACCTAAAGTTTAAGAATATTGCAATTGACTCTCCTAACTTAAGGATTGCTTTATTCTAAATTTTTGAATTCTATAATTCAAATCCTAAAGTCAAATATAGATGCAAATCAATGAATTTCAGTTTCAAATCTTGGTACATCGGAATCTTTTGAGAGATATAATATTCGAAAGTAAGTTAGTTGAAGCAACATGTTTCCAAAGCAACCTCTCTTGTGGATATTAATTAACTTTGAATATTAGAAGGTATTTGTGTGTGTTATTCATTGCGGATATTGATCGGCCCAAAGGAAGGTCAATATTTGGCTCGAATTTCATATGCATCTGTTGTGATAAACACGTGGCAATTATTTGGTTTAACGTGTGACCAATAAATCGGTCCAAAGAAAGGTTTATTGGTTGACATGTCTTATTGCCAGTGTTTGATCACTACACTGAGGGAAAATTAGGTGTTTGTGTGTTATCTCATGCGGATATTGATCGACCCAAAGGAAGGTCAATATTTGGCCCGAATTTCACATGAACTTGTGGTGATAAATACGTGACGGTTATTTGGTTTTACATGTGATCAATAAATCGGTCCAAAGAAAGGTTTGTTGGTGACATGTCTTACTGTCAGTGTTTGATTACTACACCAAGAGTACCACTTACAAGTCAATATTTCTGTCCAAAGACTAAATATTGATGTTGTGCTAGGTATCTTGTGATGGACCCTACCATTATTTGAAAGTATGATTTGCATAATAAGGTATTTATGTGAGCTATTTTGTTTAAGTGTTCTCTATTCGGTTTCAAATTCTGCTAGTAGTATATCTACAAGCTCAAATCTAATCCCTGTATTTATGGAACAAACTTCAAGGATCAAAACAACAACATTAACTTTTCGTTGGCTGCATGGATCTAGACCGTGTACTAAGGATTGAGCAACTTGCTCCTCTTACGGATGAAAGTTCATCTAATCAAATGAGGAACTTTGAGAAGTGGGATTGCTTAAATTACGTGAGTCACATGATCATTAAGTGCGGCATTCCGGAAGCCTTTAGTGGCATAGTATCTGAGTAGGTATATGATGCCAATGAATTCCTTGCCGAAATTAAGAAACGTTTTGCGAGAAACGATAAGGCTGAAACAAGCACGCTTATGCAAAGCTTGATTTCAATAAAGTGTAAAGGCAATGGGAAAATAAGGGAGTACATCGTGTAGATGTCTCACTGCTTCAAAACTTAAGGAACTAAAACTCGACTTGTCTAATGACTTGTTCGTGCATTTGGTATTGATATCGCTTCCTGCACAATATAGTTAATTTAAGGTTAGTTATAACTGTCAAAGTAGAAATGAACTCTCAATGAGCTCATTTCATAGTGTGCAAGCTTCTTGTACAATTCAGTCAATTTAAGGTCAGTTGTAACTATCAAAGGGAGAAATGAACTCTAAATGAGCTCATTCTATTTTGTGTGTAAGAGGAAGAAAAGTTAAAGCATGACAGAACTGAAAGTTTTTTACTTGGCAAACACCTCTAAAGATAAGGGAAAGAAAACAAATAAAGAAAATAAAGTCGTTAAGGGGCTATTAATTTTATAATCCCACACTTAAGTCAATTTTTTGAAACGGGAAATGCAACATTTTTGAGGATGTTGAGTTTGGGGGGGAGAAATAAGGTTAGAGATATTGTCTTTAAGGAAGAAGTTGAGAAATGATCGGTCTCGATTCCTATTATTGCTTTTGCCAATGTGCAAGTTTCTATGCATGTTATTGATCAAGAAGCATATCCGGAACCTCAACTAGACAATGTTGAAAAACCTCCCATCCAAAATAAGGTAAATTTCAGAAGTACAAACTCAACAACCTCAATAACTAAAGCCATTAAGGAGATCCACGAGAGAAAGGGAAAAAATGCTATTCTGGATAATTTAAATAGTATTTTTCCAAGAACATAAGGAAATAATGGAATTGTGGAAGATGGTCTAATCAATTCCATCAGGCCATGCAGGGTTCTAACTCTCAAAAGTGGACTGATGCCATAAATAAGAAGTATAAGCATATGCAAGACAATAAAGTTTTGGATCTTGTCCTATTACCAGAAGGTACGAAGCCCATTGGTCTTAAATGGATTTTTAAACCAAGGGGGATTTGAAAGGTAATGTGGAAAGATATAAAGTTCATCTTGTATCTAAGGGCTTTACACAGAATGATGTCATTAATTATAAAGAGACTTTCCCTTTGGTTTCTACGAAAGACTCTTTCAGGAAAGTCAGGTTGTTGCACATTTTTGACCTCGAGTTACATCAGATGGATGTAAAGACGACGTTTCTCAATGGAGACATTGATGAGACGGTTTGCAAATTAAAGAAATTCATTGTGTACTCAAGCCAGCTTCCCGTTAAGGGTAATACAAATTTCATCAAGCAATTATCTCATTTGGTCTTGAGATTAATGTTGTTGATGGTTGTGTGTATTACAAGTTCAGTGGGAGTAAGTATATTTTCCTGGTTTTATATGTTGATTATTGCTTGCCACTAATGATATAGGTATGTCACATAAAATTATGAGATTTTTTGTCAAGGAATTTTGAGATTAAAAATCTTGGTGACATCTCTTTTGTATTAGGAATTCAGATACATCGGGATTATTCTCGGGGTATTCTTGAATTGTCACAAAAGGGCTATATCGATAAAGTACTTAAGAGGTTTGGCATGCAAGACAGTAAATCAGGGGACAGCCCTATCGCTAAGGGAGACAAATTTAGTCTCGACTAATGCCCGAAAATTTATCTTGAAGTTAAAGAAATGCAGAGGATCCCATATAGTTAAGCTATAGGGAGTTTGATGTATGCTCAAATTTGTATGCGTTCGGATATTGCATACATTATTGGGATACTAAGGAGATATTTAAGTAACCCTGGGATGGATCATTTCGAAAGCAGCCAAACATGGGTTATAAGGTATTTAAAGAGAACAAAAGATTACATGCTCACATAAAGAAAATCGGATCAGTTGGAGATCATATGGTATTATGATTCCGATTTTTACTAGATGCCAAGAAAGTAAAAGATCCACATAAGGCTACATTTATCTGCTGGTTGGAGGAGCTATTACCGGATGGAGTGCTTAACACACACTTTAGCTTCTTTCACTTGGCAGCACAGTTGTAGCAATTTTGGTGGCATCTAATTATGGAATATAGCTGCGAAATTTTGTCACAAGGCTGCGTATTCTGTATGGTATAGAAAGACCACTAAAGTTATATTGTGACAATAACTCAGCAGATTTATATTCCAGTAACAACAGGAGCTCAACTAAGTCAAAATACATTGACATAAGCTCCTGGTTGTGAAGGATACAGTTCAGAGTGGACACGTGTCAATAAGAGCACATTGGGACAAACTCCATAATTGCGGATCCGCTTACTAAAGTATTACAACCCAAGGTCTTTCATGAGCATAATACTCATATGGGTGTTGTATTTCTTAAGGATATTCGGTTTCAGTGGGAGTTTGTATTTTGGGTGCATTAGACACATTTATTGTCCTTTTGGATACAGTTTAAAGTTAAAGTTATTTACAGCTGTAAGGTTTCAGGTTTATTATCTCTGAACTTGTTTAAGGATGATCTCACTAAAGTTGGACCAGTTGGAAATAGGCATGTTGAAGATCATATTACATGTAATTTCCATGCTACACATCCATACTTGATCCATGTCATTCAGTTATGTCGATATACGTGACCATTGAAGGTTTAGTTACGATTAATGTAGCGAAAGCCGCTTTGATCCTATGTTGATATGATTGATGGACCGGATTGTTTGAGGATGCATTCAGTAATGATAGCAAAATTCTGAGTACTCATAAGGTTATGATTGATACACAATTGTAAGGTTACACATATAGCCCAAGTGGGAGATTGTAAGGATTTTAATCAATCGTGTGGGCTTATATGTGAATTATTGTGTATTGAATAAAAGGATATCAATTTGGTTAAGCCCAATTAAAGTGATCTAATAAGGATTTAATATATATCGGGCTTTAATGCATCTAATTAAATGTATGGACTTTTATGTGTAGATACCAGGCCATTACCTAATTCATGATGGGCCGGATTAGGTTAATTGGCAATTCAGTATATAAAGTCGGTTATGGTCCCTGAATCCTACGTACTGTTCATCTTGTCTGACATCCCATCATCAGAGAGAAAATAAGGACTACGTATCGATTTAGAAGATCCAAACACCGCCGAATCGTTTATCATGAATCGCGTTTGATTAAGGAACGCTTCCGCTTCAATTATTTAATTCTTGATAATTCAGCATGATGATTTATTTTGGATCATAGATAAATTATTATCTGTGTTAAATTTTCTAACACCTTCTACTTAACAGTTGGGAAATGGGGATTTTACATATGGAGGAGGACTGTGGTAGCATGTTAAAAGCGACCTCTAGATTTAATTTTATTATATTTTTCCAGGTTTCGATCTCTACTTTTCTTAAAAAGGTTGAACGCCAATCTTAGGCGTCCTCACCGCCCCTACTTTGGAGATTGGTGGGGGATATTAATCACAGGTTGTGCCTCAAGCTAATAGGATCTGGGTATTTGCTAGTTGATATGTGCCCTGAGGGTATTGTCCTCTGCTTTTCTAAGACTATGTTTGATTGCACACATTTTCATATGAAGATATGTTTTTTCATGAAAAATATTTTCCTTATTTGTTGTTTGATTGACACATTTTTCATGGAATTCATTTTCTATGTATAAGACAATGATGCACAATTTAGACTTAAATAGTGGAAAACATTTTCCTTTTCCAAAAAAGGTTGAACTCCAACCTTATGAGCCCCTACAGCCCCTGCCCTGGGGACATGTAGATGATGTAAATTGCGGGATATGCTTCAGTGGAGTAGAGTTGAGAACTTGCTGTTTAACTGCGCTTGCAAGGAGCCTCATCTATACCCAAGGTAGAATTCGAATTCCCACCTTGCAGCTGACAGCTCAGTTGTGATTTCTCACTCTTACTTTTCAACCACTAAGCTTTGCCTCGAAGGCAACATTTTCCTTTTCCAATTCCATGTGCAATCAAGCATAGCCTAAATGTTTTGTAAGGAAATGGAAAATCTCAGGGGCGGACATAGGGGGTCACGTGACCCCGCAATTTTGAAAATATGTCCTTTTTAAAAAAAAAAAAAATCCAAAAAGGATACTTTGAATGGTTGAATAACTGAATTCTTTTTTTATTGAATGGAGGTAATGTTTAAACTTTGAATAATTGAAATTTATGCGTATTGAATAGATTGAGATTGTTTTTTGATGAAATATATGTAAAAGATTGTATTATATACTCAGTACATATAATTGATTATTTTACTTTAACGTATTTATCAGCTATGGAGAAATAAGTTTATTCATACGTTTGCATATTATTTAATACATTCTCCTGTTTGGATTTTAATTTTATCATTATTTTGGTGATCTTTTTCAACAAAAATCGGGGTGCGTCCCTGAACACCATCAGGTTTGTTGCGAACAACATCCCAACAATATTACATTCCTAGCTTCGTCAATGTGCCCCCCCAAACTTATAATGCCTGCGTCTGCCACTGGAAAAACTGCCCCATATAGGGAGAGGGGAAGAAGAGTGAGGGAGTCGCTGAATTTTAAAAAATGGGAAGTTTAGATGTGGTATTTTTGGATTGAACCTAATTTCTAAGGTTATGTTTAAGGAACTTAAGCGAGTTGTTTTTCATATGAGATTAGACAGAGGGGTGGGAGGAAAACCTTTTAATCTCCTTCTTCATTATAGTGAAAAATCTACAACACCTATCATATTGAGAGTGAACCACAAAAAATTTGTGCATTTCAATTTTTCGTTTTGGTCATATTGCTCTCAGTATTATGTTTAAGGTTTTGTACAAAATCACAAGTTTTTTTTTTTTTTTTTTTTTTTTTTTCATTAGGATGATTCCTAGACAGATTTCGCATATTAGTTGCAAAGGAGATTGTTGGACAATTGATCTGGAAGAGAAGGCCTGTATTTTTCATTATTGGACCGGTATTAAGCCCAGATTACATAGTCGGTATTTTGAGCTCAATTCTCTATTTGAAGCCCAAATATGAATCGGGTCATGATCCATTATCACCACCGCCTTAACCTCAGCCATTGGATCTGTTTGGTTAATCTTGGCTGTCCACTTATGATAAAAAAGGATGATGTCTTTCACTTTGCGTCATTCAGACGCTTCATCTCTCAATTTTTCCAGACCCTTCTATACTTCTCTCTGAAGAGGCGATTTTCATCGCCTTCATCTGGTTCTTCAGATTTTCTCCAGAAATTCATAAGATTTAGCCTGTTATTTCTTTGCGGTTGTTGTAGATACTGATATTCTGTAATCAGTATACATTTTGGTTGAGTTTTGGCAGAGTTTTCTGCAACTCATTTGTTCTTTGTGGTTATATTGTGCGATTTCTGAGATTTCTGGAAAGTTTTGTATGTTCTTGAATTTGGATACTGATTTCTATAATCTTACGTTTATTCAATAAAGGTTTTTATTCTTTGTGTTTAAACGTTTGTTCTTGTTCTTTGTGGTGCGATTTTGAACCTTTAATCCTAATAGTGGTATCAGAGCCTTAGGGTTCTTCGAAAAACCGGTGGATTAGACTCAGATCTGGTAGATCCAAATTTTTTCTTGTTGGATCTAGGGTTTTTTCTGGAAACGAATTTTAGGGTTTTCTGAACTGTGTAAAATTTTAAGAAATATTTACTTTCTTAAGTTGTTTTAACCCTTACTGAAATCGTTTTTTTTTCTGGAAATATTTTTTGAAATTTTTCAGATTCGAAATTATTTTTTGAAGATTTTTTATAAAATCTTTTTAAACTTTGTGGGTACTGCTCTTTTGAAACCTATTTTTAAATTAGGGTTTCTGAATTTTTTAGTATCTGGATCTTTAATTCTGAGTCCCCATTTTTTGGGGATCTTGAAATTCGGAATATTTTTTTTTTTAAATATTCTGATTCTTGATAAAGATCCTATATTGTTCTTGGTGGTTGTTCTTCGTGGTAGATACTGGTACCATTACTTTGTGGCCCTGAACTTCTGAGATTCTGATTCTTTGTGAAAACTGCTGGAGCTTATTAAAATAAAATTGCAATCAGGTGATATCATTTAATTACTTCAATCTTATACTGAAAATTTGTTTTTTCAAATTTCCTGTTCTCTCCCAAATCTCTCCTTTGTCCAGGATTTCAAATTTGGACCCCATATCTTTCCTTTGTCCAGGATTTCATTGAGAATTCAGGAATCTGAGGGAGTGTGGGAATATCCAGTATAGGTTGAAGGATATACTAGAAGGACAGCTTTTCTCAGTACATTGTTCTGTGTGATTTCTTGATTGAGTAATTAATTTGTTGAATAGTGATCACCTTGATTACTCTGTTTACTGATTATTGTGTTCTGAATCTTTGTGAACTTTCTTGAACATAAATTCTTGACTCTATGTCATTGTCTTACTTAGTGACTGTGACCTGCATTATTTTTTTTTTTTTTTTGCCTGATTACTTGTTCTTTGAACTACTAAAGCTCCATTACTTGAAATTTTTTCAAAAACTTGGTCATTATTTCAATGGCTACTGTTAAAGTAGATGTTGAAATTTGGAATGGCAAAGGGGATTTCAACCTCTGGAGCCAAAAAATGCGAGCTTTACTACTTCAAATGAAATGTACTAAGGCTATAGATAAATCCTGGCCCCTTGATACCCCTCAGGACAAACAACTTGAAATGGATGAAATTGCATGGAGTACTTTATTTTTACACTTATCTGATAATGTCATTAGACAAGTAGGCAAGACTAAAACTACAATGGAATTGTGGGATAGATTGGAAGAAATTTATGATACTGTGTCTCTGCCTGATAAGTGTTTTATGTGGAAACAATACTTCTCTTTTAAATTTGATCCATCTAAGGATGTGGATGAAAAATATGAGTAGGTTTACTAAGATCACACAAAGTCTGTTAAACTGTGATGAAAAACTTATTGATGAACAAAATGTTGTTTGTTTACTGAATGCTATGGGGGATAAGTTTAAAGATTTGAGGAATGCCTTAGAGTATGGGGGCAGAAGTTGACCACTGAAATTGTCCATACATCTCTTAAGAATAAAGAGTTAGATTTCAAAAATAATCCTAAGGAAGCCTATAATGTGGTAGGAACCTCTAGGAAGAAGAATTCTCTTAGAGACAGGATAAGTCTGGAACTAATTTCAATAAAAATTGGAATGTTTCTAGCAGCAATAGGGATTGGAATAATAAGTCTGCAAAGGAAAATTTTGAAAATAAGGGCAATTTCAATAGATCTAAAGACAATAACTTTAGAGGTCAGTCTGGTTTCAGAAATCAAGATAATAATGCTAGAAATCATAACAATTTCAGTAGCCAGAACAATTTTAGAACACATGATAACAATGCTAGAACTGCAGATGTATATAAACCTCCTAGAATTTGTTTTTACTGTGGCCAAACTGAACATCATATTAAATATTGTTTTAAAAGGAAAAATGAACAGGGAATTAGTAATCAAACTGAGGCTGCAGTGCAAGAGAATAATAATAATGGGGTGGTTTATGTTACTACTGAATCTGATAATAAGAATGAATGGATTTTAGATTCTAACTGCACCTTTCATATGTGTCTTGAAAGGGATATGTTTGTTAATTTCAGTGATAATTGCTTTGGTTCTGTGAAACTTGGTAATAATATTTCATGTGATGTGAAAGGTATTGGAAAGGTTTTGTTACAAACTTGATAATAACAAAACTCTTACTTTAAATAAAACCAGATATGTTCCTGATTTGAAAAGGAACTTGATTTCACTTGGTGTTTTAGATTCTGAATCCTTTGAGATTAGAATGCAAAATGATTATTTGAGTATTTTCAAAAATAACTATCTGATTGTTAGTACTCCCAAAATTAATGGGATATATGTGTTGAATACCTTGCCTGTTTATGTTAAGTTCTTTAATGTTGTATTTGACTTGAATAAGACTGTGTTATGGCATAAAAGATTAGGACACATAGGTCAAAAGGGACTTAAATTACTTGAAACCAAAGGTGTATTTGGTAATGATGTGTTCCATAAACTTGACTTCTGTGAAAAATGTGTGTTAGGTAAATGGAAGAAAAGTTTATTTGGTAAAGGTATTCATAAATCTTCATATGTGCTTGAATATTTTCCTGCTGATTTGTGGGGTCCTGCTACTGTGAGTTCTGTTTCAGGTTTCAGATACTTTCTTCTTATAGTGGATGACTTTTCTAGGAAAACCTGGGTGCATTTTTTAAAAACTAAGGATGCAACAGTGTCTGTTTTCAAAAACTAGATCACCTTAGTTCAAAATTTGAAAGGAAAAAGAGTCAAAACTATTAGAACTGATAATGGTTTAGAATTTTGTAACCAAGAGTTTGATTCTTTTTGTAGCACCTTAGGTATTCTTAGGCATAAGACTGTTGCCTACAGTCCACAGCAAAATGGGGTTGCTGAAAGGATGAATATGACTCTCCTAGAAAGAACTAGGTGTCTTTTACTTGATTCCAATTTGCCTAAAATTTTTTGGGGTGAAGCAGTCAAAACTGCCTCTTATTTGATAAATCTTTCTCCCTGCAGTGCTATTGATTTTAAGATTCTTGATCAAATCTGGAATAATTATCTTCCTGACTTTTCAAAATTAAAAGTTTTTGGGTGTGCTACCTACTCACACCAGTCTGAATCTAAACTTGACTCCAGATCTTTAAAATGTGTTTTTCTTGGGTATGGATAAGGAGTCAAGGGTTATAGATTATGGGTCAGGGAACATGGAGGTTACAGGGTCATTTTGAGTAGGTCTGTGGTTTTTAATGAAAATGTTTTCCCCTGCAAAGATGAAAAATTGATTGATCCTGTTAAAGAAAAAGATTTTGTAACTTCTGAGCTGAGTGCAGACCATTCAGGTGATGAAAATTGTCTGCCCAATACTCAGTTTCTGTTGGAGCAACCCCCACAGTCTCCAAATGTCATTTTTGAACCTGAACCTGAACTTGCTGACACTGAGCCACAACCTGTTGATATCCCTGAAGCTGAAACAGTCTTAGAAAACTATCAATTAGCTAGGGATAGACCTAGAAGAGAGATTAGACCTCCTCCTAGGTTTGAGGATCCTGATTTTGTGTCTGCATTTACTTATTTTGATCATTTAATGTTTGAACCTGAATCTTTTGAAGAAGCTGTTTCTTCTAAGGATTCCAAACTTTGGCTTACAGCTATGCAAGATAAGATGGACTCACTTCTGAAAAATGGTACTTGGATTTTAGTCAATAGACCTGTAAATAAAAGGATAATTGACTGTAAATTGATTTTTAAATTGAAAGAAAGTGAGTCTAAGGATATGAAACTAAGGTACAAGGCTAGACTTGTAGCCAAAGGTTTTTCTCAAAAAGAAGGAATTGATTTTAATGAAATTTTTTCTCCTATAGTTAAATATACCTCTATCAGAATTCTGTTTGCTTTGGTTGCACAATTTGATTTAAAACTTGAGCAAATGGATGTAAAAACTGCTTTCCTTTATGATTCCTTGGATGAAACAATTTGTATGCATCAACCTAAAGGTTTTGAAAATGGAAGAAATTTTGATTTGGTTTGTTTGTTTAAAAAATCTTTATATACCTTAAAACAAGCCCCTAGGCAGTGGTATAAGAGATTTGATTCTTATATCCAAAGCCTTAATTTTCAGCAGAGTAAATACGATTCCTGTTTTTACTTTAAACTTGGTAAAACTGATTTTATTTACCTGCTTCTATATGTTGATGACATGCTTATTGTTGGGCCTAATATGCATGATATAAATGTTCTTAAAGGTAAACTGCATTCTGAATTTGAAATGAAAGACATAGGAAATGCTAAAAGGATACTTGGCATGGGTATTTTTAGGGATAGATAATCTGGAAAATTGTTTTTAAACCAAAAACATTACATTGAAAAGGTTTTAAACAGATTTTGTTTATCTGAATCCAAATCTGTGTCTTTGCCTTCGCCTGCACATTTTAAATTGTCTGTTGAACATTGTCCAAAAACTGATGATGAAGTGCTTAGAATGAAAAATGTGCCCTATTCTAATGCAGTTGGATCTGTTATGTATTTGATGGTCTGTTCCAGACCTGATATAGCTTTTGCAGTAAGTGTCTTAAGCAGTTTTATGAGCAATCCTGGTGAATTGCACTGGGAAGCCATGAAATGTCTTTTAAAATATTTGAAAGGGTCTGCTAGACTTAGTCTAGTATTTTCAAAAACCAAAAATGATTTCAAACTTAAAGGTTTTGTAAATTCTGATTTTGCAGGAAATGTTGATAAAAGGAAATCAACATCTTCTTACTTTTTTACTTTAAATTCTTCCTGTATTAGCTGGAAATCCCAGCTTCAAAAACTTGTTACCTTATCATCAACTGAGGCAGAATACGCAGCTGCCACAGATGCTGTTAAGGAATGCATGTGGTTAAAGGGTATTATCTGAAATTTGCTACATTAATGATTCTGAAGTTGAATTGTGTACTGATAGTTTGAGTGCATTATATCTATGTAAAAATTCTGTTTTTCACAATAGGTCTAAACATATTGATGTTAAATTCCATTTCATTAGAGACATTATTGAGAAAGGCATTGTGAAACTTGTTAAAATTCCTACACAGGTTAACCCTGCAGATGCAGGAACAAAGATCATTCCTATTAATAAGTTTAAAGATGCCTTAAGTTTTTTAAATTTGGTTGAATTTTGATACTTCTCAGTTTTGTTTTACAGGTATTGGAAGCAGCTCAATTGAGGTGGAGATTGTTGGACAATTGATCTGGAAGAGAAGGCCTGTATTTTTCATTATTGGACCGATATTAAGCCCAGATTGCATAGCCGGTGTTTTGAGCCCAATTCTCTATTTGAAGCCCAAATATGAACCGGGTCATGATCCATTATCACCACCGCCTTAACCTTAGCTATGGGATCTGTTTGGTTAATCTTGGTCGTCCACTTGTGATAAAAAAGGATGATGTCTTTCACTTTGCGTCATTCAGACGCTTCATCTTTCAATTTTTCCAAACCCTTCTATACTTCTCTCTGAAGAGGCGATTTTCATCGCCTTCATCTGGTTCTTCAGATTTTCTCCAGAAATTCATAAGATTTAGCCTGTTATTTCTTTGTGGTTGTTGTAGATACTGATATTATAACACCCCAAGTTTAAAATCTAAAACCTAGGCGTGTTAACTTCCATTCACATTAAATGCGGAAATAATGGTTTAAAACATTTAAACTTTTCATTTACTATTATAAAAATTTTACAAAAATTTCGACAGAGTCTCCTCTGTAAATTGGACATAGCCAACCTGTAGAGGGACATCAAAACCATTTTTAAAATACACATCGCAACTCATTCAATCCAAAACATCATCCAAACCATTACAATAAGTCCCAAACTCCTCAACAATATAATTTCAAGTAAATAAACTTTAGCAAATGAAATAAGAGGAAATTTAACCTCAATAATACATGAATTAAAGAATAAATAATGAGAAATTGAAATAAATTCTAATTTAACTTTATTTTAAAAGGGTTGAAGCGGGGATAGCCTGAGTCAGCTGCCGAGTGCTCTCCTCGGATCACCTAACTTTCATCACCTGAAATGTTGGGGAGAGATTGGGGTGAGCTAAAGCTCAGTAAGTAAACTTTATGCACGTGATGCATGCTCATGACATGAAATTCCTTAAACCATTCAAAGTAATTCCCCTCATTTACTTTACTTTTCAAGACATTCATACCTTCCAAACTTTCACTTAAACATTTCTAAAAACTTTAACTTCATTTCAAGACTTTCGTTTCAAATCTTTCATTTCATTTCAAAACTTTCACTTCATTTCAAGACTTTCATTTCAAGACTTTCACTTCATTTCAAGACTTTCATTTCAAATCTTTCATTTTATTTCAAAACTTTCACTTCATTTCAAGACTTTCACTTCATTTCAAGACCTTCATTTCATTTGAAGACTTTCGTTTCAAGACTTTCACTTCATTTCTATCGTGAACTCAATTAGTGTATCTTCTAGCCAATTACAATGCAGTGGGCAATATACCTTATTTAGGACCAGATTATCATTTTTCCACCACATAGCGGTTTAATATTTGCCACCGTCAACCGGTTTAGCAATCGTCACCGCAAAGCGGTTTAATATTTGCCACCGCCAAGCGGTTTAGCAATCGTCACCGCAAAGCGGTTTAATATTTTCCACCGTCAACCGGTTTTGCAATCGTCACCGCAAAGCGGTTTAATATTTGCCACCGTCAACCGGTCTAGCAATCGTCACCGCAAAGCGGTTTAATATTTGCCACCGTCAAGTGGTTTTGCAATCGTCACCGCAAAGCGGTTTAATATTTGCCACCGTCAACCAGTTTAGCAATCGTCACCGCAAAGCGGTTTAATATTTGCCACCGCCAAGCGGTTAAGCAATCGTCACCGCAAAGCGGTTTAATATTCACCACCGCAACAGCGGTTTAATTCGGGTACGCCGGTCCACCGCGCCTCATTTCTTACTCACATCTTTCATGGCATAGAAGTACATTCATTTATTCTTAAAACTTGGGATACATACTCTTTGAGAACAATCTAACTTTCCACACTTTTCCTTTAAAATCATTTGACTTCCCCAGTACTCAATGACAAATGCATGCTTGATGATGCAATTAACATAAAATACATGAATGCTTGGGCAGTTTCCAATTTGAACAATATATTTTTATAAGAAGTAACGAAAGCATCGAAAATGAGCAATACACAAAGTTGTCACTTGAGCACAGAAATTTCACATTAACTTTCAACTTTAATAAAAATAGGGGGAGTTTACTTACCTGTAGTCCTCAGTAGTTACTTTGCCTAATATGCAGGTGGAAGTCTTGGTTGCCCGCGATGTCAATGTACCGTTTCTCCTAATTAATTCTCATTCATTAACAAAATATGGCTTTTAGTGAAAAACCACATTTAACACTCTTAACTAAGGTCGAGACTTTCAAGTGACTCATAATATAACAAGCACATTTAACACCACATATGTATCATACTCGAAGTAATACATTAAGTTCAAGGAAAATTTTGGGATATTACTTATCAATTTCACAAATCAAAGCCAAGCATTCTTATTCAAACATGATCTTGAACTAAAAATTTATTACTTTGAACATAACTTCAATTTAACTAACTTGTTCCTAAAATATTAAAGTTTGCTCTCCTATACCATTAACCCAAAATTCCAAAAATTACACATGTTTGTTTAAATAGTCATATACATATTCATGATCGTATATACGTACATTCACACCTCAAATTTAATATTATAGCACATCAATTAATCTAAATTTCATAAGTCCCCAGTCTGAGAAATTTTATTTTCACATAGTCAGAATCTGAGTATGTACCTATGCCCACATAAACAAAAAAAATCCAAACTTTATATATTTACACGCATCTATACATACATAATAATATATACATTCATATACATCAATACTTATTCACATAACATCATTAATTCCCAAATTCATGGTTAAACTCGAAATTACACAAAAATTAGAATCTGAAATTAACTGAAAAATCTGAATTTATACATATAAATTGCATACATACGTTATTTACATAGAATATATATATATATATATATATATATATATATATATATCGAATTATGTATGTGTGTGTGCGTGAAATAGTGTGAAACTGTGCGTGTGTGCGCGGTTTAGGGTGTGTGTGTGTGTGTGCCGTGAAGAGAAAAGGGGAAGGGGGAGGGCTTACTTCCGGCGGTGGTGGTGACCAGCGGTGCGAAGGGCGAGAGCGAAGGCGGAAGAGGGAGCGAGGTGAGAGACCGAGAGCGAGAGGCGAGTCGAGAGAGAGAGGGAGCGTGAGTGAGGGAGTGATTAGGTTAGGGTTAGGTTTTTAATCTTTTGGAATTTGCAAATCAGTCCCTCAACTCTTCTCTTTGTTTAAGTCTATAAATTTTATTTACTCTCGATTGACACTACACTTTTCCCCCAAATTTCAAATTGGCATAATAAAATAGAAAATAACATGCTGAGGCAATAAAACAATTATTTACATAGAATTGCACGTAACTAATTTAAATAACCAATTTATAATCTTTCAAATTGGTACATTGATCGAGCCAGCGTCCAAGTTCTTCCACTGCAAAAATAATTTCAATTATAGACATTAAAGATCATAAAATCATAATTTATGATAACATTCATCACAGTATTACGTGAAATTTAAAATTGAACGAGAAATGAAAAGCGGTCTTACAACTTCCCAGGAGGTCACTCATCCCAGAATTGCTCCAAGCCAAGCACGCTTAACTTTGGAATTTCTAACGATGGACTTCCAGAAAAGAAAGTGCACCTTGTTGGTATGAGTAGTACCTGTCATTTCTTTTAAAATTTCCTGGCCTGAGGTATTACAGATATTCTGTAATCAGTATACATTTTGGTTGAGTTTTGGCAGAGTTTTCTGCAACTCATTTGTTCTTTGTGGTTATATTGTGCGATTTCTGAGATTTCTGGAAAGTTTTGTATGTTTTTGAGTTTGGATACTGATTTCTATATTCTTACGTTTATTCAATAAAGGTTTTTATTATTTGTGTTTAAACGTCTGTTCTTGTTCTTTGTGGTGCGATATTGAGCATTTAATCCTAACAGAGACAATAAATTTTTTAGCAAGCCTATTCTTTTTGGTGTAGATAACGTATTGACAATCCAGTAAGTAATTTAAACTTGAGCCTTCCATGCTACAAAAGTAAAATTGACAAGATAACTGATTCATGGGATATATTTTTCTATGGGAAATGGCCAGTACTTTTACAACAGAACAAGAAATAAGAACACGAAAAAAAAAGGTTAGTAAACGAAAGAAGAGAAAGAAATAACACTCAATTATTTTATCATATAATGGACACAGGTAAGCTGGGACCACAGCCATAGCATCATCAAGCCACCACTCCACCCTGCTTATGGTTGTAATACGTATATACCAAATGTAAGCGACAGAGAAAAACCAAGTTTCCTATATAGAAGCTTATTGCCGCTCGCCCCTACCTCTATCTTCATAAGCATAAGCAGGGACAAATGTAGTGTGTGGCTAGGGCGTTCGGCCGCTCGGTTGGATCCGTCAAAAAAAAATTTACCTTATAATTTTGGTGTCGAAATTTTTTTCCCTCTTATCTAGTAGTATCTGCTCGTGCTGGATTGATTTTCTAGATTCGTCCCTGAGCATAAGACTTCTAAAGTGAAAAGTTACCGGCTTTACGAAAATGAATATCTTCATCATCATTGACACTGATCATTACCCAAGAGTAGGTAGAATTCCTCTAGCCCCTTCAATCCCTTCATTTACAGCATTCACAACCGATGTCTCGACAACACAATCAATGCAATCAACTATCATGGAAATACATAAAATACAAATAATCATCTTCTCAAACCTACACACATAGGCTCTTCAAGATTATGTATATCCTAACTTTAAAACTGCAAATTAAATTAAGGAAAAGGAGTTCCTTCAGAAAACAACCTCGTCTTCTGATTATTTACACTAGATAAAGTTTTCGAATACAAATTAAAAGGACAAAGAAATTGGACACACGAGCACTCTCATTGAGTATCCATGAAGGGACCTTTCTAGGTGTCTAGGTGTATACACTACCTTACACATTAGAATAGGAGGGCAAAAAAATTATTATACTGTTTATGTGTCTAGTGTGTAAATTAGTGTGTACATATAGCATTTTCCATCAACAAAGGCGCCAGTAATTTTGTCTTGAAAGAACCAAGTTGGTGGAAATGAAATAAGGCCTTTATTTTCGAAGTTATGTAAACAAACATTTTTTCCTTGTCAAAATCCAAATATAACCTTACCCCTCCCTATTGGAACATGATTTGTCAACCTAATTCTAATTCCTTATTTTTTGTACGTGTATATTTTGGATTGCATGGTATCCTATGAATCATGGGTGTAATATATCTATTGTATTCCACCTAGGTAAGTAGTCAAATGTCATTAGGAATCTACCATCATTAGAAAACCCTAAACTAGGGGTGGCCACTCGTGCATGTATGTATATAAGCAATTTCTTTGTTCATTTAAACATTAGAAAATTTCTGCCAAATTGCTTTTAAACGGAACCGATCATGGCCAAAATAATTGAGCAAACCATCATCCCCTACAACAACACACCACCACCACCAACTCCCTCCATTCCAAATCCACCAATCGTTATTAACGCACAAGCACAACTCCCCATCGAACTCATACCCACAAACTTCCTCACATGGCATGTTCAATTTCACAGCCTAATCATCATATTCGATCTCCTTGGCTTTGTCAACGGATCCCTCCCATGTCCTACATCTCACTTCACAACTCAAACAACCACTAACACAAATCAAACCACCACTGTCATCAATCTAGATCAATCCCGTTGGATCAAACAAGGTAAACTTCTTCTTAATGTTATTGTTAGCTCCCTCTCGCTCAACCTGGTTTCTTTCATTGTTGCAGCCAAAACATCACGTGGAGCTTGGACAAAAATTACCAACACCTACGCCAAACCTCAACCGGGTGCATTATGCATCTCAAAAGCGTGAGACTCCACCATTACTAAATACATGCATGGAGTCAAGAGCATCATCGATAACTCGACTCTCAAGAACTTAGCCCTCGATCCCGATGAATTGGTACTCCACGTTCTTCATGGTCTTGGTCCTTAGTATAACGGACTCTAAGAAATTGGTCGTGCAAGGGAAACTTCCATTACGTTTGACGAGATTCATGAGAAACTCGTCACTAGAGAATCTCAACTTCAATCTTCGGGTGCTCCCTCGGTCCCTCCCCCTTTCATCCAGCCACGGCAAACACTGTCACCAAGTTCTACTCTTCTCCTCGGCCCAACAACAACCCACAAGGGGGATCTCGGTCTCCCAACCATCAACAACCATGGCCCAATAACACCAACAACTTCCGGTTTCGAAACTCCAACAACAATGCTTATACACCCCGTCCCTATCTTGGCAAGTGCCAACTATGTGGTGAACAGGGACACTCTGCTAAACGTTGCACCAATTATCGTTGTTTTCCGATCACGTCTTCATCTCCAGCCAGCACGCCCCTCTAGCTTGAATCCCCAAGCTTATGTAGCTGCGGCCTCCACCATATCCCTTCGCCAGCGATTGGTTGTTGGACTCCGGCACATCTCACCTCATCAATAATGACTTGGGCAACATTTCTCTTCATTCCAACTATTATGGTTCAGACAATGTTCAAATTGGTGATGGTAAGGGCTTACCAATTACTCGCACCGGTCAAGCTCATTATAATTCCAAAAACTCTAAATTCCTTTTATGTGACACTCTTTGTGTTCCCAGCATGTCTCATAATTTAATTTATATTTCTAAGTTTTGCTCCCAAAACAACATTAGCAATGAGTTCTCCCCATCTTCTTACCTTGTCAAACATTTGTAGAGTAGAGTTCCAATCCTGCGTGGAGCAGCTAGAGATGGCGTGTATGCATTCTCACCCGAGAACTTTGAACTAATGGTTGTGCTATCCAGTATCCTCCATCTCCGCCCTACACAAGACTTTCTCGTGAGTTTGGGGTTGAACGGCTACTATTGGACATTTTCAATAAAAAGTTGCTACGTCATCAGTTAAAATGCTAGCTAAATTTAACAATAAAATTAACTTGTTGTTAAAAAGATTCTCTTAATTAACATATTCAATTATTTGCTAATTTATTCTACTAACATGTACTTTAACACATCTAATGTAGATGCTCTAATGTTGAGATGTGTCAAGTGTGAAAATCCATTATGCATATCATCTATTCCATTTATTATTAACGATTGATGATGGAGTAATGGATGATGTAACGATCTATTAATGAGAAACATATGTCTTTTAGTTTTTTAGTGAATGGTAACAGTTTAGAATACAACTAAATGAAGTGATCTCAGGTTTCTAGTGAAGCACCGACAACAAGAGATAGGAAGCATCACCACCACCTCAAGGGAATCGTCTCTAGAGGAGGGAAGGGTCACTGCATCGCTGGAGGGAAGACGATGGAAGTGTTACCGTAGTCGCTGGAGTAGAGAGGATGTGAAGGGTGAAAATGTGATGAAATTCGATTATAATTTTTGTGAAATAGATTAGAGGTGGTTATAGACTTATTTTAATTTTATAATGTAATTATTATTTTTATTAAAAATCTTAATTACCAGCTCATTATTGAATTTATAAGTTTAAAACTGGAGTTTTGAATTTGGAAGTTGAAAAATCGAGTCCTAGTGTAAAATCCTCATCACGCATACATACAGTTAGGATGCCAATAATACTCATGAAACCAATACCCACTAGAGACTGGATACAAAAAGTTGAGAATTACTCGACTAAATGGATTTGCAGGTTGGGTATGAAGGTAAATTTGAAACTCGACATGGGTATGGGTCGAGTGTGAGCTTTTCTACAAGACTCTTACCCGACCCACATACCTGTTTTTTGCATTAACAAAAAACATAAGCCTTTAAAAGTCACAAACGCATGTCACAATTCACAAACCATACTTTTCTTATTATCCCAAACACAATTGCACTCCATCTCCAAACATTTTTGTATTCTATCTTTCCCGAGTTTTTCATTTCTTTCCTTCAAGATCTTCATTTTTTCCACTAACTAGTTGTTAGTTGGATTTTTTTTTAAATATGCTAATTAGTTATTGATTTTTTTAAAAATATGTTATTCTTTCTTGTTAGCTTTTTTTATTTAAATATACTAATTACTTCTGATTAGTTTGTCATGTTTGCCTTCAATTCTCTTTATTGAAAGAAATAAACAAAATGTTAAAAAAAATAAAGAAAAAAACTAAATGGGTTTTCATGGGTATGGAATCATACCTGCTCCGGCCCACTTTCAGTGAGACGAGTATATACGTCGGGTATGGGGACTAAAAAATTCTAGCAGGTAGAGTATGAGTTTACCAAATTCGACACAGACTTGACGCTCCATTGTCATCCCTAAACCTAGGTTTAAGTCATAAGTTTGGGCCAATTTAATGAGGCCCAAACCATTAAAAAACAAATGAATTTTTTGACCGATACCTATGGTTGAAACTTGGACTTGATAATTGGCACATTGAAATTTTCAATCTTAAAAAAACCCTCTTCAAATAAAAAAAATCGCAGAAATATCATGTTTAATTAGTTGAGAAGTTTGTGATAAAATAATTTATTTTAAATTAATCAGTTTTACTAAACGCAACTGCATTCCTAAATTTCAGTAGTAAATGTAACTCCATAAAATCTCCTGGATAAGCTGATGGCAACATAGCACCAGCTAAGATCTAAACTGTTAGAGACGAAAGAAAGGGGAGCTTCATATCCAAAGAAGAAATTCTTGATCTAGGGAATCACACCAACGATTATTCATAGGGGAGCAATAGTTTGGGGGACTGAAGTATGTTCTAGATTGGAGTCTGTTTAGCAACAATTCGTACCTTCCTGACAAATCACTGAATAGGCTTTGGACTGTTCTCGCTTCCTTCTACCGTGTGCTTGATATTAGGCAAATCGGATTGTGAAACACTAGCTGAGGTTTTAAATACCTAGCGATTAAGTGTGCCAGTGAATTTTAGATTTCTTCATCTTCAATTCCTAGCCATTTGGCTTCTACGAGCAAAGATTTACTCATCAGACGGTAGTTGCTCATGTTTCTTGTCCTCCTCCCCAAAAATCTCATAATTCTTGATTATGTGCTAAACAAAGGTATGAACAGGAGTCACAACAACCTTGATTTGAATGTATAATTAGGTATAACAAACAATTTCAAATGATTAGTAGTTGGGGGTTCGTTTCCTCTTGGGTTTTTTCTACTTTCACCATTGCAACTTCTTTATATTGTGCTGATTCTTGTGTTATCCATTGTATTCTTCCTCTCTGCCACCAAAAACAAAACAAAAAAAATAATATTATTACCACGTCTAGAAAATAATTATAAGCGAGAAATTGGGATGAAAATACCTATATACATGCCTTCTTACAACTATTCTTCTCCCTGACTTCATATCTCTCCAAAGACATATCACTTAGCCACGCCCTTGGGCTCACCAACTGCGAATTCAACAACCCAATAACTCAAATAAAAAAGGAACCAAATTTTTAATTAAAAAAAAGGTGGCCTACTTTGGTGTGAAAGAAAAGAAGACTTACGGGCAACGTTCTTTGAATGACTTCAGCCCTTTTTCAGGACTCTGAGGAAGCTTACAACCTTTCATAACTAGGGATGCAAATAATACCCACGAACCCGAAACCCGTTGGGTACTTGACGCAAATGTGTGAAAATGACCCAACCCAATGGGTTTGTGGGTAAGGTATGAGTATAGATTTAGAAACCCGACATAGGTATGGGTATTGTAGAAAAATTCATGCCCGATTCATACACCCATTAATTTTTTTTTAAAATTATTGTATATATATATCCAAAAAATAAAAAAATTATTAAAATTAAAATATGTAACGGGCTTTAAATGGGTATAAAAGAATACCCGCACCCGACCCGCCACTCTTAAGTGGGTATATGGGTAGAGTATGTGTATTATAAATCTCTAGTGGGTAGGGTATGGGTTTGCCAAACCCGACTCATACCCTACCCATTGCCATATCTATTCATAGACAAGAAAATCTCATTTTTTTTTTCTTTTCTTGATAAACTGATAGACAATTTCAACCACCTCAAACTTAAAAAATATATAATTAAATTGGTAATTAAACAATTAAGGTCACAACTATACAATTTATGGTCATATGTCATAAGTCATAAATTTTAAAGTTCAAAAATTATCAAATTAATTAGTCATGATTTATTTTTCGGTTACAAATTACAAGTTTTATAGGTCACAAATTATCAAATTAATTGGTCATCACTCTCTTATTGATCACAAGTCACAAATTTTTTAGGCCACGACATCTTTCTATGTCACAAATTTTAAAAATTTAGGACACAACTTATTTATCGGTCACAAAATCTTCAATTTTGTAAGTCTCAAATTTTGTTGGTCACAAATCTCGATTTAATGATTCACAATTTTTACAATTAGTGGTCATAACTTAATTTTCGATCACAATTTACAAATTTTTTAAGTCACGGCTAATTTATAAGTCATAAATCTTGAATTTTGTAGGTTACATCAGTCACAATTACATATAATTGGTCACAAACAAGTTATCCACCCCCACAGCACACCCACCCCAACCAAACCCAACTCGACTCGACTCGACCTGACCCGACTCTACACCACACACCCACACCCACACCTACCTACCCTACCCTACCATTCCCGAACCAAACTCTACGGTCTCTACACTAAACTCAAGTCCCCGCTGTTTGAGTCATTTTTCGCCGCTCACCTCACCGCCACTGCCATCGCTTGCACCGCCCCACCGCACGCACCACATGTACGCTACAATCGCCACAGCCACCACTTCCTCCACTTCGACGAACAACCACCAAACCATCACCTCCGAATGCAAAACAACTACCAAAACCACCATCACACAACACCATCGGGCACCGCATCGCCTGCATAATGCACCACCACCACTGCACACTACCTTGTGACCACACATGAAATAGATCAAAGCATCGAACATCAGATTAATCGACCACCACCACCGCACATGAAATAGATTGAAGCCAACACTACCACCGCCACCACACAGAACCACACCACCACCACACCAACACCACATTCAAATTTACATCTTGTTTCAGATCTGTAGGTTGATGCAAATCTGTCGACTTTCTCACTTGCTGATGAATTGGCAATTGAAGGGGGTGAACGGCTGGGGGTAAATAAATTTTAATTTTTAATCAAGTCAAATTATTAATAATGAAAAAAGTTGAGATTTAAAATTAAATAGTTGTAGATTTTAGTTTTTAAATGTGAAATTGAAAAACCTCTATGTATGTAATTTCCACGGCCCAGTCCATTTAAAAGGAAAAAGAAATTAAAGCCCAAAGCTTCTTTCTTCCTCTCTTCAAAGTTCCAAACCGCGACAAGGTGGGCCCGGCTATCTCTTCTTCTTTCCGTTGGAACCAGCAATCGCGGCCACCCTAGCTCGCCCAATATTGGATCTGCCACTAGTCATAGTGCAAATTAAATTGTAGATAATGCTTTTAAGAGACATACTAATGCTTTTTAGGGGAGAACGAGTTGAAATTTGTAGAATGTCAAAAAAAAATTAGATAACCGTTGGAGTTAATTTATTCACCTCGATTTTTTCCACTCCTAATCTTACTCGTCCGTGATTTTCATGATTATTTTATGGTAAACGATTATTTTATAATCCAAATTTATTCGATGACAGATAGCTCGAGACCACTAATGTCTTTGATACCCAACACCACTAACGAATTTTATATTTTTATACAACGTGAATTTGAACTTTGCTAAAATATCTTATACTTACAGGATTAGAGTTCACATGCCATTTGTAACATATTCCATTTTGCGCTCTCTATTTCAGTTTTCTATTTTCCGGCATAAATAGTTCATAACTTATATTGATAATCCCCATTCAAATTTTATTAATTTAAAAATAAAATAATTATTGTCTCCAACATTTTTTTACCTTCACAATTTCACTATCACTTCTCAATTCTCATCCCTAAAATCCTATCTCACTCTTCACCCTATAACTTACCTACATCCTCCAACATCTTTGAACTTAATTTTTACAATACATTTCATGAGAGCCTCAATTTTATTTCATCTAATTTTTTTTAAAAAAAAAAAACTAAATATTTGATTTAGTCCCCACAAAATAAGGGAGAAGTGTACTTTCAAAAAAAAAAAAAGGGAGAAGTATTGAAGGGTGGGATCAAATATGTAAAAGTCAAATACTGTGTGGCCTTTTGTGTAATATGGGAAAAGTATGAGACCTCAACAGAAAACAGTGGGCCCAAAGATTAATGGTTTAATGGTTGACTTTTCTGTCCCACCGTTTTGTCGTTTTCTTCCTTAATCACCACAGTCACAAGCGAGAATTTCTGTGTACATGCAAACACAGGAGAGTTATCCTATATCCCTTCCCTTCACCGTTCGATATCATACTCGATCGTTACAAAGGTGCCAATTAAGGACTAAATATATTATCACCACATTTTCTTATATACGTACCATATTTTAATTTTAAGAAATATTCATAATCTTTAATCAATATCACAATTATGTCCACACAACTTTTTCATCGTATTTTTATTTTAATTCTTTCATTAATTATAATACATCTCCTCTCTTCCATCGATTTCTGTCAAAAATTTTATTGAGAGAAAATAAAAAAATTTATTTACCTCTTGTACACTTAATAAGTAAAAAATAATTGAATACTTGTTCATTATTTTAAAGCACGATAATAATAAAAAAATTGAACGAAAACTATAATGAAGAACAAAATTTGATAATTGTTGAAAAATTAATGAAAACAATTTGATAAAAAAAATAAAGAACATAAATGTAATAATTTATAAAGATTATGGACCAATAATGCAATTCAAATGCACTGTAATAATTATAAAAAAATTGTGATGCAAATATAATTACTCTCAATTAAAATCACTTCCCAGATGCCTCTGTGTGACAACTTATTATAATAGGCAATAATTATAATTTATAATTTACACAATTTCATAAATCATTTTTTAATTACACATATTTTTTACATTAATTTTTAATCATAAATCTTATCTCAAAATTCAAATTAAATGGCGACTGATCATTATGCGACACAGAGACCAAAATCATTTCGACTACTGACTCTTAAAAACTTCAGTGCCTTTTTCCTTTGGCATCTGTCTACAGTCTACACGCATAAAACATATAGAAGTAGTGAGAGAAAGGAACTTTCTAGAGAGAGAGAGAGATGGGAGACTGCAGAAGAGTGGGTGTGGCCGTTGATTTTTCGCCGTGCAGCAGGAAAGCACTTGAATGGGCGGTGAATAACATTGTGCGAAAGGGAGATCACCTGATTCTACTCACTGTCCGACCCGAAGGCAATTATGAGGAAGGCGAGGCGCAACTCTGGGCAGCTACCGGTTCTCGTATGATTTCAAGCTTTCTGTTTCTATATGGGATTTTATTCGTAATTTTTTACTTGCACCTCAATTTTAGAAAAAAATATATGCGTTTCATGGTGATTTTACACAATCGACTTAAATTTGAGCTTAATGAATGTCTGCTTAAAGATTTGATCGGTTAATTAACCTGATAAGATGATTGAACTGTTGAGATTCTGGTGAATGAAAGGTTTTTAGCATGATCTACTGCTTGTTGTCCTCGCTAATAAATAGGTAAAATTCACTAATTGATCTCAAAATGATTGGATTGAAGCAGTTTGAAATCTTGACCTTTTTTTTTTTTTTTTTTTGGTTCTACAACGTGGCGTTGAAGTGTAATTGTTCTCTGGTGATCAAGATCATAACTTAAAAGCATCGCCTTCAGTGTTTACTTGTGTGGTTATTAACCTGCGTTTTTATTTTTTGTGATTTTGTTAGCCTTGATTCCTTTGATCGAGTTCTCGGAACCCCATACCATGAAGAAATATGGGGTTAATCCCGACCCCGAAACACTGGACATTGTTGCTACTGCTTCTAAGCAGAAAGAGGTAATTTTGATGTTTGCAGTCATCATGTCAAAACTGGTATACATCGAACAAGATTTCAGCTTCGTTTTGCAATTTTAATATTCTTTGATTTGATTCGGGCAGTCTACCTTATCAAACACGCTGTTACCTTTTAAGAATTGAAATATTTATATTCTCAATATGCAGATAACTGTGATCCTGAAAATATTTTGGGGAGATGCTCGAGAGAAGTTATGTGAAGCGGTTGATAGTATTCCTCTCGAATGCATTGTCATTGGAAACAGAGGCCTAGGCAAAATCAAGAGGTTTGATTCATTTGAAGTCTTTTCCATGATTTACAATCTTAAGCATAGTTTGGTAAACAAAATAAACTCACTTTTTAATCATACATTTTTTCTCTGATCAATTTTCAATCATTAATTTTTACCTTAAAATCATAAATAAACCAGTTTATAAACCAAACAATGTTTTGGAGATTTCACTTCACTCCTTTTCAATGTCTCCATGGGTTTCTATTGAACCATTTTACCCTATTTGTCATAACTAAAATTTTAAGATTTTAATCTAAGTCAAAGTCAATATTTAATCTTAACCACATTTTTTATGGGACCCACAACTTTTTAATCACACATCTCACTTACTTTTATCAAAATTTACTAAAAATCTGATTTTTATCATGCCTCTTTATTAATCAAATAAATAAAGGCCCCTTGAACCATGTAAATATAGTATAAGGGCATGTTTGATGCACAGTATCAAAGATTTTAACTTCTTTTACTTTCTTGATCATGTCCTTTATTGTTCAATCTAACAACTAAATGGCATATAACTGACTCCCTTGAAAGGAACTTTTACCACCATGTACTTCACCATTTGTGTCCAACATTGCCAGAGAGCAAGGTGGGCGCCCGCACGCTGTCTTGAAAACTAGCCTTTGTTTGGCAAACATGTTACAATTTTCAAAATCACTTTTTAACTACGCATATTTTATTTCTCCACTTTTTAACCATATCTTTTATTTCGAAAACATAAAAAAACATGTTTTAAAACACAAAACTTTTACTAATAAACAGAGCCTAACCGTATTCAGTTTTTTTTTTTTGTACGTTTGCAGGGCTATTATGGGCAGCGTGAGTAATTATGTTGTCAACAATGCTGCTTGTCCCGTCACCGTTGTGAAGATCCATGATTAGACCTATGCATTATTAGGTGGAGCGTATTAATGTTGTTTCCGATACTCCCTGATCTTCTTTCTTAGTAAATATAGTCTCTGTTGTCCGTATTTCAGTTGTGGTTGGATTTGTGTGAGTAATGTTAATGTGTATGTTGCTGGCAGAGGATACTTGTTTCGCTTAAATAAAAAAAAATACAGCTGGAATTCATTCGGAATATTTCTGGATTTGTTCATTTTCCTTTGGATGATCATTTTAGCGTAACACTGGCTGGCTGGAAGGCCATTGCTATTAAAGCTCGTTTTGTAAGATGAACTGCGTCTGCGTGGATACCATATGCCTTTTCTTGTTTATTGGTTGAAAATTCTTATTTTAAGTACTCGTGTGTTTTAACTAATGAACTAAGAAAATTGTTTTAAAATTTTTATAGATTAGCAAAACACATGCTTGCTCCGTTGCCCACCCTCCAATGAGAAAGTGTCAAATGTTCCATTTAAAAATTAATAGGACTCTTGACGCATTCTTATTGAAGGATGGGCAACATCGTGGGCAATGGAGCAATTTCATAGCAAAACATGGATAAATCATTTATCTAGTCCTTAAAAATTGTTTCCCTTTGTATTCTGCCATGGTATCTTAAGATAAAATACGTTGAGCATGGTATCTCTAAATATTTTTTTTATTATTATTTTGCAACAGTTAGATTTATATTACTTCATTGTTAATTTTATTCAAGAATAAAATATGTAAAATAATTTATATATAAAAATAAAATTGTTATAAATTAGAAAGAAAGTGTGAATAAAATAGAGAAGTCAATAGATTTGTGTACATTAGAACAGTAGGGGTATTTTGGTATAAATGTCATTTTATAACATATTTTGAATGATACATTACAAAATATTTGCATCGTTAAAATCTTGTTTGTTAAAAAATAAATAAGACAAAAATATCAAACGAAGGAAAAATAGTACAATTATTTTGAAATATTGAAATAAATAATGTTTCATTAAAACCTTGTCAAAATTCAGTTGAACAAAATCTAAGCAAAGGAAAAAAGTACAGCCACTCTCCTGAAGTCGATCACCATAAATCATTGAGTCGGTACATTCCAATCCCATGAACCAATTTATTGAATGTAGATATTGTCGACACTTTTATGAATAAATCAGCCACATTGTCATTTAGCTAATTTGTTGAAAATCGACATAATCAGTTTTTTGAAATACGTATGTATTAAAATCATTCTTCATAAATTCGTCATAACAACTACCTCATTAAAAACCTTGCTAAAAAAACTTTGTAGAACAAAACTTCTACTAAAGAAAAAAGAGGACAACGCATATTAACTCTCTCACACGGAAACATTACTATTATATTGATATTTCATATCATTATTTCAACTACTATCAATGCAATATCTAATTTGTTCACCAAACATATATAAATAGCCCATATATTATATTATTTTTTCTTTAAATATAAATTCAATTCTTCATTTGAACATTGCTATATCGAACCATGTCCTATAATCAATATTTATCAACGAATTTCTCAATTTTAAATTAAAAGTAATTTATTCACTTCATGTGAACAATTTTAAAAATGACTTATTCACTCCATTTCTAGTTTTCCTATAGTTGGAACCCTCGAAACCTCAAGAATCAAGTTCAAAACTGTAAATATGGCTTTATTTAGTAGTACCCATTATTCAAAATCCTTTTATTTAAAAATTTATAAAAAAAAAAAACATTTTCAACCACATTCTACCAATAAAATAATCCATACATAAACACAAAAAAATTTCCTACTTTTAAACTACACATTCTCCAAAACCTTATGTCGCAAACCACATTGTTTGAAGATATTTTAACAAATCTCGACAAATCTTTAGATACAAAGCCTTAAATGGAAGCAATGCATCAGCGAAAAATCTTTTAATCGAGTCTCTCTAGCTCATGTTCTACTTTTTCAATGTCTTACAAGGAAGTTGTCATCCGAGAGGCTTTACACCATCCATTAGTTGTCAAAAAACAAACTTACAATTCATACATGAACATCATTTCATCATTAAGATAACAAAAAGATTTATGTGCAGAAAGACCAAAATCCATAAGATAAGTTACAGAGTAATCACATTCCTATGACTTGTACTTCTCCCTCCATCCCCTAATGCAAGCTCAATATTGTCCATTGCAAGCCTGTGAATGATGGGTATTTAGAAGAAAGTTCATCAAACTACTACTCTGAATACCAAACATTACAAGAGCAAGATTGATACATACTACTTGACATGACCTGACAAGATTAAGAAGTGAAATGAAGTTATTAAATCTCGACAATTGTATTGTCTAATACTGTATACCATATGAGCTAACAAACAAAACAATATGGTTTCCATCAACTATATTCTATAAAAGAATAGACAGTACAAAGTTTCAAGTTATACATGCAAAAAAAAAAATAGAGGCTCCTAACATAGTAATAAAATAGAGGTGTTTTTTTTCAAGATATGCTTCTAGGAAAATTCTATTTGAACCCCAAGTGTGAAAGGGGGGGGGGGGGCAAGGTTGGGGTCACACTTGGGGTGCATGTAGCATAACCCTTGCTTCTAACTATCACATTGCACCAAAATGAACTTGCTTATACAAATTTTAAGAAAATAAAATAGCATCCCACTTGAAACCGTAAACACACCAGTTTTCCTCTCAGCACTTATTGTCAGTCACTATTTAGAAACTAAATATTCAATGCACCACAGTACACACGACATTTGTTTATAAAGAGAATACTTCTGGAAAAAAGTAACTTTTAAGCACAACACACAACTATAAGTTCAATAAAGCTAAGAAGATTCATGGTTATAAAAATGAGTATAAGAAGGTAGACAATTGCAAAAACCACATAACACGCCATTCAGTACCTTGACTTACCTTTCCTGTCATTCACAGTCAGCACCAGGTGAAACTAAGCTTTCAATATAGGTGTTTGCTCCAAGGAAATCATTGACGTTAGTAATCTTGGGAAACCTAAAGGAATTATCTTTCTGGTTGTAAATTACAAAGGATGACCCAAGGACCAATAGAACTTCCCCATTTGGTAGTATGCACAACGGTATTGAGTACATATATTTCCCAGGATCATCAATGTAAGGAATGGAAACAACTTTAGTCCAAGACTCTTTAACCCCATACTCCTTCAAAACCCACACATCCGCACGAGTTTTCTGATAATTGCAAAGCACGCAAATGCATTCTCCTAGAACCCCTAATGTCGAGGTAAAATCTCCTTTCCCATAATTTGGTTGCTCTACCATACCATATACCTCCCTCTCTAAATCAAGAGAAACAATATTCCACGCAGAACTGAACCCCTCCCCGGGACTAGCAGACCAATGGAGCTTCCCCTGTGCAAACATTCCCGAATCATCCAAAAGCACCCCACCCTTAAAATCCTCGATCCTCCGCCAAGAATTAGTCTTCAAACTATAAATCTTTACCATTGTCTCGTACCCACCAGGATGTCCAAACGCACAGAAAATCCCCACAACCTTATAATCTTCGGCAGTCTCATCAAAACCAAACCCATGTACGATGTAGAATCCCGGCCCCATTGGGACATCTACATCGGGCAATTTCTTGGATTTTCTAACAGATGGGTTCCACAAGAACAAATCTTTATCATTTATCGCAATGCAAATAAGACCATTGCAAGAAGCAACAACCCAAACGCCTCTACGCGGACGTTTTCTAGGATAACTAACTGTAACCGCATTAGTCGAAGGCTCATACAACAAAGACCTAATCGAACAATTCTTGAGATTAAAACGCCGGTAGGAGATAGTAAACATGATTCTGTGGAAGGTAAAATTAGGGTCATTGGTTGAATTTTTGAGATGGGTTTTTATAAATTGTGGGCTGCAGATTAGCGAAAGCCATGATTTTGAAACGCACCTGAATTTCAAGAGTGATTTTATGGGGAGTCTTAGCAGGATTTCTATGATGTTTTCTGGTAGGAGAGAGGGGATTGGACCAGAGGAGTACCTGATTTTCTTCGATTGTTGTTGGATTGGGGAATCTGAAGAAATTTCTTCCATCTCTTTTGAGAATTGGGAATGGAATTATGGAAGGGTTTATCCTGAAGTGCGCGCAGATTGCAGAGCATAAAACATTTTTTTGGTTATTTATATATTCAAAATAAAAATAAAAATAAAAAATTGGTTATTTATATAATAAATAATTTTGTCCATATATTGCTTATTTTAGCGTATGATTGATAAACAAACAATATGTTCGGATACATTGATTAATTTTTATTTATAATAATTCTAATTTTCAAAATAATTTTTTAACCACACATCTTTTCTCTCTCCAATTTTTAACCATTTATTTACCTCGAGATTTGAACAAAAAAATGTTTATAATCCAAACACAATCGCCGAACAAAGGCAAAATAAATTTTATAAACTATATAACTTTTCAAACCACTTTTTAATCACATATTTTCTCTCTTCAATTTTTAACCCTACTTTACTTCAAAATCAAAAATAAATCAGTTTATAAATCAAACAGTGTTACCAAACAAAGGCTTAAAGTTTAAACAATAAGCTCGTTGGATTTTTTTCTTACCTCTTTTTCCTCAAATTCATTTTAATCATACATTCTCCTGCTTGATGGAGATTATAATTAGATTTTTAGTAAATTTTGATAAAAATTTCTAAAAGTGGTTGAAAAATTGTGAGTTTCATAAAATATACGATTAAGATTAATTGTTGAATTTGACATAAATTAAAATCTGGCTTTAGTTTATACCAAGTAGAGGCAATACAGTATTCTACGCATAAACTCAAAACATTTCCGTACATTTCAGCCACACATTCTGCAAAAAAAAAAAAAAAAAAAATTACTATTAAAAAAATCTAGAGGGAGAGATGGTCTGATCAGAAATAACGGGAGGGAGGGAGAGAGAGAGAGAGAGAGAGAGAGAGAGAGAGAGAGAGAGAGAGTGATAATTATTTTTAAAATACCTGGTTTGCATAATTTAAAAAGTAAATATATGATTGTGTGTAATTTACTCAAGATGAAATTCTGTTGCAACTGATTTGGACTTTGGATCATTAGGTATGGAACTAGTTCTTACTCGTGTGTTCCACGACAATTGTAATTTTTATGAGTAGGTCCACAAGAAAACATTATGATATTTCAATGTTTACATAATAAAATAAATAACTCATACATAATTTTATACAATATTAATATGGGAATTTTCAAAAATGTCCAAGTTTAATTAGACTCTTGACTGGTCACATCTAAACTAGTTAATGTCTATTGGTTCCATTCAAATCTCTTATTATTCGTTAGGTAATAACCGCTAATTTTTGAGAAAAATATGTGTAACTTCTATTATCATTTTATTCATATTTCTTGACTTTCATGGAAGGAAATAGTTGATCAAATTTTGAGAAAAACATGTAACAACAAATTGAGAACTTGTATTTACTTGCTATGCATTATCTTTAAAAAATGGAGAGAAACATACTAGATAATTAGTTGAACTATTTTTTTAAGATTATCAAAGTATTGATGTAAATATTATGATCATTGTGTTGTGTTATTCTCAAATCATGTCACCTTTTTATCATCTATGTTAGTAATTTGAGGTTTTTGTGAATTCAATTTGTCATTAATGGTGGAAATAAAATGATTCTAAAAATTGGTAGTTGAAGAAGATAAGATATGCAAGTATTAAGAAAATCCCGATACGTCATTCTCGATAGTTATAATATCGAGAATGACATTTAAAATGTTGTTCTAGACAGTTTTAAAATGTCGAGATTGTGGGTAATGAATGACAAATATTAATCATTTGAAACGCCTTCTTCTAGATATCTTTTTTGTGTCCGCTTATCTCGTGTTAGCTCATCATAGTATTGTTTCTAGCATCTAGGTATGGTAGATATAATGAGGTACGTTGTCTCGTAAAGTGGAACTTTTCTCAACATGGATGACGATCGGAAGTGGCTTGACAGTCGGACAACGTCCATTGTTATTCGAAGTGACGTTAGATATGAGGAACTTCTCAATTTACTTTCTAAGAAGCTCAATATTGACATACTCAAATTTCGAATCCAGTTGGAATTCAAAGCTCCAAACATGAATATACCACCAGCTGATGTATTAGACGATGAGGATTTGCAATGGTATATTTATGAGCACACACAAGCTGCCTTGTGTGTAATTGTTGATGAATATGATCCAGGAGAGAACATTTCGAACGTAGCAAATGAGCATCTACCACCATTAGAAGGTGCAGTGTCTACACATGAAGAAATGGTTGTTTACCACTTACAGGATTCCGGAACAATTACTAATATAGAGATATCACATAATGAACAAAATCAACTAGTCGAAGAAAATCACATTGTCATGCGGTTGGGGAGTTTGGTCGAATTCCCGTTGGCCTTCAACTTCGGTTGTGTTGAAAGTAGGAGAACCATTTGTTGCGTTGCTCATATTGTTCATCGCTACACAAGAAGTAAGAGTATTTTCTATCAATGGTTTCCCAAGAAATCTAACAAAAAGGTGCATTACTTATAGAGGAACAACGACACTATTCAATGTTAACTACCAACAATTTATTGAATGTATTAAACTATGATTGACATATACTCTACGTTAAAGTTTTAGTAAATCTCTACTTTCTGTTTAAACTGTACTATTCAATGCTTTTTTGTATTAAAAGTGCAAATGTTGTGCCCATTGATTATACATTTGAACTACTTAAAATTTGAGTGTCTATCTAAATTCACATCCTTCAACAATCCTATTGAAATTAGTTTGTTTTATTTTATTTATTTTTTTGGATGATTTGTACATTGTTCACGAGTTACTTATTCATTCATGACTTGGATACTATTTTTCGAGGCTTGATTCACAACTTTGGGAATTTTCTGTATTTTGTCGGGAAAAATTCATAAATGCACAGGTAATCTAGAGATTTCGAAAAAATCTCAACATTTGAAATATAAATCTCAACACTTTGTCCCTCGAAATCTAGACACTTGATATTTCACATATCTAGAACATGATTAAACATAAACAAATCTAAATGCACAGCAAAAACTTATAACTAAAATCAGCAAGAACCCTTCACACCATACCTTTCAAAAATCATGAAGCTAATTAATAAGTATAGAAAAATAAACCCTCAGGATATCACATCAAGATTGAATCTTTCCAGATAAAAACTAAAAACTTAGACCAACCCAGTACCCACCTACCAAAATCTTCAAATCCCCTCAATATCAAGCTCTAAATCAAGAAAACACAAAAATTAGCAAAACCCAAATATCACTCTTCAGAAAAGGACTGACAACCAAACTAATAATTTCCAAGTCCTCATGGACAAAGGTAATTACATGGAGATCACCAAGTACTTATTGTAACAATTGTCGCAATTAGTGCATATAAGTTTTGACAAAAGAACCATGCATTTCTAGGACATGATAACTTATGAGCCAATGGTTTGCTAATACATAACAAAGTAATTCCTAGATATGATAAAATAAAATTCCACATAAGTCAACAAGATACTCATTCAATCACCAGCCAGCTCTATTACCTCTCTTACAACCACTCCGAGTGTACGAGGTCATAGGGTGGACAAAAAAAAACCGAAACCGAGAGAACTGAACCGGAATCGAACAAAAAAAAAGGAAATTGATCGGTTCTTTAGGAGAAAAATGAGAACCGAAATTGAAAAACGGAGAATCGAAAACCGATGGGTTCCTATTTGATAACCGAGAACCGAACATCATTAATTTAAAAATTAAGCCAATATGACACTTTCTGTATTACTTTACATGGCAGGGTGTAGAAATCTAGCTTACTTAGATATATTATGATAATTGTTGAATTGTTCATATCGTGTTGCATCTTACATGAAATTATGTGCACCAATTTTAGAAGAATGAATGGCTAGTTTCTCACTCGCATTGGTTCAGTGCATCTTTTTGGTGCAATATTTACAAATTAATGCAATGACTATTGTAACGACCTGAGTTCCACTTAACGGGCTGTTCATGCCGTTAGATGACAGCGTACTGTCCCCACTGTACCAACACGAGTCTTTTCAGCATGCTTTGTCCTCACTCGCAGGCTCCCCGATAAAATTTCCCAGGAGGTCGCCTATCCCAGAATTGCTCCAAGCCAAGCACGCTTAACTTTGGAGTTTCTAACGATGGACTTCCGGAAAAGAAGGTGCAACTTGTTGGTATGAGTTGTACTTATCATTTCTTTTAAGTTTTCTTAGTATCGGTATTACAATCACCCCCTGTTAGACTCACGAAATCCTCGTCACGCTTAACCCATCTGAGGATCTGTTGTCAGGCGTTAGGATTCTAGAGGTGGCTCCCGCCCTATGGCGTAGCACTTAGTTCCCGATTTTCGACTGACAGCCGGCTATGAATATAGAAGTGATAAAAAATAATTAATTATTTTTTTAACATGCGTATTGAAGAGCCTACTCATTTATTGATATAATAGAAAGTAAAATTTTAATAATTCTATTTATTTATTTTCAAAATATATTAATTCAATTTTTTTCATTTCTAACTTAACAAATTTATATATATCATATATTTATTTATTTTAAAATATATTAATCCAAGTTATTCATTTTCAATGTAACACATTTATATAGAAATGATATGACATTTATTTATATTCAAATATATTAATCCAATTTTTTCATTTCCTACATGTACACTCAGTGTACCGCGCCATTCAAAATTTGGCACTTAATTAATTTTTTATATAAAATTTCTTTTAACTTTTATTTACGTTTTTTCTCAAAAAATTTGCCCACCTTATCACATATTTTCCTTTTAATATGTTATAATTTTTAATTAACTTTATTATTTTTCCTTATTTTTTAAACATACCAATTTTTGTCAAAATGATAAAATGATTAAATTTTTTATCAATTTATCATTGGTGGTAAAAGGTTGAGAGCAAATAATTAATTATTTTTGTAATATGGTTAGTGAAGAACCTACTCATTTATTGACATATTATGAAGTAAAATTTCAATAATTTTATTTATTTATTTTTAAAATATATTGATTTAAAATTTTCATTTCAAACTTAAATAAATTTATATATCATGTATTTATTTATTTACATATATATATTAATCCAATATTTTCATTTTCAATGGAACACATTTACATAGATATGATATTTATTTATATTCAAATATATTAATACAATTTTTTTATTTCCTATGTAACACATTTAAATAGATATCACATTTATTTATGTTCAAATATATTAATCCAATTTTTTCATTTTCTACATAACACATTTATATAGATATCATTATTTATGTTCAAATATATTAATATAATTTTTTCAAATTTTCATTGTTACACATTTTCACATAGTACATTTATTACAATTCTTACTAAATATGTAATAAATAATAATTTTTCCTACAAAAATCTTTGAATAATTCTAGAGGGACGTTTTTAATTGACATTGTGACATGCCAAAAATATATTGGATGGTATAATAACTACCCCACTACTTAGTTTTTCATCACCCAATGTATGTGCATCATGTCACAATGTTACTTAAAAATGTCAATTAAAAATTTCTTTCTAGAAGTACACAAAATCTTTATCTTTTATTTATTTATTTTTATATATAAATATAGAAGTGAGGAGAGAGAGTCATTAAATGCAATTTTCCCTCCAAAATGACTCTCTCTCCTCACTTCTACTTTTATATATACTAGTTGTCTACCCGTGCGATGCACGGAATATATAATTTTTAAAATATCTTGATCTAATCATATCAGATAAAAAACATAATTTCAATAAAATTTCAATACAAAATATTTTTTAATTTGAAACTTTACAAAAGACAAAACTATTCAAAATAAAAAAAATACTACATGTACACTAAGTATACCGCGTCAATCAAAATTTGGCACTCATTTAAATTTTTTATATAATTTTTTTTCTTTGAAAATTTGTCACCTCATCACCTATTTTCCTTTAAATATTTTATAATCTTTTATTAACTATATTTTTTAATGTGTTGCTTACATATATTTTATTTGAAATCCAATATATTAATTAATATATTTTATTTTTCCTTGTTTTTTAAACATGTCAATTTTTGTCAAAATAATGAAATGATTAAGCCTCCGTTTGGTAATAATGTTTGGTTTATAAACTTGTTTATTTATGATTTTGAGGTAAAAAATAGTGATTGAAAATTGGAGGGAGAAAATATGTGTGGTTAAAAAGTTAATAGAAAATAATTAATTATTTTTGTAATATGCGTATTGAAGAGCTTATTCATTTATTGACAACTTAGAGAGTAAAATTTCAATAATTTTATTTATTTATTTTCAAAATATATTAATTCAATTTTTTCATTTCTAATTTAACAAATTTATATACCATGACATTTATTTATTTTAAAATATATTAATTCAATTTATTCATTTCCTACATAACACATGTTATAGAATTTGAAACTTAAAAAAAAAAAAAAAAAAAAAAAAATCTGCTTGTAAACTCAGTGTACCGCGCCACTCAAAGTTTGACACTTAATTAAATTTTTTGTATAAATTTCTTTTTACTTTTATTTACGTTTTTCTTTAAAAATTTTCCCACATTATCACATATTTTCCTTTTAATATGTTAAAATTTTTAATTAACTTTATTTTTTAATATGTTGCTTACATATATTTTATTCGAAATCCAATATATACTAATTAATATATTTTATTTTTCCTTATTTTTTAAGCATACCAATTTTTGTCAAAATGATGAAATGATTAAATTTTCTAAAAATTTATCATTGGTGGCAAAAAATTGATAGCAAATAATTAATTAATTTTGTAATATAATTATTGAAGAACCTACTTATTTATTGACATATTAAAAAGTAAAATTTTAATGATTTTATTTATTTATTTTCAAAATATATTGATGCAAAATCTTCATTTCTAACTTAACAAATTTATATAGCATGTATTTTTTATTTTCAAATATATTAATCCAAAATTTTCATTTTCAATTTAACACATTTACATAGATATGACATTCATTTATTTTCAAATATATTAATACAATTTTTTCATTTCATACATAACACATTTACATAGATATCACATTTATTTATATTCAAATATATTAATCCAAGTTTTTCATTTTCTACATAACACATTTACGTAGGTATCACATTATTTATGTTCAAATATATTAATCTGATTTTTTCATTTTCAATATAATACATTTACACATAGTATATTTATTACAAATCTTACTAAATACGTAATAAATAATAAACTTTCCTACAAAAATATTTCTCTTTTCTTTATTTATTTTTATGTATTTTTTTATACATAAAAGTAGAAATGAGGAGAGAGACTCATTAAATGCAATTTTCCCTCCAAAATGGCTCTCTCTCCTCACTTCTACTTTTATATATACTAGTGAATAATCCCGTACGATGCACGGGAAGAAACGTCTAAATAAAAATAATCCTATTCGAAATTAAATGAATCCTTAAACAAAATAAATAACATTCACAAATAAGATATAAGTTCATCATTTATTAGTTTCAAGTCTAAACATCAACCTTTTAGGGAGAAGTCATGTATGCGAAAATGATTGTGTCTGACTCTTATTAATAGTCATGGCATATGACACCATCAATGAAAATTGTTTTTTTTTTTTTTTTAATCTAATAAGTATCCTAAAATCCGAATGGCTCAATGATATCCTTGGAATAAAGAACATGTGTCCTGCATTACTGTCAGATAGAATTTGACCTTATAGAAAATGATCGTCAATTTTTGTAACGATTATTCACTATCTCCTCGAACCAAAAATTCGTCTTGCAAAATGAACACTTAAATGTAGGATCTCCAGTATTAATGTACTCTGAACATTCAAATAATAGATGAAAAAGTTAATAATAGAGATCATGCATATAAAAGATAAAATTCAATAATTTGACCATTGACAATGAAAAACAACATATACAATAACAACAACAATAATAATAAAATTGCGATCTTGACAAAGATATTGCATCAAATTTATGATATTTTACGTTTTCAATATTTATACAACGTAATTATTTTCTGATTGAAATTATAATTTAGTATTGATCATCTCAATTTTTAGTTAAGTAAATTGGGAGACAATTTATATATTATTGTGAAAAAATATCATAAAATTTGAATTAAAATATAACAAAGAATATCTTGGTATGGTTAATTACTTTTTGAAATTTTAAAATTAACAATTAAGACAAAAACCATTAATAAGTATATCATTTCAAATGATGTAGATAAATTTGTTAACCGTTAATGTTAAAAAATGTAATATGAGACTTTTTGGAATAAAAAATTAATTAAAAATTAAATGTAATTGTTATTGAAATAATTTTGATAAATAATGCAATATAGGAAAGAACTTTAATATGTATATGTAATATATAACTTAAAAAGAGGATTTAGTTATAAAAATTTCAATACAACGTGATTTATAAAAATACGAATGTGTATAAATTTTAAATATAATTTTAATTGAGAATTTGACATTGGATCTGTATGACTGAACCAAATATTTATCCATAAAATTAAGACCAATAAAATATCACAATTATTATAAGAAATTAATTACGTATTAAATTTAATTATCTATAAAAATATTTAATAATTTAATAATACGCTATAAAAAAGAGCTCCAATTTTTAGTTGTACTAAATAACTAAAAATAAGATTATTTATAAAAAAAACTATACGTATGATGTGATTTATAATTTAGTACTTCCTCCGTCCCATAAAGATTGTCCTCTACTCATTTTCACACAGATTAAGGACAAAAAGGAATATAAAATATTAATTTCACTCTTAAAAAATAAAGTAGACTATCTTTTTTATACGGACAAAAAAAAAATAGTGGACTATCTTTGTAGGACGGAGAGGGTATTATTTAGTAATAAAATTTCGACATAATTTTTAACTGAAAATTTTACTTTGAATTTGTATAACTGAACACAAATATTTATTTGTAAAATTGAAAACGTTAGAAGAACACTTTTTTTTATGAAAAGAGAGATTTTGACACAAAAAAGCTAAATATAAATAAGTAAAACCAAACAAATTATCGTTCTTATATCATAAAAAATAAAAAACAACTTCTCGGTAAAAGCAAATTTAAAAAAAATAATAATTCTAGTTTCTTGTTTTTATTATTTTTTATACAATGTGATATACAATTTCATCAAATATATATACTGACCCATGAATAATATGTTTTTTCTTCACTCAACGGCCGAAACCATTAACATATCTATCCAACCCAAAGCTATTCTAAATAGCCCAACATTAGTTAACACATTGCAACCCCAACAGAGAAATCTAGAACATAATATAAATAGACTATTAACAAATCTTCTTATTAGTCCAAAATAATTTTGCATTCTATATTGTTTTCGAAGCTTTCTTTACAATATTATTGTTTTAATATTTTTTCTTTTTTGTCAGAAACCTAAATCTATGTTCAACAACTCAAAATATCACAGGTCTTGAAGAAAAGAGCAGTGTCAATCTTTTTTACTTTTTAAAAAAAAAAAAATTTACGATTTTTTATTTTCAACTGATTTGTAATATTAATAACTAATAAGCATTAGCACCGTACAAGAAATTTTGAATCATAAAACATGATAAATGAAAGGTGGAGTGAAGGGGTCATGTTAAACAGTACACATGTTTTCAAAGAAATAACATTTTAATTAAATCTTTTATTATTGTGTATATCTTCATAATAATTATATATAACAGAAATGAAAGAGGTTGTATATCGGGAAATGGAAAAAAAAAAGATATAGAAAACAAAAATGAATAAACAGATTTCGAAAAAGGGAAAAAAATGAAACAAATTCTGAAAAAGCGAAAAAGGAAAAAAAAATAATAACTGGCTTTTCAGTGTAATTAGGCGGCGAGAAATAGAAGTCATATAAACACAATAAATATTGAAGAATGTAAGTAGACGTCAGCGATTTTGAAAATAATAAATAAATATAGAAGGTCCAACTATTTTTGAAGTGGATTTTGAAGTTGATTATTAGATGAGAGATATGAGTAGTGTGAACATAATAAATATTGAAGTCCCCAAAAATTGAAAAAAAAATAAAATAAAATATGCACATAGCACAAGAGTTTTGGAGGAAAACAGTGAAGTTGACTGTGGTTGACTCAACTGCTTTTATATATTATATAGACTAGTTGATTACCCGTGCGATGCACGGAATATATAATTTTTAAATCATAAGTTTGAAAATATCTTGATTCAATCATATTAAATAAAAAACATAATTTAAAATAATTTCAATAAAAAATGTTATTCAATTTTAAACTTTAAAAAAATAAAAATATTCAAAATAAAAAATGATACATGTACACTAAGTATACCACGCCATTCAAAATTTGACACTCGTTTAAATTTTTTATATAATTTTTTTTTTTTTTTTTTACTTTTAATTACGTTTTTTTCTGAAAATTTGCCCACCTCATCACCTATTTTTCTTTAATATGTTATAATTTTTTATTAACTATATTTTTTTAATGTGTTGCTTACATATATTTTATTTGAAATTCAATATATTAATTAATATATTTTATTTTTCCTTAGTTTTTAAACTTGTCAATTTTTGTCAAAATTGTGAAATGATAAAGCCTCCGTTTGGTAATTTTTAGTTTATAAACTTGTTTATTTATGATTTTGAAGTAAAAAGTAGTTACTAAAAATTGGAGAAAGAAAATACGTATGGTTAAAAAGTTGATAGAAAATAATTAATTATTTTTTTAACATGCGTATTGAAGAGCCTACTCATTTATTGATATAATAGAAAGTAAAATTTTAATAATTCTATTTATTTATTTTCAAAATATATTAATTCAATTTTTTTCATTTCTAACTTAACAAATTTATATATATCATATATTTATTTATTTTAAAATATATTAATCCAAGTTATTCATTTTCAATGTAAAACATTTACATAGAAATGATATGACATTTATTTATATTCAAATATATTAATCCAATTTTTTCATTTCCTACATAACACATGTTATTGAATTTGAAACTTTAAAAAAAAAATTAATCAAAATAGAAAATTCTGCATGTACACTCAGTGTACCGCGCCATTCAAAATTTGACACTTAATTAATTTTTTATATAAAATTTCTTTTAACTTTTATTTATGTTTTTTCTCAAAAAATTTGCCCACCTTATCACCTATTTTCCTTTTAATATGTTATAATTTTTAATTAACTTTATTATTTTTCCTTATTTTTTAAACATACCAATTTTTGTCAAAATGATGAAATGATTAATTTTTTTATCAATTTATCATTGGTGGTAAAAGGTTGAGAGCAAATAATTAATTATTTTTGTAATATGATTATTGAAGAACATACTCATTTATTGACTTATTAGGAAGTAAAATTTCAATAATTTTATTTATTTATTTTTAAAATATATTGATTTAAAATTTTCATTTCAAACTTAAATAAATTTATATATCATGTATTTATTTATTTACATATATATATATTAATGGAACACATTTACATAGATATGATATTTATTTATGTTCAAATATATTAATACAATTTTTTTATTTCCTATGTAACACATTTAAATAGATATCACATTTATTTATGTTCAAATATATTAATCCAATTTTTTCATTTTCTACATAACACATTTATATAGATATCAGTATTTATGTTCAAATATATTAATCTAATTTTTTCAAATTTTCATTGTTACACATTTTCACATAGTACATTTATTACAATTCTTATTAAATATGTAATAAATAATAATTTTTCCTACAAAAATATTTGAATAATTCTAGAGGGACGTTTTTAATTGACATTGTGACATGCCAAAAATATATTGGATGATATAAATAACTACCCCACTACTTAGTTTTTCATCACCCAATGTATGTGCATCATGTCACAATGTTACTTAAAAATGTCAATTAAAAATTTCTTTCTAGAAGTACACAAAATCTTTATCTTTTATTTATTTATTTTTATATATAAATATAGAAGTGAGGAGAGAGAGTCATTAAATGGAATTTTCCCTCCAAAATGACTCTCTCTCCCCACTTCTACTTTTATATATACTAGTTGTCTACCCGTGCGATGCACGGAATATATAATTTTTAAATCATAATTTTAAAAACATTTTGATTCAATCATATCAAATAAAAAACATAATTTAAATGAAATTTCAATACAAAATGTTATTGAATTTGAAACTTTAAAAAAGATAAAACTATTCAAAATAAAAAAAATGTTACATGTACATTTAGTATACCGCGCCACTCAAAATTTGACATTCATTTAATTTTTTTATATAATTTTTTTTTAAAACTTTTATTTACATTTTTCTCTGAAAATTTGCCCACTTCATCATCTATTTCCCTTTTAATAAGTTATAATTTATTTATTTATTTTCAAAATATATTGATTCAAAATCTTCATTTTTAACTTAACAAATTTATATTGCATGGATTTTTTATTTTCAAATATATTAATCCGAAATTTTCAATTTCAATTTAACATATTTACATAGATATGACATTTATTTATGTTCAAATATATTAATACAATTTTTTGATTTCATAAATAAAATAAAATATTTACATAGATATTATATTTATTTATGTTAAAATATATTAACTCAATTTTTTCATTTCCTACATAACACATTTACATAAATATCACATTAATTATGTTCAAATATATTAATCTAGTTGTCTAACCGTGCGATGCACGGAATATATAATTTTTATATCATAATTTTGAAAATATCTTGATTATATAATCATATCAAATAAAAAAAAAACATAAATCAAATAAAATTTCAATACAAAATATTGTTGAATTTGAAACTTTAAAAAAGACAAAACTAATCAAAATAAAAAAAATGTTACATGTATACTAAGTATACCGCACCACTCAAAATTCGGCACTTATAAATTTTTTATATAAAATTCTTTTGATTTTTAATTACATTTTTCTCTTAAAATTTTTCCACCTCATCACCTATTTCCTTTTTAATATGTTATAATTTTTTATTAACTATATTTTTTAATGTGTTACTCACATATATTTTATTTGAAATCCAATATATTAATTAATATATTTTATTTTTCCTTATTTTTTAAACATGTCAATTTTTGTCAAAATGATGTAAAGATTAAGCCTCCGTTTGGTAATATTGTTTGATTTATAAACCTGTATAAATGATTTTGAGGTAAAAAATAATGGCTGAAAATTGGAGAGAAAAATATGTGTGGTTAAAAAGTTGATAGAAAATAATTAATTATTTTTGTAACATGCGTATTGAAAATCCTACTCATTTATTGACATATTTGGAAGTAAAATTTCAATGATTTTATTTATTTATTTTCAAAATATATTAATTCAATTTTTAAATTTCTAACTTAACAAATTTATATAGCATATATTTATTTATTTTAAAATACATACATCCAATTTTTTCATTTCCTCCATAACACATGTCATTGAGTTTAAAATTTTAAAAAAAAAACAAAACTAATCAAAATAAAAAATGGTGCACACACAATGTACTGCACCATTCAAAGTTTGACATTTAATTAAATTTCTTTTGACTTTTATTTACGTTTTTCTCTGAAAATTTGCCCACCTTATCACCTATTTTTCTTTTAATATGTTATAATTTTTAATTAACTTTATTTTTTAATATGTTGCTTACATATATTTTATTTTTCCTTATTTTTTAAACATACCAATTTTTGTCAAAATGATGAAAGGATTAAATTTTCTACCAACTTATCATTGGCTGTAAAAGGTTGATAGAAAATAATTAATTATTTTTGTAATATGCTTATTGAAGAACCTACTCATTTATTGACATATTAGGAAGTAAAATTTCAATGATTTTATTTATTTATTTTCAAAATATATTAATTCAAATTTTCATTTTTAACTTAACAAATTTATATAGCACGTATTTATCTATTTATTTTCAAATATATTAATCCAAAATTTTCATTTTCAATATAACACATTTACATAGATGTGACATTTATTTATATTCAAATATATTAATACAATTTTGTCATTTTCTATATAACACATTTAAATAGATATCACATTTATTTATGTTCATTTCCTACATAACACATTTACATAGATATCACATTATTTATATTTAAATATATTAATCTAATTTTTTTCATTTCCAATGTAACACATTTACAAATATTACATTTACTACAACTCTTACTAAATATGTAATAAATAATAAATTTTCCTACAAAATCTTTATCTTTTCTATATTTATTTTATTCATTTATTTTCAAAATATATTAATTCAAAATTTTAATTTCTATGTTAGCAAATTTATATAGCATGTATTTATTTATTTTCAAATATATTAATCCAAAATTTTCATTTTCAATATAACACATTTATATAGATATGACATTTATTTATGTTCAAATATATTAATACAATTTTTTCATTTCCTACATAACACAATTAAATAGATATCACATTTATTTATGTTCAAATATATTAATCTAATTTTTTCATTTCCAATGTAATACATTTATACATAATATATTTATTATAACTCTTATTAAATATGTAATAAATAATAAATTTTCCTACAAAAGTCTTTATCTTTTGTTTATTTATTTATATATATATAAGTAGAATTGAGGAGAGATAATCATTAAATGCAAATTTCCCTCCAAAATGACTCTCTCTCCTCACTTCTACTTATATATATATAAAGATAAAGATAAAGATAAAGATAAAGATTTATATATATATATATATAATCTATATCTATATTATATATTAAAGCAGAACAGCCGTCAAAATTTTTCCCGCCCATTTTCAGTTTCTATTTTTGGAATTTTTTTTTTTTTTTTTCAATTGAATTTCCGGAATTGGAAAATGAGTTGTTGACAATTAATGAGACATTTAGTGTGGGAAAGTGTGTAATGCATTATAAATAGGCACTTGACTACATGTATTGAATGCTAATAGTTTGTATGTATATATATATATATATTATTTTAGGGAACTATATTCATACAACACTTTTTTTTAAATTTACACCATAGTTTAATTGCGAGATAGATCTTCGGTGTTTGTTTAGTTTGCTTTTATATCCTTAACTTTTTTTAATCGCATTGTTTATAACATTCAATTAATTAATAAATTTTATTTCTAATCGCAATTTCTATTCAAATATTCTGCTAATTTGCATTGAAAGGATGTGCAAATATTTTTTTTAACTTTTGTATTAATTATTTATTTTGATTATTTAAAAATATGAGAGATAAATAAGTGTTTTTTTTTTCAATTGAATTTCCGGAATTGGGAAATGAGTTGTTGACAATTAATGAGACATTTAATGTGGGAAAGTGTGTAATGCATTGTAAATAGGCACTTGATTACATGTATTGAATGCTAATAGGTTGTCTTATATATATATATATATATATATTTTAGGGAACTATATTCATACAACACATTTTTTAAAATTTACACCATAGTTTAATTGCAAGATAGATCTTCGGTATTTGTTTAGTTTTGCTTTTATATCCTTAACTTTTTTTAATCGCATTGTTATTTATAACATTCAATTAATTAATAAATTTTATTTCTAATCGCAATTTCTATTCAAATATTCTGCTAATTTGCATTGAAAGGATGTGCAAATATTTTTTTTAACTTTTGTATTAATTATTTATTTTGATTATTTAAAAATATGAGAAATAAATAAGTGTTTTTCGCCAACAAAACAAATATATTGAACAAAAATCGTCTCAAAAGACAAGATGTAGAAATTAATAAAGAGTTGATGATAAAAAAATTATAAAATTTTTTAATATAACTATTATAATTTGAAGTAGTTTTATTGTTTGTAAAATTTTAATAATTATTTTAATATAATATTATTTTTTATGCATTTTGTATACTGGATAAATTATGTATAAGTATTAAAAATTAACAAGCACTTATCAAAATTCATATTGTTAAATTGCAACTTCCGTACATCATTTTTGTTTTCCAGTCTAAAATACTTTCCAAAAATTGAAATGCATTAATATTCATCATTAATTGCTTTATAAAAAATAAATTTTATAAAGAAATTAATACATTTGGAAAACTACACATTAACTTTGAAAAACAAAAATAGCTTTACTTTTTCTTACATTATTTGTGCATTAATTAGATTAATATTTTATTAAACTTTAATATTTGTTCTTTTTTTGTTTAGTTAAAAATATTAGTGACAAATAAGTTTGTTTACACTTCTTAATAGATTTTTTTTTTCCAGAAAGCAGTAATTTTTTTTTAGAAAACGGTGACTATTCATTTTTTTAATTATTTGAATTAAACTTGCTTGCATCAACGTAAGAGGTACTGATGATAATTAATAATTTATTGAAACTAAAACTAATTATTATGTCATCACATTGATATACATTTGAATGGTATTATGGAAATCATTTTACATAGTGAAATTAATTACTATGTTATGGATAACGTGTTGACTGCATTTGGTCCCTGTTTGAGACCCATTATTTGGAATAATGTGATTTGGAATAGTAAATTTTTTAGAAAATGTGTAGTTAAAAATTGGAGAATATTTTTGGATTTATGTGTAGATTATTTTATTGGTATAATGTGTGGTTGAAAATGAGTTTTTAAAAAATGAGATTTAAAAATAATATGTACCAAACAGGGGCTTGATAATGCGTTTAGTGCAATGGAAAATGAAATTGAAATTATTAAGGATGTTCATTTTAATACTTAAAAACGCAACTCCAAACAATGTGCAAATATCTGTTATTTTCGATAAAAAATAATATCAATTCTTTATCGAACAACAACTTCATTTTTTTTTTGTGAAAAAATGTGGAAAACTTAATAACCATTTACTACTTAAATATATAAATTGATTTTTATTACTCAAAGAAGCTATTATAATTTGAAGTAGTTTTATTGTTTGTAAAATTTTATTAATTATTTTAATATATTATTTTTTATGCATTTTGTGTACGGGAGAAATCTTAATATATTATTATTATTATTATTATTATTTTATTATATATATCTATATTATATATTAAACCACAACAGCCGTAAAAAAAAATTCCCATCCACTGTCACTTATTTTTTTTTGGAAACCTTCTGTTTTTTTGTGTTTTTTTTTCCTGATTTTCGATACAATTGTTTAACATTAATTATCAACTTGAATATGTATTGGAATAGGTGGTAGACGTGTCATGCCAGTGACTTTTCATTTGTTGATGTTGAATTGATTAATGAGGTGTGGATGGGAAATGGCTTTTCATTTTCCCATTTCATATTAAATGCTCGATGCAATTTTTTGCTGGCCGAACTTAAGTATTAATACATTTTTTTGAATAAAACAAATATAAGATTAATTTTAATAATTGTCTAAAAATTATATGATCTAAAATTCTCGGTATAATTTTTTGACCTTCAGTGTTATCCGGTTGCCATGTCATGATAATTGCAAGATTTGCGTAAGTATTATTTTAACTACTTGATTTTATATGTAAAACTATAATGTTATTGGTTAAGAATGAATAATATTTTTTTAATAATTCTTAATTTTAATAGTTTTGTAAAGGTTATATGGTACGATTTTTGCTATAATTTTTTTACTCCAACATTGTCGATTGTTATATCATGATAATTGCTAGATTTATGAAATTGTTATTTTGACCACTTGATTTTATAGGTGAAAATATAATTTTATTGGTCAAATGCAAATATTTGTGGGTTAAGATTCAGCACGCTTTTATAATTATTATGATTCTTATTTTTGAGTGAAAAATTTAAAGCTTAAATACGAGAGGAGAATGCATAAACCATTAGAAATATATTAATACATTTCACACAATCAATATTGTATCCATAATATTAAATAAAAAACATGATACACCATTAAATAAACTACTAAATTTGGATTTTCTTTGAAGTTGACAATAACTCATAAAAATTATTGAAATTAACAATCATTTTTATTGGTCAAATACAAATATTTGCTCTTAAGATTAAACAAAAACTTATAATTACTGTGATTGATGTTTCTGAAAGAAATTTAGATAAAATGTTAAATACGTGAGGAAATTGCAAAAATTGTGGTTAAAAGCGAATAATATTCTTTTAATCATTCTTAATTTTAATAGTTGTGTGAAGATTATATGGTATACCATTTTTGTTATAATTTTTTTGTCACCAACGTAACATTTTGTCATATCATGATAATTGCTAAATTTATGTAATTATTATTTTGACTACTTGATTTTATAATTAAAAATATATTTTTATTGGCTAATACAAATATTTGTGGGTTTAAGATTAAGCACACATTTATAATTATTGTGATTTATATTTTTGAATCAAAATTGGAAAAACATAAATACGAGAGGCATAAATCATGAGAAATAATTGATACATTCCACAATATATTTATATTTGACGAATACTTTAGTATTATTTACCAATGTATTAAGTAAAATACTAAACTATCCGACAAACATAGCATCCTCAATATCTCACTTATTTTTATTTATGGATTAAAATGGTGTAGTATTGAATTTATAATGCTTATAATAAACTTAAAAGAAAAGTGTTGACATATTTTATTACAAATCAAATTTGTATTTTCAATTGGAAAATTGCATTCGTACAGGGCCTGTACCTGTAGGATTACTCTTTTCAATATACCAAAATTATTCACTAATTTTACAATATATTTTGTACGATACAATATCCGTGCATCGCACGGGTGATGCACTAGTAATAATAATAAGATAAAGATTTGGTCTTGTTTGGTACTCATTATTTAAATTTTATTATTTCAATAAATATATTTAATCACACATTTCATAAATAAAATAATTTTGTAAATCAAAGAAGCATTAATGAGAATAATATTTAATTTCTAACTTTCAATGCTTATCCTTTTTGTAGGACGTACGTCGTTAATAAACATTGTTAGGAAGAAATAACAGATTGAAAAGGGACAATTGTTAATAATTAAAAGAAAAATGCCGATTTCCACCAATATGAGACTTGAAGCACAGTTTGAAGATGAGATCCTTGATGCAGTGTGTTAGCGATTGTTTGCTTGAGAATGAAAAATTACATTTACAACAAAAATAAATAAATAATAAAAAAGGAAAGCTTTCAGAATGTCATGATTGCAAAAGAAATGGAGAATGATTGAAGAAAAAGATTTTAACCATAGAAGTTTTGTTGGATGAATTTGTAAATAGTGACGTCAAAATAAGTAGAATAATAGTTTGTAAATTCGTGCCGAAAATTGGACAGAGTAACGATAAGGAAAATACAAACAAGAAGAAGAAGAAAAGTAAGGACAAATCCGAGGTAAGAGTTGGACTTTTTGTCCTTAAGTCGAATTTTCCCCGCAACGGTGCCTACGGATTCCAGCAATCGACTCCCAAAATACAACGACTTCACTTGTGTTTGTAGCACTTCAAAACACAAGTACAACGAACCAAGATTTGGTGTATGTACTCCAAAAATGAAATGAAAGAAAATCAAAAAACAACAAATGCTATGATTTTGATTTTGGAGAGAAGAGAGGATGATATATGTTTTGCATATCAAATTGTGAGGAATAGGACATCCAAAGGGTCCTATTTATAGATCATGAAAGGATGTGGACGAAATAGTTGAGGTCAAACCATGCACCATTTCCAAACCATGCACCTTTATAAAAATGTGTCTTTTCACCGGACAACAGTGCGGCCGCAAGGTTATAATCCGTGCGATCGTATGGCTTTACGCAAAAATCTAGAAATGAATTTGACGTGTAATCGCACGATTTCCTAACCATGCGGTCGTACGGTCAAATATTTTGACCTTATTTCGTCCTTTTTCATAATTTCTCATTCATCCGATATTGATTTTTGAAATGCCAAATATACTTTTCAATACATGCAGAGAAATCAAAATTCTCTTTCGGGGGCACTAGTCTCCACGGATTGAGGTCGATTCCCGTTTGTGCGCCCCGAAACGGCGAAGTGGCAAACAATTTTGCCTAAACGGATTGAGTCTTGCTTTTGAGTATTTGACCGAAGTTGACACGAAGTTACTTTAGCCCTTGTTTGAGCCCCATTAATTTAATTTAAAATTTGGGTTTTGAAAATCTAATGGTTAAAAAGTGGTTTGAAAAGTAAAAAATTGTGGGCTTGACTTTTTTGGATGGTTGAGATTGATTACTGTAGAAAAAATTTGTAAAAAGAAGGAGAAATAATGGGACTCAAACAAGGGCTTAATCAATTTTTCGATACTTAATCAATTTCTTGATTTATCGATTTATTAACCAATATCCAACAAGTTTTATAATTTGGTCTTTAAAGACTTTTGGAGACCACGTTCCCATGTCCAATAATGACATTTTTCCACTAAATGATTTTTGTTGTAAAACTACCAAAGTATTAGATAGAACAAGACTATCAAAATATTAGAGAGAATATAGAGATAGAGAGAGAATTTATGTATTCCAATTGTGTGTTAAATGAAGGAGTGAAGCACCCTATTTATAGGGGTAGATAATGGTACAATTGTAATAATATAAACTTTACAAGGGCATAATGGGTCATTCACACCCAAGATATTTATAACACTCCCCCTTGAATGACCTAATATTCAATGTCTGCCTCGTTAAAAACCTTGCTAAGAAAACCCAGTGGAATAAAACTTAAGCTAAGGAAAAGAGTACAGTCATTGTGGAGTATAAAAATAAATGCTGCCTCATTAAAACCTTGCTAGGAAAACCCAGTGGGATAAAACCTAGACGAAGGAAAAAGAGTACAGCTACTCCCCCTGATATTAGTCATCGTAAATCGCTGAGCCGACGCATTCCTATCTTATGTATCAATTTCTTGAGTGTAGATGTAGGTAATGCTTTAGTGAATAAGTCTGCCACATTATCACTTGATCGAATTTGTTGAACATCGATATCACCTGCTTTCTGAAGCTCATGTGTATAGAAGAATTTTGGAGAAATGTGCTTTGTTCTATCTCCTTTGATATAGCCTCCTTTAAGTTGTGCAATACAAGCTGCATTATCTTCATACAATATCATTGGACTATCTTTTGTCGAAGCTAATCCACATGATGATTGGATATGATGAGTCATGTTTCTCAACCATATACATTCTCGACTTGTTTCATGGATTGCAATAATTTCTGAATGATTTGAAGATGTTGCTGTCAAAGTTTGCTTCACGGATCTCCACGATATAGCCGTCCCACCACGTGTAAACACATATCCTGTTTGTGATTTTGCTTGATGTGGATCAGAGAGATAACCTGCATCTGCATATCCCACTAAAGAAGATCCCAAATTGTGAGAATAAAATAATCCCATATCAACAGTACCTTTTAGGTAACGAAGAATGTGTTTAACACCATTCCAATGCCTTTGAGTTGGTGCAGAACTATATCTTGCGAGTAGATTTACAGAAAAAGCTATATCAGGTCTAGTGCAATTTGCAAGATATGATAATGCTCCAATTGCACTTAGATATGGTACTTCTGGACCAAGAACATTTTCTCCATCTTCAAGTGGGCGAAATGGATCATTTTTTGGATCAAGTGATCGAACGACCATTGGTGATGTCAATGGATGTGCTATATCCATATAAAATCGCTTCAAAACCTTTTCTGTATATGAAGATTGATGAACAAATAGTCCTTCTGAAAAATGTTCAATTTGCAACCCAAGGCAAAATTTTGTTTTTCCCAAATCTTTCATCTCAAATTCATTTTTCAAGTAATCAGCAGTTTTGTTGAGCTCTTCTGGAGTTCCAATAAGATTTAAATCATCAACATAAACTGCCACTATTGCAAATCCAATATTTGTTTTCTTTATGAAAACACATGGGCATATATCATCATTTTTGTAACCCTCATTCAACAAGTATTCGCTGAGGCGATTATACCACATACGTCCAGATTGTTTCAATCCATATAATGATCTTTGCAATTTGATTGAAAACATACTCTTCGGGTATGTATCATTTATTTCTGGCACTTTAAGTCCTTCAGGGACTTTCATATATATGTCACTATCAAGTGAGCCATATAAATATGCAGTTACTACATCCATAAGGCGCATATCGAGCCTTTCTGACACAGCCAAACTAATTAAAAATCTGAATGTGATGGCGTCCATGACGGGAGAATATGTTTCCTCATAATCAATTCCAGGTCTTTGTGAGAAACCTTGAGCTACAAGCCGGGCTTTGTACCTTGTAACTTCATTATTTTCATTTCTTTTCCTTACAAAGACCCATTTGTATCCTACAGGGATTATATTTTCAGGTGTTCGAACTACTGGTCCGAACACCTTTCGTTTTTCTAAGGAATTCAACTCCGTCTGCATGGCTTCCTTCCATTTTGGCCAATCCTCTCTCTGTTGGCATTCTTTAACAGACAGTGGCTCAGGATCATTATTCTGAATTATTTCAAGAGCCATTTGGAAGGCAAAAATATCATCTATAACAACATTCTCCCTTTCCCATAATTTATGAGATAACAAATAATTTATTGAAATCTCATTATTCTCGGACATCTGTGATTCTGCAGGAATCACGTCATCACTATTAGATTGTTTCATTGAAATCTGTGGTTCTGCGGGAACCATGTCACCACTATTAGATTGATCAATCTTTTCTATTATTACTCGTCCAGGAGTCTTTGGTTGGTTTAATTTCCTCTTACGAGGTATGATGTCTTTTGAACCAACTGGTCGACCACGCTTCTGGCGTTTTTGAGGTTCACTTGCTATAGCAGTTTGTCCTACAGGGACATCAATCTTTGCCGGAGTGTTTTCTGCTGGTATATATGACTTTGTCACTTTTCGTGTGTCAACAAATTCATCAGGTAATTGGTTTGCAATTCTTTGCAAATGAATAATTTTCTCAACCTCTTGCTCACATTGATTACTTCGGGGATCAAAGTGAGATAGAGTTGTTTCATTCCAAGAAATTTTATCTTGATTTTCAGGATGCAACTTTACTCCTCCTAAAGTTGGAAAGTTCATTTCATCGAAATGACAATCTGCAAAACGTGCAGTAAACAAATCACCCGTTAAGGGTTCAAGGTACCTAATGATGGAAGGTGAATCAAAACCAACATAAATCCCAAGTCTACGTTGGGGACCCATTTTGGTACGTTGTGGGGGAGAGATTGGTACATGGACAGTACAACCAAAAACCCTTAGGTGAGAAATATTAGGTTCGTGACCAGATGCAAGTTGCAGAGGTGAGTATTGATAATAAGCAGTTGGTCTTATGCGAATCAATGATGCAGCATGTAATATGGCATGACCCCAAACAGAAGCTGGGAGTTTTGTTTTCATGAGTAGTGGTCTAGCAATTAATTGTAGACGTTTAATAAATGACTCCGCTAACCCATTTTGTGTATGGACATGAGAAACTGAATGTTCTATTGCAATCCCAATGGACATGCAATACTCATTGAATCTCTGTGATCTAAACTCACCAGCGTTATCAAGACGAATTGTCTTGATTGAGTAATCAGGAAATTGAGCTCGTAATTTTATTATTTGAGCAAGTAGCCTAGAAAATGCTACATTTCTTGTGGACAGTAAACAGACATGCGACCATCTAGTAGAAGAATCAACTAGTACCATAAAATAACGAAATGGTCCACATGGTGGGTGTATCGGCCCACATATATCTCCATGAATCCTTTCTAAGAAAGTTGGAGATTCAACATTTACCTTTGTAGTGGAAGGTCTAATGACCAATTTCCCTTGCGAGCAAGCAACACATGAATAATCATTAGGTGAAAGAATCTTCTGGTTCTTTAAAGGATGTCCATGTGAGTTGCTAATTATTCGACGCATCATTATAGCTCCTGGATGTCCAAGTCGATCATGCCAAAGTCTAAAACTTTTTAAGTCTACGAACTTCGGGTTCGTGACGTTGTTTGATTCGACTTCTTTTATGGATGTATAATACATTCCAGAAGGAAGTGCCGGAAGTTTTTCTTTTATCTGCTTCTGGCCAGATACAAAAGAAGTAATGCAAAGATATTCAATATTGTTTTCTTGCATTGTTTCAATGTGATATCCATTGCAGCGGATATCCTTAAAACTGAGCAAATTTCTTCTGGATTTGCTTGAGTATAGTGCATCGTTAATACATAGTTGTGTATTATTTGATAAAATAATATAGGCTTTACCGGAGCCTTCAACGATCTTCGATGTGCCGCATATTGTATTAACATTATTTTCCGCTAATGTTAAGTTCAGAAAATACTTTTTCTTCCGGAGAATAGTATGTGTTGTTGCACTATCAACAAGACATGTATCTTGGCAATTCATCTAAAATATAATCAAATAGATATTTTAGAAAAGTGAATTTATGATAAAAAGAAGTTAAACATAATTTAACATCAAACGGACAATACATATTAAGATTTCAAAATAACATCGTGACTTTCTGATAAAGCAAACTAATCTATATTTTCCATATCACCAGTATAAAAATCAGAGACATCTAAGTGTGTCCTATTAACTGGACAATCAGCTAAATTTGTCTCTATTTTTTCTTTTCCTTTGATAGACTGTTGGTAAAGGTCCACAAGATGTTTTGCCGTACGACAGGTACGTGACCAATGCCCTTTCATGCCACATCGGAAGCAACTTTCTTCGTGTTGCCGTTTGATTATGTTATTCTCATTTGCCTTGTGCCTTTTAACCATGTGGCCATGTTGTTGATGATTTTGTCCAGAATTCCTTCCACGTCCACGTCCTTGTTCATGTCCGTGTCCACGCCTACGTTCGTGTCCACGGCCACGGCCACGGCCACGTTTGTATCCGTGTCTATTTCTTGATATAGCATTTGCTTCAGGAAATGCAGTACCACTTGCTTCAGGAAATGGTACAGAACCGGTTGGACGTAATCCGTGATTTTTCATCAACAACTCATTATTTTGTTCGGCTACCAAAAGGCAAGATATGAGTTCCGAGTACCTTTTAAAACCACGCTCACGATATTGCTGCTGCAGGAGCACATTTGAGGCGTGAAAGGTGGAGAATGTTTTTTCTAGCATATCTGCTTCAGTGATTTTTTCTCCACATAAATTCAATTTTGAACATATTCTAAATAGTTCAGAATTGTACTCACTCACAGTTTTAAAATCTTGTAAACGAAGATGCATCCATTCATAACGGGCTTTTGGGAGGACTACAGTCCTCTGATGGTCAAATCTGTCTTTTAAGTTTTTCCAGAGTTCTTGTGGATCCTTCACAGTAAGATATTCTATTTTCAATCCATCATGAAGATGGTGACGAAGGAAAATAAGTGCTTTTGCACGATCCTGCAGGGATTCGTTGTTTCCTTCTTTGATTGTTTCTCCAAGCCCTTTTGAAATAAGATGGATCTCGGCATCTAGGATCCATGACAGATAATTTTTCCCGGATAAATCTAGTGCAATGAACTCGAGTTTTGTGATATTTGCCATTAGGATAACTATTCAATCAAACATGAAAAATAATTAATTCCTTGAAAAATCTCAGTAAAGAATTAATGACATGATTTCTATATCGAGTTTTTATTCTTCTGGAATATTAATTATAATTCTAAGTTGTTGTAGCAATGAAACAAAATTTCGAAATTGCTATGTAAATCTAAGTTGTGGTATCAATTAATCCAGATAATAATTATCAAGAATAAATTGATTAATACGTATAATGATAGTGACATTAACAAAAGATTTTTCAGAAATTGCATTTCAAGAATTATGTGGTATGTATGTAACCATGTTTCATGAAGTGATGTTTAATCATTACATCTTTTGAAATTGTGATTTTAATTTTCAAAAAGAAAAATAACTTTTACTTTTGTAAGTACACTTTATTGGAATGATGAATTGATTATATTATAAATTTATCCTTTTTGAAAATACATAAAATGTGATTTCATTTAAATCATATATTTAAAGAAACCCAGTAGAACCAACGATAATAAAACTGGTAGAATCAATTATATAGGTGGTAGTATGATATACTAAAAAAATTGTAAAACCAACCATGTAGGTGATAGCATGATATAATTAAAACTGGTAAAACCAACCATGTAGGTGGTAGCATAATATAATTAAAACTGGTAAAACCAACCATGTAGGTGGTAGCATAATATAATTAAAATCGGTAAAACCAACCATGTAGGTGGTAGCATGATATAATTATAACTGATAAAACCAACCATGTAGGTGGTAGCATGATATAATTAAAACTGATAAAACCAACCATGTAGGTGGTAAAACCAACCATGTAGGTGGTAGCATGATATAATTAAAACTGATAAAACCAACCATGTAGGTGGTAAAACCAACCATGTAGGTGGTAGCATAATATATAAAATATATTTAAAATTATTACCTTCTTAACTCAGTTGGCTAGAATCTCGTGCTGATAACGTGTTGTAAAACTACCAAAGTATTAGATAGAACAAGACTATCAAAATATTAGAGAGAATATAGAGATAGAGAGAGAATTTATGTATTCCAATTGTGTGTTAAATGAAGGAGTGAAGCACCCTATTTATAGGGGTAGATAATGGTACAATTGTAATAATATAAACTTTACAAGGGCATAATGGGTCATTCACACCCAAGATATTTATAACAATTTTTAATACTTGTTTTGTAGATCAAGCAGGCCCCAAAACTACACCTGTACTTGTCCGGAACCGTGGAAAATACATATGGGGTGATTCTTGGATCAGTGCTAAAACTCGGGAACATCTATATCTATATCTATATTATATATTAAAGCAGAACAGCCGTCAAAATTTTTCCCGCCCATTTTCAGTTTCTATTTTTAGAATTTTTTATTTTTTTTTTTCAATTGAATTTCCGGAATTGAAAAATGAGTTGTTGACAATTAATGAGACATTTAATGTGGGAAAGTGTGTAATGCATTGTAAATAGGCACTTGACTACATGTATTGAATGCTAATAATTTGTCTTCTCTCTCTCTCTCTCTATCTATATATATATATATATATATATATATATATATTTCCTGCAATTTTTATGGATCTTACAAGAAATAATTGTTGACATAACATTTATTTATATTCCAATTCATTCACTTCACTCATTAATCCATCCAAATTTGTAATTGTTTTAACGCCGATGAATCATTTCATTGTATGTGTTTTTCATATTTTGAAAATCAAGCTAATTATATTTATGTAACAATATTCATACAACACATTTTTTTAAATTTACACCATAGTTTAATTGCAAGATAGATCTTCGGTGTTTGTTTAGTTTTGCTTTTATATCCTTAACTTTTTTTAATCGCATTGTTATTTATAACATTCAATTAATTAATAAATTTTATTTCTAATCACAAATTCTATTCAAATATTCTGCTAATTTGCATTGAAAGGATGTGCAATATTTTTTTTTTAACTTTTGTATTAATTATTTATTTTGATTATTTAAAAATATGAGAGATAAATAAGTGTTTTTCGCCAATAAAACAAATATATTGAATGAAAATCGTCTCAAATGACAAGATGTGAAAATTAATAAAGAGTTGATGATAAAAAAATTACAAAAAATTTTAATATAACTATTATAATTTGAAGTAGTTTTATTGTTTGTTTTTTTTTGTTTAGTTAAAAATATTAGTGACAAGTAAGTTTGTTTGCATTAATATTCATCATTTATTGCTTAAAAAATAAATTTTATAAAGAAATTAATACATTTGGAAAACTACACATTAACTTTGAAAAACAAAAATAGCTTTGCTTTTCGTGTATTATTTGTGCATTAATTAGATTAATATTTTATTAAACTTTAATATTTGTTCTTTTTTGTTTAGTTAAAAATATTAGTGACAAATAAGTTTGTTTACACTTCTTAATAGATTTTTTTTTCCAGAAAACGGTATTTTTTTTTTTTTTAAGAAAACGGTGACTATTCATTTTTTTTAATTATTTGAATTAAACTTGCTAAATCGACGTAAGAGGTACTGATGATAATTAATAATTTATTGAAACTAAAACTAATTATTATGTCATCACATTAATAAAATTTGAATGGTATTATGGAAATCATTTTACGTAGTGAAATTAATTACTATGTTATGGATGACGTGTTGACTGTATTTGGCCCATGTTGGAGACCCATTATTTGGAATAATGTTGTTTGAAATAGTAAATTTTTTGGAGATTTGTAGTTAAAAATTGGAGAATATTTTTGAACTTATGTGTAGATTATTTTATTGGTATAATGTGTGATTGAAAATGAGTTTTTAAAAAATGAGATTTAAAAATAATAGATACCAAATAGGGACTTGATGATGCGTTTAGTGCAATGGGAAATGAAATTGAAATTATTAAGGATGTTCATTTTAATACTTAAAAACGCTACTCCAAACAATTTGCAAATATCTGTTATTTTCGATAAAAAAATAATATCAATTTTTTTTTGAACAACAACTTCAATTTTTTTTTTTAATTTTTTTTTTTTTGTGAAAAAATGTGGAAAACTTAATAATCATTTACTACTTAAATATATAAATTGATTTTTATTACTCAAAGAAGCTATTATAATTTGAAGTAGTTTTATTGTTTGTAAAATTTTATTAATTATTTTAATATATTATTTTTTTATGCATTTTGTGTACGGGAGAAATCTTATCTTAATATATTATTATTATTATTATTATAACAGGATAGTTGGCCCATGTTTTCCCGCCTAAACTGCTCTCCATTTTTTTTTGCCTTCCTCACGGTCAAATTGTGGCAGTTATTTGTCTTACTTATGATGATGAAGATCAGTGCATTGGTACTGACAAATTGTTTAATCTTTTTTTTATCTAACTTTATTTAATCAATTCTATAATGCATTGATTCATTAATTGGATCATTTTCATATGGATTTCACGGACAAATTATGTAACATTCAAGAATGGAAAAAAAAAAAAAAACCATTTCCGTTTGAGAAATAGAAATTTTATTTATTTTAATTTTTTTATCATTATTATATTTTGACATTACTAAAAATATCTACAAAAATATTATTTGTAACGTTGAACAACATTAACGCAAGAAATAAAAAAAATATTGTTATTTTCAAAAAATAAATTTAATTCACGTGTAATTCTTTTTCATGTATTGATTGATGTTCTGCACAGTTAAATTGGAAAGTTTTAATATCCTAAATTTTAAGGATCCTAAATTTTGAAAGAAGTGTTTTGTAATTTACATTGAATTTTGCTATTGAAACTTTTATGTTTCTTCATATGCTTTCTCATAAAATATAAATTTAATTGTTTTCGTTGTGTATTTCTCACATTTTCATTAATTAATAATTATAATTTTTTTTCTCGTGCAACGCACGGTGAGAATACTAGTGAAAGCTTATATTGATTATTATTTTATTTATGAAATGTGTTAACTTCATCTTCGTAACATGAAATAATAACAGAAACATTTATGGCGTCTTCAAATCATCAAACAATCAAAGAAGCATTAATGAGAATAACATTAATTTCTAACCTTCTATTGGAACATATCTTTATTTCCTTCTAGATTTTCATGCTTGTGAAGATATCTGTGCTTCTTCAATGCTTTTCCATATCCATTTGCTCCAAAAGAAACATTTCTTAAAAATCAATGGTTTATATATTTGTCTCAAGTTAACTTCACGTTGTCCAGTGACTGGACAAAGTCAAATCAAAATTCAATTTTGTGGTTAAAAGTATGTAGCCTCTGATAGGATTTATAGGCTCAGAATCAAACCACGAAGAACAAGAATATGATATTAACCACAAAGATCAAATCAACTTTATTCAGAAATGTAAAGTTACAAAACCAGAAATCAAAATCCAGAAATATACATGAAACTTCTTGAAGACAAGAATTCGAACATAAAACCACAAAGAATCAAATGAGTTTCAGAATACTCTGACCAAACTCAATAATTTGTATACTGATTGTTACAAAATCAGTATCTAATACTACCACAAAGAATATACATTTAAGATCTAAGATTTTCAGGAAGAAATCATCAGAAATCACTAAGTACAGACGGAGGCGATTGAAAATCGCCTAAGGAATGAGAGAGTTAGGGTTTGTATCAGAAAGGAGAGGCGTCTGGAATAATGAATGCAGAGCGTTTCCTTTTCTTTTCATTACAAATGGACGAACTGGATGAATCCATATGATCTAACGGCTTAGGTGAGGCGGTGGTGATAAATGGATCAGGATCCGGTAGAACAGTAATGGACCGGCTGAAGGTAATGATCCGGACTTGGGCTTCAGCTTTTAATTGTGTAACATGGGCTCCAAAAAACTGGACTGAAAAATATGGGCTCATCAATTCCGGTCCATCCAATTTTAATCAGATCAATTGCCCAAAAATCTCCACCTCAATTGAGCTGAAAACCAGTATCTGATAAAACATAACAGACAATTATCAAAATTCAATTAAGTTCAAAAAACTCAGTGCATCTTTAAATTTGTTGATAGAAATAATCTTTGTTCCTGCATCTGCAGGATTAACCTGTGTTGGTATCTTAACAAGTTTCACAATACCTTTATCAATGATGTCCCTAATGAAATGAAATTTAACATCAATATGTTTTGACCTATTGTGAAAAACAGGATTTTTACACAGATGTAATGCACTCATGCTATCAGAACATATTTCAACTTCAGAATCAGAAATGCAATCAATTTCAGATAATAAACCCTTTAACCATAAACATTCCTTAACAGCATCTGTAGCAGCTATATATTCTGCTTCAGTTGATGATAAAGCCACAAGTTTTTGAAGCCGGGATTTCCAGCTGATACAGGAGGAATTTAAGGTAAAGAAATAAGATGATGTTGATTTCCTGTTATCAACATTTTCAGCAAAATCTGAATCAACAAAACCTTTAAGTTTAAAATCATTTTTGATTTTAGAAAACACTAGACTAAGTCTAGCAGAACCTTTCAAATATTTTAGAAGACATTTCATAGCTTCCCAATGCAATTCACCAGGATTGCTCATAAACCTACTTAAAACACTTACTGCAAATGCTATATCAGGTCTGGTACAGACCATTAAGTACATAACAGATCCAACAACATTTGAATATGACACATTTTTCATTCTATGCAATTCATTATCAGACTTAGGACAATGCTCAATAGACAATTTAAAATGTGCAGGCAAAGGTAAAGATACAGGTTTTGATTCAGATAAGCAAAATCTGTTTAAGACTTTTTCAATGTAATGTTTTTGATTTAAAAACAGTTTCCCAGTATTCTTTTAACATTTCCTATATCTTTCATTTCAAATTCAGAATGCAGTTTTATTTTTAAGAACATTTATATCTTGCATGTTTGGTCCAGCAATCAGCATGTCATCCACATATAGAAGCAAATAAATGAAATCAGTTTTACCAAGTTTAAAATAAAAACAGGAATCATATTTACTTTTCTGGAAATTTAGGCTTTGGATATAAGAATCAAATCTCTTATACCACTGCCTAGGAGCCTGTTTTAAACCATACAATGATTTTTTCAATAAACAGACCAAATCAGAATTTTTGCCTTTTTCAAAACCTTTAGGTTGATGCATATAAATGGTTTCATCTAAATAACCATAAAGAAAAGTAGTTTTCACATCCATTTGCTCAAGTTCTAAATCAAATTGTGCAACCAAAGCAAATAAAATTCTGATGGAAGTGTATTTAACAACAGGTGAAAATATTTCATTAAAATCAATTCCCTCCTTTTGAGAAAAACCCTTTACTACAAGTCTAGCCTTGTACCTTGGTTTCAAATCCTTAGATTCACTTTCTTTCAGTTTAAAAATCCATTTACAGTCAATTATCCTTTTATTTTCAGGTCTATTGACTAAAATCCAAGTACCATTCTTTAAAAGTGAGTCCATTTCATCTTGCATTGCTGCAAGCCATAGTTTGGAATCCTTAGAAGACACAACTTCTTTAAAGGATTGAGGTTCAAGTAAAATAGGGTTAGAATATGTAAAAGCAGATACAAAATCAGGATCCTCAAACCTAGGAGGAGGTCTAATCTCTCTTCTAGGTCTATCCCTAGCCAATTGATAATTTTCAAGATTAGTTTGAACTTCAGGAATATCATCAAGTTGTGGTACAATGCCTGCAGGTTCATGTTCAGGTTCAGGAATGACATTTGGAGACTGTGGGGGTTGCTCCACCTGAAACTGAGTATTGGGCAGGCCATTTTCATCACTTAAATGGTCTGCATTCAGCTCAGATGTAATGAAATCTTTTTCTTTAACAGGATCAGTCAATTTTTCATTTTTGCAAGAAAAATCATTTTCATTAAAGACTACAGACCTACTCAAAATGACCCTGTAACCTCCCTGATCCCTGACCCATAGCCTATAGCCCTTAACTCCTTCTCCATAACCAAGAAAGACACATTTTAAAGACCTGGAGTCAAGTTTAGTTTCAGAATGGTGTGAGTAGGCAGCACAACCAAAGACTTTTAATTTTGAAAAATCAGGAAGATAATTATTCCAGATTTGATCTGGAATCTTAAAATCAATAGCATTACAGGGAGAAATATTTATTAAATAGGATGCAGTTTTGACTGCTTCATCCAAAATTTTTTTTGGCAAATTTGAATCAAGTAGGAGACACCTAGTTCTTTCAAGAAGTGTCCTATTCATTCTTTCAGCAACCCCATTTTGCTGTGGACTGTAGGCAACAGTCCTATGCCTAAGAATACCTAAGGTGCTACAAAAAGAATCAGACTCTTGATTACAAAATTCTAAACCATTATCAGTTCTAATAGTTTTGACTCTTTTTCCTTTCAAATTTTGAACTAAGGTGATCCAGTTTTTGAAAACAGACACAGTGGCATCCTTAGTTTTTAACAAATGCACCCAGGTTTTCCTAGAAAAGTCATCTACAATAAGAAGAAAATATCTGAAACCTGAAACTGAACCCACAGGAGCAGGACCCCACAAATCAGCATGCACATATTCAAGCACATCAGAGGATTTATGAACACCTTTACCAAATGAACTTCTTTTCTGTTTGCCTAATACACATTTTTCACAGAAGTCAAGTTTATGCAACACATCATTACCAAATACACCTTTGGTCTCAAGCAGCTTAAGTCTTTTTTGACCTATGTGTCCTAATCTTTTATGACATAATTCAGTTTTATTCAAGTCAGACATAGCATTAAAAGACTTAGCATAAACAGGCAAGGCATTCAGCATATAGATCCCATTAATTTTGGGAGTACTCATAATCAAGCATTTATTTTTAAAAATACTCAAAAAACCATTTTGCATTCTGATCTCAAAAGATTCAGAATCTAAAACTCCAAGTGAAATCAAGTTCCTTTTCAAATCAGGAACATATCTGGTTTTATTCAAAGTAAAAGTTTTGTTATTTTCAAGATGTAACAAAACTTTTCCAATACCTTTCACATCACAAGAAATATTATTGCCTAGTTTCACAGAACCAAGACAATCATTACTAAAATCAGCAAACATATCCTTTTCAGGACACATGTGAAAAGTGCAACCAGAATCTAAAATCCATTCATTTTTATTATCTGACTCAGTAGTGACATAAACCACCCCATTATTATTATTATCTTGGACTGCAGCCTCAGTCTGATTACTGATTCCCTGTTCATTTTTCCTTTTAAAAAAGTATTTAATATGATGTCCAGGTTGGCCACAATAAAAGCAAATTCTAGGTGGTTTATCTATATTAGAAGTACCAGCATTATTATCCTGAGATCTAAAATTGTTCTGATTTCTGAAATTATTATAATTTTTAGCATTATTATCTTGATTTCTGAAACCAGACTGACTCCTAAAGTTACTGACTCTAGGCTTATTGAAGTTGCCCTTATTTTGAAAATTCCCCTTTACAGACTTGTTATTACAATCCCTATTATTGCTAGAATTATTCCAATTTTTATTGAAATTGGTTCCAGCCTTGTTCAGCCTAGAAGAGTTCTTGTTCCTAGAGGTACCTACTACATTATAGGCTTCCTTAGGATTATGTTTAAACTCTAACTCTTTATTTTTAAGGGATGTATGAACTATCTCAGTGGTCAACTTCTGCCCCCCATATTCCAGTGCATTCCTTAAATCTTTAAACTTATCCCCCATAGCATTCAATAAACAAACAACTTTTTGTTCATCAGTAAGTTTTTCATCACAATTTAATAGACTTTGTGTGATCTTAGTAAACCTACTCATGTTCTCTTCTACATCCTTAGATGGATCAAATTTAAAAGAGAAATATTGTTTCCAAAGAAAACATTTATTAGGCAAAGACACAGTATCAAATAGTTCTTCCAATCTGTCCCATAATTCAGATGTAGTTTTAGTCTTGCCTACTTGTCTAATGACATTATCAGATAAGTGTAAAAATAAAGTGCTCCATGTTGTTTCATCAATTTCAAGTTGTTTGTCCTGAGGGGTATCAAAGGGCTAAGATTTATCAATTGCCTTAGCACATTTCATTTGAAGTAGTAAAGCTTGCATTTTTTGGCTCCAGAGGTTGAAATCCCCTTTGCCATTCCATATTTCAACATCTACCTTTACAGTAGCCATTGAAATAATGACCAAGATTTAGAAAATATTTCAAGATATTGAGCTTTAGTAGTTCAAAGAACAAATAGTCAGACAGTAGACAATAATGCAGGCCACAATCACAAATAAGACAAACGTTTAAACAACTCAAAAAAAGTATTTTCTTCAAAGTTTAACGCAAGAACCAGAAACCCTAACTCGTTTTTGCAAAAAACTCAACAACTTCCAGAAAACCCTAGATACAACAAAATAGATCTGGATCCAAAAAAGAAATCTGAGTCAAAATCGCAGCGTATTTAAAGAACCCTAAGGCTCTGATACCACTGATAGGATTTATAGGTTCAGAATCAAACCAAGAAGAACAAGAATATGATATTAACCACAAAGATCAAATCAACTTTATTCAGAAATGTAAAGTTACAAAACCAGAAACCAAAATCCAGAAATATACATGAAACTTCCTGAAGACAAGAATTCGAACATAAAACCACAAAGAATCAAATGAGTTTCAGAATACTCTGACCAAACTCAATAATTTGTATACTGATTGTTACAAAATCAGTATCTAATACTACCACAAAGAATATACATTCAAGATCTAAGATTTTCAGGAAGAAATCATCAGAAATCACTAAGTATAGACGGAGGCGATTGAAAATCGCCTAAGGAATGAGAGAGTTAGGGTTTGTATCAGAAAGTAGAGGCGTCTGGAATAATGAATGCAGACCGTCTCCTTTTCTTTTCATTACAAATGGACGAACTGGATGAATCCATATGATCTAACGGCTTAGGTGAGGCGGTGGTGATAAATGGATCAGGATCCGGTAGAACAGTAATGGACCGGCTGAAGGTAATGATCCGGACTTGGGCTTCAGCTTTTAATTGTGTAACATGGACTCCAAAAAATTGGACTGAAAAATATGGGCTCATCAATTCCGGTCCATCCAATTTTAATCAGATCAATTGCCCAACAGCCTCTATTTGAGAACAGTGAGCCATCTACTGTTTTGCAGAGATGTGACATGATCCATCAGTATGCATTGAAGTTGAGCTGATCACTGTAACAGAAATGAGTCGTCCATTTGTAGATGAAGCTTACAGTCTCTCAAGTCAAATGAGAAAAGTTGGCTTCACAACGCATTTAATGCTGTATGGAATTGGCATTTAATGCTCATTTCATGAAGTGAAATATGAATTGATGTGGCAAGCAATTCTAGGGCGGGAATATGGATATGTAAGCCCCTTTCTTTAATTATTATGACAAATGGGCGGGAAACTTCAAGCGAGACTTTGTGTTGAACATATAATAAAAAGTGAAAATTAAACTCTCACATTTATCTCAACTTTCAAGTTCAAAATTGAGATTTAAAATTTATTTTGGGAAAATCACATGGAACCCTACCTTCTAAGTTCCAATTTTGAAAATCAAGTGTAGATATTTTTTTTTAAAAAAATAATAAAAAAATCAGGTGTTAATTACGCAATTAATATTTATTAATTGAATATTTTATTATTTAACTAATTTATAATATTAATATACATATAAAACATGTATAATTATTTGAAAGAAACTATCCTCTCTCTCACTTCTCTCTCTTTCATCAGGATCCAGATATGTCCTCTCCAATGGTCGTCGTCAGAGAAGTAGCGGTGTGACTGTCGTCGTCTCTAATGCAAGAGTCGTCGCCGTCTCCGATGCAAGAGCGTCGCTTCTGCAGCGGATCCTCGCCGAAAACCAATGGTGGTGCCGGATTCTGGTCAGAGCCGTACCTGTAGTTTGGCGGGCCGAAAGCGAGTTTCAAAATTTGGGCTCCTAAATTGTAGCAATCAATAATTTTTATTTTTTCATTTGTAAGAAATTTATGAAACTAAATTTGTTAACTTAAATTCAACAACAAATAAACTGAAAAACTTAAAATACTTATATTCAAAAAGCAAAATGTTCCAAACATTCATAGGTAATGACTAATGGAAGTAATTAAAGGTTTGGGCTTGGACCTGAAACCGTCGCTGGAATTGTAAGGCAGAGAAGAGAAATTTTGACAAAGGTAATGACTAATGGAAGTAATTAAAGGTTTATGCTTGGTTTTGTTTTTCATGTGAGTAATTGGGTATAACAATTAACGGATGTGGGCCTTAAAAGAGAGGGGTTATTAAAAAAAGAAAAGAAAAGGAAAAGCCCAGAAAATGGGCTCCCTTAATTATGGGGCCGAAGGCAGAGGCCTCTGCTCAAGTACGGCCCTGATTCTGGTTCCACAACACACTCTGGCGACAGTTTCATCCGACAGTGGTGCCTGCACGCAGGGTAGTGTAGTGTTGTCGCATTCAGATCGGTGGTGAAGTGGCGACGCCTCCGTGGTTATGCGCATGTGCGCTAGTCACGACGCCGCCGCGTGGTGGAAATGGAGGGTTGTGTGGTGGTTGTCGTGTTCAGATCGGTGGTGTGGTGATTGTAAATAGGTAGACAGTAGGAAGTATTCAAATCGGTGGTGTGGTGGCAGCGCTTGGTTATGCGGCTGCTCGCAGGTCACGTCGACGCATGGTGGCGATGGAGGGTTGTGTGGTGGTTGGTTTTGTGGTTGGTTTTGTTTGTGATTGTAGTATGGTTGTTGTGGTGAAGGTGAAGGTGAAGGTGAAGGTGAAGGTGAAGGTGGTGGTGGTGGTGGCCGTCCCTGCCGGCGACGGTGGTAGTGCAGAAGGTGATTAGTTTTTGTTGGGGGGTTGGGTTGGGTTGGGGTAGGGTGGGGACTTGAATATTGTCTATGACCAATTATTTGTTAATCGTTATCAAAATATTAACTAATTATGACTTTTTTAGATTTGTGACAAATATGAGATGTGACCAAAATATTTGATTATTTGTGACAAATACGGAATGTGACCTATTCATTAGGTAATTATGAGACCAAAATATAAATTAACTGTGAATTTGTACGACTTTTGACAAGTCTAGTCACAAATATGGTCAAAATATTAGGTGAGTGTGACCAAAATATTTGACTAAATGTGACTTTATGTGATTTGTAACAAATATGGAATTGACCAATTACAGGTAATTGTGACAAATATATTCACTAAATATGATCAAGAAAAATAATTAAGTTATGACAAATAAATAATACATGACAAAATGTTTGATTAATCGTGATCATGAAACGAGTAAGTTGACCAATGAATGAATAATATGTGACCAACTATGGATGACTGTGACCATTATATTAAAAATTGTGACAGTTGTGACATAAATGTGATTTTGTGTGACCAATTGTGACTTGTTGGTGGGGGTGGGTTGGGGTGAAATTTGTGCTAAATTTGTAATTGTGATTTAAATGTTACTTTGTGTGATCAACTATGACTTTGCGGGCGGGGTATGGTGGGGTGAAATATGCCACTAAATTTGTAATTATGATTGAACTGTTACTTTATTTGACCGACTGTGACTTTGTGGGGTGGGATGGGATGACTGGGGGTGGGTCGAGGTGTGTTTTGCAATTAAATTTGTAATTGTGACTGTGTAACCAACTGTGACTTTGTAGGTGGGGCCAAGTGAAATTTGCGATAAATTTGTAATTTTGACAAATTGTGACTTTGTGTGACCAATTGTGAGTTTGTACGGTGGGGTGAGTGGGGTAGAGTCGAGTGGAATTTGCAATAAAATCTGATTATGTGATCGAATTGTGATTTTGTGAGATCAACTGTGACTTCGTTTGTGAGATAGGAATGTGATGTGATGGGACGGGTTTGGATGGGGTGAGATTTGTAATTAAATTTGTAATTGTAATCAAAACGTGACTTAATGTGATCAGCTACGATTTGATGGGCGGGTGTGGTGTAGTGGGTGCCCAAGTGGTGGGGTGGTGACAACTTAAACTGATGTAAGTATTGTTTAAGTTTGTTTTTCTTTATTTAATATCATATCAGTTTTAATTTAATATATAAGTTATAATTATTTTTATAATATTATATTTATTAATTACTAATTAACACATGAATTCTTTTTTTTTTAAAAAAAAATCTTAAGTTTGTTAAGTTTAAAAAGTGAATTTTAATTTTATAATTATGTACTTTTCCCATTTATTTATACAATAACCGAATTTAATTTAAAACTTTATTTTAGTATTTAAATAATATCAAAATTCAGTCAAAATGTTGTTCTTTTACTATCTAAAATATTAACTTAAAAATATATTAACAATTCAGAATAATAATTTACTCAAATGGTGCCTATTTAAGTCCATATTAGATTTCCCATTATACTAATCACCATTGCATATTAAACTCAAGCAGCAAAAAATCAGCATTCTTAAGACAAAAGTCAGATGGAAAGGAAAAGGGGGAAAGCTCTCCGTTTCTAATTCTCCTGGAAGAAACCACAAGAAATAAGTTTAAAGTAATATTTACCGGACTTTGTTTTGAAGATATTTAACAAACCTCGACAAATCTTAAGATACAAGACCTTAAATGGAAGCAATGCATCAACTAGAGCGAAAAATCTTTTTAGTCGCGTCTCTCTAGCTCATGTTCTACTTTTTCGATGTCTAACAAGGAAGTAATCATCCAAGAGGCTTTACACCATCCACTAGTTGTCAAAAACAAACTTACAATTCATACAATGAACATCATTTCATCATAAGATAGCAAAATGATAAAGACCACAATCCATAAGATAAGTTACAGAGTAATCACATCCCTATGACTTGTACTACTCCCTCCATCCCCTAATGCAAGCTCAATATTGTCCATTGCAAGCCTTTGAATGATGGGTATTTAGAAGAAAGTTCATCAAACTACTACTCTGAACACCAAACATTACAAGAGCAAGATTGATACGTACTACTGGACATGACCTGACAAGATTAAGAAGTGAAATGAAGTCATAAAATCTCGACGATTGTATTGTATAATATTGTATACCATATGAGCTAACAAACAACAACACCAATATAGTTTCCATCAACTATTCTATAATAGACAGTACAAAGTTTCAATATATCAAGACAGGCAACAAAAATAGAGGCTCCTAAGTCCTAACATAGTAATAAAATAGAGGTTTTTTTTTTTTTTTTCAAGATGTTGCTTCTAACTATTAAATTGCACCAAAATGAACTTTCTTACAAAGATTTTAAGAAAATAAAATAGCATCCCACTTAAAATGGTAAACACGCCATTTTTCCTCTCAGCACTTGTTGTCAGTCACTGTTTAGAAACTAATTATTATGCAATGCACCAAAGTACCCACGACATTTGTTTATAAAGAGCATACTTCTGGAAAAAAAAGTAAACTTTTATGCACAAGAAACACACTATAAGTTCAATAAAACTAAGCAGTTTCATGGTTATAAAAATGAGTACAAAAAGTAATACTTAAGAAGGTAGCAATTGCAAAAACCACATAATAGGCCATTCAGTACCTTGACTTACCTTTCCTGTCATTCACAGTCAGCATCAGGTGAAACCAAGCTTTCAATATAGGTGTTTACTCCAAGTAAATCATTCAGGTTATTAATCTTGGGAAACCTAAAGGAATTATCTTTCTGGTTGCAAATTACAAAGGACGACCCAAGGTTTCACGAGGCGCCTTTTCTCTTAGCACAGAAAGGGGTACCGTGAGGCAGTAGTCTGCTCCGCTAGACTACCTTCCGCCTTTTCTCACTTGCTTCTGGACGAAAGTTGAATTTGATTACAAATGAAAGAAAACTTTACAAGAGAAAACTTGAATGCATTGAAACATGATTGTTCATTGATTGTTGAAAGCAGTAAATTACATCAATTGCTGAAAGCAGTAAATTACAAGTGTTGGTGCAGGGGGAAACACCAGAAAGCTTGAAAGTTTTAAAATCTTATACCCCCTATAATAGACTTCGGAGAAAAAAACCTAAGTTACACCAGTAAACGTTAAAAAGCTGAAGAATCATAATAAACTTTTACAATTAAAATGGAATTACAATAATTTACATAATATTTACAGAGTGCGGCCGAAGCTGGGCAAACTGCAGGCCACGAGTAGGTCAAGGGGCTAAGTGACAGCTGCAGTCCTTGACATTCTCCCCCATCTGTTTTGGAAACGTTCTCGGTGCCATCCCTTTATGATATTCTTCAATGAGATGTTTGAAGGCACTAAGATCTTTTCCTCTTTCCCAGGTATCCTCCTCACTGCTGCATCCGCTCCACTTTACCAAGTACTCTAGATGATTCTACTTGGAAGCTCAAGTGACTCGGTGATCAAGAATAGCTTCAACAACCTTCTTTCCCATTTTCTTCAATTCAAACACTGGTCGTTTCGGCTTATTTCTGGATGTATCCTCCTTATCTGCAAAATATGGCTTAAGAACACCGACATGGAGGACCTTGTGAATTTTGCACCATGACGGGAGATCTATTCTGTAAGCCACCTTCCCAATTCTCTTCACAATAGGTACTGGCCCAATGTACTTTGGAACCAATCTAGAGTCTTTCCCTCTGGTGAGCTTGTAGCAATTTCTATTGGGAAGTTTATCCATAACTAGATCTCCCACATTGAACTCAACAAAACAACGCTTCAGATCACCAGACTTCTTAAATCGTTTCTGAGCTTTCTCAAGATAGCTTCGAGCAATTTCAATATTTCGCTTACATTCTTGAGAGAAGTTCCTTGCCTGAGGGGACGTAGTACTTAAGTTCAAATTAACCGTGTGGGGGAGTAACGGTTGCTGGCCCGTGACAATCTCAAAAGGACTCTTGTTGGTGGAAGAGCTATTTTGGGCATTGAAGCATATCTGGGCAGCATCCAAGAGTTTCACCCAATTTTTATGCGACGTAGATATGAAGTACCGAAGATATTCCTCCAGCATAGAATTGAACCGCTCCGTCTGTCCATCAGATTGTGGGTGAAAACTAGAACTCATGCTCAGAGTTGAACCAAAAAGTTTGAACAATTCGGTCCAAAATATGCCAGTAAACCGAGTATCTGGATCGCTGATGATGTCCTTAGGCAGCCCTCAGTATTTGACAATATGCTTGAAGAAGAGGTGAGCTGTCTCTTCGGCGGAAACATACTTAGGCGCTGTGATGAAAGTTGCATACTTTGATAACCGGTCAACAACCACGATAATGGTGCCAAAATCTGCAACTTTTGGCAATCCAATTATGTAATCCATTGATACACTTTCGAATGGCCTAGATGGGACGGAAAGGGGTTCCAGCAAGCCCGCTTTCTTTTGATGATCTGTCTTATCCTGCTGACAAATAAGACAAGTTTTCACATAAGTGGCGATGTCGTTCCACATCCACGGCCAATAGAAGGCACGTTGTAAAAGTGCATAAGTGCGTTCTTCTCCCGGATGTCCATCCCAGAACGTATCGTGGCATTCCGTTATCAGGGACTTTCTCAAATCCCCACCCTTCGGGACATACATACGGTCCCCCTTTGTCTTCACCAGACCCTCGTCCAACCAAAACTGACGAGTTTTGCCCTATTTGATGAGGTCGACCAAATATATTGTAGCCGGGTCCTTCTCCAGAAGTGCCCGTATTCGGTTCCTTATATCCGTAGTAACTTCACTCCCTGAAAGAGCCGCGATTGCACATATTGGAGCTAAGTCAGCGAGCTTGTTTATTTGAAAGTTTCAGCTGGGACATGAAGTGATTATTCGCAGTATTATCGATTTTCACAATAAATGGGGACCCCAATAGATAGTGACGCCAAACCCTGAGGCAATGAACAACCGCCAACAACTCTTTTTCGTGTGCTGAATAACGACGTTCTGCATTATTGAGCTTTCGGCTTTCAAAAGCGACATGATGTCCTTCCTGTATAAGAACTCCACCAAGAGCAAAGTCTGAAGCATCTGTCTGAACTTCGAACGATTTCGTTACATCCGGTAAGGCTAACACCGGGCTTGTCCACATAGCCTTCTTCAACTTCTCAAAAGCTGCTTGGCATTGTCCAGACCAATCGCAAACCTTTTCCTTCTTCGTTAACTCCGTCAGGGGCAATGCAATTTCTGAGTATCCCTTCACGAACCTTCGATAATAATTACATAGCCCAAGAAAGGAGCGTACATCATGTACGTTCTTTGGTGGCTGCCAATCCCTGATGCCTGAACCTTCTTCAAATCCATGCGAAAATTCCCTTGCTCAATAATGTGACCCAAGAAGCTGATAGAGGTTTGGGCGAATGAGCATTTGGATGGCTTCGGATACAATTCATTCTCTCGGAGTCGACTGAGGACTCTTCTAACATGGAGCACATTTTCCTCTAATGTCTCACTGTAAATGACGATGTCGTCCAGATATACGACTACAAAATCGTCCAAAAATCCGTGTAGCACTTGATTCATCATCTTGCAGAAAGTAGCCGGAGCATTTTTCAAGCCAAAAGGCATGACTTTAAATTCAAAAGCTCCATATCTGGTCACCACGGTAGTTTTTGCTTCATCTTCCTCCTTAATCCGAACATGCCAATATCCTGATCGAAGATCAATCTTCGTATAATATTTTTCCTTGCTTAATCGGTCAAAGCAATCGGCCACCAACAGGATAGGATAACTGTTTTTCACAGTGATCTTGTTCAGGGCGCGATAATCACAACACGTTCTGAGAGACTCACCTGCCTTCTTCTGAAACAACACGGGCGCTCCGTATGGTGATTTCGCAGGCACGATAATCCCACTTTCCAGCATTTCTCCCAACTGTTTCCTAAGCTCTTCAAGCTCAGGTTGAGACATTCGATAGGGTGCCCTGGCAGGCGGATTTGCACCCGGAATAAGCTCAATTTCATGATCAATGGTTCTCCTCGGTGGCAATCGTTTTGGCAACTCCTCCAGCATAATATCGTCAAACTCTTGTATAAGCTTTCGAACCGGTTTAGGAATAGGACCAGAAGCCTCTTCAATCTCTTCTAGACGAAGAGTGCACAAAAATGAGGGTTCGTTTCTCTTGAAGCCCTTACTGAATTGCATGGCCGAGATACTCTTCTCGCCAACCTTTCCTGCCGAAGTGGGTATGACATACGGCTGAGTGCCCATCATCATTAGGGAATCAGAGTGTGGGAACCCTGCTGTCTTCCTATCTCGAAGAAATTCCAATCCCAAAATGAGTTTAAAATCATCCATCTGAACAACTGACGGATTAGTCCTTCCATCAAAGGGGCCAGCCCTGATTAGCACAGATTTGGCTACTCCTACAATTGGTTGAGCAGTCGAGTTGATGGTTTTCACTTTTCCATTTCCTTTCTCTAGAACCAACCCAAGTTTCCCTACTCCAATACTTGCAAGGTAGTTATGGGCTGCTCCAGTATCTACCATAGCCCTTATGGGCTTCCCATTGACCTTCACATCAATGTACATTAACCCTTTTGCTCGACAAATGTGAGGTTTAGGCTCATCCAGTCTTGCCTCTTTCACAGGCACTTTTTTCCTTTCCAGTGGTCCGACTTGATATTGCATTGCATCGATGGGAAAATGCACCAACCACCTCCTCGTCCTCTTCGGAATCGGTCTCGCTATTATTACTAGCAGGAGGAGCATCTTGCTTAGACGTTGATACCCCACTGGCTAGTTGGCAATAGGCATTCACCATTCGCTTCTGTGGACATTCCGACACTCTATGAGGTCCTTCGCACAAGAAGCATGAAATCTTAGGAGCGGTACCAGATCTACCCTCCACAGCCTTTCCTTTACTCCAATTGCCTTGGTTACTACCCTGATAGTTGCCTTGACGACTACCTTGATGATAACCCTGGAAGTTGTTCTGACGAGAACCTTGATAGCCACCTCTTCTCTGGGTGGAATTCCGTTCTCCCCCATTAGAACTCGAGCTAGTCCTGAACTGTTTATTTCCTCCAGCATTCGATTGACCACCAGTGTGTGGTTGATCCTTCTTAGACTCAGTTTGATAGTCCATCAAGCATTCGGTAGCTCCCATTACCATGCTCAAATCCGTAACCTTCTGCCTCTGAAGTTCATTGCGGGTCCACTGTTTTAAGCCTTCCATGAAGGTGAAGAGCTTGTCCTTTTCTGACATATCTCGAATATTCAGCATATGTCCCGACGAGCTTTATATTCCACATTCTCTGGGAAGAACTGGTTTCGAATTGCTTCCTTTAGAAGCTTCCAAGAGTCTATCGTGACCCTGTTGGCCTGAATATCAACATATTTCGACCGCCACCACAACTTTACATCTCCACCGAGATACATGGTAGCTGTAGTCACCTTTCTTGCTTCATCTCTGATGCCAGCAGCAAGAAAGTGTTGTTCCATGTCAAACTGGAAGTTGTCAACTTCCTTTGCATCGCGTGCCCCACCAAAGGTGCACGGTTCGGGTATTCTGACCCTAGGTGCATACTCTTCTTGTGCGGGAGCTTGCCCATCGCACGTTGGAGAATTCGTAGCTGACCTCTCATTGTTTCCATCTCTTCCTGCAGACCAGGAATGATCGCAAAAGCTTCAATCATTGCTGTGCAAGCCGCTCGGCTTTCATCCAGTTGGATGTGTATATCTCGAATATACGATTCTGCCATTTCAACCTTTTCCTCCAGGTTTTCCACAGCATAGCATAACCTTGTGGTTTGTCCATCAAGAGCATACAAGCGCTGTTTAGTATTCTTCTTAGCACCAGTCATATCGGTGATCTGTGATGTACTCAGATCCAAAGCCTTCGGATCCACTGCTTTCTTATCGAGGGACGAGAGCCAAGGCTCTAATACCAACTTTCACGGGACGTCTTTCCTCTTAGCACAGAAAGGGGCGCCGTGAGGCAGTAGTCTGCTTCGCTAGACTACCTTCCGCCTTTTCTCACTTGCTTCAGGACGAAAGTTGAATTTGATTACAAATGAAAGAAAACTTTACAAAAGAAGACTTGAATGCATTGAAACATGATTGTTCATTGATTCTTGAAAGCAGTAAATTACATCAATTGCTAAAAGCGGTAAATTACAAATGTTGGTGCAGGGGGAAACACCAGAAAGCTTGAAAGTTTTAAAATCTTATACCCCCTATAATAGACTTCGGAGAAAAAGTCAAAGTTACATCAGTAGACGTTAAAAAGATGAAGAATCATAATAAACTTTTACAATTAAAATGGAATTACAATAATTTACATAATATTTATAGAGTGCGGCTGAAGTTGGGCAAACTGCAGGCCGTGAGTAGGTCAAGGGGCTAAGTGATAGCTACAGTCCTTGACACAAAAACAGACAGAACTTCCCCATTCGGTAGTATGCACAACGGTATTGAGTACATATATCTCCCAGGATCATCAATGTAAGGAATGGAAAGAACTTTAGTCCAAGACTCTTTAACCCCATACTCCTTCAAAACCCACACATCCGCACGAGTTTTCTGATTATTGCAAAGCACACAAATGCATTCTCCTAGAACCCCTACTGTCAAGGCAAAATATCCTTGTCCATAATTTGGTTTCTCTACCATACCATATACCTCCCTCTCTAAATCAAGAGAAACAATATCCCACCCAGAACTGAACCCCTCCCCGGGACTAGCAGTCCAATGGAGCTTCCCCTGTGCAAACACTCCCGAGTCATCCAAAGGCACTCCTCCCTTAAAATCCTCGATCCTCCTCCAAGAATTAGTCTTCAAACTATAAATCTTTACGATTGTTTCATACCCACCCGGACTTCCTAACGCAAAGAAAATCCCCACACCCTTATAATCTTCAGTAGTCTCATCAAAACCAAACCCATGTACGATGTAGAATCCCGGTACCTTCGGGACATCTACATCGCGCAATTTCTTGGATTTTCTCACAAATGGGTTCCACAAGAACAAATCTTTATAATTTATCACAATGCAAATAAGACCATTGCAAGAACCAACAACCCAAACAGGCCTACGTGGATGTTTCCTAGGACAACTAACTGGAACCGCATCAGTCAAAGGCTCATACAACAAAGACCTAATCGAACAATTCTTGAGATTAAAACGTCGGTTCGAGATAGTAAACAAGATTCTGAGGAAAGTAAAATTAGGGTAATTTGTTGAATTTTTGAGATGGGTTTTTATGAATTTTGGGCTGCAGATTAGGGAAAGCCATGATTTTGAAACGCACCTGAATTTCAAGAGTGATTTTATGGGGAGTCTTATCGGGATTTCTATGATGATTTCCGGTAGGAGAGAGGGGATTGGACCAGAGGAGCACCTGATTTTCTTCGATTATTGTTGGATTGGGGAATCTGAAGAAATTTCTTCCATCTCTTTTGAGATTTGGTAATGGAAGGGTTTACCCTGAAGAGAAAAAAGTAAAACAAAACAGCAGAGTGCACAGATTGCATAGCATAAAACATTGTTGGGTTATGTTTCTTTTCTTTTTTTTTTTTTTTTTTTTTTTTTTGCTTAATTGCACAAATTACTATCATTAGGTAGTAAAATTGATATTTACGAAAAAAATTGAAATATACGGACTTAGACAATTGGGCCTCTGGTGGAAAACGCAAACGACCCATTCTTTTCTCTTAGGATCGGTTTCTTCACAACTCTCTCAAAATCCATTTCAAATTCAGACATTGCTTCAACTATTTCAGTAGGGTTTAAGCCTTTAATCCTTCTTCCATTTCGTTATTAAATCCTCACACCGTTAATTCGTCAATACTCTTTATGCAAACCTCATTCTCCTTTTTATCTACGAAATCCTAAAATGGTGGTTACTCGGAGTGCTAAAGTGAAGTTGGAAAATTCTATTTCGAATTCAACAAAGTTGACGAAGTTGTTACTGATGAAGCGGAAGAAGAAGTCCAATGTAGGTGTTGAAGGTGTGAAGAAGAAGAAGAAGAAGAAGAAGAAGAAGAAGAAGAAGAAGAAGAAGAAGAAGAAGAAGAAGAGGGAGAAGAACGCTATCGAGGCAAGTTTTTTTATTTTTTAGTATATTTTTTTTGGAAATAGAAATGTTTTTTTGCTTGAAGTACAACTAAAATCATATATTTTTGCTAATTTTTGTGTCCCCGTAACGTTGCATCTTGGGCGATTCCAATGCTCCAAATACACCACACACTGCTTTCAGTTTCGTTTATATTACTATCCTCATCACTGGCTGAGAAATTGTCATTTTTATAAATTGATTTATAAAACAATGATTGTGTTAAATGATAGCTAGAGGCTAAATATGTGAATAAGATTGATTTGATTATTTATAGAGTATATAAAAATTGGCTAAAGAGATGATAAAGTGAGAAATATGGATAGACGTTATGAACATGCACAATAAAGAGGGACAAGTCATATACTTCACTCCAGGGTGCCCCTGTTTGGTGTTGATTCCATGGTGTAGTGTGTTTTGGACTAATCCTGCCCCTGTTTTGGAGTTGATGACTAATGATTTTTTGATATATACCAATGACAGGATTCTATTACAAAAGTACAAAATCCATCTCATTCATCAAATAAGAAGAGGAAGAAGCCGGAAGCAGTAGTATCAAGTAAAAAGCGAAAGCAGCCTGTAAATGACAAGGTGGACGAGGATCTGCCTGTTTATGTATGTATTCATATCTTGGTGTGTCCATAGCTGAAACTTCCATGGCGTAGTGTGTTTTGTACTTGTCATTACTTGAAAAGTATCATAATTGATTCTTTTATTATTTTTAGATTAGAAGATATTGAATGTTGAAAAGTATCAAATTATGTAAAGATTTAGACATGATAGATGGTGTTCTAGTCATAGTTAACTAAAGAAGGGTTGGTTTTTTATTCTGTCATTTCAATTCAGATTTAGACAATATTTTCTAAAGTATCACACGAGTTTAAAAAGTATCACATTATGTTACCTTTTTAATGTGTTGTTATTTTTGGTTTTTGTGATCTACTTTCCTATATATCTATGTGTTTCTTATCTTTGATACATTTTTTTGTGACAATGTAAGTGAATGTAATTTTGTTGCCTTCTAGAAAGCATTCGATCCAAAAATCACTTGCTTTTTTTTTGTTTTGCATGGTGTAGTGTGTTTTGTACTTGTCATTATTTTGAAAAGTATCATGTTATATAGCCCGTCTGGGAGGGCTTTCTTCACATTTTTATCAAATTTTGAGAGTCAAATTTCCTGGCCCAGCAGTGTGAATGTCAGATCACTTTTTAGACATGATAGATGGTGTTCTAGTCTTAGTTAACTAAACAAGGGTTGGTTTTTTATTGTGTCATTTCAATTCAAATTTGGACAATATTGTCTGAAGTATCACACGGGTTTAAAAAGTATCACATTATGTTACCTTTTTAATGTGTTGTTATTTTTGTTTTTTGTGATCTACTTTCCTATATATCTATGTGTTTCCTATCTTTGATACATGTTTTTTTTGTGAAAATGTAAGTGAATGTAATTTTGTTGCCTTCTAGAAAGCATTAGATCCAAAAATCACTTGCTTTTTTTTTTTTTTTTTTTTTTTGCATGGTGTAGTGTGTTTTGTACTTGTCATTATTTTGAAAAGTATGATGTTATATAGCCCTGTCTGGGAGGGCTTTCTTCACATTTTTATCAAAATTTGAGAGTCAGATTTCCTGGCCCAGCAGTGTGAATGTCAGGTTTGTACTATAAGAAAAAATAAAATTTTCAGTAAAATTACATATCTACCATCCATATGCTCTGGTGACTCGACTCCAAATCATAAGCATGGGGGCAAAAATGTAAAAGGCCATCTACATATTAGCAAAAAGAAGCTGAAAAGCAGTCAAACTGATTTGCAATGCCCAGATAGTAGGCCCACACTAATGGTCAGAAAATTTGTTGAAAAATATCAGATTACATAAAGATTTAGACATGATAGATGGTGTTATAGTCTTAATTAACTAAACAAGGATTGGTTTTTTATTCTGTCATTTCAATTCAGATTTTGAACATTATTTTATAAAGTTCACACGAGTTTAAAAAGTATCATATTATGTTACCTTTGTAATGTTTGTTATTATTTTTTTTTATCTAGTTCCTATATATCTATGTATTTCCTATCTTGGTGCATTTTTTGTTGTCCATATTGTATATATATTATGACTCTGCTTGTTTAATGCGGTATTGTGTTTAGATATTATTTTCTAAAAAAATCATGTTATATAATAAAGTATCCTAGTATGTTACTTTTTTATGAAGGAAGTTTATACTCTATCTCACACATGTTTTTTTGTGAAATGTAAGTCAATGATATGTAATATTTGTTGCCTTCTAGAAAGTGTTATATCCGAATATCACTTGCATTTTTTGTTTGCATGACTTAGTGTATTTTGTACTTGCCATTATTTGAAAAGTATCATGTTATATAATAAAGTATCATAATTGATTCTTTATATTAATTTTAGATTAGAAGATGAATGTTTGTTGAAAAGTATCAAATTACATAATAAAGTAACATAATATGCTACTTTATGTACATGTAGTTTGTACATTTTCTCATCCATTTTCTTATGAATTCTCTAATACTAATGTTGATTATTTTATTATTTTGTAGGATAGAGAATATTTGTTGCCTGTTGATATGTGGTTGAACGGGAAACCTATTGTCAAATTTGAAGCTTCTGCTATGGAGAACATCAAGGGCAAGCTGTCACCTTCTCAATTGCAAATGTTCAAGAGGACTTGCTTTGGTCCATATCTTGAACTTAATGAAATGTGCCTACAACTCCAACTGATCCATTGTATGCTCTTGAGAGAGGTTTTTGTTAAAGAGGCAAAAAAGAATCAAAAGTGGTTCAAAGTTGGTGAAAAGTTTGTTCGATTTTCATATGAGGAATTTTTTTTAGTGACTGGTCTTAAAGTAATTGGAGATGATGATTGGTCCGGCTTCAACACAACTGAGTGTAGGCTGAAAGAGGAATATTTCTCGAATTACAAAAGAGTGACATCAAAAGAAGTTGAACATGTCTTCAAGCATCTACCTTGAATGTAAATGATGAAGATGCTGTTAAGATTACAATTGTGCATCTAGTGACTTCATTTTTGTATAGGGAAAGCTATGAGAAATTGGTAGAGAAAGTTGTTTTCAATATAGTTGATGCTGATTTGGGGGAAAATTTTCCATGGGAAAAGTATGTTTTTAAGAAAATATTAAAGGGTCTTAGAGGCGCTCTTCGTGATAGGAAACCTACAATTGATCCTAAATCAAAAGTCGCATCATATTCGTATAGACTGAATGGGTTTCCATTAGCTTTCCAGATATGGGCATATGAAAGTATCTCGGATTTAGATGGACGTGTATGCAAGAGAGTAAATACATTGTACCCCCGAATTCTAAGCTGTAAATCTGAGAAGCGTATGATGTCTTCTCAATTTGAGAATGCAGTTTTTGATGGTCCCATTGTAAGTATTTTTTCTTAATTGATTTTATTTAATCTCTTATATGTCAATAATACAACATTTGTTTGTATTTCCTTTTTTCAGGTTGAAGTCAACATTATTAAACCAACGAATGAAGAAAAACAATAGCCGTATGCATTTGGATTATTTACCAAATATCCAGTAGACATACCTCCATGTCCACCATCTTCATCACATCATGCTATATTGTCATGTGAAGGGAAAGAAAAAGAGGTATATTACATTTGTTCTTCTCCTTAACGATTTATGCAATATTTTTTCATATTTAATATAGATTTTTCTTTTGACATTATAGGGAAGTTTTCCTTCTAAAGAAATTGAGGAACATCTTTTAGATATCAAGTTGAAACAGGAACAGATTTCTGCTCAACAAATTGATTTGAAAAATGACTTTCTTTGTCAAATGGACAATTTAAGGGAGGATTTTCGTGGGATGCTATCAAAGTTTATTGATGACTTGGATAGTAAGAATGATGCGAGGAATAAGAATGATTTACCTAAAGGAGTTTTCAGTAAAGAGGATGCACCATTCAATGAAAGTTACAACAGTGAGAATGTGGGAGATATGAATATTGTAAGTGATGAAATTCCAATGGATGTTGGAGATTCGAAGATTGTGAGTGATGAAATTCCAATCAAAGAGGATAAACTGTTGAATGAAAATGATGGCTGCGACGTAGTGGGACTTAAGGTTTTGACAAAGGATGAAAATAAAGAATCAGAGTCAATCAATGATGTCATGCCTTCTTTTAAACTACTAGAAGATTCACAGCCTGAGTCAAGAGATGAAAATAAATATGAAGATTCCAGAATCACTGATTCTTATTTAACTCCAACTAAAGTTGTCGAGGATGTTTGGGAGGTAAATTTTCTAAATTTATTGTTTCAAATTATACATTACGCAAAAAATTATTAATTGGCTTTTTATTTTCTTTTTAAGGAGGAATGAACCCATCAATGTGGAGGATAACAGTCCTTGACTCAGTAAAGAAGCAAATTTATTGCACATGACTCTACATCTGCACCTGCCAAAGTTGTCAAGGGTTCCTATGCTTTCAAGGGCGAAATATTATCACTTCCTGATGATGCTTTTGCTAAATTTCTAGCATGGTACAAAGAAGGTTTTAAAGATAAGAATTTGTAAGTTTCATATTATTGGTACTCTGATTGCATTAGTTATTAATATTTTTGAAAAGTAACATACTATGATACTTTTGGTCTTAATTGCCTAATAGATAAAAAAATGTAAGTTTTCTGATATTGTTATTGATTTCATGTAAAGTTTCATACTATGATACTTTTGGTCATAGTTGTCCTAGAGTTAAAAATCTTGCAAGTTTTTTGATTGCTTTAGTTATTAATATTATGTAAAGTATCATACTATGATACTTTTTGTTATAGTTATTTGTTTTTAAATTTCAGATCATGATACCTATTTAATGTTATAGGGTTTTCAAATTTGGGAGGTCAGGACTGGAAATTCATCCTTCACGTGACTTTGGAATTTTGACCGTAACCAAGAAAATCTGGTGGTACTATTTATATTCAAAAGACGGTCAACTTGAAGACACTGTAAGTTATATTTGTGTTTTATGTTTCAGTCATTAATTTTTTTTACTTTCATTTGTATTGTAATTTTTTTTAACCTTTTTTGTGGTATAATTATGCAGCATTTAGATGTTTGCTTGTTCTATTTAAGAAATATGATGAGGTTCAGTAATAAGACAGAAAAGTCATGGACAACAACTAATTGTAATTTTCAAAGCAAGATAGTGGGCATTTTTGATAAATTTTTGGTCGATTTTGCTGTAATATCTGATCAATCATCCATTTTTGAATATGTGATTGGGAAATCAATGAGGTGCAACACGTCTTGGATTGAAGTTGATCATATGCTCTTTCCGATAATGGCAAAGTCCAGAAATCACTGGATGTTTGTTCATTTTGATATGAAACGAAGATGTTTGGATGTTTATAATTCATATGCCAAAGTTTTTGATGACGAGATCCGATCAATGCAAAGTCCAGAAATCATGGGTGCTTGTTCATTTTGATATGAAACGAAGATGTTTGGATGTTTATAATTCATATGCCAAAGTTTTTTATGACGAGAAAGTAATTGACTCTATTCGTCCTTTTGCTCACATAATTCCTTTTCTATTAGCAAATTCTGGTTATTGGGATGGGAAGCCTAATGACTATCTTGATCCCAGCATACGTGGTCGTGATATTCTTGATCCATTATTAATCAACATTGTACACAACATTCCTCAACATAAAAGCGGGTTAGTTTCTTTTTAGATTGGTTCCTAAAATTTATTTTTGTTATTTCTCTTTTTTTCTTTATGAGTGAGTTTGTTTAAATTTCTTAATTTCATTAGGAGTATCAATAATGATACCTTTTTGAAATATTTTATTGTTTTTCTTTGCAGAAGCGTGGATTGTGGTGTTTTTGTGAGTGGATATGCCCAGTTCCTAGTTCATGATAAGATAAATGAGATGGCTGAATGTTTTGATTCATCCAAGTTTCGTGCTGCCCTTGCTACTCAACTATTCATCTATGCAAAGTGGAAAGAAGAAGAACAATGCATGACTAATGATGAATGATCAAGTTGAAGAGGCATATGATTGTATTGACTCAAGGCGTATTTTGGATTTTTGTGATAGCTCTTGAGTTTTAGCTTTTGAGTACTAAGAAATTAGATTTTTGTTAAGAGTAGAGTAGCACATTGGCCTTGCCTTCTATTACAAGTATCATACAATGTTACATAGAGACCGTGGTGGCAATGCTCTAAATAAGACAATGTTAACATGTTTAAAATTAGATTCAACCTATGTTTTAGTTTTCGTGTTTTCTTTTGAGTATTGATAAGTTTGATACTAGGTTACATTTTGATACAAGTATCATACAATTTTACAATTAGTGCAGCATCATTTCCAATCTTGTAAACTACCTTAAAAAAAGCACTTCTCTAGATAAGACATCAATTGGTACGGTTCAATCACTATGATCATCAAGTGAAAAAATAGTAACTTTGTATGTGTCAACATACGACGACTTTGTATAGTATTTAGAACAATAATCATAGGCATTGAAGTGTGACCATTAAATTATAGAAAACAAGTAATGTTGTGGCAAAAACTCGATCGAAAATTTATGTGCAAATCAACTTTTAATGACAAAGTATCAGAGTTTGATACTTCGGAAGAGACTGATACTTCGGAACACACCAACATTGGATTATCTCTCAAACATATCATCAAATACCTTATCTACAAACATGATACTTCACAGTTCACAACACTCTAATAGTACCAAAACAAATAATTATCCATGTTATTGTATAGTGGCAAAAACTCATTTGAAAGTTTATGTGCATATCACCTTTTAATGTCAAAGTATCAAATTGTGATACTTCGGAACAAACTATGATACTTCTGTACACATTAACATTGAATTATCTCTCAAACGTATCATCGAACACCCTATCTATAAACATGATACTTCACAAACGAACTAACAGTGCCATAAAAAATAATTCTCCATGTCATTGTCTTGTGGTAAAAACTCAATTGAAAGTTTATGTGCAAATCAAAAAAGCACCAATTAGACTGTCGAATAAAAAATTGTATTCTAGTCTATAGTAAGTAAATTCAATGCAACAAGAAGTTCCTGATAGAAATGATGAATTTCAACTACATCACATTATTGAGAACATTTTCAGAACTAATTAACCAACAAATACTGAGAATTAGCATTCCTTGAAAGTGCTTCAAATTATTATATAACTATAAAGTATCAAATATTGCAACTTTCTGGTGATTTCAATCTTGTTCCTTCATCTTCTTCTTCAAGGGTATTGGGTTGTTGCATGTTTTTCGATCGTGCCCATAGTTTTGGCACCTTCCACATTTGATCGTGACTTTGTGCTCGCCTTTTGATGGAATTCGTTTCTCTTTAGGCCTCCCAGCTTTCTTTGTTGGTAAAGGTGGTAACACCTCTAGATAATACATCAATTGGTATGGTCCAATCACTACGATCACCAAGTGGAAAAATAGTACCTTTGTATGTGTCAACATACGACGACTTTGTAGAGTATTTAGAACAATAGTCATAGGCATTAAAGTGTTTTGTACGAATAACCGCTAATGCATGAGCACATGGTATTTGATCAACTTGAAATTTGTGGCAAGTGCATGTCCTCTCTTGTATATTCACCAAATTTGATCTACTAGTGCTTTTAACTTCATATATCAATGGAGTTGAAGGAATTGTCTGTGGTGAAAAAAATGCAAGGAATTAATTGAATTTATTATGATACCTTTTCAGAAAAAGTATCATATTATGGTACTTTTGAAATAAATGGAATATGCATTGCAACTCTATCTCTTTTTATGTACATCCCGCAACATCATGTTATTAATCAACCAATATGCTATGACCATTACATTATAGAAAACAAGTAATGTTATGTGCACGATGCAAGAGCATTTAAACAGTTGCAAATACCTTCATTTTTGTTGACTCGATTGTCCTTTCCCTCAATATTTTTCCTTGTGTAGCAGCCAATACTATAAATGTAGCCATTGCATTTTCTCGATTCTTGGAAAACCAATTCTGCAACACATATCTTAAGCATTCCATCAAAGCTTCTACATGTCTCTTCTTCACTGCATTCACTGACTCGACGATGTTTGATGTCATTATGGAATATCTATTAGTTGTCATATATGCCCTTGACCACTTTTCATATCCAGCTTTCTCCTGCAAAAGGATATGATAAGAAAATATTAATCTTATTATCTATTTTTCAAAAGGTATCATGTTATGATACTAAATATCAAATGTTATACTTACCAAGTATCCACGAATTTTTCCATTTATGTTATCCATCTGAGATATTTGATATTCAAATTCCTCCTTTGTGTAAGCCCTAACAGCTGCATTGAATGGTTGTGTTACATTCTTTGCATTCGTTCCATAAGTTGATTTCAAATTCTTCAACAAATGGACTGAATATGCACTATGCAACACATTTGGATATATTTTCTCTACTGCTACTTCGATGCTTGGATGCCTATTTGAAACAATACACAAACCTTCTCTCTCACCATATGTTTCCTTAATCATATTCATGAACCATTCCCACGAATCATTATTTTCTGAGTTACCTATCCCGAAGCCAAGTATAAAAATGTTGTTTTTAGCATCTTGAGTGCATGCTGTAAACAACGTACCACCACAAGGTTCCTTTAGATGGGTTCCATCAACTATTATCATAAGCCTACAAAACTTCCACCCCTCTATAGATGTTCCCAATGCCATGAACAAATATTTGAATATGTTGGTTGAATCCATCTCAATTCTTGTACTAGATCCGGGATTTGTTAATTGTAGCATATGAAAGTATGTTGGCAGCATTTGATATGATTCTCGAGGATCTCCTGTCAACAATTCATATGCTCGTTCTCAAGCTCTCCAAGATTTGTCATAACTCATTGACACTCCATAGTCATTTAGCGTGTCATTCATAATGTCTTTTGGAGTATAGGTTGTCTTTGTGGCTATGTATTTGTATTTAATGAAGAGGGCTACTGTTGAACATGAAGCTTGTAGATGATCTCCCATTATGACATCTAATGTACATATGTGATCATTCTTTATGTAACGTATCATAAACATACTTGTTTTCCCCACCTTTGAAGCCCTAAAAGTCCATTGACAGTTGTTGTCAATGCATTTCAACACATATTCCTTCGAGACAGATTTTTTCACCTTAAATTGAAACATGTTACGCATGGCATACTTTGCAATAGACACCTTCAATACTTGTTTATCTTGGAATACCTGATTTTTTGTAAATGTGGCAACATTTGTTTCTAATACTATAATAGATTGTACTTTATCATCCACTTCATTGTCCAACTGTCTAACTTGTTCTATGCACTCATACACTTTAGAAGCAATTTCTTCGATCGATTTTACAGCTTTTGTGATTGATTTCTCACTTCCAACTGGTTGTAATTGTATCCTGTCATCATGTTGAACATTATCAAAGTGGTCAAGTTGGACATTTTGAGAAGTATCATATGTGATACTTTCTGAAACTGGGGTGGTATCAATTATCAAGGGAAAGCTTCCAATGTCCTGGTTGATTTTCTTCAACTCCAAGTAGAATGAAATTGAGTTATTATTCACAAATTTCACCAATGACATTCCTTTTTTGAGTTCATATTGCATTGTAAGAGATACATTTGTTGTGTCCAAGTCCAATGCAGAGAATATAATATTTTGAAGTCCACTGTATGTGCATCCATGTGGAACTGGTATTCCAACTTTTCTTGTAGCAATAACTCAAAGTGTATGTACAAATCAATTTTTAATGACAAAGTATCAGAGTTTGATACTTCGGAACAGATTATGATACTTCAGCACGCACCAACATTGGATCATCTATCAAACATATCATCAAACACCTTATCTACAAACATTATACTTGAGAACACACTAATAGTGCCACAACAAATAATTATCCATGCCACTGTCTTGTGTAAAAACTCGATCGAAAGTTTATGTGCAAATCAACTTTTAATGACAAAGTATCAGAGTTCGATACTTCAGAACAGACTATGATACTTCAGCACACACCAAAATTGGATCAACTCTCAAACATATCATCAAACACCTTATCTACAAATATGATAGTTCACAACACTCTAATAGTGTCAAAAGAAATAATTCTCCATGTTATTGTATTGTGGAAAAAAATCGTTTGAAATTTTATGTGCAAATCAACTTTTAATGACAAAGTATCAGAGTGTGATACTTCGGAACAGAATATGATACTTCAGGACACATCAATATTGGATAATCTCTAAAACACACCATCAAACATCCTATCTACAAACATTATACTTCAGAACACACTAATAGTGCTACAACAAATAATTCTCCATGTCATTGTCTTGTGGCAAAAACTCGATCAAAAGTTTATGTGAAAATCAACTTTTAATGACAAAGTATCAGAGTTTGATACTTCAGACCAGACTATGATACTTCAGCACACACCAATATTGGATCATCTCTCAAACATATCATCAAACACCTTATTTACAAACGTGATACTTCACAACACTCTAACAGTGCCAAAACAAATAATTCTCCATGTTATTGTATTGTGGCAAAAACTCGTTTGAAAGTTTATGTGCAATTCAACTTTTAATGACAATGTATCAGAGTGCGATACTTCGAAACAGACTATGATACTTCAGCACATATCAATATTGGATAATCCCTCAAACACATCATCAAACACTCTATCTACAAACATGATACCTCACAACACTCTAACAGTGCCATAACTCATTGTCTTTGTGGCAAAAACTCAATTGAAAGTTTATGTTTATATGCAAGTCAACTTTTAATGACAAAGTATAAGACTTTGATACTCCGGAACAGACTATGAAACTTCAGCACGCACCAACATTAGATCATCTATCAAACATATCATCAAACACCTTATCTACAAACATGATACTTCACAACTCTAACAGTTCCAAAACAAATAATTCTCCATGTTATTGTATAGTGGAAAAAAATGGTTTGAAATCTTATGTGCAAATCAACTTTTAATGACAAAGTATCAGAGTTTGATACTTAGGAAGAGACTATAATACTTTAGCACGCACCAACATTGGATCATCTATCAAACACATCATCAAACACTCTATCTACAAACATGATACTTTACAACACTCTAACAGTGTCATAACAAATAATTCTCCATGTTATCTTGTGGCAAAAACTCAATTGAAAGTTTATGTGCAAAACAACTTTTAAGGACAAAGTATCAGCGTTTGATACTTCGGAACATATTGTGATACTTCAGCACACATCAACATTGGATTATCTATCAAACACTCTATCTATAAACATGATACTTCACAACACTCTAACAGTAACATAACAAATAATTCTCCATGTCATTGTCTAGTACCAAAAACTCAATTGAAAGTTTATGTGCAAATCAACTTTTAATGATAAAGTATCAGCGTTTGATACTTCGGAACAGACTGTGATACTTCAGCACACTCCAACATTGGATCATCTATCAAACATATCATCAAACACCTTATCTACAAACATGATACTTCACAACACTCTAATAGTGCCAAAATAAATAATTTTTCATGTTATTGTATCGTGGCAAAAACTCGTTTGAAAATTTATGTACAAATGAACTTTTAATGTCAAAGTATCAAAGTGTGATACTTCAGAACAGACTATGATACTTCAGCGCGCATTAACATTAGATCATCTCTCAAACACGTTATCAAACACCCTATCTACAAACATGATACTTCACAATAATCTAACAGTGCCATAACAAATAATTCTGCACGTCATTGTCTGCTGGCAAAAAAACTCATTTGAAAATTTATGTGCAAATCAACTTTTAATGACAAAGTATCAGAGTTTGATACTTCGAAGCAGAATTTGATACTTCAGCACACACCAACATTTGATCATCTCTCAAACATATTATCAAACTCCTTATCTACAAACATGATTTGGACATCAACATTATGTCAATTTTGATATCTAAGTATCACAAACAATTAAAATCACGAAAAACATAAGAGATGAAGCATTATCATTGAACACAATCCAACATTATTAATGTAATTAAAATTTTCGTAATTAGAGTAGCAAAAAAATTAGAGATTAAAAATTGAAAATAGCGAGAATTAATGTTAGCCGAAAATACCTTCATTCCTGTAGATAATTGAATTGATGAATATACGTGAATCTACTCTTTTTCTAGTGTTGAATTTCGAAGGAGATCAAGACGTTGAGATGCGAAGGAGATGAGTATGTCGACTTCACCGCTAAGATCGTTCTTATCTGTCTGGGCTTTATTGTTCTGTCTATGTGGGCTTTTAATTGTAAAGGAAAAATGGCTAATAAGTTTAGACGGAAGTGTTTTTAAGTTTTTCAAATTTTATTGTAAGTATTTTTCAAGTTTTATAAATTATAAGTAAATTTCAGATTGATACCAAATTGTAGTGTATTTATGTGAAGACCACTTTTTTTCCTTTGATCTGAAATTAGGTTACCAAGACTGAAATTTAATTTTTAATAATATATATTAATTGAGTTTGTTTAGGTAAGATGCGTGATTAAAAATAGCAGAAAAAAATGTATGTGGTTAAAAAATGGTTTGAAAAATTGTGACCATTATAATTTGAATTACAATGCATTGCTTATTTTAGTATATGTTTGATAATCAAAATAAATTGATTTATAAATCAGCTTCCGTTTGGGACTCTAGTTAATTAGAAGTTTAATTTACAAAAATTTTCAAACCACTATTTAATCACACATATTTTCTCTCTAGTTTTAACCGCACGTTTTACCTAGAAAACAAAAATAATCAATTTAATTTGATTTAATGAACCGCCTAACGGAGCATCAATTTATAAACTACACAATTTTTTAAACTACTTTTTAATTACACATTTTCTCTATCCAAACTTCAACCACTACTTTTTATTTTAAAATCATAAATAAATCAGTTTATAAATCAAACGGTGTTACCAAACAAAGACTAAAAAGTTTAAACAATAAGCCCCATTGGATTTTTTTTTCTTACCTTTTTTTTCTTAGATTCATTTTCAACCATACATTCACCTGTTTGAAGCAAATTATAATTAGATTTTTAATAAATTTTGATAAAAAAATTTTAAATGTGTGGTTGAAAAATTATGAGTTCTAAAAAATATATGATTAAGATTAATTGTTGATTTTGATATAAATTAAAATCTAAATTTTAATTTATACAAAATAGAAGCAATAAAGTATTCTATAAATAAACTCAAAAAAATAATCACTTTTTATGAAAGAAATAACATTTTCTAAAAAGAAGTTACTTTAACATTGTAACATTTATAAATTGGTTTACTTATATTTTTGAGGTAAAATGTGTAGTTAAAAAGTGAAGAAATAAAATGTGTGATTAAAAAGTGATTTAAAAAATTATATTATTTATAATTGTAATGATTATGTTAAGGAACGGAGATAAAAGTAATTTTTTTTTTTTTTTTAACATTTACATGTTTCCCAAATTGCTATTTGAAAATAAAAAACTACCAATTGAAAGTTTAAACCCAGTATTCCATTTTATTAGTTTTGATTAAAAAAAATGATGAATTTTATGGTTAAAATGTCGTGAATTCCATAGAACAGTTTTGCCCTCCTCCCCGTCATGGGAAGGGAAGCCATTTACTCGCCCCTTACAAAACCCACCCCCTATGGTGTGGGTGGCTTGGTCCCAACCCCAACCCCATCCCCATCCCCATCCCCATCCCCATTACCCGACCCCCTCCTCTTCCTCTCACTCAGCTAGAAAAACATTCTGGACCACCTCACTCCGCTGAGTTCATCGATAGTGTTGGTTTCTCCACCAGATTTGTAGTTTGGCCGAAAAACAGGTTTGGAGGTCCAGTTTATATTTTCTTTTTGACCAAAATTTGCCGCTTCAGCTGCTGGAATCTGTTTAACTTCTAGGTTTGTCTTCTCCACGATAAGGTCGTTCAGATGTGGTCTTACTTTCTTCAATCGACAACTGGTTTGACCAAGAAATGCAATATTTAGTCTGGTAGGTTTGAAGCCTTTTCTGCCGATTTTCCTTCCTATTTTAGCCTTGTTTTTCAGTCGATTTTCTCAACTAATTTTCTGCCCAAATCATGCACACACAAGCTCTGATATCATGCTGAATTAATATATTGATAAACACCTCAAGAAATCGGGCTCAGTGCCTCAATTTAATCTACAACACCACGAGAAACCACCCGCAAGCTTTACCCACAACACCACGTAATGTCATTGAAGAGTAGCTTCCAATAACCGTCTCATTTGATCACCATAGAAAGAATAGGAAACACCACCGTCGCAGCCTCCAAAGGGGCTGCCCTCTAAAACTCACATTCAAGATGAAGAAGCAACAAGAAGGTTGTATGTTGTGTCTAAAGTAACAAATGAAGACAAACATTTAGGCTATTTTTTTTAGGTGAGAGAGAAAATATATGTGGTAAAAAAGTGGTTTGAAAAATTGTTTTATTTATAAATTAAGGGTGTATTCTTTTAAATTTAATATGGAATGTTTTGTGTCAAATCAATGAATTGAAATTATTTGTTGATTTATTTGTGTTTTCTAGGTAAGATGAAGGGTTAAAAATTGGAGAGAGAAAATGTGGATGGTTAAAAAGTAGTATGAAAAATTGTGTAATTTAAATTTTTGTAATGATCACAAATTAAATTCCTACCAAGCACAAATTTATAAATTGTAATGATTGCGTTAAGGATCAGAGGCTTAGAAATAGATTAAGTTCCTAATTAGGCGAATTCCAAGAAATTGGACCTAGTTCTTCATATATCCAACAAATAACTCAAGTTTCCATAACAAATGAACCTAACAGGCTAACACCAATCCCTAGATGAACAATAGTATTAGGCAACTGAGGCCTCTTCCACTCTCAATGACTCAGTTACCAGTTTTTGCTACCTGGAAAGACATTTGAATTACATTCATCATGTTGTTATGTGTTTCTTCTTTTATCTTTATTTTTCCATGATCAGGAATGAATCTTCTGCTTCTTGCTCTTTAATATTTTGTTGTAATTGGCTCAATTGTCACTTATGTTTCAAACTTTGGAAAATATGTAGTTGAACTTGAGAACATTTATTGGAAGTGCTATGAAGTACATAGAAGTCGTGGAGTGCACATAACAAAGATGTATTGCTCATAACCTCTATAGTTTAAAATCAAACATTTTCCAATTGGACAATGTGCTAAGTTTTTTATTGCTTAATAGTATTAAAATTTTAAGTTTGTCAAATAATTTTTTTAGCAACAAAAAAAATTGAACCATAATTTGGAATCTACTGTACGAATTGTTTGCTTCCTTTCAATTCATAACTACATTTTTTTAGAAGATCTAATGCAGCTAGATCCTTACCAACTATAAAAGACTACATTAGATTAAGTTGACCTCCTATGTTCTAATATGTTAACCAGAGATTGCATCACTGTTATGATGAGTAGCCTCTTTTGCATGAATGAAATGGAAATTAAACCTAGGATCATTAATTTTAATGAAAATTAAAAATTTGAAGAAATGATAAGAAATAAAAAATTTTGATGCCTCTTCAATTTTGGATGTTAAATATGGAGACATATATGCATCGTTTCTTTGATCCAAGTTGACTATCTATATTATATGCTTTATCCATGTTAAATGTTTCCTTCATTGAGATATCAAAATTTGAACCCTCAATGAAGAGCTATAAAATAAGGGGCCAGTTTGGTTCATTCATTGACTGGATATGTTAAGGAAATAAGAAAAACAACTGAAAGTGTATAATTGTATATTATCATAAAATGTATTTGAGTGCTACCAAATTCATCTTTGTAGATGAACTAACCATATATAGTAATTAAGAAAATGTTTAGTTGTGAATGATAGTTAACAAAGAAGCAGAATGTGCACAAATTGTATTTAGGCCACACCACCATGTGACTATGATACGGCTATTTGAAAATTTACTTATATGTATTATAGTTAAATATGTCCTTTCTGCTAGCATGATTGTATGAATTGTTTATATAACTTATTAAGCAAGTCAAAATGTTTATAACTTTAAATTACAAAACGGCTTTCGAGCTTAATTTATAGGTTAGGAACTTGTTAAAATTGATGTGCACGTGAGCAATGCATATGCATATGCACCAATTATACATCGTAATCAAGTAAAATGGCATTCCAATGATATTCATGAACATTAATAACATGTAATCTCATCAAATCATGTCTCGCATGCTTTTATCATATACAGATAATTGTCACGTCATATTATACGTATATTGTATCAATAATATATATCACTTAGGTTCATGGATGTTTGACAACGTCAATTATTATTTTGATTTAATCAAAATAAGATTGATTTTGATTCAATTAAAATAAGATCAATTAAAAATCGCTTTTTAATTAACCATTAATTTTCATAATTAATTAATTCATAACTGTTGTCCAATTGACATCTAGCAATATGTCATGGAAATACATGTGGCGAAAAATGTCATGTAGTGTGACAAAATCAAACATGCTTGCTTATCGTGAAATCATAATCGTTTCGTCAATATTATCTGATCAATCATGAGATATGGAAGTGTACAAATATCGATTCTTGATCATATCTTTTATTTTGCTCTTAAGTCAATGAACATAGAAACTATTTTCGACTCATGAATTCACTTTAGTCAAGGATTTTGATATCAACTTAATCGAATAGAATTTAGATCATTATCTCTTACTATCTAAGAGTAACAAATCCTCTATTAATCTTCACAACCTTCATATGATTTTTGACATACTCGAACGGTATTGTATTAGCAACTCTTTGCAAAACCACCAAAGTATGAATGTCCTCATATGAGGTACTATAATAACCTCAAGTCAAATGATCAATTCCACTAATAAATGTTAGTGATTAACCATTAACACTTAGATAGTTATCCATGTGAAATCTCTATTACAGGTCTCCAATATTTTGTTCTCTTAACAAAACCAACATGTCTATTTAAATGTCTCTGCGTCTTAACTTTGAGATCGGATACTCACTTCTTAAATGAGAAATGTCTCAGGTGTTGGTCTAACCGTAATAACGATATCCATATCTTCATATTACTATACGACCAATGATGATTTAAGATTCAATCATAGATAATTTATACCTCAGAATCACAACTTCTTATGATTAACAAGTTATTCAGATTTGGTCCAAGGATTGAAACAAGGGCATAACATTTACAAACTCTCACTTGCACTAGATCCAATCACTTATATATCTAATACTATAAGAGTCTACCTGAAAATCATGTTTATGTTGCGACAACTTTTGTCAGCAGATCTGCAATACTTACATTTGTAGGAACTTGTTCTTTCTCTATGTCATTTCTTTGTATTATCTCTCTGATTAGAAAATATTATGTTAATACATGTTTGAATCATTGATGAGACCCTAGTTCCCTCGATCGCATGATGGATCCATTGGTATGGGATCAACAATGTTAGGAAGTGCTCCAAATTCATTAACAAACTTCTTGATCCAAACTACAACTTTTACTAATTCTGAAGGAGCAATGTATTAGGCTTCCGTTATTAAATCAGTGGTTGTTTCCTGTTTGGAATATTTTCAACTAAAGCTCCATTGAGAATAAACACATATCTTTATTGAGACTTGCTAACTTCCTAGTCTGATTGAAAGTTAGCATCGGTATATCCATGAACTCTCATTTCATTTTCTTTATATAAAATCTTCATAAGATTTTATCTATGTAGATTGGAATAAGTCAAGCAATTTTTTAGACCTTTCTCTATAGATCTCGGTTTCTAAGATTTAAGATATTTTTCCCATGTCTTGAATGAAGAAAATATTTTACATCCACAATATTATCAATGAAGCATGGGGATGTCGTTTTCATTAATAATATGTCACCTACATATATATTAGGAATATGAAGACGCTCCCACTTTCCTTCTTGTAAAAACACAGTTCCTATTCATTTATGATAAAACCAAACTTTTTATTGTCTCATCAAACCGAATATTTTAGCTCCTAGAGGCTTGTGTCAATTCATATATAGATCAGTGAAGCTTGCATATCTTGTTATCATTTTTAGATTCAAAACTTGTGGGTGATCAAGTACCCTTCCTCTTGCATATCCCGTTTTAGGAATACAATTTTTACATCCATCTATCACATCTCATAGTCATGATATGCAGCTATTACGAGCAACATCTGAATGGACTTGAGCATGGTTGCTTGTAAAAAGGTTTTATATATGGGAAAATTGTACTGGGCACTGCAAGTTTTTTATCAAATTAGAAAATTAGAAAATTGTGCTGGGCACATCTCTGGCTCCAGTACTGCTTGGTTGAAAACTAGAAAATATTGCGTAAAAACCGTTTGATTCTAGTTTGAGACAAAGTTTCATAAAAAAATGTAAAGTTTCAAGTTATGATACTACAATTTCACTCAAAATATCATAAAATATTGATAAAGTTTCGGATTATGATACCAAAAATTCGAAAGTATCATAAGTATCATGTTGTAATACTTTAAAAGTATCATACGATACTTTTAAAGTATGACAACATGATACTTGTGAAAAACAGTATTTTTCAAAAAAAAAAAAAAAAAATGAAGTATTTTTCAGTTATTTTGAAAATGAAATAAGTTTAAATTATGATACCAAAAGTTGGGTATTTGTGCAAACGTCCCTTTATATATTTTGTCATAACTTTTATTTGTTTTTTGTTTTTCGTAATTAAAAAACTAGAGAGGCAAATATGGCCTTTTTTATGAGTCTAGTATCAAAGCTTCGTTGGACTAATCCTATGAGAGTGCGGCCTTCCCCCCTGGTTCACCCTCATGTAAATTCGAATGTGGATACAACCTATGAACACTTAGATTAGATGTTGTGCTATTTTTTTTATCACAAGTGTACGAATCGTACAAGTAATATAGTAGACAAATAGTCCAAGTATCGTACCCACGAAGATTGAGTGAACTTATTATTTTAGGCTAATTACCTTAACCAGAACTAGAAAATTATTTTGTTTTGGATTTTGAATTAAACTAACAATTAAAAATAAATAGTTTTGAATATTAAAATATATGAGAAAAATACTCTAGGGGAGAAAAATATACTTGTTTAACTACAATTCGTGGAATTCTAAATATCAATGTACCTAATGTGCTTAAAATCTTCTTTCTGTGTTTAAAAAAAAAAAAAAAAAAAGCAAGTGCAAAAATAAGCAAATGTCGAGAATGTTCATTGCAATTATAATGTGACGTAGTTAAGAAGATAATAAATATGTGCAATAAAAGCATAGTAATGCAATTTAGTTTAGATTAACAGCAATGAAGTGTTTATCAGGTTCATTTGAGCTAAGAAAAGATTGGAGAGCGTCTTTGTTTCTGTATACAAATTCTTCAAATTAGTCTTCTAACTTTAAGGTACTAGTGGTCTTTATACCCGTGCGAAGAACAAAAATTAGGACAGATGGTCTTTATACCCGTGTGAACAACAAAAATTGGTAATATCACCGGTTTGGCAAGAATGCAAATAGTTGTAAACAAAATATGCCGAAAATGACATGTTTGGTACGTCATAATAGTAAAATAGTGGACAATTTTAAAGAACAAAAAAATCAAACAAAATGTTAGATAAAATAGCTTCGGTAACAATGACAAGGATTTGCATAATGTTTAACATTTCCCATTAACCATCTACATAACATTTCTAAGTTGAACTTGCCTAAGGTTGCGTTTGATAACGATGATAGAATTTGAGTGAAAAAAAAAATTTCCAGAATTGAATTCTAAGAAATTTAATTCTTGAGAATTGAAAATTTAATGCATTTGATTGATATAAACTTTTAGGTGAAAAAAGTGAAAAAAAATTCAAGTTTGTTATTCCATTGACATTATTTTTCATGACAAATAAAACAAGATTTAACTATTTTAATTAAAAATATATATATATATTTTTATTTTTTCACATATTTGTACTTGATAATAATAATATTAATTTTGGGAAAAAAATAAATTAATTAACAATAACAAAAATGATCAAACGTGATGAAAATAATTAACCAAGTTGCCTGAAAAATAAAATTTACTCGCTGGGTGGGTGGGAAAAGCAATTCAACGAAAAGTCAGAATTCGGGAGCATGAAGCTGTGCCATGGAAAAAACTTTTCCTGGAAATTGAAGGCAATCAAACACCATAAAAACTAGAAATTGGATGGAAATGGGCTAATTCCAGGGAAAATTAGAGGGATCAAATGCGGTTTATTTCACGGTTTACAATTTCAATCCCTCCAGCGGTGTCCACAGTTTGGGTTGCAGCAAACGAAGAACAGGGTCATGCCTTCTTCTCCCCTAGCAGTTGCCTGCACAAAAGGGGAAATAGAACGTGAATAAAATCATTCAACCCCACGTGTTGGATCTAAATATAACACTTACATAGAGACTATGCAATATGCCATGAATGATAAATCAACTACTTTCTCCGAAACAGTAATGGTATCAAATCAACTTCGTCCGAAATATATTAAGGAATGTTAACTACAGGTTATGGGAAGATTAAGACTCGGCTCAAAATCTAGGAGTTCAGACTAATATTTGTTCAAACTGAGAAGACTCCTGCTGTGCTCCAACTAGTAACAACTCTGAGAGAGGTTAGCAATGTTTTAACTTGTAGCTTCCAGTAATAAAATTTAGACCAGCAATAATACCTGAAAGAAAACAGCTTCTCCATGACCACAGTTGGAACAACGAACTGCTTTTGTACGGGGAAGAGTAGGATCTGCAGCTACGTCCTGCAAGACCTGGGTGCGCTCCCCAGCAGAATGGTGTATCTCATTTCTGTAGACACAATTGTTATCAGCAACCTCCTGCACGGTCAAATGTTGAAATAGAAATTAAACATTAAATGAAATCCACCTATCGTCCAAAGCATTTTTGCTCAAAAGGAAGAAATCTATTAATAAGAATTAACAACCGCAAGGGGCCAAAGAAGCACTGGGTTTGGAACTAGTATGAAGTTTGTCAAAAGGCTTTGATGGTTTGAAGATGGCAGAGACCAGTGTATTAAAAGGCTAATTGAGGCATGCCTCAAGATGCACCTCAATTTGAGGCGCAACAAAATCGCCTTAAGGCTTTTCAACTGAGGCTTTTTTTACGAGGCTTACATTTTTTGTGTAGAGGCGCACGCCTCAAACCTCCTACCTCAAGGCGTATGAGGCATGCGCCTCGAATTAAACTTCCAGAATTTCGATTTTTATTTTAATTAATCTGAAAATTAAAAGAATTAGAGAAAACGAAATGTTTTTCAAAAGGCCCAATTGACTTTTGCAATAAAAATCCTCCAAATAATTAAGAAAAAACAAAGAGATTGGAAAAATTAGTTTATGTAAATTTCAACAAGAGGCTCAGCGATCGACGTTGGCAATTGACATCTCCAAAAGATGTAGTAGAACATTTGGTTCGCGATGAGGCTTCACTTGATGATGAATGGGTTGTTGATTATGATGGTGAAAGTAGAGATGAAGTTCCTTCAAATGAAAATGAGGAAGTCATTGAAAGATTTACAAATACTCAAAGTCAACGAAAAAGAAAGCTATCGGCAATAGGTACAACTACAAGTATTTTTGCAATTAAACAGAATTTCTATTTATGTAACAAAATTATTAATTCTATTTTCTTTATCCCTTTTGCCGATATGGTGAAGGTTAAGGTAGAAGATAAGAGAAAGGGGAAGTTGCAAGATATGGGAAAGGAGAAATGATTTTTGCAGTTGATGGATGATGATGAAAAAGATGATTTTGGAATTAGATATAATAATAGTTCCGTGGATGATGCCACTAGTGGCGATGAGTGATGACTCATGATGATCCTATCACAATTTTTAAGACTGATGACTTGTTTTTTTCATGATTTTAATTTCTATGAACTATCTTTTTTTAAGTAGACTTCTGTTGAATTAAGTATGCTATATTGCATTTTTTGGCAATATTTTGAATTGTTTTTCGAGGCTTACGCCTCAAAGCGCCTTGAGACTATGCCTCGCTTCGTAACCATAAACTGCCTCGATACCCATTTTCGCCTTTTCGAACACTGGCAGAGACTTGTGGTCCTCAATACAGGAAGAAAGAGAAAAGCTAAACAAAAATCTATCTCTACACTATCTGCATATTTGATGAAGCTCTAGCTAATCTGGCAAGAGAGACATATGTCTTGGCCAATGGGCGGGTGTGAAGCCAGGACTAGAATTCAGTGGGGACATGACTTAGTTACGGAAAATATTATAAACAATGCAATAATAATATAATAATAATAGAAAAAGTTGTCCATACATTTTCATACTTTCTAAAGTTTACGTGGATATTTATCAACTATTCAAAGTGTTGTTTTCAGATTTATGAACCCACGTCCCTATCACATCAAAAAAATTACAAACTCTACAGTTTTTCCAGATAGAATAAGTTGATTTCAAAATGTTGCAACTTCATTATCATATTTTCTGTGTGTATGAAGTAATTCTTTTAGAAATTAGGATCATTTTCCAGTATGAATATCCTGAAAATTTGGTTACTGAAACTGGTAATACAGAAGAGAAAAATACTACAAAAACCAAGAAATTTTAATCAATAATACTGTAACCAAAATATAATGAACTTCAAAATAATAATAAAAAAAAAAAAAAAAAGTGCAGCCGTAATTGGGAATGGATGGGGATTGAATGAGATTATGGAGCACAGGCAGTGGGTTTTGATTGGGGAAAAATTGAATTTGGAAAGTGGGAAAATTGGAAAGACAGAAAGTGGTGGGTGGGTGTTGATGTTTAGAAGCCCAGGATGCATTCCTTGTGGTGCTTTTTGATTAAAAAAAATAAAAATAAAAATGCAAACTTTTAAGAAAATGGAGAATGAAATTCTCAAAAGTCACCACAGTCCATGGGGACAAAAAATTTACAACTCTATCCCAAAGTATCCACAAATGTACTTGCACTTATAGATTCAAGCATTACATTAATTCATATAGAACTGTAATGGCCAACAAGCACATCCCTATAAGATCTTGCCCCCTAATAATAATCCTCAAGCCCCATCTTCCAACAAAAAAATGTAAATCTTGTTTAGAACAAAGCCGTCAACGTTCAGTTCAGCTCAAAGCGCTTAACATAATTTATCTACCACCTAACAGCAAAACAACATATATGAAGGGTTTCCAGGGCACAAATTTATTTCTTCATGTGACCCAATCATGTACTAGCTAAGAAGGAAGACAAAGGCACAAATATGATTATCTTTCTGCTGAAAATAAAAATAAAAATAATAAAATAAAGAAAGAAAAAGAAATTGAGAAAAATAATTGAAACCAGCCCCATTAAGAGTACAATGAGAAAAGCATTGAACAAAGGATAAGCTTTTATGAAACTGGATGGGATACGTGTATATTTCTCATAGTCTATAGGGAACTATGGTAGCATTGAGTAGTATTCATAAATATGTAAATATACTAAGGCACGCCATCTCATAACTTAAAATGTTAAGTCTCACTAATGTCAACATTTCCCTAATGTTGTACATTAACATTACGCATCTCTGTACTGGGAATCAAGATTTAGCATATCAGTATTACTTTAACACCTACTCAAGCGAGGGAGAGTAAGCATGTCCTTCAATTAGATGAAACTTATGGCCATGTAGCGTAATACTTACTGTTCCCCGCTAAGGTAGGGATATCAACCTTCTCTTATATATCACTTCTTTCTTTGATAAGAATCATTCAGGTTCGGATGAGAAGTTCAAAAGATTTTCTTTTCATTACTCTTTCCAAATCATTTCCACAAGTATAATAGACAAACTTCACAAGATACTAAATAATTACAACACTAAATCTATAGTAACAGTGAAAATAATTTCATAACTTCCATTGAGCAAACCAGCCAAAATGGCTCATGTATACCTCGCCCCTGCCAAATGCGTGGGGGCCCAAGGCCCCATGGAACCACCTTTGGTGCATAGTGATAATCTTCTTTCACATACAAATACTTGGATGAGGAAAAAAAAAATACAAACATCAATCTGTCAATCAATGTTCTAGTCCCTAAACCCTAAACCTAGAATTGCAAAACTTCCACATAAACAATCAGATAGATAAAATAAAAAATAAAAAACGCATAGAAAAGCTACATTCTGCGCGTGTGTGTGATAGAGAAAGATTTGAGACCTGATGATCACAATTGCGACAAGCATAGAGGAGGATTTTCTGTTCTTTATCTTCCCTCGGGTACAATATATTGTTGCTGCATATACATATATAAACACGTGAATAGCAACTCAGAGCCAGAGGCGAATTTCCCAAATAAAGCACCAAATAACAATCATAAAGCAAAACCCTTGATTTTCAGTACAAAAACAAACACAAACACCCCCACACTCGTAAATGCGTGTTACTGCGTAAGAACAAGGCAATGACATACCATTCCCGACAAAATTTCATTGTACTCATCTTGGAAAGTTAGCAGATTTACAATTAATCGCGTATTATGTGTTTGATTTTCCCTCTCACTGCGCAAAAATCCGTGCTTTCGATTTGCTGGTAAATTGGGGATGGTAGTGTGCACATTTTTGTTTGGGGTAAATCTTCCAGAGGTCCCCAACCTTTACCTAAGTGGTGGGATTAATGTCCCAAACTTTTTAACATTGCAGGAACGATATATGCACTTAGGGATGAGCAAAAAAATCAAAATCGATATAATCGAATCAGAATTGAACCAAAAAAATCGAAATAGTATAATTTTAAAAAAATAAAATAGGAAATCGATTTTGGAGGTTCTCAGTTTCGCTTTTAGAATCGTAAAATCGAAATTAGAATCAAGTCTTTAATCCTTGTTTATTTTTTTGATAGTTTTAATTGGTTGTCCTAAAACTAAAAATCAAAAGAATTTGTAATTTGTTTGTGTAAAATAAAAATGATTAAGTTTTTTTATGAAATTTGTTACGTCTCTACCTCATTGTAACATTTAACTTCACACTTGGATTGAAATTCATAGTAAATGAAAATAGAATGAGAGTGACTTATTAATAAATGAAGTTGTAAATGACCACGATAAAGTTAATTAAATATTTAAATACAAATATAAAATAATTAATAATAATGCATTTAGAACTCATGATTCATCCCACAAGTTTATGTTACAAAATTTTGGTTTCTTGCTATGCTCGAAAAACATTCCGATCATTTGTTTCTTATTTTGGTTTATGAATATTTTTTGTTTCGTGAAGAATCTTATGCTTTTTCGGGGTGAAAGGTTTTCTAAATTTTTGATCTTGGTATATTCGATAGAATTTTATTTCAAGTTATTGGTTCGCTTCCTAAGGTCTGATACTCCTCAATAATGTCCTTAAAAATAATTATTATTGTAGAATTGAAATCGAACTAAAATCGAATGATTTGATTTTGGTTTGATTTTTACGATTCAATGAAACCGAATTGTTCAATTTTATAAAAATCGAAAAGTATGATTCGATTCTGATTCTTGAGATATTCGAACCTAATCACGACAACCACCCCAATAAATTGCACTAGAAGAAATATATATTTAGAAGTTAAACGTCCTAGTGAATTGTGACACGTGAAAAGAGGGAAAGTGTCTAAAATAAGTTCCTTTATACCAAAAACGAAATGTCACTGTTAAACTTGAGTCCTTGTTTAAACCTTATTTCCAAAAAGTTATTTTTATCCAAACGACCTTTTAGACCCCGTTTCGAAAAAGTTTTCACTTCAACTTTTGAAATTTAATTTCAATCATTCATTTTTAATTATATTCATAATTTTTTATTTTTCAAATATTTTTAAACCACACATTCATTAAAAAAACCACAAAAATAAAAAATTTCACATTATCAAACAGACTCTTAATTACACATTTCATATATTCTTAACTCTTATCAACTTTATAACAATATAATATCAAAATTTACTAAAACTTGAGGGTCCTCTTCCTGCATTACTGCCACCACCCAGTCTGCTGCCGGTGGGTCCCCAACAGCCTAGCTTGGAAAAAGGGACTGAACCTAAGATTGTTACTATGACGGGGAAGGGAAAAATGTCAGATAGGGGTGGCTCCAAGAGGGAGAGGGAGTCTAAGAATGTTTCTGTGCCATCTCCCTTATCAGAGGATATCTCTAAGCACATATCTGAGAAGGAACCCGTCCCTTTGAAGAGGCTCAGAAGGAGCAAGGAAACCACCTCCGCACCTCTGCCCCCAAAGACTCAAGACTTGGAGGATGAGCCTTCTGTGTATATCCCAGACTTGGCTTACAAAGTGACACCCGCAGGAGCAGAAGAGCTCCAACAGATTAAAGCCAGTGTTTTCCCCAGGGATGTTACTTTCAGTCCTTCTTTGTTTGACTCCCCCAGTTCTCCTCCTTCCAGGGCTGCCTTGGTCATTGAGCAATTTTTGACAGAGGGCTGGTCTGCCTTCTCTTCCAGTGTCACTCCGTCCCGGAAGCTACTTGCTGCCAAAGCTATGAATGCTAGGGCAGTGGCCCTTATTGACGAGGTGGAGTCTTCAGTGGAGGAGGCGCAGCGGGACAAGGACACTGAGACTGCACTCCGTCATGCGGACAATATGCTGAGGGAGATTAAAGACCTCAAGGAGCATTTTTCCATCGCTCGCAATGCCTCCTCGGAAGATAGGGTGACAGCCAAACGTCTTCAAGAAGACAATGAAAAGTTAAAGCACGATCTTCATGCTTCCGAGGTAGATGTGGCGTCTCTCTGTAAGAAATTGGACGACTCCAACCGGGCTCAGTCCATAACTTCTAAGGCCCTGACAGCAGCCAATGCGGTCAAAGCTAAGCTAGAGGCTGAGGTGGCAGCAGCCACTGAGAAATTGGGGAGAGAGGTGGAAGCTAGGAGAAAGGCGGAGGAGGATCTTGCCTCTCCGGAACGGCATATGCAATCTAGGTTCACGGATGTTCTGGAGCAGACCTTTATGACACGAGTGGAGAAAGCTCTGAGCGCTAAGGTGTATGAGGCGATCCAGAATTTTAAAGACACTTTTGAAGAGACACCAGAGTATGAGGCCATGCAGAGGGTCTTTGGGAATATAGGGGCCAGGATGGCTTTGGGGGACGTGAATGAAGCTTTCCTAACTCTGGACCTATCCTCCATCGAAGCCCTGTACCTCGAACCTCAAGATGCAGATAAGGGCGATTCCCTTGATGATCCCGCAGATCCTTTGGATGTACCTGGCAGGAGCTCTTCAGAAGATGTCCCTCCTCAATGATCCTCTTTTGTATTTACTTTGGTCATTTTGCATGTTGTATATTGTTCGAATTTTTTCAAAATGTAAGTGCAATGACGCTTTAAATTGTAAATGTAACGACATTTTGAATTGTAAATACTTTGATTTATAAACGTAGTGATTTAGTTTAGATCAATGTTTTGGTTTGTACAACATTATTTGTTTAAGTGTGAATACTTCCAAACACAAACGCCCCCTAAATGCATTGTATGAAGATAGGTAAACGTTTCCAAACACAAATGCATTTTATGAAGATATGTGAATAGTCCCTCAGATCTAAGTAGCTTAGGGCATTCATGCTTGCTGGTTAGATCTGATTTTGACAAACATCTGACAATTTTTTATTCATACTCCGTAACACCTGCATTTATTAGTTTGGATGAGCTCCTATTGACGGTGTTAATACGTTCAACCCACACGTAGTGATCGTAGTGCAGGCTTTATAAGAGTCCCTTGTTTTAACAAATTTCAAGCATAGTGGAGATGTATTGTCCTATAAACAAAATAATGTAGGCATTTTTACTATCCGTTATGCTTACTGATAGCACTTGGTGCAATCCTTAGCGTAACTCACTTAAGATTTTCATTAAATTATATAGAGACGTTGTGACCACCGAAGAGGAATTTGATTTTATTGAAAGTAGCGACGAAGGTGATCTGTGTTCCAATGATTACACAAAGGTACCCCATATAGGTCTTCGATCATGTACGTGTCGGGTACCACCTCCGAGGCGACTCTGTAAGGGCCTTCCCAGTTAGGACTTAAAGTCCCTACTCCTGGTTCTTGAGTAGAGGGAAGAACCTTTTTGAGGACTAAATCCCCAATGTTAAAGCGCCGACCCTTTATCCTTTTGTTGTAGTAGCGGGTCATTTTTTCATGGTACTTTCTCATTACTCTCTGAGAATCACTCCGTTTTTCCAGGAGGAAATCCAAGCTAGCCCTATGTACTTCTTCGTTTCTCACCTCGTCATAATGGATTTGACGAAGAGAAGGCACCCCAATTTCAACTGGGCATACCGCCTCGGATCCAAATGCTAAGGAGAAAGGCATTTCACCAGTGGCAGTGTGCGAGGTGGTCCGAAGTGCCCATAATACTTGTGGGAGTTCATCTACCCATGCGCCTTTTTTGGATTCCAGCTTCCTCTTTAGGGTGTTTTTTATGGTCTTATTCACATCTTCAACCTGCCCATTAGCTTGTGGATGATGCAGAGACGAAAATAATTCTTAATTCCGAAATCGTCGCACAATTCATCTATGCTTCTGTTTTTGAACTGTTTTGCATTATCACTAACCAACGAGTGCGGTATTCCGAATCTGCATATAACATTCTTCCAGATGAACTTGATGGTGTTGGCATCGGTAATCCTCATCAGGGGTTCCGCCTCGACTTACTTGGTGAAATAGTCAATTGCCACTATTGCAAAGCAATTGTTACCAGCAACCCTAGGCATAAGGCCAATAATATCAACCCCCCACTTCGCAAAAGGCCAAGGGCTAGTTACCACAGTCAACTTATGATACGGCTGATGCGGTATGGTTGCATGCCTTTGACATTTATTGCACTTGCAGACGAAATCATGGGAATCCTTTTGCATAGTCGGCCAAAAATATCCCTGTTTAAGGGCTTTCTGAGCCAGCGACAACGCCCCGACGTGGTTGCCGCATATGCCCTCATGTATTTCTTTCATCACATACTGTCCTTCCTCCGGCCCAACACATCTAAGCAAAGGAGAGGCGTAACTCCGTTTATAAAGTAGATCATCCAAGAGTACGAAATTTGCGACATATCTTTGCAATTTTCGAGCTGCTTCCGGCTCGTTTGGTACTGTCTGATGCTTCAAGTATGCTAGTATGGGACTTATCCAGGATCCTTCTTTTTCTAGTGCCAAAATCTCCATTCCTGACTCAATAGAAGAGGTCATCAAATGCTGAATTGGAATCAGATTGTGGAGCTCGGAATCATTACTGCTTGCTAGCATCTGCATTAGAATTCTCATTTCTGGGAATATGCTGTAACTCAATTTTTCCAAAGTTCACGGCCAAATCTTTCACTTTTTTCAAGTAAGCAACCATGGTTGGTTCTTTAGCAGCGAATTGTTCGTTAAACTGGCTTACGACAAGCTGTGAATAACTATTTAACACCACGGACCTAAGCTTTAAAGCTTTCGAAAGTCTTAGCCCAACTAAGAGTGCCTCGTATTCTGTAACGTTGTTTGAGGCTTTAAAGCCAAAGCGGATGGCACTGTGTAGTTTGTACCCTTCTGGACTCATTAGTAGTATGCCTGCCCCGGATCTTCCATCAGTCGAGGACCCGTCAACGAACAACTTCCACTCACGGCTATCCTCCGCGTTATCAATCATCTCCACCTCTGGCGGATGGGTGAACTCAACTATGAAATCTGTCAATGCTTGACCCTTTATAGCAGTCCGAGGTTCATAATGCAGGTCGTACTGGCTGACTTCTATTGCCCACTTCATTAACCTCCCAGATACATCTGGTTTCTGTAACACCTGCCTCATGGGAAAGTTGGTGAGAACATGTATGGAGTGTGATTGAAAGTAGGGGCGGAGTTTTGCGAGTTGCTGTGATCAACGAGAGAGCAAGTCTCTCCATATCTGGGTAACGTGTTTCTGCATCCAGCATGGCTTTGCTTACATAATACAATGGGAAATGATTCTCATCTTCCTCTCTGATCTGTACTAAGCTAACAGCCTCTTTCGATACAGCTAAATATAGATAAAGTGGTTTGCCAGCTCTTGATTTTGATAACAATGGGGCCTGCCCCAAGAATGCTTTCAGGTTGGCAAAAGCTTGCTCACATTCTGGCGTCCACTGGTATCGCTTCCCTCCCTTCACGATCTTAAAAAATGGCAAGCATTTGTCAATGGAATTAGAAATGAACCGATTTAAAGCCGCAATCCTTCCCGTCAAGCTTTGTACTTCTTTTGGGCTCCGAGGGGATCGCATGTTCATCAAAGCTTTGATTTTATCGGGATTGACTTCAATCTCTCTTCTGTTTACCATGAATCTCAGAAATTTTTCGGATGCTACTCCAAAAGCGCATTTCGCTGGGTTGAGCTTCATTCGATATTTTCTCAAAACATCGAAGGCCTCTGACAAATGGCGAATATGCTCTGTGGCGACCATACTTTTGACCAGCATGTCATCAACATATACTTCCATGGTGTTTCCCAATTGTTCTGTAAACATACGATTTACCAACCTTTGATAGGTGGCTCCAGCATTCTTTAGGCCAAATGGCATAGCTTTGTAACAATAGAGTCCCATATCCGTAATAAACGAGGTGTGCTCCTCATCTGATTCGTGCATGGGGATTTGATTGTATCCGGAGTATGCATCCATAAAGCTTAGCATCTCATGTCCCGCTGTGGAGTCAACTAACTAATCAATCTGAGGCAGTGGAAAACTGTCTTTGGGGCATGCCTAGTTTAAATTCGAAAAATCAATACATACTCTCAGTTTCTCATTCTGTTTTGATACCAAAAAAGGGTTTGATACCCACTTCGGATACCGGGATTCTCTGATAAAGCAATTTTTCAATAGCTTCGTTACCTCTTCTTTCAAGGCCTTGTATTTATCAGAACTCATCGGTCTTCTCTTTAACCTGTGCCCAGGACTTCTGGGATCGAGCTGGAGTCTGTGATAGACCACTTTAGGATCAATTCCAACCATGTCATCATGTTTCCATGCAAATACATCGAGGTTCTCAAGTAAGAAGCTTTTCAGCTGATATTTGTATTCAACCGGAAAATCTAATCCAATCTGCAACTCCTTGATTTGGTCAAGTGGATCTACACCGAAGCATTCCAGCCTTTGAGCTGGGGGTAGAGCAATTGTCTCCAGCCATTCTTGGGTCTAGATCTGCCACATCTTCTTCCGGCGTCATTGTAACATCCTCATTTTCTGAGGGCCCTCCACCCAGTCTTTCAGGGTCTGGAGCAGCCTCGGCCATTGCCACATCGCTAATCATGTTCAAGCTCCGGTCTTGAAATTTTCGGATAGCGTTTGTGTAACAGGCCCGCGATTTAGTTTGGCTCCCCCTAACAGTTGCAACACCGTAGTCCGTGGGGAATTTCATGCAAATATATTTCGTATGGGTTGCAGTCCCCAAGTCGATGGGACCTGGCCTTCCAATCGAGCCATGATAAGAGGAGATCTTGTCTACAACTAAGAATTCCATGGGGATTCTTGATAAAGTTGGTGCTTGCCCTACCTCAGTCATAAGGGTTATGAATCCTCTGGGAGTTATGCTGTCCCCTGTGAATCCATATATTGGATATGGAACTGGAATGAGTGGGGTGCTAATCCCCATCTTATCAAAAGTTACTCCGTAAATTACGTTTACCGAGGCACCATCATCCACCATCATTCGGGACAACCCATTCTGAGCCACCACTACCCTGATAACCAATGCATCATTATACAGAAAGTGTACTCCAATAGCGTCGTCTTGGGTGAAGGTGATAGATTCTGTTCGAGGCATCCCTACAGAATGTGAATGGATGTGATAATTCACGTTGGCGGGCTGCTTGGCCTCTCTAATATATCTCTTCTGGGAGTTATTTGTTCTTCCACCTGGATGGGGGCCTCCCAATATTATGTCGATTTCACAAATCGACGGATCATTTGCAGGCATAGGTGGTTCTCTCGTATCTTTAGCATGTGCCGAGGAGTCATCCTGACCCTTGCTCCTGTCTCTTTGTTGATTGACAATCCTTTCTTTGGTTGGGTTCTTCCATGGAGCTCGCCTGTCAGCTCGGTTGAACTTTTGACTATCTGATTTTTTTGTTTTCCCCTTGTCAGGAGAGAAATCACTTCCCCTTCTTCCGTGTGCCTTTTGGTCCGCTAACATGTGAATTTTCCTACAATATTCCGTTGCGTGGCCATAATACCTGTGGTAGGCGAAGTAAGCCCCAATCATGGGATGTTTTCCACTTCGGCTACTTTCCATTCTTCCTTGAGCCATGGGGGGATTCTGAGAGGGAGCGTTGGAGTGCAAGTTAGGGATAGCTTCCATAATCTCTACTGTATAGCTGGACCCGGTTCCTGGAAATGGACGTGGCGCTCCAATTAGGTTACTGCCGAACCTATCCTTATTACCTCCTTTCCTGAGGTTCGCTTCATTAGGATATCCAAGATTGTATCTCCCTTGAGGACGATTGTCTCTGGCCCTAGCCATTTCTTCTGAGACGATCTCTTCCTTCATCAGATCTACTAGGGCATTGTAATCCCTCGGCTTTCTGCTTCGGACATCCCTCCAAAACATGCTCGTCATGTTTAGCCCCCCCCCCCCTTTTAACGCAGAAAACATCTCCGCCTTGGTGATGTTCTCACAAATGTGCATCTCTTCAGTGAACCGGGCTAGGTAACTTTTCAGAGATTCCGCCCTTCCTTGCCTTAAGTCCTAAAGGTGTTGGAGTGGGAGCTACCCAGGCCTGGAGGAACACAAAGTCATTTTTGAATGCTGCCTTCAAATCTCTCCAACTATGGATGCTATTAGGAGGGAGTTTTTGTACAATCGTATCGCACTTCCCTTGAGGGTTAAAGCAAAGGCCTTGCATTTCAGTGCCGAAGTGGCTCCGGCTATTTCCATGCTAGCGCGGTAGTTTAACAGGTGATCGTCAGGGTCACCTCGGCCAGAATACTTTGCTATTTCTGACTTTTCAAAGTCATGAGGCACTGGACACCTACGGATACCCTCCGTTAAGGGGCTTATTTCCTCTTCGTCATCTAGCTCGTATGACGGTATTTCACTGTTCTCGTCATGACTGGAATATATCGGGTCAAGGTGTTGGTCATAGGGCGGTGGAGCGTACTCCTGTCTTTGTGGTGGCAAAACTCGCCCATAGTTTGGCCTTTGAAGGTCGGAAGATCATTACGAGATTTCGTCCGAGCTGCTTCTGCTCTCCTTTCCTGCCTATTCCTAGGCTCATGTGTGGGGGCTAATTTTTCTGCCCCTGTGTTATGCCGGTCTCCATGCATTTGGCTCCGCGACGGGCTTCTTCAGCGCGTCGCTCCCGCCTATTTCTAGGCTCAGCTGCATGGTGTTGACATTGGTCAGTCCGGCCCCCTCGTATGCCCCTGAATAATCTCCCTATTCGGCTAAAAATGCTACCAGACTTCTAAGGCTAAGCCTCCCTGCGGCTAATAGGGAGTTGATCTTGTGCTCTTGGTGCTTCATGCACCGGGTCCTCTTCGTTGAAAGGAGCAGATTCTACCTTGGCGAATGCCTGCGGGTCTTGATAATAATAGGAGGCAGTAGCTGCATCAGATGGTGAGTAATGTGGATGGGCGTATTGCGAGGTCATCATGAGCTCGTTTACAACATACCCTCGAGCCATGTAGGCATTCATCGCAACAGTTTGTTTGATCAGCTGTTTCTGTATTTCTAGCATTTGTGCTGCCATGCGAGTCATGTCTCGCAGCATGCGGCGATTTCGGTGCCGTGCGGAGGGTTAGGTTGGGCCATTCCCTCGTTTGCGTCTCATGAGGCCTCTGAGGAGCCTCTTCCTCGCTGTGTTGGCTGTCTCTACTCCTACGAGGGTTAATATTATCGCAACTTTCATTCATGTTCAGAACAATTCCTTGGTTTTATCTTTTCTTTCAAAGATGGTGAACTTTTATCTCAAAGTCATAATACTTTTCCAGGGTTGTTACACTTATGTTTCAAAGTTTTACACCTTTTTCAAGGTTAATAAACTTATATTTCAAAGTTTCACACCTTTTTCAAGGTTAATAAACTTATGTTTCAAAGTTTCACGCCTTTTTCAAGGTTAATAAACTTATATTTCAAAGTTTTACGCTTTTTTCAAGGTTAATAAACTTATATTTCAAAATTTCACGCCTTTTTCAATGTTAATAAACTTATGTTTCAAAGTTCCACGCCTTTTTCAAGGTTAATAAACTTATATTTCAAAGTCTTTGCGGTTCTCCGCTCTTTTGCAAGAGGTTACTCGTCTTTTTTCAAAACTTCCTTTCTATGTGTGGCTTTCCATCATGCGTTTTTGTGGTTAGCAGTATGGTTTCCCACAGACGGCGCCAAAATGTTGACCACAAAATCCGGCTGGACCTTGGACCAACACATCTCAGCTCCTCCCTCTTGAACACGTGGACCTCCTGCGCACTGTGATAAACAACCAGTTTGCAAATGGGGCCAAGGTGGCTCTCGTTTGCACTCCGATGCCAAAGTCAGTGCTCATTTCAAGCGAATATAAATTGAGTGCGGGAAATATAGGTGTGTAAAAGAGAGAAAAGGGAGTGAGAATAAAATATTTAGTTCAGAGTATCAGATTGCTAACCCTTTACAAAGCGGGATGAGTGTTCTATTTAAAGAGGAATTTGTAGTTTTGGATCGCGACACGTGGCGGACTTTACATGTGTATTTACCCTAGCTTTTGGAGAAATTGATCTTACTTTTTGACAGTAATCATTGCTACGTTTGGTAGGGGATGGGCGCCTGTCACTTTTTGATAAAAGCATCGTCACATCTCTGACTCCATCCATTGTCACATCACTCATCCGAGTTGTTATTAAGGAGGTCCTCCGTCTAAATACAAAATACCTCGGTTAGTCATAAACCAGTTCGACTAAAGAAGTTCACGTGTTGTACCACCTCGGCAATTGACCCAAGAAGACATCTTAAGTTTTAGCCATGGGCCAAGACCCATTGGGCCTCTATTGGACCTTCGCTGGTGGATCACTGTACTCCTTTTTGGGATTGGTCTCAACAAGTGTCATTAAAACGAGTCTGCGAAATAGAATGAAATATAATTTTTTGTCCAATACCATGCTTTTGTATATAGAAAAAGAGATTGTTGAGACTTTTCGAGTAAATTCTTTTATTGACGAGCTTGAAGAGATGAGGATAAGGAGAGACTAATTTTAAATGTTCAAATCATTTATACCATTTGTTATATAGATAAGCAATTTGTTTTTTATCTTTTTAATATCCATCTAATGTTCATTTTTTATTTTAATTTGTATAGCGTTAAACACATAGATGGACATATTGTTTTTTTATCGACAAACTGATTTTGTCTTTTTGATCAATCAATATAACTTGTCTATTTTGATACTCAAAATAGCCGTTTTCAATTGTCTTGATTATAAAAAATAAAATAAACCCGAACCCCAGGAAGGGGGGCCTCCTCCCTTCACCCTCGTATTTTTCGTCCATAGAAGATTGAGATCTTGGCTACGTTCCTATTTGGCATTCCTAGTTTGTGGAAATTAGGCTCTACATGGTAACTGCAAAAATAATTTTAAAATTATGTAATTTGTAAAAATATTCAGATCAATAAGCCTAAGGGCATACTGACATGTCTAAAGGCATCTGCAGTCGGACTTCATTTTGAAGATTTTACTCCTATAGGATAATGTGGATGCTATATCACTGCGTCACAAAATGGTGCAGTGAACTGAGATAGAGTGGGTTGTAGAGATTTTTATTTTTTTTTTCAATTTTGCCCTTCCATTTTCTAATTCAATTATTATTTTTATTAACATATTATTTTAATTTAACTAGTATAAATAACAATTTTTATATGCTAAATAGTTCATCTTGTTAGTTTTACTTTTAATGTTGTGTAATGCCTTTTTTAATATTTTTTATATAAATGCAATACTTTTTGTAATTATTTTAAATTTAAAATTTATAAAATTTAAGTCATAATAGAATATGTAATTACATAATTTTCAAAAAAAAATGTTGAGAGTTTAAAATATTAAGAAAATATAATGTTTACTTTCATTACAAAAAATAGATGGATGAATTGGTTTATTTATGATTTTGATGTAAAAAGTAGTGGTTGAAAATTGAAGAGAGAGAAAATGTGTGTAGTTAAAAAATAGTTTGAAAAATCATATAATTTATAAACTAATTTATTTTATTTACCAATCACTTGCCTAAACTTTGCATAAAAAGAGAAGGGAACTAAGCAGTAAGCACGTCCTATCTGGGATCTGGGGACAGCCAGTCTCCTCCATAATTCATCAGGACACCTCCAAAATTTCAGCTTAACATTGAATGAAAAGAGAGATAAAGCCTCTGTAAGTAAAACTTGTGCATCTGTCAGTCAGGCCGATCCTTAACCAACTAGATACTAGAATACATGCTCAAGTACAACTACACGTTACATGCCATCAAAACTTTCTTCTTCCATGTAGTCATGAGTATAGTCTATAATGGCTGAAACCAATTTTTATAGAATCATAAAATGCCAAAGACGTGATGAGAATGTGCAATGCAGGGGCGGATCCAGCCCTGCGCGAGGGCGTGCGATCGCTCGTTCTGGATTCGCTAAATTTTATTTTTTTTACCTTATAATTGTGGTATCGAAAATTTTTTTCCCCTTACCTTTTGGTGTCCGCTCGTACTGGAACAATTCCGCTCGTGCTGAATTGAGTCCTGGATTCGCCCCAGCAATGGCAATATATTATAAGCTATCAAACCACATAAATGGGCATCTAGTGAAACTTGGTAACAACCCCCTCAAACAAACACTATTACTTTTCACGCGTTGGAGCACCTGCGACGATCTACTTCATTATGACATTTTAGCCTCAGAATTATTAATAAATTTAATACATATTTCATCACAAACATAAAGTAGTAATATGAATTCCCTGAACATCTAGTTCAACAACAATTTTTCAGAAATCCAACTACAGTACCAGGGCATGCCTTTAAAACAGGCAATAAGCAGAAAGTTTACATACCACTAGTTTCCCTTCACAGGGAAGTTAAACTGGAAAAGCTATGGAAACAACAAAATCACACGGTCAGAGCATGACTAGGACTCTAGGAGTAGAGAAAATAGTAAACAGGAACATCAAAGGTGTCTCCTCTATGGCTAAAGGCCTGTTGCTAGAAACATCCACATTACATGTAAAAGGACTCCAGACTTTGCTAGGGGTTAAAACACTCAACGAGAATCAACATATATCACAACATAAATGTCCCTTATCTTCCAGGGTGCCTCAGTGCTTTCTGCTATGCCTCCTGCTCCCACTGCTCTTGCTTTTGCTCTTGTTCTTGTTCTTGCTCCTTTTGCTCTTGTCGTCTGAATCAGATTCTGAATCTGAATATGAATCAGATGACTCTGACGATGAGCTGTGTCTCCGATGCCTTCTCTTCCTTTGCTGCTGCTTCTTGTTCTTCCTTTTTCTCCTCCTCTCCTCCTCGGAATCAGTGGACGAACTATAACTAGACTCACTCTCCCCCGACGAATCATCGGATCCTGTAACTGATGACGCTCCACTGTCTGACTCAAATACTGAAGCTTCACTGCTATTATCAGACTCGGTGTCTGATTTATGCTTCCTCTTACTCTTTTTCTCACGTTTTTCATTCTTTTCCTCCTTTACAATATCTGGGTTGTCCAGATCATACGAAATCGAAACCTTCATCCTAAGTTTCGGGTTTTTCAATTGCTGTGTACGTGATGGTCTTGAGATATAAACCCTTTCGTTCTTGCACTCATATGTCCAGTGCCCAGTTTGGAAGCACTTCTGGCATTGGGAAGCAGCTCCAAGGACGGATGTTGAGGACTTGACATCTTTTCTTTCGCCCAATCTCACCTGTTTCTCAGTACTCATCAAATACATTTGCCTCTTTGCTTCTTTTCTCTCTTGCCATCTACTTGGCCCCTCTTCCTTCTGCCCATATGCATTCACATTCCGAGCAGCAGCAGCTGCCGCACGTTCAGCCTGAGCTCTGCTAAGACCTTTTGCAGCTGATAATGCTGCAGACTTAATTCGTTCAGCTGCATCCTGAGAAGCAATCTCATCTTTGTTTTTCGACATACGTGAGACCAACTTCTTCGCCTGCATTGAAAGGAAAATATGTCATGAATTAAATCTAAACTCCAAGATCATGTACACATATAATTAGATAAGATACAGACATAGCAAAACAAACATCATTGAAAAATTAAAAGAAATCTCTAATATACAATTTATTCCTGATATAAATCTAAAAATTCAATATCACGTACATAGATAAAGATACATATTTCCCAAAACAAAACAAAACTTTCTTCGTTGGGGGGGAAAAAGATTCACCGATATATTGCAATTAACAGGGAAAAGATGTACACATTTGCCTAGTTAAAAAAAATAAATTAAAACTTACAAACCCTTCAAATTATTATTCGGAAACAAATGAACTCAACGTTAGAATCTAGATAGTCCCTCTAAAACCAGAAGCCCTAAATTTGGACCCGGGAAACAGGAAACCGAATCTCAAATGCTTCGGTTATTGGCCACAATCCAAATATATATAAATCAAGCTCGAAAGTCGATCAGGATAAGGGTCAACGCCGAAAACCCTAGAACAGATTTTGCAACCGGATCTAAGCTCTACTTAGAAGAGGAAAAGAAACGGATAGCTACAGACGAATATTAAATAAGAAAACTGAAGAAAAATCGGATAAAATTTCATACCTTTGCTTGCTTCGAAATTTAGAAGAAGTGAAAGAATGAATTATTGAATCGACGCGTAATGAAGTGGCTATGGATGTAATACCGATTACGGAATGATGACAAAGATTTTGTTGCATTATGTACCCCTGAACTTTGGTTAATTACATTCATCGCCACTATCTTTTTAATATTTCGTGATAGCACTTTTACATGGTAAAAATAAAAGATCAAAACGGTTAATAATAAAATAGAATTTTTATATGAATTGGTCTATTTGGTGGTTGGTTCTTTAAATTACCTAAAATCAATTCGATGTTCCGATTGATTTTCAATTTTTTTCTGGTTAAATACTTCGATTTAAATGATAAGTCATATAACTAGGAATATGTCTGTTTGGTAATCAAAATAAACTAGTTTATAATTTACACAATTTTTTAAACTACTTTTTAACTACGCATATTTTCTCTCTCTAATTTTCAACCACTACTTTTTACCTTAAAATCATACATAAATCAATTTATAAACCGAATAGTATTACCAAAGAGTTAATGATGTTCACTTGATATCTTCGAACGCGAGAATTGACAAATTCAGGTATGCATTTTGTTCACAAAATTTGAGATCCCCTTTTTCATTTCTATATAGAGGAAATTACAGAGACCCCTACTTTTAAATATTCAAATTCATAAATAAGATCAAACTTATATACATTCAAAATTCAGGTCTTAATTCTAATTTTAATTAATTAAAAAATTTATATAATAATGTTCTGTTAATTATCTAACCCTATCCCAATTTCAAACCACAAAACACCACTTTACCCTAATTATTTTCTCTCTCTCTATATTCCACGCCTCACAATCCAACCACATCTACCAACCTCTGCTACTTCCCCCGACAGCAAAACCATCATCTCCGCTGGGATTAGCCACTTATTCAAATGTTACCAGCAGACAGCCATCGCCAAAGGCAATTTCAAGGTAAGCTTCAGTCACTACTTACCAATAGGCAGTGGCGATGTCGCTGGATCGATCTGACGTCGTTGATGTGATTTCTGGCAGTGGCGATGTGATTTTTGGTGGAGACCGTGTAGCTTCTGGTTGGTGGTTGTGTGGCTTATGGTTGGTGGTGGTGTGGTTCGCAATGTGTGGTGGTGAACCCGCACCTACTGCTTCTGATAGGCGGTGGCAAGCTAGTCGCTACAACCACTTGCGGCGCAAGATTGCTGACAGTGGTGGTGGCTCTGTGACGATAGGTCAGTGATGGTGCATTTTTTGATGATGGACCTGTGGTGATGGGCGGAATGATGGCGATGAGGTGCAGGTAGATCCGGTGGGTGGGGTGCCGGCAGCGTACGATTATTGGAGGTGGAAGTGGTTTCTCTGGTTGAATCTGGCGCCAAGATTTCTCATGAAGCAGAGGGTGAATCTAACTCCGACATTGCTTTGGTTGAATCTGAAGTATGCTCAGGTCACATGGTGGTTGTGGAGGATTTTGTTGGTGGGTGTGTTATTTGTGTGGTAGAGGTGGAAGTTTGTGGATTTTTTTGTTCAAGTGGTGCAGTTGTAGTCCCGGTGATGGTTCAGGCTGAAGCTATGTTTGTGTGGTGAAGGTTGCGGCGGAGATGGTGTAGTGAAGGTTGTGCTAGTGTATTTGTTGTTTGGGTTGTGGGTGTAACTGGACGGTGAATGTTGTGCTTATGGTGGTGGACGCGGTGGTCATGTTCTTGATGGTTCGAAGAGGAGTTAGTGACTGTGACCTACAATTTTATTCCTTGTGACCTTAAAATAAATCTTGTGACCTTAAAAATGATGGTTGTGATCAGAAATAATGGTGATTTTGACCTTAAAAAAGATGGTTGTGCTCGGAAATAAGGGTGATTATGACTTGTGACCTAAATAATTCTAACCTAACCATGACTTGAACTCTAAATAATTTGTGACTTGAAAGATTTTGTAATTTGTGACCTGAAATTTTACAATGTTGTGACCTAAATATATATAATTAATAAAATAAATTTTAATTATTTTAATTAATTAATTAATCTTAATTATAACCTGATTTTTGATATTGTATAAGTTTGATCTTATTATTGAATTTTGTATTTCTAAAGCCCTTATTTATGTATTTTTCCCTTCTATTTATTTGATAATTCTCATAAGCACAAATTCCAATTTTAGCCCAAAAATTCTTTCACAAATAATCCATCATTCCACACATTAGTCCTGATTTCGTTTCAGATATAGTGATTCTGTAATATAAATTATAAGTAGACGATATATCAATTTTGTTTTGGATATATTCCTTTCGTAATAAAAAGTATTAAATTTGTGTCGCTTCTCCAACGATTGTTTGATAAAAGATGGAAAAGAAACTATCCATCTTTTATTTTTCCACTTCAAGGTACAGAGAAAACTTAGCCGTGGGAGTGAATGAGGAGTTTACATACACCCAAGGCAAAATGGTTTATGATTGAATCTCAGGAGTATTCTTATCATTGGTAGATCCTAGTCCATGGCCTATTCCTGTTTGCGAAACATGGATTAAAAACTTGTACCTAGAAAACATTTATATGAAAAATTTGCCAAGTAACATTTAAACATGAAAATATTTTTCTTATCTTGGCATTTTTCATTAAAAATCTGTCCAATCAAACACACCTTTAGTGGTCCAAATGCTTATTTGTTGAGGATTCATGCATAACTATTGATATCATATCTATACCAATCGATTATAGAAAAGAATTTCTTATTCATTCAACTTCAATCTTAAACGATAACCCTAAAAACCTACTTTCCAAAACCTTAACATACAACGTGACATGCTTACTAGTGGAAGTCTTGTGCATCTATGCTAGTCTAATAGTGTTGAGCAAAGTCAAATGTAGCTGTGTTGGTAAAAACACAGTTTACTATTATTGATTGACATTCAAATATCCCAGTTATTAAGGATGTAGCCCACACCTTGATGCATTAATCGACATTGTCCTAAACCATTAGTTAAGGAAATAAATCGCAGATTAGAGCCAGGGGGAGATATGGTAAGTCATAACTCAATATATATATATATATATATATATATGTTCTAAGATATGCCTTCTCACATTACAAAACGGGGAAACAAAGCTCATAAGCATAAGCAATTACATCCCATTGTGTTTCTTATTAGATCATAAAAAGATAATTTAGAAGTTAGAATATCCCGGTAAGGAGATTTGCAGCAGTGGAGATAGCTGCCCCTGTTATCGCACATTGCACCACCTGCTCGTGAGAGCGATCATCTGATGTCAAACCCAATGCTGCTCCGGTAATTGCTCCAGCCAATGCACTATTTTTCTGCACCAAAGTCCCAAATACAATTACTATCATCGAAGATTGTTATGCACATGCCCAGCCATGATCTACTGTGAACTTTTTACTTACTCCTTCCGTTCCATGAAGATAGACTCATAGACTTGTTTCCTTTTTTACACGGATTAAGAAAATGTCATTAATGTAGTTGGAAATATAAATTTTCTTATATTTTACCTAGTATATTCCTACATTGAACGATGATATAAATATTATTAATTTATATTTGTTAATACTTTTAATAAGGAAAGTGACCTATAATTTGGGACAGATAAATAATTAATATAAGTCTATTTTCACGGAATGGATGGAGTATTTCAACCGACAGCTGGTCTAGTATCAACATGGGAAGGTGTTTAAATTTACACAAACATGTATTACTAAGAAAATGAGAGAAAAAAAATTACCCAATCATGAACTCCACTGGCCTCTTTCAGTCCATAAGTAAGACCTGAATACATCCCTGCAGCTATCCCTGCAAAAATAGAAAATGTTAACGGAATCTCTTGAGCATCATATCAGGAAACCAAACTCAGCCACCCATCCCCACGAGGAAAAGATCAAAGAAGATTGGAGAGGATCACATTTTGACAGCAACCAGAGCATGGTGATACCAATACCAAGAGATTCAAAACGAAAAATGGGAAGCTGTTTTTATTATATACTTTTAAGTGAAAACTGAAATCTAAAACAAAATAAAGAACTTATGTTCATACAAATTCTTACCCCATTGAAGAGTTTCTTTTCCAGTGCTCTTCACCTAATATCATAGGCTACCACACATTAATACCAGGCAATATCGTATAAAGGTGGAGATATCTATCTATAGCAAATGAGCGCATTTTAGTAAAATAAGGCATTATTTCTCAGAAGAGAACTAGCACCAGTACTAAAACACTGAGGATACATGGGAAGTGCCATAATCAAACCACAAAACGTTAGATTCTGGCAGCATATAAAAAAGAAAGAAACAAAAGTGTTAGCCTTGTTAAGAGCCCCACAACTGAAGGCCTCAGGCATAAATGATGGAGATATATTTTCGTATGATAGAACGCCTACTTCTTGTTGGGGTTTGTTTTCCTCAAAACCCCTAAGCAAAAGTTTTTACTTAATTGCCAAGATTGGTTTTGTAATTGATTCATGCTAGTCACAGAGCTTGAGGATTTTTTAATAGACATTAACAAGTTTTTAAAAGACTTCTCAACCATCAATGAGTATGCCTACTAGCGAATCGAAAATGATCACCTACCCACCGTGGGTAAGTGTTAATATGCTCACAGTTGGTGTGACGCTGACACTTGTCCAGTGTTTTAAACATTTCAGAAACGTGTCAGAATCACACCCACCGTGGGGCATATTAACATCTACCCACGGGCAGGTGATCAGTCCCGGCTTGCGAATACTTCAACTTTATTCAGGATTCCAAGATGATAAAAAATCTCACTTCTCTTTAAACAAGGGTAGGGTGCCAGGCTATACAATACAAGACACGATTTAATAGTAATAGGTTGAGTAGTGGTGAACTTTGGACACCTTTTGTTTCTTAGGATGTTGTTCACTCAAAACGTTTGAGATGTAAAAGTTCGTTTCTTCGTTCTCAATCATGTTCATTTTTTCGTGTTTTGCATAATTATTAATCGTGGAAATTTAGCTGTTGATTCAAGGCATTCCCATGGATTATAGACTTATATTGCTCAAGAGAAATACTGCAGAATAAGATTTAGTCTTACCAAGGCCTCAACTGAGTTTTTGTTCGTTTCTCCTGAAAATTAGTGTGAAAAGTTATTAGCTACAGCCTGCAAGCTTAAAACCATCAATTAGAACATTTCATCAATAAATATCATCCTACTTGTACCTTTAAGCCCCGGCAATCCAGTACGGTTCCTCTTCGCCGAGCCAACCTCTCCACTTGCACCTGATCAATCACTTTCCATCTCAAATCTCACCCAAAATTTAAACAAACTAACAATAAAATAATCCAAGCCCCTACACAAAACCAAACGGAAAATAAACAAAGATATAGACCACAACAACAAATCATAAACCAAAAACATACTTTCAACAGCTGTGAAATAGGCTTCACGCGATACAGCTTGAATAGCTCCAATCTGCCCTCGATTAGGGGAAAAAAGCATAAAAATCAGAACTTTCCACATATACATGCATATGTTTATACACATATGACCCATATTAGTGTGTGTTTTGCGTAAATAGACTTGCCCCAGCGGCTTTCACGAAACTCTCAGCAACCCGGTTAAGGAGAGGGTGGCCCAGATCAAGAAATCCTCCCTTTCCAAAGCTGCTAAGCTCATCAAGAGGCGAGCGAGTTTCCAAATTAATGCTACTCATTTTTACACAAATTTCGACAGAGGAAAAAAGTATGCTAAACACAGTTCTAATAGTAAGAGAATGGAGAGATATTTTCGGAGAGAGAAACGGAAGTTCTGGAGACTAGGTGCAAGAGGACACGTGTATCTGTGGACAACAGTGCACGTGTCCGATATATTTACAAAACCAGAATGAGACCTTTGGCGATTCTTGGGCCTTGGCCTCACAAGGAGGTAATAAAGGAAAAATATATAATTATAAAGTGATTTGAAAAATTATATGATTTATAAATTATTTATAAATCAAAAATAGCACATTGTTTACCTCAAAATTATAAATAAATCAGTTTTATTTATAAACCAAATATTAATATTGTCATACCTCAAAATCGAATCGAAACAGCATTTTAGAAATCTTTGGATCAGTATCACGCAGACACGTCAACGAAATTTCGTTGTGAACCGGATCAAAACGGTTAAGAATGATTTGATTTAGGTTTGAAATTTTTAATTACGATTTGAAACCAAACCGGACCAATAAAAGTATATATATATGAATAGAAAATAGAGAAAGGAAAATTCTCGAAAATTCGGTCAATATGTCAAATTCAATAGTTAAATGAGTATTGTTGTCGATTTCTATTACATTCATTACTCAATTAGATAATTATCATACTTCAAAATTCAAATAAATCTAATAATCTTCATCCAAATATTCGATGAATGGTTTGAGTTGGTAAAAACAGACAAGGATAATCTTATATAATTATTATATTGATTATATACTCTCTATCTAATTAATAAACATTTTTTATTATAGCCGATTATACTCTCTATGGTCTTATTGGATATCATGTTATTTTTTTGGTTTTATAGACTTGTATTGTAATATTGTCGTAACTTTTATTTGTAACATCTTAGCCTAAAAAAAGATAAAATAACTATATTGAAATTTTATCGTGGTTTCATTTTGATTTAAGCCTTCTTTGATCCTGGAGAAATTGAACGAGTTTTTCCTCAATTCATTTTCAGCCACATATTTCTATGGGACCACCACTTTATATATTTTTAACAATTTTTCAACCATACATTCAAATTTTTTTCCAATTTCTTTTATACCAAACAGACACTTAGTTAGTATTTTAATTTATAGTAGGTATATTTAGTTTATTTAGATTTGTTGTTAATAAAGTATAAGTATATATCAAAATCAATGATCTAGAGACATAAAAGTAGAAAGGCAAAAACAATATATGGTGAAATCGACGATTTAAAACCAAACCAAATCGTTAGGTTTAGGTTTAATTTTTTCTCAAACCATTTTAAATGGTTTGGTTTAGGTTTAAGTTTTTTTTCAAACCGATTTTAACGATTTGGTTTCAAAATTTGTCAAAAATCGGTGAAATCGGACCGCTTAAACCCCTAATTTTGGGTGGGATCGTTTTGTTGATTTGTGATCTTCTTCGTGATAACATTGAAATGATATATTCATTTATTAAAATTAATGTTCGAATGAATGAGAAATTAAAGTTCAAAGATAATTATTTTAAAGATATTATGAAGAGAAAACAAGTGTTGTTTGTCTCATATAGAAAATGACCAAAACAACGACAATTTTATATATGGCTATGCAACTATGCTTTGGAATTGTGGAAGTCTTTGGACTGTAAATACAAAATCGAAGATGCGGGGGTTAAGAAAATCAATGTTGACCGTTTCTTGGAGTATAAGATCATCAAGTACAAGAACTCCAAGTGATTCTATATGAGATTCATGCCGATGGGAATAGGATAACTCTGAGTGAAACTTTCTAAGTAGCTACTATCATTGGAAAGATGCTTCCAACTTGGAAAGATTTCAAAAATTACCTTAAACACAAGTGAAAGGAAATGAATAATGAAGAATCGATCGTTGACTTCAAATTGAATATGACAATACGAGTTCGAAAAATAAAGGGTTCATTCTTGTTGTAGCTAAAGTCAAAGTTGTGGAACATGGCCAAACATCTAAGACCGACAATGACATATCTTGGCCATCTAGAGACAAAGAGACTAATTTTGGACCGAAATGTGGACTTTCCAAAAAGAAGTTTCAAGGGAAATGATTTAACTGTGACAAAGTAGGACATAAATCTTCAAAGTGCAGAGTACCAAAGAAAAACAGGAAGAAATGAGTAACTATGGTTGATTGTATGGCACATGATGTTTTCGAAATGAACCTCGTTGCTGTCATTGAGCTGGGTTTAGGGATGGCAATGAAGTGGGTTCGGGGCTGAGCGCGAGAAGAACCTCGAACACATACCCGCCCTATGACCAGCTATGTCATAGTGGGCAGGATGAGTATGGGTGTAATGACCCGAAAATGCGTCATATTATTTGTATTTAAAGGGACCCGCTTGAATGTCAAATAGAAATTTTAATTTATTTGACTTATTTAAAGGGACATATTGATATTAAACCAAACTTTAAATTTAGTTGACGTAATATCAACGAAAAATAAATAAGAATATTAATTGTTACTTTAAGTAATTTTATCGATTATCGATTCCATAATTGAAAAGATATGGAGTGTACTCCAAAGTGGAACTAAAAATTCGTCCGGTGAATGACCTTCAAAATTGCATTTTGTAGACAAGTATTCGGTTGACTTAAGTGTCTCGAAAACTTTAATAAAGAAAGTTGGCATTCGAAAGTTTAGTTTTAAACGGCCTATTTTGACAAGTCGAAACTTTTACTGTAATTGACCATATTGCATTTCGACAAGGATACGGAAAACTAGATCGTTAGTATTTTAGAACGGTATATTGAAAGTTCAATTTTGATGATAATAAGAGTATCAAAAATTAAGACGAAAGTAGTCATTTGAAAAGAAATCGAAATAAAATAGTTTTAAGTGGCTAACTTTGATGAGCGATAACTTTTACCTCAGTTATCGATTTTATGATCTGAAAATATTGTTGTAATGTATTCCTTGAGAACTTCATATTGTCCCAAGAATTTTCTATTTCGACTTTATATGACCATATAATTTTTTGAGTCATTTTGGTAGTGTATAATAATTTTTGGGACTAAAATATAAATCTTATATTTTTGGGATTAAAAGAGCGAATAAAATAATTTATTTAATTGCACCACGATCCTTGATAAAAACTATAAATATGTATCACTTGCGTAAAAGAAACGGAGAGACAAAGAGAGAGGGGAGGGGGGGTATCCCCCCTCATCTGAAGGTAAGCTTTTATTTATTTTTTATTATTTAATTATTATCATAATGTTATTTATATTATATTATTATATTATGGTTTATATTATTATGATTATGCTTATTATTTTAAACAGGAAAATTAAATTAATTTCCTTATGATGTATAATAAAGCAAGACAATCTCTTTAAATTAGGATGATTCCTATAATCATTCAGTTAAATATTTTGTAGGGAAATGATCCATTTTTATTTTGTTGGACCCTAATTAATATTTTGTAGTTTGAATATAATATAATGTTATGTGTCTAAATTATAGTTTATTTATATTATAGGCAATGAGTTATTTGACTCCAAAAGAATTAGTGGTACTAAATATTGAGGAATAAACTCGTGAATTATAGGATATCCAAGAAGTAAGGTAAGTAATATTTCAAATACAATGCAAAACATAATATTTATATTATTATGTGCCACTATGTAATTATGTGAGATATATTGTTGGTACAATATATGTGGAATATGATGGAGCAAATATCTGTATATGGTGAAAGTATGTGAGACATGATTTGATAACATACTATTAATTCACATGAATTCATTGGAATGTCATATTACGTGATTATGATCTATAATTGGTGCACGTAGTATATTGTGGCATTTATGTGCACAAGGTATACTGCGGCATTCATGTACATGTGCATTAAGTGGATTTAGAAGAAGTCCTTCATAAATGGAAAATAAAGAGATAATGTGTATATGGAGAAAGAATGATGTGGATGATAGTAGAATTACCCTACGAGTGTACCGTACTTTACTTCGTGTCCGGATATATACACCTGCTTGAGACTCCCGACAATCATTAAGGGTGGTCGAGGAAGGGGTGTGGCGGTCCGGCGCCGGTATATGGGTGGTGTCGGGAGGTCTCTTGGTGGCCTTGGAACTGTGAATCAGCACGCATAACGCCGTATATAATAGGCTAGGCCTGATTGATATATTATAATTCCCGGTGCAGTATCTTGAGTCTCGGTGGGCGACAATGGATACAAACTGTCGAGTCTTGAGTTTCGGTGGGCTGACGGACCACAGGCATTGGAAGGCGCATGTTATCGGCCATGTTGATAATTGAGCTCCTACGGTACAACGTAGTTGGATTCGGGCCCGAGTAAGAAATGTGGATAAACTGAGATAACGAAATGGTGTGAAATTTGAGAATGAGATCATTATGAGAAGGTGAATTGAAACTCATGAGTATGATCATGCATATGTTACTTTTTGAGCGTTAGCTCATGTAGTTTTGTATTGTAGGTGTGACAATGCATGAAATGGAGGTTGGTGTTAACTCTCAAATGACGAGACGATTGTGTACTGGGTACCTGACCGTGGTTCGTGTGTCTCTCATCAGGAAAACTAAAAAAGGTCATTACTACTTTTAAGTAATTTTATTTGATTTCAAAATAGTTAAATATTTTTAAATACCTATTCTCGGCTATTTTCCGTTATCCGCTCTCTATTCCCTGTTTTAAATGGATATTTTTACATCAACTACTAACTATAAAGTTTTTATATTATAGTTAGTTTATTTTGTTTTCTTCTAATTAAATTACGAATGATATTTCAGAGACAAATATTTATTTTTAATATTATCAAATTATGCTTTAAAAATGAAAGTTCAAATTTATATTTAGAGCGAATTGATAAAATATTATTTTATTCGTTTGGAAAAAAAAAATCAAAAATTCGATGGGAAAATAAATAAATGTATGAAAATTGGAAATGAATTTGGGGGTGGGGGGGGGGGGGGGGGGGAGAGGCATCTCATACACGTCCCGTTACTGTCCCATTTGTATTTTTTTTAACTATTTAAACAATCAATTTAAACAATTTTTTCACTTGTTTTATTACTACATTCACACCTAATATAATTGTTCTCCGATAGTAATTATGCACGATAAAATAACAAAGGGAAGAAAGAAACCAACATCTTAACCAAAACACAAGTCTATAAGAATTAAATATACTCTCAAATCCTTCATATCATGCCTGCATATCTATTAAGTATTCATCAAAAGATAATGATAAACATGCAGTTTGGACAAATAAAGAAATGGGGCTAGAGGTGCCCTCAGGGCATATCTCTCGGTGGTAAAGGGGAAGGTAGGAAACTTGCTCAGTGCAGTCGGGTGTAGGGTTCGAATCCTGAAAAAATAGATTTATGCCATGTGGCAAGCGGGAGTTACCACAATTTGATGGAGTTACTAATACTCTACACCCTGGTTCTAGGAAGCACAACCTACGATTTACCTTTCGAACCAATGACTCAGGGCAGGGTCGGTTCGGGCCATCAATGTGTGGGTTACACCTTTTTAAGAAATGGGGCTAGAGGTTCTTCTGAATAAATAGTCATCATTTTAGAGCATTTATAAGTACTTTTATTCATTCAAGACAAAGCATGATACGTTAATGCTAAATACCAAAATACTTAAAGAATTTAATAATCCCAGTCTTATATTTGTATTGTTGAGAAATCAAGAACGCCCCAAACTAAACAACTAATGCAAATAAATTGTTGTGGTGTGCGAGTCTTGCTCCCAAGTCCCAATCTCATCCATCGAGTTTCGGTACTTCCACCACTTTTAACCACTGCAATCTTTTTTATCATTCAAGTCAGAAGGTTCCTATAACGTGAATTAAATATTGTATCAAATATTATCTTAATATTTATACTATTTTTTAACTATATATTTCTCATTAAATGCAAAAAATAAAAAAATAGATTACTTCTTGATAAGTGTTATATTAACGTTTATTTTATACACTTATATCCTTGAATATGCCATAATGTGATTCTATCTAAGTATTATTAATGCATTTTATGTTTCATGTTGTATAGGATCCTAAAAGAGGAGAAAAGAAGAAAAAAGGACCAAATTGCACTAAAAACTGAAGTTTGGGGACTTATGTGCAAATAGAGTTACGGACGCAAGACAAATCATCACGGCCGTAAGTGCATGTTGAAACAGAAAAAAATTAAGCAGAAAAAATGTTACGGTCGTAACCCTCAATTTGTGAAAAATACGCAGAAACTCAATTACGGCCGTAAAGGAAATGTTACGGCCGTAACTATTCAAGTCAAAAATTTCCATATTTAATTCTTTTCATAATTTTGGGATTTCTTGATCCCAAAGTTAGGGCACGAAATTGAGGCTATAAAAAGGGAATTTCATGACAAGAAAAAGAGACTTTTATTATTTTTGAAAGAGGCTACACATTGAGGAAAATTGAGAGAAAAATATAGAGTATTCTTTGGAGATTTTCAAGCACAAGAATATCAACAACAATGGAATTCATGAAGCAACTTGAAGAATCTACCACAATCATGCTAGGCTAAATTCTATGTCTTGTTCAAAGGGGAAGTTGTGTTAACTCGATTATGTTATTTTCTTTTCCTACAAATTAGTAGCGTGAATTTATTCATTTATTTCAATTGTTGGATTATTATGTTTTGAATGTTCAATTGAGTTTATTTGATTAATAGTTTAATTTGGCCAATTGGATTATTGATCTTTGAATTCATGAATATGCTATGTTTAGATTCTTGATCCGTAATTGTCATTGAATCTTTACTTTAGTAGCAAATAAATCTCGTGCAGGTTTAGTAATAATTTAACTTGAATTGATTAATTCGAGCTTGTGTAATTAACGATCCAATTCAATCTATTCTTCTAAATTTTCATACTAGTCGTGCATTAAATCCTAAGAGCTTGTTTAGGATTGTCCGTGGCTAGAATTGGTTCGAAGAGCTTGTTTTGAATCAATACACATAAGGAAGAATTTAGATAATCAGAGCTTGTTTATTATTTATGATTGATAATTGAATAGGGATATAAACACGTTACAAGGAAAAATATAACATTAATTAAGGACACAACCGAACCCGAGAACAAGATTTATTCTCATATTATTTCTCTATTCATATTTAATTGTTTATTTTTATACATATTTTCTATTCAAGCAATTTCAAACAACAAACCCCACATTCCATTCTAATTGATCGAACAACTAAAATTAGTTTATGTTCCTCGTGGGATCGACCCCTACTCTCGCTTCTACATTATTAATTAATATTTGACGAGTAAGGATTTATTTATTATTTTGGTGCATTGCGACACGCATCACTCCTTCATCAATGTTCTCATCATTCAACCTTGTACAACATCCACAATATATTTCAAATGCATAATTTACCATCCACAAAATAAATAAATCAGCAATAATGAAATTATAAGAAAACAAATATGAAATGTAAGCAAATATATCATACCGTGAATTACTCCTCATGACCAATCTTGAGCACACATCAAAGCCTTCAAAGTTTTGGGATGAAGCGTATTTCTATGTGGACTAACAAATCTACCACTATTACTAAAGGGAAACTCAGATGCTACGGTAGATATCTGGATGGCCGAAACATCTCTTGCAACTCGAGACAAAACTAGATATTTGATTGCATTTACCTTCCACCATGAAAATATGTCAAAATTATCTGATCGAGGTAATACAGGCTCATCAAAGAAAGTAACAAGCTTAGTTTCCGCATTGACAATGTTAGTGATGCTAGAAACAAATTCATTGAAGTCTGACTCAATTTGATAAGATGAAGTAGATGAATGATTAGCTGATGTTTTATTTGATACTCTTGCACCAACTTGTGACTAACTTCGCGTACTTTTTCAATTTCATCTAAAGTACCGTCTTTTGAAATACAAGGATAATAATAACGATAGACTAAATTCATCTTATATCTTGGATCTAACATTGTTGCTACAACCAGAATCTCATGAATTTCACTCCATTATTGTAAAACTTCTCAATCATGCCAGAAGCCATCGATTGTATTTCCACACAAGAAGAAGTAAGCAAATCATGCAATGACAACTTTATTTGACAAATACTTGGAAGAAAAGATTTGATGTCGGATACATTGTCCCAGAAAAAAACTCAGTGAACCTCAAAAAAACTCTAACCTCTCACAAATTTTCTCCGCCAAAACCTAATCCTCCTCACTATACAAACATCTATATAACGATTCTCTTTGCTTTAAACGAGGAAAAACATCCTCATACCGTAAAGCAGTACAAAGCATTAAATATGTTGAGTTCCACCCAGTTTACAATCAAGGACAAATTTTTTGGAACAATTTATATTCAACTGACGAGCATAGTACTCAAATTTTTTTGATCTCTTTGGCCTGACTGTCCAATTTACAACGCTTTCACGGATTTTTTCATCACGATTTTTTCAACACTACTGCAAATAATATCCAAACCATCCTTCTCAAAATATTTGCACAACTTCTCATGTGGAAATTCACCACTCAACAAAAGTGAATGAGGAAATCCTTCACAACACTATACATTGCATCATTTGCCGTACAGTTATCTAAAATCAAAGTTGATAACATACGAACAATATTCCAGTCTACCATGAAACTCACAAAAATCAATGAATCCGAACTACAATACGTATCAACATCAAAATTGAAAATATAAGTACAAATATTAAATAGATACTAAAAGAGGGGAAAAAATGTTCAACTTTTAAATCCAAAGAAAAATGGAGAAAGTTGAATGTCTATCGGAGGAGAGTAGTAAACTGTTTGTTGGAATTTGAGACAGGTGAGGACGACCGACGAAAGAGAGGAGAAGGCTGAGAATTGAGACTGAGAGAGAAGAATTCTAATAAGATTATATTTTAGACTAGTGTTTTGATGTTTTTGTGGCTTTATTTTTCATTTTAATCAATTTTTGAATTTATTTAAATTTATGGGCCGTTGCAAGTCATTTAGTGGGGCGGGTCACATAAAATGTGCCTAGCTTGGAACTCGCTTCGAGTCTGAGTTTTAAACCTAAACCCACCCCCATCAACTTATGGGGCCGGGGCAGTGTTTTTCGTCCTATTAAATTCCGGGCTCCGTCTGATTCAGGGCAAGTTTTTTGTCATCCCTAGTTGGGTTTAAATCACAAAGAATGGCAAATTGACATTGGTACTACCGACATGTTTGCTCCGATAAAGAGATGTTTAATTGTTTTGAAGCAACAAAAAAAGGGAAAAAGTCGTTTGTGGAAATTAAACGACCTCTGAAATCAAAAGCTGTGGAAAATTAGTTCAAAAGATGACTTCTAGGAAGGGTCCGACTCTTAACAATGTATTATATGTGCCAGAGATTCGCAAGAACTTGGTGTCCGATTTGCTGCTCAATAAGCATGACTTTCGCGTGATGTTTGAGTCAGACAAAATGATTTTGTCTAAGTCTGAATTGTTCGTAGGAAAGAGTTATGTATCTGATGGGCTTTTTAACCTCAATGTAATTATTATTAGGAGACAATACACAACCTAGACATTTATAAAATCACAATTAAATTATAAAGATTAAGATTTAAACATCCACAAATCATGTGGTATATAAAACAATTGTATACATTATATAAATTAGACTTACCCCACCCCACCCAACCCAACCCAACCCAAACTAGATCCGACATCGCCACCACCGTTACACTCCTTATCACCGTCCAACACTGACACCGACACAGCCACCATTCGCCTCATCAACATATGACAGCGCTGCCACCACCATATTTCCTATCTTCTTTCTTATTAAGGGATGCTTCTGATTCTTGGACCCCTCACTGCACTTAAATGGACAAAAAAACAAAAAACCTCGCCTCACCATCACGACCACCGTCTCATCTTCTATGCACCATCACAACCACCCACCATCTCTAACGTATCTCATTGCCACCACTACCCTCTCCAACGTACCCACCAGATGGAATAGTGCATTATACAAACACCCAAATAATAAATATCCAGACCACGGCTCAAGCATTCAGAATAAATACTCAAAATGAGGAAAATATTTACAAAACCGGTCATTCTAAGCAATTTAAATTATGTGGTTCACAGTATTGGATAGGAGCATATAATATACCGAACAAGTTTTACCTTATTTTTACTAGCCATTGCTGTCATATCGGCTTACCAAACATGCAAGTTTGGCACAAGAGAAGGTTTTTATATCATAAAGAATTGAATAAATCAACAACAATGGTAATCAAATCAAGAAAAAAAATGATACTCAAATGGGATTTCCAATCAGCATAGAGAATAAGGAAACTTATGGTTCACAACATACATAATAATGACATAAGGATCTCATTACTATAATCCAACAAAAGGTAAAACCCTAATCATCATCAAATTAATAGAGAACCAAATATCAGTAACCAAAATGCCTATCACCCATTTCCCATATGTAGGGGGAAGAGTGATTATTTAATCTCAATCTACTCTTCCTCGGTGGCGGTCTCACCACTCTTCTTGTTGTGCTTCCTTGCGTACCTCTGGTTCCTCAAGAACTTTGGGTCCATCTATCAACAAAAAAAAAAAAAAAAAAAAAATAAAATAAAAAAGATCATAAATTTATACATATGTAGATATAGACACACCGGCAGGCACTCGTACAACAACAAACTAACCCCTAGGGCATTTCCATCAAAATTGGTGTAATTTTACCTCAAATAATAAATTCACTCCAATAGTTGCAACAAACCAAATGAATAATATTGGAAATGATATGTTCCCCACAGTGGAACATATTCCATTCCCACTTGGTTGGTGGGCAATGGGACCCACCCACCCCACCAACCAATCAAATTGCTTGTGGGAATGAAATATGTTCCCCACTGTGGGGAACATATCATTCCTGTGAATAATATTTGCTTTATTTATTTATTTCTATATAATTAGTTTGTTTTGTTTTCTATTTAATTACAAATGAAATTACTAATAAAATTATTGAATAAAAAATTATATTTAATGAACTAGAATATTACGTTTATTAAATTGAAAATAAAAAAATACATTTTCGTTATTGAAGAGCTAATTTCTTCTTAATTTTCTAATTATTAAATTTGCAACTTTTGAGATTTAATAAGCAATTTGAGTAATATGTATTCAATATTGAGATTTGCTACATGCACATAAAGATTGACAAGAAATTTGACATAATGCAAGGTGGCACAATCCTAATAATCCACACATTACATCAACCCACATATCAATAATCACAATTTTGCCACCTCATTTTTGGTCAACTCTTTTGTCAATCTCTATGTACATGTAATATTAATCTTCAATATTTTTTGCTTATTATTTATTTATAATTTACATATTAATATTAATTAAAAATAATAGTTGCATACTAAATACTAAAAAAATAAAATAAATGAGAATTATTCAATTAAAAAAAAAAGGATATAGAAGGAATTTTAATTTGTTACGAAGGGCAAAATGGAATATTAAGAATTACACCAAATTTGGTGCAATTGATAGTTTTACACCCAAATTTGGTGTGAAGTAATTCATCACATCAAATTTTACACTGTGTTTAATTTACATTATTTTTTGAAACAAATTATTTTGAACGGTAATTGATATGAGAAAATGAAAGAAAAATTTTGGATTTATGTGAAGAATATTGTAAGAAGAAATAATAAAACAAATAAATACTTTTTAGCGTAAAATTTAGTGCAACCATTGAGGTGAATTTATTAGTTGGTGTAAAATTATACCAAATTACACCAAATTTGATATAAATATTTGAGATGCCCGAGCATATTTTACACCAAATTTGGCCCCACGTTGTAGATCCCCTTATCCTTCATAAATTTGGATTGGCTACATTAATCTTTCTTCTCTATTCCATTTTGTTTGCAGCTATATCTACCTATATATCTTAGGTAGTGTTTGATAGCAATTCAAATTCCATGGAAAATGTATTTTTCACCAAAATTTTTCATATTCCAATTAAACACGCTTTTGAGTTCTATGAAATTTGAATTCCACCCACTCACAAAAAAGACAAAATTTCCTTGAATTCTATGGAATTGAGGTAGTGTTTGATTGCGGAGTGAAAAATGAGGTGGAATTTCAATTTCATGGAATCCAGATTTCCATACCTCCAAAGAATTCAATTTCATAGGATTAAGGAAAATGTGACATTTTGTGAGTGGGAGGAATTCAAATTCCATATAATTCAAAAGCATGTTTAATTAGAATATGGAATATGGAAAATGCATTTTCCATGGAATTAAAATTGCATCAAACACTACCTGAATTCTTTGGGTATAGGAATTAGAATTCCATGAAATTTGAATTCCATTCATTGGAATTCGACCTCATTTTCCACTCCCCAATCAAACGCTACCTTAGAAAACTAGAACTGTCCAAACTTTACTCTACCTCTATCACTTCAAGATTACTCCACCGAAACAACCTCACGCTCTCAGTAACGGGATCCTCATACAGACAAAAAGACAAATACATTTTTATAATAAAAGAGAAATCGGGCGAATCGAACGAACCCCTTTGGTGGATGTGTGGCGATGGCGTTTGGGTTTCTTGATGCCATTCCTATGGGCTTTGTGTGACTGATTGTGCGCTGTGTGATTCTTCGACTTGGCCATCTTCTCGTCTGATTCTTCTCTGTTCTGATTCAGAATTGCAATAAAAGAAATAGTTTTAGATAAAACATTTCATACATACATATATATCCTAGATAGAGAGAATTATAAAAAGAGCACATACCTTATGTGAGAGTCAGCAATAGGGTTGTGTTTGTCCCCTTCATGTGTATATATATCAGTGTATGAGCAGCTGCAGTCCCCCAAGTTTCAGAACCCTAATTAGTAAAATTTGTGGGTGACCAAATTGATCTTGTTGAGTTAATTGGGCTTTCTGGACTCGATTCTGTTTACGGCCAACGGGTCCGGTTCTTGATTCCTTTTGTACTCGTTATAGCCCAAACCTACCTTGGGTCCTTTACACATATAATAATAAGAGAAAAATAAATAAATAAGGTGATTATAAATATAAATTTTAAAATTAAAATGAAAATTGTTTAATTTCAAAAATCAGGTCGTAATTAAGATTAATTAATTATTTTAATAAATTAAGAATATTTATTAATTATTTATGTTATGGTCACAATATTATAAAATTTGAGGTCACAAGACACAAGTTTTTTAAGTCACGTCTTAGGTCACATTTACATGGGAGACTTCAACCACCATTTTTTTCAATCACATCCACCAATTTTCTTGTCACAGTCACCATTTTTAAGGTCACAATCACCATTTTTTAAGTCACGAGTAAGTTGTAGGTCACATTTGTAATTCGATGTCACAACTGTGCAAAATGTTAGTTGCCACCAGCGCGAATGAACTCTAGTTCGACATAGAGATGACACGGTTGGGATCCACCAGCTACCGTCATCCTCAACCACCAGCGCCACCAACACAAACGACCTCTAATTCCGACAGAGAGTCAGGAGATTCCGGTTGAAGCTGATCTGAGCTCCTATGTGGCTGTGTGCCAAGCCGATCCGGACCTTCGACTGGATCTTGCAGCAGCGTCCTTCAACCCAACCCACACCACTAGCACCTCACCTTACCACACTGAACCGAACTAGCATAGCACCTCACCACTACCCTCAACAGCGCACCACCACCAACCACTACTAGTGCCATTGTCGCTGCCACCACTACTACAACAAGAGCCTCTTGCATTTAACCTCGCCGCCAACACCACCAGTCACTGTCGTTGCCGCTGCCGCCGCTGCAACACCACGCGACACCACTATACCTACAAACTTCAGTTATGATGAAAGCAACACAATGAGGTGATGCTACTGTCTTTTGATTTGTAGAAGGAGAGGAACACAGTGAATTACAACGAGAGCCTCTTGCTGGTGGTGGCATGAATTATAAATGGAAGAGTGATTTATAATTGGAAAATTAGAATTAGGGTTTAGGATAGTTTAATTTAATTTAATAATTATTAAAATTTATAATAGTTTATTAAATTTATAATTTATAATCATGACCTGATTTTTGAAGGTTTTTAAGTTTAATCTTATTTATGAATTTGGATCTTTAAAAGTAGGAGTAAGTGTAATTTCCACTTGTTACATTCGTGCGATGCACGATTATTTATTACTCACATATATCGAAATTAAATGTTAACATATGAAATGAATATTTAATTAAAAATAAAAAACGAAAGAAGACAATTAATTATTAAAAAAAATGTACAATACACATACTTTAATTTCTTTATTTATTTATTTATTTGTATGTTCGTTGTTTATAGTTTCAGGAAATTTCTTTAAAAATTGTGATTTTAAATTGATTTAAAGCTTAAAATGGGAAACAAAATTACATTTAAATAGAATTTGTATAATAAGTAAAAGAATAGATATATCTGTGATATAACTCAGAACTTTATTTAAATCGAAAAGAACAGAAAAAATAGATCGACGAACGCTCCCATTTCATCACCTTTCATTTTCATTGTTTAAAGAAAAATATTTATATAATATTGACAATATTTTTTTTCGTTTCTATGAATTAAAAAAAAATTGTAATTGATTTCCAAGAGGGGAAGACAGACTAAGAAATTTCGGGATCTGGAAATCGTGGATATTTAAAAACTTGCATTCGATTTTGTCCAAAATGAATAATAATGTTAATTAATACTATTTTCCATGTTAGGAAATATGTTTTAGGCATAACTATTCAATTTTAATGATTATTGACGTAAATAATCTTTTCAAAGTATAATTTTTAGATTATCACAAATTAATTTATCACTATCTGAATAATACTATTAGAACTTATACTAACTTTCTTAATAAAATATTTAATATTTAAATATATTAAACAAATATTTCATTTCATTTTTATTTTAACATTACAAATTAAATAACGTGGTCCTGTATTTAAACGAATGTAACAAATTAAGTAACAAGAAATATTAGTTTTAATTAAATACCGAATGTATATTGCAAATATATTTAACTTTATACACCGAGAAACTAGCTATGCATCTCAATTTATAAAGTCGCGTGGTTTTTTAATCCACGAGATATGATACTTTATCATTTGCTCGTATGGAATTGATTTTTCAAGATTCAATTTTTTTGAACATTCATTCTCAAACATACATTCTTTAAAAAAATCATTTTTATAATTTTTCGTACTACTTTTAACTACACATTCTAAAAAAATCACTTTTCAATGCTCAAGAAATGAAAATCAAATAGTTAGTTTCGTATAAATCGATCTACAATATGAAACCACAACCAATGATCGAAATTGAAAAAAAATCATAGATACGAACTCTCAAAATATTAATAATATTCAAATGTTATTCAATAATTTTCAATACAATGTGTGTATAAAATACACTTATCAAAGCGTCTTCCCTTTATATATTATATAGACAATGGAATGGTACAAGATTAAGATGATTAGAAGATTGTTTCAAAAAAAAAAAAAAAAAGATGATTAGAAGATACAATCTTAGACTTAAGAAAAAACATTTAAAACTTTTAAATTCAGGTCTTAATTAGATTCTTAATTAAAATAAATAATTAAAAATTATTTTATTAATAAAATATACTAAGATCACAATACTGCATAATTTAATTTACAATAATATACAAGTTATGGTCACAGTCACAAATCGAAATTTAAATGTCACTTTTATCAAATTAATTGATCGCAACTTAGTTTTGTCTTTAGCACTCTTAATTATCATAGTTGCCTTAAAATAGAGTATAGTTTCACTCTTAATACTCATATCATATACCGTTTACGTGAGACGTGTATCGCACGTGCTTACCACTAGTAAGGAAAATGATTTACACAAAATATTAGATAATATACAAGAAAATATTGAAATTATAAATCAAAATATAACAAAAATTTATGATGAAATGAAAAAAGGAAAACCAAAAAAAAAAAAAAAAAATAATAACTTGCAAATAATTTATTGCTATTAATAAATTAGAAATAAATATGATTACTGAGCAAATAAAAAAATTTATGAAAATTCCTTGAAAGGGAGGTGACGAATATTACATAACTGAAGAAGTTTATATAGAAAAAATTAAAAATCTTAGAATAGAAGAAATCAATATGAACCAACAACAAGCTTAGTATCAATAGGACAAAATTCACCAGAATATATACAACAACCTGAAACTAACTAAGTTAAAAAAGAAACTACAAGTAATAGTAATTCATAAAATACACTAGAAATATATATGAATCAAAGACAAACCAAAATTTTACAAGCAACACATCACAACAAAAATATTATACTAAGACAAGTAAAAATTATCCTATAGAATATACACCATTGAGAAATATGGAAACACAAATTAGTTCAAAAGGAAGGAAGATGGTTAGACTTAGGATGTGTGCAAAATGTAGATCATGAATTAAAATTATGTATGAAATCTATGGCTATGATAGCCTATAGTAGAGAAATAACAGGAAAACAATTTCAATTAATGTTAGAAAATACATTTACAGAAACCACTGCAAGATGATGAGAAAATTTAACAGAAACTTATGTAGCACGGGTTAGAGGAGATGACCAAGATGAAATAGGAACAATAATTAGTAGATATGAAGATGCATTAAAAAAAATAATATACATTAGTAGTAGATAAAGATACTCAAGTTAGCTCTAAACTAAGAAATATATATGTATTAGAAAACTTATCAATATGTGATATGTGTTACTTTAAACAGTTTGCATGTGAATTTAGAGAATATTATGAAAAAATAAAATACAATCAAGAAGAATATGGTATGGAATTTATGAACCAGTTATTTTTTAAACTACCAAGCACATGGAATTGAGAACTATTTAGATAATGAGATAAATTAGAAATACCATTAAGTAATAATTGTTTAGGAGTAAGAATACAATTTATAGAAATAAAACAAAAAGAAAAATGTATGGAAGCAAATAATATGTTAAAATTTTATAAAGCAAGTAAAAATCATTATATTTTGAAAATTACAATATAAACCAACCAAATGGGATGTTAATTACAAAGCAAACAGAAGAAAAATAAATATTATAGAAAAGATAAATTGAAGAAATTTAATAAATATAAAAAATCATATAATAAAACATGTAAAAGGTATAGAATACCACACAAAAGATATCTAAGACGACAAAAAAATAAAATAGAACATACCCTAAGAATCCAAAAAAAATGTAAATGTTATTCATGTAGAGAAGTATGACATATATCTCCAGAATGTCCTAAGAAAGATAAAAAGAAAAATATGATGCATATTTCCTTAATAGAAAAAGAAAATTACAACTCATTACCTAAAGAGCAAGAAGAAGAATGAGAATAATTTCCGAAGATGAAGAAATTTACGAATTAGAAGAACATGAAGTAATAGATTCCATTACGGAACTAGAATCTTCAGAAAGTGAATCTAGTGAAGAAGAATGTCTATATATAAATATGATAAGAGAAATAAGAGAATAAAATTGATAAGTGTATTTTATACACTTATTTATATGTCAAAATTAGATTATTATATTATTGTTTTGGAATAAATACTATTTAATTCGTATTTATTTGTTTACATTTCAGAAAATATCCCTAAATCTTGAGAATGAAGCAATTGATGGAAATTAGGCACAATTGGATGACAATTGGAGCTAAAATGAACAAATTGAGAAGTTAATAACGTCAACTAGGAAATAAGTATGGCGCTAAAGTGAAGAAATCAATGTGTGGAGGACCTAATTGGAGAAGAAGATGAATTAAAGTTGGAAGAGAGATAGAAAAAGATTTGAAAATATGGGGATATATTGTTGCAATTGGAAGTTGAAGGATCGAAGAACAAATTAAACACAAGTGACCAACTTGCAAATATCCAATGACTGGTTTGGATCACAAGACGATACTTTGAGGATCTCTAGGAGTCAATTGGATGCAAGTAGAAGTCAAAAAGGAATGAAGTATGATAAGAATATTACCATAAAATTGATTCCAACCGCACAAGATTTTAGACAGATTTTTAGTCGAACGTTGAAACTTAATTTTGGGGTAGTAAAAGTTCGAATTGTAAAAATCATATTTCAGGAATAATTGTAGCCCTTGAAGTTATATTTCTAACTCACTTTTTATAACCTCGGTCGGATAAGGGAATATAAAGATATGATTGAAACACTGAAAGTTATGCATATACCAAAAAGACTCGCGGGCGAGTTTGACAGTTTGCTTTCCTTTTTCGACTAGGTCTCTTCTCCAACTATAAATAAAACCTCTTGGCACGAAGCTTGGACATTTGCCTCACCTAATAACATCAGATAATTGAGCTTTTCATGTGAAATTCTTGGGAGATTGAAGTATAGCAAAGGGCGCGAGAGTTGAAGATCAGAAGGAAAATCGATACTTGGTGCAAGCTTTCCATTCTCTTATATTATTTTCAATGAACGCTATTATTTATTATTTTTGTTGTTTATTCATGATGTATACCTAAACTTCATGTTGGGATGAACGACGTAGCCTAGTTATATTATTTTAATTCCAAATTCCATTATTTTAGCCATTCGTTGCATGTGTTGATTTATTATTGTGTTTAATGCATGAATTAATTGGCCACTAATTCATGATTTAATGAGTTATTTCCATAATCTAAGATTTGAGTTAATAACTTAGATCAAGATAATAAATCCGGTAATTGAACAAGAGATAGAAATATACTTTTATTATTATCACGGTCGTGTGTGAATTTTTGTATTTATTCCATCGAGATAAGGAATATTCGAACCCTCTGTAGAGATACATAGTTAACTTATTTAGGTAGAATTGATTTAAACTCGAGAGAGGAATCTTAATTTAAATTATTGAATTCGATTGAATGCATATTTAGGAAATAAAATGGGAATTGGAGTTAATTTAATTGGTTAGGTGAAATCGTGAATCCTAACTACTTTACAATCGTTTTAAAAAATAAAACAATTCACAATTTAATTCTTTAGTTTTTTATTAGTTTTAATTTAAAATACCAAAACAAATTTGTCTGTTCAAATAAGGATAGGAACTAAAAATTTTGATACATAATAACAGTTTTCGTGGGAACGATAATCCGGACTCTTTAATCAACTTTATTACTTTTCACGTTCCTATACTTGTGGGGATATTTTGCATCGCAAAATAAAGTAAAACAAAAGTGCATCTAAAGAATATGAATACCAATTAGAAGAAAATGAAGAACAACTAAATGAAAAATTAATATTTATTTCAAAAATATATGAAAAGATCTTGAAATCAAAATTAGATGTAGAACCAAAATAAATATTTAATTTACCATTTTATCAAAAAAAAAAAAAAGGAAATAACATATGTAATAAGAAACCACAGTCACCCTATAGATATAAGGGACACTACATGAAATACATTCAGGGGTGGAGCCATAACAGGCCCACTATAGGCAGTGGCCTGCACTGACTTTTGGGTCGCCCCTGCTGTTGGGCCATTTAAAATAAAATAAAATAAATTGGAATGGACCAAGGCCAGTTCTACCTGTCTGCACTAATTTGTATATGTGCATTTTGTCTTTATTTTAATGCTTTACCTTTATGCCTTTATAATTTTATATTGATGATTTTGAAAAATGGTGGTCCCAAATGACAAACGTATTGTTTAATACTTTAATCTCAGCATAATCTCTTCCAATTTGGTCCGTTAACGATTAAACTAATAACTAATAAGTCAAAAGTTTTAATACTTTGGCCCTATTCGTTAAAAAAAAATCGGGGACTCTGCCCCTAAACTCTCGGACCAAATATATTGTTTAATACTTTAATCTCAGCATAATCTCTTCCCATTTGGTCCGTTAACGATTAAACTAATAACTAAAAAGTCAAAAGTTTTAATACTTTGGCCCTATTCGTTCAAAAAAAAATCGGGGACTGCCCCCGAACCCTTGGAAGGTCCACCTCCACCTATACTGAACAAAAATTCTTGGTCCACCCCTAAATACATTAATACATATAATCAATAAAGAAATCATAAGACAAGAAATAAATCTATTAAATCTTGAATTAAAAGGAAAAATAAAATATATATATATATAGGAGCTGTACAAATTATTGCCAAAGCACATTTTAAAGAAAGAATTGATACACCTATAGTAGAAAGTACATAATGGATGATAGAATTGTAAGTTCAGTACAAGACACCTTAATAGGAATTGTAATGAAAAATCTAATATACCAGAAAGTAAAATTTACAATAAGACCAAATTTTAGTATAAGTATGGAAGAACAAAATAAAAATAAAGTTTTAACATTATATTACAAATTAAGAGTAATAGAAATTTAACCAGGAAGTAAAACTATAAATTTAACTATTAGAACAATATATGCCTTTATTAACAAATATGTAGTAAAAATTAAGAATGCTAGGAAAACACATATAATCGAATCCATGTTTAAAATTATTAGAATACAAACAAGCTAAAGAAAAATCAAGAATAATACCAGAAGATATAGAAATAGATTTTAACCAAACTAGACAATTAGTAAATATAGATAAACCTCAAATAGAATTTGGAAGATGATCGATTAGTCTAAGAAGAAATAATACTATAAGATTGCCTAAAATAGAAAATAGAAATGATTCCGAAAAATTAATAATGACAAAAATATATAGAAAAATACTAAAATGAATCTATCTAAAAGAAATGATAGAAAACAATTTGAAATTATGATAGAAATTAAAATAAACGAAGAATGCAAAGAACAAAATGTATTAATAGATACTGGAGTAGTTGTATCCCATATAAAAACAAATATAATAGGAGATTTAGAAATCAAAATAACAAATAATCCAATTCAAATACAAGATTATTTTGAAAATATTCACCATATGATTCACCTATGTAGAATTACCAATAAGAAATAATGAAATGAAATAATCATAAATATATATGCCGAACACACAGGAAGGATAAATACATAATTATTATTAGGAACAGATTTCTTAGAACAAGTAAAATCATATTATATAAAAGATGATAGAATGTTACTAACAATACAAAATGAGAATTTAGTAATACCAATTTTATTCAGTGCATCTACCCTAGGAAATATCATTATTACTTAATCCTATCAAGGCAGCAGTTAAAAATACTTCGGTATAACCAAAGCTAAAAAGATATATGTCAAGATCTACTCAGCCACCCTAAAATTTATTGATGAGGACTATCTAAAGGCAGAACATATTGTAAAACTTGGAGTAACTAACAAAGCTATCCTTTCAGAACCAGAAATTAAATTACTTAACAAGGAAGAACAAATACAAGATATTCCAGAAAAGGGCTTTGGGATTCAGAGTTGTGTACACGGAACTAAGAAATACCCTTACACAAACTAATGTTTGGGTATACGAATCTAATGACGATAAATTAGTGATCTACAGTATTGCAAGAGTTAAACAAGTTAATAGTCAATTATAGAGATTAAACGAATATGCTGAGAATATACTTATCAATAATCTGGATCTAAGTCAAGAAACCTATGACTAGTTATATCAGCTAATGGAGGTAGAAACACAGCACAAGTGTAAAAGCTGTGGGACCTACTCAACTACAATGAAGACGAGACTTATCTTGTCTAATATGAATTATCTAAGGCATGAGATCCATGTGAAACTTTAGAAAATGAGCAAAAATTATTGTAATCTTATCTTTACTTTATCTACTTTAAATGTAAGCCGTACCTGTAAAAGTGAGAGATTCTTATCTCGTCCCTCAACTTACCTTTTATCAGCTATAAAATAAAATGAGGAGTATCTCCTCATTGTAAGTATCCTAAAATCATATTGGTTTTCAGTAATAAAAATCTATATTTTCTCCATCTATTATCTTTATTTTCATTCCTAGTTCAAATTTCCTTTCATCAAACAAATTCAGAAACAACTAACAGAAGGTATGAGTAACTAAACTCCACCAAGATATATATAAAGCCATGAAATAGTTAGTCCATTTGATTATGAGTCCATAAGTTTATTCCTTTTTAAACTTTTGTTAAAAGAGTACATTCAGAGGTAGGAAACGAAACTGGATTGTGTTAAACCTCTTTGAAGTGTGTGTCTAAGTGTTAAACAAAAAATATTGAAGTAAGTATGATGAGAATCAAGGGGGTCAATCAAGTCAAACAAGTCAACCCTCGATAAGAATACCGGTGGGGCCTATGACAAGATCCAAGGCCAAAGAGGTCCAAGAGTTGATAGCGAGACTCATTTTCAAGCTCTGAAATCAAGTCCACATGGGAGAGTGCAAGATTGAGGTCAATTGTCTAATTTCGGGAGCTCAGGACATTTCGGTCGACTGAAACTCTGCAGAGATTTTATAGGTAGCCTCAGTTGGGTTTGGCTGAGCGATGTACGACCGAAAGTTCCATTTTGGTCGACCAGGAGGTGGACCGAAAGTTCCCGAATTCAAAATGCGGGGTTTTTTGTGCAATTTTTCAAACTTTTGATTTCACCTTTTGTATACATATTGTAAATGGCTCAAACCCTAGCTAGGTTTTTGGACATGAAGAACACTCCATTGGAGAGCTTTTAGAGAGGTAAATTCCTTTCTTTACTTGTAACTATTCTTGGAATTTTCTTCAACTTATATATTGAGAATCTATCTTGTGTATTTCTTATTGTTTATTCCAAAATATCTTGATATTTGTCTTAATCTCTCCATTGGGCTATGATTCATCTTCCTTAGAATTTTGGTTGGGTTAAACTTGGGTCAAGATTATCCATTTTTAGCTTTCTTGGGTTGATACAAAATTTGTTGTGGAAATTTTCGGTCAATATACCAGAAGGGGTTCGCATCATTTGGTATCAGAGTTTGGCTCTAAAAACTGGTAGTCCTATCTTTACATTTCTTCTTGTTATTCAAAAAAAAAAAAAAATGAAAATTGAGAAAAAAATTGGAAAATTTGTATGCTCATGAGTATTTCATGATTCCTACATATTGGGCATTGTTGTTATTATCAATTTGAAAATTTGTTGGGGTTACATTTGAACAAACACTTGAAAATCCTAAACTACTCAAGTTTGCATCCAAGTGTTTGACAAAATGTTTCAAATAGTGTTTTCATATTGAATACTACCTTTCATTTACCAAACACATCCCTAGTTGAATTCCTTGTGTCTTACGTCAAGTTTATTGTGACTATACCTTGAAAATCTTGTTGATCAAGTTCAATTCCTTACTTTCTTGTATAATAACAAGCAAATAAATTCTACTTGCTATTGTGTCAATCCTTCCTTTGCTTCTTTGTTGTTTGTGGAATTTGTGCTATACAAGAATTGAATTCTCAATTTAGTTGAATTACATTCCTTGGAGAGTTTGGGCAAGAAAGTGAGGAGTGGTAAAAGACAAGAGTGGTGAGCTCATTAGAGGGAAAAGGCCTAATTGAGTGAAACACGAGCAAAAATATTTTTTGAGGACACTTGCACACTTACACTCCATGGCTAATACACATACTTCAAGTGGACAGGATTCTAATGCACAAACTCAAGAGTTGAGGGATATGATACAAGCTCTCACGGCTACCATGGCGGATATGAGAGGAAGATTGGAGGGGAGATTAGCGAGGTTGAAAACTAGGAGGGAAGTTCCAACCCCAAGGGATGATAATGTTAGTAGGGGTGATAGGAGAAGGGGTCTAGATGAGTATGAGGATGATGATGTTGATGATGATGAATTGGAGAGTGAAGGGGGTAGTAACCAAAATTGGAACATGGGTAGGAATAAAGGAGGTAGGAATGTGAGGGGATTTGGTCGAGGTCATGGGAGGAACCCTAGGGGTAGGGATGAAGTGGATGGTAATCTTGGAAGCATAAAGATGAAAATTCCTTCTTTCCATGGGAAGAGTGATCCGGATGCCTACTTAGAATGGGAAAGGAAAATGGAATTGATTTTTGAATGTCATAGGTACTCCGAGGATAAAAAGGTTAAGTTAGCGGTAGTGGAGTTTACCGAATATGCCTTAGCTTGGTGGGATAATTTATTGCTCACTAGGAGAAGGAATCTAGTAGGTAGTGTGGATACTTGGGATGAATTGAAGAGTCTTATGAGGAAAATATTTGTACCAAGTCACTACTATATGGTGCTCTATCAAAGGCTACAAACTCTTACTCAAGGAACTAGAGAGGTTGAAGATTATTACAAGGAGTTGGAGAAGGCCTTGATGAGGGCTAACATAGAGGAGGATAGAGAAGTCACCATGGCTCGATTTATGAGTGGGTTGAATAGGGAGATAGTCAATGTGGTGGAGTTGCACCATTATGTGGAGATGGAGGAGTTGGTGCACATGGCTATTAAAGTGGATGCTCAATTGAAAAAGAAGGAGCAATTTAAAAGGAAGGGACAAGAAAAATTGTTGGGGGGTCCTAGTTCTACTTGAAAATCTAAGTGGGGGAGTGATAAGGTTGATAAAACACCACTTAAAGACAACATTGAAACATCCAAGGGGAATGAAGTTGGCTTCGTCAAGGATAAGCCTAGGGTTGTTCTTACCGCTTCTAGGAGTCGGGATATTGAATGCTCCAAATGTAGGGGATGAGGGCATTATTCTCGAGAGTGCCCTAACAATAGGGTGATGTTTATTAAGAATGGGCAATGGTACTCGAAAGATGAAGAGGACGAAGAGAGAGTGCAAGTTGGGGATGATAGTGATGGTGAGGAAGAAGAGGTAGAGAGAGTTGTTAGTCCACCCAAGTCCTTGGTCACCATTAGATCCCTCAACACCCAAACCAAGGTGGATGAGACAGCTAAACAAAGAGAAAAAATTTTCCACACTAGGTGTCTTGTGAGGGACAAAGCTTGTAGTCTCATCATTGATGGGGGAAGTCGCACCAATGTAGCTAGCACTAGTATGGTAGAGAGGTTGAGATTACCCTTAATGCCACATCCTAGTCCTTATAAGTTACAATGGTTGAATGATTATGGTGAGTTGAAGGTAAGCAAGCATGTACTTCTTACTTTCAACATTAGGACATATGAAGATCAAGTACTTTGTGATGTGGTTCCCATGCAAGCTATACATATATTATTGGGTAGGCCCTGAAAATATGATAGGACAGTGTTGCATGATGGGAGGAAAAATAGATATTGCTTCCAAATGAATGGGAAGCCCGTAACACTACTACATTTGAGTCCGGAAGAAGTTTATAAAGACCAATTGAAACTCAAAAGGGAGGAGGAAGAGGAAAAAGAAAGAAGAAAAAAAGATGGAATTGAGTGGGGCACAAAAACAAAGTAAAAAAAAAAAAGAGGGGAGAAAAGTAGTGAAAAAAATTAGGGGATAAAAGAGAAAAGAAAGAGAGCAAAAGAAGTTGAGAAAAAAATGAATTTTTATGCTAGCAAGGATGATGTGGAGAGAGCACTAAAAGAAAATCACCACATTCTTTTGATGGTGTATAAAGAGTCTCTCCTCACACTTGATGAACCACACACTTCCCTTCCCACTTTAGCTACTTCTTTATTGCAGGAGTTTGAAGATGTCTTCCCGAAGGAGATGCCTAGTGGACTTCCACCCATTAGGGGCATCGAGCATCAAATTGACTTCATTCCTGGAGTCGTCATTCCAAATTGACTGGCATACCGAAGTAACCCGGAAGAGACCAAGGAACTCCAAAAGCAAGTCGAGGAGTTGATGAGCAAAGGATATGTTCGTGAGAGCATGAATCCTTGTGCCATTCCCGTGTTACTAGTGCCCAAGAAGGATGGAACCTATAGAATGTGCGTCGATTTTCGAGCCATCAACAACATAACAGTAAAGTATCGACACCCCATTCCTAGGTTAGATGATATGCTAGATGAATTGCATGGTTCTTGCATTTTTAGCAAAATTGATTTAAGTAGTGGATACCCCCAAATTAGGATGAGAGAAGGAGATGAATGGAAAACCGCTTTTAAAACTAAATATGGGTTATATGAGTGGTTGGTGATGCCCTTCGGTCTCACTAATGCACCAAGCACTTTCATGAGATTAATGAATTGTGTTTTGCGTGCTTTCATTGGAAAATTTGTGGTAATTTACTTCGATGATATTTTGATTTATAGCAAGAATTTGAATGAGCATATTGAACACTCGAGGAGTGTACTTTTGGTTTTAAAGGAAGAAAAATTGTACGCTAATCTCAAAAAGTGTAATTTTTGCATAAAGAGTGTTGTCTTCCTTGGATTTGTAGTTAGTACTAAGGGGATAGAGGTTGATGAGGAGAAGATCAAAGCCATTAAAGAATGGCCCACTCCCACAAGTGTCACCGAGGTAAGGAGTTTTCATGGGTTAGCTAGTTTTTACCGTCGTTTTGTCAAGGATTTTAGCACACTAGCTTCACCACTTATCGAGGTTGTCAAAAAGCATGTTGGGTTTAAATGGGGGGAAGCACAAGAAATGCGTTTAATGAAATAAAGAACAAATTGTGCACCGCCCCGGTTTTATCCTTGCCCAATTTTGACAAAACTTTTGAGATTGAATGTGATGCTTCAGGCACAGGTATTGGAGCAGTTTTGATGCAGGAAAAAAGACCGATTGCCTACTTTAGCGAGAAGCTCAATGGAGCCGCCCTGAACTACCCCACCTATGACAAGGAGCTCTATGCGTTGGTGAGATCATTAGAGATAAAGCACCACTACTTGTGGCCTAGGGAGTTCGTCATCCACACCGACCATGAGTCATTTAAGCACTTGAAGGGGCAAGGGAAGTTGAGCAAGAGGCATGCCAAATGGGTGGAGTACGTGGAAACCTTTCCCTATGTCATCAAATACAAACAAGGTAAGGAGAATGTGGTGGTCGATGCCCTTTCTCGAAGGTATACTCTTATTACTACCTTGAGTGCCAAGTTGTTGGGTTTTGAGAGTGTTAAAGACTTGTATGTTCATGATGCAGATTTTGCAAGTATATTTGTTTCATGTGAAAGGGTTGCAGTGATAAATATTATAGGCATGACGGGTTTTTATTTCGTAAGGGTAAACTTTGTGTGCCAAATTGCTCATTGAGGGAGTTGATGGTAAGGGAGGCCCATAAGGGGGTTTGATGGGTCACTTTGGGGTGAGAAGGACCTTGGAAATCTTGCAAGGACACTTCTTTTGGCCTAAAATGAGGAGGGACGTTGGGAGAATTTGTTCTAGGTGCATAACTTGTAGGAAGGCCAAATCCAAGGTAGAACCACATGGATTATATACACCCCTACCCGTTCCTAGTAAACCGTGGACCGACATTTCCATGGATTTTATCTTAGGCCTACCTAGGTCTAAGATGGGGAGCGATTCCATCTTTGTGATAGTTGACCGATTTAGTAAAATGGCACACTTTCTTACTTATCATAAAATCGATGATGCCACTCACATAGCCGACTTATTCTTTAAAGAAGTAGTGAGACTCCACGGGATTCCTAGGAGCATTGTGTCGGATATAGATGTCAAATTTCTTAGCCACTTTTGGATGTTTTTGTGGGGAAAATTGGGGACTAAACTTTTATTTTCCACGACATGTCACCCTCAAACTGATGGTCAAACCGAAGTGGTTAATAGATCTTTAACACAACTTCTTCGCACTATCCTTAAGGGCAATCTAAAGAATTGGAAATAGTGTCTACCTTTTGTTGAGTTTGCGTATAATCGAAGTATTCATTCTACTACTTCTTTTTCTCCATTTGAGATTGTCTATGGTTTTAACCCATTAACTCCTTTGGATTTAATCATGTTTCCTATTGATGAAAGAGGTAGTTTAGATGGGAAGAGGAAGGCAGAGTTAGTCAAATCTCTCCACGGGATGGTCAAACTCCAAATCGAGAAGAAGAATGAGCAGTATGCCTCCAGTGCCAACAAAAGTAGAAAACGAGTGTCATTCGAAGTCGGTAATTGGGTATGGTTACATTTCAGGAAGGAGCGGTTCTCAAATCAAAGAAAATCAAAATTGCAACCACGTGGTGATGGCCCCTTTCAAATCATCGAGAAAATTAATGACAATGCCTACAAGCTTGACCTCCCTGGTGAGTACAATGTATCGATTTCTTTTAATGTTTCTGACTTATCCCCTTTTGATGTAGATGAAGATTCAAGGTCGAATTATTTTCAAGAGGGAAGGGATGATGAGAATCAAGGGGGTCAATCAAGTCAAAGTCAAACAAGTCAACTCTCGATAAGAATACCGGTGGGGCCTATGACAAGATCCAGGTCAAAGAGGTCCAAGAGCCAATGGCGGGACTTATTTTCAAGCTCCGAAATCAAGTCCACATGGGAGAGAGCAAGATTGAGGTCAATTGCCTAATTTTGGGAGCTCAGGACATTTCGGTCAATCGAAAGTCACTCCGGTCGACCAAAACTCTGCAGAGATTTTAGAGGTAGCCTCAGTCGGGTTCGGCTGAGCGATGTACGACCGAAAGTCCCATTTCGATCGACCAGTAAATAGTTTTGGTCAACCAGTTCGGTCGACTGAAAGTTCCCGAATTCAAAATGCGAGGTTTTTTGTGCAATATTTCAAACTTTTGATTTCACCTTTTGTATACATATTGTAAATGGCTCAAACCCTAGCTTAGTTTTTGCACATGAAGAACACTCCATTTGAGAGCTTTTAGAGAGGTAAATTCCTTTCTTTACTTGTAACTATTCTTGAAATTTTTTTCAACTTATTTATTGAGAATCTATCTTGTGTATTTGTTGTTGTTTATTCCAAAATATCTTGATATTTGTCTTAATATCTCCATTGGGCTAGGGTTCATCTTCCTTAGAATTTTGGTTGGGTTAAACTTGGGTCAAGATTATCCATGTTTAGCTTTCTTGGGTTGATACAAAATTTGTTGTGGAAATTTTCGGTCAATATACCAAAAGGGTTCGCATCAAAGTCTTTAGAGCATCCATTAATGCGTGAGTCTTTCGAACAACAACGATCTCCTATGAAAAAATGTTTAATACTTAGAAAAATAACTGAAGAGAATTTGGTCAAAAATCTATTAGATTTACAGAGAAGCGTGATTGACCCATAGATAGAAAGAAGTATTGTTAATTATTTATGATGGATTATATATCATCTTTTTCATTAATTTGAATCTTGTTATCAGATTATAGTTTAAATTGTCGTCTTGTTTATGATATTGCTTACATGTTTTTACATATGTTGAAAATCTATTTTTATTATGCTTGGATTAACTATTGAAAGAGAAATTTAAATTATTAGAAAAAGGGTAGAAGGAATAATTCTTATAATTTGAAATAATATAATATATTCAGAAGATATAAAAAGTCTCCAGGAAAATAATAGTCTTATTAGACTCAATGGTTCAGAATTTAAGAAATAGAATTAACAATTCTAATTAACTATCTAGTTTTATAATTTATGAATTCAAAACATTTAATAGAACTAAATCCTACAGATATAAGTGACTTTAAAGATCTGAGAAAGCAAACAAACGAACAACTAGAAATTATAAGAGAAGATTTAGGAAGATATTATAATTTATTAGACTATGCAATAAGAGTTCATTTACAGAATTTTCAGGAATCACTAGAAGTATAAGGAATAGAGAAGAGATAATTAGAGGTTAGAAGAAAAAAATTAGGAATTAGACATAATTATTGAAGAATAAACCTTACCATATAATAGTATATTTTATGTTAACAATAAATTTAGAAATATAGACATATCATCAGAAAACTAGAAATTTATAACTAGAAGGATAACATAGTAATTATACATTTCAAAAATATATCTTTTAGTGTGTTAGTAGGTTGTTAATATAATCTATTAGTTCGTATAGATCTAAGTACCATATATTTCCTAGTCATCCATAGTTTTCTAGGTGTCAATTGTAGGAACTCAACTTCCCAATCAAGTATCATTGAAATTGAGAATATATCAGAATAATAAATTGCGTAACTGGTCCTCCCAACTTATTGTTCGAGAAGCAAGTTGGTTGCTAAGTTCATCCTAAATTTTCATTAGGCTTACAACCAGTCTCAAAGACAAACCATTCAAATCTTAGTCAAATTATTCTCACTTCAACTAATCTACCTCTATAAAGTTGGACATGTGAAAATCATATAAAAATTTAATACAAATCTAGACCATAGGAGGACTGAATGTATACATTATAATGAATAATTGAAGAATAACTTATTTTTTCACAAGATTGGTTCAATTTTTCCTTTATGAAAATGATAAATATAAAATGCACGACTCACTTGAATTCTGGTGGAGTCGATGAAATCCTCGTGTATTTGAAAAGCTGCTATTATCCTTTTAGGCACTTCATAGTTTCGAAAACTAAAAACATGCTCGATCTTCATTACCGCAACAATGATATGCGCAGTGGTGGATCCACCTCTAGGTACCTGGCCGCCGGCTATGGCGTTGTGCAGTGGTTTTAATTTTTTTTTGTCCCAAGCCCAGAACCAGAAGACCATACCCCAGATTCAGCATAAATTTTGATCCAATCTGCAAGATCAACCAAGCCAAATCTGAAATCCCTAATCCTCGATCCTCGCTCTCAGCGGCGACAGGGGTCAGCCCTTCGAGACTCGAGTTCTCCACCACTGTCGCCGCTCCAGCGCTGCCCTCTGCCGGTTTCCGTCGCCGTCGGTCACTCGCCACTGCGCCTGGAGGCTCCAACTAGTCCAACAGTAATGGGTAACGCACTGGACTGAATCTGAGTCTGAATGTCTATTGACTGTTTTATATATATATTTATTTATTTTTGTAATTTTCAGATTTTGTAATGTGAATGTGAATGTTTTAAACATTTTAATCAGTAATATTGATGTTTTGATTTCTCAATTTTTTGGTTAGATTACTCAGCTGCCCATTGTTATTCTCCAATTTTGATCCATTTGTCATTTCTCATTTCGATTATCAGGTAATGAGACTAAACCTTGATTCGTTATAATTGATTTGGGAATTATGCATAAATGTTACATTGAAGTTTTAGCAATGCGGCTAGATTTGTGAATTGTGATTATTGAGATGAAAATATGATATGATTTGTGAATTGTGATTATTGATTTATAGGTTGTGAATTGAGATTTGATGAATATTTGATTTGATTTGTGATCATTGATTTACAGATTATGGAACTTTTTTTCAATCTAAATGAAAATATCAACCTAGTTGTTCTAGTTCTATGTCAATGTCATGTATTTTGCATCTATTTTGGTTTGTATTGAATTATAAGTTCAAATGTTTCATTACAACTTTTTATTTTATTTCTATACCTATTTATTCATTTTTAAATATTATTTCATTAAATAATATTCACAATCTCGTTACTGCGATCGTTGACGTTCGTCGGTCAACAGCCAACAGGGTTAATAGTCAACGCTCTAGTTGAACTTCTCGGCTGGATCCGCCACTGGTTATGCGTATGCTTCAATCTCGCAATGGGGCGATTTAACTTGTTTTGTTCCAACTTTAAGCCCTTAAATACAACTTGAATATGTGTGAAATGCGAATCTAGTCTTGTGCTTACATCACAAATTTTTGTCATTAGATTTCTATTCAAGCCCAAAAGCAATAGACATGACGGTCCACGCGCATTTCACTCGCCTCCTGTACCTTTTTATCTAGTGAGAGTGAAGGCGGGAAACTTTAAACCACATAAATTTGCATAATGTTATAAAATATCTTTAGTGTGAATGACCTTTATACCCATGTAAAGTTTATATTATTATAATGGTACCATTATCTACCCATATAAATAGGGTGCTTCACTTCTTCATTTAATACACAATTGGAATAAGAAGAATTCTCTCCATCTCTATATTCTCTCTAATATTTTGATAGTTTTGTTCTCTCTAATATTTTGGTAGTTTTACAACACGTTATCAGCACGAGACTTTAGCCATCTGAGTTAACAAAGGTTCAATCTGTATGAAGAAGATAATAATTTTAAATATCTTTTATATATTACGCTACCACCTATATGGTTGGTTCTACCAGTTTTAAGTATATCATGCTACCACCTATATGGTTGGTTCTACCAATTTTAAGTATATCATGCTAACAACATTATGGTTGGTTCTATTAGCTTCAAATATACATATTACATTACCACCTATATGGTTGGTTCTACTGGGTTTTTAAATATTTCTGCTCTTATTATACCTTCATATTAGGATGTTTTAAATTATACTGATAACTACACTGTTTCGACTTTATATACAAAAGTTAATCCTAAATTTTGTTGATACCTATATAGTCGATCTTTCGACTATATGTATTGTTAATTATGTTGATGCTTACTACATTGATCTATCAAATATATGGTTTAAATGAAATCACATTTTACGTATTTTCTAAAAAGATAATTTTATAATCTAGTCAATTCATCATTCCAATAAAATGCACTTATAAAAGCAAAAGTTATTTTTCTTTTTGAAAACTAAAATCACAATTTCAAGAAAGGTAATAATTAAACATATCTTTATGATACATGGTTACATATATACCACACAATTCTTGAAATGCAATTTTTGAAGAATCTTTTGTTAATGCCACTTTCATTATACGTATTAATCATTTGTTAATTTATTCTTGATAATTATAATCTTGATTAATTGATACCACAACTTAGATTTACACATAGTAATTTCAGACTTTTGTTTTATTGCTACAACAACTCAAAATTATAATTAATATTCTAGAAAAATAAAAACTCGATATAGAAATCATGTCATTGATTCTTTATTGAGATTTTTCAAGGAATTAATTATTTCTCCTGTTTGATTAAATAGTTATCCTAATGGCAAACATCACAAAACTCGAGTTCATTGCACTCGATTTATCCGAGAAAAATTATCTATCATGGATCCTAGATGCCGAGGTCCATCTTATTTCAAAAGGTCTTGGAGAAACAATAAAAGAAGGAAACAAAGCATCCTTGCAGGATCGGGCAAAAGCACATATTGTCCTTCGTCACATCTTCATGATAGATTGAAAATTGAATATCTCACCGTGAAGGATCCACAAGAACTCTGAAAAAAATTAAAAGAGATATTTGACTATTAGAGGATTGTAGTCCTCCCAAAAGCCCATTATGAATGGATGCATATTCATTTGCAAGATTTTAAAATTGTGAGTGAGTACAATTCTGAACTATTCAGAATATGTTAAAATTGAGTTTGTGTGGAGAAAAGATCACTGATCGTCTGATCCAGATATGTTAGAAAAGACATTCTCCACCTTTCACGCCTCAAATGTGCTCCTGTAGCAGCAATATCGTGAGCGTGATTTAAAAGGTACTCAAAACTCATATCTTGTCTTTTAGTAACCGAACAAAATAATGAATTGTTGATGAAAAATCATAGATTACGTCCAACCGATTCGGTACCATTTTCTGAAGCAAGTGGTACTGCATTTCTTGAAACAAATGCAATATCAGGAAATAGACACTAATACAGACGTGATCGTGGCCTTGGGCACGAATGTAGACGTGGACACGGACATGAACAGGAACGTGGAAGAAATTTTGAACAAAATCATCAGCAACATGGCCACATAATTAAAAGGCACAAGGCAAATGAAAATAACATAATCAAACGGCAACACGAAGAAAGTTACTTCCGATGTGGCATGAAAGAGCATTGATCACGTACATGTCATACGGAAAAACACCTTGTAGACCTTTACCAACATTCGATTAAAGGAAAAGAAAAAAATAGACAAATTTTGCTGATTGTCCAATTAATAGGAAAAACTTAGATGTGTCTGATTTCTATACGACGCGCTGGAAAATATAGATTAGTTTGCTTTATCAGAAAGTCACGATGTTGTTGTTATTTTGAAATCTTAATATGTATTGTCAATTTCATGTTAAATTATGTTTAACTTCTTTTGATCATAAATTCACTTTTCTAAAATATCTATTTGATTATATTTTAGATGAATTGCCAAGATACATGTCTTGTTGATAGTGCAACAATACATACTATTTTACAGAAAAAAGTATTTTCTGAACTTAACATTAGCGAAAAATAATGTTAATACAATATCCGGCACATCGAGAATCGTTGAAGGCTCCGGTAAAGCCTGTATTATTTTATCAAATAATACACAGCTATGAATTAACGATACACTCTACTCTAGAAAATCCAGAAGAAATTTGCTCAGTTTTAATGATATCCGCTGCAATGGATATCACATTGAAACGATGCAAAAAAACAACATTGAATATCTTTGCATTACTTCTTTTGCATCTGGCCAGAAACAGATAAAAGGATAACTCCCGACACTTCCTTCTGAAATGTATTATATATCCATAAAAGAAATTGAATCAAACAACGTCACGAACCCGAAGTTCATGGACTTAAAAATTTTTATACTTTGGCATGATCGACTTGGACATCCAGGAGCTATAATGATGCGTCGAATAATTAGCAACTCACATATATCCTTTAAAGAACCAGAAGAGTCTTTCACCTAATGATTATTCATATGTTGCTTGCTCACAAGGGAAATTAGTCATTAGACCTTCCATTACAAAGGTCAATGTTGAATCTCCAACTTTCTTAGAAAGAATTCATGGAGATATATATGGGGCCGATACACCCACCATGTAGACAATTTCGTTATTTTATGGTACTAGTTGATTCTTCTACTAGATGGTCACATGTCTGTTTACCGTCCACAAGAAATGTAGCCTTACTAGGCTACTTGCTCAAATAATAAAATTACGAGCTCAATTTTCTGATTACTCAATCAAGACAATTCGTCTTGATAATGCTGGTGAGTTTAGATCACAGAGATTTAATGAGTATTGCATGTCAATTGGGATTTCCATTGAACATTCAGTTGTTCATGTTCATACATAAAATGGGTTAGCAGAGTCATTTATTAAACATCTACAATTAGTTGCTAGACCACTACTCATGAAAACAAAACTCCCAGCTTTTGTTTGGGGCCATGCCATATTACATGCTACATCATTGATTCGTATAAGACCAACTGTTTATTATCAATACTCACCTTTACAACTTGCATCTGGTCATGAACCTAATATTTCTCACCTAAGGGTTTTTGGTTGTGCTGTCCAAGTACCAATCTCTCCCCCACAACGTACCAAAATGGGTCCCCAACGTAGACTTGGGATTTATGTTGATTTTGATTCACGTTCCATCATTAGGTACCTTGAACCTTTAACATGTGATTTGTTTATTGCACATTTTGCAAATTGTCATTTTGATAAAATGAATTTCTCAACTTTAGGAGGAGTAAAGCTGCATCCTAAAAACCAAGATAAAATTTCTTGGAATGAAACAACTTTATCTCATTTTGATCCCCGAAGCAATCAATGTGAGCAAGAGGTTGAGAAAATTATTCATTTGCAAAGAATTCCAAATCAATTACCTGATGAATTTGTTGACACAAGAAAAGTGACGAAGTCATATATACCAGCAGAAATACTCTAGCAAAGATTGATGTCCCTGTAGGAAAACTGCTATAGCAAGTGAACCTCAAAAATGCCAAAAGCGTGGTCGACCATTTGGTTCAAAAGACATCGTACCTCGTAAGAGGAAATTAAACCAACCAAAGACTCCTGAACGAGTAATAATATAAAAAATTGATCAATCTAATAGTGGTGGCATGGTTGCCACAGAACCACAGATTTCAATGAAACAATCTAATAGTGATGACGTGATTCATGCAGAATCACAAATGTCCGATAATAATGAGATTTCAATAAATTATCTGTTATCTCATAAATTATGGGAAAGGGAAAATTTTGTTATAGATGATATTTTTCTTCCAAATGGCTCTTGAAATATTTCAGAATAATGACCATGAGCCACTGTCTGTTAAAGAATGCCAACAGAGAGAGGATTGGCCAAAATAGAAAGAAGCTATGCAGACGAAATTGAATTCCTTAGAAAAACGAAAGGTGTTCGGACCAGTAGTTCGAACACCATAAAATGTAATCCCTGTAGGATACAAATGGGTATTTGTAAGAAAAGAAATGAAAATAATGAAGTTACAAGGTACAAAGCCCGGCTTGTAGCTCAAGGTTTCTCACAAAGACCTGAAATTGATTATGAGGAAACATATTCTCCTGTCATGGACGCCATCACATTCAGATTTTTAATTAGTTTGGCTGTGTCAGAAAGACTCGATATGCGCCTTATGGATTTAGTAACTGCCTATCTATTTGGCTCACTTGATATTGACATATACATGAAAGTCCCTGAAGGACTTAAAGTGCCAGAAATAAATGATACATACCCGAAAAGTATGTTTTCAATCAAATTGCAAAGATCATTATATGGATTGAAACAATTTGGATGTATGTGGTATAATCGCCTCAGTGAATACTTGTTGAATGAGGGTTACAAAAATGATGATATATGCCCATGTGTTTTCATAAAGAAAACAAATATTGGATTTGCAATAGTGGCAGTTTATGTTGATGATTTAAATCTTATTGGAACTCCAGAAGAGCTCAAAAAATTGTTGATTACTTGAAAAAATGAATTTGAGATAAAAGACTTGGGAAAAATCAAATTTTGTCTCGAGTTGCAAATTGAACATTTTTCAGAAGGACTATTTGTTCATCAATCTCCATATACAGAAAATGTTTTGAAGCGATTTTATATGGATATAGCACATCCATTTACATCACCAATGGTCGTTAGATCACTTGATCAGAAAATTGATCCATTTCGTCCACTTGAAGATGGAGAAAAGGTTCTTGATCCAGAAGTACCATATCTAATGCAATTGGAGTATTATCATATCTTGCAAATTGTACTAGACCTGATATAGTTTTTTCTGTAAATCTACTCGCAAGATATAGTTATGCACCAACTCAAAGGCATTGGAATGGTGTTAAAAACATTTTTCGTTACCTAAAAGGTACTGTTGATATAGGATTATTTTATTCTCACAATTTGGGATCTTCTTTAGTGGGATATGCAGATGCAGGTTATCTCTCTGATCCACATCAAGGAAAATCGCAAACAGAATATGTGTTTACTCGTGGTGGAACGGCTATATCGTGGAAATCTGTGAAGCAAACTTTGACAACATCATCTTCAAATCATTCAGAAATTACCGCAATCCATGAGACTCATCATATCTAATCATCATGCGAATTAGTTTCGACAAAAGATAGCCCAATGATATTGTACGAAGATAATGCAACTTGTATTGCACAACTTAAAGGAGGCTATATCAAATAAGATAGAACAAATCACATTTCTCTAAAATTCTTCTATACACATGAGCTTCAAAAAGTAGGTGATATCGATGTTTAACAAACTCACTCAAGCGATAATGTGGTTGACTTATTCACTAAAGCATTACCGACATCTATACTCAAGAAATTGATACATGAGATAGGAATGCGCCAGCTCAGTGATTTACGATGACTAATATCAGGAGGAGTAGCTGTACTCTTTTTCCTTCGTCTAGGTTTTATCCCACTAAATTTTCCTAACAAGATTTTAATGATGCAACATTTATTTTTATAATTAAAATTAAAATATAGCTTACCCAAGCATGTTTATTTAGAAATAAAAATCTAGGAAAGTTTACTTTAAAGCTTGACCGAATAAGTTCATCGACTGGTAAATTGCCCTGCAACAACTCACATTTTTTTTTTTACAGAACTTGCACGTGGAGACTAAACAAAAATGGACCACCTTAACTAGGAATTTACAAATGTACACGTTTTGTTAATAACACAAACCCCAACACGCGCGTTGTCTTTGCAGATATTGGTTATCCCATTTTTGTATCAGGATCATGAAGGTCTTCGAACTCCAGCTGCAAGATAATGATGATCAATTTATAATGCAAGTTAGGAATATGAGCAAAATTTGCTCATCGAACATTTTTTCTTTAAAAAAAAAAACACATAATTTCCCGTTCAAAGTCTCCAAACTTTCATTTTTATGGTGGCCTTGGTGGGGATGGTAATTGGTTCATACTAGCGGGTAGCTGAAAGTAGGCAAGTTATATTTGATGGAGACTTGATATGAAAGTTTGAGGACCTAAGTGTTAGAAAAATTGATTGGAGACTCATACGCTTTATTTCTGAATATTTGAGGACTGCAGTTGTAAATCTCACATATGGAGAGTGTAGAAGAAAAGTTGTTACCTTTGCTTCATTATGTGCCAATTTCATCCTCCGATATTCTTCTTGTGCTTTCTTTGAACGAAACATTGCCTGGACTCGTACTACAGATCTCTCAACACGTTCCTCGGCTTGCTTCCTGCTGGCTTTGAAGAAGTCCTCCTCTGCATCACTCTCTTGATTCTGATCACTGGGGACTCCATCAGGTTGAACCTGAAGCCCACGGAAGCCCTTTCTTTTTAGACGCCAACGTAATATTACTTTTTCAAGGATCCCGACTGACCAAACAATCTTGAGGTACTGCTTACGGACTTGGAAACCCCGGAAAACAGCCTGCATTAATCATTATAGAAGAAATACATCAAATGCTATCCAGTAGAAAACCGTGTCAATTGCATTTTTGCAGTCACTGTTAAGACTTTCTAACATGGATCAGTACTAGGAAAGTAGGAATACCATTGTAATGGTACAAACAGATAATACATATTCATGTAGTATATATATGTGTGTGTGTGTGTAGGAAAATGGCATTTAGTGTCTTCTAGTCATTTCAGAGTTTTTGCTAGGTTCCAATCAAGAAACTCAACATCCAAGCATATACCATTTAACTTGAGCATAATCCATCAAAAGAAAATTTTGTCCTCAAACGACCGTCGGAATAGCAAATTGGTTGCCAACCCTCAAAAAGAGATGCAAGTTCATCCTCAGCCAATTGTCGCACCATCAGTATCCAAAGACACAGGAACCTATCAAAATCTTTGTTAAATTATCACGTTTCCCTCATGAAAGAATGTCTCATTTCAAGATTTTGGCACTGACATAAGTTGAGAAACAAAACCAGGTTCATATATTAGGATGATTTTTGTCATTGGGACTTATGGTACAACTATAATGAATGACCGAGGACAGAGGCCTAACATAAAAGTACAATTTTCCTATATCAAAATGATGGTGTAGGACTCACTTGAATTCTGGTTGCCTGACGACGCATGTTGAGGAAATCCTTTCGCGTCTTCCAAGTACGGAATCTATATTGGATTTGTGCAGCAGCTTTGATCTTTTTACGTGTGTCAAAGTTGCGGAAAGCATGCTGGATCTTCATTGCTGCAACTATGTTGCCTGCTTCATTCTCTGGATTAGATGATCGAACTTCTTTTCTCTGAAGTTTGAATGAGTGCTCCCTACATGCAGCCTGAATACGTGCAGCTGCATCAGCAGCTGTCCTGTAAGCTGCAAGAGTATCTTTCAGACACAACTCCTCCTCCCTGAAATTCTCAGAGTTCAGGGAATCATTTGTGGTGGTTTGCAGCGACTCACTGACATTTCCAGCCAATGTCATATCCTCAAAATGTGCAACTAAGCCCTTTTCAGCAAGATAAGCGGCTAAACCATCATAACCATTTGCGGAAGCAAGATCGGCAGCAGTGCATCCACCAGGGTTTTGTGATGTTGGATCAGTGACTAAATTTGGCTTTGCCCCAGCAGATAAAAGGGTTGCCACCATATTCTCTCTGTAAATAATTTGTTTGTACTCAATCATACACAAGTTTGTTTATCTATATGCTTTACTTCTTATAAGCCAAGCCAAACATGCATAAGCATAATGTGATAAATCAACTAGAAAACTAAAAAATTTCAACAATATTCTGTTACGTGCCATGAAGTACTAGTAATAGCTTAGTGGGTGTACCCATTAGGTACTTATAATTAGCTTAGAGATTTAGTTATATTTTACCATTATTCTCCTGTTTTCTAGTTACTGGAGTCATGTACATGTCTATATAAGACCTTTTGAATCTTGTAATTTGGGGATTATGTTGATTAATAGAATTATTCCTTTCTCTAATAAATTCTAAACATATCAATGCTATTAGAGCGTGGTTTCAAATATGGACACTTGTAACAAAACCAATGATGAGTTTCTAAATGAAGTTCATAAAGTATTGAGACATCATGACTTCCATATTGATGAAATTCACACCACTATAGACTACTTTGAAAGAACTACGATCGCTACAAGCATCACTGGTTCCCCATAAATTATCCCACCAACCTTCTGACAATTGTTAAGAAAACATTCGGGGCCAGTCACTCCAATCTCTACCCAATTTCCACCTGTTGGAGATGATTCCACCATTCCACTATAACCTGAGGCTACCTTAGACCATCGTTTCATTCGTAAAGGAAAGTATAGCCCAAATTCTGAAATATTAGTTAAATGGAAAGGAGCGCCAGTGGAGGAAAGTGGTGGTAATTATATAATTCGTATGCCATTTGGTCCAAAAGATAAATACATTTCCAAAGAATTTCTCAGGCCACATATTCCTGAATTCGTTGATGGTGCACTTAACCACGTTGTGCAGATTTCCAAGGTCCTTGGAAAGCAGATTGGTAGAGCAGATCCATCTCGCATGTTGCCATTCATGGACACCAGGTAGATGCTCGAACTCTGCTGCTTTCCTATCTGGAGCTTTAAATGTGGCATTGATTTTTCTGGACACTCAAATATGCTCTTAAATTCATCATACTTAATTATAAATTGAAAACAAAAGAGACGATAAATTAATTCAGAAAAGTCCACCATTGAGGACAATGGTGTTCTTAAGGGGGCAGGAATCTTACGTGCCATGAAGTACTAGTAATAGCTTAGTGGGTGTACCCATTAAGTACTTAAAATTTCCTTAGTGGGTTGGTTGTATTTTCCCATTATTCTCCTATTTTCTAGTTAGTGGAGTCATGTACATGTCGATATAAGATGTCTTAAATCTTATATTTTGGGGATTATGTTGATTGATAGAATTATTCCCTTCTCTACTAAATTCTAAACATATCATATCCCTACAATATTGTTACTCCAGTATGTTACATAAAACAACATTTCAAACATTAATCTTGTGTATTTATCTTATCAAACACAAACATACGCAAATAAATGCCCAAAATAAAAACCAGAGTATTCAAGGAGAGGAAACATCATTGATGGAAAACAGAAACTGGAAGAACATATTCTATCATTTCATGTAGAAAACATAACTGTACCTTCCATAATATGCAGCCCAATGAAGAGCTGTCCATCCCAATTTGTCTCGATAATCCAATGATAGGCCAGACCATGAAAAAGGATAAACAGCCCAAGTATAACCCAGAATGGCACATAAATGGATTACACCTTGACCCTGTTCATCACATTCAACAATTTTGCGCCCTGCTAATACATTTTCTAGCAACCATTCTTGAAGTCGATTTTGCAAAGTTAACTCAAACAAGCTATCTTTTGCCTGAGGAAAAGACATTTTGGTGTCATCAATTGATTCAATCAAATATTTCCAACTATCAGAGATAAGTGAAGTTTTCTGAGCAAAATCTTTGGCTTCCTTCAAGGCATTTTGTGATACTTTAGTGGAAAAAATATCCAGGTTCTTGGATGATGAAAACAGCAAATGAGCAAGCCTTGTCTTAAATCGAAATTTTTCCCAATCAGAATTATTTTCCAGAGGGGTAATCCATTTATGCACTAAAGGAGCACAAAACTCAAAGGTCAAAACTTGGCTAATAGGAGTTTGGCCATCAAAACTCAAGTAAAGATTCACTGATCCAGGGGATTGAGGCGAAACTGAACAACGATACACTCCAGATTGAACAATTACTGTAGGAACTATAGAATCTCCACAGACAAGGAATACATTGGATTCGGGAACACGTAGTTGTTCTTCATGGAAAAACCCAACCACTATGATCTGCATGAAAATGATTGTTATTCAGCGAAGGGTTATCTATATTGATCATAACGTTACTTTTCCTTAACTTACAAAATAGATAAACAGTGGTGTCGTAATAAAATAAATATCAAACAATGCCTCCTGAAATCATATTGGGTTCAAAAGTTTTAATTCATAAAAACAGTCACAAGACATTTATTTTGAAATAGAAGAATATCTATTGCAAAAAGATTAGTATCCATTTGTAAGGGAAAAAACGTGTCTCGCTTTATTCTCAAAGAGTAACATGTATACCAGTTTATTAATTCATGGAAATATTATGGGTTATAAGTGACACACACACACACAAAAAAAAACCTTTGTTGCTTCATTTGAAAGACCCCATGCAGGTGAGACATCTGTTATGTTGAATATTTTCCCCAGGACGGAAGAACCATGGTTATCATTTGTTGGACAAGCGAAGGACTGATCACCAGCTGAAATTGAAGATTCCAGAAGTTGATCGTCTACTGATCCTGGGGAATCAGCAATAATATAGTTTATCCACCTTCCAAAACTGTCTTGTGTTTGCAGACCATCTTGGTTCAGATTATCTATATAATCACATCCTCCCAATGACCTCAATCCAAGAATTGTATTCTGTAAATTCACAATCACTTATCAACCCAGTGTCTGATAGGATATATTACAGAAAAACATTAAGCTATTCAAATTACTTCCAGCAACATGCCCAGAAAGATTGTTTATAGAACTTTCTGGGCATTACTTTTTGGAAACTGGCAATTGTTATTGAGAAAAACTTCACAACTGTTCAATCAACAAAAAAGTCACAATGGTCTATCTTCAAAATTGATCAAACAGAGATCAGGAATTTAACAATTTAGTGGCATGATTGATATGAAAAGTAGCAAAATAATTAAATGCAAAAATGAATAGGCAGCTAATCCAAAATTTCACATCTGATTTGTCTGCATTAAAAGCATATAAAACAGCAACATCGGAATACTAGAAATAAATAATATGGGTTGCACGGACACGACAACGACACGCCAACACGTGATTTTTCAAAAAGTTAGAATACGACACGTTGGAAACACGCAAATTAATTTTTTTAATTTATTATTATTTTAGTCTAATATACAAACAATGCATTGTATATTTATTGCATCAAAATGAGTATATCAAATAAAAAAAACTCGCAAGTCATATTATCATTTTTTGTCGGCATTTCTACCCTTCTCTTTTCATTTTGATGCATAAGATGTAGCTCCGACATTTGTCGAAGAATGTCAGTGTCCGATACTGACACATTGACTTTGGAAGAGTGTTCGTGCAACCTAGTAAAGAATTAAACGCGAAATGAGTATGTGCATGTGGATCTATGCACCAGTCAACTCCATGCAAAAAGAAGGAAAAACACAAAAAAACAAATCAAGAATGTGCAAATCAAAGCCTCTAAATAGAGGTGGTAATAAAAGTTTCAGGAATACTAAATATTCTATGACAAAGGAACTTGTCACCTACTGTAGGTGAACTGTGATACTATACTATACTAACCAAATGGACATTCACTTTCATACAAATTTCTTAGAAAGTGCAAAAATTAGATGTGAAGACCTCTTTATGGCAATTCTTTACCCATTTTAGAGCATCAGCCTTGGTTATTACAAGTATATGTTCTACTCTTCAAGATAAAATGCATATGTATTCAATTCAAATGCCTGCAAGAGTAATTGTCATACCCACACCAAAAAAAGGGTAAAAATGGAAGGAGTTTCATCAGTAACTGTACAGACAAGAAAACGAGGATGTACAGAGATACAGATGACACATTCAAATCAACAGTTCGCTTACATTAGTTTTGTAACTGCTCATTTGATATTGATTCTGTAAATCAAAGCCAGAAGTTTTTCCTGTAAGCAGAAATTGCAGCATGAATAAAGTAATTGGTCATCATATTCATTGGAACTTCGTATTACTAATTCAAAAAGTTAAAAAATATCAAGTTCATCACCTTCTTGAGGTGTAATTTGCTTATTTGGATCAACTGGCACCAGAAGCTCATCCCATTCAAGTGTATTAATATCATGAAGTCTTTGTTCATGATTTTTTATAGTCATAATGTCATTATTCTCTGGAAAATCATTAAGAAATAAGTACTTCAACATTAGTCATATTCAAGGCAGAAATAATGTCAAAGACTTCAAGGTCCTGCTTATACAATATATTTTGTTTTGGTTTAGACACTCTGCCGCACATCATCTAAGAAAATGTTTTAAAAATGGACCAAATATTTTCATTTGAATGGTACAGGTTAATATCAACCTCTAAAATTTAATCTCACCTAACAGTGATCTGTTGTGATATGCCCGGTCAATAGTGGAATCAGGTTCTTCTGATAAAGGCCGAGGAGCAGATGGGTCAGAGACAGCTGAAGAACCCTGCAACTGTATGGTGAATTGATCACAAACCCAACTTTCCTTCAGATATTGCAAATGAGATTTCAGGCGATTAAAATATATAAAATGCTCAAAAACCAAGGCTCCTAATCATTTATCACAACCTTTAGGCATTCATATACAATCTGTGGCCTCGGATCTATCAAAGAAAGAAATTTCCATACAGATAATTTCAGTAGCTATGTTTGGCAAGTCGTTTATAAATGGTCAAAAATGGGGGTCAAACCAATTTATCCATACATTTCATGGAACCCACAAGTACTACACATTTATCCACCACTCCTTTCTATATATATATTCATAAACAAAATCATTTATAAACACTTCTCAGACATGCTATAAGCATATGTTAGCCGAGGTACATATACGTGTATAAAAAAGGCACGAGGACCAAAGACAGAAAAAGCAAATATAAAGCAGTCCAAAGTCACAGAGGAACAATTATTAAAGAAAGGTGAGAAGTTGGCTCATATACAACTCTTTAAACAATTTTTACTTATGAAAAGTTCAAATTTAAGTAATCTGCCAGAAAATTACATGGCAAATGCAGGTCTCTTGGTATTGTCTTTTTACACTACGCAAACATGCAGCTTTAGAGCTAATGTCTAGTGAATTTAATAGTTGAAACCATATGAATGAACTTCAAAGAGTATAAAAGTTCTTTCCGACCATGCATAAGCATATCTAATCTGTAAAATAATTACCAAATTACTCGTGTATTATTCTCTACAAATTCGTTATTACAACCAGAATCAAATCATCAACATATAGAAGTGTGTTGCCTTCCAAAAGCATTTTTCCAGATACCAGCATGGTAAAATACATGAAAATTAGAAATACTAAAGAATTAATTGAGTGTTGCTATTAGCAAGAAGCAAACCTCTTGAGTTTCACGATAATGAACAAGGACAATATGTTCAAGTGTCCTGCAACAAAATTACTGGCAACAATTAAAGTTTTATATATTCCGTAAAAAAAAAAAAACATGAAGATCGGGCCAAGACTTAGATTTTACAGGGTTTTATGATTCCATACTTGTCAAGTAGCCAGTAACATCTGCGAGCAAAAGTCGGGTTATCTTCTCCATGTGCATAGTATACATGAATCCTTTCATCCTTACCAACCTGTATGACAGACAAAATTAATGGTAACTTGTTACTAGAGAGATCCGGTTGATGAAAAATTTTAAAATCAACTAGTGCGTGAAGTCAGCTTCGAAAAAAATAGCACGAGTTTCAAGTCTTAAACATATAAGCAGATGCATCGAAGACAAAATTGGGTATACAAAAGTCAGTTGAGTGGAAACTAAAAGAAAAAGAAAATCAATAGCCCCTTACATATACATCTTGCAGAAACTACAGGAAAAAGACATGTCTAGAAATGAAATTTTATTGGAGCTAGAGTGGGTAAAAAGCACCATGGTTCACGGAAAGATGACAGCAAGTCCATGACGTAAATCTTTTTGGCTCACTCCTAATCCATTTCTTAGAATAATTCTACGATTGTCAGCGGAGGAGGAAAAGGAGGAAAGAATTCTGATCATAGAAAAACTGGACAACAGCAAATCCATGACGTGCAACTTCGTATAATATCACTAGTCTTTTAACTGACTGCATGTGATTGCACAAAGGATTAAATAAATGGTTCTATTGCTCCAGGTCATCACCCAATTAACTAAAGTTAAATCCAGGGAGAACTGATTTCAATCATACTCTGATAATTCCCTTTTGACCTGCCATCTTTTCATTCAAGACATGATCCTTCGGTGATACAATTACTTCATTTTGGTCACTCGTCCAACATTCCAGGTTTACCATTTCCATTTTTATTGAGGTAAAAAGCCCCATGGTCCCTGTATAACCATTGAGAAGATTTCCAGGTTGCAAGTGATGGAATCCCTACTCCCTAATACAAATGAGCCAACAATCATCCGTAGATGTCACACATTAGTTAACTTGGCTAAGATAATATGCACAAGTGTGTGAGTTCAAAGTCGAAGCCAGGAGGGTTCAGTTTTATCCAAAACAATCGGCACACGGAAAAGATATACCCAAAAAAATTAACCACCCTATCATACATATAATCTTTTGGCACCATGTATGATATTAACACAAACAAGGATAATAGCCATTACTTTTAAGTGTTCATGAGCTTCTTTGACAGTTCTTCCATCCTTTTTCTTCTTCCAGTTATGGCCATCTTTCCGAAAATTCCGCAGCTTCTTACGGTCAAACAATGCAATTGTGCCACCTATTTCATTGCAATAAAATTAGGTGAGATATAAATTAGCCGTAAATCTTCTATAGCCCACTTGGTCCCGAATATGTCCACATTGCAAGAATGGAACCCTTCAAAGGAAATTCATTTTAATCATTTGGAAAAATTCCAAAAAACATAAACGTACAAATATATTACTTTTTGGAAAATTCACAGGCTTTACATTGATGCTGAAATAATTATAATTAAAGAGTATGGCATGAATCTCATTTGGTCTGAGCCATCTGGTCTTGGCTTCCTGCATTATATTGCCGATGTCCAAATCTGTCCAAGCAACAAGGATGGGAATTGAAACTCCATAAAATATCAAAATGAACACGAACATGGAACTCCTTATCATTAAAAAGCACAATAGTTACACACATAAGCACATAATCAAGTTAGAATCAATCAATTTATAGCGACATTATACCTCAGTAATACTGCCGGTCAACGTTTTCAAGAATAATAAGGATAATGCTACAAGCACCCCAAGTTTGCCCCCATGTGTGACCCCCTACTCACATGGGGGCGGGGCCCGATCATCAATGATTGGGCCCGCCCCCAAGTGAGTAGGGGTCACACTTGGGATGCAAATAGATTAATCCTTATAATATTTATTTTAAAATCATTCATTACAGTGTCAAAGGCAATGAGTGAATTGCAACTCACTTCACTGCTCTGTAGAATACAATTTGAATTTCATTGAAACCAATCCATCATTGTCAACCTGAGTTCGCAGCTCTGCATGCCCAAATATACGTACATATATTTGGCATCTTGCAACAGTTGGTTTATCAAGTATACAATATTTTTCTTGCATTAGTTTCTATTAACTCGTGTGCACTGCTTAGTTATCCTGCTCCTGCACCTTGCTATTGATCAAAATTGTTGAACCACATCATCATCTAATATCTCAAGCTGCTACAGAGGGTCCAAATTTATATATATAAAAAATAATGCGTTCAACACGTCCCTTCACTTGTAAGCCAAATCATATTTTCATCAAAAGCTTAACACGTGAAAAATTTTCATAAATGGTGGCTGCAATACTTGAACTTAGTGAACTTAGGACTGAGCCACTGTTAGACGAGTCAAAGTTATTTATTTAAATTACACCTTCAACAAAAACAGTCTAAACTAAAATAAAAAAAGGAAGAATATATAGAACTATCAATAGTATACTTTCTTCATATATCAAATCTTGGTGCTAAATTATTGCGAGATGATAAACAATAAACCCTCAAGACCCAATAGAGGTTGACCTACCGACAGAAGGTAAACTTCGCAAAATTATCTTACCAAATATAGTTTTCGCGATAGATTCAGGTATATCTGTGTTGTACCTGCCATGGTGTAAAACCCATGAATCTCGGACCCAGCGAGTGGACCTGATACACCACTCTCCATTTCAACTATTACTTGAACACGCCACGCTCCAAATTCTCCAACAGCACTGTAGTTCCAAATTTCCAATTAAATCAGGCAAGTTAATCGATCATTCCACACTTCAAGTACTACTCCAAGAATTCGTCAATAAAAACGGGTTATAAATGTTGTGAAATGAAACAGAAGAAATTAATAGTGATTGATTGAGCAGCAAGAAACAGACCAAATATTCTCATACGATGTTTGTTAATTTGAGTTGAGAAATGAAAAATGAGAAACCGGCGAATTTAAAAGAAAGGCTCGTTACTTCAATGAGTCGTTCTCTGAATGGAAACATCAAGAATAGATCCATGAAATATTAGTGAGTCATCCTTTTCTACCAACTCCATTCGATCATGCTGGATGCCATCACATACATTATGAGACTGATTCGACACTCATCCATGGGAGAGGATGCACTCGATGTGATAGTATCTTTATCTTACTTAATAGATCTTTATCTTACTTAATAGGGTAATAAGCACAAATGGTCCTCAACCTTTAGGTTTCTTGCTAAAATGATCCCACCGTTTAGATTTTTGCATTTATACCATCAGAATCACCAAACGTTGCGAAAATGGTCCCTACCGTTAGATTCTGTTAGTTTTTTCCGTTAAAAGTGTAAATAGCACAAATGGTCCCTAATCTTTGAGTTTTTTACGATAATAGTCCCTAACATATTAAGGTCACGTTTGACATTTTTAATTTGTAACCTCCAAACGTTTGGCGTATTTAGTCTCCAACATATTAAGCCCCTATACATTTGGCTTATTTCGTCCCTAACATATTAAGCCCCTATTTGAAAATAATTTTTTCAAAAAATATGATTTGTAATTGTAATTTTTTTAAGAATTTGTTGTTAAAAAAATTGAATTTATTTGTAAATTATTTTATTGATAGAATGTGTGGTTAAAAATGAGTTTTAAAAAATAAAATTTATTTTGAATTTCCAAAATGCACAGTAAAATATTTAACAAAAATTCACCGCTTCAACCTATTGGAAAAAAATAATGAATCCATGGAACATAAACAAACAAATACATTGGACATTATTTTAAAAATTGAATAAAAAATATGTTTGTATCAATTCTATTTTCGATTTTGAGAACTGATCAATATCGATTTTCGAAATTTCATTTTTTTTCAAAACTCATTTTCTTCCACACGTTCTATTAATATATTTTTTTTAATTTATGCATAAATTAAAAAAAAATTACTTTTTAAATAATGTGGTTTGTAATTGTAATTTTTTAAAGAATTTGTGGTTAAAAAGTAAAATAAAAAAATTGAATTTATTTGTAAATTATTTTATTGATAGAATGTGTGTTGAAAACGAATTTTAAAAATAAAGTCTATTCTAGATTTTTATAGTGAACAGTAAAATATTTAACAAAAATTCACCGCATTAACATTTCAACTTATTGATAAAAAAATAATAAATTTATGGAATATAAACAAACAAATACATTGGACATTATTTTAGGAATTGAATAACAAATATGTTTTCATCAATTCTACTTTTGATTTCGATTTCGATTTTCGATTTTGAGTATAGATCGATTTGAAAAGTAAGTTTGGAGAATTTTGGTTAAAACGTAATTTTTTTTTTAATTTATGCATAAATTAAAAAAAAATTACGTTTTAACATTAAAAAAATATATTAATAGAACGTGTGGAAGAAAATGAGTTTTGAAAAAAAAAATGAAATTTCGAAAATCGATATTGATCAGTTCTCAAAATCGAAAATAAAATTGATAAAAACATATTTTTTATTCAATTTCTAAAATAATGTCCAATGTATTTGTTTGTTTATGTTCCATGGATTCATTATTTTTTTTTCCAATATGTTGAAGCGGTGAATTTTTGTTAAATATTTTATTGTGCATTTTAGAAATTTAAAATAAATTTTATTTTTTAAAATTCGTTTTTAACCACACATTCTATCGATAAAATAATTTACAAATAAATTCAATTTTTTTAACAACAAATTCTTCAAAAAATTACAATTACAAATCATATTATTTGAAATAATTATTTTCAAATAGGGGCTTAATATGTTAGGGACTAAATAAGTCAAACGTATAGGGGCTTAATATGTTAGGGACTAAATACGCCAAACGTTTGGAGGTTACAAAATAAAAATGCCAAACGTGACATTAATATGTTAGGGACTATTATCGTAAAAAACTCAAAGGTTAGGGACCATTTGTGCTATTTACACGTTTTTAACGGAAAAAAACTAACGGAATCTAACAGTAGGGACCATTTTCGCAACGTTTGGTGATTCTGAGGGTATAAATGCAAAAATCTAAACGTTGGGGACCATTTTCGCAAGAAACCTAAAGGTTGGGGACTATTTGTGCTTATTACCCTACTTAATATATTAACATTAAAGGAGGAGAATTTCCCACCAATTTGACACAACTTTTTGTGAATTTTTTATACAATATTATATATTATATATTTCATTTATTTTCACGCTCAACTTTTATTGCTTTCACACTCCAAAGATCAAAACTCAACTTTTATTGTGTTCACACTGCTACTTCCACTTAAATATTTTTATAGAGATTTTTTTTTACTAATTTATATTTGATTATTTGTGTTTAAATCTCTCTTTTCATAAATTTTTTTTTATCTTTTAATGTTTTGAATTTTCAAATAAGTATTTGTGTGCAGTCATACAAATTCAATGCAAAATTTCCAGTTCAAAATTATATCGAAGTTGTATCACGCATCTAATACTAAATAAATCTTATTGTATAATTTTTTTTTATAAATAATCTTATTTTTTTAGTTATTTAGTACATTTAAAAATTTGAGCTCCTTTATATTACGTTCTATTAACTTAATTAGTATTTTTATAGAAAGTTACATTTAATACGTAAATAATTTTTTTCAATAATTGTGATATTTTATTGGTATCAATCTTATGGATGAATAATTTCGTTCTGTCATACAAATCTAATATCGAATTTTCATTTATATTTATATTAAATATTTAATCAATTTGTATTAAATTTTGTTTTAAATAATCATACTTTTAATTTAATATTTATGATTCTTAAATTTTTACAACAATAAGTAAATTGTGAGACAATTTACTTAACTGATAATTGAGATGATCAATATTATATTATAATTTTCATCAAAAAACAATTACGTTGTATAAAAATTGCAAAAACTTATAATACCATGAATTTGATGCATCTTTGTCAATCACAATTTTAGTTTTTTTCTTTTTTTACGGTTATCGAATTCGTTTCTTATACGTGTTGTTTTTCATTGTCAATGGTCAAAACAATAAATCTTATCTTTTATAGCATGATCTATATTATTAACTTTTTCATCTATTGTTTGATTGTTCAGAGTACATGGACATTGGAGATCCTACATTTAAATATTTATTTTGCAAAACAAATTTTTGGTACGAGGAGAGAGTGAATAAGCATTATAAAACATGTCGTAATTCGAAGTTCTCATTTTGTTGTGGGGTGAACACGGTTTTTAATAATATTTCAAACCAAACCATTTAAAACGGTTTGGAATTTTTCCAAGCCAAACTAAACCATTTCATTTTTTAAACAAAAAAAAATCAAACTATTTTTTGCGATTTGGTGCGGTTTGAAACCATGGATTGCCGATAAATAAATTAATATATTTCAAAGCGAGCTCAAAGACACATATTGATCTAAAATTTCGAGTTGAAACTAACTCAAAAATAGTATTAAGTTTCTAACTGAGTGCTTTGTTGTGAATCAATCCATGTTGACAAACAAACTAATTATATAGAAGTAAACTATCGTTAGCTCTTATATTAAAAATTTTATTTTAAGAAAATATCTTGGATGATGATAATGAATTGTAGGAGGAAAAATTATTTCCAACTGATTGTGGATTTGAAAAAATTAATCTTTGTCTCCTAAATTTTGATTTGTTGACAATAAAAAGTATATTGTTTTTTTTTTTTTTAAATTGAACATTTGTCTTTATTTTTATTTTTTAAAATTTGGCGGGTTGGCTGTTTGAAATCGCGATTTTGACAATTCAAACCAAAACCAAATTGTTTAAGGTGGTTTGGAATTTTTACAAACCAAACCATTTGTTGCAGCTTAATTCGATTTTGCGGTTTATTTGTTCACCCCTACTTTGTTGTATACAAGAGAAAGTGAATATTTCTCTTATGGAAGATCATCCTTTAATTTTGAAAGATTTGTTATATGACAGGGAGACAGGATTAAAAATTCCTTTGAGAACATTCGGACATATAATATGATATTTTCATTCACTTCTATGGGGGAATAGATAATGAGCTAAATGATGGTAGAGGGCCTCCCCTCTTCAGATTACACGATCAAAATTGCCATAAGATTGAGAGTCTATTGTCTGATGACGGTTCAACTCTGCAATTTGCTCGCTTTACATTGTTGACAATGTGAATGAGGTTGAAAGCAGAAAAAGGGTCGTGAGGTACGTATTATGTATTTATTGGTTTTATATTTATATTGTTTACGGATAATTTTGTTGTGACATTCTAAAATTTAATTTATGTCTTTTAATGTCCCCGGGTAGGAGTGAATCATGCGATTCTATGTTGCATGATTTAATAGTTTCTGATTCGAATGATATACTAGACAAATACAACAAATTGTTAAGGTAATTTAGGTCGGTTTGAGAAAAGATGATTGAGGAAACACTTCAAATTTAAGACTTATACTTATTGGTTGGTGGGCGACCAATGATGGCCAATATGATTTTTCTATTGTCGATGAAATTGCCGAATTGATTGTCGGTGGATTTTGACACACTACCTGGACACATGGATATCACTATTGCGCCACGTGGTGGACCTTTGCAACAGATAAGTGAGGACACAAGTTCTTTCTGAGAAATATTGATCATACACAGGGACTGAGTCATGGAACAAGATTGATAGTTACAAAACTTGGCGACCATGTTCTAGAAGGTCAAATTTTTTCTGAGGTCAATGCAAGACACAAGTTCTTTATTCCAAAGTTATCGTTGAACCCTTCTGATTCTAGGATACTTATTAGATTTCAAAGAAGACAATTTCTATTGATGGTGTCATATGTCATGACTATCAATAAAAGTCAGGGACAATCATTCTTGCATGTGGAACTTCTTCTTAAACGGCTGGTGCTTACACATAGATAACTTTATGTTGCGATTTCTAGAGTGACAAATCGTTCCAGATTAAAGATATTGATTTGTGATAAGAAAGGAAGAACAACAAAATCAACAAACAACGTTGTGTACAAAGAAGTATTCCAGAATTTGTAATCATGTGAAATCAATAAATGATGATATTATCTTTTATTTGTGAAATTTATTTATTTTATGAAAAGGATTTATCTAATTTTATATTGAATTATCTTTATCCAAACGTTTCTTTTCGTGCATCGCACGGGTGATTAACTAGTAGAATATAATGAGCAAAGTAACATAATTCAATATTAATTTTCCAAATTAATTTTTAACTCCACTCATTTTCTGTTTCCAATTTTCAATCATTATTTTCTACGTCAAAATTATAAATAAACCAGTAATTAATTTATAAATCAAACATTATTAAATTATTATGAGAAAGGATCTTCACCTTTTCACTCTTAATTAAGAGTGAACAAAAAAATCAAAACTGAGAAAATCGAATTTAAATCGAAAAAAAATCGAAATTGGTCGGTTCTTTAGGAGAAAAATGATAACCGAAATCGAAAAATGGAGAATCAAAAACCAATCGATTCCTATTTGAAAAACAAAAATCGAACCGAAAACCGAACATTATTAATTTAAAAAAGCTCACGGACACTTTTGACACTTTCTATATTTACATGACAAAGTGTACAAATTTTAGCAACTCGTAAAATTTAATGTTTAAAAAACTTTATTAATGTATTTTGAAGATATATTTCGTTTTAAATTTTATCATTCAATATGGCTTATCATATATTTATATTAGGATTATTTCCTTGTTTGATTTTCATTAAAATTTTCTCTTTTTTTTATAATGCTCAATCTCAACCATACATTAAAAGTCAATCTTACAATATTTGACTTTTCAATCAAATTTCAACCATCTATTCTCCTAAAAATCACTATTCATTTCAAAAAAATTCTTTTAAACAATATCAAACACACTTGGTTATTTCTTTTTCTTTAATTTGGAGCTTAAGTTTAACAAGTCTTATTGATATGTTTTGGATGTTCTATTTGGCTCTATTTAGCTTTGGTGTTTGTAAATAATTAGATATTTTTCATATTTGCATCAAATTTTAATTTTTTTAAATAAGAACGAACAAGAACCGAAAAATAACCGATAATCGAATCGAAATCGAAATTGTTCGATTCTTATTATTAGAGGAACCGAACATAACCAACAAATATCCACCCATACTTTTAAGCCTACGTTCGACGGCTTATTATAAAAATCAATGATTGCCTTTTTTTTTTTAATTTACACAATTTCATAAACTACTTTTTAATCACATATATTTTTTCTCTTCAATTTTCAATCATATATTTTATCTAGAAAACAAAAATAATTCATTACAATCAGATTAATGAGCCGCCGAATTCAATATTTATTTTTTACATTAATATCCTCAAAGCTTTTTTTTGCATATGTTGCACACTTCAATAGCCTAGGTACATGTCCTATCCACGTTGCCATTAAAAAAGCAAAGGTTTGAAATCGGGCTTCCAAGGGAGAGAGAAAAAATAATACGGAGAAACTGAAAGAAGAATCTTAATCTTAATTTTAATTTTAATAAAAAAGTAGAATAGTTGCCATCAAAATATGCAAACAGTTTTCCGCCAAAAAAACATTCTAAATTTGGAATTTTTTTGTTAAAAAATAATATATTAAATATTTTATCAATTGTTATTTTACATGTATCATTAATTGCATTGACATTCGTGCTATGTTACTAAAAACATCAAAATGTCATTTTTTCTATTTTATTATTATTCTTTTAATAATTATTGTATTATTTTGAAATCGAAAAATATGTAATATGTGTATCAAATTAAAGATCACAATGAGAAGTTTAATGTAAGCTAACAAGTGAGAGCAAATTGTAAATATATTGTCCGAAAAATCATATCAAAAATTAAGGATAAAGTTTTATTTTTTATTTATTTTTTATTTTTCCTCAATATCTAAATCATTTTAAATTATATAATTTAAGTCCTGTAATATTATCTATAATTAGTTAACTAAATTCATTTTAGTTATAAATGATTAATTTCTGTTCTAATTTTTTCTCATCAAATTAAAATAAATAATAACTATATGAATTTTTAAGACAAATCTAATTAAGCTGGGTTAATTTTACAAATTTAAGATTTCTTCATTTCATTCATCATTTTCACATTATTTTTATTTATTTACTAATTTTGTTCATTTTTCAATTTTTCATTATAAACTTAAATAATTAAAATATGCAAAAATATATTACAGATTTTAACAATTAGTTCATATAATTTTTATTAAACAATTGATCGATCAGTAATTTTTATTAAAATAACAATGTAACAATATGAACAAAGAAATTGTCAGTATGAAGAAAGAATAATTAATTAATGCAACAATATTTATTAAAATTAATGATTATTTTTTTAGAAAAACTCTTGAAATTAATAATTAGTGCTTAAAAATAAAATTATACCAAAAAAATCTAACTTACACTTCTTTTTGGGATAATATGATGAAGAATAATATATGAAAAAACGTCGATCTTAAGGAGAATGTGTAAGTTGAATTTTGCACATTTATTGTATAAACCTAATTTTGTAGTTCAAACGTTTTTTTAAAAATGAAAATTTCATTTATTAAACGTTAATTCCAAAAATGGAGTTGATATGTTCACGATACAATCTCTAAAACACTTAATTCATGACCCGTTTTTTCATAAAGAAATAAAATAATTCAACGGTTTACAATTTTATTAAAATATAAAAAATAATTATATTCCGTAAAAAATGGTGAAACTTTATTTCTTAATTTTATTAACATATATAGAGAAAATGACTCACTATATATATATATATATTATTTATATTTTCATTAATAATCTTTTTATTGACATATAATTAAATATGAATTTAATTATGTTCAATTAAATGCATCGCATTTAAAAATTAAAAATTATTAATCATGCGAATGATCTCTTGAGTTGAATTCTATGTTCGTACACCACAAATCTTGATGTTGAGCCCCTGTTTGGCCCCCGATTCTTGGGGTAAATTGTAGCTTATAATAGTATTTTTGAGAGAGTATGTAGTTAAAAATTGTTTGAAAAGTCAAATATTGTGGGCTTGACTAAAATTGATGGTTGAGATTGATTATTTTAAGAACTTGGTTTTCAAAAGCTAGGGGTCAAACAGGGGCTGATTTTTACTTTCGTGCATCGTCAAAATTGCATAATTTGTTACATTTATTTATATATAGGACCGCATATATTTAATTTGTTACAATTACTTTATTTTATGTAAATTATAATATTTCGAGGGTTATTATTTTTATTCACGTTAGTTAAAAATATTTGGACGAAATTTTTTATTTATTCTATACAACATATATTTGAAAATTTGTATTATTTAATTTATATTTGAGCAATTGTTTAAATATTTTTTGTCTATTGCAATTTTCGTGTATCACACAGGTGTGAGCAACTACAAATTGTATAAACAATGTATTATTTAAAGAGGCTTTCCAAAATTAATAAGAATTCTAATTTATTTATATTTTGAGCATTCGTTAACAATCTGTATCATTAATCAAAACAAATTATGTATTCAATTTTTTTTCTTATTTTGTAATGATATTTGTAGTAAAATTATTTTATATTATTCTTCCGTGCAACGTACGAGTGTGATACTAGTGAGTTGTTGTAACAAAAAGTTGTGAAGCAATCGGATGCACACTGGATTAAGATGAGAGTAAAAATGGAAGAATAACTCTATTTTCACAATGTGGATGACAATCCACTCACATTGGGATGGGGGCCACAAAATTCTAATTTTGTGGCCCCCACCCCAATGTGAGTGGATTGTCATCCAAATTGTGGATCACATTGTGAATATAGCATTATTGAAAATGGAAATGGAGGCGAGTATAGATAGAAGTAGAACCGTAGAATAATATTTAATTTTCGAAGTATAATAAAATTTAGATCCGGGCACGACATAAATTTCTTTTGTAGTTTGAATAAATAATTTAATTCATCTAAATTTATTATTATTACATTAAAAAAAAAAAAGGAATTTGGTCAATGTTTATCCTAATAATACCCGAAAGGTCTGAAAGGGCCGACCCCGTGGGAAAACACTGTTTTACTATGTTTTTATCCTTTTTCTTATCTCTTTTGTTTATAGGTTTTTATTTAGTTCTTTTTTATGTTGATTTTAAAAAGTTTATTTGAAAAAATAATTTTTTGAATAGTGATTTTTAGGAGAATATATGATAAAAAAGCAAAAAATTAATTTTTGAGTTTATGTGTAATATTATTTTATTGATAAATATGTGGTTAAAAAAAAGAGAAAAAAATGTATTTTGATTATACGAAGGCCAATTCCAAACATAAGATTAGAATAACTTGGGTTGTAGACTCCTAGTTTTGCAGCTTTCATTCTGTTACGTGAATTGCACTTGTGACATTTTAATGGTAAATTGATCATAACCATGTTTGGAGGACTACTGTACGGTGTATGCAAAGATTAATTACCATAAATTTGCTCAAGTACCCATCGGGGGTACTACCCGTTCAGACACGAGGTGGGCCCACTTCCATGCGTGTTGACGAGCCGCACTCGTAACGGGTACCGGAGCGTTCTTGATAATCACCATTATGTGAATAAAAGAAATTTGTTATTATTTACTTATAGCAATACTTATATTAAAAATAAAAATAAAAAGATTGAACGCTTACCTTAGACGTTCTTATCGCCTCTATACTAAGGATTGGTGGAGAATGTTGATCGCATGTTATGTCCAAAGTTGGCCATGATCTGGGTATCACTCACTGAGTTGACAAAGTGCATTTGACTATTCGAATATGCGACCTCGACGCTATCGTATTTGTGAATTCCCAATTTTTTTCAATTGATATATGCCCCGAGGGCTACAACAATACTTATTAGTTGGACTTTAGGGGCAGCTTGGGAGTTTTGGAATTTTGGGGTACACGTTACAGGGTGGTTTTGAATGTTTATGAGTGGTTCAGTTTTCATCAGTAATTTTTAGTAAGGGTGTGTGACACCATATTTTTCATGAAAGAGGGAAAACATAAAACATTTTCCTACTCTTCACTTCTTTTGGTGTTTAATAGATTTTTCATGGGATTGATTTTCCATCTTTTATCATTTTCCCACATTTTTACTTCACTTTGGTGGGAATTGGTTTTCCACCAAAATCATTTAACCTTATTTCTTCATTTTTATTGTTATTAATTAACATATTTTTTCTAGAAATTAATATTATTATTATCAAGTACAAATGTTTTAAAAATAATAATAATATTTTTTTATTAAAACGAGAAAATCTTACTTTATTTTTCATTAAAAATAATGACAATCAAATAACAAAACTTGAAAAATTCTCCACTTTTTTCACCTAGAAAATTAAATTAATCAAACATATTAAACTTTTAATTTCTAGGTAAATATGTATCCATGAATTTAATTCCCTAAATTGGTTTTATTTTCACCCAAATTTCACTTTTGCAATCAATTGAACCCACAATTTTTTAAATAGTTAAATTCATACTTTAAAAATTTGTTATCCAGCAGTTTTGTCTTTTGAAACTTCTTTACTTAAAAGAAAGTGAAATAATTATTTTAGGGTTGTGCTAAAAGATTACTCGTTATTCTTCCAAATTCGCTCTGCCTCTAGCCCTCAATGAGTAACCTTTAACTTATTCTCGATTTTAAGTCCATGTTGATATAGATTAAAATCATATTTGATTTATAAATTGATTTAATTATAATTTTGATGTAAAATATGTGGTTGAAAAATGAAAAGAGAAAATGTGTGTTGTTAAAAAATGATTTTATGGGATATTTAGCCTCTATTTGGCAACTTGTTTAAAAACAAGTTTTTTACCACACGATTCCCTAAATCACTTTTTTACCACGCATATTTCTTCTCTCCACTTTTCAATCACATATGTTTCCTAGAAAACATAAAAAAAATATATCTTTAAACAAAATTTTTTTTACAAACACAGCCAATTGAAGAATATGAGTTCCTGTGTGGGTGTGTGCAACGACCATAAAATAAATTCAAGGAAGCATAGAAAAAAAATGCCGCCCCGAGGGCATATCTTCAAGTAGTAAAAGAAGAAGGTGAAAAGTCTTCAGTCTAACTTGCAGCTGTTGGAACGAGATCTTGAATTCTGAAATATGGATGAGTCCCTTGGTAAGTAAAGTTAAAAGACAAACCTCCCATTCTGCATCTTTGAAAACATATCTTGTGATTTATCTCTTTCACATATGTCCCGAACAAAATATGTGGGGATCCCCAAGGTGTCGTCTGCACCTCTTTTAAAAAAAAAAATGCCGAACACACTTACAGCTGTCGTGGCAAGATCTCGAACAATGATTTTTGAACTATTTCTCAGATTCTTTTTTAGAATTGACACAAATGTATAGGTCAAAAGGTACCGTCAAATCATTACTAATTAAGAGGAAGTTACGTGGGGTAATTCTATCATTTTTCTATATGTTGAAGGATGAAAAGCGCCAGCGGCGGCGATGCATATCCCGACGAAGTTACGAACAGAGAATTTGATTTTTTTTTTTTACTTTTAAAAAAAAAAAAAAAAATTAAAACTAAGAGTAAAATACGCTGCACGTCTGTCCGTTCGGCATCTCATTATTATCCATTTTTAATCCAAATTTATTACACAATTTTTAAAATCACATTTTAATCAAATATATTTTATTTCTTCACTTTTTAACCCTCACATTTTATCTAAAAAAGCAAGCATGTGTTCGGTAAACATAAAAAATTGATTTATAAATCATATAGTTTTTCAAATCATTTTTTAATCACAAACATTTTCTCTCACCAATTTTCAACAATTACTTTTTACTTCAAAATCATAAATAAACCAATTTACAAACTAAACAGCATTACCAAACGGAGGAAATCACATTCTAATGAGGTTTCAGTTGTCAAACTGAGCCTCAAACTGTTCGGTGGCTGGTTAATGGGGAGAGAAAAGATTTGTTGGTGTTTTCGAGTTAAAATATGTGGTTAAAAATTGAAAAGAAAAAATGTTTATGGTTAAAAAATGATTTGAAAAATTATGTAGTATAAATTGGAGTTTAAACTCCAAATTAATGGAGCTGCCAAACAGGCAGTAAGATGCGTGTTATATTTTCAAACAGTCAAATCATTACAAATTAAGAGGAAGTGACGTTTATTGTCTTGCTTCTGTTTGGTAACACTGTTTGTTCTATAAATTGGTTTATCTATAATTTTGAGATAAAAGTAATTGTTCAAATTGAAGAGAAAAAATGTGTGTGATTAAAAAATAATTTGAATTCCTTAAAAAAAAAAGTAATTTAAAAACTTATATAGTTTATAAATATAAAAAGCACGATTACCAAACGAAGATTTAAATTGAAGGATGAAAAGTGCTATATCGAGACTTTTTTTTTAATAATAAAAAAAAACAAAATATTTGATTTTTTTTCCTTTATTTTTTAATGTAAAACTAGTAGTAAATACACTGCACATCTCATATATAAAATGAATGATATGGTTGATACTTTTAAAGCACTAATAAAAAAGGCAGAAGATTTGATTTTTTCTACTTTATTTTTTAATGTAAAGCTAGTAGTTAATACACAACACATCTTATCTTATATATAAAATGAATGATGTGCTTGATATTTTTAAAGCACTAATATTATTTTTTAAAGTAATTTATATTGTTAAAAGAAAATTAAAATTTTTAAAAATAATATCTATGAATAAAATTTATTTGAAAATATGTATATAATATGAAAAAGTTAAATAAATTGAAATGTAATATTTTGATTAAAACAATACTTCTTCCTAAAGAATATTCTTTGTCAATAATATGAAAATGTTAAATAAATTGAAATGTAATATTTTGATTAAAACAACACTTCTTCCTAAACAATATTCTTTTTCAATGTCTTACAACTTTTCTTATTTTTAGGGTCCGTTCGTTTAGATTTATTTTGCCAAATTAATTGGCTAAAAAACAAAAAAGACAACTGATCGGGCTATTTTTCGGGGATTGTCAGGATGGACCTATAAAAGGAGTACACCGGGTCGGCCCATCTCGATAACATGGTTGGCCTTATATCCCGACCAAATCCGTTCTCGACCCATTAACTTATCATCTATAAGTTTTCCCAGACCGGGGGGAGATGCCCGATCTGATGACCATCAAAGACAGGTAATGCCCGACCTCATCAAGTCCTGCCTTCATAGTGGGAAACATGTCCGGCCTAGCCCGGCCCCTTCGCTCTACATTGCTCGGTACAAGCGAGATTCCAGATATTCATCGTCTATGGGCTATATTATTGGGCTACCTTCTTGGGTCCACGAAATAAAACATAACCTATAAGGAAACGTTCTAAAAAAGAGGAAGTACAATTCTTATAAGATTAGAACTCCTCCTAAAAGGTAAGTTTATACCAAAATGACTCATTCTTTAGTTAAAACAGGCAATGGGCTTTTCAGACCTATAAATACGTCTCTTTTGATCGCATATTATTCATAATTCTTTACATATATTCCAGTTATATATTTTCTCTCTACTCCAGAAAACTAATTCTCACACCGGAGGGGCAACGGGGAGATTCCTTCTCGCCTTTTTGCATGTCATCCAGGGCGAGTTGATTAATCTTTTCCAACAATCAAGTATCATCAGATCCTGTCACGTCAAGGTTAAGATTTTTTACAGCATCAATTGGCGCCGTCCGTGGGAAAAGATACAATCAGCCATGGTTAATAGACGCCAAATTCGCCCCTCCGCATCCACTGGTCAGCCCCTTCCGGCCAATACTCCGGATGAAGAAGAAAATCCTCCGCCTCTTGAAGATGTTGGGGAAGGACAGGACCCAGAAATTACGCCAGACAGCGAGCCCGTTAGTCGAGAAGATTTCAATGAACTTCAGCAGCAGCTCCGCGAACTTCGTCAAGCCCTGCAACAGCAGAACAATCATCAAGCAGTGCCTGACCCGAGCACTCTAGGCACGATTCCCAGGGAAGATCCCCGACCACCTAATCCTGTGGCTGACAACTCCCCTGGAATTAGGGGCGTCCATCTCATGACGGAAGGATCTTCCAACTTAACACAGCAAGAGCTCTCGAGAATCATTCAGGAGGGAATTGCAGACGGGATACGGCAGAACACACAGGGTCGGACGTCATTCATAAGAAGAACCCCCTTTACTCCGGAAATAACATCATTCCCCTTACCGGAAAGATTTAAATATCCCCGAATAAAAGAATACGATGGAACGACAGATCCTAACAACCACTTGAATACCTATACTGATGTCATGGACATGCAGAATTCTCCCGATCAGATTCCGTGCAAGGCCTTCCCACAAACCTTGACGAATTCAGCTCGAGACTGGTTTTCTACAATACCTCCAGGTTCCATCTCATCGTTTGCTGATCTTACAGAGAAGTTCACTGCTTTCTTTGCAAGCAGCAAAAGAATCAAGAAAACCGCCGCATCCCTCATGCAGTTAAGGCAAGCGTAGAAGGTAACACTACGAGAGTTCATGACTCGCTTTAACACTGAGAGACTTCAGATTCCAGATCTTCACATCTCATCAGCAATCTCGGCCCTGACCTTGGCCATTCGAGGTCCGGAATTCAGAATATCCTTGTCCAAGAACCCGCCCTCAAATGTAACAGAGCTTCTCAGAAAAGCCGAGAAATACATAAATATGGAGGAAACACTTTTGTCAGTTCGAGCACAGGATCAAGTACAGGGGTTGGTAGCACAGTCTTCACAATCAATAAAACAAGGAAATAAGAGGTCAAGACAGGAGGATGAGAAAAATTCTTCCTGAACTATCTCAAAGGGGAATGGTCATGGGCATCAGAGTTTAACTCCGCTAAACGCCTCCCGATCCCACATTCTAATGGAAATCAAGGGACGGGAAGATTTGCGTTGGCCCAAACCTATCAAGGGAAAAATCGACGAAAAGAATTGACATAAGTATTGTGACTTTCACAAGAGCCCGGGTCATACCACGGATGAGTGCAGAACATTAAAACAGGTGATAGAAGCCCTCATAAAAAGGGGCTTCCTGGGGCACTACATAAAGAAAGACGATAAAGAGCATGGAAAAGGGGAAGAGAATAACAGATCCGCTGGCACCATAAATTTTATCGTCGGAGGAATAGCATCTGGAGGTGATTCGAATAACGCGTGCAAAAATCATGCCCGGGCACTAGGTGATCGGGAAGAAAAGTCAGGAAGTCATGACCATGAAGTTTCGAACAACATCAGATTTAGCAACGCCGACATAGAAGGAATTTCGTATTCCCATGACGATGTTGTTGTCATCAGCGCAACGATCACCAATTTTGATGTCAAGAGGGTACTAGTCGACAATGGAAGCGCAGCCAATGCTCTTTCCTTAGAAGCCTTTAACCAGATGCAGCTCCCCAAAGATCGACTTCGACATGTCATTACTCCCCTAACTGGGTTTGGTGGAGGAATCGTAAAACCCGAAGGCCTAATTGACCTTCCTACCTCACTGGGACAAGAGGAAAATGGGCAACAAAGATGACTCCGTTCCAGGTCGTCAAGACCCCTATGGCCTATAATGCTATCTTGGGAAGATCATTCCTGAACAGCTTAAGAGCTATAGTATCGAAATATCACCTGACAATCAAGTTCCCAACTTCCGCAGGCATAGCATCTGTTCAGGGAAGTCAATCGGTAGCCAGGAGTTGCTATATCAGCTGTATTGGAAAGGGTGAGACAGATCTGATGTCAATAGACCTTCCTACGGAAGAAAGAATGTCTCCAGTAGAGGAGTTAGAAGAAGTTCAAATCTCGGAAGGGAAGAGCTTCACAATTGGGAAAGAGCTCCCCAAACTAATGAAGGAGGAGTTGTCACAGTGTTTAAAGAAGAATATTGATGTATTTACGTGGAGTGCAGAAGACATGCCCGGGATTGATCCCGCACTCGTCGAACACAGGCTTAACGTCATGCCCAACAAGAAGCACGTAAAACAGTGAAGGAGACAGTTTGCCACAACGAGAAGGCAGATAATAAAAGAGGAAGTAGATAAACTCTTGAAATCAGGATTCATCAAGGAGGTGAAGTATCCAGAATGGCTAGCCAATGTGGTCTTGGTGAAGAAGCCGAACGGCAAGTGGCGAGTTTGTATAGATTTTACAGACTTGAATAAAGCATGTCCAAAAGACAGTTATCCTCTACCCAGGATCGACAGGTTGGTGGATTCCACATCAGGCTTCGAACTTTACAGCTTCCTAGACGCCTTCTCGGGATATCATCAGATTCGGATGGCACAGGAAGATCAGGAAAAAACTTTCTTCATGGCAGATGAAGGAATATACTGCTACAAGGTCATGTCGTTTGGATTGAAGAATGCTGGAGCTACTTATCAAAGGTTGGTAAACATGGTCTTCTTCAGGCACATCAGAGTTAACATTGAAGTTTACGTCGATGACATGGTCGTAAAAAGCTCAAGAAAGAAAGATCACATTGCTGACCTTGAAGACATATTCAGTACACTTAGAAAACATCGGATGAAACTAAATCCCACAAAGTGCGCCTTTGGAGTAGGCTTGGGAAAGTTCTTGGGATTCATGATCACTCAGAGAGGTATCAAAGTTAATCCAGATAAAATTTTAGCCCTAGCATCAATGGAACCTCCCCCGAAATATCAGGGAAGTGCAGAAGCTGACAAGAAGAGTAGCAGCATTGGGCAGATTTATGTCAAGGGCAGCTGACAAATGTTTTCCCTTCTTCAACACTCTTCGAGGAAACAAAGACTTCAGATGGGATGACGAATACGAGGTCTCCTTCAGGAAGTTGAAAGAATACTTGGGTACTCCTCCAATATTGGTAAATCCAAATCCAGGGGACAATCTGTTCTTGTATCTAGCAGTATCTGACCATGCTGTGAGCGTCGTTTTGGTTAAAGAGGAAGAGAAGGCTCAAAAACCGGTATATTACGTCAGCAAAATGATGTTAGATGCAGAAACCCGATATACATTGGCTGAGCAGCTCGCACTTGCCTTGGTTACAGCAGCCAGAAAGTTAAGACCATACTTTCAAGCCCATGCCATAACCGTCCTCACAAATCAGCCCTTGAAGCAAATCTTGCAGAAACCAGATGTATCTGGTCGTCTACTCAAGTGGTCAATCGAGCTTGGAGAATATGACATTGAGTTCAAACCTCGACCTTCCATCAAAGCACAGGTCTTGGCCGACTTCGTCGCCGAACTCACACCAAGACCTCGGGGGCCAATAGGTCATGACAGGGAAGAGGCCACATGGACCTTGCAAGTGGATGGAGCATCGAATGCTGCGGGCTCGGGGGCCGGAATCATATTGAAGAAAGACGATGGCACAATGGAAATTCAGTGTGCAATAAGGTTTGACTTCCCAGCAACTAATAATGATGCAGAGTATGAGGTCGTGATTGTTGGACTTCAAGCAGCTCAACATCTAGGGGTCAAGCATGTCAAGGTCCTGAGTGATTCGCAGTTGGTGGTAGAATAGGTAAACGGCACTTTTGAAGCAAAAGATGAGAAAATGTCATCTTATATGATGATGCTCTTGGACTTGCAAAGAAAGTTCAAATCTTGCTACGTAGACAAAATTCCGAGATCCTCCAATTACAAAGCAGATGCTTTATCAAGACTTACTTCTTCCAATCTAGACCACTTAGAAAGGACCGTATTCGTACGAACTCTTCATGAGCCCAGTATTGCACAGCAGTCCGAGGTCATGGATATTTCAGATCAAGAGCCCAGTTGGATGGATCCGATAATTGAATATCTAACGTCAGAAAAATTTCCAGATGATAAAACAGAAGCCAGAAGGGTCAAAGCAATACACAAGAATCCTCCACCCATTAGGTGCGAGTTGGCTCGGGACGATGCTAGCAATAAGAAGAAAGACAATGAAAAAGTGGTGTAATGGAAACCTAAGCCCGGCCACGAGGGACTCGTGAAATACTACCATTCCCCCCTCCCGACAGTGGTAAGAAACGTCATCGGCCTCAAGAGTTCGGGCTATGTTTTCCTCGAAAAGCTCGAATTTCCTCATATCGGCCTCAACCATATGCTCCTTCATCCTACTATTAAAGGTCGGGAGCTCCAGGTCTTCCTCACTAGTCCCCCTATCTAGGTCAGCATCGTCCTCGATCCCTTCCTCACCGCACGACTCCTCATCATGGGAATGTGGGGGCTGATAAAAGCCTATGGGCTCGACCTCTAAAGGTTCATCCAGATTCTCAACTTCCCTAAGGTCTGTGATGTTCACTTTCCTGGCCATTTTTCTAACAATAAGTTACGAAATTTAAAAAGGTCGGGTGTGGCCGAGCTTACCTAAAAGGAAATGTTGTTGGTAAATGAGATCGTGCTAGGTTGCTCGAGGAGTTCTTTGGTTCTCACAAAATCGTAAAGTAAAAAGACTGAGAGGATAGGGACCACATATATACATAGTAAAAAATAGGCGGGAAAATTTCAAACCACCGTGTAACGCCCCGAGTTCCGAGGAGCGCGGGAACGTCACTTTTCTAAATTCATGAATAAACTTTGTTGCGGAAAATGATTAAATATTAAATATCGCATTTATTGAATAAAAGTTTAGCGATAATTTAAATGGAATAAGTAAATTCGTACAAATTTATAAAAATGACAATTCTTGATAAAATGAAATAATTATTTCAAAGTTCACGACTTTCAAAAAAATATCAATTTGTAATTTGCCGTCATTGCCCATCACTCGCCACCGTCTCCGAAATCTGCAAAAATTGTTAAAACAACAGGTTGAGCATTTCAAAATGAAATACTCAGTAGACTCATCGACAATAATTAATCTACTAGATAATTGGACAAGAAATTATGCAAATAATGTAGTGACATTCTTTTCTTATTCATAGGCATCACATAGTGAACGCAAATGAACACCTTCTTTTCTTTTCTTGGCTAGCAGATAAGTTATGCACAACATAATATAAATTCCTTATCTCAAAAGAGATATTCTTTTCTCATGCAATTAAGCATAAAATCACACAAATCCACATAACACATGCAATTATAATATAAATCAATTAGTGGGGGCGAGTCTACCTTAAACTTAACGAGTGTGGTTGAGCGGGAATGACTTCAATCTTTCAAATCTCCATACGCCTCATCTAGCCAATAAGTTAAATTAGTCTTTTAGAAATTTATAGTTTAAAAATGATAAATTACAATTTGAGGACTGAAATTGATGATTTGAAAGTTTAGGGACTAGAATGAATACTTTTGAAACTTGGGATTTATAATCAAATGAATTAAATCGGCAGGGACTGAAATAAACGGTTCATAAATCTTGAGACTAAAATAACAAATTTTGAAACTTAAAGTAAGATTTAAAATATGTAAAACTATAGGGACTGATCTTTAAAACATAATAAGACTAGGGACTGAATTAATTGGTTTTGATACTTAGGGACTAAATTGCAATTCAAGAATTTTTTTTTTTTAATAACCGAATTATTTCTCTCTCTATTTTCATTACTCGGAACATTAGAGAGAGAGAGAGAGAGACCGAGGGCGGAGACAGAGAAGGAGAGGAAGTGCGACCGGGATCCTCGCAACCAGGGACGGAACTGCCCTTGGGCTTCACTAAGGATTTTCGAAGAATTTGCAGTTCATTTGGGCGCCCAATTGCTTAGCCCACCAGAAAATTGTGCTTTCTTCCTCCAGAGTCCAGAGGTGCTAGTGCGACCAGCTCCAGGGGTGCCAAATGTGAAATGTGCCAATGAATCCAACAGAGAAAGCCCACAGGCACAACATACTACAAATCAATCACAAAATCTTGACCCAAACCATTATAGAATTAGAGCAAATCCTTACCCGATCAGCCTGCATAACGACTGTCCTGATTGGCGAGCCGCGATTGCTGCTGTTGCTGAGAAGGCTGCTACCGGTGCTGCCGCCGACCGACAATCTCTTTCTTTCCAGCGTTCCACCCCCATCTCGCCGTCGCCGGACCTTGCTGTCGCAGTGTCGCTGCTGGACGGTGGCCACTGACTGGTCAGTTTGTTGACTTTCTTCCTCCTTGCAGTTCCGCCTCTGGCTCTGGGTTTGTTAAATGCTAAGTGAATGGAAATGGACCAATGTATTGTTGGCCCTTTAATATAATCTAATTATGTTAAGAATTTCTTTTGTTTTTGTTATTTATTAATTTGGTAGTTTATTTATTAGTTATTAATTGTTTTGATTGTTGAATTTTTTGATTAATTCATTTTATTTATTTAGGGCTTATTTAGAATTAGGGATTTTGTGATAATTAATTTATTTATTATAGAAAGGGTTTGTCTAGAATTTCTTGTGGTAAATTGGTAGACTAGTAGATAATTTTTTTATTAATAAATGGCTTACTTATTTTTTTTTTGTGAATTGTGATAGTTTAAATTTATTGGTTTATTTATTTTACCACTTGATTATTGTGATGAGAATTTGTTGATTGAATTTAGACAATATATATTCTTGCAGATTGATTTGAATGCTAAAAAGAAATATCTTTCATTACTTTAATAAGAAAGATGATGTTGGATCATCAAACACTCCAAATGTTCCCCAAGAAGCTCCTATTTCAAATAAAAGACCAATGCCTGAGAATGAATGTCATGTTGAGACATTGCAAAGTGACACTCCATATTATGAACGAGATCCTGGAAAACGCGTCCCAATAACTCAGTATCCAGTTCATAGACAAGATGAGATTCGAAGAGCATATGTAGAAATGGGACCATTTCAACCTATATATGATTATCCTTACGTTAGATTTGGGAATCAAAATCGTCGATATCAGTCATCTTGGTTCAAAAAATGGCCTTGGGTTGAGTTTTCTGTAGAGAAGGAAAGTGCATTTTGTTTCCCGTGTTATGTGTTTGAAAGTGCTACCACTCAACGTGATACATTTAAAGTATTAGGGTTCAGGGATTGGAAGAGAGTCAACTCAAACACTTGTGCATTCAAAAGGCATGAAGGGGATGGTAATTCAGTACATGCGTTTGCTATGCAAAAGTTGGATAACTTGAAAAACCTACCTCAACATATTGACATAATGCTAGAACAACGGAGTTCAAAAAAAGCTAAGGATCATCGCCTGTGTGTACAAACTGCTGTAGAAACTGTGAAGTTGCTAGCATTGCAACAATTAGCTTTTAGAGGTCATGATGAATCGGTTGACTCTTTAAATCATGGAAATTACATTGAAATAATAAAGCTGCAAGGAAGAGCAAATAGAGAAATTGATGCAGTTGTTCTAGAAAATGCAGCTAAGAATGCCAACTACACATCACCAAAAATTCAGAAGGAAATATTACAAATTATTGCTGATTGTGTGTGACTCAAGATCCGTGATGAAATTAGTGATTCCAAATTTTGTATTCTCGTTGATGAAGCAGTGGATGAATCACACAAAGAACAAATGGCTATTATTTTGAGATATGTTGATAGTTATGGATTTGTTAGAGAAAGGTTTTTTGAAGTTGTGAATGTTGTAGATACAAATGCATTGACCTTGAAAAAAGAGATATGTAATGTATTAAACCAATACAATCTCTTATTAAAAGATCTACGCGGCCAAGGATATGATGGTGCTAGCAACATGAGAGGTGAGTGGAATGGATTACAAGCTTTATTTCTTAAAGAATGTCAATCTGCTTATTATGTTCATTACTTTGCGCACCGACTACAACTTGCTTTAGTTGCTGTGGCAAAAGAGGTACATGATGTGTATCTATTTTTTCAAACTTTAAGTTCCATTGTTAACTTTGTTAGTGCTTCTTCTAAGCGTCATTCCCAATTGAAATCAATTCGATTGGATGAAATTGATGACTTGATAGCATAAGGGGAAGTAGCAACTAGTACTGAGGTTAATCAAGTTTGTACTTTGCAACGAGCTGGAGCTACTCGTTGGAGTTCACATTTTTTCTCTGTGAAGAGATTGATTGAGATGTTTGGTTCAACTTATACACTTCTTGAAGATCTTATTGTAAGTGGATCAACTAGCAATATACGAGGAGAGGCTAAAGGTTTACGCAACGCTATGAGAAGGTTTGACTTTACATTTATTTTGTTGTTGATGCATGATGTTTTGGGAAAGACTAATTTATTATGTCAAGCATTGAAAATGAAAGATCAAGATGTTTTGAATGCAATACATTTAGTTTCATCTACAAAGATACTTCTTAACAATACGCGAAATGAGCATTGGGTGGATTTTCTTCAGAGGGTGGTGGATTTTTGTTCAAGTAATGATATTGATGTGCCTCAATTAGATGATCGTTATATGGAAGGTACAGGACGTTCTTGTCAACAACAAAATAATATCACAGTTGAAGACTATTATCACTTTCAAATATTCAATGCCGTGATAGATTTTCAGTTGACAGAATTGAATTGTAGATTTGCAGAGACAACCATGGAACTTCTTCAGTTGTGCGAGGCTTTGAATCCTATCGATGGGTTTAAATCTTTCTCTATAGATGATATTTGTTCTTTAGCTGAAAGATTTTACCCTCTGGATTTTACTAAAGCAGAGAGGGATGATTTGAGGAGGCAATTAGATCATTACAAGTATGATGTACTTCTTCATCCGCAGTTCCAGAATATTGATTCTCTTCCTAAGTTATGTCAGATGTTGGTTGAAACAAAGAAGTCTCGTCATTATTTTTTGATTGATAGGTTGATTCGTTTGGTGTTGACTCTTCCAGTTTCTACAGCAACAACAGAACGAGCGTTTTCAGCAATGAAACTCTATCAAATTCTATGGTTATCTATATTGAGAGGGAAATTGCTCTTGGAATTGATACGGATGTCATCGTTGATAAATTTTATCGTGTGGGGAGTAGGAGGATGCGTCACTAGTAACAGCTCAAGTTATTTTGTATTTACACATTTGCGGTGCTTTATTAGCTCTTAGATATTGACATTGAAGTATAATTATTTTGTTATATTTACGAATTTGAAGTCTAAATTATTCTTATCTTTGGCTTGAAAAAAAAATTTCGGGGGCCCCGAACCCCCGGGAGGGGGGTCTCCCCCCTCCACCCCCCATTTTTTATCTAGCCTCCTACATTTTTAAATCCTAGTTCCACCCCTGCTCGCAACCGGCCCTCAGCCGACGATCTGCCAGTGAAACACCGCCGCAGAGTGGCGATGAGCGGCAGCCAAGAAGTGGTTAAATTTTGAGGGATTTGGTGCGAGTTTGGGTGCGAAACCGAAGTGAAATCGAGGCTTGGAGCTGCGATTTCCCAGCGGTGGTTGAGGTAAGTAAGTGGGCTTCGATTCTTCTCAGTTTTGGGTTTTGATTTTGGTTGATTTATGGGGATTTGGTGTTGTGCAGTAGGCCGGTTCGTTTGGTGGTTGGTTCGGCCGGTGGTAGTTGTTGTGTGGATGTTGACTGCTGGTTTGGTGGATTGATGATGATGGTTATGGTGGAAGGCAGTGGCCGGCTTGGAGTAGGTGATTACGGTGGCTGGGCAGTGGTGATGTGCAGAGGAATTCAACTTGGTAGTGGGTGATGACGGATACAGTGATGATAACGGTGGTGATGTTGAGTTGTGAAGTTTGAGGTTTGCTATTGGGTTTTCGATTGGCAGCGGTGGTTTCTTGAAGGTGGCGGTTGGCAGTGGTTCGTTGGTGGTGATGGTGGATGCTTGATTCGGTGAAGGTATTGAACGACTGCAGTGGTGTCAATGCGATGGTGATGATGGATGGTGGAGCTCTGCAGGTTTTTGGGTTTGGTTTTGAGATAGTGAAGACAGTAATTGGTTGTGTAAATGTTGCAGGCTATGGTGAATGGAGGTGTATTGGCAGCCATGGGGGTTGTGATGGAGGTGGCTGTGGTGGTAGGGAGATGGCAGTGGTTGCATTTTTGTGGTCTGCGGTGATGGTGGTGTGGAGTTTGGTCTGGATGATTTGAAATCTGAGTTTTTTGGTTGTCGTTGATGGATGTACATGGTGGTTGGTGATGGAGCAGTGTTGGTGGTTGCGTGAGATGGTTTTGTGAAAATTGATTCTTGTATTGATTAGTGGATTGGCAGTGATGGTTGGTGATTATGATGAGGTTGATGAAGGGGTCGGTGATGAGGTTGGTGATGAATGGAGGTTGAATGTGGTTGGATGATGAAAGTGGATGTGGGAGGAAGATTACTTAAATTGAAGAAGTGATGGGAAAAGGAAAAAAAATTGATCAATGGAAAACATCATGATTTGGGGGAAATCATTGAGTGGAATAATTGAGTGGATGGGAATGATGATGGAATTGGTGTAAAGATTAGTTGGAGATGCTTTGTGATTGGATAATGAGGTGGAGAGAAGAAGAAAGAACGAGCAAATGTCGGGGGGGAAATTTGGTGTTGTGAACGTGAATTGTTATGGGGGAGAAGAGGAGTATATATATTGATTAGAAATTATAGGAGAGAATAGTGGGGAAATAGGTTGGAAATGAAGTGGAAAGTTAGGTAAAAGAAATGGAACATGGATATATCATCATTATGTTTTTGAGACATAATGATGGTTGAATTGGTAGAAAAGAAAAGAAAGAATGAGCAAAAACGTGGGAGGAAAATTTTTAGGTAGAATTAATTTAGGATAATTAACTAAAACTTTGACTAATTTCGATTTGGAAATGTATTTAAAACTGATATATTTTGGACTGAAAATAAATTTGAGAATAAATAAATTTTGAGATAAAAATGAATTTCGTATTTGGACTTAAAATAATTTAATAAGGAAAAATTTAGATATTTTTAATAAATTTGGAATTTAAAAATGATTTTGAAAATATTACTTTGAATAAATAATTAAAATAATATAATTTTAGAAATTCGGAATTTAATTTAAAATCGAACGAACTCGATATTTCTCGACTTGGCTAGACGAACACGTCGTGACGTTAACGTAAAAAAAAAAAATGGGTGAGGTAGCAGCGACACGATTTTCTAAATTTTAAAATAATTATTAAATGCATAAAAATTCTTGGTTGCTACACATCGCCTTTCACTTTTGACACGTGGCGGCCATCTACTCGCACGCTATTAATTACGCAACACATTAATCAAATAATAATAATAATAATAATAACAGTTGACAACATGCATCATTAATGAAGATAATAGCATCAGAAGTTAATTGCATTCAGGCATCAATCGCCGATCCCTGATGCACGGGGGCCAATGATCGGGCTATTTTCCAGGGATTGTCAGGATGGGCCTATGAAAGGAGTACACCGGGTCGGCCCATCTCGATAACATGGTCAGCCTTATATTCCGACCAAATCCGTTCTCGGCCCATTAACTTATCATCTATAAGTTTTCCCAGACCGGGGGGAGATGCCCGATCTAATGACCATCAAAGACCGGTAATGCCCGACCTCATCAAGTCCTGCCTTCATAGTGGGAAACATGCCCGGCCTAGCCCGACCCCTTCGCTCTACATTGCTCGGTACAAGCGAGATTCCAGATATTCATCGTCTATGGGCTATATTATTGGGCCACCTTCTTGGGTCCACGAAATAAAACATAACCTATAAGGAAACATCCTAAAAAAGAGGAAGTACAATTCTCATAAGATTAGAACTCCTCCTAAAAGGTAAGTTGATACCAAAAGGACTCATTCTTTAATTAAAACAGGCAATGGGCTTTTCAGCCCTATAAATACGTCTCTTTTGATCGCATATTATTCATAATTCTTTACATATATTCCAGTCATATATTTTCTCTCTACTCTAGAAAACTAATTCTCACACCGGATGGGTGACGGGGAGATTCCTCCTCGCCTTTTTGCAGGTCATCCAGGGCAAGTTGATTAATCTTTTCCAGCAATCAAATATCGTCAGATCCTGCCACGTCAAAGTTAGGATTTTTTACAGCATCAACAACAAATTTAATTTACACAATTTTCCAAATCACTTTTTAACCATCCATATTTTCTCTCTCCAATTACACAATTTCCCAAATCAATTTTTAACCCCACATCTTAACTAAAAAACACAAATAAATCCAACACAAAATTTAATTTGGCACGCCATCCAACCGAACAGAGCCTTAGTTTCTGCTTTTATCATGATTTTTATTGTTTGCATTGAAGATCATGGAGAAAGTGGTACATATAGTTGTTCATGAGAGAATACATAATCATGATGATATATTTGAACAGTGGTCCAGATCTGGTGTCCCATTAGCTGTCCACCAAATTAAAATTGTATACATATACATGTCATCAAATAGATTTTAAATCTACACAAATAGTTGCATTCAAAAGTGGTGATGTGTATAATTTTAATTGAATGGATAGTTAAGAGGACACCATTTTGGAACAACAGATCTAAACTCTTCAACAGTAAGAAATGTTTGCCTTTGAGTTTGGTTAATGGTCTTTGCAAAGTATTGAAAATTGATTTCCTGGAATTTGAATGGGTCCAGATTCCTTTAAAAGATCAATGTGTAATTTATTTTCAAGATTAACTTATATGGTGAAATACCATTTGAGAAAGTGTAATCAGTTACTCCTCTAAGCATCACTATAGATGAGTTAAATTAAATGTTAGTAGAATAAATTAATAAGGGGTTGAATATTAGTCTAGAGCATCCACAATGGATGTGTTAACTTTTATTAGTTAAATACTGCCACGTAGACAATTGATAAGTGTATTTTATACACTTATTTATCTGTCGAAATTAGGATATTATGTTGTTTTTCTTGAATAAATTCTACTTAGTTTGTGTATATTATTATTATTTCAGGTTTTTATCCCAACATCAAGAAAATGAGGAATTGAAGCAATCACACAACAATTGGATAATAATTGGTGCGAAATCATACAATTTGAAAGTTGGTGAAATTATTCAAGAATCAAAGTGGAGCTCAATAGAAGACATGCTAAAATACAAGGGACCAACTTATATTTTCTTGAAAGTATTGAGGCTCAAGAATAAAACTCACACTACTTATAATTGGGCTTTTATTTATGGGATTAAAATTACTACTTGGGCCCAAATGTAGGCCACGTCTGAGTGGATTTGAGATACATATATATATACACTTCTTTGTGCATAAGAAAAGGGGAGCCGTAGGTCAGGCCGTGAGTGTGCGCAGCCGTGGGAAGGGCCGTAAGAGAGAGAGAGGGAGGAGCCGTGTGTAGGGAGCCGAGAGAAGAAATAAAAAAGTGAGACCTAATTGGGGAGAATATTAGCAAAAAAGGTAGTCGGGTACTGGTTTTAATTGGTGAGAATTCTTGGGAGTTATATACATATATATACACAGGAGACTACACAAATCAAGGGAGTTAATATAGAGGCGTAGTGGAGGTTGGGCATTAGTGCATCAAGTGGAAGAAGTCGTCGGCAGGTGGAGAAAATTTCTTGGAAAATTAATAGAGCAGACTTGAGGAGAAAAAGTGGAAGCAATCAAGGTTAACGGCTGGTGGAAGAAATTCAGAGGAGCTGCTGGAATTAGAGAGATAGTACACGGCTGGATCTGGAAATTAATTATTAGAGAAGACGGTTCATGTTATTTTTTATGGTGAAATACTTCAAACTCCAGATTTTATTTTCGTTATTGATTGCTTTTTATTCCACAAACATGAGTAGTTAAATTTTAAATCGGGATTGACGATATAGATTTAATGTTTTAGTTTGATTTTAATTCTCAAGTTGGCACTTTATTTTCATGTATTGATTTTATTATTGTGTTTAATGCTTGAATTGCTTGATCACCAATTCATGAATTAATGGTTGTTTTCATAATCCGAGAGGTGAGTTAACAATTAGATCACGTAATAAAATTCGGCAATTTCAACAAAAAGATAGAGATATGAATTTGTGATTGCATGTGGTCACTTAGGAATTCCTAGGAAATTTAATGCATTCAGCTAAGGAGAACTCTGACCCGCTGTAGAGATACATGGTTGACTTAGTTAAATAGGCCTAATTTGAACTCGAGAGAGGTAAATTAGATATATGCGTGAATTCGACCAAATACAATTTTAGAAAACAACTTGAGATGAGAAATTAAGTTAGAACATTATTTCAAAATCGTTAGTCCCGATATTCATTTAATTGTTTAAAATACACCACGTTTGTTTCTTGCTTTTGTTAATTGTTTTTAGTTTAATTTGTTATTGTTTATTTTAATTGATTTGTTTATTTCAGTGATTTCCAATTATTTGTCGTTTTCGTTTTTATTATTTTACAATTTATTTTCTTAGTTAGTTTTGGTTTTTGTCTAGGAATTCTATATTCGAAGTAAATTTATAGCGAATTAAATAGTCCTCGTGGGATCGACAACTCGGACTCAAAAGTCCACTTTTATTACTTGTAGCGATATCGTACACTTGCGATATTTATCACCAACAACAATACAATAGATGTTAAATGTCACATCTACATGTTAACTTTAACTATTATATGAGTATCACATTGGACGTGTTAAATTTACTCATGAATAACTAAATTAACCAATCAATGACTATTTAATATTTCTCTCTCATGTTTCTCTCTCCTCTCTTCAATATAGATTGCTACGTCACATGTTAAAATGTTTATTAACTTTAACAAACAAGTTAACAATACACTTAAAAAGATTCCTTTAACAAACATGCTAACATATTCAATGCGATATTAAAAGTGACTATTAGTTAATATATGACATTAACAAGCACTTTAACACATCTATTGTAGATGCTTTGGCTAGCAACTTAATTGATGACATGGCAATTTATGTAGAAAAATTTCCCTAATATCTTTTTTTTTCTTTTCTTCTTTCTTCTTTAAATTTTTTAATTTTAATAAATAAAATAATCTTTTGTTGATTTCATATTATATAATTTAATGAGATCTTCAAAATGAGTACCATATTAATATATAAATTTTGTTTTTTTAAAAATAAATATTTATTGTATTCTTGAACTTAGTTAGAAATTAACATATCCATTGTAGCAAAAGTTGATATTTAATTTTAACATGTATATATGTCACTTAACATTTGATTATTTTGTCCATGTGGTTAGTTAAATTTATCTAGTACATTGTGAATGCTCTTTACTAAAATTGGTTTGTATCATTTATTACTTAGTTGAAGCTGACAAATTATGCTCATTTTACAAGAAATAACTCAGTTACGTTACATTAATATTAATAGTAATAGTATTGTACTGTATTGTATTATATGTAAATACGAATTAAAATTTGAAAAATATTTTTTCATGCAAACTATGATAGACAAATGCAGAAATTGTGATTAATATGATTAAGAATGAATAATATATTTTTAATCATTCTCAGTTTTAATAGTTGTGTATAGTTATATAGTATACAATTTTCGATATAATTCTGACTCTAACATTACCTGTTGTCATATCATGATAATTGTTAGATTTACGTAATTATTATTTTAACTTCTTGATTTTATTAGTAAAAAAGAGATTTTATTGGTTAAATACAAATATTTGTGAGTATAAGATTAAACACGCATTTAAAATTATTGTAATTGATATTTTTGAATGAAAATTTGAAAAACTTAAATAAGAGAGCCAAATGCAGAAATCATGAGAACATATACCTTCCACATAATCAATATTGTATCCACAATATTGCATCAAACATGATATACCATTAAACAAACAACTACATTTGTATTTTCTTTGAAGTTAATAATAACTCATAAAAATCATTGAAATTAACTGTCATTTATTAGTTATCTTGTTTATGAAATTTTAATAGTTATTATAATATAATATTATTTTTCTGCATTTTGAATTTGTTTTACTTATGTATAAGCATTTAGATTTTTCAAATACTTATCGACATCGATATTTTTGAGTAGTGACTTTCGTGTATCGCACGGAAAAAATACTAGTATTCTTTAAAGTCAATTTCTAAAATCAAATTTGAAGAGGATTTCGTAAAGATCCACTTGGGGCACGTGTTTCCCCCTATTGGGGTGTAAGGGGGGCCGTGGACCCCATCAGACATCCAATGCCCACCTGCCAAGTGGCGGGTGGACATTTTGGGGACGCCATAAATTCCCTAATTTTTAAACTCCTATGTTTTGAAAGATTTGTTTATAAATTTCATTTATAAGTGGACACGTGACAATATTTTATTGATTTTTTTTTTATACAGTCAATAATTTCGATTGATAAAAATTTTACTCTCATTAATTTTTACTTTTCAAAAAAATTGATCACCAAAATATTGTGACACTCGTTTATAAACAAACTTAATTTTACCAAAAAGGGTTATCAATCTTTAAAGTTTAAACAACCCGCTGTCACGGACCTACGGTAGCTATTAATATTTAATAACACTAGTAATCGCACCCGTGCGATGCACGGAATAAATAATATTTATTGAATAAGTTGTAAAAATACAATGCCCGATAAAAATAATACAATAAAATAATAATAATAATAATAATAATAATAATAATAATAATAATAATAATAATAATAATAATAATAATAATAATAATAATAATAATAACTTGTATACACAAATTGCGAATAATTTGTAATTTCATTTCTCCCTATAAGATTTCTTACTTTAATGCATACATTGTATATTCAATATACAATCAAAATATCAAAAAAAAAAAAAAAAGTTATGAATTGCATTTTTTTAACAGTTAATTGTTCATTATCTAGTTTCCTTACTTTATTTATTCATATAGAATTGATTATTCAAAAATAATTTTTTTTTAATGTTCATTAACAACCACATATTATTTTAAAACTAATTTTTCATAATTGCACATATTACTTTTTAACCACACATTCTAAAAAAAGAAAATCAATTTTTAACCACTCAATTGATTGATTTGACAATTATTTTATTTTTTATACTACCTTCTTTCACTTTCAATCGCACATTTAAAATCATATATATAGTTTATATCAAACTTACTCCTATTCAATGGTTTCAAATACAATGTGACATTTTATTTTTCACCAAGTATTGAAAATGGCCATGTTACCCACACACACGCAACACTATTTTTTGTGCATGTTAAATAAATGTATGGACTATATTTTATTTTTAAATAGAATAAGTTTGATAAAACCTTATATTTTTATTTTCTATAGAATTCAATGAATTAATTATTAAAGTCTGTAGTATATATTTTACAAATTGATTTTATTTTAAATTTATAAAAATTAAAAAATAGATAAATGAACAAAATGAGTAAATTTATAAAATTAATTTCAAAATTACCAAAGAGTTTATCGAAACCTGAAATTGTAGAAATTAAAATGATTTAATTGAATTTACTTATGAAGATCGGATATCATTATTTCTTTTAATTTGATAAGAAAAAAGATTTGAAATTAATCATTTATGTCAAATTGAAGTTAGGTAAAAAAATGATAAATATCATTTTATGACTTAAATGAGAAAAAATGATAAATATCATTTTATGACTTAAATGAGATAAATTAAAAAGATTGAATTTGAATATTAAAAAAGGTAAAAAGTATAAGTAAAACTTTTACCTTTTATTATTTGAGGAAATTTTAAGAACGATATATTTAGAGTTTGCTCTCATTTGTTAACTTGTATTGAACTTCTCGTTAAGATCATGAATTTGACACCTATATTGCATATTTTTTTGACTTCAAAATATTACAATAATTGTCAAAAGAATTAAAAATAATATACAATTTGATCTTTTTATAGATTTTTTATTTTTTACAATCAATAGGTCATTTATTACATGTCACCTTTAATTAATTTTGCATTAATTGAAGTTTCCTAATTCAATTATTAAAATAATTATTAAAATTACAAAGTTTCCTAAAATAGCAGGAAAAAATGGCGGGAAACTATGTGTGGGTTTTTTTGACGGCTATACTATTATTATATATACTAGTAATCGCACCCGTGCGATGCACGGAATAAATAATATTTATTGAATAAGTTGTAAAAATACAATGCCCGATAAAAATAATACAATAAAATAATAATAATAATAATAATAATAATAATAATAATAATAATAATAATAATAACTTGTATACACAAATTGTGAATAATTTGTAATTTCATTTCTCCCTATAAGATTTCTTACTTTAATGCATAAATTGTATATTCAATTTACAATCATAATATTAAAAAAAAAAAAAAAAAGTTATGAATTGCATTTTTTTAACAGTTAATTGTTCATTATCTAGTTTCCTTAGTTTATTTATTCATATAGAATTGATTATTCAAAAATAATTTTTTTTAATGTTCATTAACAACCACATATTATTTTAAAACTAATTTTTCACAATTACACATACTACTTTTTAACCACACATTCTAAAAAAAGAAAATCAATTTTTAACCACTCAATTGATTGATTTGCCAATTATTTTATTTTTTAACCACTCAATTTTAATCACATATTTAAAAGCATATCTATAGTTTATATCAAACGTACTCCTATTCAATGGTTTCAAATAAAATGTGACATTTTATTTTTCACAAAGTATTGAAAATGGCCATGTTACCCCCCCCCCACACACAAAACTATTTTTTGTCTATGTTAAATAAATGTATGGACTATATTTTATTTTTCAATAGAATAAGTTTGATAAAATCTTATATTTTTATTTTCTATAGAATTCAATGAATTAATTGTTAAAGTCTGTAATATATATTTTACAAATTGATTTTATTTTAAATTTATAAAAATTAAAAAATAGATAAATGAACAAAATGAGTAAATTTATAAAATTAATTTCAAAATTACCAAAGAGTTTATCGAAACCTGAACTTGTAGAAATTAAAATGATTTAATTGAATTTACTTAGAAAGATCGGATATCATTATTTCTTTTAATTTGATAAGAAAAAAGATTTGAAATTAATCATTTATGTCAAATTGAAGTTAGGTAAGAAATAATAAATATCATTTTATGACTTAGAAGAGATAAATTAAAAAGATTGAATTTGAATATTGAAAAGAGTAAAAAGTATAAGTAAAGTTTTTACCTTTATTATTTGAGGCAATTTTAAGAATGATATATTTAGAGTTTGCTCTCATTTGTTAACTTGTATTGAACTTCTCGTTAAGATCATGAATTTGACACCTATATTGCATATTTTTTTGACTTCAAAATATTAAAATAATTATCAAAAGAATAAAAATAATATACAATTTGATCTTTTTATAGATTTTTTATTTTTTACAATCAATAGGTCATTTATTACATGTCACCTATAATTAATTTTGCATTAATTGAAGTTTCCTAATTCAATTATTAAAATAATTAATAAAATTACAAAGTTTCCTAAAATAGCAGGGAAAAATGGCGGGAAACTATGTGTGGGTTTTTTTGGTGGCTATACTATTATTATATATACTAGTTATTACCCGTGCGATGCACGGCAATTGAAATTCATAGAAGTGATATAAAAAGTAAATTTATTAATTATAAAGAATTAAAATAAAAATCACAAATTGATATTTTATTAATATAAATATTCACATTATTAAAATAGAGTGAAGAGAAGCCACGAAACTTGCCCATAAATTAGATTAAGTTTTTATTCCTCAATGAAGTAAACACCATAATCATAGTTCTTTTAAGTTTCCAAGCCATGTAACCCTGAGATTTAACAACTTGAATTATCAAATCTAATAAAATAAATTCCGAAACCTTTAAAAAGATTAATTTATACAACTGCATCCAACTAAATACGTATCAACTGCATCCAACAAATAATTTACATCATATTCCCAAAATCAAATAATCAATAGAAGAACTTAGGTGGCGTTCTGTTTGTATTTTATTTTGTATTTTCATTTTGGAAAATGTTTTGTATTTCCTGTTTTTATTTTTATTTTCAATGTTGCTGAAAACGTGTTCTGTTTGTCATTTCTGAAAACTGTTTTTGAAAATGAAAAGCTGGAAAACACGTTCTGTTTGAAATTTTGCAGAATACAACTTATACTATTTTCAATGAATTTGCTTCTGAATTATATTAAACAATCTATATTGTTTAACTTTTTTTTGGACCAAATAATAATGTCATTAATGTTCAACTCCAAAAAAATATTATAAGAAATTAATAACATAATATTCAAGTCCAAATTACTTCCATAATACATGTAACTCTAATTACTCATACAGAGTTTGATTAAACAAAATAAATTTAAAAGTCATCTTGACCTTGTGGAGTAATCAGTCCACATTTGATTCAGGCACATTTCTAGGATTAATCATAGGTCTTGCCTGCTACAATTCTCATGTGGTACATTTCTAGAATTTTAGTAGATTTTTGTGCATTTTGATAAATTTCATTTAACTTGGTTTGTTTTCTTGTATTTTGGTACATTCGCACACTGGTACGATTTGCGCATTTTGGTCGATATCATGCATTTTGTATATTTTGGTGAATTCTGGTATATATAGTGTATTTTAGTACATTTTGAAGCATTTTTTAACATTTCACACATCTTGGTTAGCACAGTACAATTGACATTGTTTTCGTAAATTTTAGAGCTATTTGCGCATTTTGGTAAATTTCTTGGGCACAATTTGAAACATCTCACAATTTGGTACATATCGCGCTTTTGGTATTAGATTAGGCATCTTGGTGAAATTTTGCTCTTTTTTGGTAGATTTAGCTTTGTTTAGTAGAGTTTTGCGTGTTTGGTACATTTCGATTCCATGCAGTTTGGTGCATTTTTTGAAATATAATAATAAGAATTCTCACTTAATTTTTTTTTGTAATGTTGATATTGAATTTAATAAAACTTTATTTAAGCTTAGTTCCAAGTTAGAATAATTCTAAAAAAAAAAAAAAAAAATTAATCTTTATTTAGGCTTAGTTCCAAACTAGGATAATTCTAAAAAAATAATAAAAAAATAAAAACTTTATATTAAGCTTAGTTCTAAGTTAAGATAATTCTATAAAAAAAAAAAAAAAAAAAAATTAATCTTTATTTAGGCTTAGTTCCAAACTAGGATAATTCTAAAAAAATAATAAAAAAATAAAAACTTTATATTAAGCTTAGTTCTAAGTTAAGATAATTCTTAAAAAAAAAAAAAAAAAAAAAAAAAAAAAAAAAAAAAAAAAAAAAAATCCCAAAACGCGTTTTCCGCGTTTTGGACATTTTTTGTCGAAATACACACAAAACGCCCAAAACGATGTTTCGGGCGTTTTCCGTTTTGTGTACAATTTTTTTTTTTGTTTTCCAAAATGCGTTTTCGAAAATGGTAAAGAGAACGCGTTTTTAGCGTTTTCGAAAATAAAAACAGAAAACGACCTCAAAACAGCAAACAGAACAGGGGCTTAATATTTTGTCAAGTTTCCAGCAATCAATTGCAAATATGCATTATTCAAAAATTTGAATTGGAAAGGATTAAAAGGAAGAAGAAAAATTCGATTTTGGAAGATTAGTAAATTTCAGAGAAGATTAGAAATTTCAATTTTGGAAGAAGTAGAACCCTAACCTGTGCCAATGTAAAAAGAGATGGAAAAGTGCCAACATTTGAACAACTCAATACACAAACATTCGGACAAAGCACGATGAGTACACTTTTGCAACTACTACCATGCTTATCCCAGTAAGGACAAAATACAAAATGAATGCTTGCTCCTGAACCCATGAATTTTTTTGGAATTTGGCTGGCTATTTAGGGAAAAAATAGTCTATGATAAAAAATAGTATCTCATTGATTAGAATTGTTGCTGTCATTGTAATTATATACATGTGTCAAAAATAGTCTATGATAAAAATTAGTATCTCATTGTCATTGTAAGGATAAAATACAAAATGAATGATTGCTGAGACATAAATTGATATTTTCCTAATATTCTTTTGCACTGCTTTCTTCAGTGATCAACTTCAAAATATGTTTGGAATCACCCATTAAATGCTATAAATAGGAAAAGAAAGGTACTGATCAGTTAACATTATCTTTTCTATTCATTATTTGAAATTTAAAAAAAATGCAAATCATAGTGCTCTCCTCCTCTTCCTAAGGTTATTCTCGGTAGAAAATGAGGAATAAAGGGCTAAAGATTGCAAGTTAAATTCTAAGCTGGCTATCTATGGATAAAGATCTAAAATACGCCACCAAGCAAAGAGTGACTCTTATAGTGAAAAACATGCTGCTACATCATCATACACCATACATTTGTAATTTGGTAAAACTCAACATGGAGGATCAAGATTTCAAGTCAAGTTATATAGTCCCCTTATTTCCCCATCTTTCTGAGTGGGGTTGTGCATTGACCCTTACACAAAATTCGCTTAAGCATAGATATATTAATATATAATAACTAACAAACTATAAAAGTCTATTAAGTCTATGTTCTTTAACGTAATCATTACAGGCAGAAATGGTCCAAATGCCTGTCTCAATTATGAAAAGTAAAAATAAGAATATTACCTTTTCAAGTTTGGTTTAGATTTCTTGCTCCTTGAATATCAAAACGCACATTCATCTTCCAGCTACTATAAAGAAAGCAATAACGCTAACTGTAATTTATTGGAAAATCGTCCATTTCAACTGGATTGAAGTCCTTTTCACACCTTGCAATAAAATCAAGAAACCAAAAATCACTTAAAATATAAATAAATCAGATAGAAGAATATCTAGATCTGAGAAATAATGGTATTTTTCGAAGAATAGCAGTACCAGGGTCATAACATTGAGTAGAGCAATTAAACATAGATCTTGCGCAGATCTATGTTATCTTCTCGATCCATCGTTGGGGTATGAAAAAGTCCCGATTTCATCACTTGGGAACTCACAGGTCACGTAGCTTGGGGGCTCACCGGAGAATGGTCCCAAGTACTTAACACGGTTGAGACCGTACCATGGGCTACCAGACGAAACTTGTAGAGAGGAAGATACATTGCGAGAGATCTCTTCGGCAGCAATAGTGGCGGCATTCTGAAGATCTGAGAGACAAGATAATGGAGAAAAACCCCAATCGCCTCATCCTTTGATGCCGCTCCCGCCGCCGCTTTGTTTCGTTTGTTCTACAGCAGAAGCTAATGCTTCCATTTCAGGCTTCATATCTTCAGTAGACTTCTCCACAATTCAAACTCCGACAATGAACACAGAAAAATATCTTTGGTTGTTCTACAGTAGACGCTTTGAGCTTTGTTGCTATTTTCTGTTTAGTGGTTGGCTGTTGCATATCGATGATTGACAGGAAATTGGTGAGAGCTTCACCGCCTTTCCGGTGCATGATAGAGAAGAAAGAGAACTTTTGGGGTTTGAGAGAGTAAAGACGTAAGGATGGAAATTCAACAGTACTGGGGGTGTCAGGACACTCTGAAAAGTTGATTTTAATTCAGGTCAGCATTTTTGGTCCAAGTTTTTTTTCAGATTGATTTTGAGCGGGATGTTTTGAGCGGGAGTTTTCAGATTGATTTAGATGCTGATCTGAGCTGAAAGCTTTTGTTTGAAATTTGAATCAAAAAGTAATTTGTTTTTTTTTTTATTATTTTTTTGTTTTTATTAATATTAGTGCTGAAAATTTTAGGCGGGAAAACTTGGGGGGAAAATGTTGCAGACTTACTTGCTTTTATATAATACTAGTCCATCCACCCGTGCGATGCACGGATTCATAACATTTTAATACAAAAAGTGCAATAACATTTTATATTTTATTTCATTATATTTCAATTGTTTATTATTATTTTATATTTTATTTCATTACATTTCAATTGTTTTCTCTTCCCGAAACATGGACTAACTTTTGGAGATACTTGTTTATTATTATTTTATATTTTATTTCATTACATTTCAATTGTTTTCTCTTCCCAAAACATGGACTAACTTTTGGAGATACTTGTTTATTATTATTTTATATTTCATTTCATTACATTTCAATTGTTTATTATTATTTTATATTTTATTTAATTACATTTCAATTGTTTTCTCTTCCGGAAACATTGACTAACTTTTGGAGATACTTGTTTATTATTATTTTATATTTTATTTCATTACATTTCAATTGTTTATTATTATTTTATATTTTATTTCATTACATTTCAATTGTTTTCTCTTCCCGAAACATGGACTAACTTTTGGAGATACTTGTTTATTATTATTTTATATTTTATTTCATTACATTTCAATTGTTTATTATTATTTTATATTTTATTTCATTACATTTCAATTGTTTTCTCTTTCCGGAACATGGACTAACTTTTGGAGATACTTGTTTATTATTATTTTATATTTTATTTCATTTGAATTCAATTGTTTATTATTATTTTATATTTTATTTCATTACATTTCAATTGTTTTCTCTTCCCGAAACATGGACTAACTTTTGGAGATACTTGTTTATTATTATTTTATATTTTATTTCATTACATTTCAATTGTTTATTATTATTTTATATTTTATTTCATTACATTTCAATTGTTTTCTCTTTCCGGAACATGGACTAACTTTTGGAGATACTTGTTTATTATTATTTTATATTTTATTTCATTATATTTCAATTGTTTTCTCTTCCCGAAACATAGACTAACTTTTGGAGATATTTGTTTATTATTATTTTATATTTTATTTCATTTGAATTCAATTGTTTATTATTATTTTATATTTTATTTCATTACATTTCAATTGTTTTCTCTTCCCGAAACATGGACTAACTTTTGGAGATACTTGTTTATTATTATTTTATATTTTATTTCATTACATTTCAATTGTTTATTATTATTTTATATTTTATTTCATTACATTTCAATTGTTTTCTCTTTCCGGAACATGGACTAACTTTTGGAGATACTTGTTTATTATTATTTTATATTTTATTTCATTTGAATTCAATTGTTCATTATTATTTTATATTTTATTTCATTACATTTCAATTGTTTTCTCTTCCCGAAACATGGACTAACTTTTGGCGATACTTGTTTATTATTATTTTATATTTTATTTCATTACATTTCAATTGTTTATTATTATTTTATATTTTATTTCATTACATTTCAATTGTTTTCTCTTCCCGAAACATGGACTAACTTTTGGAGATACTTGTTTATTATTATTTTATATTTTATTTCATTACATTTCAATTGTTTATTATTATTTTATATTTTATTTCATTACATTTCAATTGTTTTCTCTTCCCGAAATATGGACTAACTCTTGGAGATACTTGTTTATTATTATTTTATATTTTATTTCATTACATTTCATTACATTTCAATTGTTTATTATTATTTTATATTTTATTTCATTACATTTCAATTGTTTTCTCTTCCCGAAACATGGACTAACTTTTGGAGATACTTGTTTATTATTATTTTATATTTTATTTCATTACATTTCAATTGTTTATTATTATTTTATATTTTATTTCATTACATTTCAATTGTTTTCTCTTCCCGAAACATGGACTAACTTTTGGAGATACTTGTTTATTATTATTTTATATTTTATTTCATTACATTTCAATTGTTTTCTCTTCCCGAAACATAGGCTAACTTTTGGAGATATTTGTTTATTATTATTTTATATTTTGGGGGAAAAGTTGGGCTACTAAGCTACTTTATAATAATAATAAAGGAGTGGTGGAGTGGCTATGAGTTGCGTATCCTGAAAGATTTGTACAGATGTTCCTTTTGAATTTTTTCATCTAAGAAGTGACTTTTTTTTTGGGAAAAATACCAACTTTTCTATTTTTATTTTGACTCATGACTTTTGAAGATTTGTTAGGCGGGAGTTTTTGAGGAAAGAATTAGCCCAACTATCCTTCTTTATAATATAATAATAATAAGATATAGATTAAGATTAAGATTATTATTCCATTCTACTTATGAATCTTCATTTCTGCTTTGTAGATTACTCCTTATCTTCATTCGTCAACTGAAGCAAACATTCGTGAGAGAGATAGAGAAGGAGAGGGAGATGGCGGCGGTGGAGAGAGATATAGATGATCTACCCAAGAATCCGGCCAACTACACGGCGTTGACCCCGCTCGGGTTTCTGGAGCGGGCTGCACTGATCCACCCCACCCGCAAATCCGTAATCCATGGCACTGTATCCTATACATGGCAGCAAACTTACCACCGCTGCCGCCGATTGGCCTCCGCCCTCACAAACCGTTCCGTGGGCTTTGGTGACACGGTCAGTGATTATCATTTATTCTTCCTTCAATAAATTGTTATAATCATTATTATTTCGTTTTGATAAATTTAGCTAGCTACATAATAAAAAAATAAATGTTAAATGACATGTGTACATGTTAAATTAACACATTCATTGGGTTAGTTTTTAGTTGAGTTCAGAATATGATAAATAATTTTAAAATAATAAAATTTATATATTAATATGATACTTAATTTGAAAATCTCATTAAATCATATATAATATAAAATCAATAATTTTTTTTTAATCGATGTTAAGAAATTTAAGAAAAAATTAAAATAAAATGAACAAATAGGGGGTGGGGGTTTGGAATGGACAGTCATTTGATATGTTTAACTTAAAATTATCAAGTCATCAATTAAAATTAAAGCTAAATATAAATAGAAAGTTAGCCATGGTTTAAAAAAAGTCTCTTAACTTGTGTTTTAACATATCTCATAAAGACATTTATTTAACTCCTTACTAACTTATTTTACTAATATTTAATCCTTGTTTGGTATTTATTAAATTTTTTTCTTTTATCTACAGTATTCAATCTCAGCCATCCATTAAAAATCAAACTCACAATATTTGACTTTTCAACCAAATTTTAACCATCCATTCTCTTAAATATCACTATTCATTTCAAAAAAGCTCTTTTTAAATAATACAAAACACACTTCTACTTTAAAACATTCAATACGGTTATACGGATGCTCTAACGATGTAATTGATTATTGGTTTTAGGGAAGTTGTATGGTTTGTTTGTCCTTGTTTGGTATACAAGGACTTTACTATTTTTAAGGTAAAATGTGTTGGATCAGTCCCATTGGCCCCGAGTACGGGAGTAATATAATGTGAAAATTAAATAAAAAATCTTTGATTTTAAAAGGTTAATATAAATGTTTATTTTAAAAAGTAATTCTTAACTTATCGTCAAAATAGTTAAACTTACTTATTTTTACTTTAACTAAAAAGAAATAATTTATAACTTATATTTACTTATAAGTGAGTTCTTTTAAGTTAAACCAAACGTGCTTCTAGCCTATATTTCTTAATTGTTTAGTTATTTAATTCTTTTTCTGCAATTTCACTATCAATTCTATTTTTTTAATTAAATTACGACAGATGAAACCTTCTGTATAGATGAATGTAGCTAATTTCCTAGTTTGTGTTTTCTTATTTATAGCATGTCTGGCTAAGCTCAAGAAGTTCACTTATAAGCATATAAGAACGTTTTAAAATACAATTTTTTGGGTGAAAATTGAAAATAATTAATTTATTAATTTTGATGAATGAGTTACTTTTGATAAAAGAAAAAAAAGATAAAAAAAAGAAGCAAAAGAAGAAGAAGAAGAAGAAGAAGAAGAAGAATGCGTTTTTAGTTAAATGTAAGACAACAATGTAAGTTTTGCAAACTTTTATTCAATTCAAATATCAAATGGCATTAGAGCAAGTGAGCAGCTTTAATTTTTGTAGTAGAAAGGAGAAAACATTACCTTTTTAGGCTTAGCCAAAACACGCTTCTTCCTTTAGATGAATTGCAGTATCTAGTTAGGTTATTGTAGGCATGATAATAATTCTTTTCTCTCGACATATTTTCTTAATTCAAGATACTCTAAATTTTGAGTAGTATATATCAGGGCTGCTCTAGTTCCCTATGGTACCCTTCAAGATACAAGACAAATAGTGGGTCCAACTCTTGTGCCTTGAAGGGCACCAGGGCACCGGAGCATTTTTGTGGTATATATTACTTTTCTTTATGTTGATTTGGGTATTTCAATCTGTTAAAGCGAACTTGACATTTGAACGAAACTAAGCGTCGAGTATCAAAGGTGAGATTGAAAGGACAAACATTTGGCTGGACTCATATCAGTGCACACTCCTCATTCTGATTTGATGGATGGAACTACTTATGGTTGGTTTGAATAATTTGATAAATGGAACAACTTATGATACATATACATTTATGAACCACAACCACCCATGCAGTGATCTCAAGTGGCCTTCACCATTTTAAAGAGTAAAGTCTTGATTTAGTGCATTGTGTTCTGTACCTTTTCAAATGTTAACTTGGTTAGAAATTATCACTTTTGGGGTTAAAAATGCAATGCTCGGCTCAATGATGATAATTATAACATTTTTCTCTTCATACGAGCTATTAATTGTTTGCTGGATTTTTAATGAAGTTTTTACTTTCCAATTAAGATCTCTCTCTCTTTCTGGGATTAATTACAGGTTGCTGTGATTGCGCCAAACATCCCTGCCACGTATGAAGCTCATTTTGGAGTTCCAATGTCCGGAGCTGTTTTAAATGCTGTTAATATTCGTTTAAATGCACAAACCATTGCTTTTCTTTTAGGACACTCAAAATCTTCCGTCGTAATGGTGGACCAAGACTTTTTCACTTTGGCAGAGGAAGCTTTGAATATTCTAGCCGAAAAAAATAAAGGAAATTTTACGCCTCCACTTCTAATTGTTATTGCCGATGAAAACTGTGACTTGAAAACTCTTCAATATGCTTTGGGACGAGGCGCAATGGAATATGAGAAATTTTTGGAGACCGGTGACCCGAATTTTGAGTGGAAGCCACCACAGGACGAGTGGCATAGCATTGCGTTGGGTTATACTTCTGGAACCACGGCTAGCCCTAAGGGGGTGGTGCTGCACCATCGAGGAGCATACCTCATGGCTTTGAGTAATGCCATTGTATGGGGAATGCAGGAAGGGGCCGTGTACCTGTGGACTCTACCAATGTTCCATTGTAATGGTTGGTGCTTCACTTGGACACTTGCTGCACTTTGTGGTACAAGCATATGCCTTAGACAGGTAACCCAAGTGACATTAATTTTCTCTAGGGTATACAGGAAATTGGCTTTTAATAATGGACAATGTTATACGAACATAGGGGGTGTCAGGGTGCCATCCCCTCACATGGGGGTGGGAGTCGTGGGACCACTCATTATAAGGTCGGTCCCACACATATTCATGTGAGGGAGGTCGCACCACTCGGATGGCACCCATATGTTCAAATATCATTATTCCTTAATAATATTCTCTCCATCCCACAAAAATAGTCTACTATTCATTTTCACATATATTCAGAAATGTCAATTACATAAAATATTAACTTCATTTTAAAAAAAAAAAGACTATCTTTGTGAGACGGACGAAAAAGGAATAGTAAACTATCTTTTGTGGGACGGAAGGAATACTATTTTGAGATCTTGAATGGTGCAGGTGACAGCTAAGGGTGTTTACTCCGCTGTAGCTAACCTCAACGTGACACATTTCTGCGCTGCCCCCGTGGTTCTCAACACCATAGTTAATGCCCCGAAAGACGAGTCGATCCTCCCTCTTCCTCGTGTAGTTCATGTAATGACAGCAGGTGCTGCTCCGCCCCCTTCCGTTCTCTTTGCAATGTCCCAACAGGGCTTTCGAGTTACACACACTTATGGACTATCTGAGACTTATGGCCCGTCCACTATATGTGCATGGAAGCCTGAGTGGGATTCTCTTCCACCGGAAACTCAAGCACGTATGAATTCACGCCAAGGCGTTCGATATGTGGCTCTGGAGGGCTTGGATGTCGTTAACACACAAACCATGGCGCCTGTACCTGCTGATGGGACCACAGTTGGAGAAATTGTATTTCGGGGCAATGCTGTAATGAAGGGCTACTTGAAGAACCCTAAAGCAAATGAAGAATCTTTTGCTGGTGGCTGGTTTCATTCTGGAGATCTCGGTGTGAAGCATCCAGATGGTTATATAGAAATTAAAGATAGATCGAAGGATATTATTATATCTGGAGGTGAAAACATCAGTAGTGTCGAGGTTGAGAATATTCTGTATCAACACCCAGCAATATTTGAAGTTTCGGTGGTGGCCAGGCCAGATGAGCGATGGGGAGAATCGCCTTGTGCATTTGTGACATTAAAGCCCGGGGTGGATACTTCTGATCAACAACGCATAGCAGAAGATATAATGAAGTTCAGCAGATCGAAGATGCCTGCGTATTGGGTTCCAAAATCGGTGGTCTTTGGACCATTGCCAAAGACTGCGACCGGGAAAATACAGAAACATATATTGAGGGCAAAGGCGAAGGAGATGGGACCGGTAAGGAAAAGCAGACTATAAGACCCACATGTGCATGTAACTCTTAATATTATTCGAACAAACCTTGAAAATTGAAGATTAGGTGGCGTTCTGTTTGTATTTTATTTTGTATTTTTATTTTCGAAAATGTTTTGTATTTTGTGTTTTCATTTTTGTTTTCAAATTTGCTGAAAACGCGTTTGGTTTGTCATTTCTGATAACTATTTTTGAAAATGAAAAGCTGGAAAACACGTTCTGTTTGAAATTTTGCAGAACACTATTTAAACTATTTTTAATTAATTTGCTTGCAGAATACTACTAACTCCAACTCAAATTTCCTTTCACAATACACTAAAAATATGGTTACATACAACACACTAATGTGAGCATTAAGAGTATATTAACACAGCTTGGTCAGGTTCGGGACTTGAGAAAGCTCTACTTCTATTAAAATCCAGAAAATGCAAGTTCTTTCAAAACCACCAGAGTCCATTTATCATTGTATTTTTTGAAATATAACAACAAGAATTCTCATTTAATTTTTTTTTTGTAATGTTGATATTGAATTCAATAAAACTTTATTTAAACTAAGTTCCAAGTTAAGATAATTCTTAAAAAAAAAAAAAAAAAAAAAAAAAAAAATCTTTATTTAGGCTTAGTTCCAAGTTAGGATAATTCTAAAAAAAATAATAAAAAAATAAAAACTTTATATTAAGCTTAGTTCTAAGTTAAGATAATTCTATAAAAAAAAAAAAAAAAAAAAAAAAAAATCCCAAAACGCGTTTTCTGCGTTTTGGACATTTTTTGTCGAAATACACACAAAACGCCCAAAACCATTTTAGGGCGTTTTCCGTTTTGTGTACAAATTTTTTTTTTTTTGTTTTCCAAAATGCGTTTTCGAAAATGGTAAAGAGAACGCGTTTTTAGCGTTTTCGAAAATAAAAACAGAAAACGACCTCAAAACAGCAAAGAGAACAGGGGCTTAGATTTTTAAAAATAAAACGTGTTTCACCGTGAATCAGGTGGACGTTTGTCGGTTCAATTCGGTTCGGTTCCTTCAATAACAAGAACCGAACAATTTTGGTTTCGGTTTGATTATCGATTATTTTTCGATTTCTATTAAAAAAATTAAAATTTGATGCAAATATGAAAAATATCTAATTATTTGTAAATATCAAAGCTAAATAGAGCCAAATAGAGCATTCAAAATAGGGTGATGATACAAGCACCTCGAGGATAAGCCCCGAGGTGCTTTAAGCATTTTCCTTCAAAATATATCAATAAGACTTATTACACTTAAGCTTCAAATTGAAGGAAAAGAAATAACTAAATAATCCTAATATAGGTATATGATACAACCGTATCGAATGACAAAATTTAAAGCGAAATATAACTTCAAAATATATCAATAAATTTTTTTAAACATCAAATTTCACAAATTTTTCACATTACCAACTCCTCCTATAAGAAAAAAATCAAGTGAATGATAATAAACGTTGTCTAAAGTATTAGTGAAATGAAATGTTAAAATACATACCATTCGATCGTGCATTTAATCATCCACCTCCACCGCATTGGACGTAGCATTTGCAATATCTATAAAAATAAATAACATATCGCAATTAAAACAAGTGTTGATCAAAACTATAACGTGTAAGGTAATATTTAGAAATTGTAAATTTAATCATTTGTTTTAATCTTCTCCAACTCTATCTCATCAATGCATACTCCATCATTGCCTATTTCCAGAAGTCTAAATTTTTCACGTAACCAATCTTCTAAAATTAGTGCACAGAATGTCATGTAAGATACAATCGATATGAACAATTCAACAACCATCATAATACATTTAAGTAAGTTGAATTTGTAAACTCTGTCATGTAAAACAACACAAAGTGTCACGTGAGCTTAATTTTTAAATTAAAAATGTTTAAATATCGGTTCGATTTTCGGTTTTCAAACAGGAACTGATCGATTTTTAGTTCTCCATTTTTTGATTTCGGTTCTCATTTTTCTCCTAAAGAACCGACATATTTTTTTTTTCCGGTTCCAGTTGGTTCTCTCGATTCCCCTTTTTTTGTCCACCCCTATCCATGTTATCAATTCATTCAAGATATTGAGCCGAGTTATATGATGAGATATTATTGTACTAAGCCCACACATGGGGGTGGAGCCGTTCATTAGGAGTCCGGCTTCACACACTTTCATGTGAGGGGTGTGGTACATTTTGTGGTATCCTTTATGTTCTAATGGAGTTACTTTAAAAAAATTAGTAGGTGGTTCGTGCATTACATGTCTTATGTAATGATGAATAATATGTGCAATTTTTTTTATTTTTTTTTCAAAATAGTAAACATGTCTTAAATAATATATGCAATACTTCAGTAAACAAAAAAGTGGAGAGTCTTTTCAATTATAACAATTACATTTTTTTATGATGTAGTAATGATCCATAAGCACATTATAATCCAAGAGGGCTAAAAATAAGGGATAATTGCAAAGTGCTCCATTTTTTCTCCTTGAATTCAAATATACCCCCTTGCAAAATTTTATTGTAATTTACGTCATTTCTTTTCATTATTCAAATTTACGCTCTAAGTATAATAAATATCAAGATATGATATTAAAATTTAGCATTCAAGTATTAAACAAATTTGAAAAGTATCATAATATGATCTAATACTTTAAAATGACGTAGATTATAGTAAATCAGATGTATCATAATTTTTTGGAAGTATCAAGGTGTAATACTTCCTAAAGGACGTAAATTTGAGTTTGAATCCCAAAATTTTGGATATTTATGTGAATGTCCCTAAAGTTTAACTTCAATTTTAGTTAGGTTTATTTAAGTTTTGTGTTTTTGGTGGTTGAAACATTGATTGAAGAAAGAGCAACCTACAAAAAGGTGGAATAATATTCAAGTTTTGAACTCAAGATTCTTGTTGAAGGGAATGTTTTATTGTTTAATCTTCATTTCTTGGTGTATTTAACCCATTATTGAAATGATGTATTTAAACTTTGAGTTTTTGTTGTTATTTCATCATGGGATCGTTTACTTTGTTTTGGGATTATTGATGAATCTTGACCTAACTTAATTGATTTCAATGCTTATATTAAGAATTTGATTTATTTAATATCTTGTACATTTATTGTTGTAGTTATTGTCCTACATTTATTTTGACCAAATAATGCTTGAATTGTTGGATTGTGTAATTATTGAGAAATTGTTATGCATTTTAGATCAAAACAATTTATGCTCAAGATTCTTGTTAAGGATAGATGTATATCTCAAACCCTAAATGATCCATTGAATTATTTTCACTAATGTTTAATGCAATTGATTGGACTTTAATCAACATAGAGATATTGTAGATTAATTTAACTCATTAGGACTAGTCCCACTTGAGAGGTTATTAGTTAAAATAGGAAAATCAGATCTAACATGAATGGTAAATAACCTATCAATTTGTATGTTGAGAAATCAATTAGGTGAAGGTCAAGTGGAATAAAAAATCTCAACTCTTTTTCATCATCAAGTCATCACCCATTTTCTACTTATTTAATTACTATATTGCAGATTTAATTTAAGTACTAGAACACTTCAAAAATCAAACTCTATTGTGTGTGTGTGTGTGTGTGTGTGTGTGTGTGTGTGTGTGTGTGTTTATTGTAGAAATTGATCAAATTAGAGTGTAATTAGAATATACAATCCTTATGGGATCAATAATCCGAACTCATTAGTCCACTATTACTTTTATGCCACACATCACTTGTGGTGTATCCATAGCGAACATTGTCGATGACATTGGTATCTTCAACAATTATTCATAGGGATCGAAATGTTACATGGATACGTTACACCTCTTCAAAAGGGTGCATCAGATCTCCAGGTCAGTGAAGGGTGAATGGAAATATGATGTGTAAGCTTGTTGTCCTTTTTGCAGGTAATAATTGTGAGTTTGAGTTTGTTTAATATGTACGTAATAGTTGTAAGTTTTGCAGACATGGGCGTATGAGATTATTACCGCCTTGGGTGACAGGTGGACAATCAGAAAGGAGACGTCATGCCATCGGATGTTTCATTGGCAAGCAACGGAGAAGCAATCGCAAGAGATTTTTCTATTATCCTCGAAGATCCTAAGGTGAGCGCAACGGCGTAACGTGACAAACTAATCTTTGTGAGGACGAAAGAGATTTCACGACAATCTATGTTGTAAGTTTTTTTTTTTTTTTTTTTAAATATTCTAGTATTTAAATATTTCTTTTAGTATCACATTATTGAACTGACATATTCTTATTTACGTACAGGGGTGATTGGGCATATTCACAATCAAGTATGTAGCTAATAATAACAATAATAATAATAATAATTTAAAGAGTACAATATACATATAAAATTACACATTCCCTGAGTTGTTGTTCAGGGAATCTGACTAGTATAAAGTTGGCGAGTATGCCCTACTGTGTCGCACCTGCTGTACTTATGCGATCGAGGAAGCTTACCAGTAGATGGTATTCTAGATGTGCATCTAAGTTCATAAGTAAGTAGACTCACATCGGGTGACAACAAATTATTAAGTGGAATCAGGTGGTCGAGAACTTTTCGCCCTGCTTAATTTGGTAAAGAAAATATAGTTTTCACATACGCTGCTTTCCGAAAATTTGTCATGTAGTGATCAATGGATAAAATGTGGTGGAAAGACTCGACGCATCATCACTACAACTGCATGCGTACATGGAAATCTCTCCAAATGAAATTTGTCTATACGTGCATGTGTTATTATTCAATTTCACAATATATCTAACATTATGTCCACATTTCACATTGAAGCGAAACTGATCTAGTGGATCCACACACAAATTTCTCGCCACATCTAATGTCTTGAAGAGTTAGATTATGTGGTTGGGATTAGATAGCTTGTGCACATATGAGATTCCTCACGTATATCATAAAACAAAACCTGCATCTTGTCCAGAATGTGCTCAATTATTGCAAGAATTCGTAATTCTCGATCCTTCTTAGATAATGCACAGAGAGACTCCACGTTATATGACGTCATATTGTATCGATGCCTTGGAAATTGTGTCCGTGCCCAATGTTGGATTCCTAGCTTATCTACTACATACTCTAAGGTTGCGGTATTCTTATGCTCTGTTTTGATTATGGACTTAATAAACTCTTCAAAACTATAAGCTTATGCTGCTTTTTAAACTATGTAACGAGCTACCTCCATAGTGTCCCAAAAATCATTCACATTTTGATCCCACCATCAGATTCTTCATGCTCGCTATTAGGGATATCCTTATTAACTAAAGCTATGTAAAAAGGAGTAGTTTCGCGATATTTGTTCAGTTCAATTAACAATATAATTTCCTCTTCGGAACTAACCTTTACATGTGTCATCAGAATTGGACAATGCGAGCTAAATAAAAATACCAAATCCATATCGTATTGAAATGTATCAAGGTTGAATTTTTCTTGTAATTGACAATATGAGTTTGTAAATGATGTACATGGTCATATCGAAATTGCAATGCCCTTTTCATCAACTATCCATTTCCATGACCATCGCTCCTTTTCATCCATTTGAAATTCACCTAAATAACAAATTGGGACGAATGCTGATCCTGAATCCATTACCGCTTTAAAAATCATAAAAAAAAAACGTTATGAAAAATGATAGAAAACATATCGAGAAAAAAGAAAAAGAAAAAAAACTGACAGGTGGAAGGACGCCCATAATAGTCTGGGATGTCTTTGATCGACGACCTAGACTAAGCAGACTGTACCTGAACAGGCGACCCAGATTAGTTTGGGCATCTGGGTCGTTGACTCGATGTTAAATCTACCCTCCAAGTATAAAGGGGTTAAGTTATAGCCTAGCAGTAATCCAGGGTCATTCTTCCTAGGGATTTTATTGGTATAATAATATTTGCTAAATTCGAAACCTAAACTATCATTTCAATTGTGTTAAAACGAATTTGGAGAGAATATAATTAAATTGCAATGAAAGGAAAATTTGAGTGGAGTTATTCTTTCGCTATCAATTGGGCTTTGCAAATAAATTTAGCATGAATTTCTTGAGATCGATAAAATTTGGAAATATTAGTACGAAAATTAATCAATTTATTTTGCGGTATTTAGTCGAGCATGTTATGTGCATATTCAATACATATCACATCAACGACATCAATCGAAGTAAAATAATTTGAAAATTTAAAACACTCGTTAATTATCATCAATCACAAGAATTCATCTATAGAAAATTAACATTCACCAATTGAGGCTAAGAATAACTCCCCTCAAAAATAACTTAGCTGGACATAATTAAATTAATCGAATTACAATTCAACCAAACAATTATCATTACTAGAAAACGAAATTCAAATTTGAAAATGAAAATGCAATAATTAAAAATATCTAAAAACAAACTAATATGAATAATCTAATTTATTGAAACTAATAATTAAAACAACTAAAAGAACAAAACAGGTTATAAACTTGAACAATTCAATTAAACCCAAAACCGGAGGCTGCTGGAGTGCTGTGGCTGCTGCTGGTTGAGGAAGATGAGAAAAACCAGAGGATCAAAATTAGGCTCCTGTGTTGCGACTAGGAGAGAAAGGAGAGAAGGGCCTGTAGGTTGAAGATGATGATAGGGCAGAGAGGGGCTGAAGACAGAGGGTAGCTGCGGTTTGGTTGATTATGGAAGAAGAAGTGCCGCTGGAAGAGTTGAGAGAGATGCGGCTGTGTTTGCTGTAGAGACTTAAGGTTGGTGCGGCTGAGAACGGTGGCGTGAGAGGGAGATGAAGATGCTGCTGGGTATTGAAGATAGAAGAAGACAGAGGCTGATGCGTGAGAGAGTTGGTGAGGGAGTTTGGTTGCTGGAAGAAGGAAGAGATGGAGAGGGAGCTGCGTGAGAGGTGAGGCTGGAAGAAGGTAATGGTGCGGCTGGTTTTTCTGAAGGTAGATGAGAGAGAGAGAAGACCGACCGAGAATGTGAGTGCTGTAGGTTGTAGAAAAAAAGAAATTGTTTTGGGCTGGGTTTATGGGTTTTTTGTCTATTTTGGGTTTTTCAGATCAATTAAATTAGGGATTTTTGAGTTGAAATTATCGAAAATGTACCTGCAATTAAATAAATGAAATTATTAGCAAATAAAATCAATTTAGAGTTAAAGAAATAAAATTGAATCTTTTATAAGTTTCACTCTAAATGACAAAATTTATATCCCAAAATTATATATTTTCATTTATTTATTTATTTAAAATACGTAAAATTGGACAATAATCACACTCCCCAACTAGCTTTTTGCTAGTCTCTAGCAATTCAAGCGAATTAAAAACATGTCTACCTCCATGAAAAACTTCAATTGAGAATGAATTTAGATAGTCGAGCATAGCAACTTATCAAAATCAAGAGATCAAACATTATATCCAAATTAATCTATAAAAACTTTCCCAAAATTTTGTGTGTGTGTGTTTTAAGCCGATCCATCAAACCACTAATCCCAACACATACAGTGTCGAGTATTCACTCAAGCCAAGTATAAACTCTATATACTCACGGGTATGTGTATTTTGTTTCTGAACTGGTTAGGGGGTCACTCATGGAGTTTGAAAATTGATCACTCAAGCATTCAATAAACAAAGGCCATATATGTGTGGATGACAGTAATGCAAATATTGACCTCATGAAAAACTCACAACCATTGGGACTCAACCATTCTTACCACAAGCCTACTTAAGATCAAAATGTCAATGTCAACGTAAAGGTAGTGATGGTGTTCTCAAGAGAATTGATAAAGAGTGATGGAAGAAGAGGTTTGCATATTTTGGTGATAATAATAAAACAAGAAATTCCAATGGAAGTATACGACGCAATGGTAGCATTTTTTTCTCTTTTTTTTTTTTTTTTTTTGAATAGGATAAGGAAATAAAAGAAGTGAGTAGAATTTGAGGACTTCCAAAATATAAGCAAGGATAATAATTTTCACTTTTAATCGCACTTCAAGCTTACTTTCTTCTTCACATCCTTTACTTTCTCTTCAATATATCTCCTTTTTCTTTCTACTTTTTTTTTTCTTTTTCTTTTTCTTCTTTTCTCTCTCTCTCTCTCTCTCTCTCTCTTTTTTTTTTGAGACAGAAATCCCCTCAAATAATTCTTCAACATTCTCCTCTACTCTCAATGACTATCAAATACTTTCTAACTCCACTTTTCTTTCTTTTCATGCACTGAACATTTTTTCTTCAAATATGGAGCAAAAATAATTATCCTCACTTATACTTGAAAGTAGAAACAAGGTTATGTATTTATGGAAGCAATGTCTGGATGTAATGTCATTTTTAATGTGAAATAGATGAAAGGGCTTTGTGGCTATGAAGGAATTTTTGTGGATATGAAGGGATTTGTGATGGGAAGAGAAGCTGATAAGGTTAGTTTCAAAGGATCAAGTTTTTATTTGACATTGACCTTCATCGTTTCTTAAGTATAAACCACCGACAATCCACAATCAGTGTAATGATGCCCAATGGAAGTAGCAATATCAAACAAGGGCAATATAAGAAAACTACCAATCACTCAACTCTCATGATGAATAAATAAAATTACTTAAACTTGAGAGAGCTCTAGTTGTATGTGTTAACTATCCATCTTACCACAAGGCTTAAATTCATGCATAAAAAATTTTTAGGAGGGAGATCTTTACAGAATAACAAAGATATAACTCAAGATGCACTCAATTTTAATGCTCAACTATCACAAAAGAATTACTGCAACAAGTACATTTAAGTTACTCTCCCCCCCAACTAAAGTCAGACATTGTCCTCAATGACTCAAAGAGAAGAAAAATGAACAGTGAATAATAGACACGACTCAAAATGAAATCAAGCTAAAGGAGAAGAGTGTACCTGAGAGGAGGCCTATGCACATGAGCAATTATTCAAGAATGAAAAACTAAAAAAATGAAGAAAAGAATAAAATCTGCAAAAGAAAAATAAAATATATACATAATAATAATAAGTTAGTTCCAAGAAAATCAGCTGCTGGAATCCGGGTCCAGCAGAGGTAGTTCATTAACATCAGCAGAAAAATTTTCCAAAAATGGTTTCAAACGTTGTCCATTAACTTTAAAAACAGTACCAGTTTTTGGATCCAAGATTTCAACTGCTCCATAAGGGTAAACAGTTTGCACAATGTAAGGACCAATCCATTTAGTTCTCAACTTACCAGGAAAGAGATGAAGCTTAGAATCATATAACAAAACTTTCTGAGATGGAAAAAATGATTTTCTAAAAATTTTCTTATCATGAAAAACTTTCATTTTCTCTTTTGAAATTTTTGCATTCTCATACGCTTCCAAACGCAATTCGTCTAACTCATTCAATTTCAATTTCCTAAATCCACCAGCTTGATCTAAGTCAAAGTTGAGTGTTTTGATTGCCCAATAAGCTTTGTGTTCAATTTCAACCGGCAAATGACAAGGTTTACCAAATACAATTCTATAAGGAGACATTCCAATAACAGTTTTAAAAGCAGTCCTATAGGCCCATAAAGCATCATCCAATTTTATAGCCCAATCTTTTCTATTTGGATTAACTGTTTTTGTCAAAATGCCTTTAATTTCCCGGTTGGCTAATTCAGTTTGACCATTAGTTTGAGGATGATAGGGAGTGGAAATCTTATGCCTAATGCCATATTTCTTTAATAAGGTTTCAAAAGGTTTATTACAAAAATGTGTTCCTCCATCGCTAATTATGGCCTTAGGCATACCAAACCTAGAAAAAACATGTTCTTTCAAAAATTTGAGCACAACTTTATGGTCATTTGTTCTACAGGGAATAGCCTCTACCCATTTTGACATATAATCAACAGCAACCAATATATATAAATATCCAAAAGAAGGGGGAAAAGGACCCATGAAATCTAATCCCCAACAATCAAAAATTTCAAGAACAAGGATTGGAGCTAATGGCATCATATTCCTATGGCTGAGACTACCAAGTTTCGACATGCTTCACAATTTTTACAAAATGTATGAGCATCCTTAAATAAACTAGGCCAATAAAAACCACATTGAAGTACCTTAGCAGCTATTTTCTGCGAAGAGGAATGGCCTCCGCAAGCATGAGAATGACAGAAAGTAAGAATTTGTTGTACCTCATCATCAGGAACACATCTTCGGATGATCTGATCAGCACAATATTTGAATAAGTATGGATCATCGTAGAAGAAGTTCCTTGCAATAGCTTTCATCCTCATTTTGTCTTGGACACTCCAATTTGAGGGCATATGACCTGTAACAAGATAATTAACCAAGTCAGCAAACTATGGAACAATGTTCAAGCTAAATAACTGTTCATCAGGAAATGAATCATTTAAAGGGTGAGAAACTTTTGAATTTTCAGAATTTAATCTGGATAAATGATCAGCGACAACATTTTCCACCCCTTTTTTATCCTTAATTGTGATGTCAAATTCCTGCAATAACAAAATCCATCGAATGAGTCTAGGTTTAGCATCTTTCTTTGTGAACAAATATTTGAGAGCAGAATGATCAGTAAAGATGGTAACAGGGGTCCCAATAAGATAAGTTCGAAATTTTTCCAGTGCAAAAACTATTGCTAGCAGCTCTTTTTCAGTAGTTGTGTAATTTAATTGAGCTTGATTCAAAGTTCTGCTAGCATAGTAGATTACATAAGGTTCCTTACCTTTCCTCTGGCCAAGCACTGCCCCTACGGCTATATCACTTGCATCACACATTAATTCAAAAGGTAGAGACCAATCAGGTGATCTAACTATGGGTGCAGTGGTGAGTGCCTTTTTTAAATGTTCAAAAGCTGCAGTGCATTCATTAGTCCAAACAAATTTTGTATCATGCATCAAAAGTGTAGTCAAAGGCTTAGCTATGATACTAAAATCTTTTATGAACCTCCTATAAAAACCTGCATGGCCTAAAAATGATCGAACGTCTTTTACACTTGAAGGAATAGGCAACCTACAAATTGAATCTACTTTTGCCTTATCTACTTCCATGCCTTTAGAAGAAATTATATGACCTAAAACAATTCCTCTTGTTACCATGAAATGACATTTCTCCCAATTAAGGAGAAGTTGCTTATCTTCACACCTGCATAAAACAGCTTTCAAATTTGTTAGGCAATCATCAAATGAATTACCATACACAGAGAAATCATCCATAAAAACTTCCAAAATGTTTTCTATCATGTCACTGAATATGCTAAGCATGCATCTTTGAAAGGTTGCTGGGGCATTACAAAGACCAAAAGGCATTCTTTTAAAAGCAAACGTCCCAAAAGGGCAAGTAAAAGTAGTTTTTTCTTGATCTTCTAATGCTATTTCAATTTGATGATAGCCTGAAAAACCATCCAAAAAACAATAGAATGAATGTCCAGCAACTCTTTCTAGCACTTGATCTAAAAATGGTAAATGAAAATGGTCTTTTCTGGTCATGGAATTCAATTTCCTATAATCTATGCACATTCTCCAACTAGTGGGTACCCTTTTAGTTATCATTTCCCCCTGTTCATTTTCAACAACGGTAACCCCAGTTTTCTTAGGAACTACTTGAGTAGGACTTACCCACTTGCTGTTTGGAATAGGATAAATAATACCTGCATCAAGTAATTTTAAAACTTCATTTTTAACAACCTCTTTCATGTTAGGGTTTAGCCTTCTTTGAGATTCCCTTGAAGGATTAGCATTTTCTTCTAGAAAAATTCTATGAGTGCACACTAAAGGACTAATTCCCTTAATATCCGCTATAGTCCAACCTATTGCAGATCTATGATCATTCAACACTTTCAACAACATATTTTCCTGATCACAAGTAAGAGTAGAAGAGATTACCACAGGGTATGATTCATTAGGTCCCAAGAATGCATACTTTAGTTCCGATGGAAGAGGTTTAAGCTCCAGAGTTGGCATCTTCTCTGCTGATGTTTGGATGGGTGTTTGGCTAACATTTAGAGGCTCAATGTTTGGCTGCCAAGCTCTTACGGCTGCTGTTGTTACACTTTTTGAAGAGTCTTGAATGCTGTCCAATTCGAGATTTTGCTCAAGTTGCTCATCAGGATCTTCTAACTCAACTAGCAGCTCTTCCAGCATATTAACTTCCTGCACTTCATCAAAATCTTTTGGTTGCCTACAAGCATTGAAAATGTTAAGTTCCAAAGACATATTGCCAAAAGTCAACTTTAAAATACCACTCCTACAATTTATTAAAGCATTTGAAGTTGCAAGAAATGGTCTACCAAGAATAACGGGGATTTGAGGAAAAGTTTTAGGTGTACTTTGAACATCAATAACAACAAAATCTACTGGATAATAGAATTTATCGACTTGAACCAAAACATCCTCAATTATTCCTCTAGGCATCTTAACAGATCTATCTGCTAATTGTAAAATCATGGGGGTAGACTTAAGTTCACCTAGACCAAGCTGTGTATACACACTAAAGGGCAAAAGATTCACACTTGAACCTAAATCTAGCAATGCATGACCAATACGAGTGGTTCCTATCATACAAGCAATGGTTGGAGAACCAGGATCTTTAAATTTTTGAGGAGTTTGGCATTGTATGATAGAACTCACTTGTTCAGTTAAAAATGCTTTGTTCTTAACAGCTAGCTTCCTTTTCACTGTACACAAATCCTTAAGAAATTTAGCATAGGCAGGGACTTGTTGAATTGCATCTAACAGAGGAATATTTACCCTAACTTGCTTAAAAATCTCATGAATTTTCATTTGATTTTTGGTCTTATTACCAGGTTGTAATCTTTGAGGAAAAGGGGCAGGGGGTGCACCTACTATTGGCCTAGGTGGTTCCTGAACATCAGATAGAGATTTTAATATAGTATTATCAACAGGAGGTTCAACTTGCTTACCCACCAAGTTCTCTTTAGGTTCAGGAACTTGGATTTGCTTACCACTTCTCAAGGTAGTTACTGCTTTCACATGTCTCAGACTGGGCTCATCGACCCCATTGTATTGAGTTTGAGGATTAGACATTGGTTGAGCTGGAAACTTACCTTTTTCTGATGCACTCGCCTGAGTAGTCAGCTTTGTAAGCTGAGATCGGATGTCATTGATGGCCTGAGAGTTTTGATTGTTGATGGCAGCTTGGCTTTGCATGAATTGTTGGATTTGGTCTTCCAGACTTCTCTTCTGCGGTGGCATATATGGTGTTGGTTGTGAAGGTCCAGCATTTTTGCCAACGTTATTGCTTCCTCCTTGATCATTCCTACAACTGAAATTTGGATGATTTCTCCAACCTGGATTATAAGTACTCAAATATGGGTTAGAATAAGGTTTGGAAATCATATTAACAGCAACAGATTGATCAAAATACATCTCTTTCAGTTGGGGAAGTGCAGAACAATCAGAGGTTAAATGTTGTGCATCATCACAAATTGAACATTTTTCTAAAATAGTGGAAGATGAATTGACTTCATTCACTTTTTGAGTTTCCAAGTTTTCAAGTTTTCGAGTGATGACAGCCAATCGGGCATTTATGTCATCATCTGCTCTAAGTGAATGAATTCCATTTCCAGATGCAATTTTTGGAAATTCAGTTTTTATTGTAACACCCCTATCAAACTCATCAATGTTATCCCAAGATTGGGCATTCTCAGCTAGGTCATCAAAAAATGTAAAAACCTCATTCGGGTCTTTTGCAAAGAAATCACCATTACTCATGGTTTGCACAAATTGTCTCATTTCTGGTTTGAGCCCTTCATAAAAAAATTTCGTTAACATCCATTTCTCATAACCATGATGGGGACAAGATAATAACAAATCCTTAAATCTTTCCCAACTAGTGTAAAAATTCTCATTATTCTTTTGAGAAAAATTCATGATTTGTCGTTGAATAGCGGTGGTTCTTTGTGGTGGAAAAAACTTTTTAATGAACTCTTTCCGCATATTTTCCCAATTTTTAATTGAACTAGTACTTAAAGAGTTAAGCCATGACTTAGCTTTATCCTTTAGTGAAAAAGGGAAAAGCTTGAGTCGAATGACTTCCTCAGTTCAATTTCTTTCAAGAAAATTAAAACAAACCCCTTCAAATTCCTGAATGTGGTGATAAGGACTCTCTGATGGCATCCCATGGAAGCGTGGTAGATGATCAATCATTCCCGGTTTAAAGTTGAAGACCGCTGCATTTGCAGGAACTACAATGCATGATGGAGTGCTTGCCATTGTTGGAAAAATATAATCTCTAAGACTTCGAACGACTGGCGCCTCATTTGGATCTGCATTATTTGCCATTACTACCTGCTGATTTTCAAGAATTAAAAATTGGTTAGTAGGTTCCGATCTTACTAATCGCTTAGAATTATCTCGAAACCAAATGGACATAAACAAAGAATAATATCCAAAAATAGTAGTAGAGAAAAAATAATAATAAAATAAAAAATATTCAGCAAAAATCAATTAACACCAAAATAATTCCCGGCAACGGCGCCAAAAACTTGACTCGATGTTAAATCTACCCTCCAAGTATAAAGGGGTCAAGTTATAGCCTTGCAATAATCCAGGGTCATTCTTCCTAGGGATTTTATTGGTATAATAATATTTGCTAAATTCGAAACTTAAACTATCATTTCAATTGTGTTAAAACGAATTTGGAGAGAATATAATTAAATTGCAATGAAAGGAAAATTTGAGTGAAGTTATTCTTTCGCTATCAATTGGGCTTTGCAAATAAATTTAGCATGGATTTCTTGAGATCGATAAAATTTGGAAATATTAGTACGAAAATTAATCAATTTATTTTACAGTATTTAGTCGAGCATGTTATGTGCATATTCAATACATATCACATCAACGACATCAATCGAAGTAAAATAATTTGAAAATTTAAAACACTCGTTAATTATCATCAATCACAAGAATTCATCTATAGAAAATTAACATTCACCCATTGAGGCTAAGAATAACTCCCCTCAAAAATAACGTAGCCGGACATAATTAAATTAATCGAATTACAATTCAACCAAACAATTATCATTACTAGAAAACGAAATTCAAATTTGAAAATGAAAATGCAATAATTAAAAATATCTAAAAACAAACTAATATGAATAATCTAATTTATTGAAACTAACAATTAAAACAACTAAAAGAACAAAACAGGTTATAAACTTGAACAATTCAATTAAGCCCAAAACCGGAGGCTGCTGGAGTGCTGTGGCTGCTGCTGGTTGAGGAAGATGAGAAAAACCAGAGGATCAAAATTAGGCTCCTGTGTTGCGACTAGGCGACGAGCGGTTAGCTGTGTGTTGAGAGTTATTTTTGCCGACAGTTGGAGGCTGTTGGGGGAGTTGCTGGTCGTGAGAGAGTAGTGAGGGGCTTGGTTCTATGATTGGATTGAAGGTGGTTGGTGCGTGGTTCTTCAGTCGAGGAGGAGAAGACTTGCGGCTGGCGAGTGGTGGCTGAGGTCTGGCGGCTGGTTGGAGGAAGGTGAAAGTGAGGTTGGCTGCTGGTTTGTTTTCAGAGAAGGGAGAAGACAGAGGCAGCGAAGGAGAGAAAGGAGAGAAGGGCCTGTAGGTTGAAGATGATGATAGGGCAGAGAGGGGCTGAAGACAGAGGGTAGCTGCGGTTTGGTTGATTATGGAAGAAGAAGTGCCGCTGGAAGAGTTGAGAGAGATGCGGCTGTGTTTGCTGTAGAGACTTAAGGTTGGTGCGGCTGAGAACGGTGGCGTGAGAGGGAGATGAAGATGCTGCTGGGTATTGAAGATAGAAGAAGACAGAGGCTGATGCGTGAGAGAGTTGGTGAGGGAGTTTGGTTGCTGGAAGAAGGAAGAGATGGAGAGGGAGCTGCGTGAGAGGTGAGGCTGGAAGAAGGTAATGGTGCGGCTGGTTTTTCTGAAGGTAGATGAGAGAGAGAGAAGACCGACCGAGAATGTGAGTGCTGTAGGTTGTAGCAAAAAAGAAATTGTTTTGGGCTGGGTTTATGAGTTTTTTGTCCATTTTGGGCTTTTTCAGATCAATTAAATTAGGGATTTTGGAGTTGAAATTATCGAAAATGTACCTGCAATTAAATAAATGAAATTATTAGCAAATAAAATCAATTTAGAGTTAAAGAAATAAAATTGAATCTTTTATAAGTTTCACTCTAAATGACAAAATTTATATCCCAAAATTATATATTTTCATTTATTTATTTCTTTAAAATATGTAAAATTGGACAATAATCAGTCGTCGATCATAGACGGCCCAGAGTCCAGACTAGTCTGGGCGTCTGTCAGATGAATTTCTCATTTTCGTTTTTTACCCAGTAGATTTATAAATTCGTTGAATAAATATAATCTAATTTTTGCTTAACAAGTCAAAATAATTTAACAAAAACGTAGTCAACAAAAGATGAATTTTTTATATAATTTTTTTTAGTTTCGCGCTTGGTATTTTCTTCAGAGTATGACAAGATGAAAAAATGAGAGAATATTTATCTGTATTTGAGAAAACAAATATATAAATTGAACTTGTTTTGAAATTATAAGTAGGAATTGTTTAATTTTTCTTTTATTTTATATGGGTAAGAGTATTATGGAATTTTATACATGGTCCCTGTTTGAGCCACACTTTAAAGAGTTTATTTGAATGAATAATTTTTTAAATAATGATTTTTAAGAAAATGTATGGTGAGAAAGTAGGTAATCTTTTATTGATTTATGTGTAATATTATTTTATTGATAAATATGTTGTTGAAAAAAAAAGAGACAAAAAATGTGTGTAGTTTATAATGTTTTTAACGAGATCATAATCTATTTTTATAATTTTGTGACGTTTCGAAGAAAAATATGTTATTGAAAATTCGTTTGTGAAAAATGTACTGATTATAAATTTGTTTATAAACGATTAATAACCTTTGGCTTTATTTATGTCTTTTACACTATGCAAAATGTGGGGAAAATTTCTAGTACTTTATGAGTATGAGTACTCGGTACTCCATCAACTCATTAATTGACACTTGGAACCATGGGACCCACCTAATTAATTCACTAATTATAACAATCTTGTCTCTTAATTAATTCCTTATATTTTGTTGTTTTATTATCATTATTATTAATTATTAAAAATGTATGCTATTTAAATAATAATTTATTTATTTTTTAGGGTAAACAACACAAATGGTTCCCAACCTTTGGATTATTGTGAAAATGGTCTTTAACGTTTAGATTTTGACATTTATACCCTCAGAATCACAAAAGTTGCGAAATGGTCCATATCGTTAGATTATGTTAGTTTCCACCGTTACAAACGTGTAAATATCACAAATGATTCCTGAATTTTGAGTTTCTTGCAATAACAGTCCCTAACATATTAAAAGTCATGGTTGGCATATTTATTTAATTTGTAACATCCAAATGTTTGGTATATTTAGTCCCTAACATATGAAGTCCCTATTTAAGAACAATTATTTCAAATAATGTGATTTGTAATTATAATTTTTTTTTAAAGAATTTGTTGTTAAAAAGTTAAAAAAAAAAAATAGATTTACTTGTAGATTATTTTATTGATAGAATGTGTGGTTGAAAACGAGTTTGAAAAAATTAGTCTTTGTTTGGAAAAATATGTTTTTTTATGTTTTTAAACAATACAATTCCCCAAATCACTTTTTAACCATACACATTTTCTCTCTCCACTTTTCAACCACATATTCTACCTCGAAAACATAAAAAATATGTTTTTAAACATACAATTTTTAACAAACAGAGGTTAAAGTTTATTCTAAATTTCTAAAGTGCACAGTAAAATATTTAACAAAATTCATCGTATTAACAGTTCAACATATTGATATATAAAAAAAATCATGGAACACAAACAAACAAATACATTGGACATCATTTTAGGAATTAAATAACAAATATTTTTTATCAGTTCTATTTTTGATTTTCGATTTTGAGAACCAGTCGATAACAATTTTCAAAATTTCATTTTTTTCAAAACTTGTTTTCTTCCACACATTCTATTAATAATTTTCCCTAATTTACACATAATTTTTTTTAAAAAAATCTTACACCTAAATTCTCTAAACTTACTTTTCAAATCAATCAATTCTCAAAATCAAAAGTAGAATTGATAAAAATATACTTGTTATTCACTTTCTAAAATGATGTCCAATGTATTTGTTTGTTCTTTTTTCGTGAATTTTTATTTTTTATCAATAAGTTGAACTGCTAATGCGGTAAATTTTTGTTAAATATTTTATTGTGCACTTTAGTAATCCAGAATAAACTTTATTTTTTAAAACTTATTTTCAACCACACATTCTATCAATAAAATAATCTACAAGTAAATCAATTTTTATTTTTCTACTTTTAACCATAATTTCTTCAAAAAATTACAAATACAAACCACATTATTTGAAATAATTGGTCTTAAATAAGGACTTAATATGTTGAAGACTAAATACGCTAAACATATAAGTGTTTAATATGTTATGGACTAAATACACCAGAAGTTTGGATGTTACAAATTAAATATGCCAAACATGACTATAATATGTTAGAGACTATTATCTCAAGAAACTCAAAGTTTTGGGACCATTTGTGCTATTTACACATTTGTAACGGTGGAAACTAAAGGTATGGACCATTTTTGCAACGTTTGGTGATTCTGGGGGTATAAATGTCAAAATTTAAACGTTGGGGACCATTTTCACAAGAAACCCAAAGGTTGGAGACTATATGTGTTGTTTACCCTATTTTTTATCACAAGACTCGGGTTACTATACTGGATTAACAATATTGCTAAATGTGTAATATAATAATTTTATTAAAATTCTTTAGGACCCTATAAAAATGCAAAATAATCATTGGTTAAATATATAAATTTTTATAATATATATAATGAACTTTTTAATTGATAATTTCTATTTATGCAATTCATCTTTTCATCTTAGTCTTTAATTTTTGCAATGTATTTCGTATCTATTTTTCATTTTAAGGAAAATATTTCCTATAAATAACGATGCTTGAAACTTCTTTTGAAGAAATAATTCGTAAAACACAATTATTATCTAAATCAAGAATATGCTCGATTGACGTATTCAATATCTTTGAATAATCTCTTTGACAGTTGACTATTCTATCATCATATTATTTTCATTTGAATAATTTAAGAGCTATTCGACATCCATCCTATTTTTATAGTATTGACTCGAAATAACTTTACGTAAACTATTGATAAACTAATAGTTATTCGTTTAATGATGTTGTAAATATTATCTTGTATTAGTGAATGACAATTGTACCCCTATAACCCTAGTTATAATTACTTTGTATATCCATTTCTTCCCCTATATATATGGAGCTTTGGTTAATAATAAAATACACAAGTTTATTGGTGTCTCTACTTTTCTCTCTTTTTCTCTCTAATTTATAAAACGTTATCAGCACGAGTCTCTATCAAATTGAGTTAGAAGATAATATTTTTTTTATAAGCATAATCATCTGTCATGTGTACCAAAATTAATTTGGTTATACGTGAATTTTTTTTATGCGTGTGCATTAAAACAATGCCGAATCTTGTTCAAGTTACACATATGAATTACGTATGAACTTCATCTTCAATTCAATTCCGAATTTGCACACGCAAACCAAGGATTATCGTTTTAATCATTTCCAAACCTTGAATTTGTCTCCAATTTGGAATCTGGCAATTTCCAATTGAATTTAATTTAGAAGTTGAGATTTCAAATCACTACATAATCTGAAACTTGGGTCTTCACTTCGGTCATTGGCAATGGAGATCGAATTTGAATTTTTTTTTTTTTTAACTCAAAGTGTTGGGTGTGTAATTATCATTGGTTTCCATGTTGCATTATAACCCTAGTGCTATTAACTGTTCGGAGTTAGAATTGAGGCTGGATGCGGTAATTTCTCTAATTTCTTTTCGTTTTCAATAATAATTGGTTTATTCATGTTCTAAATTATGTAGATTGTGTACCCATGTTATTATGTTTAATCCATGCATTATTTACATACATATTTATATGTGTGTTTAATTAATATATTATTGTTGTTGAATATTGTTCTTTCCTTCAATATGATTATTCATTATGTTGTGGCTTCAAAAGTAACACAACATTATAATTAATATTCCAAAAAAAATTAATCGTAGATCTATCTATTATAAATAATTTGTTGCTACTCTTGAAGTAGCGCAACATTTTAATATTTCAGAAGAATATTATTTGCTCCTGAAGAGCATAAATTATAATTGTCAATATTTCAGAAAAATAATTTATCGTTGCTCCTGAAGTAGCACAGTTTTTATTATAATAATATTCGTATAGAATATTAATTGCTCCTGAAGAGCATAATTTTGAAAGATTTATTATTCAATTGCTCCAGAATAGTAAATATCTAAAATCTTTAGCAATAGTTTGTTGTTGCTCCTGGAGTAGTGCAACAGTATAATTAATATTCCAACAGAATATTACTTGCTCCTGAAAAGTATGAATTATAATTCAAATATTCCAGAAAAATATTGACTCAATGCTCCAAAAGAAGAATAATTTAAAATATGTTTTAAACGAATATGATGTTGATGTTCTCGAAGAAATACAACCCACGTTAGATAAATATTCCAAAAGAATATTTTATCACAGAACACAAATATTGTTAGTTTAAAAGGTAGAATGAATCGTTAATGTCAATATTCCAGAAGAGTATTATTTCCTCCTGGAGAGCATAATTTGTTAAGATGTAGAATAATATATTGTTGTGACGATTCCTGAAGAATCATAATTTTATCTCATATAAAATATTATAACGGAATATAATTTGCTCTCGAAGAGTCCAATATTATGAAATATGTTATTAATTTGATATTCTGGGACAATATTTTGTTGTTATTCCTGAAGAATAACAACTTTATTTTATGATAAATATTCAATTTATTATGTTACTTGTTCACGAATAACATAGTTTTTTTTTGCTCTTCAAAGTAAAGGTTTGTATTATATTAACTTTGAATTTCTATAGAAAGTGGTATAGTTATTCGATCTTATCATATCTTTTTGATTATTCCAACTTACAATAAACATTTGTTTGAATGTATGTTTTATATTCAATAATATAGTACAATATTCCATTCTAGAAAAAGATATAATCTATATCAATATTCTAGAAGAATATTGATCTAAATCGATATTCCAACAAAATATTGAAGCATTAGAAATATCCCATTGGAGTTATTTAGTAAAATATTCTAGAAGAATATTTCGTTTTTTGCTTTCGAAGAAGCAAAATCTCATTTCACATTGAATATTCAAGTTTAATATGTTGTTACTCCCTAAGAAGCACAACAATTATAAAATAATATTATTTGCTCTTAAAGAGTATGATATTACAATTTCAATATCGCAGGAGTGTAACAACCCCAAAATCTTTCTAAATTTTTTTTTTGCGGATACTAATATCTTCAGATTAAACTATCGACATAATTTCAGAGTGCTATTAATATCATACCTGCTATGCTTTAGATTTACAAAATTCCAGTAGTATTGATATCAATTTGTTAATTCTATTTTTACAGCATTTCTTGGTTACCAGTATCATGTCATCAGAATTCAATTACTTCTTAATCATTCAGATTTTTCATCCATATCAAACCATTCCATTCCATTTCATAACATAAACATCTTAATATAAACTTAGAGCCTTACACAACATTCATGCTTTCCCCTTACATAGCACATTATATCTCCTATCATTCTTTCATCTAGTCACCCTATTAACAAAAGACTAGGGTGATTTACAAGGGTAATCATACAAAAACAAGTTAGATATCTTATATAAAATGCCCCTTCTAGCATGCTAATGGAAAAGCTACCATACAAAAATTGAGCCACTTTTACATCTCATATGATGAAGAAGTAAGTTTCCTTTAGCTCTAAGGTTACCGCATCGTAGGCATGCATAACCTTGTACATTCTTTCTTTTATATATAACCCGGGGAAACGAGGAAAGTGGCTCCAAACTTCTATTTTGGTAATAATATGATACTTCGTCCCATCCCTTGATGTTCTCCACCAAGTTCTTATTACTTCATACGTCTCTCGGTCCATTACCTATATTAGTCATAAAAGACTTGTAAGCGGTGAAGCTTAGTGAGTAAAGTAGGAACAATATTGTAACACCTAAGCCAGGAAAGTACAAAAGAAATGAGAGGTACTACTCATACCAACAATGTGCATCTTCTTTTCCGGAAGTTCATCATTAGAAACTCCACAGTTAAGCGTGCTTCGCTTGAAAAAATTATAGGATGGTTGACCTCCTGGGAAGTTTTCTCGGGGAGCATGCGAGTGAGGACAAAGCATGCTGAAAAGATCCATGTTGGTACAGTGGGGACAGGACGCCGTCATCTAACGGTTGGGACAGCCCATTAAGTGAGACCCAGGTCGTTACAAGGAGAATATTGACATATTGATTTTGAATGAGCAATAAAAACTTGCTTTTGAAGTATCATATGTTTCGAAGAATATATCATTTGAGCTCATGTTCATCCATGTTTATCCATGAAGGAAAACATATAATTAATGTCATAAGGACATTGATTTTGTTTGACTACTTGAATGATATATGATTATATAATGTTTAATCATTTAATTATATCTTATATTGAACCAGAAGTTCAATTTTATTTTATTATTTGGTATGACCAGTTGGACCATCACTGAATCAATAATGATGCAAAATTAAAATGGATACTCAATAAAGAACCAGAAGATTCTTCAATTCAATCATATATGATTTTGTTCTCTTTCATGAAATTTCTTGATTGTCACTAGCTAAAATAGGGATTAAATTCTCCATATTCCTGAAAATAATTAGGGTGATAAATGGGCCCCCATCATCCTCCACGTAGATCGTCTAAATATTATTTGTATCTAATAAATTTGATACATATACTAGATGATTACATGGTGTTCGCAACCTGAAGTTTGCGAAATTATTGCTCAAATTTTAAATTATGAGCATAATTTTCAAATTATATAATTAAGAATGCGTCTTGATAATACTAGTGGACACGAATCTCAACATTTTAATAAGTGTTTGTTGGAATGTCGATAAAAAGTTGAACATTTTTGCTTGTTAAACACCTCCAATTAATTTAATTGAGAAAATACTTCCCTTTTTGTTTAGGGAATTCTATTACGCATTATGCCAATATCATAGTTCTCCATGTTATAATTGGCTTATGGTTAGAGCCTAATTTTTTCATCTAATTTTTTTAATATTGCAATTGATCCACTACAATGCACTGAAATGAAAATAAATAATGTTGAGAAAAATGCGTGGTCTGAACATATATCCCAAATGGGTGATATTTTTACAATGTCGAAAAAATGATTGTCAATTTGATGGACAATTTTCTCAATATTAGGAGGAAGATTAGTAGCTTAAAATCATACACATGCATCATATTATGCTATGTATATATCCTCGCAATTGATAATACGAACCAGAAGTTCGATTGAAAATATGAACGAAATGTTCAAAGATAACATAATTACAAGATGCAATATTTATAAGAGATTGATAAAATCTCATATATTAGTTACAGATGCTCTATCTTATATTGATGTATGGCACGTCAAAGCGTAGGGATATTTGATTCGAATAAAGATCCCGAAATAAATAAAAATAGACTAAATGATTATGATGGTCTTATTGAGGAGGCATATACTCATGTGAGAGTATTTATTAACATAATTAATTGTAAATCTCCAGAAGAGGTTCAAATATTTGAAATATTGACAAATTGAGATCTCTATAGTTATGTTCATGGGAAAGAAATCAAATTGAGATGATAATTGTGTCGACACACTTTATAAAGCACTTATGCAAAAGCAAACTACAAAGCTGACCGCATCATAATTAAATGATAGCGAGGATAATAAAAAAAAATATGTCTAAGAAAATCGACATAAATATAGTTGGCAAAAGTATGGATTCAGGCTAAATTAAACTTACTACAAAACCTGAAATTTTAGGACCTAAATTTCAAACACTTAAAAGTGTAAAGTCAGTAAAATACCTATAGGTATAGTCGTAATACACGACTTGTTGAACAATGAATGTTTAAAAGATCTGGCACAGATGCAATATTTTATTTGCCCGACAAATGCATAATAGATGCCAATAAATATATGATTATTAGAAATGTATATACTGAAAGATGATTGACTCTAATTACTAGCTTGCACTCTTTGATGTACCAATGAGTGATATCAAAATGTATGATTATCAACTCGGTACGTTGGGAGTATTCTTTGAAATACCAATGAGTGAGATTAAAAAGGGTAATCAATACCTCGGTACTTTGAGATTGCCGTGAAATTATTAGAGAAAATCTATTTGAAATATAGGAATCTTTACCTATCTAAAGTTTCACGACGTAAATTTGGTGGTAGCAATTTGACAATTGCAATGTGAAACGTATACGATGCATGAAGCATACAGTATAATTATTGAAGGAATAAATATATCTGAAATATATAGTTCAAGTTTTTAAGAAACTTGTTTGATCAAAATATACAGATATTTTGCGATCTAAATATTTAATATGCATTGAATAAAATCACTTTGTAATGAAATGTGATTGTCGCATAAAATTATATTTGAAAATTCAGGCAATTGATTTTCAAGACACAAATTCATAGTTAATTATTCACCTGAAGTGAATAAGTTAATTGTTCATTGAAGTGAATAAGTCACTTCCAAAATTTAGAATTGCATTAAATGCATTGATAATATTGATTATCGAACATAGCTCGATGCAGCATGTTCAAATGATTGGAAATATTTTATAGTTCTTCAAGCTCAAAGGAATAATTGAATTCTCAAACAAATAATATGAGACATGTGCCATTTATATATGCTTGGTGAAGATATTCAATATTGTACCGATTAACAGTTGAAATAATTATATGCAATATTCCAAATAATTGTAACGTTCCCATGAGGGAGAGTTAATATGCGCTACACTCTTTTTTCCTTAGCCGAGATTTTGTCCCACGAGGTTTTCCTGACAAGATTTTTAATGAGGTAGCTGTTATCAATGTCTATTGATATACTATCCTATATGAGACTCCTGAAGAGATCAATATATGGATGATTCAATAGAAATTGAATCGGGGGGAGTAATTATGTGGATGATTCAATACAAATTGAATCAATGGGAGTAGCTATACTCTTTATCCTTCGTTCAGATTTTTTCCCACTGGATTTTTCTGATAAAGTTTTAACGAGACAGTATCAAAATACTCTAGAGTTTTCAACAAATTCACTCGAGTGACATTGTAGCTGATTTATCTACAAAACCATTGCCAATATCTACATTCAAGAAATCAGTCTACAAGATTGGAATGCATCGACTCAATGATTTACAGTGATCAGCACTAAGTGGAGTAGCTGTACTCTTTTTCCTTACCCAATGTTTTGTCTCATTGGGTTTTCTTGACAAGGTTTTAACGAGACAACATTCATCTTGATTCTCCAAGAATAATTGTATTATTTCCTTCGTTTGATATTTTTTCTCATTGATTTTTTATCAAACAAGATTTTAATGAGACAGATATTTTGTAATATGTCATTCAAAGGGGAGTGTTGTAAATATTATCTTGTATTAGTGAATGACAATTGTACTCCTATAACCCTAATTATAATTACTTTGTATATTTCTTTATTTCCATATATATGAAGTTCTGATTCATAATAAAATACACAAATTTATTGGTGTTTCTACTTTTGTCTCTAATTTATAACAAATGATAAATTATATCACCAATAATAATGTTTATGGGTCCCAACACTATTATTTATTTTGTCTCCGAACTTTACGAAATGTTATTGATTTGCATTTAAACGATTTTTTTGGTATAGCTCACCCTAATCTTTCAACTATGTTATTTTCATTTTAATATTTAATAATAATAACAAACAATGACACAAGAAAAATTAAGAAATTAATTAAGTGACAAAGGGTATCGTTTTGCACAGGGAGCAGGGGGCGCTATAAACCGTGTCCACTCACCACTCGGTGGGTGAAATAGGGAGCGACATGTGCCGGCAAGTTATGGTGCCCAGTGGGCACCATAAAATTCCCAACGTTTTGCATATTTCGCATTTTGAACTCAACGTCTTTTAAAGCACTCTATTTCGATAAACGTCGCCAGACGGCCAGAGAATCAACTTCTACCGGGAACTTTCAAATTCACGCAGGGAAAATGAGGCCGTCGGCGAACTCAACGTCGATCAACTTCATTGCACTGACACAGAAGATCAAGTCAACAATCTCATCAGGGACAACATCCTCAAACTGGTTCTTTGGCGCTGCATATATCTTGTTAATTGAAACTTGAAAGTGTTTTTTGTGGGGTAAATTTAATGGTGTATCACTGTATCAATTAATGGATCTTCACGTCCAAAGTTGGATTTATGAATTAATGATCATTTCCACTTCGTTTTTATGAATCATTGATTTTATATTCACATCACCAGTTGGTGCACATGGACCTGACATCTAGGTCAGCTTGGTTGAAATATCTGCCACATAAGCTATTGACTTGGGAAAATATCTCCAGCTCAGCTCAGTTAGCAACAATGTTTATTTGATGCCTCGAAAATTATAGATTGAAGAGATTTTGGATTTAACTTCTTTATGCTAATAATTTAGTTTTTCTTGTGTATATATCCTTTTGTATGCGTGCAAATATTCATAGGGAAGAGAAAAATTTGATAGACTTGTATGTCATGCTGCTCAGGTATTCAAGGTAAAGGCTCAAAAATGCTGTGCATACAATTATCTTATTAATTCCTGAATATATTTTCCATTTTTAATGCTACGAGTTGGTAGCTTGAAACCTAAAAAGATTGGTGTCTGAGACCGTATTGTGTTCATCAAGATTATCAGACCTTACATTCGAAGTACATTGCATCTTTTAGAAAGGTTGGTAGTTTAATGATTCCACATGTGCATTGTGGATTCATTTGGTTTTGATTTGTGGGAGAATAATTTTTTATTATCTTTTGGAATATGTGAATTATCTTCAGTGCTAGATTAGTTGGAGTGAAGTCCAGTGTCAACAGGATGAACTGAAGAAAGTTAACTTCACAATTCACATCTCAAACTTATCATTCGATGAACCAAATTCCCTACGCATCATTTATGTTTTCTTCAATGTCCAGCATTAATAGAACTTCTTTAATCGTGGGTTTTCAAAAAAAAAAAAAAGAACTTCTTTAATCGATGATAAGAAGAGGTTATAAAATAAGACCATCATTTTCTTATTCATTTTTTGGCCAACTGACTTGAGTAAATAGTTGTGACGATTTTGATCAACTAGAAACATTTAAAATGAACTAATAGCAGTAGTTTTCTTTCTAAATTTATAAAATTAAAGAAATAGTTAAAAAAGGAAATGTCAAATGTAGAAGATACATCTACTGATAGTATTATGTTTGTTTTATTTATTTTTCGTGTTCCAGTTATTCTCCTTTCCTAGGGAGTCTTGATTAGACTCAATAATAACTCTAGATGCATGTTGTCTTTGTTTTTCCTTATGGATTTTCTTACATAACTCAAGTTTTATTCCACGTGATTACAAATATCTACAAATATCGTTTGTGAGAAATAGTTGTCCTGATGTACTATAGAATAACACTAGTTTTATAGCACATCTACTTCCTCCAAAGACACATTGAATAATGCAGTTTGAATAGGCATGGATATCTACATAAGAGTTGAAATCATGTTGGTTTTGTAAACTTCTCTTTGCTTTTCTCTTTACACATGAAATAAATTGTTCTTTGTCCAACTTTAAATTAGTAATAAGTATAAAAAAGGAAGTATCTTTGTGAGGATTTATTTATTATTGAAGAAGTGTTTATTTTAGGAAAGTGGAAATGAATTTGGGATGTCTCTGGATGGAAATGAAGAATACTCATATGAGAGACTTGGCTTTTATATGGTAGGCAGTATGTTTTTATTAACGTGACAAGACATTTATTATGTGTTTTTTTGGTTGGATTTTTCATATATATGGTTCATCAAATTTGCTTTCTCAGCCTTTGTCCATAAGGTTTGTCTCCTGTTCTGCCTTTTTACTGAAGTATTGCTTATTCACTAGTACAGATATCACATTACAGTAGGGAATGCCCTCTTCTCCTTCTCTTTCTTTCTCCATCCACTAAACATGTATTAACTTGGTAAAAATCTATATTTCTTCTTCTTCTTTGTGAGTTTAACAAAGGACTTTCATAATTTCTTATGTTTATTCTTTGTGCAGTTGTCACAATTCAGCAATGGAGCAATGGAATCTTCAACTTTGTTGACACTTAACGACTACACTCGAGTTTCAACTTCGAATTCCATTGACATGATTTTCCAAAAGCTGTGAATATGCGTAATAAAGCAAAAACATTATTGAAGTAGAATAAGTTAAAAGATAGAATGGTTAGAGGAGGGTGATGTAGACTAAATTTAGTTGCGGTGAGTGCAAAGGTTTTGGTGTTATTCTACCTTTCAGTAGGTGAAAGTGGAATCGTATAGGCGACCCTAAGTTTATTTGGAACAGGGTTTGGCTTCTTCTTTTTTGTTGTTGTAAAGGTGGATATTCTAGTTTAGTGTAACCAGAACCTGTAGCGTACTATAAAATTACTTTTTCCTTTATGGAATGTGCGATTATTGCAAACAAGAGTATTATTTTCTCTGAAAATGCTGGTTAAAATGTGACCTGGTCTTCAATATACAACTTTTGTTTTGATCATTAGAGCACTAGCGCAGTAGTTTACCTGATTCATAAGCACTCTTCCCAAATTTCACAGGTCCATATCTGTTGTGCATGGAAACATTAATGCGTGAAATGATCAATCTGGTCTTTGTGCTCATGTTAATGAAATCTCTATCTCTAACATTTATGCCAAGAGCCATTTGTGTTAACTCATCAATTTAAATGATGGGTGAATCATTTTGAAAAATTTTCAATCTGTCCGTTGTCACTTTATCAACTTTTAGTATGATGCTTATATTCAGGCAATTTTTAGCGACACACTTAAAACTAGTTGATTCCTTAGCTGAAATTTTATAAATTTGTAGAATTTTAGAAACTAGCTTAATCTAATCTCAGTAATACAGTCAAATTCAGTTATTGCTTTTAACCTCATTTAGAAACTAGCCTAATCTAATCTCAGTAACACTGTCAAAATCAGTTATTGCATTTAACCTCATTCTACTGTTCGTCCTTTGTGGATGAATTAGAAAGAATGTCAATATCAAGATTTCCTTGTCGTTTTCTTTAAATTCTTAAATACAATAATAACATTGGTTGTGTATGACACGTATGGCCTCTTGCATATGTGTCACCGCACACGTGTTGTGTTGCTTGCTGTTCCTCACGATTTTTGTGCCTTCATCTCTAACGGTAGGTAGCAAGTTTGTTCTGTCCTATTTTTTATTTTTTTATTTTTAAAAAGCTTCCATACACAAGAGGAGCTGTTCTAAATCCATCAAAGATACCTGCTGTTGACTTCTGTCTGCATTTTTCATTGCTAAGTTTTACTTGCAAACAATTTGTTAATGGGAAATTGAATCATAGAAGCTTAACCAGTTTCAGTAAGTAGCAGGGTTTATGTATTGAAAATTTTGCAGATATTTTGGTCGACCACTTCCAGAGCAGGAAACGTTGTCCAGGCATTCATTTTATGCCCAAATGGTCTTCATGGTCAATGGATGGGACAGTGTGGAGATAAAGGTAAATAGAATGGACCTTCATTTCTTAATTTGCTATATCTTTTCCTCTAATGAAAGTTGTTTCATTCTGCAGTATTTCATCTTCTCTTAACCTTTATCTTCAAATAATTAATAATTTTCTTGCACCCAAGTTAATATCCAACCGACACAGTCATCAGTTTGAGTGAAAAAATCAAGGCAAGATCCTGTCAAGAATAAACAATTGCTCTCTCCCTCTCCCCCTATTTCTGTGTGTTTTTGTACTTTTATTTTTCGTGGAATGTGAGTGTGTAAGCTAATATTGCCATCTTAGTCTCAGAAGTTATGATGATATATTGTTGCAACTCAATTATAATGGATTATCGCATGAACTTAAGATTTTTCTTTTGGTACCATATAAATATAGAAACACTAGTGCAAACATAAGTACATACAAGTTAATTGCTTTTAACATTTCAATATTGTGTCACTATGTTTATAAACTGAATCAGGTTGGACAATACGAGCTTGTGGCAGTAAAAGATAGCATTTCAAAAGTGGTAGACTCAACCATGGAATCCATTTTATCTATATTTAATGGTAGATGGCTATATCCTACTGAAGAGTGTGATCCACCACTCAATAATGAACTGGAGAATGACAATTCTCAGTTGAGTAATGTCAGACAACCTTCTACACTTCCTGCTCCCCCAGAATTGAAGCCAGTGCTTCTTCCTATCTCTCCATCAACAGTTGCTGATTCAAGTCCTGGACCTTCGAAATTCTCTCAAGATGGATTGCCCAGTTCTGGGTCCTTACACGATCTTCATGTTGTGAGTCAGTCATACCAGTCCTTAAGTTTTAAATTTTAGAAAATGATAGTATTGTTTCATAAACTTTCTAGATTAAACGGGAAGTTCTTTTCAGTAAATTTGTGCTGTGGTTCGCTTGCTTATATTGCAGCCAAAGAAGATGATGGGAGAGTTTTTGACATTGGCACAAGAGAATACTGCAAAAGACTTGGAAACCTGTGGGATTCTTGCTGGTTCACTTGTAAGAATTCCAGTTCCTTCTATTTGTTTAACAAAAAGCGCTTACTTTAACCATTCATGTACCTAAATTTGTAGTATTCAAATATTTGCAGTGGAATGGAGCATTTCATGTGACTACGCTCATTATCCCAAAGCAGGAGTCAACTTCATATTCGGTATTACATACTGAAAATTTTTATATTCAAGGCTGTACTGTAACGAGTACAAAGATTCTTAGAAATCCATTACCATTAGGCTCCCTCGCTGGGGCCTTCTCCGTATGGAAGATAAAAATCCACTTCCTGGAAACGAGGTTGGAAGCCCTTGAGGATCAGGACGACCAGGAGGGAGTGAAAAGATCACGAGTACGACACAGAGAAAGCCCTAGCGAGGGAGTCTAATGGTAGTGGGTTTCTGAGAATCTTTGTATTTAATCCCTAGGTACAAGGTTCGAAACCCATGGAAGGCAAAAAATCCACTTCCTGGAAACGAGGTTGGCAGCCCTCGAGGACTAGGACGACCCGGGGGAGTGGAAAGACCATGAGTACGACACGGAGAAGGCCCCAGCGAGGGAGCCGGGTCGTTACATGTACTCTACAACTTTCTGACTCGTGCTCCACCATCCTTTCACCCCTTTCACCCCTCTTCTATTTCCATTCTCCAATTAAATTCTACTTGACATTTCACTTGTTGGTTATACCGATAGCTATATTTTAAAGTTTTTGTTTGTTTAATGTTTAGTGTCAGACATTGAATGAAGAAGAACTTTTTGAGGTTCAAGACATGCATTCCCTTTTCCCTCTTGGGTGGATTCATGTAAGTATTGGACTTGCCTAACCTGTTTTGCTGTTATATATATATATATTTTTACTCTTTTCTGTAGTTTTGACTTGGGACAGGACATTATCATTTTGATATGATTGTAATATACTATGTCACTGAAGAAAAAGAATTTTGGCAGTGTCACTACCTGCTTGTCCTTAATTTGTTAAATTTGAATGAGCACCATTCCTTTTCTTTTCTGTCTTTTCAATTCAGAGGGAGGGAGGGAGGGAGAGAGAGAGGGAGAGGGAGGGAGAGAGGGAGAGGGAGAGGTAGAGGGAGGGAGAGAGGGAGAGGGAGAGGGAGGGAGGGAGAGGGAGAGGGAGAGGGAGAGAGGGAGAGGGAGAGGGAGAGGAAGAGAGAGAGAGAGAGAGAGAGAGAGAGAGAGAGTTCACAGTCTAGAACTTGAAAAGCTTTAATAGTCATGGAGAGTATTTCAATTTCTTTTCTTTTTAAAATTAACAAGATTTCAACTTTGTTTGAAATAATGAGGCTTATTATGTTGCTATATTTCTGGTTTACAATTTGTGATCTTTGGCATTGCCCTTTTATGAGAGCTTTGTCTTTTCATCTACTCCCAGTGTTTTTGCATGCATAGTTATTGTGCTCTTAATTCTATTTTTGAAAAATTAAATATTCCTATTGATCAGCTCTTTAGGTCTTTTAAGAGCTTTGTCTTTTCACATATTTGTTCTTGATTTGCAGACACATCCAACACAAACCTGTTTCATGTCTTCAGTTGATCTCCACACTCATTACTCATATCAGGTATTAAGGAATGTATTCTGTATGCTAAATGACATCATCTATGAAATTTCTGAAGTCTCCAATATGGATAACGTGGAAGAAGGGAAGTAAATGGAAAAGTTCGGCATTTGAATAAGCAGATGGGAGGGGAGGAAAGGAATGCTTAATAAGTTGTAAAATATGTTATATGTGCAATATATAATACATTAATCTCCCTCAATTTTTCTCAGAATGCTTAATAAGTTGTAAAATATGTTATATGTGCAATATATAAGCCTCTGTTTGGCAAACTTGTTTAAAAACAAGTTTTTTTCTACACAATTTTCCAAACAATTTTTTAATCACACATATTTTCTCTCTCCACTTTTCAACCACATATTTTATCTCGAAAACATAAAAAAACATGTTTTTGAAAACAAAAAATTTAACAAACAGAGTTTATATATTAATCTCCCTCAATTTTTGTCAAAATATGTTAAATGAATTTAAGTCTCCATCATCTGGTGATTTGGCCTTTGTTTGGTAAAATAAAATAAAATAAAAATTGCTCATAAACAAAGAATGTGATATTTTAGAGTTAAAATGTTAGGTTGAAAAATGATTTTGGGAAATGTGTGGTTAAAAAGGTGGTTTGAAAAAATGTGTTATTTATTAACAAGTTTACCAAATGGAGGCTTGACTTTTGTTTTCTTTCTAGTTCAGTTTGCTTTGTACATGTGCTCTACTAAACATTCTCTTTTGCTTATTTCTAGGTCATGTTACCAGAAGCAATTGCAATTGTCATGGCTCCTATGGACATAGAGTCGTAAGTTATATATTTCCTTATCACGTTATCTAAGGTCAATTATGAAGTTCCATTTTATATCATTTTATGTAATGAGGTTTGAGTCGTTTGACGGTGTAGACAACTTGTTATGCAGCAAAGAAACAAAATGTTGATAAGGTGAACGTAGTAAAAGTGGGGATGTTAAGATAAATGTGTGACCGTACTAGTGTAAATAAGAAATTAGGATATACAATAAGTGAAGGTTATACCTATTTAAGACAAATTAAAGGAATGGCGACTTAGATTTGTTAGGCATGACGACTTAGATTTGTTAGTCATGAACTTGCTTTGAGTTTGCACTATGGGGACACCCAGATAGATAGCATGGGATTCTTGACAGGTTTTGTGCAAGTCATAAAAGTAGCTCATGTACGAACTATGTTGTACTTTATCATTGAAATTTTTAGTATCAGGTATGTATTGTGATTGCCTTTTCAGTCCATGTGCATCCTATGTCCTTCAGGGTGAGAAGTGGATTATTCACACCTAATAGCACTTGTAATTGGCCTTTCCTAGAAGAAAGTGCTGAAATGATCCTTAGCCTTTCCTAGAAGAAAGTGCTGAAATGATCCTTACATAAACAATTAAATGTCTTAATGTCTAGGCATGATTAGTTTGTAAGATCTTGAATCTGGATTATTTGAAGTGTTGCCATTTTGTCTTAAAAGATGTGGCAAAAGGTTGTCAGTTCATATTCCTTAATGTATAAGGTACAGAAGTTCAAGTGGTTAGTGACAGTTGGCATGGAAATTGGAAGTTCATATGAGGAAAATGGGTTTATTTGGCACATCTCGAAACGAAAAATGAAGATATCAAGGCTTGAGTTCTCTTACTACAGAATTGACATTTATTTAAATCTTTTAATGAACAAAAGCCTATTGTTTTGCTGGTGTTTATAAATTGTTTTATATTTGGTCAAATAACATTTTATCTACACATTTAATGGGACCCACAATTCACTTATTCACCATTCATTTCTATCTATGGCTGCGTTTGATAGAGATGGTGAAATTTGGTTGGAAAGAAAATGCATTCCACGGAATTGAATTCCTGAGAATTAGAAGTTTAATGCGTTTGATTGGTTTAATTTTTTAGGTGAAAAAGTGAAGAATTTTCAAACTGTTGTTGTTTGATTGACATTATTTCCAATGAGAAATAAAGCAAAAATTAGGTATTGTAATATATTTTTTTTCACACATTCGTACTTGATAATAATAATGTTCATTTTTAGGGTAAAAATAAATTAATTAACAACCAAAAAAAAAAAAGATCAAATGTGGTGCAAATGGTACAATATTTTCCCTATAAAATAAAACCTACCCATCCAGCAAGAAAATCAATTCCTCAAAAATGAGGAATTCAAGCGCATGGGTTGGCAAACATGGAAATGGTTTCCATGGAAATAAATGGCAATCAAACATGACAATTATGGAAAGTTGGGTGGAAAATCATGTATATCAAACATGGCCTATATATAATTTAAACAGTTTATAAACATTTCTTAAACATGCTTGTGTAAGCAAAATGTGGTTAATTGTTCACAAATTCATTTGCATTTTCTACCTTGTTTTTCCATTGTCAACATGCCCTATATGCATGGATGTTACTTTACTTTTGATTTATGCTGGCATAGGTGATATTGGGGTAGTGTCCTTCAAGTCGTTGATGGTTTATGTCATCGCATTATTTAACTTTTTTTTTTTTTTTTTTTGGGGTACTACTCTTGGTTGGTTATGAATTTCCTTTTTCTTTGCAGTCGTTCCAATTTCTTTTTGATTCTTTGCAGTACTTATGGCATATATCACCTGTGTGATCCCTGCGGTATTGCTGTAATTCGAATGTGTGACCTTCGTGGTTTCCATCCTCACGAGGAGCCACATGACTACATTTATGAACATTGTTCTCATGTTCATCTGAATCCCGATTCAGAGTTTGATGTCTTGGATCTTCGTTGAACTTGCGATGTCATCGTATTAAGGGTTCTAAAGAAGCACTAGTTAGTACTAATAAATATGTACAGGTTTTGCTCTGTTGACTGACTCTTTATGGTTGTGACTTTGCTAATAAATTTTGGGTTAGTAGATATAACCTTCTTCAATACCTTTCCTAGAAGTAGTAAGAATGGCATTTCTTATGAACTTATTTATATGGCAATAATTTTTGTAGTCGCATGTGTACTGTTGACCTTATTCTGTTTGTCTATAATGGGTATATATCATAGTTTTCCCTCTTGTGATTGTTAAGGGATTAAATCTCACATTGAATAAAGATGAAAACGTTGATCAATTCATAAAGGTTTGAACTACTCCTCTTAACAAGGTTGACGTGTTAAGATGAACCTTCAAATCTTAACATGATATCAAAGTTTATTAAGTTCCAACGAGAAATTCGATCCGATTAAGACTAAAAAAAATGAGTACACGAATTTCAAGATTGGTCTGCTCAAACGAGCTACCATCTTGAGGAAGCTTTTTAAGAAATTAAATCTCACATCGAATAAAGATGAAAACATTGACAAATTTATAAAGATTTGAACTACCCATTAAGAAATTAAATCTCACATCGAATAAAGATGAAAACATTGACAAATTTATAAAGATTTGAACTACCCATCTTAATAAGATCGACTTTCTAAAATGGACCCCTAAATCTTAACCGTGGTCACAATATAAGTTAGAAACTTGTAGTTTTGTAATTAATATTTTGAATATGAACAAGAGAGTCATTTTAAGATTAGTATGACGTAACAAAAAAGTTGTAGGATTTGACAAATTCAAGTCCAAAAATTAGAAAAACTGGTTTTATTGCAATATGGTGGCTCATGAATCATGAATTTGAATACGTTTTTTCTCAAGCAAACTTTAGAATAGCTCAGGAAACAGTACTAGAATGGATTTTGCTATGCTAAATCAGCAACCACTTCATCTAACAAAGAATTAAGAAGTCGATCCTCAATCTCTATTCCGAGTTCAAATGCTTCAATTTCAAAGTCGAGCCATCTTCCACATCGATTACTCATGTCCTTATCTACAAGTTCATCAACCATATAATCCCCCATTGAACTCCAACCAAGAATCTCACTATACACTTCTTGAGCTAACTTCTTCCTTCTAATCATGGAAACGCCCTTCGCCCATATTTCGCATCCCCCTTCAATATATCCTCTGCATTTCCACTCCAAACATTCGCTCACACAATCAAAGAGAAGCCTTCGGTTTATTCTAGGCACAAGATCATAACAATTCAACATTCCTTTCCGATTTTCCAGTTGATCAAAAAGATTCAGATTGATAATTTCGCGAGCCTGGCCTAATGCATAATTCTTGAACATAAGCTCTATGTTACACATTACCTCCTTCACATACATTAGTTCCCATTCTGTTGGCTTTCCACAAGCAGTCACAGGTAAGGAAATTGAAGAAGCTGAGTCTGACAACTCGGCGTCTCCTTCAGTTGGAATGAATTTCTTCAAAGAATACTTACTCAGCACTTCTTGAGCTACAACTGATGAACACTGCCTGCTGCCTGGAATTGGTAATGAATGTCCAGTTAATTCAAAGTTCAAACCATTGTGATTGTGAGATAATGACTTCATAGTCCTAGTTCATTCCCATTTCAAACTCGATGGAGTTCAGTTTATGAAAACCAAGAAAGATCATAATTTATACATACCTGTTGTACTATTACTATCTACAGTATGCAAAGAACTGCAACTTCTAGCAAAGGAAGACTGCCCAAGAATGGAAACTGGACTAGGAAGCCAAGGATCAATTAAATTTTTGGCTTCAGAAACCGCGCTCCCACAGTCGTCTGCCACTCCCTGTTTATAGCATGGCCTTAAGTTGATTTATGGAAATTTTGTACTTGTATAGAAAAGAAGAAATAGATAGTATATGTGAGGAAATTCATTTCTCAGTTAAACTGTTATCTTCCAATGAGATTAAGATGAAAGTTAGGAGCAATAAGCTAGAAAATCTAACATATACCTCACACTGATTTCTTGTTTTGAAACCCTGAGGATCTGCTGAAAAGCTAGAGTCACATTGGCTAACCGTATTAGATTTGTGACTTCCATCTTTTGTTTTACCGTCGTGTAACATGGTTGAGGCTGTCGAGCCAGGCACCAAATCTTGACAATTTGAAGAACTACTTTGTGTCTCTGCTCTATGTTGAGGAAACTCTACAACATGTGTCAGTTCTTTAAGCTTTCGCTCCAAAAGGGCGCTTAATGCATCACCTCGCAAAATATTCTCTTCATGGTAAAACTTTGAAACATTCAAACAATCCGAGCTCACCAGTGTCCTTTTACATTTATCACCAACCTCCATCGAGCTCTTAGGGCCAGGTCCCGATCGTGTCATTGGAGCAGTGAATGTAAAAGAAACGATGTCCGTTCCCTTCCTTCTATTATCTTTATCCCAACTAATTGGTCCATCAACAGGAGAACTGGATTGAATCATTTTCCTATTTTTATAGATTGTTATGTTATGAGCGACCTGATTTTTCTCATAGCGGCGTTCTACATAAGTAGATTGTTTCTTACTGGTAACTTTTTCGAAACTAGGACGTGATAAATCAGTTCTATCATCTTTACCCCCTAAACTCAACCTCCTGGAACCAACCTTAGAGGTCTCTGCATGTTTATTCGAGTTCCTTTTTCTTGCAGCAGAAGAATCTTCACCGATCGCTTTCCCACCACCTTGTGAGTTGGAAGCAAAGGGATTTATAGAAGGTGATTTTCCTCTTTCAGGAACACAATTCTGTTTCTGATTGTTTTGTCGAAACACCCTTGAACCATTTAGTGAAGATGGTTTCTTAAGCATACTCTTTTTTGTATTCAGATGACTTTTGATCAACAGGGTTGAAGTAGATTCATTATGTTCATTCTGGCTGACCAAACTTCTGTTGCCACTTACGTTTAAGCCTTCTCGTTTCTGAACATTGGCCTTCGCCTGTAGCGCTAGCGAAATGGATTTTCCTGTGCTTTTTACAGCAGAAGAACATTCTTCCGAATCCGTGAAGACTTTTAGTGATTTTGAGTCCACTGATTCACTGCAGCTTCTAGTCCTAGGTTGTCCTTTAAGGTAGACAGCATTAGATATTCTAGATTCACTTGGCTTCTCAGAAAACTTAGAATGCTTTGAAGGTTTTCGAGGTTGTTGAACCTTCTCCTTCAAGTCCTGTACTCTTAAAGGAATGGAGGAAGACCGGACAGTAGTCTGATGTCTCGGTTCAACGATTCTGGCAGCTGCTTCCATTATCTGAGCAGCATCCTTAGTCGGGATAAAATTCGCGCTTTTTATCGGAGATAAAAGCTTGTTCTGTGTAATTGGAATTGATCTAGCTGATTTAGGTGGTAAGATTTCAGCTTGAAACTTTTCGATTTGCTTACTTGTCGGCTTCCGATACTTGGGCGGCTCCAAAACATTCCTAGCAGGTAACTCGTGCATGATTTCATGATCTTGAAAACGTTCAAGAGTTTTAGGACGACGGAAATGCATGTCGGGAAGGGATCGAGTATCGAAAAGTGGAGTTGAGTAGGAATGTGGGATATTGGATTTTGGCAAGGAATCCAATCCCATGAGTCTTCCAACTAGTCCTGGGGACTTTGTTCCACAGTAGTCCTCATCTGTGACAGATGAAGCACAACTATAATCACTTCTTCCTTTAATACTTGACCTGGCTTCCATCAAATCATCGTCCGACTAAAGACAAAAATCGATTATTCGATTTAGTAGAAAGAAAATATAAAACAAAAAGAAAAGAAAAGAGTCAAAATCATCTCAAGTCTTATTACCATATGAAGCTGAGTCGTCGGCAAATTTCCGTCGCGTATCTTCTTCTGTTTGGATTGCTCTTCATAGTGCAGGGAAAAATATTCATCATTAAGCCATCATCAAGAGTGAAATAGTCTTAGAGAAATCCACATATCACCAGTTTCCGACATACCTGGTAAGTCGAACTTGCTCGAGAACAATTTCTTCCTAGATTTTGCATTCCAATCAAACATCTGAAGGAAGCCACCAACGTAACCTCCACTTCTTGAGCCTTGTTTCTCCATCTCCATATTCTCATACAGATATCAAGTCCAGTTGTGTTCTCACAAACTGGGGAAGTGACAGCAAAGCCGAGCATCCCTTCGGTCCCGACTTTCCATCTGCACTTAATCAAAAAAGATGATCATCAAGCAAGTGTAATGAAATTGAAGTGAAGTCACAATCATAAAGAGGTATATCAATTTTGAGGTTCCTGTGTAAAAACCATCTCAGCAAATATGGATGAAGCGAAAGTTAAAATGCAAACCTCCCATGTATCCTTGGAGCCACCTCCTTAACCAAGTTCCAGGACAGGGCACGTGGGGGTCCTAATGTGGGCTACACATTTTTACGAATAAGAATGACAAACTCCTCGTGAAGGGACTTACAAATATTTTATTGTATGTGGGGCCCAAATCATGTATTGCCACCATTCAAGGATTTGAAGAAAACGAAGAATCGGGATTGAGTTCAACTCTTGTCATATGGTTTTTAAATCAATTGGATGACTAAGTATTATAATCAGCCTAAGTTCTATAATCATTTAAGCAATATGTTACAGTATCAGAACCAAGACAAACAACTGGAAATCTTATCAACCCAGATCATAAAATCCATAGAAAATAAAAACTCAATCAAAGATTAAAGAAAAGTCAATAATCAAGAAAAAATTACATGAGGTCAAGATCCTCTAACCTTTCCCCTACTGTAAAAGCAGCAAACTTTCAATGCCAAAAGCTCTGTATATTCGAGAAATGTATGCATAAGAGGCAAAAAGATGATGAAAACTGATACTTTTAGTGAGAGAAACTGTTCAGATCAGTGATTAGGAGCTGTCTTGAAGAGTGTTGGAGTGGTCTTACAGTTAAAGCAATTGAATGAAGTGGCAGAGAAAATTTGTTTTTAAGATTTTCAAAGTAAAGGAAACAAACAAAATACTCATAGAAAGTGAATTTTATTATAAACTAAAAAAAATGATACAAAATAATAATAATAATAATAATAATAATAATAATAATAATAATAATAATAATTGTGGGTACAGAAAAGGTTGAAAAGCAGGTAACGTCTCTTTAGCTTAGAGGGAGACATTTCAAATTCCAAATAGGGACAGATGGGGTCCACTACATTTCACTCTATTTATCAATTGGAAGAAGAATTAATTACATTCGGGTCCCAAACATATTAGAAAAAGAAAAAGTAGGTATGTACTTCGATTCTTGGACAATCTTCGTCCCTTTGATTGGTAAATAATCACATGAGCATCACATGACATGACATACAAATTTCTTTAAGGGATAAATATGTAAAATAAATAAATAAATAAAACTATAGTAATAACCTCATAAAACCCCCAAACCACCGGCCTCCGCCCTCCAACCGTCTTAATTAGGAGTGGGCGCGGTCCGGTTTCTAAAGGAATCAAACCGATTATCAATGAGAATCTAAGTAATGAAACCATTGGTTCCATATTTGGCTACGGAACCGAACCAATTGGTTTCGGGTAGGTCCAGTTCGGTCCTTTACATTTGAAAATGTTAAAATAAAATGTTCTCTAATAAAAATTAAAAATTTCTTTCAATGTTACTTTTAGAAAAATTTCTTTCAATTCTACTGTTTGCGCAAATTTACCTTCGAAAATCGGATTTCAATATGAACAACTTTTTGAGTTTTGTTTTTAAAATTATTTAGCATTTAGGTAATGTCGAAAGATTTAGATTTGGGGTTGGGAATTGTGAGTTAAAACTTAAATTGGGAGTTAAATTGATTATATAAAGTAAGAAATCAAAGAGATTTGATGGAATTGGAGGATGATACTATTTATGTGGGAAGTTGGGAATGAAAAGGAATTTTGGTCAAATGGAAACTTGCCTAAACGTTTTCACCGCTTCACGATTTATATTAAAAAAAAAAATCAACATATAAGGGAACCGAAGTACCGTTGGTTCCAATTAATAAGATCGGGGAACCGAACTGGTTCTCGTTCGGTTCTAAAAATAAGTACCAAATCGAAAATTTTCCTTGGCAGAACCGGATCTGGACCTGCCGGTTCTAATTGGTTCCGGTCCAGTTCTACAGGTTCCGGAAAAATGTGCCTACTCCTAGTCTTAATGACTCAATTGCTATAATTTAAAGGTTGTAGACCTACTTGTTTTAGTTTGAATGGATTGGGGATCTGATTGTAAAACTTCTTTACATGTAAAGATGAATGCACACTTTTTATTTTGACTAGTTTGGGCTCTGTTTAGTAAAAATAAAATTAGTTTATAAACAAATAATGTGATTTTTTGAAGTAAAATATGTTACTGAAAAGTGATTTAGGTAACTGTATGGGGTTAAAACTTAGTTTGAAGAAATGTATTGTTTATAAACAGTTTACCGAAGTGAGATGTTAGTGTCAAGATTGAAAAGATACGTCCTGATTCCACTAGCAGCCAATCGTTAGGAACCAATTATGCAAAATAGCTCTTTTGTTAGTGCAGACACTCGTATTCACTTCAAATTTTACAATTGTCAAGCCTGTTGTAGTAGAAAAACCTTCTGTTGATTATTCGTCACACACACATGGAGGTGTACCCCACACACTGGTGGGGTCCATATTTGTAATTTTTAATATTATTTTAATATCATTAAATAAATAAAATAATGCTCCCCTCAGCTTCATTGTTCTCCCTCACTATGGTTTTCATTTCTCTCATTCATTTCAATACGTAATTGCTTGAAATCCATTTTAATGACGCCTTCTCGATCAGGTCGTTCGACTCATGTCTCAAAGTGTCGCATCGTGAAGCAACTGAGACTTCCTCGATTAATGACTCAACATGGTCAAACATAGGATTCACTTTCCCATCCTCGTCCACCTTGGTATAATGTACATTTGTGGCAGAAGCATTATATCATTTTTGCTCAACACGCGAAGAATTCGATGTCGTGGTCGAACAACATGCAACTATAACTCATGAATTTCATTTGGGGATGATAAACAACATCCCTTTGACGATCGTAATCCTTACCAGACATTTTACATTGAACTACATAAACCTTCGTGTGTTCATTGCTTGATCTTCTCATTGTAGCGTAGTGCGTACTCTCAACGAGTTCTGTTTGGAAGAGTCGAAAAATTGCTTTTGTGTATACTTGGGACATTTGCAATTCCATATCAACCCTCGTAATCAGTCGTGGTTGCTGGGACAAATCCGTATGAGTTGCCACAAATTCCTCATGTTGTTTGTAAAAATTGTAACCCTCTTTCGTTGATTCAAACTCTTGGCCAATTACAGGAATAAAAATTTCGGCTACTTGAAGCATAAATATATTGTCATTCATTTTTATACTGCATTAATAAATGAAATCAATTACCAAAAAACTTTCCTTAGCAGAACCGGATCTGGACCGGCATGTTCTAATTGGTTCCGGTCCGGTTCCACAGGTTCCGGGAAAATGTGCCTACTCCTAGTCTTAATGACTCAATTGCTATAATTTAAAGGTTGTAGACCTACTTGTTTTAGTTTGAATAGATTGGGGATCTGATTGTAAAACTTCTTTACATGTAAAGATGAATGCACACTTTTTATTTGGACTAGTTTGGGCTCTGTTTGGTAAAAATAAAATTAGTTTATAAACAAATAATGTGATTTTTTGAAGTAAAATATGTTATTGAAAAGTGATTTAGGTAACTGTATGTGGTTAAAACTTAGTTTAAATAAATGTATTATTTATAAACAGTTTACTGAAGTGAGATGTTAGTGTCAAGATTGAAAAGATACGTCCTGATTCCACTAGCGGCCAATCGTTAGGAACCATTTATGCAAAATAGCTCTTTTGTTAGTGCAGACACTCGTATTCACTTCAAATTTAACAATTGTCACGCCTATTGTAGTTAGAGGTGGCAAACGGGCTGAGCTGCTCGTTGGCTCGACTCGCGAAAACACGAGCCGAGGGCGGCTCGGCTCGTCAAGATCACGAGCTCAACCACGAGCCAATCACAGTTACCGAACCTCGGCTCGTGGTAAACGAACAGCTCGTTGGCACGAGCCGCTCGCCGGCTCGTAAAAAACGAAGAAGTTATTAATCATTTATTTAATACATAACTTATTACTTATATTTATAACTTATAAATATAAGTGTATAACTAATTAAGAATTTATATCAATAATATTAAATATTATATTCAAGATTTCAAATATTTTAACTATCGATTCGATTGTCGACTAAATCTATTTAAGACGGTAGAGGGGTTTTTTTTTTTTTTTTTTTTTTTTAAAAAAGACGGTAGAGGGATTTACGATTTACCGTTTTATTAATTAAAAAAAAAAAAAAAAACCGACGGTAGGGCCGAGCAACCCGAGCTATGGGCCGAGCCGGCTCGGCTCGGCCCATTACCACCTCTAGTTGTAGTAGAAAAACCTTCTACTGATTACTCGTCACACACATATGGAGGTGGACCCCACACACAGGTGGGGTCCACATTTGTAATTTTTAATATTATTTTAATATCATTAAATAAATAAAATAATGCTCCCCTCAGCTTCATTGTTCTCCCTCACTATGGTTTTCGTTTCTCTCATTCATTTTAACACGTACTTGCTCGAAATCTATTTTAATGACGCCTTCTCAGAACATTCGACTCATATCTCAAAGTGTCGCATCGTGAGGCAACTGAGACTTCCTCGATTAATGACTCAACAGGGTTAAACATAGGATACACATTTGCATCCTCGTCCACTTGGGTATAATGTACATGAAGCATTATGTCATTTTTGCTCAACACGCGAAGAATACGACATCGTGGGTAGCCCGCAAACTCGAAAAACATGCAACTATAAGTCATGAATTTCATTTGGGGATGATAAACAGCATCCCTTTGACGATCGTAATCCTTACCAGACATTTTACATTGAACTACATAAACCTTCGTGTGTTCATTGCTTGATCTTCTCATTGTAGCGTAGTGCGTACTCTCAACGAGTTCTGTTTGGAAGAGTCGAAAATTGCTTTCGTGTATACTTGGGACATTTGCAATTCCATATCAACCCTCGTAATCAGTCGTTGACACAAATCCGTATGAGTTGCCATAAATTCCTCATGTTGTTTGTAAAAAATTTCGTTGATTCGAATTCTTGGCCAATGATCGGAATAAAAATTTCGGCTACTTGAAGCGTAAATATATTGTCATTCATTTTTATACTGCATTAATAAATGAAGTTAATTACCAAAAATGCATATTTGAGATGAAAATGTTTGACAAACTTTTATTCCCCCCCCCCCCCAAAAAAAAAAAAAAAGAAAAATTACTCAATTCAATAATGTGATATGTGATAATCTTCAAAAAAAAATATTTAATTTTCACTGGCGGAAACTGCTTCGTAGTATGCATACTTCATTCTTCTTTCTTTTTTATAATATGTTCGATTTTGAAGAATGTTATAACATAAACAAAGTCTTGACTCACGTAGATTTTGCGTTCCTTATACAGAAAAAAATTGTATTTGCAAATATTAGGCGGCGTTCTGTTTGTATTTCATTTTCTGTTTTTATTTTTGAAAACGTTTTCTATTTTTTGTTTTCATTTCCTGTTTTTAAATATGCTAAAAATCAATTGTAGCGACCGAGAATTTGTTCGTGACTTATTTAAATATTACTTAAAATGTGTCGCTACGACTTTGCCTATTTATTTTTAAACACATTTTCGTCTAGCTATTTTGAGTGAAATTAAATTTATTTTGAATTAAATATTAGTCAAATTCCAAATTTTACTAAATGATGTCCCAAGTCTATTATTTTATTTTTGAAAGTCCAATTTTCAATAAATTGAATTCAAATTATTTCAAGTCCAAATTTTAAATTTATTTTATATCATTCAAGCACAATTTCTATTCATTTTGGATCTAATTTATCGTTTTCTAGTTCAAAGTTTCCAACTCTATTATCTCGCCCCATTTTAATTCCAATCCATAAATCCTCCATTATTCCATTTCAAATAACCAATTCAATTTAACACCATTTCTTCCTATTTCTTCTTCACACGTTTTCCCTTCAATTTGGTTGATTCTAAATTTTCATAATTTCTTCCTCAATCATTAAGATCAGTTCCAACCTACCATCTCTTACCATTTCCCTATATGGACACAACCATGATCACTCCTCAATCAACCATAAATCTCTCGGCAAATTCCCTCATCATAGCCTAAAACCAAAAATGCCACAAATTTACCGAAACATGATGCACAGTTCCCAGAATATACACTCCTATTCCTCCCCCTCCATCTCGAACTCAGCCATACTGCAAAGCCACATCACCACTGGCACCATCAACGCAGTCACCACCCCAACCAGACCTCCAAACCATCATCATCACCACCACAATACACAAACCACCATCAAGTTCGACCAATGAACCATTGCCAACCGCCTGCAACCAAAGTCCAACCATCACTGCCCAATTCAAGAAATCACTCAAACCATATCGAACCATCACGGCCACTGCATTCAATCAATCCAACCACCACCGAGCCACCCACAATCCCAGCAGCTAAACCAAAATACCACCAGATGCAATCCGGTCAGCCACCAATCTGCAGCCATCACCACTTGCAGCACCTCAACCACGGCCAAGACCAACCACACAATCACAGGGAACCAAATCAACCTTTATCAACTCCAAATCCCCACCATCAACAGCACCAGCCAACAACCACTTCAACCAAGCCTCATCTGCACCACTCAAAACGCCATCTTCATCGTCCTCATCATCATCACCACACCCATCGCCTACAGCCCACTCCGGTTGTAACACCCAAGACACACCCAGACTCAAAATCAACCCATAAATCAAAAATCAAAACCAAGAATGGACGAAGCCCAGTCACTTACTCCAACCATCACCGGATCTCGCAGCTAATACCGAACTCCAAATCGCGATTTAAGCTTCGGTCTCGCACGAAATCAGCCCCAAAACCCAGCCTTTTTGTACCCCCATCCCTTGCCACCGTCCGCCGATACCTGCCGGCGACGTTGCGCCGGCTGGAAGACCGGATTTTCTCCCCCCGCTCGCCATCGCCATCTTCCTCTCTCTCTTGTCTGTTCTCTCACGAAAATGAGGAGGAGAAAGGATTTGGTTTTATTAAAATCTGATTTTTCAGAAATTTCACCTTAGTCCCCCAAATTTTAAAAGTTATTATTTTAGTCCCAAGATTTATGAACCATTTTATTTCAGTCCCTGTAGGTTGAATTCATTTGATTTTAAGCCCAAGTTTTACAAGTTATCCATTTCAGTCCCTCAAGCTTTAAAGTTGTTTAAAACAGTCCCTCCATTTTAAAAATCTATTATTTCAGCTCTATAGTTTAATATTCGTTTTGAGTTTCAACTCAACTTTTGAAAGGTATTCAATTCAGTCCCTTTTGGTTTCAAATCATCAATTTCAGCCCTTAAATTTTAAATGAGTTTTAATCAGCCCTTTCATTTTGGGAAAATCAATTATTTCAGCCCTATGGTTTAATATTTGTTTTGAGTTTCAACCCAACTTTCAAAAGTATTCATTTTAGTCCCTCAACTTTCAAAACATCAAAGGTAGACTCGCCCCTACTAAGGTAACTTATTGGCTAGACGAGGCGTACGGAGATTTAAAGGATTTAAGTCGTTTCCCGCTCAACTTTGCACTCGTCGGATTTAAGGTAGACTCGCCCCTACTAATTGATTTATATTATAATTGCATGTGTTATGTGGATTTGTGTGATTTTATGCTTAATTGCATGAGAAAAGAATATCTCTTTTGAGATAAAGAATTATGTTATGCTGGGCATAACTTATCTGCTAGCCAAGAAAAGAAAAGAATGTGTTCATTTGCGTTCACTATGTGATGCCTATGAATAAGAAAAGAATGTCACTACATTATTTGCATAATTTCTTGTTCAATTATCTTGTAGATTAATTATTGGCGATGAGTCTACTGAGTATTTCATTTTTGAAATGCTCAACCCGTTATTTTAACAACTTTTGCAGATTTCGGAGACGATGACGAGTGATGGGCAATGACGGCAAATTACAAATTGATAATTTTTTAAAAGTCGTGAACTTTGAAATGATTATTTCATTTTATCAAGAATTGTCATTTTTACAAATTTGTACGAAAATACTTATTCCATTCGAATTATCGCTAAACTTTTATTCGATAAATGCGATATTTAATATTGAATCATTTTTCCGCAACAAAGTTTATTCAAGAATTTAGAAAAGTGACGTTCCCCGGGTTTTACGGAATTCGGGGCGTTACATCAGTTCTGTTTACCATTTCTGAAAACTGTTTCTAAAAATGAAAAACTGGAAAACATGTTTTGTTTGAAATTTTGCAGAATGCTACTTTGATTATTTATAATTAATTTGCTTGTGGGTTAAATTAATAAATAAAAAAAATTGTCTTTTGAAGATAATTTACTTTATATTATAAGAAATTAGCTTATCTAATTTTTATTGAACTGATTTAATAATGACTAGAAAATATTATAAAAATAGATAAAATCATAAATGACCAAGTCCCGAAAATATTATAAAAATTAGCTTATCTAATTATTGTGGCCACATTAATGTTCAAGTCACAATTAAACATGAGTCCATGTAAACAAAACCACAACAACCAGGCAGCCGCACTAGGCGAGTTCGATGCGACATAGTTGATTGAGAAAATATTGGTAGGAGAAATCGAATTCGTGATCAAAGACTTCCGCGCTCACCTGCTCCACCAACTTCATTAGCTCATGAGAGGTTTAAGATATATATATATATACACATTCTTTAATTTCTCGAGGCTGGATATCACAATTTAACTATCACTTAGAATTCAATGCAGAGTCTAACAATAGATAAGACAATTTGAGCTTAAAATGAATCCCGTAAATGCTTTTTTGCTTGACAGGCCCCTAAAGAAATTCACATATACCTCCATGGACCTTTCTTCAAATAGAAAAGGCCAGACCAAAGTTATCATAATTCATTTTTCTTTAGGTCTGAAAGTGATCAATTATTCAGTCTTAATATGAATGGTCAGTATGGAAGTTTTGCACTTGTAAGAAACCAATCGAACATATGCAAATTTGGAAAGCATCGGCATTTAGACAATATATAATTAGGGTAATACTACACTCCCTTCGACGTTCACCCTCGGGATGACCCCTACTCACATGGGTATGGAACCCGCAGTGTGTGTGCCCCACACTCATGTGAGTGGAGAGTCATTCTCAGGGTGAGTGCCGAGAGGAATCTAGCATAATTCATATAATTATATAATAATTTCTTTTTGACTACGCCATTTAATGATTAAAAGTAGGATATTGGTGATCTCCTTCAAATAGTCAAGAATCAATAAGTTCAAAAACTTTAATAATATTACGCAATATATTGGTCTGTTACCCACGGTGTTTCCCTCCAAATCATGTGGGGCATCTCGACATTGGACGATACTGATACGCGTGCTTTGAATGGTAATGTGTGTCTAACACGACGTAAAGAAGACCCCTCGATGTTCAAATCAGTCTAGAAGTTTCACCTTGTCACTTGAGACTTGTGTTGTCGTTCTCTAAGGTGGTATCACAAACCACGGCTAGGAGATTCTTGCTCGTTTCTTTTGGTGGAAGATTTGACTTCAATAACAACAATATGTTATATATAAACCAGTTGCTAGATCCTATCAATGTGATCAGCATCCAGCACTAGAAAGGATCTAAGTGGGATAGACGAAGATTTTAATTTTTTTTTTTTTTTTTTTTTTTTTTTTTAAGTACAGTGAAGTACCAAAAAGAGGGGCTGTACATCTTTTTTGATCCACCTTTTAATTTATGAAAGGTTAATAATTTAAGGTGTATTATCTAAACATTAATATTTTTTTCCTCTCTACCTTTATACATTTTTAGCAGAATAACTTTATGGGGTTAGATTATTCAGAACATTTGGAAAGAAAGAAATCACAAGAAAACTGTGTGTAAAATCTTGAAACACAAGCCCAGGAACATAGAATCTCTGCCCTTTAAGTAACCTTTGTTCCAAGCAATTCTAAAAACTTCCTCTCTTTTCCAATGTACAACTTCAAATTCTCCTCATTCTTTCATCTGCGCAATCCTCTTTTCTTTGCACGATAAACTGCGAAAATGGCCGTGACGCATGCTGATCTTGCTCCAAGTCTACGAAAATGTGACCTAGGCAGCAAAACTGGTGCATTTTTAATGGTTTTGTCTATACTACTAGGCCTCTTTTCCTTCATTCTTTGTCTCATATCCGAGGCGAGCCGTTCCCAGGTACTAATCCAACAGTATAACTATTGGACGCCTAATCTCGTGTGCTTTTCTGGTTTCCTTATTTCATTTTATTCTTAATTGCTGTTGAAAGAAGGGATTAGAGGTTTAATCCGTCCGTCCGACACTAATGCAGATGATATGGGAAGCATCGAGCGGTGAAGGGAGAGTTACAAAATCCGAGTGTACGTATTCAAGTAGTGGCAAAATCCCTCTATTGTCTGCAACAGGTGCATTTTTTGCTCTAGCAATGGCAATGGTGATACAGCATACATATCTATTGGTTGCCGTGAGTTTAAGTAAATCAGATTCTCTTCTTGCAATTACTTGGGACCCTGACTCTGATGTTGCCAAGAGTCTCACATGGCAAGCTGGATTTTTCTTTGTTACAACTTGGTACGTTAAATACTTACCCCTTCTTTGGTACCCATTATTTCATGGATCATGCTATACACAAAATGGATTACAAAATGAATGACACACTCCTCACATGGAGGTGGGTCCACATGTAGGTGGGTCACCCTCCATGTGAAGGGTGTGTCATCTATTTTGTTATCAATAATTGTAGATGGACATTCATTTTAGACATTTTAAAGTGACATTGTGATGTGACAATTTCTCATTAAGTAATGAAGATGTGTATTAAATAATGAAGTCATCACCAAATGAATCATTACCCAATAAGGAATTGACATATCACAATATCACTTTGAAATACTCAAAATGAATGTCCCTCTAGAATCACTCGTTTGCTATCCATTTTGTATGTTAGTAATTATCCTTATTTCATAACTCATTTATTTCAAAACTCATTTCAACTACATACTATCTATAAAATAGTCTACACGCGAATTCAAAAATATTTCCTATTTTTTAATCACACATTCTCCAAAAAATTATTATTACAAATCACGTTATTCTAAATAATGAGTTTCAAAAAGGAACTTATTTTACAATAGAATTTACTCGAAGGAAATACTTACATTTCCATCTACCTACAAGCCTATGTAATCTAGATTTTAAATCAAGTCAACATTAACAACCAATATCAACTACATATTTTATTGGATTTACAGCTTTTCAACCACACATTACATCAATTTTTATAAAAATCTACTAAAAACCCGATTTTAACACTAGGACTATCCTACGAAAGTATCCCACAAATTTTTGAACTGAATCATCGGTATCTTAACTTCATTGCAGGGTATGTTTTGCTGTTGGAGAAATTTTGTTACTAATCGGGCTAAGCGTCGAGTCAGGATATCTGAAAAATTGGCAAATTCCACGAGATAGTTGCCTAATCATCCGACAAGGTCTGTTCACGGCTGCTGGTGTGTTCTGTCTGTTAACTGTCTTTCTTGGTTCTGGTTTATATATCACTGCCCTGCGTGCACAAAATCATACACAAGATCAAGAAAACACGCGTCGAGAACTTTTGGAGGCCTCGGTCCTGTACGCATCTCCACCGAGATCGCCTAGAAGAATCATCCAAGCCGTTCCTAATGAGAATCCTATTGCAAGACAAGATCGGAATGGGCATACGTTGTACGACTACTTAACAGCCTTTGACAAACATTTAGATTGTGTTTAAAGAGGACAAAAATGGTACAAAGTTTAATTTGTATTATAGATATAAAACAAATAAAAAACGTGTGATATTCACAACTGTAAATGAGAAATCCTTTTACACAATTGTGTGCCATAAGTTTGATTGTCTAATTAAGCCAACCTTGTGTAAATTCTTTTTGTAAAGAAAAAGTACATTTCATCAAAACTTGTATAAACTTTGTTGTTTATTTCTTTTTCCTTTTTTAATCTATAAAACAACGGATTATGTTACGAGTACAATCGGCTTTACAGTCCCCTCACATATTTTCCTACACCCCCTCTATGTGAGGGGCAATACAGTACTTGCAACATTTCCTAAAACAACAGTCACGTACCACTAGCATCGGTACTAAAAGCTCATCACACAAACTGTCCCATAAGAATCTTGGATGTGAAAAGATTTAGTCTATATTCTTTAACTCAATTATTACAATTTGTAAACCAAATTATAAATCACACAATTTCCAAAGTTATTTTTTGACCATACATATTTTTTCTTCATTTTTCAATTATATATTTTACCTCAAAAATGTAAATAAACCAATTTATTATTGATTTCAAGCTTATTAAAAATTAGCAAATTTATCGGATCAACACCGCAACTATTTGGGAATACGCGCAATACAAAGTTATTGTCATGTCACATCACGACTTTGCAATAAGATCACCAATAAGTCTACTTGTACAATTCTTGTTCACAATGTTGTTGACAATTTCATGTTTCTCGCGAGATTATGGAGTCAACATATCGTGATATTTTGACTGCTAATTAATAAAAAATTTACACTTTCCAAAATCAGATAGTTCCCCTCTACACTTTCCAAATCCAAATCAGAGAGTTCCCTCCCCCCCCCCCTTGCTCGACGACCCAACCCAACGCTCTGCAACCGCTGGCTGTCAACCCACCGCCGGAGCTAGTTTGGAATCCAAAAACTTAATTTTTGCACTTTCCATTTCATAGTGGATTTTCCTAAAACAAATTTGAGTTCAATCTTTACTCCAGAAAGGGATGACCCAACCCTCTGCAATAATTTCCTCGTCGTCGACCCACATCACCGGACCTAGTCAAATCTTGAGCGACAAAGAAGAGTAGAACAACAGTGTCTTCCCTTGGTAAGCAAATCAAAACCTGTAAAGCTGAAATGAATATTTTTATCCCACTAAAGTTCAAAATAACATTCAGATTTCAATATTGATGTTTAGAATGTTAAATCGAAATGGAGTAAGTTGTTTTATTACTTACAGTGTAAGATGTGGAATTCGGTTTGGTGAGAAGTGTAGCTTGAGAAAAGTTTTAGAGACTGAATGCATTTTGGCTATGGAGAATGTAGAGATTGTAGTCATATTTGTGCTGAAAAACTGTAAAAACAAGAACCCAAGAAAAGGTGCAGGTTCATATAAATTGCATCTGAAAATAGTAAAAACAAGAACCCAAAATTAAATTCAGAGAGCGTGCTAGGATTACATATTTATGCACTTATTCTGAGTATGCTAGGATTACACATTTATGCTCCATTATGTTTCTTTTGTGGAATCAGATAGTGTGTTAATGAACAATTTTTTTGATTGCTCTAAAATTGGTAAACATTTAACAAGAAATGAATCGCCAATTGTTGATGTAAATTCCTTAGTTGCGAATGATGATGATTTGAAAGTAGAAGAGATAAAATAGGATAATTGAGTTTAATTTAATTATGTTCGGCTAAAATATATTTGAGGGGAATTATTCTTAGCTTCAATGGATATGTTTTAATTCGTTATGGATGAGTTCTTGTGATTGATAATGATTAACGAGTGTTTTAAAGTTTCAAATTATTTTACTTAGATTGAGGTCGTGATGTGATATGTATTGAATATGCACATAACATGCTCGACTAAATGCCGTAAAATAAATTGATTAATTTTCATACTAATATTTCCAAATTTTATCGATCTCAAGAAATTCATGCTAAACTTATTTGCAAAGCCCAGTTGATAGCGAAAGAATAACTCCACTCAGATTTCCCTTTCATTGCATTTAATTATATTCTCTTTATTCATTTAAACACAATTGAAATCATAGTTTAGGTTTCGAATTTAGTAAATATTATTATACCAATAAAATTCCTAGGAAGAATGACCCTGGATTATTGCTAGGCTATAACTTGACCCCTTTATACTTGGAGGGTAGATTTAACATCGAGTCATCGGGCACTGAGATCTAAGGTGGAGAAGGAGTTCCAAGAAGATTTAAAGTCATACTCTCAAATGGTACCATGTGCAATGGGGTTTGAGTTCGAGAAACAATTCCAAGAAGTGTACACAATTTCGAAATTTAAGGAGTTCCAAGAAGAGATAAAGGGAAAAGTGTATTGCGATATTATCTCAAGTGATGAGTAGTACGGTGGATCCACTCACGTTGTTCGAGAGGTTATCATTGTACATGGAGTTTCTAAGAAAAAGGATTTCAATGTTATGCGTGACATAGAGGAATGTCATATTATTTGCAGTTGCCACTTGTTTGAGTTTCGAGGTATAGTGTGTAGAAATTGTGTCTTCGTGTTGATCAGAAATGATGTGAATCTACTTCCTGAGAGGTACGTACTGAGGAGATGGAGAAGAGATGTTATAAGAGCATACACGAGGGTGAAAATCAATTACGATGGGTGGATTAGTAATCCTGCTCAGATGAGGTATGATAAGTTGTGTAAGTCTTTTGAAAAAATGGCAAATTTGTTATGTGACAGTGAAGTTCGAACTGAGGAGTTAATGGAGTGGATTGACAATCATATGAATAACTTAAATCTAGGAATTACGAAAATTAGTCATGGTAGCAAGTCACTCTCTCAAGAAAATGTTCGTATTTTGGATCCAAATTGCATAAAATCAAAAAGGGCTCCTAGGAAGTTGCGAAAGAAGGGACCATTGGAGACATCCAAAAAAAATCTAAGGTAAATGTTTATTTCATTTAATGCGAACACAATTTTTTTAATGCAATCACGATTTATATATGACGTGTCATTCTAATACATTGATATCTGATAATGTGTGCAAGTACCTTCGAATTCAAACAAGGCAAAGACTCCGATTGGAAACAATTCAACAGAGAGCCCTTCCATCATTGAACAATCAAAGGAGTCTCATTTCCAAGTGATCAGCCCGTTCTCTTACACACAACTCATGGTACATTGACGATATAAAATGTATTTAGTATTTTTTACCTAGCATCATTAATTATTATGTCATCTATATTTCACATATTTCAGGATGCTCAAATGCAAAATTTTGGTGGACCGTATGGAGTAAATTGGAATACAGGTTATGGAATAAATCAACAATTGATGCCAATGTTTTTTCCTCAACCTCCCCAAGAAGAAGATCGTGGATGATTATCGAATTCCCTGAGTTTTAACATTTTAACTTGCGTACTTTGATTTTTCATGTAATGATTTCAATACTAGGTTACATGAGTTATCAATTATTGTCGATTGATTGAGGCTATGTAATGTGTTAACCAACTCAATGCCTTCTTTGCTGGTATATGTAATGAATTGCTTTCTTCTACATTCTATGTTGCGCAATTATTTAACAATATGGTCATGTGCATAGCTAATCTTGATTGCTTTATACAACCACATATATGATGTTCCTCTAGTATAGTGGACATATTCTACATGATTTTTTTTTCATTGTTGTGTAAAAAATTGCAATTACATCAAACTTGTTAAAGTTGGCAATGTATGATTTTTCCTTCCTTCTCAGCAATATTTTCATACTACACTATTAGAAAACTTAAAAACTTACAGTCTATGATTCATACTAAATTCATTAGTTGCAAAAGCATTTTTTACATATACATAACCAGTAGATTTTGTATAACCAATTAAAGGAACTCACCTAACAATATTCATTAAACAATTGCACCTCAAAGTGACATACACAACCAAGCAACATATCAAGGGACATTATAAATTAAAGATTACTTCATAGACGACAAACTAAAGCTGGTACATGAAATCCGGTTTGAAAGTTCAACATACAATATACTACTTCAAATATAAATGCTAAAACCTTTAAACTAATGTCAACTTCATCTACTCATCCATTAACTTTCCTTTCCCTCTCTCGTTGCCACATTTCTTATTCTTGAGAATTGTTATGATGTTTATGTCGACATTGTCTTCATTTGATATCAGCGCACAAGTTTTGAGTAGGTGAGCCATCTCATCATCTGGATTTTCCTTCACTTCACGCTCATTTTTCGAGGACAAGTCCTTCCATGCAAAAAAAAAAAAATAGTTCGGTTTGTTGCAGGAGTAGAAGAGCCTTCCAAGGTTCTTCATCATCCTCTCAGCCTCGAAACAACGCATGATTCCCTGTCCGTACCATGGACAAAACCTGTTGGTCTGACAATCATTCAACCAGTGCCCCGTTTGTATGTAGCTATGGCATATTCCTATAGTTCTTGCCTCTCATTTTTAGTTCCTAAAAATTTTAATAAAGCATGATCAATAATAACTACAAAAATTTGTGGACAGAGATTGCAAAAAAAAAAAATCCCATGAACAATGCATAATCTCAAATATGTGATGTGAACAACGTCTTGACACAAATCAGAAACCAATGAACAATGCATAATCTATTGGTCAACAATATGAAGCCACATCCAATTACTGTCCCATTCCAGGCAGATGACATTCAACAATTATTTTATTTTTTTGAATTATTTGAACTCTAATATAACATTCAATCTAAAAAATATAGCTCCAAATGATCATGAACATTTCAATATAATTACAATAACACATACTGGTCATGGCACTGAAAAAATGTTCATATGGTGAGGAAGAACTCAAGCTTAAATATGTTAAAGGTACTTAGTTTCAACCTTGTACAGAAAAAATATACTAAGAAATTAGTCCGAACTCAAGCTTAAATTTGTCAACTAGCATTATCTACATCTTCATCTATTTGGGGCTTACATAAATTCGAACCAAATCAAACATGCCATACCTATGTACGGTTAACACCTATTCCAAATGAGTGACAAAATCAAAACCAGAAAGCATATTACAAAAACTCAGTCGGAGTTCTGAACCGTAGTTGCACCTAAGCTGCTACTGATTTGTTAACCAGAAAATCACACCAAATCGTCTCCGTCGCCTTCACCTTCGACACCTATGGCACTATCACCGGACCAGCGAACTAGTAGATCTCAGAAGAATTCACGTTGGGTGCTTCGATTTCGTCAAACATGCTTGCAGAGGGACTTCAATTTCGTCGGGTCTGGGTGAAGAGTGTTTTGTTTGGATATTCTGAAAACGATGGATTTTATAAGATCCGGATTTGGGGGAAATTTGGTAATATTAGGGAATTTTGGTTTATTTAAGGGGCATTTCGGACATTTTGATGAAAATTGTCAACATCTCTGTGAACAAGAATTGTACAAGTAAACTTATTGTAATATCACACACTTCCAGGATAGTAGTGTTGTACGGGCATTTCATGTTAACAAGCCATGCAACAGAATAAGTTGAATAACTATGAAGCTTATGTTTGGCAAACTATTTAAAATATGTTTTTAAAAAATACAATTTTCCAAATCACTTTTTAGCCCACAAATTTCTCTATCCACTTTTCAACCACATATTTTACCTCAATAAACATTAAAAAAAATATTTTTAAATACAAAACTTTTAACAAACTGTAAATCTATATTTAATCATTTAATATTGATAGAATTTCAATGGAAGAAAATGCTATAATTAATAATTCTTCAACTTGAAATTCTTTAAGCTAAACTATCTGAATATTTATTTATGGTCAATTAGTGCACCCACCCTCGTTCTTCAATTGCATTAAACATCTTTGTATGGAGAGGCAACACTGAAGGTGTGTGAGAGGTGCGACCGCACGTGACCTCAACATTATAGGGGCACCAATTATTATTTATTTTTTACTATAGGACACTTACGGGAAAAATTAAATATAGGACAATTTTTTTTATAAGTCATTATTTCAGATTTTTGCACAGGACACCCAAAATGTCAGGGATGACCTTGCTTGTATATATCCATTTATGTGATTCAACCATTGATGGTGAACGGTCTAATATCCATTTGTTCTTAGATGGCTCAGCGGTAGAGTGGTTAGCTATTGAAGGTGCACGTTTTGACCTGTTTTGACATCACCACCAATACCTTGGTGCAGTTCGGGATAATTCACTGTTCCATAGCCCAATGAGAAACCAACTTTCCTTAAGCGATGAAGATCCAAATGAGTTACAAAATTGGTAATTTTCTGGTGGAGAACACGGGAAGAATTCCACGAAAATGGACGTTTCAAAATTGATAATATCGATTTTTCAAATCTCATTCCAAAAATCAATGTTCTAAGAGAAATTGAGAGGCTGGCTTTTGTAGCTGATGAAGGACTTGAAGATCTCCAGGCATAACCTGGTAATTTACCGGTCCGGAGATTTCTGATTTTCCAGTCGAAAGAATAAAGAAATAGGATATGGAAATACAGGGCGCGTTCACGATTCTTCTTATGGGATTTCTGGTTCTGGAAAAAGTTCTTTGGTCAACTTGATATGCAATGTTCTTGGTCGATCTAGCCTCATCCCTTTTGCTTAGACATTCGGTAAAAAAAATCCCTTAATATCATATTATAACTACTTTGACAAAATCGGTCTCTTATGTTGCCCATTTTTTTTTTGTCGAGTTAACAATATTTTAACTAATTGACAAGATCATGTAGACGCAACATTTGGTACGAGTCGATTAGTTTCAAGTGCGATTCGAAAAAATGTCGGATATAATGATATATCGTACAAACGATATCAAGAGCGTGAACATAATTTGACAACAAATATTGATTCATCAAAACATTGCACAATATTGTAATATAAAAAGTTTATTATTGACAATTTCGTTACTAAAATTAATGTATTTATACAAATGTAACAAATATTATTACTCGGTTCAAGTAATTACAATAGAAACAGTCAAATCCGTGCATCACACGAGTGATGCATTAGTTAATTCTAACACATGGAGATATGCTAAATGCAAAGGACAGAATCAACGGCTTGCTAAAGATTTGTGAAAATATAGGGATACCAGAGATGTCTGGTATATACAACATACCTTGTTTAACGGAACAATGAATTCTTATTGAGTAATTGGATCCGATGATTGCATCTTTGTTGACTGAAGTCATTTACAGGCATTGTTGCAATTTGATAGAACATACCTCCCAAGGAAGAAATTCAAAGGACTGGATAATTAAGTTCTTTTTATGGATCATGTGGTGTATTGCTTCCTTCTTCGCTAGCCTTGCACATTTCTTCTCAACATTTGTTCATTACAAGATCTTAAGTTGTGAAGAATTTTGTGGATAGTTCTTATGTGCATTTGGGTGTCTATGTTCGATTTCCTACAGTAAATAAATTCTTCGCAAAGTTTCGTTTATTTTTCAAGTTTCTCAATTAATTACTATGTCACGATTTGGTCATTTCTACCACGTTCTTTAGTTTCGATAATAATGGTATGGTTGTCTAGTTATTTGCGAACTAGATTGGTACATCAGTTTTTTTTTTTTTTTTTTTTTTTGTGAATCAAAACTAGGAACTTGTTTGGTGGAAGTTAATTTTGTAAGGTTTTAATTGATCATATGAGTTTATATGTGAATTATTATGTATTGAATCAAAGGCTATCAAAATTTGGTTAATCCTGTTTAAAGTGATCTAATAAGAATTTTGTATTTATGACTTTTATGTATTAATTAAAGTATGAAAATTTATGTGTAGAGCTCAGACCATTGTTCTAATTTCATTATAAGTCGAATTGGGTTAACAGGTAATTAGTATATAATAAATACAGTTATGATTCCTATATCACATGTATCGTTTATTCTGTCCTAACTTCCTATCATCAAAGAGAAAATAAGGAAAACACGTTGATTTGAAACACTCAACAACAAGAATTGATTATCGAGAACCATGTCTGATTTAGGTATTCTTCTGCTTCAGTTATTTGATTATTGATAATTTCAGCATGATCTATAAAAACTTTCTAACAAGTGTTATCAAACCAATCATCACGTTGAATTATCATATCTGTGTTGAATCTTATGGTTTGGGTTGGTAACTACAACGATTACATGTATAAGAATTTTGTGAATTTGGATTGAGAAAATCTGTAAAAAAAAAAAAAAAAGCCTACTGCCTTATGAATATTAACAATCATGTACGGATTAAACCGTGTGCATATATTTTGCTAACTGCCATGAATTTGCATATTGGAATTTGATTTTGATTTGTATAAATTTGGTTTATAAAAAAATTACCTTCAGTGTATTTCTTCCTTTTGCGACTTTTGTATGTATGCGTTACTTTGGCTTGGTTGAAATCGATCTATTGTAGAAATTGGGTTTTCATTGTAATCTCCCACTGATATGAAACTTCCTCTTCAAATTTCAATCTATAAAATTACCGTTGGATTTTAGTGTTGAGATTGTGGATAAGACCATCTCCAACCCACATACTCTAAATTTTCCACTAAATTCTCAACTTTACACTAAATTTGAATTACAGTTACACTATTCCAGCTTCTCAACTCCAACCCAGTAACACTAAATCTAATACCAAATGTACATTATTCGTTATTTTCCTTATTTTCTATTTTTTTTTTAAAAAAATACAATTTCATTTCATTAAATTATTTCGATAATTAAATACAAAGCGTATTTATATTTTTAATAATTAATATTTTAATGTGTAAGATCTTGTAATCAATTTCTATTCACTACTTTTTTTATTATAAAAAAAATAATCATTAACCACAGTTGAATAAAAATAAAAATAAACATTAAATTTTATTTGACTACACAAGTTATGGACAGTTTCAACTTTACATAACATATTTTAAACAAGCTAAACAAAATTATAGGAACCAAAATGGACAATAACTAAATGAAATATGGACAAAAAAAAGGGGATAAAACCCATTTTCTAGAACATTCGGCAAGCTGCAGTGCAGCGCTATCTATAGCGATTCACTGTAGCAGGCTGGAGCACTTCGCAGCGGAAAAATGGCGTGAAAACGCTATTTTGCTGTCGGGATGGAGTTGCTCTAAATATGGAGGATGAGAGTGAGTGAGTGAGTGAGTGAGTGAGTGCGTGTGTGTGTGTGTGTGGGTGGGTGGGTGTGTGTGTGTGTGTGTATTATGAATATGTGGAAGTAGGGTTCACCGAGGCTACTGCAGTACTGATGATGGGTGCTGCAGATCGTAGCCTAAAGCCGCATTGCTGCGAAAATTCTGCAGTACCACTGGACGTGGATGATGGGTGTCGAATCCAACAAATAATAATGTTTTCTCGCTCTTGTAAAAATAAATTGCAATACTGGTGAGCAAGGTCGAATCCACATGGACTGGTTAGATTTAATTATTCGAAAAAATTAAAAGCAATGAATTAAAAATAAAGGGGGGGTTTGAGTTTTTGAATGTGAAATCAATTTGTAAATAACGAGTGCGAAATTAAAATGTTTGAAAATATCAAATTGAACAAATATCCAGCCCAAGGTATAATCTCAGTATCGATTCACAAAATTGATCATGGATGCAAAAATAAAATCATTTACTCATTCTCTAAATTGGTTATGGTCATTGATACGATCTAACAACATATCTCTCCTTACTTTATCGATAATCAAGAGACGCTCGTTGATCATTCCCCTAATCAATAAATAACCCTAGATACGATCGTAGGATTTAATTTACCAATAGCATTAATTTCTAGAGAGACGACCAATTCTAACCAACAAATCACACGTGTGATTCATTTAAGTTAGGTTATATGCCCTCATAACATGAGTCAAAAATCAGTTATTATCCACTTGTGTTAGAAAACCTAAACAATTACGGATTTAGATTCCTAATTGGCTAAGTATCGTTTTGACAATTAAAACAACGTGCACTTTGTATTAATAAATCAAAACAACAACTTCAATTCACAATCAAAAGACATATAAATAGAGAATAATTAAATAAACGAATAAATCTAATTAGATCTCACAATTCTTGTAAAATCAAAACTTCGAATAACCTTGAACTGGAGAAATAAATTAGCTACTCATATACATTATCAATCAAAGACTAAAAAAAAGAAATAATGATTAAAGTAAAAAGAGTCAAACTCCACAAAATTCGATCAAAAATATGTGGTTGCCTCTCCTGTTCAATTCGACCCCAGATTCTTTTCTTTTTTCTTTTGCCTTCCTCCTTCAGCCATCGTTCTCTCTTCTCCAAAAATCTGTGTCTGTCCTCCTTTAATTCCCCCCTCCCTTTTATATCTCAGCTCCCCTTCTTAACCTCATGTCTGCTACCGAGAGTTCATCTAGGTTAGGTTGGGCCCAAATAATAATTGAGTAATCAGGGCCCAAAACATGTGCTGCATTCCATGTTGAATAAAATTGCTGTTGTTGGAATTGTCTCCAAAGTGAATTGTAAAATAATGTCCACTGCCAATTTCCTCAATTCTCAGCCCTTTTTTTCTCATGTGTGGTCGATTTTCGAGTCCAACATTTGAGCCCATTTACCTCCAAGGTCCACAAGTCCAGCCCATTAAATATTTGAGGTTGCTGTCTTTCAGAATTAATAAGGCGTGCCCACGCCTTATGTAAAGTCCTGATCTGATCGTGTACTTTTTGAGTTCAAAACTTCTTCCTTCTAATTTGTGATTTGAGTCCAATTTGACCTCAATTCTCCACCTAATCCACAAATCATAAAATATGATTAATATTCACAAATTAAGCATTTAAAATCAATGAATTAAGGAGAAGTATCACAAATAAAACAACAATTATACACCCTATCAGTGGACAATGCCATCCCTGCCAGATATGGAAGAGCGACGACGAAGCTAGGGTTTGTAACCCTAGCAGTTTCAATTTTTGTTTCAAGGGTCTTGAGTTGGAAATTTGAAGTCTTTAAGACTATGTGATTTTCGTTACATTTTGAGTAGGTTGCACTTCAGGTCCTCTTTGTTTGTTGTGAATTTAAGCTTAAGCCTAGGGATGACAATGGGTCGAGCCGAGCCGGCTCGGCCCCCGACTCGCCATGCTTGGCTCGTCATTTAGACGAGCCGAGCCAGGAGCTGGGTCTAAACGAGCTGAGCAGGTGCTCGGCTCGTGCCCACGAGCTCGTGGCTCGTTTATTATTTTTTTTAAATTTAACAAAAAATAATTAAATAAGTTGAATATTAATTATATATTGTATATAAAATTTTAGTTAGTTATGTAAATTTGTAACAAATAATTAATACTTATTAAGTATACTGTATAATAAGACTATAAGTGATGAATGTTAGTAAATATGTCAAGAATTAATATTTGGAAAGACAAAATAAAATTGAGTAAATAAATTAAAATTTACAAGTTTTAAAATTAAAACCCTCCTCCTTTTTATCCGGACTTGGGACCGACTACTAACCTGATTGAATACTTGAATTTTGTAGTAGGCGGAATTAGAATTGTACACGAACAACTTGTTACGTGTACAATTTTTTTTTTTTGAAATGAAAATTGTATTTTAAAGGAAGGAATTAAAAGTTTACAGTTACATATCATTTACCTCACTGCATGCAATTTCGGCATGCTTATTTTGTATGCGAAAATGAGCGTCTTGCCAATCTTTGAAACACATTAAAGCTTCCAAAATATTTTCTTTGAGTCGGTTCCTGACTTCTGAAAAAACTCTTTTACCTGCACCAAAAGTAGACTCCGAAGCTACTGTGCTAACCGGAGGTGTTAGTAGATCTTTTGCTATGGCCGAAACAATTTGATATCTCCGTTCGTTTGTTAGCCAATATTCTAGTAAATCAAACTCTAAAGAATTATCACGTCCTTCATTTCTAAGTAAATCTTGTTGAAAATAAATTTGTAATTCTTCAGGTATTGAACCTGATTCGTTACAACTAGAAGACATGGTGTAAGAAGAAGTTCCTTGTGTTCAACTCATTTCATCCATTAAATCTAATAATTCTGCTTCATCGACTTCAAGTGTAGTGTCACGTGATGGTGCAGGTTGTGTATGATAAAATTAGTTCTTAATCGTGCTGCATATACGGTATACATGCTTACTAACGTGCATTCTAAATTATTATAAATGATAGGTTTATCCAAAATCAACGAGCTCTTGATTTTAGAAACAAGAAGTTTCCTACCCTTTATGTTGTAACGCGGGTCCATTACGCATACTAAAAGAAATAATATAGGTAAATTTTCCTAATATTTTTTAAATTTAATTTCCATGGCAATTATCATATCTTGAAAAAATGTGTCATATCTATATCTATAAAAAGTTCTTGCAATAACATAGAGACGTTCAAAAACTCTCGAACTAGTTGGGTAATATACCCCAGATAATATGTTGGTTGAATCGTAAAAACTTGTCAAAATCTTTTTACTTTGAAAGCAACTCCCAATCCGATTATATTAATAGAGGATCATCGTCATTCCTAAGTGTTCTATTGTAATAATATTAGGTTATTATGTGTTCATAACCTTCACATAATTTAAGTTATAAATATGTAGAGTTCCACATATGCCCTACGTTGGTGATAAACTTCTTAGGATCTAAATTGTATTGTAAACACATCTCTTCAAAGTATTGTTTTCTACTAGGTGATATAGTTATGTACACTAATACATCTCTTATTCTACCCATTTGCTCTTTAATATGCTTCATTTCATCTTTAACAATTAGATTTAAAATACGACAACAACATCTAACATTAAATAAAAAATCACCAAAGTCCGGATTAAGAACTCTACATAACTTATCCACTACAACCTTATTTACAATAGCATTAACTAAAGTAAATGATCGAATTTTACTTTCAAAACCATATTCTCTAACAATTTGCAGTATAGCATTAAATATGTTGGATGCGTTGTGAGAAAATTCTATAATTTTAAAAGCGATAATTTTTTTTATGCATAACCCAAAGTAGATCGATGTAGTGTGCAGTTATAGTAATATAACATTTTTTGTTAATTCCTTCCCAAAGATCGGAAGTAAAAGAAATAACACCACCATATTTATTTAAATCGAGTGTTAATTGCTTCTTAGTTTTAGTAAAATATGCTATAGTATCAGCACACAAAGTGTTTCGAATAATACCAGCGTACTTGGGTTGAAGATATTGATTGATATACGTAACAAAATGTTCGTTGTCCACTATACTTAATGGCAACTCCGCCCCCGGAACGAATTGAACCATGCCGATTTGATTCTCTTGTTCGGAATACATCCAATTCGAAGTTGAGCCTCTAAAGTTAAGGGTTTTATAATTCAGTCCCTAAAGTTCGAGAATCTTCTACTTCAACCCCTAAAGAGTGAAGATTTTCTAATTTGGCCTCTAAATTTTGATTTTTTTTTAAAAAAATTGGCACCTAAAGTTTGGAATTCTTCTAAATGGCTACTAAGGATTTGAAAAGATTGCAATTAAGTCTTTTAAGCTTAAAAATTTTCATAATTGGCCATCAAATGTTTAATAATATTTCAATTTGACCCTCCTAACTTAAGGATTACTTCGTTCTAAAGTTATGAATTTTATAAATTCAACTCCTAAAGTCAACAATATATGCAATCAGTGGTTTCAATTTCAAGTTTTGGTACAATGGACTTTTTTGAGAGATATTATATTCGAAATTGAATTAGTTAAAGCAACATGTTGCCAAGCAACCTCTCTTATGGAAGTTAATTAACTTAGAATATTTTGTGTGTACGTTATTCATGCGGATATTGATCAGCCCAAAAGAAGGTCAATGTTTGACTCAACTTTCACAATGTGGTGATAAATATGTGGCTATTATTTATTTTAACGTGTAATCAGTAAATCGGTCAAGAGAAAGGTTTATTGGTTGACATGTCTTATTGATCAAATAAGTTTTATTGGTTGACATATCTTATTGTCAGTGTTTGATCACTACACTAAGTATCACTTACAAGTCAATATTTTTTTCTAAAGACTAAATATTGATGTTGTGCTTGGTATCTTGTGATGACCCTACCATTATTTGAAATTATTATTTACATAATAAGGTACTTATGTAAGCTATTTTATTTAAATGTTATCTATTCAGCTCTAAGTTTTGCTGCTAGTATCTCTGCTAGCATAAATTTATATACCATGCTTATGGTACAAACTTCAAGTATTGAGAAGAGAACATCCATATTGTTATTGGCTACATGGATTTAGACCTTGCACTAAGGATTAAGTAACCGGCTCCTCTTATGGATGAAAGTTCATCTGATTGAAGGATGAACTTTGAGAAGTGGGATCCCTCAAATCCATGAATCTAATGATCAATAAGCACGGAATTTTGGAATCCTTTAGGGGCACAATACCTGAGGAGGTAACTAATGTCAATGAATTCCTTGTCGAAACTAAGAAGCATTTTGCGAAAAACAATAAGGCTGAAACAAGTACACTTCTGCAAAGTTTGATTTCAATGAAGTATAAAGACAAGGGGAACATAAGAAAGTACATCATGCAGATGTCTCACACTACTTCAAAACTTAAGGCGCTAAAACTAGACTTGTTTGATGACTTGCTCATGCATTTGGTACTGATGTAGCTTCCTGTACAATTTAGTCAGTTTAAGGTTAGTTATAACTATCAAAAGGAGATATGGGCTCTAAATAAGCTTATTTCATATTATGTGCAAGAGGAAGAAAAGTTGAAGTATGACAGAATTGAAAGTGCTCACTTGGCTAGCCGCAAGCACCTCTAAAGACAAGGGCAAGAAAAGAAAGAAAGAAATAATATGAAGCTGCTAAGAGTCTAGAATGAAATAAACCATAGAAAGACATTAAGGGACATTAAAGAGTATAACTTATATTCTAAATAAAGTATCAACTAAAGCTGTTGCTAAAACACCTTATGAGCTTTGGATGAACATGAAACCTAGTCTAAAGCATTTCACATTTGGGGATGTCCAGCTGAGGCTAAGACTTGTAGTCACGTGAAAAGAAATTGGACTCCAAAACTGTAAGTATCTACTTTATTGATAATTCTATGTAATCTAGGGACTATAAATTTTATGATCCCACACTTCAGTCAATTTTCGAAACTCGAGCTGCAACTTTTTTGTGAATGTTGAGTTTTGGGGGATAAATAAGGTTAGAGACATTGTCTTTTAGGAAGAAGTTGGGGTAGGATTATGATGTGATCCGGGATAGGAGATGTGATCCGGGATAGGAGCTCAAAGGAGAAGTCAAGTCATGGACGACGCAACAACATTCGACATAGGAAAATGAACAATTTCCATGTTGGAAGCTAGTCGAGACGACGAGTGGATCAATCTCATTCAAGCCGACGAAGAAAATTGTGAAATTTCAAGAATTACGGTCGTAACATATGGGAGCTCACGGCCGTAACCAACTTTCTGCTGAAAATTGATTTTGCGAGACATAAGCAATCACGGCCGTAAAGGTTGAGTATCACGGCCATAATGGAGTTTCTGCTTAAAATTGGAATTTGGACGTTTTTGGACTTACGGCCGTAAGTCATATTGTCACGTCCGTAAGAGTGAATCAGAAGCAAGGTTACGGCCGTAAGAAAATTAGTCACGGCCGTAAAATAGAATACGCGTGAATTTTAGGATTTTTTATTTCCTTATTTTTAGGTAGTTATTTCCTTATTTAATTAGAACTCTTTAACCTAGTTTTTGACCCTATTTATAGGGATGTAATTTTCATTATTCATTAGACAACTTTGATATTATAATTGAGAGGCAAAATTGCTTTCACAATCTTTATTCTTCATTGAATAAAATTCGAACTTGCAAGTTTAATTCTTATTTGTTCAAATCTTGGGTGAGATTTATTTTCATTGTGATCAAGAGGTCAACATATCAATTGATTGTGTTGGTTGCTTGGTTCAATTAATTTGAATCAATCTCTAAATCGTGGTTTCTTGGCGTTCTTGGGTCGATTCCAATAATTTGTGGGTTGCGCAGCTACAATTGCTACGTGGTTTGCATCATCTGGTATCAGAGCTTAGGCTCCAAAAATCAAGGTTATATCTTTGTTTTTGTTTTCTTGAGTTTCTTATTCTTGTTCTTCATGTTCTTCCAGCTTTGAGTCTTTAATCCAGAAAAGTGTCACAAAAAAATTCAATAACTACTTTTTTGAATTTCTACAATATTCTTGATATTCTTTCCTTTCGAGTCAAATCCAAGATCCACTTTCTTGAATTTCTTTAACATTATTGATGTTGTTTTTCCTTTTCGAGTCAACATTAAATTCCTCCTTGATATTTGTCAATATCTGGACCATCTTATTTTGAGTCTCTCAAATTTTTGAAAACTACATCATAAGGGATGGATTATGATCCGGATTCGTTGTTCCAAACTAGATGTTATGTGGGACAAAAGGTGTGCAGTTTTGCAATTGATAGAGAGTGCTTCACTAATTTTGCTAATATCAACATGGTTGAAAAATTGGGATTATCTCTAATACCGCACAGTAGACCTTATTGTGTGACGTGGATGAGGGAATTTGGAGAGTTCCATGTAACCAAGCAAGTCCTAGTGACTATCACCCGTGGAAAATATATTGATGACGTATTTTGTGATGTAGTGCCTTTAAAGTCCTGTCATATTTTATTGGGAAAATCGTGGAGTCGTATGAGGGAAGCAATATATTATAAGAGTATGCACATATATAGGATTCTTACGAGAGGGAAAACATTCGCACTGTATGGATTGACACTCGAGGAAGCACTAGACGATTCGAGGAAGGTAAAAAAAGAGAGTGAGAGGAAAGTTGTACTGAGATTGCAAGAGGATCCTCGAGATAGGGATGTTGAGAAAAAGGAGGGAAAGCTGAGACTAGAAACGGTTGAACAAATTCCAAAATTTGAAGTAGAAGAAGAAGAATTGGGTAGTAAGGAGGTGAATGAACAAGGAAATAAAATTGTAGAAGAGGTGATTGAGGATGAAAGTGTGGATGAAAATAAAAATGTGGAAGAGGTAGGCGAGACTAAAAATGTAGAAGAAGTTGCAGGAGGTGAAGAGAAGGACCTCGTTGTTAGGGAAGAAGATTTGGAGATGATATACCATGAGTACAAGGATCCCTATCTTGTACTTTGTGAAACTAATATTTCCCACCCTATTTTGCTTAAATCTGTCTTACAGGTTGAATATACTTGGAGGTTTGAGTCACACCACATTTGTCCAAGGAAGTTCTTATTTCGACTCGTCCTTCCAATCCAAGTATTCGATTATTGGTTGATCCTATGTAATGGAGGCAAAAATTTTCCTTTTGATCCAGGCGGTGCGCTGAAACACCATGAACCAAGCTATGATTCGGGACGAATCATCTTGAAGAAGGGGAGAATGATGTGATCCGGGATAGGAGATGTGATCCGGGATAGGAGCTCAAAGGAGAAGTCAAGTCACGAACGACGCAACAACATTCGACATAGGAAAATGAACAATTTCCATGTTGGAAGCTAGTCGAGAAGACGAGTGGATCAACCTCATTCAAGCCGACGAAGAAAATTGTGAAATTTCAAGAATTACGGCCGTAACATATGGGAGCTCACGGCCGTAACCAACTTTCTGCTGAAAATTGATTTTGCGAGACATAAGCAATCACGGCCGTACAGGTTGAGTATCACGGCTGTAATGGAGTTTCTGCTTAAAATTTGAATTTGGACGTTTTTGGACTTACGGCCGTAAGTCATATTGTCACGGCCGTAAGAGTGAATCAGAAGCAAGGTTACGGCCGTAAGAAAATTAGTCACGGCCGTAAAATCGAATACGCGTGAATTTTAGGGTTTTTTATTTCCTTATTTTTAGGTAGTTGTTTCCTTATTTAATTAGAACTCTTTAACCTAGTTTTTGACCCTATTTATAGGGATGTAATTTTCATTATTCATTAGACAACTTTGATATTATAATTGAGAGGCAAAATTGCTTTCACAATCTTTATTCTTCATTGAATAAAATTCGAACTTGCAAGTTTAATTCTTGTTTGTTCAAATCTTGGGTGAGATTTATTTTCATTGTGATCAAGAGGTCAACATATCAATTGATTGTGTTGGTTGCTTGGTTCAATTAATTTGAATCAATCTCTAAATCGTGGTTTCTTGGCGTTCTTGGGTTGATTCCAATAATTTGTGGGTTGCGTAGCTACAATTGCTACGTGGTTTGCATCAGATTAGTTTTAATTTCTACTATTATTTTTGAGAGTGTGCTAGTTTCTATACATGCCATTGATCAAGAAGCATATTCGGACCTCAAAAAGACATTGTTGCAGAACCTCGCATCTAAAATGAGGTAATTATTCCAGAAGTACAAACTCAACAACCTTAAGAATCATACCATTAAGGATATCCATGGGAAAAAGGAAAAATGATATTACATATGATTTTTATACTAGTCCAAAAACTCTAATTTTAACTATTCAAAAACTCTAATTAATTAAAGTTACAAACCATAAAAGATAAAAAAATAGCAACATAATATCTATAAATAGATTTAACATAAGTTTCTTTATCACGATCCGATAAAAATAAAAATAAAAAATGATAACAATGCAACAATTTTTGCATTTTTTATCTTTGAACTCCATGTAGATCTAATGTTTTTACTTCAAAAATTTATTTTCTAATAAAAAAATAGTGCCACGATCTAAATTCCAAACCTGATGATCACACAAATAGTGAATAAGTAAAGCAAATTTTGTGATACTACAACTGATAACATATTTTGAACTTTTTATTATATCTGATGTGAAATATTTTTTTACTATCAATTTATCTAACTTAAATCATATGTTAAAACTAAAGTGATACTCTCTCTCTCTCTCTCCCTCCTAAGTAAAAGTGTTACTCATCAATTATATGATAAATCTCATATTAATAATATTTTAATATATAAATAAAAAGAAAAATCGAAATTTATTCCAAAAAAATCAGAATTTTCAGATCGGAATATGTTCGGTATACTTCGAAAGTTTTTGGATCGAAATTTCAGAATTTTTGGAATTTTAAAATTCGTTCCAATTCCAATCCAATTTTTCGAAAAATCTCGGAATTCGGAAGTTTCGAATTTCGGATCAGTCGGAATCAGATTGTTTTTGGAAAATTTCGAAAAGGAATCGAATTTTTCAATTCAACTTGCAGCTCTAGTCCTAACTGTCAAAAGTGGATGGATTCCATGAATGAAAAGTATAATTCTATGCAAGGCAATAAAGTTTGAGATCTTGTCTCATTACCAGAAGATGTAAAGCCCATTGGTTGTAAACATGTTTTTAAAACCAAAAGGGATTCGAAATCTAATGTGGAAAAATATAATGCTCGTCTCATAGTTAAAGTTTCTATGCAAAAGGAAGGCATCGACTTAAAAGAGACTTTCTCTCTGTTTTCAGCGAAAGACTATTTAAGAATAGTTATGGTTGTTGTTGCACATCTTGACCTTGAGTTGCATCAGATGAATGCTAAAATGACGTCACTCAATAGAGACATTGATGAGACAATATATATGGTGCAATTAGAAAACTTTGTATCAGGAAACTCGAAGAATATGGTTTGTAAATTAAATAAATCCATTTATAGGCTTAAACAAGCTTTCCGTCAATGATACTACAAATTTCATCAAGCAATTATTTCATTTGATTTTAAGATAAATATTGTTGATGATTGTGATTATCACAAGTTCAGTGGGAGTAAGCATATTTTCCTAGTTTTGTATGTTGATGACATACTGCTTGTCACTACTGATATAGGCATATTGCACGAAACCAAGTAGATTTTTATAAGGAATTTTGAGATGAAAGATCTTTGTGACGTCTCTTTTGTATTATGGATTTAGATACACCAGGATCGCTCGGGGGTATTCTTGGATTCTTATATAAAGGTATATCAATAAAGTATTTAAGATGTTAGGAAGACAAGTTTAGTTTCAATAAATGCCTGGGAGATGACCTTAAAGTTAAGGAAACAAGCTAAGGAAACGCAGAAGATTCCATATGCATCTGCTGTTGCGAATCGATGTATGCTTCGATTTGTACACTTCCATACATAGCATTCATTTTTGAAATTCTAAACAAGAGCTTGACAAAGTCAAAGCATATAGAGATCAAGTTATATTGTGACAATAATATAACTCACTAGTTCTATATTCTAATAACAACGAGAGCTTGACGAAATCAAAGCGTATATAGATCAAGTTTCTGTTTGTGAAGGATAAAGTTCAGAGTGGACATGTGTCAATAAGAGCACATTGAGAAAACTTCATGGTTGCGGATTCGGTTCCTAAGGATTGATAACCAAGGTCTTTCATGAGTACGTCGCTCATATAGGTGTTATTTCCATTGAGAATATTAGTTTTAGTGGGAGTTTATATTTTAGATGCTTTTATATTATAAACACATTTATTGTCCTCTTGAATACAGTTTAAGGTTAAAGTTATTTTTAGCTATAATTTGGTTGGTTTATTATTTTGAACTTTTTTGAGAATGATTTCACTAAGGTATAGGGCTGAACCGATTGAAAATAGGTATGCTAAGATCACATTACATGTAATTTTTATGCTAGACATCTATTCTTGATCCATGTCATTCAGTTATATTAATATATGTGACCATTGACGGGTTTAATTACGATAAATGTAGCGAAAGCCGCTTTGATCTTATGTTGATATGATGATGGACCAGGTTGTTTACTAATGCATTCAATAATGATAGCAAAATTTTGAGTACTTTTAAGATTATGGTTGATACACAACTTTAAGGTGACACATATACCCTAAGTGGGAGATTGTATGATTTTAATCTATCATGTGAGCTTATATGAAATTTTTTTGTATATTAAGTCAAAGACTATCAAATTTGGATAAGCTCGTTTAAAATGATCTAATAAGAATTTGGTATTTCAAGCTTTTGTACATTTGATTACAGTATGAACATTAAAACAAGTCATTATTTCTAATTTCGTGATGGGCCGAATTGTGTTAACAGACAAATAGTATATAAATACAGTTATGGTCCCTGCATCATACATATCATTTATTTTGTTCTAACTTCCCAGAATCATAGAGAAAATAAGGGAGTATGTATTGATTTGGAAGACTCAATCACAAGACTTGATTACCATGAACCATGTCTGAATCAATGTATGCTTCCGTTTCGATTATTTGATTCTTGATAATTTCAGCATGATGATCTTGGATTATAGATTAATAATTATCTATGAAAATTTTCTAACAATTTTTTCAATTTTTCCCTCAATTCATTTTCAACCACATGTTACAATGGGGCTCATCACTTTTCAATTACACATTCTTCTAAAAACTTAAAAACTTCCAAAACATCTTACACCAAACAAAGCTCCTAAAAACATGAAAACCTCGAAATGTAACCAATTTTTAAGTTCAATGATCAGTTGCAATAAAATGAAGATCAACAATCAACATGAAATTTCTCTAAAACTTCAGAGAACACCGGTGTTTTTAACCCGTCACTTGCACGATGTTTGAATTGTTGAGAAAATTCCTTTCTCAAAGTGAAATATCCGCTTATAATGAAGTTGACACAAATATGAAATCAAAGAATCAAGATTATGAAGAAATAATTTGGAAGAACAATATTAGACTTGAATCGCATAGAATGCTATCCTAAAAGCGAATTTGCGCCTGCTCGTAATGAGAGTGCTAAAGGGCCTCCAAGTAAATTGCTTTAGCGGATTTCAAGCCTCAAACCAAGTATCAAATAGTACAATTGATAAACTTGGAGGATATGAACAAAAGAGCAAATTTTGAAGATTCTAAGTATAAAAGATCAAAATTTTGGGATGATAATCGCAAGTGAGGTATATGAAAAAGATTGATCAAAACCATTAATTCTATACCTATTTATAGAATTCCATCACCCCAATTCGTGATCTACACAACTCTTCATGAAAGAGTGTAAGTTATTGTTGAAAAGGTGCATGAGAAAATCTCAAAATTTTCTCATGCGATCGCGCGGTGCGAGGCCCATGCGATCGCGTGATGCCCCAATATTTAAACAGAGACGAAACCATTCAACCACTCGATCACTGGACCATCAACCACGAGATCGTGTGGTTCTCATTTTGGCCGAACTTCCAAGTCTGGTTGACGACGCTCCGCAAGTGCACGGTCGCGCAAGTAATAAAGTCGATTTTAAGTCCGAATATCGTTCCCACAGAGATTGTTTTAAATCGTATTTTAGACTACTACCTTAATCGGAACTAGAGAAATTGTTTTGAGTTGAGAATTTTGATTTTGAAAACTAAAATAAAGATTAAACTAAAAAAATTGACAAATTTGATTTTAAACAAATGAAAATAAACGCGTTAGAATTATGAATCCATTTTGACTCTATCATCCATATCTTAACCAATTATTTAAATACAATTCATGGGTTTTGAAAATCCATATTCCTAATGTTGTTAAAACTTCCTTTCGGACAAGCAATAACGTCTATTCCTACACACGACCCAACTATATTTCTATGTTGAATACGAATGTGCACGAAAGTATTAAAAGAACTATGAGTTTTATAGCAGATAACACAAAGCATAGGGGTATATTTCTATCCCCTATCGGACTTTGTGGCAATCGAAACAAGTCTAATGAAATCCTAATCTTTCGAACTTAAGAAATCACAACCTAAAATCATACAACTAGTGATCAAGTAATTACATGATAGAAAAAGCATAATTCAATTGCTCAAAATCATGAATTGCATAAATTAAATAATAGATTAAAATATGGAGTCAAGAAATCAAAATTTCATCACAATTCCAACACAATTAACCTATCCTAGAAACATAATAGAAAATAAATAACAAAAGATATGAAAAGATGTAACCCAATTCATCTCCTTGCAATTATATCTTCAATCTTGATCTTGGCGTGGTTTGGATCCCTCGGAACTTCGACAGCGTTTTGACATGAATTTAGCAAGTTGGGAACCCTTAATTTCGTGCCCCAAGCCATGTATTTATAGATGTTCATGAGAATTAGGTTAATTGTGGAGAAAATTGCTGAATTCCGCGTAAAAAGCCCAGCTGCGGCCCAGTCGGGACTACCGTGCGACCGCACGGTTCAGAAATGCGCGATCGCATGACTCTGCAGGTAAACTTCATTCGTTGATTTTTTTGACCGTGCGGCCGCACGGTTATACCGGCAGCCACATTTTTCTTCTTTAAATTTCAGCAATTTGGTCCTCATCCTTTTATTGCACAGCATTTAGTATTTTGATCATATCTTTCTATTCCGTTATCCGATTGAGGTGCTTCAAAGTCCGTTAGAAAGATAACATAAAGGGCTACAATTATTCCTTAAATAGGATTTTCCCAATTCAAACGTTTATTTCCCCAAAATTAGGTTTCAAAGTCTGACTAAAAATCTGCCCGAAGACCTTGCTTGATTTAAATGAATTTATGGTAATATTCTTACCATATTTAATTCCTTTTTGCCATCTAATTGCATCCAATTGACTCCTAAAAGTCCTCAAGTATCTTATCTTGATCCGAATCAACTATTGAATATATGCAATTTGGTCCTTGAACTTCTGAAATCTACCAATTTGGTTCTTTCTTTGACTTTTCTTTCAATTTAGCCATTGATCTACTTCATCCATTCTTGATTTGCATACTTTGGTTCTTTTATCATCCAATTTGCTTGTTTTTGCTCCAATTCCATTGTTTTCTCGACTTTGGAATTATTTCTGATATATAAACAAATAACACAAAATAAATAGCAAATATATTCTAAAACAAACATATAAATTCATACTTTTAGAATAGAAATAAGTGTATAAAATACACTTATCAACACCCCCAAACTAGAACTATTGTTCGTCCTCGTACAAAATAAAACTAAACTATAAATGTAAAATGGCAAATTAAATAAAAACTATGTTTTTGCTTTTGTCAACTTATTTATAACCATGCGCTTCAACAATCCAAATTGACGATTCACTTTAGACAAAGAAATATGAACAACATAAAATATTTTCATTCATCCGATGCTCAACTTCATTGTGTGTGTGTGTGTGAATAGCCAAAATCAGATGCAAACTTATGCAAAAATAAACTTGACAATGTGTGACTTTTTATGCAAGAGTAAGCCCAAATCCCGTATGGTCAACAATGACTTTTCTTTTGATTTTCCTTACCCTCTCATGGATGATCGCAACCTTACTGCTTTTCTCTCATATCCCCAGGTCTTTCCTATTGATGTGGTTTCTAAACATGTATAAATTGCATTTTTCCACACAAGACAGTTAGGACTAGACAAGTATGGACGACAGACCAAGAATAATTAACAAAGTGTTAGGAATTTCAATCAACAAAGCTTATACCATTTTATTCCATTTTTCTTTCATATGGACGACTTTTTCTTTTAATGTCCTTGTCTTTTACCATCTTTGTGCAATACTTTTCATACTTGCTTTCTATATGACCCCTGTAGCGAGCTTTAGGTCGGCAGCTCCCAACTCAGTTGAGCTTAGGGTACCAGGTTCAAAGAACCCCTCAGACTTAATTATCCGAGTTATAAAGGCTTAAACAGAAAAGTTAAAGATGTTTTAACGTCTTATGTGTAAGTCCACTCTCCGTACTTGCTTTCTAGTTGACCCATGTAGCGAGCTTTAGGTCGGCAGCTCCCAACTCCGTTGAGTTTAGGGTACCAGATTCAGAGAATCCCTCAGACTTACTTGCTCGAGTCAAAAAGGCATTTGAAGAGTAGAATAAGACCTTCAGCATTTTTTTTTTTTATGCTGGTTATTATGGTTTATACCCGTTGATCGAAATCCCTTACACTAAAGATGTACAATTAAAAACTCCAAATCTTAAATCCATCAATGCATACTCATACTAACCTTCCCACCCCCAAACTGTTCTTGAGCAGTTTGGTTCTACATTTCAGGTCGGGATCTAAATTACTTAAGGTTTGGGATTTTTCAATCAATACTATGTTCAAAGTGCACAAGTTTACCCCACAAGTATCAAGCATCTCCCTACACAAGTTTTTACTTGAAATTGGCTATGTGCTCCAATTTGATTAAAGTCTTACATGGATGAATGTTAAGAAAAATTTAGTTCACATGTTGCCCAATATTCTAACTAAAGCACAAAATTCAATTCAAATCATGTCATAAGCAATAAATAAATTAACAAAAATTTTCAAAATTTTCACTTTTTATGATTTTTTTCACATTTTTCAATATTTTTGAATTTTCTACCCAAAATCGAATGAATGTGTACATGAAGCACATGAATGAGATTCCCACCCCCAAACTAGAATCATACATTGTCCTCAATGCATTCAAAACACATAAAGAAAATAAACACAGAAATAACAAAGAGGGTTAATGTACTTCCCGGGTTTGGAGAGTTGGTGTTCCCATTTTTGAAACTTTGACTTGAATGTTTGTTGGATGAAATGACCCCTTACTTCCTTTTCCATGTTTGACGTGAATTGTCCCATGACGATATGTTCCTTGCAGATAAACATTAATGATCATTAGAAGCATAATTATCACATAGGAACTAAAGAAAATCAACACAACACACCCAAACCAGGACTTAGAAAAATTTTGGAATTTTTTTGAAAAGTGGCCGACCACTGATTCAACCCTTGACATCGCCTCGAAAAAGTGAAAATTTCCCGAGACATGTCCCGGGCATATGAAAGTACATAACTTGGTCTATAACATATCAAAAATTCAGTAAGTTTGAAGTTCATTTTGGTCATGAAAAGATGTGACAAAGTAGGTGCAGTGAAGCTGAAAACAGGTGCACTGGTGCAGTGGTGCCTGCAATGGCCTTGCAATGAGGTGCCATGTAGTGCAATGATGTTCAAGTTGAGTTTCATGCTTTAAATCAGGGTAAACATGGATTGAACGATGCACAAATGATGTTTAACATATAGTGAGGGTGATCATCCAAAAAGATTTGCCAAAACTCAACAAAACACTCATTGTGACATTTTATCTAGCACCTAGCATGCATATTAAAGAAATCAATGAAAATCATAGAGTTGGAGACTTGAATTAAGCCAAAAATTTTCACATAATAAGCACAATTCAATACACCCATCAACTATCCTAAACCCATCCCCATTTATCTACAATTCACCAATCACATAAAAATATGAAGAACATCAAATTATGCAAGATTTTGTGTAAATGTGTGGAAAAGCTCCTACCTTTTAATGTTTTGAATGCAATGTAAGGCATGACTTTGAGTTAAAATGATGTGCAAGTAATGGGGACTAATTGGGGACTCAATGTGGGATGATTTGGGAGAGGTAAAACGGGTTTGAAAGTGGTTAAAATGAGAGAATTCAACATATAAATGAATCTGCCGAAACTGTCCAGAATTGAACCGTGCGACCGCACGGTTTAATCACAGTGCGACCGCACGGTATAAAAGGCAGTGTCCTGAAATTTTTTTCATTTTTCGATTTTGGACTCCGTTTTCGACCCCTAAACACATCCAAATGCATGCAACCAACTTCTGAACTATATGTACATGTCCTAAGCTAGATTCTCAAGTGGAAGATTGTAACGAAAAATGACAAAACAAATAATAATGCAATAGAAACTAAAAGTGCAAAAACGTGCAAAATAGAATACTAGAATTATTTAAAGCACATAACAACTCAATGCATGCATTCTAAATATACTAGTGCTCCTAAAATGCACTGTCAAGCAACTAAACAAAAATTAAGCAATAAAATAACTCAAAAGCAACAAACAAAATAACTAAAGAAAATGGGTTTGAAAAATTGGGTTGCCTCCCAACAAGCGCTTCATTTATAGTCTAGAGCTAGACTTTTTGGCAAACTCTCAAGGTGGCTTTAGATTAGATGGTGTAGCCTCATCATCTGCCCTTACCTTGTATTCATACCTCTCCCAGTACGCCAATTCCAACTCGACATCTATCATGGAGCAATTTTCTAGTTCTGGTTCATGGACATCAAATTGCATCATTGTGAAAGTCACCTCTTGATTTTCGGCCCGCAGCACTACATCTCTTTTTTCTACATCAATTAATGCTCGTGCAGTGGCTAGGAATGGCCGACCAAGTATCAAAGGCAAATTCTCATCTTCCTCCATATCTAAGATGATAAAGTCCGCTGGGAATATGAATTTGTAAAGTTTCACCAATACATCCTCCACAACTCCATATGGGTGACAGATTGATCGATCAGCCAGTTGCAATCTGATATTGCTTTCCTTTGGTTCACCCAGTCCCAATTTCTTGTATAAAGACAGGGGCATCAGATTTATACTTGCACCTAGGTCACATAAGACCTTGTTGAATTTTAAATCACCTATAATGCAAGGTATTGAAAAGCTCCCTGGGTCTTTGAGCTTAGGTGGCAGCTTGTTTTGCAGGATTGCGCTGCATTCTTCATTCAAAGTGACCTCCTCAAGTTCGTCAAGCTTTTTCTTGCTAGACATCATCTTTTTTAGCAGCTTGGCGTAAGTTGGGATCTGTGTGATGGCTTCCAAGAAAGGAATATTTATGTGCAGTTTTCTCAGCATATTCACAAACTTATTAAACTACTTATCCTCTCTTGTTTTCTTCAGCCTTTGTGGAAATGGAATAGGAGACTCGTGAGGCTTAATTTTTGATTTCACCTCATGGTCATCTTCCTTTTCAGCCATCTTCTCAACATTCTCCACAACTTTTTCAGGAACTCCAGCTGGCTTTTTAGCATAAATCTCAGGAAGTTGCACACCACTACGCGTAGTGATAGCATTTATCTCATGTTGCACTACATTTATAGCCATTAGTTGTTCCTTTGGGTTTACCTCAGTATTTGCTGGTAATGTACCCGGAGCTCTGGCTGTGATCAACTGTGCTATCTGTCCAACTTGAGTCTCCAGATTTTTGATTGAAGCCTGTTGATTTTGAATTGTGATTTCAGTTTTTCTCATAAACTGGTCTGTTCTAGACATGAACTGTTCTGTCCTTTCCACAAACTTCCCAAGCATTTCTTCCAATGCAGGCTTTCTCTCTTCAGTGTTGAAATTAGGCGCAATGTGTCCATTAGAGTGATCTTTCCAAGAAAAGTTAGGATGATTGCGCCATCCTGGATTGTAGGTATTTGAGTATGGATTATTTTGGCGTTGACCTCCTTGTAAATAGTCAACTTGCTCCAATGGACAAGCCAGAATAGGGCAATCTGTAGTGGCGTGGTTTGCACCACACTCTTCACAAGTCATTTTGGCACTTTTTGATGAATGACTCACCAGTGCTATGCTCTCCACTTTCGCAGCCAAAGAGTCTATTTTTGCTGATATGGCAGTGTAAGCATCCACTTCATAGACTCCTGATGCCTTCTTTGGAACAACCCTATCTGATCCCCACATGGCATTTGTATTTGCTATCCTCTTGAAGAGCTCCAATGCCTGCCCGATGCTCTTTGTGCTTAACGCACCATTTGATGAGGAATCAACCATGTTTTTAAAATGTGGAAGTAGTCCTTCATAGAAGCACTTCACTTCACTTGATCACCTCGTTTGATCCCATGGTTTGGACACTTCCTCAGCATGCCCTTAAATCTGTTCCATGCATCATCAAAGGATTCAGCATCTTGTTGCTGAAACATGGTGATGTCATATCTCAGTTTGGAAACCTTAGCTGGAGGCATGAATTTGGTGCAAAACCTTTGGACCAAGTCGTTCCAAGTGGTTATACTCGCAGCCGGGCGAGAATCCAACCACTCAACAGCCCTATCTCTTAGAGTGTAAGGGAATAATCTGAGTCTGATAGCATCATCAGATACGCCCTGATATTGAAAGTGTTGGCACATGTCTAAAAATTTAGAAACATGTGTGTGCGGGTTTTCATCAGGTCTCCCATGAAATTGATGTCCGTTTTGGAACATGCTGATGACATTGGTTTTCAATTGGAAGTTTGCCTGTTCAAATGGTAGATAGACTATGCTGGATTGACTTTGAACCACCTGAGGTGTCATGAAGTCACCCACCAACATGTCATCTTCATTTATTGGATCAGCGGCGGGTAATCTCAAATTGTTGTTTGCCATTTGATTTTCTTTTTGGTTTTTAGATTTATCTAATTCCCCAAGTTCTCTTAACCTACGGTGTAATGTACGTTCTATTTCCGGGTCAGCTTCGAAGAGATTCCCTTTTTTCGAACGTAGCATACACAGCTAAAAGAAAGGAAACTAGTAACTAACTAAAACAAAGAAATTAAAATCCTAAAAATTAAAAAAATAAAAGTAAAAGTAAAATTAAAGCAAGTAAAAAGTCCGAATTAGTGAAAGTAATCTAAAAAAAATTTAAATAACAATCCCCGGCAACGGCGCCAAAAACTTGACGACGCTCCGCAAGTGCACGGGTCGCGCAAGTAATAAAGTGGATTTTAAGTCCGAATATCGTTCCCACAGAGATTGTTTTAAATCGTATTTTAGACTACTACCTTAACCGGAACTAGAGAAATTGTTTTGAGTTGAGAATTTTGATTTTGAAAACTAAAATAAAGATTAAACTAAAAAATTGACAAATTTGATTTTAAACAAATGAAAATAAATGCGTTAGAATTATGAATCCATTTTGACTATATCATCCATATCTTAACCAATTATTTAAATACAATTCATGGGTTTTGAAAATCCATATTCCTAATGTTGTTAAAACTTCCTTTCGGACAAGCAATAACGTCTATTCCTACACACGACCCAACTATATTTCTATGTTGAATACGAATGTGCACGAAAGCATTAAAAGAACTATGAATTTTATAGCAGATAACACAAAGCATAGGGGTATATTTCTATCCCCTATCGAACTTTGTGGCAATCGAAACAAGTCTAATGAAATCCTAATCTTTCGAACTTAAGAAATCACAACCTAAAATCATACAACTAGTGATCAAGTAATTGCATGATAGAAAAAGCATAATTCAATTGCTCAAAATCATGAATTGCATAAATTAAATAATAGATTAAAATATGGAGTCAAGAAATCAAAATTTCATCACAATTCCAACACAATTAACCTATCCTAGAAACATAATAGAAAATAAATAACAAAAGATATGAAAAGATGTAACCCAATTCATCTCCTTACAATTATATCTTCAATCTTGATCTTGGCGTGGTTTGGATCCCTCGGAACTTTGACAGCGTTTTGGCATGAATTTAGCAAGTTGGGAACCCTTAATTTCGTGCCCCAAGCCTTGTATTTATAGATGTTCATGAGAATTAGGTTAATTGTGGAGAAAATTGCTGAATTCCGCGTAAAAAGCCCAGCTGCGGCCCAGTCGGGACTACCGTGCGACCGCACGGTTCAGAAATGCGCGATCGCATGACTCTGCAGGTAAACTTCAGTCACTGATTTTTTTGACCGTGCGACCGCACGCTTTTTCAACCGTGCTGCCGCACGGTTATACCGGCAGCCACATTTTTCTTCTTTAAATTTCAGCAATTTGGTCTTCATCCTTTTATTGCACAGCATTTAGTATTTTGATCATATCTTTCTATTCCGTTATCCGATTGAGGCCCTTCAAAGTCCGTTAGAAAGATAACGTAAAGGGCTACAATCATTCCTTAAATAGGATTTTCCCAATTCAAACGTTTATTTCCCCAAAATTAGGTTTCAAAGTCTGACTAAAAATCTGCCCGAAGACCTTGCTTGATTTAAATGAATTTATGGTAATATTCTTACCATATTTCATTCCTTTTTGCCATCTAATTGCATCCAATTGACTCCTAAAAGTCCTCAAGTATCTTATCTTGATCCGAATCAACTATTGAATATATGCAATTTGGTCCTTGAACTTCTGAAATCTACCAATTTGGTTCTTTCTTTGACTTTTCTTTCAATTTAGCCCTTGATCTACTTCATCCATTCTTGATTTGCATACTTTGGTTCTTTTATCATCCAATTTGCTTGTTTTTGCTCCAATTCCATTGTTTTCTCGACTTTGGAATTATTTCTGATATATAAACAAATAACACAAAATAAATAGCAAATATATTCTAAAACAAACATATAAATGCATACTTTTAGGATAGAAATAAGTGTATAAATACACTTATCATTGGTCCAGACCAATTGGTCCATCCAGTTTGTATTTGGTCCGATTTTCACACTTCTTGGACCGGTTCTTGCACTTTTTCAACTTTATATATATATTTGAACAATATTTCATAACAATCCCCCAGTTTTTCAAATATATAAACTCAATTTAGAATCATAAACGATGCCACGCATAAAATAAGGTATCTTTCGATTTTAACCTTACATTGGTGCTAACATTGCAAAGTAATATCGAGATCCCAGGCAGCCATGGCTTTTACCCAGTTATCCCTTATGACATTACTGGCGATATCGCACACGTGAACATTCTTGCTCGATGCGTTCCACAAAATTTACTTTGGTGCGTTAATGGCCTTGCGCCCATCCGAGTTCATGAACTTTTCAGAAAGTAACTCCAAAACTTTCTTTGAAGCGGCGCCACTTCTATGTTCATATAGGAGAAATTCTTATAGTGTCTTGGTAACTTTTAAAGACATTTGTACTAAGTATTGAATTTCTTTAAGATTTATTCAATCCTCCAAACAGTTACCCCAACACTTACATCCTTAGGATAGGACCTTTAAATTATTTTCTAAGTGCTGCAACAATTCACTTATCGAATGACTTGTTGTTACCCTTTGAACCCGTGAATTACTCATTTCGTAATGATAGGTAGGGTTGCCATCATTGGTGAATTTATAATAGGAGTTTTAGCCCCATCCTACTCGATGTTTGTTTTACCAACTCTTCGTTAAGTGGTTTTGTAAATGGATCAGCCAAATTTTCACTTGATCTCACATAGGTAAGTGATATTATTCCATCCTTTATTAATTTTCTTATGTAATCATGTCTAAGACTCATATGTCTTGACTTTCCATTGTAGACTTCGTTATAAACCCTTGCTAGAGTGGCTTGACTATCGCATTGTATAGATATTGAAGACTCATTCTTTGTATCTAGTGGAACTTTATAAAGAAGATCCTTAAGCCACTCTGGTTCCTTTCCAGTTTCAGCTAGTGCAACAAACTCGGATTACATGGTGGAATGTGTAATTATTGTTTGTTTCTTTGATATCCAAGAAACAGCATCACCTCTAAGTGTGAACAACCATCCCGAGGTTGATTTATTTTCTCTAGCATTTGATATCCAACTCGCATCGGTATATCCTTCTAGTATAGCTGGAAACTTAGAATATTGAAGTCCAAGGTTTTTAGTTCTCTTTAAATAACCAAGAACTCTTCCAATTGCTTTCCAATGCTCAACACTTGGACTGCTAGTAAACCTACTAAGTTTACTCACGACAAATGCAATGTACGGTCTTGTGCATTGAACCCCATACATTAGACTCTCAATTGCACTTGCATATTCAAGTTGTCCAACAGCTCTTTCAACATTCACAAGTTTAATACTTGAATCAAATGGAGTATTTACCTCTTTAATGTTCAAATGTTTAAACTTTTCAATCACATTCTCAATATAATGTGATTGGGTTAATGCATACCCCAACTCATTCTTGATCACTTTTATAACCAATATGGTATCCACTTGACCAAGATCTTTCATTTTGAGTGTTGATGATAGAAACCACTTCGTTTCTTTTATTCCATCCACGTGATTACTTATAATCAACATGTCATCCACTTATAAGCACGCAAATATTACATGTTTATCACAACTTTGGATATATAAACATTTATCTACCACATTGTGTGAAAAACCAAAAGACATAATTGCATTATCAAATTTCTCATGCCATTTTTTAGGAGCTTGTCTTAAACCATATAGTGATTTAATAAGTTTACAAACTTTATTTTCATTACCCGAAAGAACAAAACCTTACGGTTGTTCCATGTAAACTTTTTCATCTAATTCTCCATTTAAAAATGCTGTCTTAACATCCATTTGATGCACATGTAAGTTATATATAGAAGATAATGCACATAGAATTCTAATAGTAGTAATCCTAGCCACGGGTGCATAAGTATCAAAATAATCAATTCCTTCCTTTTGTCGAAAACCTTTAGCAACTAATCTTGCTTTATAGGTTTGGATCGAACCATCGGTATTGTATTTCCTTCAAAATACCCACTTGCAACCAATGGCTTTTGATCCAGCCGGTAAATCAACAATCTTCCAAGTATTGTTGGACATTATAGAATCCATTTCATCATTGATAGCATCCTTCCAAAATGTGCTATCTTTAGAGGTCATTGCTTCTTTATAGGTTTTAGGATCACTATCAATTTGAAGAACATATGGAATTGTTCTTACTATATCTTCCTTACTTGCTTCAACCAAGTGAAAGGAAATTCTTTGAGAATCAATTTTATCGTGTCCTAATACCTTCTCTTTACGAGATCTCTTACTTCTTCGCGGTTCACTAGTCTCAATTACATCTTGGAAAGATATTTCTAGTAATTTAGAAGCTGAAAATTCATTTTGAATTTCTATTGAATTTTGAGGAATATCATCAGCGCTTAATGAATTCTCAAAAAATTACACATCTTGTGATTCTATAATCACATTGAATATTTGATCAAGTAGCCTATATGCTTTACTATTTATAGCATATCCAAAAAATGCACTTTTGATCCCTCTTGGTCCTAGTTTTGTCCTACTAGGATTGGTGTTTTTATAATAAGCCAAACACCCCCACACTTTAAAATATCCAATGTTAGGCTTCCGACCTTTTCACAATTCATAAGGTGAAACTTTAATTTTCTCAGAAGGAATTCTATTATGTATATGACATGGGGTAAGTAATACCTCTCCCCATAAGTTATTAGGCAATTTAGACCTTGTTAGCATAACATTTATCATCTCAACTAAGGTTCTATTTTTCCTTTCCGCCAAGCCATTTTGTTCCGGTGTTCTAGGTGCACTACATTGGCGTAAAATACCATGTTCTTCACAAAAGATATCAAATTCTTTAGAAAAATATTCACCACCTCTATCACTTCTAAGAATTTTAATCTTTTTATCATTTTGATTTTATACTTCACTTTTATATGTTTTAAACATATGGAAAGCCTCACTTTTATGTTTCATTAGATAAACATAAAAAAATCTAGAATAATCATCAATGAAAGTGATAGAGTATTTATTACCACCCCCTAGTTAACATGCCATTAAGTTCACAAATGTCGGTATGAACTAAGTCAAGAATATTGGATGATCTTTCTACACTTTGAAAATGTTTTTTAATCATTTTTGACTTAGTACAAATTTCACATTTTTCATTCTTTGTAAAATCACAAGATAGCATGCCATTTCTAATCATTCTATTCAAAGTAGAATATCCAATATGTCCTAATCTATCATGCCATAAATTTAAAGAACACACAAAGTAAGAAGAATTTATTTTATTGATTGCATTGTCAAAGTACACAATTTGACCATTCCATTAGTGGAATAGCATTTTCCAACAAAGAAACTATTTTGGGACAATGCAAGTTTTCTCGACTCAAAAATACATTTTACGCCCGGTTTTCCCAACAAATCACTACTTACAAGGTTTCTATTCATAACTGGCACATGTAAGACATTTGTAAGGGTTACAACTTTTCCGGATGTGAATTGAAGATCAACATTCCCTTTGCCTATGACTTTTGAACAATCTTCATTTCCCATTTGAATTTGTTGATCATCATCAATCTCTTGATAGGTCTTGTATAGGGACTTGTCATAGCAAACATGAACGGTGGCGCAAGTATCATACCACCATCCCGAAATTTTCCTTTGACAGAATTCACTTCGCTTATAGTAGCAATAATTTCATTCTTGTCAATGGAATTAACCTTGCCTCCAAAATTGCTTTATTTTTTATGTCGGCATTCTTTCGCAAAGTGGCCGAATTTTCCACAAACAAAGCATTCTCCCTTGGGCTTCTTTTTGAATTTGTTGTTGTTATTGCTAGTAAACTTTCTCTTGTTTACTTTGGTCACTTTGTTATTCTCCAAGGCATTGGCTTTAGAAGTGCCAACATGGGAATTCTCAATCCCATCTCTTGCCCTCGACTCTTCCTCAATTCGGAGATGTTTTCGAATTTGCTCAATTGAAAAGTCTTCGGAGTTATGAAGAATTTTCTTCCAATATCCTCTCCAAGTAGGAGGCAATTTAGCAATAATGCTCCTACTTGAAATGATTCCGGAAGTTCTATCTTCACCGCTTTTAGTTTATTGACAACCACTTGCAATTCATGCACTTGTGGTAATAGGGGAACATTTTCCAAAAATTTAAAGTCAAAGTACCTTGTTATAAGGAGTTTTGTAGTGCCTTCCTCTTCGGCCTTGTACTTATTTTCAAGTGCATTCCAAATCTCTTTTGCAGATTTTGTGTTGGTGTACAAGTCGTAGAGACGATCCGATATTGCATTCAATATATGACCACGGCAAATGAGTTCGTCTTCTTCATGCTTCTTTCAATTAATCCTTGCTTGTTCCGTATCTTTGTTGGAAGGTTCAGGAAACTCCTCCAAATTTGGGTCAAGAATGTAGAAGATTTTCAGCGCCGTTAGTAGGAACTTGATTTTGTCTTGCCACCTTGTGAAGTTGGTACCATCCAAGCGAACCAAGTCTTGATTCATCAACTTGATTGTAGCCATGGTTGTGTCTCCTTTGGTTGCCATATCAAATTTCGCTTTTAGATTGTTGAGAAAATTCCTTTCTCAAAGTGAAATATCCGCTTGTAATGAAGTTGACACAAATATGAAATCAAAGAATCAAGATTCTGAATAAATAATTTGGAAGAACAATATTGGACTTGAATCGCATAGAATGCTATCCTAAAAGCGAAATGTGTGCCCTCTCGTAATGAGAATGCTAAATGGCCTCCAAGCAAATTGTTTTAACGGATTTCAAGCCTCAAACCAAGTATCAAATAGTACAATTGATAAACTTGGAGGATAGGAACAAAAGAGCAAATTTGGAATATTCTAAGTATAAAAGATCAAAATTTTGGGATGATAATCGCAAGTGAGGTATATGAAAAAGATTGATCAAAACCATGAATTCTATACTTATTTATAGAATTCCATCACCCCATTTTGTGATCTACACAACTCTTCATGAAAGAGTGTAAGTTATTGTTGAAAAGGTGCATGAGAAAATCTCAAAATTTTCTCCTTTTTATGACCACGCGATCGCGTGATGCCCCAATATTTAAACATAGACGAAACCGTTCAACCATGCGATCGCGTGGTTCTCATTTTGGCCGGACTTCCAGGTCCGGTCAGGACCAATTGGTCCGTCCAGTTTATATTTGGTTCGGTCTTCACATTTCTTGGACCGATTCTCTATATTTTAAATCGATTCTTGCACTTTTTCAACTTTATATATATATATATATATATATATATATATATATATATATATATATATATATATTTGAACAACATTTCATAACATAAAGTACAATCATTCGATCTTAGAATTAATTGTTTTAATACTTCAAAAGGTGATGTTGTGGACGGATTTTTTATTTTTTTTATTTTTTGTGTGGAGAATGGGGTATGATTTGGATCTTGTGACTGTTTTATATAGATTTTTTTAGAAAAAAATTTGTGAAAAGTGATTTTTTTTTTTTTTTTTTTTTGGTGAGAAATAAGTAGTTAAAGTAAGAATATATCATATCATGGGTATATGTGCAAAATTATTTTATTGAAAAAATGTGTAGTTAAAAATGAATTTGGAAAAAAAATTTTAAGAATATTTACCAAATAGGGTACTTTCCCTTTTATCTTGGGGTTAATTTTACAAATGGCCACTGAAGTTTGAGCAAAATTTCAAAATGGTGACTAAAGTTCAAAATTTACTCCAACGGTCACTAATGTTTTGAAAACTTACAACAATGATCGCTCTCTACATGAAACACATCCAAATTGGTCCTAAACTTTAAAACATTGACAAAAAAACCCAAATTGATCCTAAACTTTAAAACATTAACAAATTAGTCTCCATCTTCAACACCTTGAAATGCCACCTCTCTGGTAGCGTCCTGGCAATGGCGAAGGACATTTCCGGTATGAAATCGCATCGAAAAAGGGGGGAGGTTCCACACCAGAATTTGGTGCTGTTTCGCACTAGTTTTTTTTTGGGGGGGGGGGGGGGAACCTCCCCAAATTGGGGCGAATCCGGTGCGATTTCGCACCAGAACTAGTGTCGGAGAACCTCCTCCACCAGAGACCCTGCATGTGTTGAAGATGGGGACTTATTCGTTAATGTTTTAAAGTTTAAGACCAATTTGGATTGTTTTTGGTTAATGTTTTAAAGTTTAGGATGAATTTGGATGTGTGTCATGTAAAGAGTGACCATTGCTGTAAGTTTTCAAAACATTAGTGACCGTTGAAGTAAATTTTGAACTTTAGTGATCGTTTGTAAAATTAACCCTTTTATCTTGATGTTGATAAGCTTTTATATATATAACTTGTTTGGATTGGAATTTGGAGTGGACAATTTATGAATTATTACTTAGTGACTGGTGCAGGTCCTGTTTGGTGGCAAATTTTCAGTTTGATTTGGATATGATTGGAACATAAGAGAATTTGTATTATTTTCCTTTTATAAACTATACAAAAAGAATTATTATTATTATTATTATAAAAGAGAAAATAAATTATAAACTTAATTAACCATTAAAAAAATAAAAATTGAAAAACAAGAAAAACATCGCGCAAATAATTGCGACTTCATCCAAAGTCAGGTCTTTAAGTATTTTTATTTAACCTTGTTTGGTGGAGATTAAAATTAGATTTTAGTAGATTTGATAAAAGTTGATGAGATGTGTGATTAAAAAGTTTTGGATCCCATGAAATCCATGGTTAGAATTAATTGTTTACTTTGATTTATATTAAAATCTAAATTTTAATTGGTATCAAACGGGTGTATTTATTTTAGAACTTGTATATGTCAACTTTGTACCAAATATTTGGTACAGTCTTTGCATATCTATACATATATAATAATAGAATATTTGTCGCCATTTTAAGCACATAGTTTCGGGCCCCATTTGCACTTGTCATTTTAGGAAATTTCTTATAATTATCAATTTATTTTAATACATGAATTAGGAAAGTTCAATTAATTAATGTAATAAATAATTTGTGAATTTGTGAAAAAAAATATCTATAAAAGTCAAATTATAGATTATTTTTTCTTTTGATAATTATTGCATTATTTTGAAGTCAAAAAATATGCAATATATGTGTAAAATTCAAGATCTCAACGAGAAGTTTAATACAAACTAAGAAATGAGAGCAAACTCTAAACATATTATTTGTAAAATCATTTTAAATACTAAATGTAAAAGTTTTACTTATATTTTTTACAACATCCAATCTTTTTAATTTATATAATTTATGTCCTAAACTGATACCTATCATTGTTTTTTTTTAAAAAATTGTTAAAATAAAAAAAACTACCATTTAGTTGCCAATCTCATATTCCCATCCCCCACAAGCCAGGCGGAGAGAAAAAAAGGCAGCCTATCAATCCATAAGAAAGAAGAACTAGAAATAGGAGCAAAACCGACAAGCTTATGGCTATCACATTCCTATCTCTAGGTACATGACAACACAAACCACAATTTCCAACGAAGAGAAGCTTACGAATCTCCCGAATAAAAGAGGTGATAGAAGATAACGGATCCTCCTTAATAACTCCACGCACCACTTTCAAAGAATCACTTTCAACACGATTGATGGAAAGAGAGTTATCAACCGCAAATTTCAGCCCCTCTCGCAATGCTAAAGCCTCAGCAATATCCAGTGATGGTAAACCTCTCCTACAGATAGCAAAAGCCCCATGGACAACCCCATCTTCACCTCTAATAATTCCACCTAGCCCAAACAAACCAGCTTCCTGTCTAATAGCAGCATCCACATTTAATATAAGGTCGGCGGTAACACCCGAAGGATTCTTCCAAGTCTTCAATTGCTGGTTTTGTAGCTGTCCAGATTGCTTCCTGAACAAACGAGCCCTCTGATATGATTCTAGTTGAATAAATAAAGAGCCTTTACCAAAAGCCACATCACATTCCTTTCCACCATGCATAAGTTGATTCCTTCTATGCCATATAAAACTCAGTCCCATACTGATAATCTCAGCGCTGTCATTAGGAACAGTTGACAACTCGTGCCAAAGGAATTTGTTAAGATCTAGCCCCCTACCAAACATCGCTCCCTTCTTCAAGAGTTTCCAACAATTCAGACTTTTCTAAAGATCTTTAACCCAATAGCATTGTAGGAAAAGATACTCATCCGACTCCCAGCACTTGCACCGCTGACACAACAGATGACCATTTAGTTTCCTTTTTGCCAAATTGCTGTTTGTAGGGATAGAGTTCTTTAGAATTCTCCATGTGAGATGTCAAGCTCTGGGGGGATATTAAGCTTCCAGATCAATTTCCACAAGGGAACTTCTGTCGCACTTCCACTCTCTCTCTCTCTCTCTCGTCATCTTTACCAGCCTTTTGATTTAATAAGTGGTAACCGCTCCTAACTGTGTAGTCACCATGAGAAGAATAATGCCAAACTAAAACATCCGCTTGGTCTCTAGCATTGATGGGTATGGACAAAATACGATTAGCATCAATCGGCCAAAAATATCCCATGACCACACCTTCGTTCCAACCTCCATTTCGATCTATCAACTCACATACCTTTTTCACCCCCTCATGTCTTGGCGTCATTAATTTGAAAGAGGGGTTATCCACTAGCCAGTTATCGTCCCAAATATTGATATTCTGCCCGTTTCCAATCCGCCATTGGGAGCCCTTCATAATAACTTTCTTTCCCCACAATATACCCTCCAAACATAAGAAATCCCCGGTTAATCCCTCGCTTGCAAAAAATGGGAATCAGGAAAACACTTGTCCTTCAAAATGCGAGCCATCAAAGAGTCAGGGGATTTTATGAGACGCCATCCTTGTTTTGCAAGCAAACTTTGGTTAAAATTAACCAAATTACGAAAACCCATACCACTCTCATTTTTTGATTTGCACAACGAATCCCAACTCGCCCATGATAGCTTCCTCTCGAATTTTACCGATCCCCACCAAAAATGAGAAATAAGACTTTGAATCTCGACACATAAGCGATTAGGTAGACGGAAGATACTCATAATATACATGGGCATAGCTTGCAAGACCACTTTAATCATTACTTCACATCCCGCATAGGAGAAGAATCTACGATTCCAATTTTGGATTTTCTTCCAGACCCGTTCTTTCGACTCCCCAAAATTTTCCTTTTGCATCTCCCCATCACAGATGGCAAACCTAAATATTTGTCATGGTTTTTGTGTACATCAATATTCAAAATAGTACCCCAATTCCCTTCTCCACTCCCAGCCAACATTCGGTGTAAAAGTAACAGAGGTTTTATCCAGAATGACGAGTTGTCCAGATGCCTTGCCATAAACCTCAAGAATATGTAAAATAGAATTTGCATCCCTAGATTTCGCCCTTGAGAAAATGATGGAGTCGTCTACAAAAAGAAGGTGGCTCACCCACGGGCCTCTTCTCGAGCATCTCATCCCCAAAAGATTATCCTGCACCTCCTCTCTTTTAATAAGGCTCGTGAAAGCCTCGGAACATAGAATAAAGAGGTACGGTGATAGCGGACAACCTTTCCTAAGTCCCCTAGATGGTTTTACACATCCTTTATAGAACCCATTAATAATAAAGCAGAATTCTGGAGTTGATATACAGTTAGTAATACACTGAATCCAAGTTTCAGGGAATCCCATATGCTTAAGGATAGCACCAATAAATCGCCACTCCACTCAGTCATATGCCTTGCTCATATCCAACTTGAGTGCCATAAAGCCATTGGATACGTTATTCTTTATCCCCATCGAATGAAGCACTTCAAAAGCAGCAATCTCATTATCAGTGATATGTCTGTTAGGGACAAAAGCACTTTGATTGCTGGATATCAAGGGAGATAAAACCTTCTTCAACCTGTTTTCTAAACATTTGGACACAATCTTGTATAAAACATTACATAGGGAAATAGGTCTATAATCAGCGATAGACTCAGGTTTAGCTTTTTGGGAATCAAAACAATGGAAGTGCAATTAATAGATTTTGCAGACTGGCCATTATTGAGCACCCTGGGCCAAGTAGATGAAACATGTTCCTTAAGAATATCCCAATGTGTCTGGTAGAATAGAGCGTGAAACCCGTCCACCCCTGGGGCTTTATATGGTCCCATACTGAAAAGTGCCGCCGTAATTTCCTCCTCATTAAAAGTTTTTGAAAGGATCTAGATATCCTCCTCATATAGCGAGTGCTCTATGTTTTGAACTCCATAAAAAATATCTACCTCTGTCGGAAACCTGCTAGTGAAAAGTGAAGCATAATACGTCTCAATATGTGTAACAATCTCGTCCTCCTTCATCAAAACCCGTCCATTTTCATCCTTCAAACAACATATGGTATTTTTTGCCTTTCTCCTTGACGCCTACTAGTGGAAAAATTTTGTATTTCGGTCACCTTCTTTTAACCAGTCTGCGCACGAGCATTTCCGCCAAAAACTTTCATTTCTATTTTCAAGAAGCTCAATCTCTTTCTCTAAAACTTTAATCTCCTTCATGTGATTTCCCTGGCAATGCGCATTTAAAAGTTCCTCTCTTCTATTTTCCATGTGAATAAGTTTCTTCTTGTTGATGCTAAACTGTTTGTCCCATGCCTTGAACTCCGCTTTAGTGCTTACCAAGTTACTGTTGTCACATGCAATGGGATCTGCTTCCTCCACTGGTCTACCCCAAGATTCCAAAACTATTGCCGCGTAATTAGCATAGTCTTCTTCCCTAACCCAAAAAGGTTCAAACCGAAAAGGAAAGATCTCCCTTTTATTTCCACTCGGATTTAACCTACTTCCTTTTGACCGAATAAGAATCGGTCTATGGTCGGACTTCGAGAACGCTAGATTCTCTACGACCCCCGAGGGAAGGATACTCCTCCACCCAACATTAGACACCGCTTTGTCTAGTCTAGCTTGAATATGACCCACCCCCTCTCTTCTATTCGACCATGTCATCAACGGCCTTGTTGCCCCCAAGTCTGTCAATCCACATTCGCTTAACACCCCTCGAAAGTTCTCCATAAGTCGGCTAGGACGTGAATCACTATCATCCCTTTCCTCAAGCATCAAAGTTTCATTAAAATCCCCACAGACCAACCAAGGCAGGTTATTTTGCTATTTTAATCGTCTGAGCAAATCCCAGGACAAGCCTCTATCACTAAATCTAGGATTACCATAGAAGCCTGTGAGTCGCCACACTTCGCCATTTTCTTCCATCACTTCTACATCAATGTGTCCTATGGAAAAAGATTTAACCCGTACATTCAAACTGTTTTGCCATAACAAAAGCAAACCCCCACTCCGTCCTCTCACGTCCACAACAAAATCTGAATAAAAATCCAAAGATATTCGTACCTGCTCTGCCCTAGCATTGCCTAATCTAGTCTCGAACAAAAAGACTAAATTAGAGGAGAAAGTCCGGATTAATTTTCGAAGAGCGAAAACTGTCCCAGGGTTCTCCAGTCCCTGGGTGTTCCAACAAAGACCAATCATTGTGATCGACGGTCCTGCTGAGCAGGACTCTCCGTTTCCATAGGATTATGTCTTACCTAAATTCAATTTGACCTAAATGATTAATTTTGAATATTTTTCTTATCAAATTGAAAGAAATAATAGATATTTGATATTTCTAAATAAATTTAATTAAATCATTTAATTCTCTACAACTTTAGGTTCCAATAAACTCGTTTGTTCAATTTGTAAAATAGAAGGTGTTAGCAAAATCATTCTATTTAAAAATAAAATATGATCAACACATTTATTTAGTATGCACAAAAATAGTATGTGCAATTGTGGAAAATGAGTTTTAAAGAATGTGTGGTTAAGAATGAATGTTGAAAAAAATCATTTTCAAATAATCAATTCTATACGAATACGTGTAAAGTCTTATATCTTGTGGGTTAAACCTCCATTTATAAATTGAAATATACAGATGATTTTTTGTATATAAAGTTAATTATATTTGTAATATTTATTCAATAAAATGTAATTAAAATTTGTATTTCATATTATTTATTTATTAAATTCACTTAAATATAAGACTGCGTATAAGTTTGTCACGTGTAAGTTTAACAAATTGGAACTTTTAATTTAAGTTTGAGCAAATTTTTTTATTTTTTAAAATGTTTGATAAATTTTGTTAATAATATATTTGCTTTTTTACATGTAATGTAATAAAATGAAATATTCTTTTAATATATTTAAATATCAATTATTGTACTAAGATAGTACAAATTCTTATAGTACTATACTGGGAGTCGATAAATTAATTCTGTAAATATCTATTAGCCTCTTTATTTCATTTTATGATTTGAAAATTATAAACATTCCAAATTTTAGAAATCAAAAAACCGTAAGCTCAACTTCAGTCATCAAATCAAAATTGTAAAGTATAGAATAAGCCATATGTTCATATCTTACTTCGCCTAATAGATAAAGATAAATAGAAAATGAACAATTAACTTTAAAAGAAATATGCATGTCGCAATTTTATGTTATACTTTTTTGAGTATTTTTCATTATATATAATGAAAGCCTAATGATCGATCAAATTTAAGGTACTCGTGTGATGAATAATAAAAATTTTGTTGACCTTTAGTAATAAATAAATATTGGATTTGGATCAGATCAGATCTAAGTGAATACGAGTCCATGTAAAATGGCCATATTTCACACATAATGTTTATATTGGGATAACCTCCAAAATGGCCATCTAGTGTTGAGGGGTTCAACTAGGATTGACTTCCTCCTTTAGAATCAAGATCGGTATTCTAAAAAGTGTAAAACGTAACGAATCGAAAAGGTCGAGCTTCAAGCTTAAGCGCGCTTAAGAACGAAAAAGTTCGACAATGCACAAGCGAAGCGCGAATGAAGCGCGATACGTGGCGAAGCGTGAAAGTTAAGTTTCGAGTTTAAGTGCGCCTAAACATAAGCGAACTTTTTAGAACAGAGAATTCGAGATAATAAAAGAGGGTAAAATCACTCTTCATCTTAGAGACGAGCGTCACAAGATTTTGAATCATTTCAATAGGTAAAATCATTCATGGGTGTCACGGGTCATACAAAAGCCAAGCACGTATGATGAAAATATTTAGCATCTTGTGAGTTGTAACTTCTGGGCAGTGGTCCTTCCTGTGTCCTTTGGTTTGGGAAACAAACAGACTGGTCTCATGTCCCGTTACTTTCATTGGCTGTCACCATAATATTTAAGCTAATATTTTTGTCCCTTACACTGAAATCCTTCCTTTCGTTTTAAATTCTTTTGTGTTGTATAACTTTCCATTAATACATATATAAGTATGTATTCGGTAAAAGTCAAGAAATGATTTATAAATCACACAAATTTTCAAACTATTTTTAAATCATACACATTTTCTCTCTCCAATTTTCAATCACTACTTTTTACTTCAAAATCATAAATAAATCAATTTATAAAACAAACAATATTACCAAACGGAGGCAGTGATGTGGATTGAGTTGGATTTTGGTCCAACCCAACTCAATATGTTCGGTTTGACAAGAAATCAAATCAACGATTAAAACTCATGGTTTGGGTTTGGACCCAATTCAAATCGAATCCAGTTATTTATTTACAGAATTTGGACGATTTTTTAAAGTTTGAAACTACTTGAAAATATCTATATAAGGATTTCTTTATGAAAATTAAGAGTCTGTTTGATAATGTGAAAAGTTTTTATTTTTGTGAATTCTCTTGTCTTTACAATTGTGTCTATTTATGATTTTCATTTTTACATATTAATCATTTTAATTCGTGTGATTGGATTGAGTTGTGCTGGATTGAATTTAGATCAATCCAATTGTGTGCTGGATTGATTTTTCAGACTTGAACCTAATCCAATTGAACTTAAAAGTCAAACAAATCGATTGGTTTGATCTTGATTGATTTTTGCAACAAAGCAAATGGAATAACGAAAAATCCGTTCAGTTAATCAACTTTTTTGGTTTATAAATTGCACAATTTCTCAAATTACTTTTTAACCACACACGTATTTTTCTCTACTTTTCAGCCACACATTTACCTTAAAACATAAATAAATTAATTTTTAAATCATGTTCTCTTACCAAACAGAGGCTAAGTATATAGTTCATTCTAAATTCTATTGATAAACTTCAATTTCTCCCTACTTGATCTTCAATAATCTATATTTAAGATTAAAAAGTGTGTGTAGATATTTGTTTTCGATTTCAACTCATGGTGATATAGATAAGAAAAGGAAATATTTGTCGTCGTACATAGCTGGAATGAAGGCAATATTATTTCATGAAAAGAGATCACTTGGTTTTTCTTCCTCTTCGGATTCGATAACAACGGTGAATGATGTGATGATTAGACCAATGAAAAGCACAACTAGTCGAGTATGCCTTATCTTTTCATATGAATTAACAATACATAAAACAAAATTGCATAATTAGTTTTTTTTTTTTTTTTTATTTTTTTTTATCAAATCTTTAATTTACTTAGTAATATGGTCCTCTATCTATAAAAATGGGCAAGTCTATATTGTTGCATAACCAATCCCGAATAAAGAAAATTGTACAAATGTTCACTGAGCCCTTGTTTGGATTAATTGAGAAAATTGATAAATGTTCACTGAGCCCTTGTTTGGGTTAATTGAGAAAAAAAAAAAAAAGTTAAATCATATCAAAGTTAATATCACATTTTAAAAAATTCAGAATTTTTCAATCATGCATTTTATAAACTTTTATCAAAATTTACTTCTAAATTTATTTTTTAACACAACCAAACATAGGGTTGGGTGAAGAACGGAACCAGCGATTCGGTTCTTTCAAGATTTTAAACTATTCTGGTTCTAGATCTAGGTTTAGAACATGAACCATAATCAAGAACCAGATGCGATAGAATTAAAAATTATTTTTATTTTTTAAAAAATACAAATTTACATTAAAAAAAATCGTCAATTTTTAATCTTATTGCATGTTATCCGGCTCATTAGTCATTACCCATTACCTAACAACTATTAGGTCATTTAACATTGCAATAACTACAAACAAAACAAGTATAATAAATAAAAACCTTAGATCTAAATCATTTTCTTTCACTCGTTTCATCGTTAAACTTCAAGCATTCAGCCGTCAAGCTTTTAGTCTTCAGTTCTTAAAGAATAAACAAACAAGAAATATTCACTCTTCATCTCACAATCAGTTATCTTGTTTTCAAGAATTTGATGCACTTGTGCGGTTGTTCCCTAAGGCGAAGAACTATGAGCATAAATAGAATATTTTTTACACGGAGCGTATATACGCAGACGAGGTGATATTAAATTCTAGAAGGGAGTGTGTATTTTGATGTTATGGATAAAGATGACTATTGAATTTGCATCTTGATCAAGGTCAATGATCTTACCATCTTACGACTCTTATCAACTGGAATTTACCATCGTTTCATCGCTAAAGTTTAAAAATTTTAATTCAAGGAACCAGAAACAAATCAAAACGGTTTCGTTCTTCTCTTTAAAAAGAACCTACGATTCTTTTTTTGAAAAATCATCGATTCTTGGTTCGATTCGATTCCTTGGAAACCAAAATCATATAAAACCACGTCCAAGCCAACCAAACATGGGTTGAAGTTAAGTGAGAAAAATATCTCAATTCAAAAAAATCCATGTCAAAAGGTAAAAATTTAGATTTATAAAGTTGAATGTGGAGATCACGTGATAATTAATCAAAATTATATGGACGATATTTGTCATTAGTATACTAATTGTAAAGTTATAATGAAACGGTCCTTTCTAAAAGTTGAATAGAGACTTGCTACTAGAACAATAGATACGGACTAATAGTGCAATTTCACTTGTATTTTGTTCATTTTCATAAAAATTGAGTGTGTGTGTGTGAGACGTTACCATTATACCCCTGTAAACATTACATTATTACGATTGTGTCATTGTCCACCCCTATAAATAGGGGCTTATATTACTCATTTGGAATACAATTAAGAGAAGCAATTTCTCTCATTCTCTCATTTTTGTTCTTATATTTTGATAGTTTTACAATAAGTTATCAGCACGAGTCTCTAACCAAATGAGTAATACGATGGGAGTATGTTCTACGGTTGCATCTAAATGATGAGCCTCTGTACCAGAAACCTGATTATTACTAATTAATGTTTTCCTTTCCCAAATCAAACACTTTTGACTTTAGAAAATAATCCATACATTGTAGATCTGAAAATTTCAAGAAAGATGAAAACTTTACATCTTTGTATGATTCAAAAAGTTCCATATGAGGAAAGAAACTTGGTCTCGATGTTGTACAAAAGAAAAAAAATTGGAAATCGATCAAGAACAGGCCAAAAAGGGAGCTGGAAAAGAAGGCGAATTTTATCCAATTTTTCAAATTCTGGTCGAACTGAAAAAGAAAGATTCCGACCGATCCAGATGTCCGATCGACGATCGGCCACCGCCATCAGAACGGGCTTATCAAGGAGAAGATTCTCCTGAATTTTGGGGATGATCCGAAGGTTGAAACAGAAGATATCGACTGGAGAAGAAATGCTGAAAACTCTACAAAAACCAAAATCTGACCGAAAATTGAAACGTTGATCCCGGACGATTCTGAACTCCGATCAACGATCTTCCAGCGGCATATCAACAAGCTTGTCTAGGAGAAGACTCGACTGAAATTTGGCGACGATCCGACGGTTAAAACGGAAGTTATTGGCAGGAGAAGAAGATGCTGGCGGACTGAAAAATGCTGATTCCAGTCAAATTGTTGGTCTTTTGGAGAAACGGAGACCACGGGCATGTTCAGGAAGTTGAGGCGCACATTCTGGTGATGGGTTGATTTTTCCGGCCACCGGCGTGTGGCGGTCGCGGCGGCGCGTGGGGTGGCGCGTGAGCGGATTCCGGCGAGATTTTGAACTTTTGACCAAAAGTAAGTTTGTTCTAAATTAAATTTCAAACCTATTGACGGTTTCGATTTACTAATATGAACAATATATTAAAATATGGACGATTTTGCCCTTGATGATACGTTAAAGTATATTAATCGTGATTTAACGAATTTGATTAATCATTATTAATGATCTGATGATAAATGTTAATAGAATATATATTCTAAATCATTTAACACTACTATGTGATCAATATGATAAATTAAAAGATTTAAAAGTAACATAATAGTTGTCATGTCGTGATGTATTGAGTATAACTCATTATCGTAACGAACTGGACTATTATGAATATCTTGATTGGATTTGGGGATATGACTTGCTCATTTATGAAATGTAATTATTTCATTATGTTGTTACCACCTATATGGTTGGTTTTATCAACTTTAAATATGCATATCACGTTACCACCTATATGGTTGGTTCTATAAGTTTCAAGCATATCACATTACCACCTATATGGTTGGTTCTACTGATTTTAAATATTTCTACTCATATAAATTTTATATATTGTTATTCAATATTTCAAAAAATGGTACCAGAAGTTACCATTACCAAAAGATTGTTGGATCTTAATGAAAATATTTTATCATTTGGTACCAGAAGTTACCAATATATGTATTTGAAAGGGTGGATGAAAATAAATTATTCAACAAAGAAATGTTGATGTATGATAAGATAATATCACATGATAGCACGGATATGGCTAATGTGAAAATAATCTCATCAGTATTATGAGATAAATATTATATGATTATGATAAGTAGTTTTGATCAAGTTCTTGCACAAGTACTTATGTACTCAGTACTCCAGAAGAAGTACATATTTACTCCATAAGAAGTAAAGATTATCATCAAAACATACTGAAATGATATTATTATTGCTCCTGAAGAAGCATAAACGAGTCATACATGCAAAATACAAAGGGGGGGAAGCATTTATAATCCTCAAAAGTAGAGGTGTGTATCAGGTGTAATAATACTCCATACTCTACCACCCCTAATCTTTTTTGTGTGTCTCAAGAGTAAAAATACTCTGTACTCCACCACTCCTAATCCTTTTGAGGTTCACAAGATTAAAGTTCAAATACTCATCAACATTAGAGGTGTGTCTCAAAAGTAAGAATATCACATACTCTACCACACCAATATTTTGAGATTCACAAGGATAAATTTACATTAACCGGACTCCATTTTCGCTTGGTACCCCTTCCTTGCGACCAATCTATCTTAACTCCTGCTGGATCTTGTATTGGAACATATGATTGTAACTTTTCCAGCAGTTCATCGATAGTGGGAGCAGAAATAAGGATCCTCCTAGAAAATGGAGAGATGAATCCATGTTCCACAGCATAATCAAGAAATGTTAGTAAACCATCGAAGAAGTTGTTAACATTTAAAAGTCCAATAGGCTTAGTATGGAGACCCATCTGAGCCCATGAGGTAATATTAAAGATTTCCTCTAAAGTACCAAAATCTCCAGGCATGGCAATGAAGGCATCAGAACCATATAACATGCAAGTTATGCGTTCATGGATAGATAACGTCTGTACTTCATGCCCTCGTGTTTTGCCTGGGACATCAGCTAAAGGAACGGGTATAACACCTATCACTCTTGCTTTTTCTGCTTGAGCGGATTGTGAAACACAACTCATCAATCCACTACTGCCCCTCCATATACAAGATTGATACCTCTCTCTCTCCCAACTTCTTCCCTAGAAGCACTGATGCTTCTAGATACTCAAAGCTTCTCCCGATTTCTGATCCACAAAATACACAGATCGTTTTGATCTGTCAGAATTTTGATCCCTCCATCTTTTAAGAATAAAAGGAAGGAAAACTTACAAGAAATTGTTATTTTGGGATGCTTTAAACTGCGAAATTATCTGACGTTTTTAACTTGAAAATATTCACTATTTACTGCTCTTCTTTTGAAAAAGTTACTATTTACTTTTGACTAAATGGCACCACTTTTGATATTGTCTCTGACAAAATATATTTTGGATAATCTTTCGGTGATCTCTCAAATACAATCTGTTAATACGCGAAAAAATGAAAATACAAAATACTTTGTTAAAATATATACACTATACTAATTTACCTTGTATCAATGTTGAGTAGCCAAAACATCATTGTTTATAACAGCCGGCAAACATGATCTTTTGATATTATATTTTTGAGACTATAACGGTCTTTATCACTGATGAATTTAGCCCATAAAGATAGTAACTCACGCTGCACATGCCCACAAGGGTGCGTCTCAAGAGTCAATCGGATATCATCCAATGACTCCTTACTCAACCCACCCTTAATGAAGTCTACCTTATCATCTCGATTTATGGATGAATATCCTATTGACTTACAACGGGTATTACATGTCCATCGAGAACATTTGTAACTACCATTTAATATTTTTGCTTTTCGCTTCTTTGCAAAAGTACTCTTACCTAAGTTAGACATGTACTTAGAAAATGAATCTGGTAATTCACCAGCTAAACGAACTTTTGCTTCGATCAACCAACAAATATCTTCTAGGATACCTTGATCCATCAGCAGCCTCAATCTTTCGAGTCGAACTCGGTAAATCTTTTTCAAAACATTTATCGAAAAACTTGAGTCGTATTTGCGAATATTTGATAATATAACATCCATTTTGATGGATCTGATCTTCTCTCAAAGTGATCTATTTTAAATGCGTTATTTAACGCGTAAAAGAGCGTTGGCTCCGCATATCATTGATTCCACCAAGAAAAAGGGGAAAAGATTTGTAATCAAAAGAAGGGGATAATGATCATTTTATTGAGATTTCGGTCTAATCATCTTTTTAGATATAATAAATCAAAATATACTGATTTATAAATTCGAACAAGTAAATATTGTATTGAACTAGAAGTTCATACGTAAAAGTGAAACATGTATAAAGTATGAACCAAAAGTTCATAAGTGAAATATACATTGTATTGAACCAGAAGTTCAGGGATATTGTATTGAACCAAATATTTATGCATAGAAATGAAATAAAACCATATTGAACTAGAAGTTCTATAATAAACGGTTAGATTATCAAAATTTTCAAATTATTTGCTATGAAAATAACTTATTCAGAAATTGTTTATCATACAACAATATTCCATGTCAAACAGGGATTGGTTCAAGAAGCTTTATAATTTGTAAAAGTGTAATATGTATACAATCCGCCAAAGCGAACTTAGATATATGATTGAGATTATATCCCTAAAAGGATGACATGTGTTGTGACATTTTTGTCAATTGATATAATATAAGATTTGTGAAAATTATGGGAAAAAAGCGCCTGAAGTGTAATTATGCCTGAAGTATAATGACAATCGATTTCAAAAATAAATATCTCTTGAATAATTGAAATGATCCCTTTTGAGACTAAATACTCATAGTGGGTAAAATGGACATAGTTAAATGATAAGAGATTTATGTACTTGATCTCTATATGATATATTGAGATGAAATGGAATCGAATACATACACAACTCTCTTGTGAAAATGAGATTGGTGAAATTATAATACTTTGGCCAAATAGAAAACCCCAATGTAGGGATTATTGTTCAAGGACCTGAAGTCCAAATGCTTAAATGTGTAAAGCCAGTAATTATCTGTACAAATGAAAAATATTACAAAGTTGTAAAAGACGACTCGTTGCGCGCGAAATTTTTCATAGAACTGGCATGACATATGGTGGATAGACTATAGTCTAAATCACTAGCTTGAGCTCTTTGATATACCAATGAGTGAGATCAAAATGTATGATTCTCATCTCGGTACTTTGAGAGTATTCTTTGATGTACCAGTTGATCGCGGTATGTTGGGATTTCAAGTAAAATGATTGTAGATTATATGTCGAAATTGATATATATTTCAATGATTGATTATACAAATCAGAAATTGTGGTTTATGAGATGCAAGAACATACATGTATAATCAATGAAAGATTCAATATACCCAAATTATTATCACTATAGGATGATACAAATGACTCCATGATATAATATGTTGAAAGTGAAATTGGAGTATTTATGACATCTGGGAAATTGATTATTCACTAGGAGTGAATATGAAAATGAATATGTTTAATTATTCACCAGAAGTGAATTCTAGATTTGATTATTCACCGGAAGTGAATTCTAAATTTGATTATTCACCAGAAGTGGATTTTAAATTTAATTATTCACCAGAAGTGAAAGATGCAATTGATAAAGTAGTACAACATTGCTTAATATAGCATGTTATGACATCATAAATGAGTTATGAACGATTTATATAAAGATCATCATAAATGATATGTTTGATGAAAAGATTCGTGATTGCACCAATATACTTGTGATATTCCATGAAAGGAATAAATAGGCGTTGCACTCTTTTTCCCTTAGCAGAGGTTTTGTATCACAGGATTTTCCTAGCAATGTTTTTAATGAGGCAGCAGTTGAGGCGTATTGATGAAAATTAATGAGAATAATGTACTCTTTTTCCCTTCGCTGAGATTTTGTCCCACGAGATTTTCCTAACAAGGTTTTTGAGGCATTATCATAGCTATCGATAAGCTATAATTCAGCAACACATTGTTATACTGAAATGATATCAACAAATGAAGAAAATCATAGACATCTTATGAAGAATGTATACAAGGAGATTTTTATATATATATATTCCAGACGAAAGATGATATCAATGTTCGAGAAGTTCATGAATCCCCAATTGCACACTTTAGGGGGAGAATCATGATGTACTCTTTTTCCTTCATTCAGGTTTTGTCCTACTAGGTTTTCCTGACAAGGTTTTAATGAGGCAGCGGCTGTACTCTTTTTCCTTGGTTCAGATTTTATCCCACTGAATTTTACTGATAAGGTTTTAACGAGGCAGCACTTCAGAACTTCAAAATTCAGTACATGATTTGTTCTACTCGAACATTAGACTCAATGATTGACGATGACAAATATCAGGAGGAGCAACTGTACTATTTTTCCTTAGCTCAAGTTTTATCCGACTGGGTTTTCTTAGTAAGGTTTTAACGAGGCAGACAATTGCGTAATATATCATTTAAGGGGGAGTGTTATAAATAATGTATATGTGTGTGTGTGTGTGTGTGTGTGTGTGTGTGACATTACCATTATATTCCTGTAAACTTTACATTATTACGATTGTTTCATTGTCCACCCCTATAAATATGGGCCTATATTACTCATTTGGAGTACAATTAAGAGAAGTAATTTCTCTCTATCTTTCACTCTTGTTCTTATATTTTGATAACTTTTACAACAGTTTTGTCTTATAACTTTCCAATGATTTATTTCCTCTAATATTAGTCATTCATAACGTGATTAGTGTGAGGACAAACTCGGATAGTCATCTATTTGGTGTGGCTTTGGAGAGGGGCAGTGGGCTACTTGGATGATCGGATGCCACTCGTTGCCATTTGCGACAAACCGTGAAAAATAATTTTATCTTTTTCTTTGGTTGATCAAAAAGTGAATACACATTTTCTCATGCATAGTTTGATTATTATCACTTTTATCATAAACTAGTGGAAATAACGTGATTTGATGTGTTTGATTAGAAGGTGAAAGAGGAAAATGAAAATTATTTTTTATGAAAAATATTTTTCCACCTCCACTCAAAGAAATAAAAATTCAAGGATTTCAAAGAAAATTTTCACTTTTCAATCTTGAATGAAAAATAATTTTCATAGATAATTTGTCAATCAAACACTCAAAAATGAAATTTGACTAGAAAATATTTTCTTTTTCATCTTAATAATGCAATCAAACACAAGGATCTGTTTGATTGCAAATGTGGAATTTGGATGCAAAGAAAACGAATTTCAGGAAACTTATTTCCTGGAAATTGAAAGTTAATATGTTTGATTGATTTAATTTTTTATGTCGAAAATGTAGAGAATTTTTCAAGTTTCGTTATTTGATTGACATTATTTTTCATAAAAATTAAAGTAAAATTTTGCTAATTTAATCAAAATTATTATTATTTTTTTAATTTTCAATACGTTTGTACTCGATAATAATAATGTTAATTTCTATAAATGAGTTAATTAACAATAACAAAAATAATCAAACGAGACGAAAATAATTTTCCATGAAATTAAAGCAAAATTTTGCTATTTTAATCAAATTATTATTATTATTATTATTATTATTATTATTATTATTATTATTATTATTATTATTATTATTATTATTATTATTATTATTATTATTACTTTTGTACTCGATAATAATAATGTTAATTAACAACAAAAATAATCAAATGAGACGAAAAGGATTTTTCATCTAAGGTGGAAAACTAATTCCCACCAAAGTGGTGGGAAAATAAATTCCACCAAAATAAGGAAAATTTCAAAAACCTAGAAAAGCTGGAAAACAAATTTCATGGAAAATTAAGACAATCAAACAATACAAAAGTTGAAAAATAGGATGGAAAACGTGTTTTCCATGGAAAATAAAGTGCAATCAAACGGACCCTTAAAGTAACATTTTTTAAATACTAATACTTTTTTTAAATTAGTTGACGTAATTAATATTTTTAGAGGAAAATTGTAATGGTAATTGACTTAAATTCTTAATATATTAATATTTTATTGAAAATTTTTGTCTAGTCTTTTGAAATATATATTAAACAATTATTTAAAATGTCAGCTTAATAAATAAATCGCGTATGATATATTAAAAACTAATCTGATATCATAAAATATTAGGCAAGTCAATAATCACTTATAAAATATTTATGATAAGTCGCGAAAAAATGTAAAAAATCTGTGCATGGATAAATTAAATTAATTTTTGAGCATATTTTATGATGAAAAAAAGTTTAATATTATGCTCTTGTTTGGGAGAAATTAAAATAAGATTTTAATCCAAATTAAAGTTAACAATTAATTTTAATCACATATTTAATCGAACTAAACTTTTTAACCACATTTTATTAATTTATATCAAAATTTATTAAAAACCCGATTTTAATCATCACCAAACAGTGACTATAAATTTAAACTAAAATTTAAGTCTTGATTTTTTTTTTTTCATAGAGTTTTAAAAAAATTTATTTTATATTCTTAATAAGAAAATATTTAAAAATTTTATTTTTCTGTTTTTATAATTTAATTGATAATTTTGATAACAGTTTAAGTAAGTTTAAAAAAAAAAGTTTCATACTCACCATACTTTGAAAAAAAAAAATTAGTTTATCGGTAACTAAAACATAATTATTTGAATTAAAAGTAGAAAGAATTCATCTACATCTATCTACACTCTCTTAAAAGTGTGGATAAGTGGGAATCTTTTGATTTCCCATTTTATCCTCACATTCTTTTCTTTTTTTCAATAAAATACCCTTAATTCATTTATTGAAAATTATTTTTATTTATTTTTATTTTTATTTCAAAAACATTAATTTATCCACGTTGACTAAATACAAAATTGATTATTCAACTAATATTAATTTAGTGTTGTTACTTTTTAATTTACTTTTAAAATATTGCCCTATTAAGTTTCATTTTCGTGATAACTCCATTGAATATTTCAAAGAGTGCGTTTATGCGTTTAATAATTTTTTTTATATTATTAATTCAAATAATTATGTTTTAGTTATCAATAAAAATAGATTTTTTACAATTATTTTTAAAGTAGGGTAAGTGTGATACTTTTTATTTTTAAACTTACTTAAATTCTTATCAAAATAATCAATTTATTTTTATAAAAAGAAAAATATTTATTTTTAATTATTTTCTAATTAAGAATATAAAATAAATAATTTCAAACTCTTTGGAAAAAAAGATCAAAACTGAAATTTTAATTTTAATTCATACAGTGTCTGTTTGGTGATGATTAAAATAAGATTTTGATAGAAATTAGTAAAATGTGGTTGAAAAGTTGTATGTCCTACGAAATGTATGATTAAAATTAATTCTTGACTTTCAATTAGATTAAAATGTTATTTTAGTTTCTCTCAAACGAGAGCATAATATTAAACTTTTTTTCTTATAAAATATGTTCATAAATTAATTCAATTTATCCATACACAGTTTTTTCACATTTTTCGCGACTTACCATTAATATTTTTTAAATAAATTTTTTATTTATCTAATATTTTATGATATCATATTACTTTTTAATATATCACACGCGATTTATTTATTAAGCAGACATTTTAAATAATTGTTTGACATATATTTCGAAGATCTGGATGAAAATTTTCAACAAAATATTAACACATTAAGAATTAAAGTTCATTTACGATTTTCCTCTACCAATATCAATTTCGTAAATTATTTTCAAAAACAGTATTAATACTTAAAAATTAATGTTACTTTAACATTCATCATATACATAAGACGTGCGAAGTATGTGCTTACTACTAGTTAAAAACATAAGCATGTTCAAAGAGTCTGTGTTATAAATGAAATAGTATTGTCCAATAGAAGGCTAAAAGATAATTGTTTGAATTAAAAATTAAAAAAAAATCTATTAAACGCATAAACACACTTTTTGAATTGTTCATTGAAGTAATAAAATTAAATTTGATGGGACAATATTCTAAAAGTAAATAAAATGCAACGACGTTAAATTAATATTAATTGAATAACCAATTTCGATTTAGTCAATGTTGATAAATTAATGTTTTTGAAATAAGAATTAAAATAAATGTAAAATAAATTTCAAAAAATGAGCTAAAGGTATTATTGAGAAAACAAAAAGAATGTGAAGATAAAATGAAAAATAAAAAGATTCTCACTCATCTACACTTTTAATTGAAAATCTTATTAAACAAATCTATAAAAAAAAAAATTGAAATTAATTACTAAAATATTAAAATGAAACATGACAAGTGACAATTGATAAAATCATCGATTTGACCCGTTCTGTGGCTAAAGTCAAAGAAATTGGAATTATAATCTTGATTTATTTGAGTTTTCTATATATGATGTGTGGATAAAAATTAGAGAGAAAAATTGTTAGTATTAAAAAAGTGGTTTAAAAATTTGTGTCAATTATGATTTATATTTTTAATCCTAGCCGAACAGTGCAATTATGACAACTATATAATCAAGGATCGTGCTATTCGTACAGATAGTTGTACAAAAAGGTGTACGGATAGCCTAATAAGGCCAAAATTGTAAATAGTTATTGACACTTTTATCCTTTTATTAAGTTTTATGGGATTAGTCCTTCTATTTTTGGTTAATTTCATATTGTAATTCTTTGTTTTATATTTTGTAATCTATTTTTTAATAGATCTATTTTTCTTGAATTTCCATAATATTCTCCCGATTTATTTTATCATTTTTAATAAAATAAATTATTTCATCCATTCTTATTTCAATAATTTCAATTGCTCTTTTAATAGTTAATTCAGGTATCTATCATTGTTATTATTCTGTATTGTTTTGTATAAATCCATTTTTCGATCTACAATATTAGATTAATCTATCATAAGTTAATCATAATTTTCTAAGAGTATGTAATATTTTGCAGATGATTCATCTATATTCCTTAAGTAAGATACAATTCTATCCATTTTCCCTAAACTTTTTCTAAGAGTTTGTTTAATCCTTTAATAGTATATCCTGACATTTTGTTGAATAAAACTGTCCAATTTGGTTTTATAAAGTTTCAAGTAATTTTTCAAATTCAATTAATGTCTGAGAATTGATAATATCAATATTAGTCATGATATCTATACTTGGTTCAAGTGGTATGTTATACTTTGAAATATTATATTTTTTCCTTTTTTCTAATTTTTCAATTATGTTTTGAATATCTTGTACAACTATAGATCTTATAGTTCCTATAGCAAAGTTTTCCATCATATTATTTTTAAAACTTTTAAGTATTTCTTGTGATGCATAAAGTTGTTCTTGATATCATACTTTATTAATTTCATTTTTATATCCAACTTTATATGTTCCTCTTTTAGATCTGATTTTTTTCATAATATAATCTCTTTTATTCATGATATCAAATTTTTCAAAAATTGTTAAAGAATGATTCATCTCTTCTATCACTATCATAATCTATTACTGGATCATAATCATTGTCACTGCTAAATACATATTCTAAATACAATTCATTATTTATTTATTTCAGTATCACTATCAAGCCAAAAGTAAATGATTGACTTAGTAATTTCTATTCCAAATAATTCTTTAAATTTAGGATAAACAGCTAATAAACATGGCATATAAACATATTATAACTTTTTTATTTCATTGTTAGGTCTAGTAAATTGTTTATGCATGAACAAATGTTCGATTATACTACGATATTCATCTTTGTATGGACTGTTTTGATAATTAAATTTAATAATCCTATGTTCTCCCATGATAAATTTTCAAAAATTCTTCTTCCTCCTAATTCCATAAGACAGATATATTAAGAATACTAACCTCTTTTTTGTACCTCGGTATCTTCCTTCTTTTGTTAGTGACCTTCAGGCTTGCGGGTTTCTGCTATCACACCCTCAACGGCCTCTTGCCTTCACGGGTAACTAGCCATTCCTGACTCTATGCCTTCACTGTATAACAACTTAATGGAAAATATTTCTGGACAAAGTGTAAGGAGTTTTCTTAATAATATGTCTTCTTCTAGAAAATAGGATTCAGAAGACAGAAATTTAGAAACTCATAATTTTTTATGAAACGTTTAAAACTTTGTTGATATGAGAAATTTGGTACACGGATTGATATGAGAATTTTAAAGACAGAGAATTTGTTTGGCTTTCTCACAGACTGAGTGCTCAATCAACTAACCCTGCCTTTTCCTAACCCTCATGCCTCTATTTATAATACTTACATGAGGCTCAATTATTTACTTCTTACATCATTGCATACGTTACATAAATAATTGAAAACTTTATATCACATTACAAAGGACACATGTCCCTCTATCCTGTCTACTTTTCCAAAGTGATCACATGGTGTTATCTTGGCTTGTTGTCAAAAGTAGATTCCATTTTATCTTCATTGTCAGCATCCTCTTTGTTGATTCCAGTTGTCCATCATCTTTTTTGGCATGCAGGACAATTCCTAGCTATGCATGCTTCTTGTAGGGTCAAAAAGCTTCCTTGGATTTGATGAATATCAAATTTGTTGATGTAATCCTTCAAAATGGTTGATTTTTAATGTCCTCCATTTATAACATTTATCATACAAATTTTTGGCAATATTGTAAAGAACCTTAATTCCCAAAATTCTTCGGGATCTAAACCATGATGTCGTAATATTTGGTACTGCTCTAGTATTTTTTCCAACTTCAATCTGAAAATTTCTTACAACATGTCCGATTGTAATAATGTGTTCAGGAGGATAATACATACTTCCATCAATTTCAGGGCTGATTGAGTAAAATTTTAAGTAAATAGATTTTCCTTGAGCAAATTTTGATATTTCACCTTTTAATAAATTGTCAAATTTGTCAATTTCTTTTAAATCTTTGCCCGAGTAAATAAGATCCAAAAATTCATAATCAGCTGCCATCTTTTTCATAATTGGATCTCCTCCTTGGGTAACAATTAATCGTGGCTAAACGTGATCTCCGGAAGAAATGTAGTAACAATTACTTTCCTGGAGTTCATAGATGATTTTGGCAGTTTGTTTATATTTGTCTTCTCTTGGTAAAAAAGGAGAGTCATCTTCCTCCTCGGCACTGATTTTTTTAACTCTTGTATGTTCATCTTTGGTATTGATCATCAATTTCCTTGGACTAGGTTCATTTATAGTAACCTTCTTTGGACTTTCATCTCTTTTGATCAATGGTCCACCACCGCTTCCATATGATGTACCTGGTTGTATTGTACCTGTTTGGTATTTAACGATTCAAACTAAGATTCAATCTCAATTATATTGTCGCTCAAATCTTTGGTATAATTGTAATGAAAAGTTGAGATTTCCATCAGTTGCTTAAAACTCTGTTGGAGAGTTTCTCCAAGTTGTTCGATTCCAATCTTTATATCTTTAGCTTCTTCATATAAGAATTTGATTCTCTCCTTGGCGTCTATCAGGGACCTTTTGATATTATCCATCTGCAAATTCAATATGCATGCTTAAAAAATCTGCAAGATAGTTATTAATACCCTTAATATGAATTATATCAAAGTTGTAAAATGCCAAATAAGCTTGCCATCTGTGCTATCTTCTATATTGAGGTTCTGGTGGCAATTTATTTTTGATTAATCCTGCAACTTGAGAGTTATCAGTTTTAACAATGAATTTTTTAGATAATAAGAATAATGAAAACTTTTTTATTCCTCTGATAATTGCTAATAATTCTTTTTCATGAGTGGTATAATTTATTTCTGCTTGGTTAAATGTTCCATTGGAATATCTGCAAATTTCATTTAAATCTTTTTTTAATATTGCTGCTCAATATTTATCTGAGGCATCAATATTTACAATCATATTATCTTTTTCATCTGGTAACCTTAGTTTTGATAAATTTTTGCATTCTTCTTTAAGTGATTTAACAATTTCTGTATGTTCATCACTCTATCCTTTAGTATTTGTTTTTCTGAGTAAAATTTGGATTTTATGTCTATTTTTTGAAAGATTTTCAATAAAACCTTCTGCATAATTTAGGCATCCTAAAAAATTTTGTATTTGTTCTTTTTATTCTAATTTATCTGAAATGTTTATTATCTTTTTAGATATGTGAGTTTGTAATGTTATTCCTTTTTTATCTATTGATAATCCAAGAAAATCAATTATTGTTTTTCTATTATAGCTTTGTTTTTTGAAAGAACAATTCCTTCCCTTTTGCATTCATTTATAAATTTTATTAAATGATTTCTATGTTTTTTTTTATCATTAGAGCATATTAATATATCATCAATATAAACAATTAAAAATTCATTAAATTTTCTAAATATGTTATTCATTTTTCTTTGGTATATTTGTGGTGCATTTTTCAATCCAAAGGGCATAACTATCGATTCGTACTTACCTTGAGGTGTACTGAATGCTGTATATTGTATGCTATCTTCTTCCATCTTGACTTGGTAAAATCCTGATTTGCAATCAAATTTGGAATAATATTTTTTTCCTTTTGCAAGGTTTATTAGTACTTCTTTGTTTGGTAAAAAGTATCTATCAAATTTGGTATATTTATTTAATTCTTTATAATTTATTACCATTCTTGCTTTCCCTCTAACATGTTCAGAATGTTTCATAACCATAAAGGCTGGACTACTATGGGGTCTATTACTAGACATGATAAATTTTTGATCAAGTAATTCTTTAATTTGGGTCTTGAATTCATGTGTATCTGATATGGTATACACAATTGGTCTGAATTTTATGATAACATTTTCCGTTAATTCTATTTTAGCTCTAGGGTGACATGACTTCCAAAATGATAATGAATTTTCTCCATAATTTTTTTCTAATTGTTCAATAATTCTTTCCATACTAATTTCTATTTCTGTTTTTAAAACCTTTTTGTATAGAATTCTGTTATTTTTTATTTTATTTTGTATGATTGGTGTTTTTTTCTCATTTATCACCACGTTGGACTGGCTGAATTCTGTAAGGTCTAAATTCTCTTAATATTTTTAACAAATGTGTATAAGGTGTTTGTAACATTATCATATAATTGTTTTGTTTATAATATTGAAATTATTGTATAAAATCATTTCCTAGTAATATATCACATTCTAGGTTGTCATAATTATAAACTTTATTTATAATAATTTGTTTACTTTCAAGTATTATATCGATTTTATCAGCACTATTTATTATTTGGGTAGTTTCTCCTGTTATTCCGGTTATTTTTATTTTATTTGTAGCATTCCATGATTTTATTAGGAAAGTCTTGAATATTGATATATCACTTCTTGTATAAATTAATGCACAAATTGTTATATTTGTTTCAACAATAGTAATTTGTATATATATAGCTAATGGAAAGCTTATCTGATTATTCATCCCATTTTTTACATAGTATTGTTTTTCCATCTTCAGTTATATATAATCCTTCTCTTTTTATACTATAATTATCCAATCCATTTAGGAAACTCATTCCTAATAATATATGAGGTCTTATATCCATACTGTTATCTATATAACATGATACTAAAAGGTTGATTTCTCCAATTTTTATTAGTACTTTTACTTCAAATTCACTAGTATGTTCTTGTCCATCAAAATTAATGTATCTATATGGTTCGGTTTTATGGGCTATTAATCCTTTATTTTTATTCACAGCTATGTGACACTCACTAGCTCCTATATCTATTAATATATTTGGTCATTTTATATTTTCTTTTCCATTAAAATATTCTCCTTCTATTTTCATATTTCCAGCATTTTTATGAAGTTTTATTTCTTTTGTATTACTAGTTTCTCCTAAATATCTCCTATTAGGTAGACTAAGGCTTCGTGATCTTCTAATTAATCTTTCATTTTCAAATATTATTTTATTATCAGGATAATCTTCTTCTATTATGTAGCGTACCCGGTCCTCAAGGGCTGCCGGCCGTCTACTCATGGTCTTTCCACTCCCCCCCTGGTCGTCCTACTCCTCAAGGGCTGGCAGCCTCGTTTCCAGGAAGTGGATGTTTGCCTCCCAAGGGATTCGAACCTTGTACCTAGGGGTTAAGTACAAACTTCATGGAATCCCTGGTACCATTAGACCACGTGGTCTAATGGTAGTAGGATTCTAAGAATCATTGTACTAAACCCCTAGGTACATGGTTCGTATCATGTGGGAGGCAAAAATCCACTTCTGGAGAAGGCCCCAGCGAGGAAGCCAGGGGGAGTGGAAAGACCATGAGTAGACGGCCGGCAGCCCTTGAGAACCGGGTACGCTACAAAAAAAGGCGCATTTTTTGTAGCGTACCCGGTCCTCAAGGGTTACCGGCCGTCTACTCATGGTCTTTCCACTCCCCCTGGTCATCCTGCTCCTCAAGGGCTGGTAGCCTCGTTTCCAGGAAGTGGATTTTTGCCTCCCCAGGGATTCGAACCTTGTACCTAGGGGTTAAGTACAAATTTCATGAAATCCCTGGTACCATTAGACCAAGGGGGAGTGGAAACGAGGCTGCCAGCCCTTGAGGAGCAGGACGACCAGGGGGGAGTGGAAAGACCATGAGTAGACGACCGGTAGCCCTTGAGGACCGGGTACGCTACATATTAATTCTATAATTCCAGGCTTGTTCCTGGTTATATTAAGTTCATAGTTTTCTGGCATTAGAGTTATTTGTTTTTCTGGTTTTATGATTTTACTAAAATTCTTACATTCTTTATGGACTTCTATAAATAGTTTTTTAGAATAAATGTTTCCATAATTTGAATTAGTAAACGTATATAAGGTTCTATATTCAATAGTCATGATTTTTTCTCCTGGTTCCATTATATCATTTCTATGTAATTTGAAATGTAATCCCAAAACTTCATTATAGTTTTTATCTGATAACGATACACAATATTTTGGATAGCATGTAAATATTAATTTTTTATATGCGAGATTTCCTTCTACCATTCCTAAATGACTATCTTTTAAATTTAGTATTCTTCCATCATGCAAGCTTACTGTTAATGGTGAATCTATCCATTCTCTAAATAGAGATTTGAACATTATTTGTATTCCAGTCAAATAAGCATATTGAATCTTTTCACTATATTTTTTATTAATTTTTGTTAATAATTAAGTGACTGTATTTTTTGTTAATAGATTAAATTTATGTGTTCCTTGGGTTGTTCTAACATCTATTGTTTTTTCTATTTTATGGTATTCATTTATTGCTATTCTTTCTCTTCTCCATATTCTATCAAAAATTTCTCATCTGTCAATTTTTAAATCTAATGATAATTTTTTTTTATTTTCTTATACTTATTGTTGTCAAATGTTATTTTTAATCTATAACTTTCTATTCCTTCATATTCTTATTTATAGATATTATTATCTTCCATTTCTTCTATTTCTCTATTCTGATTCTGATCCATTACTTTCTGAATCTGTTTCGCTTATATAAACTTTTTGATTGTAATATTCATCAATATCAGATATTTCACTTAGTTCATTTTCTATTTATAAGTAATCTTTTTGTAATATTTTAACATTTTTCTTGGTACAATATGGGCTTATACGTCCTATTTCTCCAACATTTGCATTTACTTTTATTTGTTTTATATGACTTATTTTTCTGCCTTTGATTTGAATTATATTTTCTTTTATAATCCCTTCTTTTAGGTTTTATATATTTTTTCTTAAAATTTTTAAATTTTTTGAACTTCTTATTTTTAAACTTTCTTTTAATATTTTTTCTTTCAGTATGACATCCCCATTGTGTAGGGTTTTCAATATCATCACAACATATTTTAGTTAATTTTCCTAATTTTTTCAATAATTGTCTTTGTTGACATATATATATGCTAATCTTTCGAATAGGAATTTTATTCTTGATCCTAATGTTTTTGGTATTCCAATATTATCTCTGTAATATTTTTCAAATTATATCTTAAAATATAATTTCCGTGTGCCTGGTAATTTATTATAGTACATATCTTGGTATACTTCATGATTTTCATTACTGTAAAATTGGGTGTAGTAGTATTTTTTAAATTCACAATTGTATTCTTTGATTTTGCGCATATCACAAATTGTTAGGTTTATTAGTTTGACTCTGGCATCATCTTTTTCTCTTATTGATTCTCTTTCAACATTATTTATCCAATTTTCTCCTAGGAATTCATCTCCTATATATCCTACTAATATTTCTATGCCTTCTTTATCTGATTTTATTATTTCAGTTTGAACATTTCTTCTTATTAATGCTTTAGTATCATTATTAATTCCTTCCCACCAGCTATAAACATCTCCTTCAAAAGATGCAACTAGGTATTCTATTATTCTTTCGGTACTTTCCCATGTATCATCTTTGTTATATAAAAAGAATAATATCATTGATTATGCCCAAAATAATAAGGCTTTCTTAATATCTATCTTACAATCCAAATATAATTTTGTTCCTCCATGATTTATGGGTTTATTAAAATCGTTATTTGGTACAAATCTATCACTGTACTTATTTTCTCTTGATGGTTGTTTTTCTTTAATTCTATCATAACATTGTTTATGTGGTTTACCATATAAAGGTGCATAACTTTCATTTGGATCTGGTAATTCTGGTTTAGCTCCAGAAGTTCCTATTGGGCAGGATTTGGTGCTCCTCCAGTGTTCATTAAAATTCTGTATTCGTTTAAATCATCTATATTTAATTGGTCAAAATTTTCTATTAGTAAATCTATCTCTTCATTCATCTTTCTTTTGATCTTGTTTTTCTTCAGTGTCATTATCTATTTTTAATTTTCCTATGATTTTTTCTATAAATTTTTGTAATTCCATTCATTCTTTTAATATTTTTGGTAATATGTTTTTTCTGAATTCATAATCCACACTTCCTATTTCTATCACTATTTTCTCTTGTTCAATATGTTTCTTTCCTGTTCTCACCATTTCTTTTTCCATAAGTTTTTTGTTTATTTTCTTTTCTTTACTTTTATTATTTTCTTTTAGTTCTCTAATTTCAAGTTTTAATATATTTATATCATTTCTTGCTTCTATTAGTTCATTTTTAACTTCTTTAATATCACTGATTAATGATTTTATTAATGTTTTTAAGTCTTCAAAATGTCCAGTTATATCCATATTAAAATTTTCCTTTAATACTTTCTATTTCAAGTATGAGTTCTGATTGATATTTATCATCTTTGCATCTTGTTATCATATATTCACAAAATCTTCTATCTGATTCTAACATTTCTTTTCGTCTTTGAATTCTCCAATATTTTCTTAGTGTATTTTGATTTTTGGTTTTGTCATATAATTCTGAATAAATTTTTTCTTTCTTATTAAGAAATTCTTGTATCTTAGGTAATTGTTTTAATATTGTATTAAAGCGTTCTCTTTTCTTTTCTATAAATTTTAATCTTAGGATTTCTTCTCTTTTTATTTTTCTTTCTTCATTAATCATTTCATATAAGTTTCTTCTTTGATTATATATCGAGTCTAATTTTTCATTTACTTCTATGTCTAGATATTTTTCTAATATGGGATCTGCTCTATGATAATCCATATATCCAATTTATTTCATCTTCATTTAATTCTTCTGCTATATTATAATCTAATAAATCTAATATTTCTCCTATTATAAATTCTTCTTTTATAATATCGAAATTTATTAGATCATATATTTGCAATCTTATGTTTTCGTCTAAATCTTTTAAAACTCTTAAGATTTCCATTTTATAATTAGGGAGTAATATCAGTATTCTTGTAATTATAAATTCTGGTGTATGTATTATATATTTATTTTCATTTTTTGTCATGTAATATTTGTCCTTAAGATCTGCCATATGACTTTAATACCAATTGAGTTGGGGTGCTACTATGAGTGAACAAAAATCAAATATTAATTTCTTTAAACTTTAGGAGTTATATATAAAATGATGTTTAAAAGAGTAATTTGGTAAAATTTTTCCATTTGTATGGTAATATGTAGAATTCTACTGTACAAGAAGCTTTCTTCTATAATCAATGATCACAAGCATATTATGCTCTCCAATGAATCCAAGACAATTTATGACGCCTCTGTTTGACGTTTGGTTTGGATTAAAAATCAGTTTATTTCATGAATTTTTAGGTAGATGGATAGTTAAAAATTGGAGAGAGAAAATGTGTATGGTTAGAGATTAATTTAGGAAATTGTGTAGTTTAGCCTCTGTTCGGTTGGTTATTTAAATTGTAATTTAAACTACAATTTAAATTACACAATTTTCTCAAATCACTTTTTAATCATACACATTTTTTCTTTCTAATTTTTAACCATATATATTACCTCAAAAATATCAAAAAATCTTCTCTCACCACATTAATTAGTTATCTAACGGAGGCTAAAATTTGGTTTATAAACCAAATAAACTAAAATATTCGAACAGAGTTTAAGCTCATCCTCTTCCATCTCTACCGGTAATAGGGATAGATGACTGAGACTCGAATACCCTATTTTGATCAGTGATGAGTAATGATTAGGCTATGTCCGGTTAAACAATTTAAATGACAAAAGACAAGAAAAACACAAAATTTATTTTACACAATTTCTCATATCACTTTTTAACCACACATATTTTCTCTCTTCAATTTTAATCTCACATCTTACGTGAAAAACAAAAATAAATCAACAAAATAATTTCAATTCCAAAATAATGGCAGCCGAACAGAGGCTAAGAAGAAAGCAATTGTCCCAAGTTCGAGGCCGATAAAGTCCTACAAAAATAATTTAAACATAATTAGTTTTTAGAGAAAATATCAATAATATCATGAATCTTTATGTATAAAATAAAGATTTTCATCATCTCCCGATGTCAAAACTTTCATCACAATTTATCTACATCCATCCCTTAAATTTATATGTGCCCATAATTATATTGGGTTCCAAATGGATTTAACAATGATTGGAACTTAGCCCAAAAGAACGAGTTAAATTTCAAGCAACAATGTGGTGAAATTTACCCCATTTGATCGCTTGAATTTAATCGCTAAGTGATTGCATGTCCCTCATTCGCACAACTCGAGAGCATATGGACATAACCGAGCAATCACTTGGACTTAGTCGTCAAGTGATCCCATGTCCCTCATTCACACAACTCGAGACTCCGAAAGCATATGGACATAACCAAGCGATCGCCAGTTTAGTACCAAGCGATTGCTTGGATTTAGAACCAAGCGACCGCTTGGGGATAAAAACTAACCTTTAGGATAGGCTCTTTAACGGTTGTTTTTGCACATTTTCATGAGTAGTTCTCAAATTTTCATTAATGGGTGATCACTTGATTTTGTGGTGTAAGATTGAAAATCTAGAAATAGAATATAAATTTCCATTTTCAAGAACAAGAATTCAATCTATAACATCAAATTGATTGAATTAAAAAGCAATTCATCCTTACAAATTCAAAACCTCATATTTGTTTCTCTCGAGTTCTTGAAGATTCATTTTGTACTTTAAGTGATTCTTCTTGAAGGCCTAATAAATTTTATAAACTATTTGTTGGTGATTTCTTTTATCACTCTAAATAACGAGAGTGAAAAATATCGTTTGAGGATAACATATCACGTGTTCAAGTCTTGATTCATACTTGTGTCCATCTATTTTTTTGTTTTTATTCCTACTTCCTTCTCCATTTTTTTCAACAATACTATTGGTGATACTGGCAATTACCGAAAGCTTTTGTTAGAAAAAAAAATGTTTTACATACTTTATTTAACGACTTACTTAGCCCCCGTTTGAGCGCCATTTCAATCAAAACTCATTTTCACTCTCTTATTTTTAACCACACTTGTTCGCTAAAATAATGAAGCATGGACGAAACTACCACTTCAAAAAATATTTTTCCCATGTTCTGGCTGCAGAGGCATTACTTATCGTCGACGTGTTATTCACAATCATCATCTCCAATCAGTTTCTCATAACAAGGCAAATATGGCACTTCATTGAAAACTTTCAAAGCCATGTTTTCTTGAATACTTTGAAGAGAGCAAAACAAATGTGCGTTTAATATACAATCAAATAATTTGATGAGCGGCCAATTGCCTCAGAATCTTTGAAAGTCGGATTCAGTATCTATCGGAAAAAAGAAACCAGGGTTAACGTAGGGTCTTGAAGAAGAGCTTGAAATTCTTCAAAAGAGGTAATGTTTTGAGCTGCCAACTCTAGCAAAGATGATACCGTGAGAAAGTAAAAGAAGTGCACGTTGAAGAATGGAGTCTATGTAATAAGAGAAGTGAAGGAAAGGAGAAGAAATGACCGAGAATTAGGGGTTTTATACTGGTAGGCAACGTGACAAGATGATTAACCACTAAAGGTGGAGACTTATCAGCACTGAAAGTTTGAGGAAATACCAAGAAGTTTTGAGTTTTTTGGATTTCTAAAGCGATCAAGACATACAAATACTTTGAATATGACAAAATTAATTATTACACATTAATTCAGCCATATTGGGGATAGTTTTTAACATATAAAAATACTCAATTCAGAGGGCCCAATATAAAGGCACAAAAGTGAGGATTCAAATCACATATATCTGGGCGATACAAGGGAGTTTGGACGAGTGGAGCGACAGCTGGACGATTAACACAATGAACGAGATACAAGTAAGAAAGTAGTTCTCCAACTTAATCCATGATATAAAGTAAAGCCTCTGTGAGCAGTTGTCATAACATAGACGATTATTTAGAACATGGACAGTTAGTGCAATGCTGACAGTTAGTGAAGAACGTGGGCGACTCAAAATCTATCATCGTGAGAAGTTACTTTGTGCAAGAAAGTAGACAGTGGTTGTGTAAGGAAGTAAAAAGTGGTTACGAGTCTCACACCCTAAAGTCAGTTACGAACGGTGTAGTTAAGAGATTCAAGACAGTAACTGTATATAATGTAGAAATTTAGAAAGGCCAACAAATCAAACTCTCAAATAGAGATGTAATTTTCTTATATTAGACTTTATCAGAATTTTCCTTAGTTAATTTGTATGCTTGTGTCCTTTTTGAGACATCTTGCAAATCAAGTTTTTCTTATTACAAACACCCATTTTTATGACTTTGTCTCAAAAAGGTTTATCCCTTACGGGTGAATCCATTTTTTATTGTTAGCACGAGCAAAATAACACCCGCGCGAAACAACTGCATTAAATCTATGACTATCTATGTTAGACGATCACTAAATAAGAGTAAGTTCAATATAATATGAGTTCATATAGTAACATTTATAATAACGAATTAATTTTATGGCATTAAACTTTTAGATGTTAGCAAATAAATAAAGTATACAATATTTATAATTTTACAATAAACATATCATTTGGATGTTAAAATCTATGTAAAACTAGAAGCAAATGAAACAGTCACGGAATTAGGCAATGTGGAGGTTTGATTTTTCATTGTCTAATTTAATTTAATTGAGATAACAAATTTTTTAGATTTTTCAAGTGAGAAAAGCGATTCAATTGAAAATGAAGGGTTCATTGGAGGCGTTTATTGGAAAAAATAAGGAGACATTTCACTTTCAAGTTCCAAATGAGAGGACAGTGCTTACAAACTTATATAATAAACAAGTTTATTACTTAAACATTGTTATCAACTATGTAAAAACAGTGACATTAACAGCATAAATAAAAAAAATGTATATAATAATATATTAATAATGGTATAATGATTAACGTTTAATGTGTAATTACGAAAATTCATCAAGAGTAAAATAGTCCAAAAAGTATTTATTTATTCTTGGACCTTTTATAGATGGTATAGAGTCATGGCTCAAATGATTTTTAACGCTCACAAGCTTTACTTTGATGGTAAAAAAAATAAAAAAATCGTTGCGTTATATTCTAATATTTTCTAGTGTTGTCCAAATATATATTTTCTTGAAATATCGACATATCAGATTCATTTTGTAACGTAAACATTTATTTCTTTTATTATACAGTTGTGTCTTCTATTTATTTGAGTTATTTAAAAACGTTTATTTTGAAACCACAACTCTCCCAACAGAATGCATTTTTGCTCGATTGGATGATAATAAGCACAAGGAATTTTTCATACTAGGCCATATTTTTGAAAGAGGATATGGTAGCATATTTGAAAATAAAGTTTTAATTCTATAATAAGTATTTATATAAATAAAAAGTTGAGGTATGATAAAAACTTGGGACTTTTTATACCTAGACTAGAATTATCCCTTATAACGTTCGACATAGGTGATGTAGTGTACGTTCACGTGCACTCTATTGTGCACTTTTGTCCAATTTGGCAGTAAAGCTGGATTTGGTGGCCCCCACATCAATTTAATAAGTGATACCAATTCCAACCGCCACCTTCTCTCACTCCTCTTAAATTAATACCTCAAGAGCCCTATTCTCACTCAGGACGCAACCACCTTATATCTCTTTCATTCCTATTTTTGCGATCAACCACGCAACCGTGATCTCACCGGTTGGAAGCTGGAAAACGACGGAAACTCCGGTGGACGACAGGCGCAGCTTTACGGTAAAAAAACTAGGCTATTTCTGGATCGTGTTTTATGTGGTTTCTATAGTTATGCACATTCATGGATAATTTCATGTGGTTTCTATATTTGATTTTTTTCATATGGTTTCTATATTTGATATTTTCATTGGGTTTCTATATTTGATTTTTTGCATGTGGTGTATTTTTTGTGTTACATGTGGTGTCTACAGAGTTTTTATTTTTAATTTTTTGTAGTGTTTACGTGATTTGCCACAAATGGGGTTGCTATAAATGTGATTAATTAATTGATCTTCTTCTTCTTCTTAATATTTTTTATTTGATTTTAATTTTTTTTAGTGTTCAAGTGATTTGTATTTTATTTGTTCATCAAACTTGGAAATTTGACGTTTATGATTTTGGAGTTCATGTGCGTTTTTCTCAGACTACAGGGTGACCTTTTTTTTGCCATAATGTGATTTTTTTCTTCATGTGGTTTATATATGTTATGTGGTTTTATAATCTCATAATGTAAACTTCTGTAATGTCTAATTAACATGTATGGATTCAGAAACCGAAGATAACATATACACTCCTCAAGTGTCTCAGTGTTTAATTCCACAAAAGGGGCAAAAATTTGCATCAATGGAAGATGCAAATGCACACTACAATCAGTACACTCGAGCAGCTGGGTTCAGTACACGAGTATGTAATGTTAACAAAAAGAAGGGAGCAGATGAGTATGTGTGGAAATTATATGTGTGCTCGAAGCAAGGGACAACAAATGAGAGTTATCATCTACATGTCAAACATTATGTGCAACGTACTGGAGAACGAAATCGTGGCCATACGTGATGTGACTGTAAAGCTAGACTATCTATTGTGAAGGAATGAACAGGGGAGTGGGCAGTGAGTAAGTTTGTTGTGGAGCACAACCATCCTTTGACTACTCCGAGCCGGGTGCATTTGTTGTGATCCCATCGGACATTTTCGTCCGCGAAGAAGGCACTAACCCAACAATTTTATGAAGCCAATATTCCGACTTGTCAGCAGGTGCGGCTGTTGGAGATTGATTCGAGCGATCCATCATCTGTTGGGTTTTCAGAGAGAGACGTCAGGAACCACGAGAGGGACCTTCAACAAGAGAAGTTTGGGAAAGATGCAGGGTCTTTGATTGAACATTTCAAGTTTGAGAGGGAGAAAAATCCAAACTTTGTCTTTGACTATGAGGTAGACGACTAGAACAAGTTTGTTAGATGTTTTTGGGCTGATAGTGAATCCCGGAGATCTTATGCGTACTTCGGAGATGCTGTGGTGTTCGACACAACTTACAATACAAACAAATATTCATTGTTCTTTCCTCTGTTCGTTGGAGTCAATCATCACAGACAAACGATTATATTCTGATGTGGGTTTCTCGGTGACGAAACAATAGATTCATTTGTGTGATTATTTTCAAAGTTTATTGAGGCAATGCCTACTCAAGCACCTCTGGGTGTAATCATTACTAATCAAGATGCTGCCATACCAAAATCTATCTCGTGAGTAATGCCATTCACCTTGCATCACTATTGTATGCGCACATACTGACCAAGTTTCCTGAGAAGATAAACGTCAATTTTTCCGAACAGCTTGTATCATTTGTTGGTAAAAATCATCAAAGAAACCAAATCACCAGAGGAGTTTGAAGCGCGTTGGAACGAGGCGATGGACAGTACAAGTTTATCTAGTAATGAATGGTTGAATATCATGTACGAGATGTGGACACGATGGGCACCTGCATATGTGAAACATGTTTTTGCTGCCGGAATGTCTAGCAGCCAACGTTCTGGAAGTGGTCACTCTTTCTTAAAGAAATATGTGAATAGGAAGCACTCATTGATTGAATTCATTTCACGTTTTAATAGGACGTTAGATCATCAGAGGCACGCAGAGCTAGCTGCTAACCACATTGACCTCAATGAGAATCCCAGATTGACATCAGTTTTATTGATGGAGAATCAGATGGTTCAAATATACACGAAAAGATAATCTTGTTGTTTCAAAAGGAATTTGAACAGAGTACCTTCTACCTGTGCACGAAGGTATCTACTACTGATGTGGGAAAAAGCATATCGTCTAGAGCGATTTGGGATGGACAAAACAGTTGATCGACGGCGGGAGGTAATTTATTTTGCAGGTTCTGACTACATCTCATGCAGTTGTCATATGTTTGAATTCAATGGATATCCATGCTGGCATATGCTTTGCTATATGAAGAAAAAATAGGTTCTTGTTCTCCCTGATAAATATATTCTTAAAAGATGGACCAAAACTGTAAAAGCAGCGCCTGTTTTTGATAATGTGAATGTCTTATCTTTTGGAAATAATATTGGTCCTAACTTGATGGGCCGGCATGGAATGCTGTCACATATGACATCTGAGATAATTGATGACGCATTACTAACAGAGGCTTGATTCACATATATGATGGGACATTTCCAGACCTCACGTGTACAAGCGAAGTCGATTGACAATGGAGGAAATGGTAATGGGATGAATGGAAATAGTAGCATGGTCGATGAAGAGACATAAGTTGTGTATGATCCAAAGCCGATAAGAGCAAAAGGATGTGGAAAGCGCCTGAAGTCATCTAGAGAGAGAGAGAGCAATGGCAAATCCTCCTTGACAGTGTCGTGGCTGTGATAGTAGTGGACATAATAGGAGAACGTGTCCAGTGGTCAACATGTCAGATAACACATATCATCCACAGTACTCATATGATGATCTAGGAGACAATAGGATTGACAGTGAGTTCGAGTTTTAGTGTTATTGTCTTTGAAGTTTTTTCCATCATGTTCAAGTAATTTGCAAGACTAAATGACTAATTTTTGGATGTGTATGGACTAATGTTTGAATGTCTTACACGCATGCATGCTACCCTTTATTTTGCATGTATTCCTGTTGAAAAGCATACTAGTAGTTTGTGTATTCAAATTGTGTCAATAAAACACATCAAATTCATTACTTCATAAAAACATTAATAATTACTACAATCAACATTCTAATGAAATACAATCACATCGAGTGTAACACTTACTATTTGAAATCCAAAAACTAAAACAATACATAGGTTCAACAGTGAATTCTAGAACACGAGAATCGGTTCCTAAAGTATGCGACAACAAGATGTTCTCCGCATTTCCAAATTCCGCAAACGTTCCATAATTGAATCCTGAACTACGTCCAGCTTCTCCGACAAAGCCATCAACTGCTATTTTACTTAATGGAGTTGGCTATCACGCGTCTCACCTACTTGAGTGTGGGTATGCGTTTGTTGATCAACTTTGTCAGCCCATGTGAAATAATCACATGAGTGACATTTCCAAAATTCTCGATTGGGATTTCTCGATGTGCGAGATGTGTACAACTTCATATTGCATCCACAAATGCAATTAAGGCGAGACTAAGATGATTTGCACTCGTCGTAGACATTAGTAAATGTATCTTGCTTCAAGTAGAGACATAAAACATATTACGAAACAAAATGTAAGAGGCTCAGACATACTTTGCAACGAAAACCCGTTATCGCCATGGCTGCAAATTCAATGGTTGCATGTTTCTTGGGGATCATATCATCCCAATATCATGCTGTCCATTTTTCCATGCCAAGATACGAAAGACCAACGTTGATGTTACCAATATTCACATTTACCAAAATTCACATTTTTAGCTCCAATTCAAATATAGGAATCATCATAGCCTCAGAACAATACACAAACCCAACATTGAAATACAAGAGAACAGAACTGGTGTACAGTCTTGGGTTTGGAAATCAGCCATCCCAATATAGGGCACGAATTATATAAAAAATTAGGTTGCTCCCAAACTACATCGTAAAAAATTAGAAATTTACGTGCAAGGAATTTCCCATAAAGTCCATGATTTCGAAGCCAAACTCATATACATAATTTAAAAAATTTAGGGAAACAATGTAATGAGAACCATGACTATGCTTACCTCCCTGCAAATACATACTATACAGATTTAAGAGAACAATTTTATTGAGATTTAGGGTTCAATTTAGAGCACAAATGCTTACCCGACTTACAATAACCGTAATCGTCCAGGTGCTAGGACGAAGAGAGAGAAGGCAAGTTCTCGAGAAGATCTAGTGCACGTTCACTTGTAAATCGATAGACAGTGCTGGGGTCGCCATGGATTTTGAGGTGCGGTGGTGTTTTAGACGTGAATAGTGGAGATGGGAGCTAAAAGAGAGAGGATGAGTTTGTGACCCAGCTCACTGGTGCATTGCAGACCTGAAGAGAGAGAAGCCTGTTGCTTTTGTTTGGGTCAAACGGTAGCATATTTTTTCAAAGCTGTGTGGACTCCACTTCTACACAAACCAGCTGACACAGTGGACAAAAGTGCACAATAGAGTGCACGTGAACGTGCACTAAATCACCATTGTAATGTTAGAAGCATACTTACCACCTTACTCTATCCGCTATTCGAGGAAGAAAGGACTGTACTTTCAAATGAGAAGCTCTTGCACAATTTTTCATACAACATTAACCACACACATTTTTCAAGCAAATATTTTACATAGAAAATAACAATAAACCAATTATAAATGTCATTGGAGCTGCCAAACAGTCAATTAATTTTAATGACAATATCAATTGAATTTAAATGAAGCTCCTGTTTAATATTGCTAAAAATGATTTTAGTAGATTTTGATAAAAGTTGATGAAATTTGTGGTTGAAAAGTTGTGTATCCTATAAAAAGTGTAATTAAGATTATTGCCATTTATAATTTACACAATTTCTCAAACTACTTTTTAACCATACATATTTTTTTTTTCAATTTTTAATCACAAGTTTTACCTAGAAAATACAAATAATTCATTATAAATGATTTAATGAGCTACTGAACACATCTTAAGATTAAAATCTAAAAAACTAGTGCTTCCAAACAGGGGTTAAAGTAGCTATTATTTAGCAAAAAAATATTTTAAATAGTGAGTTTTAATAGAATTTGTGGTTAAAAAATAGAAAAGATTTTGAATTTATATGCGGAATACTGTATGAATCAATGGTTAAAACTTAAAAATAAGAATTAAAAATAAGAATGTAGAAAAAAAAAAGTTTTCAAATAATGACTACCAGGCTGAGTATCAATTTCTTTCATCATTTCATTTTATAACTGATAAAAGTGTCAATTCTCAAACCCTTAAACGTCAAATATAGTCTATGTTTGGTAAAATTTGTTTATAAATTTTGTTTATAAACGATAGAGATGGTAGTAATACACACGAATCCAAAATTCGTTGAATACCCGACAAATCGATGAAGATTACTCGACTAAATGAGTTTGTGGATAAGGTATGAGTATAAATTTTGAATCTCGATATGGGTATAAGTAAGGTATGAGTATTATAAAATATAGAACAATTTAGTAGTGACTATTCAGCAATTATGGTTTAAACAAAAATTTACTGTTTGAACAAAAATTTAAAGTACATAATTTCTTAAATCACTTATTAACCACTCAATTTTCTCCTCTTTAGTTTTTAACCGCACTTTATATCTAAAAAGCTCGAATAATAACTTTAAAATTTTCTCTCTCCTATTTAAACTGCTGTCAAATAGAGGCGCTTTTAGTTTTTCAAATTTCTGTTAATGCTCTATTTCGTAAAGGTAGTAGTAGTAATTTTTTTTTGGTTTGTTTTTATATTTTTAGATAAAATATGTGATTAAAAAGTAATTTAAAAAAATTCATGTAATTTAAAGTAATTTAAAAAATTATATTATTTATAAAGAATTATAAATTATAATAATTGCATTACCTCACGACACTTGATTAGAAACCTTATATATATTTAAGAGTCACATACGTTGTTGTTTTCTTTTCCTCGTATATATAATATATAAAATGTTAAAAGTGTTTATCAAAAAAAAAAAAAAAAAATGTTAAAAGTGCTTTTTATGAAAGTCAAATTCAATTTCCACCTTTGTTCCATTCATTAATTATTCCTTAATTTGGTCAAATATTTCTCCAATATTCTCTGTGATACTATGATTATAATTTATAAACTATTTTATAAAAAAAAATATTTTTCATATCACTTTTTAGCAAGTGTTTGGTAAATAAAATAAATTGGTTTATTATAAAGTATAAATTATACAAATTTTCAAGCAACTTTTTAACTTCAAGCATTTTCTCTTTCTAATTTTTAACCATTATTTTCTTCACCTCAAAATAAAAAATAAATTAATTTATAAACCACACAATATTACCAAACATAGGTCACACATATTTTTTTCATTACTTTTTAATCACATATTTACCTAAAAAATAATAAAAATAATAATTTATAATTGCCATAGACAAAGTGAAAAGGTGGATGGCAGTCGTTTTGATAATGTAATTTCTAGAAGTTTTTGTAGTTTTTTTTTTCTTGGATGTGTGGTTTAAAATGTTTAAAAAGTTAAAAATTATGGACTTAACTAATAATAAATAGTTGACATTGAGTCTGAAAAGTGATGCTAGATTCTATTTTAATTTTGGTATTTGAACTTTTTTTATTTTTGTTTTTGGGTAAGATATGTGGTTTAAAAGTAAAGAGAAAAAATATTTATTATTAAAAATAATTTGAAAAAATTGTATTGTTTAAAAATATTTTTTTTATTATTTTTTTTGAATCTGCGAATAGAGGCAAGTGAGAATAGAAAACCCTGGAAACATTATACGGCGGCAACACCAAATAATTTCCTCAAAATTCCATAACTAACCCAATTCGAAAATTCCATGGCGCCCTTTTTGTACTTGTCCTGTTTGGTAATTTTCTTTTTTTGTGAATAAAAAATTTGATATTTTGAGTTAAAATTTGTAATTGAAAAGTAATTTTAAAAAATATGTATATTTAAAAAATAGTTTGAAGAAGTGTAGTGTGTATTATTTATAAAGTCGTTTATTTTAAATTGACGCGATCAAAACATTTGTATTCATTCAAGCCCTTTTTCGTCCTTTCACTCTCCCGCGCGCCTTAGGGTTTTCATAAACTCCCATATAAACAACCCCCACGAAATATTTTCCCTCCGCCCCCTTTTTTCTCAATCGGTCCTCCTTTCTCTCTCTATATGTCGGTTTCAATTCAATCTTAGCAGGATTCTCCTTCACTCACTAAAACCTCATCTGCACTTCTCGTTAAGGCGCAACTCTAAGCCCTCTTTGCTCTATACATGCATATCTGTGTTTATATACAGTTGATATTTATCCCTGGGTTTGGGTTTTTAAGTTAGTGAAGAGTGATTATACTGTTGTTTTAGGTGTTTTTTATTTAGTTTATTGATATGGGTTTAGCTTGTTTTAGCTAGTTTTTTTGTTACTTGGATCTATAGTTTTGTTATCTTTTGATCTGGTCAAGTGGTTTCGAGCTCTTTGATCGGTAAATTTCGTCTGTGATCCGTGAAAATCCTTCAGTAGTTGCTCACAATGGGGGATCTAAGTGATAAAGTAAGCGATCAAGTTCATGAGATATGATTTGATTAAATTCACTTGATTTGATGAAGTTGGATTAGTTTTATTTATTTATTGTTATTTTTTTATTTTTTTGAACAGGGATCAGATTCTGAAGACACGAACGCCCAAAATCCAATTTGTGATAAGGTTTCATCTGATGGCACAACCCATGTTAAAACATGTGTTGATTGCGGTACCTCCAAAACCCCCCTCTGGAGAGGTGGTCCTGCTGGTCCCAAGGTATATATAGATACATATATATATACGTACTTTCTGAGAGAAGAAGCAACAATGGAATCTAGGAAATAAACATCCACTAATGTATGAGATCTGATCTGATCTGATTTGCTTAATCTTTTGCTACGTGCAGTCTCTGTGCAATGCCTGTGGGATCAAGAGCAGGAAGAAGAGGAGGGCTTTAATGGGAGTGAACAAGGAAGACAAGAAATCAAAGAAATATGCGAGCACCAAGAATAGTAAGCACAGCAATGAAAGTATTACCAGCTGCAGTGGAGAGAGTAATAAGATTGGTGCTTCATTAAAGAGTAAATTGTGGGCATTTGGTAGAGATGTAGCACTACAAAAACCAAGATCAAATACTTTTCAAAGGAGAAAGTTGGGAGAGGTAGAACAAGCGGCTTTTCTTTTAATGGATTTATCCTGTGGCTCTGTTTATGCATAGAGTTGTAGTTGTACTACCGGGAGTAATAGTAGTACCGAAGTAGTTGTACCATGAGCTCAAAGAGGTCAAAAAGACAAATTGAATTGAAATGGGGTTTTCAAAAGTAGATAAATTTGTCAAAATTAATTTAATTTTCTTGAAATTAATTACTTTGTAGTATTTGCTGATGAAGAATCTTGATTATTTTGCCTACGTTGGGTAAAAGTTTCTCATTTTCTTTTTTTCATTTTTTTTTTGTTTTATTTATAAGTAAAGAAAGTTATGTTTCAAAATAAAACAAAATGTGGTTGAAAAGTGGTTTGATGAATGCTACAAGAGCTTGTTATGATATTGTGTTTTACTTTTTATATGTTATAGTTGTAAATTTTGAGAAAGTTTGGATAGTTTCTTGAATACGTAAATTGTAGCTTAAACTTCTCATTAATGAGATAGTCGAATGAAGCTTTAATAATTAGGGTAAATAGTGCAAAATGTTCATATCATTTGTATTCATTATGCAAATCATCGTTATTGTTTCAAATTTGTCATTTACGTCCTCATTTCAACTTTTTCTTGCGAATTTCGTTCTTAACGTCTTATTTCTTGAAGTTTTTTTTTTTTTTTTTCAAATATGTATAATTTTTGCAAAATGTCCATATCATTTGCTTTCATTTTACAAATAGTTCCTATCGTTTCAATATTAGTATTTAGACCTTCAATGACTTTTTTTTGCGCTAAAGGTCTTTACATCTTATTTTTTTCATTAAAACATTATAAAATAGATAATTTAAAATTCTAATAAAATAAATAGAAAAGAAAGGAGGAAGAATAATAATAATAATAGTAGTCAAAGTTTTAAAATTTTTAAATAGTACAAAATAATCACACTTAAATTAATTTAAGGGTATTTCGCACAAACAAATTAACCATTCCCCTCCCACCAAAAAAATAAAAATAAAAAAATAATTATTCTTGTACTCTTGAGTCTTGACTAGATTTGAATTAGAATAATATGATGTGTTTGGATTATGATCTTGAATGAACTCTACAATGGAAGAAGAAATTTTATCATTGGAAATAATTTTGTGAGGCAAAAGAAATTTGAACAAAATCAGAATAAAATTCAAAAGTTGATGCAACTGGTATATATATATATATATATATATATATATATATATATATATATATATATATATATATGTGTGTGTGTGTGTGTGTGTGTGTGTGTGTGTGTAATTGGCAAAATTTTGATAGAAACAAGAATTGTTAAAAATAGTTAAATCCCTAAATATTTTTGTAATTTCACATAAAATTAAAAGATATTACAATACAAAACTTGATTACAAATATATATATATATATTTTGGAAAGACGAGATATTTTTTTGTGGGAAGTACATTTTAAATTATGTTAAATGAGACTCGTTTGCACTATTTAAAAATATTATTATTATTATTATTATTATTATTATTATTATTATTATTATTATTATTATTATTTATCCCGTGTGGTGGACGAAAGTTTTACACAATATCTATTTTAGTGTTGGCAACGAGGCGGATCGGGCCCCAATCTGCCGGTTGATCCGTCGACAATTTTTTTTTTAAATATAATTTAAATTAAATCTTTAAAAAAAATTAATTTTCTAATAAATTAATTTTTTTTTAAATTTAAACGGGGCGGATTGGTGTTGATCCGCCCCGCTCATCGTGATTTTTTTGGATCGGATCGGATCGACGGATTGGTGGAGCTGATATAATTTTTTTGCCATCTCTAATTTATTTCGATAAATATTCGTAAACTGTTAATACTTTTACATGATCAAAACAAATACAAAATACATAAAATAATAATATTCTAATACTATAGTTATTAAAATTTTAAAAAACAATGCCCATGTTTGGTATGGAATAAAATCAAGTTTTTAATAGATTTTGGATAAAAAATAATGAGAAATATTAGCATCCATTCGATAACTTTGTCTATAAATTTATTTACAGACAACACATTTTTCACTCACTGTTTTTTTTATTATTGAAATGGCCCACTTTTTAACTATACACATTTATTAAAATTATTTTTCAACCACGCATTTTATCTTGAAAATAACAATTTTTTTTTATTTATAAACAAAAACAAAGCATTTGAACGAATATTTTAATTTATTAAATAGTTAATAATAATAATAATATATATTTTAGAAATATGATTTATTATTTAAATGATAATAAATATTATTTACATTAATTTTTATTTTATTCTATTTTTTCCAAAAATTATAAGACTGTGTTTGATAGCGGGGGTGGAATTTGGGTGAAATGAAAATGAATTACAAATAATTGAAGTTTAATGTGTTTGATTAGTTTAATTTTCTAAGTGAAAAAAGTGGAATATTTTACAACTTTTGTTATTTGATTGACATTTTTTTTCATGAAAAATAAATCAAAATTTTAGATATTTTAATATATTTTAATTATTTTTTCACACATTTGTACTTGATAATAATAATGTTAATTTTTGAAGAAAAAATAAACAACAACAACAAAAATGATCAAACGTTACGAAAATTGTACAAGTTTTTCCCTAGAAAATTGGACCTCATCTATCCACAAGAATTCATTTTCCTGCTTTTCATGGAATTGAGGCACTTGAGGGTCCTAGGATGGAAATGGTTTCAATGGCATTAATGTGCAATCAAACATGTTAAAGTGGAAAAAATGGATGAAAAATGATATTTTCCATGGAAAATGACATTTAATACTTCTCTTTCTTAATTTCTACTTTTATTATTATTATTATTATTATTATTATTACTACTACTACTACTACTACTACTACTACTATTCATTTCTTTTTTGTTTATTTTATTTGATTTGATTTGATGATAAATTATCTATTTTTCAACGTTTCAATGAAAAAAATAAGCCCCTGTTCTCTTTACTGTTTTGAGGTCGTTTTCTGTTTTTATTTTCGAAAATCCTAAAAACGCGTTCTCTTTACCATTTTCGAAAACGCATTTTGGAAAACAAAAAAAAAAAAAATTGTACACAAAAACGGAAAACGCCCGAAACATCGTTTTGGACGTTTTGTGTGTATTTCAATAAAAAATGTCCAAAACCAGGAAAACGCGTTTTGGGAATTTTATTTTTATTTTTTTATTTTTTTTATTTTTTTTATTTTTTAAAGAATTATCTTAACTTAGAACTAAACTTAATATAAAGTTTTTATTTTTTTATTATTTTTTTTAGAATTATCCTATCTTGGAAGAAGAATTTTTTTTTTTTGGAGAATTATCCTAACTTGGAACTTAGTTTAAATAAAGTTTTATTGAATTCAATATCAACATTACAAAAAAAAAAAAAATTAAATGAGAATTCTTGTTATATTTCAAAAAATGCAATGATAAATAGACTCTGGTGGTTTTGAAAGAACTTGCATTTTCTGAATTTTAATAGAAGTAGAGCTTTCTCAAGTCCCGAACCTGACCAAGCTGTGTTAATATAGACTCTTAATGCTCACATTAGTGTGTTGCATGTAACCATATTTTTAGTGTATTGTGAAAGGAAATTTGAGTTGGAATTAGTAGTATTCTGCAAGCAAATTAATTAAAAATAGTTTAAATAGTGTTCTGCAAAATTTCAAACAGAACGTGTTTTCCAGCTTTTCATTTTCAAAAACAGTTTTCAGAAATGACAAACCAAACGCGTTTTCAGCAAATTTGAAAATAAAAATGAAAACACAAAACACAAAACATTTTCGAAAATGAAAATACAAAATAAAATACAAACAGAACGCCACCTAAGGCTTTGTTCGAAGGCTGGTGGGGAGGGAATTAAAATTATTTTGTTGATTTTTTTGTGTTTTTATAGGTAAGATGTAGGGTTAAAAATTTGACAGAGAAAATGTGTGTGATTAAAAGTGGTATAGAAAATTGTATAAATTAAATTTCTTGTCTTTTCACATTTAAATGGATTAGCCGGGTAAATGCTAAATCGTAAGGACCTTTAGCGCAAAGAAAGGTCATTTAGGGTCCAAATGCTAATATTCAAATGATAGGAACGTTTTACACAAATTATACATATTTTACGAAAAAACTAAACCAAAAAAGATGGTACTGACGACCTCCACAAGAAATGTTGAATTTGCATAATGAGTTCGAACGATATTGTTTAAAAAATTATCAAAGAATAAAAGGAAATTCCAGCTAATGCTTTGATTAGTGGGATAAATGCCTGAGTTAATGATATACAAGGATCTTTCAAGGTATAGTGGCTATTGAATGGGAGTTTCTTTTTTTCTTCTTAAGGCGTTATCTTATTTCTTTTTCTGTTTACTGAAACGGAGGGGAAATGTTTGGCTACAATCATTTTGGTGGGACTTTGAATTTTTTTAGCCTCATATTTATCCATACTCTCACCTTTTTAGTAGTTATCTTTTTCTAGAAAAAATATATCAAAAAAACAAAAAACAAAAAAAAAAAGATTTAACACCAACCTTAGGCGCCTCCACCATCTCTGTCCTAAGGATTGATGGAAAATATAAATGATAGATTATGTCTCAAGCTAGTGAAAATCTGGGTACCACCCATTAAATTGAAGTCGAATAAGGAAAATTAAACAAATGCTTAGTCTGTCCTTTCAGCCCATGTAACCCCTCCCATCCCGCCTTCATCACAAAGCTACACATGATTCCTTCCAATGGGAAGAAAGGTGCCGGTAGTAGTTCGATTCGATCAAAACGAGTGATATGGTTAAAGAAATGATGAATTAAAATGTCATTTTTAAAAGTTAATTAGACATTTGAAATCGGAGAAAATGCCAATTGTTGGAAAATTTTCATTGATTGGTGTAAAAATCCAAAAAAAAGGCTTTTGTTATTTGTATAATAATAATAATAATTTCAGTTAGCGGCAAGCAATTCCCATCCACTCCTTATATTAACTCCAATGCACTTCGTAAATTGGGATTGACGTGATAATGAAATTTATGGACATCTGTAAAAAGTGAATAAATTGACGGAGATGTATAAAATTTCATCTTCAATGATTCAATCTATATTTAAATATTGTTGATTATGTGGCATTTTTTTTAAAATTTAAAAATAATAATATATATAGAGAGAAAATGTATGTATATACTAATCTATAACATTCTTTTATTTAACTGTTAAAGTAATTATAAAATAAAAATAAATGTTGACTCATCAGGTCAGAAGGAGCGTCAAGATGTAGACGAAATACTTGACATTGTCTCTTTTTTTTTTTCCCCCTCCAGACACGTCAACTAGGGCTGCACAAAAAAATCGCAAACCGAACTTAACTCGTTGGTTTGAAACCGCATGGACTCGTGATTTTATTTTCCTCAAACCGAACCAAACCATTTCAAAATGGTTTGGTTTAAGTTTTAATTTTCAAAAATCGCAAAAAATCAAACCAACCCGCTTTTATGTTTTTAATTAAAAAATTAATTTTATTAATTTGAATTTACTTTCCACCAAAAAATTCAAATTTAACTAATAAAATAAAATTCTCGTTTATATCTTTTCTTATTTATATATTTTCTCATTCTCATTGCATTGTGATGATCTCAGAAAATATTACTAATTTTTAAAGCTGAGGGTTTTGTTTCTTTTCTATATAAGAATAAATTTCAGTAGTCATCTAATGTGAATTTCCTATGAAATCCTTGCATTCCCAATTAATTGTTTAGCAACCTTAGCCTCCTGATAAAGGATTTTCAAACAGTTTTGTAAGCCTTCTGAATTACAAATGCCCTTCCTGCTCAACTTCCGTAAAAGATGAATGATGCAATCTAGATAAGATGAGAGTTCTTGGAAACTCATCTCCTTAATGATGACATTCTTAGGAGTAATTGATACCATGATGATGGCCTTTATAGTCTGAGAAAGAAATACTATAGTGTACTTTATGAATAATAATTAATTACAATTAGATGTATATGTATATGTATATGTGACTGATGCATTTAGTTATATGTTATCACCTACAATGGTAACGAGTTAAACAATGAATCAAAGAATGTTACCATATATTATCTTATATTAACTTATTTTAGTTTTATATATTAAAAAATACAAATTAATTTGACATCTAAAATATGTTATGTTATGTCGATAGGTAAACTACGGATTAAAACCGAACCAAACCGCAAAAAATGGTTTGGTTTGATTTAGTTTGGAAAAATGTCAAACTGCTTAAAATGGTTTGGTTTGAAAATATGTCACAAACCGTCCAAATCGGACCATGTTCACCCATAACGTCAGCTTAACATTGTAATTGACATTATGTATTGGAGAGATATTTTTAAGTGGCGTTTACCCAAATACTGACGCGATCCCAGTCGGGGTTTACCAAACTGTATCTATTTGTATACCCATCATGTAGTACAGCCCTTTCATGTTGCCAAGGTCTCCCCAACAGTATATGACTAATTTGCATTGGCACCACGTCACAAATTACCTCATCAGAATACCTACCCAAAGAAAAATTCACCAAGGCCTGTCTCTTCACCTTAACTTCCCCTGACTCGGTCAACCATTGTAATTTATAAGGCGTTGGATGTTTCGTTAAAGGTAAGCCTAATTTTTCCACCAACATTGTACTAACTACATTAGTACAACTTCCCCCGTCAATCACCAAGCTACAAACCTTTTCATCCACTAAGCATCTAGTGCGAAAAATATTATCCCTTTGCCCATCCACATTTTTCAAAACATTCGCCTTACGCTTAGCGCTAAGAACATGCCTATCAGTAATTGACTCATCCACCACAACATTTTTAGCCCCTTCACTATCACACCTAACCTTTTTACGTGGACAATCAAGTGCAATGTGACCCTATTCCAAACATTTAAAGCACTTAACATTTTTACCCTTGAGAGGCTTGGAATCAGAATTATTTTTACCTTTGGTTGTCGGTTCCTCCCTCCTTTTATGAACATGATCACTACTCTCCCGTTTTGATGTCTCTTTATACTTCAATGGCTTTTCATCACCCCCATCTCCACCTCTAGAATTGGCTTCACGCCCCTTATGCCTCCTAGCCCTAGAATCCGCCTGATGTTGCTCCTTTTCCCATTGAGCAAGTTCTGCTTCCCTTCTTTCCATCCTAGCCATCAATCTCTCAAATTTTACCTTCATGGCCTCCATCTGTTTAAAATTCTTGTGGTCACCTGTTGATGGAGATTTTTCCCTGCGAGACATGATTAGCTTTCAAAGACAAACAAAAATTCCTCTCGTGTTTATTTTCACTCGTGTATCACACTCAATCCCTTCAAATTTCACCCAAGAACAAACCAAGGATCAACAATCAAGGAATTTATGGAAGATACGAAAGGTAAAAAAAATTAGAAAATTCTCGGAAAATTCGATTTTTTTTTTTTTAATCTGCCAGAAAATTTGACTACAAGTATGGCAGAAAAAACGGAATTGGATTTGGACGAGAAACGAACAAGAAAAACACTTTTGAATTTTTGGGACTGACTCTTATGGATCAAACTGGAAAAATTTATGACTGACACGAAGAACGCGAAGAACACGAAAAAAAATCAAGAAACGCAAGAATCTGAAATAGATCCAAGCTCTGATACCAGATGACGCGATCCCAGTCGGGGAATCTCGTCGAACACGCGGAATAACGAAATCTAAAACCCTAGGAAAGATCTAGATCAGATCTGACACGAAAAATAACAAGAACAAGAATAATTGAACAGAATTTAAAAGATAGATTGACGATAGGACCTTGACCCAAGATTCACGACGCAAGAAATTGACGATGTGGAATCGAGATCCAAGGTTTTCGAAACACCACAAGGACTTGTCAATTTCCTCGATAAGATTCTAATCGGACACGCCACAAATATTCTCGCGAATATTTGATAAGTACAACGCCACAAATATTTCCACAATATTTGATAAGTCGGATTTGTTCTCGAAGAATACAAAAGGGACTCCTCAACCTTTCAATTGGAGAAAACTCTCTCAACTATATTAATCTCAAAATCAATCTTAACTGTTTTTATAATGATGAAAAGCAATATAAATAAGCAAGAAAACCTAGCATCTAATTACTCAAAATAGAATTCTAATTATACTAAAACTCTAAACTAGGAAAATAACCAAAAACTAAAAAAGGAATAAAATAATTAAATTCCGGAAAAATCTGGCAAATCTTGAATTACGGTCGTGAATATCCAGTTTACGGTTGTAACGAATATTCTGCCTCAAATTCCAATCATGTGTTACGGACGTGATCAATATGTTACGGCCGTGATCAATTTCAATTTCATTTTTACGGCCGTGAGGAATATCTTTACGGCCGTAAAGAGTGTTCTGCCTGTTTTTGCCTTATTGTTTGATTTTCTGCCTCGGCTCGATCCTTTCGCCTTCTCGGCTTGACTCCAACACGGAACTTGCTCCGTTTTGCACGTAGATCACTATCATATTGTCGATGGCTCGACTTCGCCCTTCGATGCCTGGTCCGGATCACATCAAATACCCTTATATTTGAACCACTTACAAAAATACTTTTTAGAAATTTTTAGGAAGTAAAAATACTTTGTGAATTTTGAGTGCCACTTTTTTTTTTTTTTTTTTTAAATAATGTCGTCACTTTTTTTAAAAATTGCACAATATCACTTATTTTTGAAAAAGTGACATGTATGTTACTTTCTTTAATCAGACATAAATTAAAACCTTTAAATATCATGACTTGTTAATTTTATTGAAAATATTAGAATAATTGTGTAACTTTTTAAAAAAAGAGACATTGCCACTTTTTTTTTCTCTTTTAAGTGACACAATGCACTTTTTATTATTTTTGACTTTTTTGGTGAAAAAGTAACATTTTGTCACTTTTTCTTTTTTGGAATATCATTTATTGGCTAACAAATTATAAAAAATTCACAAATACTAATAGATACATTACAAATTTTTCATTTTCCATACACAAACACAATATCATTATTTTTACTTGAATATTTCTTTTTGCACTTTTTATAATATTCATCATTAACTAACAAATAAAATATTTTGGAAATTTTGAGTGCCATTTTTAAAATATTTTTGTCACTTTTTAGTGATACTGTGTTTAAAAATGTGACACGGTGCCATTTTTTTCGCATTGTCATTTTTATCTCTTTTTTTAATGTCAATTTTTAGTGGAAAAAGTGATATTTTATGTCTGTTTTTTTTTATTTAATGTTTGAAGATATGATCAAGCCTTCGACTTAGAGAATTCACGACGTCACTCATAATTCCCAGCATGTCAAAAAAAAAAAAAAAAAAAAAAACAAATGCATCAATTCCTTCTCATAATTCTGATTCGTGAACACAACAACTACACTAGTCTTCCTTATCCTTAAGAAAAATTGAAAAGAACCTTGAGTAGATGTGTCCCCCATTACAGCCAAACACATTTCTGTTCCAAAAAAATCCTACTGAAACCCAGTAGATCGACAAACATTGCAACCACAACCAAATCAACACCAAAATCATGACAAACACTCCACAAAACCAACACCGCCCCATCTTACCGTCACTACAACCCAAACACCACCAACCACTTATTCTCTAGTGATCAAACCACTTCACCCATCAAACCAATTTTCTCGTCACTCTCAATTGTAAAAAACTGATGAAAACAAAATTTCAAAACTTTTGAAATCTTTTTCTTCCAATTCATGGACTCAAATTCCTGATTATAAAACATTGAAACAGAAATTCTTAATTTATAGCTCAGAGTGAAGCAAAAACAGTGCCATGGATTGATGTAGCATCCACTCAATAAATCCCAAATCTATTTGACCCAATATTTGCAAGACCATCAGTGCAATGGATTGTTGTAGCATCTGAATGCCATGCTTCGAGAAATGTTTCTTCATGTTGAGCTCCCAAGCTCCTTTTCACAGATTGAAGAAGAAGACCCAGCACAAGAAGAATGTCCAGCAAGAACGATCCCAGCAGCCTTGTTCTTGTTCCTTGTTTGAGCTCAGTTTATGACCACTTAAACACACCGGAACATGGCACCGTCGTCCTCGAGAAATGGCAACCGGATCTAGGTTCGCCGGAGGTAGCAAGATTTCGCCGGAGATATTGGACCTCTCCCACTTCTACCTCTCCACCCAAGAATGTGCCAAGTCTCTTTGAAACAAGAAAGGTTTCCCCCTCTTATTCAAAATTCAAATCCCATGGGTAAGTGAAGTCCCAATCATAGGGTGCCATGTGGATTAAGTGGACCACCACTATATTCCACAAATCTTCACCTTGGGCCACCTTAATCCATTACCAATTTCTCCGGTTACAAGTACTATCCATGTGTGTGTGGTCTAATAAATCATCATCGCTCACTCCAGCCAAGTACCTGCAAAACAACTAACCATTATCAATAGCAAGAATTGATAAACACTTGTTGAATTTACCTGCCGCAAGTACCTTTGTCCCAACATCTGCAGGATTATCATCAGTTGTAATTTTAAGCAATGTAAACTCACCTGAAGCTAACTTCTCCCTAATGAAATGATACTTTACCTCAATGTGCTTAGACCTTTCATGATAAACAGGATTTTTACATAACATTAAAGCACTTTGACTATCAGTAAATATCATAGCAGTTTCATTTAAGAAGTTCAATTCACACAATAGTCCTTTTAACCACATGCATTCTTTTACCACTTCAGTGAGTGCAACATATTCAGCTTCAGTGCTGGAGAGTGTAACAATAGATTGCAACTGTGATTTCCATGTGATACAATTATCACCCAAACAGAAAAAATAAGAAGTGGTAGATTTCCTCTGATCTTTATCACCTGCAAAGTCAGAATCTACATATCCCTTAAGCTCAAGCTTATCACTTCTCCTTTCAAACACTAACCCCCTTTTAAGAGTTCCCGCTAGATATCTTAATAGCCATTTTAATGCAGCCCAATGAGGTTTACCTGGGTTAGACATAAACCTACTCAATAAACTAACTGCATATGCAAGGTCTGGTCTAGTGGTAATCATAGAATACATCACAGAACCAATGGCATTAGCATAGGGAACATTACTCATTTCTTGCTTTTCATCTTCATTTTTAGGACATTGTGCAGATGATAAATTTATGTGTGCAGCTAATGGTATATTGACAGACTTAGCAAGTTTCATGCCAAATTTGGTTATCACCTTGTCTAAATAAGACTCTTGATTAATAGTCAGTCTATTATCAGCCCTATTCCTTTTAATAACCATGCCAAGAATCTTTCTTGCCTCTCCCAAGTCTTTCATGTCAAATTCCGATTTTAAAAGGTTTTTCATTTTAACAATTTCAGCTTTACTAGAACTAGCAAGCAACATGTCATCCACATATAACAACAAATAAACTTCACAGCCTATCTTACAGTTATTATAATACAAACATGCATCATATTCACTCATTTTAAAACCAATTTTAAACATATAAGCATCAAATTTCTTATACCATTGCCTAGGACTCTGCTTAAGGCCATACAAGGACTTTCTAAGCAAGCACACAAGTTCCGACTTACCCTTCACCTCAAACCCTTGAGGTTGAGCCATGTAAATCACCTCATCCAATTCCCCATGAAGAAAAGCGGTCTTAACATCTAGTTGCTCTAATTCCCAATCATATTGGACAACTAAGGCTAAGACTAACCTGATAGTTTTATACTTAATAACAGGTGAAAACACCTCATTATAGTCTATCCCTTCTCTTTGAGTAAATCCTTTATCTACCAATCTAGCTTTATATCTTAAAGGGTCATTAGCTTCTACTCCTTCTTTCAACTTGTAGATCCATTTACAATGGACTACCTTTTGATTCCTTGATTTTTCAACCAACTTCCAAGTCTCATTTTGTTTCAGAGACTGGATTTCCTCCTTCATAGCCTTTTTCCAATTTTCAGACTTTTCACAATTGATCGCTTCCTCAAATGAAGCAGGTTCAACTGAATCTAAGGCTTCACCTGAAACTAAGACATAGTCAATCAAATTAGAAGAGACGTACTTCATATTTGGTCTAACTTGTCTCCTCTCCCTATCTCTCACTAATTGGTAGTTTTCCAAATTAGTACCTGCAGATGTTTCTTGATCAAGGACTTCCGTTTCAGGAATTTCAGGAATTTCAAGTTCAGGTTGCTCTACCATGACTTCTTGTTCCGCTTCTACTTGAGGTTGGGTTTCACTACCCTCTGGATTATCTTCACCTAATCTCTTCACCTCAAAGTCAATCTTCTTCTCAGTACAAGATTCCCCCTTCTCAGTTTGTCTATTTATGGTCTTAAGACAAGGCATATCGAGTTCATTAAACTTCACATCTCGACTGTTGATAACTTTCATGCCCTTACCATCTAAAACCCATAACCTATAACCTTTCACTCCCTCGGGATAACCTAACATGACACACTTAGTAGCCCTAGAGTCTAACTTACCCTCAACCTGATGTGCATAGGCCGCACAACCAAATACTCTAAGGTGTGACAAATCTGGAGGTTTCCCAGTCCACAATTCTTGGGGAGTCTTAAAGTCAACAGTACTAGAAGGTGACCTATTTATCAAATAGGCAGCGGTACAAACAGCTTCACCCCAAAAGCCTTTAGCTAACCCCGAACTAATCAGCATGCATCTAACTTTATTCATTAAAGTCCGATTCATCCTCTCAGCTACCCCATTCTGCTGGGGGGTAGATCTTACAGTCCTATGCCTTCTGATACCTCTATCCTTGCAGAAGGTATCGAACTCAAAGTTGCAAAACTCTAGACCATTGTCCGTCCTAAGAGTTCTTACACTTTTCCCCATTTGTTTCTCAACCAAGGCAATCCAGGACTTGAACTTACCAAAAGTGTCAGATTTGGATTTAAGGGGATACACCCAAACTTTCCTCGAGTAGTCATCAACAATAGATAGGAAAAATCTACTACCTCCATTTGTAGGATATTTTTCTGGTCCCCACAAATCAGCATGAATGTAGTCTAAGGGTCTGTTAGTGTTGTGTTCACCTATCCCAAAGCTAACCCTGTGTGACTTTCCTAGAACACACGTCTCACAAAAGCTTAAAGGTATAACACTATCCTTTCCTAGTAAACTCTGATCACTAAGACACTTCAACCCCTTGTTTCCTATGTGTCCCATCCTTTTATGCCAAAGATCTGATCTATCTTCATAAGTTGTAGATAATGCAGACTCGTAGGCCTTTAAGGCTTTACCTTCAAGGATATACAATCCATTCCTCTTGGGACCTTTCATAACAACTAGAGAGCCTTTACTCACTTTCATAGTACCGAAATGAGATCTGTACTCATAACCCTCATCTTCCAAAATGCCCAAGGAAATGAGGTTCCTCGCAAGGCCCGGGACATACCTGACATTCAGAAGAGATCTGATCATGCCATCATGCATCCTAATAGCAATATCACCAACTCCTTCCACAGTCTGTGTATAGTTGTCCCCCAAGTACACTTTCCTAGGCTTAACTTCTCTATAGTTATAAAACCAAGATTTAACAGGACTCATATGGACAGTGGCACCCGAGTCTAAAACCCACTCACTGTCAAAATCAATTTCAGACACATTCATCGCTTGTGGTCTATCAAGGGTATTGTCGACATTATCATCATCAAATGTCACAGTCATCATATGAAGACTATCAAAAGCATCACCTACAACAACTAGGTTCTGATCATCACTCTGCTGAGGTCTATGTTTTTTCTTAAAGTCATCACAGTCTCTTTTGAAATGTCCAATTTTACCACAATAGTAGCATTTCTTAACACTCTTATCCCGAGACTTGGACCTACCCTTCGAGTTACCTCTACCCTTCTTCGTTTGGAAGTGGTTTTCTCTCGACTCTCTCGACTCATTTCTCCCTCTAAAACCACTAAACAAACTCTCTTCCCTCGAGCTGCTACCCCTTGACTCCCTCTTCATCTCGAGCTCCCTAGCCCTTAAAGCCTCAACTACAATATCTAAGGTCACAGTGTCCCTAGCATATGTGATAGCATTCCTAACATCTCTATAAGATTCAGGCATGGCATTTAGCATAATAGCAGCGAGATATTCATCATCAAATTTCTTTCCATTGTGGGTCAAACACTTGACAAGACTGTTAAACTCACTCAAATTAGATTCAAGATCCTTTCCTTGATCCAATTTATAGTTGAAAAGTTTTTGAATTAAGTGAATCTTCTTCGTTAAAGATTTTGTCAAAAAAAGTTTGTCAAGTGCTTCCCACAAATCTTTAGCAGTCGTATGCTTTTCAACTTGTCCCACTATATCATCAGATAAATGCAATATTATACAACTATGTGCAATTTCATTCATCTCAGCAATTTCATCAGGTTTATCTAACAATGCTTTTGAATAAGTACTAGGGTCCTCAAGTGCTTTAGAAACTCTTTGTTGAATTAAAATAGCCTTCATTTTTTGCTTCCAAATGGAATAATCTCCCTTACCGTTAAATTGTGACAATTCAACACGAGAACCCATAATGCAAATAATGAAAATTCAAACAAGTTAACACAAAGCAATTACCCACACTCAAATGCAAGATCAAACCAATTTCACCAAAATTACTCTTCAAGATGATCACACAAATAATATAATAACAAGTAATACACGACAATTTCAAGAAATTAAGCACGTAGTCAAATTTCAATCCTATGTGAGTTCTACCAACAAGCAATGGTTACCGGCAAGGTAACCCCCAACACTATGTAGCCACCTCACAATAGCCTCTAGAATATGAAATACGTAATGAAAATAAGGGATAGCCAATGCAAACCGAGCGGACTTTTCAATGTCCGTATAATCAAGAGTTGATTTTTCAAAATGGACTTCGGAAATGGAACGAGCAGGTCGAGCTGAAGATTCTGTCGGAAAATGCCTCGCCGGACCGCCGCCGGACCGCCGCGCCGGAGTTCTACCGCCCCTGCCGGAAAATTCTCAAAAAACACAGAAAGATGCTCCTCGTCGTTACGAATCCAACGGTGGTGACCGTTTCGCGATTGGAGCTCCCTACCGGCCGGAATCGCTGTTTTTCAGTTTACCAACATTTTCTTCTCCGGCGAATAACTCCTGTTTCAACCGTCGGATTGCCCTCAAATTTCAGGCGAGTCTTCTCCTCGAAGAGCCCGTTCTAATGGAGGTGGCCGATCGTCGATCGGAGTTCTGGATCGGCCGGAATCCCACTTTTTCAGTCCGGTTTTCACAGTTTTCTTTCGCCGTTTGCCGCCGTCTCAGCCACCGGAACTACTCTGCCTTCTGGTCGAGTGTTCTCCACGATGAGGCGGTTCTTTTGGTGTTGGTCTTGCTCCGGTTGGTTGGCCGGAGGTCGGGTTTTTGAAACGGGTCAGTGGCTTCTCTTCCTTTCTTCTTCGGTCCTTCTACAGCTTCTGTTTTTCAGCCATCAACCATGTCTCTGATACCATTTGTTGAGCTCCCAAGCTCCTTTTCACAGATTGAAGAAGAAGACCCAGCACAAGAAGAATGTCCAGCAAGAACGATCCCAGCAGCCTTGTTCTTGTTCCTTGTTTGAGCTCAGTTTATGACCACTTAAACACACCGGAACATGGCACCGTCGTCCTCGAGAAATGGCAACCGGATCTAGGTTCGCCGGAGGTAGCAAGATTTCGCCGGAGATATTGGACCTCTCCCACTTCTACCTCTCCACCCAAGAATGTGCCAAGTCTCTTTGAAACAAGAAAGGTTTCCCCCTCTTATTCAAAATTCAAATCCCATGGGTAAGTGAAGTCCCAATCATAGGGTGCCATGTGGATTAAGTGGACCACCACTATATTCCACACTTCAGCTTGAGTACCCATCCAAACAGCCAACATCAGCTCTTCTTTAACCGTGCATTTTGTAGGGGGAAAATTTTAGAGAATCAAACCAAATGTAATCAAACCGAAGTCCCGTGTTTACACGGTTTCCTTAAATCGAATTTGCTGCCTCACCGAGGTGCAAGAGGTTTTTGATCGGTGTTCGATTCTCAGGATAAAATCGGTTGTCGGTTCACTTTGCACTATGTTAACCACCTATCGAACTAGTGTGTCTTTCTCTCGAAGAACTTTCGTAAAGGAAGGAAAAGAACAAAATCGAGGCCTCTAGAAATGAGGAAGAGAAAGCTGAATTTTTTTTTTTTTTTTCCACTTGGGTTTGCTGTTTGGTTTTTCACTCTGCATATTCAACTGAAAATGGGTATATATTTATATGTTCAAAATAGCCAACAATTTAATGTCCATTCAATTGTAAAAGCTGAAATTTAAATTCTGAAAACAGCCAACCATTCAATTGTGAAACTGAAAGTTTTTCATTTTGCTAAAACTGAATAAAACTGAAGAAATTGGAAATTGATGGCTGGCTTTAATTTTCATTCAATATAAAATTTCCAACTGAAACTGATTTCCAACATGATGAAATTTTCAACAATCCCCCACATGAATGAAAATTTTCGAAAACCAGAGACTCAAGAAAGAGAAAGGGAGAGTAAAACGAATCAATCATGCATAGGATAGGTAGCGTTTAGCTTTGAACCTTCATTTGTGAAACCTATCGGGTATTACTAGCAAACTAGTGGATCTAATGCCTTGAACTGTTTCGCCATTTTTGTAAACCAAGACAATTGACCTCACACAGGATCATTCTAGACACAACGTAGTTCTCAAAGTTGTGTTCGTTTTGGCCATGAACACGTCACCTGGTTCTGCAAGTGTTTGTTCAAGGATGTAGCCTTCCCAACCTTATAGAAGCGGCCCCACTTCACACTCACATAGGTGACCTCTTAACTCAGCGTTTCACCACCATGCTTAAGAGTCATTAAAAGCATAGCTTAACCTACATCTTTCAATCACTGTGAGCACCATAGGAATGAGTAGAAGGAGAACCTTCTTAGTGATTTACACAAATATACATGGTTTAGTTGTCCATTTGAACCTAGATCCTGGGATCTCTATTCAGTTAGGTTGGGTTTCCACCATGACACCTTTCAACGTCATAGGCTGCAAGCTCATTCCCCTCGATGCTTTAACAACTAGTTCTCGAGTTAACCCTTTGGTTAGTGGATCTGCAATATTATCTTTAGACTTCACATAGTCTAGAGTGATAATACCTTGTGAGAGTAGTTGTCGAATGGTATTATGTCGTCTTCGAATATGTCGAGACTTACCATTATACATATTGCTCTGTGCCCTGCTAATTGCTGATTGATTATCGTAATAAACGCAACTTGCAGGTACAGGCTTTGACCATCTTGGAATATCCTCAACAAACTGTCGAAGCCACTCTGCTTCCTCAGCTGCTTTATCCAACGAGATAAATTCTGATTCCATTGTAGATCTTGTGATGCAAGTTTGTTGGGACGATTTCCAAGAGACAGCTGCACCACTAAAAGTGAAGACATATCCACTTGTAGACTTTGAGTTGACATATTTGATATCCAATTTGCATCAGCATACCCTTCAATTACAGCAGGGTACCTAGAATAATGCAGTCCAAAATCACGAGTGTACCTCAAATAATGTATCACCCTGAAAATGGCTTTTCAGTGGATAGCACTTGGGTTACTCGTGTAGCGACTCAGTCTACTAACTGAGTATGCTATGTCTGGTCTCGTACAAGTCATTAAATACATATTAAACTCCCTATTATCCCAGAATATTCTAACCGTGACACGCCGTCACCAGTATTCTTGGATAAATGGAGACTTAAATCCACTAGAGTCCTGACCACAGTGGTATCTGACTTGTTGAACTTGTCCATTATCTTATCAATATAATGAGATTGAGATAACACAAGTCCATTCGGAGTTCGAGTAATTTTTACTCCAAAAATGACATCCGCAAGACCTATATCTTTCATGTCAAACTTTGAGTTCAACATATTCTTAGTGGCTTTGATAATCTTATTAGAGCTGTCGACAATGAGCATGTCATCGACATACAGACACAATATGACATATTCATCATTAGTGTCCTTAACATATACACACTTGTCGCACTCGTTGATTCTAAAACCACTAGAAAGCATAGCATTATCAAACTTCTCATGTCATTGCTTTGGTGCTTGCTTTAAACCATAAAGCGATTTAACCAGTTTACAGACTTTCCTTTCTTGACCTGGAGTCGAGAACCCCTCTGATTGCTCCATGTAGATTTCTTCACTCAAATCTCCATTTAGGAAAGCTGTTTTTACATCCATTTGATGTATTTCCAGATTTCGCAAGGCTGTAATAGCAATTATCATCCGGATAGAAGTTATTCTCGACACATGAGAATAAGTATCAAAGTAATCTAAGCCTTCCTTTTGCTTATAACATTTGATTACTAGCCAAGCTTTATATTTATCAACGGAACCATCCGCTTTCTTCTTCTTCTTGAAGATTCACTTATAGCCCAAAGGCTTACAACCCGGTGGAAGATCCACTAATTCCCAGGTATGATTCTAGGATAGAATCAATTTCACTCTTGATGGTGATATGATCCGGACCAGGCATCGAAGGGCGAAGTCGAGCCATCAACAATATGATAGTGATCTACGTGCAAAACGGAGTAAGTTCCATGTTGGGGATGAGCCGAGAAGAGGGACGGATCGAGCCGAATCGAGTACACGAAATTATTTATGTAGAAAAGGCCTTACGGCCGTAATGGAAATCCTTCACGGCCGTAAATCATGTAATCACGGCCGTAATCAATTGTCGAAGAAAAAGGAATAAATTCTGCAGAACGACGCTTACGGCCGTAAGCTTGGAAGTTACGGCCGTAACATTCAAAAAAGGGAAACTTCACGGCTGTAAGAAATTCGTCACGACCGTAAATAATAAACACAGTTTTGAACAGAAAGGCATTTACGGCCGTAAAAGAATTATTCACGGCCGTAAATGAGGAGTGCCAGATTTCCGAGGATTTTTAATTATTTTATTCCTTTTTTAGTTTTTGGTTATTTTCCTAGTTTAGTATTTTAGTTTAATTAGAAGTCTATTTTGAGTAAATTAGATGCTAGGTTATTTTGCTTATTTATATCGCTTTACATTCATTGTAAAAACAGTTAAGTTTAGTTTTGAATATTGAATTTGAGTTGAGAGAGTTTTCTCCAATTAAAAGGTTGAGGAGTCCCTTTTGTGTTTTTCAAGAACAAATCTGACTTATCAAATATTGTGAAAATATTTGTGGCGTTGTACTTATCAAATATTCGCGAGAATATTTGTGGCGTTTCCGATTAGAATCTTATCAAGGAAATTGACAAGTCCTTGTGGTGTTTCGAAAACCTTGGATCTCGATTCCGCATCGTCAATTTCTTGCGTCGTGAATCTTGGGTCAAGGTCCTATCGTCAATCTTATTTTAATTTCCGTCTATTTATTCGTGTTCTTGTTAATTTCTTGTCAGATCTGATTTAGATCTTTCCTAGGGTTTTAGATTTTTTCGTTATTCCACGTTTTCGACGAGATTCCCCGACCGGGATCGCATCATCTGGTATCAGAGCTTGGATCTATTTCAGATTCTTGCGTTTCTTGATTTTCTTGATTTTTTCGTGTTCTTCGCGTTCTTCGTGTCAGTCATAATTTTTTTCAATTTGATCCATAAGAGTCAGTCCCAAAAATTCAAAAGTGTTTTTCTTCTTCGTTTTTCGTCCAAATTCAGTTCCGTTTTTTCTGCCATACTCGTAGTCCAATTCTCTGGCAGATTAAAAAAAATTGAAAAATTTCATTTTTTTTCCATATTCCAAGTCTTCATGTCTCGTGGGGAGAGATATTCGTCAATGGGTGACAACAAACGGCCCGAAAGAGGGGATAGGATATTGGAGCAGGGTTTTGAATTATTGGCAGAGATGCAGGCAAAATTTAAGAAGGTAATGGCTAGGATGGGCAAAGTGATAATATTTTTCGTACTAGATGCTTAGTGGATGAAAAAGTTTGTAACTTGGTGATTGACGGGGGAAGTTGTACTAATGTAGTTAGTACAATGTTGGTGGTAAAATTAGGCTTACCTTTAACGAAACATCCAACGCCTTATAAATTACAATGGTTGACTGAGTCAGGGGAAGTTAAGGTAAAGAGACAGGCCTTGGTGGAATTTTCTTTTGGTGGGTATTCGGATGAGGTAATTTGTGACGTGGTACCAATACAAATTAGTCACATACTATTGGGGAGACCTTGGCAACATGAAAGGGCTGTGCTACATGATGGGTATACGAATAGATACACCTTGGTAAAAGGGGGAAAAAAGTTTACTCTAATGCCACTATCTCCAACTGAAGCCCTGAAAGATCAATTGAAAGTGAAAAGTGAGTTTGAGGGGAAAAATAAGAGAGTTGAGGCCACGACCTCAGAAAAAGGAGAGGGAGTTGAAATTGAAGAAAAGAGAGTTGAGGCCACGACCTCAGAAAAAGGAGAGGGAGTGAAAAATAAAGAAAAGAGGGTTGAGGTTCAAACCTCAGAAAAAGGAGAGACTGAGTGCGAAAAGCAAAAGAAAAGAGAGTCTACCTCAAAATTGAGTCTATTTGCACTTACTCACGCTAACAAACCCCTCCTCAGTTCTTTAAAATCTGTTTTACAGGTACCGAAGTCAAGCCATGAACTTAAGGCGGGAAAGAAATCCGTTGGCAAAAATGAGCAGCCCAAAGGTCTAAAAGATCGCACGAATCTTAACAATGATCATCGAGCCCAGGAGAGCAGGAGGAATTTGAAAAGCCGACCAAAAATGGATTCGAGGTCGAATCCTTTTCAAGAGAGGGAGTATGATATGATCCGGACCAGGCATCGAAGGGCGATGTCGAGCCATCAACAATATGATAGTGATCTACGTGCAAAACGGAGTAAATTCCATGTTGGGGATGAGCCGAGAAGAGGGACGGATCGAGCCGAATCGAGTACACGAAATTATTTATGCAGAAAAGGCCTTACAGTCGTAATGAAAATCCTTCACGGCCGTAAATCATGTAATCACGGCCGTAAAAGCTATTGTCACGGCCGTAATCAATTGTCGAAGAAAAAGGAAGAAATTCTGCAGAACGACGCTTACGGCCGTAAGCTTGGAAGTTACGGCCGTAACATTCAAAAAAGGGAAACTTCACGGCCGTAAGAAATTCGTCACGGCCGTAAATAATAAACACAGTTTTGAACAGAAAGACATTTACGACCGTAAAAGAATTATTCACGGCCGTAAATGAGGAGTGCCAGATTTCCGGGGATTTTTAATTATTTTATTCCTTTTTTAGTTTTTGGTTATTTTCCTAGTTTAGTATTTTAGTTTAATTAGAAGTCTATTTTGAGTAAATTAGATGCTAGGTTATTTTGCTTATTTATATCGCTTTACATTCATTGTAAAAATAGTTAAGTTTAGTTTTGAATATTGAATTTGAGTTGAGAGAGTTTTCTCCAATTAAAAGGTTGAGGAGTCCCTTTTGTGTTCTTCAAGAACAAATCCGACTTATCAAATATTGTGAAAATATTTGTGGCGTTGTACTTATCAAATATTCGCGAGAATATTTGTGGCGTTTCCGATTAAAATCTTATCAAGGAAATTGACAAGTCCTTGTGGTGTTTCGAAAACCTTGGATCTCGATTCCGCATCGTCAATTTCTTGCGTCGTGAATCTTGGGTCAAGGTCCTATCGTCAATTTTATCTTTCCATTATTTTAATACTTGTTTATTTTTCGCGTCAAATCTGATCTAGATCTTTCCTAGGGTTTTAATTGTCGTTATTCCGCGTTTTCGACGAGATTCCCAACTGGGATCTCATCAGATGGCTTCTTTCCATAGATGACCATCGGGAGAAGTTATAACTTCTTTATAGCTTTGAGGATCATTTTCCATCAAATATGTGAGAAAATCAGGGCCAAATGTCTTAGAAGTTTTGGTCCTTTCACTCCGTCTAGGCTCATCCTCACCTTCTTCAACTGGATCTTTACTGCTGCCAGAAGCAGAAGATTCCATAGTCCGTTTAATAGGAGTTAACTGTTTAGGAGATTTACAAGGAAATATATTCTCAAAGAATTGTGCATTCCTAGACTCCATGATCGTGTTTGAATCAATATCAGGTACATTCGAATAATGCACAACAAACCTATATGCACTACTATTTTGTGCATAGCCAATGAACACACGGTCAACTGTCTTAGGTCCAATCTTGACCTTCTTAGGAGGAGGCACCACGACCTTCACAAGACACCCCCACATTTGTAAGTATTTATACGAAGGTGTTCGACCTGTCCAAAGTTCATACGGAGTCTTATCCATATTCTTTCTTAACACTTTATTTAAAATGTAATTCGCATAAAGAATAGCTTCTCCCCCACATGTTCTGTGGTAATTCAAAACTAATTAACATAACATTCATCATTTCTTTTAAGGTTCGATTCTTACGCTCAGGGATTCCGTTATGCTGAGGTGAATAAGGTGAAGTGGTTTGGTGAATTATTCCTTGTTTAGACTAAATGGTGATTCATATTCACCACCACGATCACTTCGTAACACCTTTATTTTCTTGCTAAGTTGATTTTCAACTTCATTCTTATAAAGAATGAATTTTTCGATAGCTTCATCTTTGCTTTTAAGCAAGTACACATAACAATATCTCGTGCTATTGTCGACAAAACTAATAAATTACTTATTGCCGCCTCCTGTTTGGACAAATTTCAAGTCACACACATCACTGTGGACTAGTCCCAACGGCTCGATACTTCTTTCAATACTATGAAACGAAGACCTTGTAAGCTTTGCCTCAACGCAGCAAAAGGATATAGCTTCTTTATAACTTTGAGGATCATTTTCCATCAAATATGTAAGAAAATCAGGGCCAAACGTCTTAGAAGTTTTGGTCCCTTTACTCCATCTAGGTTCGTCCTCACCTTCTTCAACTGGATTACTGCTGCCAGAAGCAGAAGATTCCATAGTCCGTTTAATAGGAGTTAAACTGTTTAAGAGATTTACAAGGAAATATATTCTCAAAGAATTGTGCATTCCCAAACTCCATGATCGTGTTCGGATCAATATCAGGTACATTCGAATAATGCACAAGAAACCTATATGCACTACTATTTTGTGCATAGCCAATGAACACACAGTCAACTATCTTAGGTCCAATCTTGACCTTCTTAGGAGGAGGCACCACGACCTTCACAAGATACCCCCACATTCGTAAGTATTCATACGAAGGTGTTCGGCCTGTCCAAAGTTCATACGGAGTCTTATCCATATTCTTTCTTAACACTTTATATTTAAAATGTAATTCGCAGAAAGAATAGCTTCTCCCTACATGTTCTGTGGTAATCCAGAACTAATCAACATAGCATTCATCATTTCTTTTAAGGTCCAATTCTTACGCTCAGCGATTCCGTTTTGCTGAGGTGAATAAGGTGCAGTGGTTTGGTGAATTATTCCATGTTTAGCACAAAATTCACCAAATGGTGATTCATATTCAACACCACGATCATTTCATAACACCTTTATTTTCTTGCTAAGTTGATTTTCAACTTCATTCTTATAAAGAATGAATTTTTCGATAGCTTCGTCTTTGCTTTTAAGCAAGTACACATAACAATATCTCGTCCTATCGTCGAAAAAAGTAATAAAGTACTTATTTCCGCCTCTTGTTTGGACAAATCTCAAGTCACACACATCATTGTTGACTAGTCCCAACGGCTCGGTAATTCTTTCAATACTATGAAACGAAGACCTTGTAAGCTTTGCCTCAACGCAGGTTTCACATTTATGATTCGAATCAATTTGAAACCTAGGAAAGTAGTTTAGTTTGCTTAGTCTACGTATTACATTATAATTTACATGACCTAATCTACCATGCCACAGATTAGGAGACTCAAGCAAGTAAACAGAAGGAGTTTTCTCATTATTCATAATAGTTGGGGTTACAGCAATTACATTTAATTTGAATAGGCCATCAGTCATATAGCCTTTCCCAACATAAACTCGTATCTTGGTAATGAGTAGCTTGTCCGCCTCAATGACCATGCGAAAACCATTCTTGCTCAGAAGAGATCCAGAAACCAGATTCTTGCGAATCTCTAGCACATACAACAAATTGGTTAGAGTAAGATCTTTACTAGAGGTCATCTTCAGGATCACCTTGCCTTTACCCAGCACTTCAGATGTTGCGGAGTTTCCCATGAACAACTTTTCACCATTTGTAACTGGTGTAAAAGTAGTGAACATGCTCCTGTTGGAGCAGACATGACAAGTAGCCCCAGCGTCTAGCCACCACTCCTTTGGGTTAGATCCCACCAAGTTAACCTCACTAATCACCACTGTAAGGTTTAGGTCAGATATGTCATCTGAGAGATGATCTCTCATTTCCAACCATATTAGCTTGAGGACACTGCTTGTTATCCCTCCAAGGCTGGCCGCAGTCTGCTGATCGGTGCCCAACTTTATCACAATTGAAGCACTTTCCATTGAACTGGAACTTAGACTTCTTTCCTACCCCACCGGTAAGCTTCAACTGAAACCCTTTCATGGCTTGCTTTTTATCATTTCGATTCTCATTATCCTGCTTGGATTTAAATGATTGACCTTTCTTGATACCATAACTCTGGCCGTACTCTAGTACATTAGCCTTCTCAGAGTAAGAATTCTCCAATTTACATTTAACCAGTTTGTTATCCTCCTCAATCCGCAGCTTGATAATTAAATTTTCGAAAGATATTTTTCTTTCCTCTTATGCTGCAAATAGCTTTTAAAAGTTTTCCACTGAGGAGGTAGCTTGTGAATTGCAGTAGCCACCTGTAGGGATTCTAACATAGTCAAACCCTCAGCATGCATTTCTTGCAAAAGCACTGGTACTCCTGCACTTGGCTCAACACTGAACGTGAATCCACCATTTTTAAATTCATGCATCGACTGGCTAAGAATTTCTTAGATCCAGCATCCTCGGTCTTGTATTTCTTTTCTAAGGACTCCCAGAGCTCCTTAGTAGACTTCTTTACCACATACACGTGATACAGAGAATTCTATAGGCCATCCAGGACATAGTTGCGACACAGAAAATCAGCACTTTATATGCATCCCAAGCCACACGCCTATGCAAATCAATGTCGTTTTCAGCCACGACAGGGGCATCCTCGATGAGGAAACTTGCAAGGCCCAAAGTCGTAAGATAAAAAATCATCTTGTTCTGCCATGTCTTAAAATCAGTCACCGAAAACTTGTCCGGTCGAATCACATGATTCGCAGGAAATGGAGCCGGAAACGATGGCAAGGGTACCGAGGTTTCGGCCCTAGGTACTGGAAAAGGTATTGTGCCAAATTGGATTTCTGAGGCCGCAGCCGTAGGCAAAGTGGGATTCACTCCAACATGAGGAATACCGCCACCAAGTGTCCCATCAATGGGAGGAACGCCAGTCGAGGTCTCAATAGGGTTAACCGCAGTCATTGTAGGATTTGGTACACCGTTACCAACAGTGTTGTTTCTGTTGTTCACATCGTTATTTCCATGAGACGCCTTTTAAACCTTTAAAGAATGACAATAAAAGGTTTAGAATAATAATAACGTTGTAAAATTTAAATAGATTCAAGATCTATAGTATAACCACAATCTCAAAATTATATGATCGAATTATTTTGTCAAATTATAAACAACTTAACAATCTTTTAAAATGAATTATATCAAAGAAATTGAATTGAGATAAATGATGCAATCATTAACCAATGACAAAAATAATCATTACAAGTAAAAGGTAAAAATTATTATAAATATGATGAGGCAATTATAAAATGATTTAGGGAACGTTTAGCTGCCCATTAGAATGTCAAATTAATACGCTAAAAGACAAAAAAGACAACAAATTTAATTTACACAATTTTTCAAATCATTTTTTAACCATCCATATTTTCTATCTCCAATTACACAATTTTCCAAACCAATTTTTAACCCCACATCTTACCTAGAAAACACAAATAAATCAACACAAATAATTTAAATTCTCCAGCCAAGCCGCCGAACACAGCCTTAAACAATCATGCAAACCAATCATGACAATAATTTAAAACCACATGCTATTCTTCCAATTCATGCAGAAACATGCAAACCTGCCAAATACTTAAAATTCATGCCAAATACTTAAAATTCATGCCAACACAAAGGAAAACTCATGCAACCATATACATGCAAAATCACAATCACGCAATTATACCTACAGCGAACCCATCCAGAATTCACACTAAACCATTTTTAAGATAAACTGACGTAGAGACAAAAAGTCATGGAGAGAGAACCATTCAAACCCGACAGACTTTTCATACATAAACGAGACCCTTTTTATAATTTCTGTAAACTATATATATATATATATATATATATATATATATATATATATATATATATATATATATATATATATATATATATCTTAACCTACTGGCCTAATTAACCTTTCACATAAATTATCAACACCACTTTAGTTATAGGTAAACTGAACAGAATCGAGAAAATAAACCCAACAAAAACAAACTGGAAGAAAAGAAAACTGACTCTTTAAAATTTCTTGAAACAGAATTCGATTTAAGATTGTAGGGGGGAAATTTTAGAGAATCAAACCAAAGTCCCATGTTTATACGGTTTCTTTAAATCGAATTCGTCGCCTTACCGAGGTGCAAGAGATTTTTGATCGGTGTTCGATTCTCAGGATAAAATCGATTGTCGGTTTACGTTGCACTACGTTAACCACCTATCGAACTAGTGTGTATTTCTCTTGAAGAACTTTGGTAAAGGAAGGAAAAGAATAAAATCGAGGCTGCTGGAAATGAGGAAGAGGAAGCTGCTTTTTTTTTTCACTTGGGTTCCCTGTTTGGGTTTTCACTCTGCATATTCAACTGAGAATGGGTCTATATTAATATGTTCAAAATAGCCAACAATTTAATGTCCATTCAATTGTAAAAACTGAAATTTAAATTCTGAAAACAGCCAACCATTCAATTGTGAAACTGAATAAAACCGAAGGAATTGGAAACTGATGGCTGGCTTTAATTTTCATTCAATATAAAATTTCCAACTGAAACTGATTTCCAACCTGATGAAATTTCCAACACATTTTCCTATCCTCTAACCTATATAATGTGGGGCCAAGAGACTATCCACGAGCCCTGATGGTAGGAGCTCCGCGAGCATTCCAGGCAACAATTAAAAGCACGATGGAGAAAACCCATCTTTTTCTTTCTCTTTTAGAACACGCCCGGAGTTGGCCGCGAGACGGTGAAAAGGAAGGGTTGAAACCTGTTGATTTTGATATTGTGAGAGTGAAGGGTAAAATGGATGCAATAATGCTACAACTACTAACAAGTCTTACTAACTGGGTTACAAACAGAGGAGAACTCACGAGATTTTCACGAGACTTACTTATTGGCCGAGAAATTGAATTTGCTGGAAAAGTCTAAAACCAAAGCCAGAAATCAGATCGAACCATTTCCCTCCTTCATTTCGTTGAACCTCAAACCTCCATCACCTCAGACCTCCGTCTCCGTGACCACAGTCATCCGTCTCCATTACCTTAGACCTTCGTCTCCGTCACTGTCGAGGTAGGTTGAAAGGGCAGCATCCATTTCTCCCAAACATCTAAAACTCAGATTCTATCCAGATCTGGGCTCCATTTTCAGAAGCGGATTTCGTCTAGATTTGAGCTCCATTTCTCCATTTTCGACGATATATTTCGTCTAGAATTGAGCTCCAACTTCGACAGCAGAGTTCGTCCATATTTGAGCTGCTCCATTCCCGACAGGTGATTTGAGCCAGATTTGAGCTCCAACTTCGACAGCAGAGTTCGTTCATCTTTGAGCTCCATTTCGTCCAGATTTTAGCAAATTTAAGCTGTGTTGAAGCTGATGAAGCTGATTACCTTCTCTGTCAACTACGGTTGGCCACATTGTTGAAATTGCTGCTATTCATTTTGAAATTTCTTGGTATCTTATTGTCTGTTCAAGGAGGTAACATATATTCCTATAATTTGAAAAATAAAATGGTGGATTGAATAATTTATGGACTCTGTATGAATCCTACAATTTGTTTGTTCTCTGTCGACGTTGGGGAGCCATTCTCCGGAAATTTCCATTTCCTTCCACATGTCTCAGCATTCGAAATAGATTCGATATTACAACATGGGCCTAATGATATTATGTTTAATTATTGTGAATTTGAAAAATATATTAATCTCAATTGTCCACTGCATTTTGATATGTTCTTTGGTTCAGTAAGAATTGATTTTAGTTGGGTAAACTGTGATTATCAATATTCTGTGTCTAAAATGTCTATTTTTTTTTTTGACATTAGGTGGTTCAACAATGTATTCTGATGAAGAGGAAAGGAATGTGAATTCTATAAATGCTGTTGAAGTGATATTGGAAAATAACGATCTCGATGGAGATGGGTTCATTGGTGCTACCGAAGAGGAAATGGGACAAGAAATTAGTGAGATGGTGCCAACAGATGGGATGAAGTTCAATGAAGAGAACGAAGTGTTTGACTTCTATAAACGTCATACGTTTACTGTGGGCTTCCCTGTGAGAAAAAGAAGCTCGAGGAAGGGCGGAGACGGTGTGAAAAGATATGCTACATTCACATGTGGTAGAGAAGGCCGAAGAAGTGGTTCCTCAAGCAGCTCGTTAAAGCCACAACCGTCAATGCACACTGTTGTCTATCTAGGTTGACAACTATGTATGAAATATCGGGAATGTGGGTTATAACAAAAGTCATTTTGGACTATAATCATGCAACTAGTCCATCAAAATCTAGATTGTATCGATGCAATAGAGAAATGAGCGACCAAGTGAAGAGGCGGCTTGAATTGAACGATATAGCTGGAATTCCTATGCATAAAAGCTACAACTCAACTGTGATTGAAGCTGGTGGGTACGAGCAAATGACATAAAAAGGATTGCAGAAACTACATCGATAGGGTTAGACGCTTAAGGCTCGGTGAAGGGGATGCGGCTGCCATTCAGGCTTATTTTTCCAAAATGCAAGCAAATTGTCCAGGGTTTTATTTCAATGTAGATTTGGATGATGAGTGTAGGTTGAGGAATGTGTTTTGGTGCAATAATAGGTGTAGGGAGGCTTATAAAGAGTTCGAAGATGTCGTAACATTCGATACCACCTACTTGACTAATAAGTACGATATGCCGTTCTCCTCGTTCGTTGGAGTAAACCATCATGGTCAGTCAATGTTGCTTGGATGAGGTTTGCTATCAAATGAGGATACAGACACATTCGTGTGGATATTTCGTACATGGCTTCATTGTATGGAGGGTAAGGCACCAACAGGGATTATCACTGATTAGGACAGGGCGATGCAAAATGCAATACAAATTGTATTCCCAAATTCCAGGCATAGATGGTGCTTGTGGCATATATTAAAGAAACTACTAGAGAAGTTTGGGTACCACAGTGAAAAGGGCGCTGTACTAAGGGCTGTGCATAACGTTGTCTATGATTCTCAAACTCCAGAACAATTCAACGGGGATTGGAGCACCATGATTGATAAGTACGAATTGCATGACAATCAATGGCTGGAAGGTCTTTACAGAGAGCGGGCTCGATGGGTTCCATGTTACTTGAAGAGTAGGTTCTGGGCTGGGATGTCAACAACGCAACGCAGTGAGAGTATGACTGCATTTTTTGATGGGTATGTGCATTCAAAGACATCTCTAAAAAAATTTGTTGAGCAATATGAGCTAGCTTTGCGGTCAAAGGTCGAAAAGGAATTTCAGGCCGACTTCAGGTCGTACTCCCAGATAGTGCCATGTGTAACCAAGTTCCAGATGGAGAAACAATTCCAATCAGTATTCACGATTGCGAAGTTCAAGGAATTCCAAGCAGAGATTACTGGTATTATGTACTGTCGATTTGTTGCTTCTCAAACTGATTACATGAGATCCAGATTCAGCGTGGAAGAGGAGGTTTTCTTTGACGGGGGAGAAAAAAAGGTTGTGTTCCTTGTGACTTTCGATCAGCAACTTTGTGAAATTTCATGCAGTTGTCATTTGTTCGAGTTTCGTGGAATTATTTGCAGACATGCAATCACTGTTCTAAGACAAAATGGGGTCACATCTATCCTGAAAAGTACATATTGAAAAGATGGAGAAGGGATGTACGTAGACATTACATGCGGGTGAAGATCGATTACAATGGATGGATAAGTACCCCACAACAGATTCGATATGAGCAATTGTGTCGTACATTCGGAAATGTCGCTGACATTGCATCAGAGAATGAAGATCGAACCAGAGAGCTTCTACAGTGGTTGAGATCCAAATGAGTGAAATGACCGTGTCTAATTCACTACCATCTCAAGATATTAGTTCAGCTGCTCCTCAGTGCCCTGGGGCTGACCTGGGGTCGGTCTGGAAAATATTGGACCCTAAATGTGCAAAAAGGAAGGGAGCCCCACGGAAAGTCCGTAAGAATAGTCCACTTGAGAGTTCATCTTCAAGATCCAAGGTATAATTTAATTACTTCAATTTCTTGTGTACAATGCATTCACATTTCTTATAGTTTTTTGAATACAATACACAGGCACATTCGAGTAAAAATAAAGACAAAATTGTCGAAGATGGTGAAGTGCAAGCTCTACTTCCGCATTCTATCGCAAGCTATGCTCTTGGTTCATGTGAAAGGCTTAGTACACATTTGATGTTAACTACTCAACCATATGTAATGAACTCGGGCCCACATTATCCAACAAACCAACAATTGATGACAATCTTAGCCCAACAAAGCTATCGAGATGCAAATGAAGTATCAAGATCGAACTGTGATTGAGATATTTTGTAGTTACCTTCAATGGTAATTCATATCTGTAACCGTAAACTTATTGTCAATTTGGATCTTTTTTACGCTGACGCTATTTGGATTCTATCAATGCTATGATCTATCAAATCAGTATACACCCAAGCATGTTTGAATAAGCAAAATACTACATTACACGCATCGATAACAAAGTTTAAAACATTCACATTGCTTAGTTAGAAAGAAAACTGTTGGGACAAGCTAGATATAATACATCTACATGAACGGAATAACAAAGTTACGACAACATTAATTAGTTAAAACTAATACACTACATGACATGGCGGATTTACATTTTCCTCTTTCCCTTGCCATCTTCTCTTCGTCCTCGTCCTCCGAGCTACTGGTCTCCTTGCTAAATGTTAGAGTCACTGACACCTTCACATTTTTTTCTTCGGTAATGTTAGCAAAAACTTTAAGAATACGGGCCAACTCGATGCTTTCGTCAACTGCCCCACTTTTAGAACTTGAAGATCCACTACTTTCACCTACCTCAAACTGAACTATTGAGGGGCTCTCGTCAAACTCAAAATGACCACAAGCACTGCAAGTGTGGAATAGCTTCCCTGCATTTTTTGTCTTGTACACCTCAAACCATTTTAGGAAGCCCTTCCTGCATTTCAGACATAGCAGCTTGTTGGGACAATTGTTGAATCAGTGTCCCGGCTTCCTGCAGCTATGACAGACATTGCGATTACTATTCATGGCTAAATGACCTACAAGATAGATATCCAATTCACCTACATTAGTCCATTTCCAACATATAATAAACCACGTGCCACAATACAAACTCTCACGGCATATGCCAACTACCATTTCAAACTAAAAACCAAACACCAATAATTTCCAACAACAAAATCCAATACAAAGTAGTAAATTGCATCAAGTCAAATACCATATCCAATCTCAAATTCATAAGACAATATTAACACAACACTATCTGCCAGTAAAACATGTGCATTTGTACTCTTCATAATGTTAAATGCTTGTCAGTATTAAATTCTATTTCACAACAAAATTACTTCAAATTTGTACAAGCACTGTTTACAGTAATCAATTTTCCCACAATCTAAATTTACTACTCATGAATTCCAACAAAAATATATAAACACATGTGAATATCAAAACCTACATTGAACTAAAATCGATTACAATGCAATGAATCACTACCACAGTTCAACCAGTAAAGAAAATGGAAACCAATGGAGATAAAAAGCAAGAATGGGGAAAATTCGCACAAAACAGCCTAAAACGTCCAAATAATGCAGTTCACAGATAGAATATGTTGGGTGCTTAATACTCAATTAAAAATCAGTTCATCACTACCGCAGTGACTAGAATGAAAGATGGAGAAGAGAAAACGCTTACCTGATTTGCTCGATTTTTTCGCCCACATGAACACCGAAGATGCGTCCTCCACCTTTAAACGGCGAACCGGGAGTTCCACAAACAGCTTTTAGCTTTATGCTACGAATTTATGGAGAATAATGGTTGGATCGTCAATTGCTCAGCCTCAGTCCTAGCACGGTTGAACCTTTCTTCTCGCTCTGAAAATGAAAACCCAGAGGCCAGACCTTCGTTCTTTTATACGGCGAACCGGGAGTTCCACAAATTTAAGCTACAATTTTCTGGAGAATAATGGTGGATCGTCGATTTCTCAGCCACGGTTGAACCTTTCTTCTGAGCTTTGAAAATGGAAACCCAAAGGCGCTTCCCATTTTTTGAATGAAAATAATTCAGACTAGGATAAAGGGCAGCGTCTAATATTCAGATGATTTTAAGGGCAGACTCGTCATTTTGCTCTGTTAGTAACCCAGTTAGTAGTAGTTGTTAGTAGTTGTAGCATTACTGAAATGGATGAGTCTGTAAGTGAGAAAAAGGGGTTCTCATTTGGGCATGTGGTTTTTGGTTTAGGCCGTTCTTAGAGCTTGTTTGATTTTCATCAAAATTTTCTCATTTTTTTATAGTATTCAATCTCAACTATCCATTAAAAATCAAGCCCACAATATTTAACCTTTCAACCAAATCTCAATCATCCATTCCCCAAAAAATTACTATTAATTTAAAAAAACTCATTTTAACTAAAATCAAACACACACTAAGGTATGAAAGACTTTGATCAGTTATAAAAGGTATAAATGAAAACGGGTTTAAAAAGAGGGTATTCATGTAATTTCCTCTATTTTTAACCCATTTCATCAATTTACTGACGTGTCAAGTCATTTTTCCCAATTGATGGTGTGCATTGGAGATGCTCTTACCATAGATTCATCAACTATTATGAGCATCTCCAACGTACTTCATGGATTGAGCTGACATAACAACGAAATAGACGGACTTCTAGAAAACGTGAATAAATAGACGGGGATGTTTCAAATTTACTCTCCAATGGTTTCTTATACATTTAAACAATTTTGATTATGTGGCATTTTTAAAAATTTTTAAATTAGTTACTCATTCGCAAAATAATTAAAATAAGGGAAGAGTGCATAACAACTATATTTAAAGTAAACTTATAATCTTTTTTTAAAAATCAAGTGTTTATTAATAATAAAAAATAAATATAATATTATTAATGATATCAAAAATAGTTATCTCTAATAATTAAATTAAAAATAATATAATGGTAAATAAAAACAACAATATGTTTGTGTCCGTCCCACCCACCCACCCAATCAATGCGATGTGATGATCAGTCACGACTCTTAAAATACAAATGGTGCATAGTGATGGTAATGAGACAGGAATGAGTTGGGGACCTCTTCCCCATCCCCATCCCCGTTACATGTGGGGCGGGGGCCGGCGGAGATTAAAAATTCTCCGTTTAAATCCCCGTTATTATTATTATCATTATTAATTTGGATCAACCTTTTTTAAAAAAAAAACTAAAACTATTATCCCATACCTTTAAGTTAGTAATTTAGGTAGGAATCATCCAACTTGATTTAAAAGAATATATAATTTTTCAAAATGTATTGAATTTTTAAATTTGTACTAGTTTTTAATTTTTAAATTATAAACGGGGTGTGGATGGGTCGGGGATCCCCGTCCCCATCCCTGTAACGAGGATAAAATCATCACCGTCCTCGCGAGGATCAGGTATCCCGGAGAAAATTGCCATCTCTAATGGTACTTATCAAAGAGCCCCGTTTTTTCAGAATAGATGTGATTGTTCAAAATGGTGTATGATGAAAAGTTGTAAACCCTTTTGATAGGATACAATCTACAACGTCAAATATGAAATGATACGATCTAATGGTTGAAATGGATTTGTACCAAAAAATGCGATCATTAGAAGAGACATGTTAAAATCTATAAATTGGACCCTCATAATTCTATTTTCACTTCAAATTAATTTCATATAATCGTTTTCTAATTCCTTCTTTCTTCAGATTTTGTCAAAATAATTTTCATATTATTTTTGAGTTACGTGTTCGATATATAGTATTCAACATCTTTCGTTTTTTAAGAGTACATTCGAGTGTTGGTTCGCCCTGGAAAAATTCATACTGTGTTGTATTAATTTTTGAAGAAGCATTGTATATTGGGAGATTGACGTCTATTTGATTATGTTAGCACTAGTGCAGTGGGAGAAATTCATCTTAAGGAGATTTGCAGTTGCATACATTACTTAATTTCACCTCCTTCTATTTCTGCACTTTTCTATATATCAGTAAGTTATTGTGTTACTTATTATGCAAGTGTTGTATTTTGGTACGTCAAAATAGTATATGATAATTTGCATGTCAATAACAAATAGAATCATCCATTCTAGTTAACAGAATATAATTATGCATTTATCCAATAATCTTAAGACGGATTTCCAATGCATATTTATATTATGCTCACATCTAAAAGAAGTTATGTGCATTAGAATCTAAATTGATGTGATCTACATTTATGTATTGATTTTTTAGCATGTAATGTGATGCTGCATAATTGATTGATTTCATCCTGGAATTTGTCCAAACATTCGAATTTGTAACTTCTATACCAATTATGCATGCAGTCATTTTTGTAATAAGGAAACACTGATTTTGGTAGGTGGAAAAATAAATATCACGTGCAAGTGCATTGCCTCTTTTCAATAAGTCTTGAAAAGGAAGTAGTTGCATTTTGTGGAAATTCTAACATGACGTGAAAGATTTGGACTAACATTTGCAATGGTATGTACTGAGGCACAGGTTGGGGTTTTTGAATTAAAATAATATTATCGGAGTGTTCTTTTGGACAATGATTATAATTTATAAACAAATTTATAAACAATATATTTTTCCAAATCAATTTTTTTTAATCACACGTATTTTCTCCCTCTAATTTTCAACCACACATCTTACCTAAAATACCAATAAAAAAAAAATTCTAGCACACAGCCGCCGAACAAAGTGTATATGTTGAAAGAAATTAGAAGTTTCAATAAAGTTAGAAGGAAGTGTGATGGCTTCACAAATTTTGGAAGAATTTTCTAACTGGTGACAATTTGTGCATGCTATATCATTTGATCGACATATGTAGCTACAAATGAAATGCTACAAAATATTAGTTGATTTTGTTAAATTAAAGGATAACCTTTTGAATCCGTTTAAAAATGAGTTATCTATAGAGTAGACTGCGCATCGAAGAAAACATGTATAAAGCCATAATTAATAGTCGGCTTAGTGAAAACCTAACTCGGCAACTGGTGATCTTATGGACTCGATTTAATAGGAAAACTAGTTATGATTGAATCGATGAGAAACACTTTGAAATTTTAACTCCTCATTTCTATGATGCAAATAAGTGTTATCTACCAAAGATTGGTTAGGATAAGCTATGGTTTCAATGAGGCCTATATCTTGTTAACAGTACAAGTGAAGTATTGTCAGGTACTCTTTATAGAACATAATCTATGCGAGTGCGAACTTGGCCGGTCCATGAGAATCTTACTTAGGAGAATTCTATAACGCACTTGCAGAATCAAGAAGGTTCATGGATGAAATAATTAACACAATAGAGAACTATAATTTTATATGAGAAATAATGTGTTTGATCTATTTTCTAAGCTCACAAAATGCCTGACAATTCAAAATGTTGCATTCACTGATTAGCCAAGTAAGTTTGATAGATTCTTTAAAAGGACAGTTAAAGCAAAAGTTAATAATCCTGATGCATTATATTTTAGTTGTATTCTTCTTCATCTTCCTTATTTTGAGTCGACTTCTTAGCCATGTGAGAAATTGTTGAAATTTATGGGATATTTATAGTTGTGAATTGGAAAAGTTGCCAATAGGTGCGATGACTAATCGCGACTCTTAAAATGCAAATGATGCATATTAAAGAGACACGTTGTTTCGAAAATGATGTGACTGTTCAAAGGGGTGTATGATGAAAGGTTGTAAACTTTTGATATAATATAATCTACACCATTAAATATGAAATGGTGTGATCTAATAGTTGAAATGAATTTGTGCCAAAGTTGCAACCATTCGAAGAGACACAGTAAATCTATAAATTGAATCCTCCTAATTTCATTTTCTTCATTCCAAATCAATTCCATTTATTTGATTTCTAATTCTTTCCTTCTCCAAATTTGGTCAAAATAATTCCCATATTATTTTTGTTTTACGCGTTCAATATATTGTATTTGATATCTCTCGTTTTTAAAGAGTACAGTCAAGCTTTGGTTTGCCAGGAAAAATTAATATTGTATTGTATTAATTTTGGACAAATCGTTGTATCTTGAGAGATATACATCCATTTGATGATGTTAGTACCAATTCAACGTGCAAGATTCGTATTAAGGAGATTTGCATTTGCTTAACTTACTTCATTTCATCTCTTTCTAATTCTACACTTTCCTAGGGCAGTGTTGTGGCGTTCTGTAACACACGATTTGTCCCTGTGTAGGGGGTTTTGTCCAGGGCTTAGTTGAGCGCGTTTGAAATGATCACCCAACAAACCTTTTAAGGTTAAGAGTTCAAATAATTGGGGACGTGCACAGCTAAGCCCTAAACATAACCCCCTTCTCATGGAACAATTCGAGTGTTATAATACATCACAAGGCTACCGTCAACTGTGATGATGTTTTTGACATCCGAATTGCACATAGTCAATAATGTGTATTTGTAGAGTTGTGTTTGTTTGTGGTGGTCAACGATATTTGCTCGTATCACTGTGTTGACATGCATATTTTTATGTGTTTTTAAAAAGACAATATTTGTAGGATTAACTAGTATTAATATAATGTCTCCAGTAAGTCCCGTAGCCGCACATAAAAGTTAGAATTTTAAATATACTAGTAGTAAGCACGTATTTTGCATTTCTTATATATATGATAAATAATATGCAAAACATTTTTTTAAATATTAATACTGTGTTTGAAAGTAGTTGAGATAATTGATATTGATAATAAAGATTAAAATTGTAAATTGACTGTAATTTTTATTAAATCAATGCTTTATTGAAAATTTTCATCGATCGAAATATATATTCGACAATTGTCTGAAATGGCAACTTAACAAGAAATTACTGTCATATATCAAGAAGTAATCAACATCATAAAATATTTGGTAAATCTAAAAATGATTTATAAATTGTTTTTGAGAAGTCGTAGAAAAAATATGGAAAAGTAGTGCATGTGCAAATCAAATTTGTGTGGGTGAAAAATAGAGGGAGAAAATTTGAATGGTTAAAAAGTGGTTTGGGAAATTGTATGATTTATAAACCGTTTACCAAACAAAGTTTAAGTTTAAACCAAAAATCTAGTTTTGAAGTAGGATATAATTTAAAAAGTGTAACTTTCTTTTTATATAATTTAAAATTAATAATTTTAATAAGAATCTAATGGTGTTATTAATAAAAGAGAAAAAATATTTAAATATTGTAGATTAATGCTAATAACTAATAATAATTATATTTAATGAAAATAAATTAAATATTGATGATAATATTGAACGAAAATATAATGATATAAGGGAATCACTAGTATCACACCCGTGCGCTGCACGGAAGAATAATATGAAATAATTTTACAGTAAATATCATTACAAAATAGGAAAAAAAAATGAACACATAATTTACTTTGATTAACGATACAGACTGTCAATGAATGCTTAAAATAGAAATAAATTACAATTATCATCAATTTTGGAAAACCTCTTTAAATAATACATTGTTTGTACAGTTTATAGTTGCTAACTTGCTCACACCCGTGTGATACACAAAAGTTGTTATAGACAAAACATATTTCAACAATTGTTCAAATTTAAATTAAATAATGCAATTTTTCAAATATATGTTGTATAGAATAGATAAAAAATTTCGTCCAAATATTTTTGACTAACGTGAATAAAAATAATAACCCTCAAAATATTATATTTTATATAAAATAAAATAATTGTAACAAATTAAATATATGCGATCCTATATATAAATAAATGTAACAAATTAAACAATATTGACGATGTACGAAAGTGAAAATCAACCTCAAAATTTATGGTGTACGAATGTGAAATTTAACTCTAGAGATTCTTCGAATGATTAATAATTTTTAATTTTTAAATGCGATACATTTCATTAAACATATTTAATTATATGTCAATAAAAAAATATAAATAAAATATATATAATGGATCTTTTTGTCTATATATGTTAATAAAATTAAGAAATAAAGTTTAACCATTTTTTAGACACTTACTTGGTAGCTTTGGAATCATTGACTACAATACTAAATCCCAAAGAGGGCTTAGATCAGAGGCATAGACTAATGAAGAAGCCATTTTTTTTTTTTAATTTTTCTACGTAATGTTATTGATATTTATCCACCTGTTCTGTTTATAATGTTACGGTATGACCTTTCAAGTGTTCTTTAAAGCTTTTCTTACCAAAGATAGAAAAAAATGGTAAATATTCTTTAGCTAACAAAAAAAAAAAAAACATTTTGTTTTTAATTTATTATTTTACGATGTGAAATCCCCACACAAATAAATAAATAAATTCACTTCACCCAATCTTGATAAAAACCCACATAATTCACCATCTTTTTTTGTTGTTGCACTTTTATTTGCAGCTGTAATTGGCAAGAAAAGGGGACATGCAGGGACTAGAGCTCCTCTTCATGATGCTTGGAGATTCAAGCGGTAGCAGTGCAACAGCCTTCAAAGGTAATGAAAGTGGTGAAGTTGGGCTTGGAAGTAGTGGTTTTGGGGAGGAAGATAAGTTGGGAATTGAAGAAGGTGATAGGAGAGGCGACGACGGTGGAAATCGGTGGCTGAGGCAAGAAACACTAGCCCTTCTGAAGATTCGATCTAATCTATATACTATATTTTAAAATGACAAAGTGTTGACCAGATTTTGACTGCCTTTCTCGCCACTTTCTTTTGCCTGTGTATTTTGTTGTTCATTCATATATATATATATATATATATATATAAAGAAAATATATAAAATAAAGAAAATGAAAAGATCTGTTATATAATAATATGTATGTATCTTTCTTTTTAAATTCAAGAAAAGATGTCAGACAAATCTATCTATAGTGTACAGTTTATTTTTTTCGTGTTATCTACGCATGCGCCCTTCCCCAGGTGAAAGGACTGAAAAGTCTTGACCAGCTCTATGCTATACGCCTTCCCCAAGCAAAATCTATCAAACACCCATCCAATTCGTAGCCGCGCGGTAGAGGTTCACAATCAATTCCTAATTTTGCCTTCTCCCAAACCACGCACCTCCGCAGCAGCCGATCAGAGAAATCTTCACCAGCTCAAAGTTGTACGCCCTTCCCCAAGTAAATGTACCAAATTCCCATACAATCGTGTATTTTTGCCTTCTCCCAGACCACGCACCGCCGCACCAGCCCAACGACGTACATACCGGTTCCTTGGGCGCCGTCTTCTGCCACTGAATGCGCTTTTGCACTGCAGGCCTGGCCCCATTCCTGATGTTTTATTGACCCACAACTTACATTTGTACATGACAGGGGAGAATTTTTTTTTCTCTTGGACTTATTATCATGAATTTCATTTGTAGTTCATCGATTGAGGCTTCTATCAATTTGAATTTTTGGTTCGATTATGATTGTGGCCTCTTTCCTATCTTTCGTTTTTGTTTAATTTTTAAAATTTTAAAATTTTGTGGTTCATTAACGTCAAAGGTCACGCTGATTTTACGCTACAACTTTTGCTCTGCACTCAGTTTACTCTGTTTCCCCATGCCAACTCTTTTCGGCGTCACAGGTTGTGCCTTTTTTTATGTGTCGTTTCTTGGCAGAATAATGATTACCCTGCAGTTACCTAGAACAGCCATTTTTATATATGATTTTCACATATGTATATGTTGTGCCTGTGTATCATCAGTTCTTCTGGTTATTTCAAGTTTCTTTGTAAGACCATATAGTAGTTTGCCTTCTTTTGTGCTGTTTATGTACGTGTCTATGATGGAGTTCATTTGTTTTTTAATGAATTTTTTTGTTTTTCCATTGCAGTTGTCTCGAGTTTAATGTATTTGCTTATCTAATTAGTAATTTCCTATTGTGTGTCAAGAATTAGCATTGTGGAGATGTACACTCCCCTGAACGAAATCTCAGCAGCAAGGATTAATTGGAATGTTAAGGTCCGCGTTATTCGTGCATACCATACGGCTGTGCGTGAGGATCCTGATGCAATCTTTAGCCTCGAGTACGTGTTCCATGATTCTCAGGTAAGTATCCATTTTCTTATTTTAAACAGTATTGTTTTGTGCTCATCAGATGTTGATCATGTATTGTTATTTGTTTGAACTTAACTTAGCAAACTTAACTTTAGCTGAAACAATACTAACCTATGTAAGTAACTTCACACAATTGACCTTGGTTCTTTTCCATGATTCATTGAAATCCTATTTTTGCATTAGGAATTTTGTAGCTCTATTTTATTTAACTCATCACTGCAAGTATATTCCCAATAGTTTATTTGAATCACTGCAAGTATATTCCCAATAGTTTATTTGCTCTTTTTGAATTTTCGATGCTCCATGTAAACATCATCATTCAGATTCTTCTTTCTTTTAATAAATCATCACTGCAAGTTTATTCTCATAGATGTAAGTATTTGTTCAGTTCCTTTTTTTTTTTTAATTCTTTCCCTTAATATATACATATATCCTACTTTTGCATTATGAACTTTAGTTTCACTTAGATATCTTCTTTTCTAGATTGAAAATCCTACTTTTGCATTAGGAATTTTGTTCAATTTGTATCTCTAATTTATTTAACTCATCACTACAAGTATATTCACAATAGTTTATTTGAATCATCACTGCAAGTTTATTCTCATAGACATGTAAACATCATCATTCAGATTCTTCTTTCTTTTAATAAATCATCACTGCAAGTTTATTCTCATAGATGTAAGTATTTGTTCAGTTCCTTTTTTTTTTTTTTTAATTCTTTCCCTTAATATATACATATATCCTACTTTTGCATTAGGAACTTTAGTTTCACTTAGATATCTTTAGTTTCCTACTTTAGATGCTTTGTCCTCTGTATTAACTTATTTCAGAATTTGATTGCATATTGTTATTTGTTTAACACTGTCTGTAACTTGCTCTTTTTGAATTTTCGATGCTCCATGTAAACATCATCATTCAGTTTCTTCTTTCTTTTAATATATATATATATATATATTAAAAGAACTCCTCTTTAGTCTTTCAATACTTTGGTTTCAATACTTTAGTCTTCTATGAGAAATTGAGATCCTATTTTTGCTTTTCGAATTTGGGATGCTTTATGTTCTGTGCTAACTTATTTGAGAATTTATTACTACATTACAGGTATGATTATGTATATTCTTATTTTTTTTATTTTTACCCAAAAATATAAAAAAATACCAGGGCAATAGATTGCATGCTACTATTAATCGTGCTAATGTCAAGCAATTCAACGGCTCTATACTTGAGGGGCGTACGTATGCTATTCGGAATTTCATCGTTGCAAAGAATAACATGTCATTCCGAACTGTTGATAACAAGTAGAGAATTTACTTTTGCCACAAAACAATCGTGGTTGAATCATTGAAGGATGACTTCCCTAGCTTCATCTACAATTTCAAGGCATTCAATAACATCATCGAACCTAATAAAGGAGAGGCAATTGAGTTGTTTGGTACATATCACTAAATTTAATTTTTTAATTCTTAAGTTTTAATGAATTCTCTTTTGAAGATTATTTTTTTCTTTCACTCTGTCTTCTCTAAAAGACATAATTGGAGAAGTCATAGGCTATGATGTTCTTAAAATCAAAATACTCAAGGGAAAGGAGACAAGCATGCTTGACATTGAGCTGCAGGATGCCGAGTGAGCTTCCTATTTCTCATGTTTTTTGTTTACCTTCTTTTTTACATGGTATTGTACTTAAGATTAATTTTATTCTCAGGAAAAATATTATCCCATGCACATTATGGGGACTATATGCTGAGCAGATGAATACTATATTTCAATCTGAGTATTCAAAGTCACTTGTGATGGTACTCCAATTTTGTCGTGCTACCAATTTCAATGGTATAAGAGTTTCGACGGCATATGACGTGACAAAGCTTATTGTTAATGAGCATATGAATGAGATCAATCAATTTAAAGCTAGGTATATCTAATCTAACATTGCTCTTGAATTCCAACAAATGTGCATATTGTTAGTTGTTGTAGTTTTACAATAACTTCTTAATTAACATTTTATAGACTTGGTGATGGAATTGCTGGAGGATCGAGAAGGATTAGTTTAATCTCTACGTCTACCAAGAGTGTTACCGGTGAAATTAGTAGTGGAAAAGTTGAAATTCGCACTCTATCTCAGCTATGTGAGAACAATGAGGTCATCTATCTACTCTATAGTTCTAACTTCATTAACTTAACTACACAATAATGGTTTATTAGTTTTGTTCCTTATTTTTAATTTATTTGTTTATTTATTTTTTTGTTAGGTTGGGAGTTTCTATGTATGTGCTCAGATTGTTACAGTTGAGAGTGTATCTGAATGGTTCTATCTAGCATGTCTGAAGTGTTTGAAAAAGGTTAACAGTGTTGGAGATCGTTATTATTGTGATAAGTGCAACCTTTTTGATAAATCCGCACAACCAAGGTTGACTTTAGTATGCCTTTGGTAATATAACTCAATACATTAGGAACTTTGCTATTTGTATGTGTAATGTATGTTACGTATCAATGTCATGTTCACATGTACGAACTTCAGGTAAGGGTAGTGGATGAGACCTATAATACAAGTTTTCTACTGTGGGATCGTGAGTCTACGCAACTACTCGGGAAAGCTGCTTCTGTATTGAAGGAGGATATTGAGCAGGTTTATATGTATTTCTTTGTATTTAATGAAGATGTAAGATTAAGTAAATATTCAACTCATTCAATACTCCACTTTATCTTTCCATGCAACAGTCTTCTGTAGGAGATTTCCCAGCTGAATTTAAGGCTTTGGTAGATAGAGTGATACTGTTCAAAGTTCAAGTGAAGACTAAAAATGTGAAAAAAAAATAGTGGACCATATACTGTCTTGCAATTGGTAGAAGATACTACTTTGGTATCGAAATATAAAAAATGTCCTGATGCTCCTCAGGTTAGTTCCCTAAACCAATTCCTACACTTTAGCATTCGTGGGGTGCTATCTAATTTATTTATTAGTTAATGGTGAAACAATAAACTTATACAATATCTTATGTTGTAGGATTCAGACATTTATTCTAAAATGTCCAAGACTAACGTGGATAGTGGAAAAGATTCGACATTTAGTGATGAAGTCTCTACTCCTATAAAGCCTAAGGATTGCATGTCTCCAGGAAATGAAGGAATTTCTACTCGCACTGTAAAAAGGGAGCTCTTGAGTGATCTTTCGTCTACTACAACTAACAAGAAGTTGCGCATTGTTATTAAGAAGGAAGAGGAGGATGCTTAAATGGGTTTTGTTCATTGGTGTGCATTGAAATGTTATTATGTAGTTTATCACTTTTGTAGGGCTGTTGATGTGTTGTTGATGAAGCACTTGATCTAGCATATGATGTTGCTGTATATTTTGTCTTGGTTTTTGTTGAACTTATTCGATGAAGCAGCCCTCTTTTATTGGATAATGCTTTGGTGTTATTTTAAAATGACAAAGTGTTGTTGATGTGTTGTTGATGAAGCACTTGATCTAGCATATGATGTTGCTATATATTTTGTCTTGGTTTTTGTTGAACTTATTCGATGAAGCAGTCCTCTTTTATTAGATAATGCTTTGGTGTTATTTATTTATTTATTTATTTTTCCTTTTCTAAATTCAAGTTAGTATTGTTAGTATGTGGAAATAAATTATAAACAAAAAGTAGTTAGTAAAAATGAATTTGTGTTCTATGCTTGATTACAATAGGTGCCAAAGTCAATAAACATGAGATTACTCTTACTCATTATTTACCTACTTGATTGTTTAAAAAAAATAACAAATTCCATCGTGATATCACCCCCCATCATGAGATTTTATTGGACAAATAGATTTCTAAATGTTTTGTAATCATGAAAAAGTTCAGAATGAAAAGTTTAGGCAAGAAAACCCATTTTTGTAGTTTTGTAGTTGAGATGGTAGTGATAATATTAGCGATTTAGCATTGCCATTTTTTTTTCTTTATTTAAGAACATTCAAAAAAGTGACATAATAGTAGTAAAAAATGTATATATTTAGTATTGATTACTTTTGTGGACTTTTAATTGGTTAATTTACAATAGTCAATTACGGAAATTAAAAATTTTGAAACATTGATGTTCAATTAATTATAAGGAAATTTGTGACACCGTTTCAATTATTAATCCCCCCCCCCCTAAAAAAAAGAAGTGATGAGATGTCATTTTTAAAACTCACAAGAAATAATCATATTGTCTTTATTTTTAACCATTTACTTATTTATTTTGGTAAACAAAAAACAAAAAAATTACATTGTCGCCAATTATGGAAATTAGAATTATTATGGAGAGAGATATTTTTTATTACATTATGGTACAAATATATAGTTATGTATTGTTGTGGTCCAAATAATTGTAACATCTGACCCAATTACATGCCTCACACAGAAACCAAACCAGCCCAAGACCACCAAACCAGCCCAAGACCCAATCGTTATATTAGAACCAAAAAATAAAATACAATCCTAATTAATCATCCCGGTTTCATTTTCATTCAAAAATTCCCTCCGTCTCCCGCTTCGTCTTCGTCTGCACATTCAAAGTTCGAGCTTCAGTGCCTTCATCTCTAAATCTATATGTATAAAAATGAGGAAATCACGACACCCATTAAATTCAGTGTAGCAGAACCAGTGTTTGTCCAGTTAGGGCTCCGGTTTGCGTCCCAATTTTCCTGCAACATCTGTTGTTCTTCTTCGTGGTTTCAATTTATTTACATGTTAATCGACGATTGAACATGCGTAAGATACTAACATCAACGCTAATTTCAAACAAAAGGGCCAGGCATGGTGGTCGGGTTCAAGGTTAGTTCTTCTTCCCCAACACATATTCTTCAGTTTCATGGTTTAGAAATAGTATAAGTTTGTTAGTTTTTATCTTTGACATTTACCATGGAGTGTGTATTGCATTTCTGAAATCAACCAAAGCATTCAAGACTTTTTTGGATTTTGAATTTATTTTGGATTTCGACTACTGAGGTTGCCTATCAATTAATAGTAATTCTTCATTCTTACACACTGCAATCTGTACAATCCAAAACGTCAATGTAACTCTATGACTAAGGTCAGTGGTTCAAATTAGATATCAGTCATGATTTAAGCCTCTTACTCAGTTATTGTTTATATGGCCACAGAATTGGTATGGAAATTAAATCTAGAATTGGTATGGAAATTATGTTGATGCTAGGATTTTATTTGAGGTATACAGTTATAAATGGGATTTGTGATGAAAGAATTACAGCACATTATTGCTTCTTTCATCTCTTCACTTGATAAACAATGGTTGAACTTTTGATTGGTAAATTTATCCTTTTCCATTACGCAATTTTTATAAATGAAGTAACTACATAAATGTGGATGCAGTTTGTTATATTTCGGAGTTGCTTGGATTTACTAGATTTTAGGTGCATCTTTTTTTTTTTTTTTTTTTGTAAATTCAATTTAGTATGAAAGACTCATAAACTAAAAATTGTGTAAATTTTAATGCCTCAAAACTTTTAAAAAATACAATAATGATTTACAGGATGAATTAAATATATACATATATATATATATATATATATATATATATATATATATATATATATATATCAAATTAAGACTTTATACTTGAGGATTCGCATGTCAAAAATGCACACGTCTATAATTATTGCTATATTATTTTTTACTATTTGTTATTACATTTAGAATAATACACTATTATTAAAAATCTAAGTTCATGATGGTTAGATTTTGAGGAAAAATCGGCACCTGATACAAACTTGGCAAATGGTGACCTACAACCATCGCAATGTTTGGCTGCAAACAACTTCAATACGCATGATATGACTACAACTCCTTCGAGTCACGTGACTAACGGTAAAACAAATGTTAAATTGTAGACTCCATATTTTATATATTTGTATTTCTTTGATTAGAAAGAAAAACTAATTACACGATCGTTACATTTGATTGAATATTCAGAACCCTTAGCACAGAGAGGAAACGGATATTGTGTTGACCTTAACATTGGTTGGACACAAGTATCGGACTCAACCACATCTAATTCACAAAAATGGAGTAGAACTCCATTGAGTAACATTACTAATGGTAAATACAATGCAATGCAATGCAATGCATATGGATTGCAATTTTATTATTCCTTAATTTTTTTCTGATTTAATTAATTATAAATTGAAATCTATCGTTATAATTGTAGTATCCATGCGTAAAATGTCTCCTGTAACATCATTCAACGGTAGGAGTTTGGCTGATGCTTCATTTGAAACAAGTCCATCCAATCACACTACGAAACAATCAAGCCATAAAATGCTATCCCAATGTGAAATCAGTATGGATGTGGATTTTTTTGATGGTAGATACAATTCAAAAGCTCTAAACACATGCAATGTTCGTACTCGGGAAAATGAAAGTGACCATTATAATATTGGTAACCATTTACTTTTATGTTGTATATCCATGTGACATTAAATGTTCTGTTTTTGATAATTCAAATCTCTTTTGTATATATAATTTTGTTAGTTACAATGGAAAATTCATATCCCATGGCAAAGAGAGGAAACGGAAAGAGTGTCGACCTTAACATTGGTCCGACTCAAGTTTTGGACTCAATCATTTCGAATTCGCAGAAATTGAATAGAACTCCATTGGGGAACATTATTAATGGTAAATGCAATACATTTGAATTGCAACTTTATTCATCCTCTTTTTGTTTTTATTATGCTCTATTATAATTGTGTTACGAAATTTATTGTTTTAATTGTAGTGTCGATGCGTAAAATGTCTCCTGTGACATCATTCAACGCTAAGAGTTTCGTTGATGATTTATTTGAAACAAGTCCAACCAGTAATACTTCGAAACTGTCAGGCAAAAAAATTTCATCCAATTGTGAAGTTAATATGGATGTGGATTTTTGTGATGGTAGAAATAATGTAGAAGTTCTAAACACATACAATATTGGCGCTCAGGAAATTGAAAGTGACAATTATGATAGTGGTAAGCATTTATTTACTTTTATGTTGTGTACTCATGTCATGTTAATTTTTTTTTCATTTTTTTGATAATTCAAAGTTATTTTCTATCTATAAATTTTTATATAGAGTACTACTAAATGCATATTTTTTTATTACATTATCACTCAGTGCTAGATATTGTGAGCGAAGACGAGTGCGAGTCTAATGGTATGATCAACAATACAATTTTTTAGGTGGAATTTGCTTGGTGTATGTATAAATTTTTTCAGGCCATTCATCAAATTTTATTTCATGTTTTGCAGAAGAGCATGTTGATAGTATTAAGGGTAATCCCTCCTAAGGTTCGTTTGTACTTAAATATGTAACTTCTCACGTTTAGTATTTTCTTCCGATTGTTGTCTATTTGGCATTTAATTAGTGTTGATGTTCTATATGATGCTTATTTTATAAATATCTTTCCTTTTTTTTAATATAATAACATGTATAATTTATGTGATAATCAAATTATGAGTATAATTTATCGATATTCATTAACTTAAATTTACATTTATACTTTTTAGAATACTTAGATTTTGGTGATCCATGCCACGAATGCCAATTTTGTGGAGCAATTTTTTGGTATGAAGAGAGAAAATCTAAGTACTACAAATCTAGAATGCCAAAGTTTCCATTATGTTGTATGGACGGAAAAGTGAAGATTCCACCAATGCAAAATCCCCCTCAAGTACTGGAGGACTTACTCTACAGCGTGAGTGATCAAAGTAGGCACTTTGTTCAAAATATCAGATCATATAACAATATGTTTTGCTTCACTTCAATGGGCGGGAAGATTGACTTGAGCTTAAATAAAGGGAATTCCCCACCTGTTTTCAGACTGTATGGGCAAAATTATCACTTAATTGGTAGTTTGTTGCCACCTGAGGGATCATCTCCAAAATTTGCACAGTTGTACATCTATGATACTGAGAATGAAGTCGAAAATCGATTGCGATCCATGAGGTTAGTAATCTTTCATTGTCTTATTATTGTGGTTTGTAAAATACCAATATTTTGTTCGACGTTTTGGTTTTTCTATTTTAATACTTCTAATGTTGTCAAACCTTCATTTTAATTTTAATTTTTTGCTTCTTTATTTTTTTATTTTGTTTCAATCATTAGGCAACATATCGAGACCAACAATCTTCATGCACAAATTGTATCAAAACTGAAGGTTATGCTCGATACAAACAATGTTTTGGTGCAGTCCTTTAGAAGAGCAACTACAGAGATTAAAAATTGCTCGAATGTGCTTCGATTAATTGGGAAGAGAGATGATAAAACACGAAGGTACAACAAACCTACTGCCAATGAGGTTGCCGGATTAATTTTCGGTGATTTTGAATCATCCCCTGGGGAACGGGACATTGTGATAGAGACTCAGTCGGGAGAATTAAAGCGCATAAGTGAATTGCATCCATCATATTTGGGTTTACAATATCCTTTGCTTTTCCCCTATGGTCAAGATGGCTACCAAGATAATATCCCACTTATCAAGGAAAGTGAAAAAGGAAGGAAATATGTGAGCATGCTGGAGTGGTTCGCGTACAGATTGCAAGAAAGGAGATGTGAGTCCCCCTATATTATGTTTGGTAGAAGGCTTTTTCAACAGTTTGTAGTTGATGCATACACAATGATTGAATCGTCGCGCTTGGCTTTTATACGCTTTAATCAAAAGCAATTGAGAGCAAATTTATATTGTGGGTTGGCTGATGCAGTGATGAGAGGGGAGACCAATCCATCTACACAAGGTAAACATGTTGTATTGCCAGCAAGTTATACAGGCGGTGCACGTTACATGATCCAAAATTATCAAGATGCCATGGCGATATGTAAATGGATTGGATATCCAGATCTTTTCATCACATTTACATGCAATCCTAAATGGCCAGAGATAAAACGTTTTGTAGGAAGTAGAGGATTGAAACCTGATGATCGACCAGACATTGTTTGTAGGGTTTTGAAAATGAAATTAGATCATTTGATTAAAGATCTCAGGAAGAACAAGATATTTGGAAATGTGCGAGCAGGTAAAATCTCACCTATATTATGTATTTGTATGGTTACTTTGCACATCGGGAATTTGTTAGTAATTATGTAATATATGTCTAATAATTTGCAGTTATATATACAGTTGAGTTTCAAAAGCACGGGCTTTCGCATGCACATATTTTATTGTTTCTTGCTGCAGAAGACAAACATTCAACAGAGTCAGACATTGATCGTATTATATCAGCAGAGATTCCCGATAAAGATTCAGATCCTCACTATTACAATGCTGTAAAGGATTTTATGGTGCATGGACCATGTGGCAATTTAAGGAGTTCATCACCTTGTATGGTTGATGGTCGGTGTACAAAGCACTTTCCCAAAAGATTTGTTGACTTTACCAATATTGACGAGGATGGTTATCCAGTGTATAGAAGGAATGACGGAAGGCACGTAGCCAAGAATGGTATTGAACTTGATAACAGATATGTGGTTCCCCATAATCGATTTTTGTTACTAAAGTATGGTGCACATATGAATGTTGAATGGTGCAATCAATCTCGATCAATCAAGTACTTATTCAAGTACGTTAACAAGGGACATGATCATGTTACTGCTTCTTTTTATCAAAGTTCTGATGACGATGGAACAGTGAAAGAAGTTGATGAGATCAATATGTTTTATGATTGTAGATATATTTCTCCATGCGAGGCTATGTGGAGAATTTATAAATTTGACATTCAGTATAAAGATCCTCCAGTTGAACGGTTGAGCTTTCATCTTCCAAATGAGCAAAATATCATTTTTTCAGTTTTGGATTCAATTGATGAAGTAATTAAGAGGCCTACTGTAAACCAAAGTATGTTTTTATCTTGGATGGATGCAAACAAAAAATTTCCAGGTGCAAGGGATCTGACATATGCTGAATTTTCAACGAAGTTTGTTTGGGATCCATCAAGAAGAGAATGGCATCCAAGACAACGTGGTTTCTCCATTGGTCGTATTTTCTTTGTTCCTCCAGGTTGTGGAGAAAGGTATTATTTGAGGACACTTCTAAATTTTGTGCGTGGACCTATGAGTTTTGATGAAATTAAGACTGTAAATGGATTTACTTATGAAACGTTTAGAGATGCTTGCTATACCATGGGTCTATTGGACGATGATAGAGAATACATTGATGGGATAGTTGAAGCAAGTCATTGGGCATCTGCTAATAGATTGAGAAGATTGTTTGCCACACTACTATTATCGGAGTCACTATCGCGGCCATTACATGTTTGGGAAGAATGTTGGACCTACTTATCAGATGATATATTATACACACGGAGAAATATTTTAAATGATCAAGGTATTGTGTTATTTTTATAATTTGTTAGCTTTGTGCTGAAGATGTATCTATTTATTTTAGTTGTTTGAAAGTCTTTATACACTTGCAAATTGTACAGAGTTACAATTAAGTGATGAAGAAATACAGAGTTATTGCCTTGTGGAAATTTAAAATGTGTTGCGGAGTTGCGGAAAGAGTTTGCATGACTTTCCTACAATGCCATTCCCAGCAGTCGAATACTTTTCGAGTTGCCAAAATAGATTGATACAAGATGAAATGAGGTATGACAGGGTTTCTTTGGGAGTAGAACACAGAATGTTGATTTCTAAATTAAATGATGAGCAGCATTTTGCATATGACACAATTATGGATGCAGTCGAAAATGTGAAAGGTGGAGTATACTTCTTGTATGGTTATGGAGGAACAGGTAAAACATTCATATGGAAAACTTTGTCTGCTGCTATAAGAAGTAAGGGTGACATTGTGTTGAATGTTGCATCGAGTGGAATAGCATCACTTTTATTGCCTGGTGGTAGAACTGTACATTCTAGGTTTGCAATTCCAATTACACCAAATGAAGATTCAACATGCAACATTAAACAGGGTAGCCCTCTAGCTGAGTTGATCGTGAAATGTAAGCTTATTATCTAGGATGAGGCACCTATGATGAACAAATATTGTTTCGAAGCATTGGATAGAAGCATGAGAGATATTTTGAGGTTTACTAATTCAATGAGCACCGACTTACCATTTGGAGGTAAAACTGTAGTGTTTGGTGGAGATTTTCGACAAATATTACCTGTAATTCCAAAGGGAAGTCGGCAAGATATTGTATTCGCATGTATTAATTCATCATACTTGTGGAGAAACTGTAATGTTTTGAGGTTAACCAAAAACATGAGGTTACAAAATCTTGGAACTGATGTTGATGGTGTCAAGTTGAAGTTGTTTTCGGAATGGATTACCAACATTGGGGATGGTACAATAGGTGGGCCGAATGATGGTCATATGGAAATTGAGATTCCTGATGATATGTTGATAAGTGATTTTGACGACCCAGTGGAGGCAATTGTTAATAGTACATATCCTGGCATATCATGTGAGTTGTCTGACTTCTCTCAATTGCAAGGAAGGGCTATCCTGGCACCTACTCTAGATGTTGTTCAATCAGTGAATGAATATATGATATCACTTAGTTCAAGGGAATGTAAAACTTATCTAAGTTCTGATTCAACGTGTAGTTGAGATGCAAGTGTAGACGTGTTGCAAAATCTTCACACGCCTGAATTTCTAAATGGGATAAGGTGTTCCGGTGTACCGAACCATGAATTGAAGCTTAAGGTTGGCACACCTGTTATGTTATTGAGAAATATAGATCATTCTATTGGTTTGTGTAATGGAACTAGATTGATCATTACGAGGCTTGGAAAGCACGTGCTTGAAGCAAAAGTACTTGCTGGAAGCAATGCTGGTGATACGGTCCTCATTCCACGAATGTCATTGACTCCATCAGATCCCAGGTTGCCATTTAAATTCACAAGAAGACAATATCCTATAATTGTGTCGTATGCAATGACCATTAAAAAAAGTCAGGGACAATCACTTTCTCAGGTTGGGTTGTTTTTGAAAAGGCCAGTTTTCAGTCATGGACAATTATATGTTGCTGTTTCTAGAGTGACAAGCCGAGATGGACTCAAGATTTTAATTTGTGATAAAGATGGTCGCCCGACAAATAAGACGACAAATGTAGTGTATAAGGAAGTTTTCAACAATTTGTAATGTCTATTTTATTCACAAGCCAATGATATTTCAACATCAAATGTGTTATTTTATGTCTATATTTATGTTCTTTCTTTATTGTCTATGTATATATTGTATTAATTAAATCATGGACTACCATATATAAATTAATGAATGTATGTATGTGTCACTAAATTGTGTCAAAGTCATGAATACAGAAAAATATTATTAAATGAATCGTCATGTATAAAAATTAATCAATTATATTTATATATATATTGTATGCGATATTTTTCGTGCATCGCACGGGTGAAACACTAATTATGAATATATTCCTAAAGAGTACACATAATTTTTTTTCTACTTATCCACCTCTTCTATTTATAATGTTACAGTATGACCTTTCAAATTGTAAATCGTTGAATTATTTTATTATCTTTATAGGAAAACATGCCACGAATTAAGTAGTTTAGAAATTGTTCTGTGAATATATCAACTCTATTTCTGGAATTAACGTTCAATAAATGAAATTTTCCTTTATAAAAAAACTTTTGAACTACAAAATTAGGCTCATACAATATATGTGCAAAACTCAACTTACATATTCTCCTTAAGATCGACGCTTTTCTTTTCATATATTGTTTTTCATCATATTCTTTCCAAAAAGGGGTGTGGGATATACTTTTTTGGTATACTTTGATTTTTAAGCATTAATTATTAATTTCAATTGTTTTTCTAAGAAAATAATCATTAACTTTAATAAATATTGTTACATTAATTGATTCTTCTTTATAAATACCAACAATTTTTTTATTCATATTGTTACATTATTATTTTAATAAAAATTACTGATTGATCAATTGTTTAATAGAAAGTATATGAACTAATTGTTAAAATCTGTAATATATTTTGCATGTCTTAGTCATTTAAATTATAATGAAAATAGAAAAATGAACATAATCAGTAAATAAATAAAAATAATGTGAAAATGATGAATGAAATGAAGAAATCTAAATTTGTAAAATTAACCCAACATAATTGGATTTGTCTTAAAAATTCTTATAGTTATTATTTGTTTTATCTTGATGAGAAAAATCAAAAGAGAAATTAATCATCTATGACTAAAATGAATTTAGTTTTTTTTTTGAAAGCAAAAAAATAAAAAATAAAATTTTACCTTTAATTTTTAATATGATTTTACGGATAATATATTTACAATTTGTTCTCACTTGTTAGCTTGCATTAAACTTTTCACTGTGATCTTTAATTTGAGACACATATTACATATTTTTCGATTTCAAAATAATACAATAATTATTAAAAGAATAATAATAAAATAGAAAAAATAACACTTTGTTGTTATTAATAGCATAGCACAGATGCAAATGAAATTAATGACACATGTAAAATAATAATTACAAAATATTTAATATACCATTTTTTAGCAAAAAATTTCTAAATTTAGAAAGTTGTTTTGGCCGAAAACTATGTGTGTATTTTGGTGACAGTTATTCTACATATATATATATATATATATATATATATATATATATATATATATATATATATTAATTAAGATTGTTGAAAAAAAAAATTAAGAGTGTGAATTCAATTGAGACTTTTAAAGACTTATAGGAATTTAAAATATTATGGGTATTCAATGGAGACTTTTTAAAACAATTTAAAAGTCTCGATATATTCAATTAAAACTTTTTAAAATTAAAACTTTTTAAAAGTCATGTAGTATTCAAAATGTCAATAACTTTTAAAGATTTTTATAAAAGTCTATAAAGTACCAACTTTTAAGCAGATTGTACAAAAATAAAGATTTAAAAATCGTCGCAAATTTCACCTCAACCCACCCCACCCCATCCCATCCCATCCCATCCCACTCCATCTCCACCTCCACTCGATCCTGTAAAGTCACAGTTCGATTACAGTTACAAATTTAGTTGCAAATTTCACTCGCCTCGCCCCTCCTCGCCTAATCTCACCCCCAACAAATCACATTTGATCACACAAAATTACAATTATATCACAATTACAAATTTAATCACAAATTTTTTAAAATATAAATATTATATATAATATAAAAATAATTATCTCTTATATTTTAAATTCAAATTAATATGATTTTAAATATAAAAACTCAAACATCACCCTCCCAGTTTCGTCCCCCCCACCATCCAACCCCAGACCCTACCTACTCCCACAGACCCACCACCCGAGTCACAGTTGGCCACACAAAATCACAATTCGATCATAATTACAGATTTAATTGTAAAACCCACCCACCCACCCACTCCACCAGACTTGACTCGCAAAGTTACAATTCGGTCACATTTACAAATTTAGTCGCAACATTTACCCTCCCACCCCCATTCCCACCTGACCGCCACCACACTCTCGAATGCACAGTTCGAATACTCAATGTCACACTTTGATCACAATTAAGAATTTTATCTGAAAATTCATCCTACCCCATCTCACTCGCAAAATCACAATTACAAATTTAATTACAAAATTCACCTAACCCTACACCACATCTTTTTCATAGTCACAATTCGATTACAATTACCTAATAATTGGTCACAATCAACCATAATTGGTTATAGTCAGTCACATTTTGTACTCATCACGAGTCACACAAAGTTATAATTTGGTTACACGAGGTGACAGTTTAGTCACACAAGGCTATAGTTCATTCACATTAGTGATGACAATGGGTCGGGTATGGGTCGGGTTTGCCAAATACATACCTTACTCACTAAAGATTTACAACCTCCATACCCTACCCATATACCCATTTAAAATTGACGGGTCGGGTGCAGGTCGGAGGCGGGTATGCTTTTATACCCATTTGAAACTCATTACTAATTATTTATTTAATTTATTATTTTTTTAGGGTTGTAAATATGTTATAGGTGCTCCGAATTAACTTGAAGTAGTTAAATGTTGGATTTCACTTGAATTTAACTTGAAAAAAGCTTATTCTAGGTTGAAACTAAATAAGAGAATTTGAATAATTTTTTTAGATGTTAACAAAGTTAATAGTTTAAATATATTAAGATTTAGATGCTAACAATATCAATAGATATTTGGGTTCTATTCTTTATTATTTTTTTTACACAATCACTTTTGTTTTAAATTCTATAATTTTTTAAGGAAATTAATGGGTATGCGGGTTGGGTATGTGTATTGCAGTAAAACCCACACCCGACCCATACCCATGTCGGATTTTAAAGTTTACCTCCATACGTACTCCCCGTCCATTTATGTCGGGTCTCCAAAGGGTATCGGGTCCGTGAGTATTACTGCCATCCCTAGATCACATAAGGTCACAGTTCGAGCACACAATGTTACAGTTCGGTCACACATTGTCATAGTGACACAATTGTAGGTCATATCACGCCCTCTTCACAAGTCCCACAAAGTTACCTCCTGTCACACAGTCAAAATTAGTCTATATTTTGGTTACAATTAGCTATAATTGGTCACGATCGCCATTCAAATCACCCACCCCACCCCGCATGCCCATCCTTACTCCAACCAACGACCTTCCAACTCCATTACTAGAGTCCATCACAACCTTCCAAACTAATCTTTCCTCTATTACCACCGCAGTCGGCCACCCAGTCACCACCACCACCACAATAACATACAGGTACATCTTCACCGTCACAACCACCTAGAAGCAACACCACCTTAACTGACATGGTGCATCGTCACTATCACCACCACGACCTCCACCTCACCACCACGACCTCCAACTTCGCACCAACAAAACACTATAGACAACCAGCTTCGTCGACTCACCAGGGTCTAGAACACAACCACCATTTGTCTAAACATCATCAAGAACACAAACAACAAAGATTCCAACTAGGTGAGGCCAAAATACTATTTTGAAGTAGGCTATTATTGGAAGAATTTCTTATCGTACTACGTAACGCATCCCCAACAAGGGGAAGGTTCATGTAATAGAAATTCGAGAACCTAGAGTCATCGTTCAAAGTCATCGCTACGTCGCCAGCAAAGTGGTGAGGCTCACGGATGTAAATCACCGCTGCTGCAGTAACAATCAGTTATGGATACTGAATGGATAACCAGAGCAATCCACCATCTGCACCCAACGCACCACTGTCGTAATAGCATCACTGCCTTCAACCAACCCAGGTCCACCATCGGCACCCATTGTCGTGCCTACACCCCTACAACGAAGGAATCGAAGATGCTACCTCCTGCATACCTTCGACGACTCTCATTCCTGTTGTCAATGGGTTAGATTGATTTGAATTAGGGGTTAGGTTGAATTAAGGGGTTCCATCTTTTTGGTTTATCGTTTGGGAATGAAATGAACAGCCTTGCTGGGTTGGTTAATCCTGTTAACTTTTTAATAATAAAATAATAAATTAATAAATGTAAATTTGGAATTAGCACCTGATTTTTAAAAATATAAAATTTGACACCCTATTATTACAATATAAACTTAGAATGTAGTGTTTCATCTAATTTTCCCTTAAATAATTAATTAATTATATATAATTATGTAGCAGCCAGTAGAAAATAATTTTTTTGTCCGCTCCGCCCCTATGACACCCATTGATCTCTTCAAGTAAGTTCACGTTTTCACATTAACCTTAAAACGTCTTGTAATTCATTCCTAATTAACAGAGGTTATTAAACATGGTAAAATGCAAAATAATTGTATCTAGAATCCTTCATATATGTTAACAACAAACACAATTTAGGTCCAATTTGAATATAATTTGGCACGTGTGTGGGACCCTTTTGCGCTAATTACGGACCTTAACAACGTGCCAAACACAATGATGCCACTATTATTTCAATTTAATAAAATATATTCATTTATGTTTGGCAAAATAGTTTTTAAACATGTTTTTTATCACACAATTCCTCAAATCACCTTTTAATCACACAAATTTTTTCTCTTCACTTTTCAACTACACATTTTACCTAGAAAACATAAAAAACTATATTTTAAACAAATTTTTTTTAACAAACAGTATTATTTTTTTCTGGTCAAATGAAAATAATTCAATTTGACAGCAATTATTCTTTCTTAGGACGCCTAGATAAAATTGCAAAACTCCTTTTCAAATTGGTTTTAAATTAAGAAATAAGACACGATTATGATTTTTCAACTTAATTAATGAAGTTGTAAAAAGTTGGTTCTCTGATTGAGAATGCTAAGAGTGCAAGGCAGATTAAAATTAATTTATTAACTATTCTTAAGGATATTTTTAGACCAACTTTGTTACACTCACAATGTGTTTTACAATGAGGATGATAATTTGTCTCCGTGACACAACTTTTTCCATACATCATATCATCTTTTAAATCAACAATAATACTTCTACATCATCAAATTGTCATTTACATTGTCAAAATAATTGTGCAAGTAGATTAATTCTTTTTAGACAACGAGATTTTGAGTCTTTAATTCGTATGATAATTGTGCATGACTAGAACTCGAACACGAAACTTAAGTGTTGGGTGGTGATGTCCTAACCAAAGGCAATTGAATTCTTGTGTTAAATTTTGTTTTAAATAATATATATTAGTTAACTTAATAATATTTTCTCAACAAATTAACTTTAATATTAATTATATAAATGTAAATAATCAAACAAATCAATAACAAAAAAAAAAAAAATAGAGACAACATTATATAACCGCCTCTATTGATCGACCAATAGAGACGACTTTTTGTGTTGTCTCTAATTTTTCGTTTTTTTCATTCATTTTTCTTATAGTGCATATATCAATAAGTAATTTGACATTACTAAATATTAAGTAACTCGAAAGTTCCTTTATAAAATATTTATGATAAAATTACCCATTGAATTAATGAGTCGTGGCTTAGAGTATCTTTAATGATTTATAGATATTTTGATCTATGTGGCACTTAAGTGGATAATTATTTCACTCATATTGATAAAATATGATAGTGAGATTTGAAGTTTATCTCCATTAATCGTTATCTATAATTTTTTGTGTATACATGTGTATTCAATATTTTGTGTAGCAAGTTATCTATATATGAACATAGTACCAGATAGTGTATCTGTCATGTCATCGCCATATAAGTATGCAAACTAACTTTTGAAAATTAAATTTTCATATTATTATTATTATTTTTTTTTTATGTGACAATATTTTTTTTTTAATTGGTAGATTATTAGAGATACTCTTAGAATATTTTGGTCCCACAATGCACTGCCACACTCCGTTCAAATTTCAAAACAAACGTTTCCAAATTCCAACGACTCCAAAGGCTACCAACGGATTTCCTGCGTAGTACCCCAAAATAATAATAAATAATAAATATCATTACAGCCTTCACTAGCTGTCTTCTTTTTTCCGAATCCGCGTCTCCCACTTTCTTTTACCACTATCTGTTCACACATCTACTCACACGGCTTCTGTATCTATAATATTATCTCTCTCTCTCTCTCTCTCTCTATTGATTGTTTTGTATTTATGAAAAAAGATCTGTGTTTGTACTGGAACACGCTCGCATTCAAGAAACATGGCAACGACAATCCGTTTTTTCGTTTTCTTATGCATTCTTCTAATTTCGGGTCAAACTCGGGCTCAAACCCGAACGCCAGCCCGAGCCGAAGCACCAGCACCGGCGTCTGATTCCTGCAACGGTGTATTTCTCTCCTATACTTACAAAACTGGGAAAATTGTACCCCCAACTCTCAAGTCCAACCCGACTCGCCAAGCGTACAGATTCGAATCCACTCTCGTTGTACTGAATAATGACTTAGAGGAGCTCAAGTCATGGCGGGTCTTTGTCGGATTTCAGCATGATGAGTACTTGGTATCCGCGTCGAATGTGGTGCTCGCAGATGGGAGTTCACTTCCGGCGAATGTGGGAAATGGGTCGGTTTTTGCGGGCTACCCGAATGCGGATCTGAAGACCGGTATCGAAACCGCCGGTGACTTGACCCAGATGAGTGTCCAGGTAGATTTCGTAGGAACCCAGTTCGGAATCGGGGCTCCGGATGTTCCATTGCCCAATAATATTTCGCTGGTGAATGACGGGTGGCTTTGCACAAAACCCTCTACTCAAGGTAAGGTCATTCGCTAGTGATTATAATTTGATTTTAGTTTTGTTTATTTATTCTGTATTTCATTGATCTGTGAGAGTTGGAGATTTCGGTTGGTTTTCTTCGGTATGATGTGGATATCCTACACTACAATAAATATTTATTTACACTTTTCTGTTGGTCTCAGAGTTTCTAAGGATAGAGATGATGGGGTCGTCATCGTGGCGTCTCGCCATTTCTCTGCACGACATCTCCTATCATTCGTGGACTCACTAGATCTTGTGCTTGATGACATAGAAAATGTAGAAATATTTGAATTTTTGGCCTCAAGTTTTTAGGATAAAATGTGGGTTACAAAGTATTGTTAACGAGCTGGATTTGAGATACACTAAGGGATTAAAGGCTTGAGAAAATGAAGCTGTGGTGTTCTGGTTGAATCTTATTTCATAGCGTGATCAAGAAAAGGCGATTTGATTGGGATTTTGTTTTATGACATTCCATAACTATGATAGTTTGGGAGTCGGTTTATTATTTTGGAGGATTAGGTTTGATATGCAGCTCCATGGGAGCTTGTGAGTAATTTGAAGAAGGGGAGAAACGTGATAAGGTGAGACTAGGGAGGGGAACCCGGGAGAGAATTTGGGAGCGATAGCGCCTGATTCGTGTAGGTAATTTTTAGAAATTTTGGATTTTGGGGAGTGGGTGTTGTTGAAAAATGTAAAATGTAGCGGGTCCATAGAAATATATTTGGTTGAAAATGAATTTGGAGGGAAAGTTGAAAAAATAGTTGGGATCAAACAAGTGCTTAATCGGACTTGTTTAATTTTCTAGCATAAACATCTTATATTTGCAACAAGTTTCAACATTTGTTTGTTATGTCTTCTAGACTTCTACGGACGATAAGATAAGTCTTCCGAGGTCAATTGTGAGCCGAAAAATTTAATATTTGATATAAATTTCATCTTAAGAATGAATCACGGATTCTCCATGGTTGTTTTGCACGTTATGTGGGATACCGTTAAGATCTTTCTCAATATCTCCGATTTAGTACATTGGCTCCAAAAATTTGTTGTAAATTTCTCACCTTTATGTTTGGTATGATATAATGAACATGAATTTAGCTTTTCATGTTGAAATTCATGCGAGGTTGTACTTCTTTTTCTTTCAGGAAGGAGTGTATTGCAAGTATGTTGCTCAAGAGATCCAAAGTTCAAATCGAATGTTACTTTGGACGAAGAATTTCTACCACGTCAAGATGGCGACCTCACTATAATGTACGATGTAATCAGAACATACGAATCAAATTATTGGGCGCAGGTTACGATTGCAAACCATAACCCCCTTGGCCGTCTTGATAATTGGCAGTTAAGGTGGGATTGGATGAATGACGAGTTCATTTTCGCCATGAAAGGAGCCTATCCATCCGTGGTAGATACTTCAAAGTGTGTCTTCGGCAAACAGGGCGAGTTCTACAAGGACCTCGACTTTTCCACTGCATTGAACTGTGACAGGAGACCAACAATAGTAGACCTGCCTTTAGAGAAAACAAATGACACGAATCTAGGAATGATACCTTTTTGTTGTCGGAATGGGACAATCTTGCCACCTGCAATGGACCCGAGCAAGTCGGTTTCAGCATTCCAGATTAATGTTTTCAAAATGCCTCCAGATCTTAATCGCTCCATTCTTTCTCCACCACAGAATTGGGGGATCTCTGGCAGACTGAATCCCAGTTACAAATGTGGACCACCCGTCCGAGTGAGTCCCAGCCAATATCCGGATCCTAGCGGTTTATTGTCAGATTCCGCTGCAATGGCAAGCTGGCAAATCGTGTGCAATATTACGAAGCCAGAGGGGGTCAGCCCTCGATGCTGCGTCTCATTTTCTGCTTACTATAATGAATCTATCATCCCATGTCCAACATGTGCCTGTGGTTGCTCTGCTAATACGGATCGCACGTGTAGTACTAAGTCTCCGGCTCTTTTTCTTCCGTCTCAGGCACTTCTTGTCCCATTTGAGAATCGAACTACTTTGTCCACAGCTTGGGCCGATCTTCATCATTTCCCGGTGCCAAACCCTCTGCCGTGTGGTGATAACTGCGGTGTTAGCATCAACTGGCATTTGTTCACGGACTACAGAGGCGGATGGTCAGCAAGAATTACAATCTTTAACTGGAACGAAATTCCTTTCGTTGATTGGTTCACTGCAATCGAATTGGGCAAAGCAGCTCCTGGTTTTGAAGCAGCCTACTCTTTCAACGGGAGTGCATTGAATGGCGTCGACAATACGATAATGATGCAAGGCCTCCCAGGCTTGAATTATCTCGTGGCAGAAACCGATAGCGCTAACCCACAGAAGGATCCCAGAGTTCCCGGAAAGCAACAATCTGTGATTTCATTCACGAAGAAGTTGACACCTGGAGTCGATATTCCTGGCGGTGATGGATTCCCTACAAAAGTTTTCTTCAACGGGGAACAATGCTCGCTACCCAAAGTACTTCCCAAAAGCAATTCCCATAGATTCCGCTCGTCTGTTGTGATATCTGTCACCTTGGCCATTGCAGTTTTCTTGGTGATGCAGTAATAGCTATTGTTTCATGGCTGTTGATTTGTTCATTCTTTTCTTGACATGAAGATCATCCGTGTTCTTCAATGAATTTTACATAGCTTGGGAGATTTTTAATTCTTCAATCTTGTTGTCGACGATTGCTGATAACAAAACTAAAAGTCGGCATTGTAACATACACAACTCGTTTTTTTTTTATACACATTGTAGGGCATTTCTTGGTATTTTTTCTTCGTTACAAGTTTATATTTAAATGTTTTTTTTTAATAGTAATCACTTAAAAAGTTTTATTTTTGTCTTAGTTGCTTCACTCCGTTTTAACCTTACAAAGAAGAGGACCCCTTAAGATGAAAATATAATTGATTTAATGTCGAGGAGAATGGATCAAGTTTCCATCAAGTAAATTAACGAAGAATATATCGAGTTTGATTATATAGTACTTACTGGGAACACGTCTCCCTCCATTAGGGGTGTCAGGCAAGACTTACCTAACTTTACCTAACACCACTTAATGAGTGAACATCTTTTATGGTGCCCCTTATAAATAGCAAGTATGAACATTAAGCATATCAAAAACTGGAAGTTTTAAGAAGCCCATTAGGAGCAATGGGCACGTGCCCCCCCCCCCCCCCCTCCTCTCTCTCTTGGGAGATGGTAAGGCGGGACTCGCTACAGCGGGTGGGCGCCATAAACTCTATCAAAAACTAAGCATGATGTATAAATTCTGAAGTACAAGAAAAAAAAATGAAAGAATGGCAAAAATAGTTTCTTGAATTCATATATAAAATCTGTACACAGCATCCAAATTCTGGAAAAATAAGCATTCGTTTTATTCGAGTTGGAGCAGACGTACTGGCAACCGCAAACGAGGAAATTTCACAAGTTCCCGGAAACAATACTGTACCTACAACAATCGCCTACTCTAAAGCAGTCAAAATTTAGCGTATGCTTTGCATATCTCGCACGTTTCCCCTTCATCACCTTCAATCGTAGCTGATCCACCTCACCGACCATCATGCTTTTAAAAGAAAAAAACAAATTCACAGAATAATGCAGCTAAATTAACAATATCCTACTTCTGGAAGCGGACGTGAAACTGAATCTTTAGCCTCAGATCAGAACGGGTTGTTCTGCAACTAGGTGATAGTGCTAAATAAAATAAGATGGAGGCGGAGTTATGTTACACGGGAAGATTATCCAAGTTATACCCATCGAAGCCAATCTCGCTTTCAACAGCTCCCGTGCCTTCTTGCTGCATAATAGTTAGAACATGCTTGAATTAGACAAAATAAAGATTAACTAGTTTAAAACTTAACAATTTACTTTTATAAGCTTAGCCAAACATGCTCCTAATCACTTTCAGCCCCAGTTAGGCCCTCTTTTTTCCTCAAACTTATTCATTTTCAACCATACATTTCATGGGGTCCACAACTTTATCAACTTTTCAACCATGCATTTATCAACTTTCATCAAAATATAGTAAACCTAAACCAAGGTTAAAATCAAAAGCCTTGCCTGTTTCAGAAGTGCACTCATGAGATCATCCTGATCAAACTGCTCAGGAAAGAAGGTATTCTGGAAGCCCATATTGGGAAGTCTTTCAGACTTGATCCTTTGTGAAATATCAGCAGGAGACGAATTAAGTAGTTGACCGGAGTTTGAAGTGTTACCGATTCTACCATCCCCAACTGAGAAGGCTGCCTTACTAACAGGTATATTCCTGCTTTGTTCACTCTTAAGGTTAGAAGAAAACCCTTGTTGAGCTAAAATTGATGCTGAAACATCTATGTTTCCTTGCAAGTTTGGATGCTGAGAAGCGTCAAAGGTTGATCCAACATTCTGCATACCCCAATCTTGAGTTCTGTTTTGATTCAGCTCATTAAAAGTGTCATAATTAGGAAAATAACCTCTAGGCACTTTCATTTCCGAGTTAACCTCTTCTTGCAGCATCCCTTTAGAGTTGAGAATAGGTATACCTGAGTTACTCATGAGAGGAAAACTGTTGCCTGAAAACTCAGATCCCTGATTTACGGAAAAATCTAGAGCCGGAGATGGCTGTGAAACTGAACCAAATGTTCTCCCACGAACATTTTCAATTCCGGTTTGGGGCAAAACAGAGCTGGGGAGTGCCTGTGACAAAATGGGTTGACCTAGAGATGATGGAAGAGTCGAGACATGGCTACCATTGTTTTCATGTAATAATGGTGTCCTAGACTGAGATTGAGATATCTGAGTCAGCAGAGAGCCGCTTTGGCTTGACTGAGAGTGGAGTTGCATATTCAGGTTCCCGAAGGACTGTGCAGATTGGCGCAAAGTAGCAAGCTGCTTGGGTTCCATATTAGTCGGGATACCATGGAGCAAGTTGATTTGCTTATTATTATTGTTAAGAAGTTGTGAATCCTCGCCGAACCTTAACTTAGGACTTTCAAAGCTGAAAATATTTCTTTGATCGACTAGTGGCACTGGTGAGGGTGGTTTGTTTGTAGCCCGGCCAAGTGCTGCTGCCTGGATTATAGCGAGGCTTTGTGGTGGGAGATGACCTGAAGAAGCAAGAGCTTGAAGATCAATTCCATTGAGAGAAGACATCGGCCCAAAAGCATCTGTGGGTCCCATAAATGCATTATTGAGTCCACTCTGTTGCTGTGATACGCCACTTAGCCTTCTAAGATAAAGGCGATACTTCTGCGTCAGTAAGGTTGCTAAAGTTAGAATCTTCCCAAGAGAAGTGAGCCACAGGTCTCAAGTAAATGACAAAAATAAAAATCGAGCAAGGATCTTATAAAGTAAGTGGAAGGAAAAAGGTCGTCCGACCTGAAGATGGCTTGCAACATTCTCCCTTGTAAGCCCAGGGACATTCATTAGTTCCAGAATTTTCTTAGGAACAGCCTCTGCATTCATATTCATATGCAGGATAGAAAATTGCTAAAGTTAAAAGTATCCAAGGAATAATATAAGCGTTCTCGGTTAGAGTTAAATACACACAGAGACATAGATTTACGACAGTGAAAAGATATCAGAAAAACACAATTTGCAATAAGTAAACGTAACTAGATCTAAAGGAATTTTCAGGTTATGAAATGCGTATTTTTACACGGTTAAAATAAAAAAAATAGAATAAGTAATAATGCAATGAAAAGATCGTGATATGAAGGCAATGAAATGAACTAACAATGTTATTTTGGTAATTTTTATATTTGATGACGGTAATTATAAGCTTGAAAGTGCTTTACTAAATGGGTATTTGTTCAAGAACTAACAGCTCTTGCTGAGAACTGGAAAACCATTTCCTCCCAAACATATAAATCAAATAAAGGCACATTCTATTAGAGACTATTAGGAATGACAACAACGAACTCGACGAACTACTCTTTGACAAATTTTTTTCATAAACAAAATGCATTCTGAATACTGTAAAATCCATTTCGAAGATCGACCCAACTCAATACGGTGTATGAGTCATAAACTCCAAATAGTAACGAGTCGGATTAAAACATTTAAGACAACAAAGTAAACACAATGGTCAGAGAATTAAAATAAGATTCATACTGTCTAGTCCAAGATGATTAACAGCAGTGACAAACTGCTGATGGAGCTCGACTGACCAAACCACGCGTGGTTTCTTCAATGCAGATGTATCATCCCTTTCATCTGCTTCATCTTCCTCGTCCCTTCTTTTCTTCGAATTTTTCCAATTCCCTTCATTGGCTGAAGACGAATATTCAGCATCTTCTGATGGTTTTTGCTGCTGCTCTGCATCTTCCACACTTCCCGTTTGCTCATAATCCTTTCCCTTATACTCGTCCTTTTTTTTGCGTACCACATGCTGCCATATATTCTTAAGAGCCTCCATTCGAACAGGTTTGATGAGATAATCCACCGCACCGTGAGTAATCCCCTTCATCACAACTTGTTTGCTGTCATCCGCAGACATCACTACCAACCACATAACCAAATATCAAAACAGAGCTAAGTTTACACGAAACCTATAAATATAATTCCTGATCTCAGGTTCAACATAGTCTGAAATAAATGAAACGGGAAACTTACTTATAACAGGAAGGTCCATCTCGAGTCCAACATACTCGAGAAGTTTGAAACCATCCATATCCGGCATGTGAACATCACTTATAACAATGTCATAGCCGTTCTTGTTTTCCCTGAGATAATTTAGTGCAAGCTCTGCTCGATTGCACGTGGTAACTGAAATCCCCGCAAAATTAGATCAGTCCCCTAAAAATTATGAAAAACCATTCCCAATCCAGAGATTATATGGAACCTCAATGAGCATAAAGATGGAAAATTTGACAATATATCAACCAAAATAAGCATTTCCAGCATTAGTGATTTGGCATGAGATCTAAAGTCAACTATCTGAATTCTAGATTTGAATAGGGTTTCTCTAAGACATCTACATATTACAATACACAAACGGATCTCATAAATTTATTAAATTGATAAATTCCCCTTCCTCTAGTCAACAATATATTATTATGAATTCAAATGAGAAAATCTCAACAAATTAAACAGGAAAAAAAAAAAACCCTATTTTCCCACTTAAGATCTGTTATGTGAACAATCATATAAACCCCCCCCCCCCCCCCCCCCCAAAAAAAAAAAAAAAAAGAAAGAAATACAAATTTGAACTTCCAAATAACTACAAAAAATCCAGAAATAATTATGTGAAAAAAAAAATTTACACGCGTATTTGTGTGTGTTTGTGGGTACCTTCGTAGTGGCAATTCTTGAGCATCTTCTCCAAGATCCTGAGACAAGTGGGGTCATCGTCCACAACAAGTACTCTGAGACCTGCCGGAAACTGGTCGGAGACTCCATCACCGGACTTCCTAGAAACACTTGAACTTGGTACAGACATGGATTTCACTGCTTGTGAGCCGCCAAGATTCATATTTTCTTCAATTTTCACGCATATATGAATCCAGATGGAAAAACTAAACCAAATAATCAAAAGCTCTTAACTTTCTACTGCGTATAACTTCTAATTAGTAATTACACCCGCCATGAAATAATAATATAATTAAGGAAGAAAAAGAAGACTAAGCGGAATTTCAAGATTTCGAACTTAAGTTAATGTTTTGCAGGCTTCAAGAAAAAGTGGAGAAAGGAGGAAAAAACTGCTATATATATGTGTGTGTATATATGTATGTCAGAATAAGATTAAAGACATCGTTTTGTGCTTATGTGTTTCCTGAACGAATTTTTCTTTTTCATTTTTCTTGCAAGTTTTTTGAATTATTTTTGTGAAATTTTTCCATTGGCAGTGGGACATCTTTTCTGTGTGGATCCAGCTCACATATGAGGTCAAAGAACCCCACGCCAGCTGAAACCTTATTGTAAATAAATTTGTATTATTATAATTTATAAATTAATTTATGTTTGTTCGACGACTATCAAGGAATGGTTTATAAATTATTTAAATTTTACAATTTGTTAAACTATTTTTAATTATATATATTTTTCTCTCAAATTTTTAAACACACATTTTATCTCGAAAATAAAAAAAAAATAAAAAATACAGTTGAGCAGACTGTTATAAACAATAAAAAATTTTAAATTTTTTTTAACTACACATTTTACTTTAAAAAATAAATAAACAAATTTATAATTGCTATAGTATTACCCAACAGAACCTAAAACACTGGAAATCTAATTTCATTAATGCAAGTAAACTTAAATTTTTTCCTCCCAAAAAAATAAAATGAATTTTATTATTGGAAATCTTGAATTAGGAAAATCTTTTACAATTATAGACTGTATTGTTGAAGAGAATCTAAAGGATTTTCTTACCTTAATAAACTTTTAACGACATGTTTATATACGGTACGGGTACATATGCTTAAATTGTATTAAGTCTATTTTAGAAATAAAATTAATTAATTTATCCTTAAAGTTTCATCGTTTTAGCTTTTAGTTCGCACCCTCGAGGTCATCCACATCCCACCACAATATATTTCCCTATATGAAGTAACGAAAAATTAATAAATAAATAAATAAATAAATATCGATGATACAATTTTTTTGATAGTTTTCAAAATTCAATTATTATCTTTAAAAACAAAGTGGTCAGTGAAAGATTTTTAGAGTACCGTATTTGTTTAGTTTTCAAAAATTTCTAAAGTTAGCAATGAGAGATTTTTACAAAATGATATAATTTTTTATGAGTGTATGTGAGCTTTTATAATATTTTAATCATGAACTGACGAATTTCAAGATAAATAAAAATTGCCCAATGTGACGTGAATCTTCCCCAATAGTAATTGTCACTTAACTTTTACTTTAGGTATATGTTTTGTAACACTATTTTATTTATAAACTAATTTATTTAAAATTTTAAGTTAAAAAGTAGTAATTGAAAATTAAAGTGAGAAAATGTGTGAGGTTAAAAAGTAGTTTGAAAAATTATGTAATTTATAAACTGATTTATAAATCAGTTTATTTTGATTACCAAACGGAAATCACTCTTAACAAAAAAAAATATTTTATTTCATTTTTATATAGATTTATATATGAATTCCACAATTACATACGTCATCTATTCTCTATTTATTCCTATATATGCATTGAGTAAACACACAAATCTCTAAGGCTGACCAATTTGCAAGTTGGCCAGTTGCCCATAAGATTTAAAATTGTTTAATTGCCAATTTGCCTTTAAGTCAGTGAATAATCAGGTGTTAAGCACATGGTGTAATTCATTAATTATTATGCCCTGTTTCATTAAAAATTTATGTCTATATATAAAGAATGTGATTTTTTCAAGATAAAATATATGGTTCAAATGTAATTTTAGGAAATGTGCGTTGTTAAAAGTATGGACAATTATATTGACACCACAACATTTATTAACTACACCACATTTTATTTTTAATGAATATCCTTAAGTTTTTCTTATTTTTACACTTATACTCCCAAGTTTTTTATATAAATCTTTTATCATGAACCATCTATTAATTTTCATATCTTGTTCATAAAGATGATTTTTGTCCAAGATATTTCTTAAGAGAGCGAAAAAAATTATGTATCTCTTGTATTTTTTAAATAATCGAAGTAAATAATTAATATAAAAGTCAAAAATAAATATTTCCTCTCATTTTCAATGCACAATAGCAGAATATTTAAATATAAATTATGATTAAAAACATAATATGTTAATTAATTGAAAGTTATGAATAATAATGCTTCGAAAAAAAATTGAGCACACAAAGGCAAAAGTGAGCAAATGTTAAAACATTTCATGTAATTAAAGTGTGGTGTAGATATAAAAAATAGTGATTTGAATATAACTACCCTAAAATATTTTCAAAAAATGTATTGTTTATATATATCACACGGGTTGTCTTGTAGTATTTGCACGTCATATGCATTTACTACTACAATTTTTAATAAAGAAATTATTGGACATTTACTAAATCATTGCCAAGTTTCACAAAATAGAGTAGATATAGTATATTAATACTAATAAAATAAAAAATTTCTTATTATACGGTCTAATTCAATTCAATACGACATGTTTCGGTATTAAACATGTTTTAAAATACTTGCTAGTTGTATACATGTCACCACTATAAACTGAGGGTACGTTTGATTTAGTTTTTTTAGAATAGATTTTGTGAAATTTTATTTTATTTTTAGAATGTGTGGTTCATATGTAAAAAGAATTACGGGTTTTGTATTGAGAGAATGTGTGGTTAAAAATAAATTATAAAAAATGAATTTTAAAGAATTTATACAAATTATGGTTTAATTTCATTCAGATAACTTTTATATTCAAAATAAATTGGCCGTTAGGTTCATGTGTCTTGTATTTTGAGTGTTGATAGACCCAATCTCTTTAATTCATGGGTATAGCTTATTTCTTGTGGTGACTATTGTCAGGAATGAATTTGAATACATAACAGCATTCACAATAAATATGTTAACTTTTATTAATTAAACATTGTCATACAGATAATATAATAGATGTTAAGTGTCACATCTATATGTTAACTTTAACCATTATATAAGTATCACATTGATTATGTTAAATTTACTTATCAATAATTAAATTAACCAATCAATGACTATTTAATATTTCTCAATCCTGTTTCTCTCTTCTGCCTTCAATATAGATTGTTATATCACATGTTAAAATGCTTGTTAACTTTAACAAACAAGTTAACAATACACCTAAAAAGATTATTTTAACAAATATGCTAACATATTAATGTGAGCATAAAAGTAGCACTTTAACACATCCATTATAGTGTGTAGTATATAATTATATTATCGTTTACCACAATTTCGAAGCAAACTGCATATGTTTATTGAGCCTTGCTACATGTGTTGGGATATTTGACTCAAATTAAGAATGTGAATATCTTAAACAATTGATTTTCTTGTTAAAGTGGTGTTAACTTGGAGACCAAGTTAATGGTGAAAAGAAAAGGAAGATAATCTTTTGACATGAATTTCTTTCCTTATTATGATTATTCTACCTCAACAAGAAAATATCTTGGGGCACAAATAATAAACGTTTTTGAGTTATGTTTACCTATAAATATGTGTATTGAGTAGTCAATTAATTGCACTTTAACTAGAGAGTATTGTGAGAAAAATGTAGTCTAACATCTTAATTTTTCTTGAATTCTTTGTAGGCTGTACAAAGAAGTAGAAATTGGTAGATGTGGTGAAACTTTTTTATTTTCTCTACAATATACTTGGGAGTTTGGTGAGTGCAAATTCTATAAAATTGTAACAATTTATTATATAGTGAAAAGTTTTGACGAGGGTCCTTGGACGTAGGCAAGTTGTCGAACCACGTAAATTTCTGTGTTCGTACTTATTTTCTGATTTACTTATTATTTTTTGAACATAAAAAATTCTTATAGGATTAATTAGAGAGAAAATTTGTGTGTAATTACTAACAACAAAGAAGTGTACAAACAGACTTACAAATAAGGTAGGTGGCAAGAATCTGTTGACTTAGCATCACATCGCTTAAAGAATCAACAACTATAAAATATCCACATCATTGTTTGTACACTTTTTGTACATTTTATTTGTACAAGTAGCATTTTTCATGTTTATTTGTAAGATTTTTACATAAGTCAAACATTTGATGAGAAAATAAATCAACTAGCAAGAACGCTATCAGGGTTGCATATTACAAGGAATTGGAAGAACGTCCTAATTTTATCTGCATTTATGTCTTTTACATTCGAGTTAGACCGATCACATTTATCTTAATCCGTATATCTCCCATAAATTTTATAATTCTATTAAAATTTGACATAAAATGAAGTCATATTTAGCTTATAATTATAATTGATAAAAAAAAATTCATGCTTTTTGACACTTGTTCCTCAAACCTATGGAGCTCTAGATTTCGAGGCAAATCTTTGTCTTTTGTCTTTTGAAGGTAGTGGAAAGTTGCTTTGTATTGATCAAACATTATCCAATATGGATAGATACTTATAGTGAGATTCAAAATTGGGGTTGCAACTTTCACCTTCACAATTTTATTAAGAAATTATTTTGTCATCTATCTTAGTGCAATGAACTCATCTTTATGCAAATTTAATGTAATCCCACTAATAAAGTAACTTACCCCCATTCTCTTTAAAATTGGGAACCATTACGTGATTTTTTTCGTTAAATAATCAATTAACTTTGCTCATAAGTCATAAGTAAATGCGATCTTTTTAGGTGTTCGCAAATGTGTCCAACTAAGTCAGTCGGCAATCTCATTGGTACTTATTTATATTTATTATCTTCTATATTTTAATTTAATCGTATGTTTTTCTTTACTGTATATTACATCCGAGTAACCACCCAACAATCATGGTCATAAAGTATAAGAAATCCAATAATTATTTTGTAGACAAAGAATTATGTTTCTCTTCCATTTCCTTGTCAAGAGTTTCGTCGTCTCTAAAAGTCCATGAACGTGCAAGTAGATCAAGTTCTTATTGGGAAAATTATAGTTACTGAGTGAGTTGTTTCGTAAAAAATGTTCAATAAATATAGATAGATACGGTAACAAAGCTATACACACACAGCCCAGATTCCATGATGAACGCTTGAAATTGTCAATCATAATTTGAGATTATATATATATACTGGTTCAGTCTACCTCTTTAAAAAAGATTATTTTATTTTTTCTATATTTTTGTCGTGTCTTGAATTTAAAATTTCAGAATATATAAAATGAATCACTATGATAAACAAGACTTTTATTTCCTTTTTCATTAATTTTGTGAATTGCTATTCAATGCGTATCACTACACGTGTAACATCAACAAATTTCCACCATGTGAACTTTAACTTCTCATGTTAACGCAATGATTTTTTTTTTTATTTTTTTTATTTTTTATTATCAAAAAAAAAAAATTACTCACTAACATCTATCAACAAAAAAATAACACATACACTTTCCATCAAAGTGTACTTTCTAAATTTAAAAAGGTTTTGCAAAAAACACAAGAATTAAAAAATAATTAAAAAATCATTGCATTTTAAAAAGTGTAATGCTTGCAAATTTCAATTACACTTTTGAGCACTACATGCATTTGTTTCCAAATAAAAAAAATAAAGAATAAAAATAAAAATCGTTTGAGCACTGTTAAATTATATAAAAAATAATGATAGTTAAAATTTTTTGTTTAAAAATATAGAATATGATGTTTTCGAGGTAAAAATTAATTATTGAAAAGTGGAAAGAAAAAATATGTATGATTAAAAAGTACTTTAAAAGCGTGTTGTTTAAAAATATTTTGTCAAAAAGAAATGCTTCGTTCCAATTCCAAAAAATGACAAATTAATTTAATTTTTTTTTTCTTTTTTTTTTATTTTACAAATTTGTTTTTACTTAATAGGATGATTGATTTTAATATAACTATTAATCTTATTATGTATCCTAACTTCTTTTTTTTTTTTTTTTGTGAAAAATGTAAAAAAAAATTATAAGTCTAATTTAAAAAATAAATAAATAATTCTCTATTTTTATAAAAAAAAGTATTCAAGATCTGTAATTTAGAAATTTTGTTAAATTAATTAAAAAAAGATTATTCAAAAATATTCTGCTTAATCATAGTGTAACTAATTTGGTAAAGTAACATTAAATTATTTCTAAAAATATAAAATTATATTATAAAATGTGTTGAAAAACATTTAAATAACCCGAAAATGTTTTAGTTTAAAGAATGAAAAATGTTTTATTTTAAAGAACTTAAGAACATTCCTTATATTGTGTATTTTTTTATAAGTTTTCCAATTAGATTATATAAAAAAGTAAAAAACTAAATGACTAATTCAGAAATTTTCTTTTAAATCGAATAATTTCATACTTGATTGGATATAATTTTCCGTCATATGTAATGACAATTAACAAGAGTTAGAAGTAATCACTCTCGCATGTTGAAATGTATTTGAAAAATCCTATGGGTAACTATCTGTATTAAAATTATGTTTAAGCATGTGTTTAATAAACTTGCAAAAATGGTTTCTAAACCATTTTATAAACCACAAAATTTCTCAAACAACTTTTTTAAACATACACATTATTGTATTATTTTAAAATCGAAAAATATGTAATATAGACGTCAAATCGAAGATCTCAACAAGAAGTTTAATACAACATAATAAGTGAGAACAAATTGTAAAAACATTGTCCGTAAAATCGTCCAAAAGATCAAATGTCAAAGTTTTACTTTATATTTTTTACTTCATTTTAAATTATATCATTTAAGTTATATAATACTCCCGTGTACAAAAAACCTGAAACGATTCGACTTGAAAGAGGCAAGAGGTCAAGGGTCAGAGGATTGAATCGGGTTGAACCGGGGTTGAATCGATTTTAATTAAAAACTAAATAATTATTTTAAAGATCAAAAAAATTTCTAAAAAAAATTATTTTACAAATAAAACGACATTTACTCATTTAGAGTAAAATTAAATAAACAAAAAAATATAACAACAATATTCTTTAACAATTCATAGTAAATATAGATTTATCGTTGTTAATTTTGTTTATTAAATTTTATTTCAAAATAATTTAATATATATAAAAAAAAGGATAAAAATAACGTTTTGTAAATGTTGTATTCCTATTTTAAGCATTTGTTTGGTAAAAAACTGTTATAAATTTTAAGCATTTGTTTGGTAAAAAACTGTTATAAATTTTGTGACGACGGGTGAAAATACTAGTTGTTATAATTAACAATCATAATTTAAAGCATTTTTTTAGTAAAAAATTGTTATAAATTTTGTTTATAAACGATCACTTGACATCTTTTCATTGAATAAATTTATCAAACATAAGCTTAAAAAGAAGATGTGGAGTTTATTCATAATCTGTTAATCTTAATTATATATTTTATGAAACCTTTTGTCTATTTGTGAATAATTCGGAAACTATTATAATAGGTAATGATTGGTATTATTTATAATTTTTAGGGAAGATGTGTGATTAAAAATTAAAAAGAGAAAAGATATATGATTAAAAAATTGTGTTGAAAATTATGTTCATTATAATTAAGATTTGTCGAACACACGCTAAAAGCGTCATCAAAATGTCAAAATCTCAAAAGTTTGTGTCAACATCGTAAGCATAAGAAACTTCATTTTGGTGTAAATTTTATCCCAAAATGATATAATTTTACAATTTCATATTTAATCATCTCCAGGTCAGTTATTCAAATATTACATCAAATGAGTTGTAAACTTTATATCTACTTATTATTTTCTACTCTCAACAATTAATTTATTTCAAAAATTATTTAATTAAATATTCTATTACAGTATTACTACTTAAATGTTATAAATCACTAAATTTAGAATAAATATTACCAAAAATATTGCATTTAATTATAATAATGAGCAAATTTATTTCAATATATTCATTAATTTTTATTTATTTATCTATTCTATACAACTTCTAAAAGTGGCTTAAAGGAAGAAACTTTTTTGGACGTTTCTACCCTTGCAATTTTTTTTATAATTTCATATTTATGCTTAGTGTTAATTAATGAATTATTATTTTAATATTATTTTTCTTTCATTCTATCGATAATGTCATTAATTTCAAAACATTAACAATCTAAACTCTTTACTTTCTTATTAAAAGTCTTTCAAATAAAACATAAAACATAAGGTGGCATTTTGTTTGTATTTTATTTTATATTTTCATTTTCGAAAATGTTTTGTATTTCCTGTTATTATTTTTGTTTCCAAATTTGCTGAAAACGCGTTTGATCTGTCATTTCTGAAAACTGTTTTTGAAAATGAAAAGCTGGAAAACACGTTCTGTTTGAAATTTTGCAGAATACTACTTAAACTATTTTTAATTAATTTTCTTGTAGAATACTACCACTAGAGTCCATTTATCAAGGTATTTTTGAAATATAACAACAAGAGTTTTCACTTAATTTTTTTTTTGTAATGTTGATATTGTATTCAATAAAACTTATTTAAGCTTAATTCCAAATTAGGATAATTCTCCAAAAAAAAAAAAAATCTTTTTTTAGGCTTAGTTTCAAGCTAAGATAATTCTATTAAAAAAAACTTTATATTAAGCTTAGTTCCAAGTTAGGATAATTCTTAAAAAAAAAAAAAAAAAATCTCAAAACCCGTTTTCCGCATTTTGAACATTTTTTGTTGAAATACACACAAAACGCCCAAAACGAGGTTTTGGGCATTTTGTGTACAATTTTTTTTTTTTTTTTCCAAAATGCGTTTTTGAAAATGGTAAAGAGAACGTGTTTTTAATATTTTCGAAAATAAAAACAGAAAACGACCTCAAAATAGCAAAGAGAACATGGCCTAAAACTTTCAATTTTTATTTTTTAATTTTTCGTTGATTTATTTCAAATTCTTATTTATTCTCACTAAACACAAATATAGTTATATTAATACATTATCATAAAGGAAATAGTGAAAACAACTCGGTTATAATTTTTTCATGAAACTGAAATTATCCTTCTTAATTAAATATTAATATATTTTCATTATTAATTAGGGAGTTATGAGAAATATGAATAATATATTTTTTGAATTATATTTTTAATATTATATTATTTTTTCATTTGTCAACAATGTCATTAATTCAATAAGAATTTCTACGACCCTCATTCTATAATCAAAATCAAATGCATTATAACTTTCAATCTAACACATTTACATAGTTATATATAATTCTCAATTATTAATTTTCATTAACACGTTTATAATTCCAATAACCCTTAATATTCATGTATACTTAAAAGTCTAACCTCATATTTTACTGAACTTTTTTGAGACATTATTTCCCTCAAATTTGAATTTTTAATTAATCGAATGGTTTCATCCACAAATTAAAGTATAAATCATATGTTTCTATAAAATCTGATCGTATATGGCGAAGATTGATGTATAAAGATTTCTAATATTTTTACATATTCCATTGAAACATATATGTATATATGAAAGTTTCAAAACTTATTTTGAATTTCTATTAATGAAGATGTGATATTTCTCAATCTTTATTTTAATAAATTTTTGATATTAAACTGTAGTCTTCAATAGAACCTGCAAAGCAACAAATGCAATGATTAATTCAATTATAAACAAGAAATAATTACACTAAAACAAAAGAGGAAGAAACTAGGTTAGAGATTTGGATTTTTCCCCTTTTTGATTTTGGCTCAGAAAATCATTCCAACACCATAAGTGCAACACCACAATTTGGAGAATTGTACAACCACGAAGGAAGTACGGGTAATCACAAAATCGAAACCGATCACACAGATAGGCAGCCCACAAAGGTCACGAAGAACACTGAAAATTCACGAAGAAGGCACAAAGGAAGCATATAAGATTTCACATAGAAAAGCATACTGGATACATGGCTGGGCTCGGTTATTTATAGGTGAAGAGTCATGTGCCGTAGATGACGCCAAACAGAATGGAGGAGAGTAAGGAACGGGATGGGACTTATCAGCAAAGAGATAAAGATAATTCTTGATAATAACCAACCGAAGATAATGAGATAAAAGATATTGATAAGCTTTGATGGGTTTTATCTCATTTTTCCGACATTATCTCCAAAGTCGAGTATCGAGCACCAATCCCAATTGGGTTGACTCCCTCAAGATACCCGACCAAGTGGGCTACAAACAATTGTGGTGTGAACTTAACTGATCTTCAATATTGTCTTATAAAAGCCTGAAGTTAAAATGGGCATCGATTTTTCATCATCGCCAAAGGGGTTTAATTTTGGTAACACATTACCTAACAAACCTCCACCTTGTTACCAAACTAACCTGTAAGCTTAACAAGAAGAAATTGTAGCACAAAAGAAACTTACATACCTGTACCAATATTTAGAAGACTAAGACAGCTTCTAAATTTTACCAAAGGAAGCACCTTAGTGCCCATATCTGCAGGGTTGTATTCTGAAAGAACTTTCTCAAGTTTTACCAGTTCTTGAGAAACCATATCTCTAATAAAATTTAATCTGACATCAATATGTTTAGTACGTTCATGAAAGACAGGATTTTTACACAGATGAATAGCAGATTGACTATCAGAATATACTGTCACATTTCCATCAAGAACACGTAGTTCTTTTAATAGACCTTTAAACCACAGAGACTCTTTAAAGGCTTCAGTAGCAGCAATATATTCAGATTCAGTAGTGGATAATGCAACAACGTGCTGTAGCTGTGATTTCCAACTAACACATGAATTACACAAAGTAAACACATAGGAAGAAGTTGATTTCCTATTATCTCTATCACCAGCATAATTAGCATCAGTAAATCCTTTCAATTTTAATCCTTCAGTACTAAACTTATATACCAATCCAACATTACAAGTTTCTTTCAAATATCTAAACAATCATTTTAAAGCTTCCCAATGATTGGGACCAGGATTAGACATGTACCTGCTAAGTGTACTAACAGCAAAAGCTAAGTTAGGTCTAGTACACACCATTAAATACATCACAGATCCAATGGCATTAGAATATGGAATTTTCTTCATATATTCTTCTTCTTCTTCATTAGCAGGTGATTGTTCCTTTGATAAGACAAAATGATTGGCTAAAGGCAAAGTAACAGGTTTACAATCAATCATGCCAAATTTTCTCAAAATTTTCATAATATATGGAGTCTGATGCAGAAATAGAATTGAATTTGACCTATCTCTTTCAATTTCCATGCCTAAGATTCTTTTAGCATTACCTAGGTCTTTCATGTCAAATTCATTACCCAACGTGGTTTTTATTTCATTCAAGAATTTCAAGTTAGGGCCAACAAGCAACATATCATCAACATATAATAATAAGAACACACAGTTATTATTAGCACTCCCCTGTTGATAATACAAGCAATGATTAAATTCACTCCTTTTAAAACCAATGGTTTGCACAAAAGAATCAAAACGTTTGTACCATTGTCTAGGAGATTGTTTTAAACCATAAAGGGAGCGTTTAAGAAAACACACATTATTAGGTTTTAGTTTATTTTCAAAACCTTTTGGTTGATCCATAAAAATCTCTTCATCAAGTTCACCATGCAAAAAAGCAGTTTTAACATCAAGTTGTTCAAGTTCCCAATTAAAATGTGCAACTAATGCAAGCATAGTCCTAATAGTGGTATACTTAACAACAGGAGAAAAGATTTCATTATAGTCTACCCCTTTCTTTTGTGTATAACTTTTAGCCACGAGTCTAGCCTTAAACCTTAAAGGCTCTACCCTCCTTAACTCTAAAAACCCATTTGCACCCAACAATAGACTTGTTTTTAGGTCTTGGGACTAACTCCCATGTTTGATTTTTATCGAGGGAACTCATTGCTTTCACCCAATTCTCAGCTTGTTTACTCTCTAAAGCTTCTTCAAAAGTATTTGGCTCCCTATCAACTAATTCTTGATAACTAGCATAAGCTAATTCAAAATCAGACTCTAACCTTTGAGGCACCCTATGTGTTCTCCTAACTCGGTCTCTAGCTAACTGATAATCAGATAAAGGGTTTTGTTCTACTTGATGTTCCTCTACAACCTCATCACTCCCAACATTTTCATCCTGATTGTTTTCTACCTCTAGATTTTGACGCTCCACCTCAATTTGTGTAGTGGGGATTTCAACACTTACAGTCTCTAAATCCTCTTTGGATTCGCCACTAGTGTTTTCTTCCTGTTTTTCTCTCACAATGTCATTCTCTAACTTTAGACACGGCATCTCAGTTTCATTAAATGTAACATCACGACTTATGATGATTTTAACTCCAATTTGACTTCTATCCCAAAGCCTATATCCCTTAACTCCTTCAGGATACCCTAAGAAAACACATGTCCTAGCTCTAGGTTCTAGTTTCCCCTCATTTTGATGAGAGAAAGCAGCACAGCCAAAAGTTCTCAACAAAGTATAGTCAGCACATTTACCATACCATTTTTCATGCGGAGTATCACCATTTAATGCACTAGAAGGTGTCAAATTAATCAGATAACATGCAGTAACAACAGCTTCACCCCAAAAATATTTAGGAATACCAGAACTCAACATCATACATCTAACTTTATCAAGTATAGTACGATTCATACATTCAGCAACCCCATTTTGTTGAGGTGTATATGGAACAGTTTTATGTCTAGTAATTCCACTTTCCTTACACATATCATCAAAATCATTATTACAAAATTCAAGGCTATTATCAGTTCTCAGATATTTTATCTTCTTGCCAGTTTGGTTTTCAACTTGCAATTTCCAAATTTTAAATTTCTTAAAGGTCTCAGTTTTATCTTTCAACAGATAAACCCACACTTTTCGAGAAAAATCATCAATTATGGAAAAAAAATATCTATTACCACCCATCGTAGGATGAGTGGCTGGCCCCCACAAATCAGAATGAATATATTCTAAAACTCTTGTAGTTTTATGCACAACAGATGAGAAAGATAACTTATGATATTTACCAAGCACATAGTGATCACAGAATGGCATGTCAGATACACAATCTTTTCCAAACACACCTTTTTCATTAAGCAATTTAAGTCCTTTAATGCTTACATGAGCTAATCTATTGTGCCACTTGTGTGTTTCATTAGTGTTGGCAGAATTAATAGAGGAATTAATCACTTCAGCAATTGTCACATAAATACCATTTCTTATGATACCTTTACACGTGACCATGACACCCTTAATCATTTTTAACATGCTGTTTCCAATTTTACCAGAAAACCCTTTGATTCTAAAGCTCCTACTGAAATAAGATTTCTAGCCATTTCAGGAATATATTTGACTCCACATAATTTGAGCACATAGCCAGTATCAAATTTTAAAGTGATATCACCAATCCCAGCAATTTTACAAGCATGGTTATTACAGAGGATAGCATGACCACTTTCAGATTCTTGCATATTTTCAAACCAATTCTTATGAGATGAAACATGAAATGATGCACCAGAATCAAGTATCCATTCATGCAAGTGTGATTTCACAGTCATATTCACTTCAGTAGGTTCAGAATTCAATAACACATAGACTTCACAAAGTTCATTGTCAGGTGAAGTAACAACATTTGCCTCATCACGTTTTTCTCTTTGCTTATTTTTCTCAATATAGCAATCTTTAATAAAATGTCCAAGTTTACCACACCCATAGCATTTTCTACCTTTTGTTTTACCTTTTGACCTGGACCGACTTCTACCTTTCTTTTTACTACTAGATGCATGTCCACTTTGGTTATCATATGTCCTAGATTGAGACCTACCTCTCATCATATGGACCTCACCACTTTTTCTATCAATTTTCTCAGCCTTTAACTCCAACTTTTTACTCCTTAATGACTCGATGACAATTTCAGTAGTTAAAGTCTCTCTCCCGTATTTAATGGCACTTTTAACCTCTTTATAAATATCAGGAACAACATTTAACAAAATAACAACTTTATATTCTTCAGGAACTTTTTCACCACAATTAGTGATATCTTGTACAAGTTTATTGAAGACATCTAAACTGTCATCTAAGTCTTTGGAAGGATCAATTTTAAAACTGAAAAAACTTTCAAGCAGAAAAAGTTTATTAGGAGTAAACTTTAACACATAAAGTTCCTCCAATTTATCCTAAAGTTCTTTAGTGGAGTCTAATTTACCAACTTTTCGTAAAACAACATCAGACAAATGTAAAATTATAGAAGTGTATGCCAAATCATCTAAGTCCTTTCTTTCTTCCTCAGTCAAATTTGAAGAAAAAGTGTTATCAATAGCCTTCGAAACTTTTTGTTGAACAAGAATACCTTTCATCTTTTGTTGCCAGATTGAAAAATCCCCCTTACCGTTAAAGACCCCCATCTCAAAATGATGCGCAGACATTTTACCAAAAAATGCATAGAACACAAATTCAAGAATGTAAAAGACCAAAGGACACACATATTACACAAAGTAACCAAGAACAATATTCCTATGGTTTTACAAATATACGCTATTCTAGAACCCTAGGATTCCGTGAGAATCAAGTTCTCAGGCCAAGGGAAGAAACTAGAATAGGAGTCTGGGACAAGGTCTAGGTAAATAAGAGATAACTATAAGTAACGGATTTCAACAATCAAAGAATATGATAATAATCTCACACAGAAATTTAAAGAACTCAGATAATGCACGTAGTCCTAGGTTCTAAGCAATGGCAGCTCCCAATCCTATTGACCACCCCACACGATGGTCTGCTAGTACGAAAAATTAAACGAGTTCCAGCCAATTTACCAGAGCGGACTGTCTGTGTCCGTATATCGAGAGATGCGAGTCCCTAGAGTTATTTTTTCAAACCCTAGGGTTATGGAAGCATTTAATCCCTAATTCGACTTTGACACCTCCAAGACAGTTATGGCCAAATTTAACTGCTGAAAAAGAAAAACACAAAACTAACAGCACACAGTTGTTAGAAATAATAAAATAAAGATTCTGGAAAAAAAAAAAAAAAAATCGCCGGAATCACGCGCCGCCGCCGGACCGCCGCCGGAAGATCACGCGCCACACACCCGGAACCGCCTCGACCTGCTGAGTAAGGAGGTGGTCTCCGTTTCACAATCAGGTCACTGGTTTGGCCGGAATTGGACAAAATCATTTCGAAGTTTTCGAACTTCCGCCGCTGTTCTTCGAAAATTCAGAATTTCTGGACGAAGAAATTCTTCACCAACAGCGCTGATACCATTTGTAGTCTTCAATGGAACCTGCAAATTTCACACAGAAAAGCATACTGGATACATGGCTGGGCTCGGTTATTTATAGGTGAAGAGTCCTATGCCGTAGATGACGCCAAACAGAATGGAGGAGAGTAAGGAACGGGATGAGACTTATCAGCAAAGAGATAAAGATAATTCTTGATAATAACCAACCGAAGATAATGAGATAAAAGATATTGATAAGCTTTGATCGGTTTTATCTCCTTTTTCCGACATTATCTCCAAAGTCGAGTATCGAGCACCAATCCCAATTGGGTTGACTCCCTCAAGATACCCTACCAAGTGGGCTACAAACAATTGTGGTGTGGACTTAACTGATCTTCAATATTGGCTTGTAAAAGCCTGAAGTTAAAACGGGCATCGATTTTTCATCATCGCCAAAGGGGTTTAATTTTGGTAACACATTACCTAACATAAACAAATATGTTATCTTTTTTATACTCACAAGGCCAGATTCTTGTTACAATATTTTGGACCACAATTGAAAATCTCACTCACACGGTTCAAAAAGAGAAAATATATCAACTTTATCATAAAAAATTAAACCAATAGTAATTATACATTTCCAAATATGCAAGATGAAATTGAAATCCACTTCACGACAAACAACAAAATCGAAGAGATTTAAGATGAGATCTCATAGAATTATCAAATTTATGCACTGTCAAATTCTCACAAGTCACAAACTTTGTTATAAAAGAAAAATACTTGGTACTAAATTTTCATTGACAATGTTTTATTTCTTTTTATAATATTTCAAATATTATATAAATGAAGCCTATAATTTATTCTCAAATATTATTGATGTTGTTCTCAACTTGAAGCTCATATTTCATTTGATCAAATAAGTGAGTATAGCCAAGATTTTGATTGAAAGAGCAAAATACGGTCTCAGAAACATTGTTTAAATGTTAAAAATTATTCGATTTTGTTAATTCTATTTGCCTTGCATTTTTTCCTAATTTTCTTAAGAAAAAACTCGAAATTTTTACCAAACATAATTTATAATAATTACTTCATATGGACAATTAACGTGCAAAGCACATTTAGACAACTAGTATTATATAAATACAATTTATTATGTTAATAAAAATAATAATAATAATTCAAAAAACATACATAAATAAATTAAAATCAATAAAATAACAAAATAATATTAATGAGAAACGTAAATAATATTACATGAAATTTGTTTTCTTTTTCTACTGAAGTAATCAAATACAACCTAATATTAAATTTATTAAATGATTTCACTATTTTTGTCAAAATAATATGCTTTCAAGGGAAAGAGAATAGTGTTGGTATCAAGTATCAACTATCAACTAACAAGGATAAATTAACTTGCGAGAGTACGCGATATGATACCACGTGGCTTTGCCACTTGAATAAATAAAGTTGCCATCTATTTAATAATAAAATTTTACACATTTTTTGTTTCTATCTTTCAATCACACATTTATTAATAAAATAATATTATACATAGTCTCGAAAAGATTATTTACTTTTCAATAATTTTAGGTGGACATTCATTTTGGACATTTTAAAGTGACATTGTGACGTGTCAGTTTCTCATTGGATGATGAAGATATACATTAAATAATAAAATCATTATCAAATGAATCATCACCCAACGAGAAATTGACACATCACAATATCATTTTAAAATATCCAAAATGAATGTCCTCTAGAATTACTCTTTACTTTTTAATTACACATTCTACAAAAATCACTAATTAAAAAATTATTTTTTCCAATAAACTCTTAAAATTGAAAACCAAACCGGGCTTAATTTGTGCACTCCTTTAAAAATGAAAGGGTTAATATTAACTGGTATTAAATTCTGATAGAATTGAACTCAATAGAAAATGGAAAATCATAAGCTGAAATTGTGAATTTGAAACCCGTTAAGATTGCCTAAGAATTATTTAGTTCAGTGTCAAATAAGTAGATTCAAAACATAATCAGGGATGAGAAAAATACTCGATTCGATCTGAACCGTCGAATACCCGATCCACTTAGAGAATTGTCGAATCGCAGGATGAATATAGATCTGATTAAATTTTCGTGGAGCCAATACGGATCAATTGATCTGTTCCGTTACCATCACTGAACATAACCCGATTTCTCGTTGATAGCACGTGTTGAGTGTCTATATTTCACTAGTGGGCCCCAGCACTGCAATGTAATCCAATATATGGAGTACGTGAACCAAGAAATTGAAGCTGTACTACGTAAACTGGGCCCCAGTTCTAGTGTGACCCCTAATTTGAATTGTTCGTGCACATGTCCCTATTGTGCCAATCGCCTGTCTAGAGTGGAGAATTAATCTCTGTCTCCTTTGCTGTTTTGAGGTAGTTTTTTGTTTTTATTTTCGAAAACGCTAAAAACACGTTCTCTTTACCATTTTCGAAAACGCATTTTGAAAAACAAAAAAAAAAATATTTGTACACAAAACGCAAAACACCCAAAACCTCGTTTTGAGCGTTTTGTGTGTATTTCGACAAAAAATGTCCAAAACGCGAAAAACGCGTTTTGAGTTTTTTTTTTAAAGAATTATCTTAACTTAGAACTAAGCTTAATATAAAGTTTTTATTTTTTTATTACTTTTTTTAAAATTATCCTAGGAACTAAGTCTAAATAAATTTTTATTTATTTATTTATTTTTTTAGAATTATCCTAACTTGGAACTAAGTTTAAATAAAGTTTTATTGAATTCAATATCAACATTACAAAAAAAATTTAAGTGAGAATTCTTGTTATTATATTTCAAAAAATGCACTAATAAATGAACTCTGGTGGTTTTGAAAGAACTTGCATTTTCTGAATTTTAAAAGAAGTATTTTAATAGAAGTAGAGCTTTTTCAAATCCCGAACATGACCAAGCTGTATTAATATAGACTTTTAATGCTCACATTAGTGTGTTGCATGTAACCATGTTTTCAGTGTATTGTGAAAGGAAATTTGAGTTTGAATTAGTAGTATTCTGCAAGTAAATTAATTAAAAATAGTTTAAGTAGTATTCTGCAAAATTTCAAACAGAACGTGTTTTCCAGCTTTTCATTTTCAAAAACAGTTTTCAGAAATGACAAACCAAACGCGTTTTCAGCAAATTTGAAAACAAAAATTAAAACATGAAACACAAAACATTTTCGAAAATGAAAATACAAAATAAAATACAAACAGAACGCCACCTTAGTTTTTTTACCATTTGGGACTAAGCCTCCAGGTAGGTCGAATTAACGACACTGTTATCAAATGTTGGATTAGGTAATGTCGTTTATATAGTTTTTATGTGGTTCACAAAATTTTAAAATTGGTCTGAATATCGATTTAGAAAGAAGTTGTTAACACGTAAAAATACTCAATTCTTAAGCTCAATACGAAGGCCAAAATGTGAGAATCCAAATTACAATTATTAGAGCGAATGTGGAGAAGTCTGATTGATTACAGCAATGTCTGGACACTAGAAATATTGAACGATGCACAGTTGAAGAGTAGTTTTTCAGATCAACCACGATCCAATGGAGTCATCATGAACAATTATCATAACATGTGAAGTTATTGAGAATGTGAACAATTATTGTAATGCCATAAGTTATTAAAAATGTGGGACGACTCGAGTTTTATTGTCATGGAAAGTTGCTGGAAGAAGTCATAGCAATGGACATTTGTGAGCAGTTACAAATCTCACATTCCAAATTGGTTATGAAGCAAACGAAACAGTATAGAGACTCAAGGCTATAGTTCTATATAATGTAGAAATTTAGACATTTTGAAAGACCATGAAATTAACTCTCAAAATGAAAATATGTAATTTTCTTATCTTAAATTTTTATAGAATTTTCCTTAGTTAGATTTGTGTGCTCGTGCCCTTTGGAGGTATCTTGTAAATTAATTTTTTCTAATATAAACACCTCTTATTGAAGCTTTGTCTCAAAAGGTCATCTAAAATATTTTTAATTGTTAGCAACGTGATCGTCGCGAAACAATTTGTCACTCCCAGTGAGACACTTGGTGTAAGAAAAGTTGGAAGCATCATGCCTTATAAGAATTCTGACAAGGAGTCGGTAACACAACGATATGTTCCTTCTGTGATCATGCAATTTGATGGTCAGGAAAGCACCCCAGAGGTAGAAGGATCTCGCGATCGTTATGAACCAACGTCACATTTAAGCCCACGTATTATGTGTGCAATGTTAGACAAACTCACTCAAGACATTGTTGAACAGGTAAACTTGCAAAGAATTCACACTGTAGAAAAAATTTGCTCAAAGTGGAAACATGCACTATGAAAACATTGCTAAACAATTACGTACATTAAATGAACTAATGAGTAAGTTAGTAAGCCACGTTTTTCAACCAAATCCCATGGGGTAATTATTTTCAAACAAGGAGTTTAATCGGAACTGACATGCCAGTTGCAAACAAAAACACTTATTCGCCAATCATGCACACGAGTCAAGGCATAAAGATACCATAAGTTGGACCATCCAACATCAAGGTCTTGGACCTTTTAATGTGGGAGGTGTTGGAAAATCTAATATGAGATATCTCTAATATAATGGAGAATGTCCAAAATATAGGACCAAATGTTATACTTACCAATAAAGGAGTGAATCCACCTTTCAATATTAACACCGAACCAAATAATGGTATGTTCATGGCTAATATAGGGGCTAATCTTTTTAGACCACAAGTAGTACCTTATATACCACAGCCAGTAGGAGTTTCGTTTGATCCCAATGCCTAAAGCAAATAACAGAAATCCTACAAGATCAATTGGCCTTTGGAATTCGGCTGGTAATTCGTCCAACGTACAAAAGCCTCATCTGGACTTGGTAGATCAAGCATATCCTTGGACAAGAGGGTTTAGAGTACTTGATTTCTCTTTGTTTACTAGTTTAGGTGATGTGTCTACTTTAGAACATATATGGCATTTTGCTTTAAAATGTGGCGAAGTTAATAATTACCATAAAATGAGATTATTCCCAAATTCACTTACTGGGTTTCATTCTCATAGTTTATTAACTTGTCAGTAAATTCTATCACTTTCATTAATTTGGCGAATTTATGTTAATTGCCTAATGAATGTGCTAAATCTTTCCTTCAAAGATTTAAAACGGATAAGAGCAAGCGTTTTGTTCCCTTGCCTAAAAATAGTTTGTCAAAATCGTTTAAAGTTGTTTCAATTTTGAATTAAAAAAGAAGTTTCAAAAAGTTGAATTTCCGGACCTCTTCCAACTTAGTGTGAATGTCATTAGATATGAGCGACTGTTAAGAGAAGAGGAACAAATGAAGAGTTCTTGTAAATAGACTTATTATGGAGACCCTAATTTTGACATCCACGTCATTGACATTTGTTAAGATGAGTCTGGAGTATGTCTGGTCAAATGAGACATTTATGCATGTCCCATATTGATCAAGGCCTAGTTCGGGAACACTATAGTAATTATAAATTGGTTTATTTATATTTTTAATGTAAAATATATGGTTAAAAAGTGGAGAGATAACATGTATGTGGAGAGAGAGTGGTTTGAAAATTGTGTTGTTCATAAATTGTATTGATTGTGTTAAAGAACAAATGCCAAATTAGAAATATCTGACAATGATGAACTAGCCAAAGAAGAAAACAAGAAACTTTAGAATTTTTTCATTTGATGTAACAAAAACTGGTGCAATTTTTGATTAGTTATATAAAAACAAGCAAATAAAGTTGAGTGATAAGCATTGAGCAAATTAAGGGCAAAAAATATTGTAAGTAGCGTAATGCATATATAATTAATTATTACTTGATTTTTCATAATGCTTTACAGGATGCCATTGAGTGAGGGCGAATTATCTTTGAATCGTAAAAAAAATTAAAAACAGTATTCCATACAGAATGATAAGGAAATTTGTCAAATCTGACATTGATATAATCTCAACAGAAGTAATGTTGAGTAGCTTCAATGGATGAGCAACTTTAGCCAAATGGGTGATGCATTTGGAAGTAATTTTGGGGATTATAATGAAGACCATTGTTTTCTTCATAATAGATGAATCCACAAGTTACAATGTACTGTCAGGAAGAGATTGGATACATAGAAGTCAGTGTATCCATTCATTGCTCCATCACTATTTGGTATTCTGGAATGATAAATGTAAGGTTGAAATCGTGCAAACTGATCAAAGGCTTTTTGTTATAGAAGCTAACTCAATAGAACGATTCATGTAAAAAGGAAATTACGGAACAATTAGGGTGGTCCAAAGAAAATAATAAACACAAGTAGTAGCATAAACTAAAGAGTCATTTTATGTGAAGCTCTTATTGAATTATTTACTCAATTGAGGCCAAATATAGTGGCATTTGAAGAGTCAATAATTGACAAAAAGATAATCAAGAATGTATGACACAAAACTACTCAATTGAGGCCAAATATAGTGGCTAGGAGTTGCGTGCTCTTTGTGATTTCTGAACTGTAAAATCATGCAAATATCTTGAATATGAAAAAACTAATGATTATACATTAATTCAGCCATATTGGAGAGTAATTGTTAATACATAAAAATACACAATTCATAGGCCCAACATGAAGGCCATAATGTGAGAACCCAAGTTACATGTATCAGGGCTAATGCAGAGAAGTCTAGGTGATTGGGCAATCGCAACAATGTCTTGGCGATAGAAATATTGGACGATGCACAGTTGAAGAGATAATTTTCCAAACGAAGATCCAATGGAGTCATCATAAGCAGTAATCATAACATTGGAAGTCATTAAGAAAGCAGGCATTTATTGTAAATCTATCAGTTATTAAAAATGTGGGACGACTCGAGTTTTATTGTCATAGGAAGTTGCTTGAAGAAGTCAATTAGTGCAAAGTGATGGACATTTGTGAGCAATTACAAATCTCGCATTCCAAGTTGTTACGAAGCAAACAAAGCAATTAAGAGACTCAATGCATTAGTTGTATATAATCTAGAGATTTAAACATTTAAAAAGATCACGATATCAACTCTCAAATTAAGAATGTGTGATTTTCTTATTTTAGATTTTTATAAAACTTTTCCTTAGTTAAATTTGGGGGTAATTAGAGCAAAATATCCCTACATTTGGACTCTCTTGCGAAAATCATCCCTACTATTTTTTGGCAATTTCGTCCCCACCTTCACCTTTTTTGAAAAAGACGTCCCTACCGTAAAAAAATATGTTAGTTGACTAAGAAATCATCTATTGACCATTATAACGAAGGGTAAAAAGTCTTTTTATGTTGTTTAATTTAAAATTATATAAAAAAAACAAAAATTAAAGGCTTAATTTCACTAATGGTTATCGAAGTTGCAACAGTATTTGAAAACAATCAGTGAAATTTTAATTTTGGCCCCAAAAAAATTTGCAGGGACACTACCATCTTCCTCCTCCTTTTCAGCCACCGCCACCACCTTTCCCAGTCTTCCCGGTCCGTCGCCACGTCAGAGTTCTTCCGGAAAATGCCCAAAACACCAGTAGCAGCTCTTTACCTTCGCGAACCCAACAGTGAAGACCGTTTCAGGATTGGAACTCTACTGATGCGAACCCCTTTGGTATATTGACCAAGAATTTTCACAAATATCTAATACCAAACCCAAGAAAGCTAAAATGGTAAAGTAAAGGAAACATAAGTTTAAATCTGACCCAAAATTCAAGGATTAAACTAACCCTAGCCCAATGAGTATCAACTAATCAAATTTCAAGGTGGCGAAAATCAACAACAAACTAAGAATAATAATACTCAAGTAAAGTTGATTAACTTTCAAGAATAATACAAGATCAAAGGAGGTTTAACCTTACCTCAAAGGGGCCTCTCAAGAGAAGCATTCACATGAACATCATAGTTATCTAGGGTTTGAAAATTGAAATGTATTTAATGTACAAAATTTGGATAAAATGAATAAATTTGGAAATTGCACAAAAAATCACGTTTTTTCTGAAATAGGGTATTTCGGTCGATCACATGGTCGATCGAAATGGCACTTTCAGTCGACCAACGCTCAGCCGAACTCGACTGAGGCTATCTCCAAAAATCCTACAGAGTTTCGGTCGACCGGAATGACTTTCAGTCTACCGATATTGGCTGAGTCCAATTTCTTCTTATTTTTTGCTCCAACTTGATTTTTGACTTCTTTTCTTTACTTGTTCACATTGTTTAGTCTCGAATCTTGGACATCTTCAACGTTGGATCTCGTCATGAGTCCCACGGGCACGCGCATCAAAGTTTGAATTTCTCGATTCTCATCATCCCCTCCCTCTTGGAAAGGATTCAACCTAAAATCTTGATTGATTGCATTAGTGTGAAATTCCTTGACCTTTGATCTTGCAACATTACGGACCACAGGTTCATGTGATGAAGTTGGACCTTCGCGATTCTCATCATCTCCTCCATCTCGAAAGAGATTCAACCACGAATTGACGCCTACAATAAAAAGAGAAAAATCTGACATGGTAAATGTAACTGACATTTCATACTCATCGAATAAAATCAATTTGTAGGCGTTGTCAAGAGGTTGGATCGAGCCGACACCACGAAGTTGCAATTTGGTTTTTATTTGATCGGGGGGTCTCTCCTTCCACGAATGGAAACACATCCGGCCACCCGGATCAAATGAAAGCTCGAGCTGCCTTCAAAGGGGCTTAACCAAAGGTGCATTTTCTGGCCCACCTAAACCAACTCTTTCTTCAATAAACATATGCATAAAGTTCAACAGAGCTAATAGGCTAAAGTCACAAGTAACCTTAAGTGGAGAAAAACTTGCTAATAGGATGAACACTTGCATTGCAAGCAAATTGATCAACCACAAATTGACCATCATTTTTATGCAAATGCACCACTCCCCAAAAGAAAAGATTCATCATGTTGATAGCAATGTTGGTTTCATCACATGTAATAAAATGTGAAAGTTTAATACCCCTACCAACATCCACAAAATTAGTATGATTTCTTTTCTTTAGTCTAAGTAAACCCAATACAAAATTCATGGAATGATCAACCCAAGGTTTACTCATGATGGGCAAATATGTATGGAATTCTTGGGAGAAAAACTTGAGTTTAGCCATTTTGCAAGTTCGGCATTTACTACAAGTGCAAACATGTTTAACACAAATCTTCAAATTAGGCTAATAAAATTGATAACATAATACCCCTAAGACCCCGTTGATTTTAAACCGCCCCATCAAAAACCATCACGTACCTCTCCCCACTAATAATTTACGCATGACACATTTAAAAAGAAACAATCCAATTTTCCAAAACAAATAATCATCATGCCCATAGAATCCATCAAAATATTGCTCACAACATGATTCATAAATGTTTAACAAATTCAGATTATTAACATGCATGCCCTTAACATGTTCAATACAAAATGAGTAGACATTTAGAAATGTTAGAAGCGAAGTCCTTTTATCAACAAGGTATTCCAATAAATTTCTCTCATGGACTCCTCCAACTAGCAATTATTTTATAGGGAAAATAGGCACATCAATCATATTTCCACAGAATAGGAGTTCTCCATGCCCATAAAATTTACTATATGCAACATTTTCACAAAATGATTTGGTACTTAGGCACTTTGGCACATGCAAAAAGTTGCATTTACAAATTTAGCACTCATCATGCCAATGATCTTTACCAAATGTTACATTTTCACAAGTCAACAAAATACTTGTCAAATCTACATCAAGATCATACAACCCTCTAATATATTCAAGACACAATAACCTTGTATTCAAGAAAATGTTAGGAGCATACCTCTTAGATGTTGCATCGTTTATGTCATTTTCTTTAGCTCGGTTGTACTCGTTGTTGTAGAAAAATGTTTCCATGAACTTCTTCCAATCTGCATGTTGTTGGAGCTCCTTGTTGCCTTGATAAGTTGGCCTCACGATCTCCTGCAATAAAGAAGTAACCAAGTTAGGGAGGGAATTGTTAGAATATTCAAGAGTAAAGAACATTTTTGGATGATCTTTTTCCTCAATTTTCTTGATGGCACTCAAAACTCCCTCATCTTTTTTTGAGATAGAAACCTCAACTCTCGGTTCTTCTCTCATCTCTCCTTTTTATAGAGTCGTGGCTCCAATTCTCAATTTCTCACCTTTTCTCTAGGGTCGTGGCCCCAACTTTCATGTCTTTTTCATTTTCCTTCACTTTTGCCTCTTCAACAAAATTTTCAATTGAATGTTCTTTTTCTTTCACCTTCTCTTTTTCTTCTTCCAACTCCTTCTTGAGTTTTATTTGATCTTTGTTAACCTCTTCCGGACTTAAGGGTAGGAGCACAACTTTCTTCCCATTTAATGTGAAGTTATACTGGTTTCTCTTTGTATTATGTGCCACACCCCTATCTCTTTGCCAAGGTCTCCTCTAAATTATGAGAGTAGTGTGCAGGGGAACCACATCACATAATATTTGATCACTATAAGTACCAATGTGAAAAGTAAGAAGAACTTGTTCACTTACTCTCACCTCCCCATAGTCACCCAACATTTGCAATACATAGGGATTATGATGCTTCTTAACCGATAACCCCAATTTCTCAACTCTGCTAGTACTCACCAAATTAGTGCCAATCTCCCCATCTATCATGAGACTACATGGTTTATTACTAACTAGGCACCTAGTGTAGAAATTTTCACCCCATGTTCCTCCATCTCATTAGTATGGGCCAAAGATTTTGGTGGCCTAACATTCATCTCCTTCACTACTTCTCTACTTTTATTAATCGCATGGAATGATGAGTTTTGCATTCTCACACCATCAATATTTTTATCAACTCCATTCCTCCTGTCATCCAATCACTCTCTTCTTTTCCTACTCATACTCCCATTTTGTTCACCATCCCCATAATTTCTCAAAACATCCCCACACTTACCCCTAACTTCTTTTCTATTCTTCCTTCCCATTCTCCCATCACCAACCAAAACATCTCCACATTTTATTTCTCATTCTTCTACTATCCCTTCCCTCTCCTCCATTACTAGTTGATGTACTCTCCCCTTTTGTTGCTAACCTTTCTAACCCTCCCTCAGTCTCTTCCATTTTCATAGCCATGGTGATTGAAAAAGTTTGCAACAATTTCTTCAAGTCTTGAGTTTGAGTATTGGAATTTGACATGGTGTGCAAGTGTGAAAGTGTTCTCAAAAGAATATTCTTCACTCGTGTTTCACTCAATTTAGGCTTTAACCCTCTAATAAGCTCACCACTCTTGCCTTTTTCCACTCAAAATCTCATTTCTCCAAAGAATGTAATCAACTAAACCAATAAGTATAATTCTTGTGAAGTTAATAATTACAAATAGAGAAGAAAGAATTTATAACAAGTAGACACAATAGCAAGTGAAATTTATGTGCTTACTATACTTAAAAGGAACAATATTTATGTGGGATATGATATTAGGAATACAAATTTAGCAATGAGATTGAAAAACCACAGATATTTGACAAGGCATAGATATAGAGCAAATAAGCACAAGAGTGTAGATTTTCAATGAGGCAATTTAGCAAACACTTTGTACTCAATCTTGAAGTGGCCTTGAATGTGGATATATGAAAACTCCCAACAATACAAATGTGGCAAGAAATGAATGATCAACAATTACCCAATGTATGGAGAAGTGATAAATGGAATAAAATGTTGATGACACTCTCAATAATGAGAATTGGATAGCCCCAAGTAATTAACAATATATGGGCATTGAACAACAAAGCACTAATGAAGTATTTTTCATTGGTACAATTTATCAAACACTTGGTAGGCACACTCTTGAACACATAGAAATGCAAGTTCATGACTAATGGAATCACTCCACGAACTCAACAATCAAAATGCCCAATATGTAGGAATCAAGAAATACTCATGGACATATGAAATTTTCCAATTTTTCTGTGAATTTTCATTTTTTTTTTTTGAATAACAAGAACAATAAGAAGAAATGTAAATAATAGGTTTACCAAATTAGAATCAAGTTCTGATACCAAATGATGCGAACCCCCTTGGTATGTTGACCAAGAATCCCCACAACTATCTAATACCAAACCCAAGAAAGTTAAAGTGGTAAAATAAATGATAAATACCTTAATCCAAGTTTATATCTAACCCAAAATTCAAGGATTAAACTAACCCTAACTCAATGGGTATCAACTAAACAAATTTCAAGGTAGTGAAAATCAACAACAATTACAAAACAATAATATTCAAGTAAAGTTGATTAACTTCCAAGAATAATACAAGATCAAATGAGGTTTAAAATTATCTCAAAGGGGCCTCTCAAGAGGAGCATTCACATGAACATCATAGTTATCTAGGGTTTGAAAATGAAATGTATTTAACGTACAAAATTTGGTTAAAATGAATAAATTCGAAAATTGCACAAAAAACCCCCTTTTTTCTGAAACAGGGTGTTTCGGTCGATCATATGGTCGACTGAAATGGCACTTTCGGTTGACCAACGCTTAGCCGAACCCGACTGAGGCTAGCTCCAAAAATTCCTCCAGAGTTTCGATTGACCGGAATGACTTTCGGTAGATCGAAATTGGCTGAGTCCAATTTCTTCTTATTTTTTGCTCCAACTTGATTCTTGGATTCTTTTCTTGACTTGTTCACATTGTTTAGTCTCGAATCTTGAACCTCTTTGACGTTGGATCTCGTCATGGGTCCCAAGGGCACGCTAATTGAGGTTTGACTTTCTCGGTTCCCATCATCTACCCTGGCCGGAATCGCTGTTTGAAAGTCCGGTTTTCACACCCTATTTCCTGTGACATCTTCCTCTACCGTCGTCGGCATCTTACCACACTCTAGTCGAGTCTTCTCCTCGAAACCACGGTCCAGATAGTGTTGGTCTTGCTTTGATTGGTTGGCCATAAATGAAGTTTGAAAATTTTTCTGAAAGTTCTCCTTTCTTTTTTCTGGTTCGTTCCTGCTCTCTCTCTCTCTTTTCGATCGACTTCACTCCTCTTCTGGCTCCGATTTTGGATGGTCTTGAGTCACTTCCTTACTGCAACACTGGTCCGGTAAGGCTGGAAAAGGTGGTGGCGGTGACTGGAAAGCAAGAAGAAGATGGAAGCGTCCCTGTAAATTATTTTGGGGGCAAAATTAAAATTTCACTAATTGTTTTCAAATACTATTGCAACTTTGGTGACCATTAGTAAAATTAATTCTTTAATTTTTTTTGTTATATGATTTTAAATTAAACAATATAAAAAAACTTTTTTACCCTTCATTATCATGGTCAATGGATGATTTCTTAGTTAACTAACAGAATTTTTTTTGACTGTATGGACGTCTTTTTCAAAAAAGGTAAAGGTGGGTACGAAATTGCAAAAAAACAAAGGTATGGATATTTTCGCAAGAAAGTCCAAAGGTAGGGATATCTTGCGCCAATTACCCTTAAATTTGTGTACTTATGTCCATTGGAGGCATCTTGTAAATGAATTTTTTCTAATATAAACACTCCTTATAGAGACTTTGTCTTAAGAGGTTCGTCCATTACACATTGTTTGATCTTTTTTAATTATTAGCATCCTATTTGTCACGAAACAGAAGTTAAGGGTCAGAACTCAAGAATTATTGGTACGAATCGGTGATAAAAAAAAATTAAAATAATTTTTATTCTTTATGAAAATGTAATACAATTATAATGTTATTTTAGTGGGTTTTAAATTTCTGATTTTCAGTTTTTGCAAGAGCAGAATGAATTTTGGACCTGTTCTCAAATTTTCTTATTTCACTATATAGTTGTTGACGTTGCTATACCCTTGGGGTGCTTACAGGTTGTCAACACATGATATTGTCTATCAAATAAGTGATTTTGTTCCACACTAGGTGGACATGTCCACAGGAGATTTCGAATCTTGAACCTATGAAATTTATGAATTTCAAAGGCCTTCATGGTACCACCAGGTTGGCAACGTCAACATAAAAAAAAACCTTGGACCTATGAAACTTAAAAATTTTAAAAGCCTCCCTTGTACTACCAAATCAATTTATGTTGACGTTGTCATACCCTTGAGATATTTACAGATCGTCAACAATAGTCATCCTTAACTCCTTGGAGAGAGAGAGAGAGAGAGAGAGAGAGAGAGAGAGAGAGAGAGAGAGAGAGAGAGAGAGAGAGAGAGAGAGAGAGAGAGAGAGAGAGAGAGAGAGAGAGAGAGAGAGAGAGAGAGAGAGAGAGAGGGGTGGGGGGGGGGGGGTACCTGCTATAGAGCAGTTTCTATAAAGACCTAACAATGTAAATTAGGTTAAACTTTGATTGCTCGATGATTTTATAGATGGATTTATACATTTTCATAAATCATGTAGGACAAAATGTCTATAATTTTTTCTTTCTTTTCTTTTATTTATTTATTTATTTATTTTTTATTTATATCCTTTGCATATGGTGCAAAATGTCCTCGATGTCATAAAATTATATTTACGTCTGCATAAGAATATTCTCATTTGCATTTTTGTATTTTGTACAATGAATAAATTGATTTATTTTTATTTTTTTTCCATATTTCAAAGGAGTTCAAATTCGACCTCAAAATTATATAATCTCTTGAATTCTGCCAATCTAAAGTGTTGTTACATCAGTATAGTAGAATAATGGTTGATGAATGTCTAATAGTCGCTTTCGAACTTTTAAAGTAATCATAACCAAACCCACCAAAAGGATAATCGTGTAGGATAATTTAAAGCCCTCATGGCAATCTTACTTTGGAGCAATATATTTTGGCTTAAATTTTCATATCGATAGTACATGTCAAAAATAGAGCAAGAGACCCTCAAGACATATCTCTCAGTGGTAAAGAGGAGGTGGCGAAAAGTGCTTAGCACGGTCGGGTACAAAGTTTGAATCATGAAATAATGGATTTGTGTCATGTGACAATTGAGAATTATGACTTACCACACTTCCACCCTGACTTTAGGAGGCATAACCTGCGATTTACCTCTTTTACTAATGACCCAGGACATGATCGATTAGTGTCCTCAAAGTGTAAGCTACATCTTTTTAAGAATAAAGAGCAAGAGAGAAAACAGAGAAAAAAGAAGACTTATATATTAAACTGTGTAAAACTATACAAGGATCCGTCAATTTTTATAAGAGAAGAACGAGGCTAGCTACTATATGTACAAATTACAGAATATTTGCTATATTATAAATATAATATTCAGAATATATAGAATATATGGTATAACATATTCTAATATATTCTATCGGTACAAAATACTGAAATAGGGGACATGTATTTTTGCGAAATTGCCATAATTAGATTAGATCCGACCGGTTTAATTCGATGTCAGTTAAAATTTAATTAGTTTTGAATACTTGCTAGACAATTCTAGACCAATTCAAAGAATCGGATTTGTAGCTTTAATCTTGTCAGGTTCCATTGCACTACTACTACATAGTACATACACAGTTAGAGTTTTTTTTTTTTTTTGGTGTTTGGATTAGACAAGTTCAAATCATGTACATCTTAAAAATTTCAATATTTTTATTGGGTTAAAGACGTGTTTGTTTAAAAAAGCAAGAAAACCCAAGAGGAGGTTTTGTTCGTGGGAATTTTTTATGGTGGAAAAATGGAGATGCTCTCCTTCTGACGTCAAACTATTTATGTAAAAAAAAGTGACGTGGACACATTTTACAATCTTAGTGAAGTTAAGGGAAAAATGTAAGAAATATAAGTGATACAATCTTAGTCAAGTTAAGGGGAAAATGTATAAGAAATATAAGTGATGAAACTTGAACACACGGTTGCACCAAACTTTGCGGTTTGACCTTAACTGCTTTTTTTCTTTTTTATATTTTGGGAGGGAATTTGAGTGAATACATGTTTTTGGAGAGTGTTTTCCTCTCCTTGGCAAAATTCAGTCCATTTTGTTTACAATAATTTGCTTTATTTATATATAAAAATGTAATGATTCTACTAATAAATTACTAGCATTTGGTCAAGACAAATGATATTAATTTGTCCATTGAATGTAGTCCTAGTAGATGCAAGGTCACTCTGGTGGGCCTTACTGAGCTAGATGTGACAAGCCGTTATTTATGAGTTTATGACGCTTGTTAATAAGTAATGGATAGTGTGCATCAGTGCATGTAGTCTTATCTTAAAATTATGAAAGATTTTGGAATTTCTTAGTTGAGTGGCTCGAGTTAACTTTACTTATACTTAAGTAATAACACTTTATGAGATGTGAGGTCGTAGTTATTACTGAAGCTAGTGGCGAGAGGGGATTTCGTCGAGTTCAGCTTGGGACTACCAGCATACTGATTTGAGATCGGTAATTCCCTAGTCGGAGTGGAAATTGCGAACTAAATTTTCCTGACTTTGGATCAATCCCCGAATATTTCCCACGATGTAGGACACCTCATCCACCGCTGCTTTAATGTAAGATGTGCACTTTTTTAATGGCTAGCCAATTTTAGGGATTTTAATCCCTGATAACACGACCTATCATGTAAAAATTAAGGTTGCATTCTATTTGTATTTTATTTATTTTTTTCATTTTAGAAAACTTTTCTGTTTTCATTTTCTATTTTCAAATATACTGAAAACACATTCTATTTGTCATTCCTAGGAGTGTCAACGAGCCGAGCCGAAGATCAAGGCTCGAACTTGGCTCGAGCTTTTTGGAGTCGAGCTTTTTTTTTTGCCCGAGCCGAGCTAAAGCTCGTCCCCAAAAATAAGGCTCGACTCGAGCTTTAGCTCGAGCTTTTTTCGAGCCGAGCCGAGCCAAGTCCCGAGTTTTTACTTTTTCTCTTATTTTTATAGCAAAAAATCATAAAATTTTTATTGAAAATGTGTATATATAGCAAGTTGAGCCGAACTCGTGGTTGAAATTAATTGTTTAAGTTCCCATTGAGCTTTTTTAGCGAGTTTTTTTTTGGCTCAAGCCGAGCCGAGTCAAAGCTCGGCTCGAGCTTTGGCTCGAAATCTCGAGCCGCGAGCCGAACTTAGCCCGAGCTTTTTCCGAGCCGAGTCCGAGCGGCCCGAGCCGACGAGCCATTTTGCCATCCCTAGTCATTCCTGATTTTTTTCTAAAAAATGGTAAATTGGAAAACACATTTTATTTGAAATTTTGCATAATACCACTTGACTATTTGTAATTAATTTGCTTGTAGATTAAATTATAAAATTTCTATTGTTTTGAAAATTTACTCTATATTATAAAAAATTAGCTTATATAATTTTGTTGAACTAATTTAATAATGCTTAAAAAATTACAAAAATAGAAAAAAGCCATTAATTAATGTTCAAGTCCAAAAAATATTATAAGAAATTAGGATTGGATGTACAAAATATATTTGAGTCCAATTCAACATATATGACAACTTTCCTTAATTTAAGTTTCGTTTGCTATTAACAATCTATCAAAATTAAATCAATACATCAATAAAAAAAAATATTAAATTGCAAAATCAAAACATTTTATGAATTTAACAACTTCAGAAAGCAAAGAAAGGCCCTAAAATGCATTTTTCGTGTTTTCGATTTTAGTAGAGTTTTATGCTGAAAATGCCCAAACGACGTCTTCCTTGTATTTAGTTTTCTGTACAAATTTTTTCTTGTTTTCAAAAACTCGTTTTGAAAATGGAAAAGAGAACGTGTTTTCAATATTTTAGAAAATAAAAATAGAAAATGATCTGAAAATAGTAAAGAGGACAATGCCTAATGTTCTATGGAATGTTTGTTAGACCAGCTATAGGTATTGTTGTTGGGTTACTAAAGGGAAAATGTCCATAAATAAATCAGTTTTTCTATATGGATATTTTTTGAGAAATAAAAATGGGACATTAGGAGATGACACATTTAAATTGGGTGATGAAAATGTGAGTCATGTGCTTCAAAATATGGGCACCCTCTTTCTCGTCAAACCAAGAGGTGCCATGTCAGGATAATATGCAAACAAATGGCAGTGACACAAATTGAGGTCATACAATTCCACGAGTTTTATTTTGTTGAGTCTTTATTAGCATAAAAATTGTAGATATTTATGGAATTGATTTTTGGTGAAGGTGTTTGGTTCATTTTGGTTAATTGTAAGTAGGACTTTATGAAGCTTAGAGTTTGTTTGCTCCTGTCTATTTTTTTCAATTTTTCTCTCAAATTTATTTTCAATCACATATTTCTATGAGATCTATTACTTTTCAATCACTTTTCGATCACAAAATCTTCAAAAAAAAACTCAAAATTTTCCAAATTCCCCAAAAACTACTTACATAAAACAAGCTCTTAATTTGGGTTTTTTTTTTTTTTTTTCATACTGTGGAGATTATTATTTAGGTTTATAAGTGTAAAATATTGTGTTCACAAAATCAGATCGATTATTGATCTGAAAAGCTGAAGGGTCAAGATATCGAATTGATTAAAAAAAACACTGTAAAAATTAGAAAAAAAAATAATTTAGTTATCCAATATCCAAGTTCATTAACATATAGGCAAAAAAAAAAAAAAAATCAAGAAATCAATTATTTATTTTGAACTTTAAAATTAGATTTTATTAGATTTTTATAAAAATTGATGAAATATGTGATTGAAAAGTTGTGACTTCGACTTGAAATTAATATCAGATTTTAATCAGAACAAATTTATGACGTAATTTAGCATATGTTCTTTAATGCAATCATTACAATTTATAAAAAACATAATTTTTCAAATTATTTTTCAATCACACATATTTTCTCTCTCCGCTTTTAAACTATATATTTTATCTCGAAAATATAAATAAACCAATTTATGAATAGATCTAAAATCAAAGAGTGAGGAATTTAGGATAGTTTGAAATCTTCTTTTTCAAAGCTCTTCCGAGATTGGACATAAGGGTTAGGGAACAACAACAATGTTACAAGTACTGCAAAATTGTACCGTGAAATGTACAACACACTCACACATAGGGGAAGGAGTGAACTAATCATTTCACTCTCATGTGTCTGTACGATACACCTCGCGATGACTTTAGAATTTTTCTAGGGAACAATTAACAAAGACGGAGTTGACTCACTTCTTCTTTTCATGTTGACCTTTATACATGAAGTTGATGTGTTACTTGATTAGATTTGTGCCTTGGATACAACTCTATTCGATAACACTGTCATAATGATAACTTGATTTATTTATATTTTTGAGATAAAAGTTATTGTTAAAAAGGTGAAAAGGTGGTTTGAAAAATAATGTTATTTATAAATTAATTTATAAATTGTAATGATTATGTTAACATCATTCTATGTGACAATCATGTTACTATTACATATATTTAAATGATGATAAACATTTATAAGTTAAGTTCATTCCACGCTAAATGCTGCATTAGCTTATTTTGACATTTCTTATTCTCAACAAAAAATTATTTAAAAATGCTGGGCTCAAAATCTTTAATCAGTTGAAATTTTTTACTTTTCAAAAAAATTGTTCAATGAGACATTTTCACATGGTCATTTATAAACAAATTTTACAAAACATAAGCTAACTAATTTACACAATTAAATTCAATGATGTGCTTAATTTAAGCACATTCAAAGAAAAGCAAACTAAACATAGACACAATATCCAACAATAAAAATAGAAAACAAAATTGATGTGAAAATTATCATATTAAGCACAATCAATAGAAAATAAAAATATAAGAGCAGTGTGCCTGGGAAGGGGGATGTGAAATTATTCTCTCTATTAATCGATCAAGTTATTGACCAATAATGACTGGACAGTTACTATATTCCATAAATCTTTTGAATATCTCTGTTCTTTTAGATTTAAATGGGAAATAAATAAAATGTAAAGTGTCAAATCAAGAAATTGAAATTATTTGTTGATTTATTTGTGTTTTTTAGGTAAGATGTAGGGTTAAAAATTGGAGAGAGAAAATGTGAATGATTAAAAAGTGATATTGAAAATTGTGTAAATTAAATTTGGGTAATGATTACAAATTAATTTTTGGTCCAACAGTCAACACACCCTTTTCAGTCAAGAAACATTCGCTTTCTCCAAGAATCAAGAAACCCTTCTGTATGCCAAGAAAATTTTCTTCTTCCAAAGAGCCAAAATGCATTCCCCTCAAGATGCAAAAGAGAATTCGAAAAATACCATTCTTGGCTCTACTCCTTTGGAAGCAGGTTCAGAAAAGCATAGCCGAAACCAAATGTTGAGCAATCTGATGCTCCTTTGAAGTTTGAAAAAAAATTTAAGAGTGCGTTTGATAGCGATGGTGAAATTTGGGTGGAAAGAAAATGAATTCCAGGGAATTGAATTCTAGAGAATTGAATTCCTGAGAATTAAAAGTTTAATGTGTTTGATTGGTTTAATTTTCTAGGTGGAAAAAGTAGGGAATTTTCCAACTTTTATTGTTTGATTGACATTATTTTCCATGAAAAATAAAGTAAAATCGATCTATTTTAATAAAAAAATATTTTTTTTAAAATTTTTTCACACATTTGTACTTGATAATAATAATATTAATTTTTAGAAAAAAATAAATCAATTAATAATAACAAAAATGATCAAACGTAACGAAAATGATATAAGATTTTCCATGAAAAATAAAACCTCCTCCCCCCCTTGGAAAATGAATTCATTCAAAATAAGGAAAATACCGAATTTCGAGGCAAGTGGAAAAATGAATTCCATGAAAAATTTAGGCAACCAAACAGTGTAAAGTTGGAAATTCACATGGAAAATCATATTTTCCATGAAAAATTACGCCAATCAAATGCACCATAAGAGAAAAGAAACGGAATAAATCATTTTTTGAAAACGTAATGAATGACACATTTGGATTGTCCATAAAAATGCCCTACTTTTATGTACAAAACTTAAATTTACTTAAATTTTATAAAACTTGAAAATTAATCATAATAAAATCATAAAAACTGAAAAATACTTCGTAATTCCATGAAGTGTCATAATATGATACTTCTCAAATATATTAGTATCAAAGTATAATACTTATGATATTTTTCAATTTTTTTTTGAAATATCACAGTATGATACTTTACAAATTTTTATGATACTTTCTCTCAAACATAAATCAAACATTTTTCCTCCACTATTCCCTATACTATCATTGCCAATCAAAAGCTAAATTTCATCCTACTAGTCAAATTGTCAAAACAGTCATTACTCCCTTGCCTCAGCAGCCAGTGAAGGCTCTTGGTGGACAATCCACGACAATAAAATAATTTTCTAGCATATGTGGCATAATTAATCACCACAAACACTTTACTTTATTTCTTTATTTGTCTCTACGTTTTCTTGTATTTATTACTATACATCGTCAGATAGCCAAAATAATAATAATAATAATAATAATAATAATCAGAAGAGCCCCTTATTGTGAAAAAGTGGGTTTGAACTTTGAAGAGGGGAAGATGGATTGCAGTAGAAGATCAAATCCTCTCTAGTTACATTCAAGCTAATGGAGAAGACTCTTGGATGTCTTTACCAAAGAATGCAGGTTCAAATTCTCTGGTCTTCTCTTCACATGTGTGTATTAATATACTTTCGGTCTCTCCTTCATCCATTTGTTACTGATTCTAGTTGGGTGTTGATTCTATGATTTTGGAGGGTTATGGCGTTGAGTTTCGGTATTGGTGCTTGGGTGGTCCCTTGCGATTTGAATGTGTGTGGTGGCCGACGACTCAACGTGTGGAGAGGGAGATGAGGTTGATTTTTGTGTTACGGGGATGATGGAGATTGAACATGTGGTGGTTTGGCGGTGGCGGCGGTGGCGACGGTGAGTTGGTTACAGTCGATGGTAGGTAGTGGGAAAGAAGATGGAAGGCGGTGATAGCTAGTAGGTAGTCGGTGCCCGGTGGGGAAGAAGACAGCAAATTGGAGTATTTTTCATAAATTTTCTTTGGTGCAAACAAAATCATTTTTGTCATGTAAATACAGTAATTTGTGCAATTAACCCAATATTGTTGACATACAAAAGTAAAGTCCAATATGAGGATCCAGATAATAAGCCCAAATGAGCTCATGGCTATGTCCAAAACAGACTTATTGAGTGAAGATCCAGCATCGCTTAAGCCTGGAAGACGCCCAAAATCTGGTCGAGTGGAACATTTCATTATCATTTAAAGAAACAATTATTAAAATAGTTAATGGGAAATCTTATCACATCCCATGATCCAAGAATTTCGGTTGCAAGCGATTGAATAATAAAAGTAATGGCAGCAGTTTTTTGATAAGTCACTCATTATGGAGAAAGTTGGTAGTTACTGTGCGACGAACGATTTCTGAACGAAATTAAAGGACCGTCAAAGGAGTATAAAAAGGAAAAGAGAACATAGAGATAAGGCCCCGATCAATCACTCTCAAAATAGATAACTATGTAATTTCATTTCTTTTAAATTTTCTTGTTAACTTTCTTTTACTTTGCATTTTAGTGTCCTTGTGTCCATTGGAGGTGTTTCGTTTTTATTGTAATCTTCATAAATAAAACACTCATTGTTGGGATATTGTCTCAAAAGGTTTTTGTTCCTTACACATCATCTGAATCCTCTTAATTGTTAGCGATAGTTCGATTTCTGCCCGAAACAAATATATTTTATATTAAGGTCATCTCCAAGCCAAAATTCTAAAATACATTTAATTTTACACTAAAATACAATTTCTCTTACTCTATTCTTATAACTTATCTACAATCCAAAATGTCAAATTTCGCACCAAATAAACATTTTTTATTTTTCCTTTTCCCACGAACTTCAACTCCTACCACATTTGGCTTCCACCTTTTCCACCACCACCACCACTCTACACTACACCACCCCACCATCACCACCCAACCACTGCAACAAACACCCAAATTCGATGGAATCTTCTCCGCACTCCCAACAAACAACTCATGGGAAGAAATGACAATTCACTTTTCTATATGAGAGGCACCAACCATATCATCATCGTCGATCGGAAAGACTCCTTTTCGGACATCCACCACCGTCTCTCGATATACCTCCTCAACAACGAGTCTTTCACTTTTTGCTGAAGGAATTTGGCATATAATCAAATTTTGGAGCAAAATGGGAAAAGCCAAACATTTCCCTAAAAAATGCAGTTATGTACAATTCAACGTCATATGTGGCGTTGCACTGTAGCAAACTCCATTTTGGAGTTCAAGAGCAGTCTTGGTTGGAGCTCAAATTGACGGCAATTTGGTGTGACATGCAATTTTACCATTTGCATTGAAGTTGCCCCAATATTTTCTCAACTTCCTCAATCAGATGGCATTTGTTAGCGGAATATGGAGCGTCTTATTATGGTTCACTATTTTGAAAGAAGTGATGAAAGACTTGAAATGTCAAGCCATAAGGAGAGTTTGTAAATTTTTGGAGACACGAAAATTGGTAATATTTTTAAATATTATACTTCTATTTATTTTTCAATGTTTTCAACATCTTGGATGATTATAAGGTTATGAACGAAATATTTTGAAATACATGCTATGTGTGAACCAAGAAATATACAATTCAATGTAGATGTCGATTTTCTCATTTTGTCTGAAAATAACGATAAAGACATCATAAATATATTATTTCTGTTGTAAATATTATCTTGTATTAGTGAATGACAATTGTGTTGGATATTGGTTAAGTATCGAAAACTGACTAAAGTGACTTCATGTCGACTTCGTCCAAATACTCAAAACTCGGCTTAATCCGTTTAGGCAAATTTGTTTGCCACTTCGCCGCTTCGAAACCAATATCGGATGAATGAAAATTTAGATTTCTCTACACGCATTAAAGGGTATATTTGGCATTTCGAGACCAATATCGGATGAATGAGAAATTACAGAAAATGACAAAAATATGGTCAAAACTTGCCCATACAATCGCACAGTTTTATACCATGCGATCACATGTCAAAATGATTAAAATTCTGTTTGGCGTAAAGCCGTTCGGCAAGTGTGCGGTCGCACCGTTGTCCGAGAAAATGTGTCTTTTTGAAGAGTTGTAATTTTTGGAAAGGTTGCATGGTTTGTCTCTCACCACTTCGTCCACAACCTTTCACGCTCTATAAAAAGGATCCTTGTGGTGTCCCAAAAACACACCAATTATATACAATATCACTCTCACTTTCGTCTCTCTTCCTAAATTAAATTCTTGTATTTTTGTTGCATTATTTTGATTTTTGTTGATCATTTCATTTTGGAGTACATAAATCGAGATTTTGGTTCGTTGTACTTGTGTTTTGGAGTGCTACAAACACAAGTTGAAGTTGTTATATCTTGGGAGTCGATTGCCATAACCCGTTGGCACATTTGCGGGGAAAATTCGACTTAAGGACAAAGAGTCTAACTCTTGCCTCGACTTTGTCCATTTCTTTCTTCTTCTACTTTTTCGTGTCGTTATTCCGTCCAATTGTCGGCACGGATTTCATATATTTCTTTGGTGTTACTATATACAAAATATTCCAATAAATTGTACCCCTGTAAACCTAGACATTATTACTTTGTATATCCCTATTCTTCCTTATATATATGAGGCTCGAGTTCATAATAAAATACACAAGTTTATTGACCTCGTTATTTCTTCTCTCTTTCTCTCTAGTTTATAACACGTTATCAGCACGAATATTTACCAAATTGAGTTAGAAAATTCATAGGCATAATCATCTATCATGTGTACTAACATTAATTTGATGAAAGATGAATTGTTTTTATATACATGTGCATCTTGAATCCTTTTTTTTTTTTTTTTGCCGAATCCTGAATTATTCCACCACTGGTTTGAATTCCAATACCATATTTGATTTATTCCACCACTTGTTTCAATTCTGAATTCAATTAGTTTTCTCACTGCAAGTTTGCACGTGAACCAATGATTGTCATGGCATATAATTCCAATTCATGAATTTATTTTCAGGTTAGGATATTGGCTCTTTCAATTCAATTTCGAATCTATTTTTTCAATTCTATTTCGAATGACTTTTCAATTCAATTCTTAATTTTTGAATCTGGTTGCACATCCTTAATTATGGAATTCGGAGGCACGTGTGCATAGTCTATGTTTGCCTAAACTCAATTTTGAATTTTCGAATCAAACAAATTCATTATAATATATTGTTTTAACATGTGATTCTACCTTGTGGATGTAATATTCTCTACATTAACGTTATTTATGCGTGCTTAATGTATATATTATTGATATTATTGATTTGTCATATTGTTGCTACTGAAATAGCACAATATTATATTAATATTTTAGAAGAATATTAATCATAAATTTATCAATTACAAACTTATTGATGTTATTGATTTATTATATACGTTGTTACTCCAGAAGTAGCAAAATAGTATATTAATTTTACATAAAAATATTAATCATAGATCTGTTTATTACAAATATTTATTGTTGTTCCTAAAGTGACACAACATTATAATTAATATTCCAGAAGATTATTGACTCAATGCTTCTGAAGAAGTATAATTTAAAATATATTTTAAACGAATATTGTGTTGGTGTTCTCGAATAAACACAACCCATATTAGATAAATATTCTAGAAGAATATTTTATCACCACTCGTGTAGGGCACAAATATTGTTAGTTTAAAAGGTAGAACGAATCGTTAATTTCAATATTCTAGAAGAATATTATTTGCTCCTGGAGAGTGTAATTTGTCAATATTCTTCTAGAATATTGACTTATTATTCTTGAAGAATCGCAATTTTAGAAATATAATTATTCTAGAAGAATAATTCGTTTGTTGCGCCTAACTAGCACAATGGATATCAATTATTGTTATAATTGAATGAACCTCGAATCAATATTCCAGAAGAATATTACTTTATTACCACGTTTCAATATTCTAGAAGAATATTATTTTATTGCTCATATGATAAATATTGCATTCTTGTTCTCAAAGAAATGCAAATTTTTGAATATTAATAATTCAGAAGATTGTTATGATGTAGAATATTATTTTGTTGTGATGATTCTTGAATAATCATAATTTTATCTCACATTAAATATTCTAACAGAATAAAATTTGCTCACGAAGAGCCCAATATTATGATATATATGTTATTAATTTGATATTTTGGGACAATATTTGTTGTTATTCCTGAAGAATAACAACTTTATTTATGATAGATATTAAAATTTCTTATGTAACTTATTCATGAATAATATAGTTTATTAGATCAAATATATTGTTGCTCGTGAAGTAGTACAACAATATAATTAATATTTCAGAAGAATATTAATCATAGATCTATCTATTATGAAGAATTAATTGTTGTTCTTAAAGTAGCACAACACAATGACTAATATTTCAGAAAAATATTACATGAGTTAGTAAAAAAAAAATTTTATGTTCTCAAATCTTTTAGTAAGTTGTAACAGAATAAAAATTATTTTCCCTTCACAAAAAATTCTAGGCAAAAGAATTTACAAGGAAAAGTTTATTTTTCTTTTCAAAGTAAAGGTTAGTATTCTCTTAACTTTGAATTTCCATATAAAGCGGTATAGTTATTCGATATTATCATATCGTTTTGATTATACTAATTTACAATAAACATTTGTTTGAATGTATATTTTACATTCAATAATATAGTACAATATTCTAAAAGAATATTGTATCATTATTCTAGAAAAGAAACAATCTAAATCAATGTTCTAGAAAAATATTGATCTAAATCAGTTTTCCAGCAGAATATTGCACATTAGGAATATCTCATTTGAGTTATTTAATAAAATATTTTAGAAGAACATTTCGTTTTTGCTCTTGAAGAAGCAAAATCTCATTTTACATTGAATATTCAAGTTTAATATGTTGTTACTCTGGAAGAAGTACAACAATTATAAACTAATATTATCTGCTCTAGAAGAGTGTGATATTACAATTTCAATATTGCAAAAAAATATCGACATATTGATTTTAAATGAAAATCAAACTAACAAGAAGAAAAATTCTAAAAACTTACAATGGCCTCGAATTCTGTAATATTATATTTGATGAGTTTTGTAAATAAAAATGGAGTTTTAAGACATAGAACTGTTATCTATATACCACAAAAAAATGGAACAATTGAGAGGATGAATATAACCTTACTAAATATTTTATGGGAGAAATAGTTAAGACTGCCACTTACTTAATAAACAAGAGCCCATCAAGGATCATTGATTTTAAATTTGGTCAGGAAAATATCCCAACTACTCTTTCTTAAAGGTTTTTGGATGTGCAACATATGTTGATGATATGTTGTTAGCTTGTCATGATATACATAAAATAAATTATGACAAATAGAAATTAAATTCAAAATTTGGAATGAAGGATCTTGCCCCTTCTAAGAGAATTTTGAGAATGAATATCACTAGGGATAGAACAAATAGTACTTTGACTCTTAATCAATTTGCTTACATATCTAAAGTTCTTGAAAAATGTTCTGTGAAGCATGCTAAATCTTGTTCATTGCATTTATCTAATGACATAAAATTGTCATCTGATCACCACCTAAGACTAATGAGGAAAGTCTTAGGATGAAAAAGTACATTATGCAAATGTAGTTGGTTTAGTTATGTTTCTAATGGTCTGCACTAGACCAAATTTAACATATTTAGTAAGTGTACTCAGCAGACTCATGTTAAATCCTGGTGAACCGCACTGGAAAGTTTTAAAAGGTATGCTTAGATACTTATGTGGAGCTTAATCTGTGGGTTTGTACGTAGTATTTTAAATGTAAATAATGTGTCATTTTAGTTACTGTGACTCTGATTTTCTGGTGATCCCAAACAAAAGAAGAAGTACATCATTAGATATTTTTACATTATGTAATTCATGTAATAGTTGGAAATTCCAATTACAAAGTCTAGTTGCATTATCATCTACTGGAGCTGAATATATTGCGCCATGTGAAGCCTAAAAAGAAGGACTTTGGGTCAAGGGTTTGCAATATGAGTTAAACTTCATTGATAATAATGTACTCTTATTTTCTGACAGTCAAAGTGTCATTCATTTAAGTAAGAGTCTTATGTATCATGATAAAACTAAGCATGTAGATGTTAAGTTTCATTTCATAAGGGGTGGAAATGGAATTGATAAGTTAGAGAGAATACCAATTCAATTAAGTTCTTCAGATATGGGAATTAAGGTGTTACCATTAAACATGTTTAATGAATACATGAAACTATTGAATATTGCTTCTCATTAAATAGCTTTTAAGAATCAGTATTCAGTTTATATTTTTGTACATAATAATTTTTTTCCTGGTACATAGAGATAAATGAAATAAAATGGGTAGCTCAAGTCCACTACCGGTGCATTCTTGTTCGTAGTAAGATGGAGAAAGTTGAATGTGTAACTGCACTTGATAGAAGCCTTATATTACAAATGAGCCTTTTGGTTATTAAACCGTCCCACACCTAATCATTACACATGGCTAAATCTTGGGTGTTGGATTTGATTGTCTCATATAAAGGGGAAGACAACCTCTTGGTTTCATTAGGTCTTTGAGTTTTGATTTTTTCTCTTTGTGGTAATTAAGGTTCTAACTCCTTCATTGAAACTGTCACACAAATCTTTTCCCTCCTACTTTCCTCTCCGATTTAGTTCTATGTATATTTGGGAGATGAGATTTACAATCTCTTAGATTGTAGGAAATCTTGATGATATTATGATCGTATATTTGGTTCGAATTTAGGTAATTTCTGGGTTAATACTATTGTAATTTGTGGGCGATTATTTTGATAGCTGAACCTCCAAGGCCTTTGCCTAAAAAAATATTTTATTCTTGCTTTTTACTTTCTGGTTTTTATGTTAAATTGTTCAAAACGTTCTTTCAATTCAAAAGTACAGTGTTTAATTTAATGAGATTGACAATGGCTAGCAATAAGGTCCCTACCCAATTCTTCTTAGCAAAATTGATAACCAAGGCCGACACTGAGAACTTTGAGACCCTAGTCAATTAAGTAATGATAGATTTTCCTCTCGTGCGATGTACATTATTAAATATAAAGAAAAAATATTACATTACAATAACTATTAAAATTTTACAAATAATATGATCAATTCAAATTATAATAGCTTCTTTAAATAGTAAAAATCAATATTTATTTAAATAATAAATGACGATTTTTTGCATCTTGTAATCATAATCAAAATATACAAATAACAATAACAATCTGTTTATTAATTTTATTCAAGCTTGTGTTGAAAACGGTATTTAAAAATTACATTCAAAGTAATTTATACAGAATAAAATATGATAATGTTAACTAATTATTTGTTAATCAATAATTATATCATGTTTGATGTAATATTATATAGAAAATGACCACTAAATTTTTATATTCTCGTAATTAATTTATCTAAATATATCTGTTTTTAACGCAATTATTACAATTTATAAATCAATTTATAAACAACACAATTTTTTAAGTCATTTTTTAAGAAGAAAAACATTTTCTCTTTCCACTTTCCAATTTTAGCCCAATAAATCAATCACAATAATATATTTGATCACATATCATTTTGTTCCATGCAAAATTTATATCGATATACGTTAACATATCAATCACTATCATTTTGTTCAATGCAAAATTTTCAAATTTTTCTTCACATTCATCTTCAACCACATATTTTTTTGTAACCCATCATCATCTTTTTTTTTTAAAAATCTTCATTAAAAAACTCCAATCTCAATAATAAAAACAAAATACATTTTTATTTCTGCTTTTTAACCACACATTCTCCTAAAAGTAACTATTCAAAACACTGTTTCTTCAAATAATTTTTTTTTTTAAAAATCAACATCAAACATGGGCATTATATATAAAACATTATTCATAATTATTAAAATTTAAAAAATAAAATAATCAATCCAAATTATTAAAAACTTATTTAGATAGTAAATGTCAATTTATATATTTAAATAATAAACAATCGTAAATTTCAATAATTTTTATACATTATTGTTAACTTCATTGAAATTGAAAATTTACGCAATTTTCTGCATTTGACTCTTGTTAACATTTTTTTTTAGTTTTCAATAAAAAATTTAGCACAACAATTTTAATTATGTGTTGTAAAAATTTTTAGCCTATGTTTGGAAAATCCAAAAAAATATGTTTTTAAACGACACAATTCCTCAAATTATTTTTTAACCACATATATTTTCTCTATTTTTCAATCATACATCTTACCTCGAAAATATAAAAAAATATTTGTAAACACAAATTTTTTTTTACAAACGGATCTGTGCTGAGAAATTTTGTGATTTATAAAAATGTCTATAAATTATTTTTTCAAATTTATCGAGCACATGCTTATCCATATCGAATATTCAAACGAAGAAAAAAATGTAAAAAAAAAAAAAAAATGCGCCGACTGTCACGGCTGTCAACTAAATTTGAATTCGTTGCCGGGCTGGCAACCCAATTTTTTTTCCTCTCTCTTTTTCAATAACTATGTGTGTTTGTTCACTGACTTTTCTATTTAGTGGAACTATAGAAGAGCTTCGAATATGCAATTTCCTCCAAAAAAAAAAAAAAAAAAAAAAGAAGAAATCTACAGAATACATTACCACCGATTAGACTTAGAGCATTTGGTCCCAAATCAAGTGTATATTTTATGTGAATCAAAGAAAAGGTCCATTTTTCTTTCCCTTCACTGCCTTTGGTACCGATAAGAGTAGACACCTCATATTACAAACGAGTAAAGCTACTTGTAAAGGGCTGGGCTTACAGGTAACTTACAGAATGAGCTGGAATTTTTTTTTCTTTAAATTTAATCTGAATAAAAGTCTGAAAACGTGAAGACCCATTTTTCCCTCCATTTTCAGTCATTTCTCCCTCCATTCAATATAAGAGCCGTCGTCCACCATCACTACTACTCTCTGACCAAAAGAAGACGACGGCTTCCGACGACAACTACTGGTGATCCTGATTAGCTGCTCCCCTCCTCGACCTACTTCACTACATATGGCAGAAAAAGGTAGGTGTTAACATCTTCATCTTCATCTTCATATTTACTTTTTCTGGGATTTTATGGGTAGCTGAACAATTTTTTCATATTTTTACGCCATTTTGTCTCCTGATGGATTAAAACTTGAGCCCATTATACAGAATTAAAAAACAAATTACCGGTGCGATAAAAATTGAAACATTAATTTCTGCCCTGTAAATTACCTGCAGTTGAAATAGAAGTGAATGGTTGTATGATAAACTGAGAGAGATAACAAGTCAAGAAATATGAAAATGATGAAAATAAAGCCATGTTATTCATCTGAAGTCATGAGATATATATACAATTAACTAAGCTAGTGAGTTGTAACAAAAAACTAATTATATTCTAACTGATATGAAACTTACTAACTAACTAACTGTACAAACTGATTAATAGAACTAACTGTAAAAACTACCAACTAATTTTCAGTAATTATCCGGCTTCCAATCTGTCACATTGAACTTTTTCTTTATGCATTTTATGGAATCTTAGTTTGATGCAGTACATGAGAACTCCTCGGATGTTGATGGTGAACATTTGAATGAATCAGATTATGATAATGTCATGGAGGATATGAAAATAGAAGAGGATATGTTAAGTGGAGAATGTGCGATAGTTCCTGAAGTCAGTATGATGTTTAAGGATGAAAATGAAATGTTTGAGTGTTACAAAAGATACGCGTATGAGATAGGTTTTCCAGTTAGAAAAAGGAATTCCAAGAAGGACGATGACGGAAACTTGAGATATGTTACTTTGACATGTAGTCGTGAAGGGCGAAGAAGCAGTAATACAAGCACTTCTTTGAAGCCGCAAGCAACAATTCAGACAGGTTGTAAAGCCAGACTCACTGTGTCTTCAGATGGTAATGGGACATGGAGGATTAATGCAGTACACCTTGAACACAATCACAAAACAAGTCCTTCAAAGTCGAGACTATATATATGCAATCGAGAACTAAGTGCACATGTGAAGCGGAAACTTGAAGTGAATGGTATGGCTGGAATCCCATTGCACAAAAGTTTCAATTCTACTGTTGTTGAAGTGGGTGGGTACGAGAACATGGTTTATGTGGAGAAGGATTTCCGTAACTATATTAAAAAAGTGAGGCGTTTAAGACTTGGCGAAGGCGATGCTGCGGCAATACAAGCCTACTTTTCAAAAATGCAAGTATCGAGGTCGGGTTCTTATTTTAGTATGGATTTGGATGAAGAATCACAGCTAAGGAGTGTGTTTTGGGCAGATCACAGGTCTAGACAAACATATAAGGAGTTCGGCGACGTCATCACATTTGATACCACTTACCTCACAAACAAGTATGAGATGCCATTTGCCCCTTTCGTTGGAGTGAATCATCATGGCCAGTCAACACTTCTTGGATGTGGTTTGCTATCAAACGAGGATACAGAAACTTTTGTATGGCTGTTTAGGACTTGGGCTAGGGTGTATGAATGATCAAGCGCCGCACGGAATAATTACTGACCAAGATAGAGCCATGTAAAATGTAATTGAGATTGTATTTCCGAACACAAAACACAGATGGTGTTTGTGGCACATAATGAAGAAATTGCCAGAGAAATTTGGCTACCACGTGGATAAAGTTTCCATATTTTCAGCTATACATGATTTGGTGTATGATTCACAAGTACCCGTTCAATTTGAGCATGGCTGGTTGGTAATGATCGATACGTATGACTTGCATGATAGCAACTGGTTATCGGGTTTGTATGAGAACAGACATCGTTGGGTTCCTTGCTTTTTGAAGACAAGTTTCTGGGTGTGTATGTCAACAACTCAACGCAGCAAGAGTATGAATGCTTTCTTCGATGGTTATGTCCATTCAAAGACCTCATTGAAACAGTTTGTTGAACAATATGAGAAAGCATTGAGGCATAAAGTGGAGAAGGAATTTCAAGTAGATTTCAAATCATATTCGCAGATGGTCCCTTGTGCAACCAAATATGAAATGGAGAAGCAATTTCAGGAAGTGTACACAATCTCAAAGTTCAGGGAGTTTCAAACTGAGTTTACTGGGAAGGTATATTGTGAAGTGGTTTCAACGCGGGAAGGATGTGTTGGTACAATTTATGATGTGAGAGATGATGTCAACCAATACGAGCGTTTGAGAAAGAAAGTTTTTTCTGTTGAATTACAGAGGGAGAGTTGTGTACTCAACTGTAGTTGTCACTTATTCGAGGTTCGAGGAATACTTTGTCGGCATGTGATATGTGTCTTGATCTGCAATGACATTACAAGAATTTCAGATAGATATATATTACGGAGATGGAGGCGAGATGTCACAATGGCTCCAACGAGGGTCGCAGTTAACTATAATGGTCTCGTTAGCACCCCTGAGCAATTGAGATATGAGAAAATGTGCCAATATTTTGCCAAGATCGCAGATCTTGCTGCAGATGATAAAGATCAAACTCGTGTGATTATGGAGTGGCTTGAAATTCAAGATAAAAAGCTTACCTTCACAAGGTCTAGTAGTAGAAAATTGTCCATCACACAAAATAGTGCACCTATCTCTTGTGGAGATTTTGATGGACAAAAAATGGGTAGTGAAAGCATACGGGATCCAAAACACCCTAGAACAAAAGGAGCTCCTAAGAAACTTCGAAAAAAGGACCGTTAAAGTCGAGTACAAAGAAAACAAAGGTATAATATAGCTTAGTATTGTATCCAGTGTGCTTTATTAGTATTGTATCCCACGTGCTTTATTTTTATTTCCCTACAAAATATTTCTTATTTTAATGAATGTTGTGAAGGCAAAGTTGAATTCAAGCAAAGGTAAGAGAGCAAGTCATAATCAACTCCAACAGGAGTCAGCCAATGTGCAAGCATCTGTAGATGAACAGTTTTCTCAGTCAACGCCATTTTCGTATTCACAACTCCTAATGGTTAGTTTATTTAAATTTCAATTTTAGGCACAATTTTTTTCTACTTACTTCTTGTTGTACCTCATTATTATTGTGATGTAGGGTGGAGATGATAGTCATGCGTTTACACAAGAGAGTGTTCAAGCTATGCCACATTATAATCTGTCTATGAGATATGGAGACTGGACATGATGTGAAGGATCAATGAAGATGACAACAAGAATATGACTTTTGGTTGGAATTACCTTGGAAGTACTCTAAGTTGTTTTGACAACTTTGTTTTTGTCTATGCATAATTATATGTTCAATGGAATTATGTTAACCAAACTCCTCTGTCTATGCATAATTATATGTTCAATGGAATTATGTTAACCATATAACTCTTGCTATGCATAATCACTATTTCAATGGAATTATATCTCTAGTGAACTACAAATGAAGTTGAGGGGAACTCAAAGTTGATCCAAGTGAAAATGAATATGAATACAGGGGAACTCCAAGTCTGGAAACCGGATTGACAGTGCCAACTGAAAATGAAATTCCATTGCATTTCTCAAATTACATTGCATTCTCAGCAGCTGTGAACTTGGTTACATTTACCAACCAAAAACGTCCAACATAACTACACAATTTAACAACACAGATTCTACTACACAGATTTCATCTCCTACATCATGCTAACACTACAAACATACCATATATTACAATTTCCTAACTTCTACTAAAACAACTAATGCATTACAGCTGAGCACTAAAACTCCACTTCAAAACTACAGGCTGCAGTTGAGTACTCAAACTCCATTTCCAAACTTCACACTGCATTCTGCAATCCCTTTATCCTTGCGAATTTTCACGTCAACAGAGACTGCCATGTCTTCATCATTGAAAATTCTTGCTTTACTCTGGAACTTGCAACATATTTCTGAAATTACATCCTTGCCTGCAAGTTTGGTCGCCACAACTTTGCTAGCTTCACCTTCTTTAACCCATTCAAAATAGCCACAATTTCGAGTACAAGAATCGAATAATTTACCTTTGTTTTTCGTTTCCTTCTCCACCAGAAAACACTTCAAAAATCCACGTCCACACCATGGGCATTGATGTTTTTTTGGACAATCAGAGAAGTAGTGATCCTTACTCCTACAGCTATGACAGATTCCGATGTTCTTCCCCACCATTTTTTCAAATTGGCGTCGACAGGAAATAGGTAGATGTACAGTGGCTACGGTACCTGGTTCTGAAATGGGTTGGGCAAACGAACTCCTCCAACGTCAGAGTGGAATTCGTCGAAGAAGGAGGTTGCAGTGGGCGGATTTGGAGGCTGGACTGATTTTTTGAAACCCTTGATTTGTAAGAATATGAAGCAAATGGGGAGTTGAGGGAAAAGAACGGGGAGGAAATGAGGGCAAATGGGGATGGAAGTCGTGTTTCAGATGTGAAATTGTGTTTTAGATTTTTTTTTTAAAGCAAAAATCTGGTTGCTGACTGTATCTGTAACGTCCCTGTAAACCCAGCCCTGTACAAGTAGCTTTACTCATTTTGATGCGTGTCGCAATACACCAAAATAATAAATAATTCCTTACTCGCTAAATATTAATTAATAATGTAGTAGTGAGAGTAAGGGTCGATCCCACAAGGAACGGAAACTAATTTTAGTCGTTCGATCAATTAGAATGGAATGGGGGGGGTTTGTTATTTGAATTACTTGAATGAAAACTATGCATAAAAATAAACAATTAAATATGACTAGAGAAATAATATGAGAAGAAATCTCGTTCTCGGGTTCGGTTGTGCCCTTAATTAATGTTACACTTTTCCTTGTAACGTGTTTCTATTCCTAATTCAATTATCAATCATAAATAATCAACAAACTCTGATTATCTAAATTCTTCCTTATGTGTATTGATTCAAAATAAGCTCTTTGAACCGATTCTAGCCATGGACAATCCTAAACAAGCTCTTAGGATTTAATGCACGACTAGTATGAAAATTTAGAAGAATAGATTGAATTGGATCGTTAATTACACAAGCTCGAATTAAACAATCCAAGTCGAATTATTACTAAACCTGCACGAGATTTATTTGCTACTAAAGTAAAAATTCAATGACAATTACGGATCAAGAATCTAAACATAGCATATTCATGAATTCAAAGATCAATAATCCAATTGGCCAAATTAAACTATTAATCAAATAAACTCAATTGAACATTCAAAACATAATAATCCAACAATTGAAATAAAGGAATAAATTCACGCTACTAATTTGTAGGAAAATAAAATAACATAATTAAATTGACACAACTTCTCCTTTGAACAAGATATAAAATTTAGCCTAGCATTGTTGTGGTAGATTCTTCAAGTTGCTTCATGAATTCCATTGTTGTTGTGTTCTTTGGCTTGAAAATCTCCCAAGAATGCTCTATATTTTGCTCTCAATTTTCCTCAATGTCTAGCCTCTTTCAAAAATAATAAAAAGTCTCTTTTTCTTGTCATGAAATTCCCTTTTTATAGCCTCAATTTCGTGCCTTAACTTTGGGATCAAGAAATCCCAAAATTATGGAAAGAATTAAATATGGAAATTTTTGACTTGAATAGTTACGGCCGTAACATTTCCTTTACGTCCGTAAAGAGGTTTCTGCTAATTTTCTTCTTTTGAAGGTTACGGCCGTAACTTATCCTTTACGGCCGTAATCGTGTCTCTGCATATTTTCACCCTTTATTTGTTACGGACGTGAATTCTGGTTTACGGCCGTGAATGTGTTTCTGCTGATTTCTCTAAACACTGTTAACAACCTTACGGCCGTGACATGGTTTCCTTACGGCCATAACTTTATTTGCGCCTAAGTCCCCAAACTTCAGTTTTTAGTGCATTTTGGTCCTTCTTTCTTCTTTTCTCCTCTTTTATGATCCTATACAATATAAAATATAAAATGCATTAATAATACTTAGATAGAATCACATTATTGCTTATTCAAGGATATAAGTGCACAAAATAAACGTTAATATAGCACTTATCAAATCCCCCCACACTTGAATCATTGTTCGTCCTCGGACAAAGATTTGCAAAGAAAAGAATAGGATTCAAAAAATAGATTACAATTCAGAGACTTGAGGTTGCAACCCACTTTTCTTTAACAAAAATGTTACATTGCATGATCGGATTGTGTTCGTGTGTGCTAGAGATACAACGCCCTTTATTTCCCATCCCAATCATGGCTCGATATGGTTTATTTCCTTGCACCTCTCGTGTTCACTCACCTCCCAACCATTTATGAGTGACTATGAGGAAAATAGTTTCGCCCAACTCCAGAAGAAATCAGTTTCGTAAACCGAGCTGTTCATGATGTGAATTCAGTCAACACAGTACCCTCGACCACATTCATAGCACCAACCCTAGACCAAGCAATTCAAACCACTCATAAGCATATGTAATGGGTTTAACACCCTCACAAGATATTTCTCTCTTCGCATAAAGTGTATAAGGGTTAGAATTTTCGCTCAGCTCTCTGCATGGATAAGTCAATACCACAGATTGTCTAACTGTCATAACCGGAGCCAACAATAACACAAGTACAAAGCGAAGGTCTTTATTTGGTTGTAACGGAGCTTCGGGTCAGGTAGGATAAAAGGATATATTTAGGCTGAGTCGAGAAGGAACTTCGCAAACCAAGTCAATTCATAATGACATTACTTCCTCCACCCCTTAATATGAACTTCATTGTTTCCCGCTACCCAACTTTGTTCAAACTTGAATCTCTTCTTTTCTTTTCTTTTCTCTCTTTTTTTTTTCCAGAAGTTGAGTGTTTGACATCCTCAACTACTAATTTTCATGACTAACTTCCTTTTCATTACTTTTTCTCTTTTGATTTTTTTTTTTTCCGATTATAGACTGCAACTTTTTTTTTTTTTTTCAAATCATTACGCAATCATCAATTGGCACAAGATAGAATTACAATCCCCTGAATTCAGTCCATTACACAACCATTGCCCAACACAAGATAACCATTGCAACTTCTTAGACTTAGACCACAGCACGATCCTTAATCAACAAAAGCTTGTGAATCCCTTCTCTATGGGTTCAAAACAGAACAATGCAAAAGAAAGGGTATTCGTGGCTTGTAGCGTGGCATAAAAATTCAAAGAAAGGCTAAGGCTCAAACGGCCTTCTAATGGTCCATGTAGCAAGGTAGGCTCTTTTAGCAAGTCAAATTTGGCTTAACCTATTGCCTTTGCTATAATTTGCACTTGAATCAAGAAGCTACAACGGTATGCACAAGAAAGGACATCCAAGCATAACCCGACCATGCATGACACACATCAAAGAATTACGAGCTCATAAGTATTAGAAACAGCTCTTAGGCTCAAAAGCTCACAAATTATGGTTTTCATGTGTTTCTCCCATCCAATTATGAGTTATAGGTCATTGCTTGATCTTCATTCCAAATCTAAATCCATTGGTCGAGGATAGTGGTTAAAAGTATTCAAACCATGACTACTCACAAAAGTATAATAATTTCCGTTGGAATTGGGGCGCTCAGGCTTACACATGAAGGGTAATATGTCTATTTCTGTTTGGGTTGACTAGGTTGTAGACATCTAACAATTTTACAATTCAATTTCAACCTATTTGTGAAGTTTTGGACGAGATGATCTCTATGTGCTCAATTTATATCCAATTATGCAATGATTTTTCAAAAAAGGAACCAAAAGTGGGGTTGCTTCCTATCAAAGTATGGTTTAAGACCTAAGTAGCATAGATAGGTATCAAAAGTAGATAACAAGATTAAAATGGGTGCTGACTCAACATGAATTTAATGTTTCGACTACAGAAAGAAGATAAAGACATTAAGCTCACAATCAATTCAATTCCCCCCCACACTTAGACAAAACAATGTCCTCATTGTAAAGAAAAACAATAAAAGGGGAGTTATGCACGAGGGCTACGTGCTTTCTTTCTTTTTTTTTTTAAAATTTGAAAATCCGGATTTACGGCCGTAAGGTAGCGTATTACGGCCGTAAGGTGGGTTCTGAACAAAAGATAAAAAATTGCATTACGGCCGTAAAGTTATGTCTCACGGCCGTAAGCAGGCCTCTGAATAAATGTACTGGAATTGTGTTACGGCCGTACTTGAGTACCTTACGGCCGTAAGGATATAAGTGTACAAAATAAACGTTAATATAGCACTTATCAAATTACAAATACAAACAATAACCAAGAGAAGATAAAGAAATGTCCTTACAGTTACTTGTGACTACTTGTAGCACTGCCATTCGCGTGAGTCAGTGTCTCGGTGTCTGTCAGTCCTTCCAGTTTTTGCCAGTTTTAAGATTCTTGGCATGGTAAACCTTCACAAACATCCTATGTCTAAAGTCTCACGATTTCAAGTTAAATGTTTCAATGGCCACTGTACTTTACTTGTGGTCACAATTTACCCACTCTACTTTCAATGTCTTCCCAATGGCCACAAACCTTTACTCAGTCTCACCCCAGTAGCCACCCAACAGATACCATCACCAAGTTTGTCTACGTAGAAGAAGGAATTCCACGTGGATGTTAAAGCTTCGTCACGGTGTACTAAAGCAAGCACCCGGATATGATTCTTCCACTCTAGGAAGAAAACGCCTCTCAACATTTAACTCTAAAACCACGGATCAGAATCCAAATCATCACATTTCGAACCCTAAACCTCCAAATCAGTTGTGCCCAACATCCACAGAAACCTTGATTGAGATCACCAGTTCTCCTAAATCTAAACCCCAATCAGAATTTGAGGTTGCTTTGTTACAGAATTCACCTCATCGACAATCAATCGAAGCCAAAATAACTCTTGGAAGTTGCAATCGTACAAATGGAAGGTCCGAATGAAGGTAAATGCAATGTATGATTAATATATACATACATAATAAATATAGGCACGCAGTAGGAGAAGAGAACTATGTGGCTCTGTGTTCCTCTAGCAGATCATGCCTACCAGCTTTTGTTAGAATTGAGTATACAGAAAGTGTGAGGATTGTTTGAGGTAGAAAAATAGTACTAATAAATAGTTTGTAAGTGAAAAGAATGTGTAAAAGAAAATCGTGGAAAGAAGAAAAAATGGCTGTTTGTTTGATAATAGAGACTTTTTGTACCGAAACTAGAATTGGATCTTGTTGGTTCTAGAGAACGAAAGAGAGAGATGACGGAGGAGGCATATAAGAAAATGGATGAACTCATGACCTTGCTCCTTTATTTTCTGCGAGGAATTCTGGTTGTGCTGTAATTCATGCCTCGAATCACTTTTATTTGGGGAATTATTCAGCGAATGCATCTACTTTATAAAGGATTAGAACATCGACACTAAGCAATTTTATAGTAGAAAAAAATACCTGGTTCATGCGCTGGCAAGAGACGGAATTGCGTTGATTTTTTTTTTTTTTTAATTTTTTTTTCCGTCGATTTCGAGTTTAGGGTTAGAATTGTGAGTTTGGCAGCATTGGGCGTCAATTTCTGTTGGTTTTGAGGGAAGTAATGAAGATGAGTAGCCAATTTCTTTGTGAGGAAGATGCATGTTTCAGCTTTGAAGAAGGAAGAAGTGGGTTGGCTTTTTGAGTTGGCATCCACCTGGCTAATAAAATTATATTTGGATGGAGTTAACGTCCGTGTGAGAATTCTGTTTCCACGTAGGTAGAAACTGTGAAGATATATGTTGAGTGGGTGTTGTGATGAAATTGATTAAATGTGGGTGGCCATTGAGAAGCAACTTCAAATAGAGTGGGTAAACCATGATACTTAACAAAGTTCAATGGTTATTGAAACATTTAACTCCACGATTTCATACTGTTAAGTGCTTTTTTATACACTTTTTATACCTTTAAATTAGCATATTTTGGAACATCTTGAGCAAATATCTACTAATTTATGCATATTTTGTGTTTAAATAGGTTAATACCCAAGTTTGAGGCCAAAAACCACAAAAGAAGTGCAAATTACGCTGAAATTGGAAGTTTGGGGACCATTTTGTCACTTCCGGGAAGTTTTGGACAAGCCGCACAATTAACCGAGGGACCAAATTGCAAGATTTCAAAAGTTGAACGGCCTAAAAGTGCAATTTTAGAAGGACATATTTGAAAGAAATCTGAAAAGTTGGGGACTAAATTGCTCGAGATTAAAAGATGGAGGACTTAATGGCAATTACGGAAGGGACTTAGCTACAAAACCACCCTCCAGCTGAGCCACACTATCGCGTGGCTTGAACCAAGTCGCGAACACGACTTGGACCTCAAAACGGACCCGAGACTAAGCTGCCACTGGGAAATCAACCGCGCGATCGTGCGCTGTTTAACATGCGCGATCGCGCGGCTTTAAAATAATAATGAAAAAAAAATAGAAAAACTGTCCGGGCCGGACCGGGTCAACCCGACCGACCCGGTTCGGCTCATTTGGCCCTTTTACGCGGATATTTGCGTTTTTTAGGATTTTTGGATGATTTTTAGGGTATTATAAATAGATAAAATCAGATTTTTGCTAAGGTACCAAGTAAGTCTTGCCCATTTTTCAATTTTTCTTGTATTTTTCTTAACATTTACTTATTTAATGCAATTTTCAAATAATGTTTTTATGATTTAGTAATGTTTTCTTATAAAGTATTTTTTGTTGTTTAAACTTTTGAGTATTGTTATTTTCTTACATTTTTATCAAGAATGTCATTTATTTCTTGTGCATTTAATATTTTGTACTTGGGTTGTTAAAGACATTAATGGTTGATGAAGAACTTCTGTTGAAGTGAAGAAATCTTGGGTTTTTACTTCAAGAACTATTCAAAAAGGGGGAGTTTTCTTTATTCTCTTATTTTTAATCTTTATGTTGAGTATTATTCATATGTTTATGTTATTTGTTAAATGTTGTTGTTAGTTTATTATGGGTTAATATTATTGTATTGGAATTATTGACTAGTTTATTTTTAATTAAGTATTTTAGGTTATTTATGGATGTTGGGCATTTATGTTTCTATTTTTGTGATTAGGAATGTTGATTTATGTTTTTGTGATTAGGAATGTTGATTTATGTTTATGTAATCTTAAAATGTTGGCAATATTTTGTATTGTATTTGCAAGTTAGTATACATGTTATGTTCAATTTAGAGTTTCTCATGTAATTTGGTTAATTGATTGACTACCACTGTTTGATTTGTGAGAGAAGAAATTAGTGTAGTTATAAAAACTAAATACACATTGTCTCATGTTTTCTAGTTTAGTTAGTACCAAATTCTTGTTGTTATTAGTTTACTTTGGTTAATTAGTTTTAATTCTAGCTTTTACATATTGTTGTCCATTTACTTTAATTAACTAGTTTTGTTATGTCGCCATGTTTTAATTTTATGATAGTTAGTATTAACCATCAAACCAACTTTTTATGTTACTTGACTTTTCTCTTGAAATAAAATCAATAATTTTAGTTACAAATCAATCAATCCTCGTGGGTACGATAACCCGGACTTCTCTAGTCCACTTTACTACTTGAACGTGAAACCGTGCACTTGCGGTATACGATTTTAGCGAACACATACCTCTCTAATAACAACCCTTAGATTTCTTTTTTGTTTTGAGCTTCTTGTCACCATGGGTGTAGCGGAAACCATGGATTCAAGATTTCTCCAAAATTGCAAATCTTCAACTTCAAATTATAAGAAGAAAAGGCCCTAGTTTTCGAGTGTTCGTTCTGCCATGAGTGGATGGGGGCTTCTAGGGTTGAGCCGATGGTTTGCGTTTTTGTGAGATCTATAAAGGTTGGGGGTTGGATTAAGCCTTAAGGATCTTTAGTGTCATCTTTCAATGAGTTTAAATTATTTCGAGCTAATTACTGAGAATCATATGTTTATTTCTAAAATTTTTAAAATCAAGTGTTTTAAAAATACTTCATTAAATCACCTCACCATCTCAAATCCCCAATTTAGTCTACTATCTGTCTGGCCCCAACTCATTCAAGTTTTATTGGGGAAGAAGAAAAATAACTTAAACTGATAGTTCTCCTTTGAATCAGAGACTATTGGTGGTGGACGACAATGTGGGCGGCGACAGGATGTGTATAGTGTGGATGGCGGGCTGACGAATGGATGGTGGGCGATCTTGCCTCCATCTTTTTTCCTTTATTCTCACTATTACTTCTGTCATCTCTTCTGATTTTTAACTTCATCCACAATAAAATCACTATCTCTAATGAAAAGATATTACTTCAAGAAGCCGAACAAAAGCCAGCAAATGAGACTGTTGTGCCGAAGTACGACGAAAATGAAAATGAAAATTATTTCACAATGAGCAATGATTTTGAGCAAGTCACCGGTTTAAGACAAGGGAAGAAGAAGTTGGACACCGAAGAATTGCTGGATTTGCTACCTGAATCACTTTTGGAACAAGTGGGGCTTCCTCAATTACTTTAAGAGATTAATGGGGAAGATAATTTGATTGAGATTGAAATTTTAGAAGGATCAACAATGTTAAACATGCAATGCTAGTCATTTTGATAACTTATTTATGGTGGCATGGTAGACGGTGTAGTGTGGGTATCTCTGAACCATAGTTGTTCTGTGTTGCCTTGAGTGATTATGATCAGTCGTGGATTTTTGTACTAGAGAACAATGGTACTGGTGTGGTGCTTCAGAACAAGATGATTCAAAGTAAAGAGTTATTCGAAACAAACATGTGTATCAAAGATACTCCTTTTGTGTTGATTTTGAACAAGTATGATCTCTTTGAAGAGAAGGTCAGCGGGTGGTAATCGGTGGTGGTGGTAATTAGTTACAATTGTAATTAAAATAACAATTATAACTAATTACAAAATGAAATAAAGTTACAATTATATTTTTATGGTGGTCCAACGTCGACAGTTGTGACCAGTGTTGTTAGACCCGGCCCGGATGGGTCGACCGGAATCCAAAAATCGGGTCGCGAAATGTTTAAAACCCGGATATTAAAAACCCGGTGACCCGGCCGGGTTTTAGTAAACCCGGTGACCCGTACCCGGGTTTGTTATGTTAATTAATAAATTATTTGTGTTTTATGATTTTGAATCCATACAAAAATTGTTATTTTTTTATTTTTAGGATAATTTTTTTTAAATCACCGGGTCGACCCTCTGACCCTTGACCCTTTCCTTTTTCCGGGTCGATGTTCGGGCCGATTTTTAAAACATTGGTTGTGACAGTGACTGATTACAAATTATACTAATGTAGTTAATTACAAATTATGAATTACACTAATGTTTTACTAATTCATAAGTTACAATTGTAATTAATTACAAAATTGAAATAAAGTTACAATTGTAATTAATTACAAACCCGATTCTGATTTAAAAAAAACTAATTCTAATAATTATTTTGATATTTGTGTAATTAGTTACAAATCACCTGATTGCAAAATTTTCCAAACCCAAATATGTGTAATTGTGTACTCGACCCAATTTTTTCGACCAAAATTCTTTTTGGAGGCCTCCCAGCAGTGGTCTAGATCACCTTGGGCTAGAGTCGGCCTTGTTGACAACAATCACATTTTCCTTCACATCACATAAAATACGTATTCAATTCTAACAAAGATTATTCCATTTCAAAGATTGTGCCAATGTCATTGGATAAGGGTATTAACACAAATACCCTTATTTTTGGACAATTTACAAAAATACGCTTTTGAAATTTTTAGGAAGTAAAAATACTTTGTAAATCTTAGGTGCCACTTTTTTAATATTTTTGTCACTTTTTAAATAATTTTGTCACTTTTTTTAAAAAGTGACATAATGTCACTTATTTTTAAAAAATTGATATGTACGTTATTTTCTTAATCAAACATAAATTAAAACCTTAGAATAAATTCATGACTTATTAATTTTATTCAAAATATTGGAATAATTGTGAAAGGTAATATAATGTTATTTTTTTATCACCTTTTCTTTTAACTAAAAAAGTGACAATTTGTCATTTTTTTCTTCTTAGAGATCAATTTCATTTTTTTAATATTCATCATTGGCTAATAAATTGCACAAGTCCACAAACATTAATGATACATTACACAATGCCACTTTTTTTCCTTATCAGTTTTTGTTTTAACTCATCTTCTCTTTTAATTAAAAAGTAATAATGTGTCACTTTTCAGTAGAAAAAAGTGACGTTATGCTACTTTTTGCTACTTGAAAGTCACTTTTTCAATTTTTAATAAAAAGTGCCACAAGACAGAATGTCACTTTTTATCATTTTGTCAAAAATACCACTTTTTTAATAAAAATGTGATACGATATCACTTTTTTTTTTTTTTTTAAGGAAAATTGACAAAATACCACTCTTTTTTTTAAAAAAAAAATACATACTAAAAAAGTGACATGAAGTGCCACTTTTTTAAAACTTTTGTCATCTTTTTAATAATTTTCTCACATTTTTTAAAAAAAGTGACAAAATGTCACTTTTTTATCACTTTTTCTTTAAACTAAAAAGTGATACTTTACTACTTTTTCTGCTTGAATGTCACTTTTTCAATATTTGCAATATTCATTACACAATCTAAAAAAAAGTGGATTGTGTTACTTTTTATCACTTTTTCTTTGAACTAAAAAGTGACAATGTCATTTTTTTATCACCTTTTATATGAACTAAAATGTGACACTATAAAAAGTGACATTTTGTCACATTTTTCGACTTGAATGTCACTTTTTCAATTTTTACAATGACCATCATTGATTAACAAATTACAACAATCAACAAATACTATTAGATAAATTACATAACGCCACTTTTTATTTTTTATTTTTATTTTATAAAATGTCACTTCTTATCATTTTTTGTTTTAACGCACATTCTCTTTGAAGTAAAAAGTGTCACAGTGCCACACAATGTCCTTTTTTAGTTAAAAAAAGTGACGTTTTGTCACTTTTAAGCTACTTGGATGTCACTTTTTCAGTATTTACATCATTCATCATTGATTACATGCGCAATGCTTTGTAAATTAAAAAGAGAGGTAAAGACATAATGATTACAATTTTTTGCATTCATCCGACTACAACACGCTTTGCAACATTCACTTTTTTTAATATTTTATACCACTTTTTAGTAGCATTGTGTTGCATTTTTTAAAAAGTTGCATAATGCCAATTTTTTTTTATCATGCATAAAATATCCCACTGTTTTACCAGAATAAGCACAGTATAGAATAATGTATTATCATGCATAAATCAATGTGAGGGACTTGTGAAATTTCGTATGTGAAAAGTGACATAATTTTTGTACAAAATAATTCGCATCCGGTCACTTTTCATTATGAAATTTCATATCTGAAAAAGTGACAGAATGTCACTTATTTTTTAAAAAAGTCATAATCTGCCACTTTTTTATGTGAAGTTCATGAATGCGATGTGTTTGCAAAATTTCATAGGTGAAAAGGTAACAGAATGTTACTTTTTTACAAAAAAGTCGCATCCTGCCACATTTTCTTGTGAAGTTGATGAACGCAAGAGGCTTGTTGAAATTTCTGTCATTCTGTCACTTTTTTAAAAAATAGTCGCAACCCACCACTTTTTCTTGTGAAGTTGGTGAATGCAAGGGGCTTGTGAAATTTCATATGTGGAAAAAGTGACAAAATGTCACTTGTTTAAAAAAAAAAGGTCGCATCCCGCCAATTTTTTCATGTAAAATTAGTAAATGCAAGGTACTTGTGAAATTTTGTATGTGAGAAAAAGCGATAAAATGTCACTTTTTTTTAAAAAAAAAGTCGCAATCCGCTACTTTTTCATGTGAAATTGGTGAATGCAAAGGGCTTGTGAAATTTCGTATGTGAAAAAGTGACAGAAGGCCACTTTTTTACAATCCTGCCACTTTTTCATTACATTTGCAACTCAGACAGGAAAAAAAGGCCAAATTGATATTCTATACAAGTCTTCGCTGAAGCTCATGGAATTCGATCCTAATGGAAGAGCCTGCCTCTTCTGGAAACAGATATTCTACATCTGAAATAAGAGAAGCTAAAGCCTCATACATATCGAGTAAGCAATAAAGCCATTCAGGTTTATGTGGTCCAATTGCAACATCATGGCCAAAGTTCAAAAGACATAACAGAGAAGTCTTTGAAGCCTCAACTAAGCAAGTCAAACCAACACTTGCGTATTCTGCCAGAACTTGGTCGAATAGGCGTTTCGTGCTAATAAGATAAATTCCAATTACATTCTTAATTGCTCGACGCCATTTTCTGATTCTAGAGTTCAAGCATTTTCACTCCATTTTCAGCACGTCCTCAATGCTGAATTGCTCCACATTCAGAATTGTCAAATACTCAGCCAATTCCTCTCTTCAGAATCGAACAAAATCCTGAAAGAATTCGAGATCGTAATGTGCAGCAAACATAATGTTAGCAATGGACGTAATATGAGGGACCACATCTGGATGGACCAAATCCATTACATATTCCTCAGTTTCTGTACTGCTACTCTCCCTCTGAGACACATCCTCTTGAACCGAATCACCTTCATTCGAAACAATGGATTCCTCGTATACAGAAGTTTCCTCACAAGTGGGGTGCAACACATATTCTTGCTCAAAACGTTCTTTACTCTAAGAAAGGATATGGACCAGTTCTTCGAACATCATCAACAACCTGAAAATATTCAGAAACTATCACAGGACTGGAATTCCAAATTCTCGACTGATTGGAATGCAATCCCATACAATCGTGATTTCTTAAGTTGAAAATGGAGTTATTAGAGCGTATTGGTGCATAGCCCAGCTAGTTTTTGTGGAGTCCCCTTTATAGTATGTGAGGGATTTCTTCACCCAAATGTTTGTTTACTTCTAGGAGCTTCAATTTTCTTATCTTTTCCAATGGTTTTCCAGTAGCCACTGGTACACTTGTTCAAATTCATCGATCTTTTGTTGAAGAAATATCTCTTCTCCCACGATGAACTTGGCAACTCACTAGGATTAGTTTGGAAAACATATAATTCAGGAATGACAGTGGTAGGCAATTGCTGAGAATAGATTATTCACTACAAATGAAGAACTGATTATTCACTACTTGATTCCGGTGGACAGGACCAAAACTTTGTGGTTTGATTTGGGTTTAGCAATAGGAGGAGGAAAATTTTTGGGTTTGACTTGAGGTTTGGTTGAAGTGGGCAGGGACGTTGATTTGCAGAGTGGTTATTTTTTACACCGTATTTTTACGGTGGTTTGGCATTTTAATTATTTAAAGTGTATTATTGTAAGTTGTTCTAATTTCAGGGTATTTTGTGTAATTTCCTCATTGGATAATCCATGCCCTACAACCTCAAGAAAAGTAGTCACTTTCGGATCACATGGATTGGGACTACGATTACAGAAATTGTTAGAAGTTCTAAGAATATTTTATTTCAGCAATTTATGGTAATTTTAAAATTTGAAAATATAGATATAGATATAAATTAATAGATAGATAGATAGATATGAGACGTGGCAGTTAAATTTTGCTTCCTGTAAGTGATATGGTGATATGTTACTTTACTCAGGTGATAAGCAGAAATTGTCAAACCAAAAAATTGAAACGAAATCGTTGGTTCGACGCCACGTGGACCAATCAACGAAATGGTTTTGAATCGGATCAAACCGGTCAAGAATTATTTGGTTTAGGTTTGGAAATTTAATTGCGGTTTGAAACCAAATCGAAAATTAAGGTTCAAGTGTTTACTATGCCAAACGATGAAAAGAAATCACGAGGGCATGTTGTCATTTTTTTGCTCCATTAAATCGATAAACATGTCTCATTAGGTTGTAGCAAATCTTAAGATGATAGTTTGTGATGGTTCTATCAATTTAAAGAAATGTGTATGCTACTTTCGGATTCACAGCACTATAAATCAATTTGTTAAGCAAGAAATTTGAAAGCACCGATTTGAGAACATTTTTTCTAATCAAACATTACTTTATTTAAAAATGATATCTCTTGTGTCTCAAATAATCATACCTTAATAGGGAACTTAGATTAGATACATTTCAGTTTTTCTTAAACATTTATGATTAAATATTATTCTAACTTCTAACTTCACATGCATGATAAACATTTTAAAGCCAGATCGGAGTCAGGATTCTGAGTGAGTAGGGGCCAAAAATTTTGAAAAATGAGAATGTAAAAAAGTTCAATAATAAACACAAGTACAAATAAAGTTGCTTTCAATTATTCTTTACACGTTTTCATATTTTGAAAATACTTTACAATAACTTCATTATTAATTTTCAAAAATATCTCTCTCAACATAAACAACAAGACGATGTAATTGATTTTTTGGTTTTTTGGATGTGGATCTTAATGCTATGTCCATACATTCTTCTGATGCAGAATGGATCTACGGAAACAAATGCCGCCCTTGAATTTGCTGTGAATTCTCTTGAAGTAAGTACACATCTACTTAATGCATATGAGGCCTTTTTCTAGTTTTTGTTAACCAGTAGAATAAAAATATGATTTTAACTGCAATCAGATTACTGGGAACGAGATTTAGCTTCTTCTTCTTCTTATTGTTGAATTGCAATTGGTATGTCAATGGGAATAAGAAATGACCGGTCTAGCAAAATGAAAAAAATATCAAGTTTTTTTATTCCCTACCAGAGCATGCCTCTAATATATGGACCTACAGAAATTTCTAGAATTTAGGTTTTGTATTCTTCTCCAGTTCTCCTTACCAGAGCATGCCTCTAATCATGAGAGTTTTCCATTATATCAAAAAATATTGTGAACTCAATTTTTTTTTTTTTTTTTTCTTTCAGTGGGGGCCTTGATCCTCACTGGTCCTATACAGAATTCGTCCCTGCAGATTACAATTGAGTTTTTTCAATAATAACACATTTTCTCAATTACTTTTAACCAGACATATTTTTTTAAATCAATTTTCAACAATATATTTTAGCTCGAAAATAAAAAATTCTTTATTTATAATTTTTTTACCAAACAGATTTCACTTGCAGGTTTTTCAACTGATGTTCTCAAAGAAAATGTTCACCTGTAGAAAAGAAATAAAGACACCATTTTGTGTTCTTCCTAAAGAGAAAATCAGTCTACATATTCCTTACCTATTTTACACTTTAGCCTCCTACTACGCCAGCTATTGTCTTTGTCAATACATAATGTTCGAAGTTAACTTTGGTTGGTTAATCTGATAAGTTCATCGATACTCGATAGTCCTCACCTATGATAGTCCTAATGATGGTCTTGCAAACTCCCAATCTTATCGACGTCAAGTTCGTAAAAAGAATCAAATTTTTGTTATCAATTATTGTGAAGTTACAAATAGTTATTTAACAAAATCTTATTATGAGTTACTAAATGACAAAATGAATAATCCCATTTCATATCATCATATGTTGTCTCTAACTCTATCTTGTTGCTGTTTGATTGACATATTTTTCATGAAATTCATTTTTTATGTTCAACACCACAATATACAATTTAGGCTTAAATGATGGAAAATATTTTCTCACCAATTTGGTAAGAAAATTTATATGGAATTGGAAAATATTTTCCCTTTTCAATTCCATATTGTATCAAACATAATGCCTTTTAAATTCCTCTTTGAGTGAGGGAAAACTATAGGTGTGTTTGATTAAGCATATTTGTCATGAAAAATGTCTAATAAAAGAAAACATTTTCCTTATTTCGTGTTTGATTAACAACTCTTTAATGCCAAATATTTTCTAAGTACAAGCAAATGAAGCATGTTTTGGTCAATTTCCTTTCAAATTTTTTCTCTAACCTTAGGTGAAAAAATAAAAGATAGAAAAGGCAAATATTTTTCTTTTCCAAGGTAAAAGCTTGTTATGCATGCTTTTGTTAATTTCGTGAAAAATATTTTCTTAGGGGGAGATTATCCATATTACATGGAATTCATTTTCTTTTCCACCATTCACAATCAAATACACTCATAGAGTTTGTTTGATACCCTCCATTTTCCATGAAAAATAGAAAATTTCCATCCTATTTTTCACTTTGGGTATTTGATTGATTTTAATTCCATGAAAAATATTTCAAGGTGCAAGCTTTTTATGAATGTTTAAGTCAATTTCATGAAATGTATTTTTTTGGGGTGGTAATTGATTTTCCATCTTACATAAACTTCATTTTTTCCATCATTCTCAATCAAGCATACCTTAGGAGAAATGAAGAATATGATAGTTGAGACTTGAGAGTCTAGACAATTAAGACTCTGTTTGATAAACCTTTTGTGATTTATAAATAGTTTTTTATTTTTTTATTTTTGGAGGTAATACGTGTGGTAAAAAAATGATTTCGAAAAATGTGTATAATTAGAAAATGATTTAAAAAATTATGTTGTTGATCGTCATAACATGTATGTGTGTGTACAATTGAAATTCTGTCCAATAAATAAACGGTGCAAAATTAAAAAAAAAAAAAAAAAATTAACGTGTGCAAAATTTATAATGCTAAAGTTGGGATATTATGTGACCGTTCGTAAATCGCATTGCAGGATTACACATCGGAGTAACACAATAAATTATAAAGTCTGTATTTTGATTAAGTAGTAAAAAATCGAGAATTCAGTTTCGGTCAACTAAGAAGATATAGAGTCACTTTAGTAAATATTCATTTTCTATTCAAACAAAAACTACTAAATAAATTGCAATACACTTTCTTGGAAGAGGTACTTCATTAAATGGTCCGAAAATCTTTCAAAACTTAACTTTCCATTTCCAAAAAAAAACTCAAATAATATTTTATCCAAAAATATAATTTTTTTTAGGCGAGAAAACTTATTTCGACGGCTGTTCTCTTTTTATATATAGATAGGTAGATGGATAATTACTAAAATGTGGAGAAACTACAGTATTACAACATTTTGCACATTTGACTTGACCATCACCGACGTTCTCCCCCCATGAGGCCAAAAAGGACTTGGATGTCTATGTGCAAAAATCTAATTCAACACCAAAATCTTCAAAATTCACCTCCAAAAAGAGCCAATTTCACGTTTCATATGATGAGATAGTAAATAAATTATAAGAAAAGGGGATAAATTGACCTTTATTGTAATTATTGGACACTAAGTTAGTATAAAAGAAAGTTATATATGAGGTTTGACCTTAATCGGATTGAATATCATAGTTGAGGACTAGGCTGGGAATTTTAGAAATTTCTATTAATTACAGTTTTGTCATTATGATGAATATGACTTTGGGATCATTTTGTGGATTATGTAATTATCTTTAGCCATTGTAAGTTATATCATTTTATAACTCATAATGAGATCTAAGTATTGATATCAAGTTTGATCACATTTGAGTTCGAGAAGTGCCTCAAAAGTCGAGGTAAAGTTGTATGTGAAAAATAGTTGGAATGTTGAAAATCATTAAAATTTTCCTAAGTATAAATTGGTGGTCGAGCAGCTATTATTGGACGTGTAGTACGGGTGGTATAATGATTCGTTTTCTTTGCATTTGTAACCGTTATGAAGCTTGAAGTGTGAACTTTACGACGATATAAAGATTGGACAAAACGGAGTTCGTCTTGACCTTCAAATATTGACCTGAAGGTGGCAACTTGAGATGAAAAAACCTAGAAATTTTCTTAATAAAATAATGAAAAAATGGACACTTGGCTTTCCCATATTATTACTTTAAGGGCATGTTTGGCACATCAATTTATTTTGTTGAGAAGTAATTATTTACTAAAAGTTTTAGGGCTTGGATGATAGAAAAAAAAGCTTTGAGGACTTAGTTTCGATTTATAAGGTCCAAATTATATATGATAAGAAGTATGTGCATTTATTTGATATATACATTATATATATATTATATACCCAATTAGATGGACTTTAGCCTCATTTCTTCTTCATTTCTTGGTGGAGACGAGAGAACCTAAGCGAGAAGCTGTTGGACGAAAAATAGGGAAGAAGATGGAAGGAGGGAAAATTTTCTGCTAGACGAGGCTATTAAAAGCCTAGACAGAGGCATAACGAGGGGCTTCTAGTAACCTTTCGCAGTTCTGGGCAAATTGTTCTAAACTGCGAAATCCTCATTTTTGGATGGATTTTCTAGATAAAACTTGGACTAAGAAGTAAGATTTTAGTATATTGAAGTTACTCTAATACTTGGTTAAATGATTGTAGGTGTATTGACTTAAAATCATCTTATCTAAGTTAGAGGTGAGTGGAACTTGATTTGTATAATATTGTGTTAAGTTTTTCATATAGTGTTGAAGTATTATTCTTAAATTACAGAATTTAATACGTTCTTTATTGATTATGTTGATTTTCTAAACTCTGTTTCAAGATTTAAGAACATAAATGTCTTTTAAGTATTTGATGAAATGTGTGAGTAAAACATTTATATGTTTATTTGCAATTTTCATTATGTCTAGTTTAATTCCTTCAGTAAAGTAATATTCTTGACTTATTAGAGTTATATGTTTGTGATAATTTAATATTAAATGTTGGTTTTCATGTTGTTCCTTAACTTTTTCACTTGATCCTTATCTAAAGAATTTTTTTAGTTCAACAGCTTATGTTACTTTTGGAATCTAAAGAACAACTACAACGTTTTTGTATTTTATCTAATTGCATGCTGAATTTTTTATTTCTATAATGGTTATCTTCATCAATACAACATTGCATGTATATAAAATGAAGTAAAACAAGCTCTCAACTTTAAAATTGACTTAATTTACCTTAATCTACCATTTTCATATTCTTGAATAATGTTAGTGGTATATTTTAAAGTTATTTTCAGACTCTTGAATTCTTGTCTAATGTTGCTTATATATTTTAAAGTTATTTTCAGATTCTTGAATTCTTGTTTAATGTTGCTTATATATTTTAAAGTTAACTTCAGATTCTTGAATTCTTGAATAATGTTAGTTGTAATTTTAAAGTTATTTTTCAAATTCTTGAAACAGTTTATTTAGAGTACTTTAAGTAAATTTTCAGATTCTTAACTAATGTTGATTTGATACTTTAAAGGAAATTTTCAGATTTTTAAATGATGATATTTGAATACTTTAAAGTTACATTCAAATTTTAAATATGGATATTTGAGTATTTTAAAGTTATTTTCAGATTTTGGATGAATTCATAAGTATTTTGTTACAATTATATCTTTAAATAGATGTGTCGAAGTTTATTTTGAGATTTTTTGAATTAATTCCAGCAACTTGTAAGTTCCTTGATCTTTATAACATGTCTAAACTTAATTTTACTCTTATTCACTTTGAATTTAGCAAGTTTTCCCTATTGAATGGTAGTTGCTCTTTAATTATATGAAGCACATGTGAGCTTAATTGATATACTTAGTAGTTAAAACTCCTAGCTCCTATTATGATAAGTTCAAATAATTCTATCTTGCATGCAAAGACTTGAGCAAGAGTAATGTGCTTTCATGTTGAACAAGTAAAGTAAATGGAAGTTTTGACTACATAAACAATAGATGTTGAGATATAACTCTCATGCAAAATGTATTCAAATTTCACTCTCTAAGCATGTAGTTAGGTTCAAAAGTATACTTAAGAATGTACATAAATAAGAATAGAACTCTAAGATGTTAAGTATTCACCAGTTTGAGATTCTAGATGCTCAAGGGGATAATTCCTGTATTGTACCGGAAGGGTACTAGATTTGTGTTGGAAGGGTACCAAATCTTATATTTATCAGAATTGTACTGGAAGGGTACTAGATTTGTGCCGGAAGGGCATCAAATCTTATATTGAGCACTCTGTGAATACTTACTCTTAGAGTAGGGTCCCAAAGAAATTAATAAATGAAGTTAGAGAGTCCATGTTACATCATGATATGTATATTCTTTTATTTACATTGTGTAACTCGAAGATGTTATGTAACATATGAATTCAAGTATTCTTATGTTGAGATTTCATGAGATAATATGTTTTATATGATAAAAGATACTTGAGATGATTCCGGTCAAATTTATGTGAATTGCTTATTCTCCTCAAAGTTAAGAGGTAAAGTGTATAATTTATATTCATTCTTAAGCAATTGAAAGTTTGACAAAAAAAATATTGAGAATGATATAAACTTATATGACTTTATACACTTTATATAAAATTAACCTCTTATTACATATATCAAGTTTTATTCACTGGACTATGTGATTCATAATTGTTTCATATCTCTTTTTATAGGCAATGAAGCATTAGTTTTTGTATTGTGGATTCCCTATGGAGGATGCCGATCGAGAAAGAAGAGTACTTATTGGTAACCAAAAGAGAAGAAAGATTAAGGCCTTTTGTACTTAAAACTATTTTAGAATGAAATTTTATTCTTTTAGTATTTAAGAGTTAAATACTATTTGGAGCTCGATTTTGAGATGTATAAGTAGATTTTTATAAAAAGAAATGAGCATTGTATTTTAAAATTCTGTTTGATGTTTAAATATTATTTTTATGAAGTATTGAAATTGTTTTTAACGTTATTGTTGTGAAAATGACAAAATTAAAGTAGGAATATTGATGATCCTAAATGTTCAATAGGGTAAACTCATTGTTTAGAAAATTTTAAAATGTATCTAAACAGGTTTAGAAAGAGATTTTAGTAAATATATTAAATTTGCTCGGTTTCTGAAAGTACGCTACTAGTAGTCTCTTGCAATTATGTTTTCAGTATAGTGTTAGACTATTAGAAGTCTCATGTAGCTATGTTTTCAGTAAAGTGTTAGACTATTAGAAGTCTCCTGCAGCTTGATTTCTAATCCAGTGCAAGGCTATTAGAAACCTTCTAAAATCTGCTTTTTCTGTTAAAAGGCAAATGAATAAGTAAATAGTTTATGTGTACTTCTCATTGTATAAATAGTCTATACATATATATTACTTAAAAAAAAAAAAAAATAGCCTGATATTTGAGGTCATGATAAAGAAGAAGAAGGTTGGAGGGGTTAGGCTTTGGATGAGACTGGAGCGTTGTGGGAACTCCGAACTATGATAAAACTGTTATCCTGAAACACATTTCAATTTCTTTGGGACTTGAAGATCCTGGGACCAATCTTCTATAACTCCTCCAAAATCCTTGGTTTCTCTAATTTTAGCTTTTGGAGATCAGTATGTGTATGATTTTGTTTAATTTTTGTTATATTAGCACTTTCGATCAGCCCCGGGAAGAGGAGGAAAGAGAGTAACTGATCTGAAGTTGGATATTTTTGACTGGAGTAAGGTATAGTTCTATTCTAGAAATATCTGTAGATTTTATTTTTGATCAATTATATTTTAAGGTTTTACACGTTCGCTTACTGAATACATTGCTCTGATTTGTGTTGATTTTGTTTTTAGATCAATTATGTTTAGGGTTTTACATTAGCTGGGCTTCAATTTATTCAGCGTGTGATCTTTTTTTTGGTCTTCGTGGCACACTGTTTGATGCTTAACGTATATTCTTTTACAAGAAATTAATGACATTTTTGTTGAAAAATAAATAATTTGTTCCTACTTAAGCCCTACATCCAACCATATAAAAGTCTTGATTTAGTTCTTGTAAACTACGTATCAAAATTGTATATTTGTTTAGCCTTTTGGTTAAAGTGAGTTTGGTCATTATCTAAGGGAGACTGCTATATAAATAAATACAAATAAATAAAATTTCTCCTCCCAATTGGCTTAAGCTTTTGGATGGATTAAATGCAACCAATATCGTGATTTCAAGTCTCGCACTTCCTATGCATGAAAAGGTTGTACACGTGCTTCTTATGAAGAAGTGAATATAGAAAGCATGTAATGGTCACATTGAAGATAAAACTTAAACAAATATGCTCATGTTTTACTTAACAACTCAAGGTTTTTAGATACGCGATTCATTAGTTTTGCTTAGAATGTGTGTTCTTATCTTATTGGTTTAGTACTAGACAAAAAAAAAAAAAAAAAAAAAAAAAAAATTAATATTTTGATCATATGTTCAATTTTCTGTGTGTAACATGGTAACAATTTCGACATTATGCTTTCACAGTCTTATAGGTTTAGAGCACATTTGTTTTGCTAATGTTTTAAGTAACTTAAGTGTGTGTGTGTGTGTCTATATATATTATTATTATTATTATTATTATTATTATTATTATTATTATTATTATTATTATTATTATTATTATCATCTATCTATCTATCTACAATATTTTTATTAAAAATGATGAATGGAGGAGAATCTTTTGAATACTTTTTTTACCCTCATATAAATAGCTATATACCCAATAAATCCTTACCCCAATTTAATAACATACCCTCATATAAATAGCTATATACCCAATAAATCCTTACCCCAATTTAATAACATTAAATAATATATTACATTAATTTTTATTTAAAAATATACATTGTTATAATATTCTTTCATATTATATACTCTTTCATTTATTTAGTTTTATAAATATACTATCAACATTATACAATGTTGTAGTATAATTTCATATTATTATTATCGTATTATTATTTTATTTCTTTAATTAGTTTTAAAAAAATGAAAAAGAAGAAAAACACTCACTCACTCATTCAAATTTTATAGTTTATATTGTATATATTATATTATAAATGTAATAACCACATGAACTTCAATCCAAAAAAATGTTACAATTCCATTAATCCGTAACATATATTTCATTTTATGATTTTTTTTTTTTTTACAAATTTTAATTCACATTTACATTTCTTTTATCATCTTATTATTTGGATGTCCTTATCAGTATCTTTCAAGTTTTGTCCTGATTTATTATTATAGTTTTTACTGTAAATTTTAAAGAAAAATTATATTATAATTTTTACTTCATCATTTAATAAATATTATTATAATAATAAAATATTACATAATAATTATTAAATATTACATGCAAAATTTAAAAAATGGATTATCTACTCAAATTATATACACATGCACGCACGCACACATATTACAAATGTAATAACTACATGACCGTCGATCAAGAATATTACAATTAAATTTGATATATTCACAATTTGGACTGTAGTGTAATTTTTTTGTTATCTCGAATTCATTGTTCTCTATATAAAATATAATTAGTCTCCACTATTAAGTCAAGTGGTTGAATTTCTTAATTAGATTTTTCTTGTACAAACATTGTCGAGTAATAACTTTAGGTATATCATATATATATATATATATATATATATATATATATATATATATATATATATCGAAAGGACTTATATGAATATATTTATTAAATTTATATATAAAGAAAATGTTATGGGTAAAATCGAACCCGAATCGGAATCGAAAGTTTGAGTTTTACTTTGGTTCAAATAATTATAAGGACTCGAATAGTTCCGTTTATAAAATACCCTTCTCAGAACCGTATATGAGACTTTCATCTCATACAACTCAAGCACATTCTAGGAACCCAAACTATGTGATTGAATAAATCATCATCTATCTGTTGCGGGTCAAGGACTCTTTCTCAGTAGCTACAGAGCTACAGGAAAAGGTACCGATCCCTTACTCCATGGTGATTTTGGGTATTGAAATATTTGGACCGACCCACCCGACGCTCAGATCTAACTTTTATGGACAACTATATCTGTAATACTTTCTCGCCAAGTTTCAATACAAACTATAAAAGTCATGGTAAAAGCAGAAATAAAAAAATAAGAAAAAATTGTGAGAATCTATATATATATAAAAGTAAGGAAGTGGTTTGGTGTGAACACATGTTGTGAATAAGTGGTCTAGTGTGAACACATTTTGTAAATTAATGGCATTTATTATTTTTATTGTAATCAATGGTGATTTTGAAAAATTATGCATTAGTTTATTGTTGTTTAAAATATGAAATTCTTAAAATTAATTTTTTATTATATTCTTATTTATTTTTCTCATGCGAATTTTTTATCCATTTACTGTTTTTTTTTTAATGATTCATGCTTGACATGACAATATTATTAATCAACAACATAAGGTATAATCCTCGAATAATTTTTTTTTTTTTTTTTGAGTAATTTGGTAGTAATTGTTATAGACTATTATTCATTTGATACTTTATTTGTCATTTTTTTTTTTTTTTTGAGTAAGTGGTTTAATGTAAACACATGTTGTAAATTAATGACATTTATTATTTTTATGATAATCAATGGTGGTTTTGAAAAATTATGCATTAATTTATTATTGTTTAAAATATGAAATTCTTAAAATTAATTTTTTATTATCTTCTTATTTATTTTTCTCATGCAAATATTTTTTTTTATCCATTTACAGTTTTTTTTTTTTATTATTCATGCTTGACATGACATTATTATTTAATCAACAGCATAAGGTATAATCCTCGAATAAATTTTTTTGAGTCATTGGGTAGTAATTGTTATAGACTATTATTCATTTGATACTTTATTTGTCATTTTTTTTTACTATTCAAATATTACAATACAATAATTTTTAATTTTTATAGTTTACAATTTTTTTTTAATTATATGGATTAAATTCCATATATAAATGATTTTCTTATATATGACTTATTATTTTTCATCTAAAAACTACGCATTCATTTATCATTATTTACACTATGAACTTCTTCAAATTATTTCTATCATGCGACAGTATTTTTTATCCATTTAAAATATAATGATATACTTTTCTTATCTAATTCTTATACGAACATTGCAGAGTACTTGAATATTGGTGATCCAACATCATAAGGTATAATTCTCGAATAAATTTTTTTGGAGTAATTGGGTAGTAATTGTTATAGACTATTATTCATTTGATACTTTATTTGTCATTTTTTGTTTTGTTTTTTTTTTTACTATTCAAATATTACAATACAATAATTTTTAATTTTTATAGTTTACAATTTTTTTTTTAATTATATGGATTAAATTCCATAAATAAATGATTTTCCTATATATGACTTATTATTTTCCATCTAAAAATTATGCATTCATTTATCATTATTTAAACTATGAACTTCTTCAAATTATTTCTCTCATGCGACAGTACTTTTTATTCATTTACAATATAATGATGTACTTTTCTTATCTAATTCTTATACGAATGTTGTAGAGTACTTGAATTTTGGTAATCCTACATTTAATTATGAAAATTGCAGGGCTTTTTTTTGGTATGCGGAGTGTATGAACAACAATATAATACAAATAAGCAGAAATATTCACTCTGTTTTATTCACTCTATTTATATCATTATACATATATATATATATATATATATATATATATATATATATATATATATATATATATATATATATATATATATGTTTGTTCTTATAAAAAATAGAAAAATATTGTATTCGTAATTATATGAGAAGACATGATGATCGTGCAACGCACGGGTGAAAATACTAGTTTAACAAAAATATTATGTACAAAAAAGTGGTATTTTAATAAAAACATCACATTTCGATTTATTCAATATTTTCTCATTATATATATAATTTTATAAAAAAAACGACTTGTATATAACATACTTAACATTTTTAATTTTTTCTTTTAACAATATCTATTACCTCAACTACTTTTTAAAAAAAATATTAGTTCTTAAAAATATTACGCATTACAGTAATCATCATATACATAAGGTGTGTAACGCACATGCTTATTACTAATTTATCCAAAAAGGATGGATGTAGGAGAATTTTTTGAATATCTATTTTACCCATATATATTTAGTTATATAACTAATATACCCTTAACCCTATTTAATAACATTAAATAATTTATTACATTAATTAATTATTGTTAAGAATTACATTGTTATAATATAATTTCATATTATTATACTATTTCATTTATTTGGTATTAAATTAACTTACTATCAACATTTTACAATGTTGTAATAAAATTTCATATTATTATTCTCACATTTTTACAATTTTTATTTATTTAAGTATTAAAAAAAAAACTACTCTGTTATTTAACAAATATTATTAGAATATAATATATTAATAAAATATCTAAAATATACATCCAAAAACTTAAAGATTGAATCGTCTACTCAAATTTCATAGTTTATATTGTATATAATATGAATATAATAATCATGTTTGTTAACTTCAATTCAAAATGATACAATTTCATTAATCCGTGACTTTTATGTACTCATATGTTATATAAAAAAATATTTCAAAAACTTTAATTCACATTTACCTATCTTTTGTCTTTTTATTATTTGTGTGTTTTTCTCAATATTTTTCAAGTTTTGTACTGATTTATTATTATAGTTTTTCTTTAAATTTTGTTAAAAAAAATTACGTTATAATTCTTACTTCGTCATTTAATAAATATTGTTATGATTATAAAATATTAATATAATAATCAAAATATTACATCCAAAATTTCAAAAATTAGATTATCTACTCAAATTCCATAGTTTACAATATATATATATATATATATATATATATATATATATATATATATATATATATATATATATATATTATAATTGTAATATTACCTTCAATCCAAAAAGTCACGATTTCATTAATCCATGACTTTAATTTTTATAGGTTACATGAAAAATATTTAGAAATTTTAATTCACATGTACATACAATATAATTACTAATACAATTATATTGCACTATATTAATATAAATTAATTTTTGTATCAATCTGCATATGACATTTATACGTAGTTCTTCATTGGCTTCCATACTAAATCAATACATAAAAATGAAATACTCTAAATACTTACACAATACCATCATTATCAATTAATGATATTAATAACACAGTTCATTACATTAATTTATTACCTAATAATATACAATGTATAATATAATTTAATATTATTATATGCAACTCCTTCTGATTTTGTGGCACAACATGAATTTTTTCAACAAAATACGAGTATGCTGACTACCTCAATGACAAACTAATTTAGTTATTTTATGTACAAAGTGTAAAATTTGTCAGTTTCAGTGAAGTAATAGATGATAAAAATTAATTTTACCAAGAGGAGCTTTTAAATACATTGTTGTTAAATGACATCCCATCAAACAAGTTAATCTTGAAGGAATCCTCCAATAATACTCTTAAGGAATCTAGACTCATCAAACGATCTTTGTATTGAGACAAAAATGATTTATTGTGATTTGAAAAGACATAATTCAAGCATAAATCATCATCGAATAACATTCTGAAAAATAAGTTTTTCTTTCACGTATCCTATTAATTACAGTAAATAATGGAGTATATTAATTCAAATTCAAAATGAACAATTTTCAATATATCTATACTTTACAATGACTATTAAAAAGGCTTAAGGATAAATAATGCTTACTATTGAAATATATATATTCGTGAACATGTATTCTCTCATGATCAACTATATATAGCTCTTTTGATAATATTTAACACTTCAACTACTTTTAAAAATACTATTAGTATTTCAAAAATATTAAGCATCTCAGAGTCATCCTGTACAGAATACGTGCAACGCACGTTCTTATCAATAGCAAGGAAAAAAGTACAAATCTATAGGAAATAAGTCAATCACCATTTTCTGTTCATCAGCTCACCCTCACCCTAACTTATTTTAGAATCAACCGGTAAATTATACGTGTGAAGACAACATTTGAACCAGCTGAATCAATTGAAGAGGAAGAAGGAAGTTAGAAAACGTGTTTTCAGAATTCTACAACTTTATAAGTTAAAGACACCTTCAGCATTTGTACCATTTTACCCTTCTCTATCATCTGCTCCTCACGTGCTGCAAGTGCAACGTATATCCAGCTATGGAGATAAGAGTTCACGCTGTATTCACCAATTCATCCATGGCGATTTCCTCATTTCCCTTTTTTACGCATCGTGTGATACGTGTACAGTTAGGATGCTTTGTCTAGAATCTTCTCTTGTACTATTTATCTTCTCCTTCTTGCTGGTGTATTGATTGGAACTTACATTTTTTCAAATATACTATTAGCGTTAATTTCTCACTTGGTATCAGAGCTCTCGATGGAAACCAACACCACTGCTGCTACTGGTAACTCAACTCCTAACACTCTCACCTTAACCCATACAAACCTTAGCCATAACTCTTCCCCATTTTCAACTAATCTTACCCAATCTCCTTCGGTCAAGTTGGACAAGGAGAATTATCTCTTCTGGCGCAATATGGTTATCCCAATCATTAAGGGGCATAACCTTGAAGGCTATCTGCTTGGAACTAAGGTTTGTCCTCCAGAAACAATTACCCTGCAAGCATCATCTGATGCTGAAACCACTGGACTAACAAGTGGAGAGGTGGTCACGAATCCAGAATTTACTGCTTGGCAATCTACGGATCAACTACTCATGGGATGGTTGTATTCAACCATGACCCCGGAGGCTGCTATGAGGGTGATGAGCTCAACTAGTTCCTTCAAGTTATGGGAAGCTGTGAAGGAAACTTATGGGATTCAAAACAGGGCTAGGATTGTGTTTCTCACTGGCGAACTGCAAAAAGTCAGGAAAGGAGATCTGAGTATTGATGAATACTTGATGAAGGTGAAAGCAATAGCAGACAATCTTGAGGTTGCTGGCAAACCTAATCCAACTGCAGATCTGATTAATCAAGTACTAGCTGGACTTGATGAGGAATTCACTCCAATTGTTGTGATGCTGACAAGTAAGGAGTCATTAACCTGGGGTGAGCTACAGGCCACCCTTCTTACGTTTGAAAGCAGGCTTGAGCATATCTCCAATGTAAGGAGTGACTTGGGAAATCTAAATCTAAGTCAAGGATATGCAAGCTTTACACAGACAAGAAGAGGAAATTTCCAAAGAAGAGGTTATCCTAGCAGAGGTAACAATCAATTCAGAGGAAACAGAAGAGGCTATAGAGGTAGAGGTGCAAGGTCATCAAATTTTGGGTTTAGACCAGTTTGCCAAGTGTGCTCTAAACCTGGACACAAAGCTGATGTGTGTGATTATAGGTTTGATGAAACTTATACTAGAGCCCCTTTTCATCATCAACAAGGAAGTCAGCCTAACAACAAGACTGTTCATCGACCAGCAGCCTATATAGCTACTCCAGATGTTATCAATGATCCATCCTGGTATGCAGACTCAGGCGCCACACACCATGTTACATATGATGCCAGCAATTTGAAGGCAGGGTCAGAGTTTGAAGGTAATAAGCAGATCATGATTGGAAATGGTGAGTGCTTAAGTGTCTCACGAATTGGTAAAGCTATGTTGCCTAGTTTAACCAGTAAATCTATTATGCTCAAGAATCTTATGCATGTTCCTCACATAAAGAAGAATTTGGTCAGTGTATCTCAGCTAACTCTTGATAATTCTGCATTTATGGAATTTCACCCCTCTTATTGTTGTATGAAGGACAAGGAAACAAAGACTTTGTTGCTGGAAGGGAGACTTAGGAAAGGATTGTACCAGCTGGATGTTCCAAAGGTTACTCATCTGAAGAAATCTCAAAATAAATCATGTTTCCTCACTTCCTCTGTTGAATCTGAAAATGTCAGTCAGTCCAAAGTTTGTGAGTCTAGTCCAACATCTGTTAGTTTGAGTCAATTGCCTCTGGCCAATATGTGGCACAGAAGGCTTGGTCATCCTTCAATGGAAGTTCTGAGTCAAGTTCTGAAAGAGTGTAGTCAAAAGCTCAATAAAAATACACTTAAATTTTTTTGTGATGCCTGTCAGCTAGGAAGGTCACACCTATTACCTTTTACCATATCTGAATATCATGCCAAAACACCACTTGAGCTGGTCTATACTGATATTTGGGGACCTGCACCACTAAATTCTCAAACCAATCACAAATACTACATAATGTTTTTTGATGACTACAGCAGATTCCTGTGGATTTATCCTATGAAAGCTAGATCAGAAGCACTCCAATTATTCCTTCAATTTAAAAAATTAGTTGAAAATCAGTTTGATACAAAAATTAAGACTCTTCAATCAGATTGGGGTGGTGAATACCGTACTTTCTCCACTGTTCTAGCCAAACTTGGAATTGTTTTTAGACATCCATGTCCACACACATCTGCCCAAAATGGCAGAGTTGAAAGAAGACACAGGACTCTCACTGAAATGGGTCTAACCTTACTTGCACAGGCCAAGCTACCACTGAAATTTTGGCTAGAAGCTTTTCAAACTGCTGCCTACCTGATAAATAGACTGCCTACTCCCATATTGCAACATGACACACCATATACCAGACTATTTAAGAGACCTACTGATTACTCAAATCTCAGGATTTTTGGCTGCACCTGTTTCCCTTGTCTAAGACCCTATCAAAATCACAAGTTCAATTACCATTCCACAAAGTGTATCTTCCTAGGCTACAGTCCATCACATAAAGGTTTCAAGTGTTTGAGCAAAACTGGTAGGCTGTATATCTCAAGACATGTTGTCTTCAATGAGGAAGAGTTCCCATATGAGTCTGAATTTCAAAACAAGTCTTCAGTCAGTTCTCCTATACTTGTAAATTCCTCACAAGTGTCACTTCCTTATTTTCCCAAAAATAGCTACAATTCATCTACTGAAGTTATACCAGCTGGTACATCCTCTTCTACAGCATCCCAACCAGCTGGTGAGTCTGAGGAAGAGACTGATATACGTATGGAAGGTAATGATTATGAAACATCTCCTATTGAGTCTGACAGAACAATGAGTTTGTCAGATAACACTCCAGCTAACAGTCCTCATGAAACTGATGATCAAAATCAGAACACAACTATTCCAGAATCACAGGTCCAGCAGACTCATAACTTACATCGGGGTCATCCTATGCTCACGAGAGCTAATGCAGGGATCTTCAAACCTAAGGTACTAACAGCAGTAAATCATGTGTCCTTGGATTTCAAAGAACCTGCAAGTGTTGAAGAAGCCCTCACCAACCACAAATGGAAACAAGCAATGTTGGATGAATTTTATGCACTTGAAAAAAATCAGACGTGGGACTTAGTTCCTCCATCTGATGCTTACAATGTGGTTGGAAGCAAGTGGGTGTTTAAACTTAAACAGGATGCTACTGGAGCTATACAGAGACACAAAGCTAGGCTAGTAGCAAAGGGCTTTCACCAAACACATGGGGTAGACTACTTTGAGACATTCAGTCCGGTGATTAAATCCTCAACACTCAGAATTATTCTTACAGTGGCTGTGTCATTTGATTGGAGGCTGAGGCAGATAGATTTTAACAATGCATTTCTTAACGGAAATTTGGAAGAAACAGTCTATATGAGGCAGCCAGAAGGGTTCATTAATCAGGAGAAACCTAGTCATGTCTGTAAACTAAAGAAAGCCCTCTATGGTTTGAAACAAGCACCAAGGGCCTGGAACAACAAACTAAAATGTACTCTTCTCAGCTGGGATTTCATACAGTCTAAAGCTGATTCCTCGTTATTTTTTTACAGATCACAGGGTATACTGATTTTCCTTCTAGTCTATGTTGATGACTTAGTAATCATAGGGAGTAGCAATTCTTTCATTCAGGCGCTGATTGGAAAACTTAATGAAGTGTTCACTCTCAAGGATATGGGAGATTTACACTATTTTTTGGGAATAGAAGTAAAGAGACATGAAGCATGACTCCATTTATCCCAAGAAAGGTACATTGATGAACTGTTGAAAAGGTTCAACTTCAAAAATCTCAAACCATGTCCTACACCTAGTGTCACAGGCAAAACTCTTTCTAAGTATGATGGGGATTCACTTAAGGATGCAACTCCTTATCGATGTGCCGTAGGAGGCCTCCAGTACCTGGCTCACTCAAGACCTGACATTGCTTTCAGTGTCAACAAACTGAGTCAATTCTTGCAATCACCAACTGCAGTGCACTGGACAGCCCTGAAACGAGTTTTTAGATATCTGGTTGGAACAAAGAATCACGGATTATGGATTAAACGAGCAGACAGAATCATACTAAATGGTTACTCAGATGCTGACTGGGCCTCATGTCCTGATGATAGACGTTCTACTGCTGCTTACTGTGTTTACCTGGGAGAAACACTTATTGGCTGGTGTTCCAAGAAGCAAAGTGTCATTGCAAGGTCCAGCTCAGAAAGTGAATACAGAGCTCTCGCCCTTGCAAACTGCTGAATTAATCTGGGTATAATCACTTCTTGAGGAAATTGGTTTGAAACTTCAGTCCTTACCAACTCTCTGGTGCGATAATATGAGTGCCAACGCACTAGCATCCACCCAGTCTACCATGCTAGAACAAAACACATCGAATTGGATCTACACTTCATCAGAGATAGAGTTATTGAGAAGAAAATGGAAATTAAATACATACCCCACGACTGATCAAATTGCAGATCTTATGACAAAGAGCTTACCACATACAGAATTCAATCTTCTAAAGGTCAAACTTGGAGTTACAAGAGTACCGTCCAGTTTGCAGGGGGGTGTGAAGACAACATTTGAACCAGCTGAATCAATTGAAGAGGAAGAAGGAAGTTAGAAAACGTGTTTTCAGAATTCTACAACTTTATAAGTTAAAGACACCTTCAGCATTTGTACCATTTTACCCTCTCTATCATCTGCTCCTCACGTGCTGCAAGTGCAACGTATATCCAGCTATGGAGATAAGAGTTCACGCTGTATTCACCAATTCATCCATGGCGATTTCCCTCATTTCCCTTTTTACGCATCGTGTGATACGTGTACAGTTAGGATGCTTTGTCTAGAGTCTTCTCTTGTACTATTTATCTTCTCCTTCCTGCTGGTGTATTGATTGGTACTTACATTTTTTCAAATATACTATTAGCGTTAATTTCTCACTATACGCAACAAGTCAATATTACGAGTCACGGGACTTCTGCGAATAGGTTAGAAATTATGGTAATCTCATTGCCAAGTTTCTGTTCTGGACATTAAGTTTGAAAGGGGCTCTTATAAGTTAAAAAATGGAATTGAAGTGAGGGATTACACTGATGTGAGTTCGGATGCGGTCTTACTTGCATCTGACCAGTTTAGCCTTATAGTTCTATCATGATTTTAGTAAAATAATAATAATTATATATGGATTTCTTTTCATTTCTCTGTTTCTAGGCAAAAGTAGGTATTTGGAACTGCTTGAATCCAAATATAACTACGAAACCATTGCTCAAAAAGCCTACAACAAAACCCTTATCTATGGTTCTCCAAGAGGTGTTTGCTGATGATGCCTTTTCGGCATTTGAGGAGGCTGGGCCTGGGTTGGACAATGACCAGGTGAGGTTGTAGGACTTGCATTCTGTTACATTAGTTCTCTCTCTCTCTCTCTCTCTCTCTCTCTCTCTCTCTCTCCTCTCTCTCTCTCTCTCTCTCTCTCTCTCTCTCTCTCTCTCTCTCTCTCTCTCTCTCTCTCTCTCTCTCATTGAAAGTAGCCCCAATCTTTTGTGAACCTTATAACTCGTGTAACTACCTCAAACTATCTGTATCTTCTTCAATAGACTCTTAGAGAAATGGGCATCAGATTTTGAGAAATGGTTATTGCTCTTGGAGGTGGAAAATCGCCCAACGAGGTAATGCAATATAAAGAAAACTACGGTTTTCAAAAATTTTCCAGTACAAGTGTTTTTGTTCGATGCATCAAATATCTGGAGAACATGGTAATATGCTAGTTTAATCGTTGTTTATTTGTTTAAGTATGTTAATGAATCCACTTTCTTAAATCTGAGACTTTATATAATTTTCTCTGATCCTAACATGCCAATATGTCTTCATCTTAGAGCTACTCCTACTTCCATCCATGCTTATCGCAATATTTTTTTTTTCCCTTTTGACTAATGAATTTGTAACATCTAAAGTTTATCTCCTATTACATTATAGGTTTTTTTAGAGTTTTGTGGACTAGAACTGTTCGTGTGAATACTGCAAGCATACAAGATCGTTGACAAGTAATAATTGTGAAGAGTTGAGAGTATCGTTCCCTCGTGGAATAAGTTTTAGTTTTAACTATCAATTTATCATCGATCCAATTAAGTGAAATAATAAATAAAAAGATGGTTTGTTTGTCTATTCTAATAAAAAAAATTTAATGAATAAAAATTAAATAAAACTGTGTTGAGGAGTAAATATGAATGATGAGCATGTATTGGAATTCGAATCAACTTTTTACCATCTATCTCAATTCAAAATTTGTAGTTTAAATAATTCATGCGTTGCTTGATAATAGATAATTTTCATGCAGTGTGGGTTTGATATTGTTTAAAAAGAGTTTTTTTAAAATGAATAGTGATTTTTTAAAGAATAGATGGTTGAGAGTTGATTGAAAAGTCAAATATTGTGAGCTTGACTTTTAATGGATGGTTGAGATTAATTACTGTAGAATAAAGAGAAAAATCTAAAGTAAACCAAACAAGGGCTGGCTTTCTTTTTCAAGACAAATTAAATATATCCTAATTATGAAACGAATCTATTCCTGGTTCGAATAAGAATATTTAGAACGCATTAAATCACACAGTTATCAACTAGATTGCACATGTCATAGTGTTATTCCTAACATCTAGTGTTCATGCGTTGATCATGCAATGTTCATACCTATTGTGACTTTTTCAAGACTACAACAAGCAATAATATATTTAATTGGTGACCAATCAATCAAATAATAACAATAAAGCATACAAAATTAATTAAGATACAAGAAATTTCTAAATTACTAATTCTTGAATTGAAACAAATAAATATCTAAGTTTCATTTTCATCTAATACATAGAGGAGATATCAATGTAAGAAACACAAGAAAAGTAAAAGGAAGCCATCACCCTAAAATTTATACACCGAATACAATCTGGAAATCGAAATCTTCGGATCCAGTCCGTCCCCTTCGATGTATATTCTTGTTCGTTTTTTATGCAAAAGTCAGCTGCTCCTTTTTATTTTCTCCAATCGTTGCTCTTCTGCTCATCTCAAATACGTAGCCGACCGACCTTTCAATGTTAATTCCACCACCGTCCACTTCTCCAAGAATTATCCCAGGCGAGACTCCTCAATTAATCTCCTCCCCTTCTTTTTACTTAGCTGGAATGATAGTGTGTATATATATATATATATATATATATATATATATATATATATATATATATATATATATATATATATATATATATATATATATCTTATTACAATATTAAAGAAGGATCTTATTACAATATTAAAGAAGGATAGTTGTTGGTGAAATTCCCGCACAAATTCCCCGCCTAGAATCCAGCCTAGGAAAATAATTGTCTGACTGTATTGAAAAAACTGGAGGGATAAATTTGAAATTGTCTGATTGTATTAAAAAATTGGAGGGATAAATTTGAAATTTGTCTGAGGCAAGGACTATTCTGAAGGCTGAAGTCGGAAGTGTGCTTTTCACGCAACCTTTGTCAGTGCTTTTCACGCTGCTTTTCACGCAACCATTGTCATTACTTCTCACAGTCAACCTATTCCGACTTCCTCAGCCCAATCAACACTAGTACATTAAGAGTCAAAGGCGTAGGTTGTAAAGTACAAAAGGCGTCGGTTGTACATGAGACGCCTTTAGTAGAGACGCTAAAAGTGCATACTTAAGACAACCGACGCCTGAAGTTAATTAAAGGTGTCGGTTGTTAAACAACAACCGACGCCTTTTCACAACTAAAGGCGTCGGTTGTTACGTAAAAATCGACGCCTTTAGTTGAGAAAAGGCGTCGGTTTGTTGTTTAACAACCGACGCCTTTAAATGAGAAAAGGCGAATATTTTTTTTTTCATTTATTTTTATTTCCCTTATATACCTATATAAACTATAACAATCATGTACACATCAAAAAATTATCTTCAACAAATATATATAATCGAGGAATGCAGAACAAAACTTAATAACTCAATAAACAGAATTTCGAATTAATTAATCTTGTATTCACAATATTGTTAAAAAATTTGTACATGTACGTTAAAAATAAAATGGGCCAAGTTTACATACACTCTTCGACGAAATATTTGGCCCATAAATTTCGAACCTTGTCAATTTCCTCTGTTGAGTAAATCTCTTGAAATGCCTAAAAGTAATTAATAAGAATTAATAATTATTATGTTAGTTACATATAAACCGTAATTAAATAATTATCTTCAATAACTTATACCTCGTATAGAGAAGTAAGTTGAGAACAGGATGTGACTATCTGGAACATGTTTCTCATAACATAATAGCCACACTCATCTCCTCCAGGTTGCTGAGGACACTGAAATTTGAATATTTAAAATTAAAACTATTATTAATCCAACAAGTACAAGACATCTTAAATAATTCACTTATAAATACCTCACATTCATTATTTATCCGTAACTAATTTAAGACAGATATATCAAGATATTCACCATGTGTTAATACGAATGAAATTACCTTACTTGATTATTTACATTTTTATTTATAAAATTTTACAAAAATTTTGACAGAATCTCCCCTATAAATTGGACTTAACCAACCTGTAGGGGGAATCAAAATGCCACAATAAAACTAAAATATTTAACTTCAACATATTCAAAACTCAAACAGAACTCCACTCGAACATCAACATTTTCATCTAGTTTAAAATTTTCAACCTCAACATGTTAAAAACTCAAGTATTTTTAGCCTTTTAATTATTCACTATATATATACGCTCATATCTCCAGATCATCACAACATAATCATCTAAATTCACCAAAACATCCAACAAGTACAAAACATCTCAAATAATTCATATATAAATATCTTATAATCGTTACTAAAATAAAATTAATATTCTACAATTTCAATAAAACTCCAATAATTTAAAATTTGAATTTATAAATCTATTAACTCAAAATCAATCTAAATTCCAAATTCAAAAAACACTAATAAGTTCATTTAAATCAATAAACATATTAAATCATAAATAAATAAATTCAATTATAAATTAACAAAATGAACAAACTAGTTTAAGCTTAAAAAATAAAAAAATTACCGTGTTGGTGGGACGGTGGCGGCTGGGGGAGGAGGTGGCGGAGGTGCGCGCTGCTGGGGTTCCCTACTCGCGGCTGGGGGAGGAGGTGGCGGAGGTACTGGTACACGATGGTGGGCTGTGTGTGGCGCACAGAGGAAAAGAGAGGGCGGCGGGGTGGGGGTGGTGCGCAGCGGAGAAAAGAATGGCGGCGCCGAAGCTGCACTACCGGTCGGAGGTGACGTTGGCTACGGTGGGGGAGTGTGATGGATGAGACTTTGAGGGTTGGCTACGCGTGGCTGGGGGAGGAGGTGGCGGAGGTACCAGTACAAGGTGGTGGACTGGGTGAAGCGCACGGAGGAAAAGAGAGGGCAGCGGGGTGGGGGTGGTGCGCAGTGGAGAAAAGAATGGCGGCGCCGAAGCTGCACTACCGGTGACGTTGGCTACGGTGGGGGAGTGTGATGAATGAGACGGCTTTGGAGGTGAGCGGCGCTGTGGAGTGCTGTGGGAATATTCAAGTGCTGAAGAATTTGACCTAAGGTGGAGGGAAAATGCCTAAATTAAAGGCGTCGGTTCTTACTAAAGAACCGACGCCCTTAATGGCCGACTAAAAGGCGTCGGTTCTTACTAAAGAACCGACGCCTATAATTATAGGCGTCGGTTCTTTAGTAAGAACCGACGCCCTTAATGGGCCGGCTCTACCAGCGTCGATTCTTCCTAAAGAACCGACGCTTTTTATGAATTTTTATTTACAATTTTGCCACCGCTTTTTTTGAGGCATCGTTTTTTGAGAAAAACGACGCTAATATGTTATTTTTTTATGTAATTTTGTACTAATGCAACATTTTAATCCCTAATTTCTTCTTTCTTTTCTGTTTCCAAAACTCCAGTAGCGCTTCAACCTTCGAAGTTCGGCCATCGACATCCGGCTTCCTCTGCACATTCAACCATTTCAATCCCTAATTTCTACTCGCTTTTCTGTTTCCAACTCCTGCAACGCTTCAACCTTCAGAGTTCTTCCATTGACGATGCAGAAGACAGCACAACCTTTGTCTCCAGGGTTTTCCTTACTAGATTCTATATATAGATCATGTCTGGAGTTTCCTGTGCTACAAAATATAAACCCCCCAAATGTGTAACTTGGTTCAGATTGCTTGAAATGCTAGAGCTTCAACTCTCTGTTTATTTCGAAGTTGGAGAGGAAAATCAACAGCAACTGAAGGATCTCAGATGCCACGGGTGAAACTAGGATCCCAATGACTTGAGGTATATGTTAAATTTGCTTAATTCAGTTTCATAAAATAATGCATAGAGTCATATATGTGTCTTTGTGTTAACTGGAACATAAATTATGCTACAAATTGAAAATAAATTGACATGTGAATTATTATTCTGCTGGGGTTAATGTTTCTTCTTCTTCTTAAAAAAAAAAAAATTCTTTTACAGATAAAATAGGAAAAAATTTGTGCATTGGGTTTTGAATAATTTACGATTTTGTTAAAATCGTTAAGGTTTCTGTTCTTTGTTGTTGCCTATTGGTGTTTGAATTGCAGTGGAATTCATTATAAAGTTAAGGGTAGAAGCCAGCTGGTATTTAAAGTGGAAATTGGGAAAAAAGTTTGAAATAAAGTGAACTCCAACATTAATGTTGTTTGATAGCTTAGTTAAACTTCAAATTGTACACCAGTATCAAACTGTATTTCTCTTGGTTTTGATTTTGATGAAGTGAAAATTTTGAAGTTTGACTGTTTGAGGAATGAAAAAATAAGAGATAACTGTTTGGGGATCTAGCACCTGAGGTCACAGATTATCTGTTAGAAGACTTTTTAAACCCATTATTCTTGGTTAGAGGTAACAGTTGGTTTTTTCTTGATTTCAGGAACATGCTACAGGTGCATTGGCGAACTTGGCAGCAGATGATAAGTGCAGCACCAAAGTTGAGATTGCTGGTGCGGTACCTGCTTTAGTAACTTTGGCCAGGAGTTGCAAGGTTAAAGGAGTGCAAGGGCAGGTTCCATTTCTACTACTTTTGCTGCTAGAAATTCATTTTTTATTATCGTAAGTGATGATTCATTCTTCAGTAAAACAGTTTTACACCATAGGGACTACTTGATAGCCCAACCTCACAGTGTCATGTCCCTCTGTGCCAACTATAAACTTAATAAGCTAGCAAAAGCCACTGGTTTCTCTCATCTCGGAGATCAACAGCTTCAAAATCAGATATTTCTTTGCATTTCATGTTTCTTCGAGACATTTCTCTTCATGATTTTTTTATAGTGTTAGGGTGAAACCAAAATATTTCAGATAATGATCACTATATTAAATGACATTATCCTACTTTAGTTTAAAAATCTCTAGATTTAATGCCTTCAAATGTTGTGGTTTGGTGAATTTTATGAAGATTGGTAGTAGGTTATTTTGGAATAAACATTATGCAACAAGCATAAATTCGTAATTGATGCCTTCAAATGTTGTGGTTTGGTGGATTTTATGAAAATTGGTAGTAGGTTGTTTTGGGGCTAACATAATGCAGCAAAAATCAGAGTATTAATAATGTTTAATAATGAATTTACTACTCTTTTGATTAAATGTTAGTGTTGTTAGTCACAAATGAAAGCCCGTGTTTCTAAAGTGATGGAATCTGTTCCATTTGCTCCATTATTTCAAATAAATTTTGCCATAACGTCATAATAGGAAAGGTCAAGAAAAAAGTCATTCAATAATGGAGCTTTATGTTCTAAATGACCGTCAAAAAGCAAAACAGTGAACTGGATGAAGCCATTTTTCATTGAGTCATCCAGTAAAGCCATTAAACATTTTTATTTGATTTAACTCTATTAGATTGCATTAAAATCCATTAAATATTCTTCTTCCTGCTTCTTTACAAATTACTGTGTGTTCCTAGCACTTTGTGGTACTAACAGAACTTTGCATGCTGTGTAAATATTCCTCAGACATTTTGAAATGGAAGATTACAAGAAGTGCATTTTCTCCTCAAGAATTTGCATGTTGCATAGGGAGAGTTGGTATGATCTGAATGAAGTCATTTTCACTACATCATCAAGTAAACCCATTAAACATTTTTCTTTGACTCGATTCTATTAGATTGCATTAAAATGGAACTTTGTGTTTCAAGCACTTTGTGGTAATAATAGAACTTTGCAGCCATTACTCGAGTCTAAAACTTGTATCATATTCATCTCTCTAGCTTTATTTGGTTCATTTGTTCCTTTTGTCAATATATTGTTTGTTCAGTCACCTTCTTTGAAGCGTTTAGGTTTTATCTAGATATTCTCCTCTTACATTATTGGCTTCAAAGTTTTATATTTATCTGTTAAGGCTTTATTTTTTAGCAGTACTTTAAGTTTACACTTTGCTCTAAGTTGTTTTTAATTTATGTTCTTTGGTCTACGGCATATTTAAGCATATTTCTATGTTTAAACTTCATTATTGGGTTCTAACAAATTATGTAAACAATATAAGATTGTGCTTGATCTCATTGATACATGTGTATAATATTAATGTGACGGTGATATTTACATGTTTTATTGCTCCTTTTAGTCAATTTGTATACATATATTTCACAAAATGACCTGCAACAAATGAGCAAGTGAGGATCTGTCATGTTGTCAAAGAGGATACTATTTGCAGAAACATTTTGGAATTGTGACTTTTATGTTATTTACAGGTTATACATGATTACTATTGATCTTTAATTTTGCATTAGACATAAATTCAATTGATGTAGAATAAAATCTTGGCCTTAATCATACCTCTTCCTCTAAGGAGTGAATTTTGAAAAGAGGGGGTGGGGGGGTGGGGGGGGGGTGGGGGCTCTTTTATCAAATAGCTAGCTTCACTAAAAAAATTGACTAGCGACCACCTAATTATTTGTGGGAAGAAACAAACTCAATTAAGTATACTTATTAGATAATGACTTAATTTACTAGAGGCTTCATGAGATGGAATTTAAAAATCTTCCAAATAGTTGATACAACTTGCCCATGGGTATTTAAGGTATTTTTCCACTTTGACAAATTGTAAAAACAATTATGACTATGTAATTATTACTATGCTTTAAACCCCAATTTGATCATATACATTTTTTATTTCTATTAATTTTGTTACGTAGGTTTGAAATACAGTTGAAAAGCCAATTATGACTATGTAATTATTACCATGCTTTAAACCCCAATTTGATCATATAAATTTTTTATTTCTATTAATTTTGTTACGTAGGTTTGAAATACAGTTGAAAAGCACAAGAAGAGAGAATACACTTCAATTATTTATGGCAAATATTCTCATGAAGAGACTGTAGCTACTGCTTCTTTTGTCATGGATTTTGTCCAATCATATTATCAATTGCTTCCACATTGTGTAATTGGGACAACCAGCAAGCGATTGATCTCAATTCAGAATAGTTCTTTTGGTTCTCTGAGCTTTGCTGAGCTTGAAATTCATGGTAAATATTACTATTTCAATACTACATTATGTTGGGGTTGTGTTTGCAGTGAACATGGAGATATCTTCAAATGATGTTTGCTCTTTTTAGACTTGGGCTAGAATGTGTATTCATACTTTGGATTATACAATTTTTTGGTGATTTTAATGATTTCTTAATATAAATCGTTTTGTAAGTTGATTTTGGATGGCTAATTGTCTATAGGTACATGCGTCGTGAGAATGCTCAAGGTATTTTTTGAACTTCAAATAATTATTGTATTGCAATGAAAACACGCTTCCTTCTAAGGTTGCACAGATTGGTCAAGCTTCGTCTTACAATTTTCCTATTATGTAGCAGACAAGTTGTATTTTATTTTTCAAATAATTTGTATGAAATTAGTCCAATCAAAACATTGTGTATAATAAATGTGACGACAAATATATTGATATGTGATGACGATGAAAACTTAATAAATGTGACGATAAAGTGTATAAGGAGGTTTTTTTTTTCCCAAATTTTGTAATACTATTCATAATAAAATGTTTATTATTATATATTGACATCGACTTTTGTTAGGTTTTATTGATTTTTTTCACATTATTCTTTCTAAGAGCATTATTTTTGTCAATAAAATATTACCGTGCATCGCACATGTGTGAAACTAGTATCTATATATGTGTTCACCGATAGAAGCCCAAGTCGTGCCCTCTAAAAGCCCAGAAAGAGTCCATCCCCGTTTAATTCACGATTGAATTGGTTTTAACTACCAATTAATAAATTAATGTAGTGTTTATTTGTAAGTCTTCAGTTTTTCCAAAGAAGGTAAGTTGGTCCTTGAACTTTATATTTAATGCACTTGAATCATTTTCTCTTGCAATCTGGTCCCTTTACCTTCAAATTGTATCCAATTAAATCCTTGGCATCTTTGTTCTTCATTTAGTCACTTGTCTCATCTATTGATTGTTTGCAATTTAGTCCTTCCTGTCCCCTTTTTAGTCACATTTCTCCGTTTTCCAACTAAAAGCATTCAAAATTGAGTTTTTCCTAAAACAAATAAAATAAACATATAATTAGTATTATAATATTTTAAAATACTTACATTTATCTAAATTTAAAGTCAAGATAAGTACGAAAAACGTATATATTAAGAACTTTCACCTAATGTATTTCTTCGCCATAGTGGATTACTATTAGCCAATATTGTAACTTGAATTGAGTAGAAACTGCCAATTTCTGATTACAGAGTAGTGACAAGGTGGTGCATTGTGTTGTTTTTGATGCACTATAAATAGTAACTTTAAAAAGTTTCATAAAGGACATACTCATTAAAGCACCCAAATGGTAGGGTTTATAACTTTGCTTAGCTTGGGCTAGATATAAAGAACGATTTCTGTAATTTATTTTTATATTTTTATGCAATGGGAAAATTGACGGTCAATTTGTGTATAAGAATGTTTTTCAAAATTTATAATACATTTAATAATAAAATTATTATTATAATTTAAATTGGTACTCGCTATTGTTAATTTGTATTGATTCTGCGTCAGTACATTATACTTTATCAAAGGAATATGTTTGTGTATCACACAGTCTGTGAAACTAGTTGTAATTCAAAGTAAAAACAGAATATATTGATTCAAATTTGCTTTGTTACTCGAGGTGGGCAACGTCCAATGAAAATACGTCAAGTGTTCAATTAATTTTTAAATTGAACGCTAGTCACTTTTTTATTTGTTGCCCACCTCTGACAACAGAGCAAGACTATATATTGATTTATGAATTTTGATCCGTTTCCCACCATTTGCAACAAAAGAACTGTTGATGGTGGACAACATATCATCAGAGACCGATCTAACAGGTGTCGAGGTAGCGCGACCGCGCTATCTGGATCGTCGGCCAATCTGTTTAAGCTTTTTTTTTTTTTTTTTTTTTTTTTTTTTGGGGGGGAAACAGAGATTTAGAATGATTTTCAGTTTCTGTGATTTAATATATGGTTTTGTGATTTGATTTCTTTCTGATTTATAAGTTTTTGCAATTTAATTTCAAGTTAATGTGTGAATATCGGCGGCAGTTGAACAAGAAATAATCAGGAAGAGGCGCATAGCATGTTGAAGAAGATGAAGTCTGGCGTGGGGTATGATTTTGGGCCTTTTTTAATTATTTGGGCCCTATAAAATTGGCCCAAATTCAATTGAGGTTTAATTTGAATGGAGACCCAAAATCGTACACATTCTACAAGTACAGAGTTGTGATTGTATTATTATTATTATTATTATTATTATTATTATTATTATTATTTCGAAGGAAGTAATTGTAATTTTAAATTTGAGGGAAATTATTTAAATGTGTATATTCATTTTAGATTTTCGACATATATGAATTTAGTTGTATTAGTTAATTGTTTATGTTTAATTTTTAGATTGTAAGTTATAATTTCATATTTTGGAAATCATGAAACGATGTATATTAAATTTTCAGATTTATGAATGTTTGAAATTTAATTGAGTAAATTGATTAAATTAGGTTAAATTATGAATTTTTTTTGAGTTTTCTGTTGCTTAATTCCACATATTGCATCGATTGGATTTTAACTAGTTCTTGAAAATTCTCTAGTCCCGTTTCCTTTGTTCCACAGACTATGCAGTTCTTTCTAGTATTTTATAGAACTATTTACTTTACTTTTCAATGTTCATGTATCGTGAGAGTGACTGAGTGAGTTAGTATTGATTGATGACTTATTTGTGTGCTCGCATGTCTGCATATGCATTGGTATTTATATCTTCGAAGTTTCTTATATTATAGCGTCAGTTGTCGATCAATGGTCCACGATCGACTGCTCTAACTGAACTTTGGTCCTGAATTCATCTCTGTATATCATACCCCGTTGATTTATATAGCTCCTGATTGGTAGAGATTAAAATTAGACTTTTAGTAAATCTTTATAAAAGTTGGTAAAATATATGATTGGAAAATTGTGAAGTCTAAATGAATGGTTAAGATTAATTGTTGTCATTAATATTTTCCTTTCTTGCCTACGCCTACCTACCACATGCCGTGTATTACAGTGCACAATTCATCACTAGTTGTACTTGACTAGTTAGCGATTAACGCGGTTGGTAATAATTTCCTTTCAAATTCATGCCCATAAACATAAACAAAAATCGTACATAAGACCAAATTTCCAGCAGCACGTACAAATTTGGTAGGGTGCCCCTATTCTCCATTCTCCCATCCACCCTTTCTCCGTTTCCACGAAGTTTCCTCTTCTCAACCCTTATATACAACGTATATATATGAACGTGTGTTTCAGTTGAGTACCTGAAAGTGTGAGATTTTGGAGAACTCGGAGAGAGAAATTGAGAGAATTTTGGGATTCAAAGTGTGAAGAAATGAACTTTGATTTATGGGCTCGCCTTTCTAATTCTTCTTCTTACAAGCGTTATCAATCTCGATCAGGCTTGTCTAATTGCGAAACTTTCCTCTTTTTCTGTTTTTTCTCTTCACTTGTGCGAAAAATGATAAGAATAAAGGGTATTTTCTCTTTAATTTGATTTTGGTGGGAAACTTATGGATTTTTAATTTTGATGCAGAAAATATGGAAGGTGGGAAAGTTAATTTTATTTAAGGTTCATGCTGGTTTAGTGAGACGAAGAAAAAATTGGATGGTTAAGATTTTGTTTTAAGCTAGATTCTACTCAGGAAATACCAAGCGTGTTTCTGTCCAACCTAATGGGTAAAACAGGGGATGTTACAAGAGATATTGGAATAGGAAGAAAGAGTTCGAAACTTAGCCTAAAAAAATTGAATTGATCGTCGTTTTACAAAAGTTGAAAAAATTCTGAATTAGGGTTTTTTATTATAGAAATCAGGCTTTGAATGTATATGAGTAAGAATAGAAATTTGCAAGTTTTCTTTTGATTTTTTCTGTTTGGTATTTGTGCTAACTTGAATGGTGAAGTTAGGGCTTCTAGTTTAATGATGAACCATAAATAATTTCTCAGATTTCCATATTTGTCAAAGAACTGATGTGTAAATTAGGGTTTTTTAGTGATTGTGCATTTTCATGTAATATACAGACTCATATCGCGGAGAGGAGTACAAAGGGGAAGAAGAGCTGAGGCCCGAGTTTCTTTGTCCATTTTGCGCTGATGAATTTGATATTGTTGGTCTCTGTTGTCATGTTGATGACGAACATGCCATCGAAGCCAAGAATGGGGTACCCCTCTCTTCATTTCCCTTTATCACTGGGTTTGTTTTGGTAATTATCAAGAGTTAATTACTGGAACTGGGGATGTTTTTATTCTATTGTTTCATATAAATATGTAAAAGTAAAAGTTAGGAGCTTTGATTTATAATGGCGTCAACTGCAATGCTTAGAATTCTAGATTTACATAAGCAGGCAATATTAAGATATTATGTTGTTTCACCATTTAATATTTCATTGTAACCTCTTGTGCATATTCCACAATGCGATTATCATTTATCATTATGTGTGTGTGTTCTTGAAATGTCATATAGTGTGCGACGCCAAAATGACCATAGTACACAGGATGACATGTCACACCTTCACTTACCTGAATTACATCTGATTAGTAGATGCATTGATCTTACTGAAACTAACTAATAACAGAGCCTTCATCCTGCAATTTTGTCTTTTGTACCTTCTATTCAAAGAAGCAATTGACCCTGTGAAGCCCCCTTGCATAAGTGTTGCTAGATTTCTTTTTCTTGTTAGCTATAGACCCTACTTCTGTTTCATTCTTGGGGCATTGATATACAACCTTGCTCTTGGATGTTGAATGCAATTGCTAGCTTACACGCCTGTAGTTACGGGGAAAGTAAAAGAAAGATTAAAGCCATAAATAAAGTATGGAACACTTAAAAAGGTGATTTTCCTTTTCTTTCCCCTTCTGTCCTCCATCTGGATTCATAGAACATTTTCTCTTTAAACTCATTTTCCTCCTCACCGCTACTGGTTCTTCAACCCTTGATTCGATAAAGCTGCCTGCCATATTACCCAAAACTCAAAATGAGCCTTGTGACTAGTATGACAGGCCGACAGAAGAATTTAACAAAATACTATGATGAACTGACACGGACACGGACACGTCAACATACGATATTTTTTTTTTTTTTTAAAAAAATAGCGACACGACACGTGGACCCATGATTTTTTCTAAACATGAGATTTTTTCAGCAAAATCATGAAATCCAAATTTTTGGTGCTGATGGATGACAAAAGTCGATTGATGTGTAAAGTCAACCGTAACTCTTGTTGCTTCATTCCCCGAGATTGGAGAAGGGGGTGGGGGATAGAGCAGACCGTGAAGTTGCTTCTTTTGGTTTTGGCACTAGTGTTTGGCATGATTTTATGCCTTCATTTGTTTCGGATGTTGTTTGAGATTATGTCAATGAATAATTTATTGGTTTGTTGTTGAAAAAGGTCAATTTATATGCCCTACTGTTGAATTTGTGTATTCTGCCTAACATCTTTCTTTAATTGATTGTTGCTCTAGGAGGTGGCTCCTGGCCAAACATATTGAATTCTCAAACATTTGTTAGTTATTCTTCTGATTGTACTGATGGAATGTCTGTATGCAGGTGTGCCCTGTTTGTGCAAAAAAGGTGGGGACAGATTTGGTTGGCCACATAACCGGGCAGCATGGAAATCTTCTAAAAATATCCTTTGAAGAAACTGAATTTATTGACCTTGAATTTTGCTGCAATCTAGTGCCTCCTTTAGTTTCGCATTGTTTTCATTTCTTATTTTCATAGATCTTTAGTTTCCCTTGACTAGAGAATACATGCAGCGGAGGAGGAGAATTGGAAGGGGTGGATCTAATTCTACACACACTATATTAAGAAGAGGGTTACGAGAAGGAAATCTGCGTTCCCTCTTCGGGGGATCGTCGTATTTGTCCTCAAACGCGGAACCTGATTTGCTGTTATCCTCTTTCATATACAGTCCACCAGTGGTTGATGAACCTTCTGAAGTTCAATCTCTTTCTTCAACTGGGGCTTTCTCAGTACCAAGATCCTCTGGTGAAGATTTGGTGGAAAGGTAAGATTGCTATGATTTAAACGTGTACTTCTACTTCGTCATTCAGCATCATTTTTTTATATTTTTAATGCTTGATTTAGCCCCTGTTTGAGACATGTTAAACCAAATAATGTGGTTTTTAAAGTAATTTTTTGGAGAATGTGTAATTAAAAAGTAAGGAATCTTTTTGGGTTTATGTGTAGATTATTTTATAATTATATTGAGTGGTTGAAAATGAATTATAAATCATAATAATTGTAAATCACATAATGACATATTTTCCCCCTTTTTGGCATCATAAAAAAGAGTAGGGTTATAGCATTTAGGGGGGGGGGGGGGGGGGGGGGGGAGAGAGAGAGAGAGAGAGAGAGAGAGAGGCATGTAGCCATTAGATGGTCTCAGATAGACATCCATTTTAGTAAAACAATAAGATCACATTTTCCATTTCCCATCACATATTATTTTCTCATTATTTCTTTAAAACTAATAGAAATTTTGGCATGAATTCCCCCTTTCTTTTGCTAAATGATATGAATATTATCTTATCATAAATCTTGATATCCCATGCTATGAACATAATTCCATATCAATGCTTGTACTTGAAAAACACATACTTCACTATAATATTAAAAACACACACACAAGCATAAGATCCATATCCATAAAGCATAAGCTCAAATGTTCAAAATTCAAATGTACAGCCAAAAGGAGTTTCAGAACGAGTTTTTCATAAAGAAATAAAGAGGTTTTTAAAGATGCTTCACTCTTCCGCCAGTGTTGGAGGAGGATCAAGGGGATGAATGGAGTAGAAATGGGAAAAGAAGGCCTCTTGAGACATATACATATGCTCCACTCTTGACTTGATTATATCATTTGTTAAGAGGGTTTCAATTAAAAATTTACCATTTGTATTTTTATGGTTTCGAGAGCCTTGTAAAAACTCATTTGTTGCTAAGGATAAGTGTCAATTGTTGTAAGTCACTTAAGGATTGGTGCTCCTTGTTGTAAGTTACCATTATAATGAATTTGACTTTTCTCGTGACATAGAGCTTGGTAACAGAAGATTTAGATCAAATTGTTTGATTGAACATTCTTAAAATATTGTTTGCATCCTCCATTCTTTTTTTACTTACTAACATTGTACTTACTAGTTACTCCTTTCTATCAACTTATATTGTGCAATACTATCTCTAAGTGTTATACTTGCTTTATTAATTACGTTTACATCTTTTATTTTACTTTACATTGGTAGTTGAGTTACTTTACATCTCTTATAATACTAAGTGTTTATACTTGTATTTATTGGTTTTAAGTTTGAGATTATTTGTTGAAAATTTTTTATAAACCAATTCACCACTTCTTGGTTAGTTATTCTTGGGCTAACGGTGTTCTCACATATTTATATGAAATAGACGGATGTTTCTCTATATGTTTTTATAAACATAACACCATATATATAGTAATAAGAGAAGGTCACGGCGAGACGAGCCGTTTATCATTACGATAGGTGTCAAGTGGAAGTGCAGTGATGTTCCTGGTTCTCCTGTAGTTGGAACCTCCGGAACCACAAGAATCCTTAGTTAGAATGGGATTCCAACTCAGCACCTTCGTGTAATAGAATATTTTTGGTGTAGAAAGTCTCAAATTTAGGATCCATTTTCCCTTCGGAGAATTCCCTTCAACTCTACATTTATTTGACATGATTGGTTGAAGGGAAATATCCAAATAAATGGATTATTATTGAATCCACCATAAACGAAAATATAAATTCATTGGACAAAATGGCACCTTTTGTTGCCAAAAAAATGTCTTAGGCACCTTTCTCGGAAAAGCCCTTGCGGTCGTAAGGTTCTGTGCTTGATTGCAAGGTTCAGTGTATTGCAATCGCAAGGCACAACCAGAAAACTATATGTTTAAATTTAGAAGGCAGATTGTCTTGTGATCGCAGCTAGATAAAGCCTTGCAATCGCAAGGCCTAATTTCTCACCAGGTTTTTTCACTTTTTGCGTCTCTTTGCAATGCCTCTTCGCATCACTTTATTTCCATTATTTCGTCCATGATTTTAACAAATATTTGAAAAACTATTTTGAAACAAATTTCCAATAGATTGGTCTTTAAAAATGTCAATTTATGTTTCACTAGTTCTGTATTTTCTGTCGAAGGAAAGTTTTTCTGTGAATGAAAGAAATGTTTGAGCCTCGGGACGTAATGTGTTTCTGGAAATACATTCTATGTCATTTCAATTTTTTTTTTTGGATTCTTTATCGTTTCTTGATTTTATCTTTTACCTCTGAGGCTTTGAACCAGTGGCAGGATCGTGTTATCATAACCACCTGTTGCGAACTTGTTTTAATTTTTTTAACATTCTCATGACTACAACTCACATTTATTCAATTGATTTCAATTACAGACATGTTCAACAGTTACCACTATCCGACGAGGACCAAGAGGTGAAGGCTCGAAAATGTGAATTTGTGCAAGGACTCCTACTTTCTACTTTTCTGGACAACTTATAAGCTGAAAATGCATCCTTTCATTGCTAGTTTAAATTCTAGTTATGGAAGTTTATTGCAGAAGGGAGAGGTTACAGTTGAGCTTTCGTGTTGTATATCTGCCATAAGTGACTCTGAAGATCCTATTGTATGTAAAACTTGCTATTATGCATAATGATTTCTTCCATAAGCTAATCTATCTAGTAGCTCCATATTCCTTTCCAGATTTGACAAGTTGCATAAATCTCTAACCTCCACCATAAGGTGCTAGTAAATGAATTTTAGGCCAGTCGGAAAATTTATTTCACAGTACAGAATTTAGGATACAGCTATGTACCGCTAATCGAGCCTCTCTAAAGCAATTTTTAGCATGGGAAATGTTAATGACGAACGGTCGATTGTGCATCCCATGCTTGGAAGCAGCATATCTTCTGTTCATCGAACACGAAAAACTGTAGGTGGGGGGGTGTTTGGCTTTCAATGGCCTAAGCCAGTTGATGAGAATCAAACTTCTGGCATTCATTGGCTCCAGTATTCAAAACAGAAACTTTGGTAGTGAGAGAGCTTTGAGGAGATGCTTACCAATCTGTTTCCGAAGAAAGATCTGGACCTCTAAAATTATGTCAAAAAGCATAACCAAATAATTTGCATTTCAAGTAACATTTAAAAGAATTAACCTGTGCTGATAAAATTTGTAGACAACTGGAATAGAGAGTTCAGAGCTACACCTTTTGAGTTGGAAAGCTGAAGAAGAAACGTTCCAAAAATTTCCAGATTGTAAAAAGCTGTAACATGTACATATACATTGAAATGAAAAAGTGAATTGTAGAATAAATAAAGCACAATGAATTCGAGAGCAAAGGTGAATGTTTAAGAGTAATCTTACTCCTTAAATCAAATTTAATTAATTAAAACCATAGATCGCTCCACTCAAATTGAATCCCCTAATGTTAGCTCACTTACCATATAAAACACAAATAAAATTTAAATCACGTTAACTTCATCCTCATTCTCAAGCCCTAGATTTTATTCAACAATCTTCTTCAGCATAAACTAATCTTCAATTATTTACACATCGCGATCTATGATTTTAGCAACGCATCAGATTCATAAATTTCCATCTCCATCCGGATATCTCAAGATCATTTCAATTTTTTCCAATCAAAGTTGAATGTATTCAAATTACTTTCATCATACATACGTCACCTTCATTTTCACCAAGACTCAAAAGACGTTATGAAAACCCATAGCACAATATTTCAAGGATGTGCTCCGACAAGAACAAGCTTTTCCGAAATGCAGCTCCATTAATAAAGTATTCACGACTCCTATAACTCGTTATATAAGCAATTAGTCAGAAGGACTAAGGCTCATGTGTCCTGCTTCTTGAATAGTATAGAACAACTGAGGTGATGCATTGAAGAAGTGGCCCACAAACAACAACAGTAAGAAAGCTGTTGAAAATACATTCAAGAACTACCTACGAGAGATGCCACAAAATTCGATGTCAATCTTGCGTCTCGATCGGCTATTCAAGTTGGTAATGTCTGACAAGGGCGACGAAGGATATAAAACATAACCCGCATGTTCCCAGGAGTGTCAGGGAGGTAGAAGGGTGTAGAAGTGTGCATAGATTATGATAAATAGAACAATAGTGGAGCAATATTTCATATATTCTTTGGCAGGAAGTATATATAGATACAAAAATAACTAATTTAAGAAAACAAATAACCTAATTGACCTAATTACAGGAAATACTAATTACGATATCAATTAAGAAATCCTACCAATCTTTCCTATAATTAACATAATCATTTGATACACTAAAATCTCCTATAATTAAGCACAAATCATGTTAACACTCCCTCTAAAGTTGGTGCATAGATATCTTGCATGTCCAACTTGTCCAGTGAGTTGGATAACACAGCACTTGAAATAGCCTTGGTTAGATATCAGCTAACTGGTCTTCAGATTTCAAAAATGGAACTTCAATAATCTGAGCTTCCATTTTTTCTTTAATGAAGTGTCTATCTATCTCTACATGCTTGGTGCGATCATGTTGTATAGGATTGTGGGCTATTGCAATTGCAGATTTATTGTCACAATATAAAGGTATAGCACCAGTAGAAACAAAACCCAAGTTTTTTATTACAGCTTCACACATAGTAACTCAAATATCCCAAGTTTTTTATTACAGTCTTCACACATAGTAACTCAAATATACCTTGAGCCATTGCCCTATACTCAGCTTCAGCACTTGATCTTGATACAACTTTCTGCTTTTTGCTTCTCCAAGTAATAAGATTATCACTAACAAAGGTGAAATAACATGCAGTAGAACGCATGTCACTATTATCTCCTGCCCAATCAGAATAAGCATAACCTTTAATGTTCAAGTTATCATTCTTGGAAAACATAATCCCTTTTCCTGGAGCACTCTTCAAGTATTGTAAAATTTGATTCACAGCATTCAAATGCCTTCACTGGGAGAATGCATAAATTTGGCTGGTGACATTAACAGCATAAACTATATCAGGTTTGGTATTAGACATATAAATTAACCTACCCACAAGTCGTTGATATCTCTCCTTGTTGACTGGAACATCACTCGGGTTTTCATGAAGCTTATGGTTCTGTTCAATTGGAGTTTCAACTGGTTTGCAATCTAACAAACCTGTATCAGCTAACAAATCCAGTAATGGGATAATTACGGGATCTTCTCCTTATTTATCATATTTTATATATTCTGTAAATATTCTATTCCATGTATATCCTAAGATTGCTCTCCAAGCAATATAAACTTTCCATATTTAACTTGTATAGAGATAGAAAGTTATTAGGTTTCTTCTTGTATTTAAACTAATGTTTATCAATGATATTATTAAGCTTTTCCATATTGATCTCTCTTCTTCTCTGCGTCCACAAGCTTGAAGTTGGCCTAAGCGCCTCGTTTCTTCTCTTCACATAAATCTCTTCATGGTATCAGAGCCAAATAGCCTAATCGCTTGATCCATGGCTTCATCTTCTTCATCCACCATCTCAAACACTTCCTCAACCCTAATATCTGGCCAACCGTCTATCATAGCCTCGCACATCCATCAATTTCCTATTGTGATAAATTCACAATCGCAACTCCCGGTTAAGCTTAATCCTGAAAACTACTCTACATGGTATGCTTAGATTCATAGCTGCTTAATTGGCTATGGTCTCTTTGGTTATGTTGATGGGACCACAGTATGTCCACCGGTCACCATCAAAGTGGATGATGTTGATACACCAAACCCCGATTTTTCTTATTGGATTCGACAAGATTAGTTGATCTTGAATGCTATGCTAAGCTCAGTTTCGCCAACGTATGTTTCCACTATCACCTCGGCTAAATCCTCACATGAGGCATGGTTGAAAATCCAGAGAACTTTTGCCACGAAATCTCGAGCCAAGATTATGGGGCTTAAAGGAAAAATGTCAAGACTCCACAAAGGGGATTCCTCCATAGCTGACTACAAGCGTGAAATTCGACAAATTGTTGACACGCTGGCTATCATAGACAAGGAACCAGATGCTGATGAGATAACTGTGCACGTGCCGAATGGTCTGGACAAAGACTATAAGGACATAACTGCTGCCATTAATGCGAGAGAAACATCTCTCACTATGGATGAACTTTAAGAGAAGCTTGAAGCAGCCGAGTTCCAGATTAAAACTAACCAAACGTCTCACCAACTTTCCTCTCCGGTGACTGCCAACTACACTACCAACAAGTCGCCAAACAACAACAATAGCCGCAACAAAAATAGCAACTCTTGGCCACCATTTAATACCAACCAGCCGTCCAACAATTCACAATTTGCTGCTGTTCAATTTTCTCAAAGCCACAGGCCCAACAATTATAAGGGTAAATGTCAGCTATGTCAAGAAGTTGGTCACTCGGCAAAGTATTGTCCAAAATGGCGAAGTATGCCTATTCAAAACCACCCACCTGGCACCTACTCTCCACGACCACAACAGCAATTCCGGCCTTTTTCACCATCTGCCTATGTTGCAGCCCAAGCCCCTCCTAGCTCATCCGATTGGCTACTTGACTCCGGTGCCTCTCACCATGTCACTACTGATCTCAACAATTTATCCCTCCACTCTAACTATCTTGGACCAGATGACATTCACATCGATGACGGTACGGGTCTAACTATCACACACACAGGCACTAAATTTCTCAAATCACAAAATTCCAATTTTCGACTTGATAATGTTTTGTGTGTACCAAAAATGAGTAAAAATCTTATTTCAGTCTCCAAATTTTGTTCTCAAAACAATATGTATGTTGAATTCTCACCATCAATTTTTTCTATGAAGGATCTGCGCAAGAGGAAGCCGGTTCTACAAGGAGGAGTTAAAGATGGAGTGTACGTGTGGCCCCAAACTTCTTCGCCTGATCCTAAACATGTCTACACCACACAACTTTTGTCATTTGATACTTTGGATCGTCGTCTAGGACACCCATCTGTTAAAATTTTAGACCATTTTATTCGTTCAAATTCTATTTCTGTTGCACCTAAGTCTAGTTTATTCCATTGTGACTCATGTCAGTGTGTTAAAAGTCATAAATTGTCTTTTGATTCTTCATCGCTAACTAGTAATAAACCTTTGGATTTGATTTATTCTGACGTGTGGACCTCCCCTGTCTTGTCTCATGAGGGCTTTCGCTATTATGTGGTGTTTGTTGATCACTTCACTCGGTATGTGTGGCTGTATACACTCAGGCGAAAATCCGATGTTAAAGATATTTTCATAAAATTCAAATCATTAGTAGAAAATTATTTGCACAAAAAAATTCGCCGGCTATACACTGATAATGGTGGTGAGTTCATGGCTTTGTCACACTTCCTTTCGTCACATGGCATCAGTCATTTAACTTCACCACCACACACACCTGAGCACAATGGTTTCATTGAAAGACGACACAGACACATCATTGAAACAGGTTTAAGCTTGCTTCACACTGCGTCTATCCCTCATCAATATTGGCCATATGCTTTTCACATTGTTGTGTACCTAATCAACCGAATGCCCAAGGTCAATTTAAATTATTCCACGGCTTTTGACAAATTATTTTCAAAACCTCCAAACTTTGTAAAATTACGGGTGTTTGGTTGTTTATGCTACCCTTGGTTACGACCATACAATAACAATAAACTTGAGTCTCGCTCTCAACCGTGCATTTTCTTTGGTTACTCAAGTTCACAAAGTGCATATCTATGCTTCAATAAGGAACAAAATAAAATCTTTACTTCCCGTCACGTCGTTTTTTTCGAGCATATTTTCCCCTTTGTACAACCCGTTCCACCACTCAATTCCCATGCACCCACGATGGTCTCACCATCCCCTCCCATGGTCACTGTTCCCTCATCTACTCCAGTCCTCCAGGATCAAGGCAATTCTCTGGGGCCACCACCATCGTCATCTCCACATATCTCCTCACAGCAACCTGCTTCCCCAACCACGCTGGCCATCATAGAACCGTTAGCTCCCTCCCCACCTCCATCGTCCAGTCACTTGGACTTGTCCCCGTCATCACCTCCAACACAACCGACATTCCCCTCTTTATCCCCGACCACGGCCGCTAGCTCCTCTCCCTCTCCACCCCGCAAAACCAAGTCTATAATTGACCTTCTCCAAACCACACAGCATATTCCTCCATTCACTTCTCGTCAGCTTTTTGAGCCCACCACCGAACCCAGCCCCTCGGATGCCCCCCACCACCCAACGCATCCACACTGTCTCAGCCCCCTAAATCCCACACCATGGTCACCAGGTCTCAGGCCAAACAAGCTCACTACACAGTCACATCTCTCCCTCGGGAACCATCCAATGTTAAACAGGCCATGACCTATCCACACTGGCTTCAGGCTATGCACCATGAATATGCTGCTCTTGTTCACAACCAAACATGGACACTCGTCCCTCCTGCTCCTGAGCATAATGTCATCAGCTGTAAATGGGTTTTCAGGATCAAATACAAACCGGATGGGTCTCTCGATTGCTACAAAGCTCAACTTGTAGCCCGTGGCTTTCAACAGAGGTATGACATTGATTTTCATGACACCTATAGCCCTGTTATAAAACCCACCACAGTTCATCTCGTGCTTACACTTGCAGTACAATTCTAGTGCTCATTACGTCAACTAGACGTAAACAATGCCTTTTTGCATGACAAGCTTACTAAGACTGTCTACATGCATCAACCACCAGGGTTCAAAAATCCAAACCGACCAGATTACATTTGTAAATTGAACCACTCCCTTTACGGCCTAAAACAAGCACCTCGGGTCTGGTATGAATCTCTTAAATCCTTTCTCTGTACTCTTGGTTTTCACTCCTCCCAAACAGATACATCTCTCTTTATTCTTCGAAAATCTTCCACACTTATTCTTGTCCTCATATATGTTGATGACATTATTGTCACTGGAAACTCGTCCACAGCCTTACATAATCTCATTCATCGCCTTGCCTCTCACTTTTCCCTCAAAGACCTAGGCGTTCTCACATACTTCCTTGGCATAGAAGTCACCCACACTTCCAGTGGTCTATTTTTAACCCAGCGAAAATATATTCGGGACCTTCTCACCCGTGCAAACATGCATGATGCCAAGCCCACATCTACTCCCCTTGCCTTAAACTTCCAATCCACATTTTCTGATGGCCACGAGTTGGACAATGCGAAGGAGTATAGATCAATTATTGGAGGCTTGCAATATCTCTCACTTATCACGCCAAATTTATCATACAGTATTAATAGATTGTCTCAACACATGCACACACCTAATTCATCCCACTGGAATTGTCTGAAACGTGTGTTGCGTTATTTATGTGGTACCATTGATTTTGGATTAAAAATACACAAATCTGCTGTCTTTTCTCTTCATGCCTTTTCAGATGCCGATTGGGCAGGAAATCTTGCTGACAGGTCTTCCACTAGAGCCTTTCTCATTTACCTTGGTAACACGCCTATCAGCTGGAGCTCCAAAAAACAGGCCACGGTAGCTCGTTCCTCCACTGAAGCTGAATATCGCTCTGTTGCCTCCACTGCTGCAGAACTTCAATGGCTCATCTCCCTCCATAGCGAGATTGGCATCTCCTCCTCCACTCCTGTCATCTATTGTGATAACCTTGGAGCTACGTATCTCACCGCCAATCCCGTATTCCATTCCAAGATGAAACACCTCGCCATTGACTATCACTATGTGCGACAATTAGTGCAAGATCAAAAATTGCGTGTCACTCACATCAACTCCTCCGATCAACTTGTAGACGCCCTTACAAAGCCACTCACTGGACCTAGACATGCCTTGTTGCGTACCAAGATTGGAGTGTTACCACCCTCCATCTTGAGGGGGGGGGGGGGGGGGGGAATAATGGGATAATTACGAGATCTTCTCCTTATTTATCCTATTTTATATATCCTGTAAATATTCTATTCCATGTATATCCTAGGATTGCTCTCCAAGCAATACAAATTTTCCATATTTATCTTGTATAGAAATAGAAATATATTAGGTTTCTTCTTGTATTTAAACTCATGTATATCAATGATATTATTAAGCTTTTCCATATTGATCTCTCTTCTTCTCTGCGTCCACAAGCTTGAAGTTGGCCTAAGCGCCTCGTTTCTCCTCTTCACATAAATCTCTTCATCCATTACATATTTCTTTGGGGAAAGAAATATGCCCTGGTTTGATTGAACCACTTCTATGCCAAAAAGTACTTCAAATCTCCAAGTTCTTTCATCTCAAATTCATTTGATAAATATATATTAAACTTTTCAATCTCCAAAACATTACTTCCAGTTAGTATCATATCATCCACATAAATAATTAAAGAAATCACCTTGTCCTTCTTGTGCTTTAGAAATAGTGTGTGATCTGAGTTGCTTTGTTTGTATCGAAAGTTCCTCATTACCAGTGTAAACTTCCAAACCAAGCTCGAGGAGATTGTTTTAATCCATACAGTGCCCTTTGTAACTTGCACACCATTATCGTCTTCTCTGAAACTCCTAGTGGGAGATCCATGTACACCTCATCTTCAAGTTCTCCGTAAAGAAAAGCATTCTTCACATCATATTGCAACAATGGCCAATTTTGATTAGCTGCCAAAGAAAGCAATACACGTACAATATTAATCTTTGCCACATGAGCAAATGTCTCATTGTAATCCACCCCATATTTTTAGTGTATCCTTTTACAACCAATCTTGCCTTATACCTCTCTACTGAGCCTTCAGCTTTGTGTTTTACAGTGAAAACCCATCGACACCCAACAATCTTCTTTCCTGGAGGAAAGGGTACCACCTCCCAAGTTCAATTCTTTTGTAATGCTCTCATTTCTTCAGCCATAGCTTCAGTCCATTTAGTATTTGCTAATGCATCCTGCAACTGCCTTGGAATAAATACAATAGATATTTGACACAGAAATGATTCATATGACTCGAAAACTATATGGGTTGACACATGATTACTAATGGGGTACTTTCCTTTACTATTTAAATCTCTATCATATTAAGTTTTGGGTTTACCACGATTTATACGGGCTAGTAATTGATATTTTGACGGTTCAGGTTTAAAGTCAAGTTCAGGTGCAGTATTCAACCTATCACTGGTTTCACTCAATGTTTCATCAGGTTCAGAAAGTACCTCATTCAATGCCTCAGGAGTAGATTGAACGTGCTGTGGAGAGAGAGGGGAACTATCAATAGTACTATCAGTAGTATTTGGATATGTTGTCGGGCTATTTCCTTCTTTTAGAGAGTTCTCGGTATCTAGAGTATCATGCCTCTGATCATTAGGAAGAGATTTAGCAACAATAGGGATATCATCATGGCTATCCTCTTCAAAAATACCACCATCCATCTCCCCTTGAAGAGGAGAGCCGTCAGTAGAGAAATAGGCCAAATCCTCATGAAAAGTAACATCCATAGTAACATACATCTTTTGAGTAAGTGGGTGATAACACCGGTATCCTTTCTGATGAGAACCATATCCCACAAAAACAAATTTGATAGCCCGAGGTGATAGTTTGCTACGTTGATGAGAGTGAACATGGACATGGACATGGACATGCACATGCACAACACACCCAAAAACTTTGGGAGGAAGATTAGAGACAGGGTTATTCTTTATCTTTGTAGTGAGGACTTGAAATGGGGTTTGGAATGCAAGAATACTCGAAGGAACTCGGTTGATGACATACATAGCAGATGGTAAAGCATCACCCCATAAATGTTTAGGAACATTCTTTTCAAATAAGAAAGCTCAAGTAACCTCTAGAAGTTGGCGATTACGTCGCTCAGCCACACCATTCTGTTGTGGTGTATTAGCACAAGATGTTTGATGAATTATGCCTTGTGAGTGAAAGGAAACCGCAAGGTTGTTTGTAAGATATTCACCTTCATTTTCTGAACGCAGTACTTTGATAGTTGTAGAAAAACTGATTTTGGACCATAGTGCAGAATTGTTTAACAACATTGTTCACATCACTCTTGTGCTTAATTAAATAAATCCATGTAATTCGAGTGCAGTCATCAATGAATGTTATAAACACAATGAATGAGAGCAAATGGCATTGATGCTTTATTATCACCTTTTGGAAATACTGCACGGTGGCTTTAAGCTAAAACACAAGTTTCACAAGTAGAACATTTGAATTCTTTATTACAAGACTCAAACAAAGTAGGTAAAAGATGCTTTAAGTAGCTAAACGATGGATGCCCAAGACGTTGATACCATAACCAAATCAATTTCTCATTCTCCAATACATGCTTACTGGTCTGGCTTGCTGAAATACTTGACTTGGAGCCATGATGAAAGTACCACAAGTCCCCTCTCTTAAAACCACGTCCCATCTCCTCCCAAGCATGAAGATCCTGAAAAGGACAATGTTTCGGGAAAAAATGACAGGAATATGAAATCATAAGTTTAGACACAGATAATAAATTAGTCTCTAAGGTGGGAACTAGGAGAACATTGCCAATGCCAATAACAGATATTATCTGACTAGTGGCAGTTCTAACACAATATTTTGAGCAGTTTTTAATGAGGGTAGTGAATTTCTTAGGGTTATTAGTCATATGATCCATTGCTCCCGTGTCAATTATCCATGCATTATCACAAGCAGACTTAGAAGTACATAAAGCATAATCAAAGTTACCTGACTTGGCCTCATCTACATTCTCAATGCTTGAAGTGGTAGCAAGTGATGCTCTACTTCCTTGTTTTTTAGCAATAAGCTCATCTGCCCAATTTGGTTGACCTTGAAGTTTCCAACATTTGTCCACTATGATTTTTACCACGATGAGTACATTTACGTTCATCTTTAGCCTGATTTGATCCACCAGATTTGGAGGGTTCAAGAGACTCATATAAACTGCCCTCCTTTCCTTTACGTGCAGCTAAGGCATTGCCACTTGTCTTCTCCTCACTCCCCATAGTTTTTAAGCGAGTATCCTCCTCACAAATCATGGCATAAGCTTCTAGGACATCAGGAAGAGGATAAGAATGAAGCACGTGGGCACAAGCTCCATCAAGATGAGAATCTAATCCCGCCAATAAGATGTAAACACGAAAATTTGTAACGGTTGCTAAGTGGGTGCATAGACCAATTTCATTCTTGATCTGAGGAGGATTGATAGGATCAAGTTCCTGCCAGATAGTTTGTAGTTCTTCATAATAAACTTCAAGGGTACGACCTTCTTGTTTGATGTTGACAAATCTCCTTGTCAACTCATATATTTTGGAAGAATTATTACTTACAGTATAGGTCTGCTCTACACCACGCTAAATAGATGCTTCTGTAGGAAGACGGTCGAAGAGAAGAATCACATGTTTCTCCATTGAATTAAGAAGCCATGTTTGTACGGTGCAATTTTCCTCCTCCCGGGTTTCATAGGCTTCAGCATTAGTTTTCTCTGGGGCTTTCTTCGTGCCAGTAATATAGCCAAGTTTCTTGTTGTTGGCTATGGACATGCGAGCAATACGAGCTCAAGAATCATAGGTAGTGCGGCCAGTCAGTTTTTCAGGAGCAATTTTGAAATTATCAGATGTATCACCAACCATTTTTGTAGAGAGAAATATTAGGGTAGCAGCAGAAGTAAATTGTAATGATTTAGGATAGTAAAAATCCTAGATGTCTAGGATTAAAGCAAGAGGTTTGTAGTTTACGGACAATTTTAGAAGCAGGTATATCAATTATGCCTGCTCTGATACCATGACAAATAGAACAATAGTGGAGCAACATTTCATATATTCACCCAAGGCAAGAAGTATATATAGATACAAAAATAACTAATTTAAGAAAACAAAGAACCTAATTGATCTAATTACAATAATTACAAGAAATACTAATTACATATCAATTAAGAAATCCTACCAATCTTTCCTCTAATTAACATAATCATTAGATACACAAAAATCTCCTATAATTAAGCACAAATCATGTTAACATATTATAGACACAATTAAAACAAGAAAAATACTACTTTACCACCCGAATTTTGACATGCTAGGTGCCATCCCCCTCACATGGGATGTGTGGGGCCACTTTCATAATGAGTGACCCCACCCTCCATGTGAGAGGGATGACACCCGTGTGATATTGAGTGTGGTAGAGTAGCATTACTAATTCTCTTTGTAATTGTTGACCTCGATCGTCTTTTTTGTTGATGTTCTAAGAATTACTTGTGTTGGTAAACTAATTTATTTTGTTCGCCATTTTCCCTAATTAGATGTAACACCCCATTTGTTGTCAATACAATTTACAAGAGAGATCCAAAATTAATGTATTCAATAATGTTGTTGGTTTTTTTCCATTACTGGTCACACTTGGGCCGTTGATCTTTTTATCATTCGAACGTCTCCGGCTTCCTATCATCTAAACTACTTCCATTTTGAATTTATTATTCGAATTATTTTTGAATGTTTACAATTAGTACAACTACCAGTTTTTGTTAACAACTAAAACCTCTGTCCAAGTATTTAGAACATTTTCTTATAAACGACGACTTTATGATTTCTTTTTATGCATCTGCCAAATAGTCTTTGACGTCTCCCAACATTCGAATAAGTTAACATTCCATCCAAATTAGAGACAGCACACACTTGTGATTCAATAACGTGTCCCCCCAACTACATTTCCATTCCTTTGCCAAAAGTATAGTAGTTTTGGAAAAATCTATCTCAATATATATTACACTATTTATTAACAACATAAAGCATAAGATTACAATTTTATTCCAAAAACTTCATTTCCGATGATGCCTGCCACGTATCACAATTAAAATGGGAATGCCTAATATGGTGTCTATAAGAATAATCGTGACATCTTCAAACAAAAATACACAACATTTGATAAAAAGTAGCACGAAAGTGATAAAAATGTTGTACGGAAACTATCCAGATGAGATGAAAGAATTGGACTTTGCACACATCATTAATCTCAGTACATAAATTGCCATTTGTTTATGCTCCACTTTCATGGTTTTTCATCTACCTTTGAGATTAAGGTATCGGGGCCTAATTCAATTGGATCAGCATGGATTCTGTATATAGAAGAAGATTGATAATGAAACTCTACATCAATGTGACAATGTGTATATTTTAGAATTCATGTTGACATATAGGGATCATGTTATATGAATATAGAAGGTGTCGCTCCCTCACATGGGGGTTGGGGTATCTAATTATGAGGCTGACCCCACACACATTCATGTGAGGGGGAGTGTCACCCTCTATGTTCAAATATTATTATTCATATAGAGATAGTCATGCTTATGAGAGGAAAGAGAACGAGATGAAATGTATAAGAGAATTATTGTACAAGGGTGCTTTGTATTTTTAGTGTGTATTTGGTATTGTTTAAAAAGATTTTTTTTTTTAAAATGAAAAGTGATTTTTAAGAGAATAAATGGTTGAGATTTAGTTGAAATGTCAAATATTGTGAACTTGACTTTTAATGAATGGTGGAGATTGAATACTGTAGAAAAAAAAATTTAAAGAGTGTCAAACAAAGGCTTAATGGTGTCCATTATCTTGCAATTTATTTTATTTCCGTTTTGTATTATGAATTTCAAATGAGTGAGATGAGGAATTGTAATTAATAGTAAATGAATTAGTGGTCGTGTTGAGTCTCAATAACCAAAATAAGATTAATTTATGTAGCAAGTAATTTCGGTTAACTTTTGCTTAATATCAAGTATTTATATTATAATATAAATTGATGTGTAGTATTTAATGAATTATTTTTATTTACTTGATTATATTTGATTTTTTCCCAACAAATTCAACCAAATCCAAATCCAAATCCAACCTCATAAGCCCTTTAAACAAACAAACTTCAAGCACGAACTCAAGCATGTATCTTGAATGGAGATTTATCTATCCTTTCAGTTATTCCATTTTATTGAGATGTATATATAAGTCACAGTTCCGTGACTCAAAATACCATTTAATTTGAAAAAATCATTGAATTCATAATTACAAAATTATAAACCATTATCGATTCTTAAGGTTTTTATTTTATGATCAATTTGATTTTCAATTTGAGTTTTCCAATCTTTAAGGACATTGAGAGTTTTGTCAATAATAATCAATTATCAACAAATAGTATTTAAAATTATATAGTGACGCCAAAATAAGTAGAATAATAGAGTAACGGCAAAGAAAATATTAACAAGAAAGAGAAAAAAGTAAGGACAAAGCTGAGGCAAGAGTAGGATTATTTGTCCTTAAGTCGAATTTGCTCCGTAATGGTGCCTACGAATTCCGGCAATCGACTCCCAAGATACAACGACTTCATTTGTGTTTGTAGCACTTCAAAACAAAAGTACAACGAACCAAAATTTGGCTTATGTACTCCAATGATGAAAATGAAAGAAAATCAAAACAAATGCAGTGATTTTGATTTTGGAGAGAAGAGAGGATGATATATGTTTTGCATATCAAATTGTGAGGAATAGGACACACAAATGGTCTTATTTATAAACCACGAAAGGGTGTGGACAAAATGGTTGAAGTCAAACCATGCACCTTTATGAAAAACGTGTCTTTTCACCTGACAACCATGCTGTCGCACGATTATAGTCCATGCGGTCGCACGATTTTACTCAAAAAATCGGAAATAAATTTGACGTGTGATCGCACGATTTCCCAACTATGCGATCGCACGGTCAAATATTTTAATCCGATTTCGTCTTTTTTCGTAATTTCTCATTCATTATATATTGGTTTTCGAAATGCCAATATACCCTTCAATACATGCAGAGAAATCAAAATTCTCTTTCGATCCCCGTTTATGGCCCCGAAGCGGCGAATTAAATTTACCTAAACGGATTGGGTTGGGTTTGAATATATGTCCGAATTTGACACGAAGTCACTTTAATCGATTTTCAATTCTCGATTTATTAACCAATATCCAACAATCTCTCATATGAATGAAAATTTCTCGATATGCGCAATACAATGCAAATAAAATGCAAATGAAATGCAAACTCTAACAAATTGAGTACACACGACAAGTCATAGCATCAAGATAGGTAGCTTGTAACCTTGAACCTTCTTTAGTTGAATACAATCGGATTTACTAGGCTAGTTGGTGAACGCGAGGTCTTGAACCATATCAAAATTCTCTTTCGGGGGCCCTCGATCCCAACAACCTGATCGGGTAGGTTGATCCCCGTTTGTGTACCCCGAAGCGACAAATTAAATTTTCCTAAACTGATTGGGTCGGGTTTAAGTATTTGTTCGAATTCGACACTAAGTCACTTTAATCGATTTTCAATTCTCAATTTATTAACCAATATCCAACAATATTTATGTGAGATTGCTGTAAAAAATTTGCAGTGTCCCGCCAATGTTTTAATGGAGCAAGTAAGCATTGTTTAAATTCATTTTTCCCCTGTAAATCTTACTTTATTCATCGTTAACATGGTTCTATACTACTTGCAGGAAACTACAACACATATCCATGACATGATTCGTACAGAAACTGAGGAACATGCCTTCTATATCAAGGTGATACAGATGCCAGCAAATCCTCGAGTTCAATAGTGCAACATAAAAACAATGAGGATCGACTGATTACAAATATGAAGTGGTTTTGATGCTTGACTAAGCTACAAGCGAATTGGATATGGAGGATTCAACCAACAAAAAAGTCAAAGCGCCCGAGCATATCTCTCAGTGGCAAAGGGAGGGCAGGGAACTTGCTCGGCGCAATCGGGTGCAGAATTTGAATCCTAAAATAATGGATTTGTGCCATTTGATAAACGAGAGTCACCATCATTCGTGGGAGTTACCAATGTCCTCCACCTTGACTCTAGGAAGTACAATCTGCAACTTACCTCTCGAACCAATTGCTCAGGACAAGGTTGATTCGAACCCTCGAGGTGTGAGTTACACCCGCAACAAAAAAAGTAAGGATATGATGGATGTAACTCGAATCTCCATATTTCATCCCCCCTAAAAAGAGGTTACTTTTCCGAACATCCAATGAAGAAACTCTTTGTCAGCAAGAAGGTCAATAAAAGAATCACTAAAACTTTCCCGTTTTCTTTCTTCTAAAAAATTAGGTGGCGTTCTGTTTGTATTTTATTTTGTATTTTCATTTTCGAAAATGTTTTGTGTTTTGTGTTTTCATTTTTGTTTTCAAATTTGCTGAAAACTGTTTTTGAAAATGAAAAGCTGAAAAACACGTTCTGTTTGAAATTTTGCAGAACACTATTTAAATTATTTTTAATTAATTTGCTTGCAGAATACTACTAACTCCAACTCAAATTTCCTTTCACAATACAATAAAAATATGATTACATGCAACACACTAATGTGAGCATTAAGAGTTTATATTAACACAGCTTGGTCAGGTTTGGGACTTGAGAAAGCTCTACTTCTATTAAAATCCAGAAAATGCAAGTTCTTTCAAAACCACCAGAGTCCATTTATCATTGCATTTTTTGAAATATAACAACAAGAATTTTCATTTAATTTTTTTTTTTGTAATGTTGATATTGAATTCAATAAAACTTTATTTAAACTAAGTTCCAAGTTAGGATAATTCTCAAAAAAAATAAAAAAAAAATTCTTTATTTAGGCTTAGTTCCAAGCTAGGATAATTCTAAAAAAAATAATAAAAAAATAAAAAAAATAAAAACGATGTTTCGAGCGTTTTCCGTTTTGTGTACAAATTTTTTTTTTGTTTTTCAAAATGCGTTTTCGAAAATGGTAAAGAGAACGCGTTTTTAGGGTTTTCGAGAATAAAAACAGAAAACGACCTTAAAATAGCAAAGAGAACAGGACTTATCTTTTGTTAGTTGAAGGGATAATTTTGTAACAAAGAAAAACAACTGTTGGTAATGGTTACTTTTGGAAGTTACGGTATTCGTATAGATTTGTAAAGAAAAACTTTTGTCATCCTGATTCCTGCACAACATCTAGCGCGCAATTATACCTAAGGCTCCTCCTTTGATGTTCATCAACAGTTTCAATATAAAAACTACCATTTTGGAAATATTTTATTAAGATTTGGGGGACAACTTAAAATGCCAACTTTATTTTGAGGAGTAGCCCAAATTCCTTATAAGTTTACGTTTTCATTTTTATTCGATATTTGATTTTATACCTTAATTTAATAAATTCTATATATTCTAAGTAACATTTTATCTAGAGGAAATACATGAAAATACCCTTAAAAACTTACCAATTTTTGAAAATACCCTAACAATTTTATATCTTTTAAAAATAGCCTTAAACACTATAAACTACCACAAATATCCTTATATATCATATTTCAACTAAACCCATTAAGATTTAGAAAAGTTACAACCTAGTCCTTGAAATTTTATTAATTTTGTTTATGATTTTATTTGATTTTTGTTCGCTCATAGTAGCACCCCTCACTTGGTATCTGAGCCATATCGCAGATCTAAAAGATAAATATTAAATGACAAAAAATAAAAATGAATATATAATATATACATCAAGATTTATAATTATGCATACATTAATACTACCCGATAATTATAAAATAGAAATCTTAAACACTTTAAACGATTTAGATAAAGATGTAAGAAGAGAAATATATGATCTAATACATTTCGATATAATAAAAGAAGATTTTATCATAAACGAAATATTAGATTTAATCCACAAAGATATATAAGAAGAGTTATATAAAGATTATAGAAATGGATTATCATAGAGCGGATCCTCAATTAATTAGATATCTAGACATAGAAATAAATGAAAAATTAGATTTAATAGTAGAACAAAGAAGAAATTTAATGGACCAAATAAGAGAAGAAAGAAATATAAAACGACAAGAAAAATTAAGATTAAAATTATTGGAGAAAAAGAGAGAATATTTTGATAAAATTTTAAAATAATTACCAAAAATTCAAACTATTTTAGAAGACAAAGAAAAAACTAGAAAAGAAAAATATGATAAAACAAACACATTGGAAGACTATCTAAAATATTATAGAATATATGATAGAAAATCAATGATTGGATCAATAGAAGAATATTGTGAATATCAAATAATGAATTATAAAGAAGCAAAATATGAAACAGAACTTATTCTAGAAATCGAACATATTAAAGAAAGAAATTAATGACAGAATTTCCAGAAATAAAATTTGAAAAACAAATAATAGAAAATATAAGATTTCCAGTTGGATCTTATCAAATAAAAGGAGCAAATACAACTATGTTTCAACCATTAAGCTCATGGGGAGAATCTGATGAATTTCTTAACATGCAATTAAATTGTATAAGTGCATTTTTATGGCAAACATATAAAAACATAAATTTACAAGATAAATTAGTTATCGAAGAATTACAACAATTAAATATACAGAACATGAATATCAAAGAAAAATTACAAAATATTCAAAATAAACTAACAATACAATTTAAAGAATTAAAAGAAATGATAGGAGAAGTTAAAAATATAGATGAAGAAATCTTAAAAGAATTTCAAAGAAAATCAGGAGAATTAATTAATCAAGATAAAATTGGAATAATTATAGAAAAAATAGATAGGTTAAATGAAAAAATAAGAAAGATTGAAAACGAAGAAATCATATCAATAGAAGAAACAATCAAAAAGCTAGAAATAAAAATAGATGATATGTATGACAGACTATTTAAGGTACAAAAAACGCAAAAACCAAAAGTATAAAATGTCGATAAGTGAATATATTGAAGATCTAAAAATATTAATAAAAACATTAATAAGTAATGTACAAGAAGTAAAAATGAATTAAAAGAAGTAAGAAATGATATAAATATATTAAAACTAGAGATTAGAGATTAGAGAATTCAAAGAAAATAATAAAAGCAAAGATAAGAAAATAGACAAAAAAACTCATAGAAAAAGAAATACTTAGAATCGGAAAGAAGCATTTCGAACAAGAAAAAGTTATAATAGAAGCATGAAGTATGGATGATGAATTTAGAAGAAACATATTACCAAAAATACTAGAGGAAGAATTAGAATTACAAAAATTTATAGAAAAAACTTTAAGAAAATTAAAAGCTGAAGAAAAATTTGAAGAAGAACAAGACAAAAATGAATGAAAAGTTAAATTTACTTATAGAAAATTTTGACCAGTTAAGTATAGAAAATTTTAATGAATACCAAGTCTTAATGAATACTGGAGGAGCACCTAACCCTGCTCCAATAGGAACTTCCAAACAAGAATTACCAGATCCAGATGAAAGTTATGCACCCTTATCCAGTTTTTGAAAATCTTAATATCATGAATAATAGTAATTATATCATGAAAAAACCCAGAACTAAAAGAGGTCCATATAAAGTTCAAAAGCATATCAAAAGTAAAAAAGACATTGAATATGAAAATGAAATTGATAAAATAGGATATCAAGAGCAACTCTACGCATCACAAGAGATATTAAAAAGTTTTAAAGAAAATTTAATAGAAAACTTTGATAGAGGAACTGTAAGATCTATAATGATACATGATTTTCAAGATATAATTGATAAATTAGAAAAGAGAAAGAAAAATATTTCAAAATATAATATACCATTTGAACCAAGTATAGATATCATGGCTGACATAGATATTATTAATTCTCAAACACTCATAGAATTTGAGAAATTACTCGAAATTTTATAAATTATTTATCTCTGTGTTTATAATGCCTGGATATACTATTGAAGGATGGAAAAAATAGATAACATTATATCTCATTTAATAGATATAGATGAATCATCTGAACAATATTATATACTTTTAGAAAATCATGATCAATACATTATAGATTATTCTGATATATTAGAAATTAAAATAGATTTAGAAAATAAAATGTGACGACCCGAATTCTCGACCATTCGAGTGCCACTAAAAGTGACTCATATCATATTATCGAGACTTAAATAGTAATGTAAAATTATTCAAAAGAATAATTAGAATCCCATAATTTTATTTGTGAATAAAAATAGAACATAATTTTCTTACATAAAGTTTAACATAATTATCTCATCAATCTTAACCACTTTTGCCACTTCCATGTTGACCGCCTCGAACCTTCAATTATCTGAAAATGGTAAATATCGTGGAGTGAGATTTATAAAATCCCAGTAAGTATACCAAGCATAAATTTTCTTTTGAAAGCATATGGATCATTTTCATCATAACATAGGATAGGATCGAAATACTCATAAACATAGGGAGACACAAGAATTTTACCGAACTTAAATGGCAAGAATTCTTATGTGTAGCGCTACTAAACTCCGGTCCCCTTAGCATAATCATAAACATATCATATGGAACCCATAACAATCTTGTGAGATTGATTTCATAGCAATGATCCAAACATTTTCATAAAAACATAAGATATACTTACTTGTCATAAAAACATACTTACTTTTCATAAAAACATAAGGTGTATTTACCTTTCATAAAAACATACTTACTTTTCATAAAAACATAAGATATACTTACTTGTCATAAAAACATACTTACTTTTCATAAAAACATAAGGTGTATTTACCTTTCATAAAAACATACTTACTTTTCATAAAAACATAAGATATACTTACTTGTCATAAAAACATACTTACTTTTCATAAAAACATAAGGTGTATTTACCTTTCATAAAAACATACTTACTTTTCATAAAAACATAAGATATACTTACTTGTCATAAAAACATACTTACTTTTCATAAAAACATAAGGTGTATTTACCTTTCATAAAAACATACTTACTTTTCATAAAAACATAAGATATACTTACTTGTCATAAAAACATACTTACTTTTCATAAAAACATAAGGTGTATTTACCTTTCATAAAAACATACTTACTTTTCATAAAAACATAAGATATACTTACCTTTTAAAAGATTAAAATGAAGTGTAGTAGTAAATGGACCAAAACTTTCTTGACCACCTTGAATTTCTCTTACTTGTGGATTTTGTCAAGAGATTGGAAATAAGTGTATATGTGTAGAGTTGTGTGTAAAAGAGATGGGTTTAAATAGATGTATAAAGTTGGCATATTGTAAACATAATCATTCAATTCTATTAATTTTAACACATCCTTTTCTTAAAGTAAAGCACCATTCATATACTTTTCCATATTTATACAAATATTATGCTCTTCATGATTACATATAATGGAGTCTATAATTCATTCATATACTTTTCCATATTTATACAAATATTATGCTCTTCATGATTACATATAATGGAGTATATAATTCATTCATATACTTTTCCATATTTATACAAATATTATGCTCTTCATGATTACATATAATGGAGTATATAATTCATTCATATACTTTTCCATATTTATTAAATTAAGATTCTCATAATTATTATATATAATGGAACCTCTCATGCTTGCATATATTTTCTTAATTTCAATAATAAAAATAATTTTTGTATAAATAAATATTGGGATAACATTGAATTAAGTACTTGGACTTAATATACTTTAAATCAAGAGAATGGAGATATTTTTAGAAATTCGGAATTTAATTTAAAATCGAACGATCTCGATTATTTCTTGACTTGGCTATACGAATACGTCGTGGCGTTAACTTAATAAAAATGGGTGAAATAGTAGCGACACGATTTTCTATTAAAATAATTATTAATCGCGTAAAAATTCTTGGTCGCTACAAACTTACCCCCTTAAAATAATTTCGTCCTCGAAATTAATCTTACTTGATCTTATGATTTCTGAACACTTAATCAGAATCTCTTCTTCTTCTTCTTATGTAGCATCATCGCTACCATATTTAACCCAACCATATTTAACCCACTGGACTTTGACTAAATGCATCAATTTGTTTTCTTAAGACATGGACTTTTCTATCAATAATAGACATATGTCTACTCATAAATTCTTCTGAATCAAAATGAAAATTCCCAATCGTATGTGATATTTCATCATATCTTGTAGTATTCATGTAACTTGTCATTTATCATCGTATCATGTGACCTCAAATATTCGTATTAATATCTCTAAAATTTCAATAAATCTTTACTAACATATCATACCATAATAATTTGTCATTTCTTCTTATCACCAAATATCCCAAAATAATTAAAACGATTACCTGAATATTCTCTATGTAATATACCCAAACATGTTATTCACATATCAACATAATCATCAGTTTATCTTTCCAATATTTGTAACCCAAAATTTCTGCAAAATTTAATAAACAAATATCTCCCAAATAATTAAAATTCTTAACTCAAATATCATAACATTTCCCGTAAGGTATTCCTTTCACTTGCACAAACTTAATAATCCTGATTCAATACAGTCCTTATTTCACGTATCCCCGTATTATTTCTATACCTTGATTATTATATCAAAATATCAGTACCCCAAAATCCAAGAAAATATTCCATATCTCAAATCCCGTCATCATCAAATCTTCCTTTTATCAAGAAAGTAAACGGCGCATAAACTCTTGTTCCCTCTTTTCCATTATTCTATTCCGCGCTTTCTTGCTGGAATCAATATCACGCGGATTCCCTCTGATCCTTAATGCTTTTAAATAGTTCATGCTGGGAAGAGGTTAGATCCATCAAAAACATGGATATCATTCTTACAAACATTCGCAAGTATTATTCCAGTCTTCCAATGAATGATCTGAGGAAAATCTATCGAATAAGACTCGAAAGATTGAGGTTGCTGATGGCTCATGGTGTTTCAGAAGATGTTCGCTGGTTGATCGAAGCAAAGGTTCGACTATCTGGTGAATTACCTATGACATTTCCAAAGCACATGCCTGGTTTAGGCAAAAGCACCTTCGCAAAGAAACGAAGAGCAAAAAGGCTGAATGGTTGCTACAAATGTGTTCGTTGGAACTGTGATACTCGTTGCAAAACAGTAGGATATTCTTCTACTAATCGGGATGATAAAATCAAATTCATAAAGGGTGGACTGAGTAAGGAGTCTTTGGATGATATTCGACTGACTCTTGAGACGCACCCAAGTGGTTATGTGCAACGTGAACTTCTCTCCTTATACGCTCAGTTTAACGAGGACAAAAATCGTTATAGTCTCCAAAATATAATAGCAAAAGATCCTGTTTGCCAGTCTGTTTTACAAAATGAGGCTTCTGGCAGTTCAACAATGATATAAGGTAAATCTCTTGATACACATTTAAAATATTTTGCTGTTTTCTTTCACGCGTTTTGGAAATAAAATATATTTTCCTTTCTCGAGTTTTGATAAAGCTGGAAATAAATCACCGAAAGGTGATATCTTTGGTAAAACAGTCAAAAGTTGGCTGATTTTGTCAAAAGTAAATCTTTACTTTTTCAGAATCAATCAAAAACAGTAAGTTTTTCCGGCTTTAAATAGCCAAACATATTTCATAGTTCAAGCATCCCAAAATCACATCTTCTTCGTAAGTTTTCTCTTCTATACTATCAAAGATGGAAGCACCAAAACTTCGACAGATCAAAACTATTTGTGTATTTTGTGGATCAAAAGTGGGGAAAGGCTTCAGTTATCTAGAAGCGGCCGTAGATCTTGGAAAGAAACTGGGGGAAAAAGGTATCACTCTTGTGTATGGGGGTGGTAGCAGTGGTCTAATGGGTTGTGTTTCCCAATCTGCTCTTGCAGAGAAATCAAAAGTAATCGGTGTCATACCTGTCCCTTTGGTAGATGTTGCAGGCAAAACACGAGGGCATGAAGTTCAAACCTTATCCATCCATGAACGCATAACTTGTATGCTATATGGTTCTGATGCCTTTATGGCCCTGCCCGGAGGTTTTGGTACCTTAGAAGAAATCTTTAACATTACCTCGTGGGCTCAACTAGATCTCCATACTAAGCCTATTGGGCTTCTGAATGTTAACAATTTCTTTGATGGCTTGTTAACCTTTCTTGATTATGCTGTGGAACATGGATTCATCTCTCCATTTTCCAGAAGGCTCCTTATTTCTGCTCCTACTATTGATGAACTACTGGATAAGCTGCAGTCATATATCTCAATACAAGATCCAGCAGGGGTTAAGATAGATTGGTCGCAAGGAAGGGGAATCAAGCGAAAATGGAGTCCGGTTAATGTAAACTTAACTTTATGAATCTTAGAATAGGTGGGGGTAGAGTACGGAGTATTCTTACTCTCGAGACACCCCTCTAATTTCCTAGGATTTTCCTTAATGTTTAAATATTGTGTGTACCTCAAAGGTTCCAGGTGGTAGATTACGGAGTATTCTTACTCTCGAAACACACCTTTTTGAAGGTTTCTTTATTTCCTCAAAAGGTCAGAGGTGGTAGGATACGGCTACTCCGGAAACACATCTCTCAATTTGAGGAATTTCCCATGTTGCTTTCTTTTGCTTTTGCGTGTTTTCATGTATTTCCTTTCTAGGGTGACTCTTGTGTGTTCTCCTTATGAGAAAATAATAATATCTCTGTTATCATCTACTAAATCTCGTTTGTGATGTAAATGAACTTGTATGTCTAACTTCTATTCTCTTAGTGATTGCATACCATACTATGCTCTTAACTCCAAACGATAAAATTCTAGGCAGAGTTTTCCTTTGAAATTTGGACTTATCCAAATCGTAAGCATACTTCATAACTCACAATAATAACTAATTGTACATTTGATCACAATTTCATCAAACTTCAATATCATCATAAATATTCCAGAAAATCAATTCATAATTCCTCAACATAGAAATTTCAAATCATAATTTCTAATATCACCATATCAAGTCCTTATTTCTCAATAATTAAGAGCCTAAACTTTAAATCTCCAACTTCATAATTCTTCTCATAAAAATCTCAATAAAATCATATCACTTATAATCTCAACATCTCATCATAACTTCATAAAACTGACTTTCTATTTCTCGTTTAATCTAAACGATGAATAATTCGAAAATATTATCTAGTCCTTTCTGTTGACTTCTCATACTTAGTGCCATGTCTAAAATCAATTATGCAAAGTCCATTTAGGGCTCATCATTTCTAAACTTGACGACAAAGATTATTTTGAAAATCATTGGTAAATCATATTTTTTTTTTTTTTTTTTCAAAATTGAAACTTGAAGAGTGGTACCAATAATCATCCACAGTTTTTCCTTGCTTTTAAGCAAAGGTAGTGATAAAGGGATAAATTATTGAACCGAAAATTGAAACTTGAAGAGGAAGTACTAATAACCATCCACAGTTTTTCCCTTGTTTTTACACAAAGGTAGTGATAAAGGGATAAATTATTGTACGAATTCATTATTAATTTTGTTTGTTTAATATATTATTCCATATATTTTGGGCAAAAGTTACAACCCAACTTAATTTCTAATTGAGTCAATCTTACTAAGCTTAATATGCACCAAAATTCATATAAATATCCTCTCTGTCTCATGATTCTACATTGAAAAGAATAAAAAAAAATTGAGTCTTCTATCAATTTATATCATACTTGACATGTATATTATGTGTAACACATAAAGATTCATAACATATGAATATTTCATACTTAACATGTCTTAATAAAATCGTAAATGACTTGCAAAGCATATAACATACCTGGTTCTAGGAGTCAATACGTGGAGAGTGACATAGTAGAGTGATGAGTTAAAATATTTCATATAATCTTATTTTCCTTTAATCAACAATAATTTAATGTGGTTGTATCCAAATCAACATTTTCTTGAATCATAATTCCTAATTAATCACAGTCTTCAAAACAAATCCAATATCGATATAGTAATTATCTCCCCATCAATAATTAATAACTTAACCCAAATAAAATTTATCGTCAAATCTTATTTTTCCTTTAGTCCCCGAACTTCTAGAAATTTATCAAAGACATCAATATAAACATCATATCACTAACTAATTATATTCCATAAAATTTTCAGGACATTACAAACTCCCTTGCTTAAAATGAATTTTGTCCTTGAAATTCGCACATCAAATTTCATCATGCTTTTCAAAATCATAACCATACTTGACATGCGAAAATTCAACTTTTTTTTTATAATGAATAGTGATTGCGTTCACTGTTCATCATGAATAGCACGTCGTTTTACTGTTCACGTGAATAGTGTGTGTGTGTTTTTTTTTTTTTTTTTTTTTTAAAGAAATAAAATTTCAAAAATCTACAGAATCGTTTTTAAAACTCTTGGCTCTGATACCAACTGTGACGACCCGAATTCTCGACCATTCGAGTGCCACTAAAAGTGACTCATATCATATTATCGAGACTTAAATAGTAATGTAAAATTATTCAAAAGAATAATTAGAATCCCATAATTTTATTTGTGAATAAAAATAGAACATAATTTTCTTACATAAAGTTCAACATAATTATCTCATCAATCTTAACCACTTTTGCCACTTCCATGTTGACCGCCTCGAACCTTCAATTATCTGAAAATGGTAAATATCGTGGAGTGAGATTTATAAAATCCCAGTAAGTATACCAAGCATAAATTTTCTTTTGAAAGCATATGGATCATTTTCATCATAACATAGGATAGGATCGAAATACTCATAAACATAGGGAGACACAAGAATTTTACCGAACTTAAATGGCAAGAATTCTTATGTGTAGCGCTACTAAACTCCGGTCCCCTTAGCATAATCATAAACATATCATATGGAACCCATAACAATCTTGTGAGATTGATTTCATAGCAATGATCCAAACATTTTCATAAAAACATAAGATATACTTACTTGTCATAAAAACATACTTACTTTTCATAAAAACATAAGGTGTATTTACCTTTCATAAAAACATACTTACTTTTCATAAAAACATAAGATATACTTACTTGTCATAAAAACATACTTACTTTTCATAAAAACATAAGGTGTATTTACCTTTCATAAAAACATACTTACTTTTCATAAAAACATAAGATATACTTACTTGTCATAAAAACATACTTACTTTTCATAAAAACATAAGGTGTATTTACCTTTCATAAAAACATACTTACTTTTCATAAAAACATAAGATATACTTACTTGTCATAAAAACATACTTACTTTTCATAAAAACATAAGGTGTATTTACCTTTCATAAAAACATACTTACTTTTCATAAAAACATAAGATATACTTACTTGTCATAAAAACATACTTACTTTTCATAAAAACATAAGGTGTATTTACCTTTCATAAAAACATACTTACTTTTCATAAAAACATAAGATATACTTACTTGTCATAAAAACATACTTACTTTTCATAAAAACATAAGGTGTATTTACCTTTCATAAAAACATACTTACTTTTCATAAAAACATAAGATATACTTACCTTTTAAAAGATTAAAATGAAGTGTAGTAGTAAATGGACCAAAACTTTCTTGACCACCTTGAATTTCTCTTACTTGTGGATTTTGTCAAGAGATTGGAAATAAGTGTATATGTGTAGAGTTGTGTGTAAAAGAGATGGGTTTAAATAGATGTATAAAGTTGGCATATTGTAAACATAATCATTCAATTCTATTAATTTTAACACATCATTTTCTTAAAGTAAAGCACCATTCATATACTTTTCCATATTTATACAAATATTATGCTCTTCATGATTACATATAATGGAGTCTATAATTCATTCATATACTTTTCCATATTTATACAAATATTATGCTCTTCATGATTACATATAATGGAGTATATAATTCATTCATATACTTTTCCATATTTATACAAATATTATGCTCTTCATGATTACATATAATGGAGTATATAATTCATTCATATACTTTTCAATATTTATTAAATTAAGATTCTCATAATTATTATATATAATGGAACCTCTCATGCTTGCATATATTTTCTTAATTTCAATAATAAAAATAATTTTTGTATAAATAAATATTGGGATAACATTGAATTAAGTACTTGGACTTAATATACTTTAAATCAAGAGAATGGAGATATTTTTAGAAATTCGGAATTTAATTTAAAATCGAACGATCTCGATTATTTCTTGACTTGGCTATACGAATACGTCGTGGCGTTAACTTAATAAAAATGGGTGAAATAGTAGCGACACGATTTTCTATTAAAATAATTATTAATCGCGTAAAAATTCTTGGTCGCTACATAAAATAATGACAAACAAAGTCCAAACATAATGCCAGGATATACAATAGAAGGACTAGATAACCTTTTAGAAAAATTGAAAGATAAAATGGAAGATATTAAACATCAAATGGAAAATGAAAACATATCTTCTGAAGAATATAATAAACTCTTAGAAAAATACGAACAATATATTGCAGATTATTATATTTTACTAGATCAAAGAATGGACTTATACCAGAGAATTTTGTATAATAATTTACCAACCCTATAATCTATGGATACTTCACAAGCATCAACTTCTAATAACTGTGATCATAAACTATATTTAGATAATAAAGAAATTTCATTTTTATTAGTTATTGCTGGAAAATCTAAAAATATACATTCTATTAGACAATCTAAATTAAAAGAAATATAAGAAGATATTGACTATGCTATCTTAAATAGAATAAAATTTAATTCTGTTGAAACAGCAAAAAATATAAATACGGTTCATAAAATTATAAAAGAATACGAAGATATAGAAGATGAAGTTTCAAATGGAATAGCATTAGGATATATAACAAAGAAAGAACATCCTAAATCTTTTGAGAAATTATCACAATATAGAGTATTTTTAGAAGAACTTAAAAGATTAAAGAATATGAATATAATAAAAAGTATTGAATTAAATCAACCTGACTAATTCAGGGATATATCTTGCAAAGAAAATAACTCAATTCATTAAGGGTAATAAAGACATTTTGCTAAAAAGATGTATTTTGAAAAACTAAACCTTCAGACAAGCTATTTCAATAAATCTCCCTTTTATCTATGCTTTTTATTATAATTCTACAATAAACAAGATAGTCAAATTTCAATTCAAAATACTGCATCCATTTGATAAATGGTTTATAAACAACACATTTTTCAAATCACTTTTTATCACACACAATTTCTTAATTCATTTTTCAACAACATTTGTTTATCTCTAAAACATAACATTCTCTGTTTAAGACCAAAACTAATTGCTTTTCAACTCGGGAAGTAGTCTAATTACAAATGAATGAATCTGTGAATAACCAAATGAATTGTTTATAAACAACACATTTTTCAAATCACTTTTTATCATACACAATTCCTTAATTCACTTTTCAACAACATTTTTTTAACTAGAAAACATAACAATTTTTCTGTTTATAAACCAATTTTTTCCCCCAAAAAGAGTTCCCCTTTTTTTAAGACAAAAACTAATTGTTTTTCGACTCGGGAATTGGTCTAATTACAAATGAATGAATCTGTGAATAGGATGAATAAATTGATAATTCTGAACAAAAACAAAGATAATTTTGAGAGTTGTAGTGTGATCAGCCTCAGTGGCGGACGCATACATTTTACACTGCTGGGGCACAAATGGATCTGTGCTTTTGCCGACGGTTTTTACGGGGGTTCGGGGGCAGCGCCCCTGAATTTTTTTTTTTAATGAAGAAGACCAAAAGAATGAAAAAGCACAGATCAATCTCAAATCAATACATCAAAAATCTAAATCTCAATCTCAAATCAATATATCAAAATCTAAATCTCAAGTCCTCAATCCTACACATACACTGATACACAAACACAATTACAAAAGAGCAAATAAATTAACAATTAACAAATACAATAATCAAATAAAATTTCAAGGAATCAGGCTTATGAACCAGTTCAATAATCAACTAAAATGTGAAAAGGAAATAAAAATAGTCAGACTCGGTGAAGTGAAATAGTGAGAAACTGAGAATGTGAGATACTAACCGTCGAACCGGAGTTATTGGACGACAGTCACACCACCAGTGTCCGTCGGCGTCCAGTGCAGCAGTGCTGCGGTGCGGAGTGCTGCTGTGCCTGTACTGCCTTGCTTCTGCTGCCTGCTGGTGCCGCAGAGTGGTGCCTGGCCTGGTGCTGCGATGCAGTCCAGGCAGTGCACTGTAGCCGTCTTGGCTGTGCGTGGACCACCGGAGTCGGAGCAGTGGCGGGGACGACTGGTTGGAAAGAAGAGAAGAGAACTTAGTTTTTTGGAATGTGGAACTTGGAAGCTGTAGCCTGTAGCTGTAGTTTTCAGCTGGCCTGCTCCGAAGACTAGTTGGCCGGCGGTGAAGTCGAAGGTGCTTGGTGGCTGGTGTGGCACAGGCAGTGGCGGAGGTAAGAACGGAAGGAAGAAGGGCAGGGGCTGTTGTCTGGGTTTGGGTTTGTGTTTGAAAGAGCTGTAGTCCGATTTTTGAAAAAAAAAAATATATATTTGTCAGATTTCTACTGGGGCACGTGTCCCAGTGGGCCTCACTGTGGGTCCGCCCCTGATCAGCCTGCCTTCCGAATATGGGTTAATTATAAAGTAGTTCCCATTTTGACATTTACACTTTCACCTGTAATAACGAGAAATGAGCTATCAACGTAACATGGCTGGCTTGGCCCTATGCAGTTGCACACATAGGCCCCCAGGCTCCCAAAAATATGTAAGACAAACAGTTTAGTCTAACAGATAATCAAAGTTTCTAAATAAAAGGCTAAATTAATAGAATTGTTAATTTTCTCAACTAAAAAAGCTAGAAAGTAAATTTAATTTGAAATTCATTGACGGTTTACATTATTATTGTTGTAACTTTGAACAATTTTATTTAGAGTTTTCTTTTTATCATGGCCCTATTTAAAAGGAAAAAAAAATACATAAATAAGGTAATTATAAATACAAATTTCAAAAATAAGGTTGTAACTAGCAGTGGCAGATGCAAACATTTTGTAGCAGGGGGGCACAGTTTGTGATAAATCCCATGAGGGTTCGGGTATGGGGCAGCATCCCCGATTTTTTTTTTTTGGGAAATGATCGAAAATAATGATAAAATTCAAATTCACAAAAGATAATGTACTAAATAATATGCAATCTCACAAATATACTAAATTATTTTCAGTAAAATTTACGTTATAATTCAAAAGAAATTGTTAGATTATATAACAGTAAACAATCAATTAATATATTCAAATTCCAATCAATTATATTCCTGTTTAGTGTAGATTAAAATTAGATTTTTCGTAAGTTTTGATAAAAGTTGATGAGATGTGTGGTTGAAAAGTTATGAGTCATATGAAATATATGGTTGAGATTGATTGTTGACTTTGACCAAGATTAAAATTTAGATTTTAATTGATACAAAAAAGATGTTATATTTACTGAGTACATGTTACAATCTTTTACATATATTTCATCTAAAATAATCTATTCAATATGCATAAATTTCAATTATTCAAAGTCCAAACTTTACCTTCATTCAATTAAAAATAATAATAATAATAATTATTCAACCATTCAAAACATCTTCTATTCAATATGCATAAATTTCAACTATCCAAATTCCAAACTTTACCTTCATTCAATTAAAAAAAATAATAATAATAATTATTCAACCATTCAAAGCATCTTTTTTGATTTTTTTTTTTTTTTTTTTGGATTGTTCAAAAAAAATAAAAATAAATAAATAATCAAAATGGGGGGGGGGGGGGGTCACGTGACCCCCTAGGACCCCCCCCTATGTGTCCGCCAGTGTAACTAGAATCAACCAATTAAATTAAATAATTAAAATATTTTATTAATTATATATATCAAGGCCACAACACTATATATTTCAAGTCACAAATACAAATGTATTAGGTCATAAATAATTTTAGGGTCACAAATTATCAAAATATTAGGTCACAAATTATACTTATTTTTAAATCACAATAACAATTTTTAAGGTCAATTTCAAGTCACATATTATCAAATCAATATGTCACAATGATAAATTATATTAATTAATAGAACTAGGTATAATTTTTTAGGTCACAACTTATTAAATTATTAGGTTACAACTAATCAAATTATTAGGTCATACATTTTCTTAAACCACATTTAACAAATTATTAGGTCACATTTAATGGTTTGTACACAACCTTAACACAATTGATGCCATGCCCTTGCACTATCGCAGCCATCACCCTGGCCCCCACCATCGCTTAGATCTAGCAACGTGCAACCCATCACAACACCTACCAACTTAAAAGAATTAGCAAGATAAAATTAAAAAAAAGAATCAAGATCCAAAACGATGTAGCAGCACGCCGCCAGTCACACAACCACCACATCTCAATGTCACCGCCACCAAAGCGATGCAGCAGTGCGCTGCCAATTGCCGACAGTCACAGCCGATCACACAACCACCACTGTCTCCACGTCACTATCCCACCACCAGTCACACAATCACAATCATCTCAACTCCATCGCCTCAGAGCCGCTGCCACGAAGGAAAAAAATTGGATTCGCTGCTTACCCTTAAGTCAATGATTGCGACTTGCAGACGAGGTTCTTGGGGATGTGGGACTCCAACGGAGATGGGTGTCGCCGCGGTGGGTGAAGGAGGTTGGTGTGTTGAGAGAGGGATAATGGATTGATGTAGGGCGGTGAATGAAGGAGATTATTGCGTTGAGAAGAGAATGGATTGATGTAGGAATAGGAAAAGATAATTAGGTGGCGTTCTGTTTGTATTTTATTTTGTATTTTCATTTTCGAAAATGTTTTGTATTTCCTGTTTTCATTTTTGTTTTCAAATTTGCTAAAAACGCGTTTGATTTGTCATTTCTGAAAACTGTTTTTGAAAATGAAAAGCTGGAAAACACGTTCTGTTTGAAATTTTGCAAAATACTACTTAAACTATTTTTAATTAATTTGCTTGCAGAATACTACTAATTCAAACTCAAATTTCTTTTCACAATACACTGAAAATATGGTTACATGCAACACACTAATGTGAGCATTAAGAGTCTACATTAACACAGCTTGGTCAGGTTCGGGATTTGAAAAAGCTCTAATTCTATTAAAATTCAGAAAATGCAAATTCTTTCAAAACCACCAGAGTCCATTTATAAGTGCATTTTTTGAAATATAATAACAAGAATTCTCACTTAATTTTTTTTTTGTAATGTTGATATTGAATTCAATAAAACTTTATTTAAACTTAGTTCCAAGTTAGGATAATTCTCAAAAAAATAAATAAATAAATAAATAAATAAATTATTTAGGCTTAGTTCCAAGTTAGGATAATTTTAAAAAAGTAATAAAAAAATAAAAATTTTATATTAAGCTTAGTTCTAAGTTAAGATAATTCCTTTAAAAAAAAAATCTCAAAACGCATTTTCCGCGTTTTGGACATTTTTTGTCGAAATACACACAAAACGCCCAAAACGAGGTTTTGAGCGTTTTGTGTACAAATTTTTTTTTTTTGTTTTCCAAAATGCGTTTTCGAAAATGGTAAAGAGAACGCGTTTTTACCGTTTTCGAAAATAAAAACAGAAAACGACCTCAAAACAGGAAAGAGAACAGGGGCTTAGGGTTTGAAATGTTTTATGGTTTAAAATTAGGATATGGTTGAATAATTAATTAAAATTTGAATTAAAACCTGATTTTTGAAGTAATATAAATTTGATCTTATTTACGAATTTGGATCTTTAAAAGTAGGAGTGAATGTAATTTTCACTATTTAAAATTTCGCATAAGTGCCTCAAATTCTCAGGCTTCCTAGGCAGGCCCCGAACGTAATCAACATGAGTTACTGATGTAGGGCGGTTGGCGTTGGAATTTGAGGAAGAATTGGATTGGAAAAGGAGCAGTTTCGAAGAAACGGTCATAACTTTCTGCATCAGTATCAAAATCTTTACACAGTTGATGTCAATTTCAGCTTCAAAATCGCAGTTTAAGGTAGTTTACCGTAGAATTGAAATTTTTTCATTTTTAGCGTTTTTAATTATCTCATTAATTAGATCTCTAATCTCGTCTTTTTGCTTAAATTAGGATTTTTCGAGACTATTTAAGGGCGTTTTGTTTTCATGAATAAACATTATTCCAATTTTTAATGTAATTTTCATGAATTTTATATTTCTCTTTGCTTGGGGCTTACTTTGTAAACCCTAGATCTTTCGTCCTGCGTCAGTTACAAAATTCACTATGCTATGGTGGTTTTCTTTGATCCATGAAATTAGGGGCGGACCCACAGTGGGGCCCGCTGGGGCACGTGCCCCAGTAGAAATCTGACAAATATAATTTTTTTTTTTCAAAAATCGGACTGCAGCTCTTTCAAACACAAACCCAGACCCAGACAACAGCCCCTGCCCTTCTTCCTTCCGTTCTTACCTCCGCCACTGCCTGCGCCGCACGAGCCACCAAGCACCTTCGACGTCACCGTCGGCCAACTAGTCGTCGGAGCAGGCCAGCTGAAGACTACAGCTACATGATACAGCTTCCAAGTCCCACATTCCAAAAAACTAAGTTCTCTTCTCTTCTTTCCAACCAGTCGTCCCCGCCACTGCTCTGGCTCCGATGGTCCACGCACGGCTAAGACGGCTACAGTGCACTGCACCGCAGCACCAGGCCAGGCACCACTCTGCGGCACCAGCAGGCAGCAGAAGCAAGGCAGCACAGGCACAACAGCACTACGCACCGTAGCACTGCTGCTGGACGCCGACAGACATTGGTGGTTTGACTGTCGTCTAGTAACTCCGGTTCGACGGTTAGTATTTCACATTCTCAGTTTCTCACTATTTCACTTCACTGAGTCTGACTATTTTTATTTCCTTTTCATATTTTAGTTGATTATTGAACTGTGAACATAAGCCTGATTCCTTGAAATTTTATTTGATTATTGTATTTGTTAATTGTTAATTTATTTGCTCTTTTATAATTGTGTTTGTGTATCAGTGTATGTGTAGGATTGAGGACTTGAGATTTAGATTTTGATGTATTGATTTGAGATTGAGATTTAGATTTTTGATGTATTGATTTGAGATTGATCTGTGTTTTTTCATTCTTTTGGTCTTCTTCATTAAAATTTTTTTTTTTTGGGGTGTTGCCCCCGAACCCCCGTAAAAAACGTAGGCAAAAAAACAGATCCATTTGTGCTCCAGTAGTGTAAAATGTCTGCGTCCGTCACTGCACGAAATACAAATTATCTATACATATGGACAAGGGAAGGCGACGTGGGAAGGTTAATGATGATATCTCTGGTATCAATAAATTCATCCAATGGCCAATGGGTGTGCAGGGATTATTTTAATCATAAATATACTCACAGAAATAGTTTACATTAAATGTCCAAATCCAAATAATAATTAACTTCAAATGCATTACGAAGAGATACATGAACTTGTGATGCAACTTGAAATTCTTTTCCTGTTTGTGAGTTTTTTAATATTAAATCACTAAAAAAGTTTGATGCCCGTCACTTTCTCCAGGTTATAGTGAAATAAACGCAGACGGTAAAGACAAAGGATACTTGAGTTTTCAGGAAGTGGAAGACTCAAAATGAAAATGAAAATGATAATGTTACTCTGAGAGGTTCAATTTGCTTGGGTTCATCTAGATGAATGATACAACTTGTCAACTAAGCTTCAGATTCTGATATTTGATTGAAGAAATGTCCTTTTTAATACTCAGTTTAATAACAATATTGTGCATGAACAATTTTTTATGAGAATTAATTTATATCTACTATATTTTTTTAGCCGTGCTATTTGTATCGTACAGGTCAATGTACATATTAGTATATAGATCGGACACACACTATGAGGGTCTGGGCCAACGACGACGACTAAAGCTGAATGCTCAAATTTCGTCGCTATTGAGCATTTGTGATGACAAAATCGTCGCTCTAACTCCGTAACTGAAACTCAATAGAGGCGACATATGTCGTCTCTAATGTGTCGACCAATAGAGATAACATTTAACGAAGACAAAGTCGTCTATAATAAATAATATCATTTATTTTTTTAATATTTTGATCCAAACCCAACCCAATTTCAACCCTAACCAATTTCTGTTGGATATTGGTTTAATAAATCGAGAAATTGGTTAAGTATTGAAACCCAACTAAAGTGACTTTGTGTAGACTTATGCCAAATATTCAAACTCGACCCAATCCATTTAGGCAAATTAGTTTGCCTTTGCGGCTTCGGGGCGCACAAATGGGGATTTAGATTTCTGTACATGCATTGAAGGGTATATCTGAAATCTCGAAACCAATATCGGATGAATGAGAAATTATGAAGAAGGGAAAAAGTTGGTCAAAATTTTTAACCATGCGATCACACTTCAACTGTTTTTATTAAAAATTCAGTTTGGCGTAAAGACATGCGATCACTATGCGATTGCATGGTAGTCAGAAAAGTTGTGTATTTTCGAAATGATGCATGGTTTGGGTCCACACCACTTTGTCTATAACCTTTCATCCTCAATAAATAGGACCCTTGGGATGTCCTATTCTCCTCTTAATAAAAAAAATCCTTGCATTTGTTGCATATTCTTTTGATTTTCTTTCATTTTCATTTTTGGAGTACAAAAGCCATAATTCTGGTTCGTTGTGCTTGTGTTTTGAAGTGCTACTAATACAAGTAGATTTCATTGTATCTTGGGAGTTGATTGCCGTAATTCGTAGGCACCATTGCGGGACAAATTGTTCAATACTTGCATCGACTTTGTCACATTTCTTCTCCGTTCCTTTCTTGTTCTTGTTTCCTTGTCATTACTCCATCCATTTTTCGGCACGGATTTTATATAAATTATTCTACTTCTTTGGTGTCACTATACACAAAATATTCCAACAATTTCAACCCGACCCACGTATTGTGTTTAGCTTATAGGATAATTCATAATGGTGCTGCATAGGACTTGAATCCTTGACCTAAGGTGAAGGTTGAGATATGAGTCAATCATTGGGACAATTGAATATTTGTGTTTTCTTTTATTTTCATTAATATATATTAGTTAAGTAAAGTACTATTTGTTGCAAAAAATATTAATTTAATAATAAATATATAATATGATTGGATAATAGAAAATTGAAAATAGTTTATAAACCACATTTAAAAAAAAAAGAAGAAGAATATATAAAAAAAAAAAAAAAAAAAAAAATCTAAAGAGACCCATTAGGATGACTGTGTTATTACTATTGGTCGGAGAAATAGAGACGACAAAACAAGTCTTCTCTATTGGTCCGAGAAATAGCGACAACAAAAATTGTCGTCTCTATTTGTTCGACTAATAAAGACGACAACATAATGTCGTCTCTATTGTTTCGACCAATAGAGTTGACAGCATAATGTCGTCTCTATTGATCCGACCAATAGAGACAATAAAATAAGTTGTCTCTATTTCTCCGATCAATAGCAACAACTTCTATTGTCGTTTCTATTGTTCTGACCAATAGAGACGACTTATTTTATCGTCGCTATTTGTCCGATCGATAAAGACGATTTTTCGTGTCGTCGCTAATTTTAGCCGTTTTTCCTCCTTTTTTTGTAGTGACATGACAACATCATATTCATCTACACATCATGTTATTTTTAAATCTACGGCCAGCACGGCTGTTCGGACCCTGATCTGTACACGAAATCTGTACAAGTAGACCTTTTTTTTTTACCTACTAAGCTTCCCTGTTGTATCTACCTCCTTGACTGTTTTTTATATCCTTCTCTTGTGTCGCTTAAATTTCAAGTCATTTGGTACATGTGCATTTGACCATTGTTATTCATTTTGTAAGCCTGTGTGTAGACTTTTCTGCTTATGGTTGGTTACTCGGTTTTTACTTTGAACACGTTCATTTATTCTCATGATTTGCTTCCAAATTCCAAATAACGTACGATGCCACCTCTTTCGATTGATTGATAAATTTTCTTGCATTGACTTGGGACACGTTTTCTGCGGAAGAAAACATTCGGTATATGGATGCTGATTAACTATGTTATATATTCTGCCTTGTCTATTTGCATGTCATGTATAGATCCCTTGTTAGATTCCCAAATGGACATGATCTTCCAAAAAGGAACACTGGGAATTCCTTTGTAGGATAGGAATTTATATTAGATTTCGATGCATCACCCAAGTGTAAATCAAAGTGTAAAGTGGATGTAAAAGTAATATTCTATAGCACTTTAGACATAAGTAAACTTGGAAGAATAATTATGATTGCTAAGCTGCCAAAATAGGAAGTCATTAGCCTTTGAGAACTCTTTTTTTTGCCAAATAATAACAATCAAACAAAGGCTAAAGGTGTTCGGCGGCTAAGTCTCAAATTATAAAGTGATTTATTTGTATTTTTTATGTAAAATATGTGGTTAAAAAATAGAGAAAAAAATATATTTCGTTAAAAAGTTGTTTAGATAATTATGTACTGTATAAATTGAATTATAATTTGTAATTATATTTTAAAGAATACACCCCAAGTTAAAGTTGATACAAATAATTCCAGCACAATGCCCCACTTAGATTTCAAATGACTCACCACTATACATGGTTCATGCATCTTCCCCTTTGATGACTAATCAATAGGGATTCTTATTCTTTACATTTTATCCTAGAACCAAGCTGGATTTACTTATCAAATGAACTGTTTTACCCCACCTCACCCATATCATGAATAACACTTGTATATTATATATCAACGTGACACTAGATCTTTTTTCTATTGCAACTAGGTTTCATTTCCCACCTTATTGGGATTCTACTTTCTTAACTGCTTTCTTTTATTGCAAAATATGACAGCAGAATTGTAGCTTAATGCACCGTTCCTTTTGAGATCATTGGCCTTGAAAAGACATGAGGGTAACAGGCCCTCGATCGAGGGAATATAATATATGAGACTACCACGGTTCCATTACTAGAATTAGAACATAGTCGATACGTACGCGGTAGTGGTCACGAGCTTTTCATTTAATTTTTTTTTTCACAAATTATTCCACCTTACCGACCACGTCATTGGATTTTGAGTTAAGATTAGGTTCTTAACTTGGTAGAAAAAACATGTTTATTGCTCTCATGTACATGCATATTGAGAAGTAGGGAAATTTTACTTGGTGGGTGCGGAGGAGTAATTCTGTCTTTAGGCACATGAAATGTTAGTCTATTTGTCTCGTCTATAGGTTGCATTTAGTGCACTAATGTATACGTCGGTTGGAGTTTACGTATAATAATCACATTAAAGTGGATTGTGGTCTCAAACATAATCCTATGAAAATTCAAGGACAGCATCTTTTGGCTAAAGAAATGACATTGAAATTTGTCAAAATGTGCATCTATGGACTTTTATGTTTGTTGATGTCACTTTCTTGTGACTATATATATCTGTACTCTTCTTGAATCTTGAACAACATAAATACAAATGCAACCCGTGACATTTTTTTATTTATTTACTTTTATCAAATTTTGTTTAATCAGACACATTCCTTGTAAGGGGAATTAATATTTGCTCATAATAAATTACTCTAACCTGAAATAAGTGATTGTTATTTATCAATTATATATCTACGAGGCTGTAGCAATTGGTAGTTGGGAGATGTTACTTACATTATGAGTAAATGGAGCCTCCCTTTAAGGGAATGTACATTATTCTCTTCAAGGATTTAAAATATTGTCCTACCTGTTTCCTTGCATGTACTATATTTTTAATTCTTTACAAAATAAATTCTTGCGAGCCATGAGTTATGACATTGAGTATAGGCGAGTAAGACCATCACTTAGGACTTCGATTAAAATAAATAAATAAATGAATAAATCCTCAGTCAAATTCAAAAAAATCAAATCCAGTGTTTTACTCTGTTTGGTAAAAGAAATTGTTTACAATTTATTTATAAATGATTATGTAACATCGGATTAGATCTTTTTTTTAATATATATATATAATAAAATCAACAATTTCATTTGTTCAAAAATTCTCACCCACATATTTTGACTTTAAAAAAAAATAGATCAAAGAAATACTGTAATGTTTCTATTTATAAACAATATTAATAAAAATTGGTTAGTCAAACCGAAACGATATATTTCGAAACTATAATAATAGATGGGTAATTGGCGCTTTTAGTCCCCACCTTTCACATACGGTGCGGAATGCGTTTCTACCTTTGTTTTTTCGACAAATCCATCATTACCTTCTCACTTTCTTGCCAAAATCATCATTGCCGTAAGCTTTTGTCAAATTCAGTCGTTATCCTATTGAATTAAGACTCAATTTGATTTAGTTTGGAGGGCAATTTCGGAATTCAATTAAAATCTACCTTACAATTCAACCAAAAACGCATGATGAAGATAGAACTCAATACCGTTAACCAATTTTGACGCCAATCCCATTTCTTTCATCCGAGTTGAAATCACTGGATATAATACTGCCTACATATAGGAATTAAAGTGAAGATAGATTTTTTTGAATTTTACGTGGAGATGTAGATAACAAGAGCAAAAAATTGGATTTTTACTTGTTATTGTGGGTATGTTGGAAATTGGAATGTCGTAGACAGCTCGAGTATATAGACAGTGTTCATGAGATGTGATTTCATGTAAGATTTGCTTTAATTCCAGTATTTTGTTAGTAATGGAAATAGAGCAGTGTCCAGTGACTTCGTGAAGAAGATGATGATAAGCTTTCCTGCCTCAAATATTTTATTCGTGAAAATCATCCCTACTTTTCACGACCTTTGCGATATACATCCCTACCTTCTAACTGTTATTGCGATACACAACCCTGACTTTCATTAATCAATGTGAAATGCATCCCTACCATTTATTTATTTTTCCGAAATCATCCCTATCTTTTACTTTTTTTGTGCAAAGTATCCCCCTTCAATTGGGAAAAACCACCAGTTTCTTGCTTTTAGAATAATTCCACCTATGCATATACAACGGCAAATTCAATGTTTAAACAGAAAATCACATCCAATTCAACCATACAAAGCTGTAAAGAAAGCAACTGATGAAGTAAATCACCATTACAAAAGGATAAGATGGCTATTATAAGAAGTCGTTGCAAAAATGAATTACGTCACCATATCAGCAAAAGAAAACTTCAGACAATTGCAAAAAAAATAAAAATAAAAAAATAAAGACTTCAGCTATTTTGAATGGCATCAAAAGTCCAAAAATATTATAAACACTGGTAACTCATGATCTAGTTGTTGGAGGTGGTGGTGCTCCTTGGGGATCGCATGCATGAAGTAATTTACCAATCGCCCTACTTGTAAATAATGATGGATGGATGAATGTAGTCCACAATTAGTACCACTCCATGTTCATAATTGACATTGTTTAGCATGTCGAAGAATATGCCTGATGATGTAGAACCAGTGTGTAGTACTCCGAGTCATGGGCTACAATATACAATAAAACATTTCATACAAAGTTCCAAAGAGGATGAACATAACATAATGGGAAACAAACATTATGAAGTTACAACTTTCAGAAATCATAACCCATGATACAGTATGTTCAAATTCTTCAAAGCTAAACAAAATATATGAAATGGGCAAGTATGTTCGGATTGTTGAACTAAAAAAAAAAAAAAAAAGACTCGTTGAACGAAAACTTAGGAACAAAGAAATCAGAAAGACTAAGAAACTAATGCCAACATTTATTCAAAGATAAACAAAATATATGAAATAGGAATTACAGTAAACAGGAGGCTGTTCATAAAACCCTCTGAATCTTGGGGGAATCTTGAGTTGCGAGAATCATAACCCGTAGTTTCGCAAAATACCCATTTCGGTGAACAATCATTCTTGTATAATACACGAAAAAACCCACAATCGCAAAGCAATCTTACTTACCCATGCAATGGACGTGTAGAACACTTGAAATCGAAGGCTATTACTGTTAAATTGTTGGTGAGAAAAGGTTTTCTGGCTGGTAATGCTTTGGAAATCGGCAGGAACGTGCGAAGGTGAAAACCCGACTTCTAGTGTCTGAGACTTTGTGTGCTTCGAAAAAAGGTAATGTTGATTTTAACTCTCAGCTTGTGCGTTTTTGGTTGAATTGTAATGTAGATTTTTATTGAATTTCGAAATTGTCCTCAAAACTAAATCAAATTGAGTCTTAATTCAATTGGATAATGGCTTAATTTGACAGAAGCTGGCGACAATGATGATTTTGTTAAGAAAGTGAGAAAGTAAGGGTGTATTTACCAAAAAAATAAAGATAGGGACGCAGTTCGCAACGTACGTGAAAGGTAGGGACTAAAAGTGCCAATTACCCATAATAAATAACAATTTTAGCTTAATACAATTGATACAATAGAGATAATTTGTATTTATGCAATAAATCGCTTTTTAAATTGTACCATTTTTCATAATTTTAAACAGATTTTTCTTTTAGAAGTAAAATGTAAACATTGACTATAGGAAAAATGTGATGTAGAGCTTGTTTGATTATGTCCTTTTTTCCCCACTTATTTGCTTTTCATACTTTTCAATCTCACATTTTCTAAAAAAAATTCAAAATTCTTCAAAAAATAATATATATATAAATCGAAGTTTTTATTTATTTATTTAATTTTTTTTGAAACATAAATAAAAGTTGCTAATGTTTTTGATCTTAATTGAAGTTACCTTATTTTATCTTATTTATTTTTTTAACATAAATTTGTAACTTTAGCTCTACAATATTGTAACATTTATATATTAGTTTATTTATATTTTTAAGATAAAATGTATGATTAAAAAGTAAAGAGATAAAATGTATCTATGGTTGAAGTTTTTTAAGAAATTATATTATTTATAAATTAGAACTCGTTTGATTCATAGAAAAGTTTTGATTTTTATGATTTTTTTGTGTTTTTGGATGGATGTGTGGTTTCGATTAATTTGAAAAGTAAAAAATTGTGGACTTGATCAATGATTGAGATTGAATTTAAAAAATTTGGGTAAAAAAAAAATCATAGACCAAACGGGCTCTTAGTTTATAAATTGTAAAGATTGGGTTGAAAAAATAGAATTAAAGTTAAAGACGTACCTTTATCTATCAAACCATTAAACTTCGCTCAATTCACGACGTGATTTCGCTTTCCAAAACACAGATCAAGTCGCAATTATGTAATCCATTAAATTAATTTGGAAACAAGAGAATAATTAGTGATGAAGCTTCAAGATGCATGAACCAACATCATTAACAAAATATAAAAAATACAAACCGAATTTAAGCATACCACGACAATATTTATAGTTGCACGCAAACGCAATCATTTTATTTTTATGTATGTATATATTGCATTTAGTACCATGCCAAAGTTCAAACAAAGCTATTAAACATAATTCTAAACAACCATAATCCAGACTAACATAATCTAATCTTAAGGTTTGATTAGTTAATATTTTGCTCAGAAGAACAGGTTACTCTGTGCAAAATCCTCAAAATTCCAAAGATAAACCGAGTCAACTGACTCGGTGTTAATAAACTGAGGTGGCTCAGCTGGTTCCAATCCCAATAACGATTCCAGGCTGGAAATTTCATCCTTCAACTCAAAAGCTTCACTGGCCACCGTCTGGGTTGGGTAGTACACTTGTTGCTGCTCGGTAGTTTGAATCCCGTAGTCCATTAACGGGTTTGGCTCAGGACTGACGCAAAGCCGCTTGGCCGGTGGCTGAACCGGCGGTGTTGGCGGGGTTGACGGAGGTGGATTGTTGGAAAAGTTGAGTTTGGCCTTGTCTCCACGGATGCGCTTAGCAGCGTCATCGTAGGCCCTGGCTGCTTCCTCCGCCGTGCTGAAGGTTCCAAGCCAGACTCGAACACCCTTTTTCGGGTCACGAATTTCAGCCGCCCATTTCCCCCATGGCCTTTGCCTTATGCCTCTGTACATATTCTTCCTTGGCTTTGGACTGTTCTTCTGTTCAACCTTATCATTTGTCCCTACATATAAACACCTTAATTTATACTTACATCTTGCATGTATATATACACAAAACACACAGAGAGAAAACTCACCATTGTTGGATTTCTTAGGCTTGTTGACGGTTTGTAGATCCTTGCCACTAGAGGAATTGAAGCCCCAGAACTCAGAAATTGTATCAAATTCAGCCCATAATTCTTCTGTGGTTAATTTTCCTCTCTTGTTGATGATGGGTTCATCGGAAATAATTGCACCTCCACACATTTTGTCTTTTTTCAGTTCTTGAGAAGGTGATAGATACAGAAATGTGTATGAGTAGTTGCAGAGAGAGAGAGAGGGAGATGAGCTGCTTTTCTTGATTTATAGAGAGAGACGGTTACAACCTTCGAAGAAAAGACGAGACTTCATTTTGGGGTTTTATGATCGTGCGGCGAAGATGAAATCAGATAATATATGGTGGATGATTAGGGTAGTGGGGCCCAGTGAAGAGGGACATGGACCGTGTATAAGTTAAAAGAATTTTATACTCCCTCCGTCCTAAAAAAAAAAAAAAAAATAGTCTTATAATCATTTTTACACAGATTAAAAAATGATAGTTAGTATAGTTATAGTATTAAATTTTATCAATATTTTCCATTTATACCATTTATCCCTTATTTATTATTTTAAGTAGACTCACTTCGTTTTCCACAAAAAATTTTAAAATACAATAGTTAAGTAATTGGTGTATATTGTATCAAGATATATTAAATAGGGGTATATTGGAAGTGAAAAATTTAATACATGCTCAATATAGAAACAAGACTATCTTTTTGAGACATACAAAAATAGTATACAGAACTATCTTTTTGGGACGGAGGGAGTAATCAAAATATTGTTCCAAATTTCAGTCCAATGTTTTCAGAATACACTAATTTCATTTCAAATTGAAATTCGAAAAACTTCAAAAAAAATTCTGAGATTTTCAATATTTAATATTTTAACAAGATTTATAATAAATTTAAGTATATAAAAAATGAAATTCAAGGAATCGAATTTCTGAAATTTAGCCTTAGTTTGGTAATACAGTAGTGGTTTATAAACTGATTTATTTATGATTTTAAGGTAAATTATGTGGTTGAAAAGTAAAGAGAAAATGTGTGTGGTTAAAAAGTGATTTGAAAAATATGAGTGGTTTGGTTAAAGTTACAAACACAAAAAATAACAAAATAACAACATAACTTCTATAAATAGATTTAATATAAGTTTTTTTTCATCATGCTCCAATAAAAACAAAAATAAACAAGGACAACAATGTTATAATTCTTGTATTTTTTCATCCTAGAACTCCCTGTAAATCTAATATTTTTGCTTCAGAAATTTTATTTTCTAATAAACAAACAATGTTATGCCCCAAAGTCCCAATTTGATGATCACACAAATAGTGATTAAGTAAAGCAAATATTGTTATACCACAACTGACAATATATTTTGAACTTTTGATTTAATCTGAACTTTTAATTATATCTGATGTTTAAAATTTTTTCACTAAAAATGTTACCGACTAATTATATGATAAATATCATGTTAATAATATTTTAATATTACTAATTGTTCAATAAATTATGTTCTTAGATTTTTATATTATTAATTGATTATGCAAATACAAAAAATGTCAAAATTTTTGGATTGGAATATTTTTCGAAATCCTTCAGAAGTTTTTGGATCGAAATTTCAGAATTTTTGAAATTCCGAAATTCGTTCCAATTCCAATCCAATTTTTTACAGAAAATTTCGAAATTCGGAAGTTTTAGATTTCGGATCAGTTGGATTCGAATTTTTTTTGAAAAAAAATTGAAACGAAATCGAATTTTTCAATTCAACTTGCAGCCCAAGCTATGATAAAAGTCAAAGGTTTGATCGAAACTACATCAATGTTTTTATGTGAATCCAACTTGTAGCTTAAAATTAATCTAATTAAAATTTGATTTTACGTTAAAGTTGTAATTGATCAAAGAAGGTTGCCATACTTTAAATTCGTTTTGTCAAGCTATTTATCAATTTATGAGTTAACACGTTATACGGATCAAAATATCATACTATCATATCACTAGACTCTTGAGAAATGCGAGTCCAAAAGAATCCAATTAGCTAAAAGTTAAATATTGTATAATTAGATCGATATTTACTACTTTTAATTTTATTTGTTGAGCTCTAAAATAATATACTCACTTAGAAAAGCACTACTCGAGAGATAAGAATTATGAACCTCTTCTTGATGACCTCCTTGAACATTAATAGAGATGGAAATTGATAAGATATGGGTCGAATTTAAAAAATACATATTCTATCCACTAGAGATTTATAATATTCATACTCTATTCATATACCCACTTAAGAGTGACAGGTCGGGTGTCCAACAATTTTTGAATTCGTGAATATTATTGTCATCCTTAAACATTAATGTGTCACATGTTACATGACCTAACGCATACATATAGAGTAAAATAGTTAGGAACGAAATTTCCTTAAAAGTTAAAAAATCAACAATCCTCTATAATAAATCGAAAAATTATTATGAAAAAAGTTAATAGACTTGTTTATTATTTATTAAGAAGGTTAATTTCATAAGCGATCACTGAAGTTAAGTAAAATTTTCAAAATCATTACTAAAGTTCTATTTTTACAATGTTGGTCACTGAAATTACAAATAGCTTCGACAATGATCACTTATGATTAAATTTCATCCAAATTAAAGAGAACTTGAAGTATAATTTTAGCCCTAGTTTGTAAAATCGCAAGCAACCCCCATCCCTTGGCCATCATCTACGCCTCTCAGCCACCACAACCATCATTACCACATTTTCGGGCACCAAATCACATTGGAAAAAGGGGAAAACCTTCCCCCATTGGTGCAAGTCATACCAATCACTAGTGGGGATTTCTGGTGTGGTTTCTCAATGGGGGAGAAATCGGTGCAAAATCACATAAGACTGGTGCGATGTCTCACCGATCTGGTGTAATGTCTCACCGAGAGGTTTCTCCCCCTTTTTCGATTAGGTTTCTGGTGCAATTTCGCACCAGTATGGTAGGTGAGGTTTCTCCCACAATTTCCAGTTCCAAGTTGCATCGAGAAAATGGGGAGAAAATCCCACCCCTCTTCGGTTCGAAATCACACGTGGTGGCCGGAGATGGGTGGTGGTTTGAGAGATGGGGATGCTTGAGAAAGGATGGGATTTATTCGCAATTTTACAAAATTAGACAAAAATTATACTTCAAGAGCTCATCTTTAATTTTTGGAGGAAGTTAGTCCCTATGACCATTGTCGAAAATGTTTATAAGTTCAGTGACCGATATTGTAAGAATAAAACTTTAGTGATCGTTTTGAGATTTTCGCTTCACTTCAGTGATCTTTTGTGAAATTAGCCCTTTATTGAGAACTAAAGTCCTATATTCATAAGGAATAATTAAGGCTATAAGAGATACAACAATAACAACAACAACAACAACAACAATAACAACAACTAGAGTTACATGAATATAATGACCATTCACTAAATTCAAAAGATAGAATTGTTTTCATTGTGAATTTTTTCCCTAATCCCAAAAGTTTGTGCCAGATGCGTGAAGGCAATACTAGAGATCGTTTTCATTGTTTTTGTATCATAAAAACATATATATGCTCATTTTAGTTTTGAATTTAACATTCTTAATTATCTCAATTGTCTTAAAATAGAGTATAGCTTCAAATTTAATACTTATATGTCATATCACATACCATTTACGTGAGACGTGCAACACACGCGCTTACCGCTACTTCTATTAAATGCCTAATTTAATGGGCAATTATTGACTTGCGATGATATCATTTTGAAGGGTAAACAGAACAAATAGTCCCCAACCTTTAGGTTTCTTGCGAAAATGATCCCCAACGTTTAGATTTTTGCGTTTATACCCTCAAAATCACCAAACGTTGCGAAAATGGTCCCTACCGTTAATTTCCGTTAGTTTTTACCGTTAAAAACGTGTAAATAGCATAAATGGTACCTAACCTTTGAGTTTTTTTTTACGATAATAGTCTCTAACATATTAAGGTCATGTTTGGCATTTTTAGTTTGTAAACTCAAAACGTTTGGCGTATTTAGTCCATAACGAATTAAACTCCTATACGTTTGGCATATTTAGTCCCTAACATATTAAGCCCCTATTTGAGAACAATTATTTCAAATAATATGGTTTGTAATCGTAATTTTTTTGAAGAATTTGTTGTTAAAAAAATTAAATTTATTTGTAAATTTTTTTATTGATAGAATGTGTGGTTAAAAACGAGTTTTAAAAAATAAAATTTATTCTGGATTTCTCAAATACACAATAAAATATTTAACAAAAATTCACCGCTTCAACCTATTGGAAAAATAATAATGAATCCATGGAACATAAACAAACAAATACATTAGACATTATTTTAGGAATTGAATAAAAAATATGTTTTGATCAATTCTATTTTCGATTTTGAGAACTGATCAATATCGATTTTCAATTTTATTTATTTATTGTTTTTTTCAAAACTCATTTTCTTCCACGTGTACTATTAATATATATTTTTTAATTTATGCATAAATTAAAAAAAAAATCTTACGTTTCGATATTGATCAGTTCTCAAAATCAAAAATAGAATTGGTAAAAACATGTTTTTTATTCAATTCCTAAAATAATGTCCAATGTATTTGTATGTTTATGTTCCATGAATTCATTATTATTTTTCTAATAGGTTGAAGCGGTGAATTTTTATTAAATATTTTATATTGTGCATTTGAGAAATTCAGAATAAATTTTATTTTTTAAAACTCGTTTTTAGCCACACATTCTATAAATAAAATAAATTCAATTTTTTTAACAACAAATTCTTCAAAAAATTACGATTACAAGCCATATTATTTGAAATAATTGGTCTCAAATAAGGGTTTAATATGTTATGGACTAAATATACCAAACGTATAGGGGCTTAATATGTTAAGGACTAAATACGCCAAACGTTTGAAGGTTACAAACTAAAAATGCCAAACGTGACTTTAATATGTTAGGGACTATTATCTAAAAAAATTCAAAGGTTAGGGACAATTTATGCTATTTACATGTTTTTAACGGTAAATATTAGCGGTAAGGACCATTTTCCCAACGTTTGGTGATTTGGAGGGTATAAATGCAAAAATCTAAATGTTGAGGATCATTTTCACAAGAAACCTAAAGATTAGGAACTATTTTTGCTGTTTATCCCATTTTGAATGATTATTGGATTTGTTTGTTACAAAGGAATTACTTTAAATCTCTTATCAGATCTAGTCATAAATTTAGCGACATACTGAATAATATTAAATTTACAATATTGTTGATAACTATTTACACAAAAAATAACTTATTAAAAACCTCGTTTGGAAAAATTTAATGGAAAAAAATTACCTAAATGAAAAGGATTATAGTTAATTTTCACAATTTGCAGTACTAAAATGCTGCATCTTTAAAGTTTCTAATGGGAAAAATTGCTAATAGAAAAGAGTATGGTTACTTCCCTTTATTTCTAGAAATAGAAAATATTCGTACCGTACTATTCATATATATGTGTTTTCTTCATATAGTTTCTAACTTCCAAGCAACACTTTCTTCGTCTAATATTCTTCAACTACTTCAAGTTGACTATAATCATTATGTGATCGAATGAATAATGCTACTTTACTTGTCACCTTAGATGATAAAAAAATGAGGAGGATAAATTTGAGATGTTGAATAAGAGTAAAGTTAGTACCAATGATATTAAAACATTCTAAAATTCGATAATTAGTAATTCAAAAGAGGGCCTAAATTGAGTGGATGATGAATAGGGTTGTCAATGGATCGGATTTTAAACCGAACTCGATCCGAAATTCGATGAAGTTAACGGGAGATGGATTTAAGATCTCAATTCGATAACCCGATAAGGATTCGAATCCAATAATTCGTTAACTAAATAGAACAAATATGGATATAAGACATTCTGATCTGATAACAATTCGATCAGGATTTTTTATAATAATATAATATATTTTATATATTATTATATAATTTTATTCCGTATAATTTTTTTTTATTTTAAATCTTGTAATGCATTTTATAAAGTATAATTTTAATATAATATTATTATATATTATAATATTCATTTTAAAACTTATAATATATAAATATTGTTATAATTTTTTGAGATATTATGATTTTATTTTTTATGACTGATATGAAATTATAATTAATTATATGAGTAAATTTTTACTCATTAATATGTAAACATTTAAAAAAATTATGCTAAAAATAATTTTGGATCGAATAATCGGATCAGATATTTGATAAGGTAGTAAGTCGAATATGAATTTAACTATCAAATATTCGTGGGATTACCAGATTGAATTGGATCAGATCTACGAATTATTTTTATCGGATCGGATCGGATAAAGATAGATCCGATCTATATTCGATCCGTTTACACCCCTAATGATGAAGCTTGACTCTGAAAAAGGTGGAGAATTTAAACAAAATCTATAATATCTAATTTTCCTAAAATCGATTTTAAACAAAAACAAGGCCTACGTGCTAGGTAGGACCATTAAAATAGGGTTTAAACCACCTCATTGCCACCACTATTCCGACGAAGTTCTTCTAGTTTTTGAATAATATATAGTCAATAAGAGTAAAGTTAGTCTCACTACTATTAAAACATCATGAGTCTATATGATGTTTATGTGACATTAAATGAAATGTACAATTAAGTAATTACATAATTTTACTTTTCATTAAAAATCTCACATCACGTTATCCAAGTTGGTGTTGTAGTATTAGTGATGTTAAATAATATTATTCGTTCATAGTAGTCAAGATTTTAATTTCAATATTATTATTATATTCTTCTCTCTCTCTCTCTCTCTCTCTCTCTCTCTCTCTCTCTCTCTCGGGTGGGTGGGGTGAGGGTGAGGGGAGGGATGCTGCTGCGCTGGTGTTGGATAGGTCTAGTGATTACCTAATACTAATAGCAACAAAGACTGGGATAAGGGTCTAGGTTCATTAATCTGAATCCCAGTGATAAAAGCAAATGAAAGAAAGGAACAAAATAATAGATGAAGCCTCAGTTCGACAACTTCAATAAATTGATTTATAAACCAATTTAATAGTTACATAATTTTTCAAATTATTTTTTAACAATACACATTTTTTCTCTTTAATTTTAACCACATAATTTACGTAAAAAGTACAAATAAACCAAAATAAATGACAGCTATGAGCCGCCTAACAAAGGCAAAATTCAGTTTAGGGAAAAACAAAATTTTGAGCAAAATTACGGCTCGACAGAAAATATGATATTGGTAAAATAATTTTATTTATAAATAAAGAATTTGATGTTTTCGAGGTAAAATATATTATTAAAAAATAATTTAGAGAAATGTGTTGTTTCTATATTTATTTGTAAACAAATTATCACAAGCATAGAAAAAGGAAAAAAAAAAAATGGCTATAAGGAAGCAAAAAAGAGAGCTAAAAGTTGGAAAAAAGTAGTTTTAGTTGGTGCTTCCCAGCACCCTATATGGCTTGTTGTTGAGGAACAGAACAAAAGTGTACAACTACAAATCACTCTTTTGTGTCTAACTCAGAAAATGTGAGCCCTCTTGGCCTCCTCATCAATTCTGTCTTTATTCTATCTTGAGGACTACTATTCTTGTTCAAAGAGAAACAGAAATTGTAGGATGTGATGATATTCAAAAACATCTCCCAACAAACCACTAGATATTTAATGAATCAATACGCGAGAACAACAAAATTAAGTCCTTGTTCTCTTTACTGTTTTGAGGTCGTTTTCTGTTTTTATTTTCGAAAACGTTAAAAACGCGTTCTCTTTACCATTTTCGAAAACGCATTTTGGAAAACAAAAAAAAAATTGTACACAAAACGGAAAACGCCCGAAACATCGTTTTGGGCGTTTTGTGTGTATTTCGACAAAAAATGTCCAAAACGCGGAAACGCGTTTTGGGAATTTTATTTTTTTTATTTTTTATAGAATTATCTTAACTTATAACTAAGCTTAATATACAGTTTTTATTTTTTTTAGAATCATCCTAGCTTAGAACTAAGTCTAAATAAAGATTTTTTTTTTTTTTTTTTTTTTTTTTTTTTTTTTTTTGAGAATTATCCTAACTTGGAACTTAGTTTAAATAAAGTTTTATTGAATTCAATATCAACATTACCAAAAAAAAAAAATTAAATGAGAATTCTTGTTGTTTTATTTCAAAAAATGCAATGATAAATGGACTCTGGTGGTTTTGAAAGAACTTGCATTTTCTGGATTCTAATAGAAGTAGAGCTTTCTCAATTCCCGAACCTGACCAAGCTGTGTTAATATAGACTCTTAATGCTCACATTAGTGTGTTGCATGTAACCATATTTTTAGTGTATTGTGAAAGGAAATTTGAGTTGGAGTTAGTAGTATTCTGCAAGCAAATTAATTAAAAATAGTTTAAATAGTATTTTGCAAAATTTCAAACAGAACGTGTTTTCCAGTTTTTCATTTTCAAAAACAGTTTTCAGAAATGACAAACCAAACGCGTTTTCAGCAAATTTGAAAACAAAAATGAAAACGCTGAAAACACAAAACACAAAACATTTTCGAAAATGAAAATACAGAATAAAATACAAACAGAACGCCACCTAAGGCTCTGACCGACTGACTTTCACCAATTTATTAATGATTTTTTATTATTTTTGAATTAAAATATGTTGTTAAAAAGTGATTTCGAAAAATGTTTATTTAAAATGTGATTTCAGAAATAATATTGTTTATAAATTATTTTATAAATGAGTAATAATTGTGGAGGCATTTGCACAAATACCCAACTTTTGGTATCATAATTAAAATTTACGTCTTTCTAAAATATCATTGATTAATACTTCAATTTGATTTACGTTTTTCAAAATAAGTATCATATTAGAACCATGCTACACTTACACATACTTTCACACACTACATTACACACCCCTCACATGGGTGTGGGGCCCACAAATAATAAAAAATTGTGTACCCCACCCATTGTGAGGGGTGTGTAATGTAGTGTGTATAAATTGTGTGTAAGTGTAGTATAATTCATCATATTATGATACTTTTAAAGTATTACAATATGATACTTACGATACTTTTTAAATTTTTGGTATTACAATTTGATACATTTCAATTTTTTATGATACTTAGAGTTTTTAGTATCATACATTGATACTTTCAACTTTTTATAATACTTTTCATTATATTTGGTGAGACATTTCATCAAACACGTTGTAGAATTGATGAAAACTCAAATGTGACATTTCCAAAAACACATCCATCAAGAGTAGGTCGGTGAAGCCTCGTAGTGGAAAACACTAGTACAGAATTATCCAAAAAAATCATAGAATATACGTTGGTTAATAGACAAAATGGCGCGTATAAAAATGTAGTGACATTTTTGTAATATATTTTTTTTAAGAATATGCGTCGACTCTTTGAAAGAATCGACACATATAGTACAACAATGAACCAAAAGCGTCGAACGCCTTAAACCGGTCTTTATGCATCGATTCTTCATAGAACTGATGCATATAGTGAAGAAAAGGCATTGGTTCTACCTAAATTGTTTTTATTTGTTCTTGTTTCAGATTTTATTTAAAAAGAGGGACAAGGAAGCAATTGCGGGAAATAAAGGTCAAATTAAATACAATTGAATAGAAACAGAAGTTTTGGGGTCAAATTGGTCAAATCAGAAGTTGAGGATGCATCGCGCAAATAAAACCAGGGGACTAACTTGAAAGGCAAAGAAAAGATGGAGATTCGCCTAAAAAATCCTCCATACGCGATCGCTATCTCGCCATGCAGTGATCGCTACATAGGCGAAATTTTTCAGCAGAGATGAAAACGGCCTTGCCACGCGATCACTGGACTCCTTACCACGTGATCACGCGATCGCGTGGGCTTCCGAATGGACTTAGTTTGGGCATTTTTGCACGATTTTGACAGAATTAACACGGGAATTTACCCAAAGATATATATAGAGCACGAGAGGTGACGAGAGAGACACTTTTGCTCAGCCTCATACCAGATAATTCTTGGCAATTCTACATCAAATTTGAGGGAGATTCAAGCATGGAAAAAGTGATGGAATTTAGAAGATTAAAACGAGAACTCGACTTTTGGTGCAAGACTTCTTTTCTTGTCGTTAATTTCATAAATTCCATTATGTTTGATTATTATTTTCATTATTTTTGTTCTTTATTCGTGATGTATAACTAATCTTAACGTTGGGATGAACGATGTATCCCAGTCAATTATTTTTAATTTCATATTCCTTGTTTTAACGCTTCAATGCATGTGTTGATTTATTATTGCGTTTAATGCGTGAATGAACTGGCCACTCTTTCATGATTTTATGTGTTATTTCCATAATCCGAGAGGTGAGTTAATAACATAAATTTAGGTAATAAATCCGGTAATTGAATGAGAGATAGAGATATACTCTTGTGATTAGTGCGACCGTTTGTGAATTCTTGTGTGTAATGCATCTTGATAAGGAATATTCGGACCCGCTGTAGAGATACAAGGTTGACTTATTTAGGTAGGATTGATTTATACTCGAGAGAGGAATCTCAATTTGTATTAGTGAATTCGATCGAACACATATTTAGAAAATAGAATCTACAATTGGAATTGATTTAATTGGTTAGGTGAACTCGTGAATCCCAACTACATTACAACCATATTTAAAAACAAAAGCGATTTTGAAATCTCATTCCTATTCAAATTTCAATCGTTTAGTTTAAGTTTTAAATTTTAGTTTAAACATCAAAATTCATTTATTGATTCAAATAAGGATAAGAATTTACATATTTAGGTAATTAGTAAGCAGTCTCTGATGGACGACATTCCAGACTTCTAGGTCCATTTTTTACTACTCTTCACGACCCGTACACTTACTGGGATATCTCGTATCGCGAGATATAGGTGAACAAGTTTTTGGCGCCGTTACCGGGGACTGTTTTTACTAATATCGATACCAATAAGTTTTTACTTTACTTTGAATTTTATTTTGCTTTATTTTAGTTTTTGTTATATTTTCGATTTTTTAAATTTAATTCATGTTAAGAAGAACTAAATCTTTTGAATTACTTCCTTTTGATACAGAAATTGAATGCACTTTTCGACAAAGGCACAAACAACAGTTGGAAGCAGCTCAACACACGGATTTAGCAATGGCGGATAACAGAATTCAGAATAATCAAGCAAATCAAGAAAATCTGCCAGCAGAAATTGTTGTTCAACAGCAGAATCAATCGAATCTTGGGAGGCGGGCATTGAGAGATTACATGATTCCTCCAGTAGGAAACATTGGAACTTGTATAGTGCCCCCTACTATCCCTGCTAACAATTTTGAGATCAAAACTTCTTTGATCTCTTTGATCCAAAATTTTGATGTATTCCATGGGCTGCCGTCTGAAGATCCACATGCACACCTATGGACTTTCCAAGAATTATGTGACATGCATCGCATGAATGGAGTTCCAAGTGATGCCGTGAAGTTGAAACTATTTTCATTCTCGTTAGCGGACAAAGCAAAGGCATGGTTCTACACCCTGCCCCTCCACACAATTACAACTTGGGAAGTTATGATCCAGAAGTTTGTTGATAAGTTCTTTCCACCTAGCCGGATGTCAAAGCTTAGGCGTGAAATTCTTTCATTTAGTCACCAGCCAGGGGAATCAATTTTGAGGCTTGGGAGAGATTCAATGAGCTGGTTCGACAATGTCCTACTCATGGAATAGCGGATTGGATCCTGATTCAAACATTCTACAACGGGTTGACCAATGACAACAAGAAGCATTCAGATTCAGCAGCAGGTGGATATGTGATGGATTTGACATATGAAGAGGCCTAAAAAATATTCGAGAAAATGGCGGCAAACAGTTATCAGTGGTACTCAGATCGTACTGCATAGAAGTCTGGTGGAATAGCTTCGATCAATGAAATTACAGCTATTAATGCTAAACTGAATGCGTTGACAAAGAAATTTGATAGTATGAATCAGCAGCCAGTGCATACAGCACAGACAAACATAGTTTGTGATTACTGTTTTGAGAATCATGCATTATCAGATTGTCCTATGCCACTTTATCCAGGCCGTACAAAGCCTGTGGTAATTTTTTTCTTACGTTATCTTTTCTCAATTTGAAGCATGAAATTGACATCAAATTCAACTATATTTTGAGAAATTTATTGAAAAATCTGCATATTTTATTTTTCCTTACAAATTTTCAGTTAATTAAATAATAAAGAAAAATATGATTGAAATCCTATTCTACAATCTTCTACATTATCTTAAAAGTATGGATAGTGGAGAATCTTTTACATCACCATTTTGTCATCATATTTTTTGCTCTAAACCAATTATACCCTCATTTAATATTTCAATCAACTAATTAATTAAGTTAAACAAAACAATGACTCATTAGTAGGATCCCATAAACACATAATAATAACACAAAAGCTCCAAGCTAAAATATGCACATTACATTACATAATCAAAGATTTCTAGGACATTTCTCATACACTGCTTCATCACTGAGAAATATTTCTCTCTTTATTGTAAATGTAGAAATTTTTCAAATTATTATTGTTTGGGTTATCAATTGTACTACAATGAAAACGACAATATCATAATACGTTAAATAAATAATTTTTTAATTTGTATCTGATTTTTTAAAATTAAATATTCTGTTATCATTTTCTTTATAAGGTGGATATTTGAAGTTATTGAAAGGGAAAATTGGCTAAAATGAGTAATAAAAATGTTCTCACAATTTTTTTAACATTCAGACCGTACAAAGCCTGTGTTGTGGTAAAAAAAATTTCTTACGTTATCTTTTTTCAATTTGAAGCATAAAACTGGCATCAAGAATCAATAATATTTTGAGAAATTTATTGAAAAATCTACATAATTTAATTTTCCTTACAAATTTTCAATTAATTAAATAATAAAGAAAAATATGATTGAAATTTGAATTATTTAGTAACTTTCTACTATTCAATGCAAATTGTCCTATTCAGTAATATTTAAATTCTTACATTCTTTAGCAAACTCATTGGAGGAATTACATCATTTACTATACAAGATATGCAACATATTTTCCCAGATTAATTGTTGAACACACTACTTACTATTTCTTTGTTCAAATTTACATAGTTGTTTTATTTTCAATTTTGACTTATTACTTCCTACATCAATATCTTCTTCTCAAGATGTATAAAGTGTTCAACTATATGTCACACTTTCACATAAAATTTTAATGCAAACACCAAATGTCTTTGTAAATATCGAAAACAAAAATAACAAAAATTATGGGACGTTAACAAAAACTATTGTGTAAGAAAAAAGTTTCATTGTAACCATAATGTTACATTTTAGTTCATTGAAATATTGCAAATATTATTCAAAAACTATTTATTACTATAAGAATTCACAAATTATTTTTCCTTTACATAAGACGTGTAATGTACAAAAAAGTATTGTAGTCAAAAACATTACATTTCAATTTATTCAACATTTTCACATTATATACATAATTATTTTTTAAAAAAATCATATCGTCAATTTCAATTTTTTCTTTTAATAATATTTTTTACCTCAACAATTTTCAAAAAATAATATTAATTCTACGAAAATATTGCGCATAACATTCATTTTATACGTAAGACGAGTAACGCACATACTACTAATAATTTTAAGTACTTTCACCATAGACCATATTCTTGGTGATGATAGAGCACCGTCCGTTTACTCAGCATAAAACAAGCCCTCATGCGGCCACAACTTTGTTGTCTCCCTTCATTCTTTGAGAATAGTGCCTAAAATTATGCATCTTCTTTGGTAAAAATGATTTGTTTACGAACAAAGAACGTGATGTTATTCAGGTAAAATATATAATTAAAAAATAATTTTAAAAAATGTATTTGATAAAAAGTGATTTGAAAAAAAAATATTATTTATAAACTTATTTATAAACAAGTTTACTTAAGTTAAAAAAAAAAAAAAAATTAAGGAAATTGAAATGACATAGACTGGGAGCATTGAAGAAGTTGCTTCAAATCATTCTCTTCAAACATTTGTTTCTCCAAAAATAATCTCCATCATTGAATTCTTGAAATCCTCGCATAGATCCTTGGACCTCTTCACTATAGCATAACGTTTCCTTAACTTTCCTACCACAACTTCGTTGACTCCGTTCATTCCTTAGTAAGGACATGATATTTCTTTCTTGTTATTCAAAAGGGATGGTATAGTAAGAGGCCTTTCTGTATTTCATTTATCGTTTCAGGCGCCCACCCGACTAGAAAAGTTTAGGTGACGTTCTATTTGTATTTTATTTTGTATTTTCATTTTCGAAAATATTTTGTGTTTCTTGTTTTCATTTTTGTTTTCAAATTTGCTGAAAACGTGTTTGGTTTGTCATTTCTGAAAACTGTTTTTAAAAATGAAAAGCTGAAAAATACGTTCTGTTTGAAATTTTGCAGAATACTACTTAAACTATTTTTAATTAATTTGCTTGCAAAATACTACTGACTCAAACTCAAATTTCCTTTCACAATACACTGAAAACATGGTTACATGCAACACACTAATGTGAGCATTAAGAGTCTATATTAACACAGCTTAGTCAGGTTCAGGATTTGAGAAAGCTCTAGTTCTATTAAAATTCAGAAAATACAAGTTCTTTCAAAACTATCAGAGTCTATTTATCAGTGCATTTTTTGAAATATAACAACAAGAATTCTCACTTAATTTTTTTTTAAATGTTGATATTGAATTCAATAAAACTTTATTTTAGCTTAGTTTCAAGTTAGGATAATTCTAAAAAAAAAAAAAAAAAAAAAATCTTTATTTAGGCTTAATTTCAAGCTACGATAATTCTACAAAAAATAAAAAAATAAAAACTCTATAATAAGCTTAATTCCAAGTTAAGATAATTCTTTAAAAAAAAAAAATTCTCAAAACGCGTTTTGGACATTTTTTTATCGAAATACACACAAAACTCCCAAAACGAGGTTTTGGGCGTTTTGTGTACAAATTTTTTTTTTCGTCCAAAATGCGTTTTCGAAAATGGTAAAGAGAACGCATTTTCAGCGTTTTCGAAAATAAAAAACAAAAAACGACCTCAAAACAACAAAGAGAACGGGGTCTTAAAGTCCAAAACTTATCTTCAAGCTTTACCTTATTCTGAATGTCCAAAAGGTGACCACAAGATCATTGACTGACGCCCCCTTCGTGTCCTAATTCTTACACCGAGCACCTATTTCCAGTATAGACGTATCCTTATGTTGAGAATTTACTTAATCATGCACAGTGAAGTATAAAATATTTTCAATTCCAAAACGATGATCTGCTTTGTGTTTAGATAAAAATCGTGATAAAATAATACCTCTTGATTATTTTGCAGACAGATCTGAGAATCTTGATTCCTTCAATCTACTTGCACGTCACAGCTATTCAATTGTCCAGCCTCCAAAGGTGATCTACACGAGAGAACAAGAATGAGAGACTAGGGTCTCTCTTCTTGTACTAGTAAGAAAATAATGAATTATGTTTAACTTTTTCCAAACCCTAATTGTTCATTAATATAAGTCAAAGTGGACTTAGCCCATAACTTAAACATCACCCAGTCCATATAGTTTAATTAAGTGGAAATTACACCACAACCTATTTCTTAACTTCACAATTCTAAAAACAGATTTACTACTTATTTGTTCTTAAATCAGGTCATAATTCATTCTTTAAGTATTAAATAATAACATTATTAATTATAATTAATACTCACACAAACATTCAAACCCTAGTTCAACGACCACTCTTTATCTCCTCTTCCCTTTCCCACCCCAAGCCCATCCAATCCAACGGCCACCAGAGACCTCCACCCCCCACTCAATCTGAAAATGGCGATAGTGACAGGTAACAGTGGTGATCTGGTCGGTGTTTCAATGTTGTAACTGTTACAACCTGTTTCTAATTTGACAAGTCAAATAATTATTTAGTCAAGTAAACATTTATTTGACCAATTTTGTCCAATTTGGGCCTAATTTAAATTAGTATAAATCTTGAGGATCAATTACATTTTATTATAAGTTGGGGAGTTAACTTATTATTATTTATAGTTGTGGATTTATTGGATAAATAAGTGAGGACCAAATTGCAATTGAAATTATATTTAATTGTCTTGGCTTTTGGACAAACAAAACACAACTCACACACACATACCAAACCCATTTCCCCCCACCCATTCTGTCCAGCCGTAACCAGAGAAGAAGGAAAAAAAAAGAGAAAAAAAAAAAGAAGAAAGGGAAGAAATTGTGGGTCTTTTGCCTAGTTGAGTTCCATTTTTCTAGTTCCCAAGAGGTAAAGAAGAAATTTCTTATTTGAGAACTTATTTAAAATGAGGGTTTTTGCTTATTGATTAGATATGAAATTTATGATGGGTGAAGTGTTGTTTTTAGTATATAGAGTTTGTTAATGGAGTTTGGTGATGAAATGATTGGTGAGAAGTCTAGAGTTTGCATAACTAGTGGATTAATTCAAGATTGGAGTATGATTTAGTCTTTGGAGCCAATGTTAACTTATTTCATGTTTAAAGACTTAGTTTGATGATGTTTATTTGGAGTGTATATTTCCCATGCAACTGAGTTCAAATTTTAGTCTATTACTAGTTTCTTTGGAAAGGGGTTTTGGTATTATTGTACACTTATTTGAAGAATTGGTTAATTGAAGGATAGATTAACGATAATGAGATTATATTTCACGAAAGAGATGTTGGTTAATTATAATGTTGGAAGTATATGAGATTTGTGAAATGTTATAGGATATTATTTTAATTGGACATGAACATTATAATTGTGATGAGTTAAGTTAATGCAATCTTTTATCTATATTTCAGTGGTGATATTGAAATAGGAAAAGCTTACCAGCCGAACTAGCTACCATTTCTAACTCTGTGAGTGGATAACTTTATTTTTTTAAAATAAGCACTTGTTTAATTTATCTTAATTTTAAAACATTTATGGAATGCTTATTTATTATAGTGCTTATATTGAATGATATAAATTGCAGAACTTGGTTATTTTTAACTATTCAGTTTACAGTAAGATTTTAAGAATAAAGTGAGGTTTATGATAAGCAGCTCTTTTAAAGCTAGAATTAGTTCAGTTAAAGGATTTCATTGATATTCTATCAGCATTAGATATTCCAGTATATTTAAATTATTTTAAAAATCACCAGAAAGTACCCAAGTGATTTTACCCGCCCTGCACTGATGTGAATTCGTTTCCACGGTGTATGACCAGATACAGTGATTTTACCCACTCTGCACTGATGTGAATTTGTTTCCACAGTGTATGACCAGATATGATGATTTTACCCGCTCTGCACTGTCATGAATCCATTTCCACAATGTATGACCAGATATGTTATTTTACCCGCTCTGCACTATTGTGAATGCGTTTCCATAGTGTATGACCAGTTTATAGCCTTCGGGCAGCTCTGCGCGCGTATGACCAGATCATCAGACTCAGTTTATTAGTTATCAGATTTGAATGACTTTGTCTTGTACATGAGATTACTCTGTACAAGAACGAGACTATTCATTGGGTACATTTTGGTGTGATTTTCAGTATTACTTCAGTTTATTTGATTTCAAATAACAGAATTCAGTTTATCCAATTTACAGAATGAAGAATTCAACTTATAGTATGGTGAAATGACAGTTGTTATGATTTTTATTGATGTCAAATTACTTATTATCCTTATGTTTAAGTTACATCATTTAGAATCCAGAATGAATGATTTTATGATACTAGTAAGTTCAATAATGAAGGTAAATATCAAAAATTAAAATTCTGTCAAGTTATAACCGAGTAAATAAGATTTTCAAGAAATATGTATAAATGAGAAAAGTATACATATTTCCGAACTATCCACTCACTGAGTTTGTAAACTCATATCTTATTATTTTTCTATTTTAGGAAACATTGTGTTTTGAGCAGCCTTTTTGGAAGAATCTGCAGTGAAGAGAACCAGAGCCACATGACCTAATAGTTGTATGATTCCATTCGTTTAACAAGTCCTTGTTATTCATGGGTCACATGTCGAGTATTTTGTGTATGTATTTTGCATCACATGTGACATTTTATTGTTGATGGGCTTGTCGCCCTTTTGGAGGGGTTTACACATATTCTGGTTATTTTTGTAAATAATACCAAACAAGTCGCTGCATTTTATTTTGTTATGCATATTTTGGAACAAATAACTTCCAATTGATGTTATATATACGTTTTATTTGGGAGTTTTATTGTTTTTCAGGTTGGTATAGTCAAAGTTATAAGGGAAACTCTGTCAAATTTTTTTTTATTTTTTTATTTTTACGGTAAAAAAAGGTCATTTTGCCTTGGTGGTGGACCTGGTGTCCAACTAGTTTCCATCATTGGCACACGTCACGTCTCGGATCCACTAGGACGATTCGGGACAGGTCGTGACAATTGGTATCAGAGCATGGTCATAGGTCTATAGGCTTGCATTGCATACACCATAAACTTGTTATAAATCATATTATACTTCATATAGGTCATGGCTCGTGGTGGAAAGACACGTAGACTTCCAAGTAGAGTTCCTCAAACTCATAATGCTCCTGATAGAGACACTAGTAGAGTTGAGGAGCCAGTTCATCAAGCTGCTCAGAATCCAGGACTTAGAAATGAAGTTGAGAATGATCCTTATGCTGAGAGATTTGTTGCTACTCTTGATACCTTATTGCAAAGGCGGCAAGACACAGATAAATATACTATTGAGCGGGTAACGAAATTGGGAGCAAAAGTTTTTAATGGTAAGGGTGACCCCGCAGATGCAGATAACTGGATGACCAAATTGGAAAGAGTTTTCCATGTCATGGAGTGTCCTGATGAAAAGAAATTGTACTTGGCTACCTTCCTGTTAGAAGAAGGGGCATATGATTGGTGGTTGACAATTCAGAGCAGATATACAGATCCTAGTGTTATTACATGGGAAGATTTCAAGAGTGCCTACAATAAATCCTACTACCCTCAAGCTTACAAGAATGCAAAACAAGAAGAATTTTTACGTTTAGTACAAGGGTATATGACAGTTGCCGACTATCAGAAAAAGTTAGTAGAGCTATCTAAATATGCTACAGTTTTGATAGCTAATGAAGAGGACATGTACAGAAGGTTTGAGGGTGGTTCGAGGAGAGAGATTAAAACAGCAGTGACATCTTCTGATCATAGGGATTTTGGCAAACTAGTGGAAGCTGCGTTGAGGGTTAAGCAATATATTTCAGAATCAGGGGGTCACAGGGATCAAACTACAGTCAGAGACATGAGTGGACAGCCGGGATAGGGACTTCTAGAGGCACATCATCTCAGAAAAATAGACGTGGATTGTGGCCTAGTGTGGCCAATGCAGCTAGTTTCAAGAGTAAAACTAAAGGGAGTCAGGGTTCTGGGTTCAGCCAGAGTTCAGTTCAGCAACCAACACGCCATCGCCCTCATACTCAAAGTTCTTCACAGAGACCAGTTATTTCTACCCCAAGTGGGAGTTCCAGTTATACTAGATTTCCACAATGTCAGTTATGCGGAAGATTCCATCCAGGAGAGTGCCTTAGAGGAGCTAGTTTGTGTTACCAGTGTAGCCAAGTTGGGCATATGAAGAGGGACTGTCCGAATCAATCTCAGGGGAGTGTTGCACAACAATCAAATGTTATTGCTACTAGACAGATTCTGAATCAGGGTCCTTTAACAAGTAAGGCGGGTGTATCTAGTGGAGCACAGACGAATGCTTCCAGCAGTGGGGGTACTCGATCGAAGAGCCAAGCAGGACGTCCTAAGTCCCAGGGGAGAGTTTTTGCGATGACTCAGCAGGATGCCGAGGAGTCACCAGATGTAGTCGTGGGTATGTTATCTATCTTCGGTAGAAATACTCGTTCACTCATTGATTCAGGTTCCACCCATTCATTTATTTCTTATGGTCTTGCTATTCATGCAGATTGTGCATTGGAACCATTAGACGGTGATTTAGTTGTGGGGACCCCAGTAGGAGATTCACTTTTAGCTAACAGCGTATACATAGATTATTTGATTAGAGTGAATGATCGGGAGTTGAAAGCTAATCTAATTCCACTTGACATCCATGATTTTGATGTTATTTTGGGCATGGATTTCTTAGCTACAAATCATGCTGCAGTTGATTGTTTTTGCAAAGAAGTTATATTCAGAAAGCCTGGAGAACCTGAAATTTATCTTTATGGTGGGCGAAGAATTTTGCCTTCTTGTGTAATATCCGCACTTGATACTAGAAGATTTATTAGAAAAGGGTGTCATGCATATCTAGCCCATGTGATTGATGCTCAAATCACTAAGTTGAGGCTTGAAAATATTTCTATTGTAAGAGAATTTCAGGATGTGTTTCCAGAAGATCTTCCGGGGCTACCACCAGATAGGGACATTGAGTTTGTTATTGACTTAATTCCAGGGACAGCTCCTATCTCACGGGCACCTTACAGAATGGCTCCAGTGGAGTTGAAAGAGCTGAAAGTGCAGTTGCAAGAATTAGTCGATAAGGGTTTTATTAGGCCCAGTACATCTCCATGGGGAGCACCGGTCTTATTTGTGAAAAAGAAGGATGGCACAATGAGATTATGTATCGACTACAGACAGTTGAACAAAGTGACAATCCGTAACAAGTATCCTTTGCCCCGTATTGATGATTTGTTTGATCAACTTTGAGGTGTCACCGTGTTCTCTAAGATTGACTTGCGTTCGGGGTATCACCAACTCAAGATCAGGGATTCTGATGTGCCGAGGACTGCTTTAGAGTTTTTAAGTTTTAGAGTCGGACTGGTTAAAGGAAAATTGTGATTTATGACCAATAAAGAAATTGTGACTCATAATTTGTTAAATTGTGACCTAGAAATAAATTGTTACTGTGACCACAAACTTATGACTTGATTTGTGACTTGTGACCTAAAAAATTGTGACTTGTTACCATAATAAGCTGTAACCTAAAAAATTGTGACTTGTGATCATAAACAATAAAGTATATAATTAATTATGACCTAATTTTTGAAATAAAACTTTTCTTAAGTTTAAAAATGTATACTTTAAAAACCTTAGTTATATATTCTTCCCTTTAATTAATTCAATTAATTAAACATGAACAGTAATTAATTAATCCGATCAATTAACTCTATTAATAAACAACATAATTAATTAATTCCAAAAATTTCGAACACTTGTTAATTAATTAATTTCAATCACATTCTTCTAATTCTCCCATGTGGGTGATCCTTTATGTTTCCAACCACGATGTCGAACTACGTGAATTATTATTTTGATATAATCAAAATAAGATTAATTAAAACCCTCTTTTCAAATAATCATTAATTCTCCTACATTAATTAATTCACATTAATTGTCCCAGGTTGATATCTAGCAATGTGTCGAGCAATACATGTGATGGGAAATGTCACGTGATGTGAGAAAACCAAACTAGTTCGTATATCATGAAACTTTAATCCCTTCGTCAATATGATCCGATCAAGTGCGAGATATGGAAATGTGTCAATCTCGTTTATTGATTATATCTTTTATTTCGCTCTTAAGTCAATAAACGTCGAAACAATTTTCGACTATATTAATTCACCTTGGCCAAGGATTTCAATATCGACATAACCAAATAAAATGTGGACTATAATCTCTTACTATCTAAGAGTGACGAATCCTATATTGATCATTCACAACATTCATGTGATTCTTGACATACCCGAACAACATCGTATTAGCAACTTCTTTCAGAGCAACATTCGACATTACCAAAGTATGACTACCCTCATATAAGGTACTATAATGACCTCAAGTTAAATGATCAATTCCATTAACGAACTTTATAAATTAACCATTGACACTCAAATAGTTATCCATGTTTAATCTCTGTTGCAAGTCTCCAATGTTTTGTTCTCTTAACAAAACATCCACGTGTTCATTTAGATGTCTCTACATCTTAGCTTGTGAGATCAGCTACTCACTTCTAAAGTAGGCGATGACACACGTGTTGATCTATTCGCAATAAAAATATTCGTATCTCGATATTACTTTATGATTAAGGATATTTAAGATTCAATTGTAACTTATATATCACAATCAAAACTCCTTATAATTAACAAGTTATCAAGATTTGAATCTACTAACTCTGTTGATTTAATTTGCAAGAATAATAATATTGTTATAAATCAATTAAATAACAAATCTATCATTTATTAAATGCATCAAATATATTAATAAGTGTTTGATCAAACGATTACATGACACTTACACTTCAAAAGTGTGACAGGGCTATGAATGTCGTGTCAAATGACCCGTAGCTCAATGTGCTATGAAAGGCGACGAGAAAATAAGAAATCCAACAAAGGTATCAACTTGACACTCCATTGTGGAGAGAAGGTCTCGGGTCCTCATCAGTAATGAGCCAAGGACCACAAGGTTGGCGGCCGCCGCCTTCAATCATTCAACTCCAATTTTATCCATAATCTATGTGATTTTTGGAAATACGATTTGCTTATAAATAATATGATTTCCTAAATAACTTTTTAATCAAATATATTTTTTAGAATCACTTTTCAATCATATATTTTACCTTAAAATCATTATATTCTTTATTTGTGAACAAACTGTAAACGGATACAAAAGGTTCTTTAAAACCTATTACTCAAATACATTTGATGACCCCATTCTTTCTTTGGTTTATTACGGAAGGAAAACAATTAGAGATTATGTTCAATTTAAATCAAAAGGATTAAAAAAATTAATGATTTTTTTTTTTTTTGAAAAAGAAAAACAAATGAATAAGAAATTTCAAAAAAAAAAAAAAATTAAAATTAAAATCAGTGATTAATACACACACACACACACACATAAAAATTCACAAAGCATCGTCATTCAAGTCAATTTTTCCACCAACACACAAATTCGGAGTAATTTCCCCAAAATATCGAAACTAATAAATGGAAATTTTTCTCAATATTTTCCATTGATAGAGGTTGATGGCCACATCAATATGAGATTCAATAACAGTGGAAAAAACCATTATGGGACAAACCTTCAATTTTCATTTCCTACTCATTTTAAGCTACTTATTTTATCTCGAAATTAACTTTCTATACTAGCTAAACTTAATTTTCTAAAAAGAAAGGCGTCACTCACTTTTAAAAAAAAAAAAAAAAAAAAAAAATCATTCAAGAAACATCACTGCAGGAAAATGAGGTTTAAAATTGTCATTTCAAAGCAGTCCTGGAAACAAAATGGAAAACATTCCTTCGACAAGCGCATAAATCATGATATATAACAGTAAGTAATCACAAGACAACAATCGACTCAACACCAAATTTCCAAGAAATATTGGACAACGATTTCCAACATATTGTATTAAGAGGGGGTAGTGATGTATCAAACATACAGGTATGGGAGGTGAGAAGCAGATCATTTGGAACATCTCTAATAGCCAGCCATCTTAGTCAAACGATGAATGGTACTTCTAGCAACTCTATTGCCAGGATCGAGTTTCATAACAGTCCTAAGGTCTTCTGCCCCGAGCTTGTATTTCTCCATGCTCTCGTAAAGAAGAGCACGTTGTACGAGGACAGATACATTTGAGTCATCATTTTCCAGCACCTGCACAAGATAATGCAGCCAATTAGCCTTTCTTATCCTGATGGGCAATGCAGTGCCAACTGCCAAATGCCAATGAAATGATGCCACAACACAAATTCGAAGGTACTATTGAGTAGTGTTCATGGAAAAATAATTAACGATACCTTTTCACATATCAAACTTCATAAACTCCTTTTGAGAGACAACAAAAAACGCATCGCAAATATATAAAATAAGAGTGGCTTTTGAATAAATCACAGAAAGGGTAAATTCTGTAGTTTGACACTAAATTTCAATGTGCAGGTTTGACTAGTACATAAATATTCTTGAGGGCAGAGCTAGACACTGAATTGCAAAATGCACAAAGAAAAATAACACAATGAAAATGGCAGGGGCAAGATCTGCAGGAACATGTCCTAAACTTGACTGTCGACCGACGATCGACGACGACCGCAGTATCGAGATATTTATTATTATTTAATTAAATAATATTAAAAATTAATCAATCAATATATAATAAAACATTGTAATGAATATGAAAATATAATCCAATACAAATTTAAAAAAATAAAATAAATAAGAGACAAAATACATGATTTGAAAATCAGATACATATTCACAAATTCAATTTTCACCAAATCACTAAAATTCATGCAAGGTGAATATGGGTCTACAAGTGACCATTGCAAAAATCAAAATATTTAATACTACAGATAAACACAAAGCCATCCATGTCAATGATATAAAACAACAAACAGAAGGGAACTACAACTGAAATTTTTTTTTAAAAAAAAAAATGCATTTTCCCCAAAATATATGATCGGATCAAGAAATTTAATACTACAGATGATCACACCATCTTAAACAAATAAAGATAAATGTAAATATGATTGCTAATGTTTCAAATTAATCCAAAAACATGCTCTCAATTATTGATAATCAACACTGAACACTCCAAAAAAAAAAATTGAATCAGAAAATGAAAGGCCCAAACCATTAAAAAGACCAACATCTAAAAGAAAAAAGGCCTACACAAAATCTAGCAATCCAAAATTTGAGCCCAAATCCAAATATTGCTTCTTCTTCACCACTCCATTGCCAGATGCCCGAGTTACTGTCCATTGCCAACAGACGTTTAAAAAAAAAAAAAAAAATTGGAGTTGCCAGCGGATCCATCTAGTGATTGGATCCACCATTGGTTGTGATGTCCTTCATCTTCTCTTTTATTTTTAAGTTCATAGAAATTTTCTGGGTATCAATGATTTCACGACAGATTCAAAAATGTGACATCACTAAGGGTAGGGGCAGACCCACGTTAAGCTGAGCGTAGGAAGATGCTTCACTTGAACTTTTGGGTCCCGGCAACAATATAAAATTTATTTTTTTGGATTGTTTCAATATATATTTACTATTAAAGAATGAATATTAAGATTATGACACTAACAAGAATGTAACGAAAGTGGTAAAGATTCACAAGGTGGTCATAATGTATTTCGGTTCAAATCTCAGCTTTGCCATTATTAATTGTCCTTTTTTATGCCTTTTTTTTTTTTTTTAAAAAAAATTGACAATTAGTCCTAACCTCTACAATTATTTGCGTAGTTTGTCATTTTGTCATAATCCTAATAACTTATATGAATGGGCTAAAATATTATCTTACTTAGTGAGACTCAGAAAGCATTACAATAGTTGAAGTAATTTTTCCAGCCCCCTTCCCGAAATTAAAAAATAAAAATAAAAATTATATTTTCGTCTGTACTGAAAAAGTTTCTATGTCCGCCCCTGGATAAGGGGTCAGAAGTTGGAGGAGAGATGGGATCAATATTGGGGAGTAGATTGATTGTGTTGTTGAATGGAGAGATACAAGGCTGGTTGGTGACAAGAGTATAAATAATTAAAAAAAAAAAAGATTTAAGGTGATGTTAAGTCGGCAGTGGCTGCCAACACCTTCCTAAAACATTATGGTCTGTCAGCTTGTGGTGTAGAAAATGGGGGAGAAAAGTGGCCAGTGGACAAATGAAAGTAAACTGCCTTGGTAGGAAATAAATTTGAGGAAATTATAAATGTTGATACATCAGTAAGAATGACCAATATGTCCAATTTTTCTGAGTAAAATGTTTACAAGGAGCGCAGTGACCAATTATAAAAGCTAAAACAGGAAGACTCAGACACGAAAAATTAAATAATGCAGTGAAGATTAGTGGGCTGGTAAAAAAACACAACTGAACCTAGTGTTGGGCACATAACAGTAAAACCGTGGACCCTTCCGACCCGACCCGGTTGGTTTCGACTTGACAATGGTTGGTTCGGGTTCAATTGAAGTGGTGGTGATGGAGATCGAACAGGTTTTTCGATTCCATTGGCGACAATGGCTTCAGATCTGGAGTCGGCAGCCATACTGTAAAGTAGCATTGTTGAATGGAATGGGGAGAAATGGGATTTGAGCTTTGAGGAAAATGGAGAAAGGTATCTAAAGAGATGATTAACTTTTCAAATTTAGTAACCCGACTCGATTGGTCGGGTCGGTCGATAATTTTTCAGGCCAGGTTTGGTCCAAAACCGACCCGAACCATTGCCTAGCCCAAACTGAACCTAGTGAAGTTTAGTGTTCTGGAAAAAATAAAAATAAAAAATCATTCATCTACAAAATAACTCAAAGAAACTACAAGAGCACATTTAATAAGCAAGCTTTATCATCTATTATAACCATGGTTTGAAAAGACGAAAACGGGACTGAGGCGTTTTTCCTTTGTGAGGCACGAGACGTAAGTCTCGAGACACTTTGAGTCATAAGTCTCACCGTGAACTTAAAAATTTAGTAAAAATATATAAAAATAAACATGCAATAATATAAACAAAATGTGGTTGTCTGGAAAAAGTTCTTTATTTATAAACAAAAAATTTGCTTTTTTCGAGTTAAAATATGTGGTTGAAAAGTGATTTGAAAAAATATATGGTTAAAAAGTGGTTTGGGAAAACGTGTTGTTCGATTACCAAGCAAAGGCGTAAAAGTCTCCAAAACCAAAAATTATTTGAAATATCAATGCAAATAAGCAAAAAGTAAATTAATAAAGACAAGTAACAACTCAAAGCTAACAAAATATATATTGGTTTTATTTTTTCCTTTTGTTCTAGGATTAGTTTGAATTATTTACTTTTATTTATAGCAATCAAATAATTAATTCAGTATTTAGTAACTTCACTTAAAGATCTGATTAAATTGACCATGCAAATGAGGTGTAAAATTGACTTTCAAAGTGTGTCAATTAACATGAATTTTTGGATTTTAAGACCTTGAGGTTTAAATCTCAATCAGTTGATGCCTAAGCCTCACTCATCCCTTAAATACAAGTACTGAAGCGCTTTTTCAATTCCTCATGAGACTGAACTTTTTTTTATACCATGCTTATAAGTAGACTGATAATCTTTTCACAGTTTAAAATAAGCTTTATTGTTTCTTCAAAATTTAACCCATGATGTCAAATGAACATAGAGATTGAGTTGACAAAGAAGAATCCAAAAACAGCATTCATTCTCCATCAATCCAAATAGTTTCACTTTGAAATATAAAAAGCTTTTCAATGACATTAGCAACTCTAACAATCCCAATAGTTTCACTTTGAAATATAAAAAGCTTTTCAATGACATTAGCAATAGCAATATATACAAAATATCTTCCAAGAATCATGGCATGACTTCCCTTTAAGGCTTTTCAGAATAATGTTAAATGAAGCAATGATTAAAACTAATCAAGCAAAAATTATATCCTACGATTCCAAATTATCACCTTCAATCTAATAGTCAGGTCCCATAGACAGCATAAATTAATTCAATAAACAGAAATTAAGAAATGACATGCTTAACAAAACAATCATACCTTTGTGCAGTCAGCCACAGCCTTTTTGTACTCCCCAACTTCCTTGTAACATGAAGCTCTGCAGGTTAAAACCTCTGTAGTCCCATCATCGTCGCCAGCCTTTTCAAGAAGAATGACAGCCCAAGACAACCATTTGATAGCATCAGCATACTGCCCCTGCTTTTGATTATCCATACCCTTAGTCTTCGCAGCTGAACCAGTAACTCCGGCAGGTGGGGGTGAAAGCCCTTCAATCTCAGTGGTCCCACCAGTACCATGCCCTCCAAATTCTGAATCCATACCCCAATCGTCACCCCCTGAAAATTGCTGGTTCTCAAATCCTTGACCCTGGTTTGCGCTGCCAGCAGAAGAAAACAATGCATCAAAATCATTTACCCCCTCGGATTGCCCTGATGGCTGACTTTGACTCTGAGGCTGAGGACGAGTCTGAGAATTTGAAAACCCAAAATCAACCAATGGATCACTATTAGTCGTGGGAATAGCACTTGACGGAAATGAAGATCCACTTGTTTTTGGAGCTGCATTTTTAAAATCCTCAAACTCATTCTCAAGACCACTCTTCTTGCCCCCTTTATTCTCTGAGTTCATACCACCAGTTGGCTTAGAGCTGAAATCTACCAAAGATCCAAAAGGGTCCTTATTTGAACTTATACCACCACTTCCTGACGTACTTTTCATCGATAGGCCTCCTAGATTTGGACTCTTAGTAGTATTCCCACTCAAATTCACATTCCCACCACCAATACTCGAACTCTTTAGAAAACTTCCATCCCAATTCATAGTTCCACCGCTAATATTAACATTAGTCCCCGACCTTCCACCATTGTTCACAGAACTGTCCATTTTTGGCAATGAATCAGACATTCTCCCCATCGAGAACGTGCCCTTATTTGCAGTTGGAGTTACGTTTTTCAATGGCACATTGGTGCTGCTCTTGTTGCCACCTATTGCCGAGCTCACCAAATCCCCAAACAAATTCGGATTCTTACCATTCACAATCCCAATACCCGAGCCACTAGAGTTCATCGGAGCCGAAGAATTCCAGCTCTTCCCGGAAATATCTCCCACCATGGATGTCGGGCCGGACAAAGTCCCAGATACACTAGACTGGACGGGATTCACCGGTTTATGAGTCCAAGCCGGTGTCGTACTCGGCTTCGAATACGCAGATGAATGCGCGTACGAGGTGGATGAATACGAGGAAGTCCGGTTTTTCTGATCATTCAAAGATTTGGGGCGTCCCGTCCCGATCCCAAGATCGAAGTCAAAAGCATTCATTGAGCCAGACTTTTTATCAGATTTTCCATAACTCGAGTTCATCCTTACTTCCTAGTTATTTTTATGGGTTTTTGATTTCTTGATAAATGATGAAAACTTAAAGGAAATTGATCTAAAAAAAGATTTGAAAATAAATTACAGATCCGAAACAAGGAAAATGGGATACTGGGAAATTGAGAAACAACCGTACCTGATTAGATAATTACCCGAATTTTTTATTTTTTTCCTTCTGTTTACACAATAAAATTTTGGATCTGATATAAGGGACGGTGAAAATCCTGCAAACCGAAGAAGCTCTATCTTTCTATGGCTGGAGCTATAAATCGGTGATGGTTGATTTTTGCGATCCACGATTCTTCCAAATTTCAGATGATTGAAGGGAAAGGTGGCGTGATTTCAAAATAGTTCGGGGTAATATTATTTTAATTATTATTTCCCCTTTTTAAGAATGTGACGTTTTCCCCCCAAAAAAAAAAAAAAAAAAAAAATATTATGTTTATGTTGTAAATATTATAATGTATTATTGAATGACAGATGTACCCCTAAAACCTTAGGTATTATTATCTTATATATTCTTTATTTTCCTTATATATATGTGGGCTTTGGTTCATAATAATACACAAGTTTATTGGTGTCTTTACTTTTCTCTCTTTTTCTTTCTAATTTATAACAGTTTAAGAGTTTTTGTAGTTACGAATAATGATTTTTAGAAAAATGTATGATTGAAAAAAAGTATAGGATATTTTTTGAATTTTTGTTAATATTATTTTATTAATAAATGTACGATTGAAAAAAAAAAATCATTGTTTGAAATAATTAAAATCAAACGGGGGCATGTAATTGAAAAGTAATTTGAATAAATTTATGTGGTTATTGTTATTCACATCCCAGCATCGGCCAATGTCGAGTTGTCATCTCGAATTGGGGTTTATCCCTATTGGGAATGAAAAGTATTATGCCCAATGTTCTAAAATGCGTAATGTGTTGCGATGCGTTGAAGTCGAGAATTAAGAATCACAAGTTTAGGCGTGTCAATGCGAAAAATAAGCGTCATAATGCGTTTCGTATTTTTAATATTATTTTAATTATTTTAAGATATTAAATATATTTTTATATAAAAAAATAGATTTTTTACCCTTAAAAAAAAGGATTAGGCGACACCTAGGCGGGATTAGGCGGCGCCTAACCGAGATTAGGCACGCCGGGCACGTTTAATCCCGCCTTGGAAAATAATTTAACCGTATTTTTACGCGCATACCACTTATTCGACAAGTTTTGGCCGCGCATCGCGCTTAGACGTGCCTAGACGGCGCATTTTAGAACACTGATTCTTCCTACCTATATAAAAAAAGCCACTTTCCCTAAAATATTGTTCGTACTTTCGTTTAGGAATGACAATGAGTCGCGTTTGTCAAACTCATATCCTATCCACTAAAGATTTACAACCTCCATATCCTACCTATATATCTATTTACGAATGGCAGGTTGAGGCAGGTTGGAGACGTGTATGCTTCTATACCCAATTGAAACTTGTTACATATTATTTATTTATTTTTTTACACTTTTTTTAGAGTTGTAAATAGGTTATAGGTTAGAGGTGCAGCGGATTACTTGAATCAGTTAAATATTAGACCTCGCTTGAATTTGACTTGGAAAAAAAAAGTTTGCTCTAGTTCTAAGCTGAAACTAAACAAACGAATATAAGCAATTTGTTTAGACGTTAACAATATCAATAAATATTTAAATTTTTTTTAACACAATCACTTTTATTTTAAATTTTATAATTTTTTAAAGAAAATTAATGGGTATGTGGGTCGGGTCGGATATGTGTCTTGTAGTAAAACCCACACCTGATCCAAACATGTGTCGGGTTTTAAAATTTACTTTCGTACCCGACCCACAAACTTATTTAGTCAGGCTTACGTTAAGGTGAAATAAGATATATGTCAAATACATAGCTTTAATATATTTATTTTTTTACAACTATTGTCAACTAAACGATTATTTTAATATATTACTTCCTCAAATACTTGTTGCGTACAATTTGTATAAATAATTGAAGTCGAGACTTGAATAAAAAAAATAACAGTTTTGAAAAAGTACTGAACCACTTAAAAGCATGCATGTCAGCTGTTAAAACAATTAGTTATATATACTAATAAAAAATATCATGGATCTCAATGTCTCGTAAAAATCACTAAACATGAATATGTAGATTGTAACATTTTACCTTAAAATATAAACGAATTTGGAAAAAAATTACTAATAAAATAACAAAAATTATATCACATTTATACAATCACGTGTTAGTAAAATATTTGGCAGTCAACATTTATACAGTCACATGTTAGTAAAATATTTGGTAGTCAATATTTATTAGTGACGTTATCTTTATTTGTTAGAAATTTATTTTTAATTATAAAATTCTATAATAAAAACAAAATTAATTGAAGGATACATAAAAAATTATAAATTATTTTCGATAATATTATGATCTCAAATATTTCTTCATTCAAGTTATTTTAGAAGTAGTGTATATATATGTGTGTGTGTATATATATATATATATATATATATATATATATATATATATATATATATATATATATATATGAAATTTGAAGAGACAACGACTATCATTAGATTAGAAATTTTAATTTTAATTATAAAATGCTATAATTAAAATAAAATTAATTGAATGATAAATAAGAAATTATAAATTATTTTTGAGAGTATTGTTGTATACTGAGCTGAGGTGGAAGATAAATTGAATTGTCAGAGAGTCAACGGTCAATGAACAACTCAAGTCAGCAGTGCGACCTTTAATGCTTCGAGACGACTTGAATAAGTGGAAAACAGTTATAGCCTACATGTCAGAGCCGAGATGATCATGACAATCGAGGTGATTTACATAAGCAAGATGATCTTCACGTGAGAGGTGATTTCGCATGACCGAGGTGATTCAAGCTAACCCAACTTGAATGGCTTGAATCGAGGTGAAAATAGAGACTCTGCATAATGGTCAAATCAGCAGCATTATATGTCAGTAATCATCATTATTTGTAATGTGTTAGTGTAATCATTTGATAATAGTTCATTCAACAATGTCAATCACACCCTGCAGACGTAATGTGTTGTGATACTTATGTCCCACCTCCTATGTTACTATAAATAGGAGACAAATGATCATTGAAGGGTAATTAATACAAGAAACTCTCCCAACTTTACTCATTTGAATATCAAATTACGACCCGACAATCAGATCAGCACCGAACTGGACATGAAATTATCCCATCGTAGATTCAGTTCATTTTTTATCTGATTATTTGTGTATCTTACTTGTTTTCTATTTTTAATCCAATTCCGATTATAAAAGGTGGACTTTTGTACTTAACCAAAAATCCTAAATCCAAGTTTTCCAACGTATAAAGTCAAAACCATAATCAATTTATTTGTTGACTAGCTTTGTGTATAAAAGTGACGTCAACAAATATTATGATCCAAAATATTTCTTTATTCAAGTTTTTTTTTTTAAAAACAGTATAGATATAAATATAGATCAATGAAATTTAAAGAGATAACAACCATCATTAAATTAAAAAATATTACATTAATTATACTATATAATAATTAAAATAAAATTAATTGAAAGAACAATTAAGAAATTGTAAATTATTTTCAAGTGTATTATCATTCCAAAAAGTTTCTACCTTCAAGGGACTTTTAGAAGTAGTATAAATTTATTTTTTGATTCAATTTTTTGTATTTTTGCAAACTTTGATTCTACTGTTTTTATTTTTCAAGTTGTTATTTGCTGCTATTTGTTCATTTAGGATGTTGTTTTACTTGACTTCTGTTTGGAATATTTCTATGCAAGTTATTTTGTTCTTAAAAGTATGAAATTTGCAAAAACGCTCTCCCAACCCCATCTATGTGAGGGGGCAGTAGCTCGCGCGGGGGCACTATAGCAGGGCCCTAAAGCTAAAAGTATACTTATGTATTTGTTTATTTTACTTAGTTAGTTTTATTGTTAATTATTTGTTATTTGCTTACATTCCATCGATGTTGTCAAAATATGTTAACTAATTTATTTTACCTAGTTAGTTTTATTGTTAACTATTTGTTATTTGCTTACATTCCATCGATGTTGTCAAAATATGTTAACTAATTTATAAATTTCATCATGTTTTTTGATCAATTTAGCTCCACTTTGTCTTGTTCATATCATGCAAGACTTAAATTTTTTAGTTTATACTTGGAAGCATCTTCTTGCTCAAATTATCTTCATATGTTCTTTCTTTTTCTACATATCCTCCCCCCATTGGAATGACATGCTCTATAGGCCTACAACATTCATTTCCACGATATCTTGCTTTACCACAATTGTAGCAATTGCCATCGAATTTCTTAGCATTCTTTTTATTGTCTTTCTTTGGTGCATCACTTGAATGCTTCATTTTCTTATTGCTCTTGGAACTTGATTCCACCATAAGAGCTTGTCTTAATTTGTCCTCTATTTTTCTTTTCAAATGTGCGACTGTCTTTCTCAATCTTTAACCGTACAATTAAGTCCTCCGAGTTCATTTCTTTACAAGTGTACTTGATATAGTTCTTGAAATCTCTCTACGAAGGATGGAGTTTTTAGATGATTGCAGCAACTTGGAATGACTCACTCAAAGTTATATTTTCTGCATGGATGTCATGAAGGACTTGTAATTCTTGAACTAAACTTATCACAATTTTTGAATATAACATCTTTTATTTAAGGAACTTTCCAACAACGAACTTCTTTGAATCGAGGGATGGCATTGGGTCTGGTTTTGCCAAACTCATACCTACCCACTAAAGATTTACAATCTCCATCCCCATTTAAGAATGGCAGGTCGGAGACAGGTATGCTTCTATACTCATTTGAAATTCATTACATATTATTTATTTATTTATTTTGAGGGTTGTAAATAGGTTATAGGTTAAAGGTGATCTGGATTAACTTGAATCAGTTAAATGTTGGGTTTCACTTGAATTTGACTTGAAAAAAAGCTTGTTCTATTTTAAGGAAATTAATGGGTTTGCGGGTTAAGTTTTAAAATTTACCTCCATACCCGACCCACAAACTCATTTAATCGGGTAATCCAGCCCGTTTTGTCGAATTTTCAACGGGTATCGGGTCAGTTGGTATTATTGCCATACCTATTTGTACCAACGTTCTCCGTCTTATATTTCTTTTCTAAGGACTCCCACAATTCTTTTGCAGATTTCATGGAACTATACACATTGTATAGCGTGTTATCCAATCCATTAATAATGTAGTTTTTGTATAAGAAGTAGGAATGCTTCCATGCATCCAAGCAATTAGGGACTCCCTATTGTTTTGTCCTTCTTGAACTGCTGGAGCATCTTCAGTCAAATTTTTTGCAAAGTTCAATGTGGTTAAGTAGAATAGCATCCTTTGATGCCACAAAAATACTTACTTGAAATTAGCAAAGTAAATATGAAAATGAGAATAAAACAAATCAAATAAAGGCTGAGACAAGAGTTCAACTCTTTGTCTTTAAGACGAATTGTCCCATCCGGGTGCTAACGGTGATTGACAATCGTCTCCCAAGTACACTGGTCTTCTTCTTGTAATAGAAGCACTTCAAATGGTAAGAAACAATGAACTCAAAACAGATTTTGCACTTTCTACAAAAAAAAAGACATTTTATGCAATATTTTGGAAATAATGCAAGTGAATATGGAATGATAGAATGATTGAAATGAATAAAATCGAATCAAAGGGGTCTTATTTATAGATGTTGAAGTGGTGTGGCCGGAGAGACACGCCCAAATTTGTCATTGACTCGAACATTCATGACTGCTCACTGTTCCAGAAGACACTCAAATCAAGCTTGATGACCGCTCGACCGATTTTGAAGAACCGCTTGAATAACGCTCATGACAGTTGGAGTGTTTTTAATAGAATCAAACCGCTCGATTTTCGCTCGAAGGCCGCTCGAGCTGTCAACTTATTTTTGAAATTTTTCGAATTAAAGTTAAATAAATAAAACTAATTTATTTATTATAACTTTCTCCAAAGAGAAATATAGATGAATTGACCCATGACCCACGACCAGAGCCGAGCCGATCGGATGGGCTTTGGAGTAAACCCAATAGAATCTAAGTCCTTCCTCCTTCAAATACTACTGGTACTCCTTGGGGCCCAAATCAAAGCACCCAAATTGAAGGTAATAAACAAGTTCAAATTTTCACCTTTCTCCTTTGTGACAAACATTAACTTTTGTCCATTTATTCCAACAAGCTCATTTCAACACCTCACTTTAGTTATCAATTTCTCATTCATTCGGAAATGGTTTTATGAATTCAAATATACCACAGTTGTCTATGTGCGGAGTAGAATAATTTGGACTTCTCATATGCACAAAAAGGATATTGGGTACCACCCGAATTATCAGTCAAAGTTGACCTATTTGAGTACCATTTCCAACACATTCACCATATGCCATTTAAAAAATAATTTCTCGAATGGACGGACTTCGTTACAACACCACTGTACATGTCACAATAGCAACACAATCTCCATCATTGTGCTATGCAATGTGAGCTCCATGAAAAAAAAAAAATTGATAAAGTACATAGGCCTATTCGCGCAACGTGTGCCTTTCTCATCCATCATCCCCAAGCTTTCTTTATTAGTTCCACTTGCTTCCTATCTCGAATTGCCAAACTTCTTGATGAGATCCCAGTCGGGGAATCTCGTCGAACACGCGGAATAACGACAATTAAAACCTAGGAAAGATCTAAATCAGATCTGACACAAGAACAAACAACAAAAATAAGGATAGAACGACGGTAAAACCTTGACCCGACAATCACGACGCAATTTATGGCGATGCGGATTGAAGAACCAAGATTGGTGAACGCCACAAGGACTTGTCAATTTCCTTGATAAGTATCGAATTTGGAAACGCCACAAATATTCTTGCGAATATTTGATAAGTTTGCTGGAAGAACGCCACAAAGATCTGATCTTTGATAAGTTCAAGAAAAAAGGGAATAAACTCAACCTCTCAATTTTGGAGAATCCTCTCACAAATTTTATTAATCAAACTCATCTTTTCTGTCTTTACAATGAATTGAAAAAGCGTATAAATAAGCAAAATAACCTAGCATCTAATTTACTCAAAATAGAATTCTAATTAGACTAAAATTCTAAAATAGGAAAATAACCAAAAACTAAAAAGGAAATAAAATAATTGAAAATTCCGGAAAATCTGGCGCTGCTTGTTTACGGCCGTGACGAAATCTCTTACGGCCGTAAAGGCCTTTCTGATTAAATTTACGTTATTCTTTACGGCCGTGACACAATGCTTACGGCCGTGAAATTCCTTCAGTTTGCATGTTACGGCCGTGACTTCCAGGCTTACGGCCGTAAGCCTCGTTCTGCCAAAATTCATCCTTTTTCCTCGTTAATTGATTAGGCCGTGATTGTAAGATTTACGGCCGTGAATATAGGGGTTACGGCTGTAATGGATTTTCTGCATAAATAATTTCTTTTACTCGATTCGGCTCGATCCGTCCCTCTTCTCGGCTCGACCCCAACACGGAACTTACTCCGTTTTGCACGTAGATCGCTATCATATTGCCGATGACTCGACTTCGCCCTTCGATGCCTGGTCCGGATCACATCATACTCCCTCTCTTGAAAAGGATTCGACCTCGAATCCATTTTTGGTCGACTTTTCAGACTCCTCCTGCTTTTCCGGGCTCGATGATCACGTGTAAGCTTTGTGCAATCTTTTAGACTTTTGGGCTGCTTATTCTGGCCAATAAATTTCAGCCCCATCTTAAATCCATAGCTTGATTTATGTCCCTGCAAAACATATTTTAAAGAACTGGGGAGGGAATCGTTAGCTCGGTTAAGTGCAAGGTGTGGATCCCCGTACACCAACCTATGTGCAAATAAACTCAATTTGGGGGTGGACTCTCTTTTCTTTTTGCACTCATTCTCTCCTTTTTCTGAGGTCGTGGCGTCAACTCTCTTGTTTTCAACTTTCACACCCTCTCCTTTTTCTGAGGTCGTGGCCTCAACGCTCTTATTTTTCCTCTCCTAACCCGAGAACCATCATGGGACTGATCCCGAGGTCTTTGTTCATGCTCTGCACCTCTATTCTCCTTCTGTGCCATAAATCTCTCAAATTGTGCCCTCATTGCTGCAATATCACCATTACCCTGTTCATCCTTTCTATTCACACCCCTGGGCTGTTTCCTTTCTCCAACAGAAGATGAAGATGTGGAAACCTCTCAATCAGACATTTTTAAGACACGAACAAAGAAATTCGGAATATTTGGGAAATATTTTGAATTTTCGAATTTTTTTTTATAATCTGCCAGAGAATTTGACTACGAGTATGGCAGAAAAAACGGAACTTAATTTGGACGAAAAACGAAGAAGAAAAACACTTTTGAATTTTTTGGGACTGACTCTTATGGATCAAACTGAAGAAAATTATGACTGACACGAAGAACGCGAAGAAGACGAAAAAAATCAAGAAACGCAAGAATCTGAAATAGATCCATGCTCTGATACCAGATGTTGATATTCCAGTCGGGGAATCTCGTCGAACACGCGGAATAACGACAATTAAAACCTAGGAAAGATCTAAATCAGATCTGACACAAGAACAAATAACAAAAATAAGGATAGAACGACGGTAAAACCTTGACCCGACAATCACAACGCAATTTATGGCGATGCGGATTGAAGAACCAAGATTGGTGAACGCCACAAGGACTTGTCAATTTCCTTGATAAGTATCGAATTTGGAAACGCCACAAATATTCTTGCGAATATTTGATAAGTTTGCTGGAAGAACGCCACAAAGATCTGATCTTTGATAAGTTCAAGAAAAAAGGGAATAAACTCAACCTCTCAATTTTGGAGAATCCTCTCACAAATTTTATTAATCAAACTTAACTTTTCTGTCTTTACAATGAATTGAAAAAGCGTATAAATAAGCAAAATAACCTAGCATCTAATTTACTCAAAATAGAATTCTAATTAGACTAAAATTCTAAAATAGGAAAATAACAAAAAACTAAAAAGGAAATAAAATAATTGAAAATTCCGGAAAATCTGGCGCTGCTTGTTTACGACCGTGACGAAATCTCTTACGGCCGTAAAGGTCTTTCTGATTAAATTTATGTTATTCTTTACGGCCGTGAAATTCCTTCAGTTTGCATGTTACAGCCGTGACTTCCAGGCTTACGGCTGTGACTTCCTCGTTAATTAATTACGGCCGTGAATATAGGGGTTACGGCCGTGAAGGTCTTCTTTTACAGCCGTAATGGATTTTCTGCATAAATAATTTCTTTTACTCGATCCGTCCCTCTTCTCGGCTCGACCCCAATACGGAACTTACTCCGTTTTGCACGTAGATCGCTATCATATTACCGATGACTCTACTTCGCCCTTCGATGCCTGGTCCGGATCACATCACTTCTCTACTAGAACGCATGATGTTAATCTCCTACAACCAACAACACACATTCAAGAAGTTTAGCTCTAATACTAATTGATGTAGTGGTCGAAGGCGATAGAAATGGTGAACAAAAATGTTATTGATGTTCCGATGATCACAAACTAATACCACAACATGATCACTTTCTAGTTTATGTTCATTCATATGAATACTAGTACTAGTAATTTAAGCATAAAAGCCTATTTGATTCTTGAACTGTTAAAGAGAATTTGGATATCTATCTTAATATAAAAGAAGGATAGTTGTAGAAGAAACTCCCGCTCAAAGTTTTGCAAAGAAACCCGCCTAGCCGATTTTTTGGGAGAGAAAACTTGCAAAATTCCCGCCTAACATGTTTGGGAAAGAGAAGTTTGTAAAATTGGGAGAAAATGCAACTATAGTGGGACCCAAGAGTTGATTATGAATTGAATAAAATAATAAAAAATTATTTGCAAAAGTCACTCCATATCAGAGAAATGGTAGGCGACTGGATAGAAATGAGCAAAGCTTCATTTTGGCACAGTGAAAGCGGTCAAGAATAGTAGGCAGTTGGAAGTGGAAATATTGCTGACAGAAGTTGATGTGTATTAATTCTGTAATATCACTTTCATTTCACCTACTTTCTTGAATATCACGCAATTTCTAAGTTGATACTATGATAAATTATTTATTATTTATTTGGTAATTATTAATGATAATAATTCGAATTTATTTTTGCAGTGGAAGGACTTGAACGTCGTCTCGATCAATGTGCCAATTAAAAAGTTTATAAATTGCTTACGTGAAATTCTATGTTTATTTGTTTATTTTAATTGTCAAGCTTGCCAATTTATATTTTATTAAGTTAGTTGCAAACTGCATTTGAATTTGATATTGGAGGTAAGTTTAGAGGCATTTTGGGGATAAAAGAGAAGTTGTGGACTTAATTACCAATTTATGAGAGTTGGGGGGACACTGATTGCAAATTACCTAAAATATATTCTGAAACCTAATCTGATATGATCCGGACCAGGCATCGAAGGGCGAAGTCGAGACATCAACAGTATGACGGTGATCTACGTGCAAAACGGAGTAAGTTCCATGTTGGAATCGAGCCGAGAAGGCGAAAGGATCAAGCTGAGTCGAGTGATCGAAGTTATTTGGGCAGAAAGGTCATTACGGCCGTAACGAAGATCTGTCACGGCCGTAACTCTTATAATCACGGCCGTAAAAGTTATTATCACGGCCGTAACTCCGCCTCGGGTTTAGATGAAGAATTGCAGAATTTCATATTTACGGCCGTAAGAAATATGGCCACGACCGTAAATCTAAAACAAAAAGTCATTTACGGTCGTAAAAGTGTTCATCACGGCCGTAATTGAGGTTTTCCGGATTCTAGGGGATTTTTGATTATTTTTCCGTTTTTAATTAATTGTTTGCCTAGTTTAGTATTCTAGTTTAATTAGAATTATATTTTGAGTAAATTAGCAATTAGGTTATTTTGCTTATATATATTTCTTTCCATTCATTGTAAAAAATAATTTAGTTGAGTTTGAGTTTATGAATTAAATTGAGAGATGATTCTCTTGTTAAAGGTTGATGAGTCCCTTTTGTGTTCTTCGAGAACAAATCTAACTTATCAAATATTGTGAAATATTTGTGGCATTGAACTTATCAAATATTCGTGAGAATATTTGTGGCGTTTTCAATTAGAATCTTATCAAGGAAATTGACAAGTCCTTGTGGTGTTTCGAAAACCTCGGTTCTTCAATCCGCATTGTCAATTTATTGCGTCGTGATTGTTGGGTCCAGGTCCTATCGTCAATTTTTATCTTTTCCAGTATTTTAATTCTTGTTTATTTTTCGCGTCAAATCTGATCTAGATCTTTCCTAGGTCTTAAATTTCGTTATTCCGTATTTTCGATGAGATTCCCCGAATGGGATCTCATCATCTAGTATCAGAGCTTGGATCTATTTCAGATTCTTACGTTTCTTGAAATTTTTCATGTTTTTCGTGTCAGTCATAATTTTCTTCAGTTTGATCCATAAGAGTGAGTCCCAAAAATTCAAAAGTGTTTTTCTTGTTCCTTTTTTGTCCAAATCCAGTTCCGTTTTTTCTGCCATACTCGTAGTCCAATTCTCTGGCAGATTATATAAAAAAAAAAAAAAATCTGAAAATTCCAAATATTCCCCAAAAATTCCGAATTTTCTCAATTTCCAAATTTCCTTGTTCGTGTCTTAAAAATGTCTGATAGAGAGACTTCAACATCTTCATCTTCTATTGGTGACAGAAAACAGCTCGAGGGTGTGAATAGAAGGAATGAACATGATAATGATAATATTGCAGTAATGAGGGCACAATTTGAGAGGTTTATGGCTCAGATGGAGAATCGAGGTGCAGAATGTGAACAACGACCTCGGGATCAATCTCATGATGGTTCTCGGGTTAGGAGAGGTAATAGTCGTGAGGTTGGTGTGGATGATGAAAGGCCATTGAAGGAAAAAGAGACGTCAAAACGGGAGAGTAGTGATCATGTTCACAAAAGGAGGGAGGAACCGACAACCAAAGGTAAAAATATTTCTAATTCCAAGCCTCTTAAGGATAAAAATGTTAAGTGCTTTAAATGTTTGGAACGGGGTCACATTGCACTTGATTGTCCACGTAAGAAGGTTAGGTGTGATAGTGAAGGGGCTAAAAGTGTTGTGGTGGATAAGTCAATTATTGATAGGCATGCTCTTAGCGTTAGGCGTAAGGTGAATGCTTTGGATAATGTGGAAGGGCAGAAGGATAATATTTTTCGCACTAGATGCTTAGTGAATGATAAAGTGTGTAGCATGGTAATTGACGGGGGAAGTTGTACTAATGTAGTTAGTACAATGTTGGTGGAAAAATTGTGCTTACCTTTAATGAAACATCCAACACCTTATAAATTACAATGGTTGACTGAGTCAGGGGAAGTTAAGGTGAAGAGACGGGCCTTGGTGACATTTTCTTTTGGTGGGTATTCGGATGAGGTAATTTGTGACGTGGTACCAATGCAAATTAGTCACATACTGTTGGGGAGACCTTGGCAGCATGAAAGGGCTGTGGTACATAATGGGTATACGAATAGATACAGTCTGGTAAAAGGAGGAAAAAAGTTTACTCTAATGCCACTATCTCCAACTGAAGCCCTAAAAGATCAACTGAAGGTGAAAAGTGAGTTTGAGGGGAAAAATAAGAGAGTTGAGGCCATGTCCTTAGAAAAATGAGAGAGTGTGGAAATTAAAGAAAAGAGAGTTGAGTCCACGACCTCAGAAAAAGGAGAGGGAGTGAGAAATAAAGAAAAGAGAGTTGAAGTTCAAATCTCAGAAAAAGGAGAGACTGAGTGCAAAAAGCAAAAGAAAAGAGGGTCTACCACAAAAATGAGTCTATTTGCACTTACTCACGCTAACACACCCCTCCCCAGTTCTTTAAAATCTGTTTTACAGGTACTGAAGTCAAACCATGAACTTAAGACGGGAAAGAAATTCATTGGCAAAAATGAGCAGCCCAAAAGTCTAAAAGATCGCATGAAGCTTAAAAATGATCATCGAGCCCAGGAGAGCAGGAGGAATTTGAAAAGCCGACAGAAAATGGATTCGAGGTCAAATCCTTTTCAAGAGAGGGAGTATGATATGATCCGGACCAGGCATCGAAGGGCGAAGTCGAGACATCAACAAGATGACGGTGATCTACGTGCAAAACGGAGTAAGTTCCATGTTGGAATCGAGCCGAGAAGGCGAAAGGATCAAGCCGGGTCGAGTGATCGAAGTTATTTGGGCAGAAAGGTCATTACTGCCGTAACGAAGTTCTGTCACAGCCGTAACTCTTATAATCACGGCCGTAACTCCGCCTCGGGTTTAGATGAAGAATTGCAGAATTTCATATTTACGGCCGTAAGAAATATGGTCACGGCCGTAAATCTTAAGCAGAAAGTCATTGACGGTCGTAAAAGTGTTCATCACGGCCGTAATTGAGGTTTTCCGAATTTTAGGGATTTTTGATTATTTTTCCGTTTTTAATTAATTGTTTGCCTAGTTTAGTATTCTAGTTTAATTAGAATTATATTTTGAGTAAATTAGCAATTAGGTTATTTTGCTTATATATATTTCTTTCCATTCATTGTAAAAAACAATTTAGTTGAGTTTGAGTTTATGAATTAAATTGAGAGAGGATTCTCTTGTTAAAGGTTGAGGAGTCCCTTTTGTGTTCTTCGAGAACAAATCTAACTTATCAAATATTGTGAAATATTTGTGGCGTTGAACTTATCAAATATTCGTGAGAGAATATTTGTGGCGTTTTCAATTAGAATCTTATCAAGGAAATTGACAAGTCCTTGTGGTGTTTCGAAAACCTCGGTTCTTCAATCCGCATCGTCAATTTATTGCGTCGTGATTGTTGGGTTCAGGTCCCATCGTCAATTTTTATCTTTTCCAGTATTTTAATTCTTGTTTATTTTTCGCGTCAAATCTGATCTAGATCTTTCTTAGGTTTTAAATTTCGTTATTTCGCGTTTTCGATGAGATTCCCCGACTGAGATCTCATCATAATCCCTCCTCAAACACCCGACTCCCCCCATCACTATCACTCAACTTCTCCTCTCCTCTCCTCCCCTTCACTTCGACTCTCTCTCTCTCTCAACCCAAAAACCGTCGCCCCTCTTCGGCGACCAGCACCACCTCATCAACCACACCCATGGTAAGGCACCCCCCCCGCTTTCTCTCTCTCTGAACTCGAAGTCGCACACTTGCCCACGATTTTAACACACATACAACCTAATCCGCAGTTCGAACACAACCCACGAAATTTTGTAATTGTATGTACGTAAATATTACATGTGTATGTATAAATTTCAGATTTTTAAGTTTATGTTGGTTAATTTTCATATTTCGAAAACTGTAGATTTAAATTTGTTTCATTGAGATTTTTTTTTTTTTAGTTTAATTTAGAGTTAAAACTGAAATTTTCAATTCTGATGAAAAATGTATATATGTGTGTCGTTCACGGCAAGTTTATAGATTTTGAAAAAAAAAAAATATATTTTAATTTTTTTAATAGATATTTTTAGTTTATTGTTGAGACTATAGTTGTAATTTTCAGATTTGGGTAATACGTATGCTTGTATGTATCTATATAATGACGTGAAATAATTGACAAAAATGGGTGAATGAATTGATTTTATATGTGTGTATACAAGTAATTTTCAAAATCCCAGAAACTGTGTACTAGTTTGGTTAATTGATATTTTAAGATTGATTTCAGATTAAAATGGTCAAATTTCATAATTGAGATTTTCGAGAGTTTAGGTTAATTTGATTGAATTTTAGTGTAGATTTCGAATTTAAAATTTGCTAATTTCAGATTTAAGAATTTGGTTATTTTGGGTTAATTTTAAAATTTAATTGAAATATTATTTGAGAAATTCAGATTTTATAATGATTAAAATGATAAATTGATATTTTGGTAAAGTTTGAGGTAAGTTAAATATTTTAGTTTGAGTTTGAATTAAAAGATGAGACTTTCTAACGTGGATTGAAATTTATCTCTTATTTTCGAATATGGTTTTATGTGTTTTGGTTATTATGTAAAGTCGCGTTTGGGTTAAATTGAAGTTTTAATTTCGGTTAACGTTTGATTATTATTAAAATGAATAACGAATGTGTTTGTGAATTGAAAGTTATACTTTTTGACAAATGGAAATAATTAGGATTTTTAGTACATTGACATTACGGGAAATCAAGATAATTCCATACACAATTTAAGACGGTAAATACTAAGGACGTCAGGTAAGTAAACTTCCCCTTCTCTCAGCATAGTTGAATGTTCAATGTGGAATTATGTGCTTAATTGACATTTGTGTTAATTACGGAATTCTAATGTTTTTTGGTTTACCAAATGCAAGTATGTGTATTTAAGAAAATGTTCAAGCATGCACGTTATCATGTCATTGTATCATCAAACATGCATTTGTATCGAAATGGGGAAGTCAAGTGTTTTAATGAAAGGAATGTATCAAAGTGCAAATGTTGTCAAAATTTATGTATCCCAAGTTTTTCAAGAAAGAATAGGTGTACTTCTATGTCATGAAAGATGCGAGTGGGAAATGGGGCGCGGGGGACCGGCGCACCCGAATGAAATGAGCCGCTTTGCGGTGGAATAAAGTGAATGGTAATCTGGTTCCAAATAAGAATTGCCCACTGTTATCTGATTTACTAGAAGATACACCAAGTGAGCTCATGATGGAATGAAGTAAAAGTTTTGAAATATTAAGTGAAAGCTTGAAAAGTTTTGAAAGGTTAAAGTGAATGGGGATACATATTTCAAAGTTTAAAGCATTTCATGTTATAAGCATGCATCACTTGCACGAAGTTTGCTTATTGAGCTTTAGCTCACCCCAATCCCTCCCCAATATTTCAGGTGATGAAAGCTAGATGGGACGAGGAGAGCACTTGGTGGCAGACTCAGGCTATACCTAAATTCAATTTTTGAAAATAAAGTTAAATTAGAATTTATTTAAGTTTCTCATTAATTATTCCTTAATTCATTTATTATTGTTAATGGTTTGATTGAAAGTAGCTTTGAATAAGTATTGGTGTAGTATTAGATGTTGAATTACCTCTTATTTCATTTGCTAAAGTTTATTCACTTGGAATTATATTGTTGAGGTGTTTGGGGACTTATTGAATGATTTTGATGATGTTGGGGATTGAATGAGTTGAGATGTATGCTTTAAAATGGTTTTGATATCCCTCTACGGGTTGGCCATGTCCAATTTATAGAGGAGACTCTACTAAAATTTTTGTAAAATTTTTATAATAGAAAATGAAAAAGTTGAAATTTTAAATGATTTCTTTTCCGCATTTAAGTAAAGAAAAGTTAGCACGCACAGGTTTAAAATTCTGAACTTGGGGTGTTACAAATTCAAAATTTAATTTTCAAATTAAAGACCCGTCTAATTAATTTTTTCACGAAAATTTTTTCACTTCTAGCAAATATTGGGGGGATTTTGGCTAAATAAAATAAAAATAGTCGTATATGATTTAAGTATACATTAATATTGTGATTTGTGTTTTTGAATGAAAATTGACAAAAAAATAAAAAATAGAGAGGCAAATGCAGAATTTATGCGAAACATATTTTTGTACCTTCTGTCTAATATTCGTACATATAATATTACATCAAACATGATATATTATTATTAGTATTTTTGTTTTCATTATTAACATTTATTGTCTTTAATATTAAAAATCATATTGTCTGAATTAGATATTATATACATTATTATTGTGATTGGGGAAATGTATTGTTGAATAATGGTTTTTTCTTATATATTTGAAAAAAAAATTTGTTATCTTTATATTATATTATATAAAAGGATAATAGCTGAAAAAACTTTCCCTCCCAAAATGTAGCAAAAAAAAAAACAAAAAAAAACAAAAAAAACAAAAGAAAGAAAAGAAAAATCCTGCCTAGTCCTCTGACGGTAAAGTAGTTAAATGCACTTTTTTTTTTTTTTTTTGAATTCTTCATTGTTGAAGTAGGTTCCATAGTTTGAAACTTTTCCAAATGTTAGCATTTTTCATAGGCTTTAGATTTTAGATTAGAAGTAGTGTCCACACTACTTTTTTTCCCATTCTTCTCTCAAATAATGCTGGTTGTACAAGTTACTTGACAAGGTAATTGACAATTCCAATTTCTCGTGATATGATAATGATCAAAATATCGTGAATTAATTTGTAAACTAAAGTATTATTTCCTCCTTACGTCTGAAATCAGATTCATAACCCAACCCTTATTCCTCTTTTCTTTGTCCTCTTCAACGACCTCAATATACTCTCCATTTACACGGCTTGTCGACGACCCAACCCACATTTCCAGAAATCACCATTACCGCAACTGCATCTCTACACCCTACCCAACTGCACCCATTGCTAGAAATTGCCACTACCGCAGCTACATCTCTACACCCTGCCCAAGCTGCATCCATTGTAAAAAATTGCCACTGCCGCAACTACATTTATACACCCTGCCCAAGCTACACTCATTTCCAGAAATTGCGACTACCACAGCTGCATTTCTATACCTTGCCCAGCTGCACCCATTGCCAGAAATTGCCACCACCGCAAGAAAGTAGTCCAGCTGCATTTCTACATCCTGCAATGTCAAGCAACGGTTAGTAGATAATTTCCCTGACTGTATTTTCCATTTTCTTTCTTATATCATCTTCGGTAGCTGCATTTGTACACCCTGGCCAGCTGTACCCATTTTCGGATAACTACCAACGAATGCCACATTTGCAACTGGAGTCAATTTGTTGGGATTGAATTTTATATTTCATTTCTTTTTTGGTAGTTTTGCAGCTAGGAATTCACCTGTTTGTTTTGTTGGGAGATAAAAAAAAAATAAGAATGTAAAGAAGTCATGTAATTTTGATGAGAAGCAATTTAATTTTTGAGAACTGAAGCAGCCTAATTCCTTCCTAAAATTAGATTGTGCTAGAATTAATCTGTGAATGTGTTTTTGAACAAGAAATGTAGGAATCATGTAATCTTTGTGAATGTATTTTTTAGCAGGAAACGAATCTCCAATGTTTGAGATCAATGACTTAGTTGTGGGTGATGATGGTGTGGAAATAGATGAGATAACACTAGATAATTGGGTTGGGGTGAATGAAGATATTACAAATGAGGCTATTAGTATTGTGTCGGAGGTTGGGATGAATTTTTCATCTTATGATGAGGCATTTGAATTTTACATGTAGTACGCTTACAACGTGGGGTTCTCTGTTCGGAAAAGAAATACGAAATGAAGCCCAGAAGGGGTTCTAACGAATGCCACATTTGCTTGTAGCCGAGAAGGGAAGAGAGTTAGTTCGGCAACTAATTCTTTGAATCCTCATCCAACAATTCAAACTAGATGCAAGGCAAAGATGACAGTTTGCTCAGATCTGAATGGCAATTGGCGTGTGACCAAGCTCCATATGGATCATAACCACAGGACTAGTCCAACTAAGTCGAGACTATATCGATGTAATAGACAACTGAATGATCAAGTTAAATGAAGGCTCTAGGTAAATGAGATTGCTGAAATTCCAATGCACAAGAGTTTCAATTCAGTTGTTGTTGAGGCAGGTGGATGTTAGGAATTGACTTATATCGAAAAAGATTGTAGAAACTACATTGATAAAGTTCGACGTTTAAGACTAGGCGAAGGTGATGCAGCTGCAATACAATCATATTTTTCGCGAATGCAAAAAAGTTGTCCTGGTTTCTTCTTTAACGTTTATTTGGATGATGAAGCACATTTGACAAATGTTTTTTGGGCTAATCAAAGGTCTAGACTTGCATACATCGATTTCGGGAATGTCGTTACATTTGATACCACTTACCTAAGAATAGGTACGATATGCCCTTTGTCCCATTTGTAGGTGTGAACCATCACGGGCAATCTAGACTGCTAGGTTGTGGTTTGATATCCAATGAGAACATAGAGACATTTGTTTTGCTTTTCATGATATGGCTCGATTGTATGGATGGGTTAGCCCCACCAGCTATATCACTGATCAGGATAGGGCCATGCAAAATGTAATTCAAAAGGTAATTCCAAATAGTAAACACAGATTGTGTTTGTGGCACATCTTGAAGAAGCTTCTTGAAAAATTTGGGTATCATCCTCAGAAGGGATCCGTAATGAGTACTATACATGAAGTTGTCTATGAAACCTAGAATCCTGACGACTTTGAAATGGGTTGGGGTTTAATGTTTGATAGGTATTCCTTACATGAAAATGAGTGGTTGTCAGGGTTGAATTGAGAGAGAGCTCGTTGGGTACCATGTTATTTGAGAACAACATTTTGGGCTGGGATGTCAACATCACAGCGGAGTGAGAGTGTGAATGCGTTCTTTGATGGGTTTGTTCATTCGAAAACGTCGTTGAAGCAATTCGTTGAACAATATGTTCGGGCACTAAGATCGAAGGTTGAGAAGGAATTTCAAGCAGATTTTAAGTCGTACTCTCAGATGGTCCCCTGCGTAACAGGGTTTGGGTTTGAGAGACAATTCCAAGAAGCCTACACAATTGCCAAATTCAAGGAGTTCCTAGAAGAGATAACTAGAAAAGTGTACCATGATGTTATATCAAGTGAGGATGTGTTTGGGGGCACTGCACATGTTTTTCAAGAAGTAATAATTGTACATGGAGTGCTTAGGAAAAAGGAGTTCAATGTGAAGTATGACAAGGACGAATGTAGCATCGTTTGCAGCTACCACTTATTCGAGTTCAGAGGTATAATTTGCAGACATTGTGTCTCGGTGTTGATCTGAACTAATGTGAATTTACTTCCCGGGAGGTACATCCTAAGGAGATGGAGAAGAGATGTAGTAAGAGCATATACGAGGGTGAAAATCAATTATGACGGGAGGATTAGTACTCCTTCTCAGATGAGGTATGATAAACTGTGTAAGTCTTTTGAAAAAATGGCAAACGTCATTTGTGATGATGAAGTTTTCACCGAGGAGTCAATGGAGTGGATAGAAGCACATATGAATGATCTCAGTGTGGGGATTTTGGGTACTAGTCATAATAGCAATCGTCTTTCTCAAGACAGGACATCAGATGGTAGATTGGTTGACAGGACATCTGTGATCTGATTTTGGATCCAAAGTGCACAAAAGCAAAAGGAGGTCCTAGGAAGTTGCAGAAAAAGGGGCCGATCGAAGGTATGCTTTCATTTTCATTAAATGTTATCGTGGTTTAATTTTAAAAAAATGAAAATAAGTTGTTAATCTCTTGTGATGTGTGTCACCTTCAAAGTCAAATAAGGAGAAGACCCCAATTCGAAATAATGTAGTTGACGGTCCTTCCTTTCCTCAGCAGTCGCAAGTTCCACAATGTCAGATGATAACTCCGTTCTCTTACACACAGCAACTAATGGTAAGTCGAGCCTATTACATAACGTTTATTCTAAATAAGACATGTACATTTGTGAGTGAGATATTTACGACATCATTGTTAATTTGGATTAATGCTTTCATTTATACTCATTTCACTACATTTATTTTAGGGTGCTCATGGAGCCAATTGGAGTACAAGCTATGGGATAAATCAACAGCAGTTGCCATTCTATATAACCCAGCGTCCCCAAGATGAAAACTGTGCATGATTGCTAGATGACTGGCTATTACTATTATGTTGGGACATAAAATTGGAGACATTACACTATGTACTCTTGATGTAGTTTTGACAAATGTTGCTTGATTTCAATTGAAGCACTATTTAATTTTTGGTTTCTCCTACTTTACAGGTACAATAGTATGTATGCACTATAATTTGTTTAACTACTAAATGAATTTATTTGACAACGAATCGCTATTGCAAACAGGAATTTGAAGCACAAATTTACATAAATAACCATTACTCCATACAATCTGGCCAAGGAGTTCAATAGATGTTTCAAAATACAATTCACTTGTTCATAATTAAAACGCTCTAAACATTAAACTTCCTTGGACTATAGACATGTCGCATATATCTATTGATCTACTAACTTCTCTTTCCCCTTTCCCGTTCGGACTTGGTTTGTTCTTGCAAATTCTTATGACGCTTATTTCCACGTTGTCTTCTTTCGATATCCATGTACATGTTTTGAGTAGGCATGACAAATCATCCGTTTCTTCTTCACAAGTTTCATTCTCTTCCTTATACCAATTGAAATACCGACAGGTCGTTCGGCCACAGAAATAGAAGAGCTTGCCATGATTTTTCGTCATTTTCTCCACCTCAAACAGGCGCAAGAATCCTTCTCCACACCTCGATCAGTGCTTCATCGTTGGACAATCTGCAAACCAATGATCTAATTGTCTACAACTGTGACAGATTACATGATGTGAGGAGACTCGATTTAAAAGTGCAATGTGAAGGGGATCTAACATGTGCATTTGAAGAGCAAAACTAGAGAGCCACAATTCTTATTTTGCAGCAGACCTTATTCACTAAATCAGCCACAATTCTAAATTTTTCTAAGCAAATATTTGATTTTTCATATGCTTTAAGTAAAGAGCCAAACTAGAGATGCAGGTAATGACTTCACCAACAAAAGAGCAACAACAACAACAATTTTCAAAATTTTCCAATTCATAGTCAATCAACATTATTCTTACACCTATAAACTATAATAACAACTTCATATAGGCCTTCTAAATCATGAACCAAGCAGAATTAATGTAAAAAAAAAAAAAATCAACGAGGGATCATGCTTGAACAAATTTATTGGTTCTTCATGTTCACCGAGCATAAGAGTTCATCAATAAATCATCAACAAGTTAAGGAAAAAAGTGCAGGCATGTGAAAATGTTCGGAGTCATACCGTACTTTGTTATCCCCACAATAAGCATCGGTGAGTTCCTCCGACTGCGGTCTGAGGGCGGTACAATTCATTTTAATCAAATCATCCATATTTTGACCAAATTATTTAAATACAATTCATATGGTTTTGAATATCCGTGTTCCTAAAATTATTTAAGTCCCCTTTCGAGCGATGCATAAAAACCTTTTCCTAAATGCAAATTGACTATATTTCTATGACGATTAAACAATTAGAAAAGCATTAAAGGATCAATGAACACTCTCAAGGATAACACAAAGTATAGGGGTATATTTCTATCCCCTATCGGACTTTGTGGCAATTAAATAACATTTAATGAATTTCTACTCTTTCAAACATAGAAAAACATCAAGAAAATCACGCAGAAGTTGGCCAAACAATCGTATAATAATAAAAGAACTATTTAATTGTATCAAACCCATAAACTGTTTAAATCAAATAATAAGTCAAAACATGAAATCAATAATTAAAACTTCATCATAATCCTAACACAAGAAATCTAGCCTAAAAACATGATAAAAGATAAATCACAAGAAAAATGGATAGATGTCACTCTATTCATCTCCTTGATCATTGTTCTTCAATCTTGAATTTGACCTCCTATGGATCCCCCAGTAATTCGACTGCGTTTTGACATGAAATATCATAGTTGGGAACCCCCAATTTCATGCCCCAAGTCTGGTATATATAGACGTTATCAGAACTTAGGTTACTTGGGAGAGAAGAATGCTGAAAATCCGTCCAAATTGGCTTCCAAAAGAGTTTCAACCGAACAAGGAAAGTTACCTTCGTGGGAGTCTTTTTGTCACTACACAGCATTCAGTATTTTGGTCATATCTTTCTATTAAATTATCTGATTTGGGTGATTAAAATTCCATTAGAAAGATAACTTAAAGGACTATAATTCTCAATGAAATAGTATTTTCCCAATTCGAACGTTTACTTCCCCGAAATCTGGTTTCAAAGTCTGACTAAAAATCTCCTAGAAAATCTTGTGTGATTGGAATGAATTTATGGAAATATTCTTATCATATTTCATTCCCTTTTGACTTTTAATTGCATCCAATTGACTCCTAACAATTTTCAAGTATCGTATCATGGTTCGGATCAATCATTGAGTATTTTCAATTTGGTCATTCTTCATTTGATTTGTATATTTTAGTCCTTGAACTTCTAATTTCTCCCAAATTTGATTTCTTCTTTTGATTATTCTTCCAATTGAGCCCTTGATATACTCCATCCACTCTTCATTGCCACACTTTGACATTTTTATTATTCAATTGCTTGATTTTGGCTTCAATTTTATTGTTTTCTCGACTTTGGATTATTTCTGAAATATAAACAAATAACAACGAAATAAATAGCAAATATTATTGAACAAACAATTAATATTCTACTTTTATGATAGAAATAAGTGTATAAAATACACTTATCAGAAGGCGCGATGCTGACGCCAGCAATAACGGAGGGTCAGTTTTACTTTCAAAATTCAAATTTTTGTACTAAAGTATGAATCAGATCTTGAAGGAAAGAGACAGTACAGCTGCGGTTTTGGAGATCTAGTCAGAGCCGGCCTTGGAGTAATCCATGTAAGCAATGGATTAGGGCCCCAAAAAAAAGCCCTTTTATTTTTATTTTTTTTTCTTTCTAAAAACTGTAAGCTTTTACTTAGCCCAACCCAATGACCCAATTCTTTTGAATTTCTGAAATAAACGTGCAGCAAATGGCTCTCTCCTCTCATCCGATAGTGCCGTTCCTCAAGAAGATTAAAGCCACCTCGTCTTCTCCCTTCAAGAAACCATGTTGACCTTAAATCTCCATTTTCTTGTTCTTGAGTTGTTCCAATTACAAAGAACAATTTACAATTGCTTCTCAAATCAAAAATCGAAAAACCCTGATTCATCAATTTCCATTCCAAATTCCAATTACTTTTCAGGTAACTCTTGTCTCTTAATCTCTTATTCATAGTTTCATACGCTATTTTGCTTGTGTGTGTCTGTTAATCTGTTTAGCTTGGAAGTTGGAAGTATAACTACAATACTGAATTACTGATTTTGAAAGTGGTTTCATCACGGTTCTGAACTTTGTGTGTATTTCCCTTTTGTATATTCAATTTTGGTTCTCTTCTTAAATTGTAAATTTGTAATTCATTATTGTGTAATTTGTGTTGTAATTATGATTCCAAATTCAAAACTTTTATAATCTTTTGGGAAACAAAACAATCCCAAAACATTTCTTTCTAATAAGTAATAAACTGACTTTTATCTTTCATTTAATAACAATAATTCTTAAATTCTAATTAGTTTGTAATTCATTAATTGTGTAATTTGTGTTGTAATTCTTCTTTGATATTGAAATATTCATTCTTTACTGGTAACTAGTCTAGCACAATAGCACTTTATAATTTCCTTTTTTCCTTAATGGCAGATTTTGACATTTTGTGGACCGTGGAGACAGAGATCATAAAAGGACCAAGAAAGACAATAAAAAACTGCCAGGTTCTATTGTTCTGTTCATTGTTTTAATTTTGATTTTGATATTATGTCGACTATAAAATATTTTTCTGGACATGATAAAAGAAAAAAAAAAACAAAAAAAGGATCAAGAATTGATTTCATCTCAAGTGGGAGCAATGGACAAGTTTATTCTAAGAAAATTAGTAGCACAATAGAAGACGAAGGGAATCACAATTTTGTAAATAAAGGAGAACTAGAGGTTCAAAGTGATCATCAAGAAACTTTTAGAGACGATGAAGAAAATAGAGATGAGCAAGAGAAGCACGTTGAGCAAGAAAAACATGAAAATCCTATTGTGGAATGCTCAAGTTTGCCTTTAGATCTTACTGATCCAGGAAATTGGCCGATTATGGATCAAAAGTTAATTGACTTATTGGTAGAGAAGGGACCTGTTAGAGAAAATATGACCAATTTTCCTAAAAATTCAAAAAAGAAGGCATTTCTCTTCATCACATTACACACTTTGTTTATCAAATGGAGAGAAGAGAGATAGAATATGGTTGGTATTCTTGGTTTCATTGGATAAAGTGTTTTGATTTTGTTGCAAGTTGTTTAAGTCAAATCAAACTACTATACAACTAGCTAATGAAGGGACAAATGACAGGATAAATCTTAGTTCAAAGCTTAAAAGTCATGAAATTAGTAGTGGGCACATGATAACATGAAAAAATGGATTGAATTGGAGAAACGATTAAAAAAGAACGAAACAATTGATAAAGCTATACAAGATCAAATTAACAAAGATACAGAGCATTGGAGAGAAGTCTATGTCCGAATAGTCTCAATTGTTAGTTAACTCGGTAAGAAAAATCTGGCATTTCGTGGAAGTAATGAGAAACTATATGAAAAGGGTAATGGGAATTTTTTAGGTCTCATTGAAATGCTTGCTGACTTTGATCCAATTATGAAAGAACATGTTACACGTATCCAACATAATGAAATTCACTATCATTTTCTTAGCCACAAAATTCAAAATGAATTCATACTCATGTTAGCATGTGAGATCAAAAGTGAAATCATCAAAAAATTTAAAGAGGCAAAGCATTTTTCAGTAGTTCTTGATTGTACACCAAATATAAGTCATGAATGTTGAGTGCATTTTACATGCATATTTCATATATTTTTGGTGGCACTTTTTGAGTAATTTGGATAAATATCTATTTAATTGTGCATATTTTGTGGTTAAATAGGTTCAACAATCAACTTCATGGAGAAATCACGAGAAATGAGCTAAATGGATGAATAATTGAAGAAATTGAGGAGAAAAGAGTAAAATCCTTCAAAGAGTCAAAGTTTGGGGATCAAATTGTCACTTCTGAAAAGTTGTGGATCGCATGTACAATTGATCGAAGGACTAAATTGCAAGTTTCCAAAGTTGACGGACTCAAATGCACTTTTGAAATGGCTCAACTGAAAGAAATCGAAAACTTTGGGGACCAAGTTGATCTACCTTGAAAGTTGGAGACCCAATTACAAATCATCAAAGGACGGAGCTGCCAGGTCAACCACGCGATCGCGTGTATCGACTAGATAGCGTTTGCGAAGTCAGGCCAAAAACCAACTCGAGAGTTTTCAGCCCAACCACGCGATCGCGTGGTCAAGATTTTGAACTGATTTACTGGGCCGACCCGGTGCGACCCGGTTTGGCCCAAACGCTGAAGGACGCGGATCTACGCTGATTTTTGGTATTTTTGGGCGTTTTGACTAGGGTTTCAACACTTTTTTCTCTCCATTTTTACCCCAAAACTCATTTCTCTCCATTGTTATTCATTTTCTTTGCTTTCTTCTTGTAATTTTCTTTTGTTTTTGTATAGTTTTGTTAATGAAAGTTGATTTGAGGGAGAAATACCAACATTATTGTGGAAGAATAGTGATATTTTGAAGCAAGAATCATTGGTGAAGGGAAGTATTATTGCTTAATCTTCATATTTCTCTATTTACTTTACTTTGTAGTTGAAATAATGCATTTAATTCTTGAATTTTATTGTTATTTCACTATGGGCTAAGTTATTTAGTGTTGGGATGATTGATGAAGCTTGACCTAGCTTGGTTGACATTGATGCTTGTATTAAGAATTTAAGCTTTTTATTATCTTGTACATTTATTGTTGTATTTATTGACTAACATTTATTATAGCCACATTTATGCTTAGGTTTCATGGGATGTACAATTATTGAGAAATTATTGTGTATTCTAGATCAATACAATATTTGCTCTAGGTTCTTGTTTAGGATAGAGATATACCTAAAACCCTAGATGATCCATTGAGTTATTTTCACAAAGGTTTAATGCAATTGGTATGTTTTTAATCGACATAGAGATATAGTTGGTTAATTCCACTAATTATGATTTGTTTCACTCGAGAGAGGTAATTGACTTAGCTTGAAAAATTGGGTCTAACATGATTAATGAATTGCATTTCTATTTGCTTGTTGTGAATTCAATTAGGTAAGGTCAAGTGGAATCAAGAATCCCAACACTCCTTTATCATCAAGTCATCACCATTTTTCTATTTATTTATTTATTTACAATTGCGATTTTAATTCTAGTACGAGAACACTCCCAAACCAAACTTAATTGTGTATGTTTCTTGTTAAAATTGATTGAACTAGAGTGTAGTTACGATAGACAATCCTTGTGGGATCGATAAACCAGACTCATTTAGTCCACTATCACTTGTATGTGATACGTGCACTTGCGGTGTGTTTCTAGCGAACAATGAAGAACAAATGTCTCTTGTCATACGATGTGTAGATGTTTTGACAAGTCCAATTAAGGTAGAAAAATTCTTTTTAGGCTTCCTTAAAGTCAATGATACTTCAGGGCAAGGATTGTTTGATGAATTAATAAATACATTACAAGAACTTCAACTTGATATTGGTGACTTGAGAGGACAAGGTTATGATAATGGTTCTAACATTAAAGGTAAGCATAAAGGTGTGCAAAAAAGAGTATTAGATATAAATCCAAGAGCTTTTTACACTCCATGTGGTTGTCATAGCCTTAATCTTGCAATATGTGATATGGCAAATTCTTGTATTAAGGCTAAATCTTTTTTTGGAATTGTGGGATGCTTGTATGTCTTGTTTTCATCTTCTACAAAGCAGTGAAAATTTTTGCAAGATAATGTAGATGGCTTGACACTTAAGTCAATATCACAAACACTTTGGGAAAGTCGAGTAGAAAGTATTAAAGATATAAAATTTCAAGCTCCAAAAATAAAAGTTGTCTTAACTCACCTAATGGAAATAAGTGATGATCCCAAAACGTTCAGGAAAGCAAAAAGCTTATTATCAGATATTATGGACTTTGAATTCTTGTTTGGGATGGTTATTTGGTATAATATATTATCTGCTATCAATAGAGTAAGTAAAATGTTACAAAGTAGTGATATGGTCATTGATGCTGCTATATGTCACTTGAAAACACTCATTTCGTTCTTTGAAAATTATAGAGATACGGGATTTGAGACTGACATGATCACTGCTAAGGAAATCGCCACTCAAATGGAAATTGAACCTAAATTTCATGAAAAGTGGACTATTCATAGAAAAAAACAATTTGATGAAAATGTGAGCGATGAAGTAACACATTCTGCTGAAGAATCATTTAGAATTGATTATTTTCTATACATAGTTGATCAAGCTCTTTCTTCTCTTAAGTGTAGGTTTAAACAACTTGAAGAATTTGAAAATGTTTTTGAATTTCTATTTGATTTAAAAAAGTTGTGTTCTGCAGATGATGATTATTTGAAGAGTTTATGTGATAAACTAGAAGACTTCTTGAGACATGGAATGGATTCAGATATTAATTGGCAAGAGTTATTCTTAGAGTTGAAAGTTGTGAGATACTTGCCAAAAGAGATCAAGAATGCAACTCAAGTTCTTGACTATATAAAGACGATGGGTGGTTGTTTTCCGAATGTGGAGATATCTTATAGAATACTTTTGACCATATCAATCACAGTTGCTTCTACAGAAAGGAGCTTCTCAAAGTTAAAATTTATAAAATCTTACCTTCGATCAACAATGTCACAAGATAGATTAAATGGATTGGTAATGATATCTATTGAAGAAAACATGTTAGAACAAGTTGATGTTAATAGTTTGGTTACTGATTTTGCATCCAAGATTGCTAGAAGAGTAAATTTGAAGTGAAATATAACTCAATATTCTATTGTGACTTTTATGGACTCATTTTTATTGTTATTATTGTTATTTTTATTTAGTTATATATAAATTTTGTTTTATGCATTGATAGGCCCCATATAAAGTTTCGCTTTAGGCCTCTAAAATGTTAGGACCAGCACTGGATATAGTTTTGTAAAAGAGAAGGCGGTCCTGTGATTTTTATGTTTACTGAGGGTTATTTAGGTCATTTTATCGCAAATTGTCAAATAACTTGTACAACCAGCATAATCATTCTTCTCTCTCGCAAGACTCTAGAAGACAACCATATATCGCAAAATGCATTCCGCCATTTTTCTTGAAAAACATGCATTATCCCAGATCTACACTTTGCATTCCACCAATGAAGAAACTCCTCTCTACCAGCTCTGCACGTCGACTACTGAATTGCTCATTCACTTTTCTATTTTTGTTATTAATTTAATATAATTTTAAATGGTGAATTTCTTCGACTAATTTTAGAGTTAAATCCATGTTTTTGTTTGGCTGAAATAGAGAAGGATTTGCATAATAGAAGTGAGATGAGTAAAGAAAGTGAAAGAAAGGCTGAGGAAAATGAAGAAGAGAAACATCAAGAACTAGAAAACAGACGAGGAGTTCTTCGAGAAGTTCATGAGAAAGCAGCAATAAATCTTGATCGAGAAACAAATTGGGTCGCAATAGTTTGTCGAGAGAAAAAGAGAGGTTGGAGCAAGCGGTGAGACTTTCAAAGCTCTTGATCTTAACAAGGTAATTCATATTTTGCATCTTGATTAATAATATTGTGAGTGTATATATATATATATATATATATATATATATATATATATATATATATATATGCATGCAATTTATTATAGTGCTCTCGATCTAATTAACAAGGTAATTCATTTACTCGAAACTCTATTCATATGTTTTTGGTATAATTAGTTTTAATGCTTGAACAAGCTTATTTTATTATTGTAACGGATAAAATCATAAAACATTGACATTTTTTGTTTTTGTTGATTGTGATGGCAGCTAAAAAGCTTTTCCGATTTGATATATTTTTTTGCTATTGATATCAGAAAATTGGAGGTGGTGGAATTTTTCTTGGAAACCTTTGATGAATGAATTCCTAAATTAGAAAAGAAATTATTAGAAGCTGCAGAGAGGGAGGTTGTGGCATGGTTTGTGGAAGAAAAAATAAATGATATTATAAAACATGTATATATGTTGAAGATAATCATACCACATACACAGATCTGCTTACTACTAATCCAAAATTTTGGGATTTAAGCATGTATTATTGTTACATGTTAGTTTCTTTTGGAATTTATAATTCAAGCCATCAGTTTATTGTATCATGTACACGTGAGCAAGGTCTATTTTGGTCATGATATAAATGTAATGCTTAAACTCATGATTGATGTTAGATCCATCCATCTTGAGCGTGTTAGTCAATGGGCATGTTTGGTTTGAAAATGTTGTATTAATTCAGACTAGATTTACCACCCGTGCGATGCACGGTATTAGATATATACACAAAATATTTAAATGTAAAAAAATAAACTTACAAATTATAATAACTTCTTTCAATAATAAAAGACAATTTATATATTTAAATAATAAATAACTGTTATTTGCATAATTTTAATACTGATAGCTACACATATGACTGTTATTTTTATTTGGTTTGCCAAATAAATGAGTGTTATTTTTTATTTGGTTTTCCAAACAGAGGCTTAGATATGATACTTAGTTATATTATTTTTATTCCAGAAAAATATTAATAATATATATATATAATATCTTGATAAATTTTTCTGTCATTGTCCCTGTTAGGAGGGATTTTTTCCACAAATTCTATTAGATTTTGAAATTTCAAAGTATGAACCCGCATTAAAATATTGATTTAAAAACACTAATCACAATACTTATATATATGATATATAATTCAGAAAATATGATTTATGATATTAAAGATAACAAATAATAATAATCAAAACAAAATTTTAATGCTAAGAGTTACGCATATAATTTATAATATTAAGAACAACAAATAAATAAAATGCTTAATTACATTATAATTTTAGTACTGATAGCTATAAACATTGACTGAACTCATCAATATTACCATCAATAAAAAAAAAGTCTAATAATTTAAGTGAAAAACTTATGAAAACACCAATTATAAGGAATATTCTTAAGTTATTTAGACTAATATATTTTTGGGTTAATTAAATATTTTTCAACACATTTTATAATAAATATTTATATTTTTAAAAAAATTTAATAACATTTTTTCAAATTGGTTACAATATTATTATTAAGAAAAAATTCACTTTTCAACAACACATTTCCCCAACAATTCAAAGAGATTGACACTGATTTTATTAATAATCATAGCATATGAAACGATCAAGGGGTACTGTCACTACACTAAAAAGGTTTGGATGCCCACGCTTTCTCACCAAGGCTTCGTTTGGCGGCTGAAATAAATGAAATTTGATTTATAATATGTATTATTTGAATTTTAATTTTATACGTTAGATATGTGGTTAAAATTGAAGAGAAAAATATGTGATTAAAAAATAGTTTGAAAAATTGTGCACATTATAATTTGGAATCATAAAAGTAAACCAACACGGCCTAAAATAATCTTCAAACACAAATAAGTTATAGAATCACGCATTATAATAAAAACTTGAACATGATTGCTCAAATGTTTTTAACACATTTGTAATATAATATTACATTTTTCTAAAGAATTTTTATCTATTGTTAACACATTCGGAATGTGATGTACTTCAAGCCATTATTCTAATGCATAAATGATGAACGAAGTGAGAAAAAAAAAAAAAAAAATCAAAAACTACGGCTACCTAACTGGGCAGGATTTTTGAAGACGAATTTGAGCGGGAAACTTTTGCAATTATTCTTCTTTAATAACATTTTATTTTATTTTATTTATAACAAATATGTTATCGAATTTGAAATTTTAAAAATCACAAAAGTAATGAAAATAGGAAATGCTACATATACAATCCAGTAAACTGCGTCTTTCTTTGTATTAGATTTGTTTTGACTTTTATTTACGCTTTTTTATTGAAAATTTTGTCCACCTCATCACCAATTTTTCTATTAATATATTTTAAATTTTGATTAAGCTTATTTTTTAATGTATTGCTTACATATATTTTATTCAAAACTCAATATATATATATATATATATATATACAATATTTTTTTTCTTTTTTTGTTTGTAGACAAAAACATAACTACCGACTTAATTTAATAATAATAATAATAATAATATATTTTCGAAAAATATAATTTATAATATTAAGGATGATAAAGATTTTTATTGTTAATAGTGTAAAAGATAATTTTAATTGATAGTAAATCACGATTTCGATCAAAATATTAAGCAAGTATTTGGTAAATGGTTTATATATCACTATTTTTAAAACCACTTTTAATCACACACATTTTCTCTATTTAAATTGGTACAAAATCAGCCTGTTTCTGTAGCAACAACCTTTAATTAAAAATTGACAATAATAGTCTCAATATGTAATTTTATGAATTAAGTCATTAGAGGAGCATGCACGTTAATTGTTGTGGGAGTGATTAAAATGCGCAGACATATGATTTCATTTATTTAATCTCAAAATATATGATTTCAATTTTTTCATTTCTAAATAAATAAACAAATTTATAAATTACATTTTACCTCAAAAACATAAATAAATAAATAAATAAATTTATAAATCACATTCTTCTACAAAACAATAAAAAAAAATTTACTACTTCCCTCCGTTAGGCAACTCATTAAACCAAATTAAATTGATTATTTGTGTTTTATAGAAAAAATGTGTTTTTAAAAATTTGAGAGAAAAAATATATGTAATTAAAAAGTGATTTAAAATTTTGTATAATTATAAATTACAATATTTTAAATCTACGATCAATTATTACTTTTCTACAACATTTTGTAGACTTTTATACCAAAAACGTGAGACCAACGTAAATCCATGGAAAAAAATTACGGCTACAGTCTTCTACAGATAATGATATTCAGACCTTGCATTTTTTATTCTTGGGATATGTGTTTCTGAGCGGGATTTGTGGGACAATTTTGAGCGGGAATTTTTGTAGCACTTATAGCTCCTTTAACATAGTAATAAGATAAGATGATTTGAATTTATCTTTCCATCTTTCATGATATTGGCAATCAACAATGAAATAATTAAACTTACGAATTTTTATTTTTTTTTATTTTTTTTATTTTTATGAACGATAAAATATCTGCGTGAAGTTCCATATAAATTGCAAGTAAATTCGAGTTATGCTTCGGGCACATAGCGACGCGGGAGGTGTTGTCTAACTATTTCAAGATGATGAGGTTAAAGGGTTTCAAAGTCTGAAAGTTGGAGAGTGGATTAATCATTGATGTCCAAGCTATTTCTGAGGTATGTTGCGAGTTTCTCCAACTACTTGATTACTTAACATATATCTTTATGGTGACAAGGTTAGTTGTGGAATGGGGTGATTGATACGATAAGGCAAAATAACAATTATTTATTTAAATATATAAATTGGATTTCATTATTTAAAGAAACTATTATAATTTGAGTTAATTAGTTATATTGTTTGTAAAGTTTTAATAGTTATTATAATATAGTATTATTTTTATGCATTTTGCATTTGTGATTGATTTTTTGAATGAAAATTGAAAGAAAAAAGTTAAATATGATAGGCAAATAACAGTTATTTATTATTTGAATATATAAATTGGCTTTTATTATACAAAGAAACTATTATAATTTGAATTAGTTATATTATTACTTGTAAAATTTTAATAGTTATTGTAATATAATTTTATTTTTATGCATATTGTATATTTTTGTGTTAATTATGTATATTTATTAAAATTTTATAAATACTTATCGAGATTATTATCATGAGTAGAAATTTCGTGCATCGCATAAATGATAAAATTGGTTATAATTATAATTCCAAAAGCAACAAACTGTCATTAAAGCTTACAACCTTTATTTAAAGTAATAAATAAAATCAGAATGAGGACTAGATAAGAGCAATTTTAGGGAGACATTTTTGAGAACATTTTTAAGTGATATTGTGAGATGTTGCACATTTATTAGGTAGTTAAAATAAGTATCTTACCACTTACTTTTTCAATGTGCATGTCATAATATCACTTAAAAATGTTTCAAAAAAATATTTCCCTAGAATTATTGCTCCATATAATGATGAAATTAAAACATAATTAAGAAAAAGTAAAATCCTAATACATAATTAAAGGTTAAATGCCCCCTAATGACTTAAAGTACATGAAAATAGGTTAAAAAAGCTCGGCCTCCGTATTTAAGTTGCAGGATAGGACTGCATCAAATTTTCTTAATAGCATATTTTTCTTATCTCTTTTTTGAATTATTATATATATATATATACAAAATCACTCAATGCAGAAAATCATTTCTCCACAATATTTTCTTCTTTCCCTTTGTCGACTTCACTGTACAGTCCAATTCTCCTGCCCGTCAAAATCAGAATTGATTGGTGGCATATTACGCTTTAAGTAAAATGAAATTTAACGTGTGTTGAAGACTTTTTTTTCCTTGTATTTATTATCTTCCACTTTCATGGTATATATTATTTTTCATCTGATTTCCACTTCACTTGTACTAGTTCTAGATATAACAAAGTGTTACATAATTCATGAGACCAAGGGCTCTGCTGTGGTGGTTGCGCCATCCCTTACCAAGTCCACGGACTTGGGTTCGAGTCTCGGAGGGGGGAATTGTGGGTGGGTTTAGATTTAGGTTGATTTGTCCAAAAAAAAAAAAAAAGTGTTACATAGTTCATCTGCACCTTTAAAACTGCCATGTGACTAGTACATATACAACTGACTCCACTTTTGTATCATCCAAAGGGAGCGAACTTAAGTAAGCCTATATACATATCCTATTACATATAAACACAGTGCATTAATAAAGAGAGTTTAATAAGCCATGTCTTGAGATTTCCCGGCATAATTCTTAACCTTCACGTCTTCGATCGTGAAACTTCAACACCTCATAGGAGTTCATAATATCCTCCGGTTTTATCTGACAAACACGAGCCTGTTGTGGTTGGTATTGGTAAAGACAGATCGGTTTCGAAGGTTTATGTGAATTACTCTCCTTTTCCTGATATGCATCGAGTATGCCGAAGACCTCCTTTCCTACTCTTGCAAGATCTTCCATGATTGAAAATTTTATTGTACAAGAAAGAAGTGTATGAAGAAGTTAAGGAAATGTGCTGTGCTGTGTTGTGTTGTTCTTGGAGTAAACAAGGTAAAATCCCTTTATATAGCTGAATTTGTAGTGGGTGGAAAAAGTAGCTAAGAAAAATCTGATAAAGTGGTCTATGGATTCCTATCTTGTGAGATTCCTTTTAGATGAGTATTGAGAACTTTTCCAATCCATAAATTTACACTTTCGGCAACTGTGCTTGTTGTTTATAGACAAGTTTTTGGTACTTTTAAGGTAAAATATGTGATTGAAAAGTGGTTTGGGAAAATGTATTATTCATAAACAAGTTACCAAACACGTGTAATAGCGAAAGTAATCGAAAAATGTGCAAGAGACACTCACAGATTAGTATTTATGTACTAAATACGAGAGCATGTATGAAATACTAAATAAATCCCTAAATCTAAAATATTTCTAAGTATACATGCATTGTAATTAACCTTCAGATTTTTCAACAATATACTATCTGAAATTATGTAGCGCTGGCAATTCAAGCTCTTTTATGACATCTAGATATCATATTATTACAAGTAACAATCGACAATCGTCAGCTCGGTTATGTCAGCTTGATTATGTCATATATAGTGTGAAACAAGATTTCTTGTCTTGATCTGCCACTTATCAGTGGCTTGTCCATGAGATAGATTCTATTTCCAGAAACCTTTAATATTTACGACTCAATACAGTGGAAATCATGGTATACACTTTATCCTTCACATCTTTTGAAAGATTCAATTTATCTAACTAGAAACTTCAACATAAATCTATGATTTCCTAGGTACACATTTAAATTAGACATTTTAATGAGACATTGTGAGGTGTCACAATTTTACTGAGATAATGATCAAATAACTACTTTTACCCACTTTTCATCAACCAATAAAATTGTAACACCTTAAAATGTCCCAAAAAATGCCCAATTTAAATGTCCACTAATTAGAATTATTGTTTCCACGTGGATAAACATCAGTATGTAAAAATTCAGAAGCTTCAGATTAAACTCGTTGTTCTTTTTCTTTTTGTCTTGTCTTGTCTTATCTTAAGTATCTCGTAGCTTCATGACGGCTCAAACCTATACGATATTGTCATGTTCTGGACCCTCTGCTCTTGTTTTTCTTCTATGTGAAAAAAATCCATAATAGTTGTTCAAACGAGTATTCTTCCTTGTATAAAACACGACCTTTCCTTTCCTGGGCAATTCTCGAAGGTTAGACTAAACCTTTTACACACATGGTCTGTTAACATTGATCTTTGCTGCTATAGAAAGTACAGGGAAAGACCATAACCTTGGACCTCGTCACGAGCATGTAAATATTCCTCTATGTAAAAAAAGGGAAAGCGGCCGGACGGTAGGATAAGAAAGTTTTAACTTAGCATAAATAAATAGAAGCCTTAGGGTATCCTTTTCTTCTTTTTCCAAATTATTGAGATTCTAAAGCATATAAAGGGACATGATTTTGTTAATTTGTTCCAAAGCATTTCCAGTTACTGGATGATTTAAAAAATATATATATATATATAGTATATATATACACATGAACCTGTTAATATGTGGCTTATCCACGTGAAAAATTCTATTTCCAGAAAGCTTTACTCAGTAAAAAGAATAGAAATCATTGTTCACTTTATATATGCATCACAGCTTTTGACAGATTCCATTTATCTAAACAAGATCACTTGTACAAGAAGCTAGGATTACTACTTGGATAGCAGCATATGATCTCAGTTGTAATAAGCTTAAAAGCTTCAGAAAAGTTTTCAGTTATTGTTGGACGTCGATTTCCATTCTCTTTCTGAATAGTGTGTGGGCTAATCATACATGCATTAAGTCTATCGTATAAGGATTTTATTGGGCCACTTGCAAATTTGGATTTTTTATAGGGAAAAATACGTATGTCAGGCTATTACAATTACATGATTCATAATTACGACATAACTATAATTCATTCACAAATCAGGTCCTAATATATATATATATATTAACAATAATCGTGGAAAATATGGACCTGAAATCACGCTTTCAGTTCAAAGAATTTTCCCTAAAATCAAGTAATCAGTTACTCTACTTTACCATAAGAGATGGGTCTTTCCAATTAACCATTGTTTGATGAGTTTCATAATGGATTAAACGCAGAAAAAGGACTGAGGCCACTAATTAATTCCCTGCTGTCGGAGTCTCATGATCTTGAGATCGAAGATAAACAAGGTCACAAAAATTGTTGAGGATAACAAAACTTCAAGAAGTTTGAGGTCACATTTGCTGGTTAGTTTATTGCACTGGAACGAGAAAATCCACATTAACCATCAAGTTATTGAACCTTTATGTTAGTCATGTATATGTGACCTCAGTAATTGAGAGTCCACCAAGTTGTGTGTTGAACATGAAGGCAGTATCTTAGATTTTAATTATGTTGGTAGTCAACTGAAGAAATCGGTGTGAGACGAATCTGTGTGGAGATAGTTCACACTGTAAATTTAAGATTATTAACTAAAATCTATACGTATCCTGAGTATTTGTATTTTCTAGTTAATTCGGCTGAAATGAGTATGCGCGCATATTTATTTTGTATTGTATTCTGGTATACATGACCTCGTACACTATGATGTATCTGTTTGCCATTGGATCTCCAATTAAGATTGTGCATCCAGTTCTGACATGTATCCTGGATAACCTCACATGTGACCTGGATAACAATACTGAACTAACTTGTTGATTCAGATCTTTCACTATCTAACATGGAACCTGCACTATAGAGAATGTGTAATGCATTATGTTGCTTAAGTTTGAAATTGACATGGACCACAATACAATGGTTAGTGTTATGTGACCTCAATTAATTTTAAATGTGATGTGAATTAGTCAGTTGAATCATATTAAGTTACAAGTGATCAGTGATACTGTAATGCGAGTAAATCATTCCACGTCTAGTAACATGTTGCCTCGTATCAATATCCTACGCATCAATTTTTTACAAGTTTATCAATTTGAACTGATTGGAAAAAATCTAGTAAGTGCATATAAAAATTATTGTCTGAATGAGCTGAATGATGGGAAATGGGGGCCTGGTTCATTGAACATGTGACCTAAATTATTTAAAATGTGATCTAGATCATATAACGTGTTGACCTTTGTATGGTTACATGTGACCTGAACAATTAGCCCCGGTTCTTTTTGGTGTTTTGAGGTCGTTTTCTGTTTTTATTTTCGAAAACGCTAAAAACGCGTTCTCTTTACCATTTTCCAAAACGCATTTTGAAAAAAAAAAAAAAATTGTACACAAAATAGAAAACGCTCAAAACCTCGTTTTTGGCGTTTTGTGTGTATTTCGACAAAAAATGTCCAAAACACGGAAAACGCGTTTTGGGAATTTTTTTTTCTTTTATAGAATTATCTTAACTTAGAACTAAGCTCAATATAAAGTTTTTTTTTTTTTTTTTTTTAGAATTATCCTAGCTTAGAACTAAGCCTAAATAAAGATTTTTTTTATTATTTTTTTATTTTTTGAAAAATTATCCTAACTTGGAACTAAGTTTAAATAAAGTTGTATTGAATTCAATATCAACATTACAAAAAAAAATTAAGTGAGAATTCTTGTTGTTATATTTCAAAAAATGCACTGATAAATGGACTGTGGTGGTTTTGAAAGAACTTGCATTTTCTGGATTTTAATAGAAGTAGAGCTTTCTCAAATCCCGAATCTGATCAAGTTGTGTTAATATAGACTTTTAATACTCACATTAGTGTGTTGTATGTAACCATATTTTTAATGTATTGTGAAAGGAAATTTTAATTTGAGTTAGTAGTATTCTGCAAGCAAATTAATTAAAAATAGTTTAAGTAGTATTCTACAAAATTTCAAACAGAACGTGTTTTCCAGCTTTTCATTTTCAAAAACAGTTTTTAGAAATGACAAACCAAACGCGTTTTCAGCAAATTTGAAAACAAAAATGAAAACAAGAAATACAAAACATTTTCGAAAATGAAAATACAAAATAAAATACAAACAGAACGCCACCTTAATGTTTGATTGATGTCAGAAATGCTGTCAATAATGTTATTAAGTGACCTAGGTAACGTAAAATCATACCTGGGTTAAATAACAACCTAGAAAACCTATAGCATTTATATATAAAAAGTGTTGTAATATTGATATTGAATTACTGGAAAAACATGTGGATTATCAATATCAAATAATGACTCTAAACCATTAGATTATCAATATCCAAGGACTGGAAAAACTGAGCTCTATTGGTACAAAAATAAGACTTGAATTAGATCATATGTGTGAATATGTGACCTAGAATATTAGCATGAATAAATTAACGTGTGACTTGGGTAGTGTGACATGTGATCTGGGTCCAGCAACATGACTGGAAATTGTGACCTGCATTTTATAACATGTGACCTTAATAACTGGACATGTGACCTGGGCAATGTGAGATGTGATCTCGGTAATTCAACATGACTAGAAAAATTGTGGTATGTAACATGTGTTTTGGGCAGATTAAGATGAATGAAAAATGTGGTATATTTATGTAAAATGTAACCTGAATGAAGTCACATACATGAAAATGTGACCTTCATTTTATAACCTGTGACCTGATTAAGAACAACAAGTCATATGGTTCTACCTTGCATTATATAAAATGTGGCCTTAATAAAGAACACTTAGCAAATTGTTTTCTCTGTATGCTGAAAGGAATAACCACTTAAACGAAACTCCAGTAAATAAGTAAACTTGTCATATTGTACAGAAATGAAATGAAATGTACTTCACAAAACCAGTTCAATTCCAATACAAATCTCGGTTTTCCTATTAAACAAATACTAGCAATATACAATCTCGATTTTCCTATTAAACAAATCACTTGATTCCAATTACAATGCTTCCTACCCTCTGTCTAGTATGTGATGTCCTCTTTTGAACTTTTCGATGCTTGTATAGTACTTCCAGACCTGGTGAAAATTAGTTTGAGTGACTGTTAGTTTACAACATCATACATATAATACTTTGTCACACTGGAAATCCAGATCACATGACATAAGGCACATTGAATGATAACCGACTGTATTCAGAACACTACACACATGAGGTCACACTCCAAATTAGATGTATTCAAGGTCACATGTTAAGGGTAGTCACACTCCATACATATGGTCAAAAAAAAAAAATGTATTGTGACATATGATCAGTGCAATAGTCATCAAACAAGGCAGGTCACATATAATCATTACACTAGTCATCAATAAAACCAAGTCACATAATTTTCTAAATCTCAAATCACTTCAGAAGACCTCAAAATCAAGATGACGAATAGGGGGATCACTAACTGTGTTAAGGTTATATGTGTTCAGGTTCAGTGCAATACACATCAACAAACTTCACTCATTTATTTCATTCGTTATATCTAAAGAAGAAAATGATGAACTACTTGAAATGTGTCCCCAGAATCAGAATTAGTCACAAGGCACAACAGACTCATCTCAGCCCAGAACTGGAAAATTGAGACCTGCATGTGACCAGAGAAACTCAAAGTGTGACTAGACAAATTGAATGTGTGACTTGAGGAATCTAAAGTATGCATGACCTCCATCGCCTAAGCAAAAGTAGACATTATTAAAAAGACAAAAAAAAAAAAAAAATCCATTAATGTAAGGTGAGGCAAGCATTTCAAGAACGTAGTCACAAAATTATAAAGCTAATACCAAAAAAACTTCTAAAGCACATTAAACACACATCATCAAGGTGAAATCTTTTTGCAAGCAGTCATATAATATAACAAATTCGACATTTCACAGAAACATTATGCTACAAGTACATAAGAATGGTTAGGAATTACTTCCACCCATAAATAATATTTAAAATTGAACTTTTCATGCATGTTGCTACAGTTTGGTATTTGCCAAAACATATGATAGGTTACTTCACCAAATTATACAGAAATTAGTCAGTAATACCATACCAAATGAAAAAAGTTATATCTAATGGCAAGATAAAATATTAATGATGTAAATAAAATTAATCAAATCGAAAGGGTAAAAAATCAAATTCAGTTAAATTTTTTTTTAACTTGCTCGAGATCCAGTAGCCTCAGCCTTTTGAAGACCTTTCTTCTTTATGGTGAAACTGGACCCAATGAAAACACTAGATGATATGGCTAAAGCAAGTCCTCGGACATTGTCCGATGTTTCCCCATTTATCAAACAAATATGAGAATATCAAAATCTCCAAAGTCAATTTAAATATACTTTGTTATAGTTCCTGCATTCAAAACAAATCAAAACTTCGTTTTCAATGTTTGCTTTGAAAACTCTTCGTTTTCGAATCAATTGTGTTCGAAATTTGGTTAACATTCTCTCTCCTCCATGTCCAACTCTATTAAGCAGAAGAAGGTAAGAAAGAGATTGTGACGAGAGAGAGAGAGAGAGAGAGAGAGAGAGAGAGAGAGAGAGAGAGGTATAAGGATAGAAGCAATTCCGTTACCTTCCAAAATTTATGGGTTGCCTCCAATTCCCCCGTACATTCTTAAGGAAAAATACGTAGTCGAATAGTATAGGGTCCGCTTCTTACCCAATTGAAGTAGGAAGTTTCAGATCGCCATAACTGCTGTTTGTTTAGTGTTTTGAGAGAAATGGCGTAGAGAGATAGCAAATGAGAGAGCATGTAGACCGGGAGATGGAGAAGGAATAATAATCGAAATATGGTTTGAAATTTTTGGATAATTAATTTAATTTAATAATAATATTATTTAACTATTAAAATTCTAATTAGAACCTGAGATTTGAATAAATATGGATTTTACCTTATTTTTGAATTTGATTCCTAAAAAACAAGGATGTGTGTAATTTCCACTTTTTTAAATTGATGTTTAAAAGTGTTGGGAGATTCGATTTCACATTAGTTAATACTCTCAATTCCGATATTAAAATTTTATTCCTATTAATGTGCTCATGAATCGAATTCACAGGTGCATATACATGAAATTTCCCCTTCAAGTTTAAATTAAATTTACCTAATTAAGGCAATCATGCATTTATGTAGCGAGTTAGAATTATTCCTTAACTAAGTGTGTGGAATACAATAATTTATGTAGCGAACGAAATAATGACAAACGTATATCTTTATTATTCATTCAATTACCGAATTTTATTCCACGATCTAGATTGTTAGCTCACCTCTAGATTATGAAACAACTCATTAAATCAATAAATTAGTCGTGAATTAATGCATGCATTAAATATAAAATAAAATTAAGTGCAAAACTAGGAATGACAACAAGGCAGGTCCGGGGGCGGGGATGCCAGTCCTCGTCCCCACCCTATCAGAGATTTACCATCCTCTTCCCCTTCCCTCCCCTGGGGTGGGGCGGGAATTCTCATAATTCCCGTTTACATCCCCGTTTATTATTATATATATATTTTTTGTCCATTAATATCTTTTTATAATGGTTATCTAATGTCTTAGTTATACGAATTCTTTTTTTAAAGTATAATTATTTTACAAAATTTTCATTTAATAACTCTAAATAATTATTAACATTAATAATAATAAAAAAAAAACTCATAATAGCTTTTATAGAGTAGTATAAGTTTAATTATGTTAAAAAGTATGTTGGGAGAGAATGAGATGAGATTTGAGAGTGAGAGACGAAGAGTATTATATAGTTGAAATGTAGGGCTTAATTTTGAAATTATAAGTTTAGGCATTGGTGGTTTGTGACACTCTTAATTTGTTTGAATTTTTTAAAATTGAACTTATTAATCGGTGATGGTTTCAGGATGGGGATTTGATAGCAATCCCTATCCCTGACCCATCTCCGGTCAATGATACTTTTTTATCCTCGTCCCCGCCAATCATTGTCGGGGAATCTCCGCCCCATTGTCATCCCTATGCAAAATTAGAATTATAGAATTAAAAACGTAATACTTAGTTACATCAATTATCCCAACTAAAAGTTTATGTATTCATCAATAAAGAAATATAAATTATGCATCTAGAGTTTATCAAATTAACAAGATAAAGGAATTTTTGCACCATGATTCGATTCTCGTTGATAATTTTCAATCTCTGTCCCTGTACCTTGAATTTCGGCTCCAATAATTAGATGATAGATTAATGAATTACGATGTTTAGAGGCTGTGGAAAAAGTCTCTTTTTCGTGCTTGAGATATTTTATATATAGTTGTAAAAGAAACTTAGGCAAACAAGAAAGGAATTCTGTCAAGATCGCACAGAAAAAGCTCACAGTTGGCCAAGGAACTCATCATGCGATCGCATGGTTAACAATGTTTAGCTTCAGTTTCTGCTTCTTTACGTAGTGCGGTCGCATGCTTGTGACTCATGTGATCGCATGTTTATAACGTTCGGTGCGATTTCCATCTTTCAATTCTGTTTAAGTTGGTCATTGGCTTTTATTTGCAGCTCAAGTCCTTCATCTTCTAATTTGAGCAATTGAATTCCCATATTTCTGATTTCTTCTGATTAACTTCTTTTTTGTCTCAATTGACTTCCGTAAATTTTTATGTGTGCAATTAAGCTCCATTTATCTTCTTTTTGTCTTCAATTGCTTCATTCTCTATGTTTTGAGATGATTTGTGAAATAAGAAAAATCAACACCTAATTAAGTAGTATTTATTTATTCTAAAATGACAATATTATATCCTACTTAAAACATATAAATAAATATATAAAACAAACTTATCAACTGCCATATACAATTTATACAAAACATGTAAAAACATATTACAATTTGAAAGAAACAAAGTTTTATTCGAAATCAACTAAGAACTCTACAACTGAATCTAAACAACTTAAATAATAAATTGTACTAGGCTAACAATCTCTAGATGGGTTGGGCCTACCAAATGAATACTCCCTCCATCCCAATGATATAAGTTGTCTTTCCTTTTTCGTTTATTCCAATTATGTAAATTTGTTTCTTTATTGAAAAATATTTATTTGTTTGTTTATCAATGTACTCATATTTAATATTTTCAATACAATAGTTTTGACATTAAATAAGGCTAAGTTGAAATTTTTCTTTACAAAAATTACTTTTTCAATGACATTAAATATGTTTTTTTTAATCTGTGTGAAAAATCAAACAAACCTATTTAATTGGGCCGGAGTGAGCAAATGAAATACATAAAAATAGCAATCAAAGATAGAAACTAGCAGTTTTGACAAATATAACGATCTCAAATTTCAAAAATCTATCATAATAGCGATTTTGACACCGTATGCAAATTCTATGCTCATTTGAAGTTGTTACCTCGGCCACGACATGTCTAGCGCTCCCAATTGTCCAAAAAGGCTATCGCCTTGTCTCGTATCCTGTCTTCTCGAGATCCATCATGAGGGCATGAGAGACATGGAAGAAAAAAAAATTAATACTTATCCATAATGGTGAAACCTATAGCAGCAAGTGGAACTCAACTTACATAAAACGGGAAGAAAAGGAATAGAGGAAGGAAGAGAAGAATTAAAAATTCTATTAAATAAAATCATAATTACTTTTCTCTAAAATAAGACTCCAAACTTGAAAGGTAACATATAATATATCTAATATCATCCTTATTGGAAACTCTTAATTTCAAGGCAACCCGCTATAAATTTCTTGCGTTTGATCTGCTTATTTTTCGGTTTTCATTCCAATTATTATTGCTGTAGTAACTTTGCTTAGCTTGGAGTACAAAAGAAAAAGCCAAGCCTTGAATTATATTTCAAGTATGTAAATATTCCTTTATATCCCCCAAAAATGGCAGAGATTTGAGTTAGGTAACCTTTCATTAATTTTCAAAGGTCAACTCCGTACGTTCAAAGGAGTATCCTAAGGCCATTTATGTTATATAATCATTTCATGTTTATTCTATTGCAAACTTCATCCCGTTTGAGACCGAATTTCTTGTTAATTTGTAACTTAGTGCTTGTTTGATAAAGTAAAAATTTTCATCACAACATTTCAAACTCAATTTTAATCATTCATTCTTAGTCAAGCACTACACATTTATCAAAAAATCACAAAAATCAAAACTTTTCACATTACCAAACAAGTTATTAATTTGATCTAATTGCTCATTCAAACTTAATTTTATTCGATACCATATTATGGCTTGGAGTTTTATTTTGAAGATCAACATTTTTAAAAGTAGTCGAAACCCTTATATGTTGTACATTTATTTCATCATATGAGATGTATCCTTAACACCCTCATCTTTTCGAAATATTGAGATTCTTCTCCAAGATCCTTAGTACTTAGGAATCTATTTCCATAAGCTTTGCCTTGACAACTGACTCAATATATGAATTTTGCCAGGTGCCTAGTATTTATACAACTGACTCCACTTCTGCATCATACAAAGGTAGCATATTTAACTATTCCTACTCTATATGTCCTATTATTACATGGAAACACAGTGCACAAAAGAGAGTTTAAGAAGCCACAGCTTGAGATTTCCTCCTATAATCCTTGACCATCACGCCTCCATTAATATGCAGCACCTCAGTGCAATTCATAATCACGTCCGGTTTTATGGTATAAACACGGGCTTGTTGTGGTTGGTAGGTCGGGTTAAGTTCTTGTGGAACATAAGGTTTTGGTGGACTAGGCCTCTTCTTGTTCTTTCCATGATATGCATCGAGTATGGCGAAGCCTTCCTTTCCGATTCTTGCAAGATCTGCCTTGGACGACATTTTTTAAGGTGGAAGAAACAAGTATATTAAGAAGTTGCAGCGAAATGTTTTGTATGTGTTGTTCTTGAAAAATTATGAGATGAAAGCTGGATTTGTGATTTGAAGTAAGAGAACAGAGAAAATCATGTTCTCAGATCTAGTTTCAATATCTAAAATGATAAAACAAGTGCTTGCTTAATACAGACCCAATTCAGAAGGAAAGTGCGGGAAAGGAAAATGACTTAATTGACCTTATTTTGATATGCTGATATTTCTGATATATCAGGATATATCTGATATATCCTGATATATCTGATATTTCTCTTCATCCCCCCCTCAAGTTGGAAATGGATGATGTAAATCAATCATTCCCAACTTGGAAACAAGAATGCTGAACTGAGACGAACCCAAAATCTTTGTAAACAAATCAGCCAGTTGATATTTGGTGGAGACGTGTTGGGGTAAGATGAAACCATCCTTATAATGGTTCCGGACAAGATGACAGTCGATATCCAAATGTTTAGTCCGCTCGTGGAAGACAGGATTGGCAACAATATGCAGGGCTGCCCTATTATCACATCTCAATGAAATAGGTAATGGAGGAGAAATGTGTAAGGATTGGAAAATAAAAGAAATCCATTTTAATTCACAAGCAGTGGATGCAAGGCTCCTATATTCAGCCTCTGCAGAAGATCTAGAAACTGTTAATTGCTTCTTAGTCTTCCAGGAAATGAGTGAGGAGCCAAGAAAAATGCAGTACCCTGTTACTGATTTTCTGGAATCTACACAGGTGGCCCAATCCGCATCACAATAACCTTCTAGCTGGAATGTATCCTGTGTAGGATAGAAAAGACCCAAAGATGGACAGCCTTTAAGATATCTTAGGAGATGTATAGCTGCATTCCAATGACTGGTTCGTGGAGAATTAACAAACTGACTCAATTGTTGCACAGAGAAAGCTATATCTGGACGAGTAAGATTAAGATAAAGCATCCTTCCAATTAATCTTCTATAAAGTTCTGGTTGATCAAAGATAGAGTCATCATAGGCAGTCAATCTTAGACCCTGTGGAAGTGGTGTGGCAGCTGGTTTTACTGCTGTCAATCCAACATCTTGAAGAATATCTAGTATGTATTTTCTTTGATTCAAATATGTACCGCCAGATCCCCTTGCAATCTCCATTCCCAGAAAATATTTGGCAAACCCCAAATCCTTTATTGTAAACAATTTGTCCAAATATGTCTTTACTTGCTCAATATCAGCTTCATTGTTTCCAGTTAACAATACATCATCAACATAAACTAGTAATGCCACGAGAGAACTATCAGTCTATTTAATAAAAAGGCAATGATCATGTGGAGATTGTATAAAACCATAAATTTGAAGTTTATCACTGAATTCGCTATTCCACTGTCTCGAAGCTTGTTTTAGGCCATTTAAACTTCTCTTGAGTCTACAAACCTGCCCCTCTTTTGCCTTTGTATATCCTTCCGGTAGTGTCATATAAACTTCCTCTTGGAGATTACCATGTAAAAAGGCATTATTAATGTCCAGTTGCATTAATGGCCATCACTTACCAACAGCCATAGCAATAAGGATCCTGACAGTTACCATTTTGGCCACAGGGGAAAAACATTCAACGTAATCCACACCTTCAATTTGATTGTACCCTTTGGCTACAAGTCTAGCCTTCAATCTATCCACCGTCCCATCTGCCTTTCTCTTAACCTTATACACCCATTTGCAACCGATAGCCTTTTTGTTTGGTGGCAAATATGTCAGATCCCAGGTATTGTTACTCTCAAGAGCATGCAATTCATTTTTCATCGCCTCTATCCAACATTGTTGTTTACTAGCTTGTAAAAAAGAAACTGGTTCCTGTGTAATTGACACATTTGCAAGAAACATAGTATATGCACTGCTAAAGATAGGTGATTGATAATAAGGTAAAGTAGGGGGAGTGTGATGGGAACTTTTTGGAGTCAGAGTTGATACATTAGCCGCAGTGTCATGGTTGGTTTCATTGAGATTAGTGATATAATCATTCAGCCAAGTTGGTTTGGTAATGGTTCTTGAACTTTTCCTAGGAACATTGACAGGATGATTAGGGATGTTTGGTGAGATATGTGGAGGGGAATCATTATTTTCTGAAGGAATAAGATTGTCAAGTTCCTGATCTGGAAGAGTATGATTATTGTTTAAGTTGGTATCAATTACCGGAGTAGGTTTGGAAACTGGATCTTCCCTTTCAGAGAGGGAAGTATCATCAATAGGTAAAGGTAAAGGTGTGATATCAGTTGTCGAAATTTGAGCCTGAAATGGAAAGATTTGTTCATTGAACTGTACATCCCTGGAGACAATCAGCTGATGACTTTCTAGATTATATAGCTTGTATCCCTTTTGTCCACTACAAAAACCAATGAAAATGCATTTGAATGCCCTAGGTTCAAATTTATCTTTATGTGGAATGTTGTTGGAGGCAAAACAAAGACAGCCAAAAGGTTTTATCATTGAGTAATCTGGCTTTTGATTGTGTAAAAGTTCATAGGGTGATTTCCACTGTAAAATTTGGCTGGGAAGTCTATTTATAAGGAAAGTTGCCATGAGGATGGAATGAGTCCAGAATTTCTTTGGTAAATGAGCCTGAAACATAAGGGATCTAGCAATTTGTAGAAGATGTCTATGTTTTCTTTCGACCACTCCATTTTGTTGTGGAGTATATACACAAGATTTTTGGTGAATTATTCCAAACCTATGAAGCAACTCTTGACATTCTTTTCCTACAAATTCAGTCCCATTATCACTCCTCATAGTTTTAACTTTCCTTTCAAACTGGTTTTCTGTCAATAGAAAGAATTTCTCCAAGAATTTTGTGACTTGGCTTTTGTGGATCAGCATAAAAGTCCATGTTGCTCTAGTAAAGTCATCAACTATAGTCAACATATATGGAGTGCCAGTCAAGGATAGCTGTTTGTATGGTCCCCAGATATCCACATGAATTATTTCAAAAGAAAAATTGGTAGAAGTATGGCTAACAGAGAAAGGTAACCTTGTTTGTTTAGATTTATGACAAATTTCACAATTTTTGAATGCAGAAGCAACATGAATAGATGAAAAATGTGAAAGAAAATCCAAATGTTTCATAACATCAATTGAAGCATGTCCCAATTTATATTGCCAATCATTCAATATTGACATACAATGTTTGTTTGAAGTTTGTGAAGAGTGACAGAAAGTAGGAGAAATCTCCTGTACATTATTTGAGCTATGATCATAAAAAGAAATGTTGAAGTCATTTTTGTCAAGGATGTATAGCCTTCCAACCATTTTTCCAACAGCTAGTGTATCATCAGTGAGTAGGTCCTGCAGAATGCAATATTTAGGATAAAATGTAAACTTGAGGTTTGCTGTCTCAGCCAATTTTGCTACATATAATAGATTGAATTTGAAATCAGGAACAAGAAGAGTATCAGTCAGGCATAATTTAGGACTGAGGCAGACTTTTCCAGTGGAAGTAACAGATTTTATATTGCCATCTGGTAAAAAAATTGGAGTATAGGTTTGGACAGATTTTAAATCAGTTAAAAAGGTTTTGTCTATGCATATATGACTACTTGCTCCTGTGTCAATCACCCAAGTTCTTGGTTCTAATTTATCAAGCAAAGTAAGAGCATATTGAATATTTTTCACATCAATAATACCTGCAAAATCATCATAGTGTGCCATGTTTGCATGATTTCCTGTCCCAGTTTGCAGCTTAGTATTCATGTATTTTGCTACCTCCTGTTGAATTATTGCAGCAATGTCTGAGTTTTGATTTGCAGCAGTATTCTGATTTCCTCCCTTATCTCCATTCGTGACTTCTTCCTCTGCAAAACACAGGGGACTATCAGCCATGTTGACTAACGCTCCATTGTATGATATTCTGCCAGGTTGTTCCTTGGCCTTTCCAAACCATTCAGGATATCCAATAAGCTCAAAGCAGCCTTTTCTGGTGTGTCCATTTTTATGACAGTGATCACAATAATCTCTCATTCTTTCCTCATAACTCCTCCTATAATTTCCATTTCCTGTCATCCTCCCTCTTCCTCCTTGACTTCTAGAATTAAATCCTCTACCTCCAAATTGTGTTCCACCTCTTCCACCATTATATTGTGTTCTAGTTAACATGGCAGTATGCTCATTCACTGTGGGAAAAATGTGCTGAACATCCCTCTGTTTTTCCACTCGCAATGTCATCGAGTATGCTTTGTTCACACTCGGTAGTGGTTCCATGACCAATATTTGGTTCCTTTTGTGATCAAAAGTGTCGTTTAGTCCCATTAGAAATTGCATCAATTTAGTAAAAGAACTCATCTCATGCATATCCTTGGCAGCTCCACAAGTACAAGTAGGAAAGGGTATGAGACAAGATTGTTCATCCCACAGCTTTTTCAATTTTGTATAATAAACCACCACTGACATGCTACCTTGAGTAAAACTACTGATTTCCCTCTGCAATTGATATAGCAATGGTCCATTACTTTCTCCAAAACGTTCTCTAAGTTCATTCCAAAGTTCAAGAGCTGTTTCAGTATACAAAAAAGCATCTACTATGTCTTTTGATATAGAATTAAGGATCCATGAAATCACCATACAATCCACTCTCTTCCAATTTTCATATTCTTCTGAATTCTCATCCGGCATAATACATTTCCCATCAATAAGCCCTAGCTTATCTTTCGCACCTAGAGCTAATTTCATTGATCTATTCCAGCCCAAGTAATTATTTCCAGTTAATACATTTGATACCAGCTGCATACCTTGATGATCGGAATTTTGAAGCATCATCGGATTTTTAATTTGACTCGCTGCTGTGCGTTCCCTCGGCGCCGCATTTCTTCCATTATTTTCAGATTGATTTTGAGCAGAGTTTCTTCCTTCATCATCTAGCGGCTCAATTCCTTCCATGTTTACAGAATTTTAATATTCCGCTCTGATACCATGAAAAATTATGAGATGAAAGCTGGATTTGTGATTTGAAGTAAGAGAACAGAGAAAATCATGTTCTCAGATCTAGTTTCAATATCTAAAATGATAAAACAAGTGCTTGCTTAATACAGACCCAATTCAGAAGGAAAGTGCGGGAAAGGAAAATTAAACGGAATGGAAAATGACTTAATTGACCTTATTTTGATATGCTGATATTTCTGATATATCAGGATATATCTGATATATCCTGATATATCTGATATTTCTCTTCAATTCTTGATGCATTTGATACAAGTGAAAGCCCTATATATAGGAGCTCACTGTCCACTGGGAGGAAAAAAGTAGCTCAGGAAAATCTACACACAGTTGCCTGTGGATTCCAATCTTGTGAGTTGTGAGATTCCTTTCATCAATAATTTCGAGAAAGTATTAATTTTTTTTAAAAAAAGAGCAAAATATAGAGAGTTTAGTTTGTAGTGATTTACCCTCCATATGAGAGAGATTAGGTACATCCCCGTTAAGATTTGAGATTCCATCTTAAAAGGTCAATAATTAAATTTAATCACACATTTTGTAAGATTCACAAATTTTCAATCATACATGATACATCTCATTAACTTCTATCAAAATCTAATTTTAATCTTCCCCAATACGGGCTAATTTCCATTATATCATATAGGGAAAAGCAAGAGTCCTTGATTGCATCCGTTGGTTCCCCTGCTTATCCATGTTATAAATTCCATTTATATCACAAAATATTTACATAGAATTTAAAATTATATTTTATGTTATATGAATTACTTCTAAATTTGCAAATTTAAATAAAACATAAATAAATAACAATTAAATGTTAAGTGTATTTCTAATTACTATTATCAAATAACATTACGTTTTTTAGCTATTAGGGAGAAAAAAATAAGATTTTGTTTTAAAAGTTGTATTAGAGTTTGTAGAAGAAGTGAGATTTTCAATGTTACCATATTTAATAATAACGGTTTTTTTTTTTTTTTTACGGGCCAGCGGGTTAACCGCGGCCCGCGAAAGTTTGAACCGCAAAACTCGCGGTTCACAATTTTTGACCCGTGAACCGTCCGCACGGGACACGGGTCGACCCGTCCGTCTTGACACCTCTACTTATTCTTTGAGCGTTTTTTTTTTTTTTTTTTTTCCATTGTAAAATACAACTTTGAGATTATTGATAATTCAAGTGAGTTATTCCCTTATTCTTCTTCATTCTTATTGTACAAATCAAACTTATCGAATGATTATACAATCTTTGTGACATTCACCCCTTTGTGGTTCTTATCTTCACATCATAACGGGTCATTGATTTAATATACCTTGGGCTCTTGTTTCGTGAGGATGGGGTTTCATGGTTATCGTCTACCAATTTGGATTTTGAGCTTTCCGGTGTTTCAAGTCTATTATTCTCGTGTTCTTCGTGAACCCTATAACGGATCACATCAAAATATCTATTTTTTTACATAAGATCGACTTAGTATTGTAATTCATGTATTACATTGAAAATACTCTTAGTCCATTTGTGCGTGGTCAGCATGTACTAACTTTTACTTTTCTGAATTGGATAAATGGACTTTAAACTACGATTAAATGCACAGATATCACTTGCACAATGAGCTCTCATGACACCCTATAGCCCATGTAATCTCATATGGCCTACAAGATGTCAAGGCCCTTTAGAGGATCTTTAATGGTTGGGGTCGCCTGGCGACAGTGCCTTTTGCAAGAGAGAAAGTGAAGGAGGAGAGAGATGAGAAAGGTCCAAGAAATGGAGGAAAGAGAAGGACACAACAACAAAGGCAAAGTCTCCACCACAATCTATCTGTGAACCTTGCTCTTGACCCTGTCATCCCTTTTTTTTTTTTTTTTTTTTTTAATATTTTACTAATTTCTTGGATGCCTCATGGGAATAGAATTTGACAGATCTCCCTCATTGAAGATGCTTTTAAAGTATGTATGGTTTAGAAGTCTAATCTAGTGGATAGTCAATGATGATGCAAAAATTTGTACCTCAATATTTCGAGCTTGAGCAACAAGCTAGCACGAACTGGAACTTCGAATACCTGCAATAAAGGCGAGGAGGTGTGTCCTCGTCGCCCCTCCGATGCTTAAGTCAGTAAAGAGGAAGGAGAAAATTTATGTAAGAGGCTATAAACTGGAAGAAAAAATAATTGTGTCACTGAATTGTGATTGAGAGCAATGTAATTATAGAGATGCATAGACAAGTTGTAGTAGGATCGAAATACCTTCACTGGTTGAGTCATGTTAGGAATCATTCTCCTATTTTCTAGGGATGAGGTTGTAAACTCCAAATAGAATTCTGGAGGGGAGGAGTCCTTTTAGGACTAGGTAGTTACAGGTCCCAGGAGCTAGATAGGATCATGTCCGGGAACCAAGTGGTACCCCGAGCAACATTACCCCGAGGACATCATGGATTCACTGAAGGAATGTGGATGCTCGGGGCATATACTCCTTGGGGATATATACTGATCGGGGGATGGGACACTACTTTGCCATGTTTGATCGTGGTCGGGGCATATGTCCCATGGTCGTGTTCGAGTTTGAGCAGAATTATTGTTCATCAGTCAATTTTTAATAAAAAGACCTAATTAATATAATTGTTAATTTTTTATCTAAAAATACTCGATGAGTAAATTTAATTTGAACTGTTGACAATTTACGTTGTTGTTGTTGTTGTTGTTACAATAAGTCCGCTCTCACAATGTTCTTGACAATGAGCTTGACAAAAACTCTCACATGTGGTGTGTGACCACACATTACATGTTGTTATTATTATTATTATTATTATTATTATTATAAGTGTACTTTCACAATGCTTTTGACAATAAACTTGACCAAAGCTCTCACATGCAACGCGTGTTACATGTAAGAGTTTTTCTCAAGCTCATTATTAATGGCATTATTCAAATATAATCATTCTTATTGTTATTATAACTTGAAAGATTTTATTTAGCAATTTTTTTTATCACAACCCAATTAAAATTTATTTTGCATAAAATCCTCCAATTCATAGGGTGCCACAAGGCTGGGCCTCGCCTATACCATCAACAATTATGCTATAAGAAAATTAAGTTTGACGTAAAATTTTACGCTTATATTAAACATCTATTTATTTACATATCACATCAATATCTAAATCAATAACTCAAAATAATTCGACGCAACCTTCTATCCATATTTAGGGTGTGTTCGGCGGATGGGTGGGAGGAAATTGAAATTATTTGATTGATTTATTTGTATTTTCTAGATATGATGTGAGGTTAAAAATGAAAGAGAGAAGATGTTGATGGTTAAAAAATAGTATGAGAAATTATGTAGATTAAATATTGTGTTTTTTCTTGACTTTTCCATTTAGGGCCTATTCGGTGGCGTGGATTTAAATGGGAAGAAGACAATAATAATAATAATAATAATAATAATAATAATAATAAGTGTGTTAGGCTGGTCAAAGGAAACTGATAGAATGTGTTCGGTATCTGTTCGGTATCCCGTATCTGGTGTGTGCGTTCGGCGGCCATAAATAGGAAATTTAAATTATTTTGTTGATTTATTTGTGTTTTTTAGGTAAGATGTAGGGTTAAAAATTGTTGAGAAAAAATGTGTGAAACTCATTCATACCCACAAAGAAAGAAAAAGAGAAAGGATGGAAAAAATAGAGCACAGGATCATACCAGTTAATGGCCTGAAAATGCACGTAGCCGAGCTTGGTCAGGGCCCACTAGTCCTCTTCCTACATGGCTTCCCCGAGCTTTGGTACTCATGGCGCCACCAGATTCTGTACCTGGCGGCTCAAGGATACAGGGCTGTGGCGCCAGACTTGAGGGGTTATGGTGACACAAGTGGCGCACCAGTTGAGGACCCATCAAAATTCACTAGCCTTCATTTAGTGGGTGATCTGATTGCGCTCCTTGATGCCATTGCGCCTGATGCAGATAAGGTGTTTCTTGTTGGGCATGACTGGGGTGCTTACATAGCCTGGCAGTTGTGCTTGTACAGGCCTGACAAGGTGAAGGCTTTGGTGAATTTGAGTGTTGCTTTTATTCCAAGAACTCCAGAAATGAGTCACTTTGAAATGTTTCGCAGTCTATATGAAGATGACCACTATATTTGCAGATTTCAGGTACTTTATTCTGCAAAGTAACTTGTGCGTGGCACGACTGCCTCTAATTCCCATGTCAGCTCGTGGAAAGTCTGTCTTGTGGGTAAATTAGCTGAGATAGTTAGATAAATAGACATTAATCTTGATTTTTAGTATTGAATCTTGATTTGCTCCCACAATACGTTGCCTGTCCCATGATGACATTCATAGAAAATAGAAAGTCGGCCTTGTGTGCCTCGGAGCATAGCTGAAAGGTGAGAGTAGAAAATTTCAACTGAACTGACAGCTGGAAGGTGGGAGTTTGAATCCTACTTTTGATATGGATGAAACTCTTTACAAGTGCAGTTAAAGAGCAAACTCTCAACCTTACTGCACCGAGTCACGTCCCGTGATTTACATTTACAAATGTAGGGGCTCTAAGGTTGTAGTTCAACCTTTTTTTTTTTTTTTAGTATTATATTTGGACATACAGGTCTGGTACTTGATTTAGCCTTTCCTTTACAAGAAGTGAATTTTATCTTGGCTGATCAAACTGACAGGAATATTGACAATGTTTCAGGAACCTGGGGATATAGAAGCTGAGTTTATGCAGATTGGCACTGTTAAGAGATGATACCCAGAAATATTTCACAAAGTGAACAAGAAACTTTAACGCAAGTAAAAACTCAGAAACTTTTATAAAAATTTCAAACCACAAAGTATTCAACAACAAATATACAGATCACGTCTCTTATACAAAAGAAATCAGAAAACCTAAAACAAACTCGCAAAACCACAAAGTATAATACACAGAACCAAAATCTGTATAAAGACCACAAAGTAATACTGATTTACACAAAGAATCAGTATAGAAACCACTAAGAAATATGCGAGAAATCAGAGATAATGTGAGGGTTTTCTGGAGAATGAGAGAGATGAAGATGAGAGGGCCGAATGAAGATGAAGCTTCTGGATCTGAAAAATTCTTAGGGTTAAAACGTCTCTTCCCTTCTTTATCACCAAGTGTACGATCCAGATCAGCCAAGGAGATCTAACGGTATAAAATAAGGCGGTGATGAGTATGGGCTGTAAAATCGGGTCACTAGCATTTGGGCTTAGGCTTCAGATTTAATGGACTTCCAAAAGCTCAGGTCCAAGACACAGTATTTCAATCAGTTGGGCTGCAACATTCTGGGCTGAAATAATGGGCTTTTCAAAATTGCATCTACATACTCCACCTCAATTTTGGATCAGCTCACCTGTAAATATAAGAATTCAAAGCAGTATCAAAATTCTAACAAGTTAAGAGAAATGAAAGCATCTTTAAATTTATTTATAGGTATTATTTTAGTTCCAGCATCTGCAGGATTCAACTGAGTTGGGATTTTAACAAGTTTAATAATACATTTTTCAGTTATATCCCTAATGAAGTGAAATTTAACATCAATGTGTTTGGATCTATTATGAAAAACAGGATTCTTACATAGGTGTAAAGCACTTAAACTATCTGTACTAAGTTCAATAGCAGAGTCATCAATACAGGAGATTTCAGACAACAAACCTGATGAGGTTCGAAGCGCGGAAGAAACGCCGGAAAGTTCCGAACTCAGGTTTTGGTTGGACGGATGAATCATGACCCTATATTCACGACGCGATGGCTCGACGATGCGGAATAAAGAACCACGACTTTCGAAACGCCACAAGGATTTGCCCAATCTCCTTGATAAGTCTCTGATTTTCAACGCCACAAATACTCTCGCGAATATTTGATAAGTTCTGAATGAACGCCACAAGATAATCAATCTGGATAAGTTTGGGTTTGTAATGTGAATCCACACATTAAACAATTGAAAAACATTCAATCTATTTTTATTCAATCATCAAAGTCTGAATTACAATGAATGGAAAAAGCGTATAAATAAGCAAAATAACGTAACCGCTAATTTACTCAAAATAAAATTCTAATTAAACTAGAATACTAAATTAGGAAAATAACCTAAAAACCAAAATGGAAACAAAATAATTAAAAATCCTATAATTATGGAAATATAGTAAATTTCCGTCTACATCATTGATTTGCCAATTTGAAGCCCCAAACGATGGAATTTGGCCCTAAAATCAATGGGCTCAAGGGCTTTAGCCCATGAGTTTTGCTTAGTGGCCATTTCTACTTGAAAAATACATATTATCCATCTAATTCTGACATGGTTGACTGGATTGCACTTTTATTTGGCTTGAATATTTAACTTTTTCCGTCAAGCCTGCTATGATTTCGATTGTCGAGGGTCCGGAACACATCATACCCTCCTTCTTTAGGATGATTCGTCCCGAATCATATCTTTGTTCCTGTTGTTTCACTTCACCTCCTGGATCAAATTGAAAATTATTGCTTCCATGCCATGAGTTCAATAAATTATGCTCTTTTGATTGGAAAATATGGAAGAGATGGAGCTTGAACTCCCTTTGCCATACGTAGTGTGGTTGAAGCTTCCAAACATAATTAACCTGCAAAAAAGATTTAAACAAAATGGGGAGGGACGTGTTAGCTTCATGAGGTATAAGGTATGGATCCTTGTATTCATGATAAACCACTACTAACTCCACTTCTTGAACCACGAGGCTCTTTTCTTCGCCTCTTTCCTCCTTTACACTTTCTTGTTCAATTTTTTTATCTTCAAACTCAACCACATCTTCTACCTCCACATTCGTATCACCATGTTCGCACACTACCTCATCACTATCCAAATGTGGATTTTTCAATTCAAAGTTCAAATGTTGAGCTTCTACACCAACTTTCATTTCATTCCTCTTATCATTAACAATTTCATTCCTAATCAATTCCTCATCAAATTTTGGAGTTTGTTTATTTGTTTTTAATTTCAACTCTCCCTCCTTCTTATCAATATCCTTATTCCCACGATACCTCCTATTACACCACTTTTCACTTTCCTTCCTTACCCTCCGTGAATCTTCTAGTGCTTCCTCTAATGTCAACCCATATAGTGCGCATGTTTTCCCTTTCTTAAGGAATTTGTATATGTGCATACTCTTATCATAAATAGCCTCCCTCCTACGTCTCCAAGGTTTTCCCAATAAAATATGATAAGATTTCAATGGTACTACATCACACCATACATCCTCACTATACATTCCCTGGGTGATAGGCACTTGAACTTGTTTGATTACTTTGAAATTCCCAAACTCCCTCATCTACGATATCCTATAAGGTTTATAATGTAGTTCTAGGGGCAATCCTAATTTTTCAACCACGGTGCTACTAACGAAATTAGTAAAACACTTTCCATCAATTGCTAAACTGCACCCCTTATGATCCACATAACATCTAGTTTGGAATAAATAGCCCGGATCATAATCCATTCCTTATGTGGCGTTTCAAAAATCCAAGAACGAAGAGGATTTAGACATCAAAGAGCATGAACGAATTTTATTGCCAACTTGAAAGGAAACGAATATCAAGAATTTAAGGAAATTCAAGAAAGTGGTTCTTGAATTTTGGAACGACTTTTTTTTTTTTTTTTTTTAACGGATGAATTTTCGGGAAAAAATTAAATTAAAAACAAAATAATATTTTTTATTTATATAAATCCAAAAATTCAACACGAACGTAACAAAACAAACGGCACAGGATTTGGATAAGAATTAAATAAAATAAACACTTTTGAATTTTGTTGGAACGATTTTCTGGATTAAAGACTCAATAAACTCAAGAACAAGAAGAACGCAAAAAAAACTGAAAACAAAAGACTCAACAAGATATGGATGATTTTTTATGGGACTCAATAATAAACATAAAAAATCAAACTGGATAGAAAAACCTGAATTCAGAGTCCAGCTCTGATACCAGATGATGAGGTTCGAAGCGCGGAAGAAACGCCGGAAAGTTCCGAACTCAGGTTGTGGTTGGACGGATGAATCATGACCCGATATTCACGACGCGATGGCTCGACGATGCGGAATAAAGAACCACGACTTTCGAAACGCCACAAGGATTTGTCAAATCTCCTTGATAAGTCTCTGATTTTCAACGCCACAAATACTCTCGCGAATATTTGTTAAGTTCTGAATGAACGCCACAAGATAATCAATCTTGATAAGTTTGGGTTTGTAATGTGAATCCACACATTAAACAATTGAAAAACACTCAATCTATTTTTATTCAATCATCAAAGTCTGAATTACAATGAATGGAAAAAGCGTATAAATAAGCCAAATAACCTAACCGCTAATTTACTCAAAATAGAATTATAATTAAACTAGAATACTAAATTAGGAAAATAACCTAAAAACCAAAATGGAAACAAAATAATTAAAAATCCTATAATTATGGAAATATAGTAAATTTCCGTCTGCATCATTGATTTGCCAATTTGAAGCCCCAAACGATGGAATTTGGCCCTAAAATCAATGGGCTCAACGACTTTAGCCCATGAGTTTTGCTTAGTGGCCAATTTCTACTTGAAAAACATATATTATCCATCTAATTCCGACATGGTTGACTGGATTGCACTTTTATTTGGCTTGAATATTTAACTTTTTCCGTCAAGCCTGCTATGACTCCGATTGTCGAGGGTCCGGAACACATCAGATGATGTGATCCGAAAAAGGCGACAAAAAAGGAGAAATCAAGACACGAGCAATTCAACAATATTCTACATGGAATTTCATGGTCGTAACATCAATCTTCACGACCGTAACTAATATTGAGACATTTTGATCCGAGAGGGACTTACGGCCTTATTGATGTGTTCCGGACCCTCGACAATCGGAGTCATAGCAGGCTTGATGGAAAAAGTTAAATATTCAAGCCAAATAAAAGTGCAATCCAGTCAACCATGTCGGAATTTGATGGATAATATATGTTTTTCGAGTAGAAACAGGTCACTGAGCAAGACTCATGGGCTAAAGCCCTTGAGCCTATTTTAACCAGATACATTCTTTTACAGCATCAGTGGCAGCAATATATTCTGCCTCAGTTGAGGACAGTGCCACAAGTTTCTGTAATTGTGATTTCCAACTGATGCATATACCATTTAAAGTAAAAAAAAATATGCAGAAGTAGACTTTCTATTGTCAATATTACCTGCAAAATCTGAGTCTAAAAAGCCATTTAACTTGAAATCATTTTTGGTTCTAAAAAAAGCTAAACTCAGATTTGCAGTGCCTTTCAGGTATTTTAAAAGGGATTTTACAGCTTCCCAGTGTAATTCACCAGGGTTACTCATAAACCTACTAAGAACACTCACAGCAAAGGCAATATCAGGTCTAGTACACACCATAAGGTACATAACAGATCCTATAGCATTAGAATATGGTACATTTTTCATCCTAAGTTCTTCTTCTGCAGTTTTAGGACAATGATCAGAAGATAATTTGAAATGAGCAGGCAAAGGTAGAGACACAGGTTTAGAATCAATCAAATTAAATCTGGTCAAAACTTTTTCAATATAATGCTTTTGATTTAAAAATAGATTCCCAGATTGTTTATCTCTAAATATGTCCATACCTAAAATCCTTTTAGCATGCCCTAAATCTTTCATTTCAAATTCAGAATGCAGTTTGTTTTTCAACAGGTTAATCTCATGTATATTAGGTCCAGCAATTAACATATCATCAACATATAACAATAAATACATGAAATCAGAATTATCAGTCTTGAAGTAAAAACAAGAATCATATTGGTTCTTTTTAAAATTTAGGATTTGGATATAAGAATCAAACCTCTTATACCACTGCCTAGGTGCTTGCTTCAAGCCATATAGGGATTTTTTCGATAGACAAACTAAATCAGATTTTCCCCCTTTTTCAAAACCTTTAGGGTGATTCATATATATAGTTTCATCTAAAGAGCCATACAGAAAAGCAGTTTTAACATCCATTTGTTCAAGCTCTAAATTAAAATGTGCAACAAGAGCAAACAGTATTCTGATTGAAGTATATTTAACCACAGGAGAAAAAATTTCATTGTAATCAATTCCTTCCTTTTGAGAGAAACCTTTAGCCACAAGCCTAGCCTTGTACCTAGGTTTAACATCTTTAGAATCACTTTCCTTTATTTTAAAAATCCATTTGCAGTCAATGACCCTTTTATTATAGGGTCTATTAACCAAAATCCAAGTCCCATTTTTCAGAAGAGAATCCATCTCTTCCTGCATGGTAGTATACCATAAATTTGATTCTTTTGAAGAAACAGCTTCTTCAAATGATTCAGGTTCAAAAACAAGAGGATCAGAATAAGTATAAGCAGACACAAAATCAGGATCCTGAAACTTAGGAGGAGGCCTTATCTCCCTTCTAGGTCTATCCCTAGCTAGTTGATAATTATCAAGGTCTGTTGTAGCTTCAGGAATGTTACCAGGCAATGGTGAAGTCTCAGTCAGTTCAAGTTCAGGATTGTCATTTTGGAAATGTGGGGGTTGTTCCACCTGAAACTGAGTATGGGGCAGGCCATTATCATCACTTAAATGGTCTGCACTCAGCTCAGTGGTAAGGAAATCTTTATCATTTACAGGATCATCTAACTTTTCATCCTTACAAGGAAAAACAGTTTCATTAAAAATGACAGACCTACTTAAAATAACCCTGTAACCTCCCTGCTCCCTAACCCAAAGTCTATAGCCCTTGACCCCTTCTCCATATCCTAAAAACATACATTTCAGAGATCTGGAGTCAAGTTTGGTTTCAGTTTGGTGTGAGTAGGCAGCACACCCAAAAACTTTCAATTTTGAAAAATCTGGAAGAAAATTATTCCAAATCTAATCAGGTATATTGAAATTAATTGCACTGCAGGGAGAAAGATTGATCAAATAAGAAGCAGTTTTAACAACTTCTCCCCAAAAAAATTTTGGCAACTTAGAATCAAGTAGAAGACACCTAGTTCTTTCTAAGAGAGTTCTATTCATCCTTTCAGCAACCCCATTTTGCTGTGGACTGTATGCAACAGTTAGCATGCAAATATTCAAGAACATCAATAGATTTATGAATACCTTTACCAAAAGAAGTCCTTTTCTGTTTTCCTAACACACATTTCTCACAGAAATCAAGTTTATACAGCACATCATTACCAAAAACACCTTTTTTCAAGTAACTTAAGACCTTTTTCACCTAAGTGTCCCAATCTTTTATGCCATAAAACAGTTTTATCCATATCAGACACAGCATTAAAAGATTTTGCATTAACAGGTAAGGTATTCAACACATAAATCCCATTACTTTTGGGAGTAGAGAAAATCATAAAGTTACTTTTGAAAATACTCAAGTAACCATTAAACATTCTAATCTCATAAGATTCAGAATCAAGTACTCCAAGAGAGATTAGATTTCTTTTTAAATCAGGAACATATCTTGTTTGGTTTAAAACGAGAGTTTTGTCATTTTCAAGTTTTAACAAAACCTTCCCAGTTCCTTTCACATCACATGTAACATTGTTACCAAGTTTCACAGAGTCATAATGATCAGAACAGAAGTCAGAAAATAAATTTCTTTCAGGACACATATGAAAAGTGCAACCAGAATCAAGTATCCATTCATGTTTGTTTTCAGATTCAATGGTAACATAAACCACTCCATTATTGTCTTGGACTGCAGCCTCTGTTTGATTGCTGGTTCCTATTTCATTTTTCCCTTTGAAACAATTTTTGATATTATGTCCAGGTTGGCCACAATAGTAACAAAGTCTGGGTCTATTTATGTTATCAAGTCCCCCAGAATTATCTTGCCCCCTGACATTATTCTGACTTCTATGGTTGTCTTGATTTCTAGAGTTATCATAACCTCTAAAATTGGTCTGACTTCTAGAATTATTTGGTCCTCTATAGGTGTTGTCATTAGACCTATTGAAAATTGCTCTATTTTGGAAATTCCCTCTTGCAGGCTTATTATTCACATTATTCCAAGTTCTATTATTGCTAGAGGTATTCCAATTTTTATTGAAATTACTCACTGGCTTATTATTCCTAAAGGGAGTCTTCTTCTTAAAAGATCCTATCACATTATAAGCCTCTTTAGGATTGTTCTTGAACTCAAGTTCTTTATTTTTAAGTGAAGTGTGAACAATTTCAGTAGTCAATTTTTGTCCTCCATATTCAAGAGCATTTCTAAGGTCTTTGAACTTATCACCCATAGCATTAAGCAAACACACAACCTTTTGTTCATCAGTTAATTTTTCATCACAATTTAACAGACTATGTGTAATTTTGGTAAACCTACTCATGTTCTCATCTACATCCTTTGAAGGATCAAATTTAAAAGAGAAATATTGTTTCCAAAGAAAGCACTTATCAGGCAAAGACACAGTAGCATAAACTTCTTCCAGTTTATCCCATAATTCCATAGTAGTTTTAGTCTTGCCTACTTGTCTAATGACATTATCAGATAAGTGTAAGAACAGAGTACTCCATGCAATTTCATCCATTTCAAGTTGTTTATCCTGAGGGGTATCAAGAGGCCAGGACATATCTATAGCCTTAGCACATTTCATTTGAAGTAATAAAGCCTTCATTTTCTGGCTCCAGAGATTAAAGTCTCATTTTCCATTCCATACTTCAACATCTACTTTTACAGTAGCCATTGAAGTAATGACTAAAAGATTTTAAGAATTATTAAATTGAAGGCTTTGTTATTTCAAATAAGAATAGTCAGACAGATTGAAGTACAAAATATAAACACTGAAACCCAAGATTTATCAGTAAGTATTCCACAAAGATCAAGATATAGGAGTATAGTTTCAAACAATTTATGAAACAACAAGGCAATCAAGATGATTACAATTCAGATACTGGTCGGGCTAATCAAATAACTACACAATGCAAATGTATAGAAACAGGTTCTCCCAGTATATCCCTTAACCAGGGACGGAGCTGGGATTTTAATTGAGTGGGGGCCAAAATTTTTCAAATGGTGGGAGGCGGAGGCCCCCTCCAGAGGGTTCGGGGCCGGAGTCTCCGAAATTTTTTTGAATCAAAATGATTGACATTATAAAACAACAAACCAAAAGCTAAACTAAGTTAACTAACAAGTAACAACTAACTAGTGTAAACTAGTAATTTACAAAAAAAAAAATACATATAACTGAAAAGTAAATGTAAACTTTCAATGTGAGATATACTATTAATAAATATTGTATTTACTTCTTGCATAAACTTAATGATTGCAGAGAGAGAATTAAAATCAAAGGAAATAAATTCAAGATGCCAATCATTTCTTTTTTTTTTTTTTTTTTTTTTTTGTTGGACTCAAAAAAAATAAAAAAATTCAGGGGGGCCTTATAGGCCTCCGTCCCTGCCCTCAACCTATTTATGGGTCAGCCCAACCTCCCTCAAATTCCCAGATTCTCAAGGAATCCTGGACAAATGTAAGAATTAGGGTCCAATAATAGGCTTCAACGAAGGAATTTTGGAAAGAACCAAGAATTTTAAAAATAATCAGTATGAATTGCAGTAAATTGGAAGGAGATCACCTAATGCAAAAAATTATATGAGCTCAGCAGCACAGAGATTATTTTTCCACAAAAATTCAGAATCCACAGGTTCAATACCACCAGATTCCAGAAAATATTTCGAAGATCAGCCAACAAAGAAATGTAGGATCTATTGTGTATGATTCAGTAAACCCCACAAAACAAAATAAAGATCCCCAAAGAATTATATATGACTCAGAATAAAATCCAAAATCGTGAGAAAACCTAATTTCAAAATAGGTTTTAAACAAGAAAATACCACAAAGCAAATTTCTGAACCACGAAGAAAGTTTGAAAAATTTTCAAACAATTTCAGAAAATCGAAAAAAATTCCAGAATCATAAACTAATTTAAAAACAGGTTTTCAAGAAACTTTAAAAACAAATATTTTCTCAAAGATCACCACCAAGAACTGAAGAAACCCTAAATCGTTGTAAACAGGTACCACAAAGAAATTTTCAAGAAAAACACAGATCCGTACAGAAAAAAATCCTGGATCTAACAAATCTGAGTCAAAAATCAGCATTTATAACATGAGCCCTATGGCTCTGATACCACTGTTAAGAGATGATACCCAGAAATATTTCACAAAGTGAACAAGAAACTTTAACGCAAGTAAAAACTCAGAAACTTTTATAAAAACTTCAAACTACAAAGTATTCAATAACAAATATACAGATCACGTCTCTTATACAAAAGAAATCAGAAAACCTAAAACAAACTCGCAAAACCACAAAGTATAATACACAAAACCAAAATCTGTATAAAGACCACAAAGTAATACTGATTTACACAAAGAATCAGTATAGAAACCACTAAGAAATATGCGAGAAATCAGAGATTATGTGAGGGTTTTCTGGAGAATGAGAGAGACGAAGATGAGAGGGCCGGATGAAGATGAAGCTTCTGGATCTGAAAAATTCTTAGGGTTAAAATATCTCTTCCCTTCTTTATCACCAAGTGGACGATCCAGATCAGCCAAGGAGATCTAACGGTATAAAATAAGGCGGTGATGAGTATGGGCTGTAAAACCGAGTCACTAGCATTTGGGCTTAGGCTTCAGATTTAATGGACTTCCAAAAGCTCAGGTCCAAGACACAATATTTCAATCAGTTGGACTGCAACATTCTGGGCTGAAATAATGGGCTTTTCAAAATTGCATCTACAGGCACCAAACAAGTTCTCAAGTACTTTCTTGCAATCCGCACTCCTGGACCATTTAATTTTCCCAAAGGTAAAGGCTTTCGCTATTCTGCTGATAAGCCTACTTGGTTATCAGAAGACGATTTGAACTACTACGCCGATAAGTTTGAGAAAACTGGATTCTCTGGAGGAGTGAATTACTACCGCGCTTTTGACAGGTACTAGGCTTCTACATGTCCCCTATGCCGCCTCCGTGGATATAATCACATTCTTGATTTCACAAAAGTTCTTACGAACACCGTAATGCCTTGAAGCTGAATTCAGAGTGATATTTGAATTGACAGTTGTAACTATGAATTGCAGGAACTGGGAACTGAATGCCCCGTGGTCCGGGGCTCAGGTGAAAGTGCCAACAAAGTTCATAGTCGGGGAATTCGACCTGACCTATCATATACCAGGGATCAAAGAATTCGTACACAATGGTGGGTTCCAGAAATGTGTGCCATTGTTGAAGGAAGTTGTTGTGATTGAAGGTGCAGCACACTTTATCAACCAAGAAAGACCAGATGAGATCAGTCAGCACATTCATGATTTTCTTAAGCAGTTCTAAATCCTCTTGTATCTGGAATGATTTTCTTTAAGCTCAAGTGCTGCTTGTCTGTGTACTTTTACTGCTAAGAACATCATTTAAGAATAAGTTCTCCAGCTCCACAATATGGTTGTAAGAATACTGTTAAGGCTCCAAAATGATGTTAAGAAGTTCAATTTGTGAAGTTTTCTTTTCGTATTCTTGCCGTATACCTGCATATCTAATAACCCATTTTTCACTTAAAATTATGTGGTATGGTGTCAATGAGCGTTCGGCAGCGCATAGCCGCCAATTTTTTTGTGTTTTCTAGGTAAAATACATAGTTAAAAATTGAAAAGAGAAAATGTATTTGATTAAAAGGTGATTTGAAAAATTATGTTGATTATAAATTGTAATGATTAACAATGTTGTTGTATTATAAAATTTTTCACAATTTTGTCATTTTGACAAGGACTATAAGGATTGACCTTTGGAATAATAAATTTTGACACGTAAATATTGAGAATATTATATTGAGCAGGTTGGTGCGATTTCATCAACGTAGCCAATACGTAACATCTAATGACGTGTTTGGTGAATTTATTTATAAATAAGTTTATAAACATTATATTTTTTCAAATTAACTTTTAGGCTTTATTCGATAATAACACTATAGTAATTATAAATAGATTTATTTAGTTTTGAGGTAAAATGTATGGTTGAAAAATTGAGAGAGAGAAAATGTATGTGTTAAAAAATGATTTGAAAATTTGTATTTTTATAAATTGTAATGATTGTATTAAAGAATATTTGGTTAATCACACACATTTTTTAACAATTTTCAACCGCATAATTTACCTCAAAAAACTCAAATTTCATGTTTATAAACAAAAATCGACCATCAAATAGAAGCTTAGACATTTGAAGCCGCCATCCTCAATATTTTGGATCTTTTTGCGGATTTTTCCTCAATTCTTATATTTTGGCAAACTTATCCTCAGCCTTTAATTTAGTGTGTAGGCGCTGACGTGCTGTGAAAAGCCGTATAACACCCCGAATATATAGAGTAAAAATCAAAATAAATAAATTAGTGAGGACTCAAATGATAATTATGATTTACTAGAGACTACTCAACAGAATAAACCAGAAAGTAAGGATAAGGACGAACGAGTCCGAAAATTAAAGTTTAATGGACTGTTTTTTCATAATCGGGCAGCCATCTGTAAAAGGTCATTGCGAGTCGTATGTTTAGCTTTAGAGGGGAGTATGTAATTGAACTTTCGAAAACTTTTAGACTTCTTAAGTGAGGGCTTTCGTAAATTTTTATAGAATTTATTAAATTAATGAAAGTCTTTCGTTGACTTTTATGAAATTGAAACCCCACCGCTCTCCCAATCTCTCATCTATCCCCCATTTGTTTATGGCATTTCCAACGATACCTTAAATTTGGGGTGAAATCCTCTCCAATAATACCATAATTCATACCCCAAATTTGTGATTGTGAATAGTGCAACCCTATTATTATTCATTTAGGGCTTCTCCAACAATACCTTAAATTTGGGATAAAATCCTCTTCAATAATACCTCAATTCATACCCCAAATTTGGGTTGTGAATAGTGCAACCCTAAATTTTGGATTTGTCTTATTTATTTATCAAATTGTCATTTCCTTATTTAATTTAAATGCTAAACATTCTTAATTAGTTCATTAGTTTGTTGTTATAGTAATTATTGTATTTTTAAATATTATAATAATTATTATTTAATTTGAAATGTTAAACTCTATAATTTTTAAATTAATTTTTCTAAAAAATTATTTTTTTTCACAATAATTTAATTAATTTAATTTGGTCCATTATACGCATTAGCTATTAATTTAAATTAAAGTCATTAATTAACAAATTTATAAGTAAGGTAAAAAAATTAAGAAATTATAAGAAAATGGATACTATTTACTTGACCACAAATTTAGGGTCAAGCCATTGGAGAAGAATTTGAAATTGGTTTCTTCTTCCTTTCAACAGATTAAGAGTGTGTTTAGCCTCCATTATAAACAAACAGTTTTCTCTTCTTTTCAATCATATATTTAACAATAAAAATAATATTACACATAAACTAAAAAAAAAATTCTTTTTAATTACATTCTCCTAAAACTCAGTATTCAAAAAATTATATTTAATTATACTCTTTATAATGGGGTCAAAAGGGGCTAAATACACGAGTTTTTTTTATTTTTTAAATGGTTTCTTCTTCTCTTCAAGAAATTAAGGTAGGCCCATTTTTTCTAATTCACTTTCTTTAATGAATTTTAAATTTGTTAATGATTTTATGACAATACGTTCATGATTGTAAATGATTTTGATGTGTGCGCAACAAAATAATACGTTCATAATTGTAAGTTTGCTTTGTTGGGTTTATAAATTAATTTATAATTTAGATAATTTTTTAAACAATTTTTAGAGCATCTTCAATGCACTTATCGAGAAAAAAGATTGACAAGTCAGCAAATAGACGGATTGTGTTAAAAATATTTCTCCAATGTACGACGTGGATGACAATATTAAGGTGACGTGACTTCAAATAAAATAGACATTGTGGAGTGCTCACTGCTCCGTCTACATCTAGATGCTCCATGGTACATTATCAGTCAGCATTATTTTTTATTTTATAATTATTTAATTATTATATACAAGGACGTTGGTCAATCAGGTTGTAGGATACAAATTATTTCTATTTAGACTCTTTATATAATGAGAAATCATGCAGATAAAGCTCAATTTATGTATAGCAATTAATTTTAAAATTTAAAAAAAAATGTCACATAATCAATATTATTTAAATGCAAAAGGAACAGTTGGAGATTAAATTTTAGATTTCTCCGTCTATTTATCCACGTTCTCTAGAAGTCCGTCTATTTCATTGTCACATCCGCCCCAATCCACGTAATGCATTGGTGGTGCTACTAATCACAAATTTTTTTTGTCCACTTTTCAAATACATATCTTACTTAAAAAACACAAATAAACCAAATCATAATCACCTTGATTTATCCGAACATAGGTTAATTTTTTCTATCATGCCTCACGTTTGTCACAGGGATGTCAAACGGGCCAATCCAGGCCAACTTGACCCGTGAACTTGGTGTTTGGTCAAGCCCATGAGTAGGAATTGGACGCGGCTCTTTTGGGAGACGAGTCGAGCCGAGCAGGCCCAAGTCCGGCTCGTGTTTTTTTTTTTTTTTTTTTTTTTTTTTTTTTTTTTTACTACGTCTAGACTAGACGGCTAGTCTTTCATTACTAATACTAAAATAATTGAAAATATAAAAAATTAAATCTTTATCCTTTAATCCGGGCTTGGGACTGGCTACATTTAATTTCTTGTAAGCAGAGTTAAAATTGTACACGAACAAAATATTACGTTTACAATTTTTTATTTAAAAGAAATAATTAAAAATACAGAAAAAGAAAAATACATATATTATAGCTTAATTTAAGGATAATAATTAATAATTACTCACCAATACGATTGTTCTACGAATTCTTTGGCCAGAATTTCACTTATCAAATCTTGTAACATTTTTTTCGCAAACTGTCAATCCTTCAAATACATTAAGGTCTTCAATATGTCTTCTTTAAGCCTTAAACTATATTCAGATAACACTCTACATGCACTAAAAGCAGCCTCCAATACTACAGTTGATACCGGAGGTGCTAGTAGATTTCGTATAATCATAGAAATAATCGGGTATTGACCCTCATCTAGTCTCCACCACTTAAGAATGTCAAAATTATTTCTCTCGTCCTCGTCTAACATGCTAAGAAGGTCGTGTGAGGAATACCTAGTTAACTCGTTCAGAATTTCATCTGAATTATTATATGAACTAGAACCACTAGGAAGTGTACTAGAAGTTCCCTTCATGGTCATAAGTTAGGAAAGTAAATCATTGTCTTGATTTTGTATTACATTAGAAGTGGGAGCAGTTCTTCTAACATTTTTACCTGACTTATCGGCATTGATCTGGTACATTTTACAATAAACATTTTTTCTAAATCTGCATGTTAAGGAGGTCTCAAAAGTTAATTTATTTGATATTACACTTATGGTGTGTTTAGTTCCCTCTAAACTTATTCTAGGGTCCATAATCATTGCTAATGGAAACAAAGTGGGCACATCTTTCCAATATTTTCTAAACTTAATCTCCATTGCTACAATGATTTCAGAAAAAATAGGAAATGTTTTGTACTTGTTAAAATTATTAGCAATGCAATAAAAATGTTTCAACACTAAAGGACTGATGAGATAATAAATACTGGATAATTCGTTTGTAGTATCGTAAAATGGTTTCAAAAAGTTTTAACATGAAATACAAGTTCCCAATCATTAGCCCCTAAATTAAAACTTGGGCCATGTGAGTGCCGATTGTTGTAATATTCACATATTAAATTCTCGTAACCATGACAATGTTCAATCATTAAATAAATTGAGTTCCATCTATGTCCTACATCTGTAACAAATGATCGTACTGGCATACCATTTTCTACACAATATGCATTAAAAGCTTGTTTTTTAGAAGATGCTACCATAATGAAATTGTAAGCATACCTAATTTATCAATTCATATTCTATAAGCTTGGGACTATCTTGAACTATTAAATTTAAAATGTAACACACACAAATAACATGAAACAAGACTCCATCAAATTGAGGATTCATGTGGTTAGCTAATCTATCTATCACCACTTTATTAACAAAAATATTATCTAGTGTAAAACTACGAATTTATTATCACAGTTAAATTCTCTAAGAATTGCAAGTAGTACATTGAAAATATTTGTCGCATTATGTGAGTAATCAATAATTTTAAATGTCATAATTCTTTTGTTCATTAAACAAGTATCATCAATGTAATGACAAGTAACAACTAAGTAACTTCTATGATTATTGTCGTCCACAAGTCCGAAGTATATAATAAGTTACCATTATATTTATTTAAAACACTTATAAAACTTTGTTTTCTCTCGAAATATTTAGCAATGCAATCAGCTCGTAAAGTATTTCTAGAAACGGGTTTTTACCTAGGTTGGAGATACTTTTGAATGAAATCTGTGAATTGTGAACTTTCTACAATTGAAAGCCGGAACTCACCACTCGATACGAACGTGATCATCCCTTCCCGATGTGCTAGATCTTGGTTGAAAATTCAATTGGTTAGACTTGATTGACTAATCTGTGTAGTTGATTGGTTTTCTTCAACCGAGTCAGGTTTTCGACATCCTTTACAATGTCCATTGTGATATGTTGTGCCCCCATCCTTCTTCCAAAAGAAAAGTCCGCAGCAAGTTTTACATTATGTCTTATATACCAATTTCCCATCAGCGTCTTTAGCCATTGTTTCAATCAAATCGAAAAAATTCCAGCAGTTAGATTTTTTCGTCCTTTTTGGATTTCTGTTGGAGCCTTCCGTCGTGCTAGCGGAGCCGGATCCATATGTAGCAGCGACATCTTCATCAACAATGTCATCCAAATTAAGAGAAGTTCTAGTGTGTGTGTGTGTGTGTGTATATATATATATCTTTGATCTCATTTTCCAAATCCACCAAATTGTCGAGAATTGGAATATCGTTGAGACCGAAAAATTCATTAACAAATTGGATAGAAAAATAATCATGATATTATGAGTGTGCCATTAGAAATAATAGATTTGAAAATTTGGATATGAAAATGAAATATGGAATTTGAGACAATATTGTGTGTGAAATGAAATATTATAGCACAAGAATATAACTAGAAGTAGAACTTGAAGATTGCAATTGACAGATAGAGATTTGAGACTTGAGACTTTAGAATTGAGATTGTGAAAAAAAATGAATAGCAAATGGAGTATTTATAGAGGTAAAAAAAGTAATAATTAAATAAAATAGACCAAACGGTCTTTTGACCGTTTGAGGGCTCACGAGTTGGAACGGGCCGGCTTGCACGATCCGGTCCGTTCCGGCTCGTGAGCTCGTTATCACGAGTCGGAATGGGTCGGCTCATTTCCGGTTCGTTGGACTCGTCCACGAACTTCACGAACGGAACTCGAATTGTCCAACACCCAAATTTTATGTTCGGTCCAAGACCAAGACCTTTTTTCATGAGCCGAGTCGAACTCTCAACGAACCGAACTCACGAACTCCTCAATAGTCCAGCTCATTTGTCACCCCTAGTTTGTCATGATATTATCACACACATGTTATGGCCCCATTATTCTCTATTGTATTTTATGTAAGATATGGCATAGCTCCTAGCTGGATGATCTATTAAAAATATTTTGTTCCCTACTCAGATTTTGCTAAGATTTATAGTTGTGAATAGAATCAAGTGATTTTGCTAGAATTTTGCTAAGATTTAAATTAACTAAATGTTATAAATATCTTGGGTGTGAATGACTCATTATGCCCTTGTAAAGTTTATATTATTACAATTGTACCATTATCTACCCCTATAAATAGGGTGCTTCACTCTTTCATTTAACACACAATTGGAATACATAAATTCTCTCTCTATTTCTATATTCTCTCTAATATTTTGATAGTCTTGTTCTCTCTAATACTTTGGTATTTTTACAACACGTTATCAGTACGAGATTCTAGCCAACTGAGTTAACAAATGTTCAATCTGTATCAAGAAGGTAATAATTTTAAATATCTTTTATATATTATGCTACCACTTACATGGTTGGTTTTACCACCTACATGGTTGGTTTTACCGGTTTTAATTATATTATGCTACCACCTACATGGTTGGTTTTATCAGTTTTAATTATATTATGCTACCACCTACATGATTGGTTTTACCAGTTTTAATTATATCATGCTACCACCTACATGATTGGTTTTACAATTTTTAAGTATATCATACTACCACCTATATAATTGGTTCTACCAGTTTTATTATCGTTGGTTCTACTGGGTTTCTTTAAATATATGGTTTAAATGAAATCACATTTTATGTATTTTCTAAAAAGATTAATTTATAATATAATCAATTCATCATTCCAATAAAGTGTACTTACAAAAGCAAAAGTTATTTTTCTTTTTGAAAATTAAAATCACAATTTCAAAAGATGTAATGATTAAACATCACTTTATGAAACATAGCTACATACATACCACATAATTCTTGAAATGCAATTTCTGAAAAAAAAAAAAATTGTTAATGTCACTCTCATTATACGTATTAATCATTTGTTAATTTATTCTTGATAATTATTATCTGAATTAATTGATACCACAACTTAGATTTGCACATAGCAATTTCAAAATTTTGTTTCATTGCTACAACAACTTAAAATTATAATTAATATTCCAGAAGAATAAAAACTCGATATAGAAATCATGTCATTAATTCTTTACTGAGATTTTTCAAGGAATTAATTATTTCTCATATTTGATTGAATAGTAATCCTAATGGCAAACATCACAAAACCCGAGTTCATTGCACTAGATTTATCCGGGAAAAATTATCTATCATGGATCCTAGATGTCGAGATCCATCTTATTTCAAAAGGGCTTGGAGAAACAATCAAAGAAGGAAACAACGAATCCCTGCAGGATCGTGCAAAAACACTTATTTTCCTTCGTCACCATCTTCATGATGGATTGAAAATAGAATATATTACTGTAAAGGATCCACAAGAACTCTGGAAAAATTTAAAAGATAGATTTGACCAAGAGAGGACTGTAGTCCTCCCAAAAGCCCGTTATGAATGGATGCATCTTCGTTTACCAGATTTTAAAACTGTGAGTGAGTACAATTCTGAACTATTCAGAATATGTTCAAAATTAAATTTATGTGGAGAAAAAATCACTGAAGCAGATATGCTAGAAAAAACATTCTCCACCTTTCACGCCTCAAATGTGCTCCTGCAGCAGAAATATCGTGAGCGTGGTTTTCAAAGGTACTCAGAACTCATATCTTGTCTTTTGGTAGCCGAACAAAATAATGAGTTGTTGATGAAAAATCATGGATTACGTCCAACCGGTTCTGTACCATTTCCTGAAGCAAGTGGTACTGCATTTCCTGAAGCAAATGCTATATCAAGAAATAGACACGGATACAAACATGGCCGTGGCTGTGGGCACGAACGTAGGCGTGGACACGGACATGAACAAGGACGTGGACATGGAAGGAATTTTGGACAAAATCATCAACAACATGGCCACATGATCTGTAGTGACCAAGAATTTTTACGCAATTAATAATTATTTTAATATTTAGAAAATTGTGTCGCTGCTATCTCACCCATATATTTTTCACTTTTATGTTAACGTCGTGTCGCGTTCGTCTAGCCAAGTCGAGAAAATATTTAGTTTGTTCGATTTTAAATTTAAATTTCCGAATTTCTAAAATTATACTATTTTAATTATTTATTTAAAGTATTATTTTCAAAATCATTTTAAATTCCAGATTTATTAAAAATATCTCCATTTTTCCTTAGTAAATTATTTTAAGTCCAAAATATGAAATTCAAATTTTATCTCAAGATTTATTTATTTTCAAATTTATTTTCAGTCCAAAATATATCAGTTTTTAAATACATTGCCAAATCAAAGTTAGTCTAATTTTAGTTAATTATCCTAAACTAATCCTATATAATTAATCTATCTAATTTCACCCCACGTTTTCCTTCTTTCCACCTATGCAACCATCATTTCATATCAAAGATTCCTCCAATTTTGATGTATTCCACTATTCTTTACTATAATTCCTAAATCAATACACTAATTCTAGCATTTAACCATTTGAAATACAATTAAGCACCATCATTATCATCACCAATTCCACCTACCACACTCCCACCTACCACAAATCTATCATCACCTATTTCTTCATCATCATCTCCACAACTCCACCTCCATCACCTCCTTCGTGAATCATCACCATCAACCAACCTAATTCCTCACCAACCGAACCAATGTAAATTCCATCACACTGGCGCATAGCAACACCTCCACTGCACAAACCATTTTCCACCATCAATTCACCACAATACCTCAATTGAGAACCCAAACCAATTCTAATAGCCTGCAATCACAATTCAACCACCGAGTTTCATCGAACCACCACCCAATTCATCAAAGCTGTCGATCCACCATCATCACATTGGCACCAATCTACAGCAATAACTCCACAGCCCTGCCTCCATCATTAGTCACCACTGTTTCATCAATCTGCAACCAAGGAAAATCAAACCATTATCATCAATGTCAATACCACCACTGCTGGAAAACCAACCCTCTGCCAGACCACCAGCTCACTGCCAAGATTTCGGGATTATAATCAACCTGCAGTAACATTTCCATCATCAACCTCAACCTCGGTTTGCAAGAAATCAAATCCCATTTTGTTTTCCTTTCACACAACTACAAACATCCAGACACCAACTTCCCAAACACCACCACAGCCCATCACCGGAAAATCATCATCGTTGCCCAAACCCAAATCAAACCCCAAAAACCCACGAAGAACAAGAAATAAATCAGTTACCTACCTAAACCATTGATTCACCATCGGAAAGTATGATTTCCAGTCTCGGTTCCAGCTCCAAATCGCAGCCAAGATCGGACTTTAAGCATCATTTTTGTCTCGGTTCTCGCAACCAATCAGCCCCAAAACCTTAACCTTTCCTTCGCCGTCGTTGGCCGCACCCTGCGACGGTGTCGCGCTGGCGAACCACCGGCTGGAAGACGGTTTACCTCAAAGTCACACCTTCGCCTTCTTCCTCTCTTCTCTGCAGACGGAAATGGAAATGGGTAGAGAGCAAAGTAAAAATCTGATAATATAATTTAAGTTTTCAGAAATTTGCAACTTAGTCCCTAAGTTTGTGAAATGATTTAATTCAGTCCCTATGTTTTAAAAAGGTTTTATTTCAGTCCTTTCAGCTTTAAATCTTTTAATTTCAGCCATTAAGTTTTTAATGAGTATTAATCAGCTCCTCATTTTTAAAATATATTATTTCAACCCTATTGTTTTGAGTTTCCGACCCAACTTTTGAAAATTTACATTTTGGTCCCTCAAGTTTGAAAAGTATTCGTTTTAGTCCTTCAACTTTCAAAAGTTATCATTTTAACCCCTAAGTATCAAATCCATTTTATTTCAGTCCCTGCTGATTTTATTCAATTGATTTTAAGCCTAATTTTAAAAGATTTACATTTTAGTCCCCAAAGTTCCAAATATTTTATTTCGACCCTCGAGTTCAAATACTTTAAAAATTTATCCCTTAATTTAAAAATCTGATTATTTTAGTTTGAATATTTTAATTATATTTTAATTGGATCCTTAAAGCTTCAAAATATTCATTTTGGTCCCTCAACTTTCAAAAGTACTCATTTTAGTCCATCAACTTTCAAAGTATTCATTTTAGTCCCTCAACTTTCAAATCATCAATTTCAGTCCCCAAATTGTAAATTATCATATTTAAACTATAAATTTCAAAATACTAAGCTAAATTATGGGCTAGACAAAGGGTACGGAGATTTAAAGGATTTAAGTCGTTTCTCGCTCAACTTTGCACTCGTCGGATTTAAGGTATACTCACCCCCACTAATTGATTTATATTATAATTGCATGTGTTATGTGGATTTGTGTGATTTTATGCTTAATTGCATGAGAAAAGAATATCTCTTTTGAGATAAAGAATTATGTTATGCTGGGCATAACTTATCTGCTAGCCAAGAAAAGAAAAGAATGTGTTCATTTGCGTTCACTATGTGATGCCTATGAATAATAAAAGAATGTCACTACATTATTTGCATAATTTCTTGTTCAATTATCTTGTATATTAATTATTGACGATGAGTCTACTGAGTATTTTATTTTTGAAATGCTCAACCCGTTATTTTAATAACTTTTGCAGATTTCGGAGATGGTGGCGAGTGATGGGCAATGACGGAAAATTACAAATTGATAATTTTTTTTAAAAAAAGTTGTGAACTTTGAAATGATTATTTCATTTTATCAAGAATTATCATTTTTACAAATTTGTACGAAAATACTTATTTCCATTTGAATTATCGCTAAACTTTTATTCGATAAATGCGATATTTAATATTTAATCATTTTTCCGCAACAAAGTTTATTCAAGAATTTAGAAAAGTGACGTTCCCGCGCTCCTCGGAACTCGGGGCGTTACATGGTCAAAAGGCACAGGGCAAATGAGAATAACATAATCAAACGGCAACACGAAGAAAATTGCTTCCGATGTGGCATGAAAGGGCATTGGTCACGTACCTGTCGTACGGTAAAACACCTTGTGGACCTTTACCAACAGTCTATTAAAGGAAAAGAAAAAATAGAGACAAATTTAGCTTATTATCCAGTTAATAGGACACACTTAGATGTCTTTTATACCGGTGATATGGAAAATATAGATTAGTTTGCTCTATCAGAAAGTCACGATGTTATTTTGAAATCTTAATATGTATTGTCTGTTTGATGTTAAATTATGTTTAACTTCTTTTTATCATAAATTCACTTTTCTAAAATATCTATTTGATTATACTTTAGATTAATTGCCAAGATACATGTCTTGTTGATAGTGCAACAACACATACTATTCTCCGGAAGAAAAAGTATTTTCTAAACTTAACATTAGCGGAAAATAATGTTAATACAATATGCGGCACATCGAAGATCGTTGAAGGCTCCGGTAAAGCCTATATTATTTTATCAAATAATACACAACTATGTATTAACGATGCACTATACTCAAGCAAGTCCAGAAGAAATTTGCTCAGTTTTAAGGATATCCGCTGCAGTGGATATCACATTGAAACGATGCAAGAAAACAACATTGAATATCTTTGCATTACTTCTTTTGTATCTGGACAGAAGCAGATAAAAGAAAAACTTCCGGCACTTCCTTCTGGAATGTATTATACATCCATAAAAGAAGTCGAATCAAACAACGTCACGAACCCGAAGTTCGTGGACTTAAAAAGTTTTATACTTTGGCATGATCGACTTGGACATCCAGGAGCGATAATGATGCGTCGAATAATTAGCAACTCACATGGACATCCTTTAAAGAACCAGAAGATTCTTTCACCTAATGATTATTCATGTGTTGCTTGCTCGCAAGGGAAATTGGTCTTTAGACCTTCCACTACAAAGGTCAATGTTGAATCTCCAACTTTCTTAGAAAGGATTCATGGAGATATATGTGGGCCGATACACCCACCATATGGACCATTTCGTTATTTTATGGTACTAGTTGATTCTTCTACTAGATGGTCGTATGTCTGTTTACTGTCCACAAGAAATGTAGCATTTTCTAGGCTACTTGCTCAAATAATAAAATTACGAGCTCAATTTCCGGATTACTCAATCAAGACAATTCGTCTTGATAACGCTGGTGAGTTTATATCACAGAGATTCAATGAGTATTGCATGTCCATTGGGATTGCAATAGAACATTCAGTTGCTCATGTCCATACACAAAATGGGTTAGCGGAGTCATTTATTAAACGTCTACGATTAATTGCTAGACCACTACTCATGAAAACAAAACTCACAGCTTCTGTTTGGGGTCATGCCATATTACATGCTGCATCATTGATTCGCATAAGACCAACTGCTTATTATCAATACTCACCTCTGCAACTTGCATCTGGTCATGAACATAATATTTCTCACCTAAGGGTTGGTTGTGCTGTCCATGTACCAATCTCTCCCCCACAACGTACCAAAATGGGTCGTAGACTTGGGATTTATGTTGGTTTTGATTCACCTTCCATCATTAGGTACCTTGAACCCTTAACGGGTGATTTGTTTACTGCACGTTTTGCAGATTGTCATTTGGATGAAATGAACTTTCCAGCTTTAGGAGGAGTAAAGTTGCATCCTGAAAATCAAGATAAAATTTCTTGGAATGAAACAATTCTATCTCACTTTGATCCCCGAAGTAATCAATGTGAGCAAGAGGTTGAGAAAATTATTCATTTGCAAAGAATTGCAAATCAATTACCTGATGAATTTGTTGACACAAGAAAAGTGACAAAGTCATATATACCAGCAGAAAACACTCCGGCAAAGATTGATGTCCCTGTAGGACAAACTGCTATAGCAAGTGAACCTCAAAAACGCCAGAAGCGTGGTTGACCAGTTGGTTCAAAAGACATCATACCTCGTAAGAGGAAATTAAACCAACCAAAAACTCCTAAATGAGTAATAATAGAAAAGATTGATCAATCTAATAGTGGTGACATGGTTCCCGCAGAACCACAGATTTCAATGAAACAATCTAATAGTGATGACGTGATTCTTGCAGAATCATAGATGTCCGAGAATAATGAGATTTCAATAAATTATTTGGTATCTCATAAATTATGGGAAAGGGAGAATGTTGTTATAGATGATATTTTTGCCTTCCAAATGGCTCTTGAAATAATTCAGAATAATGATCCTGAGCCACTGTCTATTAAAGAATGCCAACAGAGAGAGGATTAGCCAAAATGGAAGGAAGCTATGCAGGCGGAATTGAATTCCTTAGAAAACGAAAGGTGTTCGGACTAGTAGTTCGAACACCTGAAAATGTAATCCCTGTAGGAGACAAATGGGTCTTTGTAAGGAAAAGAAATAAAAATAATGAAGTTACAAGGTACAAAGCCCGGCTTGTAGCTCAAGGTTTCTCACAAAGACCTGGAATTGATTATGAGGAAACATATTCTCCCGTCATGGACGCCATCACATTCAGGTTTTTAATTAGTTGGCTGTGTCAGAAAGGCTCGATATGCACCTTATGGATGTAGTAACTGCCTATTTATATAGCTCACTTGATAGTGACATATACATGAAAGTCCCTGAAGGACTTAAAGTGCCAGAAATAAATGATACATACCCGAAAAGTATGTTTTCAATCAAATTGCAAAGATCATTATATGTATTAAAACAATCTGGACGTATGTGGTATAATCGCCTCAACGAATACTTGTTGAATGAGGGTTACAAAAATGATGATATATGCCCATGTGTTTTCATAAAGAAAACAAATATTGGATTTGCAATAGTGGAAGTTTATGTTGATGATTTAAATCTTATTGGAACTCCAGAAGAGCTCAACAAAACTGATGATTACTTGAAAAATGAATTTGAGATGAAAGATTTGGGAAAAATCAAATTTTGCATTGGGTTGCAAATTGAACATATTTCAGAAGGACTATTTGTTCATCAATCTTCATATACAGAAAATGTTTTGAAGCGATTTTATATGGATACAGCACATCCATTGACATCCTCAATGGTCGTTCGATCACTTGATCCAGAAAATGATCCATTTCGCCCACTTGAAGATGGAGGAAATGTTCTTGGTCCAGAAGTACCATATCTAAGTGCAATTGGAGCATTATCATATCTTGTAAATTGCACTAGATCTGATATAGCTTTTTTCTGTAAATCTACTCGCAAGATATAGTTCTGCACCAACTCAAAGGCATTGGAATGGTGTTAAACACATTATTCGTTACCTAAAAGGTACTGTTGATATGGGACTATTCTATTCTCACAATTTGGGATCTTCTTTAGTGGGATATGCAGATGCAGGTTATCTCTCTGATCCACATCAAGCAAAATCGCAAACAGGATATGTGTTTACACGTGGTGGGACGGCTATATCATGGAGATCCGTGAAGCAAACATTGACAGCAACATCTTCAAATCATTCAGAAATTATTGCAATCCATGAAACAAGTCGAGCATGTATATGGTTGATAAACATGACTCATCATATCCAATCATCATGTGGATTAGCTTCGACAAAAGATAGTCCAATGATATTGTATGAAGATAATGCAGCTTGTATTGCACAACTTAAAGGAGGCTATATCAAAGGAGATAGAACAAAGCACATTTCTCCAAAATTCTTCTATACACATGAGCTTCAGAAAGCAAGTGATATCGATGTTCAACAAATTCGATCAAGTGATAATGTGGAAGACTTATTCACTAAAGCATTACCGACATCTACACTCAAGAAATTGATACATGAGATAGGAATGCGTTGGCTCAGCGATTTACGATGACTAATATCAGGGGGAGTAGCTGTACTCTTTTTCCTTCGTCTAGGTTTTATTTCACTGGATTTTCCTAGTAAGGTTTTAATGAAGCAGCATTTATTTTTATACTCCACAATGACTGTACTCTTTTCCTTAGCTTAAGTTTTATCCCACTGAGTTTTCTTAAGCAAAGTTTTTAACGAGGCATGCATTGAATATTAAGTCATTCAAGGGGGAGTGTTATAAATATCTTGGGTGTGAATGACCCATTATGCCCTTGTAAAGTTTATATTATTACAATTGTACCATTATCTATCCCTATAAATAGGGTACTTCACTCCTTCATTTAACACACAATCGGAATACATAAATTCTCTCTCTATCTCTCTATTCTCTCTAATATTTTGATAGTCTTGTTCTCTCTAATACTTTGATATTTTTACAACACTAAACACATTAATTAAACCACCAGTGAATAGAATGGAGTGATTAAATACAATACTCCTAATATATATATATATTGTATATTATTAATTGTACACTCCTAAATTATATTCTATTCACTTTTTTAGGGATGAAAGGTGATGACAATGTGTTTGTTCCCTAAGTGACTATTGGTGCAATTCCTAAAATTGGATAAAATTTTGAAGAGCTTGATAATGCGTACGACTTCTATAATATATACACAAATTAACGGGATTTAGTGCACGAATAGTCAACAGTAAAAAGAATAAGGAAACAAATGAGGTTGCATTGAAATCATATATTTCTTCAGACTACAAAGCAAGGTCGGAAAGACGAGACCTACTAGATGAAGATTAAAAATATTGTACACGGATGTGGTCGAAAAAAGCAAGGAGAATCAAGATTGAGGCCACTGATTTTGGCCACTAGCGTACGTGAAACATGTATTTTTTGTAGGGACATCTAGTTGCGTACGTGAAACATGCATTTGACGGAGGAGATGTTGAAATGTGAAGATCCCTCGATTTGTTAATTTAGAACTTGAAATGTTATTAACAAATCGTTATACAGAGGAGGACCAGGCCCATATATTCGTGCATCAGAAAAAATTTTCATGCATACTTGGTTTAAAGACAACTAGTTGTTAATCCACGGAATATATAATTTTTGAATCATAATTTTGAAAATATTTTGATTATACAATTATATCAAATAAAAAATATAATTCAAATAAAATCTCAATACAAAATGTTATTAAATTTGAAACTTTAAAAAAAGATAAAACTAAACAAAATAAAAAAAAATGTTACATGTACACTAAGTATATCACGTCACTCAAGACATATATCTTATTCGAAATCAAATATATTAGTTAATATATTTTATTTTTCCTTATTTTTTAAACATACCATTTTTTGTCAAAATGATGAAATGATTAAATTTTCTATCAATTTATCATTTGTGATAAAAATTTGATAGCAAATAATTAATTATTTTTGTAATATGCTTATTGAAGGACCTACTCATTTATTGACATATTAAGAACTAAAACTTCAATAATTTTATTATTTATTTTCAAAATATATTAATTCAAAATTTTTATTTCTAACTTAATAAATTTATATAACACATTTACATAGATATGATTTTATTTATGTTCAAATATACTAGTATTTCACCGTGCGGTGCACAAAGTTATTATCCACAATATCGATTTCAATAAGTATTCGTAAAATTTTAGTGCTTATACATAATCAACACATATATAAATGTATAAAAAAACTCTCTATTACAATAATTATTAGAATTTAAAAAAAAATAACATAAGTAATTTAAATTATTAAAAAATTCTTTTAATAATAAAAATAAATTTATATATTTAAATAATAAATTATTATTGATTTTCAATCATTTTTATGAATTATTAATAACTTCATTGAAAATGTAAATTTAGTAGTTTTTTAATGGCATATCATATTTGATGTAATATTATGTGCACGAATATTGATGCACGTGAAAGATATTAGCATATTTCTCATAACTTCTACATTTACCTCTTGTATTTAACGTACTTTTTAATTTTCATTCAAAAACATCAATCACAATAATTAAAAAAGAAATAGTCAAAATATTTGAATTTAACCAATAAAACTTTATTTACAAAAATAAGTAGTTAAAATAATAATTTTGAAAATCTCACGATTATCATGATAGGACAACTGAGTAAAAATTATACCCTGTAATTTTTAAAAATTTATTAAACTTAATAATGATTAAAAAATATTAAACATTCTATTAATATTATTAACTAAAAAAAATTAAAGTATTAACTCTTCAATTTTAACCTTTGTTTACTAACTTTTTCGATAAATTATTTATAAGTAGTACATTTTTTCAACCCACTTTTTAATCATATATTTTTTTAAAACTATTTTTAACTACACATTTTACCTCGAAATAGTTGCTGAACAGAGGCTTAATTTATTAAAATATTTAATAATAATAATATATAATATATATGTAGAAAATATGATTTGTAATATTAAAGATAACAAATGATTTGAAAATTAATAATTAAAAAACAATTTCATTATTGATGACTATACATAGGATTTATATAATATTAAGAACAATAAATAAATAAATAAACCAATAAGTAAATAATAATTTAATACTGATAACTAAAATATTGATTGAACACATTCAATATTAATGTTAATAATAAAAAGAATAATAATTATAACTAAAATATAAAATAACAATAACATTATATTAATTATTTACTATAATACTAAAACATAAAGTATTTAAGAATTAAATTCTGCCAAATTATCCTACTTTTATATATAGTATAGATATAGATTTCCACCAGTGTGATAAACATAAATTGCTATCCGCAATATAGATAAGCATTCATAAAATTTAATGATTATATATAATCAACACAAATACAAAAGATTAAAAAATAAATTCTTATTACAAAAATTATTAAAATTTAAAAACAACAATAAATTATCTAAATTATTGAAAACTTCATTGAATGATAATAAATGCAAATTTTGTAGTTTTTTTTATTGTATATCATATTAGATGTAATATTATGAGTACAAATATTGATATTTGTTCAAGATATAAATATATTTATTATAATTTCTGCATTTGCTTCATATATTTAACTTTTTTTCAATTTTCATTTAAAAATCATAATAAATTAAAAATATGTTTAATCTCAATTTATCAAATATACGACAATTGAACAACATTGAAGATCAAGAAATTATTATATCACATAATTTTTGCACAATTATTAAAATTAAAGATTATTAAAAAAAATATTAACTATTGTTTAGTATTGCCTTATATATATATATATATATATATATATATATATATATATATATATATATATATATATATATATATATATATATATATATATTATGTTCAAATATATTAATCCAATTTTTCCAGTTCCTACATAACACATTTATATAAATATCACATTATTTATGTTCAAATATATTAATCTAATTTTTTCATTTCCATTGTAACACATTTACACATAGTAAATGAAGAATCTACTCATTTTTTGACATATTAGGAAGTAAAATTTCAATAATTTTATTTATTTATTTATTTTCAAAATATATTAATTCAAAATTTTCATTTCTAACTTAATAAATTTACATAGCATGTTTTTATTTATTTTCAAATATCATCACTTATATATTATATATAAATCTCACTTCAAGGTTACTATTCCCAAGGACCAAAAATAGCACTTTCAGGTATAGGTGAAACACGTTTTCATTTTTTCCCTCTGATTTCTACCAAACCGATTTCAATTTAAACTGTTCATAAATACAAAAGCGACATCGTTTTGGCTCCTGAAGTGAACAAAATATCTACATTCATTTCACCACTTTGTCATTTTTCTTCTCTCATCACGCCTAGAAACTTAGGCTGCGTTCTCTTTGGCGTTTTCCAGCCGTTTTTCGTTTTCCATTTCCGAAAACGCGGAAAACGCGTTCTCTTGCGCAGTTTTCGGAAAAAAATTTCGAAAACGTTTTCAAAATTTGTAAAGGAAATGGAAAACGTGAAAATCATGTTTTCCGCGTTTTTCGAAATTTATACTTATTAAGTGGAAAAAGCGCGTTTTCCGTGTTTTCCATTAAAAAAAAAAATTAAAATAATCAAAAAAAATTGAAATTTGTCAAAATTTGTCATTTTTAATTACATTATTGGTCCCTGATTTTCAAAACTTGTCATTTTAATCATCAAATTTTGAATATTTTTTCGAAAATACCCTAATTTATTTGCAACTTAGGTCCCTCAACTTCAGATTTTGTTGCACATTAGTTCACAAATTTTACTTTTCTTTCAATTTAGTCATTCTCGTATTTGCTTTATAGGACATTGTCTTCAAACATGTATAACTTTTGATGTACAACTCCGAATTGCACTCTATTTTTTGCGTCGAACTCCAAATTCAACCATCTTTCTGATGATGTATCATGTGCTTAATTATTAAATATTTATTTTTTACTTTTGTATTGTAGACACTTATTTTGTAAGGACATCATTAATTAACGTAAATTGATTTTTGCAAATTTTATTAAAACTTAAATTTTAAACGTTATGAGTGCTTACTAGAAGGATGTATATATATAAAGTATTAAATGGAACAATTACTTTAGAAGGGAAAATTACTACCCAAATGTGGAACGATTACTTTAGAAGGGCAACATGAATTTTTGAACTTTTTTGGTATAACCAAATTGTGTGATAGGGGGTTATCTCATTTATTTTTGTTGTGCAACTCAAATATGATATCTTTATTTCATCTATATTCACAAACAATATAATTACAAGTATACAGAAATAATTTTCTTCAAAATTTTAAACAGAACGCGTTTTCCAGCTTTTCATTTTCGAAGACAGTTTTCAGAAATAACAAACCAAACGCGTTTTCAGCAATTTCGAAAAAAGTCACAGAAAATGGAAAATAGAAAACATATTTGAAAATGAAAACAGGAAACTGAAATACAAAGAGAACGCAGCCTTACATTCCTTATGTTTCCTTTTCTCGGCCGTGGTTCAATGTTTCTCCTCCGTTTTTCTCCCAAACACCCAACCCCAACATCCTTTTCCTGTCCAGAAATCAGTGAAGCAACTTTACTTTGTTGGATTTCATCCAATTGCTATTTCGATTCGATCTTTCCCGATCTGCACTCCTCGATTTGCTTCCTTCGAGCGTTATTCTCCGGCAGCTACCTTCTTCTTCGTCGACCTTTCTGTCGATCTATATATGTATGACCTTTGAATTTTTTTTTGTTGATTTTCGTGGGTTTTGTTTATTGTGTGCAGTAGGGGTGCGAAGAGAGATTTCAGTACGACAATTTTAGAAAGGAAAAAAGCGGCGAATAGGCTGGTAGTGGACAAGCTGTTAACGATTATAATTCCTTGGTTTTCCATCTTTCCCAGTGAGAAGTTCTGTTTGTGATTTTCTGATTGAACTGATAATTCATTTGTAATTAATTGATGATTCTATGCCGTATACATTTTTTATTTAGTTATGGATCATATTATGATTTTCTTTCATTATTCCTGCTGTGTAGTGCTCCGCTATTACTTCGGTGATTATAACTAATGAAACAATCAAAGAAGATGATAGGGCAGTCTTGTTAGAAGGTCTTATAAAATCTGCATCTACTAAGTTGTTCACTACATTTATCAATCAGCGATTTGTGTTTAGTTAGTTTATAGAGTTGAAGGACTTATTTGATTTAAAAGAGAAAGTATAAATTACAAGGAATGCTTATTTTTAGTGTTTTGAAGTATCCAAGCTTGTAGATGTTACAAGCTATTTAAGTTTATTGATCCGCCTTTTTATGAAATAAACATTAGGAAGGAAGAAAGTCCCCAAATTAGGAGTGATGATTATGTGAAGCGCATAGAAGTGAATCCATCAAAGAGGTATCCATTTTGTTTATTTCTTTTGTCCACATTGTGTATTTAGTTATGAATTCTATTATGATTTTTTTTTCATTATTCTTGCTGCGTAGAGCTTCGCCATTGCTTATGTGATTATAACTAATGAATTCTTATCAATATACTTCTATTGGGAAGGAAAAAAGTTTGCAATATCCAGATGCTTTCAATCAAAGCAAAAAGGTGACATCACCGGAGAGGTAACATTTTTAACTTTGATTGTGATATTTGTAAAAAGTAATAATGTAACGAAAATGTGATCTACTATATAAACAATCTGAATTGTTCCTATATCATCGCTACCATCAAGATCTTTACCAGAATCATTGACATATTTGATTATCTTTCACTTTCCTCGCATTTTATTTTTTATTTTTCCTGCCATAATCTCTCACTTGCAATGATGTTTTTTCCTCAAACGTTTTCCTTGCTATCTCCATAATAGGCAAAGTAAAGAGTTTATTAGTGAACAGAAAGCGAGCTACATAGATTGAAACCTTGCTCTGATTCAATTTGGGTTGTACTTAAATTGGAGGTAATTTTTTGCCTTTTAATAATTTGTTACTTAGTCAAAATATGTAAAGTGTTCAATCTTCTGGTGGTGAAAATCTCGAAAATTATTTGTTGTTTACACCAAATATATGCTGAACCAAGAAAGAATTGTTTTATCATCGTGATCCTTTTGGAAATTAATGGAAGCTTATAAATCTTAATTAGCTATGTTTTAATGCTTCATCATATTCATCATGCTCCTTCTAGCAATTAATGGAAGCTTATAAATCTTAATTAATCAGTGCTTGTTTTATTCAACATTATTCGAGAAATCTTATTTTTCATAGAAAAACAATTCACCTCGGCGTTATTATGATCAGTTTGAATTGTACAGGATAAACCTATTTATCTGTCAGCAATCATGCTATTATGAGCAACTTGGTATTAGCCAACATGCTCTTGCTCAGGTTCTCATGTCACATTCACTTCATGTTCTATACTTGACTCATATACTCAGGTAACATTTATAATTATTATGTCACATATACACACATTAGGAGAGAAACCACAATTTTTTTTTCTTAGTTTTGAATGCCCATATCCTTTCAGAATGCATTGCTTGAGTTGGCAAGGGTTCAGGAATGCTCATGATCCTATTGTTCAACTGTACATCTAGATGTTAAGATGATCTAGGAGAGATTTAGCTCTTTATTTTCTTACAAACTCTGAAAGAGCAAGTCCATGCAAAGGCATGTATTTTCACTCTTATAACTATTCATATAGGCCTAGGATATATGAGGTTTGGGACTCCGTTTTGAAGACATTAAAATTAAAAACTTTTTTCATTTTTTAACCGAGCATTAATTTTGTTAGTGTTGGATTTTGTGTTTTTCTAGCTTAACATTGCTGATGATATTTTAATTTGATCTAGGGTTTTTATGTTGGATTTGACACATTTGTATTTTATACTATGACATATGATTCTTGATTGAAATAAAAGAGTTTCTTTGAGTTTTGGGGTGGGCTTAAAAGTTCCTATTTGATAGTAAGATAGCAAGTTTTATGACTTTTGAGATGATTATCGTGTTCTACGAAAAGTATAATTGAGAAGTAAGTTTGGATTTTTTTTAAAGGTCCAGCCTAACACGTTTTATAAGTGAGAAAATTATTTCATTTAATTCTATATTTTTTGGAATTCTATAAATACATAATGGATACTGTCATTTACTATTGTAGTGTACATTTGGAGTAAAGTGCTATTTATTTTGTGCTGGTTAGTTACTCCTAAAAAGGAGCTTGGAAAATATATTCTTAATATCTTCTTGATCGAATTATAATTATTCTTTGGATGTGGATTGTGCTTAAATACTTTTTTTTTTTTTTGGTAAGTATAGAAAGCAAGTTATATAAATTTTGATTTGAATGTCATGTAGAAGAAAATAAGTCCGTGCACTAAAAAAATTGACACTAACCCTTTTTTTTTTTTTTTTTACTTCTATATCTATAAATTTCTTCTTACATTTATGTTTACAATTTTTTTCCTTGAAATTGAAGTTTAACATCAATTTCACATTCCATTCATTAAAAATTATATATATATATATATATATATATATATATATATATATATATATATATATATATATATATATATATATATTTCTTACTAAATATACACTTCATATATTCTGTTTCATAATTTATAGTTAATTTATTTTTAGAGTATTAACTGGGAATCTATTTGATTACAAATCTATAATAAAAAGTTCTTTAAATGCTATTTCTCAGTCTTGATATTTAACCCCATACATAATCAATTCTTCTCCTTAATTTCCTCCTCCAGATTCACTGGATCTCCTCACTCACTGTCTTAAAAAATTTGCAACAAAGTATTTTCAAGTAGCCTATTCCCTTTATATCATTACAGTAGCTTCACAGCTTTAAAAAAAGTTGACATAAATGTATTTTCAAAATGTAAGTAAACTAAAGATCTTATTATATAATGCTTCCTTTTTATTAATAACATGAAATTTCAACAAACTTGGTTTTGGGTTAAAGATTGTGCAACTGTGAAGATGAATAGCTCTCCATTTTGGTACATGAGCTGTAACCTTTGTTTTAGATCTTCTTGTGTCACAATCGCCGAAGAAAGCTATGATTGACATTTTTGTAACACAACAAATGTAACAACAATAACAAAGTTTTTCTCTCTCATCAATATATATAAACCTTACTTATGTACTCATAGATAATATTCATGTTTCTATTGTTATTTTTAATACAACTAACATCTTAATTCTATAACATCTCAATAGCATTCTCCCTTTTTTACTAAACATTTACCACTTGAATTGATCTTTATAATTTTTTTATTAGAGCAATAGTTGACATTCATATAAAAGATGAAACTGGAAGTTTACCAGCCTCAGTCATGGGAGAAGCAGCAGAAGATTACCTCCAATGTTCAGACCTCCAATGTTCATCTTTTAAATTGATGGGAATTTCTATAGGGGTCAATATCCCCTTCATCATCCTGCCATTTTTTCATATTATCATCACTTACACGTCTACAAATAATTTGCACTTATCACTTGAAATTTTCTTTTATAGAGAATCCATGGTGGAAACATAAGGCTAAACATTGACGATCAGTACATTTTCTATGTGAAAGCAACTCCAATAGCAAAAAGTCCAGGTCATCGTGGAAAATCATAAACGACATCTTCCCTTGAAAAGTATGTGCCAAGTAAGTTCAAGCAGCTTCATATAGTCACAACTGTTGATGCTTTAGTTATTTCAAACTCAGCTGATGTAATCACTACCGTTGGCCATTCTTCATCATCGCCTCCAGCTAAACGAACTTTATTCCCACCTGATGCTACAATGTCTCCAACAAAGAAATTGAATGATAAACTTGGCTAGAGTTTTCTAGGTAGAACTTTATTATTCATGAACAATGATCTTTTGTATTATGAACAATATAATTTTGATCTCTTGATTGACACTGGTGCTGTATATAAATGTAGAACAATACACGATTTTGAACATCAGAATTGGCATTATGTTTATGTGAAGTTTTCATTTTATAAGTTTCCATGTGTTAGCACATAGTACATTAGAGCACCATGATAATGTTTTGGTTTGCAGAGGTCCCTAGGAACTGCAATTTAAGTGTAGTTTGTCACATACCAACTATGAATATGAAACTGTTAATTGTGGATGGATGCATGATCTATTACATGAGTTAACTAAAATAGGTTGATTTGATGTTTCTTAAAGAAAATGCTTCATGCTGTTGATTTTATGTTCAAATATAGTAATACAATTTTTTTATTTCCTACATAACACATTTACATAAATATCACATTTATTTATATTCAAATATATTAATCTAATTTTTTTCATTTCTAATGTAATACATTTACACATAGTATATTTATTATAACTCTTTTCTTTATTTATTTATTAGTTGTCTACCCGTGCGATGCAAGGAATATATAATTTTTAAATCATAATTTTGAAAATATCTTGATTACACAATCATATCAAATAAAAAAATAATTCAAATAAGATTTCAATATAAAATGTTATTAAATTTGAAACTTTAAAAAAAGACAAAACTAATCAACATAAAAAAATGATACATGTATACTGCGCCACTCAAAATTTGACACTTATTTTAATTTTTTATATAACTTTTTTTTATTTTTAATTAATTTTTTCTCTGAAAATTTGCCCACCTCATCACTTATTTTCCCTTTAATATGTTATAATTCTTTATTAACTATATTTTTTAATGTGTTGCTTACATATATTTTATTTGAAATCCAGTATATTAATTAATATATTTTATTTTTCCTAGTTTTTTAAACATGCCAATTTTTGTCAAAATGATGAAATGATTAAGCCTCCGTTTGGTAATACTATTTGGTTTATAAACTTGTTTATTTATGATTTTGAGGTAAAAAATAATGACTGCTAAATTTGAGAGAGAAAATATGTATTGTTAACAAGTTGATAGAAAATAATTAATTATTTTTGTAACATGCGTATTGAAAAGCCTACTCATTTATTGACACATTAGGAAGTAAAATTTTAATGATTTTATTTATTTATTTTCGAAATATATTAATTTATTTTTTTCATTTCTAACTTAAACAAATTTATATAGCATATATTTATTTATTTTAAAATATATTAATCCAAAATTTTCATTTTCAATATAACACATTTACAGAGATATGATTTGACATCTATTTATGTTCAAATATATTAATCATTTTTTTTTTCATTTCCTACATAATACATGTTATTAAGTTTGAAACATTAAAAAAGACAAAATTAATTGATAAGTGTGTTTTTACACACTTATTTAGTTCCTAAATTAGCACTTTAATTGACAAATTGAGCAAATATCTACTTATAAATTGTGTTTATCTTGTACAATTAGGTACAAACTCAATTGGAAAGCAAATAGACAAGATTGGAGAGAAATTGAGCTAAAAGATAAGCAAATTTGATGTCCAAGGACCTAATTGAAAGAAATCAAAAGTTCAGGGACTTAATTGCAACATCTCAAAAAGTGAAGGACCAAAAGTGCAATTTGACAAGTAGCTGGACAGAAAAACATGGGCAACATGGCTGGGAACGTGCACTGCTGGAGAAGGACAAGAAATGATGGGAGAGTGATGGAGAAAAGTTGCTGAGAGACAAAGAAGCATGGGCTGAAACTGCTGGCTCGTGAGCTGGACAGGAAAGAGGCTCTACATATACACACAAACAGAGAAAAGGAGACACAGAGGAGCATATAGGAAAGGAGAGGAGAGAATCGGGGGGATGCATTCTTCAACTGGTTACAGCAGCCTTGGAGTCAACTAGCTGGAGGTTGAACTGCTGGTGACAGCTGCAGTGGAAGTCCATCTGGAAATGAGTAGATAGATAGGAATATACTACTGCTGATTTCTGGCCGGAGGAGAGCGTGTTGCTGGTAACTGGGATTGATATTCCACTGCTGGATCCATTTTACTGCTGGTGGAGGCTGCTGGACAGAAAGGAAGCTGCTGGTTCTGGACTGATTGATGTGAAGAAGGTGCAGCTGGGAGAGACGCTGGTGGAAGCTTCTGCCTGGACTGCAGTGCTGGACTGCTAGTGCAGTGTGCTGAGGACAGTGCTGAACAAGGAAGGAAGTTGCTGCTGCTGCTGCAGCTTACTGCTGCTAAGGAGGACAGCTTCACGCTGCTGGTTTGAAGCTGAAGAAGAGCTGGTGCAGGCTGCTATTGCAGGTGGAAGCTGGGAAGCTGTTGCTGAACTGATTCTGCTGAAGTGTTGCTGTACTGGTGCTGCCATCTGCTGCTGATTGCTGGAACGCTGCTGGATTGTTGCTGGTGTTGGGCTGTGCTGATGACTGCAGCTGGTTGCTGCTAACCTGCTGAACGCTGCTGGAAGCCATTGATGTTGCTGCTGTACACTGAGGCTGATTGCTGAGTAATAGAAGGAGAAGTTGGACTGCTGCTGCAACTGAAATCTGCCACTGGTCTGGACTGCTATTGCTGCTGGTGCCTGTGCTGGATTAATGCTGACAAGAATTGCTGGTTCGAACCTGTGGAGCTGAAGTGGGTGCTGATTATCAGTGTTGCTGGTGCTTGTGCGCTGAGTCGGTTGCGGCTGGACGCAAGGCTGTAATGCAAACTTGCAATGAAGCAGGTTGCGGCTGGACGCAACTCAAGCAGCGAGCCAAATTCACAATCTTCAAACTCCGGGTTGTAATTTTATCATCTATCGCTTTTTCTTCCAACATGTTTAGCTAACTTTTAATGTTGGGATTTATGGAATGAATTTAACCTAGCTTGGATTAATTTTAATATTTGCTATTTGATTAAATGCTTATTTCATGTGTGTTTGTTATTGAGATTATTACATGTGTTTGCTTGATCACCAAATATATGTTATGTGAAGTGTATGATAATCGAGAGATATTATGCATTTTAGACCAAATAACAAATGCTCTAGGTTCTTGTTAAGGATAGAGATATACCTTAAACCCTAGATGATCCATTGAGCTATTTTCACAAAGAGTTAATGCAATTGATTGGGCCTTAATCGACATAGAGATATAGTAGGTTAGACCAATTGATTAGGGTTGATTTCACTCGAGAGAGGTAATTGGCTAAGCTTGGAAAATCGGGTCTAACATTGTAAATGAGTAATTTATTAATTTGCATGTTGAGAAATTAATTAGGCGACGGTTAAATGAAATCATGAATCCCAACCATTTTATCTTTTATTTTCCTTATTTTAATTTAGTTTAACAATCTTTTCTTTAAATTAGAATTTACAAAAATCCAACTTTTAATTGTGTGTTTCTTTTATTGTTAGAATTGAATTAATTAAAGTTGTATAATCTAAAGTAAACATTCCTCATGGGATCGACAATCCGGACTCAAAAAGTCCACTTTATTACTTGTACGCGACCCGTGCGCTTGCGGTACACTATTTTGAGCGAACATTAATCAAAATAAAAAATTCTGCATGTTCACTCAATGTACCGCGCCACTCAAAATTTGGCACTTAATTAAATTTTTTATATTAATTTTTTTTTTTTACTTTTATTTACGCTTTTTTCTGAAAATTTGTCCACCTTATCACCTATTTTCTTTTTAATACGTTATAATTTTTAATAAACTTTATTAAAATACCATTTTTTTGTTAAAATGATGAAATGATTAGATTTTCTACCAATTTATCATTGGTGGTAAAAAGTGGATAGCAAATAATTAATTATTTTTGTAATATACTTATTGAATGACCTACTCATTTATTGACATATTAGGAAGTAAAATTTCATTGATTTTATTTATTTATTTTCAAAATATATTAATTCGAAATTTTCATTTCTAACTTAACAAATTTATATAGCATGTATTTATTTATTTTCAAATATATTAATCCAAAATTTTCATTTTCAATATAAGACATTTACATGGATATGACATTTATTTATGTTCAAATATATTAATACAATTTTTTCATTTCCTACATGACACATTTACATAGATATCACATTTATTTATGTTCAAATATATTAATCCAATTTTTTTCATTTCCTACATGACACATTTACATAGATATTACATTATTTATATTCAAATATATTAATCTATTTTTTTATTTCAAAAGTAACATATTTACACATAGAACATTTATTATAACTCTTTTCTTTATATATATATATATATATATATATATATAGAAGTATAAGTGAGGATATATAGTCATTAAATGCAAATTTCCCTTCAAAATAACTCTCTCTTCTGACTTCTACTTTTATATATATAAAGAAAAGATAAAGATATTTATATATTATATATATTATTATATATATACTCCCTCCGTCCCAAAAAGATAGTCCTACGGTTATTTTCATACAGATTAAGAAATGGTAGTTAGTATAGTTAGGGTATTAAATTTTATCAATATTTTTTATTTATACTCTTTATTCCTTATTTATTATTTTAAGTGGACTACTTCATTTGCCACGAAAAATTTGATAATGCAATAGTTAAGTAATTGATGTGTATTGTACCAAGATACATTAAATAAAGGTATATGTGAAAATGAAAAATTTAATACATATTAAATATGGAAACATTACTATCTTTTTGGGACAGACGAAAATAGTACTCCCTCTGTCCCAAAAAAGATAGTTCTATGATTATTTTCACACGAATTAAGAAATGGTAGTTAGTATAATTAGGGTATTAAATTTTATCAATATTTTTCATTTATATCCTTTATCCCTTATTTATTATTTTAAGTGGACTCACTTCGTTTTCTAAAAAAAATTGAAAATGCAATAGCTTAATAGTTAGTGTGTATTGTACCAAGATACATTAAATAAAGACATATATGGAAATAAAAATGTTAATTCATGCTCAATATGGAAACAAGACTATCTTTTTGGGAAAGACAAAAATAGCATACAGAACAATCTTTTTGGGACGGAAGGAGTGTATATGACTATCTTTTTGGGGACGGATGAAGTATGTATATATTATATAGAAATAGAAGTGAGGAGAGATGGTCATTAAATGCAAATTTCCCTTCAAAATGATTCTCTCTCCTGACTTCTACTTTTATATATATAAAGAAAAGATAAAGATAAAGATTAAGATTTTTAAAGTTCGTATTATGCCCCTAAAATTTCTGGTATGACAACGAGTGCCATGGACAAGTGTTAAACTTCAGTGCTGTCAAATAAATAAATTACTCTTTAAAAAATATACATGCCAACAACCTTTTTCTTTAACGCAATTATTATAATTTGTAAATCAATTTATAAACAACACAATTTCTCAAATCACTTTTTAATTATACACATTTTCTCTATTTAGATTTCAAACACACATTTTATTCAAAAATATAAATAAATCAATTTATAGTTGCTACAGTGTTACCGAAAAGAAACGTTAGTGACCAACCATAAGTAGTTGCACTAGTAAAATAACCCGGGACTAGGCTCGGCTGGATCAAACCAGCCAGATTGATGCCACTGCCTGCTAGTGCTTCATTTTGAACAGTACTAGCAACAAACTTCTTTTTTAGTTTAGTCCAAATACGTCAAATAAAAGTAAACTAAAAAAAGCTATAAAACATGTTCATAAAAAAAAAAAACTGTTCAAAAGCCAAGAAGATGTATTTGATGGTTTCAAGATTTGTTCATCAGTCATTTCATATGCAACATCAAGAGCTCTGGTTTTTCAATGAACAGCTTCCACTCATTGCAGAACCGAGCAACGGTTGCTCCATCCAAAACCCTATGATCAGCACCGATATTCACCTGAGACGGGAATTTCAGGTCAACCAAGCTATAAACCATAATACTAATGTAAGTCATGACAGCAGTATTCAAAAATATATCACACATAACATTTCTTGCACCAAAAATGGCTATCCTCACTAATGGAATATCCGTCAACTACCAATACATGTATGTACATGTTCGCATACATAATGTGCATGTCAAATACAAATTAGCATCATAGAAATGGAGAACATGTTTCGTGAATGACCCTCGAGGAAATTTTACTTACTCCCACGAGTTACATGTCCAAGTTGAGGCATACCTCTTGCAAATTGAGATTCACATGTATGTGAAGTTTGCTAGTGTATGTGATATATTTTCTATATGAGATCTAGGAAACATCGCTTGCATCACAGTAGGATATCAAAATAGTTCAGACATGTCATCAGTAGAACTAAAGTGCATGATTGGTAATAGGTATGCAAGAGTGAGTGAACATGATTGGACAGATTTTAGCTCCTAGTTCTTTCTTAATTCTTAAAATTGTAAGGGTTATTCAATCCTTCCTACCAAATATATCAAATACGTTATGAGCAAATTGCATGATGACATGCATGCACATCACAAAAAGAATATAATCTGACAGCTGAATTTGAGAAACACGAAGACAGCCAATGATTTATGTAAAATTCACGAGAAATGGGTAAGGAGTAAGGTGCATTTACTCGAGTGATATTAGTCACTACTTACAGTCATAATGGATGCAGGATACACACTTCCATCTTCAGAAAATTGAGGAATTTTCTGTATTCGTCCAAGCGCTATGATGGAAACTTCAGGCACATTGATAAGAGGGGAACCGAATTTTCCACCAATTGCACCGATATTGCTTAAAGTAATGGATCCACCAGATATATCATCAGGATTAAGCTTGTTAGCTACAGCCAAATGCTGTAGTCGAGACAGTTCTTTTGTGATCTGAAAAATTAAAATAATCATCAAGAACACGGATTTTAGCAGACTGAAATTTATGATCAGAAGAGATACAAAAAGGAAACAGGACTAATTTCAAAATTGTAAACTATTTTAAAAAAAATAAAAATAAAGCATGAAATTGAAATTATTAGAGCTCACCTCCAAGATGGAAAGAGACTGAACCTTCTTAATGTTCGGTACAACCAAACCGTATGGAGTAGCCATAGCAATTCCAATGTTGTGGGACCCTTCAATGAAGGAAAAGAAAAGCTGACCAAATTATGAATTGTAATCAAGAATGAAAAGAGTATCATTAGATTTCTAGCCAGGTAATTAGCAACATATTGACGAACATCCACCATGTAAGAGACTCCCACGATGATATACAGCTGACAATTTATTTGGGACAAACAAACAATTGTTACTTCTGAAGGAAGAAACAAGTAGGAATAGCAACGGGGTGGGGAATACCCGAACTCGACGGAGACCCTCCCTGTTAGGGGCGGGGAAACCCTGACAAAGACGGGGATGAGGCGGGGATGGGGATGAGGATGAAAAAGCATCCCCGAATCGGGGACGGGGATGACCGTCTTATCTTCATCCCCGACCCGTCCCCGATTCCAATCCCCGATTAACAAGTTCCATTAAAATTTAAAAAGCCAAAAAAAAAAAAAAAAAAACCTATATTATCTGTACAAAAGTCCTATGATGTCAAAATTTCTTGCACCAAAAATTTATTATTTATCACTTCATAAACTTTAAATACTTATTTTGAAAAGGTTATTGATTATTAGATATTAATCTTATCGAGTTACATTTTCTCCCCTAATCAAATATAAAAGAAAGACACAAACAAAGATGAATATATATTTGATTAATGTCCAAATAATGTGTAACGATTATTAGATTTAGAAAATGTTAGAGTTGTTCCTGCATGTTTCCTTATATTGTCAGCATAAAATTATTTTAAAACTTAAAAAAAAATAAAAAAATGAGGATGTACACGGGAATTTTTCCATCCTGCCCCATCCCAGAATAAATGGGGATGGGGCAGGTATGGGGTTGGTAAATCATTAATGGGGCGGGAAAGGGGAAAGGCATCCCCGTTCCATACCCGCCCGTTGCCATTCCTAGAAACAAGATGAAAATTGAGCTGCAGTTAAACAGGCAAATGCCCCATTTTTTCCAGAAGATAACTACTAATCCATAGAATCAAAACAGGTTAGTGCATTATTTTCTTTTCTTTTTTCCTTTTTTTGGGGATAAGGATCTTAGATGTAAAATTTATTGGGAAAAATCCTAAGCTGTTATCAAGGAGCTCACGTGTATGCCTTTTTTAAATAAAAATCCATTGAAGTTCAATATTACATTTCTAGACCTTGATTTGAACGTTGTTTCACTATGGAAAAGTTATTACTATGACCATGTTTCGCAAAGCTTAGAGAAAAGTATGACCGGCATAAAATTATTCAGTTTATAAGTTACTTATTTACTTATTAACTAAACTTTTAAGCTCGGCCAAACATGCTGATCATCCATTGAACTTGGTCGATGATAAAATATTCTGTTGACGTACTCCTTCGCTCTATTATCCACACCATACAAGTATTCGAGACAACAGAACCAGAGATAGTCTCACCAAATAAAAAATCAGTTGCACAACAAATCATGGCGCATACAAATACCCGTAAAAGTTGAATAATTTTGTCCCATGATGCAAACTCTCCTCCAACAGTGGCAATCATGTAATACAACATAGTATTGATAACAAAGCACAGGCCAAAATATATCACTGACAGCTACTAAGCAAAACTAAACCTCACATACCTTTAAGAATCACCTCTTGCAATTCCTCATTGAAGCAACTATTTAGCATGGGATATTTACTCAATGCCATTGATAGTGACTTTATCAATGTGGGAAGGAAAGTATGCTTGACATCTGGATCAGAATTCTCATTCTGGAATGACGATTTGAGACCAACGAGTGCATCGCAATTTATATCTTCTACGTAATGAAAATGTGGAATTTTTGCAGCCTGTGTCATTGACTTGACCATAGCACGCTGGAAACCCCTGCGTATATAGTATGCCACTGACATTATTTTTTGTCTAGCTGTATTAAAATTTCTTATCCAGCAATAATAATTGTACTTCCTCTCCTTTATTTTAAAATAATACAACAACAAACTAAGTCTTATTCCCTATAAATTTGGGGTCGTCTACATGCTTCATTTTTAACCACTCCATTTGGGTCATTGCTAAATACTGGAATATCCCAAGCACCTGGATGCTTAGCATATCAGGACAATTCATGTTATTTCGGTCTAAAATTGCAACTTCTAAGGCCCTATTTTCAGCCTGTTTTGAGTTTTCGATTTTTGGAAATTTCAAAAACGCGTTCACTTTGCCCATTTTCAGAAATGCGTTTTCCAAAATATCAAAAAAAATACAAAGGAAACTCAAAACGAATTTATTGCTTTTTGGATATTTTGTGTTAAAAAGTCCAAAAAGCATGTTTTGGACAGATTTTTTTTTTTTTTTTTTAAATGTGAGACACTACCTTCACTTGAAGTTCTTGTATTATTTTGCTATTATATATATATATATATATATATATATATATATATATATATATTTTTTGGGTAAATGTGAGACACTACCTAAATTTGAAGTTCTTATGTTATTTTGCCATTATATATAGATCTATGTTAAAATTTTGTTGGTATGGCCGTATGGGGTTGAATTTTTGTTTAGCTGAAATAATATTAATGATGGATTTATTGACATAGAAAAATAACTGATTTATTGACATTAAAATTAATTTAATTCAACAAATCAACCATTTTTTACATATAAAATATCACAAAATAAATATATCAGAAAATTACAAAGTAAACGCATTTTTCAGTTTTCTATTTTTGAAAACAGTTTTCCAAAATTACAAAGAGAACATGTTTTCAGCAATCCCAAAACAACCAAAATCCAAAATTCAAAACAAAATCCAAAACTCAAAATTAAAAATCGAAACACAAAGAAAACGGCCCCTAAATTACTGAGATTGCATCATTTTTTTTAAACTGGGGTCTTTTTTGGTCTATGCAGAACATGTCTTGACGGCCTATGTCATCATTGCCTTATAATCATATAATAATATAATTGATAAATTTAAAATATTGTAGAGCATCTTAAAAAATGACAAATGTTTGCAAGTTCTTTGAACAAAATTGAGTAGTAGAAGAACACATACGTACTCTTAAACAGAACATACAAAATATATCGTCCGGATAAAAAATTCTCTTAGGCCTTGAAAATGGAATTTTTTAACTTTCAACTGTTTTCATATTCACAAATGAAGACTAAGCTAGATCTTATGGATTAACTCATGTGCTTACTGATATAATGAATATACCTTACAGGAATGGTCTTATCTTCATATTGCCATCCATGAGCAACCGAAACATCCTGGTGCTTCTGGTCTCCTCCTAGAAATTGTTGGGTAGAAGAAGCATTGGATGCTGAAGCTTCCACAAAAATTCCTTTCCGTGCAGCATAACTGAGGACATCCTCTCTCAACACTCTTCCATCTTTACCATTTCCATGCACATCTTCAAGATTTACACCTAATTGCTTTGCAAGATTACGAACAGCAGGTGTGGACAATACTCCACCAACATTGGCTTTTCCAAGCCTTGAATCAGGGCTATCTGAATTGTTTTTAATGGAATCCTGTATATCAATAGGCTCTGAACCCTCAAAAATTTGAACAGTGGAAGCATTTTCATCAACTGACATTTTCAAAAGAGTTTCTCCAACCTACAAAACCTTGTAAAACTGAATATGTTGAAAACATGGAAAAGCATAAAAAAAATAAAAAAAAATAGGCATAAACTTTGTAACTATGCAACGCACTTAATAATAATTTCTATCTTTCATCAAAAGGACCATAGATCTAGATGTATGGACCACGGCAATGCTAATGAGAAGTTACTTAAAAGTAAACTTCTACATTTTTAAGCTTAACGAAACATGCTCTACGTGTCATTTCAAGTTTTCTTCACTATATATACCTTCATGAAAAAAGAGAATGATTTCTTGGAACGTTTAGATTAAGGAACTATGTCATTTACCCAGAGTTGTAACTGTATGGCTAACACTCAAATGCCACTTATTTGTTATTAGTATTTACAATAAAATTCTGAGATCTATTTGAATTATTATATCTTTCTCATGGACAAAGTTGGACACATAATTCTGCCCCTATTCTTAATGTAACTCTGTAAAGGATGACATTTAGAACCCATTATCTGAAAGTGGCCTGTGCATGTAATCTTACAAAAATTCTAGTTCTATCAGTTTTATTGTTACCTTTACAATGTTGCCTGGAATATGAAGAACATGGGCGACTTTTCCTTTGTAACGACTCGTTATTTCTATGGTTGCTTTGTCACTTTGAACTTCACAAAGAGGTTGGAATTCTTCGACTTGGTCCCCCTGCCAGGTGATTTCATCAATATCCAATTCATCCTAAACCACACAGTTGATCTAACTTTATCGTGGAATATGATATCAAGTATAATGATAATCACATCCAGGAAAACCGCAGCTGAAAATAGAATCACCTTTTGCAGTAAAAAAATAAAAATAAAAAATCAACAGTGTCGGTGCAAACTGCAAAGAGTATTTTAGTGCTCATATAACAATCCACAACAACAATACAACGGGCACACTCTTTAGAAAACTATCAAAACTTATACATTCTCTCGGAAAGCAATGTTTTGAAAAATTTCACATCAACAGCACTGAATAGTACACTAAAGTGCATATTTGGTACACAGGGGTGGACACTACAATGCACAAGGGTTTAACTTCTTTTTGCATTTTTAATATTGCGGCATACTATTATTGCTCCGTACCAAATATATCATAAGTATTGATAACTGCAGTCAACATAATTTCACATCAAGAAAATTGATCTAACATAGACACCTTCTCCATATGTAACCGACATAATACAAAACAATGAACCAAGATTAAGCCTAGCTCGTATATATGTTGCAGATGAAGTGCGTAAAATCATATGACAGATTTAGCAAGTAAAATAGTCGAAATTATACTTGGAGGAGGTAGCACTTACCGATGCAGTTGTTTTGATGCTTGGCATAGACAAAATTGAATGAGATACTATTAAAAGAGAGGAATATAAAAACAATACAATCAAACTGGAAACATACAGAGTTTTCAAATATGGGAAAAGTGGAACGATTTGAAGAAACAGTAACCACAATGGGTTAAAAAAATCATTCACAGAACCAGTAACAGCATTGATTAATCATGGTACATTATAATAGGTCATTTACTCACCTCCTGCACGAACCATTGAAGAAGTTCACATTCAGCTATACCTTCACCAGTTTGCGCCAAAGGCACATCAACCATCCCATTGACCGGAAGATCAGCCGCAGCTTGAGTTGCAAAGCAACACCCTTTAATCCCAAATTGAACATTCCACTAACAATGATAAACAAGAAAACAATTAAAGCATTAAAAATTGAAATAGTAAACACTTATTCTAACCCCAAACGCAATATAAAAAGCCAAAATTTTCTAATCTTTCAATTGCATGCAAACAAGAAATACAAAGAAATTATTAGAAAACTTCTTACAGAATCGAGTTGGTTATCGCTGTTCAATCGAGACGACGTCGTTGGGGGAGTAACTATTGGAGCTTGAGATTGAAAAAGTGTAAGATTGGATTTCGGGGCTCCACCACCGGCAGCCTTCGACTGTAGAGCGATGGAGTAGAGCCACCGCAACCCGTCGCCTGAGCTCCATAGCTTTTTTTTATAAACTTTCCGGCAAATCATTGTGTTGGAAGTAATGTTGGACACTTGGGATTTTCTTGATAAAATTTAAAAATAAAAAAAAATAAAAAATAAATTATATCTCAAATTGATTTAATCAAAGTAGGTTATCAGTATTATCACTTCATTTTTTTTATTTTTTATTTTTTTGCTTCTTTCGAAGCAATTGCGTTACTCAATTCAAGAGCTGAAATGGAAATACTGGAAAGGGTTATGCTATTTGAACCCCAAGTGTGATCTCAATCTTGTCCCCCATTCACATGGGGACGGGGTATTTGAACCCCAAGTGTGATCTCAATCTTGCCCCCCATTCACATGAAGGGCGGGGTCGGACCCCGCCCCCCATATGAATGGAGGGCAAGATTGAAATCACACTTGGGGTTCATAGAATTTTCCTACAGGAAATTACACTTCATGTCACCATTTGAATTAACATTTACAAAAATGTCAATTTTTTAATAATTGTGATAAAATTATCACAAAAATTTTTTTGCCCTCCAAAAAATGTAAATACCTTAGCTATACTTACATTGTGTTCTTTTACGTAATAATTACAATTTATAAATAATATATATTTTTAAATTACTTTGTAATTATACATATTTTTTCTTTTCAATTTTCAACTATACATATTATTTTTTAAAAAAATTGACGGCTCTACTCTACCGAACAATCGTAAATGTTCATTTGACTAAATGAAAAAAAATAGTACAAAAAACATCACATCAATTTCACTATCATCTCTCCCATTCATAAATAAAAATAGCTTTTGTTTAAACAAGTTTTTTACAACGTAATTCTTTAAATAACTTTTTAATTACATATATTTTCTCTCTATCTTTTAATCACATATTTTATATCGAAAATATATATATAAAAAAAAAAACCATATTTTTAAATACAAAAATTTTAACAAACGGTCACATCACCCACGCACCCATCCCACCCTATTTGGCCCTATCTCCACTTCACACCCACACCACACACGTACCAAAACCAAACACAAACCCAGACCCCAACTTTATATCCATTTCTCCATTTTTTTTCTTACTTATCAATTCAAGAAGTTTGCACCCCAAGCAAAAATCCAACATGAAATTGGATTAATTTTTTTCTTATTTCTAACACAATGTATGTTCATCTCCCAGTTTTCATTAACTAAGGTTTAGGATTTTGAGATTTTTAATATTATTCGAAAAATGTTGAATTATTTGCCAAATATATATATATATATATATATATATATATATATATATATATATATATATAATAGGTGGCGGATTTGCCTCAAATTAGAATATACATGTCCATCGTGCTTTAATTTCTCATGGATTGGGTTCTTGTATTGGTTTTCATGTTCAGCTTCAAACGGCTATAGAAATCGTATACGGTGTCAAAATGACTATTCTAATATGGTTCAGAATCGTCTCGACGAGCTATACTAGACTCACTGCTTTGCCTTGACAACGATGAATTTTAATCATTTGAAGTCATTTACTTAGTTAGTTAAAAACTACGTTTTATTATTTCATTTAGTGTTTTCGGTCTTTTGTTTATTTATTTTGTAAGTCCATCACATTTAATTATCAAAGCCCATTAGGGATTTGTATTTAAATTATTCTATTATTACTTTTATGTTTTGATTGATTTCGAATGAGTAAAAGTTTGTAAGTTTTATTGAATTGCAATCCGTGTCTTAAGTTTATTTGGCGATTGTGTTGGTGAGCCTAAATCACATGTCCATTCTACTTTATTAGAATATGCATGTACATTGTAGATTTAGCAATGTAGATTGAATTTTTGAATTAATAAATTGTTTTATTTTATTGCAATGTAATAAAATTTGTTGATTCAAAGCTTAGGTAATGTAGTTCATTCTTTGGTCATTGTGGATTGAAAAACGTCTTATTCATATTTACATCTTAAGAGTTTCTTTAAAGCTCAAACCAAATATCTATAGAGAAAATTTAGCACTCTTGACATATGGTTGTTTGGTTTCTCAACAATTTAAATGGATTACTCGATAGTTATGATAAAATGAAAATGTGTTGAGTTACTTCACTATGTGTCATAAAAATTTATTGCATACTAAATCGTACTCTGACTTTGAAATTTGTTCATGTTAATGGAGTTGCAATTGAATTTCAAACTCCCTGCACTAGGAATAGCCAGTAGATATGGGAGAATAGTATGCAATGGGACTTTATTTACTCGGACAACTATGGGTTTCTTCTTAGATTATAATTCACCATATTATTTTGAACTTATATCGTGAAGTGCACTTCGAACAACTTATTTTTATGTCTGTTTAGTTCATATTCATGGGTAAAAGGACATTTTTATCGTGTAGTAGGTCTAATTGTTGAGATATAATCTGTAAGGAATCGTTTGTAAATAAGTTAGATGATCAACGACATTACTACTAATGACATACTGAAATGTGATACTGACTATCAAAAATAAATTATTGAAACGTGTTGATACGAAGGTCGCAGCAAATGAATGTACAATTAATGAAATTGACAAAAAAAAGTTAATAAATAGAACCCAGCAATTGCAAACAATTGTGTGTTATGATACAATAAAACATATTTCTATGATGAGATGGAAGATAATGGTAGTGACACATTAAATATGGATGACGTTTAATGTATTTGAAAGATGTTTAATGTAACCTAAAAAAAACTCTGAAGACCTACAGTTCAACCGACTCGACTAAACACCTTGTATTTTTTGAAATACTATGGAATCTCAGATTTTCATGCATACCTTAAATTATGTAAACAAAATGGTTAGCATTCTATATAAATTTAATATATCTGACTTTAAATGCATACGCAAGGCATATATGAATAAATTCTACCAAACGGTTGCAAACTAGACAGATGAAGTTACAATATATATCGTGACAGTTAAGAAATGTTGAGATTCACTTTTGAACTCTCGATGCTGATAGTTATCATCTGATAAGATGGCATTTAAGGTGTATGATGAAAAAATATTTTTTGATGAAGTATTAAATACGTTCATCAATGCTCAACTATTGAGTGATTAAATCTTGACAAAGAGTTTACGCAATGATATATTAAGCCTCTGTTTGGAAATCTCGTTTAAGAACATGTTTTTAAACAATACAATTTTCAAATTACTTTTTAACCACACACATTTTTGTATTCACTTTTCAACCACACACATTTTTGTCTTCACTTTTCAACCACACACATTTTTGTATTCACTTTTCAACCACATATTTTACCTCTAAAACATTAAAAAAAAAAAATTAAACACAAAACTTTTAACAAACGAGTTAGAAAATTTTCCAAAATTTTATGTTATTTGAAGCAGTTATGTTTTGTCAAAATAGTTTACAAAACAAAATAAGGAATAATTTGTAAAGTAATGTTAGTATGTTGTGTTTAAGATTTCAAAATATTAAGTTGTAAAATAAAAATATTTGAAAAATTGTAAATGTTAACCTCAAAATGGAAGAAGAATAAACTATAATTTCAAGCTTGATATTACAATGTTAAAAGAATAATAAACTTATGTTTTTTTGAGAGAAAATATCACTTAATCTTCTAAAAAAATGTTATGAAATAATTTTTTTTTTATTAATAGTGGTATTATCCATTGTATAGTCCTATGTTTGTAAAAGTTTGTCTATAAATTTTGTTTATAAATGTGATCCATTTATTTGAAAAAGCAAAAAATGGTTAGCGAGAATATTTGAACAGCCGAAATTGTTGACTTTTTAAAAAAAAATTTAATAAACTACTGTTGAGTGATCGTTTATAAACAAAGTTTATATATATATATATATATATATATATATATATATATATAACTCTTAACAAACAGAAGTGTAATTATTAGATTCATTAGTATCTGCTTCAACAAGTCAAACATCAAATCCTAACATTAATTGAGCATTAAATGCATAATAAAAAGGGTAATTACAAGGGTAAATTAACTTTTTGCACCAAAAAATGACATATTTTTAGCACTTTTTTAAAAAGTGACAATTTTGTTTTGTCCATTTTCATTATAGAGATGTTTATGCAAAATCCCCATAAAAATAATAATAATGAACTCAAGTAGTACGACATTAATATACAATTTGTCACTTCATGTGAACTGGGGACTGGGATTGTACACTTACTACTGAATAATGATATTTCTCAGTGAGGTGTGACACAACCTTTTGGTTGCTAAGATGTATAGGAGTGCTAAAGTCGAACAACATATATGCAACAATCACTTGGGTGATATCACATCCCACTACGACTCATCCCAACGAAATGAATAGCATTATTCTTTGATACTACATGTCTAGGTAGTTCATTATGTGAATGTGTAGTGATTGGGGCCGATAGTATAGCTGACATTTTTATCGAAACCACCCCACTCAAATTAAACTATTGTTGTCATTTGGTTTGGTCCTCTTCCAGTTAAAATCAATATAGAGATATTCTAATACGATAATAATGCATTTTAGCTACAAAATAAATTTGATTAGCTATCAAATATATTTCGTTCAATCTCGGAACCATATCGAAATTTATATAAATTTAATATATTCAGAATAATTTAGAGTTATATCAACTTAAATATAAAGTTTTAAAGTGAAATAAGAAAATTACAAAATAAATTTCATTTTAAAATTTATTTTGAAGCAAAAAAAATATGGAACCAAAGATTCAAAACTATTGGGTTCATGAGAAAATAGGGTCCAACCGACCAAAAAAAATTATTCTTTATTTTCATAATTCTCCATCGTATCGAATCATCCAAAGCCCACACTAAGCAATAACATCAATTTTTAAGCAATATTTAGTCTCTAAGATCGATGGTCAAGACAAGCAATGGTCAATGAATAGATTATATCTAACTAATCGACTTCAGAATATATGAAAATTAAAATTAAATCTTTGGATGACAGGAAACGAACCTTCGTGGGGAAAGTGTTTGATCGAAATTAAAATTATCGTTACTTGTATAAAAAGAAAGTTGGAACGGGAAATGAAGTTTTTTCTTCTACGGTTGCAATAACACCCCCAATGTTTTATAGAATATGATATGTACCCAATATGCGAGTATAAGTTTTTAGTATATTAACATATTCTTTAGAAGGTTTAGGGGCCTAAGTGCAAATTCACAAAATTATCTCGTTAAATGTTAAAATCATCTTCTTCATTAACCTTTAATTTTTCTTTTTACCTCTCTCGCTCAGCATAGTATTTTGGTGGATTCATTTAAAAGGGATGATCAAACAAAACATTCATTTAAAAAGACACACTTCTTGTTTATTTCAAGAAGATGAAAAGATAATATAACCAATTACTAAAATGTCCTTGAATGTTAAAAGACTCTATTGCCCCCAATTTATTGCAAATAAAATATTCAAAACAAAATTTACAACTAATTCACCTCTCCTTTATCACAACACACAGGTTTTTTTCCTCTTCTTAAAAGTGGTCTAAGGTACTTGCATATTCATGTCATGATCAGTTTGGTATGTAATAACTACAGATGCGGTATCTACCCTGACTTGAACTAGCCTCTATTTGGCAAACATGTTTTTTACAACATAATTTTTCAAATTACTTTTTTTTACCACATATTTTCTCTCCATTTCTCAACCACACATTTTATCTAGAAAATATTAAAAATGTGTTTTTAAATACAAAACTTTTAACAAACAAAGCCTATGAGGCCACAACAAATGAAACCCTTGTTCTTGGAGTTGCTACCTAGAAGAAATATGCATTAATAAAGGAGTCATTGGGGAGATATGTGGTTGCTTTGTGTTTATGGAAATTAAAGGAAGTGTATTATGAATGTTCTTGACGCCCCCATAAGCACCACAAGGGTGTTGACGTTGCCCTGCCCTGGGGTGCTTACGGGGTGTTAACATGGTATATTGTCCACCACGTAGAGTGGATTTGTTCCACGCGGGTGGACGCGTCCCCAGGGGGTTTCGAACCTTGGACTTATGGAACTTAAGGGCTTAGTGGTACCAAGGAGGCCTTTGGAATTCTTTCATTGAGGAGATATGTGGTTGCTTTGTGTTTATGGAAATTAAAGGAAGTGTATTATGGATGTTGTTGACATCCCGTAAGAACCCCAAGGGTGTTGACGTTGCCCTGCCCTTGAAGTGCTTACGGAGCGTCAACACGGTGTATTGTCCAATGCATAGTGTGGATTTGTTCCACGTGAGGTGGACGCATCTCCAGGGGGTTTTGAATCTTGGACCTATGGAACTTGAAAATTTCAAAGGCCTCCTGGTACCACTAAGCTAATCCAAGTGTAGGGCAACGTCAACATAAAAAATGCGCGTTTTTTATGTTGACGGCGCCCTGCCCTTGGCGTGCTTATGGGGCGTCAACACAAGAATTGTTCACCGCGTAGCGAGTCCCCAGGGGGTTTCGAATTTTGGACCTATGGAACTTAAGAATTCCAAAGGCTTCCCCGGTACCACTAAGCTAACTGGGGACGCGTCCACCTTGAGTAGAACAAATCCACACTACGCGGTGGACAATTCGTGTGTTGACGCCCCGTAAGCACCCCAAGGAGAGGACGCCGTCAACTAGTCAGCTTAGTGGTACTAGGGAGGCCTTTGGAATTCTTAAGTTCCATAGGTTCAAGGTTCGAAACATCCTGAAAACTAGTCCACCTCGTGTGGAACAAATACACACTACGCAATGGACAATACACCGTGTTGACGCCCTTTAAACACCCCAAGGGCAGGTCAATGTCAACATAAAAATGGGCATTTTTATGTTGACATTACCCTGAGCTTGGGGTGCTTACGGGGGGGTCCACACGGTGTATTGTCCACCGCGTATTGTGGATTTGTTTCACATGAGGTGGACGTGTCCCCAGGGGGTTTTGAACTTTGGACCTATGGAACTTAAGAATTCCAAAGGCCTCCCTGGTACCACTATTCCAAACATATATTCCATGGTTCCTTACTTCGACAGACATTTTTATGTTGACATTCCCTGCCCTTGAGGTGCTTACGGAGTGTCAACAAGGTGTATTGTCCACCGCGTAGTGTGGATTTGTTCCACACAAGGTGGACAAGTCCCCAGAGGTTTTCGAACCTTGGACCTATGGAACTTAAGAATTTCAAAGGGCTCCCTGGTACCACTATTCCAAACATATATGCCATGTTTCCTTATTTCGACAGGGTACAAATATCTGAATTTGATATTTTTAGATACTTTTTTAGACCTATTGCTGATACTAAGTAGCAATCAAAAATTTGTATCTATTTTTCATGATATTATGCATGGACCAGCTTTCGGCTAACCTAGCCTCCTCCATCCCTCGGGACCAACTAGGGGTAGTACAGGAATATTCACTTGTTGTCCATCGACTATGCCATTCGGCCCGATCTTAGCTTAGTGGTATCAAGGAGGCCTTTGAAATTCTTAAGTTTCATAGGTCCAAGGTTCGAAATCTCTTGAGGACACGTCCACCTCGCGTGGAACAAATTCACACTACGCGGTGGACAATACACCGTGTTGACGCCCCGTAAGCACCCCAAGGACAGGGCAATGTCAACAGATGTTAATCTCTGCTTATGAAGAGTTTAACTAATGTAATTTATAAGAGAGTTAGGTTTGTTAAGTTAATGAAAACTCCTTGCTTCAATTTTTTGTTATCAATTTATATGTAGTTTTGGTTTGGCTTCATTAAAAATCATATTTTTGATAAATCTTGATAAAAACTGAGTGATGTGAAATGCATGATTAAAATTGATTGTTGACTTTAATTTGAATTTTTATTATTTTTTAGTTGAATGTTCATTAGCTTTAGTTTTGGATTATTAGAAGTAACTAGAAAATCACATGCAATAGATCCAATTATCAAGACTCATTTATAGGTATCTTGAAAATTGCATGTCGAAGTCAATGGTGCAGCCAAACTTGTTCACAGCACCAAGGACAAGTTTAATACAAAATGTCATTAGACTTGGTTAGGGAGAGGCACTTAGATGGGAGTTGGATCATACCAAGTTTCAATGAATCATTTCTTGTTGTGACAATCAAATTTTTTTTGTTGTTTATTTGTGGATAATGACTTCGAAGTCGTTTGAATTTTTTACGTCATTATTCTAAACATGTTCTTCTCATCCTTTTTTTTTTGTTCGTTGAAGTAAAATATATGTTGGTATATACTTAATCGACTCATTTGATTGATATTATGAATGAAATATGTTTATAAGAATCATTTGATTGATGAAGAGAAATGAAGAATGTTTACTTAGGAACGTATTCTTAATTTAAATAGGAACATAATACACATATTTGACTGATTAATTGATAAAGTGACTGAAACAAGGGTTGATCTAGCTAAGGCATGTCCTAGGCTTTAGCTCAGTCCATTAAAGGTCCAGATTGTCAAAAAAGAAAGGAAAAAGGAAGTAGCTCAGCCCAAAACATAAAATAGCTCGGTCCAAATCTTTCCAACCCTGAAACCTGTTCATTCTAATTTCACCAACCAGATTTTGCTTGCAACCCAAATCTTTAACCTATAACTCAATAAAAAAGGCCATTCTCCCCCAAAAGGACCATGCTACAATTACTCACTAGTTTACACACCAGGTTACTCCCCCTCTCACAGGGTGTGGGGCCCACACACTGTAGGCCCCACACCCATGTGAGAGGGAAGTAATCCAAGGAGTAAACTAGTGAGTAACACTAGATAATTCCAACCCAAAATACCTTTGGTTCTTCGTAGGTTTCCATCAGATTGTAAATCTTTCTCCAACTTTCTGTGTTCTTCCTATTTCTCCAGCTTTCAGTGCTCTTCCTCGAATTGTCGATGCTCTTCATTGACTTCGCTATCCCAGCGGCAATTGAGGACAGGTCCAGATACCAACCTCCCAGGCTCTGACGGTTCACGCCTGACCTCGAGTCGATGACAAGAATAGTAGCTCAAAGCTGCTCCAGCCTCCACGCGGCCTCACCTCGTGGAACAGATGAACCTTATACTCCTTCACGGTCCATGGCAAGTCGAAGAAGCTCAGTTTTTGTCTTCTGAGAAGTTAGTTTGGCTTCCTAAATCCTAATTAATTTTTGATATTTTGAATGTGATTTGTGAAGTTTCTCAAACGTTCTGTGTTCAAGTTTTCAGATTTGATTTTGACTTTTGATAATTGATTTTGTCCTTAGAGAACGTGGTATAGAAATTATAATGCATTTTTGGATTTTGAATACTGGTTTAGTGAATGCGATTTTTTAGAAATTAGAGTGCATTCTTTGACTTTTTGAGAGTAATTTAGAAATTAAAATGCATTAGAATGTGATTTAGAAATAAGAATGCATTAGAATGCATTTGACTGTATGAGAGAATGTGATTAAATTTTGCTCTCTAGAGTAATGACGCGTCTAGATTATTTTTTTATAATGTGATATAGAATGTGTTTAGTGTTATTTTGTGGTTTGTGGAGATCATTGGTTAGAGATATAGGCAAATACATTATGATCTTACAATGCAAATTTGCATTAGATTATTGGACTCAGGCTTTAATTTTGCTTTAGAATTTAGATTTTAAGATTTATGAAGTTCGAGTCAAGCCTCAAAAATCACAAGACCGGCATTGTCGTCCCCCCCCCCCCAATCTTTAAAATCCAGCTCGGCCTAACAAAAAATTCTGGATTCGCCACTGGACTGAAATATGTTTAATCGATTTACTTTATCGATATAGTGAGTGGAATACGTATATTATCTTTATATGAAAGGTAACTTGGTTACTTGCATTGATACAAATGTATTTTGATTATCTTCAACATGATTGGTACTAATACAATTGATGCTATGTTTGGTGACACCGTAACAATAATAAATTTATTTATTTATTTATTTTAGGTAAAATGTGTGGTTAAAAAGTGGGGAGATAAAATGTGTGTGGTTAAAAAGTAATTTGAGAAATTATGTTGTTTATAAGTTGTAATGATTTCGTTAAAGAACATAGGTTGAAATATAAATGCATGAGCTTTGCATATGTAACATATAATTGCATGAGATATGTAACATGTGATTGCATTAGATAATTGAGGTATTCTTCTTATGGAAATCATTAATTATAGCCATCTCATGTACGTACATCATTGACTATGGTTGCTTAATTGTACTCCCATTGTTATTGTTATTGTCAATATCGTTAATTGTACATCAGGAGCAGCATCGTTGACCTCAAAATGTGTGACAAATGGTGTAATTGAAAATTAACATTAATGAGGTCAATTAAAGTTAAAGAATTACAACATTTCTATTAGTTAATTGTGGTCACCTTATTGATATTAAAATTGAATTGAATTATTTTTTAGCTCCCAGGGCACAATTTGAGAACCGTTGGAACCCATCATTGTCATGCATTGCATTTGTATAACCGTCGATCAATATAGTATATAGTTAATGATATTGGAAAGTATATATGACGTATAAGTCACCATGATACAATACTTAACATCATATCACGACTATAATTGGATAGTGTGATACAAATTGACTGTTGAGTAGCTGATGATTCAGTACGTACAACATATCACAATTTTGATATGCCAATTATTTCTGTCATACAGATATTCTGACCATATATCGAATTGTATCAATGTAATTGATATGAAATGAAATGAATGATTGATTGGTGTATATAATATATCAAATTGTATCACTGTTACTAATATGATATGAATGATTGATCGATTGTTGCACAGAATATCACACTTGCACATATGGTGAACAAATAAACCGTCAAACTGCCAAATCGAACCAAACTGCAATAAATAGTTTGGTTTCATTTGGAAAAATTTCAAATTGCTTTAAACGATTTGGTTTGAGTTTCAATTATCATTCAAGTCCACTTGCTCCAGGAATGGAGTGGACATCATCTGGGAAGAAACAAGATGATAACTCCATTGCTTTGGCCAGAGCTGATTTATCCACACTATCTAGTTTAGTGGCAACTAGGGCTCTTTCATCTTTTGTGGATTTATTAAACATTATGAACACTATTTATTTTATATGGATTCGAAAAATTGTTGTGAGTGCAACTGGACCAGTCCAACATCCCAAATTATTGAAGTCCATATTATTAAAGCCCAGCTGATTGGATTAATAGAGCCCAAACTGATATGCAGCCCAAGATGGAGATTCGGATATGCGGCCTAAACTAAATCGGGTTAAATCCCATTTTTATACCGCCTTTTTATTCCCTACCATCAAATCATTCTTACTTCATCCTGGCCGTTGCTTTGAAGATAAGGATGCGTTTATTCTGGCTTCTCTCATTCTTCTTCCAGACGCTCTCTCTGTTTTCTCTCTCTCTCGTTCATCTTCTTTGTGGTTTATGTTCTGAGAGAACTCTCATCTCTCACACTCCTTTTTCTGTGTGGATTCTCTGGTTCCTTGTGGTTAATCAGAGTGATAAGTGTATTTCATACACTTATTTGTATGTCTAAAGTAGAATATATTGTTGACGTTTTGGAATAATTGCTATTAAATTATTTTTTTTTTGTTTATTTTCAGAAAATATCCCAAAAGATGAAGAATGAAGCAATTGATTTGAAAAATGCACAAATGGATGTAAATTAGAGCTAAAATGAGCAATTCGAGAATAATCCAAAGTTGGAGGACTAAATCGCAACAATCAGAAGTTAAGGATCAAGGCGACAATAAAAAGGCAGGGACAAACTTACACAGTCACGAAAAGATGACCATCGCGATCGCCGGATATGAATAGGGCGATCGCGTGAAGGTTAAAAAATGAGACCCAAGAGTTTTAATGTTAGCTGCGTGATCGCTAGTGTTTGAACCAAGCGATCGCGCGCTTATCCGACTGTAGGCTTTTTCTCGCGATTGTCAACAGAATTCTCTCTTTCTTGACCTAAGGTTTCTCCAAAACCTATATATACAACACATGAGGCATGAGATTGGCACTTTTGCCTCTCCATAGAACGAGTCACAACTGAGATTTCATCATCAATTTCTTGGAGAATCAAGCATTGCAGAGGGGCATGAATTGAAGATAATTGAGGAATTAAAACTTGGTGCAAGATTTCCATTCTTTATATTGTTTTTCAATGAACGTTTATTTTTATTGTTGTTTTTGTTCTTTCATAATGACGTGTAACTAATTTTAATGTTGAGATGAACAATGTAGCCTAGTCAATTATTTTTAATTCCACATTCCTTGTTTTAACGATTCAATGCATGTATTGATTTATTATTGTGTTTAATGCATGAATGAACTGGCCACTTATTCATGTTTTAATGTGTTATTTCTATAATCCGAGATGTGAGTTAATAACATAGATCTAGGTAATAAATTCGGTAATTGAACGAGAGATAGAGATATACTCTTGTTATTATTGCGATCGTGTGTGAATTCTTGCGTGTAATGCATCTAGATAAGGAATATTCGGACTCGCTGTAGAGATACAAGGTTGACTTATTTAGGTAGGATTGATTTAAACTCGAGAGAGGAATCTCAATTTGAATTAGTGAATTCGATCGAACACATATTTAGAAAATAGAACCTGGAATTGGAATTGATTTAATTGACTAGGTGAATTCGTGAATCCCAACTACCTTACAATCATTTTTAAAACAAAAACAAATTCACAAATTTAATTCTTTGGTTTAATTTCTTAGTTTTAGTTCACAATCACAAATTCTCTTTGTCTGTTCAAATAAAGTGTAGAACTAAAATATTTCGGTAATTAATAGCAGTCTCTGTGGGACGATAATCCGGACTCTAAGGTCCACTATTATTACTTCTCATGACCCGTACACATGTGAGGATATTTCGCATCGCGAGATATCAGTGAACAAATTTTTGGCGCCGTTGCCGGGGACTGTTTTTATATTAATATCGATACTCATTCGTTCTTACTTTACTTTGAACTTTATTTATTTTTATTTTTATTTTTTTTTACTTTATTTAATGTTAAGAAGGACTAAGTCATTTAATTTGCTTCCTTTTGATACAGAAATTGAATGCACCTTTCGACAGAGGCGTAGACAACAGTTGGAAGGGAATCAACAAACAGACTTAGCCATGGCAGATGATAGAATTCAGGATGATCAGGGAAATCAACAAAATCATGAAAGGTGCATATTAAGAGACTACATGGTTCCTCCTGTGGGGAACATCGGAACGTGCATAGTGCCTCCTACAATCCGAGCAAATAATTTTGAGATCAAGACTTCCTTGATATCCTTGATCCAAAACTCATGCATTTTTCATGGATTACCATCAGAAGATCCACATGTGCATCTTCGAACCTTTTTGGAATTATGTGATATGCAACGCATGAATGGAGTTTCAGATGACGCCGTGAAATTAAAGCTATTCTCATTCTCTTTGACGGATAAAGCAAAAGCCTGGTTTTACTCTTTACCCTTACACACAATCACTACATCTGAAATTATGAGCCAGAAGTTCATTGATAAATTCTTCCCACCTGGTCGAATGTCTAAGCTCAGATGTGAAATTTTGTCCTTTAGTCAACAACAGGGGGAATCCATCTTTGAAGCTTGGGAAAAGTTCAATGAGCTTATTAGACAGTGTCCTACCCATGGAATCGCAGATTGGATTTTAGTACAGACATTCTACAATGGGTTGACAAATGAAAATAAGAAGCACGCTGACTCAGCAGCCGGGGGATCAGTAATGGACATGACCTATGAAGAAGCATCTGAGATCTTTGAGAAGATGGCTTCAAACAGTTACCAATGGTATTCAGAGAGGTCTGTACCTAAGTCTGGGGGAGTTATTTTCGTTAATGAGATTACATCATTAAGTGCTAAATTGGATGCGTTGATGAGTATGAGGGTGCAGACAGTCAAGTCAGTTCAAACAGCGCTGTGTGATTTTCATTCAAATCCAGAACAAGCCAATTTCATGGGAAACAGGCAACAGGTTGGTCTTTATTCACAAACTTATAACCTAGAATGGAAAAATCACACAAACTTCTCATGGTCTAATAATCAGACTGTTCAGCGTCCACCTGGTTTTCAACAACAACAGCAACAACAATCTCAGAAAACATGGAGATGTTAATTCAGCTAGTCAAAAGTCAGAATGGTGAGATCATGAATCAAGCAGCTGAGATATAAAATTTGAAGAGACAAATGGGAGAGTTGGCAGCTAGCAGTGCAACAAGACATGCAGGACAGTTACCCAGTAATACTGAAACGAACCCTCGGGAACATGTGAATGCAATAACAACAAGGAGCGGGGTTCAGCTATCTAAAGTGACTGTAGAGGAATATGAAAAGTAGAAGAACCAGAAGAAGAATGTGGTGGAAGAGCAGAAAAGTGAAAAAGAACAGGGGTCAACTTCAGAAACTCAAGAAAAAGTGGAAGAAGACGTTCGAGTTCGACCTCTAGTCAAGGCATATATACCTCCAGTTCCATATCCACAAAGACTGAGAAAGCAAAATCTGGAACAGCAATTTGGGAAATTTTTGGAGATTTTCAAGAAATTACATATAAACATCCCTTTTGACGAAGCGTTAGCCCAAATGTCCCTCTACTTGAAATTCATGAAAGAGAATCTGAGGGAGTTTTAGGCTAACCCAAACTAGGTTGAGGGATATACTGGAAGAACAAATTTTTCAGTACTATATATATATATATATTCTTTGTGGTTATCACTTAGTGCGATTATTCTTTGTGGATTCCGATCACCTTAATTGCTATATGCTTAGTGGCTGATCTTGATACTATGTGACATATTTTGATTTTAACTTAGTGGACTTCTCTGTTATCTGTAATATTTTGTGAAATTGTCCTGTATTCCTCTATTTTATTTCATTGATACTTCTTCAAGAAATAAGGCTTCTAATTTTTGTAAAAGTTTTTCAAAATTTTTGAGTCATTATTTCAATGGCTACTATAAAAGTAGACGTTGAGATCTAGAATGGCAAAGGAGATTTTAGTCTCTGGAGTCAGCAGATGAAAGCCTTATTACTTCAAATGAAATGTGCTAAGGCTATTGATCAATCTTGGCTTGATAACCTAACTCAAGATAGACTGACTGAGATGGATGAAACAGCCTGGAGCACTTTGTTTCTTCACCTATCTGATAATGTCATTAGACAAATAGGTGAGATTAAAACTGCTATGGATTTTTGGGATAAATTAGAGGAGGTTTGTCACACCGTTTCTCTGCCTAATAAACTTTGCTTTTAAATTTGATCCTTCCAAAGATGATGATAACATGAGTAAGTTTAATAAGATCATACAAAACCTACTGAATTGTGATGAAAAACTGTGTGATGACCAAAAAGTTGTCTTTCTTTTAAATGCTATGGGTGATAAATTTAAAAAGGAATGCCTTAGAATACGGTGGACAAAAAATTGACTATTAAAATAGTTCACACTTTCCTTAAGAATAAGGTGCTAGAAATAGTTAGAAATAAGCCTATAGTGTTGTAGGAACTTCAAAAAAAATGAACTCCTTTAGGGATAATAAACCTGTGAACAATTTTAACAAAAGTTGGAATTCTCCCAATAATAATAGGAACTGGAATAATTTGAATACCAAGCCTGTTAGGGGTAACTATTAAAAGAAAATTAATTTTTATAAGCCTAAGGATAATTCTTTCAGAGGCCAGAACAATTTTAGGGATCAAAATAATCCTAGAAATCAAGACAATTTTAGAGGTCAGGCAACCCTAAAGGTTAAGATATTATTCTCAGACCTAGACTGTGCTATTATTGTGGTAAACCTGGACATCATGTTAAAAATTATTTTAAGAAACAAAATGAAACATGAACTAGTAATCAAGCAGAGGCTGCAACACAAGATAGTAATGGTGTTGTTTATGTTACTACTGAAACTGATACTAAGCATGACTGGATACTTGATCCTGACTGTACTTTAATATGTGCCCTGAAAGGGATTTATTTGTTAGTTTCAATAATGATTCTTATGGATCTGTGAAGCTTGGAAACAATCTGACCTGTGATATTAAAGGCAATGGTAAGGTTCTGTTGAAACTTGAAAATAACAAAACACTTGTTTTAAATCAAACTAGATATGTGCCTGATTTGATAAGAAATTTGATATCTCTGGGTGTGCTTAATTCTGAACTTTATGATATTAGACTGCATAATGGTTACCTTAGTATTTTTAAAGGCAATTATTTACTTTCATGTACTCCTAAAACAAATGATATATATGTTTTGAAATCATATCCTAGCTGTGCCAATTCTTTTAATGCCTTTGAAAATGATAAAATTGTTTTATGACTTAAAAGACTTGGACATTTTGGTGAAAAAAGGTCTTAAATTGCTTGAAAAGAAAGATGCTTTTGGTAAAGCTGTTTTACATAAGGTTGATTTCTGTGAAAAGTGTGTTTTGGGAAAACATAAAAGAAATTCTTTTGGTAAAGATATTCATAAGTCAAATAATATACTTGAATACATGCATGCTAATTTGTGGGGGCCTACCCCAGTTAACTCTGATTTTGATTTTAGATATTTCCTACTTATAGTTGATGACTATTCTAGGAAAACTTGGGTTCATTTGTTGAAATCTAAGGATGCTACTGTATGGGTGTTTAAAAACTGGATTACTTTAATTTAGAACTTAAAAGATAGGAAGGTCAAAGTGATTAGGACAGACAATGGCCTAGAGTTTAGTAATCAAGGCTTTGATTCCTTCTGTAGTAATCTAGGTATTCTTAGATATAGGACTATTACATACAGTTCACAGTAAAATGGGGTTGCTGAGATGATGAATAAGACACTTTTAGAAAGAACTAGGTGCCTTTACTTGATTCTAACTTGTCAAAGATTTTTTGGGGTGAAGTAGTTAAAACTGCTTCATATCTGATCAACATTTCTCCCTGCAGTGCAATAAATTTTAAAATACCTGATCAAATTTGGAATAATTCTTGTTCGCTCAAAATAGTGTACCGCAAGTGCACGAGTCGCGTACAAGTAAAAAGTGGACTTTTTGAGTCCGGATTGTCGATCCCATGAGGAATGTTTACTTTAAATTATATAACTTTAATTAATTTAATTCTAACAACAAGAAGAAACACACAATTAAAAGTTGATTTTGGAAAATTCTAAATTAAAGAAACTAGTTTTAAACCAAATTAAAATAAGGAAAATGGAAGATAAAATAGTTGGGATTCATGATTTCACTTAACTCTTGCTTAAATAATTTCTCAACACATGCAAATTAATAAATTACTCATTTACAATGTTAGACCCGATTTTCCAAGCTTAGCTAATTACCTCTCTCGAGTGAAATTAACCATAATCAATTGGTTTAACCTACTATATCTCTATGTCGATTAAGGTCCAATAAATTGCATTAACTCTTTGTGAAAATAGCTCAATGGATTATCTAGGGTTTAAGGTATATCTCTATCCTTAACAAGAACCTAGAGCATTTATTATTTGGTCTAAAATGCATAATATCTCTCGATTATCATACACTTCACAAAACATATATTTGGTGATCAATCAAACATATGGAATAATCTCAATAACAAACACACATGAAATAAGCTCAACATTAATAAACAAACATTAAAATTACTTAAACTAAGTTAAACTACATCAATCATCCCAATATAAAACAACTAGCCAATTGTATAAATATTGCACAAAAGCTGAGGTTTACAAAAATACATCACAAAATATAGAAATCAAAAATTAAAAATACAAGATAATGAAATAAATCACTTCCCTTGAGTTTTTGCCCCAAAATTCCTTGAACTTTGTTTTGAATCTTCACCTCACTTCTTGCTTCCTTGCTTCAATGGTGACTAAAACTTTGAAATCAAAAATAATCTACAAACTAAATTACAAACAAAACAAAAACAAAGAAAAAAGAGAAAAAAGATGCTAAGGTTTGGGGAGGAGGAATTGTTATTTGGGTGTTAAGAAATGAGAGTATTTATACTCCCAAAATTTAGACCTAAAATGGTTCCAAAAACGCGTACAATCCGAGCCAAACACGCCCTTAATTGAAAATAACAAAAACAGAAAATAAAATTCGGTATTGGCCAGAAAGTTGCCTACGCGATCGTGTGGCTGAGTGCCTCGCGATCGCGTGGTTAGGCTGAAATCTCTCCGGTTGGATCTGTGGCCTAGTTCGCGAACGCGACATGATAGATCCACGCGATCGCGTGGTTCACCTGCAGCTCCGTCTTTCCATGATTTGCAATTGGGTCCTCCAACTTCTGGTCTTCTTCAATTTAGTCCTCGAATTTTGACTTTTATTACAAATATGCCCCTGAAATATTTGCAAAGTAGGTCCTCCATCTTTCTGAGATGTTACAATTGAGTCACCAATCTTTTGATTTCTTTCGATTAGGTCATTGGACATCAAATTTGCTCCTCTTTTAGCCTGATTGCACTCCAATCTTGTCCATTTGCTTTCCAATTGAGGTTGTACCTAATTGTACAAGATAAACACAATATATAAGTATATATTTGCTCAATCTGTCAATTAAATTGCTAATTTAGGAACTAAATAAGTGTGTAAAGCACACTTATCAATTCTCTCCATGATTTCGCAAAATTGAAATTTTTGGGTGTGCAGCCTACTCACATTAAACTGAAACCAAACTTGATTCCAGATCTTTAAAATGTGTAATTTTAGGTTATGGAGAAGTTGTCAAGGATTATAGATTATGGGTAAAGGAGTAGGGAGGTTACAAGGTCATTATTAGTAGGTCAGTTGTCTTTAATGAAAAAAATTTCCCTTGTAAAGATGAGATTTTGGAAGATCCTCTTAATAAAAAGGATTTTCTCACTTCTGAGTTGAGTGCAGATCATCTGTGTGATGAAAATGATCTTCCTAGTACTCAGTTTCAGGTGGAGCAACCCCCACATTCTCCAAATTGTACTTCTGAACCTGAGTCATCAAATTTTGTCCCTATTTCTGAAACTATTCCCGAAACAAAAGCTGAAACTGAAAATGATCTCAATCTTGATAATTACCAGCTTGCTAGGGATAGAATTAGAAGAGAGATTAGATCTCCTTCTAGTTATGATGATCCTGATTTTGTCTTTGCCTTCACTTATTCAGAGCCTTTACAAACTGGACCTGAATCTTATGAAGAAGCTATTTCTTCAAAGGATTCTAAATTCTGGCTTTCAGCAATGCAAGATAAAATGTACTTACTTTTGAAAAATAAAACTTAGGTCCTTGTTCCTAAACCTGATAGGCAGAAATTGATAGACTGTAAACGGATCTTTAAAATAAAAGTTGACTCAAAGGACATAAAACCTAGATATAAGGCTAGACTTGTAGGTAAATGCTTTTCACAAAAGGAAGGTGTTGACCACAAAATCCGGATGGACCTTGGACCAACACGTCTCAGCTCCTCCCTCTTGAACACGTGGATCTCCTGCGCACTGTGACAAACAATCAGTTTGCAAAGGGGGCCGAGGTGGCTCCCGTTTGCACTCCGATGCCTAAGTCAGTACTCATTTTGGGCAAATATATATTGGGTGCGGGAAATATAAATGTGTAGAAGAGAGAAAAGGGAGTGAGAGAAGTATAGAGTTAAGAGTGAGAAAATGCTAACCCCCAACTTGGAGACAATTGTGCTTCATTTATAGAGGAACTTCTTGTCTTGGATTACGACACGTGGCATACTTTACACTTGTCATCACCCTAGCTTATGGATGTGACAATCTTGCTTTTCAACCGTAATCATTGCTACATTTCGTAGGGGATGGGCGCCTGTCACGTCTGGGTAAAGGCAGTGCCCCATCACTGACTCCATCTCTCTCTTCTGGTCAATGCCATAAAGCGTCCCGGATGAGTATAAGGCACATAGGCTGGGCGTTAACCAGGTCGGCTAAAGAGGTTTGCTTGACATACCACCTCGGCATTCATCTCAAGGTGATATTCCAGGCCTCAGCTATGGGTCAAGGTCCGTTGGGCCACTATTGGGCCTTAGCTGGCGGATCAATGTACCTTTCCTTGGGCCCGGAATCAACACTAGTCCCTCAAATCCGAAGGGATCATTCATGGTCGTGCAGGATTTGCTATGATTTTATAGCCGACCTTCCGCCTCGGGTTTCCGCTCCCTGATGGCCAGGATCATGTCAGCGCGTTTCCTAGGCGGCGCACACAATTCGGATGGGCTATTGGTATTTATTTCCAAGAAATATACGCATGAAATGGGAGGGGGGTATCATTTCACGGCGCGTGGCATTCACCGTGGTAGCTGAACGATTTTGTCTCTCCCTTTGACGGTTGGCGCTTTGATTAGCCCATTTTTCAAGGAGCATGGGTTACCCACATTAATCATGCGGTTCACGAAAATCAAGGCATTTAGATTGTTGGGATTCCTATAAATCCTTCTTCATTTCATTATTTCACCTTTTACCACTTTCTAAAAGCCTTTTTTTGCAGCAATACCTTGGCGAAAGCTTGCTCCGTTTCCTTCTTTCCTGCAAGTTTCAGTCTTCTCCTCAAGGGCTTTCTACCCAGCGTCCGCCTTTACTGTTGCACAGTTTCTTTACCGGCAAGTTCTCCATTTCCAGTGCACAGTCTCACGCATTTGTCACCTGAAGGTAAACCTCTTGGTCTCTGTACATGTGAAACTTTTCTATTTTCAGTTTCTCATTGTGGGTTTGAAAATTTTGTTTTCGCACCTTGTTTTTCTTTCGTTGAGTCTGACCCACCCTTAAAACAAAAAGAAAAATGGAAAGAGTTGGGGGAACGGGTTCACAGGAAATGTTAGCAATGGCGGTTCCCGTCAGAGGTTTCTACCCCATCTCTTTATTGGTTTTTAGTTCCCGCTTCTTTAGGGAGCAGATTAAGAGGAGGAATAGGAAAACTAGCGGTATAATTTATTTGAGTGATTCTGACAGCGAAGAAGAGAGAAACCAGAACTACATGGCCCATTTGTCATCCGAAGAGGAATCCACACTAAGAGGACTTCGAAGCAAACGTGATAGAGACATGGGGAGAGAGGGAGCAACGGGTTCTTCTTCTGGCCCACAAGATCTTGATTTGGGCAACAGGGCCCCTTTCCGGGCACATAGAGAGGAGCTGGGGCTCTCAGGGGAGGAAATAGCCCAGGTCAAAAATTGGGTGGACCAGGTAAATAAGCTATCAGGATATCATGTGGACCCCGATCCAAACCCGGATTTGTGGGAGAGCAGCGAGGTTGCTACCGAAATTCGAGGAGTTGATCTGGCTTGTGCCTCGGCGAAGTTCAGGATGCCAGAAGGGGTCCGTTTAGTGCATCCTACACCTTCTTGTCGACCATGCAGTCCTCCTCCAGGCCAAGCAGCTATATGTTACAAAGCTTTATCCTGTGGGATGAGGTTACCTATGCATCCTTTCTTCAGGGCCTTGCTTAGGAGCTACAACTTGTGCCCCTACCAGTTGGCACCCAACTTTTGGACACAGGCCGTGGGCGCTTGGCTGGTGTGGCAAGAGGTCAACCCCGATTATCCTATCTCACTACACATTATTCATACCTTGTACACTCTGAAGAAATCGGTGAGAAGGGAGAGGGACGTGAGACCAGATGTGAAAGACTGGTATTACTTGTCTCCTAGGGGCTCATATCCTCCCGTCATTACTGGCCAACCTACTTCTATAAAGAACTGGAGGAATCAATGGTTCTGGGTGGCTGGGGAGTGGCAGAATTCGCCTGTGGACCCAAGTCCAGAAATTTCAGTTCCCCGAACTCTTTCCTCTCCTAGTGAGTCTTGTGTTCGCTTTAGTGTCCTTAAGCGTCATGTGTCACTTGTTTTTTTTTTTTATATATACACCTCTCTTCGTTGCTTACTAACGTGTCACCGGTTTCTGACAGGGGACACTTTTGATCGCCTCCTCCCTGACGCAGACCTAGCGGCAGTGAGGCGTTTGTTTGCTTACAAGGGCACCTTCCAAGGGGTCATTCAGCAAAACAAGCTATTTGTTAAACACGGTCTTATGCGAGCCATGAGTAAGTTCGTTTCCTTATTGCTATTTCATCTTATGCTTTGTCTGCTTGCAGCCTCATTTTTCTTTCTTTCTTGTCAGGTTCCAAGGATTTTCCAAAGATTTCTCTAAAGGGGCTTATGGCTACGAAGATCCCCCCTGCACTCCGTCATGGCAGTGAAGTTGAGAGAAAACAGAAGGTGGTATTGGCCAACCTGCAAGTTGGGGTGGCAAAAGAGGTGTCCGAGGCGTCTACGGCCCAACTTCAGGGGCCTCTACCAGCCCTACTGCCACCGCCTACTCTGCTGCCTGTGGGTCCCCAGCAACCTAGCACAGAAAAGGGGACTGATCCTAAGGGAATCCTTCCAAAGGGGAAGGGGAAAAGGTCAGATAGGGGCGGATCTAAGAGGGACAAGGAGGCTAAGGGTGCCTCGGTTCCTCCTCCCTTGTCCGAGGACACGTTTGAACTTGCCCCTGAAGAGGAGCCTGCCCCTCTGAAGAGACTCAGAAGAGGTAAGGGCAAAGAATCCACCTCTGCGCCTCCGCCTCTCATGCTAGAAGACCTGGAGGATGAGCCTTCTGTGCCCATTCCAGGCTTGGCCTATGAGGTGACACCGGAGGGGGCAGAAGAACTTAGACATATTAAAACAAGCGTTCTCCCCAAAGATGTCACTTTCAGCCCTTCTCTATTTGACTCCCCCAGTTCTCCTCCAGCCCGGGCCGCCTTCATTACTGAGCAGTTTTGGACAGAGGGCTGGTCTGCTTTCTCCTCCAGCGTTAGTCCGTCTCGGAAGTTGCTTGCCGCTAAGGCCATGAATGCCAGGGCGTTGGCCCTTATTGACGAGGTGGAGTCGTCTGTGGATGAGGTGCAGAGGGACAAAAAGAATGCTGAGACTGCTCTCCGACACGCGGACAATATGCTCAAGGAGATCAATGACCTTAAGGCCCAGCTATCTATAGCCCGCAAATCTTCTTAAGAAGAGAGGACTAATGCGAAGCGCCTCCAAGAGGACAACGACAAATTGAAACACGACCTCCATGCCTCCGAATCAGACGTGGCGGCCTTATGCAAAAAATTGGATGACTCCAACCGTGCACAGTCTATTGCTTCTGAGGCTCTGGCCACGGCCAATGCAGCCAAGTTGAAGCTAGAAGCTGAAGTGGCAGAAGTAAATGAGAAGCTGGGGAGGGAGCTGGAGGCTAGGAAGAAAGCTGAGGAGGATTACACTTCCTTGGAGAAACATATTGACTCCAGAATTTCTGAGGCTTTGGAGCGTACCATTGCGGCTAGGGTGCAGGAGGTTCTGAGTGAAGAAGTTTCGAAGGCAGTTCAGAACTTCAAGGATACTTTCGAAGATACCCCAGAATACGAGGCTATGCAGAGGGTCTTTGGGAACTTGGGGGCCAGAATGGCCTTAGGGGATGTGAAGGAAGCTTTTCCGACACTGGACCTGTCCTCCATTGAAGCTTTCTACCCCCGAGCCTCAAGGTAATCCTGCGGATCCTCTGGGCGTGTCTGATAAAGGCCCCTTGGAAGATGTCCCTCCTCCACAATAGTCCTCTTCTGCATTTGTTAGCTTTAGTTTTTAGTTTTTTTTTTTTTTTTAAGTCCCCCGGCACTTCATATTGTTCATGTCTCATTTTTATGAATAAAGCAGTTTATTCATATTAATAAAGCAGTTTATTCATATTTTGGTGCAACAACGTTTTTTCTTTACTGCTTATGAATGAGTATTTGTGCAGCAACGTTTTTTCTTTACTGCTTATGAATGAGTATTTCCAAGTGCGAGTAGTTCGTAATTGTTTGACGATATGCGGGTATCTGTAAATGTCTGTAAATTTCTAGTCCCCCAGATTTAACGAGCTTAATGCGTTCACGCTTGCGGGTTAAATCTGATGTCGGCCAACTTTTGAGCAACTTTTACCTTACATTTAGTAACACCTCTTACAAATTTGCATTAACTTCTGTTTGTGGCGTGCTGACGTGCGCTTATGTTTTTAGTATTTAGTACGCATATGTCTTGTGAGCGTTTCGCTTAAGCGTATGCATGAAAGTATCAACCACTTTGTGGAAACATTTAATATTTCGTGCGAAAGAGCACCTCGTATGTGCGAACTAATTTATCGTTTTTAGAACTTTGGTTCATGTGACAATGTCTGAGGCACTTATGTCTGAGTTTGCATGGATTTCAGAAATAATACAGTGATCGACGTGTGGTCTTTATAAGAGTCCCTTGTTTTTAACAATTTCATGCATGACGAATACACATGGCTAATTAGTATTTGGTGCAATCCTCATCATAATTAACTAGCGATTTCATACAATCATGTGACAACGCTGTGCCTCGTTGAAGTGGAATTTGACTTATTGAAAATAGCGACGAAGGTGATCTGTGTTCCAAGGATTATACAAAGGTACCCCGGACAAATCTTCAATTATGTAAGTACCAGGTACCACCTCGGCTGTGATCCTGTAAGGGCCTTCCCAATTGGGACCCAAAGTCCCTACTCCTGGTTCTTGAGTTGAAGGAAGAACCTTTTTTAGGACTAAGTCTCCAATATTAAAGCGTCGCCCTTTCACCCTTTTATTGTAGTATCGAGCCATCTTTTCCTGGTATCTGGCCATCACCACTTGAGAATCGTTCCGTTTCTCCATGAGGAAATCCAAACCGGCCCTTTGTGCTTCTTCATTTCTCACTTCGTCGTAATTAATCTGTCGAAGTGAGGGTACCCCAATTTCGACGGGACATACCTCCTCGGCTCCATATGCCAATGAGAACGGCGTTTCACCAGTTGCGGTGTGAGAAGTGGTGCGAAGCGCCCATAGCACTTGCGGGAGCTCATCTACCCATGCGCTCTTTTTGGACTCCAACTTCCTTTTCAGGGTGTTTTTTATGGTTTTGTTCACTGCTTCCACTTGCCCATTGGCTTGCGGGTGATGTGGAGATGAAAACAGCTTTCTAATTCCCAAATCACCACACAACTCGTCCACGCTTTTGTTTTTAAACTGTTTAGCATTGTCACTAACCAGCGAATGGGGTACCCCAAACCGGCATATGATATTCTTCCAAATGAACTTGGTGGTGTTGGCCTCGGTGATTCTCATAAGTGGTTCAGCCTCGACCCACTTGGTGAAGTAGTCAATTGCTACTATAGCAAAGCAATTATTTCCGGCTCCCCTAGGCATAGGACCTATAATATCAACCCCCCATTTTGAAAAAGGCCAAGGGCTGGTCACCACGGTTAGCCTGTGATGTGGCTGATGCAGTATGGTTGCGTGTCTTTGGCATTTATCACACTTGCGCACAAAGTCATGAGAATCATTTCGCATAGTGGGCCAAAAATACCCCTGTTTGAGGGCTTTCCGAGCTAGCGATAGTGCCCCGGCGTGGTTGCCACATATACCTTCATGGATTTCCCTCATTACATATCGCCCTTCCTCAGGCCCAACACATCTTAGCAACAGGGAGGTGAAACTCCGTTTATAAAGTAGATCGTCCAAGAGTACGAAATTGGCAGCATACCTTTTTAATTTCCGAGCTGCTTCAGGCTCGTTTGGCACTGTCTGGTGCCTCAAATATGCAATCAGCGGATTCATCCAGGATCTCTCTTCCTCTACCATCAAAATCTCTGGTCCTGGCTCAATAGAGGAGGTCATCATGTGCTCTACAGGGACCAGATTGTGGAGCTCTGAATCACTGCTGCTTGCTAGTTTGGCCAAAGCATCAGCGTTGGAATTTTCTGTTCTGGGGATGTGCTGTAGCTCCATTTTTCCGAAGAGCATAGCTAAATCTTTTACTTTCTTCAAGTAAGCGACCATAGAAGGTTCTTTGGTAGAAAATTGCCCATTGAACTGGCTTACAACAAGCTGCGAATCGCTGTTCGCCACCACGGACTTAATCTTCAATGCTTTTGCAAGTCTTAGCCCAGCTAATAGCGCCTCGTACTCAGCAACATTGTTGGAGGCTTTGAATCCAAAGCGGATTGCACTGTGTAATTTAAACCCTTCTGGGCTTACTAACAGTATTCCTGCGCCGGATCGTCCATCAGCCGAGGACCCGTCAACGAACAATTTCCACTTATGTCCATCATGTTGGTTGTCCTCGGTGTTGTCTACCATTTCGACCTCAGGTGGATGGGTGAATTCAACTACGAAGTCTGCCAACGCCTGACCCTTTACGGCGGTCCGAGGCGCATAATGTAGGTCGAACTGGCTGATTTCTATCACCCATTTCAGTAACCTCCCAGAAACGTCTGGTTTTTGCAACACTTGTCTCATGGGAAAGTTGGTGAGCACTTGTATGGAGTGTGACTGAAAGTAAGGACGAAGCTTACGAGAGGCTGTGATCAATGAGAGAGCAAGTTTTTCCATATCTGGGTAGCGCGTCTCGGCGTCCAGCATGGCTTTGCTTACATAATATACTGGCAACTGGTTCCCATCCTCCTCTCGGATTAGCACTGAGCTAACAGCCTCTTTGGATACAGCCAAATATAGGTAGAGAGGCTCGCCAGATTTTGGTTTTGATAGCAATGGGGGGCGGCCTAAAGAGGCTTTCAGGTCGGCAAACGCCTGTTCGCATTCTGGTGTCCATTGGAATCGCTTTCCCCCCTTCAGGACCTTGAAAAATGGCAAGCATTTGTCAGTGGATTTTGAGACGAACCGGTTCAAGGCCGCGATCCTCCCCGTTAAGCTTTGCACTTCTTTTGGGTTTCGAGGCGACTGCATGTTTAACAAAGCATTGATTTTGTCCGGATTGGCTTCGATTCCCCTCTTATTCACCATGAATCCGAGGAATTTCCCAGATGCTACCCCGAAAGCACACTTTGCCGGATTGAGTTTCATCCGATATATTCTCAAAACATTAAATGCTTCTGACAAATGGAGGATATGATCAGCGGCGACCATGCTTTTGACTAACATGTCGTCAACGTACACCTCCATGGTGTTCCCCAATTGTTTCGAGAACATGCGGTTTACCAGCCTCTGATATGTAGCTCCCGCATTCTTCAAGCCAAATGGCATAGCTCTGTAGCAATAGAGCCCTCTATCTGTGATAAATGAAGTATGCTCTTCATCCGATTCGAACATAGGAATCTGATTGTACCCGGAATATGAATCCATGAAGCTTAGCAACTCGTGTCCCGCTGTGGAGTCGACTAGTTGATCAATCCGGGGCAATGGAAAGCTATCTTTGGGACATGCCTGGTTCAAGTTAGAAAAATCAATGCACACCCGCAATTTCCCATTGTGTTTTGGTACTAAAACAGGGTTTGATACCCACTTCGGATATCGAGACTCTCTTATGAAGCCATTTTTCAACAGCTTTGCGACCTCGTCTTTCAAGGCCTCATACTTATCCGAACTCATGGGCCTTCTCTTTTGCCTGTGCCCTGGGCTTCGAGGATCCAGCTGGAGCTTGTGACAGGCCTCCTTAGGATCAATCCCAATCATGTCACCATGCTTCCACGCGAATACATCGAGGTTTTGAAGTAGGAAGTCCTTCAATTGACTCTTGTATTCTGTTGGCGAGTCCAGTCCGATCTGTAATTCTTTGATTGGATCAAGTGGGTCTACGCCGAAGCATTCCAACTTTTCGGCCGGGGTGGGGAAATTGTCACCTGCCATCCTGGGGTCTAGATCTGCTAGATCCTCTTCTAGGGTCATCGTGACATCCTTATCTTCATATGGCCCTTCACCCAATCTTTCAGGGTCTGGGGCAGCCTCGGCCATAGGTACATCGCTGATCATGTTCAGGCTCCGATCCTGAAACTTCCAGATCGCATTTGTGTAGCAAGCCCGGGATTCTGTTTGGCTTCCCCTCACAGTTGCAACGCCGTGCTCCGTAGGGAACTTCATGCAAATGTATTTGGTATGCGTTACAGCCCCCAAGTCAATGAGACCAGGCCTCCCAATTGAGCCATGATAGGAGGAGATTTTGTCAACCACCAAGAATTCCATAGGGATTCTGGAGAGGGTCGGGGCTTGCCCTACTTCAGTCATAAGGGTTATGGACCCTCTGGGGGTTATGCTGTCCCCGGTGAATCCGTATATCGGATCAGGGACTGGAATGAGGGGAGTGCTGATCCCCATCTTATCAAAAGTTACCCCGTAAATCACATTTACCGAGGCACCATCATCCACCATCATCCGTGATAGCCCATTTCGAGCCACCACCACCCTAATAACCAATGCGTCGTTGTGTGGGAAGTGCACTCCAACGGCGTCGTCTTGTGTGAAGGTGATAGGTTCCGTCCGAGGCACCCCCACAGGATGGGAGTGGATATGATAATTCACGTTGGCGGGCTGCTTGGCCTCTCTTATATACCTCTTTTGGGAGTTGCTTGTGCTCCCACCTGGGTGGGGGCCTCCCAGTATTGTGTCGATTTCACGGATGGGGAGGTCGGCCACAGGCATAGGTGGTTCCCGTGTGTCTTTGGCATGTGCCGAGGCGGTGTCTTGGCCCTTACTCCTGTCTCTTTGACGATTATCAATTCTTTCCTTAGTTGAGTTCTTCCACGGAGCTCTCCTATCAGCTCGGTTGAACTTCCGGCCACCAGATTTTTGTATCCGCCCTGTGTCAGGGGGAAAATCACCTCTACTTCTCCCCTGTGCCTTTTGGTCGACTAGCAAGTGGATTTCTCTGCAATCCTCTGTTGCGTGACCGTAATACCTGTGGTAGGAGCAGTAAGCCCCAATCATGGGCTGTTTTCCACTTCGGTCGCTTTCCACTCTCCCTTGAGCCGTGTGAGGATTTTGAGAAGGGGTGTTAGAGTGTAAGTGAGGGATAGCCTCCGTGATTTCTGCTGCAAAGCTAGATCCCGTCCCCGGGAATGGCTGAGGTGCGCCACTTCGGTTACCGCCAATCCTATCCTTGTTTCCTCCCTTTTTGGGGTTCGCTTCATTGGGATTTCCAAGGTTGTATCTCCCTTGAGGGTGATTATCTCTGGCCCTAGCCATTTCCTCTGATACAATCTCTTTCTTCATCAGGTCTACCAGGGTATTGTAATCTCTTGGTTTCCTGCTCCGGACATCCCTCCAAAACATGCTGGTCATATCTAGCCCTCCTTTTAGGGCGGAGAACATCTCCGCTTCTGTGATATTTTCGCAGATATGCATTTCTTCAGTGAATCTAGCTAGGTAACTTTTCAGATATTCGTCTCTTCCCTGCCTCAGATCCTGAAGGCGTTGGAGTGGGAGTTGACCAGGCCTGGAAGAAACAAAGCAGTTTTCATATCCCTCCAACTGTGGATGCTGCCAGGAGGGAGTTTTTTATACCATCGTATGGCACTTCCCTCAAGGGTTAAAGCAAAAGCTTTACATTTCAGTGCCGGGGTGGCCCTGGCTATTTCCATGCTGGCGCGGTAATTTAACAGGTGATCATCAGGATCACCTCGGCCAGAATACTTTGCTATTTTCGGCATTTCAAAATCATGGGGGACGGGGCATCTACGGAGGCCCTCTGTGAAGGGGCTTACTTCCTCTTCGTTATCCAATTCGGATGACGGAAGCTCGCTGTTCTCGTCATGACTGGAATACTCCGGATCACGGTATTGGCCATAGAGCGGTGGAGCGTACTCCTGCCCTTGCGGTGGTGGAACGCGGCCGTAGTTTGGCCTCTCATGGCTCTGTAACTCTTTGCGAGGGTTAGTCCGAACTGCTTCGGCTCTTCTTTCTTGCCTATTCCTAGGCTCATGTGCTGATGCCATCCTTTCTCCTCCCATACCTCGTTGATTCCTGTACATTTGACCCTGCGATAAGGCCTCTTCAGCGCGTCGCTCGCGCTTATTTCTAGGCTCTGTGGCATTGTGCTGACCTGGGTCCGTTTGTCCCCGTCGTTGTCCCCTGAATAACCCTCCTATTCGGCTGAAAACATTGCCGGAGAAGCCTCCCTGTGTCTAGCTGGGAGTGGGTTTTGTTCCCCATGTGTTTCATGTTCTGGGTCTCGCTCGTAAAAGGGCTCGGATTCCACTTCGGCGTATGCCTGCGGGTCCTGGTAATAATAAGATACAGTAGCCACCTCAGATGGTGAATAATGTGGCTGTGAGTATTGCTGAGGCATCGCAGGTTCGTTCACAGCATACCCTCTGGCCATAAAGGCATTCATTGCAGCAGTTTGTTCTATTTGCTGCCTCTGCATCTCCAGCATTTGGGCCGCCATGAGTGTCATGTCTCGCATCATGCGGCGATTTCGGTGCCGGCGAGGTGGATTAGGTTGTGCCACCTCCTCGTTGGCGTTTTCATGGGGTTCTTGAGGAACTTCGTCCTCGCTGTGTCGGCCGCTTCTTCCCCTACGGGGGTTAACATCACTGTCACTTTCATTCATATTTCAGAAGAATTTCTGGTCTTAGATCACTTTTCAAGAATAAATAGACCTTTATCTCGCTGCTTCAAACCTTTTTCAAGGTTGTAAACTTATGTTTCAAAGTTCTTTACCTTTTTCAAGGGTGATCCAGCTTATCTTTCAAAGCTCCTACCTTTTTCAAGGCGAACCAGCTTATCTTTCAAAGCTCCTACCTTTTTCAAGGCGAACCAGCTTATCTTTCAAAGCTCCTACCTTTTTTAAGGCGAACCAGCTTATCTTTCAAAGCTCCTTGCAGTTATCCGCTCTATTTATTGTAAGAGGTTATTCGTCCTTTTCCAGAACTACCTTTTTATGTGTGGCTTCATACCATGTGTTTTCGCGGTTAGCAGTATGGCTTCCCACAGACGGCGCCAAAATGTTGACCACAAAATCCGGATGGACCTTGGACCAACACGTCTCAGCTCCTCCCTCTTGAACACGTGGATCTCCTGCGCACTGTGACAAACAATCAGTTTGCAAAGGGGGCCGAGGTGGCTCCCGTTTGCACTCCGATGCCTAAGTCAGTACTCATTTGGGGCAAATATATATTGGGTGCGGGAAATATAAATGTGTAGAAGAGAGAAAAGGGAGTGAGAGAAGTATAGAGTTAAGAGTGAGAAAATGCTAACCCCCAACTTGGAGACAATTGTGCTTCATTTATAGAGGAACTTCTTGTCTTGGATTACGACACGTGGCATACTTTACACTTGTCATCACCCTAGCTTATGGATGTGACAATCTTGCTTTTCAACCGTAATCATTGCTACATTTCGTAGGGGATGGGCGCCTGTCACGTCTGGGTAAAAGCAGTGTCCCATCACTGACTCCATCTCTCTCTTCTGGTCAACGCCATAAAGCGTCCCGGCTGAGTATAAGGCACATAGGCTGGGCGTTAACCAGGTCGGATAAAGAGGTTTGCTTGACATACCACCTCGGCATTCATCTCAAGGTGATATTCCAGGCCTCAGCTGTGGGTCAAGGTCCGTTGGGCCACTATTGGGCCTTAGCTGGCGGATCAATGTACCTTTCCTTAGGCCCGGAATCAACAGAAGAAATTGACTATAATGAAATATTTGCACCTATAGTTAAATATACTTCCATCAGAATTCTGTTTGCATTAGTTGCTCAATACAGTCTTGAATTAGAACAAATGAATGTGAAAACTACCTTTTTATATGGCTCACTTGATGAAACTATATATATGTGTCAGCCTAAAAGTTTTGAAAAATTTGGAAATCTTGCTTGTTTGCTTAAAAGATCTTTGTATGGCCTGAAACAGGCACCCAGACAATGGTATAAAAGATTTGATACTTTTATACAAAGTCTGAAATTTGTTAAAAGATAATATGATCCATGTTTTTATTTTAAGTGCCTAAATTTAAGTTATATGTATTTGCTGTTGTATGTAGATGATATGCTAATTGCTGGATCTGATTTGAATTAAATTGTGTTACTTAAACAGAAACTGAATACAGAGTTTGAAATGAAAGACTTGTGCAATGTTAGAAGAATTCTAGGAATGGATATCTTTAGAAATAAAGAAACAGGAAACCTTGTTTTAAATCAAAATGTTTATATTGAAAAGATTTTGAAAACGTTTAATTTGATTGATTAAAAACTTGTTTCCTTACCTTTGTCAAGTTATTTCAAACTTTCTGTTGAACAATCTCCTAAAACTATAGAAGAAGAAAATAGAATGATCAATGTCCCTTATCAAAATGTTATTAGCTCTGTAATGCATCTTATGATCTGCACAAGACCTGATATTGCTTTTGCAGTTAGTGTACTTAGCAGATTTATGAGTAAACCAGGTGAAACTCATTGGGAAGCTATGGCATGTTTGTTTAGATATCTGAAAGATACTTCTAATTTGAGCCTTATTTTTGAAAAACAAAGATCTAATTTTTTTTCTTAAAGGCTTTGTTGATTCTGACTTCGCTAGAAATGTAGATAATAGGAAATCTACTTCTGCATATTTTTTTGTATTAAATGGAACTTGTATAAGTTGGAAATGTCAATTGCAAAAACTTGTTGCACTTTCTTCCACAGAAGCTGAATACATAGCTCCACTAATGCTGTAAAAGAGTCTATTTGGTTAAGAGGTTTGTTAGAAGAATTAGGACATTTTTATGATAATCTGTTACCATCTACACAAACAGTCAAAGTGCATTATATCTTAGTAGAAATCATGTATTCCATAATAGGTCTAAACACGTTGATGTTAAATTTCACTTCATTAGGGATGTTCTTGATAACGGAATAATAAAACTTGAGAAAATTGCTACTGAATGTGATCCTGCAGATGTTGGAACCAAAGTTATACCTATGAATAAAGTTTAGAGATGCTTAAGGTTTCTAAATTTGTTAGAAGTTTGATACTAATTTAATTGTACTTTGCAAGTACTGATGATCCAATTGATGTGGAGTTTGTGAGTGCAATTGGACCAGTCCAGTAGCCCAAATTATTGAAGTCCAAATTAATACTATATCCCATTTTATTAAAGCCCAGCTGATTGGATTAATAGAGCCCAAACTGATATGCAGCCAAAGATGGAGATCCGGATATGCGGCCCAAACTAAACCGGGTTAAAGCCCATTTTTATACTGCCTTTATATTCCCTATCGTCGAATCATTCTTGCTTCATCCTGGCCGTTGCTTTGAAGATAAGGATGTGTTTATTCTGGCTTTTCTCATTCTTCTTCCAGACGCTTATGTTCTCTCTATTTTCTCTCTCTTTGGTTCATCTTCTTTGTAGTTTATGTTCTGAGAGAACTCTCATCTCTCACACTCCTTTTTTGTGTGAATTCACTGATTTTTTGTGGTTAATTAGAGCAATACTTTATGGTTCATTTACAGTGATTAATCTGTAATACTTTGTGGATATTTTGTGCGAGAATTGGTTCGATTTGAGTTTTGTTTAGATTTGTTCATTTTTGTGTAAAACTCTTTTAATATTTGTGATTACTTTTGTCTAATAAAACGTTTTTAGGTTTTATTGTTGAAATCTTTTTTGTGGTTGCTTTGTGGTGATTCTGAGACCTTTAATTCGTAACAATTGTAAAGTAAAGATTCTCAATTTAATGTAATTACAAAAATGTCTTTACTTTTGATGTTTGTTTAAATTACTATTTTAATGAAATAATGAGAAAATATAGGTTTTATAAATAAATATTCAATAATATAAAAAATAAAATTAGCATACAGTAGCGTTCTAAAAAACGTTGCAAAAAGGTGGATCAAAATTTTTTGCAACGCTGAGCGAATGTTTAGGTTTGGGGCTAAAAGTTTTTACAACACGTAAAAAACGTTGCAAAAGATTTGTGCTAAAGGTTTTGCAACACTAAAAAAAGTTGCAAAAGCGTCTACGGTAACACTTACCAAATGTTGCAAAACGTAAAATTTTTGCAATACTTAAAAAATATTGCAAAAGACTCTACGGCAACACTCCCTAAACATTCCAAAAAAGTTTTTTGCAACACTTAAAAATGTTGCAAAAGGATCTATGGTAACACCCCAAAAAACACTGCAAAAAGTAACAGACAACATTCATATCAGACTTTTGCAACGTTCAAAAAAACGCTATGGTAAGTTTTTTCTTTACTGCAACACTGAGATTTCAACATTTGTTCAAACTCCGCGAAAGTATTTTGACAACATCTTTTTAACATTGCAAAATGCAGTTTTTTTTTTTTTTTTGTAGTGTGCATTAATTTTATAACTAAGAAACAATGCACTCATGAAGATTTTTTTAATTTTTTTTAAGCAACACTATGATTTTGCAATATTTAGATATAAGAAAGTGATACCTTGACACAAGAATTGAATTATTGAAACAAAATGATGTGGACTTATGACTTGATCTAAAAATAAGTCACATGCTTTGAAATAATTAATTTTTGCTCATTCGACATACCAACCATGGAGTTGATTGGTAACTAACTCACATGATTGTGACCTATCTTTCCATCCTCTCAATGTACAACTAATGGTTTCTTCAAATGGTCTCTCCTATCATATATGTGAAGAACATTTGTTGATCCCTTTCGGTTTAGAAGAGAAACTAAAGTGGTTTCCAAGAAATATATAGAAAACCTAATATTTACCTAAAATATCAAAAAGTCTTGGGACGAAAAAGAAAAGAGTGAAGGTATATCCATGGGATATTGTACAGTGATTTTTCCTAGGAAAATATCTTACTATTGAAAATTCAAAATGTATTATTATGTGGCTTGGATTTAAAACTTAAATGTTGATACTCATTATTACGATAGTCATGCTAGTGATTTTTAGAAATCTCGAGAAATTTACTCGAATCCTATACTCTTTTGAATTCACGTACAGACATTATACAACTTAAACCTAGGGATGTCAACGAGCCAAGCCGAGCCGGCTCGCGAGCCGAAGATCAAGGCTCGAACTTGGCTCGAACTTTTTGGGGTCGAGCTTTTTATGGCTCGAGCCGAGCCGAGCTAAAGCTCGTCCCCAAAAATAAGGCTCGACTCGAGCTTTTTTCGAGCCGAGCAGAGCCAAGTCCGAGCTTTTACTTTTTTTCTTATTTTTATAGCAAAAATTCATAAATTTTTTTATTGAAAATGTGTATATATAGCTAGTTGAGCCGAACTCGTGGTCGAAATTCATTATTCAAGTTCTTATCGAGCTTTTTTAGCGGGCTTTTTTTGGCTCGAGTTGAACCGAGCCAAAGCCCGTCTCTAAAAAAAAAAGCTCGGCTCGAGCTTTGTCTCGAAATCTCGAGCCGCGAGCCGAGCTTAGCCCGAGCTTTTTTCGAGCCGAGCCCGAGCGGCCCGAGCCGACGAGCCGTTTTGCCATCCCTACTTAAACCTATGCTTTTCTTTTAACTCAACTCAAGCACAAGAAATTATTATCCAACGATACTGCACTTTTAGTTCCAAATTCTAAGTTCACTAAAATTAGAAGCCATTACCCATTAGGAAGGTGGTGAGAAGTAGGATAATGTCAAGTCACCACACAAAATTCTTATCTCAAGATTGATGTTCATATCTCACATGATAATTTGCTACCATTACTATCAATTTCCTATTTTTATGAATAGTCCTTCTAAATCCTTTTTCACCATGTTTAACCTGAATTAGAATGCTTCTTTGATTAACGATGGTGGATTATTATCATGGCTACATTATCATCACATGTAGACTTTTTTATCTTCAAAATAATAACACATGCCAACCTAGGAAAGCAGCCCTCGTCCTCATCATGAGAATGCTGCCTTCAATCACTTCAAAGAAAAGAAAAGGAAAATAGAATTCATGAAATTCGATTATCGCCATGTGCATCGTTAGCCGAAGAAGCAATATTCCTTAATGTCAAGCTAATGAAAATGGCACCAAGTTTTCCGGTAGAATGTCATCCTTTTTCAGAGTTTTGCAGAAGTTTCTCTCCCACAGAACCAGTAGAACCAAATATATACAATTTTTAACTATGAAACTTGATATTTGTGTTTTAACTATATTTTTCAGTTTGCCAATGTACTTTGATTGGTGATGTTTGATATCATGACATTTGAACTTATCTTTTTTACATTTTTTAATTATTGAATGATGAATGACGTTTATTGTGTCGATTTTGTATTTATATCAAGTATTGATACATACTTTATGTTAGTATTAACCATTAGGTTTGAAAATTTAAGTTTATGAAACCATAACAAAAAAGAACCAGACGGTTCGGTTATTCTCTTATAATAAGAATAAACATAAAAAATAACATTAATTCTTGGTTAGGTTCGATTCTATGAGAATCCGAACCATATGAAACCACGCCAAAACCTACAATCCCACCCAACTCTCCACCCCCATCAATTGCCTCTACCACCCGTCTCTGCGATCCACCTCCCAAATAATGTTCAAAATCAATTACCAAAAACTTAGTATGCAATTAGGGCATCTCCAATAAGGGGTCAAATCTATATCTATATATATATAAAAACAAAGTCTTTACTAAAAATAACGCACACACACTTTCTCGTAAAAATGCACTTGCTAAATTTGGAAATATTTTGCCAAAAATACAAAAATTAATGAAAAATGATTGCATTTTGGAAAGTGTATTAATTGCAAATTTGAATTACACTTTTGAGCACAACATGCATTTGTTCTCAAATAAAAAAATAAATTAAAAAATTAAAAAATCGTTTTTAGAATTGTTAAATTATATAAAAATAATGATAATTAATTTTTTTTTTTGTTTAAAAACAAAGAATGTGATGTTTTCGAGGTAAAAATTAGTGATTGAAAAGTGAAGAAAAAAAATATGTGCGATTAAAAAGTAATTTAAAAACGAGTTGTTTAGAAATATTTTGTCAAACAAAGTTGTTTCGTTCCAATTTCAAAAAAGGACAATTTAAAATTGTCTATAATCTTATTATGAATCTTAACTTCATTTTTTTTTATTTATTTTTGTGAAAAACCTATATATTTCTAAATAAAAACAAAATATTTACTAAAAATAACGCACACACACTTTTCCGCCAAAATGCACTTGCTAAATTTGGAAATGTTTTGTCAAAAATACAAAAATTAAAAAATAAATGAAAAATTATTGCATTTTGGAAAGTGTAATAATTGCAAATTTGAATTACACTTTTGAGCACTACATGCATTTGTTCTCAAATAAAAAAAATAAAAAATAAAAATCGTTTTTAGCACTGTTAAATTATATAAAAAATAATGGTAATTAAATTTTTTTGTTTAAAAACAAAGAATATGATGTTTTCGAGGTAAAAATTAATAATTGAAAAGTGAAGAGAAAAAATATGTGTGATTAAAAAGTAGTTTAAAACCGAGTTGTTTAAAAATATTTTATCAAAGAGAGTTGTTTCGCTCCAATTTCAAAGAAGGACAATTTAAAATTGTATATAATTTTATTATGAGTCTTAACTTCTTTTATTTTTTTTTATTTTTTATTTTTTGTGAAAAATCTATATATATTTCTATATAAAAACAAAGTCTTTACCAAAAATAACACAAAAACATTTTCTTGCCAAAATGCACTTGCCAAAAACACAAAAAATTAAAAAATAAATAAAAAATAATTGTATTTTGAAAAGTGTAATGAATGCAAATTTAAATTATACTTTTGAGTACTACATGCATGTAAAAATTAATGATTGAAAAGTGGAGAGAAAAAATATGTTTGATTAAAAAGTAATTTAAAAGCAAGTTGTTTAAAAATATTTTGTCAAACAAAGATGCTACGTTCCAATTTCAAATAAGGACAGTATTCTTATTATGAATCTTAACTTCATTTTTTTATTTTTTATTTTTTTGTGAAAAATCTATATATGTCTATCTTATATATAAAAACAAAGTATTTACCAAAAATAAAACATACACACTTTTCCATCAAAATGCATTTGTTAAATTTGGAAAGGTTTTGCCAAAAATACAAAAATTAAAAAATTAATAAAAAATTATTGCATTTTGGAAAGTGTAATGATTGCAAATTTGAATTACACTTTTCAGCACTACACACTAGTACAAAATCGCGCATAAAAAATGGTTATTATGCGTCGTTTTATGTAACAACCGACGCCAATTGAAAACGCAGTGGCAATTTTGTAAATAAATTTTAAGTAAAGGCGTCGGTTCCTATTGAACCGACGCCCAAACGCGGGTTTTGGGCGTCGGTTCCCCTTGAACCGACACCCAAAACCGGGGTTTAGGCGTCGGTTCTCCTGAACCGACGCCCAAAACCCGCGTTTGGGCGTCGGTTCAATAGGAACCGACGTCCAAAACCGGGTTTTTGGCGTCGGTTCAAGGGGAACCGACGCCCAAACCCGAGTTTTTTTCCGCGCCCTTTTCAATTGTATCGCGTAACTCACTTCAATCACAAAACTCTCTCTACGCCCAAACTCTCTCCACTCTCTCCACACCCAAGCCGCCACTGCACCGCCCGTCGCCGCCGCCGCAAGGTGACCTTAAATCTCTACCCCCTACTTAGTTTTTTTGTAAATGTGTGTGTGTATATATATATACACACATATATATCTATGTGTTTATATAATGTTTGTGTATATATATGTATGTATGTATATATATATATATATATATATATATATATATATATATATATATATATATATATATATATGTGCGTGTATGTATATATGTATATATGTATATATATGTATGTGTTTTTGTGTGTGTATATATATATATATATATCTGTGTGTATGTATATGTTTGTGCATATATATATATAATTGATTTATTATTTATCAAGTTAATTGGTTTGTTTGAATATATATTATTGATTTGAAGTTAGTATATTGGTATACAATAATATTTGATTTATTGGAGTTAAGTTATGCAATCTTAGTTTGATTTTTAAAAGTTGAGAATTGATTTTGGATTAATGTTGGAGTAGTAGATGATGTTGAAGTTTGATTGGAGTTGCGTTTGAGTTTTGAATATGACGATGGTGAATAATTTGGTTTTATTGTAGTATTTTCATTCCCCCTATAGGTTGGCTAAGTCCAATTTACAGAGGAGACTCTGTCGAAAATTTGGTAAAATTTTACAAATAAAAAATGAAAATTATAATTTGTGGTGACTGTCACTCGTACAAAATTGACCATACTAATAAAATAACTATATAAAATACAATCATCCTTGTAAACTTTTAATCTTTTTAATTATATCTTCACATATAGGTCGTAAATTATCTTATTTGATTCCAACTACTAAACTTTCTTGTATTCCTTAGCGCTATACATTGTTAATATTATTTGTGATCTTGATAACAATAATTTGATATATATATATTTCTAAGATGAATATTGATTGTCATATGTGCAGGTACGTGTTATATTGTTTTAATATAATGGCGGAGTCTTCAAGTTCTTCAGACGATCATAGTACTACCCAAACAAAAAGGACAAGAGGGCCGACTATGTGTAAGAAAATTAAGAAGGCAGGTCAGAAATCAATGTTATTGAGTTCAATGAAAAAAATAGGCCGATCGGACCAGGAAAGAATAATTTCAAAGCTTTCATAGGGTCTTTGGTCCGTATTCACGTTGACATAAACATCAGTGATTGGCACAAAGTGGATCAAGGCCTTAAGGATATGATGTGGGAAGAAATCAAGGTACTATCACTTTATACATAATGAATTGAACATTAATCGTAATATTTTTTATAACATCGCATATTATCCTTAACTTTCAGAGGGAGTTCAACATCCCCGATGATCGTCGTCTGAAATCAAGTGTTTTGAAATTTGCGGGGATGCGATGGAAAGATTTTAAGACAAGGCTGGTTCATAAGTACATTACACATGACCACCCAAAATATAAATCCCCTACGCAGCTTTATGATTTCTTATCTGAAGAGCAATGGGAGTTGTTCAAGAAAGAACGACAAACGGAGCAATTTAAGGTATATTGAAATGTACGCATATAATTTATTGAGTTGAAAAACTAAAAATATGTTATTTTATTCAGGAGAAAAGTAAGAAGGCTAGAGATAGTCAAATGCGAAATGAGCATCCCCATTATTTGGGCTCAGCAGGTTATGTGGGGATGAAGCCACAATGGCTAGTAAGCGACCCATTATCTTCTAGCACTTCATGTGACATGATTAGCTCCTCAATTGTAAGCGATGATCGCAGTTTAGATTGGGTTCGAGCTAGATCAAAAAAGAAAGAAGATGGAACTTACTACATCCCCAACGAGAAAACTAGAGGGGTGTTTGACAAAATTGTAAGTATATCTTCCCGGTTTTTCATATTTTCAATTCAAATTAACTTTAATACTTGTATTTAGTTTTCAGTTTTTTTTTTTAAACAGGTAGAAAAAGCTGAGCAGGCCACACAGGGGACATTTGTGGCAAGTAGGCAACATGATATTTTAAGTGAAGCCCTTGGGAAGGAGGATCATCCTGGTAGGATGAGGGGGTATGGCGTGTATGTCACCATGAGTGATGTTTACGGCAAGCCGGACGATTACCTCAGACGATCTTTGGGGTTGTTTCAGTAGATGACATTAAGGAGATAATCAGGCACGAGATGGAGGATAGCATTACCGAGAAGGTCAGGCATCAAACCATGTCGGAGATGCAAAGTAAATTCGACAGTATGCAAAGTGCGTACCATAGTATGCAGAGTAAATACGATGCTATCCTCCAGCGCTTGGGCCTAAATGTTGATGCCGAGATGGACGTAACTCCACACCCCCGACCTCTAACTCGAAGCAGTTGTCATTCCGTGAATCCAGACCCATTTGATGGGCTTCAGGTACTTAATGCTAAATTATTTAAGTTTTTTTTTAATATTGCTTATTTCATTTCAAATGGAAAGTGATGACTTATATGTTCAATTATATATGTTGAAAAATAGAAGCCGAATGGTTTATCCGTCCGGAGCCGACACTGTGGTGCATCATCAACCACTCTGACTTGATCATGTGAATGTGTCCGTTGACCATGTCGTAGATGGTGCGGAAGCGTTCTATCTTCCAGTGCCATCTCAACATCACACCACGGTGGGGGAAGGTATTGGAAGTTTTTTTCAATGGCCGAAGGAGTTGGTTATTTTTGGAGAGGTAATAATGTTTAGTTACATAAAAGATTATGTCGATATTAATTTATTTTAAAATCGTGTTAGAAGTTTTATAATGATAAAAATTGTCTTCTTGCAGGAAGAGGCACCGAAAAAGCTAAAAAAATCTAACGAACAGAAAAAGCCTCAAAGTTTTGAATTGTCATCTACCCAGCGACCTGCAATTGTCGACGATGAGACGTTACAACGTCTAGGTGACAAATGCAAAATGTTGAACACTCTAGTCCTTCAATTGCCTGTTGGTAATGACTTCTACCAGGTGCCCATAGATGCCTCTGTGTTCAACTGTGCATTCGACGATGGTATTTTTGTTACAGTCGGAGACATCACCGATTTGCTAACGTTGCAATGGTTGGATACATCTATCTTACAAATATTTTCAATGTAAGACTTCTGATCAGAAATTATAACTTGACTTTAAATCATTATTTTATTTATATTTATTGGTTTAATTATTTTTAGGTACCTCCATGAGATGTGTCATGAATACGGTATTGAAGCAATTGGATTCATGTCTCCGACACACATTGCATCGGTTTCGGCAAGAACAAATGCAGATGGTGTTGTAACTTACATGGACAGCACCATGAGGGCAATGCAAAGTAAGAAGTTCATTATAGCACCGTATTTTCAGGAGTAAGACCACCGACATTCTCTCTTTTTTACCTAATTTGAATCATATATGTTTAAAGTTGTATTTACACGTTCATAATACGTAGGAACCACTGGATGTTGCTAGTGATTTCTCTTCAGAAGAATACGGTGTACTTCTTGGATTCAGCTAGTGCATGTAAGCGTGACTTAGATATCAAGCCGCTATTGAATACGTAAGTTATGATAATTTTTCATGAAATAATTGTGGAGTTGTGATGAAATTGATTGTGGAGTTGTGGTAAAATCGATGAATTTCTGTTGTGATTGTTGAGAATTTATTTCAATAGCAACTTGCCTCTTTACAGGTTAGATAAGTTCAATTTATAGGGGAGACTCTGCCAAAATTTCTGTAGAAAATTTAGAGTATTTTTTTTTTTTTTTAGTAACTTGTTCATATAATTTATTAAAATTTTAGGGCTTTCAAAATGTATTGGGCCCAAGGAGGTGTTAGGACGAAAGGCAATACCACGTGGCTAAAAATAAAGTTACGAAAACACATTTAAAATTTATTGTAATGTTTTGAATTATTTTCATATTCTATTAAGTTTGATTATTCATTTTAGTTTTCAATGTGAAAATTTCAGTGTCCTCAGCAACCTGGAGGTTCTGAGTGTGGCTATTACGTTATGAGAAATATGTATGAGATAGTCACAGAATACTTCCAGCTTCCTTCGTTAGAAAAGGTATAAATAATTTAAATTAGAGTTTTTAATTAAGACTTTATATTTTATTATAAAATAACTAATAATATGTTTTGATTGTTTGTAGGCATTTAAAAAATACTACTCAACGGAGGAAATCTTTGAGATTCAAAATTTATGGGCCAAATATTTCGTTGATAGGTGTGTGTAAAATGACGCGTATCCAAACTTAAATTTACATATTTGTATAATAAAACAACAATCTTGTATATATAATTGTTCTCTATTTAATTTTATTATGTATATGTCGATTATATATATATTTGATGATGCGCATGTGGAAAATGTTCAAGTCATCGCGGGCCACGTCCAAATGACTGCAGGTCACGACCTGCAGCGGCTTGGGTCACGACCTGCAGCGGCCTGGGTCACTGCAGGCCATGAACTGCAGCGGCCTGGGTCACTGCAGGTGTGAAAACGGGGAAGAGAAAAAAAAATATGACCACTTTAGGCGTCGGTTCAAACTTATAACCGATGCCTAAAGTTCGACTTTATGCGTCGGTTTATTATAAACCGACGCATAAAGTCGAACTTTAGGCGTCGGTTCTAAAGTTTGAACCGACGCCTAAGGTGTTTATTTTTTTTTTTTTTAAAACTTAAAGCGTCGGTTATTAAAAAATCGACGCATAAAGTAGAACTTTAAGCGTAGGTTTACAACCGACGCCTAAAGTAAAAACTTTAGGCGTCTGCGTCATAGGCGTCGCCCCTACAACCGACGCCTATGCCCTTTTACAACCGACGCCTTTTCCACTTTCTGTACTAGTGACATGCATTTGTTCCAAAAAAAAGTTTTAGCACTGTTAATTATATATAAAATAATGGTAGTTAAAATGTTTTGTTTAAAAACAAAAAATGTGATGTTTTCGAGGTAAAAATTAGTAATTGAAAAGTTGAGAGAAATATGTGTGATTAAAAAGTAATTTTGTCAAACAGGGTTGCTTCGTTCCAGTTTATTTAAAAGGATAGTTTAAAATTGTCTATAATCTTATTATGAATCTTAAATTCTTTTTTTTTTTTTTTGGTGAAAAATGTGAAAAAATTACATCAAAAGCATCATAAGTCTAGTTTAAAAAATAAATAGATAATTCTCTATTTTTATAAAAAATATTCAAAATCCATAATTTAAAAATTTTGTTAATTTAATTAAAAATATATATTCAAAAATATTCTGCTTAATCATAGTGTAACTAATTTGGTAAAGTAACATTAAATTATTTCTAAAGATATAAAATTATATTATAAAATGTGTTGAAAAATATTTAAATAATTCGAAAATGTTTTATTTTAAAGAACTTAAGAACATTCCTTATATTGTGTCTTTTTTTATAAGTTTTCCAATTAGATTATATAAAAAAATAAAAAAAATTAAATTACTAATCCAAAAATTTTCTTTCAAATCGAATAATTTTATACTTGATTGAATATAATTTCCCGTCATATGTAATGACAATTAACAAGAGTTAGAAGTAATTACTATCATATGTTGGAATGTATTTGAAAAATCCTATGGATAACTATCAGTATTAAAACTATGTTTAAGCATATGTTCGATAAACTTGCAAAAATGGTTTATAAACCATTTTATAAATCACTTTTTAATCATATACATTATTGTATTATTTTAAAGTCGAAAAATATGTAATATATGCGTCAAAAAGATCAAATGTCAAAGTTTTACTTTATATTTTTTACTTCATTTTAAATTATATCATTTAAGTTATATAATAATCCATATTCAGAAAACCTGAAATTGTTCGACCTGAAAGAGGCAACAGGTCAAGGGTCAAAATATTGAATCGGGTTGAACTGAGATCGAATCGATTTTAATCAAAAAATAAATAATTATTTCAAAGATCAGAAAATTTTCTAAAAAAAATTATTTAAAAATAAAACGACATTTACTCATTTGGAGTAAAATTAAATAAACAAAAAAATATAACAACTATATTCTTTACAAATTCAAAGCAAATATAGATTTATGGTTGTAAATAATTTAATATATAAAAAAAAAAAGATAAAAATAACTTTTTTTAAATAAAAAAAAGGGGTTTAACAAACAAGTATATAGTAAATAAAACTTTTTTTTTCGAAGAGACAAACAATTTCAAAAAGAAAAGAAATCTTATAATGATCATAATTTCTTATTTTTTATTAGTTTTGTAAATGTTGCATTTCCTATTTTGATTACTTTTTTTTTTTAAGTTTTGAATTCGATAATATTTTATATTAAAATGTTATTGTACTATGTTTTTATTTGATATGATTGTATAATTAATATATTTTCATAAATTTTGATCGAAATCACTATCAAAACTATATTCTCGTGCATCGCACGAGTGAAAATACTAGTTTGATATAATGTAAAACATACTCCAACAAGACACCAAATCAAATATAGTGTAAAATTTGTTTTATACCAAATATTGGTTTAACTCTGTTCATTTACACCAAAATTGGTGTAATCGATTTTGTCATTTGTTTTATATTACAATAATTCTTTATGTATTTTTTATAGTTTTAGTTATTTAATAATTTATATTTATTTGTATGTTATTATTATTTTAAATTAATATTGATTTGTAAATTAATAATTAAATAATAAGCCATATATATTGAGTACATAAACTCAAATTGCTCATTAAATCTCAAAAGTTACAAATTTAGAAATTAATAAGAATTTTCATTTGTAATTAAATATAACATGAAGAAATAATTGAAGCAAATAAATACATTTGATATAAAAATTGGTGAGTTGATTTATTATTTGGTGTAAAATTAGACCATGTTTGGTGTAACCATTGCTGATGCCCTTAATGTTTGAATGTTAAAAACTGAAGTGAAACTTGAAAAGGAAATAAAGTACAGATCTAGAAGGAAGATGAATTATTTTTCCATTGTTTTTCTTATTTTTGTTTATGGACTAGACTAGAGATTTGGTTCTGAAAAAATTAAAAAAAAAAAAAATTTGTGTAGGATTAATTCCGTAACTAGTTAAAATTAGCTCAAACTCGATTTGCATAAATATCATTGCTACAAAATAATGGTGTTGGTCAAACTCAACATAATTCCACTTAAGAACTTCCGAAATTTAGATTGAAGAATTGTTGGGGTCTTGGAATTTCATGAACGCAGAGCCAACGAGTTCAGCAGAACAGCGTATATAGTAAATAGAAGTGAAAGAGCATTTCCTTGCCACCACAGATGTATGCACAATGATTGGATTTTTGTGCATATACATAGAGCAGGGAATAAAGTCGTTTTGCTAAGTGTATATGCACTTTCTATGAGAAATGATATAAACACAGTGATTGTCTAACGAGAGACTATGCAATAATAAGATCTTGCCTCGAGCGAGGCACTTTTTTACTAATTTCTTTTCTTCCTTTTTCTTAGTCTGAAAATACAGAAAGATCCCTCAAATTAAATAAAGTAGTGAAGATCAAACAATTCTCAAGATTTTCGATTAATTAACTCAAACCCGTATAAGAAAAGTACATTTACGGTCTTAAATTCTTCATTCAATAAAGTAACATTGAAATCATGATCTACCAACAATTGGACATTTTGCTTAACTTTGTTACTTTTTCAATGTAGAAGCCTAAGGTGTGATTTTTCCACTACAATCGTCTCGTGACATATTTTCCAATGCAAAATAAACTATGTGCACCCCTAGGAGAAGCACCCACCAAAATGGAAAAGTAAAGAAAAGAATATAAAATAAAAAATGGTCAATTTTTCATCCTTTTTGTTTAGACTTCGTGGATATGTCTCCCCTTGTGTATTTGCTTTTCTTTTTGTTTCTCTTTGGTTTGACATTTCTCATGGGAAAATGAGACCAAATATTGTGGACAATCTAGCAATAGGAGATTTGCTCCACTACACATTCTCCCATCCATAGTAGTAGAAGATACGTTTTTCCATCTTCAAGATACAAGTGCAAATCAAATTATTTTTTTAATACATGCATAGTTTCATAAATATGTGATAGGAATACTTAAATTCATAAACAACCTCATCTAAAATCTTAATTCGTTAAAAAAAGAGACTAATTTATTTTTCAACAAATGTCTAATCTTAATTGAGCTAGAATTAATGATAGCATTTTTTACTATCACAACATAGAAACAAGTGCTATGTCTAGTTAGATATGTCAAGCTTATGGCCCTACATAGGATTATTAATTACATCCACAAAATTTCTTTTTATGGGATTTAATTTTTTTGACTACATATTAAAACTAGTTTTAAAATAATGCTATTTGAACATCCAAGTTTACCACTTTATGTATCACCCCCCTCACATAAGATGTATGGGACCAGGGACGGAGTTAAAGTTTTGAGCAAGTGGGAGCAAAAATTTTCAAATGGTTGGAGGGAGGAGATTCCCTCCCGGGGATCCGCTCCCGAAATTTTTTTGAACCAAAATGATTGAAACAGCGAAGTAATAAACCAAAAACTGAACTTAGTTAACTAATTAACTAACAAATAACAATTAACAAGTGTAAGACAGTAAAACAGTAACCACTAATCAAAGACAGAGTATTAATAATAATGTAATTCAATTCACAAATTTGAACCCAATTTTTAATTTAAACCACATACTCAGATAATTTAACCTTAAATTTCATCCAATAAACCAAAAACTACAACTCCACTGCAAGCTTTAAACCACCTAATCAGATATTTTGTCCAATAATTATCGAAACAATCACTCCACTGCATGCTTTAAACCCCAAATACAATCATAATGTAAAAACTTTGTAATAAGTAGTAAAGTTACACTTCATTGAAATTAGGGGTGGACGTGGTTCGGTTTGGTTCTAGTTTTAGAAGAACCAAACAAAACCAAACCAAACCAGAAACCGATATTTTTTTACTAATGGAACCAATTGGTTTTTTTAAAGTTATGGAACCAAATCGGAACCAAACCGTTCGGTTCTGGTTTGGTTCTGGGACCATTACTTGAATTTGTAAATAATAAATATAAATTAAAACATGTTTATATCCGCTTCTTCATTAGAATCCAATGATATCATTACTAAATAGAAAATGAAATTTTTAGTTAACAAAACAAAAATTTAGAAAAAGTAACGTGTTATTCTAAGTCAAAGAAGGAGAAACTCGCCCGAAGAAAGCTAGTCGACCCGTTGAAACTTAGAGAATCGAACATAAAAGCCGTTTAGACTTATAGTTACAGGTTACGATGAAGTTCTGAATTCCATTCTACCGTGGTGCAGTGTGAGTTATGGATGGAATTTGCAATTTGAATTTGTGTTGACTCTTGAGAATTAACGAATTGAGCCGATATTTATATATATATATATATATATAAGAGGTTTATGGGAGTGCAATTAAAGCAGTGTGAATGGGTGTCTATAATTGAAAAGAAGAAAAATGAATTAGAATTAGACTTTAGATTTATGATTTAAAATCTTTGTCTAATAAGAAATGAGATAAAATGTATGTTAAATAACATTTTTGTACATTTCAGATTTATAATTTTAGATTTTAATTTTTTAGTTAGATGAATATCCACTAATTTGTAAGTGTGTGTGTGTAGTTTGGTTCTTAGTTCTGGTTCTGGTTCTGGAAAGAGAACCGAAACCAGAATCGAAACTGAATGGTTCTTGATTCTAATAACCAAACCATTATTTTTTTTATGTAGAATTGAACCAAACCGCTTAGTTTGGTTTGGTTCTGATTTGGTATGATCTAGTTCGGTTATTTTGTCCACCCCTAATTGAAATAATGTTTGACAACACCTAATTTACATATTTACTCACCCATGTACACACGTTTTCTTTTTTCTTTAGAAAACGTGTGTACATGGGTGAGTGGCAAAAAAGAATTTACATATTTACTCACCCATGTACACACGTTTATCCATATTGGACTCAATTTTCTTTTTTCTTTTTTTTTTCCAGTTTTTCAGTGGGGTCCTATACCCCCACTGGGCCTTTACTGGCTCCGTGGCTGTGTAGGACCTCATGTATTAATTAGTGACCTCACCCCCAAGTGAGGGGAGTGGCACATAGGGTGACATCCTGTGCATTCAAATAACATGGTTAGTATTTCGTCTTTTGCTTATCAAGAGAAGACACTAAAGCAAAGTGCATGTGGGGACTAAGAATTCAATACCAACTTTGTGCAGTTGTATTTTAGTCGCTTAAGCTTTCAAATGGATGGTATCATCCATCAACACTAGTGGGGTTAGTCCAAACTATCATCTTATATCTTATAATAACAAGAAGTTTTCAAACTTTCGAACGTCTAGAAATATTCCATCATAATATATGAATAACAATAACAAAAGTTATATTTCTAGTATAAATTTTGCATCTTCTATATGAAATTCTTTTTTGCCACTCATTTCTATTACACAAAAACGCAAGTAAACTATAATAAGATTTATAGCATAGCCGTGAATAAATTTTAGTTGGAGAAGTACCTTCCATGTTGTCCACTAACCGTAAGTGTACGGATCACACAAGTAATAAAGTAGATATAAGTCCGAATATCGTTCGCATAGAGATTGAGTAAATTGTATTTTAGATTACTATTCTTTAATCGGAACTAAAAAACTTTGAATTTAGTAATTTTGATTTGAAAAATTAAACTAAAGATTGAACTAAAGAAACAATGAAATTTTGATTTCAAAACTTATAACAACAAGTGCGTTAGAATTATGAATCTATTTTGACTCTATCATCCATATTTTAACCAAATCATTTAAATACAATTCATGAGTTTTGAAAATTCATATTCCAAATATTGTTAAAACTCCATTTCAGACAAGAATTAGCACATTTTCCTATACACGACCAGACTATATTTCTATGAGAAATTCGAATGTATAGAAAAGCGTTACAAGATTTGTAAATACTATTGCAAATAACACAAAGCATAAAGATATATTTCTATCCCCTATCGAATTTTGTGGTAATTAAAACAAGCGTAATGAAATCCTAATCTTTCGAACTTAAGAAATTATAACAGCAATCACATAATAGTTGACAAGAAAATCATATAATAATAAAAGTACGAATCAATTGCTCAAAACCATAAATTGCATGAAATGAATAATTTATTAAAACATGGATTCAAGAATTCAAAACTTCATCACAATTCTAACACTACGAACCTAACTTAGAAACATAATTGAATAAAATCACAAGAAAAAATAAAAGAATGTCACCCCGTTTATCTTCTTGTTCTTTGGTCTTTAATTATATTCCTGACGTTGCATGAATTCCTCAACAATCGAACAACATTTTGGCATGAATTTCACAAGGTGGAAACCCCTAATTTCATACCCCCCAAGAGTATTTATAGATATGCTCAAAATTTAGGTTACTTGAGAGTAAATAATGCAAAAATCCGCGCAAAAACCCAACAATCAAGCCCAGAAAATGCCCATGCGACCTCACGGTATAAATCTGTGTGATCGCACGGTATACCAATGTTAGCATCAGTTGTCTGCAGAGCATGCCATGCAATCGCGAACATATAAAATCTTACTTTTAGGATATAAATAAGTGTATAAAATATACTTATCATATGCCTAGGAATAAGTAGGTCACAACTTGGAGAGCTAAGCTACTTGAGTTGGTCAAACACATCAGGACTCTGAAGCATAGCTAGCACCTGCTTGCTCTATCCTACTTCACTTCCTTCTCTACTTTCTTCCAATAGTTCGACCTATCTTTAGAATTTATTTCCTCCTCCATATTACATCCTCTCCCATGAACATATATTATTTCTAGAGAAAGTAGAGCCTTGTCCAAATTGCAAATTTTCAACTATGCACCAACAAATAGATATATATGTGGTGGTCTCATGGAGATTATTTGTTCTCTTACCATCCCTTATGTGAAGAAAATGAAGCCTGTCGGTTCTTTGGATTTTTATGATGATCACGGACTTTGGGACCAAATACAAAAGATAACCCTTTTGGACACAAAAATATGTGGTCCACCTTCTCTTTTCTTTTGAACAACCGTGTGTCATTTTACATGCACAAATTGTTGAGTGGGTTGATGCTTGAAATGCAATTTCTTTACAAGATTATGAGAGTGGTCATAATAATTATGTATAAGAGTATTATTTATCAGTCATTTAGGCGCAACTATAAGCACATGCATGGTTTCATACAAGTGTAACAAGATTATTATCTTCACTAGTGATGTGATTCTATCAAGCCCGTTTGCATGCACTTTCGACCCCCTTGGTGGATAGGTGGGGTCACTGTTACTTGAAGAAGGTGACAGTGAGATATGACTTTTAGTAAATTTTGATAAAAGTTGATGAGTTATGTGGTTGAAAAGTTGTGAATCCCATAAAATCTGTGGTTGAAATTAATTGTTAACTTTGACTTAAATTAAAATCTAGATTTTAATGGGTACCAAACAAGAGAATATATTTAATATGAGAAATAGAAACTTTAAGATTAATTCGAACCTTTTCAAACAAGATTTAACAAAAAGGAGAGAACGTGATAAATGCATAAATATGTTCTAAACCGGCTATACAAGAATAGATGCAAAATCAATGTGCAATATCTTGAATAAAAATCGTAGAAATAACGATTATTTATGAAAAACAAACAATAAATCCGAGTCAGAATAACCAACTCAGCATGAGTTTTATGAAAGATACACCAAAAAATCTAAAACTATACCTAACTTGAAAAAGGAAGAAAAGATAAAATACAAAATTGAAAGAATGTTCATTTTATTAACTTTTCTGGACAAGGAATGTGGTACTACAGAAAAAAATAAGGTTTTTCCACAGAATCTTGGATAGACTGCAGTATTTTCAGTCAAGTACAGAATGGAGGGTTTTTGCTTAGTCTAAAACATAAACTTGAAGGGGACATATACCTGAACCACAGCCTCCCACTATAGAATTTTCTTCCCATCAGTAACTTGATAAAAAAAGCATTAAAGAAATCCAATAATCAAATCTCAGGCTTTCATTGCAATCCTTAACTTGTCTAAAGTAGTTTAGGCTCTGTTTGCTAAAAAAATACTTTTTTTTATGTTTTTTAGGCAAAATATGTGGTTGAAAAGTAGATAGAGAAAATATGTGAGGTTAAAAAGTTGTTTAGGGGATTGTATTGTTAAAAACATGTTTTTAAACATCTTTGCCATAGAAGCTTACTCATTCTTAAGGATAACCTAAACTGTGAAAATAGTATCATGAGAGAGAAATACAAGGTCCAGAAAACAATACTAATTCAATCCAAAAACATCAGAGCTAATTACTGTAATAAAATGAAGCGAAGAGAGAAACGGTCTAGGAGCTTCGCATGTATGGAGAGTAAAAATATTTAATTCTCTTATCAGAAAAATTTGAAGTTGTTTGAAAATTAGGAAGTTGAGCTCTCTTAACAAGGGAGAAAAAAAAATGAATAGTAAAATATGTGCTCATTTGAATAGGAGAAACTGAAAAATAACACATATACACACTTATACACTTACACACAGACCTATATTTATTTATTTATTTATGAAACTTTTGGTGTGAAAATTGATAATAAATTTAAGTAAATAACACTTTTGTATGATTTCCTCCGTGAAGGAAGTAGATATGCTCTAGCATATTTGGCAAAATGACAAACTATGATTAAGGGCTCCTTTAAATCACATTTTATTGTGCCTCGTTTACAAACCTCTACTCTGAAGTTTCTAATTTTTTTAATCAGAATATTTGTCCAATCAATAGAAGGAAAAAAACTGAAAAACCTACCACCTTGAACCCCTATAAAACCCCTTCCATGCTTGCTTACAACATCACCACTCTCTCTCTCTCTCTCTCTCTCTCTCTCTCTCTCTCTCTCTCTCTCTCTCTCTCTCTCTCTCGCGTCTGCGCGTCAGCATGCATTTGGAGTATTTGCAAGAAAAGGTTATCTAAGGTATTGGTTCATCTCTATTATCACAACACAAGCAAACGGGGAATAAAAAAGGATGGCTGCAAGTCAGACCCAAAAGCTGACCAGGATAGAGGTAAGAACAAAAGAATCTAAAAAACTCCAGTTAAAACCTACAGCATACTTTACGGACTGTTCGGCGTCTGTTTTTTTGATTTTTTGACTTTTTATATTTTTTTTAAGGTAAAATGTGTGGTTGAAAATTGGAGAGAGAAAATGTGTGTGGTTAAAAAGTGATTTGGAAAATTGTGTTGTTTATAAATTGTAATGATTGCGTAAAAGAACGGTGTGTTATGGGTATTCTTTGATTCTTTTTTCCTTATGGCACATTAATGCTAGGTAGTGGAGGAGCTGAAGAAAATATTAGAGATAGGTTTTCCTATATTGGTCATGGGCTTATTAAGCTACTTGAAAAACATGATTTCAGTAGTGTGCATGGGACGGCTAGGAAGCTTGGAACTGGCAGGTGGTGCATTGGCCATCGGCTTCACCAACATCACCGGCTACTCTGTACTTTACGGCCTTTCCATGGGGATGGAACCACTTTGTAGCCAAGCTTTTGGATCCAGAAACTTAGCCATGGTGTCCCAAACTCTCCAAAGAACAACTGTTTTGTTACTATTTGCATCTATACCCATTGGAGTTTTATGGATTGAACTTGAGCCTCTCATGCTATGGCTCCATCAAGAACCACAGGTAGGACATATTGCAAGTCTCTACGCCCGGTTTGCAGTCCCCGATCTTATCGTCAATAGCCTACTTCATCCTCTACGTATCTACTTACGAAGTAAAGGGACCACATGGCCATTGCTTTGGTGCACTTTTATGGCAACACTTGTGCATTTTCCCATCACAATCTTCTTAACTTTCAACCTCCATCTTGGTATCCAGGGAATTGCAATTTCTGCATTTATTGCCAACCTTAACACTTTTTTATTCCTTCTGAGCTATATTCTCTATTCCCATGAGAACAATGAGCCTTTGACTAACCTCTTAATGCCGAGTTCAAAACAAAATGTTTCCACTTCATTAGGGGAGGAATGGGGAATGCTACTTCGATTAGCGATTCCCAGTTGTCTGGCTGTTTGTTTAGAATGGTGGTGGTATGAGTTCATGACACTTCTAGCCGGTTACCTCGACAAACCTCATGTTACACTTGCAACAGCAGCTATAGTAATACAAACCACGTCTCTCATGTACACCTTGCCTTCAGCACTCAGCGCATCAATCTCAACAAGAGTAGGCAATGAACTCGGAGCTGGGAGACCCGATAAGGCCCGTTTGGCAACTGCAGTAACTATAGCACTAGCCTTTTCGACGTCAATAGTTGGTTTTCTATTAACTACCTTAGCGAGAAGAGCATGGGGTAGTGTCTTCACTGATGATAGTGAAGTTCTTGAGCAAATAGTGGCTGTTCTGCCAATTATTGGACTTTGTGAGCTTGCCAATTGTCCACAAACCACTTGTTGTGGGGTGCTCCGGGGGAGTGCTAGACCAAGTGTTGGTGCAGGCATTAATTTCTACTCTTTCTACTTGATAGGAACACCTGTGGCAATAGCTTTGGCCTTCATCTGGAAACTGGGGTTTTCGGGCCTTTCTTATGGACTTTTAGCAGCTCAAGTGGCATGTGCATACTCAATCTTAACAGTGATATACAAAACAGATTGGGAAAATGAGTCACTAAGGGCAAAAGACTTGGTTGGAGAAAAAAATGATTTTGCATATGCAGATTTATTGGGAAAATGTGAGGACGGAGAAGGATTTCCCAAGGGTGGTAGTTTCTGATACATTTACAAACCTTAAAACATAGGTGGGTATGACTCAAGGAGTAAAGCCTGTCCAAGAACAAGCAGGAACAAAGAGGCAAAGTTATTGGAATATTTTTCTTGAAATGATTGGACAAAACCAAAGTGCATTTTGCACTTAAATGCATTCCAACAATCTAATGCTGCCAACCTGTTGACCATATAGTAGATGATAATTTCTTTAACAGTTGGCATGCATGTAGCACATATTTTCATTTTTCTATTTTCTGGTATGCAGAAATACAGTAGTTTATCTATCTAGAAAAAGAAGGTCCCACCATATGCCAATTTAAGATCAACACATCGTTCACATCCCCAACTCATGTATCTACGTACAACTTCAGTACAAATAATATATAAACCATTTCACATTTCACTGATAACAAACGAAAAGCTTTTGCTCTTCCTATCATAAGAATGCTGAATGAATCATAATATCACTTATATTCACATGTTTAAATTTAGGATATTTTGGCAATTAATTTTTATTCACATGTTTAAATACTTTCACTATTGTGTTTACCTGAGATTGCATCACCATGATGCCAACTCTCTTTATCAAACAGCAACATCTTGAAAAGTTTGATTCTGATCAATCCATCTAGATTGTTGGAATCTGCAGAGATTAATGTGCAACTCAAAATGATAAAATCTATCCAGTGGCTGGCTGTATCAGTTGCCTGCATTATTTTCTCGTAAAATAGACCACTTCAGAACATATTATCTCTGTTTATCATTCATTTTGAATACTATTTCTAACAGAATGGAAAGATGAAGTAATGTTATAGTATCATGGTATAGCATAAAATAAATGCAGAATAAAGCTCATACAGACATGTTCTGATGCATTTATCCAACTTCTATTATTTTCTCACTTGAAATTTCTATTATAATCACCTGATTGCTCTTGCATTTTCTTTATCTTCATCCCAGCCTATAAATGTGGATAACAAACACAAAATTGAAATCATTGCCACAATCTTATCTCTGAGTTAATATGTAAAACTCCAAAAGATATACTATAGAAAAAAATGAAAAATGTAAAACTCCTCAAATCCTTGATTGTGTATAACTGTGCTTACTGTTGGATATTGGTTAAATAAATCGAGAATTGAAAATCGATCAAAGTGACTTCATGTCGACTTCGGCCAAATACTCAAAAGCTCGACTCAATCCGTTTAGGCAAAATTGTTTGTCACTTCGCCGCTTCGGGACGTACAAACATGGATCGACCTGCCCGGTCAGGTTGCGGGGGTCGAGGGGACAGCGCCCCCCGTGGGGGCTCGGGGGCAACGCCCCCCGAAAGAGAATTTTGATTTCTCTACATGTACTGAAGGGTATATTTGGTATTTCGAAAACCAATATCAGATGAATGAGAAATGACGAAAAATGACGAAAATCTGGTCAAAATATTTGACCGTACGACCGCATGGTTAGTAAACCGCGCAATCACACGTCAAATTAAAGTCCGGTTTTTTTGAGTAAAACCGTGCGACCGTGCGGCCGCACGGTTGTCCGGCCACAAGACACATTTTCATAAAGGTGCATTGTTTGGAAATGGTGCATGATTTGGCCTCAACCATTTCGTCCACACCCTTTCATGATCTATAAATAGGACCCTTTGGGTGTCCTATTCCTCACAATTTGATATGCAAAACATCTCTCATCATCTCTTCTCTCCAAAATCAAAATCATTTCATTCATTTTGATCTTTGGAGTACATAAGCCTAAATTTGGTTCGTTGTACTTGTGTTTTGGAGTGCTACAAACACAAGTGAAGCCGTTGTATTTTAGGAGTCGATTGCCGAAATCCGTAGGCACCGTTGCGGGGCAAATTCGACTTAAGGACAAAGAGTCCAACTCTTGCCTCGGCTTTGTCCCTACTTTCTTCTTCTTCTTGTTTGTACTTTCCTTGCCGATACTATGTCCAATTTTCGGCTTGGATTTACAAATTTTCATTCTACTTATTTGGCGTCACTATTCACAAATTTCCTCCAACGCCTACACATGCATTAATCCTTCCAAACCTAGTTCACCATCAATTTCATATCAAAATAGCAGTGTTCTAAAAAATGTAAAGCGTGACGAATCGGCGAGGTCGAGCTTCAAGCTTAAGCGGGCCTAAGCGCGAAAAAGCCCAGCAATACGCAAGCGAAGCATGAATAGTGATGAAGCGACGAGGTCGAGTTTTAAGTTTAAGCGCGCTTAAGCGTAAGCGTTAGCGAGCTTCTTAGAACAAAGCAAAATAGAGTTAAGAGAGACTAAAGAATGCAATATGAGTCCTTATGTCTACTAACGAAGACACTTTGAATGAGTTAGTGTACCAAACATCAAATGCGAACAAATAGTTTTTTTGGGAAAAATAACTTCACGAAGAACAAAATTGATAAAAATACAAGCCGGACTCGTATAAAACATATGGAGGATACCTAATTTTCCTATATTCGTGATATTATACCACTCTCTTTGTTTTCTCTAACTTCTTATATATCCCATTTCTATGACAAAAATACTCTCTAGCCACATTGTTCTCTACTGTTCCTCTACCTATCTTAAAATTCTCAGTTTACCATTAAGTTTTTGTATTTATTGTCAAATTCTGAAAATGCAAACTCCAAAAAAAAAATCCATAAACATACTCTTGCCAGAATTTTCGAAAGTTAATTTTAGATAAGTCCAAAAGAAATAAAGACACAATACTCAAGAAGTAGGATCCTGTTATAAGCAAAATCTCAAATTTTAATAAAAAGATTAAAAAAATTCACCTTTACTTGAAAATCAGCATAATTGTTCAAAATTCTGCATACTCCACTATCCTGCAGGAAAAATAATATACATTATCAGAATGCGTTTCGTTTCAATTAGTATAAATTACATTAAAGTTAACTGAAAATAAAATCAGAATACGAATAATAAATCAGCAAAATCATAAGCCGTTGTTCGTAAACTAATTTTTTGCAGTATTTTGGTTTGATATTAAACATCTGAATTCAATAAAAAGCCTTACCGATAATAGTAATATTCAAAGGAATGCGATTTCGCACAGTTGCAAAATGGGTTGTTTTATTTTGTTTGAGTGAAATTTAGAGCTCCACCTTTTTATAAAATTTAGTACTACTTTTTAATTCAAAAAAGTAAGTCCATAATTTTTTGAATAATGTTATTAAAAATTGAAGAGGTGACTTGTACATGTGTAGATAAATTCATTCTTCAATAAATATGTGTCAATTGAGTTGAGATTGATCTCAAAGTTGAGATAAATAACATTACTCTAACTTTTTACTTTTTAAATTACGTTTTAATCACATGATTCCTAAAAACTATGTTTTTCTCAAAAAGTTTGAGCATCAAACAAGAATAATGTTAATTATTTCTACCCAGTTGGCACCTTCCCATTGAAAAATGAGGAGGTGTCTTGTGTATGTAGACATGGACACCTCATCGTTCTCCAATAAATGTGTGTCAACTTAAATAAAGATCTGATCTCTACTTGAGATAAATAGTATTACTTATCAAACAAGGCTTAAAAGTGTTATAAATATCTTGGGTGTGAATGACTCATTATGTCCTTGTAAAGTTTATTTTATTATAATTGTACCATTATCTATCCTAATAAATAGGGTACTTCACTTCTTCATTTAACACACAATTGGAATACAAAGAATTCTCTCTATCTCTATATTCTCTCTAATATTTTGGTAGTTTTACAACACGTTATCAGCACGAGATTCTAGTCAACTGAGTTAACAAATGTTCAATCTGTATTAAGAAGGTAATAATTTTAAATATCTTTTATATATTACGCTACTGCCTACATGGTTGGTTTTACCACCTACATGGTTGATTTTATCAGTTTTAATTATATCATGTTACCACCTACATGGTTGGTTTTACCGATTTTAATTATATTATGATACCACTTACATGGTCGGTTTTACCCGTTTTAATTATATCATGCTACCACATACATTGTTGGTTTTACAATTTTTAAGTATATCATACTACCACCTATATGATTGGTTCTACCAGTTTTATTATCGTTGGTTCTACTAGATTTTTTTAAATATAAGGTTTAAATGAAATCACATTTTATGTATTTTTAAAAAAGATAAATTGATAAGTGTATTTTATATACTTATTTGTACGTCTAAATTAGAATAAATTATTATCGTTTTAGAATATATGCTATTTAATTTGTGTTTATTTGTTTACTTTGTAGAAAATATCTCAAAAGATGAAAAATGAAGTAATTGATGAGAAAAATGCATAATTGGATGTTAATTGGAGCTAAAATGAGCAATTAATAAATTTGTGACGTCAACCGAAAAGATGCAATGTGGCGAAGTAAACAAATCAGAGGTTGAAGGACCCAGTTGAAGGACTTGAGAGTTGAAACGAGCGAATTGATAAGATTCCAAAGTATGGGGACTATATTGTTGCAATTGGAAGTTGAAGGACTGAAAAGCAAATTAAACATGAGGTACCAACTTGCAAATATCCAATGATTGATTTGGATAATAAGAAGATATTTTGAAGATTTTTAGGAGTTAATTGGATGCAAGTATAAGTCAAAAAGGAATGGAATATGATAAGAATATTACCATAAAATTGATTCCAATCCTAGAAGATTCTGGACAGAATTCTAGTCGGACTTTGAGACCAAGTTTTGGGGCAGTAAACGTTCGAATTAGGAAAATTCTATTTCAAGAATAATTTTAGCCCTTTAAGTTATCTTTCTAACGCAATTTGAATCATCGTAATCGGATACGGAAATAGAAAGATATGGTCGAAATACTGAACGCTGTGCAGACACCAAAAAAGACTCGCGCGCGGATTTGATGAATTTCTTTCCTTCTTCAACTTGATCTCTTCACCAACTATAAATACAACCTCTTTGCACGAAAATCAGACATTTGCCTCTCCAAAGAACGAGCCACAACTGAGAATTCAACATCAAATCCTTGGAGATTCCAACATCGCAGAGGGGCGTGAATTGAAAACAGTTGAAGAATTGATAATTGGTGCAATCTTTCCATTCTTTATATTGTTTTTCAATGAACGTTTATTTTTACTGTTTTTGTTATTTCATGATGATGTGTAACTAATTTCAACGTTGGGATGAACGATGTAGCCTAGTCGGATTATTTTAATTCCAAATTCCGTTGTTTTAATGTGTTGTTGCATGTATTGATTTATTATTGTTCTTAATGCTTGAATTGCTTGATCACCAATTCATGATTTATTGAGTTATTTCCATAATCTGAGATGTGAGTTAATAATTTAGAACGTGGTAATAAATCCAGTAATTGAACAAGAGATAGAGATATACTCGTGTTATTATTGCGGTCGTGTGTGAATTCTTGTGTGTTATGCATCTAGATAAGGAATATTCGGACCCTCTGTAGAGATACATGGTTGACTTATTTAGGTAGGATTGATTTAAACTCGAGAGAGGAATTTCAATTTAAATTAGTGAATTCGACCGAATGCATAATTAGGAAATAAAACTTGAATTGGAGTTAATATAATTGGTTAGGTGAAATCGGGATTCCCAACTACTTTACAATCGTATTTAAAAACAAAAGCAATTTCGCAATTTTATTTCTTTAGTTTAATTCTTTAGTTGTAGTTAACAATCTCAAACAAATTCGCCCGTTCAAATAGAGTTAGGAACTAACACATTTCGGTACTTAATAGCAGTCCTCGTGGGACGATAATCCGGACTCTTAGGTCCACTTTATTACTTCTCACGACCCGTGCATTTGTGGGGATATCTCGCATCGCGAGATATCAGGTGAACAAGTTTTTGGCGCCGTTGCCGGGGACTGTTAATTACTATCGATACCTATTAGTTCTTATTTTACTTTGAACTTTATTTTGCTTATTTTTATTTTTATATTATTTTTCAGTTTTTGTTTTTAGTTTTTGTTTTTATTTAATTTATGTTAAGAAGGACTAAGTCATTTGATTTGCTTCCTTTTGATACAAAAATTGAACGCACCTTTCGACAGATGCGTAGACAACAGTTGGAAGTGAATCAACAAACAGACTTAGCCATGGCGGATGACATAATTCAGGATAATCAGGGAAATCAACAAAATCTGCCAGCAGCTGTGAATGGACAGCAACCAAATCATGGAAGGCGTGTTTTGCGAGACTACATGATTCCTCCTGTGGGGAACATTGGAACCTGCATTGTACCTCCTGCAATCCGAGCTAATAATTTTGAGATCAAGACTTCCTTGATATCCTTGATCCAAAATTTGTGCGTTTTTCATGGATTGCCATCTGAAGATCCTCATGCGCACCTTAGGACATTTTTGGAACTATGTGATATGCAACGCATGAATGGAGTTTCAGAGGATGCCGTGAAATTAAAGCTATTCTCGTTCTCTTTGGCGGACAAAGCAAAAGCCTGGTTTTACTCTTTGCCCCTACACACAATCACCACCTTTGAAGTTATGAGCCAGAAATTTGTAGATAAATTTTTCCCACCTGGCCGCATGTCAAAGCTAAGGCGTGAAATTCTATCCTTTAGTCAACAGCCAGGGGAATCCATTTTTGAAGCTTGGGAAAGGTTCAATGAGCTTATCAGACAGTGTCCTACCCATGGAATCGCAGATTGGATCTTAGTCCAGACATTCTACAATGGGTTGACGAATAAGAATAAAAAGTACGCTGACTCAGCAACTAGAGGATCAGTAATGGATATGACATATGAAGAAGCTTCTGAGATTTTTGAGAAGATGGCTGCGAACAGTTACCAGTGGTACTCAGATAGATCTACACCAAAGTCTGGAGGAATTGTTGCAGTTAATGAGATTACAGCATTAAATGCTAAGCTGGATGCTTTAACGAAAAAAATCGACAGTATGGGTGTGCAGCCAGTAAATTCAGTTCATACAACTTTGTGTGATTTTTGTTTCGAAAATCACGCGATAAATTTCTACCCACTTCAACAAAATCAATCAAACCCAGAACAGGTCAACTTCGTAGGAAACCGGCAGCAGGGTGGTCCTTATTCACAAACTTACAACCCAGAATGGAAGAATCACCCAAATTTTTCATGGTCTTACAATCAGAATGTTCAGCGGCCGCCTGGATTTCAGCAACAGCAACAGCAACAATCTCAGAAAAACATATCCGAGAACATAGAAGAGTTAATTCAGCTGGTCAAGAGTCAGAATGGTGAGATAATGAATCAAGCTATTGAAATAAAAAAATTGAAGAAACAAATGGGAGAGCTGGCAGCTAGCAGCTCAACAAGACAGCCAGGACAGTTACCAAGCAACACTGAAATGAACCCTCGTGAGCATGTTAATGCAATAACAACGAGGAGTGGGGTTCAGCTATCTGAAGTGACTGTAGAGGATTATAAAAAGCAGAAGAACCAAAAGAAAAATGTGGTGGAAGAACAAAAAAGTGAAAAGGAGCAGGGATCAACTTCAGAAACTCAAGAAAAAAGTGGAAGAAGAAGTTCGAGTTCGACCTCCAGTAAAGGCATATGTACCCCCAGTTCCTTATCCAAAAAGATTGATAAAGCATCAGTTGGAGCAGCAGTTTGGAAAATTCTTGGAAATATTCAAGAAATTGCACATTAATATTCCTTTTGCTGAAGCATTGGCTCAAATGCCGCTCTACTTGAAATTCATGAAAGAGATACTGTCAAATAAAAGGAAATTGGTTGACAATGAAATAGTAGCACTGAGCGAGGAGTGCAGCGCCATACTTCAAAAGAAATTACCACAAAAATTGACCGATCCAGAGAGTTTCTCTATCCCTTGCATTATTGGTAATTTCAGTTTTGATAATGTTTTGTGTGATCTAGGGGCCAGTGTTAATTTAATGCATTTGTCTGTGTACAGGAAACTTGGTTTGGGGGAGCCTAAACCAACCAATATCACACTGAAGCTGGCGAACAGATCAATCCAATATCCATATGGGATTGTTGAGAATGTGATTATAAAAGTAGACAAATTTTTCTTCCCAGTCGACTTTGTGATTTTGGACATGGAAGAGGACGCCCAAATGCCCTTCATTCTTGGAAGGCCGTTCCTAGCTACTGGAAGATGCTTAATCGACATTGAAAAGGGAGAAATCATCTTTAGGGTCGAGAAGGAATAAGTCACGTTCAGCATCAAGCCAAGGAAAGATCTTGAAGGTCTAAATGAAAGCTGCTTCAAGGTGGAGGGGGTGGTCCAGAAACCAGAAGAAAAGACCAAGCAGGGTATTAATATTGAGGAGGAGCTAAGCACAAAACATGAGTTCATAAAGGCTAAAGATGGATGGAGGGACAAAAAGGAAGAAAAACCTAACATCCCTCAACAATTAGCTAAAAGTGAGGCTTTGGGATACAAGAAAGTGAGAAAACGAATAGAGATATGCAAGGCAGGGAATTGCAAGAAATGCAAAGCTTCAAGAGGATCATTCAAACTTCCATGATATTTATGTGCTAAAGTCGGGCTTCAGACTTAAAACGGAGCGCTTGTTGGGAGGCAACCCAATTTTTCTTCCCTTTTACTTATTACGCTTTCATTATTTATTTTAGTATTGAAATTTTAGATATATGTATGGTAGGAATTGTGTTTAAGTGTTTTGCATGTTTCATGTTTAGAACACTTGTGCATAAGAGTCTATTATTGCATATTTAGGTATGTTTTTAATTTTGCATGTTTATATTAGGCTAGGTTTTTATCGTCATTCCAAACTCACACACACACACACACACACACACTAGTTTGAATCATGACGATAAGGTTTGGAAAATCATTGCATCGATCATGAAGTGATTAGGAGGATAAAAACGATTTTGAAAATCAAAAATTAGGAAAAATTTTCATTACAGCCGAGAACTACGCGATCGCTTGCCAATAGGCTATGGCGATCGCGAGTTTGCTTTTAAAAATCAACGGATTCTTAAACCTTGAACCACGCGATCGCTAGCACTCCAGCCAAGCGATCGCGTGGTTGTACTGGGACCAAAATCGGCAGTTTAAGTGTTGTTCCTCATGTTTCCAATTTCAAACATTATAAACTCTTTTTCTCTCCCCTAATCACCTCATATTTGATCTTACATCTTGTGTGCATGTCATCAACACTTTGTTGCATCAAACTCATTGCTTTCATCACCTACAAAACTCAATCAAATGTATGAAATTTTCACTTTCCTTCAAGTTATTCAAAAGAGTAAAATTTTCTTTGAATTCATAAGTGCAAATTTATTGTGGAGTGGAGTATGGGCTTAAGTTAGTTGTTGGAGAATGTGATTTGTGCTTTCATAGGTAGGATTTTTTTTTTGGTCAATCCATGTTTCCAAGTTGATGCAAGTTCTTTAATTTTTGTTGTGCACATTTAGTGTTTGATGAAATGCCACAAAGACGTTCTTGTGCTAATTTTATAAATCATTCCGAGCATTTATCTTCATGATATGTTTATCATTGATTATATGTGTGTAGTTCATGAATTAGTTCACTCCATTTAACAGAATTCATGAAAACAAATTTAGCACCATGGCAGCCTCAATGCAAGGCCACTGCAGGCCATTGCACCTAAAAATCCACTCACGTCACCAACTTTTCCATAGTTTTACATGACCCTATTGAGCTCCAAAAGACCTGAATTTTTTATATTTTGTAGACCATGCTGTGAACTTTAAAGTATCAAAAGATGGCTCGGGAAAATTTATGTTTTTCTAGGCGATGTCTAGGCTTAAATGTGTGTGGTCGACCAATTTTGAAAATTCAAAATTTTGCTGTGACTTTAGTTTGGGGGTGTGGTACTGAACTTCCATTTTTTTTTCTTATTGATGTTTATGACTTCTAATGTTACTTATCTCTTATTTGCAAGGTAAACATCAATCAGGACACCTCAAACCAAATCGGGAAAAGCAAGAAAAGGGTCGATTCATCCAAGACAGTGCAACAAGAAGCTTCAAAGAAATACATCCTCTAAACTTGGGAAGTTCTCATTCTCTTTTCTTTGTCTTGTTTTATTTTGTTGAATCTTTTTGACAAACATTGAGGACAATGTTCATTTCAAGTCTGGGGGTGAAAATTCATTGCATTCATCATTCATTTTATATTCATTCGATTCTTTAGGGATAAAAAAAAAAAATTTGAAAACTTTGTTGACATGTTTATTGCCTAGGATATAGTATGAATCAATTTGTGTTTAGGTTTGAAAATTGGACAACATGAAAGCATGAACTTATTTTGAACTAGTTATGTTTTGCTAGATTCATACTAATTGCGCACATAGCCAGTATTGGATAATTGCTTGTGTGAGGGATGTTGTTTAATGCATGTGGGGCAAATTTTTATGCAATTTGAACTTAGGAATGACTCAAAAAGCCCTGAAATTAGATCGTTAGACATCCCACCCCTAAATTAGAACCAATCATGCTAAAAGGCAAGTTTGGGGGTAAAATGGTTGGAATTTGTGTGTATTGACGGGTTGGAGGTCTGTGGTTCTTGATTTTTCACTTTAGTCATTGCAGTTTGGTCAACTGGTATAAACCATTTCCAGCATAAAAATAGAAAAATGCTGAAGGTCTTATTCCGCTCTTCAAATGCCTTTTTGACTCGAGTAAGTAAGTCCGGGGGGTCTTTCAAACCTGGTGCCCTAAAACCAACTAGCTTGAGAGTCATCGACCTAAAGCTCGCTACATGGGTCAATTAGAAAGCAAGTACGGAGAGTGGACTTACACATAAGACATTATAACATCTTTAACTTTTCTGTTTAAGCCTTTATGACTCGGGCAAGTACGTCTGAGGGGTTCTCTGAACCTGGTACCCTAAAGCCGTCTGGTTTGGGAGTTACCGATCTGAAAGCCCGCTACAAGGGTCATATAGAAATCCCATATGAAAAGTTCTGCACAAAGATGGTAAAAGACATGGACAATTAAAAGAAAAAGTCGTCCATAAAAAAAAATTGCATGGTATAAGCTTTGTTGACTAAACTGTGGTGGTTGAGGTTGTAGAATTGGGGACTGCTTTCTTTTGATTAGTTGTGCATGCATATTTCTGATTTTGACTGCCTTGTGTGGAAAAAATTAAGAATATTTTTAGAACCCACATAGATAAAAACCTGGGATGCGAGAGAAAAAACAGAAAGTAGTGATCATCCATGAGCGTTGAAAGGAATTTTATTAGAAATCATAGATTGACCACATGGGATTCGACCTGGATTATACATAATGAGCCACACAGTGTTGAGTATATCTTTTGCATAAGTATGCCTTTGACATTGGCAATTCACACATACACTTGAAACTCTGGAAGGATATAACTAGAAAATATTTTGCATTGTTGTTCATGACGCTTGCTGAAGCTTAAATTGGTTTGGACTGTAGAGGCATATGGTAAACATGTTGACACAACATAAATATTTGTTCTCTTATTTCTTTGATTTTTGTAGTTTAGTTTACATTGTTCGAGGACGAACAATAATTTTAGTTTGGGGTATTTGATAAGTGTATTTTATATACTTATTTGTACGTCTAAATTAGAATAAATTATTATCGTTTTAGAATATATGTTATTTAATTTGTGTTTATTTGTTTACTTTGCAGAAAATATCTCAAAAGATGAAGAATGAAGTAATTGATGAGAAAAATGCATAATTGGATGTTAATTGGAGCTAAAATGAGCAATTGATAAGTTTGTGACGTCAACCGGAAAGATGCAATGTGACGAAGTAAACAAATCAGAGGTTGAAGGACCCAGTTGAAGGAATTGAGAGTTGAAACGAGCGAATTGAGAAGATTCCAAAGTATGGGGACTATATTGTTGCAATTGGAAGTTGAAGGACTGAAAAGTAAATTAAACATGAGGTACCAACTTGCAAATATCCAATGATTGATTTGGATAATAAGAAGATATTTTGAGGATTTTTAGGAGTTAATTGGATGCAAGTATAAGTCAAAAAGGAATGGAATATGATAAGAATATTACCATAAAATTGATTCCAATCCTAGAAGATTCTGGACAGAATTCTAGTCGAACTTTGATACCAAATTTTGGAGCAGTAAACGTTCGAATTAGGAAAATTATATTTCAATAATAATTTTAGCCCTTTAAGTTATCTTTCTAACGCAATTTGAATCATCGTAATCGGATACGGAAAGAGAAAGATATGGTCGAAATACTGAACGCTGTGCAGATACCAAAAAAGACTCGCGCGCGGATTTGATGAATTTCTTTCCTTCTTCAACTTGATCTCTTCACCAACTATAAATACAACCTCTTTGCACGAAAATCAGACCTTTGCCTCTCCAAAGAACGAGCCACAACTGAGAATTCAACATCAAATCCTTGGAGATTCCAACATCGCAGAGGGGCGTGAATTGAAAACAGTTGAAGAATTGATAATTGGTGCAATCTTTCCATTCTTTATATTGTTTTTCAATGAACGTTTATTTTTACTGTTTTTGTTATTTCATGATGATGTGTAACTAATTTCAACGTTGGGATGAACGATGTAGCCTAGTCGGATTATTTTAATTCCAAATTCCGTTGTTTTAATGTGTTGTTGCATGTATTGATTTATTATTGTTCTTAATGCTTGAATTGCTTGATCACCAATTCATGATTTATTGAGTTATTTCCATAATCCGAGAGGTGAGTTAATAATTTAGAACGTGGTAATAAATCCAGTAATTGAACAAGAGATAGAGATATACTCGTGTTATTATTGCGGTCGTGTGTGAATTCTTGTGTGTTATGCATCTAGATAAGGAATATTCGGACCCTCTGTAGAGATACATGGTTGACTTATTTAGGTAGGATTGATTTAAACTCGAGAGAGGAATTTCAATTTAAATTAGTGAATTCGACCGAATGCATAATTAGGAAATAAAACTTGAATTGGAGTTAATATAATTGGTTAGGTGAAATCGGGATTCCCAACTACTTTACAATCGTATTTAAAAACAAAAGCAATTTCGCAATTTTATTTCTTTAGTTTAATTCTTTAGTTGTAGTTAACAATCTCAAACAAATTCGCCCGTTCAAATAGAGTTAGGAACTAACACATTTCGGTAATTAATAGCAGTCTCCGTGGGACGATAATCCGGACTCTTAGGTCCACTTTATTACTTCTCACGACCCGTGCACTTGCGGGGATATCTCGCATCGCGAGATATCAGGTGAACATAAATTTATAATATAATCAATTCATCATTCCAATAAAGTGCACTTACTAAAGAAAAAGTTATTTTTATTTTTGAAAATTAAAATCACAATTTCAAAAGATGTAATGATTAAACATCGATTTATGAAACATGGTTACATACATACCACATAATTCTCGAAATGCAATTTTTGAAAAATCTTTTGTTAATGTCACTCTCGTTATACGTATTAATCATTTGTAAATTTATTCTTGATAATTATTATCTTGATTAATTAATACCACAACTTAGATTTGCACATAGAAATTTCAAAAAAAAAAAAATTATTGCTACAACAACTTAGAATTATAATTAATATTCCAAAAGAATAAAAACTTGATATAGAAATCATGTCATTAATTCTTTACTGAGATTTTTCAAAGAATTAATTATGTCTCATGTTTGATTGAATAGTTATCTTAATGGCAAACATCACAAAACTCGAGTTCATTGCACTAGATTTATCCTAGAAAAATTATCTATCTTGGATCCTAGATGCCGAAATCCATCTTATTTCAAAAGGTCTTGGAGAAACAATCAAAGAAGGAAACAAAGAATCTCTACAAGATCGTGCAAAAGCACTTATTTTCCTTCGTTACCATCTTGATGATGGATTGAAAATAGAATATCTCACTGTGAAGGATCCACAAGAACTCTGGAAAAACTTAAAAGACAGATTTGACCATCAGAGGATTGTAGTCCTCCCAAAAGCACGTTATGAATGGATGCATCTTCGTTTGCAAGATTTTAAAACTGTGAGTGAGTACAATTCTGAACTATTCAGAATATGTTCAAAATTGAATTTATGTAGAGAAAAGATCACTGAAACAGATATGCAAGAAAAAACATTATCCACCTTTCACGCCTCAAATGTGCTCCTGCAGCAACAATGTCGTGAGCGTAGATTTAAAAGGTACTCAGAACTTATATCTTGCCTTTTGGTAGCTGAACAAAATAATGAGTTGTTGATGAAAAATCACGGATTACGTTCAACCAGTTCTGTACCATTTCCTGAAGCAAGTGGTACTGCATTTCCTGAAGCAAATTCTATATCAAGAAATAGACACAGATACAAACGTAGCCATGGGCATGAACGTAGGCGTGGACACGAACATGAACAAGGACGTGGACGTGGAAGGAATTTTGGAAATCATCAACAACATGGCCACATAGTTAAAAGGCACAAGGCAAATGAGAATAACATAATCAAACGGCAACACGAAGAAAGTTGCTTCCGATGTGGCATGAAAGGACATTGGTCACGTACCTGTCGTACGGCAAAACACCTTGTGGACCTTTACCAACAGTCTATTAAAGGAAAAGAAAAAATAGAGACAAATTTTGCTGATTGTCCAGTTAATAAGACATACTTAGATGTCTCTAATTTTTATACTGGTGATATGGAAAATATAGATTACTTTGCTTTATCAGAAAGTCAAGATGTTGTTATTTTGAAATCTTAATATGTATTGTCTGTTAGATGTTAAATTATGTTTAACTTCTTTTTATCATAAATTCACTTTTCTAAAATATCTATTTGATTATATTTTAGATGAATTGTCAAGATACATGTCTTGTTGATAGTGCAACAATACATACTATTCTCCGGAAGAAAAAGTATTTTATGAACTTAACATTAGCGGAAAATAATGTTAATACAATATCCAGCACATCGAAGATCGTTGAAGGCTCCGGTAAAGCCTGTATTATTTTATCAAATAATATACAACTATGTATTAACGATGCACTATACTTTAGCAAATCCAGAAGAATTTTGCTCAGTTTTAAGGATATCCGTTGCAATGGATATCACGTTGAAACGATACAAGAAAACAACATTGAATATCTTTGCATTAGTTCTTTTGTATCTAGCCAGAAGCAGATAAAAGAAAAACTTCCGGCACTTCCTTCTGAAATGTATTATACATCCATAAAAGAAGTCGAATCAAACAGCGTCACGAATCCGAAGTTCGTGGACTTAAAAAGTTTTATACTTAGGCATGATCGACTTAGACATTCAGGAGCGATAATGATGCGTCAAATAATTAGGAACTCACATGGACATCCTTTAAAGAACCAGAAGATTCTTTCACCTAATGATTATTCATGTGCTGCTTGCTCGAAAGGGAAATTGGTCATTAGACCTTCTACTACAAAGGTCAATGTTGAATCTCCAACTTTCTTAGAAAAGATTCATGGAGATACATGTGGGCCAAAACACCCACCATGTAGACCATTTCGTTATTTTATGTTACTAGTTGATTCTTCTACTAGATAGTCGCATGTATGTTTACTGTCCACAAGAAATGTAGAATTTGCTAGGCTACTTGCTCAAATAATAAAATTACTAGCTCAATTTCTCGATTACTCAATCAAGACAATTCGTCTTGATAATACTGGTGAGTTTAGATCACAGAGATTCAATGAGTATTGCATGTCCATTGGATTGCAATAGAACATTCAATTGCTCATGTCCATACACAAAATGGGTTAGCAGAGTCATTTATTAAACGTCTACAATTAATTGCTAGACCACTACTCATGAAAACAAAACTCCCAGCTTCTGTTTGCGGTCATGCCATATTACATGCTGCATCATTGATTCGTATAAGACCAACTGCTTATTATCAATACTCACCTCTGCAACTTGCATCTGGTCATGAACTTAATATTTCTCACCTAAAGGTTTTTGGTTGTGCTGTCCAAGTACCAATCTCTATCCCACAACGTACCAAAATGGGTCCCCAACGTAGACTTGGGATTTATGTTGGTTTTGATTCACCTTCCATCACTAGGTACCTTGAACCCTTAACAGGTGATTTGTTTACTGCACGTTTTGCAGATTGTCATTTTGATGAAATGAACTTCCCAACTTTAGGAGGAGTAAAGTTGCATCCTGAAAATCAAGATAAAATTTCTTGGAATGAAACAAATCTATCTCACTTTGATCCTCGAAGTAATCAATGTGAGTAAGAGGTTAAGAAAATTATTCATTTGCAAAGAATTGCAAATCAGTTACCTGATGAATTTGTTGACACAAGAAAAGTGACAAAGTCATATATACCAGCAGAAAACACTCCAGCAAAGATTGATGTCCATGTAGGACAAACTGTTATAGCAAGTGAACCTCAAAAACGCTAGAAGCATGGTCGACCAGTTGGTTCAAAATACATCATACCTCGTAAGAAGAAATTAAACTAACCAAAGACTCCTGGACGAGTAATAATAGAAAATATTGATCAATCTAATAGTGGTGACATGGTTCCCGCAGAACCACAGATTTCAATGAAACAATCTAATAGTGATGACGTGATTCCTGCAGAATCACAGATGTCCGAGAATAATGAGATTTCAATAAATTATTTGCTATCTCATAAATTATGGGAAAGGGAGAATGTTTTTTATAGATGATATTTTTTCCTCCAAATGGCTCTTGAAATAATTCAGAATAATGATCCTGAGCCACTGTCTGTTAAAGAATGCCACCAGAGAGAGGATTGGCCAAAATGGAAGGAAGCTATGCAGACGGAATTGAATTCCTTAGAAAAACGAAAGGTGTTCGGACCAGTAGTTCGAACACCTGAAAATGTAATTCCTATAGGATACAAATGGGTCTTTGTAAGAAAAAGAAATGAAAATAATGAAATTACAAGGTACAAAGCCCGGCTTGTAGCTCAAGGTTTCTCAAAAAGACCTGGAATTGATTATAAGGAAACATATTCTCCCGTCAGGGACGCCATCACATTCAGATTTTTAATTCGTTTGGCTGTGTCAGAAAGGCTCGATATGCGCCTTATGGATGTAGTAACTGTCTATCTATATGGCTCACTTGATAGTGACATATACATGAAAGTCCCTGAAGGACTTAAAGTGCCAGAAATAAATGATACATACCCGAAAAGTATGTTTTCAATCAAATTGCAAATATCATTATATGGATTAAAACAATCTGGACGTATGTGGTATAATCGCCTCAGCAAATTCTTGCTGAATGAGGGTTACAAAAATGATGATATATGCCCATGTGTTTTCATAAAGAAAGCAAATATTGGATTTACAATAGTGGCAGTTTATGTTGATGATTTAAACCTTATTAGAACTCCAGAAGAGCTCAACAAAACTGTTGATTACTTGAAAAATGAATTTGAGATGAAAGATTTGGGAAAAACCAAATTTTGCCTTGGGTTGCAAATTGAACATTTTTCAGAAGGACTATTTGTTCATCAATCTTCATATACAGAAAAGGTTTTGAAGTGATTTTATATGGATACAGCACATCCATTAACATCACCAATGGTCATTCGATCACTTGATCCAAAAAATGATCAATTTCGTCCATTTAAAGATGGAGAAAATGTTCTCGGTCCAGAAGTACCATATCTAAGTGCAATTGGAGCTTTATCATATCTTGCAAATTGCACTAGACCTGATATAACTTTTTCTGTAAATCTACTCTCAAGATATAGTTCGCAGCAAAAGTTAAACACATTTTTCGTTTCCTAAAAGGTACTGTTGATATGGGATTATTTTATTCTCACAATTTGGAATCTTCTTTAGTGGGATATGCAGATGCAGGTTATCTCTCTGATCCACACCAAGCAAAATCGTAAACAGGATATGTGTTTACATGTGGGGGGACAGCTATATCATGGAGATCCGTGAAGCAAACTTTGACAGCAACATCTTCAAATCATTCAGAAATTATTGCAATCCATGAAACAAGTCGAGAATGTATATGGTTGAGAAACATGACTCATCATATCCAATCATCATGTGGATTAGCTTTTTAAAAGATAGTCCAATGATATTGTATGAAGATAATGCAGCTTGTATTACACAACTTAAAGGAGGCTATATCAAAGGAGATAGAACAAATCACATTTCTCCAAAATTCTTCTATACACGTGAGCTTCAGAAAGCAGGTGATATCGATGTTCAACAAATTCTATCAAGTGATAATGTGACAGACTTATTCACTAAAGCATTACCGACATCTACACTCAAAAAATTGATACATGAGATAGGAATGCGTCGGCTCAGCGATTTACGATGACTAATATCAGGGGGAGTAGCTGTACTCTTTTTTCTTCGTCTAGGTTTTATCCCACTGAATTTTCCTAGCAAGGTTTTAATGAGGTGGCATTTATTTTGATACTCCACAATGATTGTACTCTTTTCCTTAGCTTAAGTTTTATCCCACTGAATTTTCTTAGCAAAGTTTTTAACAAGACAGGCATTGAGTATTATGTTATTCAAGGGGGAGTGTTATAAATATCTTGGGTGTGAATGACTCATTATGCCCTTGTAAAGTTTATATTATTACAATTGTACCATTTGTCTACCCCTATAAATATGGTACTTCACTCCTTCATTTAACACACAATTGAAATACAAAGAATTCTCTCTATCTCTATATTATCTCTAATATTTTGGTAGTTTTACAACAAAAAGTAAAAAAGGAAAAAGGAAAAAATAGAAGAATAAAGAAAATGAAGTGAAGTGAATTGTTCAAAAAAGAAAAAAGAAAATGAAGTGAAAAAAAGTTAAATATTTGTCATATTTTGATGTGATTATGAAAGAACGTACACACACTATAATATTAAGAGTTTGTTTGATAGTCATTGAAATTTCATGAAAAATATATTTTTCAGTCAAATTTTTTCATCCTTCAGTTAAATACATTTTTATTTTTTATAAAATTTGAATTTCACCTACTCACTATTTGACCACATTTTTATTGAATTCAAAAAATTAGAATTCCTTAAGAGATATGAGAATTGGAATTTCATGGAATTAGAATTTCACCCCATTTTCACACCTCAATCAAAGACACCCTAATGTTTTGAGGAAATTTAGGGTTGCGCTCCTAGTCCTTTATGAAATGTCAAATTGACTCCTCGGCCAGTTCAATCCTGCCTTTTATTTTAACTATTAAAAAGTAAAAAAAAAAAAAAAAAATTTAATGAATGTTATTATGACATTACTATGAATTAAATATTAAAAGAATAAAAATAAAAAATCAAATCGAGGTTAACAATTTTTCTTCCTTTTATTTTATTTTTTAAAAGCTTCTTCTTTTTTCCCTTATTTTAGTTTTGGTTTTTATTCTTTTAATATTTATTAGTTTCTATTGACATAATATTCGTTTTTAATTACCAAACTAACAAATTCAGTCGGATAGGGCCTCAATCTCACCAGATTGCATGCGTGGAAAAATCAAAAATGCTAAAGGGAGTTAAAGTCTTCTCAATAGGAAAGTGAGCTCGAATGGGCTGGTTGTCGATCCGAAAGGAAATTGATTGTCGCTTCCTACCTCTATCCACCAAAAAAATAGAAATAAAAAAATCGAGGCTGGAATCAAAGATTGGATGGACATTCGAATACCCAATGAGATAAATGAGACCAACCTGGAGGACCTTTATTCATACGGGTTCAATTGCAAACGAGACATTGGTTAACCGAAGGGGCTATAAGGTTCATCCACAATTTAATATACAACGTTAATTTACCTATATCATCAAATGATTATTAAGAGACACAATGCGAAAAATCAATTTCGTTGTGAATGTTCGTCTCCTTTGCCATGGCTTTCCAAGTGCCTACATTGGAGTGGATATATTCAATACAAAGAAATTACTTCCCCAAGATTTACCAAGAATATATTCAACTATATATATAATATATTATAAAACGATTTACATTTTACTCTGATTTTCTTATGGTGACCACATCCACAAATCTACCTAAATACATATTTTTAACATATATGCTTTAAGTGTTTCATGTAATGATATTCTTCAAAGCATTCAATGTTTAATTCGTTTCTCAAAAATTTAAATCGAAACTATATGATCAAGCATACAAGATGCGAAGCACCAAGCAAAGTCATTCAAGATGAAGATAGATGTGAAGATATTCAAAATCAAGATTCAAGATATAAAGCATAACATGAAGATCAAGATTTCAAGCATACAAAAGAGCTCAAGTTTAAGTTGATTAGACATATGTAAAGGTATAACGCTCTCAATATTTAATGATAAATTTCAATGAGCTTGAAAATGATTTTGTGCATCAAACACATTTCATCACTGACACAAGAATATCTTGTTTCAAAACATGAAATGGATTTAAGCAAAAGACATATGTTGACATTTTTCAAAATGTAGAATTCCAGTCAATGAAAAGTTTCCTGTCTATCAAAAGCTGATCAATCGAAAGTCCAACGTTCGAGTTCTTTAACTGCTATTTTTTGCACTTTCGATCGATCGAACTTGATCAACCGAAAGTCCCTGCTTGACAACATTATGCTCTATAAATAGCATTATCTTCTACATTCAATTTCAACACTTATATGAGATTTTAAAAAAGCATTTCATTGAGAAACTCATCGATTTTACTTGGTTATATTCATCTATCTTGATTAGATAACTTTGATTGATCCAATTTATTTTCATTAAACTTATAAAAGTTTTGAAAGAAGTTTTTGTGAAGATCTTTGATTTTACATTGCATAATCTTTTTCAACATCTTCACATCAAAACTTGGAATTGAAGTCTTAATCTCTATTTTGTTCTAAACTTGTTATTATCATTTAAAGAGATTAACTAGTAAAAAGCTTTGATTACTTGAATCAAACATTTCTTTATAATTCTATAAAAGTTTTCAATCTAACATTTGGACTAAACTATTTGTTATCCATTGAGTGTTAGTCTCTCTTGTTCTAAACTTGTTTCAATCTTCTAAAGAAAGAAATTCTATTGAAGAACTTTGATTAATTCTATTATATAATTTAATTGATTCTATTCCATTACCCTACTGCAGAATTTATTAACAAAGTTCCCAAAATATTGACAATAGGTAAAAGATGATGATAATTTCATCATCAAAATGTCAACAGATCCAATGAAAATCTCAAACTTTTGAATCACACGACTGTTTTAAAAAGGAGACGAAGTAAAGGATTGGTAAAAATCTATCTATAATAGTGTTTAGAAAATCGGTTCGAATCAAAAAAGGCAACGAGTTAAGGTCGAAGGTCCGATCGAATCGAATCGGTTTCAATTAAAAAAAATTATTTCAAAAATCACAAAAATTTTAAAAAATTAAAATAATAAAATAATAATAAAAAAAAATTGTTTTACAAATAAACTAACATATACTCATTTAAAAAATAAAATCATGCATAAAAGTAGTTTAAAACAATCAAAAGTAGTTTAAAACAACTAAAAAAAGGAATTTCAGAAAAAAAAAATTCAAAACTGGGTTTAAAACTCGGACCGGTTTTCCTGGTTTAACCGGGGAAAAAACCCGAGTTCCGATCCGATTTTTAAATGCCTGATTTTAAGACATGATCGAACCTATTTTTCAGCCGGTTCCCGATTTTCTCGGTTGAACCAGTCGGTCCAATTAGAAAACTCTGATCCATATAGAAAGTATGTCACGGGTCTGTCGTCTGTGTATCAGATATAGTAACAAATGAACCCTTTGAGCGTGTTCTTGAGATCTGGGATGGATCTGAACAATGAAGTGTTTAAAACAAAAAATCTTCATACTATAAAATGTTAAATGGAATTTCGGTAAGCAGATCTGTCGATTTCATGTTGACAAAAAGTTTTAAAATATGAAGATGAAAGAAAGTTTTGGTAAAACCTTAGCTTCATCAAAAACTATAAAAACAAAACCAAAACCAAAACCAAAAAAAAAAAATCGTTAATCAAATGGTTTGACAAGCGACACCGTTCAACAAGTTTCTCAAATCTGTACGGATTTGTGATTAATTTTTTTAAATGAAACTGTTAAACGGAGAAAAAAATCAAAACATCCGTCAAATTTCCTTTAAGTACAAGATAGGAAATATATAAGGGGAAAAATTATTAAACACGGTTTCAAACAGTAGGAAAAAGTACATCTAATGGAATAAACATATCTAATAATGTGTTTGGGATCTGTTTCATAAAAGAATTTTTTTTTGTTTATAAACAACACAATTTTATAAATCATTTTTTAATTACACACATTTTCTCTTTCTAATTTTTAATCATTACTTTTTATCTCAAAATCATAAATAAACAAATTTATAAATCAATCAGTGTTACCAAACAGATGCAGGTATATTTTTTTAGAATGTGAAGTGCCAGTAACATCTATATCATCTCATCACTTCTCATCACTATTATTATAAGATTCACTTCTAAAAATACTATTCCTAAGGACGAAATGCGACTTTCCCTTTCCAACCAATACACGCTTTCTCTTCTGTTCTCTTTCTCTCGCTTTTGCATATTACCGCGTTGACGCTTTCGTCACTTCATCAAGAGTCGCCTAGAATCTTCCTTCATTTCCTCTCTCTCGTTATCGTCCTATGTTCAGCTCTCCCGTTCTCTTGTCGTCGACGCTGTCTCTTTTCCACCTATTTCTGAATCAAAAAAATCAAGTCAGGGTTATGCTTCCTCTCCTCGTCGCATCTTGACACTGCGTTTATATCTCTGTTAGGGTCTATGTCAGATTTTTATTTAATGATTTCTTGATTACTTTTTTTTTTTTAGGAAGTATTTTGTATTCTTCTTTTTTCCTGTTGCTTATATTGGTGTTTGATTTGAGTATTGACAGGGTTTCTTTGTGGAGATTGGAGTTATTTGGTTCGATTTTTACTTCCATTTTGGCATCGTCTGCTTCCCACCTGTTTCTGATCCAAAAATCAAGGTGACGCTTCCTCTTCCTAGTTTGACGTTGCGTTTATCTTGGTTAGGTTTTGTCAGTATTGTGAATTGTGAGAATTAATTGCTCTTGGTTTTTCAGATTTGAACGGCAATGGGTTTTACAAATAGATTTGACAATATCAATTTTTTTTGGATAAGTTCTGCTAGCTGTCGAGAACCCCCAGTACTGTATGAAAATAATTTTGCTAGCAAAAATCAATACTCTGGTCTACAGCTCAAATTTATAACGTTCTTTCTGGTTTTTTTCTTCTTTTATTTTGAATACATTTATGAGTTTGAATACATTTATGAGTTTTTTAATTGATTATTTACATTTAAAATCAGATTGAATGGTTATAAAGGTATCAAGGAGACGACATTGGAAGTGAATATCAACAACACGTGTGTAATTTTTGTAGGAGGGGAGGGGCATTTGCACAATAAAAGAAATTTTTTATGGCACGTGTGTAATTTAAATAGATATTTATTTATGGCCTCACTTTGTACTAATGTTATTTTTTATATAATGTAGCGACTTGCATATTAATGGAAAGTGATGAGAACAATGGTGTTGCTGGAAGCATCCCTTTGAATGTTCTTTTTGGTTGTTTTTCCTTCTGCCATACTCAGAGTTGGAAAAAGAATTGGGAGGTTTGTGCCCTCCATTGCCAGAGTCATTGGATTCGAGAGGTAATTCTGGAACCCATTCCAATAAATTTAAGTGTTGCACAATTCATATACCTTTTCCTATTTTAATATATTTAGAAGAATTTGTAGCCATTACTTTTCTCCATTTTTTGATTTTTTTTTTTTTGAAATTCAGGTTAAAGAATTCAACAAAAAGGGCAGAAAAGCCACACTAAATAAGGCCTTTGAACATGTCAACGAGAAGTAGCCATACGTGCATGTCAGAGCTCGCCTGGCCAAACCATTGATAGCCATAGCTTAGGTGAAAGAGTAAGAATCTATGTCTGATAATGTATCTCAAATCCCCTACTTAATGTTGATTTTTAGCAATAAACTATTAGTTTTTAATCAAAGTTTGGGTCTTTATGAATAGGCAAGAAGAGAAAAGAATAAGGCAAGAATGAAACTTTTACAAGAACTGGTCCCTGGTTGTAAACAGGTTAGCTTTATTTTTTCATACTATCGTTGATATCATTATCATATATGTATTTCGATGAGGCAGATTTGGGATATTAATCTCCTGCCATTTGTGGTTTTAATGACGATGATAATGAAATTTTGTTCTTGCCTGTGATTAGATTTTAGATTACGTGAGAGGAAATCTTTATGTCCTGATTATACATTTTTTGTGATAGATTAAACTTCTTTTTTTTAATGATAAATTACGCTTCTGTTCTTACTAGATTACATCGTGCGTTGCACGATTCGAAGATTGGTCGAATTAAATGTGTATATATTGTACTGTAGTGGTTGTGAATTTGAAATGATTTTTTTTTTGTTTGTTGTGCGGGTTTATGAAAAGAGTTAAAGAGGATAACTATTGAGGAGGCATAGATTCTATGGCAGAGATCAATTATTCAATTATTTACAAATGAAAATGGACAACTATTATCTATATCTAAACTCATCTAACTGGAAAATTAAAGAAAACATTTGCGTGTTATCTTTCAACTACAACTGGACCTCTTGCTGAAACTCTCTATCTATCAACGGTTCTTGTAGATTTTTGGAGTGATCATCCATCATCTTTCAGAGTTCCATTTAGACAACAGACTTGGAGCTATTACAAGGTATTGTGCAACCCTCTTAATAGTTTAGAATCATTTTTATGTAGTATAGATTGGAGAATAACGTGTAGTATAGATTGTCAATCATGTGTAATCTTCATTTCTGTCTGATCTTGTTGACTAATTCGTAACTGTAATTATAGTTATTATTGGGATATGAAAGACCAAGACCAGTACAGGTCAGTAGGGCTTGATGATTCATTACGAAGAAGTTCAAGGAGTTTTTGCTCACATCAATTTTTTTTGTATATCAGTGTCTAAATCTATGTATACTTTTTTTTTTGTGTGTAAATATTCAATAACATCATTATTTATTTACTTTTCATGGCTGTGCTTTAAGGTAGTATGCTATAAAGTTTTTGCTTGACATCTTGTTATTATATATTGTGATTTTTGTTGACTTCGATTTTTTGGTGTGTGAACCAATTATGACATCATTGTCATGAAGCTTCTCCAGTTTGTTCTTAAATGTAGCATATGGTTTTGAATTTCCCACCATCTTATATTCTAGCATCTTTCATGAACAAAATGAAAGTGGAGGCTTTGTTCTCATCAAATATGGTCTGAAACGCAAAGGGAAATTCATGACTATATGAAGAAAACTTAAAGAGAGAATAAATCATTAAGAAACCCATTGGTTCTAAAAGATTTATGAATCCGACCTCTAACTTTGTGTGAATAAGTAAATTATCTAAATCTTCCACACCAGAGGTATCCAACTGAATATCATTGGGGAGGGAGGGAGATGTAAACCAAAGAATTTCCTGCTGCAAATAAATTAAAAGTAATCTCTTTGATGTGCAAAAGAAATTAGAAGTAATAGGAAAGTAGAACATTACAAATGCAGAAGAATAGATGACCATTATCACAATGACCCCAAAATCAACTCCATCTGCTATGTGTTTATCAAATCTAATACAATTTTTTGATATGGGGTTAATCTCAAATGGCAACAGAACTTTTCCTTGCATTTCAGGAGTTGGCCACCTAAAGATCTCACAATTATATAATAAAATCAGTTTGTAAATAAAAAAACAGTGTACAAAACCCCAATAAATTTACGTAGATACAATTATGTTTCAACATGAACCCATAAACCAGAGCAAATATATCTATATGGATTAATAAACTTTATAGATATTACAAAATGATTATCATGGGAAAAGGAAAATATGATATGTCACAACTGTAATCGCACTTTGCCCTCATCAAATACCCAAATTAAACCCTCAGAGATAGGGATGGCAATGGATCGGGTTCGAGGCGGGGTGACCTGAAATATATATATATTTGTGAAATTTTAGGTGAAAAACTTAGGTGTCGAACTAGTTAAAATTTTTAAGCTTGAACTTTAAAGATAATATGTATATATTTGAAGGAAAAAAAATCAATAAACAATATAATGGTATGGTGGTTGTGATTCTCATATCCCTAAATCCCACCAAAGTTCAATTCTTCTGGGCCTCATTAAATTTATTTTTAATTTCTTATTCCAATATTTGAAAAAAAAAAAAAAAAAAAATCGGGTCGCAGGACGGGTCGGGGCCGGTCCACCCCGAACCCATCTACGGGGCGGAGAACCCGCCCCACAGACCCGATGGGGCGGGTCATTTCGGGTCCTTGTAATTTTTTTGTCATCCCTACTCAGAGAACAATTTAAATAAAAAAGCAATAGAAAAATAAAATATGAAAATCAAATATAAAGAAAAATTGTCAATTTAGAAGAAATGAGTTTAGTAGGTATCAGATCTCCCTATTCAAGTGAGAATCATTGTACCAACAAAATTTGAGTGATCAACTTTGAAAAGTACATCATATACCAAGAATTTACACACATATAGCACACAAGTTGCATAAATAAGAAGAAAACAAAATAAATAATCACTGAGAGAAGAGTTAATGTATTAGACCAAAAGGCTTCACCAAAACTAAAGATATATGTGTTTATGTACAATAACCTTGATTAGAATTTCTTCTAATCGATGCATATTTTCATCAACCTTCAAACTCTAATGTTTATTATTATGAAAACCCTAGATTTATAAATTTAATTAAACGGTCACTGGTGTTGTACTTTAGTGAACAACTTCACACCAGTTTGAACATGAAAAAACCTTGTGTAATTCTATTAAATTTCTTGTTGTAATGCAGGAATATCTTAGAATCACTTCTACTGTAAATATAGATTTTGTTAAATGGAAATATCTCTGCTTCTCTAACCTTCTTTTGTTGTTAATACTTAAATGTATTTCATAGAACATATCTCTAATATTAGGTGATCATTCTTTACTTTTAAGTTTGTGCAATTTTGATAATCTTGTGAATGAAACAATATAGTTACGTACATCTACATATATTCAGGGCTAAACACCATAATTATATTTACATTTACTTTATGTCCAAATAACAATTACTCAACTTTCAATCCCATGCGAATTAACACATATAAAATGTCACGTGCTTTGCACGTGTTCTTCTACTAGTTCTATATATACATGCAAACATATTATAATAGAAGAGCGGTCATAAAAATACATACGTAAATTCCCGTCAGAATGTACTTTCTGTATTCAAAATAAATTTTGTAAAAAATCTAATATCTATAACATATTTAAGAATTGTAATATTCTATGTAAATGTATTATATTGAAAATGAAAAATTTAGATATATAGTTGAATATAAATAAATGTGATATTTTATGTAAGAAGAATGTTATTATGTCCACACGGGGACATAATAACAAAAAAAATGGGTGTGGACTCCACTTACAGATGTTGGTAATGTTTTGGTGGGTGTGAGCCTACAAGTAAGTATGTCATTATACCCACTTGTGAGCATAATAACATTTCTATTTATGTAAATGTTTTATATTGAAAAGGAAAAAAAAAATGATTAATATATTTGAATATAATTATATATGTGCTTGAATTTGTGCAAATGAATCATTTTTTAAGAAATTGTAAGTTAAAAATTATTTGGAATATCACCCAATACAAGAATTTAAGAGTCGATCATATATTAAGAAGAAACAATTTGTAAAGGAAAGTGAATGATGTTAAAATAACTTTGAAAATTCTTTTTGCTGTATCCAATTTTCTTGTTTTCTGGTTCATTTTTATATTTAATATTCATATTCTATTTTCAATTCCAGATGAAGTCTTGTAGATAATTAGTGTCTAATGCCATTTTAATTTAAAAAAAAAAAAAAAAATTGCTATTGTGAAATTAAATGTCACCTTTAACTATATATAACATCATTTTCGTTCAATTTTTCTTTTTAATTTTTGTCAAGTTAACAATATATTAACTAATAGACAACGTTTGGTTCGAACCGATTAGCTTCGAACGTTGTTCAGAAAAATGTCAAATATAATACTATATCATCATACAAATAATATTTAGAGAATGAACCTAATTTAACGACATATATTGATTCATCAACAAATTACACAGTATTATAATGGAACATGTATACTATTAACAATTTTGTTACTATAATTAGTGTATTTATACAAATGTAACAAATAAAATTCTTCGGTTCAAATAATTACATTAAAAACGTTCAAATCCACGTCAGATTTAGAAACATATTTGGTACATTGAATTATTACAAGTTTCAAGTCATCTAGATCCGAATATGATTCAAGTCAATTAAAACCCATTCAAATACTGGCTCAGCTTATCAACAACCCCTTCCACATTCCTCGTAAATAAGCAAATCTAGGTACCAAGAAAGTTCGTCAAACATGGTCGATCCAAAGCTTCAGAACAAATAGATTCTGGACGTGCAATTTCAGACGACAAAAACTTCCTTCTGCAATATGATCTGCTTTCTTTAGAGTTCATCCCTGGAAGCTTCATCCTTCTTGTGCTCGACATAAGATGCATAGGCTTTGATTATTGACACGTAAATGTCAATGCCTTTCAAATACTCGTCCTTGTTCAAAAACTGCACAAGATTAGGGTTGTGTAAATTTCAGAATGCATGCTCTCGGTTGCAAACTCAGGGTGAGGAAATGATATGTAATTTGTCAAATTAATAAGATTATAATAAAAAATCTACTCTTGCATCAACAAATTATGAGCCATCAAAAAAATGTAAAATTAGTCACTTAAAGTGAAATTCAAGGTTGTCAGTTTCCCTCTTTACCAGAAGTCACCAGTCTACATTAATTCAATCGGTTCAACTTTCTATCTAAATTAACAGTAATCCAAAATGCCACAAAAATTTGATGATTTCCAATATGCAATTACCAAACTAAGATCAAGTAATTTGGACTCATCTAATATCCAAGATTAACAGATTCTGACACTCCATTAACCTGATATTATTGTCCAGAATTAGACAAGAATGTATTATCCTGTTTACAAACAGCAGATAAGCATAAAGTAAGTTATAAGGGTCTGTTTGGTAATAGAAGAAATTTCCAACTTTTTTCTCAAATTCATTTTCAACCACACATTTATATGGGACCCATTACTTTTCAACCACACATTCACCCGAAACATTGTTTTCTTCCATTGCCAAACAGACTCAAACACCAAAAACTTGTGAAACTACCAAGTAATGAGAGATTGCTCACCTCGTTGTGGTCATGAAGTAGAATAGGGGTGTTTGACATAGGAGAAAAGCCAATTGCAGGTAAACCTCGTTCCCTGAAGTAGCGTGCATCAGTTGAGGCAGGAAAAATCTCCGGTTTTCCAGGTTTACCATTAGCATCTCTTATAGCTTCTTCCAATAGCACCCACCAGGGGTTTGAACTGTCTGAAGATGTAAGGATTGGCTTCCCAAACTTGTCAAAAACAGAAGCCTTTTGCTTGAACTGTCCAAGCTAAAACATATATTAGACGGGCAATAATGCAAACACAGAATCAGCTAGCCAAGGCATTCGAATCATGGAAATCTAACAATACAAGATAGCCACTAGACAATAGTAAATACTCATCCAGAAAAATGGACAAACGACAACTATAAGATTTTTTTGCATCATGACGCTTTCACATTCTTAGAGAGCTCTTCGATTCTGTGTCCATGCAATACTCAAAAACTGAGACAAAATGTGGTCATGTCGTATTTTCTCACCTCAAAGGTCATGTTACGTGGAGCAGGTGCCCATTCTTCAGCAATTCGTCTCTCCAAGGAAGCTGCATCTGCAGTTGGTGGGACCCGGATATCAAAACCAGCCTGAGCTTCAGATGGTTGCAAATTCATGACAAATCCCTGCCAAAGAGAAACCAGTTAATGATATATTTCTAAAAGTTTTAAGTAAATAAATCACCTGGGTGATTGCAATGCAAAATAAAGTGAGCTCTTCATCAGATGATATGTGATTTGCTTAATCATCATAAACATAGCAGGATATGGTATGTGCTTAAAGTAAGTGTCATGCGAAGGAAAGCAGATTGAACTAAGACACCAGACTTTTTTAAGTTCACTTGCACCAACTCTTGTTTCTGAACAGACAGCTTTAGACTTGATACGTATATTCTTGAGTTGAGTATGTATGCATGCCAAATAGGCAGCTGAAGTACAAGGTTTCTAGCTTTATCAGGAAATAAGGAAACTATGTTTTAAAATAATTTCATCTTTATTATTACTTACTAGATTAAGAAAAGTTTTTTTAGAGCTTGTTTGGCAATGAAAGAAATTTCCAACTTTTTAATCTGAGCTCATAATAGAATGTGATCATAAGAAATTGCACAAGTGAAAAATGGAACTTGTGATTTTTTACTTTTCAAAAGCTCAACCAACGAAATGTTTTCAATTCGCTATTTATAAACAATCGTTTATAAACGGACTGCCTCATCCACCCTAAATAACTAATTGACTTATTGATCTAACACTCATAATTATTTTAACGTTTGCGGGGTAAATTGTTAACGAAGTGTCAAGAGGAATTAATTATTAAAAACTTTCGATAGCTTCAATTAATTTAAGATGCAGTTTCGACTGTTTGCGGATATAGTTGAAATTAATTAAATAATCTTGATCGATCAAGAGTTAACTGATTGAAGAATTAATTAACTAGTGTTTAAATCAATTGTGTTCGATCAGATCCCTTCAATGGCTTCAAGAAAGAATTCGGATTAAATTATATATATGAGTTATATTTAATAAGTACTATACAATTAAATATCTAGAATTAGCCTTTGTTTGATTCTCATCAAATCAAAACTATTTTTTTCACATACTCATTTTCAATCACATTTACACAATAAAATATTCTGCATATAAATCCATAAATCTTTCTTACTTTTCAACCACACATTCTCTAAAAAATCATTATTCAAAATACCACTCTCTTTAAAATGAGCATCAAAATGAGGCTTATTATGGACACATCACATGATATAGCAATTACAAAAATTATTGCAATAAATCTGGACATCCATGTTGTCTAGATACAATCCATATCTTTTTTAACTTTGGGTGGCGCGCATCATGATGTGGAGCGGTGCCAGCTGGCAACATCACCATTGAATTATCGTCTGTAAGCTGGTCGAGCCTTCATCTAGTCTCAATTGACATTTCCATTTGGATGGTCCGATACAGCATCATTAGATACCATACTCATCATTCGTGACTCCGTTGCTCTATTGCTCGCAAGTATACAAACTTCGGGCCTCGCTCCTTGATCGAGGATCTTCCCAAGGTAATGTGTCGCTTTAATGGTAGTTGGCTAACTTTCTTCTCAATCTCTGCAATCTTATTATGTGCACCTCAAATCACATCATAGTGCATGTGATAGGAAGAGAGGTCATGATTGCTTATTATGTAGACATGTCACACCACCCTTGTTGATATAACCATTAATTCTAAATCACCAACACGTGAGGCGTATAATTAGCTCTCAACCTATTGTCTAAGAGTTCTATACTAATTGGTCGAGTGATTTTGGTCCTCGTGGAAGTCGCGAAAGCAGTTCTAGCCCTTGCATGTGGGCGAAATCTTCAATTTTACCAGTCACCTTACTCTTTGCAGTTTTTATATATTTGAGAATATGATCCATCTTAACTGTTAGCAGAATATGCTGATTGGGAGGTTGTGATATAGGAATAACACACTACACTTCGAGTAATATCTATGGTCATATGTGAGATGCCTTTTCACCGACCTTTGAGAAAGCATATCTTCTTGTTTAATCTTCATGCTCGTTACAGCTCTTCCCTTACGAAAGTCTTTGGTTGCACTCATTACCTCCTCAGTCTATGCATTCCTCTCCTCGCCTTTGTAAGTTGTAACCGACTATTGACTTTAGATGCCGCTTCAATAGCGATGTCTTAAAACCATTTATTTTAAGACCATTGACAAGAATAGTGATGACCGAAGATATTTGTAGGTCTTTTATTCCCAATGTTACCCTGTTAAACTGAGCAATTTACTCCTTAAAGGATCATCTTTACCTAAGAGCACCTGCATAAGCCCAATTACGATCTTCTTCTTTCAACCACTACTCAAGAAGCAACTAGTAAATTGTTTGCAACAGCAGCAGAGGTAATAAATTGTGGTGGCAATGTGTAGTACCATTCCTTAGAATCGTTCTCAGCGTCACTGGGAAAGCTCTGCATGCTATCACATCAGGCATCCTATGTAGTCTTATCGGGTCTTGGAGGATTCCAAGATCATCGATCGGACCTATTGTCCCATCATTTTTTTCTATTTCTAGCTCCTTAAACTTTGGATGAGTGAAACTGCCATGATATCCAAATTGAATGAGTCTCTGCTAATAAAAATGAGCCACCCTCTATTCTTTCTCAGTTTGCCTCATCAATTTTCTGATTCAAATAACTCTTTGAGAGGTCGTGGTAAATGAGCATTCGGTATCACAAGTGGAAGTTTCGCCGCTGGTGGTGGAACAATCTTCAAAGTCTGGATCGTCTCTTACCATGTGGACTCGCTCTTCTGGAGCATGACAGTTAATGTCACGACCTGCGTCTGTAGTCTAAACACAAAATCATGTGCTGGTAGCTCCCCTGCTGCAGGCGACGACAAAGGTGTGGGATTATTATGCTTTCATCCTCTTGTGTCGACTGACATAACTGTGTTTTTAGGTGGTGAACCTAGCTGGTTACCACATACGGTGTCAGGGATGAAGGCTGGGATTACTTTTCAGTAGAGGTTATTTTGGGCTAGTTCTTTGGATTGTGTGTGGAATTAATTTGAAAGAATTAGGTTTATAGACTTCCAGTAGGGCGTGATAACATGTCGAGGTGCCAGCTGGCACCGTCACAGTTGAGCAATAAATGCAAGAGGGGTCGAACAGTGCATCGACACATCTCCTCAATCGACAACCTCATTTGGAGGTTGCACTGTCCAACATCAGTAATGGTGATGATTGTGAAATTACACTAGTAAAAAGTCCAACTTTTTAAATCTTTTTTTTTTTTTTTGGGGGTTCTTAATCTTAACTAACAAACAAATATTACTCAATAATTATCAGAACTGATCAGTGTGTGCTGTGCAGTGATGTATTCGAAACAAGAACAAATGTCACACTCACAGTTGGAGAAGGTGTGCCCGCTTTCAAGAACACCATGTTAACAGAAATGACCTCTCCTTCAGCTTTGAGACCTGCCTTCACCAAATCAAACTGAGCAGCCCTGAATCTCCTGACGCTCTCAATGCTCTTGAGTAGATTCTCCATTGCAGTATTATCATAGAGCTTTGCCCCGTGACCAGGCGCCCCAGTGGACTTAATCACTAACCACCACGGGCACCTTTCTGCATAGAACAACCTGTAATTCTCAGTGGGTGAGGCCAATCCCTCATCAAGCACAATCCCAACATTCATCTTCTTGAAAACCTCTGAATCAGCAAACTTTTCGGCACCATCATGTCCACCAATTTCCTCATCGGGCACAAAAGAAAGGTAAACCGTGCGAATTGGGCGAAACCCTGAGACCTGTAGCTTTTCAATGGCTTCTAAGTACTGAAGACTGACACACTTCATATCCTGAGAGCCTCTAGCATAGATATGGCCGGAAGGAGGGTCAAGGTGGGCATCAAAAGGCGCATGTGTCCACTTTTCATGCTCGGCCGGGACGACATCCGTATGGGAATTGAGGAGGACAGAAGGGAGACTGGAGTCCCTGCCGGCCCATTTGAGGAGGACCAACGGCTTGCCCTTCACGAATTCCAGGATTTGGGATTCCAGGGAAAGGGAATTGGCCACTGAAACTATGAAATCGGCGGCTTTGTAATAGTTGGGTTCGGGGTGGGCAGTGTTAATTTTCAGGTATTGTTGGAATCTCGATATGATTGCTGATGAATCTGTTAATTCGCCACCGCTGACTTTTGCTACCAAAACCGTGAATGAGAGAATTAGTGATAGATAAGGCAAGTAAGGCCGGCGGTGTTGGCAGGCTGCGCCGTCGCCATTCATCTTCTCAGTCGCTGTCTGCTTGAGCTTTTGTCACTAACCGACTGTAGTGTGGCAGATTATTTAGGCTGCGATGGATAGATCGATAGCGAGGGTGTGGAATTTGGGGAAAGGAAATGAATTTAGGGTATGATTGATTCAACGTGAAAATATTTGTCTTTTCATGCAAATTTTTTCATCAAAACAGTGAGAAAATATTTTATAAGAAAATATCTTAAGTTATGTATAATATGATTATACCCAAAAAATATTTTTCAAACAAATTTTTCAATCAAACACCAAAAAATATAAAAAATCTTTTTCTTGATGTGACATTTTCCTAACAAATATATGTAATCAAACACACTCGATTGAATTGATTCATGAATCCTGAGAATTGGATGTTTTATGTGTTAATATTATTGGTTTATTTTTTTAAGTGAAAAAATTGAAGAATTTTTTAATTTTTATTGTTTAAATGACATTAATTTTTATGAAAAATAAATCAATGGCTATTTTGATAAAAAAAATTATTTTTTCACACATTTATACTTCATAATAATAATGTTAATTTTTTGGTAAAAAATAAATCAATTAACAACAACAAAAATCATCAAACGTGACAAAAATCGTTAAAGAATTTATAAATAAAACATACTAGGTGACTTGGAATACAAATTCCCTAAAATGAAGGAAAACCAACGTGTGAAAGAAAAAGAAGGAAAATTGAATAGCATGGAAAAATGTTGCTTTTCAAACACAACAAAATGATGAAAAAGGCTAGAAAATTTTTATTTTTCCTGGAAAATATTATGTTTCAAACGCAATCATAGAGTATATTCAATGCACTATGTCAATTGGGCTAACATGTCAATGAAATTGACGGACTTTTAAATTTATGTGGATAGATTGACGGATAAGTCTTAAATTTCATCTCTTATTACTTCGTCTACATTTAAAAATTATTGATTACTTGACATTTTTTAAAAATTTAAAAATAATAACTTGTTCACAAAATGATTAATATAATATTAAGTTTTTCGTTATCATAAACTATAAATATTATTTTCTTAGACTATATTTCATTTTTATATTTTATTTTGATAGTTAAATTTATTATGAGATTTTTTTTTATTTTTAATTATTACGGACAAAAAAATTATTTATTAATCTTAAATTATTATTTTTTATTATTATTTTGTTAAGATATTTCAATGACTAATATTTTTATATAACTTCATTTAACAATAATTTCTTATTGATAAATTAAATTTATTAAAATGCATTTTTTTTTAAAATTATTAATCTTAAATTTAAGATAATCATGAAAACTTTGAATGAAAGTAATCATAAAGTGCTTGATCAGAGATAATTGTCAATGAAGATTTTAATGCCATGACGCTTACGCCTCTATAAAAAGGCGAAGAGATTCAACAAAGAGGACATCCCGAAAAAATGAAGGCAAGTGTAGAGATAGACAAAACCTCTGTACTCTTTATTTCAAATTTTGTATACACCACTTGTATTCAGAAAATATTTTAGCAAATAGTTGGAATATAACTTTTAATAAGGTAATCACTTATGGAGTTTTAAACTTCATAAGTTGAGTATCAAAAGTATGTAAATATAGTATGTAATCATGTACCGGTTTCAGTATATGAATATTGAGATAATATTTATCTTGTTCATATAAGTTTTCATAAAATGATTTCGTTAAGTGTCTCATGATTCCTCGTTAGTACAGATGGGAATTTTGAAAATTGTTTTCGGACTTTTTTTTGAAACCTGGATGTCAGCTATGGCAGAGTACTCGTCTTTGATTATGTTTAGGGGAAAATAGCATAACTTTTGACAATGTTTCTTGTAGCACCTTTGGTGAGAGTTATTTTCAAAAATCTCGTTCTAAATACTTATGTCTGATAAAGGTGAAAACATAGACTTTGAATACTGTGAGATATCGTCAGTAGAAACACGGCTGCTTCTCTAGAGTGAGAAATGTAACCTTAATTGAAAAAGCCTTTTGTGGAAGCAATTGTGGACCCAAAATGATTTCAAAAAATTTAAACATTATCTGATTAAGTACGTGCAAAGCAACTATAAGAATAGACTCGAGGGAAAGCCTGTTTATTTCCATTTATTACTGTAAATTTTACTTGTCTACATACTTTTATTCATGCGCTTTTACATGTTTATGATTTTATATGCTTTAATTGTTGACTATGAACAATGACAATAGAGTAGTTACTTCATGAAGAATTGATACAAGAAAAGTAGGATAAGATAAGAAATACAATTAGATATCATCAATATGAACAAGAGCAATATCTAATTTTGTTACAAAAAAATACTGAAGTAAGATTCCTAGGTTTAGTTTCGAGAACTTTAGATCTAGATAATAACTTTATTAGATATAATCCTAATTGACCTGCTAATGAACACTTTCCAAGCATCCATTTTCAATAATTGTGGTCTTAAATTATACTTAGATGATAAAGACATTTCATTTTTATTAGCTATTGCTAAAAAGTTTGAAGATATACATTCTGTTGGAAATTTAAAATTGAAGAGATATATAAAGATATTGATTTTGCTTGCAAAAATAATATAAGATTTGATCCCGTAGAAACCTATAAAAAGATAAATAGAGTTCGGAATATTGTACTCGAATACAAAGGTATAGAAGAAGAAGTTTTAGAAGGAATAGTATTATAATATATAACTAAGGAAAGACAACCTAAGGCCTTTGAAAACTTATGCAAATATAGAGAGTATTTTGAACAACTGAAAAGATTGCAAAAAAAATTGTACACTTATTAGTCCTAAAATAAGTCAACCCGATTAAGAAAAAGATATATTCTGCAATCAATAAAATTTCATTTATTAAGGGTAATATAGACCTTTTATATACAATTAGGTCTTTTTCATAAAGAAGGTGATTGACTAAACCAATTGCATAAATCCCCCGTAATCAGTGGTTGAGACACTTTGGAAAGGTTATCGATTATTATTAGTTTATGTTATTTGTTTTCACAAAGAAAATATCCTTTTAATGTCAAGTGTTATGGAGAATATTTTTTACGCTATCATGTATACAACAACAGTTCTACCAAGTGCATTGCTAAGTGCTAATACTAGTCTTCAAAAAAAAATGGAAGAAAAAGGTTAATTTAGAGTTTTCACGAAAGTAATCTCCACTTTCAAAAATAAATAAATTTGAATATTGAATTAACGAATGAAATGCTTCAAATTTGATGGTAGAGGTGTTTCTAGCAATCAAATGTTAGTTTGAGGGTAAAAATAAAAAAAAATGAAACGTAAGAATAAAATATATCATAATTTATAGAAACTTCTAAAAGATTAAAATGGAAAACACCAAAACTTTGCAAACTTTAGAAGTCTATAAAAATCGTCAATATACTTAGAAATAGTCTTTAAAAATCTCAATTAAATACCCCTCTCAATTAAATACCCCTTACTTTTCTTAACCAAATTTATGGTTCCGAAGTTGCCCCAAGATCGCTCCTTACAGCACAACAAGTGGAAAGCAAGGATTCATATTTGCTAAAATATTAACAATACTATGTACCGAATTATAATTAACAAGATTTTAATCTTCCTTCAATAATAATATCCAATGCTATTTTATATTTCCGACCAAACAAACAAATGATGATTTTTATGCTTCTTCATCAGAGGATTCATGCACGACTCTGCCCATTTTTGCTCTTTTTGCTTTAGGAAGAGCAGCTTCATCCCCACTCACAGAATCCTCTGCAGCCAGAGGGCTAGTCTCGGGCTCCAGAACGTTTTCAGTTTCTTCTGTTTCTTCGTTTCCATACTCTTTGGACGATTCACTTGCAGCATCATTGGAATTATAGTTTTCCGGTTCTTGGTTCGGGTTTTCTTCTTCCGATGCATCTTCACTTGGCTCTACAATTTTGAAATCCCGGGATGTACTACGTTTGGCATGCCTCAGCAGATTAATTTTGGTGATCTTGCTCAGTTGAATGAGATATTTCTCATAGTCTTCTATCTGGAAGATCAAGTCCGGGATGCATCGGTTTTCTCTTTTGATTATATTAACAAGTCCTCTAGTTTTATTGTTCTCTTGTTGGTTCTGCAGAACAGCAATGACACAAATCCAAGAATATGAAATCTTAAACTTTTCATGAATGAAGTCGTACGAATAAAAGCAGCAAGTAAATATTCATGAGAAATACCTGTTGCATCTGTGACACAAAGCTATAAATTGGGGCAGTTAACTGGCTGCAAGTTATTTCCACGAGTTTCTGGTAATTTAGGCTCGGTAAAACTTGCTTGTAGCCTTTAGGAGTAATACGTAGCTTTGTTATCCTAGCTAGATTCTTGTAAAACTTTGCAGCAATTCTCAGTAAATACTCTGCCTGAGGATCTGCAGTTTCAATGGAGCTAAATTATAATGAGACGACAAAATGCACAATGATTTGCACAATTTACATGTGTTAGCACCTACATACCCTGGAGGGTCATGGCAACGAAAAAAGATAAGATCTTCACGAGGGCTTCTGCTCTTGAATAAAGTGTCTCTTCCAATACTGATCCAGAAGCGAATGTACTCGGATGATGAAGAGGAATGCCTTTCCGAGTAGCTGTGTAGTATGTATTCAATCTTGATATAATCCAATCCATGTCAACGATGGTTGATTCAGCTAACTGCAGTAGGATATAAGCTATTGCATCATTCGTTGATTTGTTTATGATGCGGAATTTTTCAGATTTCTCTAATGGATCACTGTCATCTAATCCGGTCACTTTTGAAAGTTCTGCAGCCATTTCTTGGGCAACCAGTAGGTCATTAGGAGGCGAGCTTAAAGAAACAGCAAGAGAGACCAAGCTTTTAGCAACCTTAGAATTTGATACACCACTGTTTTTGCAGATGTGTATCGCCCACATTGCAAAAAGATTTTTCCTTTCTTCGGGCAATTTGTTGCCAATCATAGCTGCTATATCACAGAGAATCTGACAAAATAGATATTCGCATTAGTGGGTATTAGAGGTCACAAAGCACGATGATACACTGAACTAAAGGAACCATTGTTCATGGGATGAAGAGTTCTTATTTTAACTTCATTTTCTGACTAGGGAAGAAGGAAAATAGAATTACATGTCATGTGGGTGTTCTCCATAATGTCAATAATCAGAAGTTTTCTTCCAAATAAAATCCTCATTTTCATTTCTCGTCGGTTTAATCATGGCTGTAGATTTCCGTACCCAAATTTATCTCTAGCATTTGCATGTGTGTGTGTGTAAGATGAACCAATTGTGCTTTTCAAAATGATTTAACTTTAAAATAATCATGTATTCAAGTCATAAGTGTCATTGCAGTATACGTAAAAGGTAGCTTATGAGAGCTGACAAGAAGCTAGCTTAAGATCATTGAAGATTTAACTAAGCTAAAATAGTTCTCGAGTCTCAAGCTCTCTTGGCTCATTTCCTGCAACCACCTAATGGTAGCATAATTACGATTAGCGGAAGTGATAATTTTCATCATAAGAACTATACGAAGATGACACAAATAAAACAATGTTGAGGTCAAGATGAGTTCACCTGAGCTTCACGGAAGAAAGAAAAAGCAAGAAACTCCGTAAGCAGTGGCTTAATGTTCATCTTAATGAATAGTTCTTTGCTTCTTGTGTTCTGATCATCGATGCCTTCAGCTAATTTACAATCATCAGTGCAGTGGAATTCCATATGTTGGATCGATTCTTGCTCAAGTCCAGGAGATGAGACCAAATCATCAATTAAGCCCACATATTTCAAGCTATACAAACTTATCTCAATCAATTTCTTCAAACAAAGCAATCCCAAATGAATTTGTTCCTTTCTATCTTCAACATCTTTCCTTCCCTTGGCTTCTTTTTTCTTTTTATCTATATCAGACTTCAGACGCCAAATCAGTTTCAGCAGTGGAGATCCCAACAGCTTGATATCACCATAAACTAATGTCTTCCAAGGATCATCTTTATCCGCAAAAGGAATAAGTTTTAACTGGCGAGAGCAAATATTTAGAACAGAAGAAACAAGTTCAGAATTCGGAGCTGATGCCTCGCCTGTCGACAACTGCATGTGGTTCTGGGAAGCTGCTACAGTTCTAGACGAATCACTTGTTAATGATTCTAATGCCATTTTCAATAGCTGACAGATGCTTGGCATTGCCAGAAGAGGGGTTCTTTCTGGAGAGGACTTGGTGCTGCCTGAAGCAAGTTTATCAGCAGCATCACTAGCAGTAGGTCGTACAGTGCCTCTTCTAATTCCATTGCTTGGTCGTGAAATAGATGTATGCTTTTCCAAAGACTCATGAAAGACAACTAACGTGAAAAGTTCCCTTTCCAGTTCCATTTTGTTCGCATCTGTTGCTTTCTCCAATTCAGTAACAGTGATGTTCAATATTACCTCAACAATACCCAACAAAAGGATAGCACGACATCTCAGTTTATCGTCTTCTATAGGTGTAGAATTTTGACTTTTAGACAGCAGGCCTGAACAAACATGCAAATATTACAACCACACAAGTAACAGGAATTCTGACCATTTAAAGAAGAGGTAGTTTAGAGGAACAAGTAGTTTCAATTATTCTGCTGTAAAGTATCTGTTTCAAAGGATAAGAATCAAAAAGAACTCGAGGTTTGTTTACGATAAACTATCGCTTATAGTATGTAGACTCTAGACAAACTACTGAAAAGAAAAATACATGAACAGCTATGTTGACCACAAAAATACTTGATATAAATGTAAGGAGAAACCCAATAAAAAACATTATGCACCTTCTAAATTCCCGTTTCTTAGAAACTTCCGGATCTTCACTAATGCATTGTAGAATGACTCTCCAGACAACACTTTACCAGCCTGTTCAGTTTGATGTCATTGTCAAGGTAATGAAGACAAAAGTTATTTAAGTTATTTCACATTAATTGGATCTTTATGTCATGAAATTGAGATACCTCATTCTCTTGTGTGATTGAAAAGCCAAAACAAGTCCCTGAATCTGGAAGAGGGTCAGATCTACAATGTGGTTGAAGAAAAAGAATCAAAGAGACGCAAAACATAAGGCAATCCAGTGGCTCTTCAATGCAAACTCCACTGATTTCTAATTTAGCACATAGGTCAAGTGCCAATGGTACATCTGCATCCTGGAATACAATAATGTAGTGCAGAGTGTCAAATTGTGAGAATGTGTAAATTTTAGTTGCACAAGCCTTGCAAATAAATACCTCTCTGTAAAATTGTAGGAAGTGAGGCAAGAGAAAATCGAAAACAGCCTCAACAAATAAGTGATCCACCAGAACAAGCTTCACTAAGCCATGATACAGGACCTCCCTCACGCTTGCCTGGTAACATAAGTTGAATTAAAGAGGAAAGGGGCATAATCTTTTCAATAATGTTTTCTATCCTGAATGAAAAAATCATTGCTCCGTGACATATGCTGTAGTATCCATCATGTTGTTGATATATGAGTCAAAAACATTCCTTAACCAGTCAAAGATATTCAATTTTGTAAGGTATGGATGGTCTCATTTTTTGAAACTTTAAATCATGGACGTTAATATTGGAGGCTTAATATGTAGTGCGCAAATACAACAGAGTGAACAAAATGTACAAGGAAAGGTAGAAACATTTGGAAGGCACCTGCTGATAAAGACATCTTTGTAGCAAACCACTGAGCTCTTGGAAAAGCCCTGCCCCAGCATGGGATATTTCAGCTTGCTGGCTGCAACTAGCCTGGCTGCTTGATTCTTGAAAAGAAAACAGTCTATCTGCTTTTGATTGCTTACACGCCAATATCAGATCAATAATAGCTCCAGTAGCAGCAAGACGAACTGAACTTTCTCGCCTAAACATAGCCTTACGCAATACCAAAATGGTATAGTCCTGCATTTTGGAAACAATAAAAAGACGGGAGAATAAGCATATCTAATTTAACTGAGTTAGAAGTATTATAGATATCTCCTTGCATATAACTTGGCACTAGAGAATTATTAGGCTGAATAATTAATTGCTGCACTGAGTACCTGAAGAACACGACTGATCTTGATGAGAGGTAACAGAACAGTTACAAGATGAGAGGAAATCGTGTCATGCATGAATGTGAAATAATCCAGCATTTCCTTCAAGTGTGAAACATGATCTAACATTGCGTGTGGGTGTATCAGGATGAGATATCCGAGCAATCTAGTGGCAAATAAATAAGATCAATAGTACATAATGCACACTAAAAGACCTCAACATGGTAACTTTTGGTTACCTTATGATGGGATGGCCTCGTTCAGGCTTTAAAGAAAGGACCCGGAATTTGCATTGCTCAATTATCTGCATAAAATATAGCCATATCAGACTTTATGTGTATTCTACAAAATAATAAATTGAAAAACATGCAAGAAGGAACTTTTTCAGTAAAAAAATAATAAAAAACTTAATAATAATAATAATAATAATAATAATAATAATAATAATAATAATAATAATAATAATAATAATAATAATAAGACGGGGCTCAATGCTACTTCCCACGTGGAAGGGAAAAAGAATGACATTTCATATTAAGCAGGCATCCTATACTGAACTCCTGACCTCATTTCTTGCCATGTCATGCACTTCAAATAAACTCTTCAGCACCTGAGTAGCTAGCTCCTCAGAACCCATCAGACCATCAGACTTAAAGAAATTTTTTTGGTTTCCCTCTTCTACTCCTTCAAGTAATCCAAATCCAAATTGGACAGTGCTTGGTACAATGTGCTCTCTTCCATAATGACTCTCATTAACCTACATAACAAGGTCAGAGAGAAGACAGAAAAAAAAGAGAGATGATCTGGTTAGATAAAGTAAATGTATAACACATATTTCTGTGCTTTACTCAAGTTATCAGACAAAAGGGATAATCGCCCAATGCCCAGTATGATGCAGAACCCTATGACATACACTTCCTATGATCATCATTCGCCATCTATCTGGTTCATAATTCCCTTGATATCATATTAATCATATTTTTTGTTCACACCAAGTGTGAATTCATAACATCTTGAAGCAAGAGTTTTGTTTGAAGTTCCAAACAATGAGGACCAAAGAGATTGTGCATTCACATCACATATTTGTTGATCGACTTTCTCAAACAATTGTATGACATCATATATTTTTTAAAGGTACAGGGTAGATTTTAACAAGGGAATATCAAAAATAACACAGCAACCAGCGCAGTATAAAAAGAAAGGTAAGCTTACAGCTTTAAGCACAGCCTTCTCTATAACTTTGGCATTCTGCAGATATTCTTCCTTCATTTCATCTGATAACCATCTACAGACTCTGAAACAAAAGGATGGATTGATAAACAAATCATAAAGGATATGGGATGAAACTGATAAAAGAAACCAGAAAACCATCATCCGACTAATCTGCAGCTGGGGTAGTTAATATTAGATGTTCGAAGGAAATATAGCTGACATGGATCACCAACGGATACTAAAAATGGTAAATGCATCAAATATCCAAAAAAAGGAAAATGTTTTAATCAGTGTGATGATACTAGTAAAACTGATATTAGCTTGTAAATTGAAATCGTTGCACATTTCATAACACAAGTATGTGATCAAACAAATATATGCCATGAGAATAATCATGATACAGTCATACTCTTCTCATAATATAAATCAGGCTCATTTAAGCACAGATACAATGATAAACACGGATAAAATCAACGGAATTATATGCAGTCTTATCTTCCCAAAAATTTATACCACGTGCAAAATAAACAGCACCAGTCACTTTCCCCAAGTACAAAATATGCGATCATAATCTTTCTTATAGATGGTAGAGCATAAAATCAACGGAATAAATCAAGCATGGGGAGGCTTATCAAAAAATACAAAATATAAATATAAAATAAAACATGACAATGGCATAATAATTAAAATCCATAATCACATACTGCTTACTTGGCGAAGTTGTAATCTTTGTAAGCATTAAACAATGCATTTCTGAGAACCCCAATAGCACTCTCACTGAACCTCCTAATTCGAGCCACAGACAGCAAAAGGGCAACTGTAAAATGATTCAGAGCCCGAGAGTCAGACCTCACCAGCCCCAAAACCTCCTGTCCCAATGATGGATCCTGCTTTACAGCAAAATTTACATGCAGCAAAACAGTCGCCTCTACTTGTCTCATGATTGAACCACCCTTTATTTTACCACCAAAATAGAAAACAATCCCTTCAATCACCTCCCTTTTACCAAAACCTTTCGAGGCCAACACCAATAATTGGTAAACCAGCCCCGGCAAATCCTGCATTTCGATGATGTTTTGCATACCATTAAAAACTTTTTCCAAAAAATCCCTTTTTCTCCCTTTATCAATACATGAAAAATAGCGGATTATTTCCACCAGTTTAACCAACACAACCTTGCTCCATTCGCATTTAAGCAAACCATCAATCACTGAATTTATGTACTCAATGGGCTTCTCGATTTCATTGGAGATTCTAACTAATTCAAGACACTTTGGGAGGAGGACTAAGACATGGGCATCTTCTAAATCCTTGATATCATGAAGATACATGACGATTAAATCAACAGTTTCGGGAATTTTCGTAATTTCAATTGCATCAAGGTGTACGGCAAATAGCTGGAGAGTGGAGAGCGATTGGTGATCGTGCGGGATTTTGCGGGAAGTGAAGAGGGGAATGTAAGATAGGAGGAGGGAGGGGAGGAGGGAGGAGAGGGCGGAGGGGTGGTGGGAGGTAAGAGAAAAGAGGGCGGAAATATATTCGGCCACGGCAGAAGACGAATTAAAAGAGGCGGCGCGAGAATTGAGGTAGGAGAGGAGAGTTGGGTGGGATGACTCGGAAAGAAGAAATGGCGGGAGGTGGACGGGTGTAGGTTGAGAGGAGACAGGGCGGTGGTACTGTTGGGCTAGCTGGACTAATTCTACATCTGTCAGCAGTGGCGGTTGTGATTGTTGGCGGTGGTGGTTGTTGACTGTGGCGGAGCAGGATTTTGGCGGCATGGTGGTAGTGGTGGCGGTGCCGCTAGACATCGTAGCATATTTTGCGGTGAATCGGAAGGTTTTGCTCAAATTTGGGCGGGAAAAGTTGGGAGAAATCCTAACTATTTATAAAAGAATCATCATCACTATTCACTATTCATTTAGAGCACATTTGATAATGTGAAAAAAAAAAAAATTGATTTTTGTATTTTTTTTTTTTAAGATGAATGTGTGATTTAATAATATTTGAAAAGTCAAAAATGACAGGTTTGATTAAGAATGTATAATTGAGATTAAGTTTAAAAAATTGTGGTAAAAATTTTATCTTTACCAAACAAGTTCTTATTGTTCATAAGACTATGATGTCATAAAATTCTCATATTTTCAACTTAACTTATAACTATTAATAATAATTATAATTAACTAGACTAATTATTATTATTATTATTATTATTATTATTATTATTATTATTATTATTATCCTATCCTATCCTATCCTAACTATATTAAAAGAGACTAAGAGAAAATATTATTCATATACTACTATTCATAAGGTATCATCAATGACATCATAGTGACATCAATTGAGGTTTCCTTTTTTCCACATTTACTATTTCATTTATATATTATTTTTCTACTATTGTAAGGTACAATTTGGTCATTATTCTTTCAAATTCAAGACATCTTTATCTTTCATAAGTTCCTAAAATTTGCCATTTAGTTATCAAACTTTTCAACTGTCAATTTTATCATTTAGTCATCGAACTTTTCAATAATCAATTTCACCTCTCTAAACTCATCAATTTTTTGCAATTATTGCTTCAACACTTATTGATTCTACTCTATGCTATCCTAATCATAATCCTACCCTATCTTATCCTTCGTATCATAATCCTAACTATTATAAAAGAGGCTAAGAAATATCACTATTCATTTACTATTCATAAGACATGCATCATGTATGATGTCATAATAAAGTCCTCATATTTTCAACTTAACTTATAACGATTAATTATAATTATAATTAACTAGACTAATTATTATTATTATTATTATTATTATTATTATATATATATATATATATATATATATATATATTAAAAGTGGCTAAGAGAAAATACTATTCATAAGGCATCATCAATGACATCAATTGAGGTTTCCTTTTTTCCACATTTACTATTTCATTTATCTATTATTTTCTACTATTGTAAGGTACACATCGGTTCTTATTATTTCAAATTCAAGAAATCTTTATCTTTCATAAATTCCTGAAATTTGCCATTTGGTCATCAAACTTTTCAACTGTCAATTTTATCATTTAGTCATCGAACTTTTCAATTATCAATTTTACCTCCCTAAAATCATGAATTTTATACAATTATTACTTCGACGCTTATTTATCCTACCCTACCATATCCTAATCATAGCCTAACTATATCAAATTAAAAGAGGTTAAGAGAAAATATTATTCATATATTACTATTCATAAGGCATCATCAATGACATCAATTGATGTTTTCTTTTTACCACATTTACTATTTCATTTATCTATTATTTTTCTACTGTTATAAGGTACACTTTGATTCTTATTTTTTCAAATTCAAGAAATTTTTATCTTTCATATGCTCCTGAAGTTTGCCATTTAGTCATCAAACTTTCCAATTGTCAAACTTATCATTAGTCATCAAACTTTTCTTCTGTCTATTTTATTTCCCTAAACTCATGAATTTTATGAAGGCAAAAAAAAAAGTCGTCAAAGCAAGATCTTAATATCGATGTGAAGATTTCGCACATTACTTATTTCATATTTTCATCATTTTGTAAGATTTTATATGTTCTCGTGTCACATCTGGATCCTAAATAATCAACTAGATTAAATAATGATTTATGGATGTTCTGATTTAAAACAATTTTTTTTAGTTAAGGTGTAATATATTTGTTAGCATAACCCTCTCTTTTAGTCTCTTTCTTCATATTTGCAATCTTCTTACCCTTCGATGCTATTATATACAAAATTATTACCGCATTCCGTGCATTGCACGGGCTACCACTAATATTTGCAAAAAGTGGAAATTACACTAGAACATGTATTTCAACTTCACCATTTAAAAATAAGATTTACAGGTTATTAATGCTAAAGTCAAGTCTTAATTAACCTTTTTAATATCAATAATAATATTATTAAATCAAATTAATCTATTACCACCCAAGCCACTGGCCACCCCTACCCAACAGTGATTTGGAAACTTGGTTTCTTCGCCAAATTACATCTTCATCCACATTCAACAGCCACCAGTTTCTCTTAGAAAAATTCGACCTCCGACAAGCAGAACGCATCACTCTGGCCTCACACTGCGACAAGCGCAACCGCTACAGGCGTCACTATCGCAGAGGCACACATCGCCATTGTGCGTGGGCACCTCCTCAATGCAGGGTGAGTCATGTAAGTTGAAGCCTACTCGTTGATGTCGAGGGCTTCATAGGAGGTTGAATTGTTAGTCTTGATTTTGCCCTAGGCTGTAGAAGGGGCAAATTAGGGTGGAGGATTACATGTTGACTAGGAGGTGACACCTCGCGCGCGACTCACTGAGAGGCGATGGTCGTGGTAGTTTCTGGTGTAGAGGAGGTGAGGTTATAGTGGATGTAATGCAATTGGTGGATGTGGTGTTGGTGCCGCCTCACTGTGAGGCGGTGGTGGTTTTTTTGGCTGGTAAGTTGGTGGTGGTGGCTTTCTGGAAGTATGTGTGGAGCAAGTAGTATTAGTAGTTATGGTGGTGTACTAGTGGTTGGTGAGTTAATGTTGAGGTGGTCAAGGTGGTGGAGGAAGAGGTGGATCTAGGGCTTCTTAGTTGATGTTGCTGCCACCAACAGTGTTGGGGAGTAGGGTAGGCCGTCGACAGTGTTGGCATGGTGGTGGCGGTGTTTGTTGTGATCAGTAATGGTGTTTGTGATGGTGTTGATGGTAATAACGACGGCGACAGGGTGGTATTGGTGGTAATGGATAGTGCTAATGGTGGCAACAGCGGTGGCGGTGTTGGTCCATCGTGTTTCGTAGTGTGTGCACGGTGGTGCGTGTGTGTGTGGCGGCGCAGGTGGGTTAGCGGTGGTGATGGGGGTAATGAAGTATAAGATGAAATTGTGACCAATATCGAGATTATGACCAAATAATTTGTAATTGTGATTCGCAATTTTAACTTGTGACCAACTATTTTAAAATTATTTTAAAATTTGTGACGTAAAATAAGTTGTGATTTATAAAATTTGTAAATTATGACCGTGAAATAAGTTGCGACCGACAAATGAGTCATGATCTTTGAAATTTGTGATCAAGAATTAAGTTGTGACCTATAAAATTTGTAATTTGTGACCAAGTAACAAGTTGTGACCTATAAAATTCGTGATTTGTGACCGATAAATAAATTGTAACTTACAAAATTTGTTATTTGTGACCGAGATATAAATCGTGACCAAATATTTGTGATCGAGAAATTAGTCGTGACCTTTAATATTTGTGATTTGTGATCGAAAATAAGTCGGACATATAAATTTATTATTTGTGATCGAGAATTAAGTCGTGGTCAAACAATTTTATAATTTGTGACCGAGAAGTTTCATAATTTGTGTATGTGATCATAAATTGTATAATTTTGACCTCAACCTACTTAATTACATATTTTTTAATTAAAAATCTGATTTTTATATTAAAATCACAAGTTTCTTAAATTCTAAATTTCATATTTGAACTCCTTAGATATGTATTTAACCCTTGCAAAAACTCCTCGGGCTTAAAGTCCAAATCTTATCTTGCTCGTGTTTGATTTTCATTATTTCAAAATTATGGTTTTATTTTATCTCTCTTTTTTTTAAAACTACACATTTATCAACAAACTATATTACATAAAAACATACAAAAAAACTCCCTACGTTTTAGCCACACATTTTTCTAAAAAATACTATTCAAAACCACAGAAACTCTTTTTAAACAATATCAAACACAGCCCTTATCTTATCTTTATAATAATCATACTATCATCTATACTATCTATACTTACTATATATTAAAACAAAATAGCCGTCATTTTTTGTTTTCCGGCCTAAAAACATTCCAAAAATGGTTGGATACATTTATGTCATATGTTTATAATTTCTAAACATACCTAATTGGAATGCATTTATGTTCATCATTAATTGTTTTGTAAAAAATAAAAGAATTAATATATTTGGAAATTTGTGCATTAACTGATAAGTGTATTTAACACACTTATTTATGTGCCAAAAGTAGGATTTTATATGTTCGTTTGAGAATATTCGCAACTCATTTGTTTCTTATTTTTTATATTTCAGGAAAACTGCCCTAAGTTGAGGAAATGGTGCAAATGAAGCAAGTACAGAAGATTAAATGATTATTGGAGCTAAATTGTGAACATGAAGAAGTGCAAAGAGCTAATTGAGGAAACAAGAAAAGAGAAGAAATCAAAAGTATATGAACCAAAATATCACAATTAAAAGCTGGAGGACTTGGATACAAATAAAGAAGGGGGACCAACTTAATCAAGAACTAAAGGTAAAAATTGTGCTCTAGTCGGTGAACCACGTGGCCGAGAAAGATTCTACTGCGCAATCACACGAATACATCTGAAATCAATTTCCAACATGCTTGTTTTCTTTTATTTTATAAAAATCAATTCTTCATCGTTTTTTAGTTTAATTCTTATTTTAGATTCATTCAAACAATTCTCAATTAAATTACCTAGTTCCGATTAAAGAATTTAATCTAAAATACAATTTACTCAATTCGTGTGGGTACGATATCATGATTCAAAACTCCACTTTATTACTTGTACGATCCGTACACTTGCGGTAAGCAACATTAACTTTGAAAAACAAAGATGGCTTGATTTTTTTCGTCCATTAATTGTGTATTAATTAGATTAATATTTTATATAACTTTAATAAGTATTTGATGTTTTTTGTTTAGTAGAAGATATTATAACAAATAAGTTTGTTTACACCTCTTAATAGATTTTTTGGGAGAAAACAATTTTTTTTTGGAGAAAACAGTGACTATTTAATTTTTAAATATTTAAATTAAAACTTGATTGTATCAACGTAAAAGGTACATCTGATAACTATTAATTTATTAAATCTAAAACCAATTATTATGTAATCATATAGATATAAGTCTCAAGGGTATTACGGAAACCTTTTTTGCACAGTGAAAGATTATTAAGTAATTATTTGAAAACAATTAATTACATTGCTGTTATGGATGATGCGTTTAGTGCAATAGGAAATTAAATTGAAATTATTAAATATAGTTAATTTTAATACTTAACAATTGTCTATTTAACTAAGTTTCGAGTTCTGTGAAAAAATAATAAAAATATAAATGATGATTAATAATTGAAAGTAAGACCAAGGTAGGTTAGCCCTATGTACCCCTTACCAGACAGAACAACTGAGTTCGAATCTATAGGCGGGTTGAGATTTAGATTTTGTTGTATATATGTTCAAAAAAAATAAAAATAAAAATTGAAAGTAATAATAATTAGGCAATTTTCAATGATATTACGGAGGACATGTTTTGGCTCCAAGATTTCTATTAAAAAGTACTTACATTTATTGTTGTTGATTAATAAACATTTAATATTAGTTATTTTTTAAAAACGATGCAACTCCAAATCGTGTGCAAATATTTATTATTTTTCGATAAAAATAATATCAATTTTTTTATTTTTTGCGAATAGCAACTTCATTTTTTTTGTGAAAAAAGTGAAAAAATTAATAATCATTTATTATATATATATATATATATATATATATATATATATATATATATATATATATTGACTTTATTATTCAAAGAAGCTATTATAATTTGAAGTAGTTTTATTATTTGTAAAATTTCAATAATTATTTTAATATAATATTATTTTTATGCATGTTATATACGGGAGAAATAATGTATAAGGATTAAAATTTCACAAATACTTATAGAAATCGACATTGTTGAATAGAAACTTGCGTGCATAGCACGAGAGAAATACTAGTACTATAAAAAGGGAGTATTTCAATGAACCATGAGATGAATATATTTATTAAAAATCTGAGAAAAATTATGAGATAAATGCTTTCTTATGTTACGATACAAAAATTGGAAAATAAGTCCTAATTATTTTTTGGGACCACTAGAAGCATATCATAATTCAAGAAAAAAATATAAATAATTTTTCTATATGATTCTTTATAATAAATATAATATTGAATTAAACTTCACTAATAAATAAATAAAATTGTTTTTTTTAAACGATTTAATACTAAAAGTTTATTTGATGCGACTATAATTGTTAATTTACCAGAGACGTGACGTCGACGGGCGCTCTTTCGTAAAATACGCAACTGCTATTTTGTTTTGAAATTTTATGCATTATCAAATTTTTTATTATTCTACATTCATCCTTTGTGTTATGCCCCTAAAAGACACTTCCGTTAGTTAAAAAATGAAGTTTGATTTTTACTTAAAAGAATTTACTTTTCGCGGCAAGGAAAATAAGACTAATCAGAATTTATTGAAAATTAATTTTTAGTACAGTCAAACATATTATGGGAGTTTATCGCAAAAAAATTTATAAGTAAGGGACATTTTCCGCCAAATATTTTATAAGTTAGGGACATTTTCCACCAAACGTTTCATTTCAACACCTTCTTTTAATTTCTTATTGGTTTTTGACGAATTTTCCCTTGTTAATTATGTCTCAAATTTGTCAGTAGGGGTGAACATATTTTGGTTTGGTTTGGTTTGAGTGGGTTGTAGCGAAATTTCAAACCAAACCATCTAAACGGTTTGAAATTTTTCCAAATCAAACCAAATCATTTCATTTCCTAAACCAAACCATGTTTTGCGGTTTGGTGTTGTTTAAAATCGCAGTTTACAATCAAATAAATTAGTAAATCCTAAATCAAGGCACATTCTTGTACGATAATGCAATAATGAATGAATGATTAATCAACGCAATTGATACATAGCATTGAGTAATGATCAATACCAACTTTATGGTCAATAATGAATAAATACCAACTGACCATTACATTGATTACGTCAAAAGGTTTCTTTAATTTTTTTCGTGATGCAACTCACTTGGCAAGGGGATTACTCCGACGGGTTGCAACTACAGTGAAATTTATTTGTTCAAAATCATTCACATAAATAAACGACAACACACTGTGTTACTAGAAGAGTGATTCGTATGCTATAAATTTGTGTCCTAATGAATTCTCTTTTAATTTGTTTATAAAATTCTTCAATGAAAACTACAAGCCTCATTTTAACTTTTTTGCAGCTTTCAATAGTTATAGCTGGGAATGAAGTTGGAATATTTTTAGGAGATATCAAACTTGCATAAATTAGAACATAGCTTTATTCCTGAAAAAATTCCACATTTTTTGCAATTGACAAATGCTAGAAATCTTTCAAGAATACATCCAAATTTTGATAAGTTATTCTATAACTCATTTATACTAGAAAATAAATCAAAACAGCACTCAAAATGACTTAATAATTTCAATGAAAATTTGAATTTGATAAGCTATTTCTGTACTCATTTTTTTTTTTTTATAATTTGTTTAAAATTTAGCGGGTTGCGGTTTGAAACCGCAGGTTCGACAATTAAAACATAAACCAAACCGTTTAAAGCGATTTGGAATTTTTTCAAACCAAACCATTTCATATTTGAAATCGAACCAAATCAAATCATTTGTTGCGATTTTATTCAGTTTAACGAGTTGACGATTTATTTGTTCACCCCTATTTGTCAGTTGTCCATTTAGTATATGGACGGTAAGGACGAATTCCACAATCAAATGTCGTTATGATGTTGTAATTGCAAAAAATGAAACAATAGAGATGAATTTCAAAATCACCCCAAACGTTAAGAACATTTTTCCCTGTTTACCCTTATAATTTCTTAATTTAATTTGATCCGAAATAATTAATTTCAATTCGTGTTGCTTTTCTTATCAAATTAGAAGAAATAATAAATATTCGAATAATTTTTGCAACTTCGTATTTCGATTGATTCATTTGAAATTTTGAAATTATTTTTATTTATTTACTCGTTTTATTCATTTATTTATATTTAATGCAATATATTCAAATTAAAAAAATTCGCTAAATATATTACAGATTTGAACAATAAGTTTAACTAATTTTTATAAAAAATAAAATAAAGTCATATTAGAAAACTCATTATATTTCAAAATTGGATTTGGTCAAAGTTAAACACGTTTATTTAAAACATATAAAATAATTTTTTCCCGGTAATATTAAAAATAATAGACGTAAGATTTAAAAAGTGTATGTGTATTGCATATTAAATTAATCTAGACTATAGAAGAGAATATATACATCAAGGAGCAATCTATTCTGGCTATTCTATACTACATATGGTAATTACAATCACCAACAATGTTTTCCATAATTCTGTGATACACAAAATATTTTCCTATAATCTTGGTGATTTGCTTTTGATTTGTATCTGTTAATACCCCCCCCCCCCTCAAGTTGGAGTGTGTATGTTTATCACTCCTAACTTGCTAATATGAAAATCAAAGGTGGCCTGCCCCAACGGTTATGTGAAAATATTTGCCACTTGCTGACCAGTGCGTACAAACATGGTTTTGACTTGTCCTTTCTGTATCCTTTCTCGAACAGTATGACAATCTAGTTCTTTATGTTTTGTCTACTCATGGAATACCGGGTTTGCAGCAATGTGGATTTCCGCTTGATTATCACAAAATAACTCTGCTGATTGAGGATGTTTAACACACAAGTCACGTAAAATATATCTCAACCAAGTGAGTTCACAAGTGACTTCTGCCATTGCTCGATATTCTGATTCAGTAGATGATCATGACACAGTGGGTTGTTTCTTACTCTTCCAAGAAATCAAGGAGCTTCCAAAAAACACACAATAACCCGTTACTAACCTTCGAGTGAATTGGCAACTAGCCCAATCGGCATCACAATACCCCTGTGAGTTTCAATGTGTTATGTGAGGTTAAGAGAAGGCCTTGACCTGGTGCATTTTTCAATTAGCGGAGGAGACGATAAGCTGCAACAAGATTAGGTTTTCTTGGAGTCTGCATGAATTGACTAAGTGTGAAAACTGAGTATGTGATTTCAGGCTGTGTGATTATAAGATAAATTAGTTTCCTAACAAGTCGCCAGTATGGTGTTGGATCTCGAAGGGCATCGCCGTCCATTGGATCAAGTTTTAAAGTCTGTTCCATTGGGAGTTTTGTGGGTTTGGCACCAAGTAATCTAGTTTCTTCCAGTAGGCCTAGTGTGTATTTTCGTTTACAAGTGGTGATGCCTGACTTGGATCTTGCAACTTCAACACCTTGAAAATATTTAAACGGTCCAAGATCTTTGATTTTAAAACAAGTGCTTAGGATTTGTTTGAGATTATGAATGGCTGCCTCATCATTTCCTGCAATGATCATATCATCGACATAAAGCAAAATGGCAGTATAAGATGTATTTTCAACTTTGATAAATAAGGAATAATCGGCTTTTGACTGCTGAAAACCAATTGTGGACATCCATTTGATGAAGATGCCAATTACGAACAGTGACAACTGCTAAGAGGCAACGAACGGTGACAAGTTTGGCAACAGGGACAAAAGTCTCCTTGTAATCAATGCCCTCACGTAGTGAAAAGCCTTTAGCAACCAAACGGGCTTTGTAACATTTAATAGATCCATCTGAGTGATACTTAATTTTAAAAACCTAACGGCAACCAATGGGACGGTGCACAGATGGTAGAGGCATCATAGTCCAAGTATTGTTCTGCTCAAGTGCTTAGATTTCAACTTGAATAGTAGAAACACATTGTGGATCAGTACAAGCCTGTTCATAAGAAGCTGGTTTGGCTGAATGAGAGATATTATGTACAAATTTCTGATAAGAACTGGAAAGACGGTCATAAGAAACATACATTTGCAATGGATACCGTGTGCAGAGCGTGGGTGGAGAGGAGACAGACCCAGGAGCAAGCAGGGCAGCATGATAAGTTTGATAGTCTTGAAATTTAGGTGGGGATTTGGTGGTGAGATCAGACCGACGTAAGAAAGGTGGTGGTGCCAAGGGAAGTGGAGGATCGTGGGGAGGTGGTGTGGGAGGAGGGGCGGTAGGAGAAAGAGAAATAGGGGCTGGGATGGAGGTACCATCAGTAGAGGTAGGGGTAGAGGTAGGACATGGTATGTAAATTCAGTGTAGTATTCTCCATGGGTGAGATAGAGGCATATGTATTAGGAAGCACAGGTACATCATCTTGGTTCTCGATGGTGGTGTGAGTAAAAGGAAATGAGTTTTCGTGAAAAAGGAGTCTCGGAAGGAGAAAATGCGATGGGTCACAAGATCAAGTAATTTGTAACATTTCTGTCCTAGCGGGTAGCCTAAAAAAATACAACGTTTAGCACGTGCATCGAATTTGTGCTTGGGAGTGAGGTTGGTAGCATAGCATAAACAACCAAAAGTACGAATGTTAGAATAAGAAAGTGGTACACCATGGAGAATTTCGTATGGAGTTTTGAGTGACAACAAAGGGGTTGGTAATTGGTTGATTAATTAGCGTGCCGTTTGTATGCTCTCACCCCAAAGTTTTAGTGGTAAGTTGGCTTGAAAACGGAGGGCACGTCCCACATTTAAGAGATGACGGTGCTTTCTTTCAACAATCCCGTTTTGTTGAGGGGTGTAAGGGCATGTGTGTTGAAAAATGATGCCATGGTCATGGAAATAAGATTTCATAGATATAAATTCAGCCCCATTATCTGAACGAAAAATTTTAATCCCACAATTAAATTGAGTTTTAACCCACGAAAAAAAGGATAGTAATAAGGATTGTGTCAAACTTGAAATTCATAAGGCGAACGCATGTAAAGCGAGAAAAATCGTCGACAATAGTGAGAAAATATTTTGCTCCAGAATGTGAATTTATTTTGTGGGGTCCCCATATATCACAATGAACTAAAGCAAAAGGCACAGTTGATGAAATTGAACTAGAATGGAAAGGTAAACCAGTTTGTTTCGCTAACAGACAAACTTCGCAAACATGTTTATTATCAAAACTTATTTCTGATATGGATTGAGATAAAACTTGATGAGGTGGGTTGGATGGGTTTCCAAGTCATTGATGCCAAAGACGAGAGACATTTTTGATACGATGTGTAAGTTGGGGGTTTTGTTGTGGTGAAAGATAGTAAAGTCCATTATATTGTTTACCAAGGCCAATCTTCCTCTTCATATCCACGTCTTATACAACACAAAAATCTAAGGAAAAAATTACTACGCAGTTGAAAGCTTGAGTAAGTTTGCTACAGATAATAAATTGACCCGAAAAATTAGGTACATGTAATACTCTATCAAGTTTCAGCTTATCATTCAATTGAACAGACCTAATGGAATTAATATGTGTTTTTCTACCATTAGGTAAGTTTAGAAAATCATGTTGATGAACCGAGTTTACTGGTTCTGAATGACATATGTGGTCTGTTGCTCCACTATCCATAATCTGACATAAAGATTTAGGTGAGTTTTGTTTACCTATAGCATTAGCAAAAACATTACCTTTCCGATTGTTCAACATAGCCAATATCTGGTTGTACTCTTAAGTTGTGAAAGTGGGCCCCTCTTGTTTAGAATGATTGGTTGCTTCCCTCCTATTTTTTGGTTGAATGTAAGCCATGGAATTTGTGGCCTACTGGAAAACCATTCGAAAAATAGCAATAGTCCATTGTATGTCCCTCTTGATCACAATATGTGAATTTCCTCCTCAATGTTCCCCCATTTTGAGAACCAGAAGTTTCACGTATACCGCCATTCCCTTTTGATTTGTTTGACCGATTCATGGGCAAACCGACGAAATTCCCACTAGTTCTTTCTCGATGTGCAGCCACATCTAGTTGGCATCAAGTTGTAGAGCCATGGAGAAGGCTTTTTGATTGTCTGGAAATGGATTCATCATGAGTATATTGCCCCTGACATGTGATCTCATGCTTGGCTAAATATGTAAATAAAAATAAATTTAAGGAGCTTTCAAAATTAAACCTTCTTGATGTACGTTGTTGGTTGCTGCTTCCTACGTTTATTTTTTGATCCCACGCCTCACTATGTTGAATTACTGGGCTATGTTTCCCTTGCGACCACTTGCCTAGCGGTACTCCAGTTGCCTGAATTCTTAATAGATCCGTACGTATTTGAACAAAGTAAGAAAAGTGAAGAAAACATTGCACTTTTTATTGAAAACAGAAGGTTTAAGAGAAAAACTCTTAAACTTATTTAATTACATATTTTTGATCCAAGTGTGGATCACTGTCTTGAAGGTGTTTAGCCTTGATACATTTTCAGAATAAATTCAAAAAGAAATTTGAAGCGAAAAATTTTCCTCCTCCTTTCTTCTGTTTTTTCCCCTCTTTATAGTCCTCCGCTGTTCTTTTTCCTGTTGATTTTTGCAGAGTGCCTTCATTGTTCCCGTGATTTTATTTTAGCCTTTTTGGTAGCTTTTGTAGCCTTTTTGACTTTTTCTTTCATCCTCTGGTAGCCTTTTTGACTTTTTCTTCCAACTTTCTTCTTTTTCTTCATTTGTTACGAGAAAATTTCCTTTTCCTTTTTCTCTTTCCTCATTTTTCCTTATTTTGTCTTCTTTTGCCTTCTTTTTCTTCTCTTGTCCTTTTTTCTCTTTCCTCTTCTTTTTCAGAATTTGTTGATAGTATTAAATAGTTTTTGACACGCGTTTCACCGGGAAACTTCTGGTCAAAAAGTATTTTCAACTTTTTATTCTGATTGGATGCTGCTAATGCTGCCAGATGTACTGCTGTCTGCAATTTTTTCATTTTCTTGTTGTTGAGTCTCATCAACTTTACACCATTGACAAAGGTGCATCTTCCCGAGATTTGATCTGAGAGCTTTGCATAAATGTCCTTTGTAGCTTCTTGGTGCATTTGGCAGATAATAGAAATTCTGTTCAAACTTACAAATTTTTCTAGTATCCATTACATTGATAAGTGTACTTGTTTTACTAGTAATTAAAATAAACTTTGAACTGTAGTTTACTTTAATCTTTGAGATTCCGTCAAAAAATTTTAATCCTGTAATAACCCTTTGAAATGAAAGGGATCTCCAGTCTTGCAAAATTTCTTCGTTTACTTCAGTGAGTTGTCCAGCAATTGGAGTGTTGATTTCCACTTCTTGGACTATTTTGATCTGTACATGATGATATCCTTTGACAAGAATATTATCCTCGTTCCAAAAAAGGAATTGTGCTGTTGATCTTGAGAATGATTTTGAGGTTTTTGTCTTTAATTACAAATTTAGCAAAATCTTTGACTGTTTTTACTAAATTTTCATCAAGTAATTTGATTTCTTCAAAATCATTTCCAGGAATGATTTCTTTAATTAAACCGCAATGGAATGCTGTCTGTACCATGTTGGGCTTAGCTCCTGCAAAGAAGATGAACTGACCGAATTTTTTCTCAATTGTGCCATAGTACCCTCCTTCTGGTGCAGAGTCTCCTATTGTACGTGCTTCTTCTTCAAGTAAGAGTAAATCTTGCAGTTTGATACCCGGAAAGGTGGTTTCTTCCTTTTAGGCTGGGATTTTTCCAAGTTTTTTGAACCTGGTTGGAATTTGGGCTGGTTTACTGGATTGGGCTGCTTCACTATAGGAAAAGAATTTTATCCTTTGGTTTTCGGATGGTGGTATGAATGTAGGCATTCTGGGCCTGGATCTAATGTCTGGTTGACAATAGTTTGGTCTCAAATTTAGGTTTTGTTGGTCAAATAAATTTTTGTGTGGGATTGGGCTGTGTCCATTTTTTGTACAAAAGTCCAGATAGGCTTGATGAGCATCTGAAAAGGTTTTAAAGCTTTTGTGTTTGTATGGTTTTCCTTTGACAATAAGTTCGACTTCTGTCCAACTTGTGTAGAATCCTCTGTGAGGTCCATCAAAGATTGTATATAATTTTGTACCTGCAATGGAAGTATTTACCCCCACCAATGGTGTGGTTTCCAGTTGTGTCTGAGATATTTCAGTTGGTTTTTGAATAACCGTATGTTCTTGAGAACATTGAGTTTCCGAAGAATCTCCTGTATTTAATTGGATTTGTGGTCCAAGTTGCGGGTTTTGAATTCCCTTAAGCCCTTGCGAGCTTGTTGCAGTAACATTTTCTGCAAGTACTGTAAATTTCTCTCCAGTAGTCTTGCTACTTTCGATAATAGGCGTTTCTTTTGAAACTGTAATTTTTGCTCCAGTAGTCTTGCTACTTTCGCCTGCCTCCTCTTGTTTTTGAAGCCTAATCAACTTCTTTTTGAGGACTTTAATGCTTTGTTGTAACAATGTAACTTCATTTTGTTTAAAAAAAAATTCAATTTCTTTTGTTTCAATTTCTGTCTCAATGTCTTCTATTTGTTCCTTGATGTCAGTCATTTTTACCTGAAAAAGCAAATTCTCTTGTGAGTGAATCAGCTAAAGAATTATCTTTTCCTCTGATGATTTCAATATCAAAATTGTAGTGACTGAACCACATTTGCCATCTGATTAGTCTTCCTTGCTTGTAATCTGGGTGTACCTGATTTTTCAAAAATGATTTACATGTAGTAGAATCAGTTCTAACAAGAAATTTGTTAGTAATGATATAAATTCTAAATTTTGTTATGGCTTTTTTCATTGCTAAAATTTCTTTTTCATTGATGTGGTAATTCTTTTCAGGATTTGTGAATGTCCCTGAAGCATATCCACAAAGTTGTTCATTTTCGTCAAATGTTTTTAATACTGCTCCCCAATGTTCTTGAGATGCATCAGTTTCGATTATCATTTTATCATTATTTTTTGGATGATATAATGATGGTAGATTTTTTATTTTAGATTTGATTTTTTGTACGTAAAGAGTATCTTCTTTAGTCCACATCCATTTAAAATCTTTTTTTGAGTTTCTTTTGAAGTGGTGCTCTCATTTTTGCTAGATCTTTAATGAAAGATTCTGCATAAGTGAGACATCCAAGAAATCTCATCAATTGTTTTTGATCTTGTATTTCGTTTGGAAATTCATGAATATGAGTAAGAACATGTGGTTTTAACTGCTTATAACCATATGTAATATCCATACCCAGATATCCAATTTTTTCTTTAAACATTTCTGCTTTCCTTTTGGAAAGTATAATGCCTAAATTGCATATTGTTTGAAGTACTGTGATTACATGTTTTTCATGATCTTCCTCATTGTCTGAGAAGACCAAAATATCATCAATATATACACAACAAAATTTCTCGTGTATTTTGAAGATATTATCCATATGTCTTTGGAAAATATCAGGTGCTTGTTTTAAACCAAATGGTATGATTTTCCATTGGCAATGTCCTTGCGGGCAACTAAATGCCGTTAGATGTCTTGCATTTTGATCAAGTATGACTTGCCAAAATCCTGATTTACAATCAAAAGTAGAAAAAATTTTCTTTCCTTTGATTAATCGTAGTAGGCTTTGCATATTTGGAATTAAATATCCATCTGCCTTAGTTATCTTGTTGAGCTGAGAATAGTCTACAACCATTCTAGCTTTTCCTCTTCTTTTTTCTGCTTCTTTTCTAACCATGAAAGCCGGTGAAGAGAATTGTGAAGTACTTGGTTCAATTACTTGTAATTCAAGTAGTTCCTTGATTTGTATAGAGAATTCTTCTCTATCTTTTGGACAATAAGCCATTGCTTTTGCTCTTATTATTGTATTCTTGTGTTCTTCAAGTAGTTCAATTGTTGCAGTCATATTTCCTTTGTTCTTTGTTGGATCCAAAGGATTTTCTGAGCAACATTGGTCAAGAAGTTTTAGGATTTCTTCTCTTTTTGAGTTGATTTTGAATTTTTCTTGTTCTTCTATTGTTATGAAAATATTCCTTTTTGGGGTAATATTTTCTCCTTGAGGTTTTGTGAAGATTTTCCTATTGCAATTGATTTTTGTCATTTCCAAGAATTTCTCTTGAAGAAAATTCATTGCAACAGCTTTTCTTTGTTTTGATATCCAAAGTTTTTTTCCGTTAAGAGTAAAACTTATGGATTCAATTTCTTGTATGAAAGGATGATATAACTGACAAAAGTTATTTCCAATTATAAAATCAATTCCAGTTTCAAGTTGGTATACTGTTGGAATTTTGAAATAAAAAGTTTGCCATTGGGATTTGTGGTATCCACTTATCTCAATGTTTAATCCTTTTACTACTTTTGATGTTTTGATTTCAGATTTGTCAGCAATTTTTAGATTCATTGTTTTTTCTGCTGTTACCCAAAATTGTTTTGGAATAACAAATTTGCTGGCAGTACATAATGATGCTCCGGTGTCAATGTAAGCATGTAATGTAAATTTTCTATATCCTTCAAAACTGAGTTTTATAGGTATGTAGATTGAGTTTGGATTTGTAACATTTTTATTACTCATCCTCTGAAAATTCTGTTTCAGATGACTCAGATTCAGTTTCACTTGTTAAGTAATACAGGGATTCTGTATCACTAGGATCTTTTACTGGGTAGAAGCCTTGTTTTTGAAATGTATTTAGGAGTTTAATCCTGCCTTCATTTCCTATTTTTGCTGGGCATTCATTTGCATAATGTCCAGATTCATTGCAGAGCCAACATCTGCAATTCTTTTTCTTTTGAGGAAAAAATTTCTTTTTGTCTTGTGTTTTTTCAAATTTTTTATTCTTATATGGAATTTTCCCCTTTGAATATTTTTTGAAAAATTTATTTTTCCTAAAAATTTTTTCTTTATAAGGTTTTTTGTATTTTTTAAAAATATATCTTTTATTTCTAAAAGATCTTTTCCTTGTTTTCTTTTGGTTGTTTATTGGTTGACAACCATATTGGCCAGGGATTTGGTCAAGGTAATTGTTACAACAAATTTTTGGATTTTTGTAAACTGTTTTAACACTTTCTCTTACCAATGTGTTTTGTTTGCATTTTTCAGCAATTAAATTTCTGGTTGTAGTTATAACTAGTCCAAGGGACATGTCTATTTGAGCATTTACTCTTGGATCAATGGTTTCTTTTTGTTTTTTGATTGATTCATCAAAGTCACTCATGACTTCATGATTAAATGGTTCTGGTAGTTTACGTATGAATTTTTCTGTTAATTCTATCCATTTGTCAGGTGGACATATGTAAAAATATTTTGAGAATTCGCAAGCATAATTTTCAAAATAACACATATCACAGATAGAGATTTTCTCTAAGTGATTTAATGCATCAGCAATTGCAATTACTGATCTCTTACTTTTGAATGCTTCAAAAGTTTGTCCAGTAAATTGTTTGTATATTTGGTCCACAATTCTTTCAATGAATTTTGGAATGACTCCTATTGAATCTTTCCAGATTTGATTTTTTGTGTCGTATGTAAAGCTTTCAAGGAATGTTCTTGCGTTTCCTCTGGTACTAGCAAGTACATAATTCCATGAATTTATTTCATTTTTTATTATTTCTTTGTTGACAATCATTGCAACCATGATATAACTATACCATGCATCAATGATCTTTTCTGGATCTAGAGTACAATCTATATCCAAAATTGTTACTTGTTGGTTTATATTCTGTCTTTTTGGAATAAAATCAGAAACTAAGAGGTTCTGATCAAAGTTCCTTTCTGGCATTTTGGGGTCAGGTCTTGGTGTGTTGTCACCCATATGTCTTTTCCCATCTCCTTTTGGATTACTTGATGATGGATTGTCATCTTTAATCTCAAAAGTTTCTGGTTTTGGTTCTCTGATTGTCGGTCCAAGTCCCATGTTAGGATCTGTGTTCTCTTCCAGTGTGAAATCTTTCATGAATGATGATTTCATCTTCACTGTCAGATTCTTTATCTGTTTCATATTGTGATTCAGGTTGATCTTGATTCTGTTGTTCATTGTTTTCATTGTCCGAAATTGTCATAATTTTCTCTTTTATGTCAATATTTTTGACAATTGAAACAATCTTGTCAAGTTCATTGTCTTCAAATGCCAATAAAACATTTAAGAGTCCCAACTCCTGGCTGGTCTCGTAAATGATTTCAAGATTTTACCTGAAGCTTCTCATTATACTAAATGGTCAATATCAAATTTTCCTTCTGGAATTTCATCTTGTTTTGCTTTTGTTTTTGGAGAGAGTTCTCCCCTTCTTTCAAAAATTCCAATTTGTTGTGTTGATTTAATCTTTGAAATTATTTTGTTATTTTGATTATTGTTAATAATTCCTGCTATAATGATACCAGAATGCTTTTCAAGTAAAATTTCAATTTGTTTTTCAAATATGTTAAAATTTCTTTTAATATCTCTGATTTCTTATTTTATGGAGTTAATTTCTTTTAGAAGTTCTGGTATTGACATTTCAATTATCAGATTCTTCTTCTTGATCACCATAAAGTGTTTCGGCCATTTTGTTGACAGTTTCACTTAGTTGTTTGAGTTGTATCTTAGTTTTTCTCAACTCATCTTTTTCTTTTTCTTTCAACTTTGGTGGATTTATTTTATTTTGTGAGTTACTTCTTATGAGAAGTGGTTGTTGTTCCCTGATTAGGGGTCTTTTAGTGTTAAGATCTATATTTATAGATCTTCTCTCTGGTTGCATTAACCAGTCAAATTCTGTTTCTTTATTTTCTATGTAATTGGAGAATAAAGGATCAATTTTGATTCCTTTTGGTTCTCTTATTATAACCATGTTGTGAGAATTATGGATTGCATAACTTACGAGGTATGATATTGAAAAAGGTACATTATCGTCTTTGACTAAGTCTTCTCTTCCGTACTTGTGTACAAACGAGAGTATTCCGTCAGTTTTGATCATGTAAACTTACTGATAGTCTGGGATAGACTGTAAACAGTAGTTTACCACATGCTAGGTTTCCTTCAAGGGATCCTAGACATCCTTCTTGTGGGTTTAGTATTCTTTCATCAATTAAACACATTCGGATTGGTTGATCCGTTTTTTCTGATAGTCTGCTTTTCAATTGGATTCTGATTGCTCCAATTGTAACCCAGTAAAGATTTTTGTTATCTTCAAGGTCAATTTTTTGTTTTGCTTGGTTTATATCCTTTTTAGTTAGTAGAGAGATTCCTACTTTTCCGTATGTATGTTGAGCGTTAATCGCAAATTCTTTATGCGATACACCGTAATACACATGTTTCTTTCTTTTCATGAATTTATCAATATCAATAAATCCTGGTTGTGAAAAAATTTCTTTTGGATCTAAAGATAAAGTGGTTTTACATATTTTGTCAAGTTTTTCGTTAGAAATTAAAATTTCATTTGAAAAATTTCCCTTTGATTCAATTTGTTCGCAAATCTCATGTTCTTGAGATGTTCCTTCGTTAGCAAGATTTATGCTCATGATTTGTAATGTTGTGTGACGTAGTGAATTAAAAAATTAGAAACAGATTCGTAATAATTTTGTAAAGCTTTATCTTTTTGTTGTCTACAGTTTTCTAAAGAGTCTTTGTGGACTCCTGCAAAAACTTGGTGTCTATAAAATTCTTCATAAAATTCGCAAATATGAAATTCAGAATTTATGAGATGAATATGTGCATGACATGTATAACAATTAATTTGTGTACTAGTGTTCTCCATAACTATGGTGGCAATTTGCATAGTGTATGATGAATGTACGTAAATTATTTTCATAATCTTGTTTTGTTTCAAGATATTTTTGCTCCATATTTAAAGTACAATAAGGATTTCCCCAAAATTTCTTTGAGTCAATTCTTTCTTTGTACCATAAAAATGCTTCGTACTGGAAGGTAAACAATTTGTGAAGTGCATAGCAAGCATTACAATTATTGTCTGATTGTGACATGTTAATATGTGTGAAGGCTCTGATACCAATTTGAGGAAGGTGTGTGCGGAAGTGTATTAATCAAGACATGTGATCTCATGCTTGGCCAAATATGTAAATAAAAATAAATTTAAGGAGCTTTCAAAATTAAACCTTCTTGATGTACGTTGTTGGTTGCTGCTTCCTACGTTTCTTTTTTGATCCCACGCCTCACTATGTTGAATTACTGGGCTATGTTTCCCTTGCGACCACTTGCCTAGCGGTACTCCAGTTGCCTTCATTCAACCCCATGAGAAATTGCATAAGTTTATCTCTCTCCATTTAGAGGTGGCAAAACGGCTCATCTGCTTATCGGCTTGGCTTGTCAAAACACAAGTCGAGGGCTCGGCGAGCCGATGGACGAGCCAAACATCCTCGTCGAACCATACTCGGCTAGTGGTTCGACGAGCTGCTCGGCTCACAGGCTCGTTTAATTAAAAAATAAATAAATAAATTTAAATCCGACCGGTGGGACGTCCCAACGGTAGGAACGGTCGAAATCTGACCGTTGCAATCAGATTCTGATCGTTGGCGACGTCCAACAGTCATATAATATATATATATTTCTTTTTACCCCCAATAAATATCCCTAAAATCAACTTCATTTTCAGTTCATCTCTCAACACAACTCTCCTATACTATTACTATACATATTCTCAAATTCTCAATCCACCTCTACTACTACAAGTCTACAATTTCATTTCAATCTCTCAATTCTATTTCTATTTTCTAACCACTTGTTATTTATACAATACACATATTTCATTTTCAATTTTCTTATCACTTCAAGTCTTCACCTACACTACAAATTGTCAAATTCTACAATTACACACCACACTCCACTCCACACATTTCAATTTTTATTTCAGATCTTCAACTACAAAAGAATGGATCCCAGCAGCCGAAGATTTTTTAATGAATTATTCGATGGTCCACCTGGATTTGGGGATGACTCAACACCACAATCTCATGCTCAGTCTCAATTCAATGATGAATTCACCGATGACAACTATGTTCCAATTCTCGAAAATCTTGAAGAAGTTGCATTTAATCAACGAATCGATTTAGATGATGTTGAAGAAGAAGTGGATGTTGAAGTCTTAGAAAATGATCTCAATCTTCCCGACGCAAAAGGGAAGCGAAAAGCTGCAAAACGTACAAAAAAAGTTGCACAGTGTTGGGATCACTTCAAATTGATCTCAATTGGGAAAAAAAACTGAATCATCAACGGAAGAGTTCAAAGCAGTGTGCAAATACTGTGCACAACAATTGGCATGACAAAAAGGTATTGGTACAACACACCTCAATCGTCACTATAGCAAGTGCATTACCAAACACGGGTTTGTTGAATTAAATCAAAGTCAATTATGATTTGGTTCATCCTTAGTGGTTCTGCTGCTAGATCTACTACACTTTAAAATTGGATGTATTCCGAACAAGAGAATCAAATCGACATGGTTCAATTCGTTGCCGGAGTGGAGTTTCCACTAAGCATAGTGAACAACGAACATTTTGTTACGTATATCAAATAGTATCTTTAACCCAGGTACGCTGCTATTACCCGAAACACTCTGCGTGCTAATACTATATCATATTTTGCTAAAACCTATGTTCTAAAAAGCTCGCTTATACTTACACTTAGACGCATTTAAGCTTGAAGCTCGGCCTTGCCGCTTCGTCAAGCTTTACGCTTTTTAGAACACTGACTAAAACTAAGAAGCAATTAATATTCGATTTAAATAAATATGGTGGTGTTATTTCTTTTACTTCCGATCTTTGGGAAGGAATTAACAAAAAAGGTTATACTGCTGCAACTACACACTACATCGATCCACTTGGGGTTATGCATAAAAAAATTATCGCTTTTAAAATTATAGAATTTCCTCGTAACGCATCCAACATATTTAATGCTATACTGCAAATTGTTAGAGAATATGGTTTTGAAAGTAAAATTAGATCATTACTTTCGATAATGCTAGCGTAAATAAGGTTGAGTGGATAAGTTATGTAGAATTCTTAATCCGGACTTTGGTGATTTTTTATTTCTTGTAAGATGTTGTTGTCATATTTTAAATCTAATTGTTCAAGGTGGAATGAAGCATATTAAAGAGCAAATGGATAGAATAAGAAATACATTAGTGTACATAACTATATCACCGAGTAGAAAACAATACTTCGAAGAGATGTGTTTACAATACAATTTAGATCTTAAGAAATTTATAACCGACATAGGGCATAGGTGGAACTCTACATATTTATTACTTAAATCATGTGAAGGTTATGAATACATAATAACAGAATATTATAACAGTAGAACACTTAGGAATGACGATGATCCTCTATTAATATAATCGGATTGGGAAGCTGCTTTCAAAGTCAAAAGATTTTTGACAAGTTTTTACGATTCAACCAACATATTTTCTGGGGTATATTACCCAACTAGTTCAAGAGTTCTTGAACGTCTCTATATTATTACAAGATTTTTTTTATAGATATAGACATGACACGTTTTTTCAAGATATGATAATTTCCATGGAAATTAATTTTAGAAATTATTGGAAAGATTTACCTATGTTATTTGCTTTAGCATGCGTAATGAACCCGTGTTACAACTTAAAGGGTATGAAACTTCTTATTTCTAAAATCAATAACTCGTTGATTTTGGATAAACCTATTATTTATAATAATTTAGAAAGCACGTTAGTAAGCATGTATACCGTATATGCAACATGATTAGCAACTAATGTTAGTCACACACAAGCTGTACCATCACGTGACACTACACCTGAAGTCCATGAAGCAGAATTATTAGATTTAATGGATGAAATCAGTCAAACACAAGGAACTTCTTCTTACACCGTGTCTTCTAGTTGTAATGAATCAGGTTCAATACCTGAAAAATTACAAATTTATTTTCAACAAGATTTACTTAGAAATGTGGAGCGTGCTAATTCTTTAGAGTTTAATTTACTAGAATATTGGCTAACAAACGAACGGAGATATCCAATTGTTTCGGCCATAGTAAAAGATCTACTAACACCTCCGGTTAGCATGGTAGCTTTAAAGTCCGCTTTTAGTGCAGGTAAAAGAATTTTATCAGAAGTCAGGAGCCGACTCAAAGAAGATATTTTGGAAGCGTTAATGTGTGTCAAATATTGGAAACATGCTCATTTTCGCATACAAAATAAGTATGTCGAAATCACATGCAGTCAGGTAAATGATATGTAACTGTAAACTTTTAATTCCTTCCTTTAAAATACAATTTTCATTTCAAAACAAAAATTGTACACGTAACAAGTTGTTCGTGTACATTTTTAACTCCGCCTACTACAAAACTCAAATATTCAATCAAGTTAGTAGCCGGTCCCAAGTTCGGATAAAAAGGGGCAGGATTTTGATTTTAAAACTTGTAAATTTTAATTTATTTACTAAATTTTATTTTGTCTTTCCAAATATTAATTCTTGACATGTTTACTAACATTCATCACTTATAGTCTTATTATACAATATACTTACTAAGTATTAATTATTTTTTACAAATTTACACAGCTAATTAAAATTTTATATTCAATATATAATTAATATTCAACTTATTTAATTATTTTTAGTTAACTTTATAAAAAAAAAAAGAGCCACGAGCCGAAGCTCGGCTCGGCTCGGCCCACGAGCTCGTGGGCAGAGCCAAGCAACTAAATGACGAGCCTAGCATGGCAAGCGGAGGGACGAGCCGGCTCGACTCGGCCCATTACCATCCTCATCTCCATTCTTTCCTGAACCTTTTTCAATCCCCCACATGTACAGGCGAATGACTCTAGATAAAAGCTTAATTCATCCCATAAAGCTTACTTCTTATTAAAATAAATGGAGATTGAATCGGAACCTTGTCGATGTTCAACAATTTCTTGTTGAATTTGATAGATTCTCGACTCATTACCTTGTGAAAAACGGCTCTGGAGATCTTCCCATATGGCTGCTGCTGTATCCATGTAAATTACACTGGAAACGATGCTCGAGCTAATAGAATTCAAGATCCATGACAGCACCATGTCATTGCAGTGCCGCCAAGAAGAATAGGTTTTATCTGTGCTTGGTGGTGATCTGATCGATACGTCGATAAATCTGATCTTATTCTTTGTGCTAAGACCGATGCGCATGGCTCGACTCCATTGTCCATAGTTGTGTGAATCAAGGACTTTGGAGACAAGGATCAGGCTCAGATTGTCCGAGCTATGCAAGGTCCATCTCCCATTAAATTCCTTGTGGTTGCGGAAGTTGTTTGTGTTTTGTGTATAGTCACCAAGAACGGTGCTCTGATACCATAAAAATAATAGATGTAAGAATTAAAAAGTGTGTGTATTGCATATTAAATTAATCTCGACTACAGAAGAGAATATATACATCAAGGAGCAATCTATTCTAGGCTATTGTATACTACATATGGTAATTACAATCACCAACAATGTTTTCCATAATTCTGTGATACACAAATTATTTTCTTATAATCATGGTGATATGCTTTTGATTTGTATCTGTTAATAAATACAACCCTTTGACTACTTGGTGAAAAATGAAAAGTCATGTTGTATCACTAGTTCAGAAAGTGGAAAAGGCGTCGGTTGTAAAAGGGCATAGGCGTCGGTTGTAGTGCGACGCCTATAACGCAGACGCCTAAAGTTTTTACTTTAGGCGTCGGTTGTAAATCGACGCCTAAAGTGCGACTTTATGCGTCGGTTTTTTAATAACCGACGCTTCAAGTTTAAAAAAAAAAAAAATCAGTTTTAGGCGTCGGTTCAAACTTTAGAACCGACGCCTAAAGGTCGACTTTATGCGTCGGTTTTTAACCTAAAGTGTTTATTTAATATTTTTTTTTTCCCGTTTTCACACCTGCAGTGACCCAGGCCGCTGCAGGTATTCACCTAAGGCCGCTGCAGGTAATAGCCTGCAGTGACCCAGGCCGCTGCAGTTCATGGCCTGCAGTGACCCAGGCCGCTGCAGGTCGTGATCTGCAGTCATTTGGACGTGACCCGCGATGACTTGAACATTTTCCACATGCGCATCATCAAATATACATATAATCGACATATACATAATAAAATTAAATAGAGAACAATTATATATACAAGATTGTTGTTTTATTATACAAATATGTAAATTTAAGTTTGGATACGCGTCATTTTACACACACCTATCAACGAAATATTTGGCCCATAAATTTTGAATCTCAAAGATTTCCTCCGTTGAGTAGTATTTTTTAAATGCCTACAAACAATCAAAACATATTATTAGTTATTTTATAATAAAATATAAAGTCTTAATTAAAAACTCTCATTTAAATTACTTATACCTTTTCTAACGAAGGAAGCTGGAAGTGTTCTGTGACTATCTCATACATATTTCTCATAACGTAATAGCCACACTCAGAACCTCCAGGTTGCTGAGGACACTGAAATTTTTACATTGAAAACTAAAATGAATAATCAAACTTAATAGAATATGAAAATAATTCAAAACATTACAATAAATTTTAAATGTGTTTTCGTACCTTTATTTTTAGCCACATTGTATTGCCTTTTGTCCTAATACCTCCTTGGGCCCAATACATTTTGAAAGCCTTAAAATTTTAATAAATTATATGAACAAGTTACCAAAAAAAAAAAAAAAAACTCTAAATTTTCTACAGAAATTTTGGCAGAGCCTCCCCTATAAATTGAACTTATCTAACCTGTAAAGAGGCAAGTTGCTATTGAAATAAATTCTCAACAATCTCAACAGAAATTCATCAATTTTACCACAACTCCACAATCAATTTCATCACAACTCCACAATTATTTCATGAAAAATTATCATAACTTACGTATTCAATAGCGGCTTGATATCTAAGTCACGCTTACATGCACCAGCTGAATCCAAGAAGTACACCGTATTCTTCTGAGGAGAAATCACTAGCAACATCCAGTGGTTCCTACGTATTATGAACGTGTAAATACAACTTTAAACATATATGATTCAAATTAGGTAAAAAAAGAGAGAATGTCAGTGGTCTTACTCCTGAAAATACGGTGCTATAATGAACTTCTTACTTTGCATTGCCCTCATGGTGCTGTCCATGTAAGTTACAACACCATCTGCATTTGTTCTTACCGAAACCGATGCAATGTGTGTCGGAGACATGAATCCAATTGATTCAATACCGTATTCATGACACATCTCATGGAGGTACCTAAAAATAATTAAACCAATAAATATAAATAAAATAATGATTTAAAGTCAAGTTATAATTTCTGATTAGAAGTCTTACAATGAAAATATTTGTAAGATAGATGTATCCAACCATTGCAACGTTAGCAAATCGGTGATGTCTCCGACTGTAACAAAAATACCATCGTCGAATGCACAGTTGAACACAGAGGCATCTATGGGCACCTGGTAGAAGTCATCACCAACAGGCAATTGAAGGACTAGAGTGTTCAACATTTTGCATTTGTCACCTAGACGTTGTAACGTCTCATCGTCGACAATTGCAGGTCGCTGGGTAGATGACAATTCAAAACTTTGAGGCTTTTTCCGTTCGTTAGATTTTTTTTAGCTTTTTCGGTGCCTCTTCCTGCAAGAAGACAATTTTTATCATTATAACACTTCTAACACAATTTTAAAATAAATTAATATCGACATAATCTTTTATGTAACTAAACATTATTACCTCTCCAAAAATAACCAACTCCTTCGGCCATTGAAAAAAACTTCCAATACCTTCTGTTCGCTCAAAATAGTGTACCGCAAGCGCACGGGTCGCGTACAAGTAATAAAGTGGACTTTTTGAGTCCGGATTGTCGATCCCACGAGGAATGTATACTCTAGATTATATAACTTTAATTAATTTAATTCTAACAACAAAAGGAAACACACAATTAAAAGATGGATTTTTATAAATTCTAAATTAAAGAAATTAATTTTAAACCAAATTAAAATAAGGAAAATGAAAGATAAAATAGTTGGGATTCATGATTTCACTTAACTCTCGCTTAAGTAATTTCTCAACACATACAAATTAATAAATTACTCATTTACAATGTTAGACCCGATTTTCCAAGCTTAGTTAATTACCTCTCTCGAGTGAAATCAACCCTAATCAATTGGTCTAACATACTATATCTCTATGTCGATTAAGGCCCAATCAATTGCATTAACTCTTTGTGAAAATAGCTCAATGGATCATCTAGGGTTTAAGGTATATCTCTATCCTTAACAAGAACCTAGAACATTTGTTATTTGGTCTAAAATGCATAATATCTCTCGATTATCATACACTTCACAAAACATATATTTGGTGATCAATCAAACACATGGAATAATCTCAACAACAAACACACATGAAATAAGCTCAACATTAATAAACAAACATTAAAATTACTTAAACTAAGTTAAGCTAAATCAATCATCCCAACATAAAATAACTAGCCCATTATATAAATATTGCACAAAAGTTGAGGTTTACAAAAATACATCACAAAATATAGAAATCAAAGATTAAAATACAAGATAATGAAATAAATCACTTCCCTTGATTTTTGCTCCAAAATCCCTTCAATAATGTTTTGAATCTTCACCTCACTTCTTGCTTCCTTGATCCAAATGGTGCTAGTAACTTAGAAACAAACTAAACTACAACTAATTTACAAACAAAACCAAAAACAAAGAAAAGGAAAAGAAAAGAAGAAGAAAGAAAAGAGAGAAAAAGGGAAGGGGGCTAGGGTTTGGTGTTGAATAATGTTCAAGAATCCCCAAACCCTACTCAAAAATGCCCAAAAATACCTCTTTTTCGCGTAGATCCGCGAAAAATAGCATATGGGCCGAACCGGGTCGCACTGGGTCGGCCCAGATTTTTGCTCCAAATTTTGACCACGCGATCGTGTGATTGAATTCCTCGCGATCGCGTGGCTGACTTGAAAACTCTCGGGTTGGAATATATGCTTGATTCGCGATCGCTATCTGATATTAACCACGCGATCGCGTGGTTAGCCGGCATGCCCATCCTTCCATGATTTGCAATTGGGTCCTCCAGCTTCTGGTCTTCTTCAATTTAGTCCTCGAATTTGACTTTTATCACACATATGCCCTTGAAATATTTGCATCTTTAGTCCTCCAACTTTCTGGGATGTTGCAATTAAGTCCCCGAACTTTTGGTTTCTTTCAATTAGGTCCTTGGACATCAAATTTGCTCCTCTTTTAGCTTGATTGCACTCCAATCTTGTCCATTTGCCTTCCAATTGAGGTTGTACCTAATTTTACAAGATAAACATAATATATAAGTAGATATTTGCTCAATTTGTCAATTAAATTGTCTATTTAAAAGCACAATAAGTGTGTAAAATGCACACTTATCACAATGATTTCCTATTGTGTATTGACATGTTAGATAGCCTTGCCGTGGCCAGGATTACTTAGATGTTTAAAATTGTTATTGATTCATGATTTATGACCAATATGCTACTTGTGTCTACTTTTACAAAATGCTTATCCATGCAAGATCATATTTATCTTGAGCACAATAGTCATGATTGATTGTTGGTGAAGTTTAGGAATTGTTGAAGGGTGATGAGGTTAATGGAGTAGAAGAACTAGGTTGTGAGCTTGTATTGTTAATTTTTATCAACCTATCAAATGTTTCCCAAAACTCTAAATCTCTTTATCCTATTGTAAGACAAGTTTGGGGGTTGTCGACCCGGTGAAGGAGACGGTCTAGATGTGTGGTGATTCCATGCATGTTGGAAATAAATTTTGTGTGGAGTGTATTTCGCCAAGTATAAGCTAAGTAATGACCGTATGCTAAATTTCTAAGCCCATTTTAATTTTTGCATTGCATTGCCCTATCTCGAAGCCTTTCTGACTCGAGTAATTAAGTCCGTAGGAGTATCTTGAAACTTGGTGCCTTAAGTTTGAAACTTGGGAGTCACCGGCCGAAAGCTCGCTACATGGGTCAATTAGAAAGCTTAATGAGTAGGGTACTCACACATACACTTGAAAAAAAAAAAAGCACATTATCATTGCATTCGCTTAATAAGTCTATCCCACTTCGTAGCCTTTTTGACTCGAGTTAATAAGTCCGTAGGGGTATTTTGAAACCTGGTACCCTTTGATCTAAAAAATCGGGGAGTTGCCGACCTAAAGCTCGCTACATGGGTCAATTAGAAAGCTTAAGGGAGTGGGGAAGACACGAGCATTCATCACGTTAGTTTTTAGAAATCATGCATTTGTACTTGCATAAGGGCTCTTAGATGAATAGTGGGTTTGAATTGCTTAGTATAAACTTGAATGTCGAAACACTCATTAGTGGAGAGTCGCCGCATTTCTAGGTTGTCGAAATTTCCGGTAAAACGCAACCAAACTAGAGTGGAAAAAGAAAAGAGTGATTTGAGAGTACCCTCTAGAATTGCATCCCGGGAGAAGAAAGAAAAATATTTATTGGGGGATGAATGTCACGAGTGGGAAAGGAAAGAATTGACCACTAATGGTGGGTAGTTTTGACTTGAAACCTCTTTACTCATCAATATTCTCGAAACTAAATTGACAATTGAAAGTGACTTTGCACACACACACCGATCGAACATCGGATAAGCTAAACTTCTTTTTGGTAGCATTATTTGGAATTACACTTTTGAATTGATTATACAATTTTGCATTCATGAGTAATTTGCAAGTTATCTAACATTGTTGATCTATATTTCACGTTACTTGATTGCACTAGTAGATAATTTTGCTCGAGACGAGCAAAAGTTCAAGTTTGGGGGTGTGATAAGTGTGCGTTTTACACACTTATTTAGTTCCTAAATTAGCACTTTAATTGACAAATTGAGCAAATATCTACTTATAAATTGTGTTTATCTTGTAAAATTAGGTACAAACTCAATTGGAAAGCAAATGAACAAGATTGGAGTGCAATTGAGCTTAAAGATGAGCAAATTTGACGTTCAAGGACCAAATTGAAAGAAATCAAAAGTTTGAGGACTAAATTGCAACATCCCAAAAAGTTGAGGACCAAGGTTTACTACTCAAATTCAAGGAGAAAATCACAATAGAAAGCGAAATGATTGCTTAATTGATGAATTTGAGTGAAAATGGATCAATCGCACACAAAAAGTAAAGTTGGCTAATGGACAATGCTTGTATTCGGGAAATAGTTTGCTTACGTCGATGCTTATTGGGTTTAGACAATATTTGAAATGCCGAAAACAAGCAATTGATACATTGGATGTGAGTTACATGCTCTTGGGAGATTGTGTACCGGATGATTGGGACGAGGACATCACTCTTGTGGGAGATGGTCCTCCACTATTGAATGAGAAGGTACTTGCAAAGTATTACAATGAGCTTGCCAATTTGGATGAAGAGGAAAGGAAAAGAAAAGAAAAGAAGAAGAAAAGAAGAAGAAAGAAAAGAGAGAAAAAGGGAAGGGGGCTAGGGTTTGGTGTTGAATAATGTTCAAGAATCCCCAAACCCTACTCAAAAATGCCCAAAAATACCTCTTTTTCGCGTAGATCCGCGAAAAATAGCATATGGGCCGAACCGGGTCGCACAGATTTTTGCTCCAAATTTTGACCACGCGATCGCGTGATTGAATTCCTCGCGATCGCGTGGCTGACTTGAAAACTCTCGGGTTGGAATATATGCTTGATTCGCGATCGCTATCTGATATTAACCACGCGATCGCGTGGTTAGCCGGCATGCCCATCCTTCCATGATTTGCAATTGGGTCCTCCAGCTTCTGGTCTTCTTCAATTTAGTCCTCGAATTTGACTTTTATCACACATATGCCCTTGAAATATTTGCATATTTAGTCCTCCAACTTTCTGGGATGTTGCAATTAAGTCCCCGAACTTTTGGTTTCTTTCAATTAGGTCCTTGGACATCAAATTTGCTCCTCTTTTAGCTTGATTGCACTCCAATCTTGTCCATTTGCCTTCCAATTGAGGTTGTACCTAATTGTACAAGATAAACACAATATATAAGTAGATATTTGCTCAATTTGTCAATTAAATTGTCTATTTAAAAGCACAATAAGTGTGTAAAATGCACACTTATCACACCCCCAAACTTGAACTTTTGCTCGTCTCGAGCAAAATTATCTACTAGTGCATTCAAGTAATGTGAAAAATAGATCAACAATGTTAGATAACTTGCAAATTACTCATGAGTGCAAAATTGTAATATCATTTCAAAAGTATGATTCCAAATAATGCTACCAAAAAGAAGTTTAGCTTATCCGATGTTCGATCGGTGTGTGTGTGCATAGTCACTTTCAATTGTCAATTAAGTTTCGAGAATATTGATGAGTAAAGAAGTTTCAAGTCAAAACTACCCACCATTAGTGGTCAGTTCTTTTTCTTTCCCACTCGTGACATTCATCCCCCAATAAATATTTTTCTTTCCTTTCCCGGGATGCAATTCTAGAGGGTACTCTCAAATCACTCTTTTCTTTTTTCACTCCAGTTTGGGTGTGTTTTACCGACAATCTCGAAAACCTAGAAATGCGGTGACTCTCCACTAATGAGTGCTTCGACATTCAAGTTTATACTAAGCAATTCAAACCCACTATTCATCTAAGAGCCCTTATGCGAGTACAAATGCATGATTTCTAAGAACTAACGTGATGAATGCTCGTGTCTTCCCCACTCCCTTAAGCTTTCTAATTGACCCATGTAGCGAGCTTTAGGTCGGCAGCTCCTCGATTTTTTAGATCAAATGGTACCAGGTTTCAAAATACCCCAACGGACTTATTAACTCGAGTCAAAAAGGCTACGAAGTGGGGTAGACTTATTAAGTGAATGCAATGATAATTTTTTTTTTTTTTTTTAAGTGTGTGTGTGAGTACCCTACTCATTAAGCTTTCTAATTGACCCATGTAGCGAGCTTTCGGCCGGTGACTCCCAAGTTTCAAACTTAAGGCACCAAGTTTCAAGATACTCCTACGGACTTAATTACTCGAGTCAAAAAGGCTTCGAGATAGGGCAATGCAATGCAAAAATTAAAATGGGCTTAGAAATTTAGCATACGGTCATTACTTAGCTTATACTTGGCGAAATACACTCCACACAAAATTTATTTCCAACATGCATGGAATCACCACACATCTAGACCGTCTCCTTCACCGGGTCGACAACCCCCAAACTTGTCTTACAATAGGATAAAGAGATTTAGAGTTTTGGGAAACATTTGACAGGTTGATAAAAATTAACAATACAAGCTCACAACCTAGTTCTTCTACTCCATTAACCTCATCACCCTTCAACAATTCCTAAACTTCACCAACAATCAATCATGACTATTGTGCTCAAGATAAATATGATCTTGCATGGATAAGCATTTTGTAAAAGTAGACACAAGTAGCATATTGGTCATAAATCATGAATCAATAACAATTTTAAACATCTAAGTAATCCTGGCCACGGCAAGGCTATCTAACATGTCAATACACAATAGGAAATCACCCCCAAACTTGAAATGCACATTGTCCTCAATGTGTAAAATATAATCAAAGTAAGAGGAAAGAAGTTACTATACATCCCAAGAAGTGGTAGGGCACTCATAAGTAGTCTTGGGCATGTGAAACTCTCATTGCAATCACCAACAATCCACCCCCAAACTTGTGTTGAAACCTCCAATCAATTGAACACAAATTTCTCTAATGAGGCATTTCATCGAACATCTTGTGAGCATCCTATGAAAACACAAGAAAAGAGTAGATATTAAGTGGTGAATGACCCAAAAATTTAAATCACATTCAACATCTCAATTCTAACTCATAAATTCAATACAATTTGCCCATCCACATCAATATTAAATCACACTTGAAGATAAAAGACAATATGAACCAAGTGATTTAAAAATAAGTTTTAAGCAAATTTTGACTTTGAAAGTTTGATATGAGTATATGTTAGAATTAAATGAGAATGCACTAGAGCTATTTCACACTACCCAACTTGAGGAAAATAACTGTAGAAGATAGAGACTTGGCCCAACCAGCTTATTTGCAAGAAAGTAAATAAAATGCAAGAAAGTAAATAAAGCAAGTAAAGGATAGAGAATGGATTGCCTCCCATTAAGCGCTTATTTTAAAATCATTAGCTCGACTCTCCGCATAAGCACTTCATGGCACTCTAAATATAGCTTTTGATGCCTTGCTCATTTTGCTTCTTTTGGCTTTGCCCCACTCTTCATTGATTTGAAATACTTGCACCTTGGCCATTCCAATGTCATGGGACTTGCCTATTCCATCCACTTCGATCTCAACTAAATAGACTTGCACCTCCTCGAGTGGCTTAATCACAAATTCTATTATTGGGCAATCAATGAAGTTGAGAGAATTTGATTTGATCTCTTCCTCATTAATTTCCACTTCTCCAAGTGATTCTTTTGTGATTAAATTATCATTCTCTTCAAGCTCATCTCCATTAGTTGATGTCTCCTTAGATTGAATGACCGATCCAAAATTTGAATCAATGGGCAATGGCAAGTATTTCCTATTAATTCCCAAGAGTGGATTATACCCCCACATTCGAAATTCTTCCCAATACATGGCATCCCCCATAAGCATATCCTCTTCATCCAAATTGGATAGCTCATTGTAATACTTTGCAAGTACCTTCTCATTCAATAGTGGAGGACCATCTCCCACAAGAGTGATGTCCTCCTCCCAATCATCCGGTACACAATCTCCCAAGAGCATGTAACTCACATCCAATGTATCAATTGCTTGTTTTCGGAATTTCAAATATTGTCTAAACCCAATAAGCTTCGACGTAAGCAAACTATTTCCCGAATACAAGCATTGTCCATTAGCCAACTTTACTTTTTGTGTGCGATTGATCCATTTTCACTCAAATTCATCAATTAAGCAATCATTTCGCTTTCTATTGTGATTTTCTCCTTGAATTTGAGTAGTAAACCTTGGTCCTCAACTTTTTGGGATGTTGCAATTTAGTCCTCAAACTTTTGATTTCTTTCAATTTGGTCCTTGAACGTCAAATTTGCTCATCTTTAAGCTCAATTGCACTCCAATCTTGTCCATTTGCTTTCCAATTGAGTTTGTACCTAATTTTACAAGATAAACACAATTTATAAGTAGATATTTGCTCAATTTGTCAATTAAAGTGCTAATTTAGGAACTAAATAAGTGTGTAAAACGCACACTTATCACACCCCCAAACTTGAGCTTTTGCTCGTCTCGAGCAAAATTATCTACTAGTGCAATCAAGTAACGTGAAATATAGATCAACAATGTTAGATAACTTGCAAATTACTCATGAATGCAAAATTGTATAATCAATTCAAAAGTGTAATTCCAAATAATGCTACCAAAAAGAAGTTTATCTTATCCGATGTTCGATCGGTGTGTGTGTGCAAAGTCACTTTCAATTGTCAATTTAGTTTCGAGAATATTGATGAGTAAAGAGGTTTCAAGTCAAAACTACCCACCATTAGTGGTCAATTCTTTCCTTTCCCACTCGTGACATTCATCCCCCAATAAATATTTTTCTTTCTTCTCCCGGGATGCAATTCTAGAGGGTACTCTCAAATCACTCTTTTCTTTTTCCACTCTAGTTTGGTTGCGTTTTACCGAAAATTTCGACAACCTAGAAATGCGGCGACTCTCCACTAATGAGTGTTTCGACATTCAAGTTTATACTAAGCAATTCAAACCCACTATTCATCTAAGAGCCCTTATGCAAGTACAAATGCATGATTTCTAAAAACTAACGTGATGAATGCTCGTGTCTTCCCCCACTCCCTTAAGCTTTCTAATTGACCCATGTAGCGAGCTTTAGGTCGGCAACTCCCCGATTTTTTAGATCAAAGGGTACCAGGTTTCAAAATACCCCTACGGACTTATTAACTCGAGTCAAAAAGGCTACGAAGTGGGATAGACTTATTAAGCGAATGCAATGATAATGTGCTTTTTTTTTTCAAGTGTGTGTGTGAGTACCCTACTCATTAAGCTTTCTAATTGACCCATGTAGCGAGCTTTCGGCCGGTGACTCCCAAGTTTCAAACTTAAGGCACCAAGTTTCAAGATACTCCTACGGACTTAATTACTCGAGTCAGAAAGGCTTCGAGATAGGGCAATGCAATGCAAAAATTAAAATGGGCTTAGAAATTTAGCATACGGTTATTACTTAGCTTATACTTGGCGAAATACACTCCACACAAAATTTATTTCCAACATGCATGGAATCACCACACATCTAGACCGTCTCCTTCACCGGGTCGACAACCCCCAAACTTGTCTTACAATAGGATAAAGAGATTTAGAGTTTTGGGAAACATTTGATAGGTTGATAAAAATTAACAATACAAGCTCACAACCTAGTTCTTCTACTCCATTAACCTCATCACCCTTCAACAATTCCTAAACTTCACCAACAATCAATCATGACTATTGTGCTCAAGATAAATATGATCTTGCATGGATAAGCATTTTGTAAAAGTAGACACAAGTAGCATATTGGTCATAAATCATGAATCAATAACAATTTTAAACATCTAAGTAATCCTGGCCACGGCAAGGCTATCTAACATGTCAATACACAATAGGAAATCATTGTGATAAGTGTGCATTTTACACACTTATTGTGCTTTTAAATAGACAATTTAATTGACAAATTGAGCAAATATCTACTTATATATTATGTTTATCTTGTAAAATTAGGCACAACCTCAATTGGAAGGCAAATGGACAAGATTGGAGTGCAATCAAGCTAAAAGAGGAGCAAATTTGATGTCCAAGGACCTAATTGAAAGAAACCAAAAGTTCGGGGACTTAATTGCAACATCTCAGAAAGTTGGAGGACTAAAGATGCAAATATTTCAAGGGCATATGTGTGATAAAAGTCAAATTCGAGGACTAAATTAAAGAAGACCAGAAGCTGGAGGACCCAATTGCAAATCATGGAAGGATGGGCATGTCGGCTAACCACGCGATCGCGTGGTTAATATCAGATAGCGATCGCGAATCAAGCATATATTCCAACCCGAGAGTTTTCAAGTCAGCCACGCGATCGCGAGGAATTCAATCACACGATCGCGTGGTCAAAATTTGGAGCAAAAATCTGGGCCGACCCGGTTCGGCCCATATGCTATTTTTCGCGGATCTACGCGAAAAAGAGGTATTTTTGGGCATTTTTGAGTAGGGTTTGGGGATTCTTGAACATTATTCAACACCAAACCCTAGCCCCCTTCCCTTTTTCTCTCTTTTCTTTCTTCTTCTTTTCTTTTCCTTTTCTTTGTTTTTGGTCTTGTTTGTAAATTAGTTGTAGTTTAGTTTGTTTCTAAGTTACTAGCACCATTTGGATCAAGGAAGCAAGAAGTGAGGTGAAGATTCAAAACATTATTGAAGGGATTTTGGAGCAAAAATCAAGGGAAGTGATTTATTTCATTATCTTGTATTTTAATCTTTGATTTCTATATTTTGTGATGTATTTTTGTAAACCTCAACTTTTGTGCAATATTTATATAATGGGCTAGTTATTTTATGTTGGGATGATTGATTTAGCTTAACTCAGTTTAAGTAATTTTAATGTTTGTTTATTAATGTTGAGCTTATTTCATGTGTGTTTGTTGTTGAGATTATTCCATGTGTTTGATTGATCACCAAATATATGTTTTGTGAAGTGTATGATAATCGAGAGATATTATGCATTTTAGACCAAATAACAAATGCTCTAGGTTCTTGTTAAGGATAGAGATATACCTTAAACCCTAGATGATCCATTGAGCTATTTTCACAAAGAGTTAATGTAATTGATTGGGCCTTAATCGACATAGAGATATAGTATGTTAGACCAATTGATTAGGGTTGATTTCACTCGAGAGAGGTAATTAACTAAGCTTGGAAAATCGGGTCTAACATTGTAAATGAGTAATTTATTAATTTGCATGTGTTGAGAAATTACTTAAGCGAGAGTTAAGTGAAATCATGAATCCCAACTATTTTATCTTTCATTTTCCTTATTTTAATTTGGTTTAAAATTAATTTCTTTAATTTAGAATTTATAAAAATCCATCTTTTAATTGTGTGTTTCCTTTTGTTGTTAGAATTAAATTAATTAAAGTTATATAATCTAGAGTATACATTCCTCGTGGGATCGACAATCCGGACTCAAAAAGTCCACTTTATTACTTGTACGCGACCCGTGCGCTTGCGGTACACTATTTTGAGCGAACAAGTTTTTGGCGCCGTTGCCGGGGAATGTTTTTACTTTGATTATTACTTTAGTTGATTTTAGTTTTAACAATTTGTAATTATTTTTGTTTTATGTTTTATTTTGTTATCTTTGGTTAACCACCACAATTCTAATCTTTCTTGTGTTTGGTTTTCTTTCTATGTATATTTGATTCTAACATTGGCAAAATAGGAAGCATTTGCAATGAACAATCTCAACATGGGTGATGAATACATGCTTGAAGAATATTCAAGTTGTGAAATTTATTTCCAACATGCATGGAATCACCACACGTCTAGACCGTCTCCTTCACCGGGTCGATCACCCCCAAACTTGTCTTACAATAGAGTAAAGAGATTTGGAGTTTTGGGAAACATTTGATAGGTTGATAAAAATTAACAATACAAGCTCACAACCTAATTCTTCTACTCCATTAACTTCTTCACCCTTCAACAATTCCCAAACTTCACCAACAATCGATTATGACTATTGTGCTCAAGATAATTATGATCTTGCATGGATAAGCATTTTGTAAAAGTAGACACAAGTAGCATATTGGTCATAAATCATGAATCAATAACAATTTTAAACATCTAAGTAACCCTGGCCGGCAAGGCTATCTAACATGTCAATACACAATAGAAAATCACCCCCAAACTTGAAATGCACATTGTCCTCAATGTGTAAAATAAAATCAAAGTAAGAGGAAAGAAGTTACTAGACATCCCAAGAAGTGGTGGGGCACTCATAAGTAGTCTTGGGCATGTGAAACTCTCATTGCAATCACCAACAATCCACCCCCAAACTTGTGTTGAAACCTCCACTCAATTGAACACAAATTTCTCCAATGAGGCATTTTATCGAACACCTTGTGAGCTGTTGGGTGCATTTTACATGCATATTTCATATATTTTTGGTAATACTTTTTGAGTAATTTGGACAAATACCTACTTAATTGTGCATGTTTTGTGGTTAAATAGGTTTACCAATCAACTTCATGGAGAAAACACAAGAAAGAAGCTAAATGGATGAATACTTGAAGAAATTGAGGAGAAAAGAGTTAAATCCATCAAAGAGTCAAAATTAGAGCCAAACTGCAACCACGCGATCGCGTGGTAATTCTCAAGTCGCGTTCGCGAACTCAAGCAAAAATCCAACCCGAGACTTATAATGCCAACCACGCGATCGCGAGACAGTCAGCCACGCGATCGCGTGGTCATAAAATGAAGCGAAAATCTGGGCCGACCCGGTGCGACCCGATCCGGCCCAAATGCTGAAACACGCGGATCTACGCGATTTGGGTGTATTTTTGAGTGATTTTGAGTATTTTGGATTCATTATTTTCTCTTCAAAACCCTAGAAAACCTTAGCTCTCTCTTTTTCTCTTTTATTTTACTCTTTTATCTTGTAATTTCTCTTGAGTTTGTATAGTTTAGTTGATGAATATTGATTAAGGGGAGAAATACCAACATTATTGTGGAAGAATAGTGATATTTGGAAGCAAGAATCATTGGTGAAGGGAAGTGTTTTTGCTTAATCTTCATATTTCTCTATTTACTTTACTCTATTGTTGAAATGATGTATTTAATTCTTGAATTTTATTGTTATTTCACTATGGGCTAAACTATTTTGTGTTGGGATGTTGATGAAGCTTGACCTAGCCTAGTTGATTTTAATGCTTGTATTAAGAATTTAAGTTTTTTATTATCTTGTGCATTTATTGTTGTATTTATTGACTAGCATTTTTGTGGCCACATTTATGCTTAGGTTTCATGGAATGTGCAATTATTGAGAAATTGTTGTGTATTCTAGATCAATACAATATTTGCTCTAGGTTCTTGTTTAGGATAGAGATATACCTAAAACCCTAGATGACCCATTGAGTTATTTTCACATAGGTTTAATGCAATTGGTGTGTTTTTAATCGACATAGAGATATAGTAGGTTAATGCCACTAGTTAGGGTTGATTTCACTCGAGAGAGGTAATTGGCTAAGCTTGGAAAATCGGGTCTAACATGATTAATGAATTGCATCTCTTTTTGCTTGTTGATAATTTAATTAGGTAATGGTCAAGTGGAATCAAGAATCCCAACACTCCTTTATCATCTATTCATCACCATTTTTCTAGTTATTTATTTACCATTGCAAATTTAATTCTAGTACGAGAACATTCCCAAACAAATATTTATTGTGTGTGTTTCTTGTTAAAATTAATTATACTAGAGTGTAATTGAAATAGACAATCCTTGTGGGATCGATAAACCGGACTCAATTAGTCCACTATCACTTGTATGCGACTCGTGCACTTGCGGTGTGTTTGTAGCGAACAAGTTTTTGGCGCCGTTGCCGGGGATTGTTTCTATTTAAATTACATCTTAGTTGATATTAGTTTTGACTTGTAGTTACTTTTATTTCTATTTCTTGTACAAATTTTCTTTTGTTTTCTTTTGTGTAAGAAATCTCCTAATTTCTTGTGTTGTTCTAGGTTTATTAATTGTGCATGCGTCGAAGTCGAAGTCTTGATCTAGTTGAAATAGATCCGGATATCGAGGGAACTTTTCGACGAAGGTTAAGGGAACAACGGGAAGCTAGGAGACAACTTCTTACTGGGATGGAAGGAGAAAGAGTTAACATCGAGCTTGATGCTCCAGCTGCAATTCCTCCAAGGGGTGGAATCCCACCCGGTTTTGTTCCTCAAGCAGCTAGAGCTCAAGTGCCCGTTGTTAATGAAGAAGACATGCTTTTTGGGGATTTCATGAATCCTCCTATTGTCGAAAATCAATCAAGCATTGTCTATCCCTCCTACAATCATCCAAATTTCCAACTTCGGCCGGATGTCATCAATTTATTCTCCAACACCATCTCATTCTATGGGAGGACCGATGAAAATCCACATGCTCATGTGGTACGGTTCCTAGAGATTTGTAGCAACTTCAACTATGAGGGTGTGAATGTGGAGGCAATCCGGATGAGGTTATTTGTACATACTTTGAAGGATAAAGCAAGAGAATGGCTTGACACTTTGCCTCCGGGGAGTATCACGACTTGGGCGGAGTTTGTCCAAAGGTTTACTACAAAATTTTTCCCACCATCTAGAGTTGCTAAACTCAAGCTTGATATTACCACATTTCAACAATTCGAGATGGAGAGCTTTCACGAAGCTTGGGAGAGATTTAAAGACATGCTTAGGAAGTGCCCAAATCATGGGATTATATTGGGGCAACAAGTCAACCACTTCTATGCCGGGTTAACCCCTCCTTGCCGTTCAAATGTGGATTCATCCTCTATGGGTCCATCAAGACAAAGAGCATTCGGGAGGCTTATGATTTGTTTGAGATCATGAGTGAACAAAGTGCAATGTGGCCGGATAGAAGTGCACCGAGGAGTTCTAGTGGGGCACGAGGGGGTGATGATTATGCACTTGTCTTGTCAAAAATTGATTCCTTAGCCAAGAAAGTGGAAGGGTTATCTACTTCAAACTCTCGGCCCGTCAACATGGTTCAAGCCCCTCCGGTATGTGATATATGTGGGGCTAATCATCAAAGCTCTATGTGTCCATTGGTGGCAAGTGGTTCTTCATCTACCGAGCAAGTTGCCTATGCTCAAAATTTCCAACCCCAAGGATTCAATCCATATGCTCCCACATACAATCCCGGTTGGAGAAATCATCCTAATCTATCTTATGGAAACAATCACAATGTGTTGAATCCAAAGCCACAAGAGAAGAAAGAAGGATGGGAAGAGGCTATCACCAAGCTAGCAAATCATCAATTGCAATATCAAGAACGCAATGATGCCTCTTTGAAAAATTTGGAGAATCAAGTGGGCCAAATAGCTAAACTTCTCTCGGAAAGGCAACAAGGAGCTTTGCCTAGCAACACCGAGACAAATCCTAGGGAGAATGTGCAAGCTATTACAACAAGGAGTGGGGTGCAATTGCCCGAGATCACGGCCCCACAACCAACAACTCAATCCAACAAGGCTCCCATTGAAGAAAATGAGCCTATTCAAGCATCCGAACCAATTGTTGAGTTGCCAAAGGAAAGTGAGCCGGAAGCATCCACATCAAAGGCTCCAACACCGATCAAAGCTTATGTGCCTCCTATTCCATTTCCTCAAAGGTTGCAAAAGCAAAAGCTTGATAGTCAATTTGGCAAATTTTTGGAAGTGTTCAAGAAGCTACACATCAACATTCCTTTCGCCGATGCATTAGCTCAAATGCCAAGCTATGCCAAGTTCATGAAGGATATTCTATCCAACAAAAGAAGGCTTGAAGAGCATGAAACGGTGATGCTAACCGAGGAATGTAGTGCCATCATCCAAAACAAGCTTCCTCCAAAGATTAAAGATCCAGGGAGTTTTACTATTCCATGCACTATTGGTGATGTTAATTTTAGTAAAGCTTTATGTGATCTTGGTGCTAGCATTAATTTGATGCCTTTGTCCATTTTCAGGAAATTGGGATTGGGGGAAGCTAAAGCAACCACCGTGTCTCTACAATTGGCGGATAGGTCCATCAAATATCCTCGGGGGATCATTGAGGATGTTCTTGTGAAAGTGGATAAATTCATCTTTCCGGCGGACTTCATTATTCTAGACATGGAGGAAGATCATGACATTCCAATCATTTTGGGAAGGCCATTTCTAGCAACCGGGAGAGCGCTCATTGATGTGCAAGAAGGGCAATTGATTTTGAGGGTGCAAGATGAGCAAGTCACCTTCAATGTGTTGAAGGCCATTAAATATCCTTCGGAATCAAATTCATGCTTCCGGGTGGATGTAATTGATCGTCTTGTGGTAAACTCTTTCAACCATGGGATTTCTAAGGATCCATTGGAGTCATGTATAGCCCACTCGTTGACTATTGAGGATGATGATCATGAAGTTGAACAAATGGCTCATTATTTGGAGGCATCACCACAATATCAACACAAGAGGACCCCCTACTTTGAGGAGTTGAAAAAGAGCTCTTCACCACCCCTACCATCTCTCGAGAAGGCACCTACCCTCGAGCAAAAGTCTCTTCCTTCTCATTTGAGGTATGCTTACTTGGGGGAATCTTCTACCCTTCCGGTTATTATTTCGAATTTATTGAATGAAGAGGAGGAAGATAAATTGCTTCGGGTATTGAGGGAGCACAAGGAGGCCATTGGATGGACCATCTCGGATATTCGAGGTATTTGCCCTTCATTATGCATGCACAAAATTCTTATGGAAGATGATTTTAAACCTTCGGTGGAGCATCAACGTCGGTTAAATCCGAACATGAAGGAAGTGGTAAGAGCCGAAGTGGTGAAGTGGCTTGATGCGGGTATTATATATCCAATCTCGGATAGTGCATGGGTGAGCCCGGTGCAAGTAGTACCGAAGAAAGGAGGTGTCACGGTGGTAGAGAATGATAATAATGAACTTATTCCAACGAGGCCAGTGACGGGGTGGAGAGTTTGCATTGATTATCGCAAGCTCAATAATGCTACTAGGAAGGATCATTTTCCCCTTCCATTCATCGATCAAATGCTTGAGCGATTGGCGGGTCATTCTCATTATTGCTTTCTGGATGGGTATTCGGGCTATAATCAAATCTCTATAGCCCCGGAGGATCAAGAAAAGACAACATTCACATGCCCATATGGAACTTTTGCATATAGGAGGATGCCCTTCGGTCTTTACAATGCTCCCGCCACTTTCCAACGGTGCATGATGGCTATCTTCTCCGACATGGTGGAGAAATTTATTGAGGTATTTATGGATGACTTCTCAGTTTTTGGTACTTCATTTGATGATTGTTTGAATAATTTGAGAATGGTGCTAAAAAGATGTGAGAATACCAATTTGGTTTTGAATTGGGAAAAATGTCATTTCATGGTTCGAGAGGGGATAGTTCTTGGGCACCGAATTTCAAGTGAGGGGATTGAGGTTGATAAGGCAAAAATTCAAGTTATCGAAAAATTACCTCCCCCAACCTCGGTAAAAGGTATAAGAAGTTTCTTGGGGCATGCGGGATTTTATAGAAGATTTATCAAAGATTTCTCAAAAATCACGAAGCCACTATGTTCATTACTTGAGAAGAGTGCAACATATGATTTCTCTAAAGAGTGTCTTCAAGCTTTTAACACTCTCAAAGAGAAACTCATCACGGCACCAATTATTGTGGCTCCGGATTGGAGTTTGCCCTTCGAGCTTATGTGTGATGCAAGTGATTACGCCGTGGGGGCGGTTTTGGGGCAAAGAAAGGACAAACTCTTGCATGTCATCTACTATGCTAGTAGAACCTTGACCGATGCTCAATTGAATTATGCTACTACCGAGAAGGAAATGCTAGCGGTGGTCTTTGCATTTGATAAGTTTCGGTCGTATCTTATTGGCTCCAAGGTGATTGTATATACCGACCACTCGGCCCTCAAGTATTTGTTGGCAAAGAAGGATGCCAAGCCGCGGTTAATTAGATGGGTTCTTCTCCTCCAAGAGTTTGATTTGGAGATTCGTGATAAGAAGGGGACGGAGAATCTTGTAGCCGATCACTTGTCTAGACTTGAGCAAACCGAGGAAATTTTGGATGAAGAGATAAGTGAGGTATTCCCGGATGAGCAAATTTTCCAAATCATGGATCTTCTACAAGCTACTAGTGTGCCATGGTATGCGGACCATGTGAATTTTCTTGCAAGTGGCATCACTCCCCCGGACCACTCATATCAACAAAGGAAGAAGTTCTTTGCGGATATCAAGCATTATTTTTGGGATGACCCGTTGTTGTTCAAAAGGGGTCCGGATCAAATCATGAGAAGGTGTGTGCCCGAGGAGGAGATGGAGAAGATTCTTGAACAATGTCACTCATCGCCTTATGGAGGCCATTTTGGTGCCGTGAAAACTGCATCCAAGGTTCTTCAATCGGGATTTTATTGGCCTACTTTATTCAAGGATGCTCACACTCTTGTCTCCAAATGTGACCGATGCCAACGCTTGGGTAATATCTCTAACCGAAATGAAATGCCTTTAAATTCTATTTTAGAAGTGGAGATATTCGATGTTTGGGGTATTGATTTTATGGGACCTTTTCCATCGTCCTTTTCTAATCAATACATTCTAGTTGCGGTTGACTATGTGTCCAAGTGGGTAGAAGCGGTGGCACTCCCCACAAATGATGCTCGAGTGGTGGTGAAATTTTTGAAGAAAAATATTTTTACTCGTTATGGCACCCCTCGAGCTATCATTAGTGATGGAGGAAAACACTTTTGTAACCGCCTCTTCGACTCACTTTTGACCAAGTATGGAGTCAAACATCGAATATCCACTCCTTATCATCCGCAAACAAGTAGGCAGGTTGAAATTTCGAATAGAGAGTTGAAAAAGATCCTTAAAGTGACGGTGAATGCCTCGAGGAAAGATTGGTCCAAGAAATTGGATGATGCATTATGGGCATACCGCACCGCTTTCAAGACCCCCATTCGTATGTCTCCATTTCGACTACTATTTGGTAAAGCATGTCATCTTCCTGTTGAGCTTGAGCACCGTGCATATTGGGCAACAAAAGTCTTGAATTTTGATATGGAGTTGGCCGGTGAGAAAAGATTGCTCCAACTCAACGAGCTTGATGAATTCCGCCTTGAATCATATGAAAATGCTCGGATTTACAAAGAGAAGACAAAGAGGTGGCATGACAAGAACATTGTGAAGAGGGACTTCCAAGTTGGGCAACAAGTACTTCTCTACAACTCAAGACTTCGATTGTTCCCCGGTAAACTCCGATCTAGATGGTCGGGACCTTTCACCATTGCTCAAATCTTTCCACATGGAGCGGTTGAACTTTATCATGGAAGTAAGGGAAACTTCAAAGTAAATGGGCAACGCCTGAAGCCATACTTGGGGGGTCATTATGAAAAGGAAAAGTCATCCATCCCTCTTGCTAACCCGGAGTAATTGTATCAAAAAGTCGAGCTTACGACTTTAACCAAGCGCTTTTTGGGAGGCAACCCAAATTTCCACTCTTTTTAATTACTTGTTGATATTTACTTATTGCATTTTTATTATCTCTAACTTGGTTAATCACCAACTTTTGTAGGTTCGAAATTCTTTTTGAAATCCTAAGCAACCTTGTCCTCAACAAGTTTGGGGGAGATTGGCGTATCAAAAGAATCAAAGCTTAGGTCAATTTGGAACATCATACACGCATCAATCCGGGGAAGTTCCATCACCCATTCCTTTCTTGTTATTATGTCATTGTCAACATTGAGGACAATGTTTGATTTAAGTTTGGGGGTATTGGGATCATGTGCTTTATGAACATTTTACATTGCCTTGCCGGCCCTTGATGTCTTGATGGTTTGAAATTGTTTATTTTGTTGAGAATATTGACATGCTAGATAGCCTTGCCTGCTTATAAGACTTTGATGTTTGAAATTGTTGTTAATTCATGAGTTATGACCAAATATGCTACTTGTGCTACTTTCTTTAAATGCTTATCCATGTAAGATCATATGTACACTGAGCACAATAGTCATGTTCAATTGTCGGTGAGTTTGGGAATTGTTGAAGGGCGAAGAGGTTAATGGAGTAGATGAACTAGGTTGTGAGCTTGTATTGTTTATTTTTATCAACCTATCAAATATTTCCTAATGCTCTAAATCTCTTGACCCTAATGTAAGACAAGTTTGGGGGTGGTCGACCCGGAAAAGGAGACGGCCTAGACGTGTGGTGATTCCATGCATGTGGAAGTAAATTTTGTGTGGAGTGTATTTCGCCAAGTATAAGCCAAGTAATGACCATATGCTAGAGTTCTAAGCCCATTTTAATTTTTTGCATTGCATTGCCCTATCTCGAAGCCTTTTTGACTCGAGTTATTAAGCCCGTAGGAGTATCTTGAAACTTGGTGCCTTAAGTTTGAAACTTGGGAGTCACCGGCCGAAAGCTCGCTACATGAGTCAATTAGAAAGCTTAATGAGTAGGGTACTCACACACACACTCTAAAAAAAAAAAAAAAAAAAAGAAGCACATTATCATTGCATTCGCTTAATAACTCTACCCCACTTCGTAGCCTTTTTGACTCGAGTTAATAAGTCCGTAGGGGTATTTTGAAACCTGGTACCCTTTGATCTTAAAACGATCGGGGAGCTGCCGACCTAAAGCTCGCTACATGGGTCAATTAGAAAGCTTAAGGGAGTGGGGAAGTCACGAGCAAACATCATGTTAGTTGTTAGAAATTATGCATTTGTATTTGCATAAGGGCTTAGATGAATAGTGGGTTTGAATTGCTTGGTATAAACTTGAATGTAGAAGCACTCATTAGTGGAGAGTCACTGCACTTCTAGGTTGTCGAGATTGTCGGTAAAACACACCCATGCTTTAGTGGAAAAAGAAAAAGTGATTTGAGTAGTACCCTCTAGAACTACATCCCGGGAGTGGAAAGAAAATTATTCATTGGGGGATGAATGTCACGAGTGGGAAAGGAAAGAATTGACCACTAATGGTGGGATAGTTTTGACTTGAAACCTCTTTACTCATCAACATTCTCGAATCTTATTGACGATTGACAGTGGCTACTCACACACGCACCGATCGAGTATCGGATAAGCCAAACTCATTTTTGTAGCATTATTTGGGAACATAATTGTGAATTAATTATGCAATTTCACACTCATGGAAGATTGCGAGCTATCAGCATTGTTGATCATATTGTCATTATTTTTTTGTAGATGCATGTGAATATTCTTGCTCGGGACGAGCAAGAGTTTAAGTTTGGGGGTATTTGTTGGGTGCATTTTACATGCATATTTCATATATTTTTGGTAATACTTTTTGAGTAATTTGGACAAATACCTACTTAATTGTGCATGTTTTGTGGTTAAATAGGTTTACCAATCAACTTCATGGAGAAAACACAAGAAAGAAGCTAAATGGATGAATACTTGAAGAAATTGAGGAGAAAAGAGTTAAATCCATCAAAGAGTCAAAATTAGAGCCAAACTGCAACCACGCGATCGCGTGGTAATTCTCAAGTCGCGTTCGCGAACTCAAGCAAAAATCCAACCCGAGACTTATAATGCCAACCACGCGATCGCGAGACAGTCAGCCACGCGATCGCGTGGTCATAAAATGAAGCGAAAATCTGGGCCGACCCGGTGCGACCCGATCCGGCCCAAATGCTGAAACACGCGGATCTACGCGATTTGGGTGTATTTTTGAGTGATTTTGAGTATTTTGGATTCATTATTTTCTCTTCAAAACCCTAGAAAACCTTAGCTCTCTCTTTTTCTCTTTTATTTTACTCTTTTATCTTGTAATTTCTCTTGAGTTTGTATAGTTTAGTTGATGAATATTGATTAAGGGGAGAAATACCAACATTATTGTGGAAGAATAGTGATATTTGGAAGCAAGAATCATTGGTGAAGGGAAGTGTTTTTGCTTAATCTTCATATTTCTCTATTTACTTTACTCTATTGTTGAAATGATGTATTTAATTCTTGAATTTTATTGTTATTTCACTATGGGCTAAACTATTTTGTGTTGGGATGTTGATGAAGCTTGACCTAGCCTAGTTGATTTTAATGCTTGTATTAAGAATTTAAGTTTTTTATTATCTTGTGCATTTATTGTTGTATTTATTGACTAGCATTTTTGTGGCCACATTTATGCTTAGGTTTCATGGAATGTGCAATTATTGAGAAATTGTTGTGTATTCTAGATCAATACAATATTTGCTCTAGGTTCTTGTTTAGGATAGAGATATACCTAAAACCCTAGATGACCCATTGAGTTATTTTCACATAGGTTTAATGCAATTGGTGTGTTTTTAATCGACATAGAGATATAGTAGGTTAATGCCACTAGTTAGGGTTGATTTCACTCGAGAGAGGTAATTGGCTAAGCTTGGAAAATCGGGTCTAACATGATTAATGAATTGCATCTCTTTTTGCTTGTTGATAATTTAATTAGGTAATGGTCAAGTGGAATCAAGAATCCCAACACTCCTTTATCATCTATTCATCACCATTTTTCTAGTTATTTATTTACCATTGCAAATTTAATTCTAGTACGAGAACATTCCCAAACAAATATTTATTGTGTGTGTTTCTTGTTAAAATTAATTATACTAGAGTGTAATTGAAATAGACAATCCTTGTGGGATCGATAAACCGGACTCAATTAGTCCACTATCACTTGTATGCGACTCGTGCACTTGCGGTGTGTTTGTAGCGAACATGAGCATCCTATGAAAACACAAGAAAAAAGTAGATATTAAGTGGTGAATGACCCAAAAATTTAAATCACATTCAACATCTCAATTCTAACTCATAAATCCAATACAATTTTCCCATCCTCATCAATATTAAATCACACTTGAAGTTAAAAGACAATATGAACCAAATGATTTAAAAATGAGTTTTAAGCAAATTTTGACTTTGAAAGTTGATATGAGTATATGTTAGAATTAAATGAGAATGCATTAGAGCTATTTCACACAACCCAACTTGAGGAAAATAAATGTAGAAGATAAAGATTTGGGCCTAACCAACTTATTTGCAAGAAAGTAAATAAAATACAAGAAAGTAAATAATATGCAAGAAATAAAAATAAAGCAAGTAAAGGATAGAGAATGGGTTGCCTCCCATTAAGCGCTTATTTTAAAGTCATTAGCTCGACTCTCCGCATAAGCACTTCATGGCACTCTAAATGAAGCTTTTGATGTCCTGCCCATTGTGCTTCTTTTGGCTTTGTCCCACTCTTCATTTGATCCAAACACTTGCACCTTGCCCTTTGCAAAGTCATGGGACTTGCCTATTCCATCCAATTCAAACTCAACTAAATAGACTTGCACCTCCTCAAGTAGCTTAATCACAAAATCAATTATTGGACAATCAATAAAGTTGAGAGAATTTGATTTGATCTCTTCCTCATTAATTGCCACTTTCTCATGTGATTCTTGTGTGATTAAATTGTCATTCTCTTCAAGCTCATCTTCTTTAGTTGATGTCTCCTCGGATTGAATGACCGATCCAAAATTTGAATCCATGGGCAACGGCAAGTTTTTCCTATTAATTCCCAAGAGTGGGTTATACCCCCACATTCGAAATTCTTCCCAATACATGGCATCCCCCATAAGCATATCATCTTCATCCAAATTGACAAGCTTATTGTAATACTTTGCAAGTACCTTCTCGTTCAATAATGGAGGACCATCTCCCACAAGAGTGATGTCCTCATCCCAATCATCCGGTACACAATCTCCCAAGAGCATGTAACTCACATCCAATGTATCAATTGCTTGTTTTCGGCATTTCAAATATTGTCTAAACTTAATAATCTTCGACGTAATCAAATCATTCCCCGAAAACAAACATTGTCCATTACAATGCATCTTGTAACAAATTTCACAACTTGAATATTCTTCAAGCATGTATTCATCACCCATGTTGAGATTGTTCAATGCAATTGCTTTCCTACTTTACCAATATTAGAATCAAATATGCCTAGAAAGAAAACCAAACACAAGAAAGATTAACCAAAGGTAACAAAATAAAACATAAAACAAAAATAATTACAAGTTGTTAAAACTAAAATGAACTAAAGTAATAATCAAAGTAAAAACATTCCCCGACAACGGCGCCAAAAACTTGTTCGCTCAAAATAGTGTACCGCAAGCGCACGGGTCGCGTACAAGTAATAAAGTGGACTTTTTGAATCCGGATTGTCGATCCCACGAGGAATGTTTACTTTAAATTATACAACTTTAATTAATTTAATTCTAACAATAAAAGAAACACACAATTAAAAGATGGATTTTTGTAAATTCTAAATTAAAGAAAATAATTCTAAACCGAATTAAAATAAGGAAAATGAAAGATAAAACGTGGTTGGGATTCATGGTTTCATTTAACCGTCGCCTAATTAATTTCTTAACATGCAAATTAAAGAATTACTCATTTATAATGTTAGACCCGATTTTTCAAGTTTAGCTAATTACCTCTCTCGAGTGAAATTAACCATAATCAATTGGTTTAACCTACTATATCTCTATGTCGATTAAAACCCAATCAATTGCATTAACTCTTTGTGAAAATAACTCAATGGATCATCTAGGGTTTAAGGTATATCTCTATCCTTAACAAGAACCTAGAGCATTTGTCATTTGGTCTAAAATGCACAATATCTCTCGATTGTCATACACTTCACATAACATATATTTGGTGATCAATCAAACACATGGAATAATCTCAATAACAAATACACATGAAATAAGCATTTAATCAAATAGCAAATATTAAAATTAATCCAAACTAGGTTAAATTCCATCAATCATCCCAACATGTAAAATTTAGCTAAACATGCTTTTCGAAAATAAAAATAACATTAAGCAGTAAAAATAAAAACCCGGAAATTGGAAATTGTGGAAATTGCATCAAGGTCCTCCAACTTTTGGTTAAAGTGCAAATCAGTCCCTGCACTTTCAATCATTTGCAATTCAGTCCCTAGCAATAATTCTGTCTGAAATCAGCACTTCCAGCCTGTAGATCTCCTTCTTCAGCTGCAGGCAGCAACACCCTCTGTTCCAGCAATTTCCAGTCAGCATTGCAGCTTCTGTCCAGCGGCAGCAGCAAGATCTTCTTCTTCAGCTTCAGTCAGCATCCAGCAGTCCAGCAGATCACTTTGTGCTCACAGACAGCTTCCAGTTCCAGCGACAGCACAGGCAGCAGCATCCAGTATTCCCTTCTTCAGCTTCCCAGCAGCGTGAGCAGTCCAGGCCCAGCAGCTCCTTCTCCAGCACCAGCAGCACAGAAATTCAGTAATTCCAGCAATTCAGCAACAGCAAGCAACCAGCAGCTTCAGTTGTTCACCAATAATACAACCCTGCATGCAGGCTGTCACCCTGCTGAGCTTCACCCGGTCTGCAACACCTTCAGCAGTAAATGTATCAGCTGTTGTCACCAGCTGAAACCAACCTCTTCCTTTCCTGGCTATATCTCCCTTCCGGCCAGAAATCAGCAGCCTGTCACCCTGCTTCTTCCTCTCCTTCTGGTCTCCCTCTTATGTATCAACAAAACAATTTTCTTCTTCCGGTTCTTTACTGCTTCTGTCACCAGCAGTAAGACATCCACCGGTTTCTCCTCCCTTCTTCAGCTGCAGTGTGTATGTATATATGTATATGTTTTTCCAGCAGCCCATCCAGCAGTACAACACGTTCCAGCCTTTTTCCCATACTCTCCATCATCTGCCCATGCTTCCCTGTCCTTTTCTTTCTAAAATTGCACATTTGGTCCTTGAGTTTTGAAAGTTGAGCAAAATGGTCCCCAAACTCTATTTTTCTCTTGATCTATGTGCCCAGGTCAATACTTCTTTGGAAAAATATGAAATCAGATTTTAAACTGCTGCCAAGTCCCTCAACTTTGATTTTGCAGCCCAAGTCCTCAACCTTTGACACTTGTGCACTTTGGTCCCCAACTTTACTTTTTGTGTGCGATTGATCCATTTTCACTCAAATTCATCAATTAAGCAATCATTTCGCTTTCTATTATGATTTTCTCCTTGAATTTGAGTAGTAAACCTTGGTCCTCAACTTTTTGGGATGTTGCAATTTAGTCCTCAAACTTTTGATTTCTTTCAATTTGGTCCTTGAACGTCAAATTTGCTCATCTTTAAGCTCAATTGCACTCCAATCTTGTCCATTTGCTTTTCAATTGAGTTTGTACCTAATTTTACAAGATAAACACAATTTATAAGTAGATATTTGCTCAATTTGTCAATTAAAGTGCTAATTTAGGAACTAAATAAGTGTGTAAAACGCACACTTATCACCTTCCCCCACCGTGGTGTGATGTTGATTTCTTGCCCTGCCTTCTTAATTTTCTTACACATAGTCGGCCCTCTTATCCTTTTTGTTTGGGCAGTACTATGATCGTCTGAAGAACTTGAAGACTCCGCCATTATATTAAAACAATATAACACGTACCTGCACATATGACAATCAATATTCATGTTAGAAATATATATATCAAATTATTGTTATCAAGATCACAAATAATATTAACAATGTATAGCGCATATATAAAGAATACAAGAAAGTTTATTAGTTGGAATCAAATAAGATAATTTACGACCTATATGTGAAGATATAATTAAAAAGATTAAAAGTTTACAAGGATGATTGTATTTTATATAGTTATTTTTTTAGTATGGACAATTTTGTACGAGTGACAGTCACCTTAAATTATAATTTTCATTTTTTATTTGTAAAATTTTACGAAAATTTCGGCAGAGTCTCCTCCGTAAATTGGACTTAGCCAACCTATAGGGGGAATGAAAATACTACAATAAAACCAAATTATTCACCATCGACATATTCAAAACTCAAACGCAACTCCAATCAAACTTCAACATCATCTACTACTCCAACATTAATCCAAAATCAATTCTCAACTTTTAAAAATCAAACTAAGATTGCATAACTTAACTCCAATAAATCAAATATTATTGTATATCAATCTACTAACTTCAAATCAATAATATATATTCAAACAAACCAATTAACTTGATAAATAATAAATCAATTATATATATATACACAAAGATATACATACACAGATATATATATATATACACACACAAAAACACACACACACACACATATATATATATATATATATATATAGACACACAAAGTTATACATACACGCACATACACACATTGATATATATATATATATATATACATACATATATATACACAAACATTATATAAACACATAGTTATATATATATATATATACACACACACACACACACACATTTATACAAAAACTAAGTAGGGGTAGAGATTTAAGGTCACCTTGCGGCGCGGCGACTGGGCGGGGCGGCGACGGGCGTTGGCAGCGAGGGCGTTGGCAGCAACGGGCGGGGCGGCGACGGGCGTGGAGAGGGTGGAGAGAGTGTGAGCGTGGAGAGAGTTTCGAGTGTGAAGTGAGTTACGCGCGGGGATTATACAAATTAAAAGGCGGGGAACCGAAGCACTTTGGGCGTCGGTTCCCCTTGAACCGACGCCTTTACTTAAAATTTATTTACAAAATTGCCACCGCGTTTTCAATTGGCGTCGGTTGTTACATAAAACGACGCGTATTCCCCATTTTTTATGCGCGATTTTGTACTAGTGTATTAAAAATTATTGAATAAGTTTTGAATATTTTGATGGTTCGTATCTATGATTTTTTTAAAATCTTTTTCAATTTCTGTCATTGGTCATGGTTTCATGTTATAGATCGACTTATACAGAACTTAACTATTGGATTTTTATTTTTTAGAAATTGATTTTATGAAAAGTGATTTTTTAGAATTTGTAATTAAAAAGTAAGATGAAAATTTGTAAAAAAAATGATTTCTAAAATATGTGTGATTGAGAATGAACGTTCAAAAAATCTGATTCTTAAAAAATCAATTCCTACAAGTAAGTGATAAAATATTATATCTTGTGATTTAAACAACTGTGCCGCTTTATAAATTGAGATGCACAGATGATTTCTTAGTATATATGTATTTGAAATATACATTCGTTAAAATTTAATGAAAACTAACATTTCATATTACTTAATTTGTTACGTTCGTTTAAATATAGGACCACGTGTATTTAATTTGTAATGTTAAAGTAAATATGAAATGAAATAATTGTTTAATATATTTAAATATCAAATATTGCATTAAGATAGTTAATACGATTCTAATAGTACTATTCGGGTAATGACAAATTATTTGTTATAATCTAGAAATTATATTTTGAAAAGATTAATTACGTCAATAATTATTGAAATTGAATAGTTTGGAAAATGGTCATTGAAGGTTTTTTTTTTTTTTTAATGGTAACTAGTAAGTCATTCAAGTTTCTAATTAGTACAATTGTAGTCATTTGGTAAAAGAAGTTGCTCTATTAGGTGCCCTTTATTTAAAATTTCATTTTTTGTAAAATTTATTTTCAACCAATATTCTATTAGTAAAATAATCTACAAATAATTTTTAAAAAAATCCTACCTTTTAACAACTCATTGTCCAAAAATTTTCTATTACAAAATACATTATTTAAAATAACGAGCCTCAAACATGAGCTTAAGTGTACATTCTCTAAAAAAACACTATTAAAAACTCATTTTGTAGAAAATGAGATCTCAAACAAGGATTAAATATGTTTACAAAAGAAAAACGTAATAATACATAAAAGAATAGCACTTCCAAAAAACAAGCATTAACCCAATTTCTCGCCTAAAATATATTTCCTAGAATGGTAATTATTAGCGAATATGTTGTAATAAGTCAGCTCACCCCCATTTTCCTATAAATAGTAAATACGGGGAAGAATGACTCATAAAGGGATCTAAATTTTAGAAATTTAATCCACAACATGTTACTCTCTCCGTCCTATTTATATAGGTCTGTTTGATTTTTCACATAAATTAAGAAAACATATTTAATGTCATTAAAAAAGACATTTTTGTAAAGAAAATTTCTAACTTACCCTTATTTAATATCAAAATTATTATATTAGAAGTAATAAATAGAGGTACATTGGTTAACAAACAAAATAAATACTTCAAATAAAGAAACAAACCTATATAATTGGGACAAACGAAAAAGGAAAGACAGCCTATATAATTGGGAAAGAAGGAGTAATACATTCGTGGATTCCTGATCATACTGGATATGAAATTCATTTCTTTTATCATTCGTATTAAGCTATTCACCCCCATATTCTTTGCTGATTTGGAATTCACATGTTTCAACTCTCAATGTCAGCAATGTGAATTCCAAGTCAGCAAAGAATGAGGTAAAAATCAGTTATGTATTTAATGAAGATAATAAAAGAAATGAATTCCAAACGTTGCATGATCTGGAATAAATTGCCAGATCCTTTTATGAGCTATTTTTTCCCTCTGTTTATAAGAAAGTTTAATTCTGGAGCTTTTCGATTCGGTCCAATTCTCATCTTGTTCGTTTATGCACCCCAACGTGGTTTAAACTTGTGACAGCTAGCGGTCAGCGTGCTTGATTAATGAACACAACTTTAAGCTCCAAATTTAGGTGTAATGCTCTCAAACTAATTAACAGCACATGTAGAATTAGGTAAGCAACAACATTTGCTATTATTACACTTAAAATATTCGGATGGGTGTTCTCTTAGCATGGTTCTCAAACTCGGCCCAGCAGGATCAACTTGGAAACATGTGATAAGGCAGAAAATTTGATCGGACAACCATTAAAATCTGGTTGGATCAAATCTGGTCAAAGACCCGGGTTAACCCGGTCGACTCGGCCCCAGTTTGACCCCGGGTTTTGTGTGTGTGTGTGTGTGTTTAAATTTTTTATATTTTAAATTTTAATATTTTTTAATATTATTTAATCCTTGGATCGACTCTGAGTCAATCTCAAGTTGAAAATCTGACACTTGACCTAATCTCTCAATTGAGTTGATTGTTGGACTAGGTCTGAAAATACTGGCTTTTAAGAACAATTACAAAGATAAGAGTGATTAGGAATAACCTCATCTAGCAATTAATTTCAAAATTTCTTGTCATTCATGTTTGTCAAAAAAACCACTTCAAGTATGCTTGACAGGGACTATAAAAATAAATCTTACGAGTCATTTTATAATTGAAGGCAAAGATGGAAGGTTTTGTGAGGCTTAGCCCATGTTCTCTTTGCTGTTTTGAGGTCGTTTTCTGTTTTTATTTTCGAAAACGTTTAAAACTCGTTCTCTTTACCATTTTCGAAAACGCATTTTGAAAAACAAAAAAAAAAATTTGTACACAAAACGGAAAACGCCCGAAACATCGTTTTGGGCGTTTTGTGTGTATTTCGACAAAAAATGTCCAAAACGCGAAAAACGCGTTTTGGGAATTTTTATTTATTTATTTATTTTTATTTTTTATAGAATTATCTTAACTTAGAACTAAGCTTAATATAAAGTTTTTATTTTTTTTTTTATTTTTTTTTAGAATTATCCTAGTTTGGAACTAAGCCTAAATAAAGAATTTTTTTTTTTTTTTTTTGAGAATTATCCTAACTTAGAACTTAGTTTAAATAAAGTTTTATTGAATTCAATATCAACATTACAAAAAAAAAATTAAATGAGAATTCTTGTTGTTATATTTCAAAAAATGCAATGATAAATGGACTCTGGTGGTTTTGAAAGAACTTGCATTTTCTGGATTTTAATAGAAGTAGAGCTTTCTCAAGTCTCGAACCTGACCAAGCTGTGTTAATATAGACTCTTAATGCTCACATTAGTGTGTTGCATGTAACCATATTTTTAGTGCATTGTGAAAGGAAATTTGAGTTGAAGTTAGTAGTATTCTGCAAGCAAATTAATTAAAAATAGTTTAAATAGTGTTCTGCAAAATTTCAAACAGAACGTGTTTTCCAGCTTTTCATTTTCAAAAACTGTTTTTAGAAATGACAAACCAAACGCGCTTTCAGCAAATTTGAAAACAAAAATGAAAACACAAAACACAAAACATTTTCGAAAATGAAAATACAAACAGAACGCCACCTTAGCTTGGCAAATGGGTTGATTATTCGGGGCCTTCCGTCATGGGTTTGTTGTGAGATAGAGCAATAGAGTTTTTACATACATTCGTAATTCATAAAATAGGAAAAGGTATTCATAATTCGTAAAATAGGAAAAGGTTTTCAAACACTCAAGGTTGTGTAACCGTCTTGCATTCTACCATTAGTAAAATATGAACGAAATTAATCGTCTTTATGTTCAAATTCTATGTGAATTAATGGAGAGATAATATGTAATGGAAAGATGCATTCTTATTTACGTTGGAATGTAACCCATTTTAGAGAAAAAGGGGATACATAAATGATTGAACTTGAAAGAATGATGTAGATAATTGATAAAGGTCCGATGAGATAGATGTTAAGATTTGGGGGTATATCTTAAAAGGTCAATCTTGTTAAGATGAGTAATCCAAATCTTTATAAATTAGTTTATATTTACATCTAAATTCGATGTAGGATTCCATCTCTTAACATGCCCCCTCAAGATAATGGCTCGTTTGAGCAGATCAATCTTAAAATTCGTGTGCTCATTTTTTGAGTCTTAATCGGATCGAAGTGCTTGTTAGTTGCTCGTTAGAACTTAATGTACTCTGATACTGCTGACCACAAAATCCAGCTGGACCTTGAACCAACACATCTCAGCTCCTCCCTCTTGAACACGTGGATCTCCTGTGCACTATGACAAACAATCAGTTTGCAAAGGGGGACGAGGTGGCTCCCGTTTGCACTCCGATGCAAAAGTCAGTACTCATTTCAAGTGAATATATATTGAGTGCGGGAAATGTAAATGTATAAAAGAGAGAAAAGGGAGTGATATTTTATATATTGAGTTAGAGTATTGAATTACCAACCTTTTCCTTGAAGGCAAGTGTGCTCTATTTATAGAATGAGTAATTCTCTTAGATTGTAACACGTGTTATACTTTACACATGGCAAGATCCTAACTATTCATGAGGTAAACCATTTCTTTGGCTATAATCATTACTATATGTCATAGGGATAAAGCAACTATCAAATCCCTTTAAAGATGTTGTCACATCAAGCTATCTTGTCACCTTTATAGGGTACTCACTTCGGCTTAGGAGTACCTCGGCATAAGGGTACCTCGACATTACATCACTCCAGCATAGGGGTACCTCAGCATAGGAATGTTATGGTTATCCAGGGAAGAATCGTGTGAATATTGAGTTCGATGATCTTATTTTGATGGTTTATTGCATTATGGTGAAATATTATCTACGATTGAGAATTGTCATTTTTAGTCATAATATATGGGTTTATTTAAAGATTTAGTGATGCAGTTTCAATTAATTATTATTGGTTGTACTTTTGAAGTGAGTAAATATTTTGGCTACAATAATGGAAAATCTGAGATGATCAGTTGTGTGATTTAAATTATGGGATTGTATCTTTGGGTTAAGCAAATTTGATGAGGAATCCTATATGATTTACAGAAGTCTTATTTAATGGTGAAAAATTAATCAGAGTATTGTTCATAAAGTGTGATATGAATTGAAGTTTGGGAGAATAGAAAATTTTAATTTTGAATTTCAGATTTGGGAAATTAGTGAAGTTTTAAGTTTGAGAATAACATATCTGATCCTTGAGATGATGTTTTAAGTTAGTATCTTAGCTCTCAGTTAGAATGAGTATTTGATACCGAGTACTTGATGTATGATTTAAACTATGGAATAGAAAAATGAAAAGTGGGAACAAGAGTTAATGCGCTGTCATTTTTCTCGACAAAAGAAAATTTGATGATAAGATTGGAGATATGGAATATTTTATTGGATTTTGGTACTGATATTTTTGGTATAATAATCAAGGTATAGTGAGATGATACGGGAATACGTGAAAGAGAAATAATGACCGTATTGAAGAAGAATTCATAAGTATGTATAAGTGAAAGAAATACTTTGCAGGAAATGTGGTGACATTTAAGTAAAGAATCTTAGTTATTTGGAAGATATTTGTTTACTGAATTTTGGGTTACAAATATTGGAAAGATAAGTTGATGATATTATGTTGATATGTTTGGGTATATTACGTAGAGAGAATATTCAGGTAATTCTTTGATTATTTTTGGAATATTCGATGATAAGAAGAAAGGAAAAATTATTATGATATGATATGTCAGTAAAGATTTGTTGAAATTTTAGAGATATATACGAATATCTGAGGTCACATGATACGATGATAAGTGACATGTTACATGAATACTACAAGATATGATGAAATTTTTACATACGATTGGGAATTGTTTTGATTATTTTGGGAATATTCGATGATAAGAAGTTTAGAGATGACAAATTATTATGGTTTGATATATCAATAAAGATTTATGGAAACTTGAAGAGATTTTTTTTATGGAATTACAGAAATTAGTAAAGAGACATGATGTTGTTTGGGATTATGTGAGATAATGATGATGAACGTAAGGTTAGTTGAATATAAAGGTACAATAGAAAATTGTAAGGAATGATATGATGATGATAATTGAAGGTGATAATGTATTGAGATTATGAAATAAGTTGATCATCTATGAATAAGTTATGTTGTTTTTGGTTCATAATAATGGAATTCAAAGAATAGTGAACTTTCAGTCACTTACGATTCAGAAAAATTTTTGAGTAGACACATATGTTTATAGAAAAGTCCATGTTCTTGAGAAAACAAAGTGATGCATTTAGTCAAAGTCCAGTGGGTTAAATATGGTTGGGTTAAATATGGTAGCGATGATGCTACATAAGAGAAAGAAGAAGAGATTCTGATTAAGTATTCAGAATTCATAAGATCAAGTAAGTTTAATTTCGAGGACGAAATTATTTTAAGGAGGTAAGATTGTAGCGACTCAGAATTTTTACGCAATTTTATAATTATTTTTAATATTTAGAAAATTGTGTCGCTACTATTTCACTCATTGTTTTGAAATTAACGCCGCGACGGATTCGTCTAGCCAAGTCAATAAATATCGAATTTGTTCGATTTTAAATTAAAATCCGAATTTCTAAAATTATGTTATTTTAATTATTTTATTCAAAGTATTATTTTCAAAATCATTTTGAATTCCAAAATTTATTAAAATAATTTTCCTTATTCAAATTATTTCAAGTCCAAATACGTAATTCAATTTTATCTCAAAATTTATTTATTCTCAAATTATTTTCAGTCCAAAATATATTTGTTTTAATAAAATTCTTAATCAAAATTAGTCCAAAATTTATCAAAATTTATCTACATAAATTTCTCCCACATGTTTTCTTCTTTCCACCTCATTTCAACACCCCCACGTTTTATTCATCCTTTTTCTTTTCTTTACACCAAACCCACCACTTCATGATTTCCATTAAAACCAATGATTCCCCTCCCCAAATTATTATGTCTCCCAATTGATCATTTTCTATGATTTTTATTCCATCATTATTTCCATAACAAACAATCATGATTTCCACTTAATCCTCTCCACTCAATTGTGCTTCCACTAATCTATTTGCTTTTTCCCCCACAATTCCCTCTATATAAATTGGAATCATCATCATCATCCCACAATCGCAAATCACCAATCAAACCTCTACCACCTCCTTCATCATTTTCATCACCTTTCTCTGCAAGACAACCCACAGCCGCAACCTTCATCATATACATCAATCTGTAATCAATCATCATTACCACAGCAAAACCAAACCCAGCACTGCCACCTTCTCCATCACCACCTGCGAAATCCATCACTATATCATCACCTGCAGAAACTTCATCACACAACTTGAATGATAGCCTGCAACCAATAATTCCAACACACATCCAGCAGCAACCACAAACCAACCATCTCAGCCATTAGCATTAATTTTGATATCCTGCAATCACATTTCCAATTCCAATCCACCACTGCCAACCCATCAAACTGAACCATAGCTATGACGATTACTTCATCAATCCAGTCAAGCACCACCAATTCGCCAACCTTCAGCCATGTCACAACCAACCGACACTATCATCACCATACTCAAACACCAAATTGAATCAGCGTTCATCATCATCAATCAAAAATTGAGCACCACCACCGCACTCAGCCGAACCACAGTCTCAATACCACCTGCAAACCACCAACAGTCAAATCCGCCAACGACTGCTCCTCACAAATCAAAACCCAAAACCCAGTAATAGATGAACCCCGACACTTACCTCAATCGCCGCTCCCTTCGCCGGAGAATTTCACGCCCCAAATCGCGAACCCTAGCCTCGGGTCACTCTTCGATTTCGCACCAAAAATTTGTACCAAATCTACCCAAACTTGACAACCCTATTTAACCACCTCTTGCCGCCACCCTACGCCGGTGTGCGCCGGCGAATCGCCGGCTGAAGGTCGGATTTTGAATTGGTTTCGCCTCCTCCGCCCCTTTTCTTCTCTGGTCGTGCGAGTGTGAGAGAGAGAGAATAGTGTCGAGAGAGAGAAAGAAAATCTGAGGATATATATTTAATTTTCAGAAATTGCAGCTTGGTCCCTGAAGCTTTAAAGGTTTTCAAATCAGTCTCCAACTTTTAAAGTTATCCATTTCAGTCCCAAAGTTTTAAATGATTGTAATCAGCCCTTTCATTTTAAAAATCTGATCAATTCAGTCCCTGCTGATTTACTTTATTTGATTTTAAGCTCAAGTTTCAAAGTATCTATTTTAGTCCCTGAACTTTCAAAAGTATTCATTTTAGTCCCTCAACTTTCAAAACATCAATTTTAGTCCTCAAATTATAATTTATCATTTTGAACTATATATTCGATAAACTAAAGTGACTTATTGGCTAAGACGAAGCGTACGGAGAATTTAAAGAAATTGAAGTCATTCCCGCTCAACTTTGCACTCGTCGGATTTGAGGTAGACTCGCACTTATTAATTGATTTAAATTATGATTTCATATAAATGTCATGTGACTTGTGAAAGTCAATTTTCAAGAAAATTGAGTATGTTTTATGAAAGGTAAATATACCTTATGTTTTTATGAAAAGTAAGTATACCCTATGTTTTTACGATAATGTTTTATATGTTTTGGATCATTGCTATGCACATAAGAATTCTTACCACCTAAGTTCGGTAGAATTCTGTGTCTCCATAAGTTTATGAGGATTTACCACCTAAGTTCGGTAAAATTCCTGCCTTTCCATATGTTTATGAGGATTTACCACCTAAGTTCGGTAAAATTCCTGTCTCATATGTTTATGAGGATTTCGATCCTATCTTATGGTATGCTGGAAATGATCCCTATGAATTTCAAGAATTATGTTTTGGTATACTTACTGTTATTATGATTTTACTGTATAAGAATTCTTGCCACCTAAGTTCGGTAAAATTCTTATGTTTATGAGGATTTCAATCCTATCTTATGTTATGCTTTCAAAAGAAATTATGCTTGGCATAATTAAAATGTTTTTATAAGTATATGGTTTTCAAAGAGCTGTTTTCAAAGAGCTATTTTCAAAGAGCCTATGATTTGCAAAATATGTCCCGTGCTGTAATGCACAATATGAGTTTTATCAAGAGCAGTTTTATAAAGAAGCTCTATCAATGCCCGTTTTATAAAGAGCCGGGATTTATGTGTTTAATCATCTTATAAATTAAATTAATTTGCGATGAGTCTACTGAGTATTTCCCCCATGAAATACTCACCCTACTTTTTAACAGTTTTGCAGATTTCGGAGACGGTGGCGAGCGATGAATGATGGTGGCAATAATCGTTAAACGGTTGAAAGTTTGACGTTAATGATTTCCGTATTTTTCCAAACAATCGAATAATTTAGAGAAGTTCATTTATTTGAGAAATTATGACATTGTCAATTTCTTTACAAAATTAATGGTTCGATTTACTATTTCAAATGGTTTCATAAATGTTTCAATTTTATCGGCCATTACAGTTATTTAATGTTGCCAAAAATGAATTTCAATTATTTCTTCCGCAAAAATATTATTCGAAAAATTTAGACAGAAAATGACGTAGTGAACCGGGTATACGGAACTCGGGGCGCTACACTTGACAACCCTTTCACGTAAACTTTTCTTAAAGAATACTCAAGAATGCTTCGAACTTATGAAGACATATAGACTCATAGCAATATTCTGAGCATGCCTCAAATAGGAGGGGAATTACAAGGTTTCCTTCGATAATGTTGAAGATCTTACGCCTAGATGTACGAGGGCTAATAGCCTGTCTGGATAACATAGAGAATATGCTCAATTCAAGCAGCTAGAGGGCTTACAAGTCTGCCTCGTTTTGAGACGTGCATCTTTGGATAATATGAAACAACATATTTATACGTTGTGTCTTGTGTTGACATGCATGTATATGCACTAGTCCCTTAAATTTGGAAGTCTCGGGCATTCACGGCTGAGGTTCGAATTTATAGCTTTTGGATGTTTTGTCTAGAGTGGAATCGACCAATGACAGAATCCTTTGTAAAAGGTGTTAGTTGAAGAAGTCCCTTCTTGGGTCGAGTCAATTGTAAAAGTCCCTCGTAAAAGGCCAAAATAAGGAGTCCTTTGGAAGATGTCCCTCTGAATATCATATGGATCCACAACCTAATCCAGAATCTTGGGCATCGAATGAGGTAGCCACTGAAATCCGAGCCAATGGCATGGCAGAAGTTTCTTCAACTTATCGGATGCCGAGGGAGATTAGGGTTACACATCTGAGCCCGTCATGCAGACCTTGTCGCCCCCTAAAGGTCAAGTTGCGGTGCTCCTTGATGTGTTTCAATGTGGGATGCGCTTGCCTCTTCACCCTTTCTTCAGGGCTCTCCTCCATAGTTACAACCTTTGTCCATATCAGGTGGCTCTGAACTTCTGGATCCAGGTTGTAACGACCCGGCTCCCTCGCTGGGGCCTTCTCCGAGCCGTACTCATGGTCTTTCCAATCCCCCCAGGATTGGGCTCCCTCAAGGGGCCTTCTCCCAATCTTACCCTGAAGTGGATTTTTGCCTCCCCAGGGATTCGAACCTTGTACCTTGGGGTTAAGTACCATTGGTCTAATGGTACCAGGGATTCCATGAAGTTTGTACTTAACCCCTAGGTACAAGGTTCGAATCCCTGGGGAGGCAAAAATCCACTTCAGGGTAAGATTGGGAGAAGGCCCCTTGAGGGAGCCCAATCCTGGGGGGAGTGGAAAGACCATGAGTACGGCTCGGAGAAAGCCCCAGCGAGGGAGCCGGGTCATTACACAGGTTGTGGGAACCTAGCTGGTATGGCAGGAAGTCAGCCCGGACTTCCCCATCTCACCTTACATCATCCACACCCTTTATATCCTAAAAAAGATAGCTCGGAGGGATAATGTTGATATTCTGGACTGGTACTACATTACCACTAGGGGACAGCATTCTCCCTTTATTACGGGACATCCGACCTCCATGAAACATTGGAGGATACAGTGGTTCTGGGTAGCCGAGGAATGGCAGTGCTCCCCTCCGGATTCGGTTCCTGAAATTACTGTTCTTCGGACTCTCTCTTGCCCTCGTGAGTCTTTTGTATTCTTAGTGTGAATGTAAGTATGATGTATGCTGTTTTGAGTTTCAAAGATAACCTTCTGTGTTATCTTTGTAGATCAGCAATACGCACACCTTCTCCCTAAGGAAGACTTGGCCATGGTGAAGAAGCTCTTTGCATACCATGCCACTTTCCCAGAGGTGATATTGAAGAAAAACTTTTTATCAAGCACGGGCTTATGCGAGATATGGGTAAGTTCTATATTCCTTATGTTAATTGTGTCGTTGCACAAAGCGCCTTTGACTGACGATCTCATTTTGATGAATAGGTTCTAAAGAACTTCCCCCAAGGTTTCCCTCAAAGGCCTGATGGAGAAAAAGATTCCACTTCCGTTGAGGCCGGGGAGTGACGAGGAGCTTAAGCAGAAGTCTTTGCTCAGCAGTTTCCAAGTGGAAGTTGCAAAGAACACAGCTGATGCCTTATCTGCAAAGCTCATAAAGCTTCTTTAGGTGCTGCTCCCTCCACCGGTCTTGTTGTCCAAGGGTCAGCAATGATTGGAAGTGAAGGAGGAATTCGGAGTCAAACATGAGGCTCTGGAGAGAGAGCGAAAATCGAAGCAAAAGGAAGAGAAAAAATCCAAAAGAGCCTTGGTTGATGATCCTTCTGACGAGGATGTTGTGGAGGTAATGGGGCATGAGGTGCCTCCACAGAAGAGGCTAAAGAAAAGCAAAGACATATCTGATTCTTCCGAGGTGGATGTAGCCGATTTACCTCCACCAGTTGATCCTATCAGAGGCAAAGTGGATGTCTCCAGCTCAGATTTCTTTTCCCAGGCTCCGGATCCCCCAGGCCATGATGAAGGTTTGATTACTGTTTCGGGAGTAGACCGGGAGGTGACCCCAGAAATTGCTGTCGAGCTTAGCTATGTAAAGGTTGTCCTGTGACCTAAGGAAAGCACCTTGAATACCACCCTCTTAGATTCTCCGAATTCTCCTCCTTCCAGGGCTGCTTTGGCAATGGAATACTTCTGGACTGAAGGTTGGGAAATATACTCCTCCAACATGTCACCAGCTCAGAAACTGTATGTTTTCGGGCCATGAATGTTAGGGCCTTCACCTTGATAGATGGGACTGAGTCTGCCGTTAAGGATTTGGAATTGAAGAAGAAGAGCGTTGAGACAGCTCTTCAAAATGCTGACAACATGGTGGTCCATATTAAAACTCTCCGGGACTCCATGACGGCAATTGGAAATCTCTTCACGAGGAGAAGATGATTTCAAAGCGTTTGAAGGAGGACAATGATAGGCTAAAACTGAACCTAGAGGCTGCTGATGCCGAAGTGGCTAGTTTTTCCAAGAGATTCGATGATACGGTTCAATCCTAGGCCATAACTGTCGAGGCCCCGTAAAAGACAACCACGAAGTAGAGGAGCCTGGTGGATAAGGTGACTGGACTAACCCATGAGTTGGATAAGGAAAAGGAGACCAGATTGGCAAGAGAAAAGGCCTTGCGGAGGGCATAAGAAAGACTTTCTTACTTAGAGCGGGATATTGAGACTAGGGTGATTAATGGCATCCATCATTTCAAGGATACATTTGAAGAGATCCCAGAATATGAAGCTATGCAGCTGTTCTTTGCCAACTTCGGGGCACGAATGGCTTTGAAAGACGTGAAGGATGACTTCCCAGATCTGAATCTTTCGAAGATTGAGGCATTCTATCTAAAGTCCCAAGATGTTAGTGAGGAAAGTCCCCTTGAAGACGTCACCGGTGGCCCTTCTTCTAAAGATGCCGACCCTTCCCGCGCTCCTGCTTAGGATGCCTATTTTTGTCATTGTCTTTTGTGAATCTTTATCTACTCCACTTTTGATCTTTATATGTGAATTTTGCATATTGCTCTGCTATAGACAAGTAGTTCGTATTATAAGATGATCATCATTTAATATGAGATGGTCCATCATAGGATGAACATAGTTTAATATAGGATAGTCCGAAACATGTGCAAGTCCTTGGAGTCACTTGTGGATGTGATATTCCCTCAAATCGAAGCGCTTAAGACATTTATGTCCATCGCTTAGATTTGACTGAATGGGTCTCAACTCGTACTTCCCCGTGAGTCCCTTGTTTACGTCCGGGGTGATTACATTGGGGCCATTTTTGGTTAAAAAATCTAACATGAGGCGATATGCCTTTAAATGGAAAAGATTTCTTTTGAACAAATAGTAAGATTTATTCTCAAGATTGATCAATGTATTTCATAGGTACCACATCGCCGGGGTACTAATTATCAAGTGATGGAGTCCCTTGCATGAACGTATCTTGTGCTCCAATCTATGTTTTGTCATTCTATCAAGGGGTTCGTCGGATCAAGGCATTACAATAATCATGGACAACTTCGACCACTTTCATTTTGGTTCAAGTTTAGCCAATCCTTAATAATCGTAACTTGGGACCAATCCTTTTTTATGTTCTATTTGTTTGCATAGTTTTGCGTTTTCCAACATAACTTCGCAATTTGTTTAATGAAAAGCGTGCATGAAGGAATCATTTCACCTCATGAGTTTAAGAAATCCAATTTACGCGGGACACGTAGAAGACAATTTGTTTATCGATACTAGTGGTGGAGGTGATCCACACTTTATGGATTGAGTAAGGATTTTACAGAGAGATTCTCTACTCCGTAAGTCCCTGGTGCAGCTTCATCGGTGACTTGATGAGGTCCCCCCCAACTATGCCCTGTGGTCTTTATTCCGGCCTTTTGAGTTAGGACGAGGGGTTTCCTTAAAATTGGATATTTAATTTTAGAAGTATTAGACCATCTTTTCTCGATATTGAGTCGACGACCTGTGAATCACTCCTTCTTTTGAGAAGGAAAGAAGCTCTGGGTGAAAACACTCCAATTTGTACTGGACATACTGCCTCTGACCCATGGGCCAGTGAGAATGGAGTTTCTCTCGTAGCAGTGTGCAAGGTAATTCTGATTCCCCATAGGACTCATGGAAGTTTATTTACCCAAGTTTCTTCTTCAGGCTGTTTTATAGATTTATCAACCAAGTATGCTTCGCCCTCATCTAACAGAATATTCGCTCCGGAGTTAATGGAGGACATCCACTTGGGAATCCCATGTATTCATGCCTTATAGCCTCGTTTGTACGTATTCAGTTTGTTAGTCCGGGGCGAATTCCATTGAGTGGCGAAATCCCTTGTTTGTGGGGGGGGGGGGGGGGGGGGCGGGGGTTTGCTAAGCTATTCATGTTTAATTGTAATTATGCTTGTTAGCAGTCCCTAGTGAGAGCTTAGATCAATGATCTTATTCTTTTGTTAACTTGTAACGTGTTACTTTGGCACATCAGGTTCGGGCTAAATCACGTCGGCATATTACTTCTTCCATATTTAATCCGGTGTGAATTTCAGAAAAAGCTTCTGAAGTCATGCCATTCTGGAGACGAGTAGGAAGGGCTCCTATAGCCGTGTCATCTCGACATATAAAAAATTTCAGCATTTTTGAAACCATAATTTTGGGCCTCAAGACCATGTATCATTTCGGAGACACTTAAGCCGAGGCTTATGAATATAAGGTCTTTGAGACTGTGTGTCCTAGAGGCACTTAAGCAGAGCTTAATAATATAGGGTCTTTGAGACTATGTGTAGTGGAGACCTTTAAGCCGAGCTTAATAATATAGGGTCTCTGAGACCGTGTGTCATGGAGACACTTAAACCGAGGCTTAATAATACAGGGTCTCTGACACCGTGTATCCTGGAGATACTTAAGCCGAGACTTATAAAATATTGTTGTTTGAGTCCTGCCATGTTGGCACAATAAAGGTGGGTGCTCCGAACCGTTTCGCTTCGGCAATAAGCAAAACGTTTATTGTTTCACGAGCCTTTACGTTGTTGTGACATTTATGATATATTCGCTTCTCCTATTAGGAGGGAATTTTTTATAGGTGTTCATTTTCAGGAGCTTCATTTTTTAAGGTTCTCTTCTTCATGAGTCCCTTGTTCAGGGTTTCCCTTTTTCAGGGTGTCCTTCAGGAGATCCTTGTTCAAGGGGTTTCCTTAAACTTTTTCGGGTGTTCTTCTTCAGGAGTCCCTTCAGAGGTTTCCTAGAAACCTTTTCTTAGTGTTCTTCTTCAGGAGTCCCTTGTTCAGGGGGCTTTTATTCAAGAGTCCCTTCTTTCAAAGAGTCTTTCTCCAGGAATCCCTTCTTTCAGGGAGGGGGTTCTTCTTCAAGGATCCCCTCTTTCAGGGGGGGTTCCTTCTTCAGGAGTCCCTTCTTTCAGGGGGGGTCCTTCTTCAGGGATCCCCTCTTTCAGGGGGATGGCCTTCTTCAGGAGTTCCTTCTTTCAGGGGGAGGTCCTTCTTCAGGAGTTCCTTCTTCATGGGGCCTTTATTCAAGGGTCCCTTCTTTCAGGGAGTCCTTCTCCAGGAGTTCCCTCTTTCAGGGGGGAGTCCTTCTTTAAGAGTCCCTTCTTCAGGGAACCTTTATTCAAGGGTCCCTTTTAAGGGAGCCCATCTGTCTTTCAGGGACTACAAGCTGGGCTTCTTAACGTTGAAGGACTTACTTGATGGTCTTGATAATAGAGATAATGACTCGTTTTGAGCTTATTGGAGGTCTTATAGGCCTACCTCGATTTGAGAGGGCTTAGTGCTCGCCTCAAATAATACTGAATGATGAAATACTTATGATTTGCAAGAAATTTCAAAAATAAGGCAACAATATCCCATAGAAGTGGATAATATATTGTTAGTTCAAAAAATATGACTTTCAGAGGTACCGGCTTCTTTTTATTTGTAAAATTTGACTGGGCTAATGAGTTTAGTCGGGTTTTAAATTGATCGTGTGGAATGTGAGTTCCATTGCCCAAGCAAGCCACTTTATAATGAGCTATCGCATTGAAAATTTAATTTGATTGCTCCTGTTGGTGTATATTGTCCCACGCATGTAAGCAATTCATTTTTCTATGTGCCCATTTATATTAACTATGCACAAGTGAAATAAACAACCAAATATTCTTCATTTTATGGAACCAGGGTCCCACGAATACATTGACTAGTGGACGATTCTAGTATTAAAGGCATGCTTTTCTTTTAATTGTTTCAAAGCACATGCATTATAGGTGACCAGCATAATTTATCCCACAAATGCTTTTTAATGTGCTAGTTAAATTATTGATCCAAGATTTGGAGCAACTCCAATAATTGCCAGAGCTCAATTATCAGGATAAGCAAATAAGCAACCCAAAGAAAATACTAACCAAGAAGTCCAAATATTAATGGACCGAAGAAAAATAAATTATTGTGGCCCAATCCATCACATCCGAAGTGAGCAGCCTAAAGGAAATGCTTTTTTCCAGGTTGGTATAGTCCTTTTTTACCCTCTTTCAAGATGTTCTCCGTCTTATTTCAAGGCTTTTCGTCACTTTTTACCACGTGATTTCGTGGTTAGAAGTGTGGTTTCCCGGAGACGGCGTCAAGATGTTGACCACAAAATCCAGCTGGACCTTAGACCAACACGTCTCAGCTCCTCCCTCTTGAACACGTGGATCTCCTGTGCACTATGACAAACAATCAGTTTGCAAAGGGGGCCGAGGTGGCTCCCGTTTGCACTCCGATACCAAAGTCAGTACTCATTTCAAGTGAATATATATTGGGTGCGGGAAATGTAAATGTGTAAAAGAGAGAAAATGGAGTGAAATTTTATATATTGAGTCAGAGTATTGAATTACCAACATTTTCCTTGGAGGTAAGTGTGATCTATTTATAGAATGAGTAATTCTCTTACATTGTAACACGTGTTATGCTTTACACATGGCAAGATCCTAACTATTCACGAGGTAAACCATTTCTTTGGCTATAATCATTACTACATGTCATAGGGATAAAGCAACCATCAAATTCCTTTAAAGATGTTGTCACATCAAGTTATCTTGTCACTTTTATAGGGTACTCACTTCGATTTAGGAGTACCTCGGCATAAGGGTACCTCGGCATAGGATCACCTCGACATACGGGTACCTAGGCATAGCATCACCTCAGCATAAGAGTACCTCGATACGTAAGAGTCCAGCAAGTTTGGTATCCACAGTTTGGCTTGTGGGTCATGATTATATGAATGGATGTTTTGTAGATCCCCTATTGGGCCCATATGGATGACGTGTCATGTAAAATTAGTCATGATCATAACAGATACCACGTTAAAATTTGGGAGTCCATCTTAAAAGGTCAACCTTGTTAAAAAGATTATCTCAAACTTTTATAAATTAATTTATATTTACATCTTTATTCGACTTGGTTTCCACCCTTAACAATAGAGAGTGACTTGTAAATCAATCTCACAATAATTTAAAACAACCTTGATGAGCAGAAGATTAGATAGAAATCCACCGTCAAAAGAAACTAACAAGAATTCAAGATTTGTCTCGTGTGTTGGGAATTGAACGTGAATTCCTTCTCAACTTAATCCGCGCTGACTTTTGATATTTAAAAAATAATTGATTAAATAAAAAAATAAAATAACAATGTAAAATTTAAGGACTGTTAAAGTTTTTTTCATTGTATAATAAATTTTTACAATTATATAGAATTTTACTCACCGAACCTCAAGTATTTTAGGAAAAATAATCAAACTTTATCGCATCTACCAATTTCTAATTCTTTATACAACCCACAAAGAAACAAAAGAAAATAAAGATATTAGACAATAATTTTTTCTCTCACAAAACTCCCTGTTAATGTGCTTCAATAAAAGATAAAAATGTGAGTATTTATAGAAATATATTTCTAATATCTCATCAATTCACGTCATGACAACAGTCCAATTCGGCAAGGAAACTTCTTTCATTCGTCAATTGCACTTCTAGTCTAGCAATTATAGATAATTACCTCTTGTATTCGGTAAATATGTTATAACAAATATTTATAATTATTACAATTTTTAATACAACTTTTTAATTATACACATATTTTTCGAAATCACTTTTTAATATATTCTACTTAAAAAACACAAATAGCACAAAAATAACAGCGACTGCGAGCCGCCGAACGTAGGCTTAATAATTGCCTCAATTCTTCCACTAGAATGCACAATCTGTAGAGGAAAGTCATATTTCAATTCACCTAGGATTCCAATCCATTCCATAAGTGAGACGGTTGAATTACAAAACATTTTTCTACAATTACAATTAAAGTCCTCCAACTTTCAGCAACTTAAGGAAACTACCCCACAATCTCTACCTTGTCGAAATTTTATCATTTTTTTTTGGTTCACAATACTTGGAAAATAGGTAAACTTTTGACACACTTTGACGGTCTCATACTTCACTATATGATTATTGATAATTGTATGCACTTACTTGTATATCTAAATTAGAATAATTATTGTCATTATTGAATAAATCTCACTTAATTGCTTTATACTTGTTTACATTTTGAAAATAATCTCAAATTCATGAGAATGAAGCAATGGAGTGAAATGATGCACAAATAGAAGACATTTGAGCAAAATTGGACAAAGTGGATGTTGATGATATCAATCGGAAAAGCCAAGAGAAGCAACGCTAGACATCGAAGTTGGAAGGCTTAATTGAAGATGAATCAAAGTTTGGAAGAAGAATTGAAGCAATTCGGAAGTTTAAGAACAAAATCGTTGCAATTAGAAGATGAAGGACTCATATGAAAATAAAGTTCAAGGACCTACTTAAACGCACTAGAAAAGATGAAAATTGGGCTGGAAGAAGTCCCTGCGCAGCCACGTCAAACCTATCAGGTGGCCGCGTGTTCTGGCATGAATTCAACATATCCATTTTCAAATAGCTTGCGCGGCAGCGCAGTTGTCCGGCTTCATGAGAAAAAGGCCCATGCGCGATTTCAAGTTTTGTTTTACCTAGGTTTCTTGACAAACTATATATACAACCTATCATGCACGTATAGGGGACCTTTACGCACATATTCAAGAGGCAGAATTCATCATTTTACCTTGAAGATTGTTGAAGCTAATTGGAGGCAAAGGCATGAGAGTTAAAGATCAACACGTGGAGCTTACTTCTTGGTGTAAGAGTTCTTTTACTTGTTTCTTTAATTTACTTATGATGTTGTTTTTTATTATTATTCATGTTTTCAATTCCAACGTTATGAATAACTAAACTTCTTGTTGGGATTAGCGATGTAGCGTAGTTTTCCGCTTTTAATTGCATTGTTCAAGTTTTACGTGTGGATTGTATGTGATGATTTTATTTTGTAATTAATGTGTGAATTAATTGGCCAGTAATTCATTGATTTAATGAGTTGTTTTCATAATTCAAGATGTGAGCTAATAACCTAGATCTATGAATAAAACCCGGTATTTGAACGAATGATAGAGATATACGTTAGTTGTTATTCCGATCTTTAATTGAGTTCTTTTATTTCATGTACTTAATCATTACAACCTACTGTCTAGAAAATATGGTTGCTAATTAGGTAGAATTGATTTAAATTTGAGAGAGGAATTTCATATGCATAAGTGAACTCGATCGATCACATTACTAGATTAAAAACTTGAATAGTGGAATTAAAAGCATTGACTACGTGAAATCGTGAAATCACAACTTCTCATTCATTGTTTACAAAAACAAAATTTGTTTTCTTGTTTAATTGATTTTAGTTTAATTCACATTCAAATCTTAATTTCATTTGTTCAAATAAAGCAAGAGTTGAAATAACTTTGGTAGTTAATCATAATTCTTGTGGGACGATAATCGTAACTCTATTGTTCACTTTATTACTTGGATGAGATATTGTACACTTGCAATTAGCACACATCAATTATAATCACTCAGAATTATCAACGAATATCGAGCTCTTCATTGACTCACGTCAAAGCAACATTGCTGAAAAATTATTGTGTAACTCCAAATTTTTAGTTTTCCCTGAGAGCTCATTAGCCATCGACATCAACTTCAAAACACATCCTGCATCAATGCCAAAACAATGCCTATGTGCAAACAAATGAACATGCCATTAAGAACACATCATCTATTATGGTAACTATCATCATCCATGAGGACGTTGCCATCTTACTCAGAGTACATGATAACTACCCTCCACAAGGAGAGTCACATTGTCCACCTTCAAACAGTTAGCCCAGTCTGCTCCACCTTTTGGATAATTTCTTCTCACATGACCAGATTGTCCACAATTCTAACACATTACCTTCTTCTACGTGGAGTTATACATTTTCCACTCTCCAGTGACAAGCAAAGCGTTTTCATATGAACTATCATTTCCACCTAATATCCTTTATTCGGAGATCAACTTACTTGTGACTTTTGCGAAAATCACTGTTTGCTTCTCATACATTAAAATATGTTTGATGTGCTCAAACATGAATGAAAAGGACTAGATGAGCCTTAAAATTTTATCATCATCATCAAGCTTAACTCCAATAAATTCTAGTTCAGAAACAATTCTATTGAGAACATTAAGATGGTTTGAGATTTTCGTATCTGCATTTGTTCTCAAAGAACGAAATTGTTCCTTCAGATACAACTGATTTGACGGACTCTTTGTCTGATACAACTCTGGAACTCAAGATTGATTTTCCTTTCAAAGTTTGTGTAGTCCCGCCGAATCAATACAACCCTGACTTGTACTTGCTGCAAATCAAAATTGATCATTCCATCAAATTTCTCCACGTATTTGATAGACATGTTTTTTTTGCTCCAATTCTTCGAACTACCGATGCTTTGATACTACTTGTTGAAAATTAAACATTAATTCCCTCTTTACTTAACTCGCATGGACTTTTGTTGTTCAATAATAATTAAGCAAAGAAGAAAAGAAAATAATGCAAAATTTAAGGACCACCAAGTTTTTGCATTATATATATATATTGAAAAATATCCTAACTCGAAAATTAAACCTAAGATATCAATTTATTTAAAATAACGACAAAATAACAATGCTAGGAGGGGGCTAAGAATCAAACCTCCAAATGTAATATTAGAAAATCAACAAATAAGAAAAGATCTAAAATACAATCTGTCAATAAAGCCAACAAATGAATCTAATTTGTTACAAGTCTAATCGAAGTCATTCCAATTTTATCCAGCCTAATTAAGCCTCTTGCTTTGCCTTTGAGTTCTCCAGCCGTCGTAAGTTAGAAGCATTTCTCCTCATGTCCCTTGTTTGCAAATCAATCTGCCACCTTATTCTCTTCTCTCCATACATGTGTAATTTTAACCTCCATATTGCTAAGATGTTCTATAGATTGGAGCATATATTGTACATCCCAAAGGACCATTATTTTGCTTAATGAGCAACATTGCCGTTTTTAAATCAGTTTCAATCCATATTTTTAAGCACCAGACCTCCAATAGATCCTTAAGTCCCGTTTCAATAGCTCTAATCTCTGCCTCTAGTATTGAACATTCGCCATAATACTCAGAAAATCCCCATATAACATTTCCAAAACTGTTATAATTAGATATAATTTGACTCAACAAACCTTCCAAGTATTGTTGGAAAAATACTAAGGCTGCGTTCTCTTTGGCATTTTCCAGCTGTTTTCCGTTTTCCATTTTCGAAAACGCGGAAAACACGTTCTCTTGCACCGTTTTCGGGAAAAAATTTCGAAAATATTTTCAAATTTTGTGAAGGAAATGGAAACGTTTTCCGCGTTTTCCAAAATTTATACCTATTAAGTGGAAAACGCGCGTTTTCCACTTAAAAAAAAAAATTGAAATTTGTCAAAATTTGTCATTTTTAATTACATTATTGGTCCCTGATTTTCAAAACTTCATTTTAATCCTCAAATTTTGAAATTTCTTTCGAAAGTACCCTAATTTATTTGCAACTTAGGTCCCTCAACTTCAGATTTTCTTGCACATTAATTCGTAAATTTTACTTTTCTTTCAATTTAGTCCTTCTCGTATTTGCTTTATAGGTTATTGTCTTCAAACATGTATAACTTTTGATGTAAAACTTCGAATTACACTCCGTTTTTTGCGTCGAACTCCAAATTCAACCATCTTTCTGATGATGTATCATGTGCTTAATTATTAAACATTTCTTTTTTACTTTTGTATTGTAGACACTTATTTTGTAAGGGCGTCATTAATTAACGTAAATTGATTTTTACAAATTTTATTGAAACTTAAATTTTAAACATTATGAGTGCTTACTGGAATAATGTATATATATAAAATATTAAATGGAACAATTACTTTAGAAGGGAAAATTACTACCCAAATGTAGATCGATTATTTTAGAAGGGCAACATGAATTTTTGAACTTTTTTGGTATAATCAAATTGTGTGATTGGGGCTATTTCATTTATTTTTGTTGTGCAACTCAAATATGACATCTTTATTTCATTTATATTCACAAGCAATATAATTACAAGTATACAGAAATAATTTTCTTCAAAATTTTAAACAGAACGCGTTTTCCAGTTTTTCATTTTCGAAGACAGTTTTCAGAAATAACAAACCAAACGCGTTTTCAGCAATTTCGAAAAAAGTCAGAAAACATTTTCGAAAATGAAAACAGGAAACTGAAACACAAAGAGAACGCAACCTAAGTTTTACTACATCTATCAATTTCTAATTTTTTGTATAACTCACAATAAAAGAAAAAGAAAAACCAAGATATTAAAATATAATACTTCCTTATAAAATTCTCTAGTCAATGTGCTTCAACAGAACGATATGAGTATTTATAGAAATAAATTCCAAATATTTCTCATCAATTCACGTCATCCCAGCAGTCCAATTAGACAAGGAGACATCTTCCATTCATCAACTGCACTTCTACCAATTATATAGATAATTACCTCACATACTAATTCCTAGAGTTGGCAACGGGGCGGATTCAGGGAGGATCGCCCTGATCCGAATCTGCCCCGTAAAAAATTACACAGATCCGGTCCGCCCCGTGATCCACCGCGTTCGGGGCGGATCACGTCCCGATCCGCCAATCTGATTCGCAATTTTTTTTTCCCGCAATAGCACCTATAACTTGTTTTTTATTTGTTTGACAATTGACATTGCATACAACATATTCATTTCTTCAACAACATACTAATCCACGTTCAATAATTATTCAATTAATATCATTGCAATTTGCACATTCAACTTTCAACAATCACCAACACATGATTCGTCCACAATTTAACAAAACTGAATATGTTGAAACATCACTTTAACAAAATAAAAGATAACATATTCATAGCATAAAATATAAATATGCCAAAAGAAAATACAAATATTTCACAATAAAAGTTACAAAACATAAGAAGTTTTTGCATCATCAAGTTCCACTTCGTTTGCTCAAGAATCAAAAGTGTTCATGTTTGAGCTATAGATGACAGAAGACGATTCCTGAAATAAGAAAATAGATATAAATCACATAACATTATTTAAATTGATTTTTTAAATGATAGGAAATGGACATTACACTTACTTCCTCGATTTCTTCGTCACTAAACCTTGTGCAACATCTGACATATTGAGAAGGAGTTGAATTTTCTATCATAAAAACATAAATAATTAGCTATAACATACATTAACTTAAGAGTTAAAACTTAAAATGCCAAATCAAATGTAAATGAAATGTCTTACTGTGAATCTCCGCTCATAACCAATCCTGAGTACACATCAATGCCTCCAAAGTTTTGGGATGAAGTCTGTTTCTATGTGGACTCACAAACCTACCACTAGTACTGAAAGCGGATTCAGATGCCACAGTAGACACCAGAATGGCCAACACCTCCCGTGCAACTTTAGACAACGTGGGATATTTGATTCCATTTACTTTCCACCATACTAAAATGTCAAAATCACTTGACCGAGGCATTATTGGTTCTTCCAAAAAATTATCAAGTTCTATTTTCACGTTACAAGAAGTGGAGGTAGTAGAAACAAATTCATAAAATCCCGCCAACAGATTCTCTGTTATACTAGTAGACAACTCAGACTGATAATGACTAGAAGAATTAGAAACAATGCCACTAGAATTTTTCAATCCATCATATTCTTGCACCAACCTTTGACAAAGGTCGCAAAGTTTTTCAATCTCGTGTGCAGATTCTTCTTTAAAAATTAGAAGGTAATAATACTCTACTAACTTCATCTTATACCTGGGATCCAACACCGTCACCAACGCCAAAATTCCATGAATATCACTCCAATATTTGTTAAACTTATCAATCATACTACTAGTCATCATTTGAATCACCTCATAAGAGGATTCAAGCCACTCATACAATGATAACTTTATTGCACAAATATTTGGGAAAAACTTATTAGCAGTTGGATAAGAAGTGCCAGAAAACAATTCAATCACCGTAAAGAAAACATGTAATCTCACACTTATTTCTTTAGCCAAAACCCAATCTTCATCACTAGGTAGACATTTGTATTGACCATCCCTTTGCTTCAAACGAGGGAAAACATCCTTATAAATTAAGGCAGTACGAAGCATCAAGTACGTCGAGTTCCACCTAGTCTTACAGTCAAGCATCAATTTTTTCTCACAACCTACTTTTAATTGACGTGCAAATTGTTCAAAATTTTCAAATCTTTTAGGTGTAGCTGTCTAATAGAAAACACTATCCCTAATTCTCTCCACACTCGATGAAATCACATCCAAACCATCTTTAACAATCAAATTCAGTATGTGTGCACAACATCTCATATGAAAAAGCTCACCACCCAACATAAGAGTATGATTATGAAGCTCGCTTAAAACAAGATTTATCATGACATCATTTGTTGTGCAATTATATACAGTCAAGGTAGAACACTTACGGTCAATGTTCGAATCAAGTAAGCAACCAACTGAAGCTTGGGACAACACATCTGCAGTATGTGGGCATGGGACATACACAAGCCTGCAAAACGAAAACGAAATAAAATTAAACTTGTAAAAAATGAAAGCAAGCTAATTAGATATTTTATAACATTAATGGCATGCACCTCAAAATGTGACTTTGTAGAGTCCAGGAATCATCTATTTAATGGGCTGTTACCACCATGAATCCTTTCTTCTGATTCGAGGAGGTCCACATGTCTGTAGTGATAGAAATTCGACTCACATTCTCCTCCAATGCTGTCATCATTTTGGATTTCTCGTAGTCATACATTTTCAAAATGTCATTCTTAATGGTATTAGGAGAAGGGACCTTAAACATCAGTTGGAGATCATTCAAAAAGTTTCTGAACCCAACGTGACCAACTATAGACAGTGGATATTCATGTAAAACAATTGCCTTTCCTAGACTAGTTCTACACTTTTCTTGATCTGATGTGTACGTATTAATCCTACACTTACCACTAGTGTCCTTTGTGAAGTTTAATATTCCTTGTTTTGTATTACTATTGATTGATCTACGAAGAGGACATCTATTTAGGTGGTTTTTCAAATGGCTTGTACCTTTGCTAGTATCACCAACTAATTTAGCTTTGCAATGGTTGCAAACAGCCTTCCAAACTTCTCCTATTTTCACTCTCTCAAAATCTTGTCATACCAATGAATGAAATCTCGATTTTCGCTTCGCACAAACACGTTCATTGCTATTCTGCTCCTCTTCACTAAGCTCAATTGGATCTTGGCGTGCATCTACTTCTACTGGAGATTCTTGTGGGGGCTGATCAGCATTGTTATTATGGTCATTAGTTGGTACTTGTCTCGTACTACTACCAACACTTGTATGTGCGGTAGTAGTACGTTGTTTACTTTGAGATTCTGACATCTACAACAAAAATAAGTCTTTGATTACATCTACAATCGATATCATTCAAGACACTTGTCAGCACTTGGAGATCAATAATATGTTTCTCAAGTTCTGAAAATGAAGCATTACAAAAGCAATTAATTGTAACACAATAAATTAAACAGTAGACAACTTAGAACGCAAAGCATGAAATAACATGTCTTCACAAGTATCTTAAAATGAACATGATAAGAGCATAAAAGAACAAAAGCAAAGCATTCATTACAAAATTAAATTTGATGTTGATAACAGTATAGCATTTAAAAGTTCAATTTACATGACTAGTGAACTAATATTGTAATTGCTTCAACACATTTCCATTTCATATGATAATATAAGTCAACATTTAAGAGGCAAAATAACAAAAGCATTAAATAAGTCAACATATTACTCAAGCAAGCCCAATATTCAGATGATGCCATACCTTTCAATTTAAATTTCTGCTATAAAATTGGTCCTCTTTTTCCTTCCCCAGGTTTATTCCTGTATTACCCCTTCTTTGTGAAAATTATTGAGTTTATTCAACTCAATATCCTCATGTATAGCTATTTTAGGATACTAGACATAACCACTACCATTTATCAACTCAAATAAATATCCACAAATCTAAAACTACAAATCTCAAATTGAGAAGACACCTCAACTTTAGACAAAGTTTGAAAAATCTACACATTAAATCAAGCATATAAATCGGTTTATGTAATACAAATATGAGTAATGAGTTCAAAGAGACAAAGAAAAAGAGGTCGAAGACACCCACGCTCTATGATGCTGGTGACGGATGCTGCGTGTCTGCAGCCTACTGCCGTCGTGCGTGGCGGACTGGAGTGCGATGCAGCGAGGATGGAGCCTGGAAGGATACATAAATGGGCGGGAATTACCCGACTAAATGGGTTCGTGAGTAGAGTATGGAGGTAAATTTTAAAACTCAACATGGGTATGGGTCGGGTGTGGGTTTTACTACAATATCCATATCCGATCCGCATACCCATTAATTTCTTTTAAAAATTATAAAATTTAAAACAAAAGTGATTATTTAAAAAAAATAAAAAATAAAACTCAAATATCTATTGACATTGTTATCGTCTAAACCTTAATATGTTTAAACTATTGACTTTGTTAACGTATAAAAAAATTGTTCAAATTCGCTTGTATTTCAACATATAACAAGCTTTTTTCAACTCAAATTCAAGTGAAGCCCAATATTTAACTGATTCAAGTTAATTCGGAGTACATATAACCTATTTATTTCCTAAAAAAATAAATAATTAGTAATGGGTATAGAAGCAAACCCGTCTACGACCCGACCCGCACCGACCCGCAATTTTTAAATGAGTATATGGGTAGGGTATGGAGGTTGTAAATATTTAGTGGGTAGGGTACGAGTTTGGCAAACCCGACCCATACCCAACCCATTGCCATCACTAGTCATGAAGCAAAAACATGATAGTATTCGTACCAAAATGCAAATTAAATTAAGCATGCATTATTTAAGGAAATCATTACAATATATAAACTAATTTATAAACATCATAATTTTTAAATTACGTTTTAATAATACACATTTTCTCTTTCTCTCTCTCCCCTTTTAAATACACGTTTTACCTTAAAAATATAAACTAATTAATTTATAAATACGTTAAAAAAACAGAGCCTATCATTTCAAAAAAAGAAAAAAAAAAATACAGAGCCTATAGTAAACTGAAAATAGAAATCTAAACAATTCTTAGATTTCAAGAGGTAGTGAATATAGCTCTTATTTTATTAATACAGTCACAAGAAAAGACATAATTCTTTCATAGATCTCCATGTTGCAAAGGTTGTTCAATCTCATGGCCGATAGTTTATTAATTCTACACAATTAATTTTTTAATCAAATTCAATAATTAAATTTAATCACACAGGACTCATTAATTTTCAATTAAACATTCATCAATTTTTATCAAAACCTGTTAAATATTTAGTTTTAATTTACACCAAATAGGAATTTAGTATATTTTTAGAGGTGGATTTCATTGAAATTCAATTTTAAGGTCAATGATTCATGAGTGAACCTCTTATGCTCGTTTATTTTAACAAGGGAATCTTCTTAATTAGTCTTTCTTCTTTTTCTTTTCATTTTCATTTTTTTCTTCTTAAATGACATATCACGACGTATGCAAATTGTAAAAAAATACTCATTTAGTAAGGCCAATTGACTATTATCATTTTTTAATATGTCCTCGAGCCAGATAAAAGTTGAGTAAGAATGCGACGGTTTAAATGGATAAGAAACTACATCAATTTTGCTATCAGGAGAGGAGAGCATTTTCTCCGCCCCTCACAAACCACCCCCTATGGGGTGGGTGACAGTGGATCTCACCCATAACCCCCCCCCCCCCCCCCCCCCCTCCTCTCATTTGGGCAACGTAACTCTTCCCCATAATGGGGAGGAGAGCAAAACTCCAAACTGCATATCTAGTTTGGTGAATATGTTGAATAATGTATGTCCGTAAATGTACATGTACTCGTGATTTTTTGAAATAAATTATTATTTATTAATATATTGATTGAACAATTGATTATTTTATTTTTGAGTATGCATCAGTCCATGGGTCAATTTGGTAATTAAAAATTGAGTATTTAAGGTGTTGAACACAAAAAGACTCAATTTGTAATTCAATCTAAAATTATCGTTCATGATTAGTAAATAAACATGGACAATTTATTTTAATCGTCTCGATTTTATTAAAATTTATCTTTGACTTTGATAATAAAATTGAGAATACATTTGAAATGTATTGAAAGGGACCACGTGAAATTAATTTGTGAAATTAACCATACAATTTTGATTTCACTTGATTGTTGTACATGGGATCTTAATCCTGATCGAATAATGGACTTCGAATACTAACTTGGAGTTTTTTGAGGTATCAACGATGATATTAAATTGTTAATCAATATCTCGATATTTTGGGAATTAAAGTGAATTAACAAGGAACATATATTCGTATTATTGAATCTGTCACATTTTAAGTACGATTATAATCTCATTGGTTCTTCTAGTGGACAGTTAATTTAAGCTCAGTAATTCGACAGTGATTTTTGAATTTTATTATGTGATGCGACTGTAACCTGCGGAAGAAAAAAACCCACTACTGGAGAAGATCCCAGCGAGGGAGTCGGAGGAGTGGAAAGACCATGAGTACAACTCGGAGGAGGCCCCAGCGAGGGAGCCGGGTCGTTACAAAAAATATTTTCTATTTCTTTTCTTTACCAGAAAGTACTTGCAGCAACTCAACCCAACGTGAACAGTGCCATGCGGGTTTGAGGCGTTACAGCTACTGTCAGATAAAAGATGAGAATTGAGAATTTATAAATATTCAAATAAAGGCATCTTGGTCATTCCGATCATTCAAGTTGATCGAAGTGGGTAACATATAAGAGCGTTAAGTTAGAGGATATAATTATTGATTATTTTATTAGTATTTTCAATTTTATTAGGAGAGCAATTTCCTTCTTTTTTTTTAGTGAAATAAAACGTGATTAATAAATTATTTTGACTGATCAATAGTTGAACATGTCAAAAATAATTTTTAGAGCTTAGTTTAATTGGAACCAATCAGGTTCCCTTGGTGGCTCAATTATAAGGGGGGGGGGGGGGGGGTTTGTACAAATACCTAACTTTTTGTATAATAATTGAAATTTACTTCATTTTTAAAAAAAATGAAAAATACTTCAATTTTTTTTTTTTTTTATTTTGGAAAAATATTGTTTTCATCATAAGTATCATCAAGTATCACAATATGATACTTAAATTTTTGATATTATAACATGAAACTTTCTCAAATGTTTATGATACTTGTGACGAAATTTTAGTTTCACACCGTGATACTTTACAAAATTGTTATGATACTTTGTGTGAGGCATAAAATTAAATACTATTATCTCATTATCAAGTATAATTCACAACTCACCGACCACGGATTATCGTATTACCAGAGCAAGAAGGTGGAAAGTACAGTCGGTGATAAAAGGGGCGATGCGCGATCGCGTGCTTGCAGCGAATACCGCGTACCTGCAGCGACGCTCGTCGTCACTATCACGTGCATTGACGAGCACCGCTTTGAGAGATAGCAGTAGGGCGTTGCTGCAACTGTTGTAACAGTACCGGCTGTTGGAAATCGCAGCAATGTGCAACGCTGCTTCAATAGCAGCATCGACGCACTGCTGCCATGAGGGGAGTCATTGTCGTAAGACAGCGGCGACTTCTCTCCAATAGTCGGAAGAGGCGTCGCCTGGCCTCTACTGGCGCTGATTTTCTCTAGGGTATTTCGATTTGGTTGGAGGCAAGGGCTTCACTGGTGGGCAACGAGGAAGAAGATGCAGAATTTTTCAAAAAAAATAAAATCTGAAGACGGTAATTTTAAGTTTATCTCTAAAAATGTAGTTTAGAGTACAATTAACCCTAATTATAACAGACATATATATGTGCTTATAACCTGTATTGGGCTGCACATGAATGAGCCTAGGTTATAGTACTAAAGTTGGTAGGATTTTTTAGTGTAAAGAGGTTATATATAGTTTTCCATAACTGTTTTTCTTAAATTAATACACTGGTAGACGGGATACATTAAAGTGTGTAGTGTGTATTTTCTCTTTACATTAAAAATCATAATTCTAGTGTAACATAGATCCAGGTAGGTGATTATACTTCTGCATAGTTGTTGTTGGAGAATATCAAAAAAAAGTTGAGGATTTGAAGTTTTTGTGGAATCAAGAAAGCAATCAACTACATATTTATAAAGCATGCTATAAGGGTAATATTCTCTAGATTATATATTGTTTTTCCATAATTGTTTGATCTAGTCAAATACATAAAATATATGAATTCCTGTGACATGATAATCCAAATCACAAAAAATTAATTTTTCTGATTAGACATTCCGTTGAGTTTCCCCACAAAAAATGCTTAGATGCTTTGGAATCTGTGCAATTAAAGAGAGAAAAAATATTTGGAGTAAAAATTGTTATATCTGATGTTTTGTTTTTTTTTTTAAGTAGTTAAATTTTGGTGCAAAAAGAGTGGATGATTTTGGAACATTTTTTTAGGAAGAATGTTATATTTGTCAAAAAAGAAAAAAGAAAAAAAGACAAACATGGTTAGAAACCCAAAAGGAGATAAAATTTACAACACATTACTATAACTTCGATCATTTTCGAGTGTCAAGATTTTAATTGGGATGAACTTCCTTGTTTAAGCCCAAATTTTTTTTTTCAAAAAATGAGTTATACAGTATTTTTTTTTTAGAATGTGATTCGCATTCGTTTCGTAAATGTACCTTTTTGGTTAATAAATCAATTTATACACTACACAATTTCTCAAATAATAATTTAACCACACACATTTCCTTTCTTCACTTTTCAACAACATATTTTTTCTCAAAATTATAAATAAATCAATTTATAAATCACTATTTTATCAAACAGAGAATGTAAGAAAAAATTTTGAATTTATGTGTAAATTATTTTATTAATATATACTCATTTTGGTAAAATAATGTGATTTATAAATTGATTTATAGCGTGTTTGATAAACATATTTTTTGGAAAAAAAAAAAGTTTTGGGAAATTGTGTAGTTAAAAAGTTGTTTGAAAAGTAAAAAATTGTGGGCTTGCCTTTTTGGATTGTTGAGATTGATTATTACAGAAAAAATTGTATTTTTTATGAGAAAGTTTGTTTATCAAACAATGACTTATTTATGTTTTTTAGTAAAATATGTGGTTGAAAAATGAAGAGAAAACGTGTTTTGTTAAAAATGATTTCAAGAAATGTGTTATTTATAAAGATTTACTAAACGGAGGCTTAATCATGTTTTTGAGGTAAATTGTACGGTTAAAATGTTGATAGAGAAAATGTGTATAATTAGAAAAGTAGTTGGAGAAATTTTGTTGTTCATAAATTATAATTATTATGTTATATAACATATGCTTATTTTGTCGTCATAGTAATGAGACCGAATCTTTTCGCTGTGCTAACACGTAAAGTTTTCAATGAATTTTCAACGACAACGAGTCAGTGAGGCAGAAGAGGACTAGTATATTCGTAGTCGATTCACCAGAGACTTGCTTCTTCTTCATATCATCCAAACGAAAGATTAAAAAACCTGTGTATAAGTCAGAGATTCTTTGCAATTTTTTATACAGCTTGAGCGTGAAAAATGGTAAACATAGCTTCTTTGGTACAAGTATTAACTATTTGAACAGATAAATCTGCCAGATACTGTTGAAAAATGGAGCTAAATGTGGAAAATAAAGCCAACTTTGTTGAAATTGGCAAGCCACCATTAATAGTCCATGTTCACACCTATTTGGTAAGACACCATTAGCCTACAATCCTCATATGTTCACACCTATTTTATTCCTTCCATTGTTGATTCTTTGTCCAAACTTTCCCTATAAATAGAGGGCAAAACCTCAATGAAAAATGCACCACCAAAAACCACAACAAAGAGTGTTTGTAGAGAGCAACACAAGAGAGGCATTTCACAAAATAGGGAGAAAAGTGAGTTGGAGAGAATAGCCTTTGCATAGGCAGATAAAAATACAGTGTTGTATTTTTGTACTCCTCATTTTTCCGAGTTAGTGAAATATATTGGTGTGGGTCCGTGGACGTAGGCAAATTGCTGAACCACGTAAATCTTTGTGTTTCGTATTTGCATTTTATTTTTGCGTATTTATATTTTCTCAGTCCAATTTATTTGTGTCACATCGATCCTGGGCGGGATTAGTTGCGTCCTAATTCCCAACAGATACGTTTATAGATAGCGCGTAACAATGTTTGTTGCTATTGATTTGTGAATTGTGCGGTGTAAAAAAAATAAAAAATCAATATATATATATATATATTTATATACACTCTTGGGTTAACTGTCCGATTCAAGACTGTTCGATCTGAAACCCTAATATCACTCACTCTCTCTCTCTCTCTCCCTTCCTTCTCTCTGCCACTTCAAAACTCTGTTGATGTTCTTGGTCTTTGATCTTATTCTTCTTAGTGAAAAATCTGAAGTACATCTTTGATTTATCGAGTTTTGAGCGAGTGGTTATAGTGTGGTAATTGTGTAACATTAATCTGAGTGATCTTTGAGAGTTGAGTATTTTCTGATTTCTGATTCTTGTCTTGTGTGATCTGTTGATATTCGGTATGTAATTGTTAATATTGTACTGTTCGTGAATCTTGCAATAAAATCGAAGCCGTAATCCACGATGGTGGAGCTTCAGCGAGACGTAACCAAATGTTGGACGAACTCAGGCCTTTGGGCATAAAAATCTGGTGTTAAACTTTGATTTTGTATTCTTAAGTTTTTGCTGCGCTTATTTTTTTGATTATTGTGAACCCTTGTTATTATAACACGTACATTAGAGTCCTATTTGATTCCATTATTGGAAAATAAATTATTTGATTTCACATGTAGAATTTTTATTAGTTCTCGTCTCTGTACCTCAAACCAAGTGAATCAAGTTCACCTTTATTATTTTATTAAAAAAGGTGCAACCCTATCCTGGAGCATTGATGAATGATTTAAATTGCGAAATGTACTTTAGTGAAGTAGAGTTAAGAGTTTATTTTGTTTAATTGCTTTAGCAAGGATCCTAATTCATAGAATTCAAACTTTCAATTTACAACTGTCAGCTCAATTGATATTTTTCATTCTCTCCTTTCATCATCGAACTATGCCCCGGGGCTCACCTCTATTTATTTCTTCAAAAAAATGATGGCAGAAAAAATAGTAGTATTTATTTATGAATATTTCCATGTGTTGTTAAGCTTTTTGATTTGATTAATTTTGAAAATGAATAATTCAACAGTAAAAAATAAACATCAAATAAAGTTGACTGATCGGTAGACATTTTTCCTTCAGTACCTGTCAAATGTTCCATTTCTTACGGAGGTTTTTGTTAAATATATTAGTTTTAAAATAAGGGTAGATTAGTCATGTTCTTCATATGTGAGCCTGTTTTGGGCAAAAGGTATTACGGGAGGTTTGTGACAAAATCATCGAGTATTACACGAAGAATCATGAACCAATAACATTAAATCATCTATTTGAAATTTTGGAAATGATGGAAGAACCCCAAAAAATGGAATAAAATAATAGGCTTGAACACGTGATTAAATGTTGTCCTAAAAGTACTTTTGTCCCATCTCAGTCGATATGCTTAAAGGATTAGATAGCAAATGCTTTAGCGGATTAATCAAGCCTACAAACAATGTATTTATTAAGCATCAATAATCCATGGAAGGAGACCAAAAAACAATTGAAAAATGAGTACTAATTTTGGTGGAAAATGATCTCTATAAATTTATGAATGTTTCTCTCTTGTTTCTCATTATGAATTATATTTCTATTTATAGAGTTCTAAGACATCATTTCGTAAGTGACACCACTTTTCACAAAGAATTCGAAATGGTTAATGAAAAGGTGCTAACAAGAAATCTAAAATTTCGGCCAACGGTCGGATTTTTCCACCATGTGATCGCATGGTTATAAGATCAAGCAATCGCATGACGGTCAATTTGTTAAACAAATTAAAAATTCGCCTTACCAAACAATCACCTAACCATGAACCAAGCAATCGCTTTGTTCATATTATTGTCCTGATCACTTTTTCATCTCATACTTTGATTTACTCATTTAACAAATATTTGAACAACAACATGGGGGATTGTTGAATATTGGTTTAATAAATCAAGAAATTGGTTAAGTATTAAAAACTGACTAAAGTGACTTTGTGTTGATTTTGGCCAAATACACAAACCTGACCCAATCCGTTTAAACAAAGTAGTTTGCCACTTCGCCGCTTTGGGGGGCAGAAACTGGGATCGACCTACCTGGTCAGATCGTGGGGGTCGAGGGGGTAGTGCCCTTTGTGGGGGCTAGGGGTAAGGCCCCCGAAAGAGAATTTAGATTTATCTGCATGCATTGAAGGGAATATTCGGAATCTCGAAACAAATATCAGATGAATGAGAAATTATGAAAAAAGGAAAAAGTTGGTCGAATTTTTAACTATGCGATACCATGCGATCACACGTTAACTGTTTTTATTAAAAAAAAATCAGTTTCGTGTAAAGTCATGTGATCGCACGACTTAAAACCATGCAATCGCATGGTAGTCCGAGAAGTTGTGTCTTTTCAAAGTGATGCATGGTTTGACTCCACACCACTTCGTCCACAACCCTTCATCATCTATAAATAGGACCATTGAGATGTCCTATTCCTCACATCAATGATATGCAATAATAATATCATTCTCTCTTCTCATCTTAATCAAAATTCTTGCTTTTTGTTGCATAACTTTTGATTTTCTTTCATTTTCATTTTTGTAGTACAAAAATCATAATTCTAGTTGTTGTGCTTGTGTTTTGGAGTGTTAAACACAAGTGAGAGTCATTGTATCTTTGGAGTTGATTGCCATAAACCTAGACACCGTTGAAGGGCAAATTCAACTTAAAAACAAAGTGTTCAACACTTGCCTCGACTTTGTTTCTTTTTCTTCTCTTTTTTGTTTATTGTTTCCTTGTCGTTACTTTGTCCATTTGTCAGCAGGGATTTCATATAATTATCTTATTTCTTTGGCGTCACTATACACAAAATATTCCAACAAGATCCACTATGGGAGGTAAATGACCAATGTAGAAACCACCACCACCTCCTCTAGCTCATATTGGCACTTCTCCATGACAAAAGAAGCAAAAGGCCTTCTGATGCGAACCCCTATGGTGTTTGGACAAAAAAAATTCAGAACAATTTGAAATCTTCCCAAGAAAGTTAAAATGGTAAAGAAAGTGATAAAACATCTTTACCCAAGTTTAAATTAACCCAAAATTCATTGGTTAAAGAACCAAACCCAATGTGTATCAACTAAATAAATTTCAAGGTGGCTGAAATCAACAGCAAACACAAGAATAATAATACTCAAGAATTAGTTGAAGACATTCCAAGAAGATTACAAGATGAAAGGGTTTACCTCACCCACGGGGGACTCTCTCAAGAATAATACATTGAACATCCAAAGTTGTATCTCCTAGGATTATAAATGACAAGTATATTTATTACAAAATATGGACAAAAAAGAGAAATTAAGAAAATTGCACAAAAAACCTCATGTTTTCAAAACAGCGTGTTTTGGTCGATCAGACCGGTCGACCGAAGTTGGCTGAATCTCCCAACTTCATTCCTTTGCTCCCAATTTGATTCTTGACTTGTTTTCTTGACTCAAATCACTGATTTAAGTGTTGAATATTCTTCTTTGATGCCCTGTGAGTCCTTCAAAATAGACTTGAAAATTGTTTGGCTCGAATGATTAATTTTCTTTGGCGATCCTCCTATGATTCTCATCAGACCCTTCTTCTTCAGGATGATTCGTCCCGAATCAAAGGTTTGTCCATGATACCTAATAGCACCTCCTGGATCAAAAGGAAAAATTATGGCCTCCATGTCTCATGGTCAATCAATAGTACTCCAACACTTGGAATGCAAGAATGTATTGAAACACAAGTTGGATTTTCCAATGTTGATGCGATTCAAGATCCCATTTATATTCAACATGCAAGAATTTTTTAAGCAAAATGGGAGTGGGGATCGTTAGTTCCACAAGGTACAAGATATGGATCCTTGTACTTGTGATATTTCAACTCCAACTCCCCTTCCTGAACAACAAGGCTCTTCTCTTCCCCTCCTTCAATTGCCACCTCCAATTTATCATTCTCGATCAACTCTCCCACCTTTTTAATCTCAACCATTTCTTTCACATATGTAGATCACCCCTTCATCAACAATTCTAGCCTCCACAACAAGATTTGTAGTTTGATCAACTACTTCTAATTCAATCTCCCCCTCCTTCTTCCCAACTTACTCACCTTCCACATGAAAATGGAGTTTGGTCAACTATTTCAATTTTTAGCTCCCCCTCCTTCTTCTCAACTTCCTTATCTTGGGGAACCTCTTGCAATTCAACTACCTCACTATCATTCCCCTTTTGCACCCCAACATTAAATTTGCAATCCCATGCAATTGACTTTTCTTTAAAATATTTCATTTGCCTCTTCATGTCCAAAATGGGATCACTCTACTCCTTCACAAGGCACCTAGTGTGGAATATATTTTCTCTTTGCTAATCCAACTCACTAGCCTTAGTTTGGGTGTTGGGAGCCCTCCTGGTGACCATAGATGTTTCCCTATCAAACCCCATATCATACCGCGCTCCTCTATTCCAATCCATTCTCTCATCATAGTCATCCCTAATCTTTCTTTTATTTCCCCTCCTATCAACATTAGACTTTGGTGGTGGGGTGTCTACTTTAGCACCCAATCTATCCAACATTCTTCCCAATCTTCTTTCCGTCTCCTTTACTTGCCTAGAAAAAGTGGTGGCAAGATATTGCAACATCTCACACAATTCTTGATTCATGTTGTGCAAGTGTGGAAGTGTCCTCACAAAGAATTTATTTCACTCGTGTTTCACTCAATTCCTCAAGAAATGCAATCAACTACACCGAAAAGATTATAATTCTTGTGAAGCATGAAACCACAATCAAGGAAGAGTTATAGGAATGGATAAACACAAGAAGGAGGCTATGAATTTGTGGACAAATTTTCAAGATCACAAGGTCATAAAGGCTTGACAAGGAACAAGTAATTGACTAGGAAGTGTCCGGTGTAGAAAAAAGTGGATTTTAACATGAAAGCTCTATTTGGGGCAATTTATCAAACACTCTGTAGGCAAAGTTTGAATAACATGGAATTATGAGTGTTTAATGAATTGTAAACCTCAACAATCTCAAGAATGAGAACAAAGACAATACCCAATATGTAGAAATTAAGAAATGATCAAGAACAACAATTTTCCCCCAATTTTTTTTTTTTTAAATTTTCCTTTTTTTTTTTTTTTTTTTGAATAACAACAACAAGAAATGTAAAGGATATATTTACCAAATTAGAGCCAAGTTCTGATACCAAATGATGCGAACATCTTTGGTGTTTTGACCAAAAATTCCTACAACAATTTGAAATCTTCCCAAGAAAGCTAAAATGGTAAAGAAAGTGATAAAACACATTAACCCAAGTTTAAATCTAACCCAAAATTCATTGATTAAAAAACCAAGCTCAATGGGTATCAACTAAACAAATTTCAAGTTGGCAGAAATCAACAACAAACATAAGAATAATAATACTCAATAATTAGTTGAAGATTGGAAGATGAAAGGGTTTACCTCATGATGTTGGAATGAATCGAGGCAAAATTAGACTGAAAAGGGACGTAGCAGAAATTTACAGATTTGGTGTTCGACCTCCATTTCGGATCCATAACGTCTATTTGGGTAGCTCGACGAGACGAATTGGACACACTACTTTGCTGTGACATATGGTGGATTTAGGGCATTCGAGATCGTTCAGACAGCGAAAACAGTGTTTTAATATTTTAGTGTTATTTCTGTCATTTAGTTTATCTTGAATTCTTTTTATTTTAGGTTTTATGCTTTCTTAGATAATTTAGAATATGTTTCTTTGTTTATTTAGTTAATCTAGAATAGGTTTTATTCTTTTCTAGTTGATTTAGAACACGTTTCTTCTTTTATGACCCTATATAAATAGAGGGTTAATTCATTGTTTTTTCATTCATTCAGATTATTAATAAAATTCTTGAGATTTCTTCTCAATTCGCTTGGTGGATTCTAAGTTGCTTAGTGGATTCCAAGTTTATATTTCTTTTAAGGATTTCGCTTGAATTCCTTGCATCCGTCCTGCGTCAAGTGGTATCAGAGCACGGTATCTCCGTCTCGTTACCTTTTGATCGTGTTAATATATCTTATCTCAATGGATGAAGTTCCGGTTACCAAAGATGAATTGGATGCACTGAAAACGGAGATAACTAATCTGATAGATACTTGTGTTGGAGAATTACAACGAGTCATATTACAAGTCATGGGAAACTAAGCTGGAAATAATGTTGGAACAATGTCGTGAATAACGGTGGTGATATCAACAACAACAACAACAACAATAACAGCAACATTAATCGTGAGGACTATCGTATTAAGGCAAATATTCCCTACTTCGCTGGCAACTTCAGAGTTGAAAATTTTGTCGATTGTCTAGATGAAGTTGAAAGGTTCTTTGACTACTGGAAAATAAAGGAGCATCGAAAATTCGTAGAAGTAAACTATCGACTCAAAGGATGTGCATCAATTTGGTGGGATGGACTGCAGACAGACCGTATCCAACAAGGCAAAAATAAAATTCAAACTTGGCAGCGAATGAAGAAAAAAATGATCAAATGTTTTCTTCCTCTAAACTATGTACAACAATTTTGCATTCAAAATCAGGATTCTCAGCAGTCTTATCAAGTTGTACAAGAATTCGCTATCGATCTTCAGGAACTTGATACTCATATTAACATCCAAAAATCAGAAGAAGTTATCTATAAAGATGGAGGTATTTCCTTAGAAGAAGAGTATATAGAAAACAAGGAATACATGAATAAAGTTGAACCAAAAGAAATCATCTATGTAGGTCAAGATGTTTTCTTAGATGAAGCCCATTTTGCTGACCTAACTCAAGCTCGATTGGCTGACCCATTCCAAACCCAAGAAGAATCAACTGAGTGGTTCGAATTTGAGGAAAAAGATGGTGTTACTTATAATGACGAGAGATGTGTTCGCTGGTGGCAGGAAGAATGTTCAAGAGAAAAATGTGAATTTTATTTATGAAGATGAAATCAAAGAATACATCATTGAAGAAAAAGAAGATTGCGCTTTGAAAGATAAAATTGAAAAGTTAAAAATCGAGGAAACAATTTCGGTGGCTTGCTTACATTCTAAACATGTTAGCTATTATGTCTTAAAGGAATAACCCGATAGTGATGATGATTTATTCATGAAACCACAATTTATTGGAGCGCTAATCCTCGGGTTTTTTGAAATTTAAATTCAAAGGAGTAAGACGTCGCCAGTGGCTAATAGCTTGAAAATTTTAGAGTTCAAATTATAACTCGAGGTCGAGTTATTTGGAGGTGGAAGGGTCTGATGTAGGACAGAATCGAGGCAAAATTAGACTGAAAAGGGATGTAGCAGAAATTTACAAATTTAGCGTCCGACCTCCTTTTCGGATCCATAATATGTCTCTTTTGGGTAGTTCGACGAGACGAATTGGACACACTGTTTTGCTGTGACATATGATGGATTTAGGGCATTCGAGATCTTTCAGACAGTGAAAACAGTGTTTTAATAATTTAGTGTTATTTCTGTCATTTAGTTTATTTTAAATTCTTTTTATTTTAAGTTTTATGATTTCCTAGATAATTTAGAATATGTTTCTTTGTTTATTTTAGTTAATCTAGAATATGTTTTATACTTTTCTAGTTGATTTAGAACATATTTCTTTTTTTATGGCCTATATAAATAGAGGGTTAATTCATTGTTTTTTCACTCATTCAGATTATTAATAAAATTCTTGAGATTTCTTCTCAATTCGCTTGGTGGATTCCAAGTTGCTTGATGGATTCCAAATTTATATTTCTTTTAAGGATTTCGCTTGAATTTCTTACTTCGGTCTTGCGTCACCTCACCCTAGAGGGACTCTCCCAGGAGCAATACATTGAACACCCAAAGTTGTATCTCCTAGGGTTCTAAATGAGAAGTGTATTTATTACAAAATATGTACCAAAAAGAGAAATTACGAAAATTACACAAAAAACCTCATGTGTTTCAAAATAGCGTGTTTTGACCGATTGGACCGGTCGACCGAAACGATAGTTTCGGTTGAGCCGTGAGTGCCCGAAAGTGATTGAGGCTCAGTTGAAAATTTGCTACAAAGTTTCGGTTGACCGAAGTTGGCTGAATCTCCCAACTTCATTCATTTGCTTCCAATTTGATTTTTGACTTGTTTTCTTGACTCTAATCACTTGTTTAAGCCTAGAATCTTCTTCTTTGATGTCTCGGGAGTCCTTCAAAATAGACTTGAAAATTTTTTAGTTCGAATTATTAATTTTCTTTGGCGAGCCTCCTATGATATACATCACCTCCTCTCCTCAACATGAGACTTCCGGATCCAATGACTGTCGACTAGAGAAGAAGACTTTCGCCTCCACCATATCCCCTCCTAGAATAGATTATGGATGACTCAACTTACCTGGGCATTGATAAAGAATGATATGTTCTGGTCGAAATCTTGAAGGACTACAGGACAATGATCTTCAAAGATTACATCCGATTGTCTTACTTCCCAAGAAACATACATGAATCTTCAGAGATGCTATGGAATTCCTTTCTAGGTTTTGCACACCGGAACGTGATAAATATACTAAAGACATAGAGGATCTGATGGCTACCACTACTGCACTGGAAGGCCGTGCTATGAATTACCATGTACGAACTCAAGCTCGTGCGAATGGGATGGTAAATAAGGCCATCTCCAATGGTTTACCCCATATTTGGGGTAATCTTTACCCCAAATTTGGGGTAGATCCAAATTCTATCTCCAACCATTTAACCCCAAATTTGGGGTTAAGTGAATAGTACCCAATTTTCTTCTAATTTTTTAATAATTATACCTTGATTATAAATTTGTTAATTAATAACTTTAATTTAAATTAATAACTAATGCGTAGAATGAACCAAATTAAAAATAGTAATTTTTCTCGGGAAAAAAAAACTCTAAGTTGAACAACAAAATATGCCTAATGACTACAAATTCCCTAAATTAAACGACGTTATCGATAATGGACGAAACTTAATTTTCAGAATTAATATATTCCTCCCATAAATGCTTAATTAAGGCATCACGAAGTTCATAATGAGCATCGCTATTTCTGATTTGTCTGTGCGACCAAGAAATTCTTGAAAACGAGAGTCTTTATTGCCAACTATCCCAACTTCTCGAGCTGGTGATTCAACATAATCTTGAATGGGTGCCTCAAGATCACGTTCATCTTCAATAACCATGTTATGCATAATAATGCACGCTGTCATTATGTCTTTCAACACATGTTTGTCCCAAAAGCGAGCTGGTCCTGCTACAATTGCAAACCTTGATTGTAGTACTCCAAATGCACGTTCCAGGTCCTTTCTACAACTCTCTTGTTTTGTTGCGAATAATTTCTTTTTTGGTCCGTGAGGGTCGTGGATTGTTTGCACAAGGGTGGACCATTTTGGGTATATGCTATCAGCTAGATAATAACCCGTCACATACTCCTTTCCCTGTATAATATAATGAGCTGGAGGAGCTACGCCTGATGCAAGATTAGCAAAAAGATGAGACCTTTCTAACACGTTGATATCATTGTTTGTCCCAGGAAACCCAAAATATGCATGCCAGATCCAAAGATCATAATTAGCAACAGCTTCAAGGATAATTGTTGGAGATCCACTACGACCTGCGTACTGACCTGCCCAACCAGTTGGAAAAGCTTTCCACCTCCAGTGCATACAATCTAGGCTACCCAGCATTCCAGGAAATCCACCAGCTTCACCAACCTTCAATAGCCTTGCAACATCATTAGAGTTTGGTGATCTTAGATACTGCTCTCCGAAAATCTCTACGATAGCTCGACAGAATCGCTTCGTACTTTCAATTGTAGTAGATTCTCCAATTTTAAAATACTCATCAGTAGCATATGCAGGTAATCCATATGCTAGCATTCGAAAGGCAGCAATAATCTTTTACATTGCAGAAAGACCGAGTGCACCAATAGCATCCCTTTTTTGCACAAAATAACTGTCATGGGTTTTTACGGAAGTAACAATTCGTAAAAATAGATTACTAGATATACGATATCGATGACGAAAAATATCGGGAGGGAAACGTGGATTTTCGGTAAAGTAGTCTTTGAACAAGTTAACGTCTGCAATTTCCCGATCACGCTTGATGACAATGTGCCTTGGAATCGAACCTCCATGTCGGGGACTGGAAGTACGTTACTGATGGAGATGTTGTGCAATAAGAAAATTGTTATTAGCTTGAGCTTGTACTATAACTTGTTGTTCAGCTTCAATCATCTCTAGCATCTTTGAGCAATTTTGGGACTCGCTATCATCTTCATCTTCATCATTAAGGATTGAAGATGAAAAGCTAGAAGAAGAACCCCCGAAATTGAAGTTCATTTTTAGGGAAGAAGTATTGAAGTTAGTTGAGTTACAAATGATGATCCTTATTCATTAAATAGAGGTGTCCAATGGATAGAGAATATTGATTATGTAATCTTAACCGTTCCTCAAGATTGCACCAACATCTTAGCCATTGGATTTGATATCCTATTGGATAATAATAATTTTTCATGTAGTAATTGCACCAAAAGTTTTGTTAGTTCTCCACATGATTTGCCACTCAAATATGTGTTTGCCACCACACATATTTTAATTTTTATCATTTTAATTTCATGCTTTGGTAATCAAATATATTCCACCCCTTTTCAGACGACAAGACAACTAGGACTCTTAAAATGGACCGTTGGATCGGAATACGAATTCATCTCGACCCTCAAATGGTAATCGAATATATTCCACCCCTTTTCAGATGACAAGACAATTGGGATTATTAATTTGGTCCGTTGGGTCGGAATACAAATGGATCTTGACCCTCAAATGGAAGCCAAATCTAGTCTATAAATAATTAGCCATGCAACTTGTCAAGTATCCCAATACTTACATTCATATCTTGTAATTTCATCAAACAATGGCAGGTAATCTACGTAGTAGTTCATACTCAATCCAAGAAGATGAACACTTGTGTCACCAGTATGTTGATGTTTCCCAAAATCTGATTACTGGCATTTACCAATCGAGGGACATGTTCTGGTCTCGAATCGAACAACAATACAATGAAAAACTTCCCGCCAATGATCCTACAATGCAACCTCGCAACAAGAAATCTTTGCTGAAGCGAATGCAAATTATGTTGGAAGCAGTAAACAAATTGCGTGGATGTCTAACTTAAGTTGAGAATCTAAATCCCAGTGGTGCGAACGAAAGCGACTATGTGAGTGTCATTCTTAATGTTATTATTATGTTACTTATACTTTGGCATGACAAAATCTTAATAATTGTTATTCTTATTATTTCAGATGCATCGAGCAAAACTCTTGTTAGTACAAGATAACAAGTACAAGAGGGGTTTCAAGTTTGATCATGTTTGGCCTCTACTTAAAGATATCGAGAAATTTTCCAGTAATATGAACCCACCAGTAACTGGTTTTTAACGGCAAGGCGAGAACTTTGGTTCACCAACTCAAGAGTCTCCAAGATCGGAGGACCACATGTCATCTCCGTCATGTGGAGGAATGCCTTCGTTTACTATGAATTTGAATGATAAAAATTTTGGAAGTCCGTCGACACGGCCCATGAGAATAAAAAAATCCAAACTAAAGAGAAAAAATGATGATGATACTTCTATGATTATTGAGGTTATCAAGGAAGAAAATCGCAAACTCGGTGCACATCTACAAAAGGGCAGGGATGAGAGGTAACATATATATGATCTTGAAATGAAAAAACTGGCCATGACAGAACTTTAGGAGGAGAATAAAATTTTATTCATGGATTTATCTACTGTGGCAAACCCACATGTACGTGCATTTTTAGAAAGTGAACCGTTAAGAATAACCCAAAAGAGAGCTAACAATCAAAGTTCCGGATCGCAAAGTACCTCTGGTTCATTTTCTCAATTGTTTGGCGACATCAGGGGATCCTCCACTGGTTTGGATGATTACTAGTTCATTGACTATCTCGACTTACTATTTCGTATTAGTTTTCTTGTATGTTCAAGTTTATGTTTTCCTCTCGTTGTTGTTGCATATGTAGCTTCATTTGACATATGTCGTAGTTAGTTTTGGAAATAAAATTTCAGTACTTTTAATTATCCAAACTAATTCGTGCCGATTTTGTAACAATATCAACAAAAATATTACTATTATTTAGAACAAAAATAATTTTTCTAAGAAAAATTAAATTAACAATTATAGAATTACAATAATAATAATTATTAAATAATAATAATTATAATATTTACAATTAAGATAATTACTATAACAACAAATTATTAGACTAATTAATAATGTTTAACATTTAAATTAAATAAGAAAATGATAATTTGATAATTAATTAAGGCCAACCCCAAATTTGGGGTTATGAATAGTGCAACCCCAAATTTGGGGTGAGAATAGGGGTACCACTGGAGAAGATGTTACCCCAATTTTGTGAATTTATTTCAAATTTGGAGTATGGTTGGAGATGCCCTAAGGTGACTACCTCAAAGAGGAAAAATGAGAGGTGGGGGTGGAATTAAACAAGAGAGTTACTCTTGAGGCTGATCTCCAAAAGGCTCAACAAGACGTGGGAAAAAAATTGAGTTGAAGCTTCTATGTTTGAAAAGATTGGAGCTGAATTTTTAAAGCTAGAGAAGGAGAAGAAAGAATTGGTAAGGGCAATTCGACATGAACTGGAGAAGTCTAAGATAGGTAGAGGTGGCCGCAAAGATCTCATTCTCAGAGGTGGTGGAGCAATTCAAGAGTTCTCTTGAGTATGAAACAGAAGTAAATGAGATCTAATCTCTGACTTACAGCGAGATAGTAGAATAGCTTGAGAAACAACGACCTGGTGAAGATATAAACTGATATTGAGTTCCTTAAAAATGAGCTTGTAGAAACAACGACCTGGTGAAGATATAAACAGAAGGGTCATTTGTTTGCTCATTAAAATGGAAAGTGCGATAAGTTGAAGTTTCAATTTCCACTGGGATTACCGATTCAGTTCCAAAAGCAAGGGAAAATGTGTCTATCTCGTCGTGCAACGCACCTAGGAGTTCCTTGACCCTTGATCCTTCAAAATATGTAGTCATACGCTCCTTAATTTTTGTTAATGGTTCAGCTTCAGCCCATTTGATAAAGTAATCTACGGCAGCAATCACACACTTATCTTACTTTACCGATAAAAAATGGGGGCCAATGGCGTCAATTTTCCATTTTGAGAACGGCCATGGGCTGGGAATGGATGTTAGTTCCTCAGGTGGACTACTTGTCAGTGTGGATAAATTTCTAACACTTAATTATATTTTTGGACAAATTTTATGGTATCTTTTCCAATGTTGGCAGTTAATATCCTTGTCTCGGGTAGGGGCGGACAAAAAACTCGGAATCGAGCCGATTGAATTGAAATCGAAAGAAAAACCTCAAAAATCGTTCGGTTTTCACAAAAAGATAATAAAAAATCATACCGATTTAAAGAAATCGAAATCGAAATCGATTGATTCTCAAAACTAAAACGAAAGTTAAACCGATATAAATATATTTCTTGTTCTATTCCTAAAATGATGTATAATGCATTGGTTTGTTTATGTTCTATGAAATTTTGTTTTCTACCAATAAGTTGAACTATTCACGTGGTATTTTTTTTTGTTAAATATTTTATTGTGATTACATTTAAGAAATACAAAAGATCGTGTATTTACTTTTCCATAACCGAGGAAGTCATTTAAGTAAATTATATTTTTGGTATTATTTTTACATTCAATACTATTTTTTCATTTAACTTTGGTTTTCACACAATTTAGGCATTTGCATTTGCATCAAATCAATTTTTTTATATGAAACTACACAAAAATCGAAAAATAATTGAAACCGAATTGAAACAAAAATCGTTTGGTTTTTGGGGTTGAATGGAACCGAACCAAAGCTGAACAAAAAAATTAAATTCCATTTCGATTCTTTTAATAATCGAACTGAAATAATAAATGCTCACGCTTAGTCTCAGGATCTTGAATGCCAAGACTTGCCAATATAGTTTCCACTTATTCCCTCATGGACTTCCCTCAAAGAGTATTTCGCTTCTTCATCTAAGCATCTCACCAATGGGAATGAAAAATCCTCTTTTATAAAGCACGTCTTCAACGAGTAGAAGCCTAGCTGACCTGATTCTCAAATTTCGCGCCTCGTCTTGGCTCGAGGGCACTCCCCTCCTTTTCAGGTACTGGATAATTTCATCCATCCAGGTTGATTTTGAATCAATATGCATAACTGTCACTTAGGACTGCAATGTTGACACTTACAATTAGTACACAGTCCAAGTGGCAATTTCCTAACTGGTAGCTAGACGAGCTAATGCAGCTTGCCTGATCTTTCTGGGATCTTAGTACACATGTAATTTCTGAAAATTCGAACTTTTTTAGTTCTTCATTAACAACATTGCGATAAGAGACCATCTTTTCATCTTTTGTATTATAACTGAATTGTATTTGATTAACCACCAACCTGGGTTCACTATGTATAAGAAGTATGTCTACTCTCATTGCTTTGGCCTTTCAGTCCTACAATTAAGGCTTTATACTCAGCTTCGTTGTTTGGTTCCTCAAAACCAAAACAGATAGCTTGTTGTCACAGCTGATCAATACTATCCCAGGTCCAGCACTTCTTCCAGATGATGAAACATCAACAAATAAGCTCCATGGAACCTTATCTTTCAATTCGGCTACTTAAAGAACTGGGGTGAATTCAATAATAAAATCTGCTAAGACTTAACCCACGAACACCATACGTAGTTTGAAGTAAATGTCTAACTCTTTGTAACACTTATCTAAGTGGACAATTAGTTAAGACCTCTGTATGATGTCCAAAAAAATACGATCTCAACTTTCGAGTCGACATCACCGAAGCGTATGCTAAATTTTCCATTGTTGAGTACCTCAGTTCTGTATCTCAAAGAGCTTGGCTTACACAATAAATTGGATGTTGAACTTCTAGCTCTATCCAAACTAAAATGGCATTGAGAGCTCCTTCTGATACTGCTAAGTATAGAGATATTTGAGAAATGGTTTGGAGAGGATATGTGGAGATGCGAACCACCTCTTTAGCTCTTTAAAAGCAACCTGGCATTCTTTGATCCACCTGAAATCTTTATTTTTTTAAATGGCCTCGAGAAGCGACCTACACTTGCCTGTAGATCTAGAAACAAATCTACAAAGTGCTACAATTCTTCCATTTAGGCTATGTACCTCACTTATCATTGTCGGCTCCTTCATGTTGATAAAGTTTGAATTTTTTTGGGGTTTGCTTCAATTACTATCTGATTAACCATATAGCCAAAAAAAATTTTCAGATCCTAACCTAATGAAATACTTCTTTGGACTTTATTTCATCATCTATGATCTCAAAATGTTGAACATTTCACAAAAACGTGAAACGTGAGACGACGCACATTTCACTAGCATGTCATCCACATACATTTTCATGCTCTTAACAATTAGATATTTAAACATTGCACTCACTAATCATTGATAGGCGGCTCTTGCATTTTTAATCCAAATGGTATCATCTTACAACAATAAAGTCCTAGGTCCGTAACGAAAGAAGTGTGCTCCACGTCTTCCAAATACATGGGGATCTGCTTATACCTAAAATATACGTCCATAAAACAAAGATTCTGATGTCCAATTTTGGCATCAACTATTTGATCAATTCCAAGAAGTAGAAAGTTATCCTTTGAGCAATCCTTATTCAAGTCTGTAAATTCAATGCAAAGCTTTCGCATCCTTTTATTTTTCTTAATAGGGTTGTATTTGCTACGCATTAGGGATAAAATAACTCCCTTATGAACCCAGTATTAGTAGTTTCCCCACTCCCCTTGTCAAAGCTTCGTAACTCTCTGAATGTGTCCATGCTAAGATATTAGTATTATTCTTCGAAAAGTTAATAAGATATGATCTTTTATGCTCACATTCAGTTCATGGCCAATTATGAACTCCATGTATGGTTTGTCAATGTTGACCTAAACAATATACAGCTTTTCTAAGGTCATGACTGTAATTTTTCTCTACCCTCCCTTGGATCTAAGGTCTGTAGGTCTTTTATCACTTCCTTTTCTTGTTCATACGTTTGAACTCCTCTTGAAACATAGTCCAAATCATATTCTCGTGCAGCTCTCTGATCTCCTCTAACAATGAAGACTCTGCTGGAAGCGGAGAAATTCAAGCTATGATAGTACACCAAAGTTTCAATCTTCAACTCTCGAAGAATTGGTCGTCCTAATATGACATTTATAGTTTGAAGGAATATCCATGATTACGAAATCAGCTATGACACACTTTCAACATGGTTCATCGTACAGCTCCATCATTAAAGCTATCACACCTTTAAGTTGTATGTAGTCACCCATGAATCTTTATAATTTAGCTAACCGTGGTTTGTGATAGCGCAAATCAATGTTCATTTTCCTATAGGTATTCTTGTACAAAACTTTCACGGCACTGTAGTCATCCACCAATGCTTGATATATCTAGATTCTGAAAACGGGCATAGTTATGACCAAGCATCGGAGTGTGGTTGCAACACCCGATGTATATTCTTCACATCAGAGTGTGGCTGCAACACCTCCTAGTATATTCTTCACATGGACTAAAAGATTCGATTTTATCGATGATAAAGACCTGGTACACACTTGGTAACTGTTCTTTCGCCTCTTCCTTTTTGAATTGAATGGACTCTAAGCATGCTGATTTCATCTAGTCAAAACACTTTCGGTACTATCTAATGGATGAGGAGTTGTACTGGATGTTGGTGGACCTGATAACCTTCTTGCTTCACCTATTTGTGCCACGTATTCATGAAGGTGACCTTGTTTGATATTTTCTTCTATTATACCTTTTAGGTCTATGCATTCATCGGTGTTGTGCTCAATATTTGAAATATCTGGTCTGATCCAGATGAGTTGATTCATTTCTAAATAGTCTAGCTTTGGGGAGAAGATTCTTATCCTTTATGTTCATGAAAATGTTCTCGACCAACGTGTTCAGGAGATTAGGAATTTGAACTGGTCCTATGAACGGGCGGAACCGATTTAAATGCTTAAAATCTTTTCTCTTATTAAAGTTGTTTCTTCTGGGTTCTCTCTAAACTAGGATCCTCTAAGCCTGTGTTTGATTAACTCTTTTTTTCCATGAAAAATGTCAATTTCCACCCAATTTTCTAGCTTTTGGTTGTTTGATTGGTAATTAATTCCATGAAAATTATTTTCTTGCCCTCAACCTCACGCGCCTCATTTCCTTGAAAAGTGGGAATTGGTTTTCTTAGGGAGAGGGTAGGATTTATTTTCTATGGAAGAAATTTTAACCATTTTCGTCACGTTTGATCACTTTTGTTGTTGTTAATTGATTTATTTTTTCTCAAAAATTAACATTATTATTATCAAGTATATGTGTGAAAAAATAATTTTTTTTTATTATTATAATAGTTAAATTTTGCTTTATTTGCCATGAAAAATAATGTCAATCAAATAATAAAAGTTGAAAAATTTTCCACTTTTTTCACATAAAAAATTAAACACAATAAAACACCTAAAACATCCAATTTCCGGGAAATCAGTTCCCTAAAATTGATTTTTTTTCCACTCAAATTCCATCCTCGTTATCACACTCAGTCTAAATGAAGAGGAAAAAGAGATATTCATTCTGTTTCCTCTAGCAATTAGGATTCATTTGAGGCGTGGGATAACTACAATGTCTTCTTCCATCATCCCTTCTACTTCCGATAGGGTTAGTGATTCCACGACTTGGTTTCGTCCTCCACCTCAACCTTTCTACCAATCTGATTTCAAACGCAAGAATTATCGATCTAATGTAATCGAGAAGAATCTGGTGACCTGGAGGCATGGCTACAAAATACCAGATTTAGTTCTATTCTTCCTACCATAAAGCCTCCAGCGATAATTTCCTTGATGAGTTTGTTGCCGTCAATTCTTACATTTTGGAGGCAAATTGAGATTCCCATTATCCCGTATTATAACTGAATATCTATGGGAATGGAGAGCAACACCTAACTGGATCCACCCCAATGGATGGTGGGATTTTTGATCATTTTCAACAAAATGGGTTTCGATCTACCCATTGTTCAAGAATTCAACTACTCATTCCGTCACAATTATATAAGTTGCCTTCATTTTTCCTTGTCCCAATTATATAAGTTTTTTTTTATTGAAAAGTATTTATTTTATTTGTTTAATAATGTACCCCTATTAATTATTTTCAATGATAATAGTTTTGATACTTAAATAAGGGTAAGTTTAGAATTTTTTTTACAAAAATTTCATTTTCAAAAACATTAATATGTTTTCTTAATTTGTGTAAAAAATTAAAACAGCATATATAATTGGAACGGAGGGAATATTATTATTATAATAATATTAGGGCTAATGGTAAGAACTCATGGTAGTTTTATATAATTATGAGGTCATTTATTAAGTGTATTGATATTGATACCTCATATTCTAATCACTTTTCAATCACATTTTACTTAAAAAACATAAAAAATTATTTCTAAACAAAATTTGCGGCGCCAAACATGATATGCACTTAATTAATAATTTGAAGTCACAAAACATCAAATAAATAAATTAAATTAAAAAATAAATTAAACACCAAATGAATTTAGAGTAATAGATTTTGTTTGTTTTTGTTTTGTCTATTTAAATAAATTTTTAAAAAAAAATAAAAGAGTTTTATACAACAAATTAAGAAGCATTTAGCCCCTGTTTGATCTCCATTTTTTTAGAATTTATTTCATACTAAATCTCAATCATCCATCTTAGAATCAAGTTTATCATTTTTGACTTTTCAAATATTTTTTAACCATACTCACAATCACAATTTTTTTCAAAAAATGAGGCCAAATATAAGCTTATTGCGCCGATCTAGCTAATTGCTATCACGCCCTGATTCTTAGAGACTAGGGACCTATTCACACTTCCTTAAAAGGTTGGGATCCAGTCCTAATTTTTTCAATAATTCATTCAGGGACTCAGGTTTCCACGTGCTCCTAGGAACTCTCTCTCTCTCTCTCTCCCCCCTCCCCTCTCCTCCCCACTGCACACCCCACCACACCACGCAACCCCGCCTCACACCTCACCCACGCCCTCACCATTTCCACTCACTTCAAAGTTCAATCCCATATTCTGCATTCTTTTATTATTACTCATCTGATTCTCTCTCTTTCTCTCTCTGAACGTGTGAAGATATTTTCTGTTTCAGTTATAACTTGGAAGCCATTTTTTTTTACCGAATATGCAACCAGAAAACCGATAGGAAGGAGAAAAATCAAGAACCCTAATCGAAATTTATTTTAATCAACCGAGCTCTGAAGATTGTTAGCAAAAATGGTGATGGAAGTGGTGCATGAAGATATGGGAGAAGGCAACATGCAATGTGCAGATCACCCCTACAAGAACAGTACCCCAGGTGGAATCTGTGCTTTTTGCCTCCAAGAAAAGCTTGGAAAACTTGTATCTTCCTCTTTTCCATTAGCCATTTTCCCTTCGTCTTCGTCTTCTTCTTCTCCCTCTTTTAGATCTGACTTTGGTGGCGGCAGCGCCGCTACTAACACCGCCACTGCCACCGCCGCCGTGTCATCCCTTCAGGTCCGTCGCCATGTGTCTTCTTCGGCCACATCTCGTAGTGTTAGTTACAATAATGCCCATAGCAATGACTGTAACTACAACGGGTATTACTCTAGGAGGTCAAGATTGCCCTTTATTTTGACACACAGGAAAAAGAAAAAGAAGGACAGTGCCGCAATGGCGGCAAGTTCAGATCCTGCCCCCATTGTTTTCAAGAGAAGCAAATCGACCACTACTCCTAGAAGAGGTAATATCAAAATTTATTTCAGTGTCATTCATAGGTTGAATCACTTCATCTTCAAAGCTTAATTTTCAACAGGTACACATTTCTTGAATGAAAATTTTGCTGAAGATTATAGCCCCCATAAATGGGGGTTTTGGTCATTTCTTTACTTATCAAGAAACTCCAATTCCACAACCAAGAAATCTGAAAGGCCCTCTAAAGATTCAAACTTTCCATCAGCAACTGCTAGTTCTGTAAGCACTGCAGGATCAACAAGGGACAAGAAAGCCAGGGAATTCGTCGTAGTCGAAGAAAATGAAAGCCCTGATGATCAGGCTGCACTTGATAGGAAAGTGTCAAGATCTAGATCTGTTGGCTGTGGGAGCAGAAGTTTTTCAGGGGATTTCTTTGAGAGAATTTCGACTGGATTTGGTGATTGTGCACTCCGCAGAGTGGAGTCTCAAAGGGAAGGAAAGTCTAAAATTTCCTCATCGATGCATAAAAATGGTGGAAACAATAATGGACAAGTTTACATCAAAGAGAGAGTAAGATGTGGTGGGATTTTCAGCGGATTCACCATCAGCTCATCATCATCTTCGTCTTCGTATAGGGCTTCATCCTCGACTGAAGATAATGTGAATGGAAAATCAAGTTCAACAACACCAGGCAGTGTGAGAAATCTTTCTCATGGGAGGAGCAGAAGCTGGGGATGGGCATTTGCAAGTCCAATGAGAGCATTCAGCAAACCTTCTTCTGGGAAGAGGGATTCTTCTGCAAATAAGAATGCCGCTCCAAATTTGGCTGCAATTCCTTCCTTGCTGGCTGTGAGAAGATAAGAATCTTCTTAGTTAACTGAGTAATTAACTGATACTATTATACATTTAATACATTCTTGTTCTATGTTTTACTATGTTATTACTCTATTTATGTTTCTATGTGTTAAACCCTTGTTTCTACACTTGAGATGATGTTGCTAGTTCATTGATTTTGTCATTTGTTGTTTATATATCTTATTCTAAAGGGTTGTGGACTATTTTGAGAATCATCTATGTATTTGAGTGTGATGCAGATATGAATAAATCAATATGTTAATTTACTAAAATCTAGGTATTCAAATTATTCATACTTTTCATTGTGTGCACTTTGATCCACAATTTTGTGAATAGAATTGTCCTCTTTTTGCTCTGTTTTTATTAAAAAGGTGTTTGGTGGTAGACTTTTGGTGAAGACTTTTAAGCTTTGCCATCCTATATGTTCAAGTTTGGCTGTCATTAATTTTGTCTATACTGTGCTACTGCTAGAGTTGGGCCTTAAATGGAAAAATTATTCTAGCCTACATGTGAAGGAGAGTGAATTTTAGATGAAGTGGTTCAATAATTGGTAAATGAGGATAGTCTTTTTTTCACATGTCAAGTTGGAGATCTCCTAAATTATTGGATGACAAAGAAGCATTAATAATCTTCTTTATACCATGCAACTTTAAAGTGCATCATGCTTGTTTACAATGTAAAATTTTGATTATGATTGATGATATGATTTCTAACTTTTATGCATGCATAAAAGTTGGCAACTTTACATAAATTTTGTTGGGGTTGGATTTCTTGATGTCTCCATATAGGAGTCTTTCTTGTTTGTCTTAGATGGCCAAAATTTTTAAAAAGAAAAAAGATGAATCATATGTCACTAGGTGAGCATGTGCAAGGACCCATATTCATTGTCTTTTCAATTGTTAAAGAAGTAGAAAAAGAAGAATCACTATCAAGCTTTTGAGTCAAACAGATGGCACATGTGTTGGTAGATAAGGACACATTTGAAATGTCTTAATCAATGGCCAGATGGAATCTAAGCATGTTTAACCTTAGTTAATAGCAATTCTTTTGGTATTATAGTCCAAGTAAACCTGAACGGTATGTTTGGTATGCAATGTTAGACCATAGTAGTCATTTTAACGTGATTATTGATTCACTTGGAACCCTTTACGGTCTCCCGCAAGAAATGATAGCTCGTGTTATGGCTTGTGAAGATTCGGATACATGTGTCGAATATATGCGCACGTGCATACAAGATTATTATACACAAAGATGCTCCCCCTGGGCATAATTTAGTTTGTTGAAAGGTAAGAGAAATTTTAGATGAGCTGACAGTTGTAGGGTGAGAGTTCCTTTGGTATGGATGAGGTTCTTTACAAATTCAGTTAAATTGCAAGTTCTCAATCCTACTCCTAAGGTCGGAGTTCGACATTTTTTTTTTAAATACACAAAGATGTCCTCGACTCCTTGTGTGTACAGATTTTTTCAAGATATTTGTACATTCACATCAAATGGACATGTTTTTATTGAGCTAATTTACAGGGTGTTCTGCCAAAGAGCTTTAGAAAATAGTATGGTAAATTGATACGTTTTGTTCTATCAGATAAAATCCACCATCTCAGATTCTCAGTGTATAGTCTAAATAAAAAGATACGACGACTCTATCGAGTTAACGGAGAAAGAGGTGTTCGCCGAACTATTTTCATGACCGATCTCGACTGGAGCAAATTTGATATCGAATACACTAATTTGTCCTTCATATCCCTCAATTTCTTCCAAGAAATTTTTTTACATTCACTTGTCAGAATATTTTTCTTAAAGAACACTCATTTGTCTTCATATCCCTCAATTTCTTCAAAGAAATTTTTTTACATTCGCTTGTCATTTTCTTAAAGAAAGACGTTATGATTCATATGAAGACGCAAGTGCAAAACGACATGGAAAAAGGCTGTCTTTGGCAGCACAGATCATGAGAAAATTTTCAGGTGGAGGAGTGACAACGGTCCATTTGGTCCCCCCTTTTTTGGAATCCAACTAAATCCGTTCGAGTGTAGTTCATTTCAGTTCGATTTTGGGTCTAATCATAAGATATTTTCTTGATACATAATAATAATAATAATAATAATAATAATAATAATAATAATAGAATTGTTCTCCTACCAGACATCTGGCAACTTCTCCTGCCAGACATTTGGCAGGAGAACAAATCCAATAATAATAATACAATTATACAAACATCTATAAAATATAATCTACACTCGATATCTCCACTTCATCCCTGCCTACCCTCTCCCCACACCGTGTTCATTTACTCGACAAGGGTACGTTGAGAAATTGATAAAAGTTAATTACATTATTTAGAATCGAGGTTCTATTTCATTTTCTATCTCCAACTTCGATTTTCCTCAAACAATTGTTGCAAAATAATTGCAGAATTATAAATATTACTTTATTGATTAATCGAAAGAACAAATAGGAATTTAAAATTTGCACTAAACAAGAAACTATAATCGCAGAAGGGAAGAAGTTATATTGTCATATTGAGACGTGTTTTACAATGTCCTTTAAATAGATTCACCCTCACTGTACGTACTTGAAGATTATCTTGAACATTTGTTTCCCAGGAGTCGGGACATAGCGGAACCATTAGAAGCTTTGCACTGCAATCTCTACTCTGACGAACTTGAATTGAATCAGAACACGAACACCAAGAATTCAACAAAAATTGACTGTTCGCATAAGAGATTTCGTGTGTGCAGATGGTGGAGGAATTGATGAATAAGTAGTTTCTAGTGGTTAGATGAGTTAACATTAACACTCATATTAACATGAATATTTATTAACATGAATATTTAATCCCTCAATTAATAACCAATAACCACATGAGTTTCAATAGGAGAAATGACAAAACATGAACTACGCGAAGGGGTGAATTTTGGTTCATTCAAGCCGAACATTCGTGTAGTGTAATCCTATATAAAGTGATATTGATTTTTTGTTATTTTTCTAAGTGGGACAAAGATTAAGGTGGCGTTCTGTTTGTATTTTATTTTGTATTTTCATTTTGGAAAATGTTTTGTATTTTCTGTTTTTATTTTTATTTTCAATGTTGCTGAAAACGTATTCTGTTTGTCATTTCTGAAAACTGTTTTTGAAAATGAAAAGCTGGAAAACACGTTCTGTTTGAAATTTTGCAGAATACAACTTATACTATTTTCAATGAATTTGCTTCTGAATTATATTAAACAATCTATATTGTTTAACTTTTTTTTGGACCAAATAATAATGTCATTAATGTTCAACTCCAAAAAAATATTATAAGAAATTAATAACATAATATTCAAGTCCAAATTACTTCCATAATACATGTAACTCTAATTACTCATACAGAGTTTGATTAAACAAAATAAATTTAAAAGTCATCTTGACCTTGTGGAGTAATCAGTCCACATTTGATTCAGGCACATTTCTAGGATTAATCATAGGTCTTGCCTGCTACAATTCTCATGTGGTACATTTCTAGAATTTTAGTAGATTTTTGTGCATTTTGATAAATTTCATTTAACTTGGTTTGTTTTCTTGTATTTTGGTACATTCGCACACTGGTACGATTTGCGCATTTTGGTCGATATCATGCATTTTGTATATTTTGGTGAATTCTGGTATATATAGTGTATTTTAGTACATTTTGAAGCATTTTTTAACATTTCACACATCTTGGTTAGCACAGTACAATTGACATTGTTTTCGTAAATTTTAGAGCTATTTGCGCATTTTGGTAAATTTCTTGGGCACAATTTGAAACATCTCACAATTTGGTACATATCGCGCTTTTGGTATTAGATTAGGCATCTTGGTGAAATTTTGCTCTTTTTTGGTAGATTTAGCTTTGTTTAGTAGAGTTTTGCGTGTTTGGTACATTTCGATTCCATGCAGTTTGGTGCATTTTTTGAAATATAATAATAAGAATTCTCACTTAAATTTTTTTTGTAATGTTGATATTGAATTTAATAAAACTTTATTTAAGCTTAGTTCCAAGTTAGAATAATTCTAAAAAAAAAAAAAAAATTAATCTTTATTTAGGCTTAGTTCCAAACTAGGATAATTCTAAAAAAATAATAAAAAAATAAAAACTTTATATTAAGCTTAGTTCTAAGTTAAGATAATTCTATAAAAAAAAATAAAAAAAAAAATTAATCTTTATTTAGGCTTAGTTCCAAACTAGGATAATTCTAAAAAAATAAAAAAAAAAATAAAAACTTTATATTAAGCTTAGTTCTAAGTTAAGATAATTCTAAAAAAAAAAAAAAAAAATCCCAAAACGCGTTTTCCGCGTTTTGGACATTTTTTGTCGAAATACACACAAAACGCCCAAAACGATGTTTCGGGCGTTTTCCGTTTTGTGTACAATTTTTTTTTTTGTTTTCCAAAATGCGTTTTCGAAAATGGTAAAGAGAACGCGTTTTTAGCGTTTTCGAAAATAAAAACAGAAAACGACCTCAAAACAGCAAACAGAACAGGGACTTCCCACCAAACATTAACATCTTCAACATGGCTCATTTGAACTCCATTTTCTCATTCATTCGAGAATCAATTTTAACAAGAATATATCATTTTGATGTTTTTAAAGAGGAGAACACAAATTCACTATGATATTTCTCAAACAAGAAGTGGACCCCAAAATTGTGTCTACCTTTGTTTGGCAAACCTTAAAAACTAAAAAGTTTTTAAGCAACAAAATTCCCCAAATCATTTTTCAACCACACATATTTTCTATTTCCACTTTTCAATCACACGTCTTACCTCGAAAACATAAAAATCATATTTTTAAAAAAAAAAAAAAATTTTAACAAACAAAGGCTCCACTCAAAAATAATTTTTTTCCAACAAGAATTTCCATCTTAGAATACAACGCTCTTGGCTCCCAGAGCACATCTCTCAGTGACAAAGAGGAGGGATGGTAAGGCTCAACGCAGCGATGTGCAGGATTCGAATCCTGAAATATTGGATTTGTGCCTTGTCGTCAGCCGGAGTTACCCAAACTTTGGCTTACCATCAAGTCTTTCACCCTAACTCTGGAAGGCATAATCTGCGATTAACCTTCTCAATCAATGGTTCAAGACATGATCGATTGAGGCCCTCAAAGTGTGGGCTACACTTTTTTAGAATACAATGCTCTTGTTTCGTGGCATCGTGAATGTGTTTGGCAAATATGTTTTTGAACATGATTTTTTCCTGCACAATTTTCAAAATCATTTTTTAACCACACACATTTTCTATCTCTAATTTTTAACCACATATTTTACCTAGAAAACACAAAAAAAATATGTTTTTAAACAAAAAACTTTTAACAATTATAATACATACAAAATGTAATTAAGTAGCCTGGACTAAGAATTAAATGCCTTCATAATATAGCATGTGCCAGGGTCAGCTTCTGCTGCTTGTTCTGTCTAATCATCATCATATTTCTGCCTAAAACACAATCCCTATATAAATCCCTATGTTGCTATTCGCATGAATGTTTGATTCATTTGCTCAAGAAATTCCACCCAGTGTAAATATGCCCTTTGAATTCTTGGCCAAAAATTAGGGTCAGTTTAATAGCGAGGGTGTAATTTGGGTGGAAAGAAAACGAATTCTAGGGAATTGAATTCCGGGGAATTAGAAATTTAATGTGTTTGATTGATTTAATTTTCTAGGTGGAAAAAGTATGAAATTTTCCAACTTTTGTTGTTTGATTGACATTATTTTTCATGAAAAATAAAGTAATTTTTTGCTATTTTAATCAAAAAAAAATTTTTTTACTTTTTAAATATATTTATACTTGATTATGATAATGTTATTTTTTGGAAATAAAATAAGTCAATTAACAATAACAAAATTGATTAAACGTGTCGAAAGTAATTTTTCATGTAACATGGAAAATCTTTTCTTAACCAAACCAAGAAAAAATATTTTCCACAAAATCCTTGAAAATGTGCATGTGATGTAGGACCAAGGAAAATTTTTTCCATGCCAAATTTTTACAATCAAACACCAAAAAGTGAGAAAGTAAGAAAAAGTTTTCTTTTTCCATGGAAAATTTTACCTAATCAAACGGACCCTTAGAGGCATTACTCAAAAATTGTTACATCTGATCTCCAGCAGGAGGCAGTACAACCAACTTCATCAGGTAGTTAGGTGGGATATGTCAGCTGGACAGGGACTGAGAGTTTGATCATCGATCAAATTTACAAGGAAGTCAAATCCAAAGTGTTACTACCAGGATTCGAATTTCCTACTTTAAGAATTTTCAGCGGAATTGACATTATATTCCTCAACTTTTGCCAGTTGAGTTGTGCCTCGAGGACAACCACAATAGGTAGTTGTTTTAACCCAGGTCGAGATCGACCCTATGCTGAGTCGAGCCTGAGTTGAGCTAGTCAGCCGTGACATTCCCACAAAAACTTGGTATATTTCCCTTCCACAAATTCACTTGGCAGCCCTACCAAAACCGGACCAGATATTTACATAATGGATCTAGGTTGTGAGGGGAAAGAGAGAGCTCAAGTAAATTTTTAGGATAATGGTAAAGATGAGTCATTTTCTAGTGTCAACCGTTGACACTTGATATGATGTCAATGGAGACACATGCAGTGGTCTCGGCACTTGATATGGTGTCAACGGAGACACATGCAGTGACTCTCACAACATCGGCACTTGATCATTTTCATGGTAAAGATTACTTACTTTAAATAGGAAAATTGATTTTTACAATTCAAATAAAAAATTTTGAAAATACTTCATTGTTATTAAAAAAAATTATAAAGTATCATACTGCGATATTAATATATTTAAGAAGTATCATATGTATCAGATTATGATGCTTCATGTGATTATAAAGTATTTTTTAGTTTTTACGATTTTCTTATAAGGGTGCGCTTGATAGGGTTATTTTCCAAGGAAAATATACATTTTCCACTTTTCTTTTTTGATAGGGTTATTTTCCAAGGAAAATATACATTTTCCACTTTTCTTTTTTTCTTCTTGGTGTGTTTGATAGCTAAATTTGGCATGAAAAATGATTTCTCACTTTTCACTTCATGCGCTCTTATTCTTTGTAAATGAGTAAAGTGAGTTCCTGCCTAATACATGGATTTTAGTTTCCACCTTACTTGGAAAATGAATTTCATCACGTTTAATCCGTTTTGTTGTTAATTGACTAATTTTTTTTTCAAAAAATAACATTATTATTATTATTATTATTATTATTATTATTATTATTATTATTATTATTATGTGGAAAATAATTTTTTTTTATTAAAATAACTAAATTTTGTTTTATTTGCCATGAAAAATAATGAAAATCAAACAACAAAAGTTGAAAAATTCTTAGTTTTTCCACCTAAACAATTAAATCAATCAAACACGTCAAATATCCAATTTTCAGGAATTCAATTCCTTAAAATTCATTTTTTTTCACCCAAATTCCACACTCCCTATCAACCATAGCCTAAGTAATTTTCAAATTTTATAAAACTCTAGTAATTTTCAATTTGATCCTCAAAATATGATATTTATGTGGACAATTCAAAATTTTAAATCTCTCCCTCTCTCTCTCTCTCTCTTTTTTTTTGGTAAAGTATTTACTGTGTTAAGAACAGTTGAACTCTAACTCGGTCTACATTATAGAGAACATCTTTAAATGCAAAGAGTAAAATTTTTTACAAGCTCCAACAAACTCTTTATTTTTTGCTCTTTATTTTACTTTTTCATAAAAATATTTATTGTCTTTTTATTTTTATTTTTAGTCAATATTTATTTTTTTAAAAGTGAATGACCAATGATATCAAATATGTAATAAAGAAAGTTAATGTAGGAATATTGAAAATTGAAACATTTTGAATGCATTTAATAATAGAGAGTGACTTTGACTCTCCAAACTGGAAGAGTCAAACACACTCTGTAAATCAAAATGTTAAAGTAGAGAGCCTATTAAAGTAAAATTGTAAGAGTTGACTTTCCAAAATAAAGAGCATCTCAAATTTAAAGAATCTATTGGAGATGCTCTAAAAGATTCAAAGCAATTAGACCAACTCTCTTTGTTTGTATCACAATATCACTCTTATGAATTAAACTTCTTTACTATAAAAAAAAATATCGCAATCGTTATTTTTAAGAGCCCGTTTGGTAATATGAATTAAACCTATTTAGCTTACCTTCAGAAAGTTCTTTAAAGGTAAAATAGTTTTGCTCCAAAAGATTCTATATTTTAACTTTTTAAAATAGAAAGAAAGTGAGTTTTAATTAATGTTGCATCTCAATACTTAACTATTCAAATTATTAACATTACGTAGAATATTGTAGCCAATGACATCTAAACATATATATTAATAAAAAATGAGGGAAAAACTATTAATGATTGTTGAAAAAGGAAAAATAAAGAGCAAAATAAAGATTTTCTTTAATAATAAAATCTCTTGGAGATGTTCTAATATATATGAAAAATATATCACGACCACCTAAGTCATCTCTTACTTCCTCAATTTGAAGCTGATTCTGGTCCAACTCTAATTATTGACGTATACTCTATAATATATCAATATTTTCATCTAGGGGTGACAAATGGGTCAAGCTGCTTGTTGACTTGACTCGTCTCGATTGGTCCAAAGGTAACTTGGCTCGTTTTAAGATAAGTGATCGGCCAAGTCGAGCTCACTTTTTTCATGAGTTGGCTTGTTTTTCGCTTTATTATTTTCTTTTAAAAAATGTACTTTTTTTTGGGCTTGTTTTGTATATTATTAGGGAAAAATACACAAAACCTAGATTCTAAGTTAATTCTTTAAGCCACTGTTTGCAAAAATGATTATAAATGAATCATTTATAATCACTCTAAATTTCAATACAACTTTTTATTTACACATCTTTTTTCTTTCCAATTTTTAACCCTAGATCTACCTCGAAATCCGTGAAAAAAACTAAAAAAAATTGATTTTAACGCCACCGAACATAGGCTAAAACTAACAAACTTAATTTTATTTTTATTTTTAAAAAATTCAGGTGTTAAATAGTAATTAATAAATATTATATTATGTACAATATAAAAATAATTATAATTTATATATTAAATTAAAACTAATATAATATTAAATAATAAAACAAAAACAATACCTAATCCCCCTCCCCCACCCACCTCAGTTACAGTTGGTCACACATAGTTACAATTCGATCGCATACACAAATTTAATCGCAAAATTTAACCCCCCTACCCCACCTCACCACGCAAAGTCACCGTTGATCACACAAAGTCTCATTTTGTCAGAATTAAAAATTTATCAGAAATTTTACCTCGCTCCCAGTCTACCCACCCACCCCACCCTGTAAAGTTACAGTTCATCACATAAAGTCACATTTCAATTACAATTACGAATTTAATGGCAAAATCCACCTCGACCCCATTGGTCACATGAAGTCACATATATAAATTTAATCACAGATTTCACCTCGACCCACCCTAGTCACCCCACCCCACCCCACTCTACCCCGTAAAGTCACAGTTGGTCACACAAAGTCACATTTTGTTAGAATTACAAATTTATCAGAAATTTTACCTCGCTCCTAGCCTACACACCCACCCCAACCCGTAAAGTCACAGATCATCACATAAAGTCACATTTACAAATTTAATCGTAAAACCCACCCCGACCCATTGGTCACACAAAGTCACATATACAAATTTAATCGCAGATTTCACCCCGACCCACCCCACTCCACTCTACCCCCACAAAGTCACAGTTGGTCACACAAAGTCACATTTCAATCACAATTACAAATTTAGTCGCAAATTTCAATGCAACATTACCACACCCACCCACCCTATCAACAAAGTCACGATTGGTCGCACATAGTCCCAATTCGGTCACAATTTGATAGTTGCAAGAGTTGTTTCATTCTCCATGACAAAATATAGTTTGAAATTGTTGAAAATGTGGTGTAGGAGAATGAAGAAAACAATAGAAAGCAACAAACGTGATGAAGAAAAGTATAAGGCTGCAACACGTAGAACGTTGTCCTCAAACTATATTTGCTCCCACCGGGATTCAAGTTTGCTTTTGGGATTATAGAAAATAGGCTTGTATGATTAATCAAGCATTTTTTTAAGTTCAGACAAAGCAAAATAAGTACATGAAACTAAAACAAGAACACTTTGAATATGGAATTAATGAGGAATAATTTGGATTTCAATCTTTGATTCAAAATGTCTCAAAAGTGATTTGGAATGAAGTATAATATCCTATTTATAGATATCCAAGCACCAATCATGAATTGGTGTCAACTTTCCATGAAAAGATGGATTAAATCTCCAAAAAGTGCCAAAATCAAATGTAAATAAACCAACTTAACGGTCAAATTATTGCACCATGCGACCACGCGGTTCAAAATCGTGATGTCGCGCGATTATAACATTTAATCACACGTCAAAAATTGATGTGTGATCTCAGGGAATATGCACCATGTGGTCGCATGTTATTCCGGATTTTGCCACCTTTTTCATTTTCATTCCTTCTTTTTATCAATAATCATTTTTAACAATACATATATATCTAACAATCCCCCACTGTTTAAAATGTATTTTGATAAGATTTTCAATACTTATGCATAAGGATTAGATATCTTTCGATTTAAATCTATCCATAGTGTAATCAATCACAAGGTATTATTGAAATCCTATGTGGCGTAAAAGCTTTGAACCTATTATTCCTTTGTAATGAAACTTGTGAGATCACACACACAAAAGTATCATTGTATTCTATGTTTATCACAACTAGCTTAGCACTTTTATGGCCTTGTGTTCATCCAATTAAATCAATCAAACACGTCAAATATCCAATTTTCAGGAATTCAATTCCTTAAAATTCATTTTTTTTCACCCAAATTCCACACTCCCTATCAACCATAGCCTAAGTAATTTTCAAATTTTATAAAACTCTAGTAATTTTCAATTTGATCCTCAAAATATGATATTTATGTGGACAATTCAAAATTTTAAATCTCTCCCTCTCTCTCTCTCTCTCTTTTTTTTTGGTAAAGTATTTACTGTGTTAAGAACAGTTGAACTCTAACTCGGTCTACATTATAGAGAACATCTTTAAATGCAAAGAGTAAAATTTTTTACAAGCTCCAACAAACTCTTTATTTTTTGCTCTTTATTTTACTTTTTCATAAAAATATTTATTGTCTTTTTATTTTTATTTTTAGTCAATATTTATTTTTTTAAAAGTGAATGACCAATGATATCAAATATGTAATAAAGAAAGTTAATGTAGGAATATTGAAAATTGAAACATTTTGAATGCATTTAATAATAGAGAGTGACTTTGACTCTCCAAACTGGAAGAGTCAAACACACTCTGTAAATCAAAATGTTAAAGTAGAGAGCCTATTAAAGTAAAATTGTAAGAGTTGACTTTCCAAAATAAAGAGCATCTCAAATTTAAAGAATCTATTGGAGATGCTCTAAAAGATTCAAAGCAATTAGACCAACTCTCTTTGTTTGTATCACAATATCACTCTTATGAATTAAACTTCTTTACTATAAAAAAAAATATCGCAATCGTTATTTTTAAGAGCCCGTTTGGTAATATGAATTAAACCTATTTAGCTTACCTTCAGAAAGTTCTTTAAAGGTAAAATAGTTTTGCTCCAAAAGATTCTATATTTTAACTTTTTAAAATAGAAAGAAAGTGAGTTTTAATTAATGTTGCATCTCAATACTTAACTATTCAAATTATTAACATTACGTAGAATATTGTAGCCAATGACATCTAAACATATATATTAATAAAAAATGAGGGAAAAACTATTAATGATTGTTGAAAAAGGAAAAATAAAGAGCAAAATAAAGATTTTCTTTAATAATAAAATCTCTTGGAGATGTTCTAATATATATGAAAAATATATCACGACCACCTAAGTCATCTCTTACTTCCTCAATTTGAAGCTGATTCTGGTCCAACTCTAATTATTGACGTATACTCTATAATATATCAATATTTTCATCTAGGGGTGACAAATGGGTCAAGCTGCTTGTTGACTTGACTCGTCTCGATTGGTCCAAAGGTAACTTGGCTCGTTTTAAGATAAGTGATCGGCCAAGTCGAGCTCACTTTTTTCATGAGTTGGCTTGTTTTTCGCTTTATTATTTTCTTTTAAAAAATGTACTTTTTTTTGGGCTTGTTTTGTATATTATTAGGGAAAAATACACAAAACCTAGATTCTAAGTTAATTCTTTAAGCCACTGTTTGCAAAAATGATTATAAATGAATCATTTATAATCACTCTAAATTTCAATACAACTTTTTATTTACACATCTTTTTTCTTTCCAATTTTTAACCCTAGATCTACCTCGAAATCCGTGAAAAAAACTAAAAAAAATTGATTTTAACGCCACCGAACATAGGCTAAAACTAACAAACTTAATTTTATTTTTATTTTTAAAAAATTCAGGTGTTAAATAGTAATTAATAAATATTATATTATGTACAATATAAAAATAATTATAATTTATATATTAAATTAAAACTAATATAATATTAAATAATAAAACAAAAACAATACCTAATCCCCCTCCCCCACCCACCTCAGTTACAGTTGGTCACACATAGTTACAATTCGATCGCATACACAAATTTAATCGCAAAATTTAACCCCCCTACCCCACCTCACCACGCAAAGTCACCGTTGATCACACAAAGTCTCATTTTGTCAGAATTAAAAATTTATCAGAAATTTTACCTCGCTCCCAGTCTACCCACCCACCCCACCCTGTAAAGTTACAGTTCATCACATAAAGTCACATTTCAATTACAATTACGAATTTAATGGCAAAATCCACCTCGACCCCATTGGTCACATGAAGTCACATATATAAATTTAATCACAGATTTCACCTCGACCCACCCTAGTCACCCCACCCCACCCCACTCTACCCCGTAAAGTCACAGTTGGTCACACAAAGTCACATTTTGTTAGAATTACAAATTTATCAGAAATTTTACCTCGCTCCTAGCCTACACACCCACCCCAACCCGTAAAGTCACAGATCATCACATAAAGTCACATTTACAAATTTAATCGTAAAACCCACCCCGACCCATTGGTCACACAAAGTCACATATACAAATTTAATCGCAGATTTCACCCCGACCCACCCCACTCCACTCTACCCCCACAAAGTCACAGTTGGTCACACAAAGTCACATTTCAATCACAATTACAAATTTAGTCGCAAATTTCAATGCAACATTACCACACCCACCCACCCTATCAACAAAGTCACGATTGGTCGCACATAGTCCCAATTCGGTCACAATTTGATAGTTGCAAGAGTTGTTTCATTCTCCATGACAAAATATAGTTTGAAATTGTTGAAAATGTGGTGTAGGAGAATGAAGAAAACAATAGAAAGCAACAAACGTGATGAAGAAAAGTATAAGGCTGCAACACGTAGAACGTTGTCCTCAAACTATATTTGCTCCCACCGGGATTCAAGTTTGCTTTTGGGATTATAGAAAATAGGCTTGTATGATTAATCAAGCATTTTTTTAAGTTCAGACAAAGCAAAATAAGTACATGAAACTAAAACAAGAACACTTTGAATATGGAATTAATGAGGAATAATTTGGATTTCAATCTTTGATTCAAAATGTCTCAAAAGTGATTTGGAATGAAGTATAATATCCTATTTATAGATATCCAAGCACCAATCATGAATTGGTGTCAACTTTCCATGAAAAGATGGATTAAATCTCCAAAAAGTGCCAAAATCAAATGTAAATAAACCAACTTAACGGTCAAATTATTGCACCATGCGACCACGCGGTTCAAAATCGTGATGTCGCGCGATTATAACATTTAATCACACGTCAAAAATTGATGTGTGATCTCAGGGAATATGCACCATGTGGTCGCATGTTATTCCGGATTTTGCCACCTTTTTCATTTTCATTCCTTCTTTTTATCAATAATCATTTTTAACAATACATATATATCTAACAATCCCCCACTGTTTAAAATGTATTTTGATAAGATTTTCAATACTTATGCATAAGGATTAGATATCTTTCGATTTAAATCTATCCATAGTGTAATCAATCACAAGGTATTATTGAAATCCTATGTGGCGTAAAAGCTTTGAACCTATTATTCATTTGTAATGAAACTTGTGAGATCACACACACAAAAGTATCATTGTATTCTATGTTTATCACAACTAGCTTAGCACTTTTATGGCCTTGTGTTCATCCAATTCATGAACTTTTAAGAGAGAAACTTCAACTCTCTATCGAGACGGCACCATCTCTAAGTTCATATAGGTAAAGTTCTTCCAGTATTTTTGTCATATTTACAGATACTTGATTCTATTGATCCAAATTTTATTAAAAGTTATAAACTTAACCCTCCTTTATATGAAAACCAACACTTATCTTGATAAGTGTTGAATACTATCCACTTATTGAATGATTTGTTTTTACTCTTTGAACCTAAAATGTACTTTTTAGTAATTTTAAGTAGGGTTTCCATTATTGATGGATCTTTAAGTAAGAAGTTTTAATCCCATCCTACTCGATGTGGTCCTCACTAATTCTTTAGTGAGTGTTTTTGTTAGTGGATCCGCTAAATTATCATTTGATTTTAGATAAGTGATTGAAATTGTTTCATCCTTGATCAATTTCCTTACATAGTCGTGTCTTAGACTTATATGTTTAGACTTTCCATTGTATACTTCATTGTATACTCTAGCTAAAGTGGCTTGACTGTCATATAGTATAGGAATAGAATTTAAATTCATTTCTCCTATTGGAATTTCATACAAGAGATCCCTAAGTCACTCAGCTTCTTTTCCGACCCTTGCCAATGCTACAAATTCGGATTCCATTGTTGAGTGTGTTATACATGTTTGATTCTTAGATCTCCATGAGACTAATGCTCCTCCAAGAGTAAACACCCAATCTAAGGTGGATTTATTCTCACATGTACTAGATATCCAACTTGCATTGGTAAATACTTCTAGAATTTCCGTAAACCGAGAATATTGAAGACCTATATCTTTGGTTTTCTTTAAATAACCAAGAACATGTCCAATCGCCTTCCAATGTTCCTTACTTGGGTGACTAGTATATCTACTAAGTTTATTAACTGCAAATGCTATATCCGGTCTAGTGCATTGGACTGCATACATTAGAGATCCAATAGCACTTGCATATTCAAGTTATGTTATTGTTTTTCCATCATTTTTTACAAGTTTGATACTTGCATCAAATGGGGTGTTTGCTTCTTTAATGTTCAAATGTTTGAACTTAATCACATTTTCAATATAATGTGTTTGATTAAGCATAAAACCCTCAATTTTTCTTGTGACCTTGATACCTAATATGGTATCTACTTGCCTAAGATCTTTCATTTTAAATGTGGAAGATAGAAACCTTTGGTTTCATTTATGCCTTCCAAACGATTACTTATAATTAACATGTCATCCACATAAAGGAAAATAATCACAACATATTTTTCATGTTCCTTCGAATATAAGCACTTATCAACACTATTGTGTTTGAATCTAAATGACATAATTTCCAAATCGAACTTCTCATGCCATTTTTTCGGTGTCTGTTTTAAAACATATAATGATTTAACTAATTTGCCTACTTTCTTTTCGTTTTCGGGAAGAACAAAACCTTACAGTTGTTCCATATAAACCTCCTCATCGAGGTCCCCATTTAAGAAATCCGTTTTAACATCCATTTGATGTATGTGCAAGTTATGAATGAAAGCTAAGGAAAACATTATTCTTATAGATGTAATGCATGTCATGGGTGCATATGTGTCAAAATAATCTATTCCTTCCTTTTGTCGATATCCCTTAGCTACTAGTTGGGCTTTAAAGGTATTAAGAGTACCATCCGCGTTGTACTTTTTCTAAATACACATTTACATCCTATAGGTTTAGAGCCATTTGGTAGATCAACAAGTTCCCAAGTATTGTTAGACATTATTGAATTCATACTAACTCTTGATGACATAGCATCTTTATAAGTTTTAGGATCCGTTTCGGTTTGAAGAGCATATGGTATTGTTCTTATAACACTCTTTATATCTCCTTCTATAAGATAAAGAGAAATAAGTTGAGAGTCAATTTCATCCGGTCCTAATACTTTTTATTTTCGAGTTTTTTTGCTTCTATGGAGTTCATTAAGATCATCAACATCTTTAAATGATGTTTCTCCAAGCAATTTTGTAGAATTTGGAATCTCTTTATTTGATTCATCAATAGTATTATAATCCAAAGATAAAAAATCATCAAAGAACTCTACTTTGCGTGACTCAATTATCACATTGGCCTCCAAATTTAATAGTTGATATACTTTACTATTCGAAGCATATCCAAAAAATACACATTTGATCTCTCTTGAACCAAGTTTTGTTCATTTAGGATCGGTGTTTTTGCAATAAGCAAGACCCCCCCCCCCCCCCCCCCACATTGAAGTAACCAATATTTGGTTTTCTTCCTTTTCATAATTCATATGGAGATACTCTTGTAAATTTAGAAGGAACTTTATTTAATATATGACATGCATTAAGAAATGCTTCACCCCAAAGATTAAATGGCAATTTAGAATATAACAACATTGCATTAATCATTTCAACAAGTGTCCTATTTTTTCTTTCCGCCAAACCATTTTGTTCGGGTGTTCGAGGTGCATTACATTGGTTAATTATGTCATGTTGTTCACAAAATAAGTTAAAATCACTAGAGAAGTATTCACCCCCTCTATCACTTCTAAGAATTTTTATTTTCTTATTCAAGTGATTTTCAACTTCATTTTTATATGCTTTGAAAGTTTCAAAAGCCTCATCCTTATGTTTTAATAAATAAACATAAGTAAATCTAGAACAATCATCAATCAATGTTATGAAATATCTATTTCCACCTCTTGTTAACATACCATTCAATTCACATATGTCGGTTTGTACAAGATCTAATAATTGAGTTGTTCTATTTACACTATGAAAATATTTCTTAATCATCTTAGATTCTACACAAGTTTTGTGTTTATAAACTTTGTTTTCATCATAAGATATTAAGTCACACATTTTCATTCTTTTCATAGTATTATTGCCTTTATGCCCTAATCTACAATGCCTCAAAGTAAAAGAGTCAAGCATATAAGCAGAAGTCACTTTATTCATATAATTATTGTCAATGGTACATAGTTTAACCATTCCATCACTAGAATTGCATTTTCCAACAAAGATCCCATTACTGGACAATACAAGTTTCCCGGATTCATAAACACTTTTGATTTCGGGTTTTCCTAAAAGATCACAGTTAACTAAGTTCCTATTCATGTCCGGAACATGGAATACATTGGTAAGAGTAACGGTTTTTCCGAATGTGAAGATGGTATCTACACTTCCTTTTCCAACCACTTTGGAGCGGCCTTCATTACCCATTTGTATTTCATATCCATCTTCCAAGTCATGATAAGTTTTAAACAAAGACTTACCATAATACACATGTATGGTAGCACAAGTGTCATACCACCATCCTTGAACTTTTCCTTTTATAGTGTTGACTTCACATATTGTAGCCACAATGTTGTCATCTTCAATGGAGTTTATTTTGTGTTCTCCATTGGATTTCTTCTTATGCCTGCACACTTTGGCCCAATGATTGGGTTTTCCACAAACATAACATTGCCCTTTTGGTTTTTGTTTGAACTTCCCTTTGTCCTTTTATGGACCAAGAGGATTAAACTTTTCTTTGTTGGAGTGTTCGGTCTTCTCAATAGCATTTGCCTTTGATTTGGCTTCATAAGAATTTTCATTCTTGTTCCTCATTCTTGATTCGTCTTCAATACGTAGATGCTTTTGTAATTGTTCCAAAGTAAAATCTTCGAACTTATGAAAAATCTTCTTTCGGTATCCTTTCCAAGCACTTGGAAGTTTGGCAATAATTTCCCCCACTTGAAAGGATTTTGGGAGTTCTATTTTGACCGCTTTAATTTGTTAACAAGTACTTGTAATTCATGTTCTTGAGGAAGAATAGGAATATTGTCCAAAAATCTAAAATCAAAATATTTTGTAATTAAAAATTTCTTGGAACCTTCTTCTTCCACCTTGTATTTGTTTTCCTACTTATTCCAAATATCTCTTGCCGAAGAAGTGTTGATGTGGAGATCGTATAACCGGTCCGTCAAAGCATTCAAAATATGTTCACAACATATTAATTTATCCTCTTGTCTTTTCTTCATTTTGGCCCTTATTTCTTCCGTCTCCGTTGGTTTTGCTAAAGGTTCCAAATCCGAATCCATAATGTAGAAGATCTTCAATGCGATAAGTAAGAATTTTAACTTGTCTTGCCATCACGTGAAGTTAGTTCAATCAAATCTATCGAGCCTCACAAGATCTTGTTTCATTAATTTGATAGTTGCGAGAGTTGTTTCATTCTCCATGGCAAATTATAGTTTGAGGTTGTTGAAAATGTGGTGTAAGAGAATGAAGAAAAATAATAGAAAACAACAAAATTGATGAAGAAAAGTATAAGGCTCAAACACGTAGAACATTGTCCTCAAACTATATTTGCTCCCACCGGGATTCAAGTTTTCTTTTGGGATTATAGCAAATAGGTTTGTAGGATTAATCAAGCTTTTTTTCAATTTCGAATAAAGCAAAATAAGAACTTGAAACTAAAACAAGAACACTTTGAATATGGAATAAATGATGAATAATTTGGATAACAATCTTTGATTCAAAATGTTTCAAAAGTGATTTGGAATGAAGTATAACCTCCTATTTATATATATTCAAGCACCAATCATGAATTGGTGCCAACTTTCCATGAAAAGATGGATTAAATCTCCAAAATGTGCCAAAATCAAATTTAAATAAACCAACTTAACGGTCAAATTATTACACCGTGCGATCGCGCGATTAAAAACTGTGTGGTCACGCGGTTATAACATTTAATCACACGTTAAAAATTGACGTGTGATCTCATGGAATATGTACCATGCGGTCACATGGTATTCCGGATTTGGGCACATTTTTCATTTCCATTTCTTTCCAATTTCATTCCTACTTTTTATCAATAATCATTTTGAGCTATACATATATATGAACAATACATATATATCTAACACCACCACCATCGCACACCCATAATGCACCATCCAGACAATAAGATAGACATCTCCCACCTCAAAATCACACAACTCTGCAGACTGTTATCATCGTTGTTGGAAGCAATGTAGATCTGAAGAAGAAGATTGGAAGCGGAACCGTGCGCGGCTCCTTCCACATCCACCACTGCCGTGGCGCTGCCTCCATTAGGTATTATTAGGGGAGTAGAGAGGAGGGAGAGAGAGAGGGAGAGATGCTGAATTTGAAATTTGTTAGTACTTCCTCCGTCCCATAAAGATAGTCCCCTACCCAATTTCACACATATTAAGAAATGTTAATTAATATTGTTGGAAAAATAAGTTTTACAATTCCCTTTCCTAATATACCCGTAATAAATTTTGTAGTTTTTCACAAAATTGAAAGAATATAAATTCATTTAGACTAATAAAAAATACATTAAATAAGATCAAAATGAGACATAAAATATTAACTTATTCTCAAAAAATAATGTGGACTATCTTTTTGAGACGGACGAAAAAAAGAATAGTTTACTATCTTTGTGGGACGGATGGAGTAATTATTTAGGGTTTGAATTGGGGTGGAATGAGTTGGGTGAGGTAATTTAATTTTTAATAATAAAATATTTAATTAATAAATATTAATTAATAATTAACACCTGTTTTTACAAATGTAAAATTTATCATTTTTTTTTATTTTTTATAAAGTGATCTTCAAAAGTAAGAGTTGATGTAATTTAAAAAAAAAAAAAAGAGCTAATGTAATTTTCCCTTATTATTATTATTATTATTTAAAATAGTGCATCAGCTAAGCCCATGAACCAAATGGTCGAGCCAACTCAAATTTTAAATTTGGACATGAGCTCAAATGTTTAAGGGTCGAGGTGGCTTGCATTGCCACCCCTATTCTCATCTATACATCTTCATTTTATCCACATTCACTTGGCGTACTCTCACTGGAGGGTAATGTTGCCCACGTCTGGTAACGGAGCGGCCCTGTTATAAAAAAATATTATTCTTTAATTACAGAATTAATCTATTTGTACATATTCTTTGTCCAGATTGGTTTATCGATCATGTGTTGACAAAATTGTGGATGTTGATTGTCAAGGTGATGTGATGAGTAAGTTAATAGATGATTGTCAAGTATATAATCTGTACACCAAAATGTAAATAAATATATACAAATAGCATAACTCTTAATTGCAAGCCCAAATTTTTTTTGCTATTTTGCATAATGTAAAATGAATAAAATGTGCAATTTTCTTGCAAAAGGGTGGGTTTTGTACTGGCTTCGATTAACAGGCTAATACAGTGTAAATTGGTTTTGATGCAGTTATGAATGTATTCTGTTTGTTAAAAGTTTTAAATACCACGCAATGATTACATTTATAAATAAATTTATAAATAATACAATTTTTTAAATTATTTTTTAATTATATATATTTTCTCTCTCCAATTTTTAATCACATATCTACTTAGAAAATACTAAAATAAACAAACAAAAAATTCCTAGGTTAGCCACCGAACACTTCATAAATTTATAAAGAATTTATTGTTTTCAAAATAAAATATGCAGTTTGAAAAAATGTATACGATGAAAAGTGCTGGTATAAGGAAATTTATTCTTTATAAGCCTATTTGATATCAAACAAGGGGTCACATTTTTTTATGAGCATTGAGACATATTCATCAGTACTTGGTTGTCCTCAACGCAATATTGATTGAGAAATTTTCACATGCTGTACTGATCAAATTGTCTGGGTAGTCTAGTAATTATATTGGATAAGAAAAACTTGTGCTTTTACACAAAGACAACATGTTGAGTTATTTTTAACTACACATTTTTTTCTTTTATTTTTTAATCATATATTTTACATAAAAACATAAATAAATTAATAAAACTAACTAAAAAAAGTACATTTTACAAACTTTTTGAAAAGTTTATTTTAAATTACCTTAGTTATAGTTTGTTATAATTTTAAATTACCTTTTAAATTAATTTTGGTTTGATTACTCTTTTATCAAACTTGCTTTGGGGCTTTTAAATATTCACTCTGGTGGTTACAAATATTGTTTGAGTACAACGGTTTTAAATCATGTTTGAAAAATTTATTTTGTCGGATTTACAAAGTTGTTTGAATTCTTTATTCCTTTTACTTCATTTTTGTTTTGCTCTTCATACTCCACAATATGTAATTCACGACCTTCTTGAAGTATAGTGAAACATGCTATTTACAAATCTCATGTATGAGTTTTCATCGGATGTACTAACTCACTGGACTTGAAGTTACAAAAGTTGTAGATTAGACAACATAAAGGTTAGAAAGGTTGTAGAACATGCCGCTGGACTTCCCCAAACACGGATTTAAAGTTAGAAAGGTTGTAGAATGGGTAATAAAAGATGAAGTTGGATGTCTTACCAATAGGGATATATTCAAAATGCCCACTGTGGACATTTTTCAACATGTTCATTCATCACATGGCGAGTGGGTATTGCGTGTGGGATAGGTGGCTTGCCACCCACCCCCATAGAGGGGTTGTCCCACTTGTTAGCATGTTAATATTCCTTGTCTTACCAATACCTCAGGCAGCGTGAGCAAAGAGAAAATAAACAAATGGAGAAATGGAGAAAATAACACAAAACTTTCAATGAGTGTCGGGTCATAAATATTATTGGCATCCCTAAATTGTAATGATTAAACAGATCTATACATATATAATACTCCCTTCGTCCCATTTGTATAAGCTTGTTTGACTTTTCACAAAGATTAATAAAACATATTTAATGTTATTGAAAATGTAATTTTTGTAAAGAAAATTCTCAAAATACCCTTATTTAAGTATTAAAATTATTATTATTAGAAGTATTAAATAGGGTACATTAGTAAACAAACAAAATAAATAATTTTCAATAAAGAAACAAACCTATATAATTGGATAAGAGAAAATGGAAATGCAGCCTATACAAATGGGACGGAATGAGTAATAGGATAACAATCACCATTTTACGCACATAGTTTCTCGCTCATTTTCACTTGTCATTTCAGGAAATTTCTTAATTTTATCAATTTATTTTAATACATGAATTTGGGGGATTCAATTAATGCATGTAATAAATGATTTATAAATTTGTAAAAAAGAAAATATCTATAAAAAGTCAAATTATAAATTATTTTTATTCATTTGATAATTATTACTTTATTTTGAAGTTGAAAAATATGCAATATGGTTGTCAAATTCAAAATCTCAATGAGAAGTTTAATACAAGCTATCAAATTGAGAGCAAACTCTAAACATATCATTTGTAAAATCGTCTTAAATACTAAAGGTTAATGGGTCGTTCTCTTTGTATTTCGATTTTGGATTTTGAGTTTTAAATTTTTTTTTGAATTTTGGTTGTTTGTTTTGGGATTGCTGAAAACATGTTCTCTTTGTAATTTTGGAAAACTGTTTTCAAACATAAAAAGCTGAAAAATGTGTTTACTTTGTGATTTGTTGAATTACATTAGCTTTAATGTTAATAAATCAGTTAGTTCTCTATGTAATAAATTCATCATTAATATCGTTTCAGTTAAACAAAAATTTAACCTCATACCAACAAAATCTTAACATGGATCTATATATAATGACAAAATAATATAAGTACTTCAAGTGAAGGAAGTGTCTCACATTTACAAAAAATAATAATAATAATAATAATAAATAAAAAATTACAAAAAAAAAAAAAAAAAAAAATTTAACATGGATCTATATAATGACAAAATAACATAAGAACTTCAAGTGAAGGAAGTGTCTCACTTTTACAAAAAATAATAATAATAATAATAATAAATAAAAAAAAAAACAAATTTTACAAAAAAAAAAAAAAAAAAAAGTCTTAAAATGGATTTATATATAATGGCAAAATAACATAAGAACTTCAAGTGAATGAAGTGTCTCACTTTTACAAAAAAAAAAATAATAATAATAATTTACAAAAAAAAAAAAAAAATCTTAACATGGATCTATATATAATGACAAAATAACATAAGAACTTCAAGTGAAAAAAAATGTCTCACTTTTACAAAAACAAAAAAAAAAAAAAAAAAAAAAAAAAAATCTTAACGTGGATCTATATATAATGACAAAATAACGTAAAAACTTCAAATGAAGGACGTGTCTCACATTTAAAATAATAATAATAATAATAATGAATTACAAAAATAAAAAATAAAAAAAATCTTAACATGAATATATATATAATGGCAAAATAATATAATAATTTCAAGTGAAGGAAGTGTCTCACATTTACCTTAAAAAAAAAAAAAAATCAAAATCACGTTTTGGTCGTTTTGAACTTTTTAATACAAAATATTCAAAACTCAATAAACTCGTTTTTAGTTTCCTTTATATATATTTTTTTTGTGTTTTGGAAAACGCGGTTCTGAAAATGGACAAAGTGAACACGTTTTCGATATTTTCAAAAATCGAAAACTCAAAACGGGCTGAAAACAGCAAAGAGAACAGGGTCTAAAGTTTAACTTATATTTTTTACTTTTTCCAACATCCAATCTTTTTAATTTATCTTATTTATTAGTCTTAAAATAATACCTATCATTTCTTACCTAAATTCAATTTTAACTAAATGATTAGTTTTGAATCTTTGTCTTATCAAATTGAAAAAAATAATATATATCCAATCTTTCTAAATAAATTAATTAAATCATTTAATTTTTTTACGACTTTAGGTTTCGATAAATTTATTGGTTCAATTTGTAAAATAAAAGGCTTTAGCAAAATCATTCTATCAAAAAATAGAATATGGTTTATATGTTTATTTAACATGCACAAAAATAGTATGTGCAATTGTGAAAAATGAGTTTTAAAGAATGTGTGTTTAAGAATGAACATTAAAAAAATTTATTTTTATGTTTTATTTTTTTAGATATTTTTCATCATATATGAATACACAATTTATGTCGGACATTGTATTTTTACAACTTATTCAATAAATATTTTTTAATTATATCTTTCGTACATCACACGGGTTCAATTACTAGTAGAGAAAATAACACAAAAGTTGGAAGGTCACTTAAAAAAAAGGGGGCGAAGAGAAAACGAAGAGTCAATTAGAAAATGAGAAAAAAGAAAAAAAATTGAAAATCAAAATGATAAGTTACGTATCTATTAGGAAAAATATATACTCTCTGAAAAGTAATAATTTTGTTTTGAAAATTTTCATTGTCATTTATATATATACTATTTAGTAGTGCGTACGTTGCATGTGACTTTAGAACATGAAATATATTTGGATGTCGTAAATGGAATATCCTCTTAATACATATCATCTTTTTTAATATATTATTTTTAAAAATTGTATAAATTGAAGATACGTATTTATACGTTGCTTAGATATTAAATTAATATCGAATTCAGTATTTTTGTTTAGACAATAGTAGACAAATTGACAAAGTGATCAAATTTGCTAACAAATTAAAGTTGATTAACATGATTCCTTTAAATTGAAGATGAGTGACGATAATGTAGAGTGAAATAATAAGATTACTTTGCGCTAAACATTTGGATAATAATTTGTTTAAGCTTCGGTTTGCATCAAGATAAAATAAGATATATATGTTAAGTACATAGCAGCAAAATCGTGGATAGGGAACTATTTAGCAACATACTCAATTTATTGTAGAGATTTTTGAATTAATTATTAGATAATGCAAACTATTAGCGTCTTTTTTGTCAAAACTATTTCTAACTAAACGAAGCTTTTAATGTATTATCTCATCAAAATACTTGTTGTGTACAATTTCTATAAATAATTGAAGTCGAGACTTGAACCTAAAAATAAATAAAAAATAATAGCTCTGAAAATGTATTGAACCACGTAAAAGCATGCACAAATACATGTCAACTATCTTAACTGCTAAGACAATAAATTATATATACTAATAAAAAAATATCATAAGTGCAAATGTTTTTAAAAAATTACCAAACATGAATATGTAGATTTGGAATTTTGCCTTAAAATATAGATAAACTTGATAAAAATTAATAATAAATAACGAAAATGATGTTACTCTTATACAATGTCATGACATATTAGTAAAAAATTTGGTGTATCCCACACCCTGAAGGTCCGAACCGATCACGCTCAAAGTCATTAATTCGAGATTGTAAATTGAAAATTTGGTTACGAAAAAAAAAAATTGGTTGTCAATATTTAGCCCCTGTATGGTTCTCATTTTTTCTATCTAATTTTTCTAAAATACTCAATCTACACCGCACATCTTATTTTTGGTCTATAATTTTTCACTTTTCAACTCAATTTACACCCCCACATTCTCTAAAAATTCAACTTTTTTCAATTTTTTTCAAAAATTTGGTTGCCAATATTAGCAACGTCATTTTCTTTGGGCCTTTATTTGGGAGGGAAGGAGATGACACGTTGCACGTATCACATTTAGAAGTTACAAGAATGAATGCTTTTGTGAAAAGTTATGTAGAATTTTACAAAAACGTATTTATTTTAAAATAGTTATCTATTTGTAAAATATGATCATTACATGCGTAAATGAATATGTAGGTTTTTATTTTCAATTATAAAATGTTATAATTAAAATAAGATTAATTAAAGGATAAATAAGAAATTATAAATTATTTTCGAGGGTAGTATGATCCAAAATATTTATCAATAGAAGTTGTATCTACATACATACATACATACATACATATATAAATAAAATTTAAAGAGATAATTACCACCATTAATTAGAAGAATTTACATTATTTATAAAATATAATAATTAAAATAAAATTAATTGAAGGACAAATAAGAAATTATAAATTATTGTAGATGGTATTATCGTCCAAAAATGTTTATCCATTTGGTAATTATATTCACACCACATTTTTTATATCTACACCACATTTTAATTGCAAGAAAGATCATCATTATTTGTTTACTTTTTGATGAGATTCAAAGCGCGGAAGAAACGCCGGAAAGTTTCGAACCCAGGTTCTGGATGGATAGTGGAATCTTGACCCGATATTCACGACGCGATGGTTCGACGATGCGGAATAAAGAACCAAAGCTTTCGAAACGCCACAAGGATTTGCCCAATCTCCTTGGTAAGTTTCTGATTTTGAACGCCACAAAGATAGTTTATCTTTGATAAGTTCGGGTTTTGAACGCCACAAGAATTAAAATCTTGATACGTTCTTGGAGAATAAAAGGAATCCACCTTTTAACGAGTAAAACACTCAAAATGTTTATTCAATAATCGAAATCTGAATTACAATGAATGGAAAAAGCGTATAAATAAGCAAAATAAAACCCTATTCGCTAATTTACTCAAAATAGAATTCTAATTAGACTAAAATTCTAAAATAGACAAACAAATAATTAAAAAACGGAAAAATAATCAAAATCCCCGAAAATCCGTAAAATTAGATTTACGGCCGCGATGAACTCATTTACGGCTGTAAACGACTTTCTGTTTAAAACTTACGGCCGTGACCATATTTTTTACGGCCTTAATGAAGGTTCTGCTCAAATTTGCGATAACTGTGTTACGGCCGTAATTCCAAATGTTACGGTCGTAAAATGCTTGCTACTTAATTTTCTGGTTCTTTTCTACACGATTTGATCTTCAAAGCTCGTCGAACATGTTGAATTCTTGTTTTGGCTTGAATATCTAAATTTTCCCATCAAGCCTGCTATGACTCCGATTGTCGAGGGTCCGGAACACATCATACCCTCCTTCTTTAGGATGATTCATCTCGAATCATAACTTTGGTCCTTTTGTTTCACTTCACCTCCTGGATCAAACGGAAAATTTCTACTTCCATGCCATGAGTTCAATAAATTATGATCCTTTGATTGGAAAACATGGAAGAGATGGAGCTTGAACTCCCTTTGCCATACGTAGTGTGGTTGAAGCTTCCAAACGTAATTAACCTGCAAAAAAGGTTTAAACAAAATGGGGAGGGACATGTTAGCTTCATAAGGTACAAGGTATGGATCCTTGTATTCATGATAAACCACCACCAACTCCACTTCTTGAACCACGAGGCTCTTCTCTTTGCCTCTTTCCTCCTCTGCAATTTCTTGTTCAATTTTTTTATCTTCAAACTCAACCACATTTCCTAACTCCACATTTTTATCACCATTCTCGTACACTACCTCATCACTACCCAAATGTGGATCTACCAATTTAAAATCCAAATTTTGAACTTCTACCCCAACTTCCAATTCATTCATCTCATTATCAACAATTTCATTCTTAATCATTTCCTCGCTACCCAACTCCACATTTCCTCATCAAATTTTGGAATTTGTTTATTTGTTTTTAATTTCAACTATCCCTCCTTCTTATCAATATCCTTATCCCCACGATGCCTCCTATTACACCAATTTTCACTCTCCTTCCTTACCCTCCGTGAATCTTCTAGTGCTTCTTCTAATGTCAACTCATATAGTGCGCATGTTTTCCCTTTCTTAAGGAATTTGTATATATGCATACTCTTTTCATAAACAGCCTCCCTCCTACGTCTCAATGGTTTTCCCAATAAAATATGATAAGATTTTAATGGCACTACATTACACCATACATCCTCACTATACCTTCTCTGGGTGATAGACACTAGAACTTGTTTGGTTACTTTGAGATTCCCAAACTCCCTCATCCACGTCATCCTATAAGGTTTATAGTGTGGTTCTAGGGGCAATCCTAATTTTTCAACCACGGTGCTACTAACAAAGTTAGTAAAGCACTTTCCATCAATCGCCAAACTGCACCCCTTATGATCCACATAACATCTAGTTTGGAATAAACAGCCTGAATCATAATCCATCCCTTATGTGATGTTAAAAAATTTCAAGAATGAAGAAAATTTAGACATAAAATAGTAAGAACGACTTTTATTAACTTGGAAGGGAATGAATATCAAGAAAGTGGTTCTTGAATTTTGGAATGACCTTTTTTTTTTTTTTTGAATAATGAATTTTCAGAATTAAATAATAAAATAAATTAAATAAGTCCGAAAATTCGACACCAACACAACAAAACAAACGGAATAGGATTTGGATAAGAATCGAACAAAATAAATACTTTTGAATTTTCGTTGAATTTTTATATGGATCAAACTGGAAAAAATTTACTGGCACGAAGAACACTCAAGAAAAGAAAGATTCAATAACAAGATATGGATAATTTTTATGACAGACTCGATGATAAACATAAGAATTAAACTGGGTAGAATAAAAACCTGAATTCAGAGTTCAGCTCTGATACCAGATGATGAAATTCGAAGCGCGGAAGAAACGCCGGAAAGTTCCGAACTCAGGTTGTGGTTGGACGGATGAATCATGACCCGATATTCACGACGCGATGGCTTGACGATGCGGAATAAAGAACAACTACTTTCGAAACGCCACAAGGATTTGTCCAATCTCCCTGATGAGTTTCTGGTTTTGAACGCCACAAATATTCTCAAGAAATATTTGATAAGTTCAGTATTTGAACGCCACAAGAAATATTCTTGATAAGTTCGAAAATATAGGAATCCACATATATCTTTTATTGAATTCTCAATAAAAACTGTTTATATCAAAATCAAAGTCTGAATTACAATGAATGGAAAAAGCGTATAAATAATCAAAATAAAACCCTAGTCGCTAATTTACTCAAAATAGAATTCTAATTAGACTAAAATTCTAAAATAGGCAAACAATAATTAAAAAACGGAAAAATAATCAAAATCCCCGAAAATACGAAAAATTAGATTTACTGCCGTGATTAACTCATTTACAGCTGTAAATGACTTTCTGTTTAAGACTTACGGTCGTGACCATATTCTTTACGGCCGTAATGAAGGTTCTGCTCAAATTTGCGATAACTGTGTTACGGCCGTTATTCCAAATGTTACGGCCGTAAAAGGCCTGGTGCTTAATTTTCTGGTTCTTTTCGACATGATTTGATCTTCAAAGTTCGTCGAACCTGTTGAATTCTTGTTTTGGCATGAATATCTAAATTTTCCCGTCAAACCTGCTATGACTTCGATTGTCGAGGGTCCGGAACACATCACTTTTGCTTTTGTGTCCTCAACTTTTTTTTAATTGCATTATTATTCATAACATTCAATTAATTAACATATTTTGTTTCTAACAACGATTTCTTTTCAAATATTCTGCTAATTTGCACTGAAAAGATGTGCAAATATTTTGTTTAATTATTGTATTAGTTATTTAAGCTGATTATTTAAACATATGAGAGATAAATAAATATTTTTAACACTCGTAACAAATATTTTGAACGAAAATCGTCTTTAAAGACAAGATGTGAAAATTAATAAAAAGTTGATGATAAAAGAATTATATAAAAATCTTAGCGGGGTAAATGTAAAAATAAGAAAAAATTAGGGATCTTCATTACAATTAAAATGTGATGTGGATAACAAAAAGTGTGATGTCAATATATTTACCCTTATCCATTTAAGGACCCTTTAAAGGTAGTGTAGATATAGATAATATATATTTTTTCCGTCTTAATTATAGAGGTTTGTTTGACTTTTCACACAGATTAAGAAAATATATTTAATGTTATTGAAAAAGTAATTTTTGTAAAGAAAATTCTTAACTTATCTCTATTTAAGTTTCAAAACTATTATTATTGGAATTAATGAATAGTGGTACATTAGTAAACAAATAAAATAAATATTTTTCAATAAAAAAAATAAATTTATATAATTGGGAGAAGAAAAAAAATTTAACCTATATAATTGTAACGGATGGAGTAAAATTTTTTTTTTTTTTTTTTTTTTTGGGCATCACTTGATCAGCTACCCCACCTGTAGTCAGGGCCTACATTAGTTTGATTACTACGGAACTTTTTTCTTCTTTGAGAAGCTCAAGCACTTGCAAAACGCCAAAACTCGTACTGAGTTACGAAAAAGGAAATATACTGAATAAATGCTACACCTTACACACATAATAAAACCTTCTTATCACGACTTGTGATGCACAGACTTTTACACAGAACTCGTATACAAAGACCATATTGATACAATTTGGAATGAAAAATACTTATATAATCTGTAGCATAAATGGACACAACAGAGAAGTGAACAGTTTAACCAGCTGCAGCTGGAAATTAGACAGTTTTAGTTGAGGAGAGAAGAGAAGAGGAAGGAACTGGAAACTAGCAGGAATTATCTCTGCTATATTCACAAGTCCAACAAGGGTTGTTCGGACAAACTTCAACGATGAAATATGTCCTCCCTCCCACTGATGCCAGGTTTGCATTGCAAGTCGAAAGAGGAGTCTTAACCACCAGGCTGCACTTGGACAGTAAAGTCGAGAGAACGTTTAGTGATAATGGATTTAACGCGATACAAGATTGTCCAGAGCTATTGGTGATTCTATATTTCCAGCCCCACATTACAACTGCACCAGAGCATATGTAGGGAAACATGTTAACATTAGTCGGAGGTGGCCTTGAGGGTGTGCGAGAGGTGCGACCGCACAAGGCCTCAACATTATAGGGACATCAAGTTTTTTCTTATTACAGGATACTTAAAGAAAAATTTGAATATAGGGTACAAATTTTTTTTATAAATCATCATTTCAAATTGTTGCACAGGGCACCCAAAATCTTAGGGTCAGCCCTGACTTCAGTTCAAGTACAAGGTTTTACAGAACACAAGTGCATGAAGTTCTAGACATGAAAGAATGGCACTCATCAGAAGCCTCAAGCTTTAATACACAAAGTTTTGAGGAAAACGATAGAACTTTATTAAATGATGAAAGAATGGATTGATGATGGTGATAGGGGTGGGCTAAGGAAGGCGGGGAAGCAATTTAGGGTTGTAGTGTACAAATTTTTCTTATTTTTTGTTTTATAATTAGACAAGGGTTATAATTGTATATATATTGTGGTGCATTTATAAAAATTATATTTTATTAGTGATGATAACATAATGTAATGTATTAATATTTAACCTTTGTTTGGCGATCGAATAATGGGGAGAGAGAAAAAATTTTAGTTATTTTTTAGGTAAAATATATGGTTAAAAATTGGAGAGAGAAAATGTATTTGGTTAAAAAGTGATTTTGGAAATTATATAGTTTAAACCACAATTTAATGAGGCCGCCGAACAGAAACTTAACCATACTAAAAACTGAGTAAGAATTTTCCCAATTCACGCTGTAATATCGCTATATACAATTACAATATTAATTCAACAATCAATCATTCTAAATGAACATTCAAATATTACAAACAAACTTGCTCAATGGGCAAATACGATCTAACATTAAATATTGCAGATTTTAGGCTTTGATAATTTTTTATGGGATTAATTAATTTCTTTCCTGCCGTCATAGAAAGGAAAATTATTGCTAAACTTGAATTAAATTACTAATTACCTTCTGACCGTCAACATTAACTTCTTCGACTAGCAATGCTCCGGATCCGCCGCCATGAAAGCTCTCTAAGGCCCCGTTTGGTTGCCTTCCAATTTCATGGATCTTTTCCATTTTTCATCTTTTGTACCGTTTGATTAACTTAATTTTCCATGAAATTAATTTTCTAGCTTGTCTTGATTTTCATGTTTTTCCACCTTTTTTATGAATTCGTTTTCCCATCAAAGTGGTGGGAATTGGTGGAAAACCTTTTTCGCCTCTTTTGATTATTTTTGTTATTGTTAATTGACTTATTTTTTTCTATAAATTAATATTATTATTATTAAGTACAAATGTATGAAAAAATTTAAATTTTTTTTTATTGAAATAGCAAAATTTTGTTTTATTTTTCATGGAAAATAATGTCAATCAAACAAAAAAACTTTAAAAATTATCTACTTTTTCCACGTAGAAAATTAAATCAGTCAAACACATTAAACTTTCAACTCTTAAAAATTCAATTCCATGAAATTTGTTTTTTTTTCCACCCAAACTCCACCATCGCAATCAAACGGACCCTAAAAATCTTCCATCTTTAGTTTTGATTTGAGGAAATTACACCCAAACATAGTTTTCAACTTATCAATTCAAAAATCAGGTTTGCACCCTATTTATTCAAAAATCAGGTGAACTTTTATATATTAAAACAATATATTATTAACTAAAACTAACAAATCCCAAATTGTAAACACAACCACAACCACAATTCATCTCTCTAGAATCAACCAATCCTCTCCATCTTCATCATCGGTATCACCTCCGCCTCTGTCGCCGTCACTCTAGACAGTTCGGTGGATATGTGTTGTGGCTTCGTTCAGCTTGCTAAGGTCGTAGCGGTGGTGGTATGCGGTTGTGGGAGTGGTGCGGTTTTCGAGCAGTGAGGTAGTGATGCGGTGGCTACGGGTTTGAGAAATTTTTCGATGGTGGTGGAGATTGGAGGAGTGGTGGTGGAGGTGATGCAATTTTTTTGTCTTGCATTTTGGAGGTGAATCTGTAGGTGTTGCATTTTGGAGATGGTGGTGCGGTGGTGTTGCTATTTGAGGCGATCTCTGTGATGGTGCATCTTCGAGGCGGTGATGTGGTGGTGGAGATACAATTTTGGTGGAGTTGTGCTCATCGCTGCGCGGTGGTGCAGAGGAGGTGGCTGCAGCGATGAGTTGGAGGTGACTTTGAGGCGATCTATGAGATGGTGCATCTTCGAGGTGGTAGTGCGGTGGTGGAGATACAAGTTTGGTGGAGTTGTGCTCGTTGCTGCGCGGGTTGCAGAGGAGGTGGCTGCAGCGATGGGTTGCAGGTGACTACGAGGTGCAGACGTGGCCGGTAGTGGTGGTGGTTTGGGGGTTGGTGGCGGCGGCAATGAGGTGTGATGGCAGTGGCGGTGGTGGTGGTGGTCGATATGGGTGTGGCAGCTGTCAGTGGTGATGGTGGTGTTGACAACAGTAGAGGTGGTAGCGCAGTGGAGTCCGGTTAGGGGTGGTGGTGGTTGTATAATATTGTGACTAATTATTGAGATTGTGACTGATAGTGATCTATTTTGTGACCTAAAGAATTTGAGAATACGATTAAATCTACAATTGTGACTTACATTTCTGTTCGAGTAAAAGATTGTGACCTATGAAATTTATGATTTGTGACTAGTAAATAGTATGTGACCTAAATATTTTGATAATTTGTGACATTTAATTGAATTATTGCGACCTAATAATTTGATAATTGTGACCCAAAAATAAGCTGTAACCAATTAATTAATGTGACCTTAATTTGTGACCTATTAAAATTGTAATTTGTGACCACCTAAATTGATAATTTGTGATCAAAAAATGAGTCAATCAAATAATTTTATAAATTGTGACTTATAAAATTTATGATTTGTGACCAAGAAAACTAGTGATTTATGAAAATTGTGATCTAAAAAATTCTTGATTTGTATTCGAGAAAAATTGTGATCAATGAAATTTGTGATTTATGACCAATAAAGAAATTGTGACTCATAATTTGTTAAGTTGTGACCAATTGACTCGAGATATGCGATTGAAAAGATTTGTGACCGAAAAATAAATTGTGACTGTAACCTTAAACTTATGACCTGATTTGTGACTTGTGACCATAATAAGTTGTGACATAAAAACTTGTGACTTGTGATCATAAACAATAAAATATATAATTAATTATGACCTGATTTTTGAAATAAAATATTAAGTTTCTTAATTTTGAAAATGTGTGCTTCTAAAACCTAGTTATGTATTCTTCTCTTTTGATTTTAGTTTTGGATTTTGCTCATGTAGGGCAAAATCCATTGTTGCCTACTAAACTTTGACAATGTTACTACTTAACGAGACTTTTGAACGTTTACCTATATTTCACGGAATTACCTATCCATGTCAATAGTCTAATCATTTAATTGTATCAGTCAAACACATCATTATTTGAGATGTGACATGTGATGCAATTTAGCCAGCGTTCGACAACGCTTATAACACGTAATGATTAGTATTATTTGTGTTTTCTAAGTAAAATTTGTGGTTAAAAATTGGAGAGAGAAAATTTGTGTAGTTAAAAAAGTAGTTTGGAAATTGTGCTGATTATAACACAATTTTCCCGAACATAGACTTAATGTGACAACGTTAATTCTCGTTCAGACATAAATTTCAATCGTGGCATGTGATGCAATTTGATGATTGGACGAAAATTAACTTCGTCACGTGCCACGGTTGAATTTCTCTAGCCACGTAAGTCGTATGATGTTCTGTTAAGAATCAAAGACTATTAGACATTAAATTATGGATGGATAACTTCATGAAAAGGTGGGTGGACGTTAAGAAACCTTTCAAAATTCTGTGATTAAGTAGCTCGATCAAAATTTAGTGACCACTTGTTAAATTTACTCGCTTATGTTTTATAGATTTTGATCATGAGCCCCTGTTTGGCCTCTTTTAAAAAATTAACACATTCCTCTTTCTCTTCTTTTAACCACACATTTATCAATAAATTAATATTACACATAAATTCAAGAAACATTCTCTACTTTTTAACTACAGATTCTCTTTAAAATCATTATTTATTTTATATAAACTCTTAGCTTAAGGGATCTCTATTTTTGGGAATTTTGCTTCATACATTCCACAAGATAAAAATTGTGGCCATGATTATCTTACTCATGTCAAGAAATATTATTACTTTACTAAAGGTTAGAGTCGATGAGATTTTGGGGGACTTGAGCTATCTTTAAATATGGACTCCAATAAATATTTTTGTAATAATAATAATAATAATAATAATAATAATAATAATAATAATAATAATAATAATAATAATAATCAAAGTTAAAAAAAATAGCAATCTATAACTTTCAAATATCTACGGACGTGTTTGATTGAGAATGATGAATAAGATGATGAATTCCATGCAAGATGGAAAATCAATAACGACTCCCCCCTAAGAAAATAGTTTCCATGGAATTAACCAAAATATGTACGAAAAGCTTGTACCTTGAAGTTTTTTTTCCATGAAAATTAAAATCAATCAAATAACCAAAATGAAAAATAGGTTGATTTTTTTCATTTTCCATAGAAAAGAGGTGAATCGAACACAATGAAATTTACTTTTCTTCAATTTTTTGATTGAAAATCAACAATTATACAAGTGAATTATATAAATGGTTACTGGACTTCGTCACAAGTTATTGTTTGCTCGCCGAAATTTAAAAAGTTACTCGTTGCTCACTAAACTTTGTTATATGCTATTACTAGCTCACCGAAATTTAAAATATTTTTTGTTGCTCACCCAAATTTGCACAAAGTTACCTACCTATCACCCATATGGCCATATCATAGGATATAAGTAACTTTTTTTTCAAATTCGGGTAATGAATGTTTAACTTTATTTATATTTTGATGAACAATGAGTAACCTTTTAAATTTGAATGAACATTTAGACTAACATATGACAAAGTTCAACGAGTAATGAGTATTTTTTTTATTTTTTTTTTTAATTTCAGTGATCAAATAGTAACTTATAGTAAAGTTCAATGACCATTGATTAAACTAACTCACAGTTATACTATTATAATTAATCTATTTTAGAAATTCTTTTTTCAATAGACACCATATTAATCTATTCAATCTTTTGTTTATGTTAACTCCATATAATATCTCACTCATCTTACAAATACTTAGAGATTTTCATAGGATCGTGAGAATTGTGCAAAAAAATTCGAGTTCCTTTTGTATTTCCTACGTTAGACTTGAGTAAAGGTAGTATAATTAATCCTAGCAGAACAGCAAATATTTACAATGTATAATATATTGTTGCCCTTTCACTAAGCACGTGTTCGAAAGTTGTAATATATGTTGAAAGAAATTGGTGGTGTGATGATAAAACTTCGTAATTATTTTGAAAATTTCAAGACACGGTACTCACTTTCCTTTAGATTTTATTTGTCCCACCAAATAGTATGCATAAGGGATCCAAATAAGCCTCCAAAATACAATGAAATCAAGATTTTATTTGATGACAAACGTGCAATATCAGGCAACAAACCCGAACACAAAGACAATAATAAATACACATGAGAATCTAGTATTCATGGCTGAAGTAAATGAATACTAGAAATTTGTATGCAAGAGAAAGAAAAAAAGAACTTTAATACAAGAATATAAAAGCAAATAGAGAATAGGGGAAATTCAGGTGTGTAAATGAATTAACCAATATTGAATTCTTTATATAGAGTATCAAGAGGTGTATTGTCAATAGATACAACTTTTACAAACCCTTCATGGTTCAACCTTTTCACGAAAAACTATGTACAACATCAAAAGGTGCAAGAAAAATCAATTCAAAAAATCTATCCAATGGTCATTTCGGATGACCAGCGACTGCTTGGCTTTAAATTTTCCCGATATTTTACAAAGATGTGCTACGGGTGATCGCTTGATACAAACTTTTTGACCTTCCATTCCATTTTTCTTCCTTTTCTTCAATCATTACATGTTTGTTACAAACTTTTTGACCTTCCATTCCATTTTTCTTCATTTTCATCAATCATTACATATTATGATTCATTTAGAAAATTTCTCCACCAACAACAATATGTAAGAAAAATAGTATACCAGACAAGGATTTGACTTCTTTTATTTCTCAATAACGATATGATCGACTGCAGAAAGAAATTACTTGCATATTAAAAGATACTTATAAGGTGACTGATTTAGTAAATTATTACACGAGAAGCCATTCCATCCTCATAATACTTATACTCCATTAAACCGGGATGAGTCGAAACCCTATTGGGATTATGTTACCGACATTTAAAATCCCGAGAAGGGTATTTCCGACGAACTGTAGGGTCGATTCTAGGGTTCCGATTGATGGTATGCTTGCGTTGCACGTGGCAAGAGGGGTTCCCACAACGAGCTTGCAGTTGGACAGCAATGTCGAAAGAAGAAAGTTTAGAGGGTCTAAAAGCATAGAAAATAATCCAGATGCATTTGTTGTTGTACTTGATACCACATTTCCATCTCCACATTGCAATTGCACAAGAGCATCTGCATGCAAAGAGAGATACAATTCGAGTAACTGTAAAATGATATTCATATATATGAAAACGATCACTTACTCACGATGGACAGATGTTAATGTGCTCACCTTGAATGTGATACTGACACGTGTCCATGGTTATAAAATTTCTGGAGATGGGTCAGCACACTCAGAGTAGGCACATTAACACTCGAGATAGGTGATCGAGACTGTTCATATATATTCAAGAATATAAAAATGAAAAAATCGCGCCATCATTGACAGAATTCCTGCAAATTATTTTCCGATCAGATGAAACTTACTAGGGAAAACTGGAGTGGCAGTGCCATTTACACCAATATTTCCATTAGGGGTGCAATACAGAATGCCTTGGATTCTAAGCAACCCTAGAAGTTTGCCTATGATTCGAAGTTGTGCTTCAGCCATTGGGAATATTGCAATGGCAGCAAACAAAATGGTAACAAAGATAAGAGATTTTAAGGCCATAATTTATGTGATGAAGAGATTAATTATGTAGCAACTTATTATTTGCTTTGAGCTGAATTGCTTGATCAAACTGTGTATATCAGCTTTATAGGACAAAAGGAATATTTGCTTTGAGCTGAATTGCTTTCTCGTCAACGCTTATGTCTCTATTGTAGATATGTTGTCTATCATCGCAGACTAGACTAGTACAAAATTTTGTTACGTAAATAGAATAGGCACCTTTAATATTTAAATAAACATGGGACTTACTCAAAAAAAAAGGTGTAGCCCACACCCTGAGGGCCCGAACCGACCACGCCCAAGGCCATTGGTTCGGGAAGGTAAATCCAGGTTATGCCTCCAAGGAGCCAGGGTGGAAGGGCTTATGGTAAGCATGAGAAACGCTCAATAACTCCCGCTTGCCACAAGGTCAATTCCACCTTGCGGGGAATCGAACCAAGCACACAGCTGCGCTGAGCACTTACCACCCATCCCCTTTGCCACTTGGAGATGTGCCCTAGGGGCAACATGGGACTTACTCGATTTGATACCATGTTGTTGCCTAAAAGGTTTTTATTTTATTTATTTATTATTTTTATTTTTATTTTTTGTTGGAGAGGAATATATATTCCCTCCATTCAACAAAGATAGACTTATTTTTCTTTTCTTTTCTTTTTTTGTCCCACAAAGATATGTCACTTTCCTTTTTAAGAGAATGTTAATGTCTTCATTTTCTAATATACCCTTATTTAATATACATTGTTATCAACAAATATGAACAACTCATTATTTAATGTAGGGGTATATTAGATAGAATGTAGGTAAACTTATAGTTCCAACGTATAATAATTATGTTTTCTTAATCTGTGTGAAAATAGAAGTAAGCCTATCTTTGTGGGATTGAAGAAGTAATAAATATTATTTAATTCTCAACGCGTCGGTTCGACTAGCTTCAATTTTTCATTTAATGCCTAACTTGTACAAAATTTCAAAGTAACATAAAGCTTTCTACAACAATAATCCAGGAGTTGGATTACTTAGTGAGTCATCAAAAAAGTTTGACTATTATATCAAATACACCCCACCTCCAACAAACGATGATCCTATTATTCCTACTGGATGAGATGACGACGACGACGACTGCAGCAAATATAATAAAAAATGGGATTGAGATAATAATTCTCCCTCATCTCCACTTTCAATAGTCATGTTTCATCCATCGACTAGAGAAGAATTTCCTCTTCTTCAACTTCTTTTAGAAAATCAGATGAGTATTTGACAAACCTCAAATGATGAAACATGGCTATTTCTTCTTTCCTCTACTATTGCAATCTTTCATACTTCTGCTACACTTAATTTGCAAATAAAAGACAAGACTTTAATGCAAACCCTTTTGAACAGCACAACGTTAAAGCAAGTTGTTAGAGAATAAACATGTTTATCTCAAGGTTGAGATTAATCTCAAGATCAACTCAATTGACACACATTCATTGAAGAATGGGGAAATGCCAATGTGCAAATGCACAAGCCACCACTTCAATTTTCAATGAGAGAGTGCCAACCGAGTTGAGATATATTTCAACCTTGAGATACATAGCATTATTCCATAAAATATATGGTCAAAATTAATATTAGTTTTGGTTTGAATTAAAATCTGATTTTAATTGCAACAGTGTAATCTCACTAGTTAACTGAATACTTTATTCATTGAAAGTATGCACAGTTTTTATAAAAAGATTCAGTGAAACTCAATACCTTTTTATGTTCTGATATCATGTTGAACATTACCCTTGTTTGAGCCTAATTTCTATAATAATAAATAAATAAAAAAGAGTCATAAAATAGTGATTTTTTGGAGTATGTGGAGTTAAAAAATACGAAATTTTTTAAGGTTTATATGAATATTATTTTATTAATAAAATGTAATTGACAATGAGTTTGAGAAAAAAAAAAGTTTGAAATAATGAGGCTTAAATAGAGGCATTGTATCATCTACAAGTTAATTATTTCAAGTGAACAATACATAAATAAAGGAGTTAGAAATACAGGTTTCAAAGTTCGGAAATAGGTTTAAAACTTCTAAATTCAAGTGTTAATTAAAATAAAAATATAAAATATATTTTATTAATTAAATATAATAATATCACAATACTATAGAATTAGGTCACAATCACAAATCAAAATTTAAAGATCACTTTTTATCAAAAATTTAATTGGTCAAGACTTATTTGTCAGTCACATATTATATAATTATTTGATTTTCGTCACAAATTACAAATTTATAAGTCACAACTTATTTTTCGGTCAAAATTTATAAAATTAATCTATCACGATTTATTAGTTGATCACAAGCCATAAATGTTACTTATTTTTGGGTCACATATTATATAATTATTTGTTCAAGACTTTTTTTTTTTTGGTCAAAAATTACAAGTTTATAGATTACAACTTATTTTTAGATCACAATTTATTACTTAGTCACAAAATCAAACATTTTATTTATTTCTGGGTCACATTATAAATTATTTGGTCACAACTTAATTTCAGTTCACAAATTACAAATTTATAGGTCGCGGCTTACTTTTCAGTCAAAATTTATAAAATTAATCGGTCACAAATTAGGGGTGGACAAAATAATCGAATCAAACTAGATCAAAGTAGAACCAAGTCAAACCAAGCAATTTGGTTCAGTTCTACATAAAAAAAATAATGGTTTGATTCTTAGAATTAAGAACCATTTGGTTTCGGTTCTGATTCTGGTTCTCATTCTAGAACCAGAACTAAAAGCCAAACTCAATTTTTTATGTATGTTTTTTACAAATCAATGGGTATTCGTCTCACCAAAAAATCCAGATCTGAAATTATAAATATAAAATGTACAAAAATGTTATTTATCATACATTTTACATCATTTCCTATTAGACAAAGATTTTAAATCATACATCTAAATTTTAATTCTAATTCATTTCTCTTCTTTTCAATTATAGATACGCATTTACACTACTTTACTTGTACTCCTACAACAGAGGAATCGTTGCTCTCCTTAGTCACCATCGACGACGTTGATATTTATTTTTTAAAATTTATGTATATATAAACCTCAATCCAATTCATCAATTCTCAGAAGTTAATCCAAACTTAAATTGTAAATTTCATCCCTAACTCACTTGACGTTACAACAGAGTGGGCAAAGTCAACATTCATCGTAACTTGTAACTATAAGTTTAAATGACTTTTATGTTCGATTCTCTATGTTTCGACGAGTCGGTGAGCTTTAATTCTTCTGGAACCAAAACCACATTAACCCCTATCACAAATCACAAGTGTTACTTATTTCTCGATCACATATGATAGAATTGGTCACACACGGTCAATACCAACTATCGTCAACACTGCCACCACTACTGCCCCCACCGACTATTGATGACCACCACCTCCGACACTCACGCCGTCTCAACACCACTACCACCACTTCGTTGCTAGTAACCATCACCTGCACCACAATAACTGGCGAAGCACCGCAACCACTACAGCCACCACTTGCACCACAATGGCAACCCAATCCACTACCTCCAATCACCAGCAAACCAACCACCATAATAAATCAATCAATATTATAAACATCTCAACCACCGCAACTCATGACCAAAACCCAATCCATCGCCATAGCCACTGCCTCTAATCACCATCATGAACCACACACATTGCACCACCACCACCACAGCATCACTGCCACCACATCATTGCGACAACCACATATACATAGATCTGCAGAAATATAGACATACCTTATTTTGTGATTTCTCTTTCTATCAAAGAATCCTACGGACAGTTGATTCCCTCGGGAATTGAACTCTATGAGATCTAATCTCCCGTTGTTCCTCAGTAGCTCAGTGGTAGAGCTGTCGGCTATTAACCGAGTGGTCGTAGGTTCGAATCCAAATCGTCAATTAGTAACTGCATCCAATTTCCAAAAAAATCCCAATTGTGTCGAACTTTCCATTTTTGGAATAGAATATGATCAAGATCAAACCTTATTCCATGATATTTACATGATACACTACACATCACCCACCACCAACATTAACGCAGCACCACCGCATCAGTCGCGTCGCAAAAGGTCTTCGCATCGTTGCGTTGAAGGTTGATCGTCGAGTCGTCGTGCTGGATGTCCATCGTGTAGGTTGTTGCATGGGGCGATGGTGTCATCAATCTTCACTGCCGTCAAAATACTTCACTCTAATTGTTGATAGAATATGAAATAAGTTCTGCGATGAAAATGGTTGGGAAGAATTGAGGGTGGGTTGGGATTAATTAAATCTAATAATATAATTTTTATAATTTTAAATTCTAATTACCACTTGAAGTGTGAAGTGTGAAACCTAAAAAAGGGTAATTTCCACTTATTTCAAGTCAATGGAAACAAGTTGTAGATTTGTTGTTTGTCTTTTTAGCCCATATGATATTTGGACTGTTGTTTTGCACCTCATGATCCATTTTTTGTGGGCTTCCCTACAAACCCAACTCTACTGTATGAGTCTTAGAGGGGGAGGCGTTTCTTGATTATTTAGCTCCATGAAAGCTACCTTTTGTAATTTTATCAACCTTGAGTTGTATAAATGGTCCAAGTAGCTTCGGCTAGATGCAAAAATATAGTTGACAAAAATCACTATAATTTTCTTCCTCTAATCTTCCAAAAAAAAAAAAAAATGCGAAAAGGTTAGTTTAGATGACTCGAGTTGGTCCAACAAAAAAGGCATGTGAATTTTTAAAAAAGCCTAATAAATATATTTATTGTTGTAAAACTATTATAAAAACAATAGAGAATATAGAGAGATAAGAGAGAATGAGAGAAAACTTCTCATTAGGTATATTTCTAATGAAATGAAATAGCTCCTATTTATAGGAGGGAACAATGGCACAATCGTAATATATAAAGTTTACAGGGGTATAATGGTAATTGGTCATTCACATATTTTATTATTATATTTATAACACTCCCCCTTGAATGACATATTCTGCAATTGTCTGCCTCATTAAAATCTTGCTAAGAAAACCCAATGAGATAAAACTTGAGCGAAGGAAAAAGAGTACAGAAGCTCCCCCTGATGTTGGCCATGGTGAATCATTGAGTCTAACGTTCGAGTAGAACAAATCAAGTACTGAATTTTGAAGTTCTGAAGTGCTGCCTCATTAAAACCTTGTCAGTAAAACCCAGTGGGATAAAATCTGAACCAAGGAAAAAGAGTACAGCCGCTGCCTCGTTAAAACCTTGTCAGGAAAACCTAGTAGGACAAAACCTAGACGAAGGAAAAAGAGTACAGCATGATTCTCCCCCTGAAGTGTGTAATCAAGTATTCATGAACCTCTCGAACATTGATATCATCTTTCTTCTGGAATATAAAAATCTCCTTGTATAGCATTCTTCATAAGATGTTTATGATTTTCTTCATTTGTTGGTATCATTCCAGTATAACAATGTGTTGTTGAATTATAACTTGTTGATAGCTATGATGATGCCTTAAAAACCTTGCTAGGAAAACCCTGTGGGACAAAACCTCAGCGAAGGAAAAAAGAGTATATTATTCTCATTAATTTTCATCAATACGCCTCAACTGTTGCCTCATTAAAAACCTTGCTAGGAAAACCATGTGGGACAAAACCTCAGCTAAGAGAAAAAGAGTGCAACGCGTATTTATTCCTTTCATGGAATATCACAAGTATATTGGTGCAGATCACGAATATTTTCATCAAACATATAATTTATGATGAGCTTTATATAAATCGTTCATAGCTCATGACGTCATAACATGCTATATTAAGCAATGTTGTACTAATTTATTGATTGCATCTTTCACTTCTGGTGAATAATCAAATTTAGAATTCACTTCTGTTGAATAATTAAACATATTCATTTTCATTTTCATATTCACTTCTAGTGAGTAATCAATTTCCCATATGTCATAAATAGTACACTCCAATTTCACTTTCAACATATTATATCATGGAGTCATTTGTATCATCCTATAATGATACTAATCTGGGCATATTGAATCTTTCAATGATTTATACATGTATGTTCTTGCACTTTATAAACTGCAATTTCTAATTTGCAGGAGCATAATCAATCATTGAAATAGATATCAATTTCGACATATAATCTACAATCATTTTACTTGAAATCCCAACGTACCGCGATTAACTGGTACATCAAAGAATACTCTCAAAGTACCGAGATGAGAATCATACATTTTGATTTCACTCATTGGTATATCAAAGAGCTCAAGCTAGTGATTTAGACTGTAGTCTATCCACCATATGTCATGCCAGTTCTATGAAAAATTTTGCGCGCAACGAGTCGTCTTTTACGACTGTGTAATATTTTTCATTTGTACATATAATTACTGGCTTTACACATTTAAGCATTTGGACTTCAGGTCCTTGAACAATAATCCCTACATTGGGGTTATATACTTGGCCAAAGTATTATAATTTCATCAACCTCATTTTCATAAGAGGGTTGTTTATGTATGCAGTCGACTTATTTTTCAATTCCATTTCAACTCAATATAACATAGAGAGATCTCTTTATATGTTCTATCATCAGGTACCTGAGTCTTTTACATTTAATTATATCACTTTTACTCACCATGAGTATTTAGCCTCAAATGGATCATTTCAATCATTCAAGAGATATTTATTTTTGGAATCGGTAGTTATTATGCTTCAGGCATAATTACGCTTCAGGCGTGTTTTCCTCATAATGTTCTCAAATATTATCAATCAGTTAAAATGCCATAACACATGTCATTCTTTTAGAGATTTAATCTCAATCATATATCTAAGTGCGCTTTGGTAGATTGTATACATATCGCACTTTTACAAATCATAAAGCTTCTTGAGCTAATCCCTGTTTGACATAAAATATTGTTGTATGATAAACAATTTCTGAATAAGTTATTCTCATAGAAAATAATTTGAAACTTTTGATAATCTAACCGTTTATTATAGAATTTCTGGTTCAATACGGTTTTATTTAATTTCTATGTATGAATATTTGATTCAATATAATATCGCTAAACTTCTGGTTCAATACAATGTATATTTCATTTATGAGCTTCTGGTTCATACTATATACATATTTCACTTGTACGTATGAACTTCTGGTTCAGCAAGATATTTCACTTGTACATATGTATGAACTTCTGGTTCAATACAATATTCATTTCATCAGTACGTATTTCTGTACATTTCAAATCAGTATACCTTTATTACTTTTAGTATACCGGAAAAATCAGGTACAATATCCAAGGAAATATCTCATGATCTCAATCTTGTCGCCAAATCTTCCCTTATATCGAAAAAGGTAATGACACATTATCTCATTGTTCCCACCTTTTCAATAATTTATTCCATTATTTCTTGATGGAATCGATATCACTGACACGCGGAGCCACCGCTCTTTTACGAGTTGAATAATGCATTTAAATAGATGATTTGGGAAGAAGGCTAGATCCATCAAAAATGGATATCATACTTTCAAATATTCGCAAATATTATTCCAATCTTCCAGTAAATGATTTGAGAAAAATATATCGAATTAGGCTCGAAAGATTGAGGTTGCTGATGGATCATGGCATCCCAGAAGATGTTCGCTGGTTGATCGAAGCAAAAGTTTGATTAGCTGGTGAATTACCAGATTCATTTTCTAAGCACAAACCTGGCTTAGTTAAGAGTACTTTTTCAAAGAAGCGAATAGCAAAAAGATTAAATAGTTGCTACAAATGTGCTCGATGGACATGTGATACCCATTGTAAATCAATAGGATATTTATCCATAAATCGAGATGATACGATAGACTTCATTAAGGGTGGACTGAGTAAGAAGTCATTGGATGATATCCGATTGACTCTTGAGATGCACCCTAGTGGGTATGTGCAGCGTGAGCTACTATCTTTATTGGCTAAATTTATCAGCGATAAAGAGCGTTATAGTCTTAAAAATATAATAGCAAAAGATCCTATTTGCCAGGCTATTATAAACAATGATGTTTTGGTTATGCAGCATTAATACAAGGTAAATCATTTGATATATATGCACATATAAAATATTTTTCTGTTTCCTTTCACGAGTTTTGATAAAGGCTGGTTAAAAATATTAAATCACCGAAAGGTGAGTATGGTGATTTTGTCAAAAGTAAATCTTCACTTTTTCAAAAGACGAGCAGTAAATAGTGAAGTTTTTCAAGTTTAAAAAGTCAATGATTTTCACAGTTTCATGCATCCCAAAATATCATTTTCTCATAAGTTTTTCCTTCCTTATTCTCTCAAAGATGGAATGACCAAAACTTCGAAAGATCAAAACTATCTGTGTATTTTGTGGATCAAAAGTAGGGAAAGGTTTTGGGTATCTAGAAGCAGCAGTGGATCTTGGAAAGAAATTGGGAGAGAAATGTATCACTCTCGTGTATGGAGGAAGTAGCAGTGGATTGATGGGTTGTGTTTCACAATCCGCTCAAGCAAAGAAAGCAAGAGTGATAGGTGTTATACCCGTTCCTTTAGTTGATATCGCAGGAAAAACACGAGGGCATGAAGTACAAACCTTATCTATCCATGAATGCATAACTTGCATGTTATATGGTTCTGATGCCTTCATAGCCCTGCCTGGAGGTTTTGGTACTTTAGAGGAAATCTTTAATATTACCTCATGGGCTCAATTAGATCTCCATACCAAGCCTATTGGGCTTTTAAATGTTAACAATTTCTTTGATGGTTTGCTAACATTTCTTGATTATGCTGTGGAACAGGGATTCATCTCTCCATTTTCTAGGAGAATCCTCATTTTTGCTCTTACTATCGAGGAACTGCTGGATAAGTTGCAATCATACATCCCCATCCAAGATCCAGTAGGAGTTAAGATAGATTGGTCGCAAGGAAGGGGAATCAAGCGAAAATGGAGTCCGGTTAATGTAAATTTATCTTTGTGAACCCTAGAATAAGTGGTGGTAGAGTACGGAGTATTCTCACTCTTGAGACACACCATAAATTTCTAGGTTTTTATCGATGTTTAATCTTGTATACCTCAAAGATTTAAGGTAGTAGAGTACGGAGTATTATTACTCTTGAAACACACATTTTTCTTTATTTCCTCAAAAGATCAGAGGTGGTAGGATACGGCTACTCCCGAAACACATCTCTAATTTTGAGGATCATAAATGTTTCCCCTTTTGTATTTTCCATGTATGACTCGTTTATGCTTCTTCAGGAGCAATAATAATAATATCATTTCAGTATGTTTAGATGATAATCTTTACTTCTTCTAGAGTAAATATGTACTTCTTCTGGAGTACATAAGTGCTTGTGCAAGAACTTTGATCAAAACTGCTTATCATAATCATATAACATTTATCTCATAATACTGAAGAGATTATTTTCACATTAGCCATATCTGTGCTATCATGTGATATTATCTTATCATACATCAAAATTTTCTTGTTGAATAATTTATTTTCATCCACCCTTTCAACTACAGATATTGGTAACTTCTGGTACCATTGGATAAAATATTTTTATTAACATTTACCAACTTTTTGGTAATGATAACTTCTGGTATCATTTGATAAAATATTTTCTAACTTTAGTATTGATAACTTCTGGTATCATTTAATGAAGTATCAAATAACAATAATATTGTATATATAATAATACTGGGGTTATACCACCACATATATATGTTGACAATAACCTCCAATATGTTAGAATTAACCAACAACTGAGGTGTTTCTGAAATAATATAAAATATGAATATATGTAAAGTATTCCATATATTCAATTGATAGACCGACCATATAGGCGGTGTCAACATAATGAAATAATTACCTTTCATGAGTGAGCGAGTCATATCTTCCAGTCAAGATATTCATAATAGTCCAATCCGTTACGATAATGAGTCATATCCAGTTAAGGTATAAATTCAGTCCATAATAACTCAATTCATCACGGTATGACAATGATTATTACTTATACCTTGTTTAAAAATTTTAATTTATCTTTGTTGATCACATATTAATCATTAATTTACGATTAATATACTTTTATGTATTACTAAGGGCAAATTGGTTCATATTTTAATATATTGCTCATATGGATAAATCGAAACCGTCAATAGGTTTGAAATTTAATTTAGAACAAACTTACTTTTGGTCCAAAGTTCAAAATCTCGTCGAAAGTGCTAAAAAAATAGTTTTTAAGAAAACCGCCACGTTCGACCGCCGGAAAATTTCAAAATTGCACAAAACAGAAAAGTAGAATCATAGAAAAATCCAAATCATTAAGAGGAACAAACCGCCTTTTGACGTCATCGCCGGAATCAGCCACGCGCCGCCCTCGACCGCCACACGTCGGTGGTCGGAAAAATCAACTCATCACCATAATGTGTGCATCGACGTCCTGAACATGCCCATGGTCTCCGTTTCTCCAAAAGACCAACCATTTGGCCGGAATCAACATTTTTCAGTCCGCTAGCATCTTCTTCTCCGGTCAATAACTTCCGTTTTATTACTCAATTGGCTAGAGACTCGTGTTGATAACGTGTTGTAAAACTATAGTAAAAACAATAGATAATATAGAGAGATAGGAGAGAATGAGAGAAAACTTCTCATTAGGTATATTTCTAATGAAATGAAATAGCTCCTATTTATAGGAGGGAACAATGGCACAATCGTAATATATAAAGTTTACAGGGGTATAATGGTAATTGGTCATTCACATATTTTATTATTATATTTATAACATTTATTTCCATGTGAACATATGGAATCTTTTTATATACAGTTGAGCCTACAAGATGCTGGATTAGGATCAAGATCAAACCTTATTCCATGGTATTTACATGATACACTACACATTGCCCACCACCAACATTAAAGCAGCACCACCGCATCAGTCGCATCACAGAAGGTCTTCGCATCGTTGCGTTGAAGGTTGATCGTCGAGTCGTCGTGCTGGATGTCCATCGTGTAGGCTGTTGCATGCGGCGATGGTGTCATCAATCTTCACTTCCGTCAAAATACTTCACTCTAATTGTTAATAGAATATGAAATAAGTTCTGGGATGAAAATGGTTGGGGACGAATTGAGGGTGGGCTGGGATTAATTAAATCTAATAATATAATTTTTATAATTTTAAATTCTAATTACCACTTGAAGTGTGAAACCTAAAAAAGGGTAATTTCCACTTATTTCAAGTCAATGGAAACAAGTTGTAGATTTGTTGTTTGTCTTTTTAGCCCATATGATATTTGGACTGTTGTTTTGCACCTCATGATCCATTTTTTGTGGGCTTCCGTACAAACCCAACTCTACTGTATGAGTCTTAGAGGGGGAGGCATTTCTTGATTATTTAGCTCCATGAAAGCTACCTTTTGTAATTTTATCAACCTTGAGTTGTATAAATGGTCCAAGTAGCTTCGGCTACATGCAAAAATATAGTTGACAAAAATCACTATAATTTTTTTCCTCTAATCTTCCAAAAAAAAAAATGCGAAAAGGTTAGTTTAGATGACTCGAGTTGGTCCAAAAAAAAAGGCATGTGAATTTTTAAAAAAGCCTAATAAATATATTTATTTCCATGTGAACATATGGAATCTTTTTATATACAGTTGAGCCTACAAGATGCTGGATTAAAGTGAATAATATTCAATGCTACACTTACACGCAAAATTTTCACACTACTCATATGAGGTGGAGTCCACAAATATTTTATTATTTTGTAGGTCCACCCCCATATGAGTAATGTGTAATGGAGTGTAATTGAGTTTAAGTTCAGTACTATCAATTCTTTATACACTCATGATTAGGAATTACGTAATAGAATTCATACAAGTTTGTTATCTATAAACAGTAGTACAATACACAAAAACAAGATGATTCTTTCGTGCACAAAATATTCACTAAAACAAGCACAAAAAGTGTGTTTTATCCACCCTTTACACAACATATTCTAATCTTCTTCCCCGCTACACTTCAATATAAACACAATCTCTGGTTCCTCAAGACAAGAAACAAACTACAATTCAGGTGTCTAATATACATTCTACAATCAAGATTCTCTTCAAATGGCACCAAGTACATGGCAAATTCTTCCTGACCTCACCATCAGCAATCACCACATAGTAATGATGGTTTTAATCTTATTCATAACCACGCTATATCTCGTGTACAGGAAGAGGGTTTCAATATACTTACTCGATTACACTTGCTACAAGCCACCTTCATCCTATCGCCTACCCATGTCTATGTTCGTAGAGCACATTCTGCTCCATGAACAATTTGATCAAAACAGTTTGGCATTTCAAATTAAAATCCTGGAAAAATCAGGTTTCAGTGAAGAAACTTGCATTCCTCCATCCTTGAGTCAACTTCCCATAACGAAGTCTCTCTCATTCAACAAAGATGAAGCTACAACAGTAATCTTCACAGTGGTTAGGGAATTGTTAGAGAAAACCAACATAAACCCTAAAGCCATAAATATATTGATCATGAATTCTAGTATGTTTTCACCTACACCTTCACTCAGTGCAATGGTTATTAACAAGTTCAAAATGAGGAGCAATATTATGAGTTTCAATCTTTCTGGTATGGGATGTAGCTCAGGAATTACATCAGTAGGTTTAGCTAATGATCTTTTACGAGTTCATAGAAACTCGTTGGCACTTGTTGTGAGCAGTGAAATCTTGAGTCTGAATTGGTATACTGGGAAGGATCGTTCAATGTTGCTAACTAATTGTCTATTTAGAATGGGGGGTGCTGCAATTCTAATGTCTAGTCGAGATAAAGACAGGAAGAAATCAAAGTATGTGCTACAAAACCTTGTAAGAACAAATCGAGCAGAAGATGATCAATCTTATGCCTGTGTTTTCCAGGAAGTTGACAATGAAAACAAAGTAGGAGTGTCCATATCGAAGAACGTTGTGAATATAGCAGGAGAAACATTAAAAGCAAACATGGTTTTGTTAGGTCCTATGGTCTTGCCATGGACAGAACAAATTAGATATGGGTTGTCCTTAATGTTGCAGAAAATGAAGATCTTAGACAAGAAAAGCATCTATATACCAGATTTCAGAAAAGTGTTTGAGCATTTCTGCATACATGCGGGAGGAAGGGCTGTTATTATGGCTATTGAGAAAAGCCTCAAGTTGCGGAAAGAAGATGTTGAAGCCTCAAAAATGACTCTGCATAGATTTGGGAATACTTCTTCCTCTTCTATATGGTATGAACTAAGTTATACAGAAGCCAAAGGGAGAATGAGGAAAGGTGACAGAATATGGCAAATTGCATTTGGAAGTGGATTCAAGTGCAACAGTGCAGTATGGAGATGTGTATGCAACATCAAGCCTGAGAAAACTAATGCCTGGACAGATACTATCGACTTGTATCCAGTCGATGTGCCTGATACCTTGGAGATATAGTTTGATATAAGGGCCAAGCCAACATATATTTCATGACTATTTGTAGTGATGAGACATTTCCACCTTTTGCTGGGCAATATGTAATAATGACAATGAAATATAAACCCCAATACAGGCTCTAAGATTATCCTAGAGAAGATAATCTTGGCTCTTGCGAAACAGTCTCACAGAAGTTGGCATTCCAATACTGGAGAGTTTAATTTCAGTAATAGCATTGAATAACACAATTCTTTGCTAAGTAACAACAAAAAGGCATTCAAGCAATTATAACAAGATATAAAGGATCCCCACAGGAAAATGAAAGAAAAAGATTAACACAAACAATAGAAGTATCCGAAACTCCAAATTATCTTTTCTCCATTGAACAAAAAATGTTACCCATAGATGCCCGCCCTTCCACATCTATTCCCTAATTAGCCTGTGATTGCTTTGTTGTTTCTGGCTTCTATATAATCAACAGTATTTTAATTAAATGGGGAAGGTGGGACTTCAAGAGTAATACCAGCTTGAATCTGGCCCCAACCAATCAGACGCCAGTGCTTTTCGATTCTTCGACTGAGAGCAATTTTCTCACCTTTGCTGGTGCACACAGGAGATGTGAGTTGCAGTTTAGCAAAAACATTCTTGACAGCAATGACTCGAGCACCTGTTGACATAGATCCTATGTTCAACATAAGAATCTCTCCCTTAGCCAGCTTTGAGACCTTACCCTGCCTCTCTGAGTCCTTTGTTCTCACACCCAACAGCCGTCTCAGCAAAAAGAAATTAACCTGCATTAAAGAGAAAATGTTGAGCACTTAATTAATCCTACCAATATGTAATAGAGCATCCGTCACTTGTTGAAAGTATTGGATGTAAAAAGCTCAAGGAAGAAATCAATTTTCTTAAAAAGGAAATATAATAATAAATAACTACTCTTACAGCTAGGATGCAGGTCTTACCAACTTAACTGTATATATGTAATTAAAAGCAAATATAAGTTACTTTCTTGCACCAATGCATACCTCCAGTTCAACAAACACCTCCGGAAGTGAACCAACCTCTCCTAGAACCTGTCCCACCAACCTATCAGCCCGTGTAAGTGTAGGGTCCATGGTGGTTCCAACCCCAATGAGGCCTCCAGGAACAGCAAATTGCAGTTCATTTTGCTCAGCATATAATGAAACTATTCTAGAATATATTGGGGTACACTTGATGTTTCCATTTTCGTCCTTGACGACAATACCAGGACGGACCTCAATAAATTGGTTCACCTTCAAAACACCCTGCACAAATAATCAAAATGCTCCTTTAGTCGCTACCTTGCTGGCCTTCTGCAATTTAATTTGCCCCTGTTTGCTGGTGAAGCAGAGACTGGGAGGAAAAATCATAACACATAGGATTTTCAGCTTTATAAAACAGAATGTGAACAGTATGTTTGAGATTTCAGGAAAAAGTTGGACAATCATTTTTATCATAAAAGAATCCACTAGTAAAAAATAGGAACTTCTTCAATTGTACTTGTTTCAGTAACAAATAAATATACCTTCAGAATGCTTCCACCCGCAACCCCACCTCTAATATCATCAACTTCAAACCCAGGCTTATTAACGTCAAAAGAACGGATGACAATCATATTTGGTGGTGAAATGAAGTTCCTCTCTGGAATGGGGATTCTTTTCACAATATATTCACATACGACATCAATATTGTACTTAAGCTGTGCAGAAATTGGTACAACTGGTGCACCATCTGCAACAGTTCCCTGAGAGCACAAAATGGAAGATTGTCTTAAATATGAAAGTTAATATAATATACCAGACTACATAAGATATGCATCACTAACCTGAATAAATTTCTGAATGGCTTCATGCTGGTTGATTGCAACATTTTCCTGAACTAGATCAACCTTATTCTGAAGAATTATTATATGCTCAAGACGCATAATTTCAACAGCAGCTAAATGCTCTGAAGTTTGAGGTTGGGGACAGCTCTCATTGGCCGCTATGAGAAGCAAAGCTCCATCCATAATGGCCGCTCCATTAAGCATTGTAGCCATGAGAATATCATGACCCTATGGGCATTCGAATCAGTAAAAGAACATATCATCAGCAATACAACCCCAAACTACTTTTTAACCACACATTTCCCCAAATCACTTTTCAACCAGATATTTTACCTCAAAAACACCGCATTCTTTGCTTATAAACATTTTTTTAACCAAACAGAAATATTATTTGGGGGGGGGGAGGAATGTATTATGGGCTTAACATGATAAAAGCACCTGATACATTAAGTGAATATTTAGATGGCATCATCACAGAAGTTGTTCAGAGAAATAAATAATGTAGCAGTTTTTGAGAAATGGCAATTGAAAAACTGACCGGGCAATCAACAAAAGAGACATGTCTCAGCAATTTCATCCTAGAGTTTTCAAACCCAGGCACATCACACATTGGACTATCTTCTTTTCCACTTCCATACGCCCTGAAAAGAAATTGATATTTGAGCATAACAAACAAGACCTGAGAATGAAACACATCAACTAATTTAAATCCATATATAATGACTTACTTGTAGCACATCGGTCGAGGACATCGATCATCTTCACATTTGTATATCTTTGCGTTGGCATATCCAAGCTTGATGGTAATATTACGCTCCAGCTCATTTTTAAAACGAACAGTCTATGGATAGAAGGAATTTATGTAAGAACTTCCAATGCCTCCCTAGACCCTAGATAACTTTTACAACTTAAATTTATAATCATTTATAAAACTAATAGATGTATACCCATAAAAATAAGGAATTCGTCTGAAAAACTCTCTTATAAGGGAGAAGGAAAAATTGTCTTAATAAGTATCATCAAACAACTAGAAGCCAAAAAAATATGTTGCATGAACACTTCAATAGGGTAGCATACCAAGCATCCAACACATGTCAATACGGCATTCCTTGGACACTCTAGTCTACCGTGATCATTTTTCTTTCTTTATCAAAAATATTATATGTTTTTAACTTAAAGTAATTACTAAATAATAAATAAATACTCGAGTTTCAAATATTTCAAAAAAAAAAAAAATTAATACTACGTATAAAACTAAGCCTGTGTTTGGTAAAAAAATTTGTTTATAAACAAAGAATGTGAAATTTTCAAGGTAAAATATGTAGTTGAAAAGTGATTTGAGGAAATATATGTGGTTAAAAAGTGATTTGAGGAAATGCATGTAATTAAAAAGTGATTTGGGGAAATGTGTTGTTTATAAGCTTATTTATAAACAAGTTTACCAAACGGGGGCTAAATTTATACTATATGATGAAGAATTTCATCAACATATCGTGTTGTGTAAGTACTTCGTTTTTTTTAAAATGCATGTCAAGGTGTTCTTTTTAATAATGCTTCATAGATCCTCAAAGGCTCTCTCTTTCTCTTTCCTTCTCCCTCGTTTTTTTTCCCAGTTTGCTTCTTCCCTTACTATTTCCTTCTCAAATTCTCTGTTATCTATCCTTCAGGCTTCAACTTCCTTGTATTTCATTTCTCCAGTTTTTGCTTCGAAAGATTTCTTGAGGCTTAAAAATGTAGCAGCTATTTTACAGTATGTTGCAAGAATGATGCTCGGATGCTTAAAACCACACCAACGAGAATAAGAAAATATTTTCAACTTCAACCAATAAAAAATATTAATTAGTTTAAAAACTCAATGGTTTACTTATAAGCAAAAATTTTAAGCCTGGGAAAACATTCTATGTCCTCACTGAAAATATAGGCATAACATTCAAGAGAGAGACAGCTGTACCTGGACTCCAGATATGGCTTTTACCACTGTTGATTTCCCATGAGCCACGTGACCAATGGTGCCTTCAGGAACAAAAATAAAATGGGATTTGATATAATGAATATATAAACCTCAAAGCAGTCAACAAGTTGATGTAAAGAAACTCGTATAAACATCATCGAATGAAAAAGATGTAGCACTCAATAAGCGCATGGATGTAACGACCCGGGTCCCACTTAACGGGCTGTCCCGGCCGTTAGATGACGCGGCGTACTGTCCCCACCGTACCAACACGGGTCTTTTCAGCATGCTTTGTCCTCACTCGCACGCTCCCCGAGAAAACTTCTCAGGAGGTCACCCATCCCAGAATTGCTCCAAGACAAGCACGCTTAACTTTGGAGTTTCTAACGATGGACTTCCGGAAAAGAAGGTGCACCTTGTTGGTATGAGTAGTACCTATCATTTCTTTTAAGCTTTCTTAGTTGGGGTATTACAATCACCCCCTGTTAAACTCGCGACGTCCTCGTCGCGCTTAACCCATCTGAGGATCTGTTGCCAGGCGTTGGGATTCTAGAGGTGGCTCCCGCCTTATAGCGTAGCACTTAGTTCCCGATTTCCGGCTGGCGGCCGGCGACCGGCTCTGATATCATTTGTAACGACCCGGGTCCCACTTAACGGGCTGTCCCGGCCGTTAGATGACGGCGTACTGTCCCCACCGTACCAACACGGGTCTTTTCAGCATGCTTTGTCCTCACTCGCACGCTCCCCGAGAAAACTTCCCAGGAGGTCACCCATCCCAGAATTGCTCCAAGCCAAGCACGCTTAACTTTGGAGTTTCTAACGATGGACTTCCGGAAAAGAAGGAACGGCCGGGACAGCCCGTTAATTGGGACCCGGGTCGTTACAAATGGTATCAGAGCCAGGTTCGCCAGCCGAAAATCGGGAACTAAGTGCTACGCCATAGGGCGGGAGCCACCTCTAGAATCCCAACGCCTGGCAACAGATCCTCAGATGGGTTAAGCGCGACGAGGACGTCGCGAGTCTAACAGGGGGTGATTGTAATACCCCGACTAAGAAAGCTTAAAAGAAATGATAGGTACTACTCATACCAACAAGGTGCACCTTCTTTTCCGGAAGTCCATCGTTAGAAACTCCAAAGTTAAGCGTGCTTGGCTTGGGGAAATTCTGGGATGGGTGACCTCCTGGGAAGTTTTCTCGGGGAGCGTGCGAGTGAGGACAAAGCATGCTGAAAAGACTCGTGTTGGTACGGTGGGGACAGTACGCCGTCATTTAACGGCCGGGACAGCCCGTTAAGTGGGACCCGGGTCGTTACATGGAGCAAACCATTTAGAGTGAATTTAATGTAAGCATACCAATGTTGATTGTAGCCTGACGAGAAATGACCTCAGGTGAGAGTGGATGTAGTTTTGTCACATCCAGCTTGCTTAAGTCCTGCTCCATCAAACCTTTTTTAGACATTTTGACTCCTCTTAATGGGTCTGCAATGAATAAAAAGATGCAAATCACCTAAAATATCGAAGCCTTTCAATTATTACATTAAGTTCAATTACGCTTCAATAAGTTTTCAAATTTCTATGAAGGAAAAGTTCCACACACCATATGATATAAAAGCCGATGATGCAACAGGTTTCAACACACAACTTCCTTATAGACAACCATGAGATTAGAGTACATAGAAGGAAAAATGTACCATAAACTGTATTATGGAGATTGTTGAAAAAATTGAAATTACCCTTCAAATGAAGTCTATAGAATTGATCAACGGAAAGAGATACATTCATTTTATCTTTGATACTATAATTGTTATCACACTTCACTCCCTAAAAAGAAAATCTCGTTGATGCATATTTTATGAACTCTTTGTCTTTCGATGAATTTTGCAATATGGTATACATAGTTCCTTAAAACAACACACAAATAACCCCCACAACCACAACTCTGTGTCCAACAAACACCTGCCACCCTCACCCAATCTTGCCGCTTTAACAGAGTTTAGCCCATCTTTCAGAAGCTTAATGAGGGTTGGTCCTTAGGAGGATATATGGGTAGCAATTCTATAAGAAGGCTGAGTCGTGTATGGAGATTTTTTTGCCATCACTAGGTGAGGAGTAAGTTTTGAGGTGTAAGCCTTAACGTAAATCAATAAATTCATAATAAGCCATAAACTCTTAAAAATCCATGGTAAACAATAAATTATCTTTGCAGGGGGGGGGGGGTGGAAGAGAAGGAATCTGAACTCGATGAGAACATGACAGCAAAACAAAAACTAAAAGAAAGAGTAGACTGAGAAAAAAATAATAAAACAATTCACAAAAAAAAAAGCTAAAATATAAAAGAGAAGAAACCAAAATAGTAAGGCAAACTCAATACAACTGCAAAAGAAAAAAAAAATACATGAAACAGAGGAGGCGAAGAAATCCATTGCCAGTCAAAGAGAAAAAGATAAGGTCTCCTTCAGCACAGCAGTTTTTCTACGGTGATAAGTTTCAAGCATCTGATGAAAATCCCAAATTCCAATAAAAGAACCAAAACAAATATTTCCAATCCCATATAAAAAAATCCCTGATCTCAGAAATCCCACCTTCTCACGCTTAATTAAGTTACATAAAAGGGAAAAATCCACTCCCACCACTAGAACCCTAATCTTCAAAAATACAAACAAAAACCCCCCTTAAAGATTTTAAAACGTTGACAAAATCCTAATGGCTCTTCAAGAATCAAGAAAAATCAAAATTTAACCAAAATTCATATCAATAAACTTCGTTAATTAAAATTTTAAAATATTAAAAGAACGAAAAAATATTCATAATTTCACCAATATCAATAAACACAAATATCTTCTTGTATGCACAAGAGAGATAGAGATATAGGGGTAGGTCTATTACTTCCTGTTATATTTCATGTGTGCTTTACAAGTCCTTGTTTGAGCCCAATTTCGGGGCAAATAATGGGTTTTTGAATAGTAATTTTTGGAGAATGCGTGATTAAAAATAAATCTCCCATTTCCCAATTACACAATCACTACGACTGCTTGTAACTAAGCTCTCTCTAGAGGTGAGCTCTCTATCTCTCTCATGCATACAAGAAGATATCTATGTGTGTTTATCAATATTGGTGAAATTCTGAATATTTTTCGAGCTTTTAATATTGTAATGAAGTTTATTGATATGAATTTTGGTTAAATTTTGATTTTTTTAAGATTTCTTTAAGAGCCATTAGGATTTTGTCAATGTTTTAAAATCTTAACTGGGGTTTTTGTTTGTATTTTTGATTGATTTTCACACCAATTGTCTACAATTTAATTATAATCTAAAGTTCTCAATTCTTGATTTCTTATCCATCTACATCATGGACGTATCCAGGATTGTTAGTGAGCTAAGGGGGCTGTGATGGGTGATAGTAAATGGCCGCAATAGCTCGATCATATATTATTATTTAATTGAATAATATTAAAAAAAATTAGTCGAAATACAAATGCACTAAAACGTAATTATCAAGAACAAACAAATCGTGTGATCGACTAGAAGCAATGATGAGATTAAATTCACCATGTGAACAATTAGGTTAGAACTTTCGTTTCCATTGAAAAATTGTTCCATAATCTGTTTAAAAGTTAAACATAAATTTTAGAAACTAATTTTAAAACTATAAACGAATCATCAAAACCATTTTTTTGTATTTCAAATATTTGTCAAGTACTTCAACAATTAACAAAGACGGTAGTCACAGCACACAGAACTCCAAACCCAACAACAAATTTTGTATTTCTGGAAAAATTCAGATTAATGGACACTGGTTAGTCTAATTTACTACCCAAATGCCAAAGCCAAACCCAACAACAAGATTTTAAGGAAGATAATCAACAATCAATTGATCATATATGCATGTACTGACTGATATACCCAATAGGCCAACAATAATCAAGCAAAGCAAGATATATTCTCAATCTCAATTCTCAAATGAAATCATAAATAGGTAATTTCCAAAGAATATCAAAATACCGCAGGTGGCGCGGACTGACGAAGGAGGAGGTCAGCTCAGCACTCGGCGCGGCCGATGGCAGCGACTCACTGGACTCCGGCAGAGAATGGAAGAAGACGGTAAGCTGCGGAGGAGAAGACGAGCGGCGCGGCCGTAGAATAGATGGTTTGCCTCTATCGCTAAATGATTCTGAAAGTCGGTCTGTAGTCCGCCATTACATCTAGGTCAATTGAAAATAATTTGGGCCGATTGGGCCCAAATATTTTTTTCAAGAAAACCCATACTAGTATATCCTTTCTCGTTGTAAAATCCGACTGCAAGGTATGACTTCAAATTCAAATTCAAGGGCAAGTGATTATGACAAAATAGTACCGATAAAAATATCTATATACCAATTCCTTTCATACCCAAGGTCATCTAAGGTTTGTAAAGTTTCATATATTCTATATTTCTTCACAATTCAAGTAGTCCTGATACGTTAAATCACTGCATATCTAATGAGTGAAGCAATTTATGTTGCAGATATGAACAAAATAAGCTGCAAATGATGAAAACCCAAGAATGGCCTTCCAAATGCTGCATGCATGACCACAAGAAAAACAAGCATCAAGCATGTAATTGATATATCCCTCTAAAGCCTCTATCAATTAAGTTTTACAATCCAGATAATACAACAAATCTAAATATCCTAAAACATTTTTTAAACATGTAAAAGTAACAACGGAAACATGCCAAGAATTGAGTTTAGAACAAGAATTGGGTTCATTAAAAAAGAATAATTTTAATAATTGCCTAGATATAGCACCAAAAGGTAAGTTACACTATTTCGAACAGCTGGAAACTAGCAAAGACAAAGGGAAAATAAACTTTGAAAAATAATGTACTCCTGGGAATCTGAAAGAAGCAGGTCGCACAATATGGAAACACACATTGGTCACTAACAAGCTTCTTCTGTTAGATCAGTTAGGAGAGAACATTTTCAGTTTCATTCACATTACAGCATCTTAATGCTTTTGGCAACAAATAAATTGGAAATAACCAAATATATGTCTATACAGAAAACAATTTGAGTAAGAAAATTCAATTACCTTCTTTTCAAAGCATTGATAACATTTTCATTTCAAGACCCCAAAGTCAGAACACCTGACTTAAAACACTTAAATTAAAACACCCAATTCAAAATTATCAAAACATCCAAGTTAAAATACTCGAATTAAAATTCCAATAAAACTCAAGCAAATCCAGTTGAAAAGCATATAAAATTTAATTCAACATTTTTAAGATCACACCCTTAGTATGTTGTAATCAACATGCCTTAAACTTATAGAAGAGGAAGAAAAATGAAGAAACCTTACAGACCAGAGCAAGATGGAGCAGATTTCCTTGTACAGTGCGGAAGTGTAGTAACCGATAGAGTGGCAATTTTGATTGCAAGGAAGATTGTGAACGAAGGCGAGTTGAAAGTCGTCGGTGGAAAAACCGAAGTGAGGTTTTTGTACGCCCAGCGATGAAACGGATCAAATGACCTTCCAAGGCAGCGTAGCCGTGAAATCACAGTGAGATGTGAATTTTTTTTCTAGTTCAGTACTCAATTTTGGGTATGCGTTGGGCGAAATTTTGGCTACTGTGGTGTAGAGGACGAACGTAAGAAGGTTTGTGTAACAAAAAATAGGAGAAATTCGATGAATTTTGGAGATTTTTTGGGGAAATTTTGGAGATTTTCTCAAGATGTTCATTTTTTAAGACAGACATCCATCCATTTTTTCCTCCGTAGGAGAGATAGACCTCCATACGGTCGGTGATAAAATCCGGCCTCCCAAAAACTGAAAATTACACCCACCCCTACTTCTAAGTATCCAAATTCATAAATAAGATCAAACTTAAATAACTTCATAAATCAAGTCATTATTATAAATTTTAATGAAATATTATGAATTTTAGTAGTTATTAAATTAAATTAAACTATATCCTACACCCTAATTATAATTTCAAACTACTCTCTCTCTTCCATTTCTAAATCCCTAACGCCTCCAGCTCCAGGCTCTACCCACAGCCCAAACCCCCAATTCCACCATCGTGCCCTACCCCAAATCGGCAAAACCTCCTCTTCTCTCCAACGATCGGCGACGCAGCAGTAGTGATCGACGCTCATAGCGAAGATTCATAGTGCAGTCGTCTCTACGATCACAACGCAAGCTGCTACAATGGCGCTGCGTAGTCATCGATGTGAACGGCGTTGCTACTACGATGGTGTCCCTCACAACACAGTCTCTGTTGTTGCAGCGAGCATCGATCATGATGCCTTTGCTGACTAAATGGTGCATTACTATTGCAGCGGCCGACTCCTCTGCAGTGCCACTGCTACAACAAAGTAATCGAATTTGTATTTATGGTTTCCCAAGATTGATGAACTTTCTTTTTTTGAAGATTGAACTGTTCTCGCTAATTTTTAACCAATGTAGTGGCTTCAGTTTCTTTGTCTGATTGTTTCTTGAAGTTACAGTCCGTGCCAACGAATTTTTGGTATTTGAATTTGGAGTTTGTGTTCTGGCGACGGAGGAGGCCGCACAGGAGATGGAGATTTTCAGGGACACCGTTGTGGTGGTGGCGAGACGGTAGTGGCAATGATAGTTATGGTCTTTGTGACCTTGAAATCAAAATGCGACCTACAATTTTACATTAAATTAAGTCTTGTGATCTTAAAAATGATTGTTGTGACTTTATAAAAATTGAGATGTGGTTGTGCCAATGGCAGCGGTGGTCATGGTCACAGTCTTTGTGGTTGGAGGAGGTTTTGGTTGTGACCTTGAAATAAAAATGTGACCTTTGTGACATGAAAATTAATCTTGTGACCTTAAAAAATAATGATTGTGACTATTGTAGGTTGTGATCGAAAAAATTGTGGTTGTAACTTGTTGTCCTAAATGATTGTGACCTAACCATGATCTTAGATATGTGACTTAAAGGATTTGTACTTTGTGACATCAGATTTTACAATATTGTGACACTAATATTTATAATTAATAAAATATTGATAATTATTTAATTTAATTAATTAATCTTAATTATAACATGATTTTTGAAATTATTCAAGTTTCACCTTAATTTTTAAATTGACATTTATAATCACCTTATTTATTTGTTTTTCCCTCCCAAAAAAAGTTGCCAGAGCATCTTTCAAAACACAAAATTCTGGAAAGAGAAAACTACATGGAGCCTTACTTTTAAAAATTACAATTCAAATATGAGATGAAATTTAAATAACTTCAAATTTTGGGTTAATTAGGATTTTAATAATTAATTAATAAATAAAACAATATAAAATTAAATTAAATATTCAATTCTATGATTTATACCCCTTATCCCACAACAGACATAGCTCTCTCTCTCTCCCCCCCCCCCCCAAATTGGTTTAACAGTCGCCGTCACTTCTCCCCTCACGGCCACACATCCTTTTGTTTCGTGCATTCATACATATCGATGCTTTACTCCCTCACTGTAATCTCTTTCTACAATCTACACCCTCTCCTTCCCTTACCAGTGACCAGGGAAGCATAGTCGACCATGTAACACACAACAGTAGGCTTGCTCAACGGCAGTAGCCGCACAGCAGTGCCTGCGCATGCAGCTCCTTGTGCGATGTCGTAACTGTGACTTGTAATTTTTGTTATGTGACCTTGATGTGTAAGTGTGACCTGTGATTTTTGTGCTCGTGACCTTAAAAAATGGTGATTGGAGATTAGACGACACATTATTGAGAGAAGACAGCTACTTCAATGAGAACTTGGCCCTGCTTTCTCTGGTTGGAAGTTCGATGAGATGGCTGAACAAGTTTCAAAATATGGACTATGAGGCTGGTGGGGCGATGTTGTGGTAGTGATTATGGCAACGGTGATCGGAGAAGGAGGTGGTGGTGGGCCGGTGGCAACTGTGAACTAGATGCGAAACTGTGACTATATATATACATATTACCTTAAACATGGTGGTTATGACTTGAGATATTGTATAACTGTAACCTAATCGTGATCGATGATTATAAATAATGATGGTTGTGACTTAGATCTTGAATAACTGTGATATGTGAATCTGAAATCAATTCGTGACCTAAAATATTTGTATTTGTGACCTGAAATTATGTAATATTGTGACCTCAATATATATAATTAATAAAATAATTTTAATTATTTAATTTAAAGAATTTATGCTAATTACAACCTGATTTTTGAAATTATACAGATTTGATCCTATATTTGGAATTTGTAATTTAAAATACCTTATCTATGCATTTTTCCCTTCCGGTTAACCATCACTAGTAGTTTGCTATTTTCTTCTTACCAGCAGAGCCAAATAGGACGATCGGGTACTAGCTCCGCCAGTGACATTTATATTTTACATACATTATGGCTCCGTTCGGCAACTATTATAACATGTAATGATTGGTATTATTTGCGTTTTCTAGGTAGAATTTGTGGTTAAGAATTGGAGAGAGAAAATATGTGTGGTTAAAAAATGGTGTTGATTATAACACTATATTGTCGAACAGATGCTATATTATTGTATTACATTACAGGCTTCGTTTGGCGGTGGAAATAAATTGAATTTGAATTATAATGTGTATTATTTGAGTTTTTTAGGTAAGATGTGTGGTTAAAAATTAGAAAGAGAAAATGTGTATTATTTCAGATCTGTAAAGTATTTACCCTTCCGACAAGGGATCCATCCATCTTCTTGACCTTCAGATGCATTGCTCAGACAATTTGCTTTCGGCGGTGTTGGTTGCACGTCAATGGTTTCACGTGGTTGGCAATGAGTGAAGATTCTCTCACCGACGCTAACTTGCTGGTTCGTGCAAATGAGAAGGTGAGTTGAGCAAAGGTTCTATTTAAGTACTTTTCGAGTCTTTTACTCCTCCAAGCAAATTTTAACAAGCCAAAATTATAAGAAACAAACACACATAGAATGAGCTAATTTCTTTTGGATTTCATTCTCTTAGATTCCTCGTTAAAAATTCTTGTATCAGTATACAATAGTTATGAAGCTTAGACTTGGAAGAAAAATGCTCCTTATATTACTGCCTACTCATTCATAATCCAAACTAATAACAAACAAAAATTCATTTCAAGACATAATGGAAACAATAATCGAGACTAGAGAGTTCATCTATCAAGCCGAGCTTCAATTCTTTGGTCGATGTTCATCTAGGTTGAGGAACTTCACTACACGTTCTGCTTTCGCTCCACTTTTGTGGTCGTAGTATTCAACAATGGCAGCCCCAGCTAATGCAACAAGAGTAAGTGTATGTGCCTGCAGCCTAATTTGCAACGAATATAATTTCAATACTCATACTTCTATGACACCAAGTAATAATAACCATGTAATTTCAATCACTTATTATAAACTGCATTCTTCCTTTGTTGGGTACCTTATCATCATTTCTTTCATCTTCCCATGTTTTCGAACCGTTGACTCATATAGAAAGCAGCACTCCAGTATTAAGATCACCATTCACAATCACATTTATTATGTTGTAGTTAAGGAAAAGTTTTTCTTGCGGTTGCATGTGGACACCTCCAGTATAAAACTCAAACTAATATTTTCACTAAATTTACCAATAGTTTTTTTTCTACTATTACACACACACACACACACACACACACATATTGGCAGAATAAAACAATGGGTATACTGAGTTACAAATCACCTCAAATAATAATATAAGCATCAAAACCAAACTTGGGGCTGCAGAAGGCTACTAGTAATCAGTCAATACATAGTTTGACATATTGCAGGCAGCTACTAATAGCTTCCTATAGGGTATTCTTTATTAACTTCATACAATAATATACCCATCTTCCATACTTAGCAGAGGTAAAGGAGAACATATAAATAACAACTGAAAACTTAATTAACACAACATAGGTGGGGATTACATTGTATTTCTTCAAAGAGTTCAAAAGCTTACATGCCGTGCCCTAGAAGATTGCAAAAGTTTACATGTCATTACTTGCCCAAGTGAATATTTCCATTCACTAGTCATCAAGTTTCTATTTAATTCAAAATTTAGCTTCTTGATGAAAGTATGTGGCTTAAGGTTGAGCTACCTTAATTCTTACATCAAAACACCACATCCCTTACCTTCACATGTATATATACTAGTAGGATGATGGAATTCTTTCCAAAAAGTGAGTGCCCCCAAAAACCACTAATCTCCTAAGAGAGAAATATAATGCTTCTCAAAGGCAAGAGGCTTTGAGCATCGTAAATGTGGATGGTTTTGTAGCTTCTATCCCTTACATATACTACCGGAATTGTAGGAAGCTTAGCCCATATCGTTGTTTTTGTGATGATATGATATTCATTTTCATCAGATGTGGTCCTTCCCCAAGTGCGCACTGTCTCTACAACATAGTAATAAAACGACTGTAAGCTATGAGGCTTAGTGAGTAAAGCTACAAACAAGCAAGTAAGCATATAACAAAAATGCATATCAACATGATTAATTTAATTAAGTGTCCCTTACCTTAACCTTGAAAAAATAACGAGATAGTGCATAAAGTTGTTCGCAGTCATTCCAGATGTTTTTTCCACATGTAGTCCATAATACAAAATGAAGATTCATCATAAGCATATTCATTTTCACATGTTATCTCATATTCTCAAATGACATGATGAACACATTAAATCTGCATTGCTAGGATGCACTTATTCTCTAAATGCGTTTCTTGATTGTTTGGGCCCCTACCCTAAGAGTAAATATTCACAGAGCGCTAAATATAATTTCTGGTACCATTTCGATACAAAATCTGGTACCATTAAGGTACAAAGGTCACCTATCACGTAACTTTGTCATGACACAAACTGTGAGGATGTAAACATCTCATATCGTGATAGTATATTAAGTATAAAGCTTACTGTAAACTGTAATAACGGTTGAAAGTATTAGAATCTAAACTTGATTCACTTCCGTGACCTTAACTATGGGAATAATCCTTTGAGCATCTAGAATCCCAACTGGTGAATACTTAACTACTTAGGGTTATGCTTCTTAATTATGCACATTTTAAGTATTTTTCACAGACTTAAGTGCATAAATAATGCATCATAAATGAATGCAATACATCCAAGAGATATAAGAGGAACTGCATGTTTCACTTCTTTCTCATAAAAATAAATAATCTTGTTCAATACAATACATGCAGGTATAGTTCCTTCAAATTAGCATAATAGAAGTAGTAGCAACTAAGTGTGCCAAATAAATTCTCATATGCTCAAGAATAAACTTGATTTTTAGCTTTATCAGATTTTAGTAACTCATAGGTTGCTGTAATTAAGAACCTGAAATCAGCTTTAAGTCACGTACATAGGCATATAGTTGAACTAGGAAGTTTATAACTATTCTATAAATCTGAAATACATTAAAATATTCTTGAATAACCATATTTAGAGTCTGAAAATACCTTACTGTTAAAGGAACATTATTCAAGAATCTGAAACAGTATTAAGATACACTTCCAAATGTTATACTCAATTCAAGTAAAACCGATAACTGCAGGAGGCTATTAATAGCATGATATTATACTAAACAACAAGTTGCAGGCAATCAATAGCACTATACAGGGACATTTTCAACTAACCCAAAAATATGAAATTCTGGTAAATTTATGAAGTCTAAGTTACTTCTTATAGCGACCCAGAATTTTTATGCAATAAATAATTATTTTAATATTTAGAAAATTGTGTCGCTACTATTTCATTTATTATTTTGAAATTAATGCCGCGACGGATTCGTCTAGCCAAGTCAAGAAATATCGAATTTGTTCGATTTTAAATTAAAATCCGAATTTCTAAAATTATGTTATTTTAATTATTTATTCAAAGTATTATTTTCAAAATCATTTTTAATTCCAAATTTATTAAAATATCCCAATGATCCTTATTGAAATTATTTCAAGTCCAAATACGTATTTCAATTTTATCTCAAAATTTATTTATTTTCAAATGTATTTTCAGTCCAAAAACATATCTGTTTCAAATACGCTTCTTGATCAAAGTTAGTCCAATATTCATAATCAAAATTTATATTACATAAATTTCTCTACACATGTTGATTTTCTTTTTCCATCTAATTGCACCCCACATGTTTTCTTCTTTATCACCAAAGCATCCCCATCATATCTTTACACCAATTTTATCAAAGAATTCCCACCACCACCCGTATGCATCACATTTTCCACCAAATCAACCATCATTATGTTTCAACATAATGATGATGTATCCATGTTCTATTTTTTTTATCACACCAAATTCTCCACTACAAATCCTCTGCCTAATGCCAATTATAAATTTCCACCTCAGTCAGAAAACCATAACCGTCTGCAACCAAGAAACACTGTAAGCTTGGCCAGTTTTTATTCTACCTCCACACACACCAGCAGTATACACAATTTGCAATCAACCTTGCCACTACAAATCAAGAACCACCATCACGCAGTCATCATCAAACCCCAACCGCCACCATAACTACCAACCTTCAATCCGTTTTCCCAACTCAATGCCAATCAAAACATCAATCTGAAACCAATCTACAGCTTCAACTCTATAACCAGCTGAATCCTATTATCATCACCCTGATTACTCACAACGTTTCACCAACCCAATCCACTTCAGCTGCCATTTCCAATTCAATACCAAATCTAATACATACAGCAAACCAAGTTCACTGCAATACCACAAATCACAACTCTGCAGCCATCACTGTCAACCAACAATCCTCAATCCAGCTACCACAATTATCAGTTGCAGCCCCAAACCATAATCACGAAACCTATGTATCATCAACATCATCACCTCAACCATCACTGTCTCTGCCATTTCAAATTCAATCCACCACCTCACCGGTTCAACCAAATCACAATCACCATCATCAGGATCAAACACCACCTTCGTTCCCTGCATCCAGAGCCACAACCGTCGCCTGAAAACTCTAAGAATCCACCATTAACCCCAAACAAATCAAAACCAACCTCAAATCAAAACCAAAACCACCCACTGCCACTTCAGTTTTGACAAACAATCGAAACCCAAAACAAGAAATAAACCAAGCCCAAGACTTACCTTCGATCGCCGACTGAGTTACCGGCACGACCACCGGATTTCGCAGTTAAGACCCAACTCCCAAATCGCGATCTAAGCCACGGTTCGTCACAGTTTCTCGCACCCAAGCCCTAAAATCAGAACCCTTGCTTTCGCCACTCACTACCGCCGCTCGACCGCGGTATTTCACCGACAAATCACCGGCAGTACTTCGCCGGATTCCACCCTGCGCAGCTCTCGTTTTCGTTTAGTGAGAGAGAGAGACAGCGTGAGTCGTGAGAGAGAGAAGAATGATCTGATATTTGATATATTATAAAAAGCTGAGATATATATTAATTTTCAGAATCTGCAGTTTAGTCCCTGAAGTTTTAAAGCCTTTCAATTCAGTCCCTATATTTTAAAATGTCTTAATTCAGCCCTTTCAATTCTTTTAAAGTTATTTCAAATCAGTCCTTAAGTTTGAAATGTTTCAATTCAGCCATTTAGTTTTAAAATATATTATTTCAACCCTATTGTTTTGAGTTTCCGACTCAACTTTCAAAATATCCATTTTAATCCCTCAACTTTCAAAATATCTATTTTAGTCCCTGAACTTTCAAAAGTATTCATTTTAGTCCCTCAACTTTCAAAACATCAATTTTAGTCCTCAAATTATAATTTATCATTTTGAACTATATATTCGATATACTAAAGTGACTTATTGGCTAAGACGAAGCGTACGGAGAATTTAAAGAAATTGAAGTCATTCCCGCTCAACTTTGCACTCGTCGGATTTGAGGTAGACTCGCACTTATTAATTGATTTAAATTATGATTTCATATAAATGTCATGTGACTTGTGAAAGTCAATTTTCAAGAAAATTAAGTATGTTTTATGAAAGGTAAATATACCTTATGTTTTTATGAAAAGTAAGTATACCCTATGTTTTTACGATAATGTTTTATATGTTTTGGATCATTGCTATGCACATAAGAATTCTTACCACCTAAGTTCGGTAGAATTCTGTGTCTCCATAAGTTTATGAGGATTTACCACCTAAGTTCGGTAAAATTCCTGTCTTTCCATATGTTTATGAGGATTTACCACCTAAGTTCGGTAAAATTCCTGTCGCGTATGTTTATGAGGATTTCGATCCTATCTTATGTTATGATGGAAATGATCCCTATGAATTTCATGAATTATGTTTTGGTATACTTACTGTTATTATGATCTTACTGTTATTATGATCTTACTGTTATTATGATTTTACTGCATAAGAATTCTTGCCACCTAAGTTCGGTAAAGTTCTTGTGTCTATTTATGTTTATGAGGATTTAAATCCTATCTTATGTTATGCTTTCAAAAGAAATTATGCTTGGCATAATTAAAATATTTTTATAAGTATATGGTTTTCAAAGAGCTGTTTTCAAAGAGCCTATGATTTGCAAAATATGTCCCGTGCTGTAATGCACAATATGAGTTTTATCAAGAGCAGTTTTATAAAGAAGCTCTATCAATGCCCGTTTTATAAAGAGCCGGGATTTATGTGTTTAATCATCTTATAAATTAAATTAATATGCGATGAGTCTACTGAGTATTTCCCCCATGAAATACTCACCCTACTTTTAACAGTTTTGCAGATTTCGGAGACGGTGGCGAGCGATGAATGATGGTGGCAATAATCGTTGAACGGTTGAAAGTTTGACGTTAATGATTTCCGTATTTTCCAAACAATCGAATAATTTAGAGAAGTTCATTTATTTGAGAAATTATGATATTGGCAATTTCTTTACAATATTAATGGTTCGATTTACTATTTCAAATGGTTTCATAAATGTTTTCAAATTTAGCGGCCATTACAGTTTATTTAATGTTGCCAAAAATGAATTTCAATTATTTCTTCCGCAAAAATATTATTCGAAAAAATTTAGACAGAAAATGACGTAGTGAATCGGGTATACGGAACTCGGGGCGCTACACTTCTTAAGTTATAAACTTATTGTACCTCAATTTACATGTATGCACGATTAACTTTATTATTAGAAATCAACTTTTGAGGCATTCATGTATGAACAAGTTAAGATTATGAGTTTAGATATATTAAGAATATCAAATTTCAATTAAACTCCTAATTCAGCCCTTCAAAAAGAACCCAGATTCTTATTTCTAATAGATCCAACTTAAAAAGACATTTATAGCACTTAGATATACGAAACATGAGCATAGAATGTAGGCAAATTCTTATTTCACTCTTTCTAGGATTTTTAAGCCAAAACTTCCCATTTTCACATATTTACATCACAATCACAAGCATCTTTAATAATATATAAAAGAAGCTTGATCTAAACACCAAAAACATATATAAATGATTAAAAACAACAAAAATCACAAAATAAACACATTCTGCTTTACTTACTACTTTATGGATGAATCTTTAGAAATTTTCCTGCATTTATATGTTATTTGGTAGTTAGAATCTTATAAGAATAGATATATATATGAATTATATAACTGTATAAACAAGTTTTAGTAAGATTCTTGCTTAGAAACATAGCATATTTCAGTTTCTATTCAAAACAGGAAACTGTTCTGGTTTAGGAGGCTATCAATAGCATCCAGCAGTGAAGAACACATGCTACTGATAGCTTATTTCACCAGAAACAACACTAATCCGAAATCTGCCATCTTTCCTGGGTTTAAAACTTGAATTTCTCCATATGTTTAACAAGTTAGAGTGATAAATTTTAAGTAGAAACAAGAATTCATCATTCTTACTTGTTAAACCATGAATTAGAGATGAATATATGAATTTTTCTCCCTACCTTCACCTTTCCAGCAGAATTTTTCTGGGGAAAAATGGGACTAAGTGTCCTTATTTATAGAAATGGAGTTAAATGCATGTTTGCTCTTTCATAATTTATAAGCTTTTAATTTATAAGTATTTTTTGAATAATATATAGTTATAAATCAGCTGAATATTTTTAAACCGCATTCTAATAATTCAACTGTTTTAAATAGGAATAAGCAAACATGCCAAACAGCCCCTATGACAAGGTTAGTGGGGTGTGTCATGTGTCCCACTATTAATATAATAATTATATATTTTCACATTTTTGTGTTTCAACGAATCCTTTTTGACTTAAAATTTCGGGGTCGAGACGAGGTCCGATTTAAGCAAACTTTATACCATTGGAAAGCTCATGACACGAACTTCATAACGGTCACACATGCAAAAACTTCCGTCTGACACGTTGATTGTATGACCCTTGTAAACATGGTTGCTCGACTCTCCTTTTACACACAGAAAATTTTTGTAGTGTTTGGACAAAATTTCCATAATACAACTACCCTTCTTTGGCTCGATTTTCCTGACACATCCAGGCTCGAAAACACACATACAATACATCGATTTAAACGTCACACTACAAACTATGCGATAGTATAACATGCAATGACCTCGAGTCAATAATTAATTCGCATGACTACGATAAAGATTGCATGATGAAGTGGCAAAATCGTAATTAACTAGTTTTCTCACAATTTCTTCATTAGTCCCTAATTTACCATATTAGGGCATTTTAAGGCTTTCATATTTCGTCTAACTTTCATTCATAGAATTGTGGTCCTCAAACTTTTACTAACACAATATTTCATATTTATCGAGAAATAAAACAAATAATTGGGTATCCTTTTCAAAATTAACGATAATATTTCATCCAAGAAAAACATATTATTATTTCATATGTATAAAAGTAAAATACAGAAATTTCAGGGACGTTACGTTGCATCAAATCCTTGCTAATGTCAAGCAAAAGACAAAGTACATCTGTTTGCTTTCGAGTTGTAAAGCTTCCAACCATTATAAAAATTAGCATCCAATCTACAAATTGCATATTGTTCTCAAAACATTTGATAGTCTTCAAAAGAAATAAAACTTAACTCAATAAAATCTTATTTCCTCACATATCTTGGATCGGTTAGTTCTTCAACAGAAAAACTACTTTCCCATTTTGCTCCAATTTAGAACTCATTCCCCAAAACTCATTTTCAACCATATTTATGGGATCACAACTTTTTAACCAAATATTTCATCAACTTTTATCAAAATCTGTTAAAAATATGATTTTTAGCCAAACCAAACAGGGGCTATGAGAACAACTATAGATGTGGCAAACGGGTCGAGCCGCTCGTCGGCTCGGCTCCGCTAGTCAAAATAATCAGCTCGTGGGCGAGCCAATCAACCTCGTGCCAACGAGCTGGCTAGCCAAGCGGCTCGCCGGCTCGTTGAAAAAAAAAATTGCAACAGTCACGTCACGTAACGTGACCGTTACAAAAAGAAAAAAAAATTGACACCATTGCCACAAATAAAATAAAATAAAAATAAAAATGTGATTACCGTTCTGGTCAAGTGACCTGAACGGTCACTTTTGTGACTGTTCTGATCACATAATTAATTTTTTTATTTTTTTTTATTTTTTCTTAATTCTTACCCTATAAATACTACACTAACAAAAATTCATTTCTACAATTCTACTACAAGTCTACATCTACTACAACTCTCTAAATTACTCTAATTCTTGTTCTACACTACACTCTTCTCGACTCTTCCTCTATTCTACTACATTTACTCTATTTTTCTACAATTCTACATTACAAATATACTTTACCAATACTTACATATTTGATATTTCAATTTCAATATTTCAATTTGTCATTACATCTCTCAATTACATATATTTCATTTTATATTTCAATTTTTCCACACCACATCACATCACATACACAAGAATGGATCACAGCAGTCGAAGATTTGTTAATGAATTGTTCGATGGTCCACCTGAATTTGGAGGGGGGGTATGATGACTCAACACCACAATCTCGCGCTTATTTCGATGATCAATTTTTCGGTCTTAACGAGGTACCAATTCCCGACAATATTGAAGAAGATCCATTAAATCAACGAATCGATTTAGATGATGTTGAAGAAGATCCGGATGTTCTAATCTTACAAAATGATCCCGATATTCCCGACGCAAGATGATGAGGTTCGAAGCGCGGAATAAACGCCGGAAAGTTCCAAACTCAGGTTGTGGTTGGACGGATGAATCATGACCCGATATTCACGACGCGATGGCTCGACGATGTGGAATAAAGAACCACGACTTTCGAAACGCCACAAGGATTTGCCCAATCCCCTTGATAAGTCTCTGATTTTCAACGCCACAAATACTCTCGCGAATATTTGATAAGTTTTGGATGAACGCCACAAGATAATCAATCTTGATAAGTTTGGGTTTGTAATGTGAATCCACACATTAAACAATTGAAAAACATTCAATCTATTTTTATTCAATCATCAAAGTCTTTATTTACAATGAATCAAAAAGGCGTATAAATAAGCAAAATAAAACCCTAATTGCTAATTTACTCAAAATAGAATTCTAACTAACCTAAAATAGCTAAAAACTGATAAGGAAATAAAATATATGAAAATCTGGGAAAAATCTGATCTGTTAAGAAGTTACGGCCGTAAAGATGACACTTACGGCCGTAAGTGTGCTTCTGTTTTAAGGTTACGGCCGTGATCCCTTATTTACGGCCGTAAATCAAAAAATCTTGAAATTCTGCATTTTAACCCGAGGGGAGGTTACGGTCGTGAAAGCACTTCTGCATAATTTTTGGTTCCTTTCGACACGGTTTGATCTTCAAAGCTCGTCGAACCTGCTGAATTCTTGTTTTGGCTTGAATATTTAAATTTTCCCGTCAAGCCTGCTATAACTCCGATTGTCGAGGGTCCGGATCACATCACAAGAGGAAAAAGAAAAGCTAGAAAAGGTAAGAAGCCAACTTCAAAGTGTTGGGATTACTTTAAATTGATCGCAATTGGAAAAAAATTGAAGGAGAAGATGAATTCAAAGCTGTGTACAAATATTGTGCACAACAATTGGCATGGATAAAGGGGATTGGTACTACACACCTCAACCATCACTATCGCAAGTGTCAGCCCAAGCACGGGTTAGTTGAACCGAATCAAAGTCAACTACAATTTGGTTAATCGTTCGCTAGTGGTTCTGGAGCGGGATCTACAACACTTTCAAATTGGATGTATTCCGAAGCAAAAAATCGAATTGAGATGGTTCAATTAGTTGCGGGGGCGGAGTTGTCACTAAGCTTAGTGGACAACGAACACTTTTTTACATACATCAAGCGTTATCTTCAACCCAGGTACGTCGGTATTACTCGAAACACTCTACGTTCTAATACAATACAATACAATATTATATTAAAACTAAGAAACAATCAATAGTCGATTTAAATAAATATGGTGATGTTATTTCTTTTACTTCCGATCTTTGGGAAGGTATTAACAAAAAAAGTTATATTGCTGCAACTGCATACTACATTGATCCACTTTGGGTTATGCATAAAAAAAATTATTGCTTTTAAAATTTTAGAATTTCCTCATAACGCAACCAATATATTTAATGATATACTTCATATTGTTAGAGAATATGAGTTTGAAAGTAAAATTCGATTATTTACTTTCGATAATGCTAGTGTAAATAAGCCTATAGTAGATAAATTATGTAGAATTCTTAATCCAAAATTTGGTGATTTCTTATTCCATGTTAGATGTGTATGTCATATTCTAAATTTAATTGTTCAAGATGGCTTGAAACATATTAAAGATGAAATGGATAAAATCAGAGATGCTATAGTGTGCATAACCATATCATCGAGTAGAAAACAATATTTTGAAGCTATGTGTTCACAATACAATTTAGATTCTACGTATGCCATAGGTGGAACTCTACATACTTGTTACTTAAATCATGCGAAGGTTATGAATACATAATAGTGGAATATTATAACAGTAGAACACTTTAAAAAGACGATGATCCTCTATTAATAGAATCAGATTGGGAAGCTACTTTTAAAGTGAAATTTTTTTTGACAAGTTTTTACGATTCAACCAACATATTATCTGGGGTGTATTACCCAACTAGTTCAAGAGTTCTTGAACGTCTTTATATTATTGCAAGAAATTTTTACAGATATAGATATGAATCATTTTTTTATTGAAATGATAATTGCTATGGAAATGAAATTTAGAAAATATTGGGAAGATTTACCTATGTTATTTCCTTTAGCATGCATAATGGACCCGCGTTTCAATTTAAAGGATACGAAAATTCTTATTTCAAAAATCAAGAGCTCATTGATTTTGGATAAACCTATCACTTATAATAATTTAGAAAGTACGCTAGTAAACATATATACTATATATGCTGCACGATTAGGAACTACTGTTAGTCATACACAATCTACATCATCACGTGACACTACACTTGGAGACGATGAAGTAGAATTATACAATTTAATGGAAGAAATGAATCAAGCACAAGGAACTTCTTCTTACAGTATGTCTTCTAGTACCAACGAATCAGGTTCACTTCAAATACCTGAAGAATTGAAAATTTATTTTGGATAAGAACTACTTAGAAATCTGGAGTCTACTAATTCTTTAGAATTTGATTTACTTCATTATTGGCGAACAAACGAATGAAAATATCCGATTGTTTTCGACATTGCGAAAGATCTACTAACACCTTTGGTTAGCACAGTAGCTTCGGAGTCTGCTTTTAGTGCAGGTAAAAGGGTTTTGTCAGAAATCAGGAGCCAACTCAAACAAGATATTTTGGAAGCGTTGATATGTGTCAAAGATTGGCAAGACGGTAATTTATGCATACAACATAAGTATGCCGAAATTGCATGCAGTCAGGTAAATGATGTTTAACTTAAAATTTTTAATTTCTTTATTATATATATAAAATATAATATAATTTTGATTTCAAAACAAAAATTGTACACGTAACAAATTGTTCGTGTACAATTTTAACTCTGCCTATTAGAATATTCAATTAAGACTATTTAGTAGCCGGTCCCAAGTCTGGAAAAAAGGAGGAGGGTTTAATTTTATTTTTTAACCTTTTAAATTTTAATTTATGTACTTAATTTTAGTTTTTGTTTTTTCAAATTATAATTGGATATTTGATTATTTTAACAAGTTTTTATTTACATTATAAACTTATAAATTATAATTAATCATTTCGACTTTCAATTTAATTCACTAATAACTAACAAACATTATTTTTTTTACTTATTAAGTTATTAATAATTTATTTAATACATAACTTATTATACTTATATTTATAAGTTATAACTAATTACGAATTTATATCAATAATATTAATATTCAAGATTTCAAATATTTTAACAACTGATTGTCGACTAAATCAACGTAAGAGGGGTTTATAAAAATAATAATAAAAAAAAAATAACGAGGTCTACGAGCCGAGCCTAAGCCGGGCTCGTTTGACACGAGCTCATTGCTCGACTTGTCCATTTGACGAGCAGAGCACGCCGAGCTAGCTCGGCCCTACCCACTGCCACCGCTAAACAACTATAACAATTAATCTTTATTCCCAATAAGTTTAGCATAAGCTACATGAAACACGTTTCTCCAATTAACTTGTCGGCTCGGTCCACTGCCATCCCTAAACAACTATAACAATTAATCTTTATTCCCAATAAGTTTAGCATAAGCTACATGAAACACGTTTCTCCAATTTCAAGCTACTGTCATCTAAAAGTTGCAATATTTGATCACTTTTCGAGGGCTCACAAATAGCATGAATTATCTTGATGCTTGTTTTCATATTGGGTTGAGACCAATTGTATGCCGTCCAGAATTCCACTCGCCCATAGAGAGATAATTACCAACAGATCGAAGCTTGTGCTCCACGATCCATTCCTTGATGGTTTCTATGAGCATATCCAATGAGATACAATGTCTATCTATTTTTTGATAAATGATAAAAATTACCTACGTAGCATAATTAATGCTAGACAATGTCTAATATTAATTAAATAATTTTTATTCAATTAAAACATTTCCCTCTCTTTCATTTTTTTTGAAAACTAATAATAATTCGCCACGACTCTAAACATCGTGCTAGACAATGTCTAGCATTAATTTAATAAATTTTATCCAATTAAAATATTTCTCACTCTTTCATTTTTTCATGGAAACTAATAATAATTTGACACGTATGGACAATAAGCATTGTTATATTGGAGAAATTTTTTAACTTTAATGTCTTTGCTACATAGTAGATATTGTTCATTGAAGATCGGGGTGGACGTGGTTCGATTTGGTTCTAATTCTAGAAGAACCAAACTAAACCATAAACTGATGATTTTTTATTAATGGAACCAATTGATTTTTTTAAAGATATGAAACTTAATCGGAACCAAACTGTAGGTTCTGGTTTGGTTATATGACCATTATTTGAATTTTTAAATAATAAATGCAAATAAAAACCTGTTTATATCATCTTCTTCATTAGAATCCATCTACATCTTTACTAAATAGAAAATGAAATTTTTAGTTAATAAAATAAAAATTTTAAAAAAGTAACATGTTAATTTAAGTCAAAGAAGAAGAAACCCACCTGAAGGAAGCTCGCCGACTAGTTGAAATTTAGAGAATCGAACATAAAGACCGTTTAGACTTATAGTTATAGGTTACGATGAAGTTCTGAGTCCCATTCTACCGTGGTGCCGTGTGAATTAGGGATGAAATTTGCAATTTGAGTTTGGGTTAACTCTTGAGAATTGACGAATTGGGCCGAGATTTATATATACATAAATTTTAAAAAATAAACATCAATGTTGTCGATGGTAACTAAAGAGTGTAACGATTGTAGTGTTATAGCAAGTAAAACAGTGTGAATGCTTGTCTGTAATTGAAAAGAAGAAAAATGAATTAGAATTAAAATTTAGATTTATGATTCAAAATTTTTGTCGAATAGGAAATGAGATAAAATGTATGATAAATAACATTTTTGTACATTTCACATTTATAATTTCAGATTTGAATTTTTTGGTGAGATAAATATATATATATATCGAGTTTGGTTCTTGATTCTGGTTCTGGTTCTGAAAAGAGAATCGGAATCAGAATCGAAATCAAATGGTTCTTGATTCTAAGAATCAAATCATAATTTTTTTTATGTAGAACCAAACCAAATCGCTTGATTTGGTTTGATTTGATCTGATTCGATTATTTTGTAACCCCTAATTGGAGGTACTCTAAACTTGCCTCCCTCTCTTCCCCCCATTTTTCTAATTTTTTTCTCCTTCTCTCTTTTCGACCTTTATATATATAGTTCGTGACACGTCATTTGGACAAGCTGTCACTTTTATGGCCGGCCTTAAATTTGTTCTGTGGCCCAATTCTTGGCCAAACTGCCCAACAGAGATTTTTTCCTTTCAAATATTTGATTCAATATCAGATTTGGGCAGATTTCAATGTCATGGTTGAGGCATTCAAACTCTAAGTTTAGCTATTCCCATTCATTTATCCATTTCTAGCAGCACAATGATAACTCTCCATATATAGATGTTAAGGTTGTAGAATCTTGTCTTTCTACCTTGTGTTTGCCAAGAAATCTGTCTAACCTTCTCTTTGTGCTTCTGCCATGGCTTCGCTTCAATCATTTTATATTGCACACACCGCACTGGTCCTGTGTTATCTTTGTTTAACATATGAATTATAGCTAGTGAGTGGAAACCATAACTTTAAGCCCTTTCTTTAAGTCATGTGCACTTCCCCTGGACGCTGGAAAATTGACATTTAGATGCCAGACTAAGCAACTGCTCATGAAAATTTAAAATGTTACTTATCACTGAAATTTGCTATATGTTACTATTTTTCACCCAAATTTAAACACACTCACATATCCATCATCCAAATTTATATTAATATTTATCACCCAAATTTGAACATAGTTACTTTTATCCCATGATATGAGTGATGGATGGGTAACTTTTTTCAAATTTAGGTGAGCAAGTAATCTATAACAAAGTTCCCCAAGCAAATGAGCAACTTATAAAATTACGGTGAGCAAGTAGTAACCTAAAGCAAAGTTCAGTCATCGTCCCGTTGTTATGGCTCCCAATGACTAGCCGGGCATCCGTGAGGACTTAACCAAGTCATCAATTTTTCTAATATTCATTTTCATGTTGGTAGGTTTGTCATTGTTCCTTTCAGTCTACAAAAAATACCAGAATACCAATAAGGGTATAAAAGCTCCTGGTTTGCATTTCTTTTAAGCAAGGGTATACTATTTAAGAAATATCTTAGCATTAAAATACTCCAACTTCATGTGCTAATGATTCCACACAACATTGACATTTGACATTTAGATGCCAGACTAATATGCATCCTGTTTTTTAACACTTCATCCATTGGTAACCAATCATGAAAGATTTTCCATGCAAAAAGGATATTTTCACAAACCTGAACCACTTTCTAGCAAGATGCAATGGAGAATTTATCATCATTGGTAAGTTTCCAATAACTCTGATCTATCTCATTAGAATACGGTGGGATTTCTTTAATGTCATGAACAGTAGCAATAGGGAAAGGAGCATTCAGCTTGTTAATGTCCCAATTACAACCACTTTAAAACTCCTGAACTGTATTTTGTGAATGGCTCAGGAAGGGCCAAAAGATGGTGAGAAGTTTATCCCCAATGAACCGTGTTGAGATATCCCATAACCAATCTCGACGCAGTGAAGGGTTCTACATCTTTTCCGACAGGTAACACCATTTTCCAAGTAGGTGAATCGTTGGATTTAATTCGCACAATAGTAGGGTGAGTGTCATGAAAGTTCGAGAGCTGCAAAATTAAGTCCCTACCTCAATCACATTTTTTTGAACTCAAAAAAAAAAAAAAAAAAAAAGCAGTTTGAGAGTTCGAATCCATTTACATATTCTTGTGGAAGAAAAATAACTGATCTTGTATAATATACTTATTACATTATACTGAGGTATACAATCAATTTACATGGTCATCAAATTATGCAGGGAAGTGACTATAAGAATAAATGTATGGCAGTTCTCTTTTATCATAGAAACACTCTCCATATGCTTTATACACAAAGATATGCCAAGTTCAAATATTACTGATTTGGAGCTTGAATTGAAGACTCTGGTGATCTTCTTCTAGAGGGGAATCCAACCCTGTCATTTTTTGTGGATTGATGAATATGTTCAAGGGGATATAGAAAATTCGATAAGAAAAGTAAAGCTACGAGTATTAACTAACCTTGATCAATCCTGTCTCTGTACCGCATAGAATCATGTCATTGGCTGATAGTAGGCTTGTTATCTTGCTACCAGCTGATAGTCTGCCAACTCTGTGTTGTGTCCCTTTCAACCATATCTACTTGCATAGATATAACTCAGTTGATGACGCCGGATTATTAGAAAAGACTCAACAGTCAAATGATTATTACATTGAATATATATTAAATGTAATAATCATTGGAGTTAGGGATCAAGGTTTAATCTACCACAGTAAACACAGTGCATTGGTTACCTGAAGGCTGCTCATTGATGTGCTGCAGTTTAAGTATATAAAATCCTCCACCACTTCCATTGCAAGAATGCTTGCTCCCTTCTCTGGCACCACAGATATTTGTGGACTGTTGTTTTTTCTCCAATCCTGGATTGGTTGCTCAATCAATAAGAGTATTTGCATTAACTCAAATTAGTTATTTATTTCTGTTACCTTGATCTTTGTACCCTCGAGGACTAAACTTGCGCTGTATAGACAGTCCTTGTATACAGCAACAGAATTTATGGGCTTGCTCTGCATCCAACTCTTCGATGGTGCTTTGATCTCTAGCTGCTTGCTGTTTGTTAAAACTAACTCCTGAATGAAGTAGCATAAGACTCGCCATTTGATCTCTGAATATATGTTCAGATGGAAAAAGAGAATTGATCTAACCTGTATGCTTGAATCCATGCAGCCTATGTACAACTTCCCCTGTGCTACCCTTATGCACTTCACGCGTTTACTCTTGCATATATCTCTAACTTTTCTTGATGCATCAAAAACCTGAAGAAAATGGTTTCATTGGAGGTATGCATTCATTTTGCTTGCATTTCATAAATTTTTCATGCTCTATTGTTAATGTCACTATTGTTATAGTCGTACCTTCATTTTATGGCTTTGGGTAGTTGCGAAAATCAGTTCGCCCCAAGAATCTATACTTCTGATTGATTCTTTTGTTGGTATTACTTCAATGCATTCAAGTTTCCTCTGGACCATTTTCCAAATCTGTAGAAGAGAAAGAGTCCATTCAGATAAGTTGGTCGGCTATTGCTATCTCTCCGATGAATATGAGAGTTCGACTAAGATTCCAAAATTTTATTACCTTAATCATTTTGTCAGCAGATCCACTCAAAAGACAGTTCCCTGGTTCATAAAGCGAAAAGCATGTCACGGCTTTTTTGTGCTCCTTGATGTCCTGTACAAGTGTGGCCGTTTGTCCTTTGATGCTCCAAACCTATGATTAACACCATTTGTAACATTGATTCCATTAAATATAGTTACTCTTCCATCTTTTCCAAATGTAATGTTAGTCGAGAACCATTTAATTATTACATAAATCCAATTAAACATTGTCCTAGTTCTCATCCTCATTCTCCACCCCCCAACAAAAATAGTCTTTCTTGTATTCTCTCATGTAACCATGATGCATCAGTGCATTCAAAAGCAGGAACACAATAGAAGTATCACAAACCTTGATTGAACCATCTGCATATCCACTATAAAGCTGTCCTGTGTAGTAGATGAGGGCAGTTACAGCTCCATTACATTTATATCCTGCCTCCAGAATGTGTCTATGAACACAAGATATTCTCTGTTTTTACCGTTTGCATTAAGAACATTTTAGAATAAGGCAATATACATGAATATGCACGTGCAGATTTAAAGATATACATCAAATAGCGAAATATATCATATGATCAATGAGAAAGCTGAAGCTCTGTTGGCAAACTCACCCACTTATTTGGCTGGAAATAATCAGCTACTTTCAGTAATTCTTCAGCCATCCAGGTAACATTTGAAAGGCGTCTCAGTGATTCTCGTACTCCTTCTGATAGATTAATTATTTTCGTCATTCCTGTGGGAATAAACTCCAGCTTAATACTATGTATTTTATAAAAAATGTATTCAATTCAAGGTTATTCTTCTACGGGGCATTTACCTCTGCCAGAAGTGTAGTTATAGATGCACAGACAAGCCAAGAGTCTTTCTTCAAGATCAAACCCGGGATGCACATATTGCTCAATTGTATTTAGTAAAATCTCACACGCAGCATTTCTCAATTCTTTTGGACATTTCGCAACTTCACTCCCGAGCCAAGCAATAGCCGAAAGGCAGTCTCGCGATACTCTTTTGGACTTGCTGTTAAGCCCCTTCTCCAAAGCATGGAAGACAGAAGTCCCGAGATTTAATATACGCTGTGCGATTTTACTGCACCAGGCATCTATCCCAGAATCCTGTAAGTTCATGCATTTAAAGAAGCTACATTAATTTTTGTTTAAAATGTAGAACTATTGAACCACCGAATCAAAAAGCTTAAGCTATTAGAGATGGATATATTTATTTATTTAAAATTAATCTTCAATGCCACCTTGCGTGCAGGTCAGATTCATTTTTAATCAAATGCTTAACATGCACAATTTTTTTAGATGGATAGCGGCTAGAGTTAAACACACGACCTTGCCTTTTCCATAAATCATCTTGAACCATCTCCACTAAAGGCTAAAGTTGTTAGAGAGTGGAGACATATATTTGTTTTACCCTTTAATATGCCACCCTCCCCCGCACGGAGGTTGAATTCATTATTTTTATCAAAGACTTGACACGTGCATAATTTTTATAAATGAGCATGGCGAAGTTGAATATATAAGATTTGCCTGATTTGATACCAGATGATTCAATGAGAACTTAAACAAGAACTTGCCTGCAGGCTTTGATCCAGGAAGTCACAGTTCCTTATCAAATTCTTGTGATCTAGTGAGGTCAAACCGGTTTTTTTAACCAACCAAGATGCCGTATATGACTCCCCTGTCCAAGAAAAAGTTCCACCCAAATTTGATAGGATGAATGCTGACAATGACTGTGTGATAGTGTTCTCTTCAAATGTCAGTGACTCAAGAAGCGCATCCACAGCCAGTTCCCTATGTATGCATTTTGCTGATGCATCTTCCTGAATTTTTAGCCATATAAGTAACAATTCAACCTAATATTGCAGAGGACCAAAAGAAAATTTCACTATCATATTCTTAATTAAAGTGTATAAATTCTTTGAGTACAATGAAGAAGATGCTGAACTATGTGGACTACACTGTCACTCATTCATGGTTTGCATCTTATAGTATCTTTTAAAACCACAGCCTGCGCATTTCCAAGAATATATGGTGGTAGTCTTATATCAGTGCATCTAATCGTAGTGTTAAAATATGAACACGCGAACTAAATTTAGTTTCCACTGGATCCCTTCGCTCCCATGTTTCCACATAGGGACATAAAAAAGGGTTTTATCTGATTAGATGCTGCTGCTTGTATTTATTTCCAACCCTTTTGACCATTTTATCTGTAGGAACATATTCTGAAAAATCATTAAACAAGTGTAAACTATGAGATATTGTGCGAAACAGGTGAAATCTTACTTCTTGTTCATCAAAATTGTAGGGCTCAAATCCTCATTTTTGTTCAGAAAGGTGTTGGGAGAATGTGAACGAATCCCACATTGGTTAGACATAGGTAAATGATGAACTTATGTGGGATTAAGCTATTCCACCTAATAGATTAACCTTTTGGAATGAAACCTCAATTCCCTACAAGTCGGGCCCCATACTTAGCCATGTGGAGTCCCACATCGGTCAGATATTTGGTAAATGATGAGTTTATAAGAGATTGTGTTACTCCAGCTAATAGGTTAACCTTTTGGGATGAAAATGAAATAAAATCCCTGAAAGTGACTGATAGCATTTGAGATTGTGCACATTTTAGTAATGGATAAACTTACCAGCATTTCCAACTGCAGTAACAAATTTGCCGCTAGAAGCTTGTAGTCAGGATCAGAATTCTGTATGAGTAGCAATAGAGCAGACATATTGTTGATGCTTCCTTCATTTTGTATTTGCTTCAGTAAATTTATGGCAGACGAGCTGATGCAAGAAAAATCTCATTAGCCCACCGAATCACTGGACTCATTCATTCGGTGACACTGCAGCTCAGACTCGTCTTTAGCTTACTAGCAAAAAACTAAAAACAAAATGTATATCATGTTGTAATTAAGATTACATAAAGCTTAATTTTTTCCTTTCCAGTGCATGTACTTCGATGTAATGACTAATCAAAAGCGAGTCTTTATAAAGCAGAAAGTTAGAGGGCTTCAAGCATAATGGCATACCGTGGCATTCGAAGCAATTCATGGAAAAATTCCAGTGCTATTTGTGCTGCACGCTTTTGGCTGCTCCATAGGAGAGATACAAAAGTAGCCACAGAAGAAGATTCTAATATGTATTTTCTGCATTGTCCATCAAATCGCATACATTTGACAAGAATAGAAGCCAAAGAACTGAATTCTTCGAGGTTATTTTGTCTTGGAACATGAAGTAGCCTGGAAAGTACTCTGGGGGAACTGATTGCGGCTACGTGCATATTATTTGTTTCATAGTCGAATCCAGTTACTAGTACCTCGATGAGCATCAATGATGCTGCTGGAGGTGTAAGCAGAAGCGATCTTACGCCCACCTTGTAACTTTGTGAGGTGCAAACAACCTTGACCAAACAAGGTAAAAGTTCTAATTTCTTGATTTCTGCAGGAGATGGATTTATTAAATATATAAGAATAACAGCCTCGTGCACATTTCTCTTAAGGGCAGTAGCCAAATCATACAACTGTAATCCCTTTCTCTTGAGATCCTCTATAACTGATTCATTTTCTTTAACAATAGTCGAGAGTATTGACACTGATGTTCTAACTACCTGCTCCTCTTTGGAAGTCGAAATATCCATCAGTAGCTGATCCAGTATTACATCCTTCAAAATGGAATATTTCAGTCCTGATTTGCTATTCAACAATTTATATATTGTTTTCATTTCAACTGTATATTCTTCTTCGCGATTCTCCAATTGTTCTGTGAAGCATAACTTTGATATCATTTTTTGAAATAATCCAATTTGGTCGATGTGAAGACTTCCTTCCGGTTGTAAACAAACATCAGGTAAAGTTGGTTGGAAACTCAATTTTTTCCTTGTCCTTGAAGAAAATTTCTTCAGAGTCGTTGAATTGATGTAATTAAGTAGATGTAGTTTCTCTTCGTCCTCTGTGTAATTATCTACATCACAAAATGAAGTGGTGAATCTCTGTGAAAAGCCTTTAATGACCTTTACTTTATTAGCTTCTCTGCGCATTTGATGTCTAGAAGCCCGAAGATTAGCTACCGCATTTTCTAACTTTGAATAATTGGAAGGGGCTTGCAAATTCCTGTATGGCCAATATTGTCTGTAAGAATACTAGTATACATTTGATACTTTTTTCATGTAACACTTCCAAACCTAAAAAAACAAAATTATTGGTCACAGGGGACTTCACTGATAAAAAAATTCTGTCGGCTCATCCTCTTCATCACTATTGTTTTTCAATGAACTTTCAGAATCCTCTGCATAATCCTGTTTGATAAAAAATATATGTTAGAGTATTTTAGTAAAATCTTCTCTGAAAACTTGATTTTATTTCTGGAGAGTTACCTTGGGAAAACATTCATCGATAGAGGAGCTATTGCGCGAGTGTGCATCAGACTGGGATTCTGTTAAAATATCTTTTAGGCATTTGATGTTTGAGCTTACTGCAGTTCCTGTACTGAAGCTCTGATCTGAATATGCTGCCAATTTCTTATTGCCCTGATACATTATTTCTTTCTTCACATTATTGGTAAGAGGATGCACCTTCACAAGCTGCAATTATTCTTCTTAATTTGAACATCAAAAGAGTTGAAAGATCTATTATACAGAATAGGTTAGCTTTCACTAATTGAAATTCTATACTACCAGAAAAAGTTAATGAATGACTTGAAAATAAGAAACTTGTGCAGTAAACACCATTTCTCTACTTCCTGATATTCATGTCTAAATTATTGACAGTCTAGTTCTTTTCTTTGCATCAAAATTGATGTTGTTTGGTATCATGTACTTGAAATACTTTCTTCAAAAACATTGCAGTTGTGATTTCATGAAAGTGCTTAAATTTGTTGATTTTGCTGTATTAAAAAGGTAAATTCATGTGAACTTACATTGTTATATCTCTTTTCATATGAAATCTGCGGCTCTATGTCCCCATTCCTGAGCAGCAAATCAGGTGAGAATTTGTTGAATCAAAATTAAATTATACATAAAATCTTTCTATTAACTTTATGTAATCATTGCCAGAAAACTTACGTGATGTATCGTAATTGATCATCAGCAGAAGTGATTTCTCCACAGGACATTATCTGGTAATATACCAGCCAGGGCTTGTAATTCCTTGATATCGATCTCATTGCCTCATCGACTTCATCATTATCAGAATCGGTGAAAGACACTACATTCTTTCTTCGACTTTCTAATGGATTATCATTTTCGTGCCTAATGCAGAACATAAACAGATTCTGGCAAACACCGGGAGCGAATTCTGTGTGAACAAGCCTGGGGGAAACTAAAAGTGCTTGAAGAAAATGCATTGCAGCCTGCCACTCATTCTTACGAAGTTTCTCAACTATTGAGAGGTAAAAGTAAGAACAGCATACTAAATAACTGTTTGGAAATCCCAGTGTCATTCCATTTTCATCAAGTGAAGCAGGATCTTGTAGCAGTTTCTCTGAATTCTGCAGCTTGCTGGTTTTTTGTTCCGCGAATTCGGTTTGGAATGCTTCTTCAATACACTCGATACCCTCGTAAAGATTTGACAGTACCGAGTAGTCGGAAAACTCGAAAAACTCTCGTTTTTGAATCTTGAGCTTGGAAGTGCATTTTGATTTTAAAGATTTCCAGGTTTTAATGTCTTCAAAGAAGGAATCTATGTGCTGATTGATAAGGGTAACAAGTGCACGTACCGATTCGAAATCTAAGTCACTTGAAAAGTCTAATGGAGCGGGAGGAATGGAAGCCATTGAGTTGTGTGGAAATGTGGCTTCATGAAAATGAGTGCCTCGTGAATGAGGAGAGGGAGAGAGAATATACAAGCGTGTGTTGTCATGGATTAAGAGACAAATTTATAGTGATTCACCCTCTAAATCCACTAATTGAAGTAGATTTGAGAAAAAAAAAGTTGAACGCCGACCTTAGGCGCCCCACCGCCCCTATACTGGAAATTGGTAGGGCAACATGATATTGAATGCCTAATCCTCCATATTTAGACCTTGTTTGAAAACTATTAAAATGATTTTTTTTTTTTTAATATTGATTTTTTTAGAGAATGTGTGGTTAGAAAGTAGAAAAAAAGTTTTAATTTACGTGCGAATATTTTATTATGAGAATGTATGATTGAAAATAAGTTTGAGGAAAAAGAAGTTATGTTTTAATGGTTATCAAAATGGAGCTTAGAAATATTAAGTTGGTTCGTTGTTGAGGAGATAAGTACAGGCTCTACATCATCCATGGTCGTTGTCATGGTCGAGGTCGAGGTCGAGAGGATAAATATATGTGACTGGACATGGGTGCATTTCCAAGTGGTAGAGGTTAACAGCCTCCACATTGCTGCAGAAAACTTCAAATTTCGTTAGAACCTTTCTGCAGAAAACTCCAAATTTCATTAGTACCTTTCTCTCTCAAAGAAAATAGAGACAAAATAAGTACTGTTTTTCTTTCAAAAGAGGGAAGTGGGGATATAATTAATTATTTTAGGGTCTCGACTTTACAGCCATTAAGATTATTCATCTATACTATGTTATCTACTTCATTTTTTTAACCACTATTTCGTAATGCTACTGACAGGTATTAGAATACAGCAGAAATCCATACTTGGTTGCAGGATAAAGTTAGAAGAGTGTTGGAAGAATGTAGGATATATGGAGTTCAATTATAATTGTAGATTGGTTTTTACGGTAACATCGATTGGAATTGGGAGTTGTCACCATTTATCAGAGCAAGTTGTTCTAGTGGTACGAGGGATGATCTCAAAGTCCTTATATCATGAGGTCAAGAGTTCAAATCCATGAGGTCGCGCCCCATCAATTGGAACAAAAATTATCTTCAAAGGAAAACAATTCGTGTGTTACGGGGTACGCCGTATGTTACCTAAAATACCGTAAGAGTACAAATTAGACATTTAATCCGTACCACACAGTTTAATCTCTCCGGTTTTAAAATCGAATCTTTATGATTTTTAATGTTATTTCATATAACACGCTGATAATTATTGTCATATGATTGTGTAATAATTATGATTAAGGGACATATTATTGTGTTGAACATGCTGTAAAGTACACTATAGAAGGCGTTTAGCAAGCTGTAAATTGTATGTTATTTCATTCTGTTTTGTCTCTTAGCTGTGTTGGGAAATATGTTATCCTCAGTGGAGGTCCGGAGGAGTGCACAAACTCGCATTCTGTATGCATTTGCTGCACACCACTCACTTGGGAACCTCAGGCATGGATACTTGCATACTTAAGGTACGAAATTGCTCTAATCCCGTGATGGGGTTTATCTGTCTCCTCACACAGGTGGGCCCCACTGTATGTGGGGAGCCCACCCCCTTTGTGTGTGGCGGGTAAACCCGTCACGGGGTTTGGAGCCCCACTGACTTAAGGTATGTGTTCTAAAAGAATACTAGTTCCATCACCCTGCGATGCACGATATTAGATATAAAAAAGAATATTATATTACAATAACTAACCAAGACAATCATAGGACTATAACATAAATAGTATATAATCAACAATCTTCCAAATACATTCTCAAAGATTTATTGTCTCAATCTACTTCATAATTGTAGACTTGATATTTGTCTATGAAATTAAAGGATTCATCCATGACCTATTAGCAATGGAAAATGAAAAGAAATAATTTGACTCAAGCTTAAAACTCATTTTTACAAATCTCATCTTTTTCCAAACTATTTTCAACCATACATTATTCGATAAAATAATTTCACATGTAAACCCAAAAAAAAATCCTACTTTTTAACCACATTCTCCAAAAAATCACAATTATAAATTCTATTTTCCAAAAATATAGCTCAATCAAACCCTTAATATAAATCCAAGCAAATAATAACATTTCCTCACCTGAGAAATTTACATTTCAAGCAAAAATGAAAATTTAACTGGGTTAATAGACTTCTAAACCTTTTTAGGCAAATTACACTAATCTCAATCAAATTAAAGTTGAAACTTCCAAAACACATTTCAAATATATTATATAATATGTACCAGAAAACAAACATGGATGGAGAAAGTGTCAAGAATCTCACAAATGTAGAAAAATAGATCTAAAACAGGTGACATCATATCCAGGCCACCACTCTCAGAGTCATCAATTGCAAATCAATAATTTAAGAAGAAATGCACAACTGGTTTGTGTATGATATCCCTGCATAATTCAAGATGTCACTCATCAAAACAAATGATAAAAATTTCAAATTTTCTACATATATTGAAGAGAGAGAAACTCAAATCGTAGATCGGAGTTCTGGATCTGCCGGAATGTCACTTTTTCAGTCCGGTCAGAAAATGGAAAAACTGGACAGATTCAAACACAAACAATATTAATGAATACTATCCCAATGTCAAGATGTGCTTATTACCCTAAAATCTTGATTGATATATATAACATTCTACCAAATCAAATGCATACTCAAAATACATTTTCTGATCTTACTCTTTTATTGGGTCTGGAAATTGGTTGTTGCTCCTCTAGCCATGTCTCCGCTCCAACTGAATCAAAAACTGCCCATTAGTAGGGGGGAAAATGCAGTAAAAGATGGACCAAAAAATACACACCACAAAAAATGTTCCAAATAATGTGAAAATCCAAAAATAAAACTTCAGTCCAATCAACAACAAACTTTGTAAAATACCAAAGTAATTCAATCGTCAAATTTTATTATCTGTAATCAATCCCAATTTATCTAGCATCCCAAAACTTATTTACAAAGTATAAATAAAATAAAAACCTACAAAATGGAGTGTATATTCTCAAAATCATAGAACAATGAAATAGCCACTCTTCATTTATTGAACTCATAAGGCTACACACAAATTCCTTTCTTAGAAAAAAGCCTTGCGTGCTACGATGCAAGACTTGGCATTGTGAACCCAAAGAAATTTCGAGCAATGCAAAAAATTGAGCATGTCTTATTGTTATGTATAGCCGCCTCAAGCCCAACTTGTCTAAAAAAATGATTTTGTTTTTGGGTACGAACCAACAATGAGCAATGAGGAAAGAGAAATCTGAAAAAGGTGATATGTCCATCATCATTTCCTATCACAACTTTTAAAAAGTTGTGCTGTATTAGTGCAGAAAATTCAAAAATCGGTACTGCTCATATTTAAATTTTTTTATATTTTAATCATTTGTCTGAAAAGGTGATATGTCCATCATCATTTCCTATCACAACTTTTAAAAAGTTGTGCTGTATTAGTGCAGAAAATTCAAAAATCGGTACTGCTCATATTTAACTTTTTTTATATTTTAATCATTTGTTTGAAAGATCATAGATTGTTTGCTTCCTGGAGAAGTTTTGTTGGAGCCAAAATGCCATTTGGATGAACTTGTGGAGGGAAATTTGTGGAGGCAAAATTCTAAACAACTATATATTAATAAGATAATAAGATCTTTCTTTATAATAATAATATCTACACCAACTATATTTCTTTATAATTCTTTATTCTTTATAATAATAATAATAATAAGATCTTTCTTTATAATAATAATATTTTCACCTTCAGGCAACAGACGCCTACCATTTCTCTGACATTGACTAACTTTTGGAGATAATTGTTTATGTTTATTATTATGTTATTATTATTTTATTTTATTTCACTCTTTTCCCTTCCCAAAAATCACATGCGGGAATTTTACAACCTTTCTCTCTCTCCCAAACAGGCTAGGCGGGATTTTTTGTAAAAAATTGAGCGGGATTTTCTACACCAACTATCCTTCTTTATAATAATAATAAGATAAGATATGGTCATAGTATAGTCGCGAAGTTTGACCTTTTTACGCTTACTCACCGCGAAATGATCGATTTGGGGTAAAAGCTTGAAATTTGATCTTACTGGATAATCATATTTTACCCTTTTTAGAATACAACAGTTGGTGAATGGTTAGATAAGGGTCTATTATATTAAGAGTTTTAAAATGAGTTTTTTTTTTTTTTTAAATGAATAGTGATTTTTAGGAGAATAGGTGATTTAAATTTGGTTAAAAAGTTAAATCTTGCGGGCTTGACTTTTAATGAATGATTGAGATTAAGTACGGAAGAATTTTTTTTTTTTTTGATGAAAACCAAATAAGGGTTAAATACTTAAATGAAGTTAGAATGTCATTTATATTCTTGAATGCTATATAATATTGTGTACTATACATGTAGTTGAATTTCTTAAGATTACGAAAAAGGTTAAAGAATAATGATGAGACGCCATTTTGATCAATCATCTTGCAGACAGTCGCAAATTTTAAAAAAAAAGTAAAATCGTACTATTTTATTGTATCAAGTAAGAATTCCGTCAAACTAAGTGAAGAAATTCTTAATATCTACGTATCCGAAAAGGAGCACGGGTTGAAAAACAATAATTTGATTGTAGCTTGTGGGTAGAGGTGCTTCAATAATGAGAATTAATTGAATATAATGTTGTAGGAATGGTACGAATTATTAATGATATGAAAAAATATGTATATATATATAGAAAATAGAGTGACAATAGTGGGAATTTAACATGTTACTATCAACTATATGAAAATAGAAATACTATAGAAAGCTTTTCTTGCAATTATACATTAGAAATTTAGATCACAACTTGGATCTTGACTTGTCAAAATAAAACATTCAGATGAGATTATGAGGAGGACCCTTTAATTGACCAATTGTTTTGTACAAACCATCAACCCCATCCTACCCATGCATAGATATGACAATGGGTTAGATATGAGTCGAGTTTGATAAACACATTTTCATACTCATTAGAAATTTACAACCTCCATAACTCATTCATATACCCATTTAAGAAATGACGAATCGGGGCGGGTCAAAGGTGGGTATGCTTATATACCCATTGTTTAAGTTCTAGGCTGAAACTAAACAAATGAAATTAAACAATTTTCTTAGACGTTAACAATATTATTATTATTATTATTATTATTATTATTATTATTATTATTATTATTATTATTATTACTTTTGTTTTAAATTCTATAGGTCGGGTATAGTCTTGTAGTAATATCCACACCTGAAATATACTCATGTCGTGTTTTAAAATTTACCAACATACTCGACTCACAAACTTATTTAGTCGGGTAATCCCCACCGTTTATGTCAGGTCTCCAATGGGTATCAGATCCTGGGTATTATTGTCATCCACATCCATGCTCATGTTTGGTGGAGATTAAAATCAGTTTTTTAGTAGATTTTAATAAAAGTTGATGAGATGTGTGATTAAAAGATTATGAGTCTCATGAAATATATGATTGAGATTGATTGTTAATTTTAACTTATATTAAAATCTATATTTTAATTGATATCAAACATGGGAGTAATGGGAAAGAAGAAAAAAAATAAGAAAAATTTCCGTTAATCTTTAACCTCTTTTGTACTCTTGTCTCTAACTTCTCATTTTTAGTGCTCGGTATCTTGAATTCCGTTTGCAAACTTCATTATGTATTTGATGTAAAATATGTTGTTGAAAAATGAAGAGAGAAAATGGATACGATTAAAAAGTGATTTAAGAAATTAAATTATTTATAAATTATAATTATAGCATTAAAGAATTAATGCTAAGTTAAACAAATACACTGAAAATTTAAAGAAAATAATTATTTTAATACTTCTTCAAACAAAACAAACCCCGAAAACGAGTCTGCAGGTCAACCTCCTCTAGCTTCATCGTGACCGCTGCAAACCCCGTCCACTCCTTAAAGTTGGAGACACCTCTGTCATGAGAAATTTTTTTTTTTTTTTTTTTTAAAGGGAATAATATCGAGGGGCAGCTCCAAATTTCCAATTTGTTTCCCTAGAAGGAGAATAAAAATTTTACCCTATGAGATTGTGGACCATTTAATTTCATGGAATTAGCATGGATAGATGACCCATTTTAATTGTGTCTTGTTTGGTGCGATGCATTCCAATTAAGTGAGGCTGTAACGAAAGGGACTGGACCCAGTACAGCAGCAGAACCCTCTGAAACTCATTAGTCATCCTTGGACCCTACTCTCAAGCAACACAAGAAGAACAGTAGTAGACCTTGTTTGGGAATAATAATAATACAAATAAGGTGATTAGTATACCACTTGTCATAATTATGGCCGGCCCTGACATTAGACGGGCAAGACGGTCACCAAGGATCCCCGACCATATCCCGAGCAAAAAGACCCCTGAAGGCTGAACCAAGAAGTTTAAATATATAAATTTTGAATAAGAAATAATGAACGATAAATTAACCTTAACTTGGTTAAGGAGATAAAATTAGCTTAAAAGAATTACCATGGTCACATATTCAATTAACTTTGATGAAGTCTCGTAGATCGAAAGAGAAGACAAGAAAAGAAGAAGATTGTCAATAGACGTAACCTCATGTATGGGGAGAAAAAGAAAATTAGAAACTTGATTCGAGTACATTGAACTATACACCTGATTGAAAGTTCTCTTAATTCAAGCACAAAGAGTTACTAGTTGAACACAGAAACAAATCTAGGATCACGATTGAGCACGAGCGTTAGCTTAAGAGTAAGAGAAATAATTAAAATTTTACGCCTAATTATAAGAAAAAAAATAAAAATTCAACTGATCCAGCACAAGCGGCTGATAGCCCTCGCAATAGGTTAGATCTGTCCATGGTTGAACACGACACTTTTGTTAGTTCGATGATATCACGATAATTGATTTAGCCATCGTTTGGTATACTGTAATAGTTTATAAATTGATTTATTTATGATTTTGAGGTAAAATACATAACTGAAAAGTGGAAAAAGAAAATGGGTGTGGTTAAAAATTGGTTTGAGAAATTGTGTGATTTATAAACCGTTTATCAAATGGAGGCTTATTTTTTTTTTTTTAAAAAAAAGGATGGGCAATTACTAACACATTAATTAGTATTAAGAATTATATAGTTCATTACTAAAGATTTGGCATCAAAAGTGGGTCATAAGACCGACTGGAAGGGATAACACCAAAGTTCTTGTCTGTCACGGGCACAAAAAACTTTTAGTACTATAGATTCTTGATTTTCTATAATAATTTGGTTCAAATTCACATGTAATAATAAGCAAATATTAGAACAAGAAAACAATTTTTGCTTCTATTTGGTAAACTAAAAAAAAATTTAAACAACATAAATAACATAATTCTCCAAACTATTTTTTAATCACACATATTTTCTTTCTACTTTTTAATCACACATCTATCTTCGAAAACATAAAAAAACATATTTTAAAATATTAAACTTTTAACAAACAGATACTAATACCTAACTAAGCAAATGATCCGTAAGACAGGATTTTTACTTTTGCTTCTTCTTGTAGAAGAGTTTCATGAGAAAGTTATATGCCAACTTCCTTTAAAAGATCTTCTAATTAGATAAAACACTTACAAAATTATTTAAATACGTTCAAAAGTAATCTTGAAAACAGCTTTTAACTTTTTTAAAAAAACCCAAAATCTATCATAAAGCAAAATATTTGAGGGAAGGAATTTGAATTCTACCAACAACGGTCAAGTCTGTCAATAATGCATTAAAATGTCAAATTTATGAAAATGAAATAAGTTGGCCTAATAATTTCAACAATCAAATATATGAACTTTCACATTCGTTTTTTTTCATGAATAGACGGTGATGGGATTTGAATATAAGATTTTTGTATGCTATGACAACATATATGCTAAATATCTAGTCTAAAAAATCAGTGCGATTGCTAAAAGCATCATTTCTCCAATCTCCAAATGACTTTTTTGTCACGCATATTTTTTGAATTCACTTTTTAATCATATATTTTACCTTAAAATATTTAAATTTCTTGTTTATAAACAAAAATCAGCTGCTAAACATAGACTTATTTATGTTATATATTCAACAATTGTATCTAGGGTTCGTAAAAATTGCTAGTTGCTACGCAATTATTGGATTCTAATCTCCGTTTGGCGGTTATTTAATTGGGGAGAGAGAAGATTTCTTTGTATTTTTTAGATAAAACGTGTGGTTAAAAATTGGAAAGAGAAATGTGATTGAAAAGTAACTTGAAAAATTGTGTTGTTTAAATTGTTCATTTAATGAGCGGCTGAGGCGCTGAGCGCGACCTACATTATTAGTGACAAACTCTATACCGACGTAAGGCCAAAACTAGTAATCACGATCTCTAATCTTTCATGATAAATCAACCACAAATAGAGGAAATTAGTCCGTGATTGACCTTTATTCAATTGAAATTTGTAGATTATTAGGTCATCTAAATTATCATTATTATGAATCAATTCATCAATCACGCACTTCAATTGAAGGCCATAAAATAAAACAAAGACGATACACGTGAACACACATTCTCAAATAGTTAATAGTTAATAGTTAAGAGGAACAAAAACATGTTTATCTCTACTGAAATTCTTTGGAAAGATCGAGTCTTATGGCTAGTACAACCTACTATGCTAATTCATGAACGCAAGGCCAATATCCATGCCCAATTCATCCCGCCCCAGTAACCAAATTTGACTGTTAAACATTAGGGAAAATACACAACTACTACACTATAATAATCACATTTCATAACTAAAAATCTTATGAAATTGTTTTAATAATAATAATAATAATAATAATAATAATAATAATAATAATAATAATTGATGTTGTAAAAAATCCTAACAAATAATAATAATAATAATAATAATAATAATAATAATAATAATAATAATAATTGATGTTGTAAAAAATCCTAACATTGACGTGGCAAAATCTGATGATACTTGATCACTGGAAAAGATGAATGAATTCGCCTTGGATGACCTGCAAAAAGGCGAGGAAGATTCTCCCCGTCGCTTCTCTGATGTAAGAATTAGTATTCTGGAGAAAAGTAGAGAGAGAATAATTGACTGGAAAACGTAAAGAATAATTGAATTAATATCAAATGAGTTGTATTTATAAGGCTGAAAAAGCCCATAACCTTCTTTAATTAAGGAAAGAGTCATTTTGCTATAAACTTACCTTTTAAGAAGAGTTCTAAACTTATAGAGATTCAGTTTCCTTTTTGTAAAGTGTTTCCTCATGGATCGCGTATTGCCTTGAGGTTCAAGAATATGGCCCATTAACAAGGCCCATTGTCGAAAGAGATTGGGTTAATTAGGCCCATTAAGACATTAAATCTGTTTATTTTTTAAATCCGGTTAAGTTGAAATATTTAACGAAATCAGGTATATAAATACATCCCAATTACCATTTCACCTTTATTTCGTATCTCTAACCCTAATTGAATCTTTTTTTCTTCTTTGTTTCGTATCTAACCCTAATCCTAACAGAATCTGATCAATATCTATTCTTCTTCGATTTGTCTAACAGTAACCGTATTTGTTGCTATGACTATTACCCGCTCAACTCCAAATCAGACGTCGAGAGAAGCTATCGATTTATCGTCGGGAAAAACAATGGGTTCGAAGAAGAGGCGTAGTTGAATGCAGATGTCATTGACATCTCTTCTTCAAAATCAAAAGCATCGAAGAAGAGCCGTAAAAAAAATCTGTTGAAGAAATCAAAGAACATTCCGGTAATTTTGTGTATTCAGCATTATATTATTTATTGGGAGATTTACGATAACATTCTTCGATATTGAAGTCCGCATTTTCTTAATAATAGGTAGTTTGAAATTGAAGTATGGGTATTCATGTTGAAACTAAAGTTTGGTATTCATTTTTGAAACATGACATTTTCCTTTTCGAAACCGTAATTAATTAAACACATTAGTGCATTTACATGTGATGTAATTGTTTAATAACAATTATAAACTTCTTCTAGTTTGATAAATGTGAACCTTTATCATGTATTTTGTCAATTTCAGATTACAAGTTGTCACTAATAGTAAATAATTAAACATTGGATTTCAGGTTTATATATATAAAAAAAACACTTTTTACTAGCATATGTTTTTAGTGAGTAGAAAAATGGATTGTGAATTAGGGGAATTATAGTAATTGATTATTATCTCTCTTTTTGTGATGAGAATGAAAAACAGAGTGTGAAGTCCACATTTTCTTAATACTAGGTAGTTTGAAACTGAAGTTTGGGTATTCATATTGAAACTGAAGTTTGGTATTCATTTTTGAAACATGACCTTTTTTTTGGAACTGTAATTAATTATACACACATTAGTGCATGTAAAATTGACGTAATTGTTAAATAGCAATTATAAACTTCTTCCATTTTGATTAATGTGCACCTATATCATACATTTTGTCAATTTCAGATTACAAGTTGTTACTAATAGTAAATAATTAAACATTGTTGAAGGAAAAGAATTAATGTTCTATCGCGAGATTTGAAACTACAGAAAATAATCAATTTATGTATTTATTCATAGCTTTAGCAGCTTCAATTGAAGGCTGGAGATTTTGCAAGCCGTCATTGTAGTTGATGGTACATTTTTGACAGGACATTATGGTGAGACTTTATTAACAGCCTGTGGACAAGATGCCAACAATAATATATATCTACTTGCATTTGGGATTGGTGATTCAGAAAATGATAACTTCTGGGGATGGTTCTTTCCAAGGTTCAAAGAAACATATGGGGAAAGAGAAGATTTATGTATAATATCAGATCGTTTTCCTCGCATTAAGAGTGCAATTGAGACAGTTTATCCAAATGCATTTCATGGGGTGTGTTCATATCACGTGTTGAAGAATCTGAAGAAAAGATATTCAAAGAAGGCTAAAGAAATATCAAAACCATTCAACGCAGCGGTTAGAGCATACATGATAGGTGAGTTTGAATACCAAATGAACCAACTGGAAAAGATAGACAAGGATATCCCACGTTACCGGTATGTTTGTTTCTCATTATGATAATTTTAGAAATATATTTTCATTACATAATGAAATTAGTTACAGACTGCAATTAATTACAGTCTGTAATTAATTATATTTTCATTACAGAATGAAATTAATTACAGACTGTAATTAATTACAGTCTATAATTAGTTACAATTGAAATTGCCAGATTATTTTTCCCTAAATAATTGTAAGTAATTACACAAAAATTTTACTATGTTAATACAAAGAAAGAGGATGTTGGTTACGAAAGGTGGACAAAGGCCTACATGAAAAGAAATCGATACTCAACAATGACATCAAACATTGTTGAATCGGTAAATGCAGTAATAAAGACAACTAAGAAACTAACAATTGAGACATTGTTGAGTTCTTAAGGCGTACATTACAAAATTGATTTAACAAAAATCGTACAAATGCTGAGTCCACATTCACTAAGCTAGCAGCCAATCCAGAACAGGTGTTGAGGACAAAAATTTTTGAATCTTCCAAGATGAAGGTATGAATTAAAATATTTTAATTAAAGCATTTTTTATTGAGATGATATTGATAATTCTTCGTTCTTAATGTAACAATTTTTTTCTCCAGATTCATTCATCAAGTCAAACACTATTTGAGGTTATTGATGGCATGACATCTTATACAGTACATATACAAAATATGACATGCACATGTGGGCGGTTCCAAGTTGATGGACTGCCATGTCCCTATGCACTCGTAGTGATAGGTAAACGAGGACTTGATGCATACAAGTATTGTTCAATTTACCATACAAAAGGAGTCCTATATATCAGCCTATAAAGGGGATATTTATCCACTTGGTGACATATCTCAATGGATAGTGCCTGAAGATATTGTACTTCCTCCATCTAAAAAAAGATCACCGGGCAGGCCTACTGAGACAAGGTATAGATCAGTTACTAAAAGACATAAAGCAACGAGGTGTACAAGGTGTGGTGAATATGCACACAATAGAAGAACATGCAAGGAGCCAATTCCAATAAAGATAAAAAATAAGAAGAAATCTGGGATGCTGAAAATGTAACCAGATTTAGTGTCTGACTCTTTTAATATTACTCAAATGATGAACTTTTTTTCATAATAATGGAAAGGTTGACATTAGACTATTTTATTCTCATGTTTGTCATATATGACACGCAGTTTCTTTAATTAGTATTACTTGGAATTTGTTACTAATTCCATTTTCTCAATAATTGCAAATGATTATAGTTTGTATTTACTTGGTTAACTAATTAGTTAATCATAATTGATTGAAATTTGTAATTAATTACAAATTGGTTAATTGATTAGAATTTGACAGTTTGTAATTAATTACAACATGTAAAATAATACTCATTTACAAATATTTAACTAATTACTATATAAAATTCAATGATGTCTCACATTTTTCATTATTTAAATATTCATTTAACTCAAACAGAAAAATTGCCACTTCAAATTCGATAGTAATTACATTCGATAGTAATTACATATTGAAATTAATTACAAATTCACTGGTTGATTAGAAAACGGGAGTCGTAATTAATTACATAGTGATTTATTGAGTGTAATTACTTATAATTACGACTAATTACAAGTTGTATTAAAATTCAAATTTGTTATTTTTGATTAATTAAATATACACTGGTCGATTGGAAAATTGCCAGTCTGTAATTAAATGCCAGGAAATGCCCCCTTTGTACAATTGTAATTAATTACAACGATGATTCTGTCATCTTACAAAAAGTTGTCACAAAGCTGTCATGTGATTTTCTTACAAACCTGTCATTTTCTATCATTAGGACAAAAAAAGATAAAACCAACTACTAGTTCAAAACATACACATGATACTGTTTACTATTACTGCTATTACTTTACAGATGTTAACCCAGACTATCGCTACTTAAAAACCTAAGTCATATGCTACTTCACAAAAACCCTAAGGATATATTTTCAATTGCTTCACAAAAAAGTTCTAGACCAATTTAAACTACTGTTATTCAAGTATCTGCTACTATGCATCTCCTATCTTCCTCAACCTCTTTCGATTACGTTTGGGCTGCACCACATTCTCATTACTTTTGGCAAATTTGTACAACTGGACTTCCAAATGGTGTCTTGCCTCTTCTGCATCAAAGTCTTCAATAATCTTCCCATTAATGATGAATTCTGCAAACTTGATACTGAAGACGCACAATCATGCCTGTACAATTCAGTAATCAGTAAAAAAAGATGATTAATCTATATTTCCATTTACAAAATTAAAAATATTGCATTTTATTACATACTAACCCGTTATTTTGCTGTGGAAGTCCACCAACAATATTCACTTTTAGAGGCCTGGTGTGTTCTTTTCCATCAACATTTTCTGGTACCCAGATTCTAGTACTCACCATTATATGAGGGAGTATCTCAGCAAAAGGTGAAACATCCTTCATCAGCTCATCACCTATAAATGAATTCTCCAAAAGAGTTGTACACATTGAGGCACTTCTTGGAGAGGTCAAACTCTCCAAGAATCCAATGTGCATGATCCTTCATGCACATCAGAATCAAAACAATGCCTACATTTATCCAGCTAGTCCCACTCAACAATTGCTCACCAAATGCATAAAAAATAAGTGCGTCTTGATCTGCAATTTTGGAATGATCATTGGACCATTCAGGATAAATTCCCCTAATACACGAAGAAAAGCAACAATCGGTTGTTGTTAACCTAGCCTTTATGTTTGTTCCAAACTTAGCCATTTTTCGCAAATGGTAAAAGCATTCGTCAATGTGCTGCACATAAATTACACAATCATGTAGCCTTCAACCAAAAACTTGTCAACACATAAAAGTAATGATTACAGATTTTACCGTGCAGGTCAATGAATTCTCTTTCTCGCGCAATTCATACCACCAATATTTGAAAGTGACTATGCACACACACACATCGATCGAACATCGGATTAGCTAAACTTCTTTTTGGTAGCATTGTTTGGAATCATACTTTTGAATTGATTATACAATTTTGCACTCATGAGTAATTTGCAAGTTATCTAACATTATTGATCTATATTTCATGTTACTTGATTACACTAGTAGATAATTTTGCTCGAGACGAGCAAAAGCTCAAGTTTGGGGGTGTGATAAGTGTGTTTTACACACTTATTTTGCTTTTAAATCGACAATTTAATTGACAAATTGAGCGAATATCTACTTATAAATTGTGTTTATCTTGTACAATTAAGTACAACCTCAATTGGAAATAAAATGGACAAGATTGGAGAGCAATTGAGCGAAAAAAGGAGCAATTTCGATGTCCAAGGATCTAATTGAAAGAAATCAAAAGTTTGGAGACTCAATTGCAACATCTCAAAAAGTTGGAAGACTAAATATGCAAATATTTCAGTGGCATATTTGTAATAAAAGTCAAAATTCGAGGACTAAATTGAAGAAGACAAGAAGACCAGGGACTTGACGTGCAATTTATTTAAAATAAAAAGAAAAAAAAGAAAAAGACAAAATCAGAAAAAGACAAAAAAACAATAAAATAATAATATCTATATATTATATATATACACAACACTCAGTATGATGGGCGCTCGCCTCAGCGTCCATCATTTTAGGCAGTTAAAAATTCAACTACCCACGCGATTGCGTGGGCAATTTTTGACCCAATTTTGATTTTAATTTTCTGTTTTTATTATTTTAAATTAAGGCTGTGTTTGGCTCGAATTGGACGCGTTTTTTGGATCATTTTAGGTCTAAATTTTGGGAGTATAAATACTCTCATTTTTTAACACCAAAAATCACAATTTTTATCTCAAAACCCTAGCCTATTCTCCCATTTTTCTTCTTCTTTCTTTTCTTTATTTTTGCTTTATTTTGTAATTTATTTTTGTTTCCATGTTGCTAGTCTCCATTGGATCAAAGAAGCAAAAAGTGAGGTGAAGATTCAAAACATTGTTGAAGGAATTTTGGGGCAAAAATCAAGGGAAGTGATTTATTTCATTATTTTGTATTTTTAATCTTTGATTTCTATATTTTGTGATGTATTTATTGTAAACCTCAACTTTTGTGCAATATTTATATAATGGGCTAGTTATTTTTTGTTGGGATGAATGATATAGCTTAACTTAGTTTAAGTATTTTTAATGTTTGTTTATTAATTTTGAGCTTATTTCATGTGTGTTTGTTATTAAGATTATTCCATGTGTTTGATTGATCACCTAATATATGTTTTGTGAAGTGTATGGTAATCGAGAAATATTGGGCATTTTATACCAAATAACAAGTGCTCTAGATCCTTGTTAAAGATAGAGATATACCTTAAACCTAGATGATCAATTGAGCAATTTTCACAAAGAGTTATAATAGGTTAAACTAATTGATTGAGCTTTAATCGACATAGAGATATAGTAGGTTAAACCAATTGATTAGGGTTAATTTCACTCTAGAGATGTAATTAGCTAAATTTGGAAAATCGGGTCTAACATTGTAAATGAGTAATTTATTAATTTGCATGTGTTGAGAAATTACTTAAGCGAGAGTTAAGTGAAATCATGAATCCCAACTATTTTATCTTCCATTTTCCTTATTTTAATTTGGTTTAAAATTATTTTCTTTAATTTAGAATTGTCAAAAATCCATCTTATTAATTGTGTGTTTCTCTTTGTTGTTAGAATTAAATTAATTACAGTTATATAATCTAAAGTAAACATTTCTCGTGTGATCGACAACCCGGACTTAAAAAGTCCATTTTATTACTTGTACGCGACCCGTGCGCTTGTGGTACACACTATTTTGAGCGAACAGTATGCTATGATAATTGAAGATTTTTTTTTTTTAACTTGTATCATACAGGAGAAACAGTTAGTGCATTGCAATTTGTGCTCATCTTTTAGCCATATGATGGGTACTTATGTCAATATTTGTAAGCTTGATCTCTACCAATCATGCTCAAAGTATTTTGCTTATATTTGAGGTTAAACAAATGTGATTGAGGTTACTGTTGAAATTAAACACGTGAGGTTAACAATTATGCGTGCATTGAAATTCTAGTCTCTCCCTATCTCTCTATTATGGTGTCTTTACTTTTGAACTTGGTTGATTGGATCTTCATATATGGTATATACTGATAAAAATGTTGTTCATAAAATTTATTGAAAGTTGTAAAGAAACCTTGTTCGGTTTTCAAAATAGAAATAGACTAAAGAAATTGTCTCTTGTTTTTAGTTATTGTGTCATTTCTAGGTCCTTGTTCTCCAAATGTCGAGTACAAAACTTGCACTAAACTTCATACAGCGAGATCTCTGTCATCTAAAAACAGATTTAATATCTTTCTAAAGTGTGTAGCCTTGAGTCCAATTTTTAGCAGAATTATTTTGTTCCCAATATTGATGTTGGAATAGTGTTGGCTTTATGTGTTTATGTGCGAGGAATGACAATTTTATGAAATTGGTGTAGGGTTATTTTAGTGTTGGCCCAGACATTCTTGATTCTTGATGTTGGCACATGTGGTCATTTTATGATCATTTAGTAGTGATGGTGGCATATAGCCGTGGTTATGATCATAAGTAATTGTTCCCAATGGAAATGGAGGTACTATGATAGTTTAATATTTGTGGTGTAAAGACAATAATTGGGAAGTTCAGTAAAACATTAAATGCATGGTAGGTGCACAGTATTGACCAAGGCTAAACACCCTTCTTTTTCTTCTTTAATATTATCCATTGTTGTATACTCCTCCCTAGCAAATGTGCGATACCATAATGGGATTGATATGTACTAAAACTGGGTTAGTGAGGAAGGCATATTGTGGTAGTTAAGTGCCCATGCACATATTTTGCTTTTTCTGACACGAGATGTCATGTATCCAATCACAGAACATATTAACAATATAATTTGTGTTGAAATTCCTGATGAGTTGGCCAGCCCTTACTACTAAGCGAATATTAAATATCTCACGATTCACAATCCTTACGGTAGAATGAGGCATGACTCTTCGTGCATGTCTAATGGTCAATGCACTAAGATTATCCTAAAAATTTATCGAATCCACAGTTGTTGATGATACTGGATATCCGATTTATAGACATCGTGACAATGGTGAAGAGAAGTGCCTTGATTTGAGCTCTTTCTGTTAGAATAATATCCACATTGTTAGGGTAGTTTTTATATGTTTGACAATTTATTTGTTCCAATTGCCACATAGTATTATTTGAGCTATCTTGGGCTGATTTTACTCATTCTGTTAGGTGTTGTAAGGATTTATAAGCTAATTGCTTCTGCATTGAATAAGATCAAGTCATTCATTATGTTTGTTTAAAGTTGCCGATCTTCAATTCATAACAAATGGAAGGACCGTGAACAAGAATGATATAGAGTTTGATAGCCGATATATTGTTCCTCATAATTGGTATCTGCTAATGAAGTATGCTGCTCATATAAACATTGAATGTCACAATCAGACTCAATCCATTAAATATATTTTCAAGTATGTGAACAAATGGTGGGTGACCGTAACTTTTTACTAAAGCGTCGCTAATGAAGGAAGTAAAGATACGGTTGATGACAATAAGGACCCAAAAAATGTGACAATTAATGTTATGTATAACAGTATAAGGAAGTTTTCCATAATTTGTAATACTCTTGATAACATATTTATTATTATTATTTAAATTGACACTGACCTAATTAATTTTTATTGACTTTTTTTCCAACTGTTTCATGTCAGTACATTATATTTTGTCAATGGAATATCATCATACATCTTAGGGTGTGAAATTAGTTGATTTATAAATTATAATGACTGTGTTATAGAAATAAGTATTAGTCATAACTTATAATTATTCATCATTAACGTTCCCAACATGAACCAATCAAAGATGCTTCAATTCTTAGATTCAAAACGGAGAATCAACAAAATAATAAAAGGGGAATCTAACATTCAAAGTTTACCTTCCGTTTATAAGGCTAAACGTTAACATTTTTGGAAGATTGGTCAATGGCATCAATTAGAGTGGAAAAAAAAACATAAGTTTTACCAAAAACTACAGAGTTATGAAGTGAAGATGAAAAACGAATCCAAATCACTGAAGATTCAGCCAAAAATGTAGAGAATGTTTAATTTTATATGGAAAAAGATAGGAGGAAAATGATTCTATCGTTTCGACTCCAGATAAAGCTTTGTAGATAAATTTCCGTTTTCAATTCGAATGACGTATTTTTCAAATTCTTCGTTTTGGGCCATTAGGAGCCTAATTTCCCCCAAGAAAAGTAGAACAATTAAATTAAAGAAAGAAGAAAGGTAAATTATACTCATAACCTACATTTTAGTCACTGGTTGATGTCGTTTAAAAAGAGTTATTTGAAATTGATAATGATTTTTAAGAGAATGTGGAATTAAAAAATAGAGAATATTTTTTGAATTTATGTATAATATTATTTTATTGGTAAGTGTGTAATAGAAAAGAAGAGAAAAACAATGTGTTAAATTTTTAAACGGGACCAAACATGGGCTTAATTTTATGATAAAAAATCAGATTTTCAGATTATTATTATAATAATATTATTATTATTATTATTATTATTAAACTAAAATATCTAACCTACCCTATCCTCACCCTACCACCCAACCCACTCATTTGCAAATTCCACAATTCTCCCCGGTGAACCCACCACCTCAAATTTCGGCAAAGAGATGCAATCACATGCCCGTTGGTAAAAATTAACATGCTCAATTATATTCTAATAACATACCTTTTAAAAGCATAAAACTGGAAGAATTTCGACTTACTCAAATTGAATATATGAAGTAGAAATAAAAAATGCATGAATATAAATTCGGTCGAGGCAAGAGTTCGACTCTTTGTCCTTAATTGACATTTCTTAATCTGTGTGAAAATGGGTAGATGACTATCTTTGTGGGATAGAGGGAGTATTAAATTATTGCATTTTGATTTCCATGCAATAAATGATCTTCTTCCAATTTCAACCATTTTTTGTTATTACGAACCATCCTTATACTTCTAAAATTTGTATAAGAGATTTCTGTATTTCTATCTTCATAGAACATTTTTCTATGACTTATAAGGTATACAAAAATGCAACTTTTAAATAAAGTTACTCCTACAATTCCTCAATTATGAATGCATGTGCAAGTAGTAACATTACCCCCCCCCACCCCCCACACACACACACACAAATCTTAAGTAAGACTGAACTTAGAGTTCATCAAAGTACAACCATATAATTAGTTATATCCATTGAATAAATAACTTTATTACATCTCTAGTCAACATATAAAATGGCTATGAAAGTCAATGTCTCCCATGCACTTCCATATTTATGAGAGACAAACATTTGGCTGTTGATAAATGGATGTTTGGGAAGGAAATACAAGGAAATCCAATATGCTTTCATTTCAAATGTTGCAATGTGTTCCTTCATCTTGAGCGCACCAAAATTAATCAAAGTAGTGTAATCAAATATTATCGAATAGCATACTAAGTACCCATTCCGCACTTACATGGTATTTAACTTTTCATGATAATGTACTTGTAGACATTAAAAATATTTATAATTATTAATTGGACTGGATCAAATTTAATAGTCCAATTCCAATTAATTTATTAAACAAATAAAGTCCACTTAAGCCCACTTAAAAGAAGCCCATGGATGAAGCCTATCCTACTTTTCAAAAATCTAACCATTTTATTTATTTATTTATTTAAATAAATGGGGTGGTTACACAATTTTCTCTATAAATAGGACAATTGGTCCATGAAAAAAAAAAAAAAAAAAAAGGGGAAGAAAACAAAAAAGGAGAATACAAAAATCCTCTCAAGTTTTCAAGCCAAGTCCAAATCTAGGAAGATCAAAGTCTTCTTCAAATCAAGCAAATTCAAATCAATTCCAAGAAGATCAAAGCCTTCTTCAAATCAAAGCAAGTCCAATCCGAAGTGCAAATCCAAAGTTCAAATTCAAGTTTCAAGTTCCAAGTGACAAACAAGCAATCTCTCAACAAATCAACAAATTCAGAAGTCCAGGAATCAAGCCACGAGGCCCCTTGTCTTCAACCACGCAGATCGTTAATCAGAGGATTTCGCAATTTTTTGCATTCACAAGAGTTGTCCACTTGTATTTTCTCAAATTCAATTTGTAACAATTTCAGTATTTTAATAATACTTCGAAATTCGTCGTACAAATTTCTTGGCACGCCCAGTGGGACCCTCTTGCCTCTCATCTTCCGTTCTGCAAAACTTTCAAGTTTCAACAAATACATCATACATGGCAAGCGAAAAAGCGAAGGAAACTGTGACCCGTCTTGAGGAAACACTTGCTGAACTTTTCCATGTGACCAGAGCCCAAACAAAATCTGGGAAAACTCAACTGGTTACACCATTGAAGAAGTTCTCCAAAAAGGGCAAGATGAAAATCGCTTTCAAGAAGCAGGGCACCCGGTCGTCAGAAAAGAACTTGGCAAAAAGTCCCTGTTCTGGTTCTATCTCCAGTGGCAGGTCTGTTTCTGGATCAACTCATGCTACTTCTCCACGAAAATGGGGAGACTATACTGCTTCTGAAGAATCAATCGAGCCGGTGATGGTAACAGAAATGTCACCAGACACTGATGATCGAGTTCAGCAAATGGCAGTCTCCATTGAAAAGTTGACAAAATCTTTGGAGGAAAAAGATGCACAAATCGCCGCTCTCATGCATCGACTGGAGTTGCAAAGCCCTTTGAAAAAGGACAACCCAGAAAATGCAAGCTCTTCCAAAGTCAAAGATCCTGAAATTCAAGAGTACCAGCAGAAGCAAGATATGCATGACCGTACTGTTGTGCAAAATGTGTTTCGTGACACCACTCAACTCTCTGTTGGCTCTTTGTCCGTCCAACAACTTCAACATATGATCACTGACACCATCCGTGCTCAATACGGTGGCTCCCCGCAATCTTCATTGGTTTATGCCAAACCATATAGTCGTCGAATCGACGAGATGAGAATGCCTCTTGGCTACCAACCACCGAAATTTCAGTATTTTGATGGAAAGGGCAACCCGAAACAACATGTAGCTCATTTCATTGAAACATGTAACAATGCTGGCACATACAATGATACCATGGTAAAGCAGTTTGTACGCTCCCTCAAAGGTGCTGCATTTGAATGGTATACAGACTTGACAGCCGGGTCAATTGACAGTTGGGATCAGCTCGAACGTGAATTTCTCACACGTTTCTATAGCACCAGACGGACCGTCAGCCTTCCAGAACTTGCCAGAACTAAGCAAAATAAGGAGGAACCGGTTGTTGAATACATTGAACGCTGGAGAAATCTCGTCCTTAATTGCAAGGAACGTATCAGCGAAGCATCCTCTATCGATATGTGTGTGCAAGGCATGCATTGGGGACTCCTTTATAATCTCCAAGCAAATATGCCTCACTCTTTTGAAGAGTTGGCCACACGTGCTCATGATCTAGAAATTCAAATAACAAGGCATGGAAGTTACTTGCCAAGCGACCCGCGTGACAAAAAGGATCCCAAGAAGGAAGTCAAAAAGGACAGTAAGCCAGGTAAGTTGAAAGAATCTCTGGTCATATCTACCGCTCCTGCAAAAATCACTTTTCAGAAATCAAGTTCAAATCCAAATCCAAATTCAAAGCCAAAGCAGGAGTTCAGGCCTAACAAGGCACAAGTACAAAAGAAAGGTCTTCTAAGTTTGAAAGAACTTGAAGAAAAGGAGTATCCATTCTCAGACTCCGAAGTTTCTGGAATTTTAGATCAACTCCTTGAACAACGAATAATCGAACTTCCAACATCGAAGAGGCCAGAAGAGGCTAGTCAAGTTGATCATCCTAAGTACTGCAGGTTCCACAGAATAATCAGTCATCCGGTGGAGAGATGTTTTGTGTTGAAAGATCTTATTGTTCGGTTGGACAAAGAAAATAAGATCAAACTCGAAACTGGTGAAAATCCAACAGTTGCTTGTTCGATGATTTCCTTTGGGTCATTCGATCCAATCCCTGTTGCAAATAAAGAGCAGTTTGCCCCTATTGCATATGATATGGACAAATTCTCGTCTGGGGTAAAGGAGTTTGGACCTCAACTTCCAAAAGGAGCTATTCCGGTAGAGTTCAAGGTAGACGGAGAAGTCACCATCACATACATATATCCAGAAATGGATAAACCACATGCTCCCAACCGTCCAACATTTTATGAAATCATGACAGATGACTTGGATGTTTGGGATTCTGATTCGGAATCTGAAGATGAAATTGGTGATGGTTGGTCCACATTCATAAGCAAGAAGGAGAAATATCAGACGCCCGAAAAATTAGGTAAAATACCATCTTTGATGTCTCTTGCAGGACCAACACTGGGGGCATTGAGTATGGAAATCTCCCCTATTGAAGAAACACCTTCACAAGGAAGTGATATGCCATGGACTCTTGTGAAAAGACGACACCGAAAAGCTCAACAACTACCAAATCCTGATACACGTGATGAACAATCAAAGCTAAGAAGGAGGCCGAGAAACAGTAAGAAGAAGTCCAAAGCTAAGACAAGTTCAGCTCCTAGACCCATAACTTTGGAAGAGTATTTTCCTCAGGATTTCTTTGACAAAGAATGTTTCACTTCTAACGTCATAGGTCTGGATGGAGAAAGTAAATCAAAGAATGTTGCAGGAGTGAGTTCGAAGACGAAGAAAGTAATATCATGTCTCAATAATATCTCTTCAAACACAAGTTTGTCTGAGGCTCTAGATCTACCTTTCGATGATAGGATGGCTTTGATCACGGCATTGATTGATCCAGAAGCTTATCAAGGGAAAGTGTTGGAACCAATTACTTCTACAACTTACCAAGACTGTATGGCCACAATCACATTCAATGACGATGACTTACAGCTGGGATCTCGTTTGCATAACAGGCCTCTATATGTTTGTGGTTATATCCGGGAGTGCAAAATACATCGGATAATGATTGATTGTGGTTCAGCTGTGAACATTATGCCAATCAATACTATGAAGAAAATTGGAATAAAGATTGGAGATCTGTCTAAAAGCAACATCATGATTCAGGGATTCAATCAGAAAGGTCAAGGAGCCATTGGCATGATACGCTTGAAGCTACAAATTGCAGACCTAGTTTCCACAGCTCTCTTCCATGTCATTGATGCCAAAACATCTTATGAATTACTTCTTGGACGTGTCTGGCTGCATGAAACAGGAGTGGTACCCTCAACTTGGCATCAATGTTTTAAGTACAGCCGAGATGGAGAAGTCAAATGCGTGGTAGCTGAGACCAAGCCCTTCCTGAAAGAAGAAGCTTACTTCGCAGACGCCAAGTTTTACCTTGAAGATGAAGAATTTCATTCGGCAGGGCTATCTACAGCGGGGTTTGAAATGGAAAGTGTTAATCAGAAAGTTGTAGTTCCACCACATCAACTTATGACAGGTAAATCAAAACTTACTTGTGAAAGGTCTTCCAGAGGTAAACAACCTCAGGAAACTTCAAAAGGTGTTGAGTTATCGAGGAAAGAATTGACTTTTCCGATACCTAACATTACAAAACTAGCTATACCACATCAACTTATGAAAGTTACAAAGGTTGGTGAAGCTTCAACATCTATTCCAAGTATATCAAGACTCCGTATCTCTGATTCACCTGAACAGAATTTGACACATGCAAAAGGGGTTGATGAAATGAAGAGAACTTTCAAGGGATGTTACAATCCGAGAGCCAATAAACTGCTTGAAAATGCTGGGTTTGGAAGAGGAGAACCTCGAAAATTAGGTGATCTTGATGCAGTACTTGCAGGTGGACGTGTCCCATCAGGTTTGGATGGATCAATCATATCACAACCAAAATATGGCTTGGGATATAATCCAAATCAACCGAAACAGATTAAAGTTAAGAAGGTTTCCTCAAACCCAATCATGATTCAAATATGTGAGATTCCTGAAGAAAAATCCGAAGAGTCGAGACCTTCCGTATTTGACCGAATTCAAGGTGAAAACGTCAGAGTTTCGGTATTCGAAAGGCTAAAGAGAGAATCTTCAACAGCCACTGAATTAAAAGATAAAGTCTCAGTCTTCCAGAGGTTAAGCAGCAATGACCCTATATCTGCTCAAGTTGATGAAAATGCTCGGACTTTTATAGAATCGTCTCAAAGGCAATCTGCCTTCTCTCGACTTGGAGTTAAGAATTCAGATATGAGTTTAAAGACTCAACGTTCCAGGAGAAGGCGCAAAACTAGAAAGACTTCCAAGCTTCAAAAGAATGACGGAAATGAAGAAAAAGTATCAATAAACCACATTGCTTTTGAAGAACTTGGTAACCCAGAATCTGAGGTTGAAGACTCAAACACATCAGATGAACCTGAACCAGCTCCGCCAACATTTGAAGAAGGGGGACAAGCTACTGTGGACGATTTGAAACAGTTGAACTTGGGAACAGAAGAGGAGCTGAGGCCAATCTATGTCAGTGCCCTTCTGAGTCCAAAAGAAGAATCTGAGTATTTCAACATGTTACAAGAATACAAGGATGTGTTTGCATGGTCCTACAAAGAAATGCCAGGGCTGGATCCTAAAGTTGCTGTGCATCATCTTGCAGTAAAGCATGGAGTTCGTCCTATCAAGCAGCCTCAGAGAAGATTTCGGCCAGAATTGATTCCCCAAATTGAAGTAGAAATCAACAAACTCATTGAAGCTGGGTTCATACGTGAAGTTAAGTATCCGACTTGGATTGCTAACATTGTTCCTGTCAGAAAGAAGAATGGACAGTTACGAGTTTGTGTTGACTTTCGGGACCTAAATCAAGCTTGTCCTAAAGATGATTTTCCACTTCCAATAACAGAGTTAATGGTGGATGCAACAACTGGATACGAGGTTCTTTCTTTCATGGATGGGTCTTCTGGGTACAATCAAATCCGAATGAATCCTAAAGATGAAGAGCTTACAGCATTCCGCACACCTAAGGGGATATACTGTTATAAGGTCATGCCTTTTGGATTAAAAAATGCCGGGGCAACTTATCAAAGGGCAATGCAAAAGGTTTTTGATGACATGATGCATGGGAAAGTTGAATGTTATGTGGATGACCTTGTTGTCAAGACAAAAAGACGAGACGATCATCTACAAGACTTACATGATGTTTTCAAGAGACTCCGGCGCTATCAGTTGAAAATGAATCCATTAAAGTGTGCATTTGGGGTCACTTCTGGAAAGTTTCTTGGCTTCATAGTTCGACATCGAGGCATTGAGATAGACCAATCAAAAATTGATGCCATAATTAACATGCGTGAACCCAGCAATTTACATGAACTGAAAAGTCTTCAAGGAAGGTTAGCATATATTCGAAGATTTATTTCTAATCTTGCTGGTCGTTGTCACCCATTCAACAGGTTGGTAAAGAAAGATGTACCATTTGAATGGAACGATGCATGTCGTGATGCTTTTCAAAGTATTAAGAAATATCTATCTCACCCACCAGTACTTACAGCTCCAACTCCTGGAAAGCCACTGACTCTCTATGTTGCAGCGCAAGAATATTCTCTAGGTGCTCTTCTTGCCCAAAACAATGATGAAGGAAAGGAGAATGCGCTCTATTACCTGAGTCGGACATTAGTAGGTGCTGAACTGAAGTACTCGCCAATTGAGAAGATGTGTTTGGCATTAATATTTGCAGCTAAGAAATTGAGACATTATATGTTAGCGCACACAATCAATCTAGTCTCAAGGGTGGATCCATTGAAGTACATAATGTCAAGGCCTATTCTTTCTGGAAGGATAGGAAAATGGGCACTTCTATTATCGGAGTTCGACATCAACTTTATTCCTCAAAAGGCTGTTAAAGGACAAGCATTAGCAGATTTTCTTGCTGATCATCCAATTCCTGCAGAATGGGAGCTCTCTGAAGACCTTCCGGATGAAGAAGTCTTTTACACTGAAGTTGTACCTTCATGGAGGCTATTCTTTGACGGGGCAGCTCGAAAGTACGGTGCTGGAGCAGGAGTCGTATTTGTCACTCCTCATGATCAAGTTATGCCATATGCCTTTGCTTTGACAGAAAAGTGTTCCAATAACATGGCAGAATATCAAGCTCTCATTATTGGTTTGGAGACTGCATTGGACATGGGAATTAATCAATTAGAAGTCTTTGGAGATTCTATGTTGATAATCAACCAGCTTCTGTCCGAATATGAAGTCAGAAATTTAGATCTAAAGTCATATCATGAGTACGCATCAACACTTTTGAGGCAGTTTGAATCAATACAAATCAAATTTGTTCCAAGAAATGAAAACAAAGAAGCTGATGCATTAGCCAATTTAGCTGCTGTTCTAGCCAGATCGGATGAAGAGTCTATCCACCAAGTGTCAATTGTTCAAAAATGGGTTATTCCACCACTATTGCCAGAGAATCTGCAAGAAAACAACAGTGTTGAAGTTTTCGATGAAGAAAAAGCTGATTGGAGGCAACCAATAATTGATTATCTTCAACATCAAAGGTTACCGGACAATCCCCGTCGTAGGACTGAAGTCCGAAGGCGTGCTTCTCGCTTCATATTCTACAAGAACACACTCTATCGACGTTCATTTGATGGAGTTTTCCTTCGATGCCTAAGTAATGAGGAAAAATCACACGTTCTTGAAGAAGCTCATTCTGGAATATGCGGTGCTCATCAGTCCGGGCCCAAGCTCCATTTTCGGATAAAAAGAATGGGGTACTATTGGCCAACCATGGTTCAAGATTCTATGGACTATGCAAGGAAATGTGAAGCTTGTCAAGTCCATGCAAATTTCATCCACCAGCCTCCGGAACCATTACACCCGACGATAGCCTCGTGGCCTTTCGATGCTTGGGGCCTTGATGTGATTGGACCTATAACTCCAAAATCTTCAGCTGGACATTCATACATCCTTGCTGGAACTGATTATTTCTCCAAGTGGGCTGAAGCTGTACCGCTGAGAGAAGTAAAGAAAGAAAATGTTGCGGATTTCATTCGTGTTCAAATCATTTACCGATATGGAGTTCCTCGACATATCATCACTGATAATGGAAAGCCTTTCTGCAATAGCCACATAAATAATTTATGTGCTAAATTTGGGTTCAGACAGTACAATTCCTCCATGTATAATGCAGCAGCCAACGGACTTGCAGAGGCATTCAACAAGACTCTGTGCAACCTGTTGAAGAAAGTTGTATCTAAGTCAAAAAGGGACTGGCATGAAAGAATTGGAGAAGCCTTGTGGGCTTACCGCACTACTTACCGGACCCCGACACAAGCTACCCCTTATGCTTTGGTGTATGGAGTAGAAGCTGTCCTGCCTTTAGAATGCCAAATTCCATCATTGCGGATTGCTATTCAAGAAGGGTTGACAACAGAAGAAAATGCCCGTCTTCGACTCGAGGAGCTAGAAGCTTTGGATGAGAAAAGATTAGAGTCACAAATGCACTTGGAATGTTATCAAGCTCGTATGGCAAAGTCCTTCAACAAAAGGGTGCGGCCGAGATCATTTCAAGTAGGAGATATGGTACTTTCAGTGCGCAGACCAATCATAATCACAAGAAAAACTGGGGGCAAGTTCCAACCTAAATGGGATGGTCCATTTCTTGTTACTCACGTGTTCACAAATGGAGCATACAAGATCGTTGACAAAGATGGACAGCAAATTGGACCTATCAACGGAAAATTTCTAAAGCGTTTTTACGCTTAAAGTTCTTTAAATTTTGTTGTACATAAATGTACTACTCCTGGCCCGCAAGAGGATAAACTGTGAACGGCCCTATAAACAAAAAAAAAAATGTTGTTGTACTGAACTACGTTTTGACTTGATCCCTTTTGGGTACGTAGGCAGCTTGAATGGAAATTATAAATTCAAGTTCAGTCAAAATCAATAAATTCTTTCTATTTTTCTTGTATTAATCTTTCTTTGCAAAAAAAAAATGTACAAGAGAGATGCTAAAGAAAAAAAAATTCAATAAAGGATGATGTTGATGAATCAAAGTTCATTCAACATAGCAAAAAAAAAAAGAAGAAGAAGTCTTCATTCTATCTTAATTAATCACTGTCAATCAACTGCAAGAAGTTGTCTTCAAGAGTCTTTCTTTCTTGGTCAATGGATCCTGCAATTGTGGCATCTTTAACTTGCGCTTGCTCCAATGAGGTCTTCTTCGTCTCAAGTGAACTGGTATTTTCCTGGCAAGTTTGGAGTTCATCACGAAGTCTATCCAGCTCTGAATTCAAATCACTAATTCGAGCTTCCAAAGAAGAACATGTGGAATTCCCTGCTGCTATCTGGATATCGAGGGATTTCAACTGCTTAGCCTTTTCTTCTGCAGTCAAACACTCCAAGTACTGCTGTCTTTTAGCAAGATAAACGTCAACTCCTCCAAGAAATGCATCCATATGTCTCATCAAAGGCATTGGATCTGCACGGAATTGATTGATGATCACATCCCGAAGAGTTGATTTGCTTTCATTCCACCAAGTCCGAATGTTGGAAAAACCATGCTTCAAAGCTTCCTTAAACAATGTCCGCAGGAAATTAATCTTGGCTTCTTGTAGAGCATTCTTCAAGAAAGAAGATTCTTCGGTAAATCTGTGCAGAGGACCAGAGATGGAAGAACATATTGGTGTCGTCTCACAATTATTTATCTTCTGACCTGGAGCTGGTAATGCTAATAAAGGAGAGGTATTCGAAGTATCCTGTCCAATCTCTGAACTGCTAACTCGCAAAGGCTCAGAATTCACCTCATCATTAAGATCTTCTTGATTAGGTGATATGACACCATTATTAATACTGCTTGGGTATTTGCAAGGAGGCTCATGTCTATCGTTGCCATAAATTTCATCAAGTGCACCAATCATCTCATGGTTCTCATTACGATGATCTGCTGAATAAAACATCCCTTCAGGAACTTGTGGAAATCCTACAACAAATAGAAAGTTGAAGAAATTAAATACCAATCTATTAGGGCATTGAATGGGCTAAAAAAATGAAGATGTATACCTGCGTTTCGTGTTTGAGGCAACATATCCAAATTTTCATCGCCATAGGATACATCTGGGATGCTCAATTCATGTCTAAATGTTTCAGAATAAGCTTCCTTAGGATTCTCCACAACCTGAGAATCTTTAGGTCGTATTGTCCGCTTCCGACGCAATATTTGAGAAAGAGGAATCTGAAGTTCGAATTCAAAACGAAAAAATAAGATGCAAATTATCATTCAAAAAATAAAAAAAAATTGAATGATAAATAAATCTTACCTGGTCTCTAGGACTACTGCTTTCCAAAGGAAGTGTGGCATCAAGTGTTTGTGGTGTTCGGTCCATAGAGCTACTGCTTTCTGAAATTGTAATGGGCTCATGTACCTTCTCTACATGTTCTGAAGTTGAAGTGTAATCCATGCGAGAATGTATTATTTTAATTTTCTTTATACCTCTTTCATTTGGAACATCCAGAGGTCTCTTCCGAAGAGTCACTTGAGAATCTACATAAGAGGAGTCCAATTCACGGGCATTATAACTTCCTGTTTGTTCGGGGGCAGATGGAGATTTACCAAGTACAAAGTTATTATCTTCGCTGGACAATAAATCTTGCACTTTAATCTTGTTCAGACCAGGATATACTTTATCTTCCCACCAAGCTTCGTATGATGGATCAACTTGAAGTTGTATATCATCAATGCGCCCCGGAAGATGAAATGTGCATCTACTTCCTACCTGCGTCAAAGATAACCAAGCATGGTAGAGGGTCAACGCATTGGCTGTAAGCATCATTGGTTTTGGTGAGCCTGGAATCGTTTGCCTAAAGCCTTGTTGTCTTGCAAATCTGTGAGGATTGTAAGCTTCAAGAATAAACAGGTTATTACCACGACGGTAAGAAAGAAACCCTGGTCGGATACTCATCATGAACTCTGAAGTCTCTACAGATCTTTCATTGTTATCTGTGCGTATACCACCATGAGGTAAATAAATCGGATTCCACGAAAAATCATTAGAGTCCATTTTTCCGCGAAGGAGTTCTCGACAATCAAATGCATCAACCTCCCAATGTTGGAAATCATTTAAAGTCCCAGCATATCTTCGGATAATAGGACGACCAATGTTCTTGTCAACGTTAGCATAGATGCCCCGAACAAAATAAGTTGCAGCCCAAGCGTACAAAAAATGTCCGGGAAATGTATATTTGACTGATCCAATGTCATGGCCAGTCACGCAATTTGTTGTCTCGGTAAGTCCTCTATAAATGCAAGCTAAGATGGGAGGTACCAAGCTGTAAGTTGATTTTGTAGCCATTCTGGAAGCTACTTTAAAAGTTCCCACCCTGAGGCAATCATCTCTAGAAGGAAAAATAAAACGGCAGAGCCAAAGGGAAAGATAAGCTGCTATGTCCAACTCTTCTTGTTCTTCAACGGATAAAGAAGTATTCCAGTAGTCCGTGTCCCTGTGCAGAATATCGTGTAATGTTTCTGTGCAAACATGTCTCTGTAAATTTTCTTTGGCTACTGACTGATGCCCTGAAGATGGATTTGCTTCCATAGCCTGCTTAAACGCCTTGCTTTTCCTTGGATTCGGAACACAATCATCAGTTTTGAACCAGAAATCAATCCAGTCGCTGTGGCGGACCCGCTCACTCTTCTTTTTGTCAACGATCAGTGAAAAGGCTTTAAATAAATATAAGCAAGATCTGGGGAGGGAGTTTGTTAGTTCCAAAAGACTTGGTACTACCTCCTCGTAATAATCACCCCTGATGGAAAGTCCAGTAATCTCCTGCATATCCCAAAGCGAAATGCCGATCTCTCCACTGGCAGTTACAAAAGTGTTGGTCTCCGGGCACCAAACTTCGCAAAGAGCTCGATAAATAGAGTCAGGTCGAGAGTAGTCTTTAGTGGCAGAGTAAACGGCATGAGCTAGTTCAGGAAGATTTTTCTTGATGAGAAGCTTATGAATCCAAATGGACCATTCCCAAAACTTTGACAAGAAAGAAATCTCTCCACGATAATGCACTGTACTTCCCCATCTGATTTCCCTTCGATCAATTCTTTCAGAAATGATTGCTTTTGGAATGAACGTTGTGTCGGAAGTGTGATGCGGAGGAGGACACAAACAAGGATGTCTAGTACGAGTTGAATTCCTCTGGCTGACACTGAGAATACGCATGTCCATACCCTGCAAAAGAACTGCATGGACGAAAGGGTATGTCATTGGCTTATGGATGGTAAGTTTAAAATCTCCTATCAAGTTGCATGGAAGCTTCAAAGTAGCCTTGGGGAAGCAAAGGATTTGACTTTTCCGTGCAGGATCATAAAATTCCTTAACTTCAGGTAATTTCAAATTTTTCTTGTCTTTGGAATTTTGTTTTGCCATCCCTGAAAAAAAAAAAAAAAAAAAAAAAAAAAAAATCAGCAGATAGGATTAAAAAAATAAAAAAAATAATAATAAAAAAAAAAAATCTTCAAAAAATCAAAGTTTCAATCCTGAAAATTTACTATGCCGGGGAGTATCCAAATAGATACATTCCGCATATTTTTCAGGTCTTCCAACGTTTCCATCCTGAAAATTTTATTATGCCGGGGAGTATCCAAATGAATACATTCCGCATATTTTTCAGGTCTTCCAAGTCTCCATCCTGAAAATTTTATTATGCCGGGGAGTATCCAAATGAATACATTCCGCATATTTTTCAGGTCTTCCAAGTCTCCATCCTGAAAATTTTATTATGTCGGGGAGTATCCAAAATGATACATTCCGCATATTTTTCAGGTCTTCCAAGTCTCCATCCTGAAAATTTTATTATGTCGGGGAATATCCGAAAGGATACATTCCGCATATTTTCCAGGTCTTCAAAAATCTTCAACCTGTAAAAGTAAATCTAGCGGGGGTATCTAAAAAGATACATTCCGAAGATTTACCAAATTTTCAAAGTACATGATTAAAAAAAAAAAAAAAAAAAAAAAAAAAAAAAAAAAAATCAAAACACAGTTCCACCTTCAAATTGCTCGTCCGTTTTCAATGATCCTGTCAAAAAAAAAAAAAAAAAAAAAAAAAAAAAAAAGGGTCACGTGAATTTTTTTTTTTTTTTTTTTTTTGCTTTCAAAGGCATAAACCAATTAATTTTGGTTTGTGTATAAAAAAAAAATATAAAAAAAAAATAATAACAATAATGTGTCAAATACACCTCCCACTCACGTCTCTCTCACCTCTCACACACACGTCATACACACACACACACCCCATACACAACACTGCACACACACACACCATACACAGTACGCACAATACATTCTATCTTGTACACACACGTGAAAAACATATATATATATATATATATATATATATAAAAAAAAAAATTCACCTGTGAATGGAAACAAAAAATTTTTGAATTTATTTTTGATTTGTGACTTACAAAAGCACTTTGTTGACTTTTCTTCAAGGTTCCAATTGGTTGCTCTCTCCTCAAAAAAAAAAAAAAAAAAAAAAAAGGGGGTGTGAAATAGAAAACTTTGCAAAAAACAAGTTATGATGCTTGACCTTTTTTTTTTTTTTAAAGGCACGTCCACGGTCCAACCAAGTATATTATGTGATGTCTTCTTCTTTCATGAAAAGAGTTCAACTTGTATATTCAAACTAGGATTCTTCCTTTTGGATAAAAATAGAAGAGAGTTTAAGTCTTGTTAGGACTTCATATTTCATGATTTTTCTTTTTCTAAAATAAATAAATAAATAATAATAAAAATAAATAAACACTGTTCACGTTTTTTTTAAAAAAAAAAAAAAAAAAAAAAAAAAAAAAAAAAAAAAAAAAAAACAACAAGTTTCAATCAAATTCTCAACTAAATCTAAAATTCAAATTTCAAGATTTATCTATTTATTTATTTTTATAAATAAATAAATCTTGAGGGGGCATTTGTAGACATTAAAAATATTTATAATTATTAATTGGACTGGATCAAATTTAATAGTCCAATTCCAATTAATTTATTAAACAAATAAAGTCCACTTAAGCCCACTTAAAAGAAGCCCATGGATGAAGCCTATCCTACTTTTCAAAAATCTAACCATTTTATTTATTTATTTATTTAAATAAATGGGGTGGTTACACAATTTTCTCTATAAATAGGACAATTGGTCCATGAAAAAAAAAAAAAAAAAAAAAGGGGAAGAAAACAAAAAAGGAGAATACAAAAATCCTCTCAAGTTTTCAAGCCAAGTCCAAATCTAGGAAGATCAAAGTCTTCTTCAAATCAAGCAAATTCAAATCAATTCCAAGAAGATCAAAGCCTTCTTCAAATCAAAGCAAGTCCAATCCGAAGTGCAAATCCAAAGTTCAAATTCAAGTTTCAAGTTCCAAGTGACAAACAAGCAATCTCTCAACAAATCAACAAATTCAGAAGTCCAGGAATCAAGCCACGAGGCCCCTTGTCTTCAACCACGCAGATCGTTAATCAGAGGATTTCGCAATTTTTTGCATTCACAAGAGTTGTCCACTTGTATTTTCTCAAATTCAATTTATAACAATTTCAGTATTTTAATAATACTTCGAAATTCGTCGTACAGTACTATAAAAAATGAAAATACACCATCATTAAATAGAGAAAAACGCCCTAATATATGTGAATAAACACACTTTTTTTTACTTTAACTATAACATGAATTCTCAAGTCATTTCAAGCATAATGTACAGCATATTAATGCACAATGTATTAAAGTATTCAATTAAATCAGTTGTGCACAAAACTGAATTCCACCATAGTAGACACAATCTTCCTAGGTCTTGCTTTCCTTCCAGTAACGTGTGTGTATGTTATGGTTGTGGTGATGGTGATGGTGAAGCGACAATTTGTGGTATAATTATGAAGATATCTGTATATGGAGATGCTGAGGATGGTTAGGTGATAGTAATTTTTTGGTGATTGTTGTGATTCATTGGACTTGGTGGTTGTGCCGGTGGTGGGTTAGAGGTGGTGGTGGTGGTGGTGTGGATCTGAAGCGGCAACTGTGTTTTGGATGTTGACAGTGGTGGTTGAATGAGAATTTATTGAATTGGCTATGTAAAATCCTTGTTTTATGGAAATGTCCATCTATGTGTCAATTGTCTATGTTACCCTAAATGAAATGAATTATTAACTTTGCAAGATATATCCTTCAATTTAGATAGGTTGATTCAATTCGACACTTCTGATTATATTTATATTTTTTCTCCTTTTAAGTTCTTCTAAAAATGTTCTATATTGTGAATTTTTCAAAAGATTTGAGATGATCTTTTTTAATTATATATCATAATATTATTCCTTCTGGAACTTTTTCTTCTATATCTTCGTATTCTTTTATAATTCTATGAACTGTATTTATGTTTTTAGCTGTTCCAACTGAGTCGATTTCTATATTGTTTAAGTAAGCATAGTCAATATCTGCATATATATTTTTTAGTTTTGATTGTCCAACAGAATGTATATTTTCAGATTTTTCAACAATAGCTAGCAAAAATGAAATATTTTTATCCTCTAAATACAGTCTATGATCGTAACCATTAGAAGTTGATGCTTGTGAAGTGTCCATAAATTCAAATTATCAAGTTGATAAGTTATTATACAGTTTTTTCTCGTACAAGTCCATTCTTTGATATAATAAAATATAATAATATGTAACATATTATTAGTATTTTCCTAAGAGTCTATTGTATTTTTCAGAAAATATATTTTCATTTTTCATCCGATGTTTAATATCTTCCATTTTATCTGTTATTTTTTTCTAAAAGGTTATCTAATCATTTTGATTTTGTACCCGACATTATACTAATCCTACGTTATTATTAGTCGTAATTTTATTATATAAATCCATTTTTTGTTGTAATATATTAGATTAGTCTTTAATATATTGATCACAATTTTTTGAAAGTATATGATATTCTTTAGATGATTCATCTATATCCATTAATTGAGACGTAATTTTATTTATTTTTTCCATTATTCTTTCTAACAAATTATCTAATCATTTAATTGTATATCCAGGCAATTTATGTACTGTCTATACAAATATAAACACAAACATGATAATATTAAATTGTTCAAACATAATGATAATAATTCGAGCGATTCTCTAAGATCTTAAGAGGAATCTTTCAAAATTTAACAAAAATAATAGTTTTACCATAATTTCGATTTGGACTTTTTAACCTTCAGAACCAAGTGACCTTTGATCTCTGGATTTACAAAACAATTCCCTTCAATGGCCTCCTGCCTTCACACGATCCCTGCAATTCCAGCTTCTTGCTCTCGCTGTGCTGTTTCTAAAGATGATTGATATTAAAGAAATCTCTCTTTTTGTTAAAATAAGAAAGAATTTTTCTTATGAGATCCTTCAAGAATCTATGGGAAGAGGTGTTTAGAAACTCATATTTTTTATGAAACGATTGTGATTTATTGATATATGAAATTGAAACAAGACTTGATATGAGAAACTTCATAGGTAGAAAGTTTTGGTTATCTTACAAGTTGAGTGCTCAGTTCCTTTCATTTTGCCTTTCAACTAGCCCGAAAATCTCTATTTATACAACTAAACGAGGCAAAATTATTTAGCCCTTACATCATTGCCTACATCATTGATACAATAATTTGAAATTTTACATTATATCATGAGTACACACCCATCCCTCAATTATTTATTTCTTAACATGGTCTTCACGTGGTGTTGTCTTAGCACTTTCCATCTTCCTTTAATAAAGCAGATCCCAGCTGTCCATCCTCTTTTGTTGGCGTCTTCTTTTTTAAAAGTGGATTTTATCATTTTTATTGGCATACGGGGCAATTTCTGGCAATGCATGCTTGTAAAGTCGTAAAAAAACTGCCATTGATCTGATGAGTGTCAAACTTGTTGATGTATTCTTTCAAATTGTAGATTTTTCCTTTCCTCCATTAGTGAGGAGAGTCCATCCTTCATATTGACATATACATTTGAATTTTTTGTCATAAAGATTTTTAGCAATATTATAAATGACTTTTATCCCCAACACCCTTCGGGATTTGAACCATGATCTTGTGATATTTGGTATAGGCTTGGTGTTTTTTTCAAATTCAATTTGGAAAATTATTACAACATATCCGATTGTAATAATATGTTCAACAGGGTAGTAAATCCTTCCATCAATTTCTGGACTGATCGAATACAATTTTAAATATATCGATCTTCCTTGAGCAAATTTTGAAATTTCACATTTCAGCAAGTCATCAAATATTTCAATTTCTTTTAGATAATTTCCAGGATAAAATGAGATCTGAAAATTCATAATCCGCTGCCATTTTTGTCATAGAGGGATAGCTTCCTTGGGTAACAATCAATCGTGGATAAACATGATCTCTTGATGAGATGTAGTAACAATCACATTCTTGAAGTTCATATATAATTTTGGCAAAATTTTTATACTCGTCTTCTTTTGGGTAAAAAAAGGAATCATCTTCCTCTTAAGTACGGATTTTGATCACTTTTGTATGTTCATCTTTGGTATTAATTGTTAACTTTCTTGGATTGGATTCATTTATTGTCACATTTTTTGGGCTTGGTTCATTTCTTTTGATTCTTGTTCCACCACTGCTTCCAGAAGATGTTCTGATTTGTATTTTTGGTAAAACTTGTTTGGTATCATCTTGTTTGATAATTAACGATTCAAACTGAGATTCAATCTCAATTATGTTATCGTTCAATTCTTTGGTATAATTGAAATGAGAAACTGAGATATCCACCAATTGTTTGAGACTTTTTTGGAGAGTCTCTGCAAGTTGGTCAATTCCAAGTTTTATATCTTCAGCTTTCTCATCGAGGAAGTTCATCCGTTCTTTGGCGTCTATCAAGGATTATTTGATATCATCCATCTGTAAATTCAATATTCCTGCTTAAAAAATCTGCAAGATAATTATTAAGTCCATTAATGTGAACTATATCAAAATTATAAAATGCCAAATAGGCTTGCCATCTATGAAGCCTCCTGTATTGAGGTTCTAGTGATAATTTTTTTTTTTAACTAATCCTGTAACTTGATAATTGTCAGTTTCAACAATAAATTTCTTAGATAATAAGAATAATGAGAATTTTTTTATTCCTCTAATAATTGCTAATAATTCTTTTTCATGAGTGGTATAATTTATTTCTGCTTGATTAAAGGTTCCACTTGAATATCTACATATTTCATTTAGATCTGTTTTTAATATGCTGCCAATATTTATCTGAGACATTAGTATTAACTATCAGATTATCTTTTTCATTTGATAATCTTAATTTTGGTAAATTTTTAAATTCTTCTTTGAATGATTTAACAATTTCTGTATGTTCTTCACTCCATCATTTGGTATTTGTTTTCTTAAGTAAAACTTGGATTTTATATCTCTTTTTTAAAAGATTTTTAATAAATCATTTCGCATAATTTAAACATCCTAAAAGTTTCTTTTAATTCTAATTTATTTGGAAAGTTTTCTATCTTTTTAGATATGTAAGTTTGTAATTTTATTCCTCTTTTATCTATTGATAATACAAAAAAATCAATTTCTTGTCTTTTTATAATAGCTTTCTTTTTTGAAATAATAATTCTTTCCTTTTTGCCTTTATTTATGAATTTTATTAAATGATTTTTATGTTCTCCTTTATTGTTAAAACATATCAATATATATATATATATATACTATCAAAAATTCATTAAATTCTCTAAATATATTGCTCATTTTCCTTTGATATATTTGTGGTGCATTTTTTAGACCAAAAGGCGTAACCATCCATTTATATTTACCTTGATGTGTACTAAATGCTATATATTGTATACTATCTTCTTACATTTTAACTTGCCAAAATCCTGATTTGTAATCAAACTTTGAATAGTATTGTTTTCATTTTGCAAGATTTATTAGAACCTCTTTATTTAGTAAGAAATATCTATCAAAATTGGTATACTTATTTAGTTCTTTATAATTTATTATCATTCTTGTTTTTTCTCTAACTTGTTTCGAATGCTTCATGACCATAAATGATAGACTACTATGGGGTCCACTAGGTCTTATAAATTTTTGTTCCGATAATTCTTTTATTTGAATTTTGAATTCTTGTGTATCTTGAATAGTATACATCATTGGTCTGACTCTTATGATAATATTTTCTGTTAATTCTATCTTAGCTCTAGGATGATGTGGTTTTCAAAATAATAATGGATTTTCTCCATAAATCTTTTCTAATTGATCAATAATTTTTTCATACTTGTGTGTATATTTGTTTTCAAGACCTTTTTGTATATTATTCTTTTATTTTTAATTTCATTTTGTGTAATTGATTTTTTCTCCAATTTATCACCGCGCTGGGTTGACTGAACTTTGTAAGGTCTAAATTCTCTTGGTATTTTTAATAAATGTCTACAAGGTGTTTGTAACATTATCATGTAATTATTTTGTTTATAAAGTTGAAATTGTTGTATAAAGTCATTTCCTATTAATATATTATATTCTAATTTGTTATAACTATATGTCTTATTTACAACTATCTGTTTACTTCCAAGTATTATATCGATTTTATCAGCACTATTAATTATTTGAGTACTTTCTCCTATTACTCTTGTAATTTTTGTCTTTCCATTAGTATTCCATAACTTTATTAAAAATAATTTGAATATTGTTATATCACTTCCCGTATCTATTAATGTACAAGTTGTTATATTTGTTTCTACAATAGTAACCTGTATATAAACACTAATGGAAAACTTATTGATTATTCATTCAGCTTTTCTACATAATATAGTTTAACTATTATGGATTTTGTATAACGATTCTCGTTTTATATTATAATCTTCTAATCCATTTAGGAAACTCATTCCTAATAATATATGAAGGTTTACATACTTTTATTTATATAACATGGTACTAAGAGATTAATCCCTCCTATCTTTATTGGTACTTTGACTTCAAGTTCAGTAGTATGTAATTGTCCATCAAAATTCACATATTCATATGAACCAGTTCTATGAGATATTAATCATTTATTCCTATTTGAGATTATATGCTATTCACTAACTTCTGTATCAATTAATATATTTGATCCTTTCACATGTTCTTTTCCATTGAAATATTCACCTTCTATTTTCATATTTCCAGCATTTTTATGACGTTTTATTTCTCTTGTACTACTAGTTTCTCCTAATTGTTTTTTATTAGGTAAACTTGTTGATCTTTTAATTAATTTTTCATCTTGAAATGTTATTTTATTATTAGGGTATTCTTCATCTCTCAATTCTATTATTTCAGGTTTATTTTTTCTTATACTAAGTTCATAGTCTTCTAGGACTAAATTTATATGTTTATTAGGTTCTACAATTTTACTAATATCTTTGCATTCTTTGTGAATTTCAATATATGATTTTTTAGAATAAATATTTCCATAATTAGAATTGGTAAATGTGTATAATACTCTATATTCTATAGTCACGATCTGATATCCTGGTTGCATTATACCATTTGTATGTAACTTGAGATGTAAACCTAAAACTTCATTAAAGTTTTAATCTTTCAATGAAACACAATATTTTGGGTAACAAGTAAATATTAATTTCTGATATGCAAGGTTTCTTTCTATTGTTCCTAGATGACTATCCTTCAAATTTATAATTCTTTCATCATGTAGACTCACAGTTAAGGGTGAGTCTATCCCTTCTCTGAATAATAATCTAAAAATTATTTGTATAAAACAATGTTTTTAGACCCGGCCCGAGCATCGACCCGACCGAGAGATTGTGTCAAGGGTTAGAGGGTCAACCCGAAGTCGACTCGGGATCAACCCGGTCAGGCCGAGTTTGACAACATTGACATAAAATAAATATATTGAATCTTTTCACTTTATTTTTTTTATTAATCTTTGTTAATAATTCTGTAACTATATTTTTTGTTAAAATATTTAATTTATGTGTTCCCTGAGTTGTTCTAACATCTATTACTTTTTCAATTTTATGATATTTGTTTATTGCTACTCTTTCTCTTCTCTATATTCTATCCAAGATTTCCCATTTTTCTATTTTCAAATCTCAGGATAATTTTTGTACCTTTTAAACTTGTTATTATCAAATGTTACTTTTAATTCATAACCATCTATTCCTTCATATTCTTGTACATCTATATTATTGTTTTCTATTTCTTTTATTTCTTTATTCTGAGATTCTGATTCATTATCTTCTGAATCTGTCTCACTTATAAAGACTTATTGATCATAATATTCTACAATATCATATATCTCACTTAATTCACTTTCTATTTCTATATATTCCTTTTGTAATATTTTAAATTTTTTCTTATTATAATCAAGGCTTATATGTCTTATATCTCCACAATTTCAACACTTACATTGACTTTTATCTTTTTTTATACAGTTTATTTTTCTGTTTTGGATTATATTTTCTTTTATAATACATTCTCCTAGGTGTTATATATATATTTTCTAAAATTTCTAAATTTTTTAAACTTTCTATTTTTATATTTTCTTTTAGTATTTCCTTTTTTAGGATTACATCCCCGTTATATAGGTTTTTCCATATCTTCACAACATATTCTAGTCAATTTTCTTGATTTTTTTCAATAATTGTCTTTGTTGACATATATCTGCTTTCAAATAGAAAGTTTATCCTTGATCTTAGAGTTCTAGGTATTCCAGGATTATCTCTAACAAATTTTTCAAATTCTATTTTAAAATATATTCCCCTATGAACATGATAACTTATTATAGTGCATATCTTTGTATAGTTCTTGCATTTCATTACTATAAAATTGAACATAATGGTAATTTTTAAATTCACAAGTGTATTATTTAATTTTACACATATCACATATTGTTAAATTTATTAATTTAACTCTAGCATTATCTTTTTCTCTTATTATTTCTCCGTTAGCATTGCTTATCCAATTTTCTTCTATAAATTCATCTGCAATGTATTGTACTAATATTTGTATATCTTCTCAATCTGATTTTATTATTTCTATTTGAACATTTTTTCTTAATAATGTTTTTGTATAATTACTTATTCATTTTCACCAATTTCTACCTAAGTTAATAAGGCTTTCTTAGTATCTATTGTACAATCTAAATCTAATTTTGTTCCTCCATGATTAATCGGTTTATCATAATATGATTTTGTTGGGAATTACACACAAATTCCCTCTCTAATTAACCCACATGAATTTTGATGTTCAAGAAATAATTGAGCCAACAAGAAAATAAAACAACAACGCAAAATTTACAGACATCCAAAGCTTTTTACTATATAATAAATTGTTACAATTATATAGAATTTGCACTCACCAAACCCTCCAAGTATCGTAAGAAAAATAATCAAGCTTTACCACATCTACCAATTTTTACTTCTTTGTACTATTACCAAAAATCCAAAAAAAATCAAAATATTAGACTACGTGCTTCTCACAATACTCTATAATTAATATATTGTACAATAAAAGAGAATAATACGTATATTTATAGAAAATGTACTCTGAATATTTTCTCCAAAAATTCACGTGCTATGCCATAACGTATTCAGCTTGGAATCTGTTCCCTTAGTCTGGTCAAGTTCTAGTCCAATTCTAATACACCCACCTGCCACATGTATGTAGAAGACACTTCTAATTATATTTGATTACCTCTTTTTAATTCCATTAGGACTCACAGTAGAAAAAGTCATAATTTACTTCCATTAAGATTTCAAACTTATTTCAATTGAATTACAAAGCTTATTCTTTAATGAAAATTAAAGTCCTTCAATTTTTGGCTATTTGAAGCAACAATCAAACAATCTCTATCTTACCGAAAACGAGCCAAAATTCAATCATCTCTTTTATTCATAATACTTGAGAAAATAGATAATCCTTTGACACACTTTGACGACTTGAGAAAATAGATAATCATTTGACACATTTTGACGATCCCAATTCTCAAACCAGAGAATTAACATACTCCACCATATGAGTATAACAAGCACTCAAAATTATCAACGAACTCCGAGTTTTTTTCCGGCTCATATCGAAATAAATATTGCTGAAAAATTATAGTGCAACCCCATATTTGGCTTTCCGTGGGAGCTTATTAGCCATCGATATCAACTTCACAACACATCGTGCATTAACGACAAACCAATGCCAGTGTGCAAACACATGTACCAGTCAGGAAGAACACATCCTCTATCATGGTAACTGGTTCCATGCCATAAGGAAGTCTTATCTTACTAAAGTATATCAGCATCACCTTCCACCAAAAGAGTCGCATTGTCCTCCTTCGAGCAGTTAGTCAACTCTGCTCCACCTTTTGGACAATTTCTTCTCACATGACTAGATTTACCATAGTTCCAACACATTACCTTCTTCTTTATGGAGTTACCTTTTTTCACTTTTCAGTAACAAGTAAAGCGTTTTCAGATGAACATTACTTCAACCTAATCAACTTAACTTCTGAAAATTTCACTGTTTCCTTCCAGTACATCAAAATTAGCACGATATACTCAAATGTGAATGAAAGAGACCAGATGAACTTTAACCTCATCATCAATCTTAACTCCAATAGATTCCAGTTCAGAAACAATCTCATTGAGAATATTAAGATGATCTAAGATTTTCGTACCTACATTCATTCTCAAAGAATGAAACTGCTCCTTTGAATACAAGTTTTTTTGACAAACTCTTCATATGATACAACTTTTCCAGTTTTTTTCCAAAATTCCTTCACAGCAAATATCCCATAAATATTTGTAAAAATGTTTTTTTTCCAAACAAAGTTATAACATGCTAACAGCTTTCAAATTCAAATCTTTACAATCTTCATCACTCGTACTAGATTCAGTTTCTTTGTCAGAATTCGGGGTTGATTATTCCTTCAAAACTTTCTGCAGTCTCGTCTGAATCAATACATATATAACTTGTACTTACCACAAGCAAAAAATTGATTTTTCAGTTAAATTTTTCCACTTTGTACTTTCCAAACATATTTTCTTTTACTCCAAAAAAATCTTCGAACTACCTAATATTCTGTTAATTAGACGTCAATTTTCCTGTCGACGGCGCCACTGTTGGGGATTACACACAAATTTCTTCTCTAATTAACCACATGAATTGTGATGTTCAATAAATAATTTAGCCAACAAGAAAATAAAACAAAAACGCAAAATTTAAGGACCGTCAAAGTTTTTCACTATATAATAAATTGTTACAATTATTTAGAATTTGCACTCACCAAACCCCCCAAGTATTGTAAGAAAAATAATCAAATTTTACCACATCTATCAATTTCTACTTCTTTGTACCACCCACAAAGAACCCAAGAAAAATCAAGATATTAAACTATATTTTTCTGACAATACTCTCTAGTCAATGTGTTGTACAATAAAAGAGAATAATACGTATATTTATAAAAAAATATACTCTGAATATTTTCTCCAAAAATTCACGTGCCATGCCATAACGTATTCAGCTTGGAATCTGTTTCCTTAGCCTGCTCAAGTTCTAGTCCAATTCTAATACACCCACCTGCCACATGCATGTAGAACTCACTTCTAATTATATTTCATTACCTCTTTTCAATTCATTAGGACTCACTAGAAAAAAAGTCATAATTTACTTTCATTAGGATTTCAATCCTATTTAAGTTGAATTACAAAATTTATTCTCCAATTATAATTAAAGTCGTTCAACTTTTGGCAAATTGAGGCAACAACGCAACAGGTTTATTATATAGAGGTACATAACTTTCATCTGGATCTGTTAATTCTTATTTAGAAGTTCCTATTGAATCTGGATTAGGCGCTCCTCTAACATTCATTAAAACTTCATAATTACTTAAATTGTCTAAGCTTAATTGATCAAAATTTCTATAAGCAAATCTAATTCTTCATTCATCTTGTTTTTCTTCAATTTCAGCTTTTTCTTCAACTTTTAATTTCCCTAAAGTTTTTTCTATGAATTTTTGTAACTCTGATTCTTCTTCTAGTATCTTTGATAATATGTTTTTTCTAAATTCATCATTCATACTTCCTGCTTCTATTACAATTTTTTCTTGTTCAATGTGTTTCTTTCCTATTCTAGACATATCTTTTTCTATAAGTTTTTTTGTCTATTTTATTTTCCTTATTTTTATTATTTTCCTTAAATTCCCTAATTTCGAGTTTTAGTATGTTTATGTCATTTCTTGCTTCTTTCAATTCGTTTTTAATTTCTTCAATGACTATTTTGTCTTGTGGGTTTATGTTTTATATATTTTCCATAAAAAGGCACTTATCCTATTTAATTGTATGTTGAGAAATTCATCAAATTCTCCCTATGAGCTTAATGGTTGAAATATAGTTGTATTAACTTCTCTTATTTGATAAGATCCTACTGGAAGGTTAATATTTTCTATTGTTTGTTTTTCAAATTTTATTTTTGGAAATTCTGTCATTAATTTCTCCCTTTGATATGTTCGATTTCTAGAAAGAGTTTCGTTTCAAATTTTATTTCTTTATATATCATTATATTGTATTCACAGAATTCTTTAATTGATCTTAGCATTAGTTTCTTTTGTTGTGTTATATAATATTTTGTATAATCTTCCATTTGTTCTGTTATGTCATATTTCTCTTTATTAGTTCTTTCTCTGTCTTCTAAAATAATTTGTATTCTAGGTAATTGTTTTAAAATTCTATTATAAAATTCTCTCTTTTCTCCAATGATTTTAATCTTAGGATTTCTTTTCTTCTCTTATTTGATCCATTAAATTTCTTCTTTGTTCAATTATTAAATCTAATTTTTCATTTGTTTCTATGTCCAGGAATTTCACTAATTGAGAGTCAGCTCTATGATAATTCATATCTATAGTCTTTATATAGTTCTTCTAAAATATCTTTATGTATTAAATCTAATATTTCTGTTATTGTGAAATCTTCTTTTATAATACTGAAATTTATTAGATCAAAAATATTTTTTCTTATTTCTTTATCTAGGTCTTTTAAAGCTCTTAATATTTTTATTTTATAATTATCAGGTAGTATTAATGTACGTGTAATTATAAATTTTGATGTGTGTATTTTATATTTATTTTTGTATTTTGTTATGTAATATTTTTCTTTTAGATCTGTCATATGACTCTGATACCAACGGAGGGGGTGTTACTATGAACGAACAAAAATCAATTAAAATCAAATAATCGCAAAAATTTAAGGACCTAATTGTAATTTTTCTAAGTTTTAATGACTATAGTTGAAATATTATATGTAAGGGTATTCTTGGTAGTTTCTAATGTTTAAGGCTATTTTTCATGAATTGATGAAATTTTATGGCTATTTTTATGAATTGGTAAATTTGTAAGGTTATTTTCATGGTATACCTTGGTGGTTGAGCGGGTTGGGGATAAGGTGGGAAAGATGAGGTTCTGAAACTGGATATCAGAAGCTTAGTAGATGTATATTTGGGACATTGTAAAAAATATTCAACTTTAGATATCAAAACTAAAATTTATTTCCTTTAAAAAGTATCACAGTATGATACTTTTCAAAATTTTGTGATTTACTGATATTTACGTCATTTAAAAATATCATAATTTTAGACTTCTCAAATTTTTATGACACATTTCAACTTTTTTGTGATATTTTCCGTACATTTTTTTATGATACTAGTGATACTTTCTCATTTTTTAGGATATTTTTCACATGTGTAAGTATTTTTCATTATTTTTTATTTTGCAGTAAAAATCAATTTTCGTAAGAAAAGTTATAATTAACGCAATTAGTCCTACTTCTTTTTTTGGGAAAAATATACAAGTAAGAAATTTTAAAGATAAAATTTCATATTTAAGAAACTTGTTCTTTTTGTTCAAAAATAAGGTTTTTTTTTAAATATATATAATTAAATTGGCAATTAAATAATTAATGTCACAACTATACAATTTATGGTCACAGTTCACAAATCACAAATTTTAAAGGTAAAAAATTATCAAATTAATTAGTTACGATTAATTTTTCGTTCACACATTACAAAATTTATTGGTCACAACTTATTTTTCGATCACAAATTATCAAATTAAAATGTCATGACTCTCTTATCGGTCACAAGTCACAAATTTTATTAGTCATAACATTTTTCTAGAACACAAATTTTAAAAATTTTGGTCTCAACTTATTTTTTCGGTCACAATTTACAAATCTCGTAAGTTGCGACTTGTTTATCGATCACAAATCTTGAATTTTATAGGTCACAACTTTCTCTCGATCATAAGTCTCTATATTGTGGGTCACAATCTTTACTATTTGTGGTCACAATTTATTTTTCGGTCATAATTTACAAATTTCTTAAATCACAACCTATTTATAGGTCACAAATCTTGAATTTTATAAGTCACAACTTTATCTCGATCGCAAATTTCAACTTCAGTGGTCGCAACTTATCTATTAATCAGTCACAATCACCTATAATTGGTTACAAACAAGTTACCTACCCCCGCTCCAAATGCACACCCACACCCACTCTGAACTTGCACCACCACCGAAAAACACCACCACCACCATCAAAACTACAATCCATCGTCGGAGAAGAAGATTGCAGTAGTCGTGGTGCGCCATCACCAAAGAAGACATTAGCCACCAACTGTACCACAACCATCGACATTCATTGACGTCCCCTTCTCCACACCATATCACCATCGTCGCCTCCAAAAGTGCACATGCAATCTTACTAATAGTGTTCTGCACATACGGTTACACCCCAAAATGTCAACAATACCACCAGTCTCCACCTCAGCTGCCTCCAGATTGCACCACCACCCACTGTCATCTACTTCTCTATACCACTACACACATCACCGCAGATCAGTACATATATAATCGATAACCGCAACACAGGCAGATTTACACAAATGATGAACCTACAGTCACTGAAGAGAGATCTAAACCTACAGACGATGATGCAATGGTTAAGTGCGACGTCGCTCACAATCGTTAAAGAGAGAGATATATGATCAGAGGGTCATCAACTGTTCGATTGCTGTAGCGCCTGCTTAGCAACATCGACGACTGCAGCTTCGAGGCAAAGAGTTGGAATGGAGGGTGTCGCTGGAGGAGAGGGCTTAGCATCAGGCGACTGCAGCTTTGCGGCAAAGAGTTGGAACAAAGGTGGTCACCGGAGGAGAGGGACACGCCGGAGAGATTGTAAGGTGGACGGTGTTGGGTAAGGTTGGAACTTGAAGGAGATGGAGTAAATTAGGGTTGAAATGAATTGGGGTTGGGTGGGATAATTTAATAAATATTATAATTATATATAACTAAAAATTAATTTTGACCTGATTTATGTATAAATAACTTGTAAATCTTTATTTTGAATTGTGAAGTTGAAAAGCAATTTCATGTGTAATTTCCACTTTTTTTCCCTGAAGATATAAACTTTTTTTAGTCCAAAATGATGGGGCCAAGGCTCAAGCCCATATAGACCAACAACTATGGACATTTACAAAAATACCCAATTTTTTATATCAAAATTGAGATTTACTTTCTTTAAAAAGTATCCTAGCGCAATGCTTTTCAGTTTTTTTTCATTTACTTAAATTTAGGTCCTTTAAAAGTCAAATTTTTATGATATTTTTCAAAATTTTGTAATACTTTTTCGCATTATTTATGATACTTGTAATATTTTTCTCTTTTTTACTATATTTTTCAAATTTTTACTACACTTTTCATAGGTACAAGTATAGTTGATTATTTTTTTACTATGTAGTAAAATTAATTTCGATAAAAAAAAAAAAAAAGTATTCGGCGTAGTTAATTCAACAAGAATCCGAGGAATTAGTGGCCAATAGCCGGATCCTCCGACCCATTTTTCAAAATACCTTTTGACCCATTTGTAAGTTAAAAAAAAAAAAAGCGAAATAGATTTATTACTTACAAAGTCCAAAATATCCTTATAACTTATTCAAAAGAGTTCGGCACCTCACCATTTGTATTTTTGGGTCCGGCGAAATTTCTCTCCATAGAATAGTCCGGTCGTTGCAAAGAAGAACTTCACTCCGAATTGTTCAAGATTCAAACATTAGACAAGGTTAGATTACATTTTTAGCTTTGATTCGTACATTTATAACTTGAATTTTGAAACTTTTCTTATGAAAATCGAGTTTTTTTGGGTTCATAGAAGAATTTTTCTTGATCCACCATTGTTGGAGCTTGTGATTTTATGAAGAAGATGAAGTTAGGTCCGGCCGCAAAAGGAAATGGTCCGGCCGGACCTTTGTGAAAAACAAAGGTCCGGTCGGACCTTTTCCGGCCGGTCCATTTAAAAAGGTCCGGCCGGACCTTTTTTTTTTAAATTGTAAATAATTATTTTATTTTTAATATTATTTATCATTTATTACAAAAATAATTTTATTACTAAATATAATTAGAATTAACAAATGGCTAACTATGATTTCATAATTGTAATAAAAATTTAATAATTTCATAATAATTAGAAGTAAGATATGTAATTATAATTTCATAATAATGCAAATAAGAAATTTATTAATAATATCAAAATAAATGTAATTATAATAATTAAATAATGTTGATAAAAAAATTATTAATATTTTTCATAATAATTAGAAATAATAAATATGGACTATAATTTCATAAATGTAAAAATATATATAATCGTTTCATAACATTAATAATTATAATTACACAACTTTAATAAAAAAAATAATACAATAATAATTAATATTGTTTATATAAAGTTTTTGACGACATCTTTTTTTTCATTATAAATAAATTATAAAATTCTATATAATTTTTTTATTCTTAATATTATTTATCATTTATTACAAAAATAATTTCATTACTAAATATAATTAGAATTAACAAATGGCTAACTATGATTTCATAATTGTAACAAAAATTTAATAATTTCACAATGTTGGAAAATGTAATTATAATGTCATAATTTGTTAATGATAATTACAAATAAGATATGTAATTACAATTTCATAATTTCTTAATAAAAATGAATTAATAATTTCACAATAATTAGAAATAAGATATGTAATTATAATTTCATCATGCAAATAAGAAATTTATTAATAATTTCAAAATAAATATAATTATAATAATTAAATATTGTTGATAAAAATTTATTAATATTTTTCATAATAATTAGAAATAATAAATATGAACTATAATTTCATAAATGTAAAAATATATACAATAGTTTCATAACATTAATAATTATAATTATAATTACACAACTTTAATAAAAAAAAATAATTAATGATGTTTATATATAAACCATAATAATAATAAAAAATAATAATAATAAAGTTTTTCCTGTAATGTTTAATTTTTCTACTTGTTCATTTTTACGTGCGGTAGTTTACAATGTAGAATGGTTAAATATTGCGGCATACTTTTTTGAACTTTGATTTTAACATTTGAAATTATTGCAGAATGGAGTATGCTATTGGTCTTGAACTGAGAGGGCTTCCGGCTAAAGTTTCCCAGTACAGGGAATATGAATTCGACGAAGTTCTAAAGACTCTTGATGAGTATCATCAAGATATCTTGAAGCGATCATTCCTATGGTGATTCAAGGAATTGACCAAAATGCAATTTGCGGCTCAGATTATAGATTCTCTGGTACTTCGACTTCTGAAGCCAGTAGACGGTGATGCATATAGTTTTTGCTTCGGGGATGACAAGATAGTCACATTCTCGAGGTTTGAGTTTTCCCTCGTCACGGGATTAAAGTGTTATCGTGAAACGAAAAAAACTCCACAATTACGTTCAAAATCGAGGCTCATCTGAAATACTTTGAAGAACAAAGGGCCATTTACAGGGAGGAGCAATGGAATACTATAAAGACTTGTCCCGATATGTTGGACAGATTGAAATTATGCATGGTCTATATTCTTGAGAGCTTCGTGAAGGGCAAGCAAGCAAAGAATGATATCGACTTATATGGTTTGGAACTTGTTGATGATATTGAAGCCTTCAACAACTATCCATGGGGGTCTATAATTTATGTCGATACCGTTAACATATTTAAGAAAATTCATTCGATGCCCAAGGTGAATAAGGGCCCCCGGAAGTATGATGCGTACGACTTCCCTTTTGCTCTGCAGGTAATAATTTTAAACTTTTCATTTTGAATTAGGTTATTATGTTTTTCATCGTCATAATAATTGTAAGTTTCACAGATATGGGCATATGAGGTAATTCCCGCCTTAGGTGACAGGTGGGCAGTTAAGACGGGGACGCGATTTCCTCGGATGTTAAATTGGACAGCAACGGAGACGCCAACTTCTAATAAGCTTTCGGCTATCCTCGATGATCCTGAGGTGAGCGTTTAGAAATTATTATTAATGTAATATAATATTTGACACATGATTTATAAATTGTTTGAATGTTAATATATTAGCTCGAAGTCCTTCATGCGTTGACGGCTTCGACCGTAGAGGAGGAGCAGGACTACATGCGTGGACTGGTATGTAATGTAATTTTAGATTGTTATTTACCTTTTGGGTTAAATAATTAATCTTCACTTTTGTTATATCTAGGATCAACGCAGTCCAGTACGAGACATGTCCCCGCCGCTCATGAGATCTCATTCACCGGGGGCATCTCGCGGACCTTTACGCTCCTCCACTCCTCCGGTATGTTCTTGGATTCAATAAGCTATAATATTTTACTGGGGTTAGTTTATTTCCTATTATATTATTTGGAATTTATAATTTGAATTTGATATGTTTTTGAGTTGAGAATTATTTTTGGAGTAGTCGGTGATATGAGAGTATTATTGAGTTGTGGTTGGTGTTTTGAATTGTCGTGGTTGAATGTTTTTGCTTTATTATGACATTTTGATGTTCCTTTATAGGGTGGCTAAGTCCAATTTTAAGATGAGATTCTGTCGAAAATTTTGTAGAATCTTAAATAAACAATATTCGACATTTAAACTTTTGTTATATTTAGGATCAAAGCAGTCCAATACGAGACATGTCCCCTCCGCTCATGAGATCTCATTCACCAGGGGCATCTCGCAGACCTTTACGCACCCCCACTCCCCCGGTATGTTAATGGATTCAGTTTTCAATAAACAATAGTATTTTAATGATCACATTTACATGTTATAATATTTGAGTTAAATAATCAATTGTCATTTTTGTTTTCAGCGCCCAGTACCTTACATTGATGATTTGTTTGAGCGTCTGGTGGGGGTCATTCGTGATGAGATGCATGCCCTTGGGGATGAACTCAGAGGTAAGGTCGACGCCCTCGGAGGTAAGGTCGACGCCCTCGGGGATGAGCTCCGAGGTGGGCATGGAGCTTCATATATGATGCCAGAGCATGATGAGCTGGATGATATGATAGGTCGGATGACGGAGCAAGATTTTTACGGGGTGCTTCGGGTGGAGGAGGAGGTGCCTTGGGAGGCGGAGGAGGAGGGGCTTCGAGGGGAGGAGGAGGTGACTCGGGGGGCGGAGGAGGAGGGGCTTCGGGCGGAGGTGACTCGGGGGGCGGAGGAGGAGGGGCTTCGGGTGGAGGAGGAGATGACTCGAGGGGCGGAGGAGGAGGGGCTTCGGGCGGAGGAGGAGGTGACTCGGGGGGAGGAGGAGGAGGGGCTTCGGGCGGAGGAGGAGGTGACTCGGGGGGCGGAGGAGGAGGTGAATCGGGGGGCAGAGGAGGAGGTGGTTCCTCGGGGGCCGGAGGAGGAGGTGCCTCGGGTGGAGGAGGAGGAGGTGCCTCGGGGGGGGGGGGGGAGGAGGTGCATCGGGAGGCGGAGGAGGAGGAGGAGGAGGAGGAGGTGCCTCAGGTGTCGGAGGTGCTGGAGGATGAGTCGACTGAGCGGCTGACGGATATGGTCGAGAAGAGGGGACGGAAACATACTGTCGAGGTGAAGGAGCATATTATAAGTAAGAGGAAAAGACAACCCTCACAGCATGTTTTTTCTCCCTTCACGGCCGAGACGAAAAAGAGGGCATTCGTGGACGGCACTTATGTCAACTTATTCAGCGAAGTCGATCCGGCGAAGCAAAAGGTGTTCGATATGTGGTACTCTCAACTTAAGTCGAAGTAAGTTTGTTATGTTTTTGTTTATTTATTTTTTAACTGTTAAAATGAATATATATGAATCTCTAATTATTTATTCATTCAGGTTTCGCTTCGCCATTGGGAAGACAACAATATCGGATGCCAAAGATTGGTTCACAATAGTCCTCAGAAGTGGAGCTTGGCTTGCCGACGATGTGAGTGCTAATCGTAATTATGTGAACTCACTATATTATTTGTTGATTAAATAATATTTAATTCGCTTATATTTTATGTTGTAGCATGTTGATCTTGCGATGGAGTTGTTGCGCGATCGGGCTAGTAGGTACCCGAAATCGTTCGGCTTTACTGGGCGAGTGATCTTGTGTTGCGGCTTTAAAAACGCTGTCGACATTGAGTACTCAATGTTCGAAAGCAACCCTACCTCGTACGATTTTCCAGATTACATGTTGGATTACGTGGTAGGGGCAGAGCCCATGTGTGGCCAGTCGTGGACGGGTTGTACACACATCTATATTCCGGTGATCGGGAACTCACACATCATTGCTGTTGAGATCGTGTTCGCCGAATAAAAAATGTATGTGTACGACTCCGAACATGGTTGTTTCACAGAGACCCAGCTCCAAGAAACTCTGATGCCCTTGGCATTCATTGTTCCTCTAATGGCTAAGCGTGCTGGAATTCATGTCGATGATGTACTAGCCATTGAGAGGATCAAGGGGATTTCCAAACAAGGTGTCAGGTAAATTTTCTTATACTCGTATTCTAGTATTTAATTAAATTCTTAACTATATTCATTTATTTCACTATTTTTTTTTTTTTTTAACTTACAGTGGAGATTGTGAGATTTTTGCAATAAAATATATTGAGTTCTTGAGCATCGGACGAGATGTCAAGATGATCAATCAAGAACATATACAGAAGTGGAGAATAAAGTTGGCTACTGATTTATTTACCTACAATTGTGATCCATAAGATTTAGAAATGTAAAAATATAGTTTTTATATGTAATTGTGTATATATATTTATTTGTCAATTTCTTTATTACTGTCAATTTATTTATTATAGTTTTTATTTGTCAATTTCTTTAGTTGAATAAATTGCCTCACAAGTATAGATAACAATATATTTTTTGGAACAAAAAAATAGTATATATATATATAAACCCTAAACCCCAAACCCCAAAATAGAAAACTATACCCTAAACCCTAAAATATCTTTTTTTTCCCCAAGAAACATTTATCATCTTTCATCATACAGTAAGAAATTCACGAACTTTATTAACATAGACAGAATAAGATAATTTATTATCAACAACACTACAATTACAGTAAAAGTTTTAATAGTGATAAACTTAATTATTCAAGGCAATCTGACTAGTACTGTAATTGTGTATATATGTAATTGTGTCAATATAGTTTTTTATTTGTCAATTTCTTTAGTTGAATAAATTGACTCACAAGTATAGATAACAATATATTTTTTGGAACAAAAAATAGTATATATATATAAACCCTAAACCCCAAACCCCAAAATAGAAAACTATACCCTAAACCCTAAAATATCTTTTTTTCCCCAAGAAACATTTATCATCTTTCATCGTACAGTAAGCAATTCACGAACTTTATTAACATAGACAAAATAAGATAATTTATTATCAATAACACTACAATTACAGTAAAAGTTTTAATAGTGATAAACTTAATTATTCAAGGCAATCTGACTAGTACTGTAATTGTGTATATATGTAATTGTGTCAATATAGTTTTTTATTTGTCAATTTCTTTAGTTGAATAAATTGACTCACAAGTATAGATAACAATATATTCTTTGGAACAAAAAATAGTATATATATATAAACCCTAAACCCCAAACCCCAAAATAGAAAATTATACCCTAAACCCTAAAATATCTTTTTTTCCCCAAGAAACATTTATCATCTTTCATCGTACAGTAAGCAATTCACGAACTTTATTAACATAGACAAAATAAGATAATTTATTATCAACAACACTACAATTGCAGTAAAAGTTTTAATAGTGATAAACTTAATTATTCAAGGGAATCTGACTAGTACTGTAATTGTGTATATATGTAATTGTGTCAATATAGTTTTTTATTTGTCAATTTCTTTAGTTGAATAAATTGACTCACAAGTATAGATAACAATATATTTTTTGGAACAAAAAATAGTATATATATATAAACCCTAAACCTCAAACCCCAAAATAGAAAACTATACCCTAAACCCTAAAATATCTTTTTTTTCCCCAAGAAACATTTATCATCTTTCATCGTACAGTAAGCAATTCACGAACTTTATTAACATAGACAAAATGAGATAATTTATTATCAACAACACTACAATTGCAGTAACAGTTTTAATAGTGATAAAATTAATTATTCAAGGGAATCTGACTAGTACAAGTTTGGCGAGTATGACCGACTGCGCCGCACCTGCCGCACTTTCGCGGTCTGGGAAACTCTCTAGTAGATGGTATTCTAGACGTACGAACACGTCCAGGAGTACGTCTTCGGACATTCGGTGGCAGTAAATTATCAAGCGGGAGCAAGTGTTCGGGAAGTTCCCACTCACCCTCATTTGGTAGAGGAAATATAGTTTCAGCATATGCTTCTCTCCACAAAGCAGTGGTATAGTACTCAGTTGATAATGATTGTGGTGAAAAGCCCCTATGTCTAGCAACTGCAACTGCATGAGCGCATGGAAAGCGCTCAAGCTGAAACTGTCTACACGTGCACGTGTTCTCATTCAAGTCCACAACATAACCAACATTACGTCCGCATACAACGTTGAATCTAAACTGATCCAGTGGCTCCACGCCCAACCTTCTAGCCATGTCTAATGTCTTGAAGAGTTTGGTTTCCATGGCAGGGGTGAGATAAGATGTGCATGATTGAGATTCCTCGCGTCTATCGTGAAACCAAACCTGTAACTTCTCCCTAATGTTCTCAATCATTGCCAGAATTGGTAACTCTCGATCCTTCTTAAATAATGCATTCAAAGACTCCACATTATTTGACGTCATCATATTGTATCGACGTCCTGGAAATTGACACCGTGCCCAATGTTGAATCCCCAATTTATCTATTAAGTACTCCGATGCTTTCTTACTCTTGTTATCTATTTCAATCATGAACTTATTATAATCTTCAAAAGTGTAAGCCTCTGCCGCTCTCTTAAACAAGGCAACGATCCCAGTACCACGGTACGTCGTCTTCAAATTTCCTTGTATATGGTACATGCAATAACCGTGGTGTGCATCGGGAAAAACTTCAGCTATACCATTTATGATAGAATTTCCACGATCAGTTATAAAAGCTAGCTCATGGACATCTCCAATTACTTCCCTCAACTTTGAGAAAAACCAATTCATCGCTAGATCATTTTCGATATCCACTATGCCGAACGCAAGAGGGTATATTTGAATGTTTGCATCTTGACATGTAGCAATAATTAACTTCCCTTCATATCTAGCTTTCAATGTTGTACCATCTACTAGAATTAGAGGTCGCATCGATCTTCTAAATCCATTTATACATTGTCCAAGAGCCATGAAAAGATACTTGAAGCGATTGTCATCGTCAGCCTCAATAAAGAATGTCGAACCAGGATTAGTTCTCGACATGTTATGACAATACCTGGCTAATTTCGCATAACTTTCCTCGGGTGAACCCATTAAATCCTCTAACGCACATTCTCTAGCCTTCCAGGCCTTCTGGTAGCTCATGGTCACCCCAAAATCTCTCTGCACATCGTTAATGATGTCTCTGGGTCTGTAAATAGTCCTTGGGTCATCAAACTTATACATTATCTGTCGTCCTATAAACCACGAACGAGCTTGTCTGTGATCATTTCGACGAATGCCCACTTGACAAGTATGCTCTCGTGCATACTTGCGAACTACGAAGAATTGATTTGTGTCCATCCTCGTTGCTCGCAGACGCCAACTACAATTATCATCTACACAAACAATTGTGTAGGTACTCCTGTCTGACTTCTTCACTTTAAACTCGAAATTGTGCTTAAGTGCAATACTGTGCACCGCTTCTTGGAGATCTTGCTTGGTATTAAATAATTGCTGGACTTCCAAATCTTCATCATCTGGAACCACACGTGAACAATTAGTCGATCGTGAACTTGGCCCAGCCTGTGAGTTCTCGAAGTGCTCATGTTGACGTCTGGATAAATTAATCAGATCATTGTTTGTAAATGGAATGTCCTCCTGATTGTCTCCGACTACATCGTGACCTCTATGGGTGATAAGAGGAACTGTATCAGGGATAACATCATCATCCTCACGAACTATTTCTAATGTGTCCCAAATATCATTCACATTCTGATCCCCACCATCGAATTCTTCATTCTGATTATCGAGGGTATCCTTTTGTACTAAAGTTACACAGAGAGGAATAGTTTCCTTTTTATTCGCCTCAATTAACCACGTAATTTGCACATCAGAAGTAACAAACAAGGGTGGCAATGCAACAGTAGAATTAGAGTTATATAGAAATCCAAATTTCATATCATATTCAGATGGATTAACTTCGAGTTGATCTTGTAGTTTGCTGTACATGTCGGTAAATGACATACCTGGAGTTAACAAAATTACAGAAATGTTTTGATCACTTGTATATTTCCATGACCATCGTAGATTTTCATCAACCACTAATTCACCAAAATAAGAAACTGGTATGAAAGCCATATCTGCATTAATTAAAAATAATAAAATTTCAAAACAACAAGTTAAGGAAAATCAGAGTAACTGATTGTAAAAAAAATAGTTTTCGGGCCGGAGCCTCGGTCCGGCCGGACCATGCTTCCGCAATATTTAACCATTCTACATTGTAGACTACCGCACGTAAATGAACAAGAAGGAAAATTAAACGTTATTTAATTATTATAATTATATTTATTTTGAAATTATAATTACATATCTTATTTCTAATTATTATAAAATTATTAATTCATTTTTATTATGAAATTATGAAATTATAATTACATATTTTATTTTGTAATTATTATTAACAAATTATGACATTATTTAGTAATGATATTATTTTTGTAACATATGATAAATAATATTAAAAATAAAAAAATTATTTAGAATTTTATTTATAATGTAAAAAATAAGTTATAATAATTATTTTTGAAATTGGTCCGGCCGGACCATATACGGGGTCCCGGCCGGACCATATATGGTCCGGCCGGACCCTGCAATGGTCCGGCCGGACCTTTTTTTTCGCTTATTCAATTTTTCCGATTTTGTTAATAAACTGATAAAAATCACACTTCACCATATTAATTTTCATTGTTTAGTCTACATAATTATAGATCTATAATTATTATTAACTAAAAAATTAACAATTTATGAATTTTTCGTTAATTTTTGGTTACTGAAATTATAGATCTGTTGAATAAGTTTAACACAACGAGAACAAAATTAAATACAGTATAATAAATATTTCTAAATCAACTTACCGATAAGAAGTAGCGAATGAAATCTTTTAGTTGAGATTTGTATATTTTTTGCGGATTTTTTTAGCACAAGCAGATAAAAAATGAGAGAATAATTTATCTGCGTATTGAGAACAAACAGATAAAAAAATGAGAGAATAATGAAAAGTGAGAATTGTATTATTTTCGTCTTAATATAAATATGAAATATGAGATAAATGAAGGGTATAAGAGAAATATGGTTATTAAGGGTATACACGTCATTTTCATAAAAAAAGGGTATTGTGATTAGATTTTAAAAAATTTAGGGTATTTTGACTTAGCCAAGGTTTGACTCGGGTGTTTTTAAAATTCTCCCACAAGAATCCTAAGAGCACTCGGAGTCGGGATGTCGCAATAAGAGAAGTTTTGTCAAAATTCTCATCCTAATCAACTTGTCCTTCTCTCCTCAAAGCCTCCACCTATTTACCTATATATAATGTGCTGTCTACATGCTTCTTAACCATCTTTCGCTCTCTTTGCAAAAATATTGCTTTTTTTAATACTCTTTTCGTGTGGAGAGCTAAAACTTTGCAGTCATGTTGGTATATCAGGATTTACTTACGGGTAATTATTCGCCTTCGTTTTCCTTTTCTTTCTGTTTCTTACTGTCTTTATGGGTTTAATTTTCAGTATTTTTTTTATTGGGTTCTGTTCTGTTTTGTTTTTTTTGATAACTGTGTTTATGTTTATTGTTATTGATTAAACAGTGGCAGTTGGGATAATTGGGTTTTAGAACTATCGTCTTTATTTATTTATTTATTTTTAACTAAGTTTATTGAATTAGCATTTTTTATTTGGTATTATGTTTTTGTAGCAAGATCTAATTTTTTTTAGCGTCAGATGAGAATCTTTCGCCCATGGTTTTGTTAGGAATTGCTATCTATTCGTTACGTGTTTAGCGTTTTAAAATTTCTGGACATGACACTCAACCGTGTGTAGATGATCGGGACCATTGAAGATGATTTCTTGTGCCTGTATCTTTTTAAAAGAAAGTTTGATGTTTTTCTATTAAAGCGAAAATTTTCCTGTTTTTTCTAATATGGGTTTATTTTAGAAATTGTTTTCTACCGCTTGCTGATTATTTTAGATCAGATTATTTTTGTTTTTGTGAAGAGAATTATTTACAGGAAAACCTTATTTATTGGGAAAAAGATTGTTGATAATCATGTTTTAATAATATTTATGCGTGCTGTGTTGTGTTGTGTGAGATTTTTATTTTAAAATTCATTTTAGCTACATCTAAAAATGAGTTAGGGGGTGTATTTTCCATAAATATTTGTTGATAGATTATTCTACTTTTTTGTCTTCTGTAAATCAGAAATATGGTCAATCTTATAAAATGTACGTTTCAGGCGATGAACTTCTCTCGGACTCGTTTCCTTACAAGGAAATCCAAAATGGCGTTCTCTGGGAGGTCGAGGGCAAGGTTAGATCTTTCCTTCCTCCCAAAAACTCACTTTTATGTATATTTACTCAGTACACCTTTCGTAATCTTCTTTACGAACTGTTTGGTTGGCTATCTTGTTCAGAAGTTTTAACATTGTAATTTCTTCTCTGGATCACAGTGGGTTGTTCAGGGAGCAGTCGATGTAGACATCGGTGCAAACCCTTCTGCTGAAGGTGGTGAGGAGGACGAGGGTGTTGACGACCAAGCAGTGAAGGTCGTTGACATTGTTGACACATTCAGGCTCCAGGTTAGTATGGTGCAATATTTATGTTTATTATTTGACGGTTTCTGGGATTCGATGTCTTACACTGGATCTTACTTACAGGAGCAACCAGCTTTCGACAAGAAGCAATTCGTTACGTACATGAAGAGATACATTAAATTGTTGACACCCAAGCTGGAAACCGAGAAGCAAGAAGAGTTCAAGAAGAACATTGAGGGAGCAACTAAGTTCCTTCTCTCAAAGCTTAGTGACCTCCAATTGTAAGATGATACTATTCTATTGATATGTTTGGTTAAGTGGACTAGAAAGTAATTGACAATATTTAGGGTGTGTTTGATTTTGTTTAAAAAGAGTTTTTGTGGTTAAAAAGAGGGAGTTTTTAATGAGTTTTTGTGTAATATTATTATTTTATTGATGAATGTGTGGTTGGAAAGAAGAGAGAAACTATGGTTTTGAAATAATGAAAATCAAACAGGGGGTTAAGAGAGAGAAGTTTAAATTTTGTTCATTATACTACGTATCAAATATGCACGATGATTCTTTTACTTCTGTTCATTAGTATTATTGTAGAGTTATTTCCATTACATTGGCGTTTATAGATTCGTGCATTGACTTTAATCAATTTTTTGTAGTTTCGTGGGGGAGAGCATGCACGATGACGCCTCTCTTGTCTTTGCTTACTACAAGGAAGGAGCCACGGACCCGACATTCTTATATTTCGCCCATGGTTTGCAGGAGGTCAAGTGTTAGAGAGTAGGAATAAGATCACTATAAATCTACCAAGTTTTTTCTTGATGTGGCTTGAGTTTTTAAATATGATCAGTTTTCGACTTTTACATTTGCAATCTTCCCAACTTTTTTTATGTTATTATCTGGGATACTAAAGAATAGCAGTTTTGTTCAGTTTGATTATTAGAATCGATTGTTGCTGAAATCGTTATGAGATTGTTCAATATATTTAAACACATCCAATGCAATTTTTTGTGCGTGTATATGTAATATGTGCGCGCGCTCGTGTTGATGAATAAATAAATAGAGTAATACCAGGTCCACCAAGTCCCATAGCAGAAACAGGAGAAGTCTTGGCATGAACTATATAATGAGCTTGAAAGTAGAATTTGAAGGAAGACTACAGAAATGTGTGAGAATCCAATCAAGTGCATAGAAACTGTGATCACTTCCATCCAATCCCATTACCATCACTTGTTTATTTGCTATTTTCTTCTGATTAAATCACAAATTTTCTTTCTGTTATTCAAGCTTTTATAAAGGTATATATATATATATATATATATATATATATATATATATATATATATATATATATATAATATTTTGATTGAAATTTTTGTCGTTGCAATGAGAAGTTTGTTAGAATTATGAGAAATGTGTTATTCTGTGATCCGGTACAAGTGGAATTCTTGAATTTAATTATGGCCTAGGTTTTGGTCCAAGGAACAATGAATACTAGTTTATTTCAATCCTGTGGACTTCTTATTTCGCTTCGCTGTACAATGATGTTCAGTTATTAAGCTTAAAAGCACCTTAATATTAGCAATTTAGAGCATGTTTGGTCATCCACCAATGTTTCAACATTTCCCTTAAATTCATTTTCAAAGACATATTTCTATGGAATTCATTATTTTTCACATTTTTCAATCGCTTTTCAACCACCATCCTTACAAAAATCCAAAATTTTCAAAAAACTATCTACGCCAGACAGACACTTTCGACAATATAACAGTTTTTTGCATAATTATGTGAGAGTATAATATATGTAGCAATGTCCCTTATGAATAGATAAATTTGATCAAAAAAATTCTTTTATTGAGAGTGAGTAAAATGGCTCACAAATAAATACATCCCTTCCAAAAGTCGAAAGATCTGTCGTGTATATTCGAGTAATTTAGAGGTCAATGGTAGTCTCAGACAAATATCAAGCTAGGACTAAGTTTCCAAAAAGATGAGACATAATTCAATCATAGATCAAATATTTTCTAACTGGCAATACAATGGTGAGTTCACTAGACACTAGAAGACTATATATATATATATACTGTAACATCAGAATTTAGGGAAAAAAAATGCAGACCAAATCCTCTCAATCCTGCAAAAATCAGTTTCAAGCTCAAGATGCCCATTTCATGAAGAAGAATACGGGTCACCATTACCTTTTCCAGGTTTGACAAACAAATAATGCCAGCAACTGATAGTATAACCACGGAGCATTAGCACGGGATCTTAATTAAGACGAGCTATCCCTGTCATGACAAGTGCCTAATGTGAGCTTTCAAATATTTTTCCGACTGAGATATGTTCATTTGCTGGCTTTAACAAAATTAAAGTACAGCACGGAAATTGAACCAGTGAGTTCTTTGCTCATCACTCGGCTTTCAAATGCAAAATCTCCTTTACTGTCCTCCGCCTAAAATAAGGCATGTGATCCTACAAGGAAGAATACACAAATTTTCAATTATGTAAACAGGGGTGGATTTCAGCAGAAAAAGAAGATAGCATTAGTCCTTTAGACTCTTAGAGATATGATTTGCTGCCCAAAATGAAGTAAAAAGAAATAAAACTAATTTAGTTTGGACAACACAAAAATGAGGTCAGCAGTTGTGTTGTCGATAATAAGAATAAGTGAGTCAAACACAAAACAACTCGACAGGGAAAAAATATGAATTCTTCTAAAATGCACGTCATGAACCGGTTCAATAAAAAAAAAAAAAAATCAAAATTTAGTGGCATTATTAATTTATTATCTTATATGTGTCTTGCAATATTACAGAACCGTGACAAACATTATGACGCAATAAAATTTGAATTCTATATAGTTTCTCCGAAAACAGTGCCATTCAAGCTGCTCCAGGATTCTGAAATCTTAGTGGACAGTGTACAAATATACAATAATACTAAAGATATATTATTAATTTTGTGAGTGTCTGCTCAATTGTTTATAGGAATCTAGGAATGTTAAAAAATTTAAGATATACTGACAAAGTAAATAAACAAGGATAAAAAGGAGAGAAGTGCATCAATAAGCAAATCTCCCAGGATAAGGCTTACCTGGTTAAAACATAATCTTATCTCTCTGCTATAAAAGTCGGCATACTTGATCATGAACATGCCACAGTCAAACCTGTTTGACAGAGCAGTTTAGTACGAACACGATTAAGAATGAATAGTATTCAACGTTTACTTGATTCTTTCAGGAGTAATCACCCCCCACCCCCTGAGAAACATATCAGGAAGCAAATGGTTTGAATGCTAAAACTAAGGGGACACTTGTCTACAGCCAGCGCAACACTATCTATACATCTGCAGAAATAAGTAAACCTTAACAATGATTGCCCAAAGCAAATATCCCCAAATTGCCAAGTTAAAAAATTTTAGAAGCATGTGATCTTGATTGGTTTGATTCTAGCCCGTTTGAGCCCCCTTTTTTTTAGAAAAGATTTTGTAAAATGAGTTTTTTTTTTTTTTTGGGGGGGGGGGGATATACGGTTGAATATGAGTTTGGAGAAAAACGAGTTCTAAAGAATGGAGCTCAACCAGGGGCCTAATATCTGACTAAAATTATTTTGATAATTATTATAAAAGTGATGAATGTATACAAAATTTATATTCAACTTTGTGAATAACAATTAGTATTTGATCAGTTTCTGCTGGACTAACCAAACATCTATCTAAATTTTAATGGGATCAGAACGCATTACGGATTGCATCAGCAAAGTGATACAGACCAAACATGGCCTGGAAGACCAAGAAGCATAGAAGAATGTTGTTGAGGGAGGGAGGGGGGGAGGGATGGGGGGGGGGGGGGGAGTGGAGAGATACAAGTTAATGTTAAACCTCACAATTCCTTTTTAGAAGAACATTAGTTTTTTGCTATTATTTATCATTTCAGAAAAAAAGCGTTTCACTATAAAAGCTCCACACTAACCCATTTTCCTGCTCAGGTAGGCCTTCTACATGTTCTTGCACCCATGAATTGACATCAATATCTTTTCCATTCTTGTCCTTCACTTCATCAACTAAATATTGGGCCTGCATTCGAAAATATATATAAGAAAGAGTTTGACTATGGGCAAAACAGAATAATATCCAACTCACAACCAAAAACATGCTTCACCATGTGTACCTCCCTCATTCTACAGAAAAGCAATTAGATCGCCTATGCTTTAAGGTTTTGAATTATGGGCATTGGGCTGTTAAAGAGCAAGATGCTAAGATTAATGTAGCGGAAATTAGGATGATAATATGGATGTGCATTCGTACTGAAATGGAATTGCCACCGAGATAAGCTAAAGAAGGACGACTCTAATGGTTGGGTCATGTTACATGTCAACCTCAACAGCTTAGAGCAAGTTAGAAGAGGAAGGGATATACCAAATATAACATGGTCTTTTCTAGTTACTAAGGATGTAGATCTAGCAGGGAATTGATTCGAAGGGAAATTAAAAATTTATGAACTTGACTCCAAAGTTACTGAGAATAAGGCTTTGCTCGTCATTTTTGCTGTTCAACTACCTCCATCCCCCCTCCTTTGTTCTTAAAATAAGTAAAATGCAAAACAAAAGAACCAAAGGTAAAAATGCAGACTGTGTTTACTTCATAATTATTAAGATAGTAAGCATACCAGTACTCTCATTACTTTTGAATCAGCTCCTCTGAGTGAATCAAGATACTCGAACTTCTTGTCCTTTCTGTTTATAACAGCTAAACACCAATGTACTTCTTTGTGGATAGGCACAAAAATCTGGAAGAAAAAACCAAATAGATAATTTTGCAACAAAATAAGGAATTTTTTTATCCAGAAAAATAAAGAAATTTAAACTTAAATGAGAAAATAATTATAAGAACTGACTTTATCACACTCCCAGAGGCTATATCCCAGCTTTTTTTGGGTAGTCCATCTTCTAACTGATTGAAAGTTGTAATCACCTCTACCACCAATTAGCTGAGAATAATAAGAAAACGACCCAAAGGATTTAGAAGCATAAACTAAACCATCCTTAATAGAATGCAACTATATCTAGTTCATATGGAGGTTCATAGCTATCATGACAAAAGGCCAAAAATATAGATGCATGCAGAGCACATGCACTTGATAGAATGAGACGAGGTGCAAAAAGCTTAAAAATTGTAGTAACTAAGCTGAAAACAAGTAATAAATACCACAACATGGAACTGCTACATATCAAAATGTTTTTGGATTATTAAATAATGATAAGCTCTTTCATCAGGTTAAGGCAAGCAGCACAAGTACAAAAATAAAAAAATCAATGCACTTCACTAAAGCATCTGACCCAGCTTCATGGTAACGAAGTCAATTTTTCTAAAATTTTGGGCTAAACTTAAGTTCATATAAGGGAAATAAGCCGCGTAACTTAACACTCCCTCCCAGCACATTCATTTCTTCGATGTTTCGTGGTCCAAACTTTACTTTTCATGCACGATATCATATTCTGTATGACCTAAAAAAAAAAAAAAAAAAAAAGCTATTCAAACTGGGATTGAGGAAGTATGTGCCTAAGTTGATATATTCGCCTCTTGACCCCTAGCAGATTTGAGTAGTCATGTGAAATAGGAAAAAATTCTAATGCGTCATCGTGAAAGTAAGGCTATTTTTGTAGCACAAGTTTTCCATGGAAAATGGAAAACTTTTCAACATTTTCCTACTTTTGGTTGTTTGATAGGTAAAATTTTTCATGCAAATCCAATTCCAACTTTTGAGCACTTGATGTTGTTTTCTTGGTTTTGAAGGAAAACACTTTCCCATAGGTAGAGGAGGTTTTATTTTCTTGGCAACTTGTTTGGTTGTTTTTGTCATGTTTGATCCTTTTTGTTGTTGTTAATTTATTTTCCAAAAATTAACATTATTATTATCAAGTACAAATGTGTGGAAAAAAAAAAAAATTATTAAAATAGATAAATTTTGATTTATTTTTCATAGAAAATAATGTCAATCAAACAAAAAAAGTTGAAAAATTCCCCACTTTTTTTACATAGAAAATTAAACAAATCAAACATATTAAATTTCCAATTCCCAGGAATTCAATTATCTAGAATTCATAATTTTTCCACCCAAATTTTACCCTCACTATCAAACGCAACCTAAGATTATAAGCTCTTATCTGGAAAGATATTCAATTAAAAACCAAACCAAATTAATGTAAAATAAGATAATCTCAGTTTACACCCCCCCCCCCCCCCCCCCCCCCAAAACAAAATATATATATATATATAAAGGCTAATCAAACCGGGATTGAGGAAGTATGTGCCTAACTTCATATATTAGCCTTTTGACCCCTAGCAGATTTGAGTAGTTATCTGAAATAGGAAAAAATTCTAATGCACTCTCGAATCTGAAAAATGGATAAATATTGTTCTTGAAAAGATCATATGTTATGATGGATTATAAATTTATTACACTCAAATAAAAATGACAAACTGTCAATCCAAACAGGCTGATACACTACTAAATATTAATAGCAGGCATAAACATTTCCTTAAGATATTATTATGAACATTTTGGTAACACTGTACTGATTTATAAGCTTATTTATTTATGATTTTGAGGTAAAATATGCGGTTGAAAAGTGGAGAGAGAAAATGTGTGCGGTTAAAAATTGATTTGGGAAATTGTGTGATATATAAACTAGTTTGTAAACCGTTTACCAAACGGAGGCTAAACAGGAAGGCCTGAGAGCAACAAACGGACCTTCTTATAGAAGAATGTGCTAAAGAAATGACATTTCAAGAACTTTCGTGGCTCCCTTTTTTCCCTTTCTTTCAATAACTCTAGGTACAAATTAATGACCTGCAAAACATGAAGAATGAAAGAAGGGCAGACAAAAGTCATGTCCAGCTAACTAAAATCCTTTTCCAATTTCCCCAACACACACATACCAAAAAAAATAAATAAAGTTTACCTCATCATTCAACCATTCACCTGGTTTTAAACACTGCAATATTTCTCCAGTAATATCAATATTAGAATTCTTGTGACTCACCAAAACCTTCCTCCTGTATAAATTGAGCAGCAATAAAATGCACAATAATTGAGTAGATACACAGAAATCCAATCCAATTAAGGATGAAGTACTATAGCAAAAATACCTATTGGAATTAGACAAAGCCCAATCAACCTCATCCTCTTCCTCCACGGTAAGAGGCCTAAAACATTCCTCCGGCACATGCTGCAAGTCAATGAAATCCATTATATGGAAATAAATAAACGAACAATAACACATAGATACAGTATAAACTGGAGGATGTGATTCCAGAAATGTCACCTTACAAGTTTCTTCCACTTTCTTCTGAGGCCGAAATAATTGAAGCGTTTGCAAGTAGTTTTTCTCTAACTCTATGGCGAAACTTAAACTATCCAGCTTATCATTCCTCTTATTCGCGGAATCGTATAGCTTTCTGTGAACAGGTACCCCCCACAGATCTGATTCCTGGTTCAGCACCATTAAGTTCTTCATATTTTCCTGAGAATCCACCTTTACATTGACACTAGTATCAGGCAAAACATAAGAATCCAATGACTGAAAATTCCTTTCCACCATTTTCCCTTTAAGTTTCTGTGAATTTCCCAGAACACCATTCCCCTCCTTCCAGTTGCTCCTCGTTAAATCCACTCTCTCCACCTCCCGAATACTCAAATTCTCTGACATATCATCTTGTCTTTCATTCTCGTCATCAATCTCAATCACCTCTTTTTCTTTCTCTTCAGCAACAGACTCGTTCTCTTTTCCAACATACCTAAAAGTTTTCAATGCACTAATTTTAGCCTTTTCCAACTGTAATTTAAGAATTCCATAAATATTCCCCATTCTAACAGCTGAACTTTCTTCAAGACTTGAACCACGGTCAATTTTGTTCTTACTCGCTGAAAACCCAAATCTGTAAGTCCTAACTGGGGCATGGACTTGTCTCATAAACCTCGGTTTCGAATCCGGATACTCAGAAATCCTCCAATTCACAGATTTTGCGGATAGGGGCCTGTCAAAATCAACGGTATTTTGAATAATGGAATTTGAAAGCTTTGGCTTTTTGGAAACGTGAGCGTACGAGCGATCATACGATGGTGAAATTGGAGCTGGTGATTTAAAATAATCATCACCGCGATTCCGATTGATGGTTAAAGCCCCCATCATCAAAGATTAACCGAGGTACAAACCCTACCGGAGAAAAAAGTCGACCCATTTAAGAATTCGCATTTTATGGACAAGTTGGCATGAAATTTCAAATTAATACGGAAAGGGATATTTTCCCTTGAGTGTAATCGGGGGATCCTTGTTAAAGAAACCCTATTCAAGAAACTGCAGCTTAATGGTTTGGTGTGTGCGTGTGAAAAAAGTCAATTTCCTCTTCCAGGAAGAACTGAGAATACTGTAAAGGAGGAGATTTACAGTTTGTAGGTACAGGAAAAAGAGGAGAAATTTGGGGGGAATTATTGCGTATTGGACAGGGTGCGAAATTAGGGAGAACAGAAGGTTTGAAACCCAAACTGGAAATAGAGTTAAATTAAAACAATGCTCATCAAACTTTAACCTTAGTTATTACTTACTCATCAAACTTTAAAAGGTAACCCACTGCTCATCCATATTTCAAAAAGATTACACACTCATATCAAATTTCAACAACACTTTGCGCAAGCAAAAATTTCCATGTGGATGACAAAAATCCATGTGGTGCTTACGGAGCAAAAGAATTGTCCAACGTTGATACATATGAAGAAGAAAAGTAGAAGAACCAGAAATCTGGTTCATTAGCATAACCATATTTTTTACTGCGGAAATTTGGCTGATGAGCAGAATCAGATTTTCCATGGCATTGCTTTTCATCAAGATCAATTATGGTATCATTTTGGATTTTGCATTTGCAGGAAGTTGACCGTGAAACCATGGGATCAAATGCATATGGAGATTTTCATCACACTTTTCAATCACTTTTTAATTCACATTTTCCCAAAAACTAAAGATTTTCCAAATTTTTCAAAAAACTAACTACACCAAGTAGGCTTGTATTATTTCAATCTCAAAAATTGCATTTCACAAAAAAATCAAGGTACTCAAATAATGTACAGAACAATTAAGTAATCACAAGAATATAGTATTTTATTGTTTTTCCTTTCTTAGACGGAAGCCCTAAGACCCTCAGATTATAAGGTTTTCATGAACTCCTAAATAAAGATAAATTTAGGGGAAGTTTTCAGGAGAAATACTTGAGATTAAATTAGATAGGAACAAAAACTCAGAAATCTTGAAGGAAAGAGTAAGGGTTTTGTTAACAGAACTATGATTTGAAGAAAAAGATTACACAAATGCCAGGAATCGTCTTCGGGTTAAGGTTGAGGGTTTCTTTTATTAAGACACTTTCAGATTGTTTAGATCGAGGGTTTCTTATGTTAAGATACTTTCAAATTGTTTTAGATATGGAGTTTTCAAGAACAAAAATGGTATTTTATCGAAGATCAAAGAAATTCTTCAAAGTTCTGATACCACTGTTGGTCCTAGATCATGAACCAAAACAACCAAGAATTGCAAATACTCAACAAAAACGTAAAGAATATGGGAGAATTTTTGGCTAAAGCCCTAGAGGTTCAGTCACCACTACTGACACATAATCCTCGTTAAGCATCCGTAAGGATTGAGCTCAAATTCACTATAACAGTCCAAACACAAACTAAAAAGGTATAGATTGCAGTAGAATGTTCAATATTAAACCCCTTTCCTATAACAGTTTACCAATGAAACTACTCACAAAAGAGAGTTATCGCTATTAATTAGTATTATTGTCTTTATCAATTTCACTAAAGAAATTACAGAGATAAAATGACGAACTAGATTCAAAACCAACGAGAGGAAGAAGAAAGACAAGAAATGGTTAGAAAAACTCTAACCCTAAAATACAAACTAATTAGACAGATCCAACGGCTCAGGTACATGTTTCCAATCCAATGTCCAAAGGTTGTAACTATAAGCGTGTTTCTTAAACACATGTTTTTAATCTTCAAGATTATTTTCAACAGGCCAAGCAATGTGAGCCCGGTATTATGGCCAACATTCTTTATCAAACCTCCAAATTTCAGCAATTCAATATAGTTTGGGCAACCCAACTTTACTATATTGCTTCTTTTATTCAAAATATGCATTCATTGTCTTTTCAATTTTATTAGCGTTTTGTAATCCAGAAATATAAAACATGGGATTCTCATGATTTTTATCTCTCATTGTGTTCGGGGTGTTCTTTGTTAGTGCACAACACTTACACCATTTATTGAATTCCATTTTATCATTGAGGAATTTTGCTAACCCTTGTGCATCATCGACGTGTGTGGACAAATATCGGTTTAAGGAAAGCATCATCTTTAGCATTGAAATCCACCATCATTTTATTTATTTGTTTGGTTCATGAGTTTGAGATTTGTTCTAGTAAAAGCTGAAGACATTTATATCAATCATCAACGCAAGTTTGATCTATACACAAAGAGGCGGTCTTCTCCAACTTGATCTACATCTTGAAGTAATCAATGCGAATAATGCACCAATAATTTGGCGGAGCCGAGGGCTACCTGATAGAGAATGGAGCTGATTTGGGATTTTTTTTTTTTACTTTCAATACAAAGTGAATCACGTGTGGAGTCAAAAGGGATTCAATTTCCATTTTTTATGTGCCAAGTCAGTAAAATTTATTTCCCCCTGTAAAACTACAGTAAGTAAAGAACACTTAAAAACCAGAACACTTGAAGAATACGTAAATGCGGATGCTCAAAGATTGAACTCTGAAATAGTTCGAAATGTCAAACTATAATACTTGTTCATCATGAATTAATAAGATTCCTCGTAAAAACGAGGACAAGTTAGAATACTGAACTTGAAAACTTGGGCCAAATGGGGCTGGGGTGCAGTAAGAAACTTGAATCAGATTTCCCTTTGTGTTGTGATGCTGACAGAGCAAGTTAAGAGCCTATATGGAACCTTGATGGCAGCTAAAGCAATCACAATCCCGACGATCTGTTGGCATACTCTTGAACCAATGCCCCGAATAGTGAGGGCCTCTCGAGCAAACTAGATGGACTATCAAACTCCTTTGCGCATCCTGTGAATGCAGCCAAAAATAAAGAATCAAAATGGGAGAAAAATTGGGAGGAGTGAATGAAATAAAGTAACAAAGTGAGCGGGCGACTGACCCTCGTCTATAACCAACACCCTGTCGCAGTCTATGACAGTTGGTATCCTGTGAGCTATAGTAATAATCGTGCAAGCTGAGAATTCTTGACGGATGATTTTCTGAATGATGACATCTGTTTGAGAATCAACGGATGCTGTTGCTTCATCCATAAACAGAATCTTGCTGCGTTTCAGCATGACTCGTCCCAAGCATAGAAGCTGTCTTTGTCCCACGCTCCAGTTATCTCCAGAATCGACCACTAAGGAAGAAACATTGCTGGTAAGTGTCAGTTACATCTGTTTGATAGGAATGAATTATTGTAGAAATTAAAATGAAAGAGCAATGAAAAATGGTGGCGACCTAAAGAATCGAGTTTTTCAGGTTTTGCTGACACGACGTCTTTCAGTTGGCAGCGTTCGAGACTCTGGAATGATACCGAGAAAACAAAGAAACATTAATCAGCAAAACCAAAAGTAGCTAAGTTCTAGACATCATAATAAAGTTGGTATAAACAGAACAGAATCATACCTTCCATATTTCATCATCAGAATACAACCCAAGGGGGTCGATATTGCTTCTAACAGTTCCCTCGAATAGGACAGGTTCCTGAGGGATGATTCCGAAACGAGACCTAAGATCATGAAGGCCGAGCTTGCATATGTCGACCCCATCAATTATAATCTTCCCACCATAAGGTTCTACCAACCTAAAGAACACTTGGATCAGAGTCGACTTTCCACTTCCGGTTCGACCAACAACGCCAATTTTCTCCCCTCCATGGATGCTCAGAGATATTCCTTTCAATACCAAAGGAGTATTTGGCCGATACCTAACCTGCTCAAATTTACGTCCACGTACAGTTTGTTACGAATAGAGATGCTGAAACGTATATCCACCACTCCAGATGGAATGTTTGACTAAGCTTTAAAATAGTAAAACTTAATTTTTTGAAAGTAAAGAATACTGTCCAGAAAAGTAAGATTTTGTACTGATACACTGAAAACAAGTGAAAACATAAAATCATGGAACTAGTTTACAGAAGACTTAAGAACAGTTGGATACCTGCAATTCCTTTATTTCAATGTCACCGTGATCAGGCCAATCAGCAGATGGAAGAGTACTTTCTTTCTTCCATGCAGCTTCTGCCGGGATATTTATGAACTGTTTTATCCTCTCGACTGAAACCATACGGTTCTCAAGAAACGAGGTAAGATAGATGGTCCAATACAGCACCGAATTAAGTGGCAGGCCATAAGAAAGTGACAGTCCAACATACGCTAATAACAAAATTACCATGTATTAATTTCATAGCCAAATAATTTTAGTCGAAAGATTATTTGTTGAACTAAGGACCCGTTTGGAAAGAATTCGATCAAAAGTTTTTTTTCAACTTGTTTGGATAATTTTATAGGCGTGTTTTGTCTTATTAGAAGAGCTTTAAAAGGAAACTCTTCTACAAGAAGCAGAAGCCCAAACTGGCCTTAAATGTTGAGATACTACCTGGTCGGATGATTGTACTAGGCAACAAGATCAAAAAAGCGGCTGCAATGCAGAGGACAAAAGAACCAAACAACTCCAAACGGAAACCCAACCACTCATTTGATGCATTGTTGTGAAAATTCATCCTCAAATTGGCATTCACTCTGTCAACGTTTTCCTGAGAGAATTTTTCCTGCTTTCTGAAGCAGCGTATGGTCATAACACCGGAAATGGTTTCAGAGAAATGATGGATGACTGGGGCTTTAGTGATTTGTTCAAGTCGTGTTAATTCACGGGAAGAGGCAATATAGTACCCCTGCATCGCCAAAAAAAAAAAAATGGAAAGTAGTACTAAGGAAGAATTTTGATCTTTGCTTCATTGATTAGATTATACTAAATAGGTTACATTATATAATCATGATGACTGAAATAACAATATTGAGGAATAAAATTCCATACCTGGTACCATATGTTAACCCAAATCAGTGGAATTATGATGAATATTGTTGGCCAAGCATATTGAATAGTAATGACCAATATGGAAAGCAAAGAGAAGTACATTACAAGTGTCACACTCATAAACAACGGAATCAAAAAGTCGACATTGGCTTGATCAGCTGATGCCTGTAAGATAATTACCTCATCAGTCGAGACAAACAGAAAAGATTACATAAATGGCTTCTTTGGTAGAGTCTACTGGAAAATACTGAAGAAGAAGAAGAAGAAGATATTAAATCTTTGATTATCATATTATCCTGCATACCAAACATGTGTTGAAGTTTAAAATCAAAAACTCACCCGACTTAATACTCTTCCAGATGGAGTAGTGTCGAAGAATGACATTGGAGCATGAAGGATACTGTCTAATATTTGATTAAAAAAACATTGAGCCGTTTTGAGACCTAAGAAGGAAACCAGGACTGATCTGATAGCCACAAAGACACACGCAACGAGAGCTAGGATTGAGTAAACAATATTAAATAGAGAAGGGTTAAAAGCACGATCTCCAGAAGTCTCGTATGCCAGCCAATAATCATTTAATATAAGTGAAACCTGCCACAATACAGATGCAAGTATAGCAGCTGCTACTCCCCACCATCCATATGCCTCAGTGCAATACTGCCGATAGACTCCTAGACTGACACGGCCAGTTTCTCTCTCCTCATCTTCGATCAGCTTAGAATTATCCTTTTCAGAGTTTGATTGGTCTAATGAACCGTTTTCACCATTTTCACTTTGGCTCAATATATTTTTGGGTGAATTTGGTGATGGTCTCTGGGGTGATTCGGGTGTGTGTCTGGGATTGACATTGGAATCATTTCTGTTAGTTTCTACAAGCTCCATGGAGGTCTCATGAGCGTCTACAAGAGCACTAAAATCCAGGGCAGATTGACGAAGCTCTTCATACTTCCCCGATTGCACAATTTTCCCATCTCGCAGGACCTGGTCATGTAGTCTCACAATTTTTGGTAAAAACTGAATCTAGTAAATTGCAACTTGTAGTATCCAGCAGCCAATCATTATTAAAAGTCACCAGCAAGAGAACACTCAAGCATCTAATATGTGCTTATATATCAACATTATCAATTTTCATTTTCATCGAACAAGTGGGTACACATAGCCTTGATTGGTTCTTTAATCCAAATCAAAATAAATAATTAATTTTAACCACACATTTTATGGACCCATAATTTTTCAATTACACATCTCATCAACTTTTATCAAAATCTACTAAAAATTTGATTTTAATCTATACCAAACAAGGGTATAATTATATCCACTAGTATCACATCCGTGCGTTGCGTATGGAAAAATAATATGAAATGATTTTACTGTAAATATCATTACAAAATAGAAAAAAAAATTGAACAGATAATTTGCAGATAATGTGCTTTGATTAATGATACAGACCGTTAACGAATGCTCAAAATATAAATAAACTGCAATTCTCATTAATTTTGGAAAACCTCTTTTAATAATACATTATTTGTACAGTTTGTAGTTACTCACACCCGTGTGATACACGAAAGTTGCTATAGACAAAACATATTTAAACAATTGCTCAAATTTAAATTAAATAATATAATTTTTAAAATATATGTCATATAGAATAAATAAAAAATTTCGTCCAAATATTTTCGATTAACGTGAATAGAAATAATAACCCTCAAATTATTATAATTTACATAAAATAAAGTAATTGTAACAAATTAAATATATACGGTCATATATATAAATAAATGTAACAAATTAAGCAATATTAACGATGCACGAAGTGAAAATCAACCTCAAGATTTGTGATGCATGGACGTGAAATTTAACTCAAGAGATCCTTCATATAATTAATAATTTAAAATTTTTAAATGACATGCATTTAATTGAACATAATTAAACGCATATTTTATTATATGTCAATAAAAAATTATTAATGAAAATATAAATAAAATATATATAGTGAGTCTTTTTGTCTATATATGTTAATAAAATTAAGAAATAAAGTTTCACCATTTTTTATGGTATATAATTATTTTTTTAATATTTTAATAAAATTGTAAATCGTTGAATTGTTTTATCTCTTTACGAGAAAAAAGACCATAAATTAAGTGTTTTAGAGATTGTACCGTGAACATATCAACTCCATTTCTGGAATTAACGTTCAATAAACGAAATTTTCTTTTTTAAAAAAACTTTTGAACTACAAAATTAGGCTCATACAATAAATCTGCAAAATTTAACTTACATATTCTCTTTAATATTGACGCTTTTCTTTTCATATTTGTTCTTCGTCATATTCTTCCCAAAAAGAGATGTAGGATAGACTTTTTGGTATAATTTGATTTTTTAAGCATTAATTATTAATTTCAAGTGTTATTCTAAAAAAATAATCATTAATTTTAATAAATATTGTTACATTAATTGATTCTTCTTTCTTTATACTGACAATTTCTTTATTCATATTGTTACATTATTATTTTAATAAAAATTACTGATCGATCAATTGTTTAATAAAAATTATATGAACTAATTATTAAAATCTGTAATATATTTTTGCATATTTTAGTTATTTAAATTTATAATAAAAATAGAAAAATGAACAGAATCAGTAAATAAATAAAAATAATGTGAAAATGATGAATGAATTGAAGAAATCTTAAATTTGTAAAATTAACTCAACTTAAATGGATTTGCCTTAAAAATTTCGTATAGTTATTATTTATTTTAATTTTATGAGAAAAAAATCAGAACAGAAATTAATCATCTATGACTAAAATGAATTTAGTTAACTATTTAAAAATAATATTATATTAACTAATTATAGATAATATTATAGGAATTAAATGATATAATTTAAAATGAATTAGATATTGAGGAAAAATAAAAAATAAAATTTTACCTTTAATTTTTTATATGATTTTACGGACAATATATTTACATTTTGCTCTCACTTGTTAGCTTGCATTAAACTTCTCAATGTGATCTTTAATTTGACATGAATATTACATATTTAAAATAGAAAAAATAACATTTTGATGTTATTAATAGCATATCACGAATGCCAATGCAATTAATAACACATGTAAAATAATAATTGCTAAAATATATAATATAATATTTTTTAGTAAAAAAAATTCAAATTTAGAAATGTTTTTTGGCGGGAAACTATGTGTGTATTTTAGTGACAGCTATTTTAGTTATATATATATATATATATATATAAAAGAATAAGAATAAGAATAAGAATAAGATAAGATTAAGATTAAGATATGTGAAGAACATGGCATCTAAATATATGAATATATGGACTGTGTTAGATCATCATCGTCATATTTTCTTCAACTATTGTTATCAAGATATTATATGACCTAATTGGAGTAGAAGTGGTATAATTAATTACCAGTATAAGATCAGCATTGTGCAGGAAGTCGACTTGATGGGTAACAAGTAAAATTGTCTTATCCTTCAAAACTCCTCTTATGCATTCCTGCAAAGATTGTTTTCAACAATCTTTTTAACAACTATATATATATATATATATATATATATATATATATATATATATATATATATATATATATATATACTCGGTATTACCAGAAGGAAGATAATTAAATATTTTGTTACCTTAAATATTTCTGATCCGGTTTGAGCATCAACAGCACTAAATATATCATCAAGAAGATAGATATCACAATCCTGATATACAGCTCTGGCGAGTTGTATCCTCTGCTTCTGACCACCACTAAGGTTGATTCCACGTTCTCCAATCTCTGTCTGATCGCCGTGTTCCATAATTTCCAAATCTTTCTCTAAGGAACACACTTTGATTACACTGTTATATCTTTCACGCTCCATTGATGAACCAAACAGGATATTTTCTTGGATAGTTGCGTTCTGTATCCAAGATGTTTGCGCCACATAAGCAGTCGTTCCACACACTCTGACCTGTGGAGAGATCAGATCACAACTTATTTGCACGTTTGATCTTAATGATTCTGCAAGTTGAAAGGGAAAAAAAAAATGCATACCTTTCCTGAGGTTTTACGAAGCTCGCCTAGAACTGCAGCCAATAAAGAGGATTTTCCCGAACCAACGGTTCCAACTATTGCAGCAAGCTCTCCTTTCTTTATCTCAAAATTTACATCTTCCAGTACTCGATGATCACCTGCATCGTCCCATGAAAAACTTCCATCCGTCACCTCCACAGAAATTCTACCATCACAACCTTGGTGTCGTTCCACACATTTATTTTCCAGTTCACCACTTGTCAAGTATCCATCCAACCTCCCTAGAGATATAATTGCTTGTGAAACCGACATCAGAGTCTGCGGAAAATTCTGAATCGGTTCCTGCAAAATTTTAAAAATAGTCGTAGCTGTAAAAACTGTACCAGCATCAAGGTGTACTCCCATCAAGGTAGCAACTGCAAAAGTCAATGCAGCTAATAAACTCGGGATGCTCCACAGCAAAACCAGATTTCCCGCCAGTAAATACATAAATTTACTGAGCCAGCTATACTCATCTCCTCGAGCAGATTTAATTTTCTTGTTGAAGTGTTCTTCCCAAGCTTGAAACTTTATCACGCGCATGTTATTAAGCAATTCAGTCGTTGCTTTCATTCTTATGTCCCGATTCTTCATTATATTGAACTGGAATGAGTTGTTCTTGCGGGTAATCATAAGAGTAAGGATCATTACTCCGATAACCGCAATAAGTGACACGAGTACTGAAACTCCCATATAAGCATATAATAGCAACAATGCGACTCCAACTTGAAACGGCATCAGCCATAATGTATGCAGCTGATAGACTAAATCTCCGAGTTGTTGGCAATCAACGGCCATGTAATTCACAATCTGTCCTACTCCGTGCGCCTGTCTAGACGAGCAGGACAATTTGAGACCCTTCTGATACAAAGCAGTGATAAGATTCGAACGAATGAGCATTCCAAGTTTCTGAGACAGGAAGTTGAAATGGTGTGAACTAAGGACTTCTACGATCTTTGCAATCAAAAGTGTCAAAATGAGATAAAATCCTTGATAGAATTTATGATCTTTGCTAGAAGAAAAGCTGATAAAACTTTGGATTAGCACTGGACCAACATACATAACAGCCAAACGCACAACGGCAAGAAAACCCGTCAACGCAAGATCCTTCCAGAAACATCGAAGAAGCATGGTTCTAACGGGATTCTTCGAAAGCTCACTGGGGTTAGGCCAATTCAATTCAAAGAGTTCAGCCATCTTTTCAGCTCTATCCGTTGGCGATAATGAAGGGACTTCATCCATCTTCAAAGGAGACTTGTGACCTTTACTGAGGAGTGGATTCATCCAATACCAAATTGCTCGCGAGAACAAAGAAGCCGTAGCATAGCCACTCACATTAGAATCAACCAACGCGGATTCACCCAAATCGCGTATAGAGTTCTCATCGACTTCGCATTCCATATTCAAACTAATCCCAGATGATCCTCTAACAGCAACAATAAACAAAAATCCATATAATGGGAGACTCGCTAAAGAATATGCATCATCCACTTTCATTTCCTGGTTTTTGTTACCATCAGTAGAGAGGAAGCGAGAGAGGGCTGAAGCACTAATCATAGACATTACAACAAAGTTCACGATCCAAAAGATTCGGAGGGACATTGGATGAGAAATGGCTCGAAATTTCTTCTCGTGTGCAAGAATGATTGAAATCCCAATATGAGTCATTGATTGAACCAATTTGAACAAAGTTTGGACTAAATCCCATTGAGATTGAACACCATGGACGAAGCTCAATATGCAGAGAACAACATAGGATAACGCTAACAGGACCGTCACTATGAAAGAAACCTTAAACCAAACTGTGACTCTAAATTCCTGACCATCGGCTCCAATAAGAGGTTTGCTAAGTGTGGATCCCGAATTTCCATTAGTGGTGTATCTAGAATATAGCCTTTGAATTATTAATGCTAAGAGGGTTAACAGAAAGAGAAGATCAATGGATGAAACAAGAATCCTCTGAGGACACGGCGATAGAAAAATGAATTCCAGCCAATGTAGTACTACTGAAAACGTACTTGAATCATTCGATGATTGAATGATAGAGACAGAACATTCATGGGATGTCAACCATGAAACAGAAGACATGATTATATATACCTTACTAAAAAACTTGCTTCACCCTTGTGATTCTGCAAGAAAAAAAAACGAACAGCGCACACAACTATCAATCAAACAATAATCCAAAAATATCTAAGACGTGATCATTGAGAAAATACTGATGAGTATGCTTGCAAGAAAAATAAATTCACCTTCCTATTGCAGCATTAGGACCATAGAACCTAAGAGTGAAGCAGAGGATGGAAGGAATACACTTTAGTTCTCAAATAATAGTTGAGAGATTTGACAAAAACGATGAAGATTGACCGGACAAAATTTCCAGTCCTGTGTATTGAAAGAATATGATTTTTGTACAGTTCTAATTATTGTATTGAGGGGTCAAAATAGTCGGCCAAACAGGAGATTGAACCGGTTTGTTTTATATTACCACTTGCAACACTATCTCATCTCACCTCGGATAATCAGCATCTGCGGTGAAATTTGTGTCCATATGAATCAAGACAAATAATCATTTGTTTGTTCATCACTTGTTTTTTTGTCAATAATTTATCATTCTTGTTTGTTCATCACTTGTTTTTTGTCATTAAATAATATAAATTATCATTCTTGTTTGTTCTGGTTCATCACTTTTTTTGGTCCAGACCCGTCAAAAATAAACCCGTCTATAAAGAGTCGCGTGAGATTATTCCATTTGACAATTCTTTAAAACACAATTTAGCTAATCAAATATTCTCGTTCATTATTTTCTATTTTTCAACAAAAAATCCAATGAAATAATGTCAATTTGTTATAAACTAGAGAGAAAAGAGAGAAAAGTAGAGACACCAATAAACTTGTGTATTATATTATGAACAAGAGCCCCATATATATAGGGGAAGAAAGGGATATACAAAGTAATTATAACCAAGGTTAGAGAGGTACAATTGTCATTCACTAATACAATACAATATTTACAACACTCCCCCTTGAATGACATATTACAAAATATTTGTCTCATTAAAACCTTGTTTGATAAAAATCCAATGGGACAAAAATATCAAACGGGGGAAAAAGAGTACAGTTGTTCTTGGAGTATTAAGATGAATGCTGCCTCGTTAAAACCTCGCCAGGAAAACCCAATGGGACAAAGCCTTGGCTAAGGAAAAAGAGTACAGCTACTCCCCCTAGTGTTGATCGTTGTAAATCATCGAGTTGATGTATCCCAATCTTGTGAACTGGTTTCTTGAATGTAGATTTTGATGGTGCTTTTGTAGACAAATCAGCTTCATTGTAGAGTTGGCAAATGGGCCGAGCCGCTCGTCGGCTTGTTGGCTCGGCTTGCGAAAACACGAGCCGAGGACGGCTCGGCTCGTCAAACGGACGAGCTCGTGGGCGAGCCAATCATTTTAGTTGAACCACGAGCCGAGCTCGGCTCGGCTCGTGGTTCAACGAGCGGCTCGTTGGCACGAGCCACGAGCTCGTGCCAACGAGCTCAACGAGCCGGCGAGCCGAGCGGCTCGCCGGCTCGTGTAAAAAAAAAAAAAAAAAAATTTAAACGTCGTTTTTTTACGTTGAAAACTAAAAAAAACATTGTATTTTTACTTATTAAGTTATTAATAATTTATTTAATACATAACTTATTAATATTATACTTATATTTATACTTATTAGTATTCAAGATTTCAAATATTTTAGTTATCGAAGATTGTCGACTAAATAAATAAACTTAAGACGGTAAGACAAGATTGTTTTTTTTTTTAAAAAAAAAAACGGTAAGAGAGATTTTTAAAAAAAAAAAAAAAAATAACCCGAGCTAAACGAGCCGAGCTCGGCTCGGCCCACGAGCTCGCGGCTCGTGGGCCAAGCCGAGCTCGGCCAGGGTTAAACGAGCCGAGCCTAAGCTCGGCTCGTTTAACCCGAGCTCGTTGCTCGGCTCGTCAGTTTGACGAGCCGAGCATTGCGAGCCATGGGCCGAGCCGGCTCGGCTCGGCCCATTGCCACCTCTACTTCATTGTCACTTGAGTAGATTTGTTGAAATTTTGGAGTATTTTGATGCTGCCTCGTTAAAACCTTGTCAGAAAAACCCAGTGGGAAAAACCTGAACGAAGGAAAAAGAGTACAGCTACTCCCCCTGATTCAATATGTATTGAATCATCCATATAGTTACTCCGCCTGATTCAATCTCTATTGAATCATTCATATCTTGATCTCTTCAGGAGTTTCGTATAGGAGAGTATATCAATAGATATTGATGACAGCTACCTCATTAAAAACCTTGCCAGGAAAATCCTGTGGGACAAAACCTCGGTTAAGGAAAAAAGAGTGTAGCGTATATTAGCTCCCCCTCATGAGAACATTACAGTTATATTGATACTGCACACAATTATTTCAACTGTAAATCGGTACAATATCGAATGTGTTTACCAAGCATTTATAAATAACACATATCTGATATCTGATATTATTTGTTCTTTGAATCAGGGGGAGTAGCTGTACTCTTTTTCCTTCGTTCAGGGATAAACATGAACTCAAATGAGATATTTTTCGAAACAATGCTACTTCGAAAAGCACGTTTTATTACTCATTCAAAAATCAATATGTCAATATTCTTCCGGAATATTGTAATATCAAATTAATGACATATCTCATAATATTGGGCTCTTCGAGAGCAAATTATATTCCAATATTATATTTCATATGAGATAAAATTATGATTCTTCAGGAATCATCACAACTATATATCATAATAATCTTCTGAATTATTAATAAATTCGAATTTCTTTGCGAAAAAGAATGCAGTATTTATCACTTGAGCAATAAAATAATATTCTTCTAGAATATTGAAATGTAGCAATAACGCAATATTCTTCTGGAATATTGATTCGAATCTCATTCAATTATAACAATAATTAATATCTATTGTGCAATTTAAGAGCAAAATAACGAATTATTCTTCTGGAATAATTATATTGCTAAAATTGAAATTCTTCAAGAATAATAAGTCAATATTCTTCTGGAATATTGATATTAATTATTCATTCTTCCTTTCAAGCCAACAATATTTGTGCTCTACACGAGTGACGTTAAAATATTCTTCTGGAATATTTATTTAAAGTGGGTTGTGTTTATTTGAGAACACCAACACCATATTCGTTTAAAACATATTTTAAATTATGCTTCTTCAAGAGCATTGTATCAATATTCTTCGGGAATATTGAAATTGTAATATACTGCTCGTCACAAGCAAATAATATTTTTCTAGAATACTACTATTGTTGTCCTACTTCGTGAGCAACAATATGATACATTATTAAATCAGAATTTATGAATGAACATCTACAAATATTTAATCATTTTAAAGAATATTAATTACCTTATAAACATAATATGAATTTATATATAAAAATGAATTACCAAACATATATCAGGAAAAAGAATCTTCATATATAGAAGTTAACAAAGTTGACTAAATCTTTTATTGGCTAAATCTTTTACCAATATGCAAAAGATACTAAACATGCACGTGAATTCCATATATAAAAATTAGATATATAACTAATATATAGTAGAATCAATCTAATAATGTATTTGAGAATTCAAAATAACGTAGTGATTTCCAATGACAAAATTAAAAGAGCAAAAAATAATAACAATAATAATTTACTGGAACAAAGTAAACTTTAACGAATTTATTTTGATTCTTCCAAAATAAATAATAAATCAATATTCTTCTAGAATATTGAAAATTATAATTCATGCTCTTCAGGAGCAAACAACATCCTTCTAGGATATTAATTATAATGTTGTACTACTTCAGGAGTAACAACAAATTATGTATAATAGACAAATTTACAATTAATATTTTTCTGGAATATTAATTATTTATTGCGTTACTTCAAGAGCAATAACGAATTATTCTTTTGGAATAATTATAAATCTAAAATTGCTATTATTCAAGAATAAAATGTCAATATTCTTTGATATATATGCTACTTCGGGAGCATATTGTATTTTTCTATTATTTCTTCAATAATAGGTCAAATATTCTTCTGAAATATTGACAATTATAATTTATGCTCTTCTGGAGCAAATAATAATCTTTCTTGAACATTATAAAATTGTGCTACTTCAGGAGTAACAACAAACTATTCATGATAGTCATATTAATATTCTTCTGGAATATTAATTATATACAGTTGCGCTACTTCAGGAGCAACAACAAATTATTTATGATAGTCATATTAATATTCTTCTGGAATATTAATTATACAGTTGCGCTACTTTAGGAGCAACAACGTAATGAAAAAAATTCAACAATAATATATAAATTAAACACCCATATTAATATTCTTCTGGAATATTAATTATACAGTTGCGCTACTTCAGGAGCAACCACAAATTATTCTTCTAGAATAATTATAGTTCTAAAATTTCGATTATTCAAGAATAATAAATCAATATTCTTCTGGAATATTGAAAATTTAATTTATGCTCTTCGGGAGCAAATAATATTCTTCTGGAATATTAATTATGATGTTGTGCTACTTCAGGAGCAACAACGAATAATAATCAATTCTATGATTAATATTCTTCTGGAATATTAATATAATGTTGTGCTACTTCAGGAGCAACAACGAATGAATTAATAACATCAATAAATTTGTAATGGACAAATCTATAATTAATATTCTTCTGAAATATTAATATATACTGTTGTGCTACTTCAGGAGCAACAACATAATGAATTATCAATATAAAGATCAAAATCTGTCGAATTGGTTGGAGAAAATCAGATTCAGATTTATGAGCCACAATTGCTAATGAACAACATCGTAATGAATAGATGTGAATTGCAATTGAATAGTAATAAAAAAAATTCATATGTCACCAAATTAATTTCAGTGCATATGATTTTACCATCTAACTAATATTTTGATATATAGGATTTTGAAAAAGAAAATTCTAACTCAATTTGGTAGAGACTCGTGCTGATAACGTGTTATAAACTAGAGAGAAAAGAGAGAAAAATAGAGACGCCAATAAACTTGTGTATTATATTATGAACAAGAGTCCCATATATATAGGGGAAGAAAGGGATATACAAAGTAATTATAACCAGGGTTAGAGGGGTACAATTGTCATTCACTAATACAATACAATATTTACAACACAATTCGTATTATAAAAAATAATATTTACAAATAACCATTTATAAACGACCCATCAAAGATATGGTTAATTTTCTATTTGAAATAACTCTTAGCCCTGTTTGATCCACATTCTTTAAATAAATCCTTTTTTTTTTTTTAATTCATTTCAGTAACACATTTATACAATAAATATTCTACACATAGATCCAAAACTTTTTATTACTTTTCAACCATATATTCTCCAAAAAATCAATTTCTCATTACCTTTGTTTGATAAAATTTGTTTATAAACAGTCACGTAATAACATCTAATTTGACAATCCTTTTAAAAATTCAATAATTTCGATTTGTCAAATATTCCCTCCAACCTTTTTTTACTTTTCAGAAAATAAACTAACAAAATATCGACACATCACTATTTATAATAATATTTATTAACAACTATTTATAAACGATTAATCAAACCAATGCTGAAGGGGCTTATAAGGGTTGTCTAGTTCACGATAAGGATCATTCATCATTCTAAGAGGTTACGTGTGAACTAGTGTGCGGGACTTATTTCTCACGCTCTACTGAAAATCTGCTCATTGCGAAATGACAAAAATTGTTTCAAATGGTACCAATTGAATGTCACACAGCTGCCATAGACACTTGCAAGTTGCAAAATTTTTCTAAGCACAAAATAAAGTCTTCGAATCGTTTGAACTTCAGATATTCATGATAATTTGTCTGGATTATTGGAAACTTTATTGGAAACAAAAACCAACACGATTCTTTAACAGTGACATCCATTAAGTATTTTACCCATTGGGTGAAATTGATGCAAATATATAAGAACCTGTTTGATGTAAGAGTTTTTAAATGAATTTTGAGATTTTTTTTTTTTTTTTTTTCCGGAGAATGTGTAGATAAAAGTGTGAAAAATGATGGATACCGTAGAATTGTGTGATTGAAAATGAATTTGAAAAAAATCTTGAAAAATTTAACTTTATCAAATAGGCTTTAATTGTATTTTCATGTTGAGGTTTAATTTGTGAGTATAAAATTGCAAGGTCATATTTTTCATACAAATTGGATTTATGTACGAGTTCATAACGATTTGGGCATCTCTTCAATTGACAGACCAAATATATGGTCATAATTCTCGAGTTATATGGTCTAGCTCTTTACAATTTTTATACGATCTGAATCTCCTAATACTTGAAAAAAAAGGCGGTGAGGTTTGACTTGGTCACCCCTCATATGTTTAAGTCAGTAAAGAGAGAGAAAATATCGATACACGAGATTATGAACTGTAATAATAATTATGTACCTCAATAGTGATTGAAGAATTTGTATTTATAGGGGTAAGTAGTATATTACAGGTAGGATTAGTGTTGGGTTGCTGCCCTTTCTGTGATCCAGTTATGCTGGCCCAGTTCTATATCCTTGGCAGATCCGGATCCATATCGCATTTTATAACAAATGCGTTTCCTTGCTGATGTTTGACACGTGGATTCTTCAGGGCCGTTGATCTGCAATCCTGACCTTTGGCTTTATAGACTCTTGCAGTCTTATTCTGTGGCGGTGGATTCATTATTCAAGGGTTTCTTTGATACGATTGTACATACATTCTCTCTGATCTTCGTCTCCAATCTTTTCTGGGTATCTCTCTGTAGAGTATAGTAAGGGCTTTTACTCTAGTAGGATAGATAGATACATATTGAGGGTGCAATCTTCCTGATTGCGATATTTTGTATAGTTGGAGTAGATCTGATTCTTGAGGTATTGTATTGTCATTCGACTGCCGGTTGTAAACTGTGTTTTGTGCCAGTGGATTGGGCGTTAATCCTTAACGGATTGCTCAACGGAGAGTAGGCGTAAGCCGAACTCCGGGTCCCCAACGGGGACAAATCATTTCTCTGTGTTCTTTTATGTTTTGTGCGTTCTTTATCAAGATCCTTCAGTGGTATCAGAGCTGGTTAAGGAAGAACTTTCTTGCACAAAATTTATCAGAGGATTGGATCACAAATCTGTTTGAGGCATATTACTGGAGATCGGGTTGAGATCTGCCTAGATCTGGCGCTTGGGTGGATCTGTCGAAGTGGAAGAACCCTCTTGTGCTCCAGATTTGCCAAGAAGCCGATCTTGTTTGTGGATCTGGGAAGTATTGACTGAATCACTGCAATCTACTAATTTTCTTGAAACCTAGGGTTTCTTGTTTGGTAATATCCTACTCTACTTCTTGACTCTTGAGTAAAGGTTGGATTTACAGCCTCTACTGTCTTGAGCCTCCTGCGAGGGCTCCTGAAGCTGAGGGGCTCCAACTTTTACTCTCAAGACTTTTATATGCCATTTGTGTTTCTTGAGTAGTCTTTCTTGATATTACATATTTTGTGATTCATTTTTTTTGGCACGGTTTCTGCTTATATTGTGTTCCTTGTCTTCGTTTGTCAAAATTTTCACTATGTCACTTGGAAAAGTGGATATTGAAATATGGACAGGCAAAGGAGACTTCAGTCTCTGGCGCCAAAAGGTAAGGGCTTTGTTAATGCACCTCAAGTGTGCTGGTGCTATCACCAACACCTGGTCTGCAGAAACAAGCATGTATCGAAGACGGGAACTGGATGAAACTGCTTGGAGTACTATCTTCCTTCATTTGTCTGATAATGTGATAAGGAAAGTAGGTGAAACTACTACCACTGCTGGTCTATGGAATAAACTTGAAGAACTGTATCTTACTACTACTGTTCCAAATAAATGTTTTCTATTAAGACAATTCTTTGCTTTTAAGTTTGATACTTCCTTGGACTTAGAAGCCAATCTTGATAGGTTTACCAAGATTACTCAAGACTTGGATAACTGTAATGAAACAATCTCTGATGACCAACAGTGTGTTGCACTTTTAGGTGCTGTCTCTGAAAAATATAGGGATGTTAGAACAGCTCTGGAATATGGTAGAGAATCCCTTTCACTAGAAGATATTGTATCTGCCCTTAGGAACAAAGATCTTGAGATGAGATCTGAGACTAAAAACCAACAAGGGGAGGTTTTAGTTATAAAAGGAAAAGGTAATACCAATACTTCTAGTTTTGGTTCAAACCAAAATAGGAAAGGAAAAAGGAATAATCAGAACAGGCCTAAATATTTTAAAAGGGATAAAAGTAAAGGAAAAATGAGTGATAAAAATTGTTTTTACTGTCAAAAATTTGGCCATTATATTAAAGATTGTCGTAAAATGGCTTATGACCTTAAAAATAAACCAAAAGACACCAGAGGGAATGTTCAGGAAAGGGAAAATGAAATTGGAGCTGTGTTTGTAGCTGATACTGTGAATCACAGTTATGATTGGATATTAGATTCTGGAAGTACTTTTCATATTTCCCCCTATAAAACCCTCTTCTCATCTTTTGCTCAATCCACTGGTCATGTTCTGATGGGGAATGATACTGCATGTAAAATTTTAGGCACTGGCAGTGTTACTTTAATTGTTGGTAATGATACTTGTGTTACTTTAACCAATGTGAAATATGTACCTGATGTTCATAGAAATTTAATCTCTATTGCTGCCTGGACTGATTGTGGTTTTGATATAAACTTTAAAGGAGGTGCTTGTATAGTCAAAAGAAATTCTGTTGAAATCTTGAGATTTTTCAAAATTGATGGTCTGTTTAAAATCAAAACAAAACCTGTAATTACATCTTTTTCAAACTTAACACTTTCTGAAAATAAGGAAACTTCTTTATGGCACAAAAGATTGGGTCATATAAGTGAGAAAAATTTACAACACTTAACCAAACAAGGAGTCCTTGGAAATTATTCTTTTTCAAATGAATTTTTCTGTGAAGATTGTATATTGGGTAAACAGACCAAACTACCTTTTAAGGAAGGTATTCATAAATCAACAGAAATTCTTGACTATTTGCACTCTGATCTTTGGGGACCTTCCAGTGTTCCCACTGTCTCAGGTTTTAGGTATTTTCTCTCTATCACTGATGATTTTTCTAGGAAGGTATGGATAATCTTACAGAAAACTAAAGATGAAACTTTCTTGAATTTTAAAAACTGGAAAACTTTAGTAGAAAATCAAACTAACAAAAGGGTTAAGGTTCTTAGAACAGATAATGGTCTTGAATTCTGCAACAATTTGTTTGATACATTCTGTAGAGATTCTGGTATCACTAGGCACAGAACTGTGGTATATACTCCCCAGCAAAATGGGGTTGCAGAAAGAATGAATAGGACTCTGCTGAATAGGGTCAGATGCATGTTAATCTCTTCTGGCCTTTCAAAATCCTTTTTGGGGGAAGCAGTCAAAACTGCTGCTTTTTTAAACAACAAAAGCCCATCAAGGGCCATAAATTTCAAAACTCCTGATTTTTTATGGTCTGGTTCACACTTTAACTATTCTTCTTTAAAGGTTTTTGGGTGTGCAGCCTATGCACATCAAAATAAAGGAAAATTGGAACCAAGATCCCTAAAGTGTATTTTTTTGGGCTATGAAGAAAATGTGAAGGGCTATAGACTTTGGGAGAAAGGTTCTCCTGGCTTTAAAGTCATTATTTCCAGAAATGTTATTTTCAAAGAAGAAATTATGCCATGTTTTAAAATTACAGATTCATCAGATTCAAATTTGGCAAATAGATACTCTGTACAGTGGAATCTTAATGATTTGAGTGATATAAATTCTGAAAATAACACACAGACTGAGGTGGAGCAACAGTCTGAACCTGATCAGAATGAAGCAGAGGATGATTTGGATCTTCCACAAGATGTTCCTCAAATACTTCAGCATCCAGAACTTGCAACCTATCAACTTACCAGAGATAGGGAAAGAAGGGAGGTAAGGGCATCTACCAGGTATAATAATGAAGAGTTTGTTTCATATTTTATCTCTGAAACCAATTTTTTTGAACCTGAAACTTTTGAACAAGCTAAGACCTGTTCTGACTCTAAGAAATGGCTTGCAGCAATGCAAGATGAATTACATTCTTTATACAAAAATAAAACTTGGATTTTAGTTGAAAAACCTAAGAGTCAGAAGGTAATAGATTCAAAATGGATTTTTAAAATAAAAGAAACTGATTCTGATAAAAACCAAGTCAGGTTCAAAGCCAGACTTGTGGCTAAGGGTTTTTCTCAAAAAGAGGGTATAGATTACAATGAGGTATTCTCACCTGTTGTAAAATATACCACTATTAGGATTTTACTTACTTTAGTTGTACAGTTCAACTGGGAGCTGGAACAACTAGATGTTAAAACTGCCTTCCTAAATGGGGACCTTGAGGAAACTATTTTTATGAAGCAACCTGAGGGATTTGAACAAAAAGGAAAGGAAGACCATGTCTGCCTCCTTAAAAGATCCCTCTATGGTTTAAAACAGGCTCCACGTCAGTGGTATAGGAAATTTGAGTCCTATATGACCAAACTTGGGTACAATAAAAGCCGCTATGACTCATGCCTGTTTTATGATGGTAAGGGAGGTAAAGACTCTCTTTTCTTACTCTTATATGTTGATGATATGTTGTTAGCATCTAGTGATATGAATAAGATCAATAATTTGAAAAACAAACTCAAAAGTGAAATTGAAATGAAGGACTTAGGTCCAGCCAAAAGGATATTGGGTATGAACATTGTTAGGAATAGAAATTTGAATATTTTATTTCTTAATCAGAGTTCCTACATACAAAAAATCTTGAATAAATTTGCTATGAGTAAGGCCAAACCTGCTTCTCTTCCTTTAGGAAATCACATAAAACTATCTTCTAATGATTGTCCTAAAACACTGGAAGAACTTGATAGAATGACTAATGTGCCTTATACTAGTGTTATTGGATCAGTTATGTTTTTAATGGTCTGCACAAGACCTGATTTAGCTTTTGCAGTAAGTTGTCTGAGCAGATATATGGCCAACCCTGGAGAGGCTCACTGGGAGGCCTTAAAAGGGCTACTGAGATACCTAAATGGGACTCAGAATATAGGTTTGCTGTACAGTAAGTTGAAAGGTAGTATCTCTCTTAAAGGCTTTTGTGATTCTGATTATGCTGGTGAATTAGATAAAAGGAGAAGTACCTCATCTTATATATACACCTTGTGTGATTGCTGTGTGAGTTGGAAGTCTCAGCTGCAAAGGATTGTAGCTCTGTCCTCCACAGAGGCAGAGTACACTGCAGCTTGTGACTCCATAAAAGAAGGTTTATGGATTAAAGGTCTTCTGCATGAACTTAATTTTCTGCATGATAATCTTACACTTTTTTCTGATAACCAAAGTGCTATACATCTTACTAAAAATCCTATGTTTCATGATAGGACAAAACATATAGATGTTAAATATCACTTTATACGTGATTTAGTTGAAAATGGGGTAATAAAGGTTAATAAAGTTTCTACAATTTTGAACCCTTCAGATATGGGTACTAAAATTCTTTCTCCCAACAAGTTTTATGACTGTTTAAATATGCTTAAAATTACCTCATTTGTACTTTAAAACTTTCTTTACCATATATCCTGCATTTTGTTTATTTGTTTCTTATTTTTCTAACCATTTGTTGTTTTAGGGAGCAAAATGATGTTTTGGACATCCCCCATCCACTTTGGCGCAATCACAGTATGACAGCAAGGTGGAGAATGTTGGGTTGCTGCCCTTTCTGTGATCCAGTTATGCTGGCCCAGTTCTATATCCTTGGCAGATCCGGATCCATATCGCATTTTATAACAAATGCGTTTCCTTGCTGATGTTTGACACGTGGATTCTTCAGGGCCGTTGATCTGCAATCCTGACCTTTGGCTTTATAGACTCTTGCAGTCTTATTCTGTGGCGGTGGATTCATTATTCAAGGGTTTCTTTGATACGATTGTACATACATTCTCTCTGATCTTCGTCTCCAATCTTTTCTGGGTATCTCTCTGTAGAGTATAGTAAGGGCTTTTACTCTAGTAGGATAGATAGATACATATTGAGGGTGCAATCTTCCTGATTGCGATATTTTGTATAGTTGGAGTAGATTTGATTCTTGAGGTATTGTATTGTCATTCGACTGCCGGTTGTAAACTGTGTTTTGTGCCAGTGGATTGGGCGTTAATCCTTAACGGATTGCTCAACGGAGAGTAGGCGTAAGCCGAACTCCGGGTCCCCAACGGGGACAAATCATTTCTCTGTGTTCTTTTATGTTTTGTGCGTTCTTTATCAAGATCCTTCAATTAGGTTGTCTAGATGGTTTGGTGATTTAGGAATTCCATTAGACATACGAGTCTTGATGACATAATTAAGATAATGTTGTATGATCTCATGTTGAAGTAGGACTTTAGAGAATTAAGAGTTATGCTTGCTTTGGGATGTTAGTTATTACTTGAGGAAAACAACTCGAACCTATGTTGGACGAATGAGCCCGAGCTTGAGGACCCTCGAGCATTGAAATTTTATGTGTGCGTACTAAGGTGGTGTTCGGGGTTATATTCTCTGCGAGAGTGTTCATGTCCTCGGGGTTCTCAATATGGTGCATGGTGCAATGTTCAAGTGCTCGGCCTTGAGGTTCATATGTTGCTCAGGGGTACCAAAATATGATGTGGCTAAATATTCAAGTGCTCGAGAATGAGGACAAAGGATATGCTCGAGGTATAAATGATTTTCGGGGTTGAAAACATCCTCGAGGGTGTCAAGATGTAATATGAGATAATATTCATGTGTTCGGGCTAGAGCTTTTCATGAGGGGTCGGATTCATGGTGGTCAAGGTTGAGGTTCCTCTCGGGGATATAAAATATAATATGAGATAATATTATGTGGTCCGAGTTGAGGTCCTTCTCGAGTTCATGGTGGTCGAGGTTAAGGTCCTCTTAGGGGATATAAAATATAATATAGGATAATATTCATGTGTTCAGGCTAGAGCCCTTCATGAGGGGTCAGGTTCATGGTGGTCAAGGTTGAGGTCCCCCTCAGGAATATAAAATATAATATGGGATAATATTTATGTGGTCGGGGTTGAGGTCCTCCCTGGGTTCATGGTGGTCAAGGTTGATATCCTTCTCGAGGATATAAAATATAATATGGCATTATATTCATGTGGTCGGGGTTGAGGTTGAGGTCTTCCTCAGGTTTATGGTGGTCCTCAAGATTACACATTTGATTAGGATATTTAGTCAAAGAGCTCGGGTTGAGGCTTTTGTGAAGGTTCGGGTATAAATAAAATTTGCACTCATCACTAGGTAAGATGTGTAATTAAAGACTAGTATTTACCCCGTGGAATGCACGGAAGTTATTTTCCACAATATCTATTTCAATCAATATTCGTAAAATGTTAGTACTTTTAAACAGTCAAAACAAATATAAAATACATAAAATAATAATATTTTATTACAATAATTATTAAAATTTTAAAAACAATGCCCATGTTTGGTAGGAATAAAATCAAGTTTTTAGTACATTCTGATAAAATCATTTTTCAATAACATATTTTATCTCGAAAATAAAAATATTTTTATTTATAAATAAAATCAAAGCATTTGAACGGAAGTTTTAATTTATTAAATAGTAAATAATAATATATATTTTAGAAAAATTATTTATTATTTAAAAGATAATAAATATTATTTACAAGGATTTTTATTTTATTTTATTTTTATTTTAGTTTTTTTCCAAAAATTGTAAGTGCATTTTGGAGGGAAAATGACATTTAATGCTTCTCTCTCTTTACTTCTACTTTTATATGTGCATATAGAAGATAGATTGGAGAAAGAAAAAATGAATATTTAAAAAGTAGTGTTGAAAATTGTGTTGATTATAATTAAGAACTGTCGAACACTGTGTAAATATATTTAACTAAAACCAATGTAATATTTTAAAAACTCAAACAATATATGGTGTGTTCGTCCCACAACTTCCCCCGCCCACCAAATCCCGCCCCACTGCACCAAATCATAATTGGTCATACAATGTCACAATTCGATTACAATTACAAATTTCACCCCCACTCACCCACAAAGTCACAGTTAATCACACAAAGTCAAATTTTAGTCACAATTACAAGTTTAATCACAAATTTCACCCAACTCCACCCACCCACCCTAACCAAGCAACCCACACGCCCCACAAAGTCACAATTGGTTACACAAAATTATAGTTCGATTACAATTACAATTTTAGTCACAAATTCCACCCCCACCCCACCCATTAAGTCACAGTTGATCACACAAAGTCACAATTCGATCACAATTAAAAATCTACTGGAAAATTTTACCCGACCCCACCCGCAAAGTCACAGTTTGTAACGCACGGCCAATTTTTTTTTTTTTTTGAATTCAAATGCCAACACGTTACGCGCGATAATTTGCAGAAATACTTATATTTCTTTTCATAAGTCAGTGACGTAAACGACATCACTTAACTGAAATTTCAAAATCACTTTACTTTAAAATAAAATACATTCATTTAAAAAGTAACGATAAAACATTTAATATAAGATCTTGTCTTTAAAATTCTTTTAGATAAACAATAATAATAATAATAATAATAATAATAATAATAATAATAAATAGCGAGTTTGGCATTTCAAAAATAAGACCTTATTCAGTGAGTCCACGGCTTACAGATCGTCACCTAGCACAGCACTATCTGTCTCGTCGTTTGAAGATCCGCGTCAATTCTTTTTACATTTCTATTATTAGCTGAAATATTAGATATCGTGGAATGAGCATACACTTATCCAATAAGTGAAGTATGGTACACATATGCTATTACATGTAGACAAGTGAATCTCACAGATTCAAGATTCGTGCAAGCTTTACTTATCAAACATTATATTCACGTTGCGTCAAGTTCAAGTCGAGTTCTATATTCACGTCAAGCCATATATCCAAATCAATTTTAGTCTCAAGTCAAGTTCAATTCAAGTTAATTTAGATTATATATATTTCAAGTTATATTCAGTTCAGTCAAGTCAATTCCAATATATTTAAATCAAGTCAAACTTCATATAATTAAGATCAAAGCAAAAACATGTCTTACATATTTAAAACAATTAATTTCTATACTCAAGTCATATAATCAAGACAAGTTGACGCAAAACAGATATTCAAGTCGGGTCAAGATAATATATTCAAGTTCATATACATTTGCATATTAATCAAATAGAGTCAACTTCATATATTCCAATCAAGTCAAACTCATATATTCAAGACTTATGTAAATGTATGTATTTTCAAGAAAGCATGTCTTTTAATGGGGCCCATATTACAATCAACTACTATCCCAAGCGAGCACAAGCAGGGAATTTAATCTTGAGTTCAATCGTGGAGTTTATTTCACCAGTTCTTTTACAAACGTGATTTCTATAGCACGAGTTTCAAGTAGGGAGTCGAGATCCCTGAAATTCATTAACAAGCGTAACCACATCGTGATCCTGTTACTGGATTCCGCGGCACGTATGTCAAGACCAGCGGGATATAGTTATTGTAATATCAAGAAATTTCTTTTTATGAAATGCATAAGGAAAGACATGAAAATTCTTTTAATGCAATGCATAATGAACACATATCACAAAATAGCATTTAAGATCACGTAATCAAATACAAGTCTAGCCAATTTAAGTCAAGACAAGTTCATATGTTCAGGAGTTACATATAGACAAATTAATCTTACATATACAAGATCAAGATAATATTCAAATGGTGTCAAATTCATATAATCATGTAATATATATTTTAGCAAGTAGATGACATATTATAATTAACTTCAATAAATCAAACATCACATAAATAAGAACAAGAAAACAATAATGGTTAATGTATCATGTATCGATACATGATGAACAGAACCTTTTATGAATTCAACGTATTGATATTCAATATTTAATATTACTTATTTACATCCAGAATTATTTATCAATTTTTGAAGTCCGGTTTAGGAATATATCAATATGAACCATAAGAACTCAAGATATCCCAAGTAATAAAATCATTGATCATATTTGCAAAAATGATATTTACGACGATATATATATGGATTTTATAACAAGATCACGGTAATATCAAGATAATAATAAGATCACAATAATATCATGATAAGATTAATGATAACATAACTATTATATGAAATTATAACGAGATCACGTCATCAAGTAAACAACTAAGCCCTTGTTTGAACCCCATTATTTCTCTTTAAAAATACAACTTTTTTCTACAGTAATCAATCTCAACCATCCAAAAAAGTCAACCCCACAATTTTTTACTTTTCAAACCACTTTTTAACCATTAGATTTTCAAAACCTAAATTATAAATTGAAATAATGGGGCTCAAACAAGGGCTAAATATGTTCCACTCACCTTAATTCAGAAGTGCATAAAACAAGGTTATGTACTTTCTGCTTCATGATGTATTGATACTTGCAGTCCGTACAGTATTGTCGAGTATGATTTCTGGATTTTTTTCAAGATTTTCAACTATATATTCGAGCGGAATTTCATTTTAGAATATCAAGAACATGTTATTGAATTAAAAAGTCTTGATCCTAACATAATTCCAACATAATTCTAATCTTGAAATACCATAAATTTTGGAGGAGAAATACTATAATATCACTAACAGTTTCTTGATCGCTGATTTTTGGTGTGCTGAATTCATTTTCACTAAGGGCTATTTATAGTGGAGGAGCGACACACGAAAAGAAATTGTAGTCAGCTTGTATAGGATTTTAATTCACTCATCCAAAGGTGGAGCTGGACGAACCACTACATGCAAATCAATAGGTGTTACCATTAGGTTGGTGTGTCATCAAGTCTATGGTCAAAGTCGGGAAGACACACGGTGTTAATTCTTTCAAAAATCAGCTTCATGAACGTTGTTTTGTCATCAGATTCGAGGTATCAAACGTGGTCAAAATCTTGATTTCTTGGTACCATTTCAAAGTACTACGGAGTACTTTAATTTGCAATTTATGGTTCAATAAATGGATAACTGAGAAGAAAGTTATGGCCTCCCGAAGTTGGCCATTAAAAATTGTTTTCAGGTTACCATTTTTACCGTCTTAAATTTAAAAATTCACCAAAAACTATCCGTTTGTTGAAATGACAAACAATTTTCACATTCTCGAAGTTCACTTCGAAAACTTGCTTGTACATATATGACATGTAATCAAATGAGATCCAAAGTATTATAAAAAGTCTCGAACAAATGGACACTTACAGCCCGTTTGGTCCATGGAAAATTTTTGATTTTTGTGATTTTTTTTTATGGATGTGGTTTAGATTTGTTTGAAAAGTAAAAAATTGTGGGCTTGACCAAGGATGGATGGTTGAGATCGAGTTTGAAAATTTTTGGTACAAATTCTTGATGGACCAAACGGGCTTTTAAATATGTTTTTGACGTTACTTTTCTTTATTTAATACTTTCGTTTCTCTTTTATTTAAACACGTTTTTCTTTCTTTTCATTCCAAAATCATTACATAAATTATAAAATACTTTTATTACGTCATACGGGACAATAAATGACGTTAAAGTTTTCGGATCGTTACACGGTTGGTCACACAAAATCACATTTCGTCACAATTACAAATTTATGGCAAATTCCACCCCGCTTCGCCCGCCCTCACCTGCAAAGTCATAATTGATTACACGAAGTCACATTTCAGTCACAATTAAAATTTTAATCTCAAAACTCACCCCGACCCACCCCAGTCACCCTACCCCACCCCGCAAAGTCACAGTTGGTCACACAAAGTTATAGTTCGATCACATAAAGTCACAGTCAATCACACAAAGTCAAAGTTTGCTCACACAAAATCACAGCTCCGTCACACAGAGTCATATTTGATACAACTGTATGTCACATCACATTCTCGTTCAATGGTCACACAAAGTCATGGTAGGTCACAATCTCTAATATAATTGGTCACAATCATCCATAATTGATCACATGTTATTTATTAATTAGTAACAACTTACGCGTTACTTGGTCAGGTTGGTCAATATTTTGGTCACACTTATGTAATAAACTGGTTACATTTCGTACTCGTCGCAAGTCACACAAAATCATAATTAGTCAAGTTTTTGTCACAATTATATAATAATTGATCACAATCATCCATAATTGGTTACATATTATTTATTTGTCGATCACAACTTATTCGTTTTCATGATCATGATGAGTTAATATTTTTTGTCACAATTATTTAATAATTGGTCATTCCGTACTCGTCACAAGTCACACAAAGCCACATTTAATCAATATTTTGATCATAATTACCTATAATTGATCACAATCACTGTTCAAGTGAAGTCACCCAACCCTAACCCTAACCTCCACCCCCACCCCACCCTTACCCCCATTCGCTTCCAACCCAATTACTTTCCTCCACTACCACAATCCAGTGGATCACCACATCCATTACCACCGTAATCTCACACGGTGCATTGTCATTGTCACTGTCACTGTCACTGTCACCACCACCTTGAAGCATCATCACCACAACAAACACGGTACATCATCATCGTCATCATCATTGTCACCACCAGGACCTCTCCCTCCACCTAACTACCGTCACCCACTTCGCACCAACAAAACTCTACTTCACAAATTGTGATTTCACATACACCATCGCAAATCTGCGTCCAATAGAAGTTTTGGATTGTAATTCTTCGACTATGAAATTGTTGGAAATTTATTATTTTCAAATGGTTGTTCAAATATTTTTTAAATGAGTAAATCAAAGTATGAGATGAAAAAGTGAAAGATCCGGACAATAATATGAACCAAGCAATCAAAAAGTGCAAGATCGGGACAATAATATGAACCAAGCGATTGCTTGTTTCATGGTTAGGTGATCGCTTGGTAAGGTGGATTTTTAATATGTTTAAGAAATTGAACGTCATGTGATCGCATGGTGGAAAAATCCGACTGATGGCAGAAATTTTAGATTTCTTGTTAGCACCTTTTTATCAACCATTTTGAATTTTTTGTGAAAAGTGGTGTCACTTATGAAATGGTGTGTTGAAGCTCTATTAATAGAGATATAATTCATGATGAAAACATGAGAAACATCCATAAATTTATAGAGATCATTTCCACCAAAATTAATACCCATTTTCCAATTGTCTTTTGTTCCTCTTCCAAGGATTATTTATGCTTAATAAATACATGGTTTGTAGGCTTGATTAATCCGCTAAAATATTTGCTATCTAACCCTTTCAGCATCTCAATCGAGAGTGGGCAAATGTACGTTTAGGACAACGTTTAAGCACGTGTTCAAGCCTATCATTTTATTCCATTTTTTTGGGTTCTTCCATCATTTCCAAGACTTCAAGTGGATGATTCAATGTTATTTGGTTCGTGATTCTTCATGTGATACTCGATGATTTCGTCTCCAAACTCTCGAGGTAAGTTGTTTTTATAACAAAAATCAAACCTCAGGTCTCAAAATGCTACCCCTAATTTCTCGGTGATTGAAACATCTTTCGACCAGCTTAATTATACTATCAAGAAACACGCTCAGCAGAACCATAAGAATCGAGCTCAAAATCACCACCACGCGACGACGTTGTGACATGTATGCAGTTGCGTCACCACACCAATCGATCGATTTTTGCACCACCAGTAGCCACCTAGTGCCTACGTATTTATAACAACCGATTTGAACCCACTATTGTCTACGTATTTACAACCACCACAACAACAACATAAAAATACCAAAAGACTATCGATCTTAACGAGACCACACCACACTCGCCACCACACTCACCTGGGCGCAGGCGTCATTTCCGGAGGAAGGTATCGCCAGATTGTGTTCTTGAACCCAAATCGGGGCACCACCAGTGCTTGCCAGCGATGATACGCTACAGAAGAGGTGATCTTACGTCGATGACTTATGATAGTCACTGCGCCACTTCTCTTGGCAAGAGGCTTCGTGTCAAGGACTGTAGCTATACTTATGCCTCTTGACGCACTCGTAGCCAAAGTTTGCCCAATTCAGACCGCACTTTGTAAATATCATTTCAAGTTGTAATTTCCTTTTAATTGTAATAGTTTAAATCAGTTTTAATTGTAAAAGTTTACTGTTGACGTAAAAAATGGCACAGCATCTTTCTTGTCAACGTAATAATTTTTTATAAAAAGTACGTAAATTATAAGACAGATTGCGAACGGACTTGCGGTCCATCCTGAATATATTTTTTGTATTGTATATAATAAATTGAAAATTTACATGATGTGAGAAAATTGGTCCCCCCCCCCCCCCTCTCCCATAAGAATTCAACTTCTTTTATAGGGAGAAAATGATCACATTAAATAAGGAAAGCTATTGCTAAGGTAAATTGTCACTAAATAAAGAAAACTACCCTATAATCGTCCATCATTATATTAATGGCTTTTAAAGACTCAATAATTTATTTTGACTTTGACAATTATATTTATGGTACAACAAATTGCCCCCCAGGTTCGAATTTAAAAGTATTTTAGGTTTGGACCTTGTCATACCTTAGTGGTTACCAGGGAGGCCTTTGGAATTCATATATTCCAAAGGTCCAAGGTTCGAAACCCCCTGGGGACGCGTCCACCTCGCGTGGAACAAATCCACACCATGCGGTGGACAATCCGTGTGTTGGCCGAGCCGTAAATACCCCAGAGGCTGGTGGCGTCAACATTTACTATGATTCCTCAACCTTTTAACATCTACTCCTATCACTAAGGTTTTTTCTTCTAAGTCTATTACAGGGGGTAATAGAATTTAAAACTTTCAAGCTTTTGGTGTCCACCTACTACATCAAAATTTGTAATTTACTGGTTTCCTCAATCAATGTAATTTACTGCTTTCTGCAATCACTGAACATTCAAGTTTTCTCTTGTAAATTTTTCTTCAATTTGTAACCAAATCTTCTTTGGTACCGAGACAAGCAAAAAAAGGTGGAATATAGTCTAGTGGAGTAGACTACTGCCGCACGGTGCCCCTTTCTGTGCAAGGAAGAAAGGCACCCAGCAAAACTTCAGGCGGAGGAGAGAGAGAATCTAGAGTTAGAGAGGGTCGACGGAAGTGAGAGATGATAATGATGTATTAGTATTTTTTTAATTTCACTGTAACTTTATTTAATCAGTTAATAAAATAGAATTAACACCTAAGAATTACAAAGAAAAAACTTGGCTCTAGATTTTTAAATAGCATCTTTGAAAAACAAAGACTGGTGTAATTTTCCCATAAAATTATTGAGTTGCGTAATAGGGGTATTATGAATTTTTCAAAGTAATTAAGACTAATGGGAAAAATACGCAACACTTGTGATACTTGTGGAGAAAATATACGAATGATCATCCTGGTCGAATGGTTCTACTACGGTCGAAGCAAACGATGATGAATAATTAATGGTTAACGAGCGACCGTTATCGGTAAGCCAGAATCTCGCCCCAAATCTCGGATATTCCAATATTTGAGATAAGCGTAATCTCTTAATTTTAGGTAAATTCAACCTAAACTATAATCCCAAATTTTGTGGAGATTTTATTCCCTTAAATCAAGGAAGAATCCTCCTATTAGTACCCCCTTTTCGAGGCACTCAGGTATGCATAATTTTTCATAAAAGAATATACTCTCAAAAAACCCTTTTTATCTTCCTCTACTAATTATCATGCGTGAGTTAAAATGGGGGGAAAGCCCCGCTATTTTTCAGGTTTCAACATTCGGAATCAGATCGTGAAGGTGGTCAGAAACTTCGTTCAGCATCATTTGGCGCCGTCTGTGGGAACGATTTCATCTTGTTCCCAATCTCATTCAGAATTTCACCATGTCCCGGAGAAATACTCGTCGCAACGCAAGGGAACTGAAGCCAGTAGCACAGGAAGATCAAGCCCCAAACGTTCCCTACGTAACTCAGGAGCAGTTTCAGAATTTGCAAGCACAAATCCATATGTTGGTAGACTGTGTCCAGACGAACGGTCAACAGCAACATGAGCCCTCGCATCGTGACATCCCTCAGAGGCAGAATCAGCAAAATATAGCCCAGGTGGAGGATCAAAATGATCAAACGGCTAGTGTGCATACTTCGCATGCTGCGCAGTCGTCGTAGAGAGCTAGTACACAGTTGAACGATATCGTGCTTGAGGCAAAGCTTGATGCCTTAGATCGGAAGTTGGATGAGGCGTTGAAGAAGAAGGGCACACGACGACCGGTACTGATTAGTGAAGACCCGTTCATACCTGAAATCATGGTTGTCCCGCTTCCAAAATCATTTAAATCACCCCGCATTGAGAAGTATGACGGAACTACGGATCCGATTGATCATCTGCGCACTTTCCAGGATATGATGCGCTTGCATAGCATACCTGACACCATCGCATGTCGTACGTTTCCCCCAATGTTGAGGAAAGAGGCCAGGGACTGGTATGATACCCTCCCATCGAGATCGATAAAACCCTTTTCGGATTTTGCCACCAAATTTGCGGATTTATTCGCAAGTAGCTCTCGACAGAAGAAGAGTGCGATTGGGCTTATGCAGATCATCCAGAATAAGGAGGAATCATTGCGTGATTACGTCACACGTTTCAATAGGGCAGCATTGGGTGTCAAAAATCTGCAGATGCTATGGGTCATAACAGCAATGATCAATGGGTTGAGGAATCATGGGTTCAAAACCTCATTGTCAAAAAGGGCACCCGAAACAATGACTGAACTTCTTCAGAGGAGTGAAAAGTATATTGACTGTGAGGAAACATTGAACGTGACGAGGAGTTTCAAAGATCAGGTCGCGGAAAGTTCCAAAAGAAAGAATGAGAAAGGAAAGGAGCCTAATGGAGCCTAAGGAAAGGAAAGTTCCAAAACATTGAACGACTGATGACCACACCATCGCACATGCGAGACAAGTCGAAATATTGTGAGTTTCATAAAGGGCATGGCCATCACACTGAACATTGTAAGGTTTTAAGGGATGAAATTGAGAGGTTGATTCAAAGAGGTTCATTAAAGATGTGCAAAATGAAGAGGCCAAGGAAAAAACTACCACCCCAACTGGAGAAGATAGGACACGGGCAAGGGTGATCAATGTAATTTCAAAAGGACCTACCTCAGGTGGGGATTCAAAGAACTCTCGCAAAGGGTATGCCCGATCAGTAGATGTGAACGCCATTGTTGCACGATCGTCAGAATCAGTTGACATCGTATTTGGAGAAGATGATAAAGAAGGTGTTTCTTTCCCGCATGATGATGCTTTTGTCATAGTAGGAGACATTGCTAATTATGATCTGAAGAGAGTTCTTGTAGATAACGGTAGTGCTACGAATGTGATGACATATGAAGTTTTCAAGGCCTTGAAACCTCAAAGGGACGATATGCAACCGGTGGTCACACCATTGCATGGCTTTGGGGGAGGAACAGTGAAAGTAGAAGAATCAATCAAACTGACTGTATGTGTAACAACCCGAAAATTTTGTACCTTATTTTTATTTATCTAGAAATTTAGATGGTTTCATTTTATTAGAAAATAGTCAATTTCATGATATGGTAACATTTTTTAGAAAGTGAAGGAGAAAGTTGCATGAATTATGATATTTGAGGTTAATTGGCATAATATTATTTTCCTAAGTAAAACTCGTTTAATGGAAATGAGTATAACATTTCTATTTAAATTTCTTTAAATCTAGGGAATGTTTTACATGAAATAAAAAGTTTGGAGGACTACTTTGCTAGAAACTAAGTTGCGAAAACCATTGCAGTCTTAATTGAACATGATTAGGTAAATTGGGGGACCAATGTGAAATTATTGATAAGGTTGATTTATTTTAACCTTAACATTTTATCAAGCTTTGTAGTCATCTTATGAATTAGATATTGAACCGAGGGCAATGCATGTTATACCTATGCGAAGTTTATAGCGAGACGTTGAGATTGATACATTGATTTCATGTTTTCGGGTTCGCATTTGTTGGAAAAATCGAGCTATAGTAGTATAGTCGAAATATGGTAAGTATGTGCAAATTTTTCTAAGTATAAAAATAGTAAACGAGTGGCCATGTTTGCAAGTGTCGTACGAACATTCGGATGACCCGATGTTTTTGCATGTGTAACCATTAGAAAGCATATAGTACGAGCTTTCCAACGATATAAAATTTGACTAGTTTGGAATTAGTCTCGACCCTCGAATGTTAACCCGAAACAAGCTTGTTGAAACATAAACAATTGGAAGAAGTATTATTAAAATAATGGGAGTGAGACAAGTGTCATTCCACTAACCCCAATCCTAAGGATATGTTTGGCAGCCTACTTATTTTAATTAGAAGTACTTATTTAATCAGAATGCATGTTAATTTATTGTAACGACATAACAACTGTATATTTATCGAAAAACACTTATAAGCTAAAAGTTGGAAAATTAAGAAGGGACAAACATGACCTTACTCCACCTCTATAAATACAACACATACCCTCATTTCAGCCCTTAAAACTTGCTGGGAAAGAAAAGGTAAAGTAGAGATTTCTTACTTCTAAATCATGGATTAACAAGTGAAAATGATGGATTCTTGTTTCTATATGAAATTCATCATCTTCAGCCTGTTAAACATAAGATTTCAATGCATTTCAGTTTCAAGATCTGCAGAAAAATTCGCCCAGAAACAGTCAGCCGGGATTAGGCTACTAGAAGCCTGATTTCTACACAGACGCAGGCATCTAGTAGTCTCCTGCAGCAGAAAATATTTAAATGATGAACTAAACAGAATTCTGGCAATTTTTCTGAGAAATAACTATGCTGTAGACTGTTCATAAGTAATAAATCTTTATTAACTGAGTTATACAAGGTTTCTAATCATAAAAACTTATTAAATTGCAGGATCTAAAAGTATAAACACCCTAACAAGCAGTGAGTAAAGCATTTATGTGTTTTCTTGCAATTTTTGTTATGTAAAGTTAGTTACTGCAGTATATTAATATTCTTGACTTATTAGAGTTATATACTTGTGATTATTTAATACTTAATGTTGGATTTCATGTTTTTCCTTAACCTTTTCACTTAGTCCTAATCTAAAATTAATTTTTGTTCAAAAGCTTATGTTTCTTTTGGGATCTAAAGAGCTACTGCAATAATTGTATGTTTTATTTAATTGCATGTTAGATCCTTGATTTCTATGAGGGTTATCATCACCAAGACAATATTGCATGTGTATAAAATGAAGTAAAACAAGCTCTAAACTTAATCTAGAATTTTCAGATTCTTGAATAATGTTAGTGGTATAGTTTAAAGTTATTTTCGGACTCTTGTTTAAGGTTATTTATATATTTTAAAGTTAATTTCAGATTCTTGAATTCTTGAATAATGTTAGTTGTATATTTTAAAGTCATTTTCAGATTTTTGAAACAATTTATTTAGAGTATTTTAAAGAAATTTTTCAGATTCTTAAATAATGTTGATTTGATACTTTAAAGGAAATTTTCATATTTTGAATGATGATATTCGGGGAATTTAAAGTTAAATTCAGATTCTTAAATGAAGATAATTGAGTATTTTAAAGTTATTTCCAGACTTTTGATGAATTCGTAGCACTTTATTACAATTACATCTTTAAGGACATGTGTCTAAGTTATTTTCAGATTCTTTAAATTATTTCCAGCAACTTGTAAGTCATTTGATCTCTATAATTTGTTGAAAAATAAGTTTACTTTTAAGTCACTCTAAGTGTGGTAAGCTTTCTCCATTAAATGGTAATTGTTCTTTAATTATGTGAAGCACATGTGAGCTTAACTGATAAACTTAGTAGTTAAAGCTCCTATTATATTAAGTTCAAAGAATTCTATCTTGCATGCAAAGACTTGAGCAAAATTATGTGCTTTTATGTTGATCAAGTGAAGTGTGTAGAAGTCTTGATTTCATGAGTATTAGATGTTGAGATGTAACTCTCATGCAAAGTCTTAAATGTATTTATGTTTCACTCTCTAAGCATGCAGTTAGGTTCAAAAGTATACCTAAGAATGTGCATGAACAAGAATAGAACTCTAAGATGTTAAGCATTCACCAGTTTGAGATTCTAGATGCCCAAGGGAATAATTCTCGTATTGTACCGGAAGGGTACTAGATTTGTGCCGGAAGGGTATCAGATCTTATAATTACTAGAATTGTACCGGAAGGGTACTAGATTTGTGCCGGAAGGGTATCAGATCTTATATTTATCAGAATTGTACCGGAAGGGTACTAGATTTGTGCCGGAAGGGTATCAAACCTTATATTGAGCGCTCCGTGAATACTTACTCTTAGGGTAGGGGCCCAAAGAAATTAATAAATGAAGTTAGAGAGTCCATGCATTACATCATGATATGCATATTCTTTTAAAGTACATTATGTAATTTGAGAACGATATGTAATATGTGAATTCAAGTATTTTTATGTTGACATTCATGAGACATGATGTTTTATATGGTAAAAGATACTTGAGATGAAATTGAACAGATTGAAGTGAATTATTTATTCTCCTCAAAGTTAAGAGGTAAAGTGTAATATGAGAATGATATGTAAAATGCTAATTCAAGCATGCTTATGTTGAAGAGTTTATGAGACAAAATGTTGTATACTTGGGAAGATTTTGAATAGATATATGTGAATTACTTATTCTCTTCAAAGCTAAGAGGTAAAGTGTGTTTGTATCACATTGATCGTATCTATTTGATTACATGCTTAAATGATAATGTGTAGCTTTACTCACCAAGCTTCATAGCTTATAGTCGTTTTATGACTCTTATGTAGGTCGCAAGCTCTAGCTATTTGGAGGTTTTGCGTACTTGGGGAGGTCTTTCTCAGATGGATCAAGTATCATATTATCGCTAAGAGAATAGTGTGGGCAAAGCTTTTCCCTATTTTGATGTAAAACTAAGACTATTCGGCATTAAGACATGTAGTAAGATCAAGAAATCCTATTTTGAAATGGTTATAAACTTGTATGTCTTGGAAGGATTGAACATGATGTGTAACTGTTGTAAGATCTTTAATGAAGTTGATCGTATTTCCTACCTCGGTTTATTTAAAGATGAAATTATTCTTTGTTTTGAAATTCCGCTTATCATTCAATATAAATGAAATCTTAAAAGAAGATTATGATAGAAGTTTTTGTAGCAGGCTATTAGAAGCCTCCTGCAGCTTGACTCCCAGTTCAGTGTTAGGCTATTAGAAGCCTCCTGAAATCTGTTTTTCTAGGATCAAAGGCAAATGAATGAGTAAAGAGTTTTATGTATGTGTTTCAATGTATAAATAGTGTCTATATATATACAGAAAAAAATAATAATAATGAAAATTTTGAGGTCGTGACAGTATGTTTCGTATCCAGCCACCAAGACTATCCAAAGGGAGTTCTTAATAGTCGATGTGAAAATGGCCTACAATGTCATCTACGGTCGACCATTACTACACGCTATTGAGGGGGTGGCCTCATCTTACTATCAGAAGATTAAATTCCCAATGACAAGGGGAGTCGGAGTTTTCGGAGGAAATCAGCATGACTCGAGGAGATGCTATCTGAAGAGTATGATCATAGCGCAATTCAACAATCCAAAATCATCAATGGTGCCTCGTTTTGAATCAACAGATCGTATTGTAGAAAGGGAGATCGAATCTGGGAAAGTGATTCAAATCAGTGGTTCATTAATCGAGGGCGAGGTAGAGCAAATTGAAGACGTCGTTTGAAAAAAGAAAGCTACATTCGCATGGTCAGTAGATGAGATCGAAGGAATATCTAGGGATATTTCGCAACATTTTTTGAATGTGTTTCCTGAATCAAAGCCAGTGAAGCAGAGGAAACGAAACTTTGCCCTCGAAAGGCAGCAGATCATATGCGAAGAGGTGAACAAGTTGATGAAGGCTAAGTTATCAGGGAAGTGGAATACCCGAAATGGTTGGCTAATGTGTTGTTGGTCAAAAAATCGAACGGAAAATGTAGAGTGTGCATTGATTACACGGATTTGAACCGTGCATGTCGACTGCTACCCACTTCCTCGCATAGATGCATTGGTGGATGCAACCGCAAGAATGGAAAGGATGAGCTTTCTTGATGCGTTCTATCGGTACCACCAAATTCGAATGGCGGAAAACGATGAAGAAAAGACGTCCTTTATTACGGATGAAGGTACTTTCTGTTATGTTTTGATGCCTTTTGGTCTAAAAAATGTAGGTGTCACGTATCAACGAATGGTGAACAACGTGTTCAAAAAAGAGATCGAAAAATATATTGAAGCTTATGTAGATGACATGGTCATTCATAGTACAAGAAGGGAAGATCATTTGAATAATCTTGAGCACATTTTCGACGTTGCCATAGCTCGAAAACTGCGATTCAATCCTGAGAAGTGTGTGTTTGGCACAAGTGGAGGAAAATTTCTCGATTTTATGGTCTCGCAGAGAGGGATCGAAGCCAACCCTGACAAGATCAAGGCTATCCTGGAGATGGAAAGACCTCAAAACACGAAGGAGGTACAATGATTGACAAGGAGAATAGCTACCCTTAACAGGTTCATGTCGAGAGCAGCTGATCGTTGTTCGCCATTTTTTCGAGCAATACGCAAGGGTTCGAATTTTGATTGGAATCAAGAATGTGAGAAAGCTTGAATGATTTGAAAAAAATTATTGCAATCCCCACCTACTCTGGTGTGACCCATGATTGGAGATCGACTTTGATTGTATATGGTCGTGTCAGAGCACGCTGTCAGTGCGGTGTTGATTAAGGATAAAAGTGGGACGGAGAGGTCAGTCTACTACGTAAGTCATATGATGAAGGACGCAGAAAGGAGGTATTCTCTGGCTGAACAATTGGCGCTGACTCTAGTGATGGCGGCACGAAAATTACGATCGTACTTCCAGTCACATCCTATCACAGTGATGATAAATCGGTCGTTGAAGCAGATCTTGCATCGACCGGAAACATCTGGATGATTGGTTAAATGGGCAATAGAGTTAGGAGAATACGATATCGAGTACAAGCCTCGATTGGCGATAAAAGCACAAGTTCTAGCAGAATTCATCGCTGAATTGACACCAAAGAAGATGGGGAAAAACCTAACACAACCTTGGGAGGTGTATGTGGATGGATCGTCTAGTCAAAAAGGAGCCGGAGTAGGAATATTATTGATATTCCTTGAGGGGACGAAGTTTGAATATGCCATACGACTGCTATTCTTGGAAACAAATAATGAAGCGGAGTATGTAGAGATCATCGTTGGTTTGGAAATGGCCATTCGAATGGGAGCATTATCAGTAATTGTATACAGCGATTCTCAACTTGTTTTTGGTCTGGTGTCGGGTAATTTTGAGATAAAAAATGATCGAATCCTTGAATATGTTATGAAGGTAAGGGACTTGCATAGGAGGTTCCAACAAGCAAGATCGAAAATATTTCGAGGTAATCAAATATACATGCAGATCAATTGTCAAAATTCTCAAATTGGGAATCACTCCCCATGAGTGTGAACGTTCGTGCTCTGTCAAAACCAAGCATATCTCTCATTGAAATGATTAATTACAAGAAGAAACGTGGATGGGATCGATAAAGGCAAATCTATTATACGGGTGGACTCCTGACGACCGCATAGAGGCAAGAAAGTTGCGAATACAAGCAGCTAACTTCTATTTAATCGAAGGACAGCTATTTAAAAAGGGAATCTCTATGCCTTATCTGAAATGTGTCACGGTTGAAGAGGGCGATAGATATTGGAAGAAATTCATTCTGGAACTTGTGAAAATAATTCCGGAGGAAACATACTCGGCTATAAAACTTTGAGACAAGGATACTTTTGGCCAACTCTTAAAAAGCATGCTTGTGAATTGGTTAAACGATGTGATGTTTTCCAAAGATATGGGAATTTAATCCACGTTCCGGCCGAAGTACAGCATGCGATCTTGGAAGTACGACTGTTTTATCAATGGGGGCTTGATATTGTAGGTCCTCTTCACATTTCAAGGGGACAAAAGAAGTTCTTGCTTGTGGCTATTGATTACTTCACAAAATGGGTTGAAGCAGAAGCTCTGACTGTTATATCTTCCCAAAAAATTCAAGCTTTTGTATGGAAACAAATCATCTGTCGATTTGGAATTCCCTAAGTGATCGTGTCTGATAATGGGAGACAATTCGACTGTAGAGAGTTTAAAAATTTTTGTGCGAGCTATCGCATCGATCTACAGCTCACTTCTGTATCACACCCTCAGACCAACGAGCAGTTAGAAGTAACAAACATGAGTATGCTATGGGACCTCAAGACGATACTCGATGGAAAGGGAAGCGAATGGGCAGAAGAGGTACCTAATGTTCTATGGGCGTATAATACGACACCAAGAGAATCTACTATGGTAACTCCGTTCAAAATGTGCTTTGGATTAGAAGCAGTGGTACCACACGAGATCATCATTCCGTCACCAAGAATCCCCGTGACTCTATCGATTTTGGATATCATAAGTTTCAACTGGATATGATTTGTGAAGAAAGGGACGAGGCAGAGAAAAGAATGCTTATGATGAAGAGGAGATCGCAAGATGCCTACGGAAGAAAAGTAAAACCTATGAAATTTGAAAAGAACGATCTCGTGATTCGAGTGGCTAGCACGACAGGGCATCAACCTCCAAAACTAGGAGCAAAGTGGGAAGGACCATTTCAGGTGGATGAAGTAATAGGTAATGGAGTGTATGCATTAAAAACGATGGATGGCACCAAACTATCAAGGTCGTGGAATGTGGAGCACTTGAAAAAGTTTTACCAGTAAGAATAGAGATCAGAACGAGAGATATTATCTCTTACACGATGTATTTACTTTTTTCAATTGATTAATGAAGCTTTCAGAATTCCCACATCCAAGATTCTTGAATAAAAGCCTTCGTTCCGCACGAAACACCAGATCACTAACAACGATCGAATAAAATCCTTCGTTCCGCTAAATAAAAGCATTTGTTCCTCGCGAAGCACTAGATCCCTAACAACGATCGAATAAAATCCTTCGTTCCACTCGAAGCACCAAGATCGCTAACAAACGATCGAATAAAAGCCTTCGTCCCGTGCGAAGCATTAGATCGCTAACAACGATCGAATAAAAGCCTTCGTTCCACGTGAAGCAATAGATCGCTAATAATGATCGAATAAAAGCCTTCATTCCGCACGAAGCATTCGAGAGTTAAAACGGTCAAAAAGCCTTCGAGCTACATATGATAAAATCCACGCGCAACCTAAAATCTTCTCCTAATATTGTTAAGTGTTTGTCCTAAGTTCAGGTTTACACTAAGCTCAAGGAAGAAAAATAGCTGATGATAAATAAATCCATTAATGGTCAAAAGATTACATCGTCAAGGATTAACAAAAATTACAACGATGATGCAGGAAAAATAAAGGAACAATATCATGGGGAGCTCCGTTTTATGACCCATCACCTTCCTCGTCAAGAGCTTCAGCTTTAGCGAAACCTTCGAATTCGTCCAAATCAACATCAGGATGATCTTGTGCAAGCCACTCCTTCACTTTATTGTAAGCATGGATCATGGACTTGACACCGAACATCCCTGCTATCTTGTTGAATTCGGGCAAAGTCTTGAAAGCCTCAACAGCTTCATGACCACGGTCATTCAGCTTCTGTTCGAATTCACCGCGCAAAGATGCCAATGCCGCCTCAATTGCTGAAAGAGACTTTTTCAATTCATCATTTTCTTTCTTAAAATCGGCGTTGGACTTCAACAACTCAGCATAGCTTTTCGATGTTGACTCCATGGACTCCACTAAAGCCTTTTCCACGGCCACACCTGAGGATAATTAGAAAGACGTCGCATGATCAAAAGTAAAGAAAAACACACACGATATGAAGTAAAAACAAGGATATACCCTTCTCATTTCTACTGAGAAAGCACAGTGGAGTTGTGTCGTACTTCTCTTCTTCATCTCCTCTGATAGCTTCTGATCGATTGCATTGGCAATCGCCTTGACATCCTCGTCAACATTGGAAACAGATCAGACGACTTTTGCCCCTCTCCACGAGGACTACTAATGGTACTGGTGACGACCTGGTTCCCCGAACTAGCAGCCTGTATGGGTTGATCAGATGGCGGATTTCGATCATTGGCCTTCCTCTTGGTTCCCTTGCCCTTATCGGCCTTTGATCTCATGAGGGCTTCGACCTTGTCGGCGTTGAAACTCATGTCATCTGAAAATAAAAAGACTTGTCAAAACTCAAAGATACGAGGACATAAAGAAAATATACAGAAAAATTACCCTCCGGATAGTTAATACGATATTCGATCAGAATATCATCCCTAAGAACATCTTTCATATGCTCCTCCAAAGGGTCAACACTTTGCATAACAATTACGGCCTCGTCTTCGACCTCAGAAAGAGTGGGAGGGCTATTGAAGACGTGGAAGTCGGGACGGTTCCAAGTAGTGGGAAAGTAAAAAAGACCATTATTTCTTTTGACGAAAAAGAACCTAGTTTTCCAACCAGGCTGAGACGAAGGACAAGAAGGGATCTTAAAGTCATTTTTAGTATTAAAGATGATCAAACTATTGTAGTCGCGATGTGGCCTCATATAAAGGACAAATCGTAGGACGTTCAAAGATGGAGTTAAGCAGTTCTTTAAACAAACCAAAAGAAAGTGGACTATGATCCAACAAGCATTGGGGGGCAAGCTGAGCTGAGTTGAGGTTGATGAAGCGAAGAACAGAAGCAAGGAACGGGTGAATTGGGAATCGTAGACCACCCTTGATCGAATCAAGGAACACGGTTACTTCCCCCTCTTCCCCGCTTCCTAAGTGCTCGTTTTCATGGGCAGCACGATAGGTGTGATCGGGAAAAAGAATAAATTGTTTTAAGGTTTCTATCAACCAAATTTCGTTGAGACAGCTCTTATGATCGGGGATGATCAATGTATACTGAGGGTGACGCAATGACCGTGCTCGAGCCATTTGTTGCTGCATCTGAGTTGAAATAGGAAAATTTTCAGAAATGGTACGATCAGAAGATATGGATGTAGGAGATGTAGGATGGAGGCTCGAAGCACGACTCAGTGATGCATTGATGGAAGGAAATGATTAAAAGTTGGTATTTTCCCTACTAACCTATAAGGAAACATTAACCTCTTCATCATCGCTATCTACAATAAGAATATGTTCCATCTTTTCACAAAAGGAGAAATCACGAATTGATTGACTCGGAAAAAATGTACAAAAATGGCGAAAAAAGGTATCACTAAAAGGAAAAATGCCCAACCCAGATAAAAATCTGGAAGAAGATCCCCCAACTACTGAGAAATGCGAGGAGAGGATGAAATGAAATACCTTGCTGGAACTGAGTGAGAAAACGATGATGAAATGGAGAAGAAGAACAACAGCTGAGAGAGGAGTGAACTTCGTGATTCGCTCTTGCTATTTTCATGTTTTCAAAAGAACACAGTTACCCTCACCGGTGATAGTATACATATATATAGGCACTGCTGACGCTTGGATTCAGAGTTCCAAGAGAGAAACCCTTGCCCTTCTCGCCTTTTTAGGTTTTGAAATGATTGTACTTTGATTGAAGCGACACGCCGTCATTCCTGACAGGCGTGAGGTATGGGAGTTCTGACCCAACCAATTAAAGACACGTACACGCACACATTTAATGCAAGGAACTGTTTTCGATACGTCGCAATCGATCGGACATTAGACATCATCAGACGATCGAAAATTCATCAATAGTAAATTTCGATCGTCTAGGGGGAGTATTGATACTTGTGGAGAAAATATACGAACAATCATCCTGGTCGAATGGTTCTACTACGGTCGAAGCAAACAATTACGAATAATTAATGGGTAACAAGTGGCCGTTATTGGTAAGCCAGAATCTCGCCCCAAATCTCGGATATTCCCATATTTGAGATAAACGTAATCTCTTAATTTTTGGTAAATCTAACCTAAACAAACTATAATCCTAGATTTTGTGGAGATTTAATTCCCTTAAATCAAGGAAGAATCCCCTTATTAATACCCCCTTTTCCGAGGCACTCAGGTACGCATTATTTTTCATAAAAAGAATATACTCTCAAAAAACCCTTTTTATCTGCCTCTACTGATTATCACGCCGAAGTTAAAATGGGGGGAAAGCCCCGCTCTTTTTTCAGGTTTCAGTATTCGGAATCAGATCGTGAAGGTGGTCAGAAACTTCGTTTAGCATAAACTTGTAATGACTATAATTATGTTCTACATCAATAAGCTAAGACTTGATTTTTGAATTTTAACAGGTTAGTGTGTTTGATGTACATTATTTTGGAAAAGAAAAGTATTTTGAATAGTGATTGATGTCATATTCAAAACGAAAGAAAAGTTTTAGATTTTTTTGTAGAATATTTTAATATATATTAAAATGTGTGATTAAATTTGAGTACAATAGAAAAAATATATTTTTTAATGAATTGTGTGAGTTACATCGATCGTTGTTGTTACAATTGATCTTCGAGCATACAACTTTCTTGTGATGATCCTCGACGTGGACATGTCGACTAGATTTTGTCTATGTACTGACTAATTTAGTGAAAATCACCAGGATTAGGTTGATGTTTTAGAAAAGTCTATAAATTAATTTAAAGGGTGAATTCCATCCTAACTGTTGGGTTTTTGTTGATACCTAATACTCGTAGAGATCACATGCATATGATTAGTGCTCAACTGAATCAGTCATCTATATTACGATTAATTTTGAATGAACAACGATCATTAAACTCCAAAAGGACGAATTGCGTCATCCAATCAGCATTTAACATGTGGTAGTAAGAGAAATCGACCCACATAAAGATCCCTAGCATCAAAGGATATTATGCCAATTATCGCATATCTATTTAATATATAATAGGAGAAGAGTGGGAGAGAATTCCCACCTAATGTTTCCCACTCAGCTTCTCCCGCCCAGAAATTTTGCTGCTTAAATTTTTTTTTTTTAGCTTATTCATTCATTTTGTAGTAATTCCGTACATGGATCTGCACTGGAAATTTCTACTTCAGACCGTTTCAAATTCAAATTCAAAGCTCTCACAGGAAAGATGCATTAAATTTTTGGGTCAGAGATTTGTTTGTGATTCTTTTCCCAAAAGGTATAAAGTTAAAACTTGCTTTTTGAATGACCAGTTTAATGCTGATATAATACATTGATAAACTATCTATACAAACACAGCTACACACCCTCTTACCAATAAAAATCAGAACTTCACTTTTCTGCCACCAAATTTTCGAAAATGTATTACAGGAAAAAACTATTTCCTATAGGTGGCGATGTGCGATGGTGGTCCGATTTTGATGGTGGTGTTGCAGTGAGTTGATCGTGCAGTTTCAGGTGATGACGACGGCGGTATTCTTGGGTGGAACCGGCGATGGTTGGTCTGGTAGGGGCAGTTGCTGTAGATCTATGATGGCGGTGATGTTGTTTTGTTCTGGTGCCCCTGGCGTGATTGGGCGTTGTAGTTTTGATGGTAGTGGTGGTGCTGTGTTTTTTGCCGTGGCGTTGAGACTGTGTTGGTGGTGGTCATGGTGATGCAAAAAATCCTAAATCTACTGCTCTCCTCCCTCTCCGACTCATCTAAAATTTCTCTATAATTATAATATAAAGTTAATTTCTGTTTTATCTAATAGATTTTCTCAATGTTTGGGCTTCGGAAAAGGAGGGCATCAATTAAACGTCCACTGACTCCAGATGCAGAAGATGAACATTTTCGCGAACCTACAATTCAGGAAGTCATCAACATCAAGGTATATTTTTAACTATTGTTGCTTTTAATTTGGATGAGTACCATTTCTTGGAGCATTAGTAATATGACTTGATTAATTGATATGGTTGCTTGTGTAGCTGATAGAGAGTGGAGAAAAAGAAAGGTTGAAGGAACTTTTGATAGAATGACTTATCGAATGCGGTTGGAGAGATGATACAAAAGCTCTTTGCAGGTTTTTGTTTAATTTTTTTTTTTTTTTTTTTTTTTTTTTTGCTCTGCAGTCAGTGTTTGATAATATATTGCTAGTTTAATTTGTAGGACTGGTTTATTGGAAGGGATGTTTAGGTTTCAGTTCTTCGAGTTATTGAAATTAATTAAACTCTGTATAGAACCCATTTTGATTTTCATTTGCCAATTTGCATTACTGGGTGCACTCCTCTGTCAGCACACAACACTTACATATTGCAAATTTAGTGTTATTTGTACTATATTTTTAGATTTCAGAAGTTTAATTCGTTTTGTGTTGTAACACTTATTAACTCTTCTCTCTTAGGTGGAGTTGTAATTGTTTATGAAAGAAAAGTGAAACTCCTCTATGGTAAATTTTTTTCCCCAAAAACTCCAACTTTTGTATTGCCTCTCAGTAAGTTGATACAGCCGCATACATTGAACTTCAGTGGCAAAAATATGTGTATCTATTTCTGTATTTACTTTGTCTCACTCACAGGCACCATCAGCATGGAAGATGGCAAGCAAGAATAGGAAGGGTAGCTGGAAACGAAGATCTTGACTTGGGAACTTTCAGTAAGCAATTTGACTTATGGAATCTTGACCAGAGGTGGTGTTCACGTGAACTTAGTTACGACGGTATTACCAAGGTACATCATGCTAGAAACTTTTAATTGATCAAATGTACTTCTAGATTGTCATATGCATACAAATAAGTATCATATCTTTAAGGTGTGAGTGCCTTTTTAACTAGAATGCTATCTTTAGTGTCTAAATGCTTTCATTTGGATGTGTTATTGGTAAAACTTATTTTATATTAATTCCCAGCTCATTAGCGATGTTAGTACTAATGCTCTTTCTGCAAAGAAGGTAAATGACTCAACTAGCTAGCTTTTGCTTCCTCCGTTTATGGGATTTCCTTCAAGAGTCCTATGCATTTTCCCTATTTTGCGTACAGAATAGTTGGTTGACTATTTTCTGAAGGATTAAGAATATGTTATTAGCATTTTAGCTTTGAGATTTGTCAATTTATCACTTGAATAGGACATTTTGGTGATTGTCAACATGTAGCTGTTGACATGCTTTTAAAGCAAATGACCATTACAATTTGTCTTGGGGATCTTGTGGTTGATGACAAAGCTTTGTTTTGAACTAGAAATGTAGGTGACAAAATTGAGATGACATGATTATCTTATCATGCCAATTAAAAGATTGGCTTTGTATATGGTCAATTGCTGGAGATGGACTACTGGCGCCGATGGATTGGATGCTGCATCATTTCTGCAGGATTCACAGTCGATTCCTTCTGAAATTGATTTTGGGGACAAATGCTCAAATCCTTCATTTCCGCAGGATGATGTTCTGGATCTTTCAGCTGTGGGATTCACTCTTGCCTAGGGCTTTCATTTGAACAATTTCTTGGTCAGTTTTTGTTAAGTTACTTTGAAATGTTAACTCTTTGATTAATTGTTGGGTTTTGCTTTTTAAATATTCTGGTGGAATATGTAAGTGAGAATTACATGTAGAATATTCAAAATGCATTTGCTTTTTCTGTTGATTATTGTGTGATTGCTGAATTATTTATAAGTGAAAATTACATGTAGAAGAATTATTTATTTCTTAAAAATGGCCTTGAGTTTTGTTGTTTTTTGGACTGATTAAAGCTGGTCTCTACCTCTGTCTAGAGCATTACTTTAAAGGGAGTGATTTAATGGTTTCTAATAACATGGGCATTGATGATTATCTAAGAAATTGTAGTGGAAAAAGGAGAGGCTGGAACATTGGATGATAATACAAAGGTTAGATTTGTGTTCTAGGTTTTTGGGATTTTTGGCCATTCTTACTTTTTTCTGTCAAGATATTGAGAAAGAAGTGAGAAAAGAAGTAGATGAAGCCTTTGCACAAGCTAAAGTCAGAAGTTTAGCCTTACTTTTTGCTTGGTTTTGGAGAATCGCAATGATACCATTGAAACTTTGCTTTAGTACTATTAAAATTTGGTTTGGCTTTCCAGGAGTGCCCGATACCAGGACCTTCTGAGCTCTTCACTAACATGTATGTGAAAGGCTATGGAGTTGAGGTACATCTTTTATCTTATATTTATTTTATTGTAAGATACTGTGTTGATTTCTTCCAACTTTTGAGTGCTAAGGTGACTGAAGATGCTTCTTGATTACTCTGTTATAACTTAACATTTAACTTGTGATTGTCTGATGGATATATGTAATTCTCTTTTCCCATTTCTGGAGTTGTCAACTTATGCTCTTTCTCCTGCATGCCATGTCTGACTATCAATGGCGCATCAAGGATTCTGCTAAAATTTGCACAATTCGACCTTTTCCAACAAAGTACGAGGTTATAGATTGTAATTTTTCCCATCTCCTTTGTCCCCCCATAGGGAACACAACACGTTAGGTGTAGTGGAGAAGTGATTCTTTATTTGTGTTACATATTGTGGACTGGTGTAGGGAGAAATGCTCCGTCCACTTTATTGTTTTTCCTTGCTAGAATGCAGTGTAGGAATGAGGTGGAATTAAGTATTATTAGTGCATAGCATGCTCTGTCTGCCCCCTGCCCCCTGCAGCCTATATATATATTTGTTTTAATATGTTGAGATGTAAATATTTGGTTTATGAGATTTCAAAAGGCAGGGTTATGGATTTTTTAGACAAGTTCTCAAGATTTCTTTTACGGGATAGGTTTTTGTTTGGTTATATATTTCTACTAATATAGCTGCTAATTTAGCATCAATTTTTCCTCCAAAAATTTGAAGTACGTGTGAATGCAAATGCTACTGCTAGGTAGGTGTGAATGCAAATGCAATGAATGCAAGATATACACTATCTTAAAGAAGAGCAAGGTTGTATATACGGTTGTATATTAAATTGAAGACCTGCTTTCAAATATTTATCCTTCCAATACATTAGGTTTTTTTTTTTTTTTTTTCAGTTGACCATAAAATAAAAATAAAAATAATTAGTTTCTGGAATATATTTACATGCAAATTTATCTGAGTTATTCATTTTATTATGTGAACATTGGAATCACTCACAAAAACTACATTTTTCGTGCATCGCACGGGTAAGAACTAGTTGCTCCATAATTTGTAGATGTTATCCCTTAATAATAGGTCATCACTCCTTAACAATAGACTACTTTCAGTCCATGGATGATTATCAAATGATATCTATAATAAATACCTTGCATCTAAAAAGTTTAAGGTTAGCACTCTTATGAATTACTATTACATTGAGTTTCCTATATTTTTTTCTCACTCTTTACTGATTATCACGATGGAGTAAATACGCCGCATTTTTCAGGTACAAGAGCCGGAGATTGTTCCTCTGAGCGATCATCTAACTCTTTACAACATCAATACACAACAAGTTCGGGCAATAATGTTAATCGATTTATGTTATATTTCATAAGTTTCGGCCGAAAATTGAAACAGAAGAAAAACAACATCACGAATGAGACCAAAAACAACATCAAGAAAAACAACAAGAGCCTGAGATTGTTGGTTCATCTGAGCGATCATCTAACTCTTTACAACATCAATACACAACAAGTTCGGGCAATAATGTTAATCGATTTATGTTATATTTCATAAGTTTCGGCCGAAAATTGAAAGAGAAGAAAAACAACGTCACGAATGAGACCAAAACTGAGTGCTCGACCACAACTTGTTGGGTCATTGGAAGCAACATTTTATTGAACTTGGTACTTATGGTTCACTCTAATATTAGGTCGATTTGTTAGGAGACTTGACCATTTGTTTGGGGAACAATACATAAATAAGATGTTTAAAAATACATATTTCAAAAATGACTAAACATGTATAATTTCAAAAATCAAGTTATAATTAGGATTAATTAAATTAAATTAATAAATTTTTTTATTAATTATAAATATTATGATCACAACACAGGATATCTCAAGTAAAAAAAAAAACTTTTAGGTCACAAATAATTTCAAGATCACAAATTATTAAAATATTATGTCCAAAATTACAGTGTTCTAAAATGCGGTAAAATGCGCCGCATACGCGCGTGTAGGCGCAATGCGCCACATAAACGCCTCGCATAGGCTAAATGCGCAACAAAAGGCGTTTAAAGGGGAAAAAACCGATCCAAACTTGTAACACCCCAAGTTTAAAATCTAAAACCTAGGCGTATTAACTTCCATTCATATTATATGCGAAAATAATCGTTTAAAACATTTATACTTTTCATTTTCTATTATAAAAATTTTACAAAAATTTCGACAGAGTCTCCTCTGTAACTTGGACTTAACCAACCTGTAGAGGGACATCATACCCAACCTAACAATTTAAAACATCAATCACAATTTAACCACATTCAACACCTAATCACAATTCAATATTAACTCCCACATCACCACATTTATCAAAACTCAATCCCAAACTTCTCGATACAAAAATTTTTATATCAATAAATTTTAATTAAGTGAAATAAGTGATGATATAAACGATACTAGAAATATAATAACTTAAAGTTAAATTTAGACAAATAATTTAAGGAGTAAACGAAGAAAGAATTAACCAATGAAAACATAAATTAAATCATTAAATTCAATTTTAAATAATTCAAGTCGGGTACTGCCTGAGCCTGCCGCCAAGTACTCTCCTCTAATCATCTAACTTTTATCACCTGAAATATTGGGGAGGGATTGGGGTGAGCTAAAGCTCAGTAAGTAAACTTTATGCATGCTTATAACATGAATGCTTTAAAATTCAATATATGTATCCCCATTTACTTTACTTTCCAGAACTTTCAAACTTTTCAAACTTTCACTTAACATTTCAAAACTTTCATTTCATTTCAAGACTTTCACTTCATTTCCATCGTGAACTCACTTGATATAACTTCTAGTCAATCAGATAACAGTGGGCAATTCTTATTTGGAACCAGATCACATTTACAAGTAAAACCGCAAAGCGGTTAACATTCATTACACCGCAAAGCGGCTCATTCACTTCATTCCACCGCAATGAGGCTCATTACATTCGGGTACGCCGGTCCCCCGCGCCCCATTTCCCACTCGCATCTTTCATGAACTAGAAGTACACTCATTCTTTCTTAAAAACTTGGGATACATACTTTTGAACAAACTTGCACCTGACACATTCCTTTCATTTAAAAATATTTGACTTCCCAATTTCGATGCCAATGTATGCTTGATGATGCAATGACATGATAACGTGCATACTTGAACATTTTTCTTAATAACATATACTTTCATAAAGTAAATGAAATTCATCAAAGCAAGTAAATTGCAAGACAGTCGTTTACACATTAATTTCACATTTACATTCAACTTTGATAAAAATAGGGGGAAGTTTACTTACCTGAAATTCTTAGGTGGCGTTCTGTTTGTATTTTATTTTGTATTTTCATTTTGGAAAATGTTTTGTATTTCCTGTTTTTATTTTTATTTTCAATGTTGCTGAAAACTTGTTCTGTTTGTCATTTCTGAAAACTGTTTTTGAAAATGAAAAGCTGGAAAACACGTTCTGTTTGAAATTTTGCAGAATACAACTTATACTATTTTCAATGAATTTGCTTCTGAATTATATTAAACAATCTATATTGTTTAACTTTTTTTTGGACCAAATAATAATGTCATTAATGTTCAACTCCAAAAAAATATTATAAGAAATTAATAACATAATATTCAAGTCCAAATTACTTCCATAATACATGTAACTCTAATTACTCATACAGAGTTTGATTAAACAAAATAAATATAAAAGTCATCTTGACCTTGTGGAGTAATCAGTCCACATTTGATTCAGGCACATTTCTAGGATTAATCATAGGTCTTGCCTGCTACAATTCTCATGTGGTACATTTCTAGAATTTTAGTAGATTTTTGTGCATTTTGATAAATTTCATTTAACTTGGTTTGTTTTCTTGTATTTTGGTACATTCGCACACTGGTACGATTTGCGCATTTTGGTCGATATCATGCATTTTGTATATTTTGGTGAATTCTGGTATATATAGTGTATTTTAGTACATTTTGAAGCATTTTTTAACATTTCACACATCTTGGTTAGCACAGTACAATTGACATTGTTTTCGTAAATTTTAGAGCTATTTGCGCATTTTGGTAAATTTCTTGGGCACAATTTGAAACATCTCACAATTTGGTACATATCGCGCTTTTGGTATTAGATTAGGCATCTTGGTGAAATTTTGCTCTTTTTTGGTAGATTTAACTTTGTTTAGTAGAGTTTTGCGTGTTTGGTACATTTCGATTCCATGCAGTTTGGTGCATTTTTTGAAATATAATAATAAGAATTCTCACTTAATTTTTTTTTGTAATGTTGATATTGAATTTAATAAAACTTTATTTAAGCTTAGTTCCAAGTTAGAATAATTCTCAAAAAAAAAAAAAAAATTAATCTTTATTTAGGCTTAGTTCCAAACTAGGATAATTCTAAAAAAATAATAAAAAAATAAAAACTTTATATTAAGCTTAGTTCTAAGTTAAGATAATTCTATTAAAAAAAAAAAAAAAAAAAAAAAATCCCAAAACGCGTTTTCCGCGTTTTGGACATTTTTTGTCGAAATACACACAAAACGCCCAAAACGATGTTTCGGGCGTTTTCCGTTTTGTGTACAATTTTTTTTTTTGTTTTCCAAAATGCGTTTTCGAAAATGGTAAAGAGAACGCGTTTTTAGCGTTTTCGAAAATAAAAACAGAAAACGACCTCAAAACAGCAAACAGAACAGGCCCTTAGTATTTACCGTTTCTGTATTTGCGAGTGGAAAAGTCTCGAATGCCCGTGACGTCAATGTACCAAAAGTCAGTGTTGGGGAGGCGGTTGGCACCGGAAGGGAGGGTGGCGGTGGTCGGAGGCGAGAGGGAGAGGGAGAGGGAGAGGGAGAGTTCACGAGAGAGAGAGAGAGAGAGAGAGAGAGCCGACGGACGAGGGAGTGAGGCGAGAGATGAGTCTGAGTAGGTTTAGGTTAGAATTAGGATGTAATCTTTGGAATTTGCAAATCAGTCCCTCAAATCCCCTCTCTTGTTTAATTAAGTCTATAAGTTCTATTTACCCTCGATAAAATTTCAAATTGCCACTAAACATTTTCCCAATTTCAATTTATGCGATTTAGGTCATTTACTACTTAATAAGAATAGAAATCGACAAGCTTCAAAAATAAATAAACAATTAGACATAGAATTGCACATAAAGAAAAACTTTATAAATATTTTAATTGGCACATTGAGCGAGACGGCGTCCAAGTCCTTCCACTGCAAAACAATTCAAATTATAGACATTAAAGATCATAAATTTATAATAATATTCACATGAGTATTACGTGAAATTTAAAACTGCACGAAAACTGAAAAGCGGTCTTACAAAACCAGTAAAATCGGTCAAAAATTGGTTTCCAGACCAGTTAAACCAGCGAAAAACCGGTTTGAAAAAATTATTCCCTTTTTTATTTTTGAAATAGAAAAAAATTATTAATACTAAATATTTCATGGTGTCGCAATAGCAACCCCAAACCCACTTTGCAGATGAAAAGCATCTCCCAGCATAGCCCTTAATATAGAAATTGAGTCATTGTTCACGCCTTTCTATTCGATGTGGGATTGCTGCATATTTCCTTATTTTTTTGTCTTTATATTTTCAGTTTCACAAAATTGAACAAAGTAGCCGTTGGTGCAATTGGCATTGGCGCTGACAATCCCACCATCATTACACAGGTTCGATTCCCAAGAGGCTGGTTTAGATTTTTTTTTATTTTTTCTTCTATTATTTCTTTGCTATTCCATTTTTTTTAAAAAAAATACAAAACAACCCCTCTATTTTAAAAATTATTTTTTCTTTTCATTCTCTTTTATTTATTAAAATCTCCAAATATTTGTATAAAAAAATTTAATTATTAATTCTGAAATTAAATAATTTTTATGTGGAAAAATCTAATTTTTATATAAAAAAAATCTATTTAATGTGTTAAAATAAGTAAAATAATATTTATAATACGAAACTCATTATGACGCATATTCTTCGCGTTGGTACGCCTAAACCAGTGATTCTTGATTCTCGACCTCGCCGCCTGGCAACGCATTACGCCATTTTGAACATTGCAAAATTAGATTTATTTTTTGGTTACAATAACAATCTTTGTAGGTCATAAAATGATTTCAAGGTTACAAATTATAAAATTAATTGATCACATGTGTCAAACTAATACATCCGTGATATTTTTAGATCACGACACATCAAGTTATTATCTCACAAATCTGATTATCAAATTGAGTCTTCCCCCTTCCATTTCTCTCTCTACCAACCCTCGAAAGACCACCTCTCCCTACATATACAATCCCATTTTTCTCACCCCGTCAAAATAGCTCTGTTTCAAGAATGATCGGGTGTCGGGATCAAATCTGGCTCATACTTCTTCTGTAAAAAAATGGCAAAGTTAAGAAAAATGAATGTGGAGAGGAGGAGCGAAAATTTCCAATCGGAGAAAAATATAAGGAGCCTAAAACTCCAACAGAGAAAAAGGGGGAGTCAACAACTCCAGTCCAGTGGGTTCCACAATTGAATGGCTTGTTCGTGAAAGGAAATCTATAGAAACTGAAAGGCTGGTTGCAATTATGGAGAATGATGATTTTAAGGGATATAGAGATATGGAAATGATATGTTCCCCACAGTGGGGAACATAATCCATTCCCACAAGCACACCAATCAAATTGCTTGTGGGAATGGATTATGTTCCCCACTGTGGGGAACATATCATTCCTCTATAGAGATATAATGAGAGAATAATTAGGGATTGTATATTTTAGAATAATAATATTCTAATTTATTAATTAATTATTTTTTAATTACTACCTGGATTTTGAAATTATATAGATTTGATCTCATTTATGAATTTGTATTTTTAAAAGTATGGATGAATGTAATTTCTGCTTTGGTTGATATGTGGAGAACTAGGCTCATTAACTTGGAGTTGGTCTAATTGAGCACTTAACATGTTTCTAAGTTTTACCTTTGCTGTGAAAGTAAGACACAACACACAAAACATTCATGTTGCTTCTTCTTGGACGAGAGTTTAGAGGGCAGTCCCCGTAGCGGTGATGTTTTCTATCCTTTCGGTGGTGGTCGAATGAGATGGTTATTGGAAGCTACTATTCAATGACACTAGGCGGTCAAGCTTGTGGATGATTTCTCGGGGATGTTGTTGTTAGAATGTTGCGTTCGGGGCACACAATTACAACTGAAGTAGAAATGAGAAAAATGGAGAAATAATGATTTAAAGTGGACACAAAGATTTTAACGTGGAAAACCCCCAATTAATTTTGAGGTAAAAACTACGGGCAAGGATAGAAGGATTCCACTATAGTAGGAGAAATTACAACCTTCTCTCTAAATATAAGGAGATAACAATGACCAATCTCTCTTGTAATAGGAGAAACACAAGTAAGAAATACTCGAGAAAAATAATATTTTTCTCACTATTTTAACCTTCTCTCTTCTCTTTTCTCTCTCTACTATATGACCACAAATTCTCTAATTCCTTAAGCTAGAGAAACCATGGGATTACAATCCATACATCAAAATGGATGAAATATGTCCTATTTATAGACAAAAATTGAACATAAACCGTCATAAAATCACCTCCTTAGCCTAGGGAGAAATCAAAACCAAATTTGATTTCTATTTGACTTCAATTGATGGTCCAAACCTCCATTTCCTTGGATGAATTCAAGTTCAATTTGGATTTTGCTTTTGATTTGTTGGACCATGCATGCACTTTGAATTTTCAAATGAGAAAATCAAATTGAATTCTTCCTAGTTTTGCCAAAAGGCTTTATTACTTTTTACAATCTCCCACTTAAAGTCTTGTTGGCAATTCATCCATCCTTTCTAAACTTGTCATTTTCATGCTGCTTACGTCTCTACTAGGCCAATAGAGGATCGACACCAAGTAAATTTGTCGTTGTTGATTGGCTTTGTTAACATATCAGCTAGGTTATCTTTTGTATCTTTTGTATATCCACACTTCCTTCTTCCACCTTTTCTCGTACAAAATGATATTGTACTCTAATGTGTTTCGTCCTTGAGTGAAATGCTGGATTCTTTGCCAGATGCAAAGCGCTTTGACTATCACAAAATAGAGCAATTTTCTCTTGTTTGTGTCCAAGCTCCTCCAGTAGCATTTGTAACCATATTGCCTCTTTGCTAGCTTGTGTAGCTGCAACATATTCTGCCTCTGTCGTAGAAGTAGCCACGATAGACTGCAGTTTTGAAACCCAGCTTACAGCTCCTCCAGCAAGAGTAAACACATAACCTGAGGTGGACTTACTCTTATCAAGATCACCTGCATAATCTGAATCAACATAGCCTCTAACAGTGAAGTCTGATCCTCCGTTACATAATGCAACATTTGAGGTACCCTTGACATATCTTAGGATCCTCTTCACCGTATTCCAATGCTCTCTAACAGGATTTTCCATATATCGACTGACCGCTCCCACTGCTTGTGCAATGTCTGGTCTTGTACAGATCATAGCAAACATTAGGCTACCCACTGCTGATGCATACGGTACTCGAGATATCTCCATCCTCTCTGCTTCATTTCTAGGACTCATACTTGAGGATAACTTGAAATTAACAGGAAGAGGGGTAGTAATTGGCTTACACTCTTGCATATTGAAGCGTCGCAAGATTTTCTTCAAGTATCTTTTCTGACTAAGCCAAATCTTCCTATTATTTCTGTCTCGGTGAATTTGCATCCCTAGAATCTTGTTTACGGTTCCCAAGTCCTTCGTTTCAAACTCCCTAGCCAACTATGCCTTCAAATCTTTGATACGATCTTTGTTGGGGCCTGCTACCAACATGTCGTCAACATACAACAGCAAGATAATGAAATTACCATCACCAAATCTCTTGCAATAAGCACAAGGATCTGCACTAAGTCTATTTATTCAAATCTCATGATGAAGGAATCAAATCTCTTATACCAACACCTCGGCGCCTGTTTGAGACCGTATAGAGATTTGTTCAACCTGCAAACCAAGTTCTCTTTTCCTTTTTCTTCAAAACCTTCTGGTTGGAGCATATAAATTTCTTCTTCAAGCTCACCATGAAGAAATGCAGTTTTCACATCTAACTGCTCCAGGTGCAAGTCTAATGTAGCACACATCGCCAATAATACTCGAACTGTTGTGAGTCGAACAACTGGAGAAAATACTTCATTGAAGTCAATGCCTTCTTTCTGAGCATATCCCTTTACCACCAGTCTAACACGATACCGCTCCACTTGGTCATTTTCATCACGTTTGATCTTGTAAACCCATTTATTTCCAATGACCTTTCTTCCTCGTGGTAGCGAAACAAGATCCCATGTCTTGTTTTTATGAAGAGCTTCAATTTCTTCCTACATTGCTGCCATCCACTGCAAAACTTCTTGGCTATTTAAAGCCTCATGGAAAGTTGATGGCTTTCCATCTTCTGTCAGTAGGCAATATGGAACATTGCTTTCCATAACGTACTCAGAGTGCCAAGCCGGTTCTCTCCTCTCCCGAGTTGATTGTCTAACTTCAGGAGTTGACTTGTTCTCCTTCTTCATTCTCCGGTGCTACTTCAGAAGAATCTCGAACTTCTTGTTCTTCTCTATTTTCAACTTCAACTTCAACCGTAGTAGTTTCTGGTTCCTTTGAAGTGCTATCATTTTCTTGTGCCTTTCCTTCCGTGAATATCACATCTCTGCTGATTATCACATTGTGGGCAGTGGGATCCCATAGACGGTACCCCTTAACTCCATCAGCATTCCCTAAGAAAATGCATTTCCTAGATTTTGGATCCAGTTTTGATGTTTCTTGAGCATTGTACATAACGTACACAGGACTTCCAAATACATGTAAGTGAGAATAATCAGCTGGCTTCCCTGTCCACATCTCCATCGGTGTCTTCAGATCAATCACGGTTGATGGTGACCGGTTGATTATATAACAGGCGGTTTTGACTGCTTCAGCCCAAAATGATTTAGCTAAACCCGCAGTTCTCAACATTGTTCTCGTTCTTTCTAACAATGTTCTGTTCATCCGCTCTGCCACTCCATTTTTTTGTGAAGTATATGTCGTCGTAAAATGTCTTTTGATACCTTCTTGTTAACAAAAGGTATTAAATTTATCACCAGTATATTCACCTCCATTATCCGTCCTCAAACGCTTGATCTTCTTTTCATATTCTAGTTCCACCCGCGCTTTGTATATTTTGAAGACTTCGAACACATCGGCCTTTCTCTTGATTGGATACACCCAACATCTCCTGGAGTAATCATCAATAAAAGATACAAAATATTTTGCTCCTCCTAGGGACAAAACCGGTGCTTGCCAAACATCGGAATGAACCAGCTCCAATATAGCTTTACTTCTATTAGTAGAAGTGCCAAACTTTAATCTGTGTTGCTTACTAGTGACACAATGCTCACAAAAGGTTAATGATACCCTTTTGAGCCCTGGAAGAAGATCTTGTTCAGAGAGAATTTTCAGACCACGTTCAGACATGTGGCCAAGTTTGCGGTGCCATATCATCATCAATTCTTCCGCCGAACTTGCTGATGCAACAAATGCTTCTCCTTCTTGTAGAGTATCTCCTTCAAGCATAAACAGATTTGCAGCTATCTTTTCTGCTTTCATAATCACAAGCGCGCTTTTAACTATTTTCATAGTCCCATTTTGGACATGGATTTTGCACCCTCTATTATCTAATTGTCCTAAAGATAATAGATTTTTCTTTAGGCCTTTCACATGTCTTACCTCATGGATGGTGCGAACCATACCATCAAACATTTTTAATTTGATGGTACCAATACCAGCAATCTCCAAGACGTGATCGTCTCCCATGAACACAGATCTTCCTGAGATAGGTTCATATTGATGGAACCATTCTCTCCGGGGAGTCATATGCCATGTTGCTCCTGAGTCCATAAGCCAGACATCAGCATATCATCTTCTGCCTTCAGTAACGGTTGTTGCCTCACTATATAAAATTTCACAATCATCTAAGGTGCTTGCTACACAACCCTGAGCATTTGATGGCTCAGGTCTTTTTCCTTTGGCTTCTTCTTTCTTCTTGAGATCCCAACACTCCTTTTTGTAGTGCCCTTTCTTGCCACAGTGATGACACTTGACATTTTTCTTACTTCTGGATTTTGATCTATTCTGATTTTGACTCCCACTGGGGCCACGTTCCATTGATCTTCCTCTCGTTATTGTTAAAGCTTCTACTTGCTGTGAGCCTCCCAATCTATCTTCCTTGTTCTTGCGCCGACTTTCTTCTTCAAGAACCGCATCTGCAATATCATCGAAGACTAGAACTTCAATGTTGTTCATTAAGTTGATGATGAGTTGATCATACGAATCAGGTAGACTTTGAAGTAGAATTTCAGCACGTTCACCCGTCTCTATGATATGCCCCATTACTGAGAGCTGTGAAAATAAAGTGTTGAGGGTGTTGATGTGGTTAGTCACCATGGTTGACTCCATCATCCGAAGGGTGTACAGTTTTCTTCTCAAGAAGATTTTGTTGTGTAGTGACTTGGCCTCGTACAATTTTGTCAGAGTGTCCCATATCTCTTTTGCCGTCTTTTTCTCCGCCACACTTGACAATACTCCATCAGCTAGTGCTAGGTGCAGATTAGCAATAGCGTTGCCATCCATCTCGTTCCACTTTTCGTCATCCGTGATCTCTTCTGGCCTTTCTCTAATTGCCGCCAAGCAGTTATCTTTTCTCAAAATTGCTTTTATTCCCATTTTCCACAATGAGAAATTATTCCCGTTAAACTTCTCTATTTCGTACTTCGTCGCCATTATTGAAGATGCCTCCTTTCCATTAACTGGATCTGATCGCAGCACGTAAACCTGAAGCTTTGATACCACTTGTTAGAATGTTGCGTTCGGGGCACACAATTACAACTGAAGTAGAAATGAGAAAAATGGAGAAATAATGATTTAAAGTGGACACAAAGATTTTAACGTGGAAAACCCCAATTAATTTTGAGGTAAAAACCACGGGCAAGGATAAAAGGATTCCACTATAGTAGGAGAAATTACAACCTTCTCTCTAAATACAAGGAGATAACAATGATCAATCTCTCTTGTAATAGGAGAAACAAAAGTTTTGACGCCACCAGCCTCTGGGGTACTTACGGCTCGGCCAACACACTGATTGTCCACCGCATGGTGTGGATTTGTTCCACGCGAGGTGGACGCGTCCCCAGGGGGTTTCGAACCTTGGACCTTTGGAATTTACCAGCCTCTGGGGTACTTACGGCTCGGCCAACACACGGATTGTCCACCGCATGGTGTGGATTTGTTCCACGCGAGGTGGACGCGTCCCCAGGGGATTTTCGAAACCAAATTTGATTTCTATTTGACTTCAATTGATGGTCCAAACCTTCATTGTCTTGGATGAATTCAAATTCAATTTGGATTTTACTTTTAATTTGTTGGACCATGCATGCACTTTGAATTTTCAAAGGAGAAAATCAAATTGAATTCTTCATAATTTTGCCAAAAGGCTTTATTACTTTTTACAGTTGTGATGAAAAATGAGCCCAAGTTCTTTGGTAAATTTGTCATCTACTAAATCAACACTAACATAGTTGTTACGAGTGTATACACTACTCTTATTGAGTCGTACAAACAATTAACGGATCTTATGAGATCATGAGTCTCACTCGTGTCACTTCCAAGTGACAGTAACACTCTCCACGAAGAACATGTGCATAGAACAAATTGGTCGGAAGTTGTCGTTCTCACATTAAAAATCCAAAGACTTTTATCCATGTGGAATTTTCAGAGCTAAAAAAGGCATTAAAGTCTTCCAAGTCCTTTTCTAATTGATCTTGTGTTCCTATTTGGTAAAGATTAAAATCAATATTTAATAAATTTTGACAAAAATAAATGAAATATATTGTTAAAAAGTTGTGAATTTCATAAAATATATTGTTGAAATTAATTTTTGACACTGATTTAGCTTAAATTTAAATTTAAATCCTTATCATTATTTGATAATAGTCTTTGAAAATGATGTTGCAAAGTATATTAGGACATGATTTTAATACTTTTATAACATTGAATGAATAGAAATAGTACTTCATAAGGTACATATTTGCTTCTTCATGGTTTCGACAAGACATTGGAACTAACAATAAACGGGTTATATCCGTACCACATTTTTTTTATAATAAATATGTTATAATTTTATTATTATATTAATATCATTAACATTCATTAACTCATGTTTATACACTTCATCACTTTTTACTCTCGTTTGTGAGATTTTTGAGAAATCATTGTTATGGACAACTTGTGTTAAATTGAAAATAAGAATACAATAAAAAAGTTTAGAATAAGCACATAATTCGAATAAATATTATTGACCATTCATGTTAATAAAATATAATGTACTTATTAAAAATGTGGTATGAATATTTGAACTTGTTCTAGACCCATTAAAAAAAAAAATTATCTTTTTTTTTTTTTTAACCACACATAAGGAATCTACTGAATTCATGTCGTCTATTTTCTATTAAGTTTTGAGAATCCCATAAAGATTAATCTTGCTATGATACCCAACACAAGTATGTTATTGTTCGTGAAGGGTAGGTGGCATTAATTTACCCAAATTTTACACTTTGTTCGGCTACCTTTTTAAATAGGTGTTTAAATTACATAATTTCTCAAATCACTTTTTAATCACACACATTTTTTCTCTCTAATTTTTAATCACGCATTTTACCTCGAAAATAATAAAAAATCTTCTCTCTCCTCTTTAATGAGCCACGGAACACATTCTTGGTCAAACTCAATTAGAATGTGGTCAAACTCAATTAAATTATTCCCCCCGACACAATTTCTTGCCTCTTTGAAAAATCAGTCTCCTTTCCTCCCACCTTCACAGCTTTGTGATAATACCCCTGCTCTGTCTTCAATTAAAGAAACATTATTTTATTTTTTTTTCTATTATTTGGAGTACAAAAGGGGATCAAAGGAAAGGGGACAAGATTCGAATCCAGAACGAGTAGGGTAGGAGACGCTCGAGCATCACGGCCTATTAGTCTAAGACTCTAACACCCGAATCCTTCCATTTATGAAATGTTGAGAAGTGCTTTAACACCTCCCTCCCTCCCTCCCTCCCTCCCGTTAGGGCCATAAGCAAAAAACGTAAAATTGAAAAATTGAAAAAAAATCGCATTTTAGAAATTATCGAATTGATGTCACGCGGACCGGTCAACGAAATGGTTTTGAACCTTTGGTTTGGGTTTGAAATTTTTAGTTACGATTTGAAATTAAATCGAACCGGCGAAAAAATATATAAAAATAAAAAATAAATAAAAGGAAAATTTTCGAAAATTCGGCCAATATCTCAAATTCAATAGTCATATAAGTATTTTGTTAAGGCTGCGTTTGATAGCTAAGGTGGAATTTGGGTGTAAAGAAAATGAATTCCAGAGAATTGAGTTCCAGATAATTGAATTCCTGAGAATTTGATATTTTATGTATTTGATTAGTTTAATTTTCTAGGTGGAAAAATTGGAAAAATTTTCAACTTTTGTTGTTTGATTGACATTATTTTCTATGGCAAATAAAGCAAAATTTAGCTATTTTAGTCAAAACAGTTTTTTTTAAAATTTTTTCATACATTTGTACTTTATAATAATAATGTCAAATTTTTGGACAAAAAATAAATCAATTAACAACAACAAAAATGATCAAACGTGACGAAAATGGTTAAAAAATTTACCTGAAAAGAAAATTCTACTAGTTGGCTAGGAAAACCAATTCACCAAAACAAGGGAACAAGCGCGCGTCAAGGAAAAAGGGAGAAAATGAATTGCCGACAAAACAAGGGAACAAGCGCGCGTCAAGGAAAAAGGGAGAAAATGAATTGCCGAGAAAATAATGCATGTCAAAAAAAAAAAGTTAGAAAAAGTCGTAGAAAATTTTCTTTTCCATGGAAAATATGGTGTTTCAAACACACCTAATTTCTATTACATTTATTACCCAACTAGACAATTACCATACTTCAAATTTAAAATAAATCCAATAATTTCCATCTAAATATTCGATGAATGATTTGAGTTCGTAACAACAGACAACGATAAGTTTATTTAAATGTTATATTGATTACGTACTTTCTATCTAATCAATAAATATTTTTTTATTGTGGTAAGTTATACTCTCTATCTAATCAATAAATCTCTTTTTTCTAGATATGATGATCACGAAGGTCTTATTAAGCATCTTGTTATTTATTTGTCCTCATAAACTTGTATTGTAACGTTGTCGTAACTTTTATTTATAACATCTTAGTTTGAAAAAATCGACAAAATAACTATATTGTAATTTTACCGTGATTTCGCTTTGATTTAGTTAGTATTTTAATTTATAGTAAATTTATTTAGTTTGTTTAGATTTATTGTCAATAAAATATGTGAATATATTGAAATCAATAACTAGTGGCATAAAAGTAGATACGCAAAGAAATATATGATGAAAACTGGATCAAACCGTTAGATTTAGGTTTAAATTTTTCTCAAACTATTCTCAAATCATTTTAAATGATTTGGTTTAGGTTTTATTTTTTCTCAAACCGATTTAAATGGCTTGATTTCAAAATCTGTTAAAAATCGATGAAATCGAATCGCTTACACGGTTACACCCTACTTCCTACTACATCTTTGACACCCCTTTTTTGCAAAAGATACGTATGAAATTTTTTTTGTACAAAGTTGTAATTTTAGCTAGTCTTAATTAACATAATTTTCTGGGAAAGAGACTTAGATCTAAAGATTAAAATGTTAGATGGTAATTTTTTAGTATCTCATAGAAAAATGAATATGTTTGTGAAGAAATTTTATAGAAGGTATGAATGGAATTTTCTTTTTTTCTTTTTTAACAGTAGGTTCCATGAACCCTAAAGTTTTGGCTAGTCATAATTAATTATATTTTTTTGGGAACATAATTTAAATAAAAATAAAAATATGAGGTAGCAATTTACTGTATTCAATTGAGAAATGAATATACGCGAGAAGAGCACGTGAATAGACAATAGCAGAAGGAAAAAAGAAACCAATGAGATTTTCTGAAAATTATTTGTGTGCTCAAAGGAATGAAAGACAAATGAGGACCATCAGATGAGGATTAAAAATTCTGTACAACATACTAGGGAAAGAAATAGTGGACATACACAGTGTGCCCTGCTAGATTATCAGTGGTGAAACAGCAAACTTGGCATTTGTGGGCTTTCAGTCATTTTGTGAAGGAGTATAATCACCCGCTTGCTACAACTAACAAGGTTCATTTATTACGTTCACACCAACTGTTGCGAAATTGCACTTGCCCTTGCCCACAGTTTTCGAAGGCCAATATTCCCATGTATTAGCATCTGGCCACATGGAAATACATGTGGGCGGTCCATCATCAATGGGGTGTGTTGAGATTATGAGCCATCAAAGAGATGTTCGTCAAGAACTACTGGGTCACAACGCCATTACGCCAAAATATTTATTGAGCATTTTACTACGGAGCGAGGAGGAACCCAACTTCTTTTATGCTTACGAGAGTGGTGTCTTTGCTCGATTTTTTTGGGCTTCTATTTCGATTATGTACAATACAAACAAACTCATATACTTTAAAGTTACTTTTGTGCATTTTCATTTCATATATCGTGGATTAACTTTATCACCCACATTTTTCGTTTGATGAAACACAGGATGATAGGTACACCAGTGTTGACAGTAGCAACTACGATGACTTCCATGGTTTCTCGAACGACGACTTTCCATAGGATACGCGTCCTCCATTGCTAGATTTGCTTTCGCGATTGTACTAAATTTATAATCGAGTTTCGAGTAGGACCTGTATTGAATCTAAAAGCTTACTACTGTTTTTTTTTTTTTTTTTTCTTCTTTATGTGCTAAGGATTATTTATTTTTTCCTAGTTCCTGGATGGGCGAAGTAATGATTGAAATAACACTTCAAGACTGCATATTAAGTGCACTACAAGAATAGCTAAATTAGTGAATTAAGTTCACAAAGCTGGGAATCGCTTAAATGAGGTCAAGTGGCTTGTGAGGGTACAAAGTGGGGATCAAAGGGAAAGGAAAGAGGATAGGATTCGAACCCAAAACGGGTGGGGAACACTCGAGCATTAGGGCCAATTACGCTAACTCCCGAATCCCCGAGGGAGGGGATTTTGAAGCATGGAAATTCTAGTTTGACTAACAATTAAGAAAATGGAAAAGTAATACCATGTATCCTTCGCAAGCACAATAACAGTACCTGTGAAGGGTACTTGACTTATTTTATAAGAACTATCAACTAAGATTTCCTGAAACAAGGGATATCCAGCTACTCAAAGACTTGGAACCTCTGGTTAGATCCACATTCAAAATGTGGACATTATTTTATGGAGTAAAATTAATCAATGATCACCTAACTACTAAATATTACTACTTAGCCACATAACTTCAAAATGTATCTCAATTACCATCTGACTTGCAATATTAATATTTACTTGATCACACAACTTCAAATTGTACAATATAACCTTCTAAAGTAATACTCGATAAACTAATTACATATAATAAATAATCTATTAATGAACACATGTCAAATAAAAGACATTGAATAACCTAATGCTAAATTAATGAACATTTATGAACTAAAAAAGACATTAATCAATACATAGTTCAAGGTAGATATTTAACTATTTTATTATAAATAACATTCATTGATGTCGCATTAATTCAACGAAATTGTTTTAAAAAAATTATCTTATCAATTTATGAATATTATTAATTTATTCCCTTTGTTCGAATCAAAACCGGTGAATTTGTTTGTTTATTAAATGTTATAACACTGTAGAAATCATAAATTAATTTTTTTATGTTTTTTTTTTATATATAAAATGTGTGTTTAAAAAATAATTTGAAAAATTGTATTTTTTATAAATTGATTTATAAATTATAATGATTACGTTAAAGAACACAAGCTAATTTATCAAGTATTACTTCAACCATTTGAGGTTGGATAATTAATTAGAAATTACATTATAAGTTGGATGATCATTGAAATAACTTTTGAAATTAGACAGTTAAGTAGTAACCTTCAACAAATTGGGTGGCCATTGATTAATTTTACTCTTATTTTATGTGCATTTAACTCAGTTGTGGAAAACGAAATTACATTTATAAGTTGTTGTATAAGCACATCCTAATTCCTATATAGCAAACTTGTGTAATGAAATGAAATATACAACTGAATAGGGCACAATTCACAATCTACAGAACGCACGGTCCAGTTTGATCGATTGCTCAGATTTTCAAACCAATGATTTGAAAAACACCCAAACATAAATCAAACCATTTAATTTAAAATTATCAAGATTTTCTCTAGGTTTATTGTTAGATCTGATTCTAAACCACAGTTGGGCCACATATTTTAAATACTTTATTTACACTTCTTTATTAGCTATAGAAAAGGTTTAATATCACTTAAATAAGAAATAAAGAATTTGAAAATTGAACTGTTATAAAAATTTTCCTTTTGATCTAATCTCAACATTTAGCCGTTGTTAGACAACTAAAAGGCAATTTTTTTAGTTCATGAAACGTGTGATTGAAAAAATAATAAAAATTATGGATCTCATAAAATGTACCGTTGAAAATGAATTCAAAGAAAAATGAGTTTTAAAACATGCGAGTCAAACAAGATTTTAACTATAATAATCGAGTCTTAAATTGTCAATTCCCAACATTCTTAAAAAACAACAGATTTTTGACTTGTTATTCTTCATTTGCGATGTTTCCATGCATCAGAAAGGAAATCGATTTTGAACTAACACAAAGCGTGGAAGATAAACACAGCAACAAAAACCAAATAAACCTTCTATATATATATATATATACATACTACTTTCACACAGCACAAATAAGTGATGTCTCTCTTCTACAACATTCTTCTGCAGTGTAATGAAAATTAGTTAGCTACCTACAAAATAATCTGATATAGCGAACAGAGTCAATTAAGATTTGATTTTGAGTCCTCAAAAGGTTGATTCATGAGGCCAAAGTATAATTTCGTTCTAATGTCATCTGAAATAAGAAAATTCGAAAACAAAGTAGCAGCTAAGCTTAAAAGTTAGAAGGTATATGTATAACTAACTGGACAAGTTACATGTGAATGTAAGATAGGAATTATTTTCAAACTAAGTCACCTTTTTACTGAAAGTAAGGGAAAAAATTTAACTTTTACTCCATATTTCATTTACCTGATGAAGCATCAAATAAGTTGCACGACAGCAGCTATTCGCAAGGCCCCATTTTGGAGGAGCTCTCCGAGCTCGTCAAATAACAAAGCTGTTCGCCAACCCCATCCCTTGGGCGCTTTTGGTAGAAGTGTTCCTGTTTGTTTAAAGCTCCCAAACACCATCACTTCTCTTTTTGATGGACAAATCAGCTGAAAATACAGGAACAATCGCATTGGCCTTGCAACAAAATTTGCAATATTCTTGCGATGAATAGTTGAGTCAGTAAGTTCACCTGATATCTAGCAGTAACCTTCTCGCGAGTATCCACATACATATCGACCTGAAATTAGGGAAAATGAGAGATGTAGAAATTTAATGAATTATTTACTATCAGTATCACTGTTAGCTTTACTTTCGCTACAAAGAAAAACAGAATAAAGGTTCAGAAAACTCGTAAGGACTAAACTTTGAAAGGATAAAAGAAATGGTACATTCACATTCACTCATTTTGTTAAAAAAAAAATACATATCCACGTTTCAATAAACTGAAAGAAAGTTGACCTTTCTTAGTGGATCACTGATCTCTGCCTTCCTGCGGTGAAGAAACAGACCTGAGGGGAAGATAGTAATATGATTAACTCCATTCAAAAATAGTAACAAGAAGACAATTTTTTAGTATGATTCAAAGGTTTTCGCAAGTACCAAGTGTACGGCGTCCTTGAGGATCTTCATCACTAAAAGCCTGAACACTAACCTATAAGATGCAATAGTCCAAAAAATAGATTTGCTTGATACCGATAAAATAAATGATTAAAGACTTCAACATCAAGAAGGGGAAAAAATATAAAATTGATTTGGCTGTATTCAAGAACCTTCCACAAGGAACCAGCATAGAATACTTCAGGAGAGTGTTTAACTTGACCATCACAGAGCCTGTGCACATCCTGAAACTCAACCCTGAGAAACCAGTGGAGGATGATAAAAAATTATACTGCTGTTTCTGTAAATTCATTCTGGCAATTGATGAACATCAGATCAGAGAAATAGCTGCTGTGTTTACATATTTTCAAGCATGAGTTTCACCCACATGGAATAAACCCTCAAATGGTTAAACAAAGACATGTCAACAGCAATGTTAACCATTCAGTACTTTTTATTGTTCTAGAACGTACATCTCTTTCTAAAAGGAAAGTGACTAACAAAGTGAAACAATCAAATTTTACTAAGTGACTAGTAGCTTAATCATCAATCCTACAATCCTGTTAACCAGTCAGACATTCAGTCAAATATACTCACCTTAATCGGTTCTTAAAATTGCAAATAGTAAGTTTTCAAAGCATATATGTCAACAGCAATGCTAGAAGAGAGGATGGCTTACGAAAATCGGAAAGGAGGGCAGTGACTCAATGGTGTCTTCAGATCTAATGATATCAAACTATTAGAATTCTCCCACTCAATCCCAATGGCATGCTCAGATGAGTCCATCATATGCAAAGGAATACCACTGGTACTTGGCCCACTAACCGAGGTTCCTGCCAGTTTTCTTTGCTGATCTGTCTCGTAGTCTCGTTCCATATGCTCTCCAAGAACGCTAGATACATTACTTGCTCCCTGACTGAGCCCAACCAAAGCTGTCAATCCATCACCAGCAAATTCCCCATTGCTGTCACCTCTATTCTCTGGATCATCATTACCAAAAGCTTGCTGACTGTGCCGGTTGCCCATACCAAATGGTACACGAGAAAAGACATAACGCGTTGGAGGCCAAGCAGCTGCAGGCACAAATGTAGTTCCACGTCCAATACCAGCTAGCCCATCATTAGGTCCCCTGACATGTACCCCTACAGGCCTTAAAAGGCCATTTCTCTCTCCTTGGGCAGAATTAGTAACATATACATGCCCTACATCATTGGATAAATTATTGTGGTCATGCTCTTGCGTGTAGTATCCACTTGCTGTAATTCCACGTGAATACCCAAATGGCTGCCTGCATGTGCATGACATACTCCCAAGCCAACAATTCTTGCACGTATCTGTACCAATTTCTTGCACCCGCTGGCTTAAGAGCATCTACAATATGCATGCAATTTACAAAGAGGCGATAAACATAAGGTATATCTAGACGATTGTAATTATTTAAATATAAGTGTCGAAAGTTCAAGGCTTCTGATGTGGACAGATCTGCATGATATAGTTCAACAACTTTGTAAAGTGTCTTAAAGTTGCATGTCAGAAAAATTGTTAAGGATGTTAGGCATATTTCTGCAGTAATCAAATTCGTGAAGCCCCTCTTTGGTACCCATTATTTCAAACTTCATTTTTTTTTTTTCAAAATTCATTTTCAACCACAATTCTACTAATAAATAATCAACACATAAACTCAAAAGGGTTCCATACTATTTAACCACATATTCTTCAAAATTTACTATTACAAATCACATTATTTTTAAATAATGGGTATCAAACGGGCAAAATATGACTGAAAGCCAACTTCTGAGTTTGCAAAAATAATAATAATAATCATCATCATCATCATCATCATCATCTTCTGGTGAGCAAGAATAGTAGGGAAAGCACATAGTATGCGAGAATTCAGTTATGCACCTGCAACCACAAACCATCATTCACAGCTTTGCAAGGGAAACCTATTTCTTCAAGTCGTTTTCGAACATTCAAGAGCGCCTCAAAGGACATGTTACAATATAAAAGAGAGCCTCCTTCAAAAATGTTGACAAAAGCATCATAATCTTCCCTGCTTACCCCACATTGACGTTTTAGGCAAGTTTTCACCTCTCTTCTGCCCACAATCCTACCACCCCATGATAGAGGTTGCATGGTGCATCTTCCCCATTCATTGGGTATCAGCATATTACATGAAGAGTTCACTGACGTGCAGCTCATTTGATCTCCTGGAGGCCAACATTCGTTCAATTGGTAGCTTGAATCTTCATCAGACGGCCCTTCCATGGTTGCACTATTGCCCATCGATCCACTCATTCCAACACCAATTGGCATGTTTAGATAAGAACATGAGGTGCTAACTTCATCCGTGTATGCTTTGTTACTTGCTGAAGGTAGTCCAGTACTGATTTGGCATCTAGACTCCAAGTTTGATTGACTGTATGCTGACTTTTTCATCTGCTGCTTACAGTTGGCAGAATCAGAATGGGAATTCACGACACAGTCCACAAGCTCAATCAAGATATTATGAGCAGTATAGTGGCCTTCAACTTCATCTTTTAATTTTCCGAACCCTTCAGATTCCAGCATGTCTTTAGTGCTCCCATCAACCAAATGTTTTCCCTTCTCTATATAAGAATCAGAATGAATACTTGTTACAACATCAGAATTTGTCCTTCCTTGTTCATGGTGTTCTTCCTTGCAGAGTGTACCTTTTGCAAGAAGAATGTATAATGCCAGCTCAAACCTTTCCAGATTTGAAGAAAAATATTTTTTAAAAATAGTCAGCGTCAGAATTATCAATAGTTGTTGTAAAAGACAAATTACAGGCAGCTATCTTTCCTCACCGTTTCTCTTCACTAGGCACCCATAATTCATCTGAGGTGAGCAAGGCATGTAATGTTTGAGGAGAAAGTTTTGGAAGCACCTAATATTTATAAAAGGTCAGATGCAACACATGAACATCCGAATAAGGATAATATGTGTACATTTTGTCACACAACCAGAAGGCAAAAGGAAAACAAATGCCAAAGTTCATATAACATCACTTTCAAAATCATTTCACCACTCGCCTCTTTCAATTCCCTGGCACCACTTTGACAGAGGTATCCCCAGCAAGCATTCCTAACTCGCTCTCCATGTATACCATAATCTTGGTTCTCAGCAAATACCTAGTTCAGAATGGGCATGAATACATAATGAATGTGGTTCGTATCCAAATGAATGGTGAATGCTATAATTCTTAAAGTTTTAGACCTGATAAGCTAAGAAGTTTGAAGTCCATAATTCAGATATGATGAAATCTGTGCAAATTGCACATAAATCCTGCACAAGAAATATCAGAGATGTAATTTCATGTATGGGGAGCAAATTGATAGTCAAGCAAATTCAGGCCACACAGCTCCGCTCCACATGCTTGACCACAGAAACTTCGGAAGTGACTGATCTAGTTCAGAAAGTCTGAGATTTTTTTTTTTTTTGGGGGTCAATATTTGCTTGATGCTAAATTTTTATTTGGTGTGAGGAAAATCATTCTGGAATGCTGAGCAGTCCATGAAATTATCATATAGTATTGACTTGAGATTAACTCTTAGCAACTTGCAAAACCTCATAATTTTAGTGTTGATATAATAACCCATTCTCCAAACATCCTATGGAACCCAAGCCAACTGACACAATAATAATGTTGTTGAAAACTCATTCCTAAACCAGTGGGCATTAACACATCAAAATGGAACCCACTATTAAACTAAAAGGACTGATGAAAGTATATCCTTAATGATGAAGCATCTTACATTCATCAAAGTTTGGAAACAGGAAAAATGAATATTTTTGGTTATAGACCAGTTTCCTATGAGCCAGAATAGAGAATAGAGGCGAAGAATCTATCCACCTACTGGAGTGAAGTGCAAAACTTCTGTTACATAATTTGAATCTTTAACCACAAATGACGATTTTAATAGGAGGTGGGTATTTACAGTTAGCACTGGATACCTGAAGGTCAAGAAAAGATGCAACAGCTAGAACACGAAATGCATTATTCTCATCAAGCTTAGGGTGGTGTCCATAGATATATGCCAAAGCTATAGCCATTGCATCCCCATCTACATTGTTATCATCCACGTGCAAGGTCAGAACATGCGCATTGGCTTCTTTCCAAGGGCCCTGAAGCATGTTTCTGCAGTTCTCATTGGCAAATGTTAAAAGTTAACAATTAACATCTGCTTGGTAAAAGTCTTTTGTTTATAAACAAAAGAATATGATGTTTTCGAGGTAAACTAAGGGTCGCAAAGTGATTTGGGGATATGTGTGATTAAAAAGTGACTTCGGAAAATGTTTGTTTATAAGCAAGTTTATCAAACGGATGTTAAATTGTTTGACTGAGAAGAAAATTTGAAAAAGCACGTGAAACGCTGTTAGTACACTATCATGTGATTGTTTAAGACATCAATAATTTTATTTTCTCTACTTCTTGAGAACATCCTAGGAATTCATCAAAAGCAAAAATAACATTAAACATACAAATTAACTCCAAAAACAAAATATTCAAGCTGGACCCAAAAGTCCAACATTTGAATAATATTATGTTCTCCTAATGCACTCTTACAAATACCACAATATTCAATATGCAGACTGGAGATTTAACCATTTCCAACTCCTTGACAACAGGCATCGTAGATGGAAAGAATTTATTTGCAACTTCTCCTCCATTAACATGTTTTCTGATATCAACAACTATCTATATCAATTCTCTTTTTAACTAAGCACTTGTTGTTAATGAATCTCTGTGCCTATTTTCTTTCTGACAATCTGACTTTTACATAGCATAACAAAATCACAGTTTAGTTATCAACATTAACCATGTTACAAAATAAATTAATGCTATGTAGCACCACCCCCACCAATCTAAGTGGCAATGTTGCGGCATTGAATGATCGGTCTAATAAAATGGGCCAACATTTCATTGGAAATGTTATTTCATGTCCTTGTGTTGCCACTTAGACTGGTACTAAACCATAGTATTGCTACATAGCATTATTATATATTAAAAAAAAAAGTAGAAGAAGAAGAAGAAGAAGAAAAGGCCACTCTAAAAACCCCTTAAAGTAAATCTCACAATTTACAAGAGAACCTTAAGGCTGTGTTTGATTGAAAAGATGGAAAATAGATAGTAAGAAAACATTTTCTAGTAGTATCACAGAAACGATGCTACTACATAAAATTGAAAAATCAGCAATATCACAGTGCAAAGAAGTGCCAAATTAGTCTTATGAGAGTAATTCACCATAACCAGTAACTGAAAAAAAAATCCTTCAAATTGTAAAAACTTCGTGGAAACACACTAGCACAAACAAAATTAACTCAAAAATCAGGGGAAAAAAAAAACATAGGAAGATTCCACTTTTAACGAAATTGAATTGATATCTACTTCTCCGAAAAAAACTATATCTCCCAAGAGCTTGACCAAAGAGAACAAACCGGAAGTAAGAGCTGCGGGAGAGAATGAGGCGATGGAGTTGGTAGACTGTTCCCATGGCGTGTACAACGACATCGGAAAATGCTCCATTATTGAACCCCTCGAATTGGATGTGGTCACATAGTGAAGTAAGGTTACAATCCAGTTGCGCCCGAAGCCCCACCCCGCACCTGTCTTCTTTGTTGTTATTGTTGTCGGAATGCGATGGCTCTTTCGCTAATTGAACAGGACAGCCGCCCTCCCCTCCGCCGTAAGGGCTGGGATTATGATGTTGACTGATCCTAAAGTGTTGCGGTTGCGTCGCCGGCGTAGGTGGGGCTTCCATCGTATATACATACAGTGTGAATGAATATGTGTAGGTGATTATGGGGATATTTTTGAAGGATGTATAATGGAGATTCTGTGGGGGGGGGGGGGGGGGGGGGGGGGCGCTGGGAAAGAAAGGAATACTTGCGAAGAAGCCCCATTTTTATGGTTTTTGAGACATTGTACCACTCATATTTTTATCTTTTCTTCAAGGATAGATCGATCCAAAAAATCTATTTGTACAGATTTTGTATATAGATCGGTGTCCACACGGTCATGTTGGCCCATATGAGGGCCGTAGATCAAATAATGATGGGGTGTATAGATGAATATGATGTTGTCGTATGTTTGACCTGTATATCAATCTAGTACATAAACATGCACGAATAGCAAGATTTGAATCGATCACAATAATGTGTATATATTTTATTAGTAACAAAAAATAAATAACAAATTATCTCTTCAAAATAGTAGTGATGCCCACCCGTCACTTGACGAGTGAACATTGAGTGTCATGCGAGCCATCGCTGACACCCGACAACTTAAAATTTTCCGTCAAAATACATACTACAAAATAATATTTGTCATGAGATATATACAATAATTCACCATCGTTGCTTAAAGCAGATCTTGCTGAGTTATTATTACCCCTATAATTAGGGATGGCAAAGGGGCAGATCGGGGTCAGGTAGGCGTACTCCCCACCCCGTCTCGTCTCTGATAATTTGCTCCGTATCCGTCCCGTGCCCAGCTTAAAGGCGGGGTGAGTCGCGGGGCAGGGAGGGTCGACAAATCGTCCCATTTAGTGAACCATTTATATTAGCGGGACGGGATGAATTTCATAAAACTAAAATATTTTGAATTAAAACCAAATCACGAGCTTTACACACACACAAAAGGATCCATACTTAGTGAAAAAATTGGTTGTTACCATTATACACCGTATCAATAAAATTGCTTGAAGAAAGTAACTAGTCATCTACATTGCAATTTTTCTTGCTGCAACTAACAATGTTGGATTTAAGATATATATATAGTAAATTACATTACACTAGACAAGACTGGATTATTTTCTTTAGGAGATTGACTTATTTTCTTTAATCTTTTTTGTCTGTCTTATACTTCCATAATTCATTTTTATATTCAAAGTCATTCCATTGAATGAACAATTTTGTCCGTCATTCATTAAAAATGGAGGAAATGTAGAATCAAATAAAGATTGAGAATAAAAATAGTGAATGATTCGCTGATTTTTCACATGGTATTGATTTGTTAGTTAGTCAAGCATATCTCATTTTTTTTAAAATTGGATATCATGTCGGGTCGTGTCGGGGCGGGGCGGGATGGGGCGGGGGGAAACCGTCCTCGCCCCGTTTAGATCGGGGCAGAGCTTTTTTTGCCCCGTATCCGTCCCACTGATTCATTTATGCGGGGCAATTCTGCCCCTAATGAGGACGGGGCTCCGCGGATCACGGTTTTCACAATTCGTTTTGTCATCCCTATCTATAATATTTGGATTCCATTTTTAAAAAATAGATTTTTTAAAAATTCATTTTCAACCACACATTATTTCTTAAAATAATATTATATATGCAAATTTAAAATATATTTCTTCCTTGAAATTTATTAAAATGAGCCTAGACTAGACCAGAGTTGTGTCAATCCATTGTTGAATTTCATATACCTCGCCCTAATCATCCCAACACCAACCTAGCCATCCTCCCCTTACGGCTTAACTAGACTTTCTAGAAGTGCGACTTTATTATCAAATGGATAAAATTCGGCCAAAGAAGACCAACGGCATCACAAAATTCAAACGACATGAGCATATTGCTGTAAAAAAAAACAGACAGTAGACGTCTCCGTTTGGTAACACTGTTTAGTTTATAAATTGATTTATTTATGATTTTGAGGTAAAAAATAGTTGTTGAAAATTGGAGAGAGAGAAATGTGTAGTTAAAAAGTAGTTTGAGAAATTGTGTAGTTTATAAATTGATTTATAAACCAAATAAAGTACGTTTACCAAACGGATGCTTTTAAAACAAGATCTATAGATTAAGGTCTAATAGTGCAAATTCAATTGTTCCCAAATAAATTCTCTCAATCGGATGAAGTCCAAAGCAATAACAATTTCGTTAACAAATATATAAGGTCGCGTTCTATTTGCATTTTATTTTGTATTTTCGTTTTCGAAAATATTTTGTATTTCCTGTTTTTATTTTTGATTTCAAATTTGCTAAAAATACGTTTGATTTGTTATTTCTGAAAACTGTTTTTGAAAATGAAAAGTTGAAAAATACTTTCTGTTTGAAATTTTACCGAATACTACTTAAAATATTTTAAATTAATTTGCTTGCAGAATACTATAGGCTCGAACTCAAATTTCCTTTCACAATACACTGAAAATATGATTACATGCAACACACTAATGTAGGCACTAAGAGTCTATATTAACACAGTTTGATCAGGTTCGGGATTTGAGGAGGCTCTGGTTCTATTAAAATCCAGAAAATGCAAGTTCTTTCAAAACCATCAGAATTCATTTATCAATGTGTTTTTTGAAATATAACAATAAGAATTTTCACTTAATTTTTTTTTTATAATGTTAATATTGAATTTAATAAAACTATATTTAGATTTAATTCCAATTTAGGATAATTCTCCAAAAAAAAAAAATTATTTATTTTTAATTTCAAGTTAGGATAATTCTTTAAAAAAAAATATTTTAAGTTTAGTTCCAAGTTAAGATAATTCTTAAAAAAAAAAAAAATTAAAAAATTCTCAAAACGTATTTTGCGCGTTTTGAACATTTTTTTTTATTGAAATACACATAAAACTTCCAAAATGAGGTTTTTTGTATTTTACATTTTATGTACAATTTTTTTTTTATTTTTCAAAATATATTTTTAAAAATAATAAAGAGAATGCGTTTTTAATATTTTCGAAAATAAAAACAGAAAACGATCAAGTAAAAAGAACCGGGCCCAAAGTATCCTCTATCCCCGTACGATCAAAAAAAAAAAAAAAGGTATCCTGTATCCCCAAACTCCTTGCACCTCAACACCCATTCCCCTGGCAACTCTCCGCCGCGCTGTCGACCTTCCACTCCTCATAGCACTCTACGCCGCCATTTATCTATTCCTGAGAACTATATCTATTCATAATTCCCAATCTCCAGGTGATGCTTTCAAAATATGACTTAGCTCGGCCCAAAATTCAACAGCCCATAAAAAATCTAACCCAGCGACCACTCTCGTCCTCAGTCCATTTTCGGTCGCTCTCCGGTCTCTCCCCTAACTGGCGAACTCCTGTGAAAAACGCCACCTACAGCTACAAACTCTAGTTGCTGGCCCGCTGCTCGCCTGCTCCGACACTCCGTCTTCTTCTCCTGCGCTGCGAGCTCCACGCCTCCACCAGTCCACCACCGGCCGTGGCCCGCCGCCCCTGCTTGCTGGACACTGACTAACATTTGGTAAATAACAAATAACAATATTTATTTATATTTAGCTTAAATTTAAATTTGTGTAATTTAATATCCTATTCTTTAAGCTTTAACTTTAATAACATTAACAATTTAACATCACAGATTTGCATTTTGCACAATTTGCTGCCCTCAGTTCCCTGCCTTGCTTGCTTAGTTGCTTGAGACTTGACTCTTGAGAATTGAGAATCGAGAATCTGAGATTGAATCAGTCACACATTTGCGAGGTTAGTGAAAATTGAAAATGTGATTTCGAGATTTGATTTTTGAATGTGATTTTGTGAATTTGACTATGTGACTGTGAATTGTGAATTGTGATGTGAGTGACAAATTATAATGTCATTTGATTTGGAGATTGTGAATTGAGTATTGATTATAATGTCATTTAGAATGCTTCACAACGTGCAAGACAGTATAATCACATGAGAATCCAGCTCGGCCTAACATGAAATCTTGGATCCACCACTGTCTGTGATATATGTATGTGGGAAAGTTACTAAATTTCTTTCTTCGTGTGCATTTGGCAGGTTTACTGTGTGATGACTGGCCTCTCGTTGTTTTCAAAAACAGAGATTATAATATGCAAAAGGGTTAAGTAGGAACAGCTCAATTGTTCAAGAATGAGAACCCTCCTGATAAACCGAGGTCATTGTCTTAACAATGTTTCTTTTTTCTTTTTACTGCTAATTAACTGTATTTATGAACTTGTAAAGATATTTTCACATATTTTTCCATTCGGCCATTCCTTTGAATTTGTTGCCTTTTGTTTTGTATTTCTGCTTTTTTCGGAACGGGGAATATAAAATTCTTATATTATACTGTTTTAGCTGCTTCCATTTTGTTTTGTATTTTCAGAATATTAAAGTACCTCTCTGCTTTAACATGTTGCTGCAGGGTTATTATATAAGTCCCAGCTCAAATCCTTTCATCTCCATAAGTTTTTTAAGAGATTACCTTTTTCAAATAATGGACCTTCCGATGTGGTAAAGGGGTCTGTTTCTTTTGTTAATTTGGGAAATAACGACCCCTCCTATGAGAGTGAAGGGGCCGTTTCTCATGCTAAAACGGGAGGGGGACAAAGTTCGAGAAGATGTGAAATTGTTAGACGAGGGGTTGATAATGTGGTTCAAATTCTCGAGAGTGGGCACTGGGGACCTTCCATAGAGAAATCTTTATCTTTGTGTGACAATAAACCCCATACGGATATGGTCATTGGAGTCTTGAGGAGGTTGAAGGACACTGATGTAGCAGTAAACTATTTTAGGTATGTTGAGAGGATGACTGATCAAGTGCACTGTCCAGAAGCATACAATTCACTCCTTAGGGTAATGGCCAGGAGTAAGAAACTTGACTGGTTTGAACATGTTTTGGCAGAAATGAATCTAGCTGGATTTGGCCCGTCTTTTGAAACTTGTGTTGAGCTAGTGTCCAGTTTTGTGAAGAGTCAAAGATTGAAAGAAGCCTTTGATCTTATCCAAACCATGAGAAAGTTTAAATTCCGCCCAGCATTTTCTGCATACACAACTCTTATAGGTGCACTATCTGCAGTTCATAAGCCCGATAGCCCAGATCTCATGCTAACTCTCTTTAATCAGATGCAGGAATTAGGATATGAAGTTAGTGTACATTTGTTCACAACTTTGGTTCGTGTATTTGCGCGGGAGGGCCGGGTGGATGCTGCTCTCTCCCTGTTAGATGAGATGAAGAGCAATTCCTTTGATGCCGACATTGTTCTATATAACGTGTGTATAGACTGCTTTGGAAAGGTTGGAAAAGTAGACATGGCTTGGAAATTCTTCCACGAGATGCAATCCCACAGCGTCAAACCTGATGACGTGACCTATACTAGCATGATAGGAGTACTCTGCAAAGGTAATAGACTGGACGAAGCTGTTGAGTTGTTTGAGCAGATGGAGCTGGATAGGACTGTTCCCTGTGCATATGCTTATAACACAATGATCATGGGTTATGGATCTGTTGGAAAGTTTGATGAAGCTTATAATTTGCTAGATAGGCAAAGATCAAAGGGGTCCATACCAAGTGTGATAGCTTATAATAGTCTTCTTACTTGCCTTGGGAAGAAAGGGGAGGTAGAAGAGGCATTAAGAATGTTTGAGGAGATGAAAGACAACGCTATGCCTAACCTTTCTACATATAACATTCTCATAGGCATGCTCTGCAAGGCTGGAAAACTTTATGCTGCTTTTGAAATTCAGAATGCCATGAAGATAGCTGGCTTGGTTCCAAATGTAATGACTGTTAACATCATGATTGACCGATTGTGTAAGGCTAACAAACTTGATGAAGCATGTTCTATTTTTGAAGGCATGGATCATAAAGTCTGTACCCCAAATAAATTTACATTTTGTTCTCTGATAGATGGCTTGGGTAGGCACGGCAGAGTAGACGATGCTTACAGATTATATGAACGAATGTTAGATTCAGATTTAATACCAGATGCAATTGTCTATACATCCCTCATAAAGAACTTTTTCAAGACTGGCAGAAAGGAGGATGGACACAAGGTCTACAAGGAAATGGTCCGGAGAGGTGTTTCTCCAGACCTTACGCTACTTAATACCTATATGGATTGTGTATTCAAAGCTGGTGAAACAAAGAAAGGCAGAGCTTTATTTGAGGAGATTAACGCTCAATTTTCTCCAGATACACGGAGCTATTCAATACTAATCCACGGCCTCATAAAAGCAGGCTTTGCCCATGAGACACGTGAGCTATTCTACACAATGAAGGAACGGGGATGTTTACTCGATACTCTTGCATATAACACTGTAATTGATGGATTCTGTAAATCAGGTAAGGTGGATAAAGCTTACCAGCTTCTAGAGGAGATGAAAGCAAAGGGCCTCCTACCTACTGTGGTTACTTACGGTTCTGTTATTGATGGGCTTTCTAAGATTGACAGGCTTGATGAAGCCTACATGCTCTTTGAAGAAGCAAAAGCAACTGGCGTGGAGTTAAATGTACTGGTGTATAGTAGTCTTCTGGATGGATTCGGGAAGGTAGGTAGAATTGATGAAGCATATCTAATTATGGAAGAAATGATGCAAAAAGGTTTAATGCCAAATGTTCAAACATGGACTTGCTTGCTTGATGCACTTGTGAAGGCAGAAGAAATAGATGAAGCCCTTGTCTGCTTCAATTCGATGAAAGACATGAAATGCACACCCAATACAGTAACATATAGCATCCTCATAAATGGCCTATGCCGGGTTCGGAAATTTAACAAGGCCTTCGTGTTTTGGCAAGAAATGCAAAAACAAGGCATGAAACCCAATACAATCACGTACACCACCATGATATCTGGGCTTGCCAAGGCTGGCAATATATTGGAAGCCGATAAACTCTTTGAGAGGTTCAAAGCAAACGGAGGTATACCTGATTCTGCTTGCTATAATACTATGATTGAAGGGTTAAGCCTTGCAAATAAGGCAACGGAAGCATATCAGTTGTTTGAAGAAACACGAAGGAAGGGTTGTAATATACATACCAAAACTTGCATAACACTTTTGGATTCGTTGCATAAAGCTGAATATCTCGAGCAGGCAGCAATTGTGGGTGCTGTATTGAGAGAAACGGCCAAGTCACAGCATGCAGTAAGATCCTTATAACATTTGGAGTGTCTTATTGTCAATGATAAAGATAGCATTTCACTTTGGTTACGTAATTTTGTCCCTCTCGACTGGCCAAGAAATTATGAGTGGATGGGCTAACACTGGCTTTTGAACATTCATTACAACAACAATTCTATAGAATATTGTACTCAGTTCCCATGGAAGCACTTTTAGTCCATTGTTCAGATATCACAAATTCAAAATTCACTTCTCATTATTTGTTGACCGTTTTCCCTTGTATCTTCATTGATATCTCCAGCTAAAATAGTTAAGAGCTCAAACTTCTACGTTCTTCTTAGCTCCTAGTTGGTCCACACCATCCAAAAGTACATCCATAGACATTACATTACAGTCTACAGACACATACTATTTCATACATCTTTCCCAAGTCCATGGGAATAGATGTACCAATAGAAGCTATGACATTTCCTTTTTTTATTGGGGATACGTGTGCGTGTGTTGGGGGGGGTGGGGTGGGGTGGACGGAGAGGGATCTACTTCCTTTTGTGGAAAACATAGCATGTTTTGTCGTCGTTTCAGTTGGCCGCATGCTGTTATGCTTCTGCTCATCTGAAGGATGATGAACATTCGATCTGTAGCTGGCTGTTGAAGATCGAGAACTTGACGTACGAGAAGTCTCAGTACGAGCCTTCATTTGTATCAAACATTTCTTGTAATTTCTTTATTTATGCCTTCAATAATGCACACACAAAAGAATATATTTTGTCGTCAATTCTTTATTAACCTTCACAGGAGTAATTATTGAAAATTTGGACGGGATTGTATGTAATGTTTCTTGAAACTTTCTTGTTCGTCCGATGGTAATTGTAAATTGAACTTTTAACAGCTTCTGATGGTATAATTATCATACTAGCAAGTGTTTGATAAATAAAATAAACTAGTTTATAAATTAGTTTATAAGTTAAACAATTTTTTAATTCACATTTTATTCACACACATTTTCTATTTTCAATTTTCAATCACTATTTCTTTTCTCAAAATCATAAATAAATCATAAATTTTCAATCTAACTCTGACAGACAACAATCTACCATCGTGAAACACCATCGAAAATTTAGAATTATGCTAGACTCTCTTCAAGGTTTACCTCGATGACGACTTCTCACTTACATGGATGTAGAGACCACACACTGCGGGCTCCACACCAATGTGAGTGGGGGGTCATTCATGGGGTGAGTCTTGAGGGGAGTGTAGCATTTCCCGAAAATCTAACCTCGGTAGACAACAATCCTCCATTTTTACGCACCACCGCAGTTGCCTCCTACCACACCCTTTGACAACCACCCACATCAGCAAATAAAACCTCAATATTCCAAACTAAAACCAATCCACAGATCATCCACCATGGTCGTCACAGCCACTTCACTACCACCCTTATAAATCGAAAAGCGCAACAGAAGCAGCGACTAGAATTACGCGCGCCTGAAAGCTCTAAAAACCTCTCATTTTTGTTGTTGTCGATAGAATACAATATTAATCTTCATTCGTCCATGAACCCGACCAGCTTTACGGTGCGCACAACGATAGGCTTTGTTGCGCCTGAGTATGGATGCATCCAGAATTAAAATTCAGCTAGAGCGTTCAATCGTTGACTGACAATCACAAATAGCGAGATTGTTTATTATTATTTAATTAAATAATATTAAAAAATAATAAATCAATATAGATATAACTTAAAACATTGTAATGAAATACGAATATATAATCTAAGTATGTTACTCTAATATCATCTCTAATGTTAAGATCATATGATTCGGCAAAGGGTTGTTTTCATGGATCCAACACAAGTTCAATCATATTAAATTCAGTGCAAAATTTCTTCATTATTAAATACTAATAACTTATATGGCCTACCAGATGCAATTGCAGAACCACTAGAACTAAAATCAATAGGTTGAGACTTTCGTTTAGGTTTAAAAAAACATTCCATAAAATGTAAATCAATAATCACAAATCAAATCAAATATTCATCAAGTCTCAATTCACAATCTGTAAATCAATAATCACAATTCACAAATAAAATCAAATATTTATCGAATCTCAATTCACAACTCATAAATCAATAATCACAATTCAGATATCAAATCAAATATTCATCAAATCTCAATTTACAATCCACGCAAGGAAAATATAAGGCTCACAAGTGATCACATTACAAAAAATTTAAAAATAACATTTATGAGTGTGTGGAATGAATGAATTAGGTTTGTCAATTGAAATAAAGAGGGATAGGTGGTTTATAGGTTTATATTATGCTGATTAGTTTAATAACATTATTATTAGTATTAAAAATGTTGAACTGTGACTTAATTTTTTAATAAATAAAAGTTATAAATTTGATTTTTAAGTTATAAAGGCTCTATTGAAAGATGCTTCAAAATTGTTAAGGCAGAAGAAATAAATAAGGCATTGTTTGATATGACATATTTTTCATGGAAAAGAAAAATAATTTTTCACTTTCTTCATTTAACCTTGTTTGATGGCAAAAATTTTACTAGGAAAATCTTTTCCAACCAAGCCACTCACACGCCTATTTTCTTGGCAGAGAAGGAAAATGTTTTATTGTGCTTTATATGAGAAATCATTTTTCATGTTAGTTGGAAAATAATTTTCGTCATGTTTGATCCGTTTTGTTATTATTAATTGACTTATTTATTTATTTTTTAAAAAATAACATTATTATTATCAAGTAAAATTATGTGAAAAAATAGAAAAAAATAATTTTTTTTAATATAATAACTAAATTTTGCTTTATTTGCCATGAAAAATAATGTTAATCAAACAACAAAAGTTGGAAAATTTTCCACTTTTTTTACTTATAAAATTAAATCAATCAAACACTTTTAATTGATCAATTCCTTGAAAAATATTTTCTTTCCACCTATTTTTCACACTTACAATCAAACAACCCTAACAGGATAAGTTAAAGGACTTGTGAAACTTGACAAGACTGGAAGGAGTAAATTAGATTAGCTTAGGTTCTAGTTCTTTTATTTGTAGGTACTTGCATTTCATATGTTTTTTCTATTTTTTATACCCTCGTTTTGGTTTTTTTTTGGAGGTAAGGCACATTCGTCCTCATCTTTACATTGTATTCGTTTTCTTTTACAAATAAAAATCATATCCTAGACTTTGATTTCAAGTTAGGATATTTTTTTAAAAAAAAGGTGAAAAATTAAAAATCATGGTCTTTCAATTTCAACAATATTTATTCCCATTGCATGATCCTTACGACCTTACGCTATGTTGTTGAAAAGGATGCATAGGAATAATAATAATAGAATGACAACAAAGGGTGATTTAAAAAGTGACCGTTGTGAATAATAATTATATTTCCCTTTTTGCCCCTTCGTGAAAATTCAAAATCACAAATGACCGTTGCCTAATCTTTTCACTTTCTTCTTCTTAAATCCCTCATCTTGAAATAGTCATTTTCAATTCATTCAAGCTCTCACTCTCTATATCTTCCAAGTAGCAATCGAAGTCTTGAGGAAATTTTCAAGAAAATGGCATTGAGGCCTATTGATAATGCATTGCCCATAATGCCGGAACGACCCAAAAAGCAAGTAAAAATCTCCGCCCCACCACATAAGGAGAAGCCCAATTCCGGTGTAAACGATGAAAACAGTGTACCTGTGCCACCACCCATAACTGCAGATTCCTCCATTGACTACATCCCCTCTGAAAATCTCAAAAACTTCCCTGATCCAGATATTAAAATTCAGGTGCTTCTCTTTCGCCTTTTTGATGAATTTTCTGATTTAGAAATTCTTCAAGAAACAGCTACTTTTTAATTTTTTTCTTATTTTTTGTGTTTAATTATTTGAAAATTTCAGGGTCTTGTTGGAGGTTTAGAGTCGAAAGATTGGTTGAAAGTTTGTGAATCACTGAATGATGCTAGACGGTTGGCACTTTTTCACTCCGACGTCTTGCTTCCAGTTTTGTAAGTCTCCTTTTCTTTTGTATAGCACACTCGGCTTCCTAGCCGGAAAAACGATGCTTTAAAGCGGGTTAAATTTGCTATTAATTTACAAAATCAGATTCTGTGAAGGCAAAGTGGGATTTGCATTTGTTAATGAATATGGGGATGCAGGGAAAAGGTGATGCTGGTTCTGGTGAAGGCAATCAAGAATCCAAGAAGTGCTTTGTGCAAGACCTCTATCATGACTTCCTCGGATATCTTCAAGGCCTTTGGTGAAAAATTACTCGAACCCGCCATTTCTAATGTCTTCGACAACTTGGTACATAATCATACATTATTTTTCCTTTTTCTTGGATATCATACCACTAGTTCTGTTCAACTATAGGATACAGTTTTGTGAAATGCTTGTAGAATTGCATAAACATTGTTGGATAATAATCTTGATCAAGTAACTTGAGATTTTGAATACATGATATAATTTTCAGCCTAAAAAATTGTTTATGAATTGCTGCTATTGAGGTCTCTGATGTAAGATCCCCACCCGACCTACCCTTTCAGCTGTTGCAACTATTGCTGAAAGCCTCTCAAGACAAGAAATTTGTTTGTGAAGAAGCAGATAGGACACTGAAGACAATGGTGGAGTCCATGAGCCCTCTTCTTTTGCTTCATAAACTCCGGGCCTCCGTCGGCCACTTTAATCTCAGAGTCAGAGCAAAAGCTGCAGTTTCGATTTCTAACTGTGTATCTAAGATGGTAAGTAGTATCATGAATGTTCAATCCCCTTTCTGTGATATTTTGTACTAAAAGATGTGTGATTTTTAGGATTTGGAAGGGATGAAAGAATTTGGGTTGGCTGACCTAATTCAAACTGCGGCAAATCTGTTAAATGACAAACTCCCCGAGGCGAGAGAGGCGGCTCGAAGTATTGTAATTTCGTTATATGAAGCACTTGTAGAGAATGAAGAAGAGAAGCAAGAGTCATGGCAAAGCTTTTGCCACTCTAATCTTCCAGCAATTCATGCACAAGCTATAGTCAAAATTGTTTCGTCTTAGTTTTCTTGATTTGTCCTAATCTTTTCTGTGTCGTCGTTCCAATTTTAGTGGATATGTCCATTATGTAGTAGGGTTACTAGTAACATTGAAGAAGACGTTAGGATTATTCCTTCATGTAAATGACATGTTTTGCATGATTGTATGTGAGGGAAATAGTTTGCTATTTGGTATGATCATGCCTTAATATTCTTTATTATATTGTGAGCGATTCCACAAAACAGACAAGTAAATGTACCACAACAGGATTGCTCTGTCTTGGGGTCTCTTTGTCAAAAGTTTTTTGTTTAAAAATTTGATCCTATGATTTTGAAAAATATGTGTGTAGTTAAAAAATATAGTTTGAAAAAAATGTAATGTTTAAAAATATGTTTAAAGACAAGTTTGTCAAATTTATTTTTTAATTAAATATTTCTACGTGACCCACCAATTACACAATTTTTCATCAATTTTCAACTATATATTTCCTACCTTAACTTGTAGCCAAGCAATCTCATGGTTTCACGAGTGCCACGAGTCAGACGAGCCGGAAAAATTTTAAAAAAGGTTGAAATGTATTATTTTTTTTCATTTTCTACATGTAAATACTATATACATATAGTTAAATTTCAATTTCACCAAAATCTCTCAACTCTACTCTCTACTCTATACTTCAATCTCTCCAATTTCCATTACATAAATTTACATTTCATTAATTTATTTCAATCTCTCAATTTTTCATTATATTTCAATTTCCCATTTTAGAATTCATTCTAACCATTTATACATTTCATTTTCAATATTCTTATTTCTTATCACATACCTTTCAATTCTCCTAACAACTATAAAAGTTTCTTTCCATTTCAATTTTTCAACATACAAAAGAAATGGATCCCGAACAAAAATTTATTGAAGAATTGTTCGATGGTGAACCTGGAGGTGGGGGCATGACTCAACACCACAATCTCACTTCAACAATGAATTTGTCGATCTCAATGACATTCCAATTCCAGAAAACATTGATGATGCAGGTAATTAACGAATCAATTTAGATGATATTGAAGAAGATGTTGATGTTTAAATCTTAGAAAATGATCCTGATATTCCCAACGCGAAAGAGAAGCGAAAAACTGGAAAAGATAAGAAAGCTGCAAAGTATTGAGAACATTTTAAATTGATCTGAACTGGAAAAACAACTGACGGAATACAAGAGTTCAAAGTAGTGTGTGTTCGAATAAATCCCGCAAACGCACATTATCGTTGACAAGTAATAATTGTGATGAGCTGAGAGTATCGTTCCCACGAGGAATAAGGTCTAGTCTTAATTATCAATTTATCGTTGATCCAATTAAGTGAAATAATAAATAAAAAGATGGTTTGTTTGTCTATTCTAACTAAAAATTGTAATGAATAAATAAAATAAATAAAAATGTTGGAGAGTAAAATATGAATGTGGAGCATGTATTGGAATCCGAATCCACTTGTTACCATCTATCTCAATTCAACAATTTGTAATTTAAATCATTCAAGCGTTGCTTGGCAAACGATAATTCATATGCAATTAAGTTTCTTTTTCAAGACAAATTAAATCTATCCTAAATATGAAACGAATATATCCTAATCCGAATACGAATGTTTAAAAAGCATTAAATCACACAATTATCAATGAGGTTGCACGTGTTATATTGTTATTCCTAATATCTAGTATTCATGTGTTGATCATGCAATGTTCAAACCTATTATGACTTTTTCAAGATTACAACAAGCAACAATATATTTAATTGATAGTCAATTAATCAAATAATAACAATAAAGCATGCAAGATCAATCAAGACAATACAAGGAATTATTAAGTTACTAGTTATCGAATTGAAATAAATAAACAACAAATTTCATCTTCATCCAATACATAAAAAAAATTAACCTAACATATTGATTGATTAATAATCAATGAAAGAATTGATAGACATCACCCGATTCAATTGCACAAAATAAACTGGAATTCTCCTTTGTTTTCCCAACCGAAGTCTCTTCAATACTCTGCCTTTAATTAATCCCAGTAACTGATGACTTCTTCAATATATCCCAGCCAATTCCTTCTCAATTTTTCTCACCTATTCCACCAAAAAGAATCAAATTCTGATTCTTTATCCACCCGAAACCAGCTGACCAGCACTATTGAATTAATTCCCAGCTGAGACTTCAATTTGTCAAAGAAAAGTCTCCTGCCGAAACTCTCCAATTAAGCCCTTCTTCTCCCAGCCGACTTTGATTAATCCACTATCCCCCTCAAAATTGTCTCCTAGTATGTGTATATATATATATATATATTATCCAAGTATCTCCCTTCTTTGCCTCCACAATGCCGTGTGTATATATATCTCTCAATTCTCTAATCAAAGTCTCCAGATAAAACCAATACTCCCCAAACCTAATTCAGCCCCAACACTTATTGTTCAAGTGGACTTCACTTTTTGAATGGCCCAATTATAATTAAGTAGTAAATTTTACTTTGAATCTCAATTTTTCCAAATAATTCAAGTTGGTCCTCACGTCTCTTCAATTGTGCAATTAAATCCTTGACATCTTTATTCTTCATTCCATCGCTCGTCTCATCTATGAAATGTTTGCAATTTAGTCCTTCTTACACGATTTTAGTCAATTTTCTCCGTTTAGCATCCAACGCATCCAAAATTGAGTTTTTCCTACAACAAATAAAATCAACACATAATCAGCAATATCACATCCTAAAACACTTACAATTGTTTGAATTTAAAGCTAAGATAAATACGAAAAACGTACTTATCAGTGTGCAAATATGGTACACAACGCTTGGCATGGCAAAAAGGTATAGCGTTTACACACCTCAACAGTCACTTTCGCAATGGGTTCATCAACTTAAATCAAAGTTAACTTCAATTTGGTTCGTTGGCTAATGGTTCTGCATCTACACTTAATACGTGGATATATTCTTTAGAAGATAATATAACTAGAATGGTTCAATTCGTTGCAGAGGCAAAGTTGCCACTAAGCATAGTGGACCACGAATACTTTGTTACCTACATCAAACGTAATCTTCAACTCAAGTATGTTGGTGTTAGTAGAAACACTCTTCATTCTGACACTATAGAATATTTTCTTAAAATTAAGAATCAATTAATAGTCGATTTACGTAAAATATGGTAGTGTTATTTCTTTTACTTCCAATATTTGAGAATGTATTAATAAAAAAGGTTATATGGTTGCAATTGCACACTACATTGATCTACTTTGGGTTATGCATAAAAAATTATCGCTTTCAAAAATGTAGAATTTCCTCATAATGCAACAAATATATTTAATGTTATACTACAAATTGTTAAAGAATATGGTTGCGAAACTAAAATTTCATCATTTACTTTCGATAATACTAGTGTAAATAAGTCCGTAGTAAATAAGATATGTAGAATTCTTAATCCTGAATTTGGTGAATTTTTATTCCATGTTAGATGTGTAGCGCCCCGAGTTCTAAATACCCGGTTCATCGCGTCATTTTCTGATCTAAACTTTAAAATAATATTCTAGCGGAAGAAATAGCTGAAAATCATTTTTTGGCAACATTAAATAAGTTGTAATGGTCGATAAAATTTGAAACATTTATGAAACAATTCAAAATAATAAATCGAGCCGTTAAAAATATAAAACATTCGGCAATGTCATAATTTCTCAAATAATTGAAAATCTCAAAGATAGTCAAAGTTTAGAAATATGGATCATCAAAATAAGATTCTCATTTATTTAACGACTATTGCTACAATCATCCATCACTTGTCACCCTCTCCGAAATATGCAAATATTGTTAAAATAGATATGAGCATTTCATAAAAATACTCAGTAGACTCATCGCCAATTAATTAATTTACAATATAATTGAAGACATAAATGCAGGCCCTTTAGAAACATAGGGTGTGGATAGTCTCTTTTTGTACATTAAAGAACGTGGCTTCTCTTTGAAAAATCATAGACTCTTTAAAATCATCGGGTGTGGGTAGCCTCGTCTTGTGCACTTAAGGCACATAAGTTATGCATAACATCATCATTTATCTTGCAAGATATTCTCTTCTTTCTTTCTCATGCATTAAAGCATATAAGTTATGACAAGCATAACAACATAAATATTTCATAAGAAATATATTCTCGTCTCATTTCATGAAATAACTTTCACATAAATCACATAACATATACATTCACATGCAATCATAATTTAAATCAATTAATAGGGGCGAGTCTACCTTAAATTCAACGAGTGCAAAATCGAGCGGGAAATGACTTCAATCCTTTAAATCTCCGTATGCCTCGTCTAGTCAATTAGAAAAATAGGTTAAATTAGTATTTTGAAATTCATAGTTTAAAAATGATAAATTAAAATTTAGGGACTGAAATTACTGATTTTGAAAGTTGGAGGACTAAAATAAATACTTTTAAAACTTAGGGACTAAAATGGAGTTTTTCGAAACTTTCAGGACTCGGATTAAAACGCTATTAAAATATTTAGGCTGAAAATAACAGATTTTTAAATTAAATGATAGAATTTTAAAATATTTGAACTCATGGGCCGAAATGAAACATTTGGAACAATGGGGACTAAAATGTAAATTTTTAAAACTTTGGGTTGAATCTCAAAATAGATACTAAATTGTGGGGATTGAAATAATTGATTTTAAAAATGAAGGGGCTAATTAAAATCATTTAAAAATTTAAGGGGCAGAAATGATAAGTTTTAAAACTAAAAGGACTGAAATGCATTGGTCGCTACAAGATGTGTTTGTCATATTTTAAATTTAATAGATAGAATTGAAAATACATTAGTGTACATAACTATATCACTAAGTAGAAAACAATACTTTAAAGAGTTATGTTCACAATACGGTAAAGATGCTAAGAAAATTTATCGCCGTCGTGGGCCATATGTGGAACTCTCTTCACATTTGTTACTTAAATCATGTGAAGATTATGAACATATAATAGCCGAGTATTATAATAGTGGAACACTTAGAAATGAAAATGATTTTGTATTAATAGAAGATGATTGGGAATTTTTAAAATCAAAAGATTTTTTACAAGTTTTTAGGATTCAATCAACATATTATCTGGAGTATATTACCCAACTAGTTCAAAAGTTTTTGAACGTCTTTATATTATTCTTGCAAGAATTTTTTATGGACATAGAGATGATTTATTTTTTGTTGATATAATAATTGTTATGAAAATAAAATTTAAAAAATATTGGGAAGATTAGCCTATGTTATTTCTCTTAGCGTGTGTAATGGATCCGCGTTGCAATTTAAAGTGTATGAGACTTCTTGTTTCAAAAATAAGTAGTACATTAATTTTGGATACCCTATCACTTATAATAATTTAGAGAGTATGTTAGTAAGCATTTATAACTCATATGCAATGTGATTAGGAACTAATGTTAGTCATACATCATCTGTAACATCATGTGTCACTACACTTAAAGACGACCAAGTAGAATTATTATATCTAATGGAAGAAATTAGGTATACACAAGGAACTTCTTCTTACAGTATGTCCCCTAGTTATCACAACGAATTTGGTCCACTTGTAATACATGAAGAATTGAAAATTTATTTTAAACGAGAATTACTTATGAATGTAGAGCCTAGTGATTCCTTAGAATTTGATTTACTTGGATTTTGGCGAACAATCGAATGGAGATATCCCATTGTTTCTGCCATAACAAAAGATCTACTAACACCTCCGGTTAACATGGTAGCTTTGAAGTCTACTTTTAGTACAGATAAAAGAGTTTTGTCAGAAGCATTGTTCTGAAATGCGTAATGCATTGCGATGCGTCGAGGTCAAAAATCAAGAATTACAAGTTTAGACGTGTCAATACGAAGAGTAAACGTCATAATGTGTTTCATATTTTTAATATTATTATAATTATTTTTAAGATATAAAATATATTTTATGTGAAAAATAATGTTTTTACATAAAATCTAAATACACAAAAAAATATAAATATGTAATAACAAAATTATTTAATTTTAGAATTGCTAATTCAAAAAAAATATAGATTTATTATTGTTAATATTATTTATTATACTATATAATTTATTTTAATCCATAAACAAAAAGATAAAAGTAATACTTAAATAATTTATTTGGAGAAGAAAAGTTTAAAAAATAAATAAATGATTATAGAAAACATTTAAAAACAAATAACCAAAAAATATATATATTTATCTTATAAATTACCCATCCCACATCGGTTGTGATGTGGGATGGGAACCTCAACAGCCCTTATAAAAAGGGCTGTTGAGGTTGCATTCTCATTTCAAGGGTGGCTCCTTTACTGGAGCCGCCCTCATAGTTTAATATATATTTTTTAATTTTTTAATTTTTTAATTTTATTGGTTGATTGGTTGACTTTTTTTTTATATTGTTGGTTGATTGGTTGATAACAATCGGTTCAATTGATTGGACCTGTTTAATACCGGATTTTTTGAATTTTTAGCCTTTTTTTATACTTTTTTTTTGGTTTTGGACGCATTGTTCCCCGCATTGGGACAATGCGACGCGTTTTCGTGCCGCCTCGCGCATTAGCGCGCCTAGGCGCCGCATTAAGACGCATTTTAGAACACTGGTCAGAAGTAAGAGGTCAACTCAAAGAATATATTTTGAAAGTATTAATGTGTGTCAAAGATTGGTAGGACACTCATTTTCGCATACAAAATAAGTATACCGAAATTGCATGCAGTTAGATAAATGATATTTAGCTTTAAACTTATAATTTCTTTATATAAATATTATTTTTATTTTAAAATAAAAATTATACACGTAACGAATTGTTCATGTACAATTTAAATTTCGCCTATTAGAAAATTCAATTATTCAAGTCAGTAGCCGTTCTCAAGCCTGGAAAAAAGGAGTAGAATTTTAATTTTTAAACTTTTAAACTTTAATTTATTTACTCAATTCTAGTTTTTGTCGTTTTGAATTATAATTGGAGATTTGAACTTATAATTCATTCATTCACTACTTTTACATTACTTATTAATTTATTACACAACAAATTATAAATTGATATATAATAAATCATTATATAATTAATTTATATTCAAGTATTTACCTAAAAAAGGTAAACCCGACGAGCCACGAGTTCGTGGACCAAGTCGAGCTTCGCCCTTGTCAAACGAGCACAACATTCGGCTCGATAGACACAAGATCGTGGCTCGGCAAACACCACGAGCTCTGTGGTTCTTTGACCCTCTTGTTACAAGCTGTCTTAGGCTCTGTTTGTTAAAAGTTTTTTGTATAAAAATTTGACATGATGTTTTCAACTTAAAATGTGGTTGAAAGTAATTTTGAAAAATATGTGTAGTTAAAAAATGATTTGAGAAAAATTTGATGTTTAAAAACATGTTTAAAGACGAGTTTGTCAAACAAAGGCTTAAATATATTATGGACTTTGAAGTTTGAAGGCAAGAATTTAATGAAATTCAAGAAAGTGGTTCTTGAATGAAAATATATTTTTTTATTTTTAATTTTGGGTGAATTTTCGAAATAAATAAAATAATCTTTTTTTTTTATAAATCCGAAAATTCGACAACGAATACGAAAAAACAAATGAAACTTAATTTGGATAAGAATTAAGCAAAACGAACACTTCTAAATTTTTTTTGAAACGATTTTCTGGATTAAAGACTCAACAAACTCAAAACAAGAAGAACGCAAAAAACTGAAAAACAAAACACTCAACAAGATATGGATGATTTTTATGGGACTCGATGATAAACATAAAAATCAAATTGGATAGAAAACTCAAGAAAACAAAATAAAGATATAACCTTGATTTTTTTGAAGCCTAAGCTCTGATACCAAATGATGCAAACCACGTAACAATTGTAGCTACGTAACCCACAAAATATTGAATCGACCCAAGAACGTCAAGAAATCACAATTTATGGATCTAATTAAAATTAATTGAATCAAGCAACCAATACAATCACAAGGATATATTGACCTCTTGATCACAAGCAATATTAATTCTCACCGAGATTTGAACAAACAAGAATAACTCGCAAATTCGAATTTTATTCAATGAAGAATAAGATTATTGAAAGCAAAATAGCATCTCAATAATAATATCAAAGTTGTCTAAAGTCTATCTTACAATGAATAGAAAAAGCGTATAAATAAATAAAATAAATCTAGCCGCTAATTGGGCTCAAAATAGAATTATAATTAAACTAAAATAACTAAAACTGATAAGGAAATAAAAATCTGCGAAATCTGATCCGTTGAGAAGTTACGGCCATAAAGAATACACTTACGACCGTAAGTATGTTTCTGTTTAAAGTTACGGCCGTGACACTTATACTTACGGCCTTAAATATGAAAATCTTAGAATCCTGCGTTTCCACCCGAGGGAATGTTACAGCCGTGACATATGTTGGTTACAGCCGTGACATTCTGCATAATTTTTTGGTTCTTTTTTACGCGATTTGATTTTCAAAGCTCGTCGAACCTGCTGAATTCTTGTTTTTGCTTGAATATTTAAATTTTTCCATCAAGTCTGTTATAATTAGTATTATCGGGATTTTGGATCACATCAACTTTACTACCTTTCTTCACGAATAGGTAGAGGTGGCAATGGGCCGAGCCGAGCCGGCTCGGCTCATAGCTCGGGTTGCTCGGCTCGTCAAAAGGATGAGCCGAGCAACGAGCTCGGGTCAAACGAGCCAGGCCTGGGCTCGGCTCGTTTGACCCAAGCTGAGCTCGGCTTGACCCACGAGCCGCGAGCTCGTGGGCCGAGCCGAGCTCGGCTCGTTGAGCTCGATTTTTTTTTTTTTAAATAAATAAAACCGTCTTTTTTTTTAAAAAAAAAAATCCCTCTACATTCTTAAGTTGATTTAGTCGACAATCGAATCGATAGTTAAAATATTTGAAATCTTGAATATAATATTTAATATTATTGATATAAATTCTTAATTAGTTATACACTTATATTTATAAGTTATAAATATAAGTAATAAGTTATGTATTAAATAAATGATTAATAACTTTTTTTTTTTTTTTGACGAGCCTGCGAACGGCTCGGCTCGCCGGCTCGTCAAAGCTCGTTGGCACGAGCCGAGCGTTTACAACGAGCCGAGTTTGGCTCGGCCGTGGTTCGGCAACTATGATTGGCTCGTGGTTGAGCTCGTGATCTTGATGAGCCGAGCCGTCCTCGGCTCGTGTTTTCGCGAGCCGAGCCAACGAGCAGCTCGGCCCGTTTGCCACCTCTACGAATAAGGAAGTTATGTACACAATACAGACAGGGTGAGAGAGGGGGTGAAGTGGATTTTTGTGACTTTAGGGTAAAGTAGGATAGCAAAATTTTCCAAGAGAAATTGGAACCACAAGGTCCGAGTTCAAAAAATTGGGTAATTAGATTGAGGGTTTGACCTGGTTGATGTCAACAAGACAAAAGTCAATTTACATTGAAAAGGGAATAACGTCCGAAATATTTTCGTCTTTGTTTAGCAAATCGAAAAGAAATATATTTGTAAACGGCACGATTTTTCAAATTATTTTTTAATTAAACATATTTTTTTTCTTCATTTTTCAACCACACATCTTACCTCCAAAATATAAAAAAACATACTTTTAAACATCAAAATTTTAACAAACAGTTATTTATCTCTAGATTACTTGAAAATAGAGAAATATTTCTACGCTTGCTTTAAGACGTTAAGTAAAGGAAAATAGTCTAAAAATCGTTTTTTATACAAAAATTAGCTTTGTTGAGACACAAAAATTAATAAAAAAAAAGGGGGAGTGGGGGGGGGGGGGGGGGGGGAGGGGAAAAGTTTTGAATTTGAAATTTGACATATGATGTTTGACGTAATTTTTTGATAATATATTAAGAAAAAAATAATTTAAGAATGTAATTAAAAAGTAAGAAAATGTTCACGTAAAATTATTTTATTAAAAGAAAGTATGATTAAAAAAATATTTTTTAAAAATCTTTATAAAATTTGACTTCATTGATTGAATCAATATGTTTGACAACTTGTTTATAAATGATATTTATAATCTTTTTTAATAACGACGTGACAACATTTTATTGATCAATTTCTTCAAAAGTAAATATCGACTCAAATATTTGATTAGCAGAAATTATTGACATTTCAAAAATATTATTCAATGAAATGTTATTACATAATCATTTAATAAAATAATTGTAAATAAAATGTTTCCAAATGGAACATTTACTAGGGATAACAATAGGATCCTCGAACCCGACGGGGCGGAGAATCCCCGAAATGACAGAGATGGGATGGGCATAGCTGTAAATCCCCGTCCATGTTCCTGCCACAAACACGTTCTGAAACCATTCCCGATTAATAAATTTAATTAAAATAAAATTCAAACATATTAAAAGTATCATATACCACCTGACGTCCAAATATATAATTTCAAAACTAAACCCTACATTTCAACTTTATACTACTGCTCTTCATCTCTCATTCTCAAGTCTTATTTCATTCTCTCCAAATATATTTCTTAACGCAATTAAACTAGTACTACTCTATAAAATTTATTGTAAGTTTTTTTTTTTTTATTAATGTTAATCATTCTCTAGAACCGTTAAATGAGAATTTTATAAAATAATCATACTTTAAGAAAAGAATTTGTATAACTAAGTATTGCTCGAAAACACCAATGTTCACAGAAAATTAAATAATCACTTTTATATCATTTTATTTAAATCGTGAACAGGTATCGAATTGAAAAATTAGTTTTTCTCTTATACATTATCATCATTTGATAATCATAAATATCTTTACTAATCTACTTGATCATACTTTTATAATGCATCTACAAACTTTTTAATTTAGTCTATGAGTAATGTGTCGTATTATATGCTAAGAGAAATTAGATAACATTATAAAAAAAATTAGTGAACAAATATATATATAATAATAAATAAGAATGTAAACGAAGATTATGACATCCCTGCCTTGTTTCATCTCCATCCCGTCCTCGTGGGCATGGCAAAACGGCTCGTCAGCTCGAGCAGCTCGGGCTCAGCTCGAAAAAAACTCATGTTTAGCTCAGCTAGCGACTCGAGATTTCGAGCAGAGCTTTTTTTTGAGAGACGGGCTTTGGCTCGACTCGAGCAAAAAAAAAAGTCCGCTCAAAAAGCTCGATGGGAGCTTGAGCCATGAATTTCGACAACGATCTCGGCTCAATTTGCTATATATATACATTTTCAATAAAAAATTTATGGATTTTTGTTATAAAAATTAAAATTAAAAGTTCGGAACTTGACTTGACTCGATTCTGAAAAGCTCGAACTTAAAGTTCAAGCTAAGCCTTATTTTTGGAGACAAGCTTTGGTTCGGTTCGGCTCGAGCCAAAAAAAGCTCGACCCTTGATCTTCGACTCACGAGCCGGCTCAACTTGATTCGTTAACATCCTTGGACCCGTCTAAATAGGGATGAGATGGTACGGGACGGGATAAGGATGATAAACTTCCGATGAGACGGTGATGGGAATTGACACCCTCGCCCTAAGACGCCCTACTATCATCTCATCCCTTATTATGTGGTTGGAATTTAGGAGCAGAAGCAGGCCAGATGTGAATTTCCTCGTATCCAAGAATTTTATCCTCAACCCCTTGTCCCACCAACCCAATACAAATTCCAAACTTATGGTTCCGGTGTACTTTCTCTTACCACAACAATGCTATGCGGCTATGCCCGACGTAACACAATCATAAACCTCAAACAAAACAAACATAAACAAACAAATAATCCTACAACAACCCAAAAAGAAACCCTAAATCAAAGCACCCATCTTTTCCAATGAATATTTGATTCTCTTCCCCGTCTATTTCTTGCTTTTCCCACACTAACAAATATAGTACAAAAAATGGACTCAAGGCTTCATGGTGTCCCTCTTTCCACTACACAAATGGCCCCAAAGGTCCCTGTTTCCAGTTCATTTTCAGGTATTAGAGCCCCCCTTACTATGGATGATTCTGACTTAGAATATTCTGTTTCAACCAAAAGCCATAAAAAAATTTATGTTAGTAGTTATAGTAGTGGGAGTGAGACGGAGTATGAGGGATTTGTGAGTGGTGAAGATGAGTTTGAAAGTGCATCTGAGAGGCATTTTGGGACTGACCCAGATGAGGAAGTTCTTGAAGAAACTCATTTTGTTAAGGAGTATGCGTTTTCAAGACCTGTTGAGAAGAGTCAAGGTGAAGAAATTGTTCAAAGGAGTAGTAATGTTAGTGAATATACTTTTTCTAGGCCTTTTGTGAAGAGCCCGGGTGGTGAAATTGTTCAAGAAAGTGACGATGTTAATAAGTTTGCATCTAGTAGGCCTTTTGTGAGAATCCCAGATGAAGAAGTCAGTGAAGAATGGAATAGTGTTAATGAATTTGATGATTATAGGCCTTTTGTGAAAAACCCAGATGAAGAAATCGTTGAAGAAATGAATAGCGTTGACGAGTTTGAAGATTATAAGCCTTTATTGAATGATAGAGATAAAGTGATTGTGAAAGATAAGGTGAATGTTAAGCTGTATGGTGATTCCATTTCGTCTCTCTCTGGGTTTAACACTGATGAAGACATTCTGGAATATGACACAACACCGGTTGTGGATATTGGGATTTCATTGCTGCCAAAAATGGTCATGCCAATTGCCCCAGTATCTGGAGACAGTGACTATGATTCTCCGCGCAGTGAGGAAATGGAATATGATGCTGTTATTAGGGTCCCAGGTGCTGAAATGCTGCAGAGAGTGGACAGTGCCCCAAGAGTTAGAGTCTCAGAGGTCGAAGAAGAGGAAGCTGATGAGTCAGAGTCTCACCATGTGGTAGAAGAGTTTGTCGAGGACTTGGCTCCCAACAACATTTTAAATGATGTTTCAAGTCCAAAATATGAAGTGGAAGGCCACGAGACGCAATCTCACCATGTGGTAGAACCTGATTTTGTCGAGGACTTGGCACCCAACAACACTTTATACGATGTTGCAAGTTCTAAGTATGAAGAGAAAGGCGATATGCCACAATCTCATCATGTGGTAGAACCTGAGTTTGTCGAGGACTTGGCTCCCAACAACATTTTAAACGATGTTTCAAGTTCTAAATATAAAGAGGAGGGCGATGAGTCGCAGTCTTGTGAGTTTGTCGATGACTCAGCTTCAAACAACATTTTGAATGGTGTTTTGAGTTCCAAAGATGAAGAATGTAGCTTTTGGAATGACACTGTTTATAAGGACGCGGATACTATCGAAGAAGGAAAAAGCAAGTCTTCGGTGGAGAGTAAAGAATGTGATTATTCGAAAGAATCGTCCAATGAAGATCCACCGCAGTTAAATGAAGACATTTATTCAATTGATGAGATAGCTGAAGAGAAAAAGTGTGTGAATTCGGATCATAGTAGAAAGTCCAACTCTCTTACGAGTTGTGATATTGAGTCACTAGGAAATAATGCTTCTCTTAGCTTGGAAGTAGAACAGAGTCTTGCTCATGAAACTATGAGTTTGCAGGATATGGACGAGGTTGTTTCCTTGGATGGTGGAAGCTGCAGAAACAGTAATATTGACATCGATAAAAATGTTGTCCTCATCCAAAGTGATGCAATTGACAATAAATGCGAGCAAAACGTTAATTGGGCCATGGCATCTTATGACTGTATTACTCCCAGAAAAAATGAATCAGCTAATGATGCTGCTATGATTGGTGAACTGCAAGCAGCTAGGGAGCTAGTATCTTCCATTCATGACGAGTCGGTTTATTTCAGTCAAGGTGTTGTATTAGATGATGAATCCATTGTTTCAGATACCCTCAGTTCCAGTTTGGGGCAACAGATAAAATATGAAGGGGACAATGGCACAATTGAGTTTCTAGGGGAGGCTGACAATTCTCTTTGTCATGATGAGAATGAACGAGCTGCTGGCATAGAACATAGATTATGTTCTACTTCATTTGCTAGCGGACAGAGTTCCAGGGATCATTCACAAGAGATCCATCGACAGGTCATGACAGACTCAGATGAAGAGGTAGACTCCGATGGAGAAATATATGCGAGTCAAATTCTTGATTCTGCTGCACTTTTGAAGGCAGTCAGAGGTGCTGCATCAGACAATGGCATCTTAGATTTCACTTCTGTTGATGGACCCAAGGTTTTCTCTCTGGAGCGTCCTGCTAATCTAGAGGACTTCACATTGGATTCTCTGAGAAATAATAATAGACTGAGCAATCACAGTTTTTTCAGGCGTTCTGAGGCCGCTATGTACAGTGATTCAAAGGAATCTTTAAGTGAAGAAGAGAAGGAAAAGATTGAGAAACTACAGCAGCTGAGAGAGAGATATTTGCGACTTGTCCACGGATTAGGTCGGGCTCCTGATGATCCTGTCGTTGCACAGGTTTTATATCAGCTAGTCCTTTCTGCAGGAAGGACTTCTGCACAAGGATTCAGCCTTGAGTGTGCTAAAGCAACAGCTGTGGAACTTGAAGAACAGATTGAGAATTATCTGAATTTTTCTTTGAACATCCTGGTTATTGGTAAAACTGGAGTTGGTAAGAGTGCAACCATAAATTCCATTTTTGGGGAAAAGAAAGTGTCGATTGATGCATTTGAGCCTGCGACGACTAATGTGAAAGAAATTATAGGTTCATTAAACGGAGTTAAAATCCGCATCTTGGACACGCCTGGTCTTAGAACTTCTTTCACAGAGCAATCTATCAACCGGAGAATTTTGTTGTCGATTAAGAAATTCATGAGGAAATGCCCACCAGATGTCGTCCTCTATGTTGACCGTGTAGATGCCCAAACCGGAGATCTTTCTGATTTGCCCATATTGAAGACGGTTGCTACTTATCTCGGCTCATCAATATGGCATAACGCCATTATTGCTCTAACACATGCAGCTTCAACTCTTCCAGATGGACCCTCCGGAAGTCCCTCAAGTTACGACGTATTTGTTGCTCAACGATCACAGGTTGTTCAACAACTTATTAATCATTCTGCTGGTGATATGGATGTGATGAGGCCAGTTGCTCTTGTGGAAAATCACCGTTCAGTCAAAAAGAACGAAGATGGAGAAACAATGCTCCCCAACGGAGTAAGTTGGAGATCACAGCTTCTACTTTTATGTTACTCTACGAAGATTTTATCAGAAGCAAATTCTGTGATAAAGAATCGAGATCCTTCTGATCATAAGAATCTATTTGGTTTTCGGATCCATTCTCCATCTCTTCCCTACTTTTTGTCTTCATTACTGCAATCCAATGTTCATCCAAAACTCTCAAATGGTGGCGAGAATGACTCAGACAGAGAGCTGGAGTATTCATCTGAATCTGACGACGAAGACGATGATTATGATCAACTCCCTCCATTTAAGCCGTTGAAGAAATCTCAGATTGCAAAGTTAAGCTGGGAGCAGAGGAAATCATACTTTGAAGAGTATGATTATCGTGTGAAACTACTTCAGAAGAAACACTGGAGAGAAGAAATGAAACGATTGAGGGACATGAAGAAAAAAGGAAAAGATGGTTTACTTGATCATGGTTTCATGGAAGATGTCAATGGGGAAGCCGTACATCCGGCAGCTGTAACGGTTCCCTTACCGGATTTGGTACTCCCACCCTCTTTCGATGGAGACAACCCGTCTTTTAGATACCGGTTCCTAGAATCCTCATCCCATCTTCTTGCAAGACCAGTTTTGGAATCCCAAGGGTGGGATCATGACTCTGGATATGATGGTGTGATTATTGAAGATAATATTGCCATCGCCAGTCGGTTTCCATCAGTAATTTCCGTTCAGCTAACAAAGGATAAGAAAGAGTTCGACATGCAATTCAATTCATCAGTTTCAGCAAAGCATGGAGATAAGGGTTCAACCATGGCAGGACTTGAAATTCAAACTCTTGGTAAGCAATTTGCCTACACATTGAAGGGTGATACAAAAATCAAACCATTTAAGATGCATAAAACTTCAGCCGGAGTATCCATCACATTTCTCGGGGAAAATGTCATCCCGGGACTCAAAGTTGAGGACAAGATTGTAGTTGGGAAACAGTTGCTTTTTGTGGGAAATGTCGGTGCCATTCAATCTCAAGGTGATGCAGCCTATGGAGCCAACTTGGAGGTGCATTTTAGGGAAAAGGATTATCCCATTGGTAATGATGGAAGCTCGTTAGGTCTTTCTTTAATGAGATGGAGAGGTGATCTCATATGTGGATGCAACCTGCAATCTCAGTTCTCCATTTCTCGGGATTCGAAGTTGAACATTCGGGCTGGGCTGAACAACAAGCTGAGTGGACAGATGTCTGTTAGGATTAGCAGTTCAGAGCAACTTCAAGTTGCTGCTCTGTGTCTCCTTCCAATTGCCAAAGCCATATTCGGGAAGGTCTTTTCACAGTCCACTGAAAATTAATCTGCTTCGAGCACGGTTAGCTGTACTTAAAAGCTACTTCTTTTTTTCTTCAAGTACTTAGAAATTGAACACAAGCAAGGCCACAGATCTATTTGTTTATATTTTCCTTTAAATGCAATACTATATGAACTTGTATTTTAAACGTCAATTCGTAGAAGTGAATATCTGCTGAAGCTCTTACATTATGCGTCATACTGCTTGAAATTTACGACGTGAACTAGAACCTATTCCGTTGACAAACATATGAATGATGCTGAAGCTAAAGAGGGAATAAATTTTCATCCCAGAACCTGGTTCTAGTAAAACCAGCAGAACCAAGACAGAAAGTAAGAACAGAGATATAATGAACCATTTTGAGCTGGGAAGTACAGTAACCAAATAAAGATGCTGGAATTTTGATTTGGATTCAGATCATTATTCATCAACACAGATTGCCTGGCACTTCTAAAACAATAAATTGAGCTGATGTTACAACACATAAGATAGGTAAAAGCCTAAGCATTTGATTATGCTGTGTAGTTAAGCAATGGATTATAATAATAATAATAAAGTTACAAATATTAGAGAATTCAGGAATCATTCATCTGAGGGTAGCTCAGCACCAGAATCCTGTAGCGTTTGTTGCATCAGATCCGACCCCTCTTCGTCCTGAGCCTGCACTTGTATATTCTGAAGTATGCAATTTAACAGTTGATTATAGTTGCAAATCAAGTAACAAGAATAACAGCAAATGAAATTAAAAACCTTCTAAATTGTAATGATACACATTTGAGTTGGAGTAGTAATTAAGGAAAATGATATCTGTACACCCAAATTTGACACATTGGTTGACGCCCACATAGCATGGTCCAATAATTAAATATAATCACATTTTATTCTGCCTACACCTAGAACTGTGGTTGGCTTAAGCATATATCGGCAACTACGACGCGTGAAAACATTGATGACTTGTTTGGTTAATCGGATTGCACAATACTGGATAGTAATAATAGATAAAAAAGTTAAGATCGTTTTCATTATAATTTTCAATTCTGTAAATCACTGTTCCAAACTCCAAGTGATGTTGGCAGACTGAATTATGCGCTTTGCAAATCAGACTACAATGTCTTATAATTTGAGGCCATCACTCGGAAAACAGCTGTTGGAGCTAAATACAGACACATAATGACAATCAAGTCTGAAGTAGAAAGTCTTGATGGTATTTCTTGAGAGAGAAGGAGCTGAAAATTGATACAGGACACCATTTAAATTTAGCCCTTGTTTGATCTAGATTTTTATGTAAGTTTTTTTCATAGCCAATGTCAACAATTAATCATAATCACATATTTCATAGGTCCCACAATTTATTAACCACGCATCATCAACTTTTATCAAAATTCGTTAAAAATCTGAGTTTGATCTTCATCAAATAGGGGCTTAGTTTTCAACCAAACCATTTAATGTACGTTTGCTATGCAATATTGGGCAGGAATGAACAATATAATCACAGGATTCTAGCTTCTTTTCTTTCTTAATACTATCCGATGCCTGCTTACCAAACATGCATTCTGTACAAGGGTAGAAATGCTACTAGAAACAATGTTACAGAACATATTCACCATTAGAGATTGTCATCAACTAGTATATCAGTCGAGCTCAAAACCCAAATGGCACAGGTATGGAGGCAAACTTCATTGAACAATTTGGCATTCCACATATATTGAGAAGTAAAATGCTCAAATGATCGGTACCTGTGTTTGTAATAGCTGGTTTGGTTGTTGATCTTGTGGCAATGGATAGACCTGTGGTTGAGACAACCGATAATAGGGCTCTTTGAGATCAAGTTTTCCGGATGACGTCTGAAGTAGTCCTCCTTGCTCAGCCCCGGGGCCCCACATTTTAGCTATTCAGATAAACAAGTAAATGGTTAATAAAGGAAACCAAGCAGGGAACCAAAATGAACTGAAAGAAAAAACCGGGATTTAAAGCTTGAATAGTACAAGAGCGATAAAAAACCGACCTGACAATGTAAGGTGAAGGGTGTAACTCTGAGCTTTATGGGAAACCATATGGAGTCGACCAACTATTTCTTGTCCAGGCATCACGTAAATTGGTTGGGCAAGAACGCAACGCAGCTGGTACCAGTGTGTTGTAGGCGCACCAGGAGCAGTAGTAAGCCACCGTTGTACAGTGCTGTTGGATGAATGAATTTGACATAATTAAGGCAAGTGTTAATCACGTGATTTCATGGAGGGACAAGTGGCAGTGTAAACACATACAGCATCAAACAATTACCTCCCATTAAACAATACATCAAACCAACAAGCCAACCCATGGACTCTGGTGCCCACAGAAGAAACAAATTTCAATGGGATGTCAATTTCATACAATTCTTCTTCCTGAAAAAGGAAAAATTGACGAATATATTGTAACTTACGTTAGTCTTAACATGTTGAGAAGCTTACTGCATGCGTGACACAAAATAGAAGACAAGGGTAAAAAAAAAATGTAATTGCTTTGCTGAATGTATCATTTTTTCAAGGAAATGAATATCTTAAAGATACCAATTTCATACAAAATTGCAGATAAAATTCCCAACATAATATTTCCAGAAATGGAATCGAAGAGGACTAAAGCACTAGAGTTTCCAAATGTGTATAACCTCTGGTTAGCATGTCCCATTACGCTATCCACAAACATGCACACACATCAACCGTACGCAAATGCAGATCCAAGGAATCTTAACCCCCAAATGATTGAATTTGCTTCCAGCCACACAATTCAAAACGTTTCAAATCCTAGGAACTAGGAAGTCTACGAAGCATACCTCATATTCTAGCAAAACTTACTTTGGAAACTAAAACGGTCAATTCCCACTTGACCCGTTCTCCCAACTGCAGTAGTCTCTAGTTCATCATCAGACAGTCAGAAGAATGGAGCCACTAAAATTATCAGCATATGACTAATTGGGTACTTCGAAGATTTATTTTTCCCTCTTCCGCTGGGCGAAGGAGAAGGGAAATTGAGGGAAGTTTTCATAGAAAACATAGATAACTATTGGTAGAAACCTTTGTATCACACTTGGTATTTTTCTGTAGCAGCTGAGAACATAGTAACTTAAATTGTCGGCCAAATTGTATAGGTTTTCAAAAAGGACTAATTTCAAAACTCCACAAAAAGACGAGAATCTAAGGATGGTGTCTGACCTTTCCCCACCAGTACTCAAGAGTTAACATACAATTGGAATGAAGTTCAGAAGAATGTGAAACTCTTGCCATAGAATTTCAAGTTTCAAGTTGCATGTATGCTTGCACCATATATATAACTTAAGTAAAAACATTAACCTTTGTAGAAGTGAAGTCTATCACATGAGAGATTGCAGGAGCCACCAATAGCCTAGGATCAAAAGCATCCACCACTGGCTGCGAGGTACAGAGAAGATGAAAGTTATCATGAGGCAGCCCAAAATAGTATCGAGTTTATTAAACGGCGTGATGATACACCTAGAAGTACTAATTGATGATTGATATATTTCATGTTCTAGTTCAAGAGTGTTTCAAATTCATGACTATAAATGCTCATCAAAGAAACATTATTCTTTTCCATAAATGAAAGAATTTCTTCGGAGACTGACTATATTAGATATATGGCTATACTTCTTACAGTTGATATTTAAAATTAAAAACTATAGCTAGCAATGATCCTCATCACACCCTTGTCAACCAATATCCTACTTCAGCTACACCCTTGTCAACCAATATCCTACTTCAGCTACCATATTTATGAGCCAAATCTACCAAATGTAGTTTTAAGAAAATATGGCATCATGTCAATGTTTTTCCGCAAACCACGTGTTCACCATGGGAAGTACAGAATCATCAACTCTTGAAAAATAATTTGAAACTTAATATCAAAGTAATACGTCAAAAAGTTCTCACAATATTAAACTGAGGATAATCGAAGTCAATCTTGCTGAAAGATAAACATTAGAAACTTTTAATGTTAAAAGAATGTGTTACAGATGACATCTGTCCATGCATCTCCCTTTTATGGTTTCATGATTGGTGGCGGCCAGACTAGTTGACAGAGCATTTTAGATAAAAAGGTAACACAAAGTAACTTCACCTCCAATCAGAACCAGTTATGCAAGAGGGGTTTCTGTAGAACCACTCTTAAAGTGCAAAATTACTTGAGAAGATGATCATAACTCATGCTCTGAAGAAAGAATATTTTAATTTTAAAGAACAATAAATGCAGGGAATTTAATGCAGGTTTGATCTACCACGCTACTTATGACAAATATATAAGCAACGGCTTTGAAACAAAACAGTGTAGCTTTCAAGTAACCTATAGTATTTATAGTCAAACATACACAATCAACTAGAATTGCTGTCAGAAACCACAAATACATTTGAGATATACAGAAGATAGACCTGTGAAAAGTATCCTTGGAACGCAGTACTTTGCAGAGGAGCCAAATTAACACCGTAGTAATTTTGTTGCTGCCAAAACAAAGCCTGGATGGAAACAACAAATTTTATATGAAGGGAAAAATTTGGGGAACAAAACGACAACATGCTCTCATGATAATCCAAACTTGTGTATATCCAAAAATGTCCCCTCATCCATTGAGCTATATAATAAGAAATCCATGTACGATGAAAAGTCCCTCCTCAATCTTCCCAAAGAACATAATAACAAAAAAGAAAGTAATCTTTATCAGAAGCAAAAATTGGTTCTTACTTTATTTGCAATTTCCATGTACAGATACTCATCGCTAAATGGCGCCATATGTATTCTACAAGAGCAAGCAAGTACAATTATCAGGCATATGAAAAGAACAAATTATAATTTATAAAACTACTATTCAAGTAAAAGCCCAACAGAGGGGCCTTTCTTAATCTTAAAAAGCACGAAGAATGTAAACATTCTGCATCCTAACAATTAAAATTCCATAAGTTAAAAATCTCCTATATTCAATAAACTTTTCTAGGACCCCCCACCAACTCATGTCATCGTCCCAAAGTTAATAATTTTAATACCCCAACAATTAATATCAATTCAAGGAAAACCTTGTTGAAGTAGAAATTATTAGAATGGACCTTTTTAACATATTTTAATAGGTGTCATAATACAATAATACTACACTTCACAATTTTAGACTGCAATATATTTAACAAATGTATTCAACCATGATCCAACCTACATTAATTCTCTCTGAATAGTAAACACGCATTTTTTCAATCAATTCCATCTTGGGAATGGTAAAAACATACCATTTTTATTTTCACCACAGGACTCTCATGTTGACTATCAGCTTCTCTCTTTCTGTAATAGGCATTAGCTTTATCATCAACTAGATCTTTAGAAATCCATATATTACCTCTTGAGTAGGAGAATGAAGCTCAAAAGGTTATGTTTCCTTCATTAGAGAAATTATAAAGATTTTTTAAAGGTTAAAAGAATAAGAAACGTGACTTAATATAGTTTAAATAATATCTCAATTTTGGTTAACTGTGGATCATATTTAACATGTATATTATTAACTAAATTACTGTGTAACCATTAGGTAAAAAAATTCTTTTGTTGGATGAGGAACTAATATTTTATATAGTTAAGAGATTTTACTTTGTTAAAGTATCTATTTTCATTATAAAGATCATAAATAGAAGCATAATTTGTTGACCATTATATCTAAAAGCTTAAGAAATTAGAGATGGGATGAACTTCAGAACATACAGGAAGTCCATTAATCTTAAAATAAGAGCATATAACAATTCAATAAATAATTGACTCGTTGTCTTGAAATTCCAGATAAATCAGGTGAGAGCAGGAAAACCATGAACACATTTCATGATATCTAAAAGACAAGGTGAAGCATCAGGATATGATAGAAAATAAGAACACGCACACGATATATTGCTTCCAGAAAAAATATGTACATAATGCAGAGGCAAGAAAACAAGAAGGAAATCAGGGTAAATTCTAAGGTGTCAATCATTAAACTGGTTCAACTTCCAATTTATTGCATATTTTAAAATCAGAAAACAATTTCCTCTCTGAGTGACACGACTCTTAAGTGGAGAAATTAGTTTTAATAAAAGTGAAGTGCAATGGTATCCCTTCAACTACAGCAAAATAGTAACATTCACCTTCCTATACTTGGAAACATTTTTCCATTTGGAACAAGAAATCGATCTCTTGCAATTATGTAGGACTCCAACATTCTCTCATTGACAAGCAAAGTGCCTGCAGAAGATTAAGTCTGTCATTAATAAGTTACCTTTGGATCATATTTCAGACTATAATCAATCAAAAATGAAGCTTTGAACAGTGCACCATTTAGAGCCCTTTTGGTCCCAACCCCTTTTCAAGGTTTTGAGGAATTTGAGATTTGGGGAGAATGTGTAGTTAAGAAGTGTGAAAAGTGGTGGTCCCATAGTTTTAAAAAAAAATGTTGGGACTAAAAGGGCCCTTAAACTAAAAAAAACTAAAGTAGTGTTTGATAGCAAGGTGGAAAATGAGGTGGAATTCAAATTCTCATACCACCACCACCCCCCCCCCCCCCCCCAAAAAAAAAAAAAAGAATCCAATTCCATGGAATTCAAGAAAAAAATGTGGAATTCCAATTCTATGGAATCCGAATGTGTAATTGATTGGAATATGGCAAATTTGGGTGAAAAGTGCATTTTCCATGGAATTGGATTCTCAATCAAACACTACCTAAAATCTGAAAAGCAGGCAAGTGCACATGGAATCAGTCAACAACCCCCTTCTTGCACCAAGAAAAAGAATTTCAGAGGCATCCAATAAAAAAAATCCTATAGCACAAGCATATGAACACACTGCCCATTCAGGCTTTTTATATCTATGTAAGAGTATGTCTACGTTTTTAATTTTTTTTACATGTTCTCAAAAACCAGCCATCAAATATGATGTTGATTTTGTTATAGTTAGGGAATTTTACGCGTGTTGAACCTCAAAGTAGATGTTTATATTTCCAGTAAAATAAAGAATTCAGACTTTGGTAAAAAGGAATATGCAATGCTTGAGCATGCACACGACATGCACATAGTTTCCTGTGCATGTTTGCTTTGTATAAAGTTAGCTAAATATGTATCAACATTAACCAATGTAATCATTCACTAGATGACAGAAGCAGGCAAAAGAACTTAGCATACCCATTGGCTCAGAGATCAAAATATCTGCTTTCTCAGGTAATTCAACCTCTTCAACCTTACCCTTTATGACCTACGAAATGAACACAAGATATGATGCTGGGCAAAAAAAATTAGAGAAGAGGAAATGAAAATTCTCGCAAAGAGATAAAAACTCAATGAGTTGACACTTGCCGTTATCCTTTCGCCAAGCGACGGATTACCAGCTATAAGTTTACGAGCATATTCTGCTATATCTGATGCTTCCACAGCATAAACATGTCTTGCACCAGCCTAATACACACACACACACACACACACACACAGAGAGAGAGAGAGAGAGAGAGAGAGAGAGTAAACCAGCATGAATCAATGATAAGGTGCTTCATGGAGATCAGCCTAATCGATGTAAAAAATATAGAAGACATAAACTGAAGAACCTGAGCAGCGAATAATGACAAAATGCCACTACCAGCACCAACATCAACTACTACACGGCCATCAAAGTCTCCACGGTTCTCGATGACTGCAGCATAATAAGTTCCTGCAAAGTGAACATATATCATGTCAATTATCTACAGAGATAGACATATGGTTCCATTGCATCAGCACGAGTGACATAAATGCTCTAGAAATACATGTTTAGCAGCATAAGTTCCGCAAGCCTTTAAAAACTTGAAGTGACAGAAAAACATAAAATGAGAATGAAAGAGAATATTGAAAAGGAGATATGTAATACGACATAGTGATTAACCTGTCCTAACGTAATCCTGCATCATATTTTGCTGGTGTAGAAGTTGTCCGTAGTAATGAAAGTACATTTTAGCAGAAGATGCCTCTATTTTGTCATCAAACTTGCTTTGAGATGATGACACTTTCCCATTTGGAAAATCTGATCCTGTAGAAATAGAATTCCACGTGAGCCTTATTCAGTTATTCTACAACCTTATATGTTATATCCTATTTTGTGAGAATAATAGACAAAGTTGTCACGGTGCCAAATATTTGACAAATTTGGGAAGCCATGTATGCAGAACAGATTTCTCTAATAGCAACACAGCATTATGACATGTCAATGTAAGAACTCATATATTGGTAGAAATTGAGAATTATACACAATAAACTAAACCCTGTCTAGTTTCTATATTTCGTATATTCACATACATAAGTAGGCATACCCTTATTTACCTGTTAACAGATTCCAGCTCTATACTGCCAACATGCATCTAAGTTGAGCATCTTATAATTTCATGTTATAGTAAGTGATACTTTCAATGTGCAACTTGAGATGAATACTAGAAACTAACAAATGCTAACATATAATACAAGTTACAATAATAAATACGCATCCACTTGCCTCAGGAAGAACTCATTACATGATCTTATTCTATTGGAAGAACTCTTTAAAAGGACATAATAATGCTCTTTTTTAACACTATTGCAACTATAAATTAGTTTATTTATGTTTTTTGAAGTAAAATGTGTGGTTAAAAAGTGGAAAGAGGATGGGTGATTAAGCCTTTGTTCGGTAAGTGGATCTTTTTAGATTATAAACCATTTTATAATCTATACAATTCCTCAAACCACTTTTTAACCACACATATTTTCTCTCCAATTTTTAACCACACATCTTACCTCGAGATCCAAAAAAATTGGTTTATAATCAGTTGGCTAGGTCTAAACAGAGGCTAAAAAGTGATTTGAGAAATTATATTATTTATAAATTGATTTATAAATTGTAATGATTGCGTTAAAGAATTGAGGATAACTTTTTTAGAATTTGGACATATCTGCCAAAATAACAAACAAAGAATACTCAGAAACAAACACAATGAAAATCAAATGAAACTAACCATTAAACGGAGAAGAATGGCCTCCCAAATAAAAAACTAAAAAAATACTAAAAAACAAACATAATGAAAATCAAATGAAACTAACCATTCAAACAGAGAAGAAAGGCAAAAATTTCGCTTCAATATCTAAATATTATTATAGAAAATTAAAGGAGAAATTCACTCAAAAATGTGATTTCTTGGCTCAAAATACAAACTGAAGATCATAATGACCACTGCATATAAAAAATTGCGTGGAAGAAAGAGTTGAATGGGAGGGAGGGGGCATGCAATTACATTTGTCAAGACACATCAACAAAGATACCAAACCAACCTTGAACGACCACTTCCTTCTTCCATTGCTCAAACGCACAATGGAAGTTCCTACTTTCCTCCTCATTTCTAAATTGAATGGAGATTCCCCTGGAATAGCTTTTCTGATTCAACAGCAAAAAGGTGAACAAAATCTCTTATTCTCATGGTATTAGAAAATTGTTTCCTTTTTCGGTTGCAACTGCTTCATATATATTCCATTCAAAATAAAAACATAAGCCCGTGTTTGGTCGGCATTAAAATCAGATTTTTAGTAGATTTTGATAGAAATTGATAAAATGTGTGGTTAAAAAGCTATGGATCCCACAAAATATGTGGTTAATATTAATTGTGGACTTTGACTTGTATTAAAATTTAGATTATAATTCCTACCAAACAGGACATAATATTAATAGGAAAAAAGCACACTTCCAAAGCAGGCTCTAATTTCTATCTCAGAAGAGGATTTAAATTGCTAGGAAGGAGCTCTCTTGATACAATACGAGTAGAACACATAGAGCCATGCTTTTAAGTTCCTTGTGTCTCCAATTATTCGTCTAGTGCTAGGTAGGAAAATGAGGATGACATGGAGCACAAGGAAATGCAATAAATACCATACCTCTATATCCATTTCAGAAGCTTCAGATATACATACTGATTGAAACGGACTTAACTTGAAAAGCTGAACAGAAATCCAAAGGAATTAGAACTGCACATCTCAAAAATATACAATAAAATAACTCATATAATTACTCGAAAAATATTTCATATAACCTGGTACTTTTTATCAAATGTCAGTGAAACATCTGATTACATTTAAAAGAAAAAGGGTATCTAAATTACAAAAAAAAAAAAAAAAAGAGAAAATCATAGGCTCGAGCAATCTTAATGATTCTTAAAACTTGATGTACTACTTTTTCCCCATTTAGAAATGTTAAATTTATGATCCCTTTTAGAGAGTGCAAAGGAATATGCCAGTCCTTGTTTTTCCATCTTAGATACGTTGAACATTCAATTTCTAAACATAGTAATACCAAGTTCACTTGTTTTGTTTTATCTTCTAAGCTTCTAATTTAAGAAACAAACTAAAAAGAGCAATTTTCAATCTCATCCACTACCTTTTATTCATGAGCAGCACAAAAATCCAATCACTTCCTCTATATTGAAATAAGCACGTCATATATCATTAAAAAAAAAAAAAAACCAATTCAACCAAAAAAAATTAAATCATCAAAAACAATAAATAAAATACAAAATGCTCTCAAATAAACGTTGAAAACATCAAAAATGACCGCTCGAAGTATATGCAGAAACTCTTTATCTTATACTAAAATTTTCTTCACAAACTTCAAATCAAACTTAAACCCAAAAATAAATCCAACATAACCAAAAAAGTTCAAATATATATAGATATCATGATTAACTAAACAGTCTTACTGACCCGAGAAGTGTGGAGATCGAAGTGAACCGAGGCATTCGGGTCGGATTCCGGATCGAACCGGAGCTCCGCAACTCCAGAGTCGTAGTGGAATTTCGCAACCACCTGCGGTGAAGTGCTGTTCGAAATCGAAAGCTGCGAAATTGAAGCCACCAAAAAGTCCTGCTCTTTCTGCTTAGTCTGCCTTGCTGAACCCTCCATTGGCTCAACTTATTAACAACAATTAATTTATTTGCGTATATAGATATGCTCTCTGTCGAGAATATGAGGAGAGAAAAATAGAGAACTAGGGTTCTGGGTTGAGAGTGAAGAGGAGCGAGAGGGAGAAAGTGAGTGAAAAGGTTCTGCTATGATATTTGGAGGCGTGATGTCCGAGTTCAAAGCGCTATCGACTCGTCACCCATTTACAGCAAAAAAATGAAATGATCGTCCTTCTTTTTAAGGTTAGTTCAACATTTCGGCCACTAAACCTTTGTGTGTCACTCAAAAAGAACTCTGACTCATTCGGGAAAAAAGGTGTACCCTTCACCTTGAGGATCTAACCGATCATGTCACGGATCATTGGTTTAGGAGGTAAATCACAGATTATGTCTTTCAGAACCAGGTAGATGTGTGATAAATCATAACTTCCGCTTACCACATGACACAAATCCATTATTTCAGAATTCAAACCCTACACTCGACTGTACTGAGCAATTGTCCATACTTCCCCTTTGCTACTAGGAGATATGAATCATTAGAAATGTAGAAAATAGATGAGAATAAGGCATTTTAACCACCTCAAACAGCATTTTTATGAAAATAGCTTTTTTTTACTAAGTTGGTTACTTAAAACTAATATGAACCATCCAAAATCCAAAATATCCTTAAAACCAACTCAATAACTAACCTTAACAGACCTTCTTATATCTCAAGCCGCCTCTCAAAACTTGTATAGAGCCAATGAGCTAAAGAGAAATTAGGAAAATAATAAAATTATTATTATAGATATTGTAATTTTAGAAGAAATGCAAAAATGTTAATATTTTGAATCAATTTTGCTCCCCTAAGGTTAGGGGAGTTATATACCCAACACTCTTGGGGTGGGGGGTAAAAAGTTGGGTGAAAGTGGACCGACTACACCCACCAACACCCACTCCAAATGGGGTGTGAATTTTGTGTGTGTTAGGTAAATAAGTCCCCTACGAGCATTTTCATATTTTGAATAACACTAATCGTGATAAATTTCAAGAATTAGCTACAATTTTAAGTTCTAAATTTTATTTACTAAGTTAAGAAATAAAACAAAATAAAAACTCAACAGCAGTCAGAAGAAACTAAAAGCAAAATACAAAAAATATTAATGAAACGATCATTTGAAAATAAAAATATAATTATAAGAGAGTTTTTAGAAAATATGATAATTATTCTAAACTTATTTTACATACATAACACTCAAATCAAGATATGATGATTCATATGAGAAATATATGAACAAACTTAGAAATTCTATATCATAATATTAAAATTGGACCAAGATTGTTATACAAACAAATAGAATCAAAATTTAAAGACACACATATAAGTATAGATTCTCCTATACCTGTTTATACTATATAGAAGAATTAGAAACAAAATTCTTTGAAGCAACATGAGAAGCATTAGAAGCTTATAAGCAAGAATTAGAAAAGGCGTCTATACAAACAGAAACTATATATGAATGATCCTCCTCTCAAGAAAGAATAAGAATCAATAAAATACTAAACATTAGACACAAGTATACCGCCAATTAATACTTTCGTAGAAAAATCAACTAAATTTAGAGTAAATAAAGGAAAATTTAAAAAAATGGAAACAAGTCTGAATGGATTAGGAACATATTGGCGTAAAATTGATGTAGATAATTCAGACTGGGATGATCGAATTCCAGCAAGAGAAGAATTGCTAGAAGATAGAGAAAATTATAATATAAGAAAAAACCTGGAATGATACCAACAAAATCTATAAATCTTAGCTAAAACACTCACATAAATCATTTACAGAACCAATTCCAACAATATGGCTAGAAATAGATGATAGCACTGATAAAAGTGAAATAATGGATTCATGGGTAAAAGCTATTGATTTAGCAGTTGTTTTCCATAATTGAAGTACCTTTGAAGCATGGAATTTCATGATTCATACTTTTAGAGGAAATACTACAAATTTATGGAGAAAACTATCAGAACATTTTAAAAAGAATATTAAATACGAAAAATATATGGCCACAATCATTATAGATAATAAAGCAAGTATTGATGCTGAAGATTTTAGATAAATTAAGAACATTGATCTTCAAATCTTATGAGTTTTTATTAGACATTAAATTGAGATATGAATAAAAAATTTAAGCGTTTGTTCGGATAAATTTTGGTATTGTTTATAAACCAACTTCACATAAATCAATGCAATCAATCCAAAAATCAGAATTTGAGTTGTGTCAGTAGTTGTGCACGGAATTTATGTTGAAAAGCACACTTTCAAGCCAACTAATTGTCAAAATACCTAAAATTGCCCTTGGAAGATGGTCAAAATACTTTAAATTGTGGGCCTTGGTTAGATAATTGAGAGTCTTTTTTGTCTTCGTTGTAGGAAGAGAGAGAATATAGCTTGTTGTACGTTGAAACACGCTTTGAAATTAGTATAATAGAGTCCACATGGTTGTGCATTGGTATAAGTGCATATGGTTTATAAACTACTACTTTTTTTAGCTAATATTTCAAAAGTCATTTACTTTTCAATTGTTAGTTTAATTTCAAATCAAAATCAAATTGATATTTTTATAGTTTCGATTAAGGTTAGTGATCTAAAACATATTTTAACTCAATCTTCATGAGAACGATACAAGGACTCATTGTTCAATTTATTACTTGTGTGATCCGTACACTTGGGGAATAAAATCACGCAAATAATGCCACCAAGAAGTAAAGCTATAACTTTACTTTGTAAAGCCTTATATGTCTTTACTACTACCCAAAAGAAGAAAAAAGAAGTAAAAGAAAAATAAATTAATAAAATCTCAGGAGATTTTATACAAATTCATGAAGATTTTAGAGATTGAGCTTAATTTAAACCACCAAGAACATTAAGTAACCAAAATATCACATTGCCACAAGATATATTGCTTGATTTCTATCAAAGTCTAGAAGAATGGATAATAATCAAATTAATTAAGGATTATTAACTCAAGATCCTTTAGGACAACTTATCGCTAGAATGCCTAATAGAAGATTAGGAAGAAGTTTGAGTACTATAAAACTTTTAAGCTCTAGTCAACAGTCGATAATAAACAAAACGTATCCAATTAGTCCTAGAAAAGTTTAGACATTAGGAGATGTGAAAAATATAATTTCCTTATCCTATAAAAATACATTAGTAGTGAAAATAAATATGAAGAAACTATAGATCTTATCAATACAGGAGCTAGTACTAGCCATATTAGAGCAGATTTAGTAAACCATTTGATTGAAGAAGATTTATCACAAGAATAACATTCACAGACTATCAAGGAATTAAATATGAAATAGGAACCTTTATTAATCTAGAATTATGTTTTACAAATATTGATGGAGAACAATTTAGATTAACGCTTAAGATTCATAAAGATCGTAGAAAAGGAAATGATTAAAGTCCAATATTACTTGGAATGAAATTTCTTGAGAAAGTTTCACCATTTAATATATAGAAGAATATTATATAAATAAATATAGAAGAGAAGCAGAGAATACTTCTTCTAGAATAAATAAAAAGAAAGTAGTCATATATATAATACAAGGAATAAGATCAAACAAAACAAGTATATTAAGTTCAGACATTAAAATAATGGTTGTGCTATTCACACCGATAATCTTACAGATAGTCTAATAAGGACAAAATAATTAATAGTAACTAGACCATATTATCCTTCTTCTATTAATTTCGCAATATATGTCCTCCTTTTAATCTGGTTTATTTATTTTAGAATAGTTTATCTAATAATATACGATTTTTTTCTTATATTTCTTCTCATTCTATTTTGAATTTCATTATATAAATCCAGCCTATGATCTAGTAAATTAGAATAATCGGTAACATATTGTTGATATTTTTCTGAAAGACTGTCATATTCTTCAGATGGTACATTTATATTTTCTAATTGAGAAGTAATATCATTCATTTTTGCTAACATTTTTTCTAATAGATTATATAATCCTTTAATTGTAGATCCTGACATTTTATATTCATATTGAAATCACATTGTTCAACTATTAATATTAATATTAATAAAATGATATAATCTTTTTCAATTATTTTTAATAATCTCTGCAATTCTCTAATATCTTAGGAGAATTCTTTCTAAGTTTAGCAAAAATAATGATTTTATCTTAATTTTGTTCTAGATCTTTAATCTTAGAATCAAGTGACCTTCAAGCTCTGGATCTGCAAACTAATCACTTCAACAGCCTCTTGCATTCGCGGGATCCTTGCTATTCCAGTTTTTTGCCCCCACTGTATTGTTTCTAAAGATCAAAACTGTAGACTTAGATTAAATAAAAATTTACTTTGTGCTAAAATAAGAAAGAAAATTCCTATTAGATCTTTCAAAAATCTATGGGAAAGAAGACTTTAGAAACTCATAATTTTATGAAAGAATTGAAATGTTATTGATCTATTCAAGATTGATACAAAATTGCTACGAAAATTGAAAATTTCTAAAGACAGAAGAGTTTGGTTATCTCACCGATTGAGTGCTTAATTCGTTCTACCTTTCTTCTAGTTTGAAGGCTTTTATTTATATTTCTACATGAGGCACAATTATTAAACCTCTTACATCATTGTTTATATCATTGGTTCAATAATTTGAACTTTTACATCATATCATAAGGACATCTGCCCCCCGATTATTGTTCTATAGGTCCTATATTACATGCTCTTCAAATGCAACTAGGGCATTCCCTTAGCTGGAAAGATTCTTTGATAGTGGTAGGACATCCTGGAAACTGATGTATATCGAATCTTGCACTACAACAAAAGTGATTTTTTACGGCGCGCACTTGCACGCCGTAAAGTATATGTAATTTTTACAAAGTTTATGTAATTTTTACGGCGTGCATATTTGCACGCCGTAAAGTATATGTAATTTTTACGGCGTGCACTTGCACGTCGACGTCGTAAATGCTCTTTTAAATTTTTTTATGATGTACTACTTTTGCAGGCCATGAAACTCCTTTTGTTACGGCGTGCCATTTTTGCATGCAGTAAATTATATAAGTTTATGGCATGCCTTAAATGCACATTGTAAATGCATACCGTAAAAAGTCACTTTTGTTGTAGTGTTGCGATGTATTCTTTCAGGATTTCAAATTTTCCATATCCTCCATTGGTGATTAGCGTCCAATTATCATACTGGAATATACATGACAATATTTTATTATATATATTTTTGGTAATATTATAAATAGTCTTAATCCCAAGTGCTCTTCTATGCTTGATCCAAGACCTAGTAACCTCTGAAGTATTTTTATCATTTTCCTTGACATCTATTTTGGAAATTAGCTGCTACATATCCAATTGATATTATGTGTTCAACTGGATAATAAACAACTCCATCATATTCAGGACTTATTAAGTAGAATTTTAAATATATTCTTCATCTTTTGGCAAATCTTGATACTTCTTTTATAAGCATCAGGCCTTTTATTGGATATATGAAATCCAAGAATCCATAATTTGCAATCATTTTTATGAATGAAGAGTCTTCTCCTTCCAAAGCCGTAACTCTAGGATAAACATTATTTCTCAAAGAGATGAAGTATAAGTCACTGATTTTTATTTCATAAACGATCTGGACTATTTTGGCATATTCTTTTCTTTTGAATTTAAAGGGATCATATCATCTTGTTCCATGATGAAAATAGTATTGGAATCACTTTTATTTGAGTTTGTACGTATGATCACTTTTTTAGTTGATGTTACTGGAATGACATCTTCCTTTGTATTAGTTGGTATGTTGTCAAGTCTAGATCCACTGCTTCTTTTGAGTTATATTACTTCTTTTTGTTGTTTAGTAGTAATTTCCAACAATACTTTTATATTTGAGTTGAACATCTCCGAGACCTGTATTGCTCCAGTATTTGTCTCCAGCTTCCTCTATAAGGAAGTCAGTCATTTTTTGTATTGGAACGACAAATTGATATATTTCCATAATTTTGGATTTATCCATCAGCAAATTCTATATTTGACTGAGGAAATCAGCAAAATAATTATTAAGATACTTCAACGGTAAAAATCTTGAATGTTGTACTAGTATCCTCGTTGTTAGTTGTGTGTAGGCGTTTAGGCATTGTGTGAAGAAAGTTATGAGAACTCTGATACTCACAAGGTATTACTTTAACAATGAGTTGAAAAGAAAGTTGTGATTCTGTATGATCTGGATTAAGATATGCAAAAGATTTAGAGAGAAAAGACATAAATGTGCGGAAGTCGTGTTGGGCCAAACCCACTTTTATATTTACAAATAACACTGGTCTTATATATCCGAATATACAAAATATGGATGCAAGCTTGAATAAAATCTCATTGTAGTTAACTTTGGTTTACCTTCTGCAAGCATTTGCCTATTTACTATAAGATTTTTCTATTATATGTAAATTACTCATTTTAATATTTCTGCTGAATTATTAGAATATTTAATTGAATATGAATGTTGCATAACTTTATATAATTGTAGAAAAGGTCGGGAAAGTAGATCTTTCTATATAACTCTTGAAGTTTTCCAGAAACATACTAGAAATATAGAAGTACCTCAATATTGGAAAGAAAATATAGTTAAAATTAATAAGATAATCCTTAAACAAGAAAATAAATTAAGAACTATGAAGATTGCTTATTGATAGGATATATTGATAAATACGAGTATTGTTGAATACAAAATCTGGTAGGACCTTGGATCAACATGTCTCGACTTCTCCCTCTTGAACACGTGGGCATCCTGCACATTGGGACAAACAAACAGTATACAAAGGGGGACGAGGTGGCTCCCATTTGTATTCTGATGCTTAAGTCAGTACTCACTTCAAGTAAGAATTTAGGTGCGGAAAATATAAGTGTGTAATAGAGAGAAAAGGGAGTGAGATTTTATATATCAAGTTTAAGTATTGTGTTTTCCCCCTTTTCTTTGAAGACGATAGCAATCTATTTATAGTGGAGGTTATTGTTCTAGATGGTGACACGTGTTGTGCTTTACATGTGTCAAGCCCCTAATCGTTAGAGAGGTAAACCAATTGTTTGGCTATAATCATTACTACAAACTATAGGGAAGTGGTGGTCATCACATTGCACCGACACACTGTATGGTCTCATCACTAGTATAGGGCGTTGGCCCTGACGACAGAGGACTGGTCATATGGAGCTTCGGATAACATGGCGCTTTGGCAACCTATAGCTTCCGCAACCTATAGTTTTTCTACTATGGGGAACTATCCTACAGTCCATGGGTCCCACATGGTCCCTTATTGGTGACGTGTCAAGTCCCTTTAAGCATGGTCGTAACACTAGTCCCTCAAGTATGCTTGGTTCATTCATGTGCGAACCATAATTATCGAAGACGGATAATGGGTTTACCTTGAAGGATCTGCATTTGAATGTTTGTTCCAGAGTGAGGTGAGGTGTTTCTCTTAAATTCTGAAGCTGAATTAGCTGGAGGGGATTTGGTAGAGTTGTGTAACTGAAGCCTCAATTCAAATGTGACACGTGGGTTTAGAAACAAACAATGATTATTCGCAGGTTTTGGGGCTATCTCATAGGCCTTCTATCTTGAAAGCGCTCGTGTGTTGCCCATAGGAAGATAGACAGTTTTCTCTCTTTTGAATTCCCACCATTTAGCACTCCATTGTGTCAATCAATAAAAGCATCATTCAATGCAGAACGTGGAGGACCAAGATCAATTTTGAGCTTCATATTCCAACAATCCAAGCTTGTAGTACGCCTGTATAAAACCCTTGTCCTTCATTTTTTTTTTCTTTTTTTGCATCTCAAATATGTTTCCGGTTACTTGGGATTTTCCTTGATTTTCTCGCTGTGAACTCTGTTGTACTTTGCTGGGAGTCATTGCTCGTTGTCTTTCCTTCTGCTCTGCCACACATCTAAGGAACTTTTGCCTCTCACTCAGCAGGTAACTACTTATTCCCATTTGCACGTTTTATCGATCCTTCTTTTATTCTCTTTTTCTTTTTGGGAGTGTGTTGAGTGTATTTGTTTTGTGTCTCTCTCTTGGGGATAAGTCTGGTCTTGGGGGACATGGAAGGATCTGAGAAAATGGTTTTGAAGAAGATGGCGGTAGTGGCTGACCTCATAAGGGGATTTTTCCCTTTGTCATGCTTAGTCTTTAGTTCTTGCCTTTTTAGGGAGTGTAGGAAGAAACGAGAAAAGAAATTCTATAGCTTAATATGTTTGGGTGATTATGATAGAGAAGAAGATAGAGATCAACCGTACATGGCTAAGCTATCAGTTGAGGAAGAGGCGTCGTTGTGGGAAATCTGGAGTAAGCGAGAGAGGGACATAAGAGGGGAAGAGGCGGTGGGCTCCTCATTCAGACCCCAAGAGTCTGATTTGGGGGTTAGGGCTCCTTTTAGGGCACATAGGGAGGAGATAGGTCTAACGGAGGAAGATATTGCTCAGGTGGAGGAATGGGTGGATTATGTAAATAAGGTGTGTGGACCCATCACCTAATCCGGGGTCATGGGAATCTAATGAAAATGGGGGTGAGGGGAAATGGGATCTCAAAAGTATCCTTCACATATAGGATGCCTAGGGAAATACGGATTATACACCCTAGTCCATCATTCAGACCCTGTTGTCCCCCGGATGGCCAAGTGCCCGTACTTTCGACGCTTTTCAATGCGGGATGCGCCTGCCTCTTCACCCGTTTTTTCGATCTCTACTCTGGAGCTATAATGTATGCCCCTACCAAGTGGCCCCAAACTTTTGGACTTAGGTGGTGGGAACCTGGCTGGTCTGGCAGGAAGTTAGTCCAGACTATCTGATTTCCCTCTCCATCATTCATACTTTGTACATCTTGAAGAATGCTGCGAGTGATTCTGTTGCCAAGATAGAAGCTTTATATCCGGAGCCCCAGGACACTGAGCATAGTGATTCTGTTGCCCACCCTGTTGACTCAACCCAAGTGGTCGTTGGCGATGGCTCTGCTGAAAATGCTCCTCCTCTTTCCTGATTTTGCTTTTGAATTTTGACTAAAATGAATACTTTTACTGCATTACTTGTAATGACTTCACTTTTATGGATAGCACATTTCTATTTTAATTTTTCGTTTCTATTTTTGAATTCAATGTTGAATACTTAAATTTGGTGGTTTTATTGTGGAATTCAATTTTGACATGAGAGCCTGCATGATAGTCCCTCATATCTAAGCTTTTAAAACATTCATGTTTATTGGTTAGGTCTGAACTTTGTTGCCCAGTATTTCTACATGTGTTTATTTTATCCACATGGTTTCCAAAGTGTACTTATGAAGTCCCTCGTGTGAAGGGTTCCCCTACTTCCTTCGAAATAACTTACCCGACTACCTTGCGGCGGTTGTGCTTGCCCTGACCGACTCGGATTGTGGTTAAATTTAAACTATTGTAGTCATGGAATCGCCCAGTAACTTTTATTTAAAGATGAACTACAACTGTGTTCTAATTATCCAACTATCTTGCAGGAGTCTTTCGCTTTTGTTCAAATTTTTTTAAGTGTTTTGCGAGTTTTTCGGAGTCCCTTGTTTATGAATTTGCTACAAATCTATGTGGATGTGGAAAATAACGAGGTGCACCAACTCTTGGTTTGATTAGCTGGGTCATGTTAACACTAAATTTACATGACGTGAATTTTCGTAAGGAAGCCCTTTATTACATAAATTTCAGAGTCAGGTGCAAATGATGTAAACTAGGGAAGGCTTCCTTCATTGATAATAGCGGCGAAGATGATCAGTGTTCCAGGGATTAAACAGAGGTATTTCAGATAGGTCTTCTATCCTGTAGGTCCCTGGTACCATCTCGGCAGTGATCTTATAAGGTCCTTCCCAATTAGGGCCCAGAGTCCCCACTCCTAGCTTTTGGGTTGAAAGAATTACTTTATTCAAGACCAAATCCCCAATTCTGAAAACCTCTTCTTTACCTGTTTATTGTAATAGCGGGCCATCTTTTTTGGTAGCGGGCTAACACCACCTATGATTCGTTTGTTCTTTCAAGAAGGAAATCTAAATCTGTCCTATGAGCCTCTTCATTTGTTGCTTCGTCATAGTGAATTTGGTGAGGTGAAGGTACTCCGATTTCTACTGGACATACTGCTTTGGACCCATAGGCCATTAAAAAAGGGGTTTCTCCTGTAGCAGTATGAGAGGTAGTCCGGAGTGCCCATAAGAATTGGGAAAGTTTATCTACCCAAGCACCCTTCTTAGACTCCAGTTTACTTTTCAAGGTGTTTTTGATGGTCATCGTGGGCCAAAAGTACCCTTGTTTCAGGGCTTTCAGGGCCAAAGATAACGCTCCGACATGGTTGCCGCCAATGCCTTCATTAATTTCCATCATTACGTACTTTCCATCTAACATACCAACACATCGTAACAAAGGCGTCGTGTAACTTCGCTTATAGAGTACCTCATCGATGAGGATGAAGTTTGATGCGTACCTTTGTAATTTCCGAGCTGCCTACAAATCATTTGGCAGAGTCTGATATTTCAAGTAAGCAAGAATACGAGTCATCCAAGAGTTTTCCTCCTCCATTGCATAGACCTCTACCCCCGGCTCAATAGAAGAGACTAATAGATGTTCAATGGGTACCATCTTAAGGAGCTCAGCGTCCTTGCTACTTGCCAATTTGGATAAGGCATCTGCATTCGAATTTTTGGATCTGGGAATGTGGATTAACTCAAACTTTTCAAAATGAGTTGTCAGATCTTTTACTTTCTTCAAGTACGAGATCATTGCAGGTTCCTTGGCGGAACTGCCCACTGACTTGGCTTACGACGAGCTGGGAGTCAGTGTTCGCTATCGATGCTTTGATCTTTAAAGCTATTGCTAGTTTTAGTCCATCCAGGAGTGCTTCATATTCCACTACATTATTCTAAGCTTTGAAATCGAAGTGGACTGAATTGTGTAATTTGTGTCCTTCCGGGCTGACCAGTATTACTCATGCGCCGAACCTTCCTTCAATAGAGGATCCGTCAATGAATAGTCCCCAAGCTTTAGTGTCTCCCATATTTTTAATCATCTCCACCTCGGGTGGGTGCGTAAATTCAGCTATGAAGTCTGCCAATGCTTGGCCCTTCATTGCGGTCCGAGGCATATACTGTAGGTCGAATTGGGTAGTTTCTACTACTCACTTCATTAACCTTCCAGACGCATCTGGTTTTTACAACACTTGTCTCATGGGAAAATTTGTAAGTACTCGAATTAAATGTGATTGAAAGTAGGGGTGGAGCTTATGGGTCGCTGTGATCAGGGCTAAAGCAAGCTTCTCCATGTCAAGGTAGCGTGTTTCAGCGTCTAGCAAGGCTTTGCTCACATAATAAATTGGAAGTTGATTCCCATCTTCCTCTCTGATCAAAATAGAGCTTACAGCCTCTTTAGAGATAGCTAAACAAAGGAACAAAGGCTCTCCGGACTCTAGCTTTGATAGTAGTGGGGCTTGACCCAAAAACTCCTTTAACCCTATGAAGGCTTGTTCACATTCCTGCAGCCATTGGAACCTCTTTCCTCCTTTCAAGACCTTAAAGAAGGGCAGGCACTTATTAGTAGATTTGGAGATGAACCGGCTCAAGGCAGCAATTCTCCCAGTCAAGCCGGGCGAGCGCATATCAAGTAATGCCTTGATTTTATCTAGGTTGGCTTCGATTCCTCTTTTGTTCACCATAAAACCAAGAAACTTTCTAGATGCAACCACAAAGGCTCATTTTACAGGGTTGAGCATCATCCTGCACTCCCTTAGTATATCAAAGGTCTCCGCCAAATGATGGATATGTTTTGAGGCAATCATGATCTTTACCAGCATGTCATCCACATATACCTCCATGATACTTCCGAGTTGCTTCACGAACATTTGATTTACCAACCTTTTGGTAAGTAGCTCCTGCATTTTTTTAATCCGAAGGACATGACCATATAACAATAGAGTCCCCTATTTGTGATAAAGGAGGTATGCTCTTCATCGGATTTGTACATGGGGATCTGATTGTATCCGGAATACGCATCCATAAAGCTTAGCATTTTGTGCCCCGCTATGGAGTCCACCAATTAGTCAATTTGTGGCAAGGGAAAGCTATCCTTTGGACATGCTTGATTCAGGTATGAGAAGTCGATGCACACCGGTAGCTTTCCACTTTTTTTGGGAACCAATACAAGTTTTGACACCCACTTCGGATATCGTGATTCCCTAATGAAGCCACTTTTCAACAACTTCAACACCTCTTCTTTCAATGTTTCATATTTCTTCGAACTCATAGGTCTCCTCTTCTGCCTACGTCTAGGGTGACTTGGATCAAGTTGGAGCTTATGACAAGCCACCTTGGGATCTATTCCCACCATATCATTGTGTTTCTATGTGAACACGTCAATGTTTCGAAGGAGAAATCCTTTCAGTTGCTTTTGAATTCTCTCGTTGAGTCTTTTCCAATTTGTAACTCCTTCATTGGGTCCAAAGGATTGACAAAGAAGCATTCTAACTTTTCAGTCGGGGTGGTGCAACAACTTGCACCCACCATCCTAGGATCTAGATCCACCTGATCCTCTTGATCCCTCATTGCGACATCTGTGACTATGACAGGTTCTGTTCCCAGTTTTCAAGGTCCGGGGACGCATCAGCCATCTCTATGTATCTAATCATATTGACAATCCAATCGTGGAACTTCTGGATCACATTTGTGTAACATGACCTCGACTCAGTTTGGCCACCTCTGAAGGTAGCTATTACATTCTCAGTTCGGATCTTCATGCAGATGTACTTCGTATGGGTGACGGCCCCTAAATCAATAAAGCCTGGCCTTCCAATAGACCCATGATATGAGGAAGTCTTATATACTATAAGGTCCTCTTAGGATAATGCAATCTCCAGTAAAGTTATAAATGGAGTATGGAGTCGGAATAAGTGGGGTATTAATCCCATCTCATCATAAGTTAACCTGTAAATCACATTTACCGAGGCACTATCATCTACAAGCATCCGGATAGTCCATTTCTGGCTACCACCATCCGAATTATCAATGTATCATTGTGTGAGAAATGCATCCCAACCGTATCTTCCAGGGTGAATGTGATGGGCTCTGTCCTTGAGGTCCCATCTAGGTGCGAATTGATGTGATAATTCACATGGCGGGCTATTTGGCCCCTTTGATGTATCGTTTTTGGGAATTTTTTGTACTCTCACCCGGATGGGGCCCTCCAAATATTGTGTCGATCTTACGGATTGGTGGATCATTTGGAGGATGGGGCAATTCCCTGATATTTCTATCAGGTGCTGGGGCTTTTTTCCTGTCTAAGCTCCGATCCCTCTAACGATTATGATTCCCTCCCCTTGGAATATTCATTTTATTGTTCCTTCGATCAGTTCGGTTGAACCTTTGATCATTCGGCTAGTTTGGCCTCCCTCTGTTTACGGTCATGTTGCCTCCTTTTTTGTTGTTGACTTTTTGCTCAGCCAACATCTACACCTTTCTACATTTTTTCGTGGCACGTCTATAGTATCTATGGTAGGCACAGTATGGTCAAGTTATTGGCTTCTTACCACTTCGGCTTCCACCTGCTCCTTCCAAAGCGGTGGCGGGGGCCATTGCAGGCAATGCGAAGTGTAAGTTGGGAATGGCCTCTGTAATTTTAGTCACATAACTGGATCTGGAGCTAGGAAACGGGTGTGACCCACCTCCAAGGCCGTTTCTGGACTAATTTTTATTATCTCCAGTTCCTGGATTCGCTTCGGGTTGATATCCAGTGTTATATCGCTCTTGAGGATGGCTATCTCTAGCCCTTGCCATCTCTTCCGAGATGATTTCCTCCTTCATTAGATCTATAAGGGCATTGTAATCCCTTGATTTCCGACTCCGGACATCTCTCCAGAACATGCTAGTTATGTCTAAGCCTCCTTTAGGGCGGAAAACATCTCTACCTCTATGATGTTTTCACAATTGTTCATTTCCTCTATGAATCTAGATAGATAGCCCTTCAAAGATTCATTTCTCCCTTGCCTAAGATCTTGCAGGCGCTGGAGGGGAACCTGACCCGACTTAGAGGAGACGAAGCCAGTCTTGAAGGCTGTTTTCAGGTCTCTCCAATTGTGGATGCTGCCATACGAGAGTTTTTTGTAACATTGTATGGCACACCCTTCAAGTGTTAAAGCAAAGACCTTGCACTTTAGCGCAGGAGTAGCCCCGGCTATCTCCATACTGGCGCAGTAGTTCAGTAGGTGATCATCAGGATCACCTCTCCAGAGTACTTTTGTTATTTCCGGCATCTTGAAGTCAGTAGGTACTGGGTAGCGCCGGATGCCCTCATAGAAGGGGCTTACTTCCTTATCATTGTCAATATCATACGACGAAAGCTCATTGTTGTTTTTGTCATAGTCAAATTTCACTGCACCACGGTATTGGCCATATGGTTGCTGTGGCTAGTTCCACCCGTGAGGTGATATAGCCTGGCCATAATTAGGCATTGGTAGTTAGGCTGAACCTCTTGGGTTTGGGAGTGAGCCTCTACAACTCTTCACTCCTGCCTGTTTCTAGGCTTGCAAGTCCTTGGGTACATTCCTTCTGCCCCCATTTCATACCTATTTCTAGGCATGTGACCCCGCGAAAGGACCTCTTCGGTCCTTCGCTCGCAACTATTTCTAAGCATTTGTGCTCGGTGCCTGGTTTCTTCAGCCCTACTTCCCCTTCTGCCTCTGATTAATCCCCCTATCCGGCTAAAGACACTACTAGATCTTGAGGGGGCCGCTTCTCCATGACATTCGGGAGGTAAGCTGTGTTCTTTCTGTATTTCATACACAGGGTCCTCTTTGCGAAGGGGTATGGAATCCACCTCAGCATACATCGGTGTTGCGTTAAAATAGTGTAAGGTGGTTCCTGGATCGGAAGGTGAGTAATGTAATTGTGAGTAATGTGATGGCGCTATAAGTTCATTCACCATATATCCCCTTTATCATATAGGCAATCATGGTATAAATTTGCTCAATTTGTTGTTTTTGCATTTCCAACATTTGAGCAACTATGTGCATCATTTCTCACAGCGTGCGTCTGCTTCGGTGCCGATGAGGAGGATTAGGCTGTGGAACCTCCTCGTTGGCATTTTCACGTTGGCCTGCTGAATGCGTCTCCTCGTTTCTGTACTGTTCCTCTCTACTCCTTCGAGGGTTGGTGTCACTATCACTCTCACTCATTGCTGCAGTGACTCAGTTGTTACCTTATTTCAAGGTGAAGAAACTTCCTCTTCAATGTTGTAAGCGTTTTTTCAAGGTTGGTAAACTTATGTTTCAAAGTTTTAGACCTTTTTGAAGGTGAAAGAACTTGTATTTCAAATTTTTAAGCATTTTTTCAAGGTGAATGAACTTGTATTTCAAAGTTTTATGCTTTTTCAAGGTGAATGAACTTGTATTTCAAATTTTTAAGCCTTTTTCAAGGTTTCTCCAAGTATCTCCACTACTTTTTCTTCAGAAGGCAATTTATCAGCATTATTCCCCTTTTTCAAAAGGTTTCCTACCCCTTTTTCAAGGTTCTTGTGTAGCTTTTTATTATGTGATTTCATGGTTAAAAGTGTGGTTTCCCACAGACGGCGCCAAAATGCTAACCACAAAATTTAGTAAGACCTTGAATTAACATGTCTCAGCTCCTCTCTCTTGAACACGTGAACTTCCTGCGCACTAGGACAACAATTAATATGCAAAAGGGGCCGAGATGACTCCCGTTTGCACTCCGATGCTTAAGTCGATATTCACTTCAAGTAAGAATAATTTGGGTATAGGAAATATAAGTGTGTAAAATAAAGAAAAAGGGAGTGAGATTTTATATACCAAGTTTAAGTATTGTATCTTCCCCCTTTTTCCTTGAAGACGATAGTAATCTATTTATAGTGGAGGTTATTGTCCTAGATGGTGACACGTGTTGTGTTTTACATGTGTCAAGCCCCTAATCGTTGGAGAGGTAAATCAATTGTTTGGCTATAATCATTACTACCAACTATAGGGAGTGACGGCCATCACATCCCCTCCAAAAGGAGGTGTCATATCAGGCAACCACTTGCACTGACATACTGTCTGGTCTCGTCACTAGTCCGAGGCGTTGGCCCCAGACGACAACGGACCAAACATATAGAGTTCGGATAACATGGCACTTTGGCAACCTATAGTTTGTCTGCTTTGAGGAACTACCCTACAATTCGTGGTCCCACATGGTCCCTTATAAATGACGTGTCAAGTCCCTTAAAGTAATTTTTAAAATTCATTAAGGGTAAAATTGTAATACCACTTTTCGTTTTACGTGCTTTCTTGAATACCACCCAAATTTATGATGAATAATTTATTTGACAATTATTATTAATAGTAAGTTAATTATTTTGCATTGGAAGGACTTGGACGCCGTCTCGATCAATGTGCCATTAAAATATTTATAAATTGTTTACGTACAATTCCATGTCTAATTGTTTATTTTAATTGTTACTTACCATTTCTATTTTAATTGAGTAGTAAGTTGCATAAATTGCATTAAATTGAAGTTGAGAAAAGTTTGGTGACACTTTGAAATTTTATTTGAGGGCCGTGGACTTAAATTACAAATTTATGAGAGCTGAGGGACTATATTGCAACTTACCAAAACTTAAACAATTAAACCTAAACCCTCAATTTTTACCTCTCTCTCTCTCTCTCTCTCTCTCTCCACTCCGCCAAACACCATCCACGGCTGCAACCACCGCCTTAGCCACTACCACGGTAAGAATACCCTCTGCACCTCCCTTACACCGCGCACCCACACACACACGGACACACACTCGTACACATTCACGGGTCCATATTTCGAAAGTGGTCTCTAATTTCAGATTTATTTTACACCTCGGTTGTTGAATTCAGTTTGTGGATAATGTGCATATATATGTGTGTGTGTGTGTGTTTGTACATATACTATTATGTGTGTGTGTATATATATGTGTGTGTGTGTGTGTGTGTGTGTGTGTGTACTCACATATAAATAAATGTAAATTTCAAATTTTGTGTGTATGTATATTTTCATGATCCTATAAGCCAATTTTAGATTTAAGTTTAGTAAGATTTCAAATTATACTGTTAAATTGGAGGCTTGGGTAATGTAAATATATATGTATAATTTTAGGATTGGGGAAAATCTGTAAATGTACATATTACTTTTAAGAACTATGAATATAAGAATCTATGTTACTTTTTGGTTCGATTTCGAATTTTAAATTGTTAAACTTCAGTTTTGGGGCGATGTGTGTATGTGTATATGTATGTGTACATTTCACACTAGTCAATGTATGTGAAATTTCAAATTTTGATAAAATATGAATTTAAGCTTGTTAGTTACTGTTCGTGTTTAACTATGAGTGGAAATTTGTGATTTTATACTTTGGGGAAAAATTCATGAATGGTTAGAGTTGTTAATAAGAATTTTGTTAATTTTGGTTTAAGTTGATATATTTATCTGAGTTTGAATTTAAAAGATCAGAAAACTTTCTATAGTATACGTAGTTAATCCCCTATTTCGAATGTGATAATGTATGTGTTGTTCATAGTTGAAGGTCACAATTAGGTGAAATTGAGGTTTTGATCTCGATTGAAAGTTCTGTTAATATTAGAAGAATGAGATTTGTGATTTTTTTAAAACTAAAACGATATGTTATTAATGAATGGAAATAATTAGGAATTTTGGGCACATTGACGTCACGAGTATCTGAGACTTCTCCACTCGCAAGTCGAGATAACGGTAAACATTAAAGACGTCAGGTAAGTAAACTTCCCCTATTTTCATTGAAGTTAAATGTTTAATGTGTAATTAATGTGCTTAAATTATATTCTTGAAATTTATTTGCTTGTGATGCTTTCCATGAACTTTATACATGTATGTGTTATTAAGGGAATGTTTAAACATACATGTTATCATGTCATTGCATCGTCAAGCATGCATTGTCATTGAGTTGGGGAAGTCAAATGATTTTAAATGAAGAATGTGGTAAGTTCGAGTTTTCTCAAAATACATGTATCCCAAGTTTTAAGAAAGAATTGGTGTACTTTTATGCCAGGAAAGGTGCGAGTGGGAAATGGGGTGCGGGGGACCGGCGTACCCGAATTAAACCACTGTTGCGGTGGTAAATATTAAACCGCTTCGCGGTGACGATTGCTAAACCGCTTGGCGGTGGAAAATATTAAACCACTTAGCGGTGACAATTGCTAAACCGCTTGGCAGTGGCAAATATTAAACCGCTTTTGCGGTGACGATTGTTAAACCGCTTGGCGGTGGCAAATATTAAACCGCTTTGCAGTGACGATTTGTTAAACCGCTTGACGGTGGCAAATATTAAACCGCTTTGCGGTGACCATTGCTAAACCGCTTGACAGTAGCAAATATTAAACCGCTTTGGCTTGACGATTGCTAAACTGCGTGGCGGTGGAAAATTTTAAACCATTATGCGGTGGAAAAGTGATAACCTGGTTCTAAATAAGGAAAATTGCCCATTGCATTGTGATTGGCTAGAAGATACACTAATTGAGCTCACGATAGGAATGAAGTTAAAGTTTTGGAAATGTTTAAGTGAAAGTTGGAAAGTATGAAGTCTTGAAAAGTAAAGTAAATGGGGATAATTACTTTGAATGGTCTAAGGAATTTCATGTAATGAGCATGCATCACGTGCATAAAGTTTACTTACTGAGCTTTAGCTCTCCCCAATCCCTCCCCAACATTTTAGGTGATGAAAGTTAGGTGATTCGAGGAGAGCGTTTGGTGGCAGACTCAGGCTATACCCGCTTCAACCCTTTTAAAATAAAGTTAATTAGAATTTATTTCAATTTCTCATTATTTATTCTTTAATTCATTTATTATTGAGGTTAAATTATCTCTTGTTTCATTTGTTAAAGTTTATTGTTTGCAATTATATTGTTGAGGAATTTGGGATTCTTTGTAAGTGGGCTTGATGATGTATGAGATTGAATGAGTTGGGATTTGTGTTTTAAAATGGTTATGATGTACCTCTACAGGTTGGCTATGTCCAACTTATAGAGGAGACTCTGTCGAAATTTTAATCGCTGCCATTCTTTTTAAATAAAGTAAATTTGGGATTTTGTTAAGTTTTTCATTAATCGTTCCTTATTCGTTCATTTTGAAAATTATTTGATTGGATTATTTTTGAATAAGTAATGGCATCGCATCAGCGATTAAACTATCTCGTATTTTATTTGTTAAAGTTTGTTGGTTTGGAATTTTTGTATTGAGGAGTTTGGGATTTATTTTAGGATAATGTGGTGATGTGAGAGTTGATATTGAATTGTGACTGAATGTTGAATATTGATTATTGAATGGGTTGAGATTTGCACTTTTAAATTGTTAGGTTGGGGTATGATGTCCCTCTACAGGTTGGTTAAGTCCAAATTAAAGAGGAGACTCTACCGAAATTTCTATAGATTTGTATAATAGAAAAATGAAAATTTTGATGTTTTAAATGATTTATTTCCGCCTTAAAAGAAAAAGGGAAGTTAACACCAATGTTTAATATTTTTGAACTTGGGGTGTTACATTTTTGGTATCAGAGCTAAGAGTTTTAAAAGCGATTCTGTAGACTTTTAAAATTTATTTGAAAATGGTTCGGGTACTGAGTCACACCTCAAGTGCGTCTCCCTCGATCATTTGGTAAGTTAAATTTCTGTTCAAGTTAGTAAATGCGTTGTAATGCTTCCAGTATTGTAAATTTTTGCATGTTAATATGTAATGTTGTAAAGTTAAAGGTTAAGGATGTTGTTAATGAAAATGGCTTGTATACCTTGATTATGTAAATGAGAAAATGAGATGGTAATGATTATTATAAAAATGGGTAATGTTTATAAGTTCCTTATGTGAAAGATATGAAGTGAATGTGAATAGTACTTTGATCTCCTTACTCAAGCCCTGAAAAACCTTGAATTGCTTTATGATTTCTTGTAAATCTTCTCTATTTGATGGTGTTGTTTGGTGGGAAATCGATCTCCTCTTTTTCCTTGTTGCCCATGTATTTTATTATATTATGTGAAATTAGGTCAAGAATCACATTCAAATTGAGTTACAAAAAAGTTTCAATCAAATAAGGAAAGTTGCGTTCGCATCACACATGGTTATGTCTCTATGCAACTGACAATTTTTTTTAATCATATCTTTATAGACTTTATTAGTGTTTAGAAAATCGAAAATCGGTTCGAACCGAAAAAGACAATAGGTCAAAGGTCAAAAGGTTCGAACCGATTTCAATTAATAAATAAAAATTTATTTTAAAAATCACAAAATTTCTTAAAAAACAAGTTATTTTATCAATAAACCAAGATTTACTTATTTAAAAAATAAAATTATTCACAAAAGTATCTTAAAACAACTAGAGGGAAAAAAAAGCAAAAAAGAAAAAAAAAAAAAAGGAAAACCGATGGGTTCCCTATTGAACTGGCCGAAAATCGGGTTTTCTGGCCAGCTTTTTTCTGGCCGGTTTTTGGTTCAGATCGGACCAATTGTTGGACCGGTTACTAATTTTTTCGGTTGAACGGGGGAGTTCGGTCCGATTTTCTAAACGCTGATCTTTATCCCTTATCCTATTAAGGTTATTCAAAGTGAGTTGGAAAGATAACTCAAATGGATATAATTATTTTTTAAATGCCATTTTCTTAATTCGAACATTTACTATCCCGGTCTCAATGTCCGACTAAAGATCTGAAACATAACTTGTGCAATTTCATTTGCACCCTAAGTCCTTTTCAAGCGTAAGTTTGATCATTTGGCTTCCAATATCAATCAATTGATTCCATATGGTCTTTAATCATTATTTTATTGTTTGAATCAACTAATGAATATTTACATTTTGGTCTCCACTTTGACAATTTTGCATGATTTTGATCATTTTCTCCAAATTTAAACCCTTATTTGTCCTCGAATAAGGTAAAAATCATTCAAGTATAACTAAGAAACTTGACAACTGACACATGCTAAATAACCAGCCATATCTGCTTCAAGATTTAAAACTACTAGAAATCCCTGAACAGTCTCCAAATAACGCTATACAAGTCTTAACTCAATTTATGCTCGACGTGTATGTGTGTTAAGTCAACTTAATCATTACAGTGCACTTAATAGGTGATATCCATACCCTTAGTGGTCAAATTTTTACTTTCCCTCTTGAGATGCACTTCCCCTCAAACTTGTTATTTTCTCTCTAATCCAGTGTATAATTTTTAAGGCTGTTTCTTATATCATTAATACCTTTCTCGCTCAAGTTTGGGAAGATCTAACCAATGATAGCAACTACCTAGGTTTGAGATGATTCTCCTTTATTTGAGTGCCCCAACCTTAAACTATCCACTAAGCAATTTAGTGTCTGTTCGGCTGCTCATTATAATGAGCAACCGACATATTTTTTTGAATTTCGAGGTAAATTTTGTGGTTAAAAATTAGAGAAAGAAAATGTGTGTGGTTAAAAAGTGATTTGAGAAATTGTTTACATTATAAATTGTAATAATTAATTATTATAATGAGTTGCCAAACAGAGGCTTAATCTCACTAGTTATTTAAATTCCATTTATGCAAACTATCAACTAATTATGTAATGCCGTTGTAATTTTTTTATATCCTATGTATAATATCTCTCTCCCTTTTTTTATATCATATGTATAATATCTCTCTCCCTTAAGCTTTCTAAATAATCATTATAGCGAACTTTTGGTCGATAACTCTCAAGTTAGATGACTATAGAGCACTAGGTTTTAAGATATCCCTTATGGGCTTAATAACTCAAGTCAACTAGGCTATGGAGAAAGGTATAAGATATATGCAATGTCCTAATATATATATATATTTTTGCGAGAAATAAATCTATGTGAATTGCCTCTCTCTTAAGATCTCTAGATGACCTCAGTAGAGAGTAGGGATGGACAAAAAAACTGGAACCGAGAGAACCGAACCGAAACCTAACAAAAAAAAAATTGAAATCGATCGGTTCTTTAGGATAAAAAGAAGAACCGAAACCGAATCAAAATAAAAAAAGGGAGAACCGAAAACCGATCGGTTCCTATTTGAAAACGAAAAATCGAACTGAGAACGGAATATTCTTAATTTAAATTAAGCGTACATGACACTTTTTGTATTGATTTACATGATAATTGTTTAATTTTTATATCATGTTGCATCTTACATGAAATTTTGATTTTTAAAAAGCATTATTGATGTATTTTGAAGATATAGTTCGCTTTAAATTTTATCATTCGATATGGTTGTATCATTATTATATACTTATATTGGAATTAGTTGGTTGTTTCTTTTCCTTCAATTTGAAGTTTAAGTTTAACAAGTCTTATTGATATGTTTTGAATGCTCTATTTGGCTCTATTTAGCTTTGGTTTTTTACAAACAATTAGACATTTTTCTTGTTTGCATCAAATTTAATTTTTTTAATACGAACCGAACAAGAATCGAAAAATAACCGATAACCGAACCGAAACCGAAATTGTTCGGTTCTTGTTATTAAAGGAACCGAACAGAGATTTTCTGTTTCGTTTCGATTCCTTCAATAACCGAACCGAACCGACAAATGTCCACCCCTAGTAGAGAGCTTTAGGTCGATTACTCCCAAGTAAGATAAGCATAGCGTAACGAGTTTTGAGATAACCCTATGGGCTTAATCACTCAAGTAAAAAAATCTACAAAGAGAGGCAAAAGATGCATGTAATTTTCTACTTTATGCAAGAATTTAATAATGAGAATTAGATCACCAACATTTGGCCATTACCTAGATTCCACCTGTTGGTCATGATCACTCCACACATAATTTTAACATACTTGAAATCAACACATCCCCAAATAATTACTTCCATTAATTCTACTCTCTCAAACTAGGCGTTGGCGTGGTTCCATATGGTTCTGGTTCCCAGGGAACTGAACCGAATCTATGGTTCTTTTTGTAAGAGAAGAACCGAACCAGAACCGAACCGTTCGGTTCTATTGGTTCTGGTTTTGGTTCCGATTTCTTAAACTAAAATTTTCAAACTTAAGCAATGAAGCGATGTTGGATTCCGACTGGTAAGAATCGTAAGACGATAAGGCCATCGACCTTGATCAATATGCAAATATAGCAGTCATATTTGTCATTGACATCAAAATATTCATTCCCTTCCAGACCGTAACATATCTCCTCATCCGCGTGTATATGCTCCTTCTAAATATTCTTCAATTTCTACTCGTAGTTCTCCACCTTTTCAAGAAAAGTCGCACAAGTCTAGCAAATTCTTGAAAACAAGTTAACAACTAATTGTAAGATAGAAAGTGAAGATTTATTGTTTGTTGGTTCTTGAAGAATTGACAGCTGAACGCTTGAAGCTGAACGACAGAACCTGTGAAAGAAAAAAGATTTTTGATCTATGATTTTTTGTTTATTACTTATTTTGCTTATAGTTATTGTAATGTTGAATAAGTCAATAGTTGTTGGGTAATTAATAATGACTAATGGACATGATAAAATGCATTAAGATTATAAATTGATGATTTTCTTAATTTTTTTTTTTAAAAAAATCGTGTTTTATACTATGAATTTTGGTTCTTGGTTCTGAACTAAGAACCGAACCAGAACCAGAGCTGAATGGATCTTGATTTTTAGAACCAAAACCGTTTAAAATTTAGAAAAAATCGAACCTAATCACTGGTTCCGATTTTAACATACTTGAAATCAACACATCCCCAAATAATTACTTCCATTAATTCTACTCTCTCAAACTAGGCGTTGGCGTGGTTCCATATGGTTCTGGTTCCCAGGGAACCAAACCGAATCTATGGTTCTTTTTATAAGAGAAGAACCGAACCAGAACTGAACCGTTCGGTTCTATTGGTTCTGGTTTTGGTTCCGATTTCTTAAACTAAAATTTTCAAACTTAAGCAATGAAGCGATGTTGGATTCCGACTGGTAAGAATCGTAAGACGATAAGGCCATCGACCTTGATCAATATGCAAATATAGCAGTCATATTTGTCATTGACATCAAAATATTCATTCCCTTCCAGACCGTAACATATCTCCTCATCCGCGTGTATATGCTCCTTCTAAATATTCTTCAATTTCTACTCGTAGTTCTCCACCTTTTCAAGAAAAGTCGCACAAGTCTAGCAAATTCTTGAAAACAAATTAACAACTAATTGTAAGATAGAAAGTGAAGATTTATTGTTTGTTGGTTCTTGAAGAATTGACAGCTGAACGCTTGAAGCTGAACGACAGAACCTGTGAAAGAAAAAAGATTTTTGATCTATGATTTTTTGTTTATTACTTATTTTGCTTATAGTTATTGTAATGTTGAATAAGTCAATAGTTGTTGGGTAATTAATAATGACTAATGGACATGATAAAATGCATTAAGATTATAAATTGATGATTTTTTTAATTTTTTTTTTTTTAAAAATCGTGTTTTATACTATGAATTTTGGTTCTTGGTTCTGAACTAAGAACCGAACCAGAACCAGAGTTGAATGGTTCTTGATTTTTAGAACCAAAACCGTTTAAAATTTAGAAAAAATCGAACCTAATCACTGGTTCCGATTCTTTTGCCCAAGCCTATCCCAAACTATCTATTTAATTGGTCAAGTGATTGAGTAGTATTTTCCAGATGGGTATTTAATCTTAATTCGTACTGGCAACTTATTCTTTCTATACATATACCACCTATATACACAATAATTAGGTTGACTATGTGCTCAAATAAAAATCAAGCATGAATTGAATCACTATGTTTACTCTTCATTTAATTACTGTAATTGAATTCCATTCCTGCTGCTTTTGTATTTCCTGTAATGTATTAGTTTTCATCAGTATATGAATATTAAAAATAGTGTTCAATTTCAGTTTTACTCTTCAATTGAGCAATTTCAGTTTACCTTTTTGTACTGATGAGTTTATACTGCTGGTTATGGTTGAATTCTACACAAAATAGAGGTCCAACTAGAACAATATTCCTGTACTTTGATAATACATTAGCATTTTGTTATTCATAGATATTGTACAATTCATTGTTTAAAAAATGTACTTGAGGGTTACACCTCGGAATCTGCCTGATGCAAGAGGCTATAGTTCAAGCAATAAGCACATAGAAGATGCTATTAAGTATTATCTGTATTTAAGGCTATGCTCAATAACACTATAACAATTATATGGTTTATTTACATTTTGAGGTAAAATGTGTGATTGAAAAGTGGAGAGAGAAAATGTGTGGTTAAAAAGTTGTTCGAAAAATGGTATTATTTATAAATTGGTTTATAAATTGTAATGATCACGTTAAAGAACGAAAGCTAAGGTGCCTAGCCTGTCCTGCCGAAACTCAACAATATAAATCATGTTTAAATAACTTAGAATTTATAGAAATATATTATACCGGGTGTATGGCTAGCTTGTATGACGTATAGTTTTTAGAACTTTTAAATTGGCCTCCAAGTCTCTCAAGGCCAAAGCCCCTGTCCGAAATGGTATGTTATCTTCCATGACATATGTTTTTGGAATTAGGGCAGCTGAAGTATTTTAAATATGTGTATTCTAGAAGAGTAAATAAGGCCCCAAATAAAGCTTGATTAAGGCATCTAAAATGTCAGACCGATATGAGACCGACCCTGTTTTGTGTTATTAACATTGGTTCCAGTAGCAAATTCATTCTTCCTTTTGAAGTTATATGTTATGGTGGATGGTTGAACTGCTCAGAAATTATTATGAAACGCCTATCTTTGTAATCTTCATGTCTGTTAGTTTTAGATTAGATATCTCAACTTACATGTTTATTGATGAGATGTCTTGGTGCTCACTTTCTCTAATATACGTTAGACGATCTTATATTGGAAGCTATAACCAAGCTGAATGAGCTCATGGATCTAGTAGGGCAGAGCTCATAGTTTCATGTGTTAATGTCAAAGACAAATATTTAATGAGGCATTTAATAGGGCAATTTGTGTTTAGAATTGGCCTCAATAATGAATTTTCTACAGCAGCCAAAGCTTCGGGAGAAATCCAAACAAGAAAATCATCAAGCCACGAAGCTGCAAGTTTAGCAATATACAGGACCTCTGTGTTGTTCGAAGTTGACAACATTATGTTGCCCACCTTCCAATGAGAGTGTGCCAAGTGAACAACATCGAACACTTAGTACACTATCAATTGAAGGTAATGTTGTCCACGTTGGACAACGGAGCAATTTCATAGCAATTAACTCGACTCAGGTTTAAATCTCCCGATGCGGCTGATTGATGAAATGATGAAATTTTGACATTTTTAATTAATGATTTGGATTGGATCTCTGTGTTCTCTTATTAAGATTCCTTTTTTCGAGGTGAACAAAGTCTCTTATGATGGAAGATTAAGGTGTTTCCTTAGAACTGTGGAACTAGTCTTTTGTACAAATTATTACTGGGTCTTTTGAATATGCCCATTATCATTTAACTTGGACCTTCTGTGCATAATGTTTTGGTTACGACCGTCCTTAGGTGATTTTTAGTGTTTCAAGCTGTGGGACAAAATACCATTTTCTAGGGAAAATGATTTTTTTCATGTCATTTTCCATTTTTTGGACGTTTGATTGCACTAAAGCTCCTGACAATTCCTTTTCCATCTTCTACCTTCACGCGCCCATTTTTCATCAATTCAAGGATTTCCTTTTCCCAGTCAGGTAGGAGAATTTATTTTTCAGGTAAAATTTTGTACCATTTTCGTCACGTTTGATTCTTTTTTTTTGTTGTTGATTAATTTATTTTTTCACAAAAATTAACATTATTATTATCAAGTACGAATGTGTGAAAAAAATTAAAAATACTTTTTTTTATTAAAATAGCTAAATTTTGATAATGTCAATCAAACAACAAAAGTTGAAAAATTCCCTACTTTTTTCACATAGAAAATTAAACTAATCAAACACATAAAATATCCGATTCCCAGGAATTCAATTCCCTGAAATTCATTTTCTTTACACCCAAATTCCATCATCGTTATCAAACGCAGCCTAATGTATGTCATTTCTAGCTAGTCTATTAGGGTCCGTTTGAAATGCTATGTTTTCCATGAAAAATTCATATTTCCTTCCAGTTTTTCATGTTTAATTGTTTGTTTGCCAATTATGTCATTTCTAGCTAGTCTATTAGGGTGCGTTTGAAATGCAGTGTTTTCCATGGAAAATTCATATTTTTCTTCCAATTTTTCATGTTTAATTGTTTGTTTTCCTATTTTTTTCCAAGAAAAACCATTTCCTTCTTTCCTCATGACTTGACAATTTTTCCTCATTTTTGAGGAAAATGATTTCCAACTTAGGGAGGAGGTTTTCTTTTCTTATGCTGCGTTTGATAGCGATGGTGGAATTTGGATGGAAAGAAAATGAATTCCAGGAAATTGAATTCTTGGGAATTGAAAGTTTAATGTGTTTGATTGGTTTAATTTTCTAGGTGGAAAAAGTAGGAAAATTTTCAACTTTTGTTGTTTGATTGACATTAAAGTAAAATTGATCTATTTTAATAAAAAAATATTTTTATTTTTATTTTTCACACATTTGTACTTGATAATAATAATATTAATTTTTAGAAAAAAAATAAATTAATTAACAACAACAAAAATGATCAAACGTAACGAAAACGGTATAAGATTTTTCATGGAAAATAAAACCTCCTCCCCCCTTTGAAAATGAATTCATTCAAAACAAGGAAAATACCGAATTTCGAGACAAGTGGAAAAATGAATTCCATGAAAAACTTAGGCAACCAAACAGCACAAAGTTGAAAAATCACATGGAAAATATGAAATTTAAAGCGTATCAAAGGCACCCAAGTAACTTCTTTACACATTTTTGTTAATTGATTTATTTTTTCCTCAAAAAATAACATTATTATTATCAAGAATGAATGTGTTAAAAAATAAAAATAAAATATTTTTTGTTTAAAATAACTAAATTTTGCTTAATTTGTCATGAAAAATAATGTCAATCAAACAATAAAAGTTGAAAAATTTTCCACTTTTTCCACCTAGAAAATTAAATCAATCAAATACATTAAACTTCCAATTTTCAGGAATTTAATTTCTTGAAATTCATTTTCTTTCCACCTAAATTTTACCCTCGCTATTAAATGCAATCTTAGTGATTTGTTTAGCTAGTCTATTAGTGATTTATTTTATTTAATTCATGAAGAGAAGTAATAGATATTTTATGTAGTTTCAATTTCAATGAGCCTTTAATTTTGCTTACATAAAATGCATTTTAAAATAAAAAATAATGCAAAATTAGAAGGAAAAAATAATTGCCCTGCAGTAATGTTCAATGAGTGTTTCAAAAAATACATAATTGGCCTATGAAAACATTTGTTGAACCTTGCAAAAGGTGCAACGTCCAACGAACATAGCACGGGGATTCACCGGTGACCTCACACTCTTCTTATAACTAGATGAGAGCGAGAGAATCAAAATTAAAGAAATGGAAGGGTTGATGGACATAAGTTGAAAAAAGATTCCTTTTGACATTCTCCCTGGAATTACCAAAATGGGATGATCGTCAATGAAAGGACTAAACGGAAATAAAGAAAATCAGTCAACAAAGATTTATTTTGGCTCTCCATGATTGTGGCATTAGTTGGAGAAATGGTGTGAAAATGTCCCTTTAGATTCTTGGAATAATAAGGGGGATTTGGCCAAGTCCAAATTGATGGGCAAAGAATTGAGGAACATAAACCTCTACTTTACCATTAGTACTAGTAATCACGTCGTGAAAGAGTTTACGTCCAACCAAAAATTGTGTCCAAATGGACAAGACAGTTTCTGCTTCTCTAGAAGTTGAAAGATGTTGGACGTAGGAAGAGACTTGATGTATAGCAAATAAGAAGGCAAAGATTCAAGAGTATAAAATAAGTAAAAACATTCGTATGAGGCTGTTCTATATGGCCAAGATAATAAATTAGTAACCCGTAACAATTAATTGGGCGAGTAATTATTGGATTAGAGCCAAATAAAGGAAAATAGACTCCAAGCCATATCTAGATGAGCCACGAGGGTCCTGAACCTTTGGGAGTGGCAGAGGACCTAAGCTAGTGTTGAAGAATGACCATACCTCTATAGTGTGGCCAACAAGAATGAACAAATATTCAATGGCTTCCCATAGGCGAGTTTATTGGAAATGGGCATATAGCTAAGTGACAATTTAGTGCTTGGAAGACAAATGATGATTTGTAAAATTAGTAGTGGATGAAGGCAACCCGCTCATAAGGGATAGGATCAGTTGCAGATTTGCTATGAAGATCTTGAAGCTGACTGTATGAATTGAAAACGTGTATATTCATTTTAGGAGGCGTTTTAGTAACTATCATATTGGGGGAAATTGTGACACCCATTGGAGGAATGTTAGTATAAGCACGAATGTCCCTAAGAGTAATGGACAAAGGATCAAGTGGAAAAATGAAGGTATTGTAATCAGACGTCCAAAAATGCAAGGCGATAGAAAACGGAGTAGGATCGTAAGTAGGGATGTTTAGAGTAAGCTCCAACATATCCAAAATTTAAGTTTAAGCAAAAAGTTCTTTTGTAGATCCATAGTCAATCATGCGTTTATACCAACCTTGGAAGCTGGTATCCGATTTTGACCATATACGTATATTAGAGCTAATTGAGGCTAATGACATTGGATCAAGAACATGTATGATTTGCGAATGAGGAAAGAATTGAGCAATTGGTGAAAGCTTAACAACCTCATGCTTGTTGAATTTAGGGCTAAGGTAAAAGTGGTAATTATCGACGTCTGTCGGTAGCAGGAAACCAAGATCGACAAAGAGCTCTCGAAGGAAAGTCTAGAAATCGTCAGAAGAAGCAATAACATTAGTAGATCTTGAGTGGCCATTTTCGACAAATACAATGCTTTCTTGAAGAAGATGGAGGAAGTGCATAGAAACAGAGTACATGTAAAAAGGGAAAGTGAAAGTGAAGAAGAACCAGGAATTAGGGTTTTATACTGATAGATGATGTGACAAGACTTTTTAGCCTCCAAAAGAAGATGTACAATAGAGCTAAAAAATTAGAGGAAATGCCAAAGGATTCATGCTTTTGGGATTTTCAAAGCTACAAAAATGTGTAACATCTTGAATATAACAAAATTAATGATTACACGTTAATTCAATCATATTGAGGATAATTGTTGACATACATAATTATCTAACTTGAAAGCCCAATATTGAAACCCAAAATAAGGAACTCAAATATGACTATAAGGCAAATGTCAAGGAGTTTGAGCGATTAAACGTCTAGGGCAATATCTAAGCGATTAGGCATGTAGGGCAATATTCGAGCAATTGGGAGAGCGAGATTGGGTGATTGAAACGTTGAACGATATATAGTGAAATATGTGATTTACCCACTTAATCCATGATTTAAAAAAGAAATAATGAAGTGGTTAATGACAGTTACGAAAACATGGCTAATGAGGATTGCTATCGTGTGAAGTTATTAAAAAAGTTATTAAATGCAAGATATTGAACGGTAATGAACACTTATAGAACGAAAGTTATGCAAGTGGGGATCATCAAAGTATAAAGGATAAAAACATGAAAAAAGGACTACGAAATCAACTCTCAAACTAAGAATACGTAATTTTCTTATCTTAGATTTTTATAGAATTTTCCTTAGTTAAATTTGTGTAATTGTACCCCTTTGAGACATCTAGTAAATTAAATATTTCTAATAAAAACACTCCTTGTTGTTGAGACTTTAAATCTAAATTCACCTATACTATGCAAGTGAATCTAATAATATTGACAATATCAATCTTCAATTCAATCAGCTGTGTTAATTTCTTGTGTCAAAATTTCGACCGGATTTTAAGTTAACTAAGATGAAAACTCAATAAGCAAATCTCAAGCCTACATATCCATAGGATGTAAGCTCGACTAAGATGAAAAGTCAAGATACATCCTAAAGTCGAAACTCGTAGATCTCAGTTTTATTCATAAATTACACGTTAATTCAACCATATTGAGGATAATTGTTGACATACATAATTATCTAACTTGAAATCCCAATATTGAAACCCAGAAATAAGGAACTCAAATATGACTATAAGGCAAATGTCAAGGAGTTTGAGCAATTAAACGTCTAGGGCAATATCTAAGCGATTAGGCATGTAGGGCAATATTCGAGCAATTGGGAGAGCGAGATTGGGTGATTGAAACGTTGAACGATATATAGTGAAATATGCAATTTACCCACTTAATCCATGATTTAAAAAAGAAATAATTAAGTGGTTAATGACAGTTACGAAAACATGGCTAATGAGGATTGCTATCGTGTTAAGTTATTAAAAAAGTTATTAAATGCAAGATATTGAACGGTAATGAACACTTATAGAACGAAAGTTATGCAAGTGGGGATCATCAAAGTATAAAGGATAAAAACATGAAAAAAGGACTACGAAATCAACTCTCAAACTAAGAATACGTAATTTTCTTATCTTAGATTTTTATAGAATTTTCCTTAGTTAAATTTGTGTAATTGTACCCCTTTGAGACATCTAGTAAATTAAATATTTCTAATAAAAACACTCCTTGTTGTTGAGACTTCAAATCTAAATTCACCTATACTATGCAGGTGAATCTAATAATATTGACAATATCAATCTTCAATTCAATCAGCAGTGTTAATTTCTTGTGTCAAAATTTCGGCCGGATTTTAAGTCAACTAAGATGAAAACTCAATAAACAAATCTCAAGCCTACATATCCATAGGATGTAAGCTCGACTAAGATGAAAAGTCAAGATACATCCTAAAGTCGAAACTCGTAGATCTCAGTTTTATTCATAAACAAGGACAACGTCACTCAACCTAGTCTATCACAGCAATACGAATATAATAAAAGTTAATAACAAATTACACTGAACAACAAGTACATGTTTGGTACTCAGCATTAGCATTAGACAATTGTGGACAAAATACTATCAAGTACTGTCTAATTCACCTTGTCAAACATGCCACGAGTGTATAAGATCCATCCATGACCATCATTCAGGGGAATGGGACGATAAAGAACGCTGTGATAAATTCATACAAAAACATCAATCTAAAGGATCATTTGTGAATTTTATTCAAGGTTGTATCGTTTAAACTGATTAAACACGACATTATATCAAATAAATGCATGAATAAATTGGACTATGCCTTCTCCATTGAAAATTATGTAACGTAGTACAGTAACAAGTTGCAAGTTATTATAACTTTAAAAAAAATGTCACAGGAAATCGCCATCAACAAAGCGGCTACAATAACATGGCTACAGGACAATGTGATAAATAACAACAGGATACAAAATGATATGAATTATAAGTGATAGTTAAGATTATGATTTCAATATTCATTTCGTTATATTCAAGAAGATGATACCTTCACAGCTTTAAATGAAGGGTGAAGCAACCCATGTTCGTCTTGCACTTCAAGGGGATTGCTCGTTTCATTCCTCGTTCTCTTCACTCTCCTACTAGCAAGTGTTTTATGAGTGAACCCGTACATCTGCAGAATCTGATTATCCCCCATGTTAAATGCACGGTCCATCTGCTTCAAGCACCTCTCCACCGGATAATCACCAAACTTCCCACAAGGCTTGCAACCCACAAAGTGAGTCACAAGTGGCCACCGATGATCGCCAAGCCCAGGATGATAATTCTCGATCATTTCCTCATAACGGTCAACCAAAATGCCCCAATAACCGTGCAAGTAATATGCATTCTCGAGATAAACCTTATCACTCCACTTATCCTTCTGTGTTGCCAATATGTACACCATTGCAGACTGATCATCAGCTTCGAAAACTGGCCGACCCTTAAGCTCCCGAGTCAAGAGTTTCCCAGCTTCCTCCCTGATCTTGCCTTTAGGCCCCATTGGTGCCCAAGTATCAAGAATATCTAAAGACCATTGGCAATTCCTCAACAAGAAACTTCCAGTATTCAATCCAATCCAGTTCTTTTGATCGTAAATCATCTCATTCCACCCGTGCATCACAAAATTATGATCTTTATACCTCTCCCACGGCACCTCAAACACCATATCCGTGAACATAGCATCACTATCCATCCACCACAAGAATTCCACCTCCGGATGCGACAACAACAGCTTCCTAATCAATGGTAGTTTCGCCCAAAAACCCGCCATTTCCGGATCAAGCAAAGCCATATTGTAAAAAATTTCAATACCATGTAGCCTACAATAATCAATCTTATTCTTTATAGACTTCAACAAGTAATGATCCCCCACAGGATTCTCACATGGCTTCGGGGATGATCCAGTAACCAACAGGACTCTAGGCTTATTAGGCGCAATAAAATTTGGAAAGTTAGGGTTATTTTTCAACCACTCACCTCTTTGCTGATCCCAGTCAGAAATCTTCGGGCCAAGGCTGTACGGCCGCGAAGGATCCCGCTTAAATTCTTCAACTCCATCATCTTCATCCTTCAAGATCTTTCTTATATCAAATTCTGCATAATTATTACTCCCATTTTCCGTACTATCACCTGTCGAACTGGATTTTTGAACAGTCTCCGCCTCTTCCAGCACCCGTCGGGGCTCCGACCGCCGTCGGATGTAAGAAAACGTTTCCCGGATGTCATCCAGGTCCTTCTCCGGTGTGCCAAATTTTCCGGCGCCCAGATTTCCGCGTAAAACAATTACTGTAAGGAAAAGGCAAAGAAGTGTAATCTTCCCATTGCGTATAAGCCTCTGGAATTGCCGTGCACGGCGGGGGCTGAGGACTCGATCTAGCATAATGGTCTTGCTAAAAGCCCGAACTGGGTGGCGAATATGCAGCTGGAAATCAAGATTTGTGGATTCTTTTCTAGGGATTAAAAGGAATAATTTAAGAATGTGATTCGGTACTTTCTTGCGGAGATTTTTTGAGCGATTATTAAAGGAAATGGGATCTGAGGAAGACAATATGAATGTCAATTACCAAGATGAGCTGGGTTTTCTATACAGATGGAAATTTTTCTGTCGGTGGAGAGCTAGAAGGTGTACATGACGAAAATGGAGAGAGAGATTGAGACAATAATAATCTTAGCATGCTTTCGGGCAAGACAAGGAATCTTGTTTATAAACATGTTTATAAATAATATAATTTTTTAAATAATTTTTTAATTATAAATTTTATTTTTCTCTAATTTTGAATTATTAATTTTTACTTCAAAATCATAAATAAACAAATTTATAAACCAAACAGTGTTATCAAACGGAGGGAGGAAATTAATCTCGGCCCCCAATGTATTGCCTTGATAACATATCGACTCTTAACTTTACATATAGCAATTTTATGAATAATTCGTCTCCAATGACGGATAGTTGGAAGCCATCCAAATTTACATTAAGCACTTGTTTGTTTGTTTTTTTTTTTAATTAAAAGTTAGAATCTTATCAAAGTTAACAATTAATCATAACTATATATTTCATAAGTTTCATAATTTTTTAACCACACATCTCTTAAACTTTTATCAAAATTCACTAAAAATCAGATTTTAATCTCTATTAAATAAGGGCTAAACACTTATTTGATATAGATTCTTTAAAACTTAATTTTCTCAAACTCATTCTTTTACTAATTTAATTTTAAATAAAATAATTTTATACATAAATTCATGATTTCACTATTTAAAAAAAAAAAACATATTAGTCAAAAAAATAAGCATTTTTCACAAAATAATTTCTTAATTTTTTTTTAATATCAACAATCTCTAAAATGTTGTGTGTTGATCATAAGGATATTTATCATTTTAAATATTTAGTCAAGTGGGAAGCAAAATTGGACTTCATCATAAAACTAACATAGGAAGTTCACTTATATGTTAATATTAACAGAGAATTTCTATGATGTGGCTTGTGAATTATAAGGGGTATATACTTTTCTATTCGAGATGAATTCGATATTTTTTTTCCCTCTATAATAGAAGGGTAAGGTCGAATATTCTATTTTTAAATGTTGAAATTTGAAAATGTATACAAATAATAGTTCAGGTATTAATAGTACAATTTGCCTATTAGTTTGTTGTTTGATCAGCGTAGTTGATCAGAGTGATTGCTAGTTGGAAGGTTGTCTATAGTTACTAATTCGACCAACGTGGGATCCATGATTAGGGTTTTGAAATGGGACATATAATTGAAAACTATTTTTTGATTTGTACATATTAACAATATTGAATAAATTGTCCTAAAATCGTATCCGAGATATTTATTTAAATCGAATATAGTAATAATTCGATTTAGTATGTTTGATATACATTATTTATATTTATTTTGAGAAAAAAAACATTTTGAATTATTAATGTGATATTGAAAAAAAATAAAAATTGAGCTTATGTATAAAATATTTTAATATTAAAATGGTGATTAAGGGTGTGTTCTTTAAAAATTAATTGGCAAATAAATGGAATGTTTTGTGTCAAATCAAGGAATTGAAATTATTTGTTGATTTATTTGTGTTTTCTAGGTAATATGAAGGGTTAAAAATTGGAGAAAAAAAATGTGAATGGTTAAAAAGTGATATGGAAAATTGTGTAATTTAAAAATTTGTAATGATTACAAATTAAATCTAGATTCTATTTTGCCGAACATAGCCTAAAATTGAATATTGTAGAAAAAATAGTTTTTTTTATAATTTTTTTTAATGAATACCAAACGGGATTAATGCAAAAGAATATATTGACTTGAGTTCCTTACTTAGTGGAATGTAAATAATTACGCTTTTGTTGGTAAACTTATTCAATTACATATTTTATCAAATAGGTGAGTAAGATGGCACATTTTAGGGATGCCAATGGATCTAGTTAGGGACGAGACGGACCTAACCCATCTCGGATCCGCAAGCGCAACACGGGTCATGGGGGTGAGCGACCCTCCCGCCCTGTTATTATTCCTATTATATATTCTTTTTGATTTTTAAAATTATTTTTTATATTTTGTATTTTTAATAGATTAGCGAGTTTGCTAGACCCGATTATTGAGGACAGGCAAGATTTTTTTACCAATCGAAATTATTCACTTTTCAGAAAATAATCCAATAAAATGTCGCAACGCATCCTTTTATAAACAAAATATATAAACACAAAGAAATAAAATTAAAAGGAGTCAAAGCCAAATCCAAATCACTAGACCATCTCCAACCCTAAATGGAAAATGACATTTATCACCATTTTGCCGTTTGGGAGAGCTCCAATCGGAGCGGCAAAGCCAACTGCTATAGTAGGACGTCATATGATGTCCTACTGTAGAGACTGCATATGTTTTGAGGCAAGAATTTGGTTTTGCCAAATTTGCTTCAAACTTTATTCTAATTTAATTTGGCCCCCAAAAATTGATTTTTATTTCAATTTTGTCCAATTTTTTAATTTTTATTTACAAAACATGGTTATTTGATGAATCTAATTCAATTTTGCTCCCAAAGATTAATTTTTATTCTAATTTTGTCCTCTTTTTCATTTTCTATTTTGAAAAGATTTTTATTTGATGAATTCCTAATGGTTATATAATGAATCTATGCATTCCTCTAAAATTTTATTTGCCTAATCTAACTTGTGGTAGTTAAATTTGTTAACCCAAGAGTAAACTAACCAAGATTGGGGTGAATTGGTTTATAAAACTTTTTCGATAAATAATCTCAAACTTAAAAATCAATGTGTACAAGTATGAGCACTTAGTGTTGTAAGTAACTTAACTATCAATGTAGTGTTATAAATGTGTAAACTTAATTGATAAAACAAGTATAGCACTTAAATATAGTGTTGCACAATATAAATTGATAGAATAGAGTAAGTGCAATGTAAGTAAGTAAAAGGGATAAGAGAATGCAAACGCGATTTATGGAGGTTCAATCAACCAACGTGATCTACGTCCCCGTTACCGAGCTCTCCGTCACGAGTAAGGTCAAATCCACTATATTGGCAACTTACAACAAGGAGTATCAAATCCTTATGCGACTTACAACAAGGAGCACCTACCCTTAACCAACAATCGAGTTTTCACAAGGCTCTCGAAACCATAAGATATAATGAATTGAATTTACAGTTGAAATAACTCTCTTGGCAAATGATATACTCAAATTAAGTACCGAGAAAGTTAGGTTAACACTTCAATAGATAGCAATGAATTAAGCTCGAGTGTTAGAGAAAAACTTTGATGCAAATGATAATGAAAAGTTCAATGTAATGAAACAAAGTTTTTCAAATAATCTCTTGTTAAAATATTAAATCAAATTAAGTACCAAGAGATGCCACACTTGAATAATTAACAATGAGTTAAGTTCAAAGTGTTTAGGCAATGGAACTTTGATGAATCAAATGATAATGAAAAATGTAGCACAAATAATCAAAATTCCTTAATTGGAACTTCTCTCTTTTAAAAGATTAAAACAAGTTTAGAACAAAGAGAGACTTACACTTCAATTCCAATTTAGTGTGAAGATGTTGAAGAAGTTTAAACAATATAAAAATCAAGAATCTTTACAAAACTTTCTTCCAAAAACTTTGATGATTTGATAAAACAAAGTTTAGATCAATCAAAGTTTTATAATAATAATAGATGAATATAAACCAAGTAAAAACAATGAATTTTCACAAGAAAGTTTCTATAAAATCTTTTCTATGTTGTTGAAAATGAATGTAAATGAGATGGCTATTTATAGATCAAGATATTCAAATTCAGCAACTTTCGGTTGACCATTTATGGAGTTTCGGTCGACCGAAACATGCATATAGCCGTTACACATTTTCAACCGTTGAACTTTCAGTTGACCGAAAATTGACTTTTGAAAAACATGAAAATGCACGATTTTTAGGTTTCTAACTTGTTTTTCAAAGTGGTTTAACATAGTATAATCATGATTTAAGATCAAATAACATATGAAAAGCAATATTGACTTAGATAAAAATATTTTACGCAAGTGATGAATTTTCAAGTAAGTTTATTGATGCATAAAAATCATTTTCGAGCTCTTTGAATTTCATCGCTAAAGATTGAGAGTGTTATACCTTTACATAGGTTAAATCAACTCTTGAACTTGAACTCTAATCTTGTATGCTTGAATTCTTGATCTTCATGTCATGCTTTTCAACTTCAATTTTGATCTTGAATATCTTCAATTCTTTCATGATCTTCTTTGCGTATCATGTGCTTGATCACATAATTTTTGATTTATATCTTTGAGAGATGAATTGAACATAGAGTGCTTTGAATATTTATCATTACATGAAACACTTGAAACACACTTGTTAATAACACAATATATTCTTATTTGTTATAATCAAAATAATAAGGTTAAGTTAACCATAAGTCAACAAAATTAATGGTCAAATATATTTCAAATAAAATAATAATCAAAACTAAATTTAGGGGTGAAAAAAATAAACACTATTTTTTTGGTGCGAAATTTAAAATTTGACTTGAAAATGAGTTATAAGGATAGATTAAAAAAAATGTATTTCAGTGTGAAGCTACTGTATTTTAAATTTTCTGGTTGAAAATGACCTTTACATCAAATTCAAAGTTCCTGAGTGTAAAATCACCATCAAACATAAGCTGTAATGTAATTGACTTTAGTGATTGAGTATATGCGTAACGCGTTGTTTGTTAAAAGTTATTTAGGGTGACTTTCAATAATAAAAAAAGGGTTATTTATATATATATTTTTTTGTTTAAAGATATTTTAAAATATGTGGTAGAAAAGTAAAGAGAAAATGTGTATAGATATAGTTTAAACTCTTTATGTTAAAAAAAAATTATATGTTAAAAAAATATTGTTTTAAAAAAAATGTGATATTTTAAAATATGTAATTGAAAAATAGATAAAAAATATGTGTGATTAAAAGTGATTTGAAAAATATATTCCCCTATATTAAATGAGCATCTTCAAAGATTATTATTCATCTTTGTTGGTTGCTTTCACACCTTAAAATCAATTATCTGATTTGACAATAGTAATACAGTAATTTTAAAAATAAAAAAAACAGAATTTATTTTTCTTTTTATCTAGTTTGGCAACAGTAAATATTATTATTATTATTCTCATAATATGATTTTGCTTAGTTACGAGATATAAATATCTTAGCAAACAGAAAAAAAAGACAGATTTTTTTTTAATTATTATTCTCATATGATTTTGTTTAGTCACGAGATAGAAATATTTTAACAAACAGGTACTTTGAGTTGAGATTAACTTATTTTACACGTTTTAGATTAACTTATATTTGACGTTAATAAAATCAACTAAAAATCAAATATCGTCTGACGCACTATCTAGCACTAATTATTTAAAAAGAGTTTGCAGAGGCTTAGTCATCTAACAAAGAAAACTAATAGGGGAGTCGTGCAGTGGGACGTTCAACTTATGTGTAGGTCTGGGAGTCGGGTAGGTCGATTCGGGTATTTCAATATTCAGAATCACCCATTATACTTCTGGTATTTTAAAATTGGAATCATTCGGGTTCTTGTAATTATTGGAACCAAATCCAAATACGAACATTTGGTTCCGATTCGAGTTCGGGTTCGGTTCTACCCATAATATTTTCTTTATATACACATTAAATAATAGTTTCGTATAAGTCCTATAGATACGTATACAGAATAAGTTACTAGAAGAAAATATTTGTGCAAGAGAGAAAATTAAGTTAAAAAACTCATTTACTTGACTAAATGGTGGAGACTAGTTATATTTTAAATAGAAAATAATGAACTCGAGATAACAAAAAAGGTACACTACAGTCCAAATTATGAATATATCAAATTTAAGTGTAATGCAATATAAAAAAATTAAAAAAAATACAATGCAAGAAAATAAAAGTCTAAATTATAAAAAATGAAAACTTTAATTCATCAATTTAAATTACAGCCCGATCTTGAACTTTTGATTCATAGAAAGCTCAAATTGCAAATGTTATTAAATTAATCCATGAAATGCAACATTCTAATGTGAGACAAGATGTAAAAGAGTAGGAGCAAGTCTTTTTTTTAGTGTTAGTCTAGAGTTTTAGAAAAATTATTACCTAAATTAGATTTTTAAGTTATGTATTTATTTATTTTTTTTTTTTTGCTTAGTGTATAAATTGTAAAAACCATATAAAAATCGGTTTCATTCGAATATCCATGGTTCTATTTCAAAAACCAAGAATCTACTCGAACCCAATTGATTTTAGGTTTTCGGTTTCGATTCTTAATATTATTTTTGGAACCGGACCAGAACTTCCGATTTCGGATCCGTTTTGATTCGAGAGGTTCGATTTCGATTAAAATGCTCAAGCCTAGTTGTGTGTTTTCACGTAGTGTTTGAATTTGACCAAATTTATTTATGAAATTAAAAAAGATTATAATAATTAGCCCATGTTTGATTTATGTTAAACTCTATTGCTTGGCTGTGCATTCGGTGGGATTTTTCTCAAGAGATGACATTAGAGCGTATGGGTCGAATTGTAGATTCTACTTAGCCACTAAGGCTGCGTTTGATAGATAATGTGAAATTTAGGTGGAAAGAAAATGAATTTCAAGGAATTGAATTTCAGATAATTGAATTCTTGAAAATTTAAAGTTTAATGTGTTTGCTTTTTTTTATTTTCTAGGCGAAAAAAGTGAGAAAATTTTCAACTTTTGTTATTTGATTGACATTATTTTCCATGAAAAATAAAGCAAAATTAGCTATTTTAATAAAAAAAATATTTTTTTTTATTTTTTCACACATTTGTATTTGATAAAAACGATATTAATTTTTTGAAGAAATATAAATCAATTAACAAGAAAAAAAATGATCAAACGTGTTGAAAAAGTAACCTAAAGTTGTAAAAAAAAAAACTATTCCATAGGCTGGAAATGAAATAATTCATTTTTTAGGAAAATGTATGACGTGTCAAGAATTGGTAGAAACAATTTTCATAGAAAAATGTTGAACCAAACAATGAAAGATAGAAAATTTCCATGAAATTTGGCATTTTTCATGAAAAATCATTTCTATCAAAAGCGCCCTAAGATTCTACTTAGCCATTATTTGTTACTCTTTAAATTTTTGGAAAAAGTACATAACTACGACACTTTAACTATCACTTTCTAAACCTAAATATAATATTAAATAATAAAATCCAAAATGAAAAAAGCGTAATTGATTGAAATAATTTAAGTTCCAATACCAAACATAATAAATGAATCATCAAATTTGTAAAATACTAAGATTCGAAATTAATTTGCAAATGGAAGATAATACTAAAAATACTTGTTTAAAAGAAAATTATAAGTTGATTGGAATAATTTAAGTTCCAAATCAAATTATCACAACCATGTTAGCCCAAGAATAAACTAACCAAGAGGGGGTGAATTGGTTTATAAAACTTTTTCGATAAATAATCTTAAACTTAAAAACCAATGGGTATAAGTATGAGCACTTAGTGTTACAAGTAACTAAACTATCAATGTAGTGTGCTATATATGTGTAAACTTAATTGATAAAGCAAGTATAACACTTAGATATAGTGTTGCACAATATAAATTGATAGAATAGAGTAAGTGCAATGTAAGTAAGTAAAAGGGATAAGAGAATGCAAACGCGATTTATGGAGGTTCAATCAACCAACGTGATCTACGTCCCCCGTTACCGAGCTCTCCGTCACGAGCAAGGCCAAATCCACTAAATTGGTAACTTACAACAAGGAGTATCAAATCCTTAGGCGACTTACAACAAGGAGCACCTATCCTTTACAATCGAGTTTTCACAAGGCTCTCGAAACCAACAATCGAGTTTTCACAAGGCTCTCGAAACCACAAGATATAATGAATTAAATTTACAATTGAAATAACTCTCTTGACAAATGATATACTCAAATTAAGTACCGAGAGAGTTAAGCTAACACTTCAATAGGTAGCAATGAATTAAGCTCGAGTGTTAGAGAAAAACTTTGATGCAAATGATAATGAAAAGTTCAATGCAATCAAACAAAGTTTTTCAAATGATCTCTTGTTAAAATATTGAATCAAATTAAGTACCAAGAGATGCCACACTTGAATAATTAACAATAAGTTAAGCTCAAAGTGTTTAGGCAATGGAACTTTGATGAATCAAATGATAATGAAAAATGTAGCACAAATAATCAAAGTTCCTTAATTGGAATTTCTCTATTTTAAAAGATTAAAACAAGTTTAGAACAAAGAGAGACTTACACTTCAATTCCAATATAGTGTTAAGATGTTGAAGAAGTTTAAACAATATAAAACCAAGAATCATCACAAAACTTTCTTCCAAAAACTTTGATGAATTCGATAAAACAAAGTTTAGATCAATCAAAGTTTTATAAAAATAATAGATGAATATAAACCAAGTAAGAACAATGAATTTTCACAATAAAGTTTGTATAAAATCTTTTGTATGTTGTTTTCAATTGAATGTAAATGAGATGGCTATTTATAGATCAAGAATTTGAGCTGCAGCCAGTTTCGGTCGACCGGTTCACACTTTCGGTCGACTGAAAGTTTAAAAAATTTAGCTGTTACATTTTAGCCGTTGAACTTTCGGTTGAGCAGATGTTTCGGTCGACCAGAGTTTCGGTCGATCAAATACATTTTCGGTCGACCGAAAATGGAAAAATTTGAGTTTTTATTTTTATATCAAAAAGTTTATTTTTCCAAAAACAATTTCATGTTATGATTTGAAAAATCATTTTTATGCAAGTGACGAATTTTCATATAAGTTTCTTGATGTATAAAAATCATTTTCGAGCTCGTTGAATTTCATCGTTAAAGATTGAGAGTGTTATACCTTTACATAGGTTAAATCATCTCTTGAACTTGAACTCTAATCTTGTATGCTTGAATTCTTGATCTTCATATCATGCTTTTCAACTTCAATTTTGATCTTTGAATATCTTCAATTCTTTCATGATCTTCTTTGCGTCTCATGTGCTTGATCACATAGTTTTGATTTATATCTTTGAGAGACGATTTGAATATAGAGTGCTTTGAATATTTATCATTACATGAAACACTTGAAACACACTAGTTAATAACACAATATATTCTTGTTTGTTATGATCAAAATAATAAGGTTAAGTTAACCATAGGTCAACAAACCAAACGTAATAATAAGAAAGATGCCAATACTTGTGTAATACTAAATTTTGAAATTAAATTAATGAATGGAAACCAACTATCAAAATGCTAGTTTTCTAAAATAATTGAAATAGTTTATCATTTTATTCAAAGATTGTCTCGCTCATCGCTATATCTCGTCGAGCTGAAAGAGTGAAAATAGTTGGGTGAGCATAATGAGTTATACTCAGTAGGGAAACAGTAATCAGTCCAAGTTAAATTCAAACATGAAATCAAATTATGAATATAATATTAGTACAAAATTTCCAGTTGAATATGTACTGTAGGACATCCCCAAGGACTCAATTACGATTCCGGATATATTTACGGTCTTTGACAATATGTTATTAGCGCTTATTAAACTTGCACCGTAGGACAGCCCCCAGGACCAGATTATGATCCCAGACCTATTTACAATCCCTGGCTAAATCTGCATTGTGGGCATTCCCAATGATCTAATTATGATCTCGAACCTATTTACTGTCCATAGCAACCTTTTCACATGTATATAAGCATTAAATCACAATTAAAATCACACATCAAGAAAATAACATGGACAAATAATAACAATTGCTTTAATGTAATCCCCCTCAAAGTCTTGAAATTTTCTGAAAATGGAACTGATGTGAAACTATCGTGTTTTAAACTTTTCTTGTGACCTCGTCTAACAAAAACAATTTAATGTTTAGAATTACTGAAAGTCCATATTAGCACTTTAAAAATTTTAAGACCTGATTGAATTTTTGGAAAGTAAAGAAAATGAGTTATTTGATTAAATCTTTAAAACTTTAGGGCCTAATCACGAAATTAGAGAGTTTAGGGCCAAGTTGATGAAATCATAAAATACTTTTAAAATTTAATTTGAAGAAGGCCAAACCTTAGGGTCAAAGAGAGAGTTGAATTAAAATCAAGGGCTAACTTAAACACTTGTCAAAATTTAAAGCCCTGTTCTCTTTGCTGTTTTGAGGTCGTTTTCTTTACCATTTTCGAAAACATATTTTGGAAAAAAAAGAAAAAGAAATTTGTATACAAAACGCCAAAAACCTCGTTTTGGGCGTTTTTTGTGTAATTCGACAAAAAATGTCCAAATTGCGGAAAACGCGTTTTGGAAATCTTTTTTTTTTTTTTAAGAATTACCTTAACTTGGAATTAAGTTTAATATAAAATTTTTATTTATTTATTTATTTATTAGAATTATCCTAACTTGGAACTAAGCCTAATTAAAGATTTATTTTATTTTATTTTTTTGGAGAATTATCCTAACTTGGAACTAAGCTTAAATAAAGTTTTATTGAATTCAATATCAACATTACAAAAAAAAAAAAAAAAATTAAGTGAGAATTCTTTTTGTTATATTTCAAAAAATGCCTTAATAAATGGACTCTGGTGGTTTTGAAAGAACTTTCATTTTCTGGATTTAATAGAACTAGAGCTTCCTCAAATCCCGAACCTCACCAAGATGTATTAATAGAGACTCTTAATGCTCACATTAGTGTGTTACATGTAACCATGTTTTCAGTGTATTGTAAAAGGAAATTTGAGTTTGAGTCGGTAGTATTCTGCAAGCAAATTAATTAAAAATAGTTTACGTAGTATTTTGCGAAATTTCAAACAGAACGTGTTTTCCAGCTTTTCATTTTTAAAAACAGTTTTTAGAAATGACAAACCAAACGAGTTTTCAGCAAATTTGAAAACAAAAATGGAAACAGGAAATACAAAACATTTTCGAAAATGAAAATACAAAATAAAATACAAACAGAACGCCACCTAAGTATTTGAAATGAATTTTACACCTTTTATACTAGTGTGTATTTGGTATTATTTAAAAAGAGTTTTTTTGAAATGAATAGTGATTTTTATGAGAATTGATGGTTGAATTTTGGTTGAAAAATCAAATATTGTAAACCTGACTTTTAATAGATTGTTGAAATTGAGTACTGTAGAAAAAAAATTAAGGAAACCCAAACCCCATCCATAATTTCATTCTGCACGTCATTTTTTAGAGAAAGGTTGTTGGTTCCGATTTCTAAATGGGTCTCACAATTCCAACAACTTTTTGGTCGACATTGAAGCCAACGGTGGAAGGTGAACGACAATGGTTTAGGCGAGGGAGAGAATGTAGAGTTCGATCTACTCACTGCTGCATCTTCATCATTTCTATTCTCTAATTATTATTCATTTTATTCTTTGTCATTTGAGTGATAAAATACTCACATGGTGGAAATGTATAAATAATGCAGATTGGATTGTTGGGTTTGAACTGAGAGGTGGAAGGTTACTGACTATTTGAAAATTTCGTTCTTCAATCTATATGTATACATTTTATTTTATTTTTTGATTGAGCTAAAACAAGATTACGGTGCTCTGAATGAAAACTGAAAATTTTATTGGAGAAATTTACCTGTGGAGATTTGCGAAGGAGGATTTATCGGTCTCGAAAGCTCGAAATTGAAATTTCAGGCTGGAAGAAATTGTTGCAATGCTTGTGTGAGATTGATGATGATGATGATGGAAAGAAATGATTAAAGAGTTGAGAAGCTTGCTTAGTTGAAATGCTCAGATTCTTGTTAAATTTGTTTTGTCGGGAGTAAAAAATTTTGAGTGAGGAAAAGATTGGGTCATTGGAGTGATACCCACGTTTGAAACCTGTAATTGGGATTTTGCCATCTATAAAATTTTTAAACTTAAAAATGAAATCCACAATTATACAAATCGCAGTAATACCACGCTACCTTAATTAATAAAATTTAAATAATAAATATGAATCTGGTTCCTTGATTATAGGAAATAAAGTAGGAAAGATTAAAAATCATATTTATTAGTCAGTTACAAAATATGGTTGCAACCGTATCATCCAATTATCATCTCTATTCTCAGACACACCGGGAATTATACTGGGAACGTCAAAATAAGAATCCGGCGAGAAACTACTGGAACAGAGGCATAAATCCAGATAAGAATACAACAATTTTTTATCCTCAAATAAACTACTCGAATGGTTTTCCAGTCTGAAGTGGTCTTGTAAAACAGGTATGAGTGCTCGATCTGTGGATAATGTTTTATGTAAATGTTGTTTTAGATTGAATTTCATACAGTCTATTGCATTTGCGTCTTACATTTCTGGATGAAAAGTTGGCACATTTTCCAAACATCTCTAATTATTTTGATCATAGACCTTTGTAGTTATTTTGATCAGCTCTAGAAACTCTGATATCAACATTAATAACAGGTATGTTACTACTGTTTAAGAACTGAAACTTACACTGTAATTCATTTGAGTAATGAGTGTCTCAATTTACTTAAAAATGTATCAGTATATACCAATTAAAGTGTTTGAAATGGAAATCCCATTTTTTTATCAGATTATGGCCAGTTTAGCTGTTTTTTTGCACTTTAGAGGGAAGTGGGATGATTCGATAAAGTACCATGGATACTCAATACGCGGAATAATGTTATATCCCACATGCTCATTTGAAAACCTTGTGTCAGTAGTTTCTCAACAGTTGGGGAAGGACAGTAACCACTGCAAATTCAAATTACATTATCAGGTGTCTGAGAATGGTCCTGCAATACCTGTCTGTGATAATATTTCACTTCAGTTTTACCTGGAATTGAAAAGGGAAGAGAGAGATAAGCAATGTTACCCAATTATTGTTGATGAAGATGTGGTGACGCCTACATCGGTTGAACAAGATGATATTAGGAGTATGGTTGGAGGCGGGGGTAACTTAGATATTATAAATCAGGGAAGTTTAATGATGTCTACATTTGACTCTAGTTCTGTGATTTCTAGATGTATAGATGAGAATCCTACTATTGAACAAATGAGAATGCAACTTTGCGAGTATGTGAACGAAAAATATCATGATGATCGAGAGCATATGAGTTATGTGGTAACGAAACCAAATATTGAAGAATTAAAGGTTGGTGTTGCCTTCAAGAACAAAGAATTGCTTATCACAACTTTGTCATTGCTTGCGATACATAATAGGTTCAGTTTACTGTAGTCAAGTTCGATAGCAAGTTTTATTGGTTGAGATGTCTTGAAGGGGGTGCAAATGGACATTTAAATAATCACTAACAGGAAGCCTTGGTCATTTCAAGATACGGGAATTGAACAACGAACATAGCTGTTCTAATGACTTTGTCCTATGTGACCATAGACAAGCAACTAGTAATGTGATCGCAAATTGCGTCAAGCACAATTTCCTCTCATCGCGGAGAATTTATACAGCAGGAGACATAATAGATGACATGCTACACACTTACAATGTTCATGTTAGCTATGATAAAGCATGGCAAGCACGAGATCGTGCGATAAAAATGATTAGAGGGGATCCAGACGATTCTTACGGAAATTTTCCTGCATACATGCATAGACTTGAAGTTGCAAATCCAGGATCATTCACTAGAATTGAAACTGATGCGGATGACAGGTTTTTATTCAGTTTCATAGCACTAGGAGCATCAATAGCCGGGTGGCACCATTGCAAACCAGTAATTTTTGTTGATGGGACATTCCTGACAAGTAAATATTGTGGTACCCTATTCACTGCCTGTACACAGGACGCAAATAACAACATATATATACTCGCATTTAGTGTTGGTGATGGTGAAAACAAAAATGCATGGGATTGGTTCTTGATGAGGTTGAAAGAAGCATATGGTGATCGAGAGGATTTGTGCATTATATCTGATCGACATGGAAGTATAGCACATGCGGTTAACAGGGTCTTCCCCAAAGCTTTCCATGGAGCTTGTACATACCATTTGCTCCAAAATGTGAAGAAACAATTTGGGAAGAAGGCAAAAGGAATAAGGATTCCATTTAACGATGCAGCGAGAGCCTATACAATAGTTGAATTCGAGATCCACATGGGGCGGATGGATTAGGAAATAAGGGGGTACTTGGTAAGTGTCATTATTTAGTTGGAAATGAGGTGGTACTTGGTAAGTGTCATTATTTAGTTAATATATATATATATATATATATATATATATATATATATATTTATATTTATATAAAAAATATTGTAATGACCAACTCTTACTGCAGGAGGAGATTGGTTATGAACGCTGGTCAAGGGCGCATATGACAAAGGATAGGTACTCTACAATGACATACAACATTGCTGAGTCAGTAAACTCAGCTATTAAACATGCAAAGAATTATCCAATTGAAGCCTTGTATGAGTGTCTAAGGTGTACAGTATAGAAGTGGTTTTACCAAAATCTAAATGATGCCAAAGCAACATTCACACCTCTTGCTTCCCACCATCAATCTATGTTAAATGAGAGGATAAAAATGTCAGGAAGATTGTGAGTAATTTATCTTATATGTGATTATTTATTTTATTACTGTTGTTCTAGACCGCTTATATTATTACTTCGATAAATTTATAAACATAGGTGTATCCTTCAAGTGACACACTATTCCAAGTGAATGATGAAACTACATCATATGTCGTGGACATGTACGAAAGGACATGTTCATGTTGACGCTTTCAATTAGATCACATTCCATGTCCACATGCAGTTGCGGTGATTGCAAAATGTAACAATTCATTGTCGGAATACTACTCGAGATATTTCACTAAGGACGAGTACTTAGAGGCTTATCAAGGTTCTGTATATCTACTTGGAAATAAAGATGAGTGGCAAGTTCCAGCAGAAGTGAAGATAAGGATAGTGCGTGCACCTATCTCAAAGCGTGGACCTGGTAGACCAAAAGAACACGATTCAAATATGCATTAGAATACAAGAAGAGAACTCGGTGTGGTAATTGTGGTTGTGCTAACCATAACATCAGGACTTGTCGTAATTCAAGTTCCACTTCTGAGCATAATACTAGTAAAAGGATGAGAACTCGTGTACGGAACAAAAAGGTAATTCTGGTAATCATAGCATTGCATTATTGTCGTTGTATCATCCAAAATTGTTACTAATGTTGTCTTGTTTATAATAGGTAAATGAAACAGTTGTTGATAAGTAGCGGGCATCACAAGCTTTTTGGCAGCATTCTTTTTATATTTTATGATAAGTTAATTCTTGTCAACGAATGGCTACCATATTTTATTTGTTTATCTTTAATTCATTTAGTGCTGGAGTTAATTTATTAAAAAAGTGAAACCTTATTATTTTTGTCATTGAGGGACGTATTTGATATAAATAAGAGATAATTGGGAATCAGGTTGTCTCCATTCTTATATTCATTTCATGCTTCATTTTGCTAGTGCAAGCTAGAAAAAAAGTAAGAAGAATCAGTCTCCAAAATAATAAGTTATTAAAATTATCTGAGTTCAAAGTATGGAATTACAAAAACTTGATACATACATTTCCAGATTTAAGAAAAAAAAGTAATAAAAATGTTTGAACACTATTGCACACAAGTGTTTTATTGAAGATTATTTTACAGAGAAAGATGTATAATTTTTGTGAGCATTTATGTGCAGTGTTAGTTTAGGCACTAAATCAATGTTTAATAGCTTGGACTCTTCTCTATGTATGCATGAGACCCTGTTCGACGATTTTAATTGGGATCATATCAAATATACTTTTAAATCCTTAAAAAATGGCATCCACAAATGACTGATAACCAGTGTGAAGGCTAATATGATATCAAATTTGTATGACCAAGTAGCTGCCAATATAAAGTTTAATTCAAGTCATCCCGTGCCTTCCATTTCAATTCCTTTCAAAGACATTTAAATAAATGTACTGTTTGAAGGTGTAAAACTAACATACTTATTTTCATTAGTTTACTGTAAAATTTACTAAGAGAGTCGAAATCGAGCTCTAGCATCGTTCAATGTATCAATTTTAGAATGTCCATATTTTGCTGTCATTCGTGCACCTTATAAACAGCGACAACACCTTTGAGACACATTGATATTTCCCCTGTTTGAAGTATATAACTGTGTATCATTTAATTTATAGCAGCAGTTAGTCCTTCGAGTTCATCTGTAATGTAATCTTAATAATAAATCGCAGATCAGGCCCCTTTTTTTCCTACTCAAACAACATCAGGTTTTTACTATAAAAATTACAATATTATAATGGAATTACATTAACCCCCCCCCCCAATGAGACTGATGTTCCATCAAAAATAATAACAAAGAATTACCTTCCACAATAGCACATTTGGGGGGTCAGATGTAAGGATATTTTGAATAACATATATAATATGTGAAAAGCATTTTCATTCATCCAAAGCTGAAATAGATATTGTGTAGATGTCTTTCGAGTGACAAGAAATCAAACCAGTACATAATTTTCAAATAACTAAAGAAATAAATAAGATAATTCTAAGGCATTATTAACTTTTCACTTTATTTTCCTGTAGGATCTATTCACTTCTTCTCAGTGATACAGCCTCCGGACAATTGAACCATCTAATGTCAAGCTCTTCCAACATGTACTTGTATAGTTGCGCGGCGATGTTAGATCGAGCAGTAGTCACATCAAAAGATGGAGGCATATCCACCATTTTCCCTCAATTAAATATTCTGCATATTTGATAATATAAATTCCACAATCACCCCTGCATATTGAATTGAAAGTTATGGTTATAAATCGAGAACATAGGGTTAAATGGACGATTAGATTATCAAATATGGGGTGTGATCGGGGCATCTTACCCGTTGCGTTGCTGGGGACAATTGTCAATCATTCTACATTGTAGCGGAGTTTCTGGAAAAGTGCGGCTTCTGGATGTCATAGATCTAGCCAGAATAGGGACAGCAATGCGCATAGAACGAATAGCTGAATACACCATCGCATTTTTTATGATTTTATTGTAGGAGTTATAAATGTCCAACCTCCAATTATTCATGTCAAAGTGTCCTAAAATCCAGTAAGCAGACGATTTTATCCACATTGGTATTAGGACGTGATCAACTTGTGACCATGGGACATTAAATGGAATCTTCCTGCCCAGTGTGTACGAGAATAAAGACTCATGCTTGAGCGATGCATTGTTGTCGACTACTAGGTCATTTGATACACCTCGGATCTTAGCATCAAAGGCGCAGTCTGTTGTGGTGAAACGTAACTTTGAACTATTCCTCAACTTTAAAAGCATACAGATGAAGTAGAAAGCGACATCGATATGCTACATATGGGGCCAAGATGACTTGTTAGAAAATCGCAAACAATGTTTAAAAATTGGTATCATTATTAAAAGCATGAGTATATTAAATGGGATTTACCGTATTGTTTATGGGACGAGCAACCTCATGGAGGTTGTGCCACCACATGTCCGACTCAATGAAAAAAGGACCCAGCTTCGTTGGTGGATGAATTTCGACAACGTCAGTGTCACCTTTAATTACCCTGTGGGCACCCATTTTTGTTCAATTCATTAATTGAAAAGACAATGATATGACAATTGACCCTATATATATATATGGACTATGCATACCCGTGGTTGCGCTTTAGGCATTGCACATAGAATTTCCTGAAATTAATGACATCCACCTTTGATGGCGCTTCATTGCACGTTTTGTAGTAAAAAATATACACACTACCATCACCTAGACCGCCACCCTCAGATAGTGAATTATCAGAACAAAATTTTTTTGTGATAGCTTCCTTTTTTGGACTGTTATCTTCAGAGAAATTAATTGGAATTGGAGTAAGCTGGGAAAACACAAGACATGTGAGCACACTTAAACTTAAAGTATTGGATGAATTTATAAAATATTAATATGACAAATTACCTCCCTATTTGTTGTATGACCCGATCTCAATCTTTTAGTAGGTTTGTTCTCAGGTTCGTGAATCAATCCATGAACAGTTTTTTTCGACAACGAAATGGTTGAGCGTGCTTTACATTTGTATGTTGTAATGGTAAGTCACCGAGCGAATCTTGTGTTCCATCCTGCGAAATGCCATATTTCTGTTTCTGAGATTTGTCCTTGCTTGATAACTAGATGTGAGAGAAATGACGATGTTATATAATATATATAAAATAATGCACATTTGAGTAAGTAATGGAAAAATATTAAACAAGAGAAAATGCGAACTGCTGGTTACAGTATCATCAGTTTTTAATAGGTAAATCAAATTTGCATACCAATTCAACTACGATGTCGTCCATCTCCTTTATATGAGCTTTGGTTAACACTAGATCTTCGTCAATCATAATGGAACCTTCATCAATGTCGCGATCAATCCCTAGATCAAATGATGGTGGTTCGAGATATTCAGGGAGATATTAGAAGATTTCTGGGCAATAATATCAGGACTATTCCATGATGTGCTTCCAACTGATGCCTGATTCAAGATTTCCACATGTGTAAGTGATAGGGTATGATATAATTTGATATATGAACATGAATTGTTATTCTTCAAATTAATGTTAGTCAATAAGAGAATGGGTAAAAACTGTAGAGATATAAGCGAGATTTTTATTTTTTAATTAGTTGCAGATATGACACATGAATTGGATTCGTGCGTATGGAAATATGCATTACTTATTTTATCTGATGTTCCCACATGCAAAAAACATATTCAAATGATGTCTTAGACGTAAACCTTGTTGCAAGAAGGGGTTGTACTTGACAGCGGTGTGATGACCACACCATTAGTTGAAGAACCAACGTTCCCTTGCTTCCCCATCACAACCTCACTGGAGTGGATCTAGTATATTGAATACAATGAGACACGTAATGTAGGGACTCTCAAACAACAAAATCGAAAATAGGGTCATGACTAGTGATATTGACTAACATAAATCCGATCAGGAAAAAAATTTGATATGCAGAAGTCATTCCAAACTGGTTTAAATTCTTCATGTCTTTAGGTGGTTACCAAGTAGGGGCAGATACTTTTTAAATGACTAGCAATTTGAGTTAAAATATTTGTAGTGTTGTATCTATTTGTTTGCTGATTACAATATATAGGTGGCTGATGCAGATCATAACATGTAAAAATACATACCAAGCAGCCTCAACAAAAAGATTGTTCATGGAATATAGCGATGTAGGTGATCTGAGTTTCTGTTAGTTCGTTGACCAAAAATAGAAAAATAAAAAAGGAACTGGTGGGTTATGAAAAAACCTTGATTAACGAGGGGGGGGGGGGGAACTTGCTTTTGGTGTGACAACCTTAGCATTTGTTGAAGAACAGTTGAATGTATCATTTCCCATTAAAACCTCAGTGGAACTAACCTGCCATATAATACATAATGAAACAAGTCAATGGTATTTCTGTAGTTCTACACTGGTACGCATGATTCGATATCATGTGATTTAGATTGATGTCATACTTATTTAACTCGGTATCCCCATGATGGATAAACCCTGTGTATTGTCTTTAAGTTTAGCAGGTTGCACCTGATTTTGATTAGAACTTTGCAACTTACAATGAAAATCCCCCCATAAGGGTATTGTACAGCTAGATAGGTTATTTTAATTATTTGTCAAAAAGGAGCAGTCCTCAATAATAAATCTAAACTGATGTGCGTGCCGTGAGACTTAAAATCAAATTGGTCAAATCCAATGCCATCCTATACCTTATATCTGAAGTTTGACTTAAACAATTTGAAATTTGAAGTATCACATGTTTCCAGCAAAAGAAAGATCAAATTTTGATTAAAATTACATTGTGTAATATTTTAATCAGTACTACTCTTTTTATTTATAACAAAGCACATGTGTAGTTCTTCATCTATGGGATATAGCTAGTTCAAAATCCCTGCATAAATAAATTTTGCTGACTGCACAGATCAGACAAACCTTGATGACCGGAGGGGAGCAACTTGCCTTCGGTGTGACGACCTTATCATTCGTTGCAGAACCATTGTATGTTTGATTTTCCATTAGACCCTCAGTAGAACTGACCTGCTATATAATATACAATTAAAGAGTTATATGCTAGTGTCTAGTTCTATATTTGAAGCAATTATGTGTGAAAAAATTACATGGGATGATTTTGAAATCCATTAAAAATAATCTAATAGTTAGCAGTTCATGGTCTGAATGAATCTATATGACATGATTAAGATTAATCTCATGTTTCTTTGACTTGGTATCCCAATAATCATTAAACCCAATTTTCTGTTTTTTGAGTTTCACAGGTCCCACCTGATATTGATTAAAAATTTGCAACTTATAATGAGATCCTTTTCAAGGGTATTGCACATGTTTCAAAGTTAATTTAACTATTTCTCGAAAAGGATAAATTTTGAAGAGTAAATATGCACTGATGTACATGCCCTGGGACTCAAACTTGCATTGGTTAATCCACTGCCTCCCAATTCCTGAATTTAGAAGTTTTACTGAAACACCTTTAAATCTGAAGCATCACATGCTTCCAGCAAGAGAGTGCAAACTCCTTTTTTGATAAAGCATAGGTATAGATATTGACACTACGGGATACAGGTTGCCTCAAAATTCCTGAGAATACAACTGTTGGTATCTGCAAATATCAGACAACCAGAGAATGCAGTTTTTTATTGATCTCTACCCCATTCATTTCCAAACATGGAAACTTGTGATCTCATGAAGTAACACTTGTATGAAGCCATGTGACTTTTTCAGAAACAATAACCTTAGACATTAAAGCAGTGAGGGTTCTATTCACATTGTTAAATAATGACCCTAATTTATGTCATATTAACATACCTTGTAACACGAAGGTGAGAGACTTTTACTTGCGGACTTGAAATTAGTATTTGGGAATGATCTATTAAAAATATTTTTTCCCTGCAACACCTTATTAGTATGAATATGTCATGTCAGTATAGAGTGATACGGATTTACCTGATTGGTTTATTTAAAACTGATATATAACTTATATGATAGCCCAAAAAGTATCCATATGTTCTATCGAAATGCCAAAAATGGCTAGGATGATGTCTGTGTATCAATCCTATTCCAAAATGCCAAAAAATTATAGTAAGTTCTGTCACAACTGAAATCAGTATCTAAAAAAATGACAGTTGAATGATCATCTGATGATTTTCTCTAAAATATTACACCAACCCTCTTTTGATAACTCAGATTATATTTTCAAGAAATGATCCTGATCATGCAAAAATTTTAAATGGATTGATGGTTCAAAGCTCATATGCTGTGATGAGTCAGAAGTAATGAGATAGTGGGGCCATATCACTTATAATGGTAGGCTAGTATCAGCATATCAAACCTATATCTAAGGCATCATATCTTACTTGCTGATTATTGTGGTTGGTATAAAAGACTAAACTACTTTTTTTAACAGGAACATAAATATGGTCAGTTACCTTATGGGTTTTTCCACCTGATTAACATGATTACTAATCTTATTATGTGGTCTTCCCTGTAATGGATTACCTTTGGCTAATTTCACATGTTTATGAGTAATCCTAACTTCATCAGTGGATAATGATTTTTGTAAAAGCTGTTTTAGATTGAATTTGATAACTCTCCTGCATTTGCATCCTACATTTATGGATGAAAGTTGTCACATTACCGACAAACATCTCTAATTATTTTGATCACAAACCTTTATAGTTATTTTGATCAACTTCAAACACTGATATCAACATTAATAACAGGTCTGTGGATAAAGACTGATGTTGGTGATGAAAACTGAATTACGAAATTTATGTGTTGGTTCTCATGTTTTGAAAAATTATTAGTGTGCATTTTGAGATCTGTTTTATAGCTGATAGCCCAAAAAGTATCCATATGTTCTATCGAAATGCCAAAAATGGCTAGGATGATGTCTGCGTATAAATTCTATTCCAAAATGCCAAAAAATTATAGTAAGTTCTGTCACAACTGAAATCAGTATATAACAAAATGACAGTTGAATGATCATCTGGTGATTTTCTCTAAAATATTACACCCAACCCTCTTTTGATAACTCAGATTATATTTTCAAGAAATGATCCCGATCATGCAGAATTTTTAAATGGATTGATGGTTCAAAGCTCATATGCTGTGATGAGTCAGAAGTAATGAGATAGTGGGGCCATATCACTTATAATGGTAGGCTAGTATCAGCATATCAAACCTATATCTAAGGCATCATATCTTACTTGCTGATTATTGTGGTTGGTATAAAAGACTAAACTACTTTTTTTTCAACTGTGATGCATATTCTAAAAACATTTCCATGCGATAATTCCCTTAATATATTTTTCTGGTGACATGTAATCAATATAAATCTCTCGAACGCACAGAAAAAGAAATTGAAAAAATGTCACATACATGCATTTAATATATATTATGATCAGTTCATGGAATCCAAGGGCTATTTGTATGTTGAAATTGAATGGCAATGTGAATGAATTTGAAACAACAGGGCAAGCAAGTTTTTAGGTCTATTTAGTACAAAGAACTATATAAAACACATTTGATGGAGAAAGCAGAGATGCAACTTGGTGAAACTGGCCAATGTTGTGCAGGTGAAAACATAAAGACCATACCTCTGTGTAATTGTTGCTTAGAATAGTTTTTTTTTATCGTGTATTCCATATGTCTGTGGGTGGGTATTGCTATATCTGAGGCGCATACCTTCCATGCACGCTTTGATTTGCTCATTGACATACTTTACCAACTGATCAACTTGCATCCTTATCACGAAATTCTCCTCGGAAACCTTTGCATGCTCACGACCAATGGATTCAAGTTATTCCATATACTTCGAAATGTTCCTTTTTGAGACCTGTATTAAAGAGAACCTGAGTTAAATTATGTTACTCAAGTTTGAAACAACAACAAGAACAAAATATACACGTTCAAGTCGTTGCATACCATATTTATATTGCAAAGCATCTGTTGTACAGGAAGAAATGAGGAACTTCCATTTAAAGGATTAGTATTAGGTTGGCCATCACCCATGTTTTTCTGATTTAATGAAAAATCTACATTTTTGGTGAAACCTAATAGGTTTTGGAAGTGTGATTTGGATGTTTCTCCAGGGAACTGGTGTAAGCACACATGGGGGTGGTCCTCTCTAACGAATTCAAATTCATCTTTGCTGTCTTCAACATCATCAGCTATCTCTTTTCCCTTGCAGGACCTCATATCATCCTTTTCACTATTAGGAGGATCACATTGAGTCTGTTCTGTTAGAAGATTAGTTGTAGAACTCTCCTTATCTGACATATTCTTGCTACTCATTATTTGCTCAGGCTAGAGGAAATGAAGAAGAGGTGGCACTTGGATTTCAATGAGCTCTGGGCTTTCATCAGAGGTGTCATTATGGTGAATTTTAGAGCAGTCTACATGGGAAATTGGTCGTGGTACCTTGAATACTTGAGCTGATTCTTTCACAAAATCATCATCGTCATTTAAGATGATGCACAGTGTAACTATCTTTTTGTCGCGATCCGATAATGAGGAATTCTTCTTCATTGCTACATAAAGAGGATCGAGAGCTTCTGCCACCTAAGGGACTATCTTGGCAACACGTACCTATGCTCAACGAATATTTAATGGTAATGAGATGTATGAAATAATATCAAATTGAAAGTAAAAAATGATTAGATGAAAAGAGTGAAATTATTGACTCACATCGGGGTTGTTAAAAAAATCAGCAATGTTAAATGTAGGGACGTTGCCATCTAGATCTGTTGACCAATTCAGAATCCTCGGTCGCCTACTTGCTACTTTATAGCATAATTTTGTTTCCAAGTCAGGTAGAATCTCGTAAATCCATGACTGGAATGCAACTAAGAAACCGTTTAGTCTATAACTCATTGTGGGTCTACCCTCACCCTCCACAGTTACATGCTTGTTCTTCAATGCTTCCTGAAGGGATGAAATGGTAAGCTTGAAAATGTCATTACCCCATGGATACATTTTCATGTCAATCGAATCGACAAGGACTAGTAGAGATTCATCCACAAATCTCTCATATGCCGTGTTGAGCATCAAGTGGGTAACCAAGAAAAGTACCCCCATTATGACGACATCGCGGTTGTTGCGGTTCGACATTCTAGAAAACAAATCAAAGACATAGTTGTTTGTGATATTAGAAAGATGGCTGAAATACTAAGACCTACAGTATTTCAAAGTATATTTTCCACTATTTTTAATGCCAGCACATCGAAGTCCAGTTATGAAGTAAAATTCATCAATGCCGAATCTAACATTATCATGGCCAATACAGAACCAAATCTCGTTTTCATTTGGCTGGTTTACCTCCCTCAACAAGACTTGGTGAATCAGCTGTGGGTTCACAGTAACCTCCCCCATGTCAAGGAAGTATCCAAAGCATGTGGATCTAAACATCTGTTTCTGTTCGTCCGTGAGTCGTTGATTAAGAGAAGTGACGATAAAATCCGAAGGATTTACATTCACCTTCCCCTGGAACCAATCTTTTGGGGCAACCTTGAGTTCCCATTGCTGCATTAATCAAAGAAATTTACACATAGTATTAGGTTACAGCATAACTAGGTGTATAATCTGATTGAGTTTTGGGAAATCTGAATGCTCATAACTTACTTGGGTTCGTAGTGGCACTTCTTTGGAAATCTTCTTCCTGCGGGGTGTACGAACACCTTTGCGATGTTTCCCTAGTACTCCAACATTCACACATCTTGTTCTAAATGCTGACCCGATATCTATCCTTTTTCTGACTTATTCTTGCCCATTTATGCAAAACCTGTAAAAAGGATAAACGCGATAGTCAATTAACCTGTATCAGCACTACTAGAATTGATATGCACTGCAGCTGCAGCTGGGGTATTAAAAATACTTTGCTGAATAACATAGTACAGGTTATTTCCACATGCAATGAAACCTAGTGTCACATCACTCGAGATCCTATACCTCTCCTAAAAATGGATTGCAGTTCAGCCTGGTTGATCACAATGAAAGAAATTAAGGTTTAATATAAGTGGTATGACTGATATCTTGAATTTTGTCTGACAGTATCCACTTGTAATGTGACATGTCACCACTACATGAATATTGAAACACAACAGTGGAATGTGCCCCATTGGTTGACAAATCAATAAGTAATTGTCAAAGGTTCACAATAAACTAAAAATATAAGTTTTCACTGTGAAAATTGATGGAAAACTGCAAAATGGCTATCAAAGACAGAAAGAGTACATCCAGGGGTCCTAGAATTGAATAAATGAAAGGCTTCCCTAGAATGAAATTAGTGGATGATGACCTTGCTTCTCTTGCCAGTTTCCCCCCCAAGTCCAATAATAAGAAAGTAAGGGTTTCAGGCATTAAGAGTAACAACACAGAATGTAAAACTTTAAGGGAAGAGAGCAATGGAATTAGACTGTGCTACAAGGATACTAAGGATAAATTTCATGGACATGGTATCTAGAGGTCAAACAGAGAATTAGTGGATATAATATCAGGGAAGAAATCTGATTATGATGGTACAACTAAAGCTATATCAGATTGAAAGACTACGGCCAAGGATTCTAAAAGATAAGAAATACAAGGTTTCTTCAAAGTGGAATCATTAGTATGAAAGCAGGTATTTGCATCGAAACAATGCTCTAAGGAAGAGTACTTTACCGTGCTCTAATAATGGAAACTAGGGATGTTTGTCATGGACGTCGTATTTCTGAGACATCAAAAATATAAGTAATGGAAAACATATCAGGGAAGAAATTTGATATGGATGGTACGACTAAAGATGGTTTATACGGAATGACTATGTCCAAGAGTTCTAAAGGAGAAGAAATGGAAGGCTGCTACAAAATGGAAAACGTACTTGCTTATTCTCCCTGTTTTCTTCCCAAGCCCAATATTAACCTAAATTGTTCCATGATTTTCCATAATTAGCATTTTGCAAATGTGTTAATACTTTATTTGGTTTACTACATTCAGCCATTTTGCAGTTTTCCATCAATTTTCATAGTAAAAACTTATTTTTTTAGTTTATTGTGAACCTTTGACAATTACTTGGTGATCTGTCAGGCAATGGGCACATTCCACTGTTGTGTTTCAATATCCATGTAGTGGTGACATGTAAATATTTTAACAGGAACATAAATATGGTCAGTTACCTTATGGGTTCTTCCACCTGATTAACATGATTACTAATCTTATTATGTGGTCTTCCCTGTAATGGATTACCTTTGGCTAATTTCACATGTTTATGAGTAATCCTAACTTCATCAGTGGATAATGATTTTTGTAAAAGCTGTTTTAGATTGAATTTGATAACTCTCCTGCATTTGCATCCTACATTTATGGATGAAAGTTGTCACATTACTGACAAACATCTCTAATTATTTTGATCACAGACCTTTATAGTTATTTTGATCAACTTCAAACACTGATATCAACATTAATAACAGGTCTGTGGATAAAGACTGATGTTGGTGATGAAAACTGAATTACGAATTTATGTATTGGTTCTCATGTTCTGAAAAATTATTAGTGTGCATTTTGAGATCTGTTTTATAGCTGATGGAAAAGCAAATATGTTATTACATTCAAAAAAAATAAATTTGATGGGAAGTCTGAATTGCAATGGAGTAGTGGGAACTAAACATGTGAGCACATCACTAAAATGCTGATTTCTATAGGTGAATTAGAGACTCAATCAGTTGCTCAGATGCAACTATTTTTATCAAACAGAATGTTTTTTTTTTACCCAAAAATTGTTATCAGTTCAATTCCACCTCCCTTTGACTTTTTCAAATCATTGTACTGAATGACATGTTTCCAACACAAAGGGATCTGTGATAAGAACTAAAACTTACACTGTAATTCATCTGAATAATGAGTGTCTCAATTTACTTAAAAAAGTATCAGTATTTACCAAATAAAGTGTTTGAAATGGAAATCTTATTTTATATCCGGTATCACATCTATTGCATCATTCATTATCCATACACCTTAATACATTAACTTTTTATATCAAAAACTCACCTTCAGGAGCAATCAAGTAGTCTTGCTAAATTCCTGATATCTTGAATTTTGTCTGACAGTATCCACTTGTAGTGTGAAATGCGTTCTTGACTGAATATGCTCAATATAGTGACTGGATATATATATATATATATATATATATATATATATATATATATATATATATATATGTTTCTCATTGGCATTGACAGAGACCATGTCGCCGGATATCCCAATGCTAATGGCAGAATGTTTGTGAATTGACTGAATCATATCCGATTTGCTGATATTTTTGGAAATCTAGATAATTCTCAGCTAGCACCAGAAATTTGAATTTACGTTCCTTTTTTGGTATGAATGGGAATCTGAATATCATCATTAACTACCTTGAGCATAATTAGGGACCGTTGCAAGCGATTTATCTGGGTTCCTGTTATTTTTTTTTTTTAGCCGCTATTTTTCTGATTAAGGATGGAGCAGGTGATATATATGCTATTTATACATATCGGGTGGCAATATTGCCATTTCATGATATGTAGCTGAGTTCTTGGCTAATTTCCACGAAAAGGTTTTAGTTTTAGTTTTGTTACTAAAATGAAGAGCCCTACTATTTGGATTTATTTGGGCCAACAATGGACTTAAAAATAAATATAATATTATATATAATATAACCATAATTATTTATTATATATTATATTAAAACTAATATAATACAAATTCAAATTTTGACGTGACAACCTTCCTAAACCCTATCCCTGCCCATCACCCCACCCATCCCACCACACATCACCATCCCACCCTACCCTACCCAACTCAAAAAAAAAAGTCTTTTTTTCCTCGATGTTTTCCCACCCAGCCACAACCCCCTACTGCACTCCACCCCAGCCCGCCAAAAATTGATTTTTCTTCTATTTTTCACCTCACCTCACCTCACCTCACCCCAACCACCCCACTCCACCCCACCCCACTCCACTTCATCCTGATCCACCCTAAAAATTATTTTTTCCCCACTTTTTCACACCCACCACGAACCCACCCACTCACCCAACCCTACCCTATCCACTCCACCCCCACCCAACCCTACCCTACACCCCCACCCAAAAAATGATTTTTTTTCTTCTACTTTTCCTAACCCTACCCCTACCCTTATCCACTCACCACCCCAAAATATGATTTTTTTTTTCTTCTACTTTTCCCCACCTCGACCCACCCATCCCCGAAAAATTTTTTTTCCTCTACTTTTTCTAACTCCACCCCGATCTCGACCCCATCAACCCCACCCCACCTCATCCCAAAAAATAATTATTTTCTTCTACTTTTACCAACCCCACTCACCCTATCCACTAACCCACCCTATCACACCCCCAAAAAATGATTTTTTTCCTTCTACTTTTCCTGACCTCGACCCCACCCTACCGACCTACCCTCAAAAAATTATTTTGTTCTTCTACTTTTCTCAACCCCAACCCCCACCCTGACCTCGACCCCACCCCACCCCACCCCAAAAAAATGAGGGGTTTTTTTTTTCTTTTCTCTCTCTTGATATTTTCCCCACCCTATCCTGCCTCCCACCCACCTCAACTCACCTCACCTCACCTCACTCACAAAGTGACAATTGATCACATAATCACAAATCACAGTTACAAATTTAAAAGCAAATTTCACCCCAATCCCACCCCCACTTCACTCCACTCCACCTAACTTCAACCCACATGCAAAATCACATTTGATCACACAAACTCACAATTCGATTACAATTACAAATTTAGTTGCAAAATTTACCCCACCTCACCCAACATGCAAATTCATAGCTGGTCACATAAAGTCACAATTACAAATTTAATTGCAAAACCTCTCCCCACCCCTCTCCACCTCACCCCAAAGTCACAATTGGTTACATAAGGTCACAGTTCAGTCACACAAAGTCGTAATTAGGTCACACAAGATCACACCCCACCCCAAAAATGATTTTTTCTCTATGTTTCCCCACCTATCACATCTTATCCCATCTCATCCAAACCCAAAATGATTTTTTTCTCTATCCCACTCTCACCTCACCCAACCCACAAAGTCACAATTGGTCAGACAAAAGTTAAATTTCAGTCACAAATCACAATCGCAAATTTCACCTCAATCCCACCCCACCGTATCCAACTCTACCCCACATGTAAAGTCACATTTGATCACACAAAGTCATAATTCAATCAAATTACAAATTTATTTACAAAATTCACCCCACCCCACCCCACCCCACATGCAAAGCCACAGTTAGTCACACAAGATCACAATTCGATTAAAATTACAAATATAGTTACAAAACTCCACCCACACACCCACCCAACCCCGAAAGTCACAGTTGGTCACACAATGTCACATGTTGGTCACACAAAGTCGCAGTTATATCACAATTGGTTACATAAAGTAACAATTGGTCACACAAGGTCACAGTTTGTTAGCACAAAGTTGTTGTCCAGTCACACGAGGTCACAGTTCGATTACACGAGGTTGCAATTAGGTCACATAAAGTCAATGTTCGCTCATACAAATTTACAGCTCGATCACACAAAGATCACATTTGACACAATTGTAGTCACATTACGTCCTCATCCAATGATTATACAAATTTACAGTTGGATACAATCTCTAATATAATTGATCACAATCACCCACAATTGGTCATATAATATTTATTTATTGGTCACAACTTATGTGTTTTTTGGTCACATCCCGCATTTATCAAATTGCACAAAGTCATAATTGATCAATATTTTGGTCACATTTATTTAATATTTTGTCACATTTACCTAATAATTGGTCACAATTACCATTATTGGTCACAATAACTTTCCAAGACACCAAACCCTAACCCCATGCACCACAAATCACATATCCACCACCACCACACACAAACACTGTCCTGCTGCCGCCATGCTGGCCACCACCACCACCACCACGGGCGGACCCACAGTGGGGCCTGCTGGGGCACGTTCCCAAGTAAAATTTCTGACTTTTTTTTTTCCAGCTTCTTCTTCTGCATTTGCCTTACTGGAAAACCTGGTAGGTAAGGTAACTTTTTTGTTTTAATCTTCAAACTTGATTTATTAAGATATAAATATAATAGTGTAGATTTGCAGTGCACTCAGGACTTAGCACTTTGAAGATGATACATTACATATAATTTCTTTTTTTTTTTATAAAAATAGTGCACCTATGGAAGTGGAGCCATGGGCAGTGGGGGATGTGATTTATGCTAATTATATTATAAGTGTACAAGGTTAATATAATTATTTATTTGTTTGGGGATTGAATATTTTCAAGTACTTTTTCATTTTTCGGTCTCTTCTTACCAAAAAAAAATGTTTGTGGACATTATGATTTATGCTAATTATATTATAAGTGTACAAGGTTAATATAATTATTTATTTGTTTGAGGATTGAATATTTTCAAGTACTTTTTCATTTTTCGGTCTCTTTTTACAAAAAAAAATGTTTGGGGGTAGTGTGATTTATGCTAATTTTATTATAAGTATACAAGGTTAATATAATAATTTATTATTTGTTTGGGGATTGAATATTTTCAAGTATTTTTTCATTTTTCGGTCTCTTCTTACAAAAAAAAATTTTCGACAGCAGCATCGTACCATCTGTGTGCCCCACTAGTGCGAATGCTCTGCGTCTGCCACTGAGCACCACAATCACAATCACCAAATAAAAAATGTTGTAATTTTCCCTTAAAAATCAAATTGCAGCACATAATAATAAGTAGCGAGGGAAAAATAATGAACCATTTTTTGCTTAATGTTCTGACTGAAGTATCAAAAATCAAAATCATGACATACAATTAACTTCTTGAAGGCAATCTTCAGGGGAAAAATAACAACACAATGAATTATGGGTAATTAATTTTCTTCATCTAATGCAAGGTGAGAAATATTGGCTAATTATACCATTCTGCAACCCAATCCTTGAAATCATACTATCCTTCTGAAACTTCAGAAGCAATATTTTTTTCCATCTTCTTTATCAGCCAAATCAGCTTTCAGATCCTTATCCCTATTCTCAGATAACGTACCATATAACACTGCAAATACTACCCAGATTGGTAGCACACATACTGCAGATCAGCCATCGTCTCAACCCACCACTTTACACCACCACATCATCCTACCACAAACCGAACACCACTTACACATCAAAGCCCAACATACATCCCCATCGTCTATGTTCAAATTGCATTTGTGGAAAATTTAGCAATTGTGCCACAGCCGCATGTGGTGTCGCAGCTTCTCCATCTGCCTCTTCACTATTGATATGCTCCTCTCCCAACATACATCCTCATCATCTCCTCCAGTACCTCCGCCCTAAAAACAATACCAACATGGCCAATCACCACCGTTCATTACTTATTCGTCTGCTGTTGGAGCTACTGCGCGTCATCCTCTTCTTCATCGTCCACAGCCAGAACTAGTGCTTCTACCTCCTCAACCTACGTCGCTGTTAAATGGCGATCTCGCCGATGGAGATCGCACATGCAACGACGATCTCGCTGCTGGATCGACGCTGCTAAACCTTCTGTAATCTGAGTGGAACGAGGGTAAAGAGACGGTAGAGAGAGATGTCGCCGATCGTCGGTGGAAACGTGGGTTAGAGAGAGGGCTAGGGTCGATTTCCTGAATTGGTATTTGTTGGGTGGTTGATTTGATTATGATTATAATTTAATTAGTTACTAGGATATTTAATTAATAAATATTATTTAGCACCTGATTTGTAAAAAGAATTTTATCTATACATTAATTTTAAAATAGGAACTTAGAATGTAGGGTTCCATGTAATTTTCTCATATTTTAAATAGATTGATCCCAAGACGAATATTTTTAAAACAAGAGACTAAGTTCTTTAATTGGGCTAAGAATAATCTGAATTTGATGAATGGTGTAAATTCGACTCGATAGGGAAATGTTCGAGTTTTTAAGTTTAAAATCTTTTTGAATTCTTATATTAAATGTTTTGCTAGACAAATCAACGCAAGTAAAATAAATTTTAAAATTTGATAGGAATATCGTAGCGTCACCACTTAATTTATAAATTTTGCATTTTTAAATTTGGGTCGCTACAAAAATCGCATTGAAGACTGAGTATGGTATATATGAATGGTTGATTATGTCGTTTAGTGTCACTAATGTACTGAGCACTTTCATGAGATTAATGAATTGTGTTTTGCGCGCATTCATTGGAAAATTTGTGGTAGTTTATTTTGAAGATATTTTAATCTATAGAAAGAATTTGGATGAGCATGTTGAACATTCGAGATGTGTGCTTTTGGTTTTAAAGGACGAAAAATTGTATACCAATCTCAAAAAGTGTAATTTTTGCATGGAGAGTGTTGTATTTTGTTGTTAGTAATAAAGGTACTTAGGTTGACAAGGATAAGATCAAAGCCATCAAGGAGTGGCCAATACCAAAAAGCATCATCGAGGTAAGAAGTTTTCATGAATTAACTAGTTTTTTATCCTCATTTTGTCAAGGACTTTATTACAATAGCTTCACCACTTACCAATGTTGTTAAAAGAATGTTGGATTTAAATAGGGGGAGGCACAAGAAAAGGCTTTTAATGAAATAAAAGAAAGATTGTGCACCACACCCGTTTTATCATTGTCTAACTTTGATGAAACTTTCGAATTGAGTATGATGCCTCAGGAAAAAGGTATTGGAGCGGTGTTGATGCAAGAGAAGAGGACAATTGCTTATTTCAGCGAAAAAGTTCAACGGGGCCACCTTGAACTACCCCACCTATGACAAGGAGCTCTATACCTTGGTAATAGTGTTGGAGACTTGGCACCACTGCATGTGGCCAAGGGAGTTCGTCATCCACACCGACCATGAATCTTTGAAGCACTTGAAGGGGTAAGAAAAGTTGAGCAAGAGGCATGCCAATTGGGTGGAGTATATGGAGACATTCCCCTATGTCATCAAATACAAACAAGGTAAAAAGAATGTGGTAGCCGATGTCTTATCTCGAAGGTATGCTCTTATAACTACTTTAGGTGCAAAATTGTTGGGATTTGAATGTATCAAAGATTCGTGTTTGAATGATGTGGGTTTTGCTAGTGTAATTGTTTCTTGTGAAAAGATTGCATGTGACAAGTATTATAGACATAAAGGGTTTTTGTTTCGTGAAAATAAACTTTGTATACCTAATTGTTCTATGAGGAAGTTGATGGTGAGGGAGGCCCACATAGGAGGTTTAATGGGTCATTTTGGTGTGAAAATAACTTTGAAAATTTTACAAGAATATTTCTTTTGGCCTAAAAATGAGGAAGGATGTAGAAAGAATTTGTTCCAGGTGCATCACTTATAAGAAAGCTAAGTCCAAAGTAGCACCTCATAAATTATATACACCCCTACCGGTTCCTAGTGAACCATGGACCGAGATTTCTATGAATCTTGTTTTGGGCTTACCTGGGTCTAAGAAAGGAAGTGACCCCATCTTTGTGGTTGTTGATAGATTTAGTAAGATGGCCCACTTCATTGTTTGTCACAAAACGGATGATGCCCATCACATAGCTGACATTTTCTTTAAGGAGATAGTGAGACTTCATGGGGTCCGTAGGAGTATTGTGTCGGATAGAGATGTAAAATTTCTTAGCCACTTTTGGAAGGTTTGTGGGGAAAATTGGGAACTAAACTTTTATTTTCAACTACTTGTCACCCCAAACCGATGGTCAAACCGAGATGGTTAATAGAACATTAACACAACTCCTTTTCACTATCCTTAAAAGCAATCCAAGAAGTTGGGAAGAGAGTTTACATTTCGTTGAGTTTGCTTATAATAGAAGTGTTCATTCTACTACTGGATTTTCTTCTTTTGAAATTGTTTATGGTTTTAATCCATTAACTCCTCTAGATTTGATTCCTTTGCTTATCAATGAAAGGGGTAGTTTAGATGGAAAGAGAAATGCGGAGTTAGTCAAATCTCTCAACGAAGAGGTCAAACTTCAAATCGAGAAGAAGATTGAACAATATGCTTCAAGTGCCAACAAAGGTAGAAAACGTATGTCATTCGAACCGGGTGATTGGGTGTGGCTACATTTGAGGAAAGAACGGTTCCCTAACCAAAGAAAATCCAAATTACAACCACGTGGTGATGGCCCCTTTAAAGTCATTGAGAAAATTAATGAATGCTTACAAGCTAGACCTCCTAGGTGAGTACAATGTTTCGACTTCTTTTAATGTCTCTGATTTATCTCCTTTTGATGCATATGAAGATTTGAGGTCGAATCCTTTTTAAGAGGGGGTGGATGATGAGAATCGAGGAATTCAAACTAGTCAACACTCGATAAACATGCCGGTGAGACCCATGACGAGATTCAAGGCCAAGGAAGTTCAAGAGTTAATGGGGGGACTCGTTCACAAATTATGAAGTCGGGCCTAATTAGAAGATAATCTCGAAGCCGAAGTCATTTGCATCACAATGGAAAAGGAAAACCAGTAGAAAAACCATGCGACTGTGCAGTGCAACAACCTCGCGGTTGCGTGCACTATTTCAGCAGGGGTTTGGTAGAATGTTGGGGTTACTATTCTAGCGTGAACCTTGTGGCCGCGCGACCTTGAACCACTCGGCCGTGCAATTATTATGGAGGTGGGTTTAGTGAGTTTTCATTTTAAAATCCGAACCCATTCAAAATTTTAGCATATAGAAAACATCTAAATTTGGAAACTGCCACTTCTGAAAGAATTGTAGCCTTTGAGTTAGCTTTTCAACGCATTTTAAATCACCTCAATTGGACATTGGGATAGAAATTTATGAACAAAATAATGACGATTGCTCGTTGAATGCTCTATAATCGTTCAAGCTGTTTTAGTAAATTTTGGGTATTCACTTGGAAGAGACATTTGTATAAGATCGAGAAATCTGATAGCTATGTTCTAGATATTCAAATCTTAAGAGATTGAAAGAAAAAGTTGATAGCTTTATCTCAAGCGTCATAAAATACTTTTTAGATTTGCTATGCAAGATTCTAAGAAGAGAAATCTACTCTTCGGACATGGAATCCAACTATCTAAGGATCAGTCCCCAAAGATTCATGAAAAGATGGAAGTTATTTCGGAGGCGGGTTTCGCGAGTTTTCATTTTAAAATCTGAACCCATTCAAAATTTTAGCATATAGAAAACATCTGAATTTGAAAATTGCAACTTCTGAAAGAATTATAGGCCTTGAGTTAGCTTTCCAACGCATTTTAAATCACCTCAATTGGACATCGGGATAGAAATTTATGAACAAAATAATGATGATCGCTCGTTGAATGCTCGATAATTGTTCGAACGGTTTTAGCAGACTTTGGGTATCCACTTGGAAGAGACAATTGTACAAGATCGAGAAATGTAATAACTATGTTCTAGATATTCAGATCTTAAGAGACTGAAAGAACAAGCCGATAGCTTTATCTCAAGTTTCATGAATACTTTTTAGATTTGTTATGCAAGATTCTAAGAAGAGTAATCTACTCTTCGGACATGGAATCCAACTATCTAAGGATCCGTCCCTAAAGACTCACGAAGAGATGGAACACTTGAGTAGTATATCTTACGCATCGGTAGTAGGTAGTCTCATGCGTGCTTGCAATGCAATAGACTTGACATTTGTCATATTGTTAGTGTTGTGAGTCGATATCTATTTAACATTAGTGTTTCTGTAATTTTTCTGACCCTGACGTGGCAAGACCAAAAATTGATATTTTGTTGAAGAATATGATCCATGCTTCCAAAGAACCTACAAAAAAGGCGATGAGGGATACCATTGTTGCCCCTCCGGTGTAAGAATTAATTTTCTGAAGAAGGGGAAAATAATATGGAGAATTTTCAAGAACTTATGAAAATATGTAAGTATATCTCTCACCTTAATTATGAACGAAGTAGACCCATTTATAAGAATCAAAATAAGTCTCCATATTCTAGTAGGAAAAGAAATCCTAATTAGAAGAAGTTACCTTATAGATAAACATTCCTCGAGTGAATCAGATTCTCTTTTAGGTAATTATCTTGTTTTCCTGTGTAAGGCCCAAGATGTGGCCCATTAATGTGTTTTAGGGTTAGGGTTGACCTATAACAAGACCACGACACTTCTATGAACAAATTGACCCAAAGTGTGACCTCGGGCCATAGAGAAGGTCGATCCAAAGTGTGATATTGGGCAACATGGAAGGTCGGCCCAAAACATGACCTTAGGCCTCAAGTGTACAAGAGAAAATTAATATTCTCATAATGGAATGACTAGAAAATATATCGATCAATTAGGATTAGAACATTTATTGGTGATAAACATATCCTTTATACCTCTTGAGAGCAAGGAATTATATGTTCATAAACAAATCTTATTCTCATGGGTGGGTTTGAACTTTTAGAACGATAAAGATTGTCACAAGTATACATCAGGACTGTGTTTACACTTGATGGTGGTGGCATTTTTTGAGAAATATCAAGCAGTCATGTATTTCCGATCATACCGATAAATTTTGTAACGTTCCGAATTCCGTAAAATCCAGGTTGCCACTTCGTCCTTTAAAACTAACTTTTGAGCAAAGATTTTTGCGGAAATAAACTAAATTGTAAACATCATATTTATTGAAAATCAGTAACGGAAACTTAAACCAAACAATTTATTTAAAACGATTCATAAAACTCTAAATTTTAATTCTTAAGTATTGTAACGATAAAATAATTCATCAAAACTCATAATCGTGTCTTTCAAAAATTTGCTTCATTTATTGATTTGCCATTACTGCCCTTCATTCCCCACTATCTCAGGAATTTGCAAATATTGTTAAAATAACGGGTGAGCATTTCGAAAGAAATACTCAATAGACTCATCGCCAATAATTAATTTACAAAATAATTGAACACATAATTATGCAAATAATATAGTGACATTCTCTTCATAGTCATAGGCATAATATAGTGAGTGAAAATGAAAATATTATTGTCTTGTTTTATGCAATAAACATATAAGTTATGACATGCATAACATTAATTTCTCTTCTTATCTCATAAAAGATATTATTGTCTTGTTTCACGAAATTAAACATATAAATCATGTAAATTCACATAATACATGCAATTATAATTTAAACTAGTTAGTGGTGGCGAGTATATCTCAACTTTATGAGTACACAAAAAGGTGGAGCGGGAATAACATGTCAATCTCTTAATTCACCAAATGCTTCGTCTAGCCAAAAGAAAATTAAATTGCTTTAGTATTTCAAAATTTAAAGACTAAAGTGACAAAATAACATTTGGGGACTAAATTGTAATTTTAAAGAAATTGGAATTTAAATGTCTAGGCTGAAATAGTATTTTTCAGAAAAACTTAAGGTCTAACTAGAAACATTTTAATGAGTGATTTTAAAAACCAAAAGGACTGAATAACTTAATTTAAAAATAGGGCTGAAGTAAGTGACTTTAAAACTTGAGGGATTGAATTAAATGATTTTCAATCTTTGAGCTAAAAGGTAAATTTTTCAAAACTTAAAAATATAAAAATATACATACATCTCATTTTTCTCTCTTTAAAATCGATATAGAGAGAAGAGAGAAGAGAGGGGGCGACGAGGCCCCTTCATCTGATCCGACCGTCGGCCAGAAATCCGACGACAACGTCACCGTCGCTTGGTGGCGCCAGTGATTGAGTGGAGGTGTGTGTAAGGGGAAGATTTTAGGGTCGGGGTTTTGGTGCGAAAACCAAGGCTCAAGGTCTTGATTTGAGTGATTTTTTCGGCAATACTTCAATCGAAATGGGTCGGTTATTGAGGTAAGTGGTTGGGGTTTGTTTAATTTTGGGTTTCTTGGTCGTTTTGGGTGTCGATGATATGAAATTGAAGTTGGAGTAGTGGCAGTCGAGTTGCGATGATTGTGAGATTGGGTGGTGTTATGATTGTAGGATTGATTTTGAAATCTGCGGTTGCAAACTTGGTTTGTAAGGTGGCGATGGAGTTCACCGAGTGGGCATGGGAGAGGTCTTCAAGGTGAGGTTATGTTTACGATGTGGTGGTGTTCTGAGGTTGGTTTCGAGATTGGCTGGCGGCTTTGTGGTAGTTTTGGTTGGAAGGGTTGACCAGCCAGTGTTTTCCAGTTACGGGAGGTTCAGAAGTGGCTCGAAGATGGAGTTTTGAGTTTGGTTTCATGTGTTTTGAGTTTGGTTGAGCAGGCAGTGGTTGTAGTTGAATGTGTGTGAATGGCGATGGGGAAGGGGAAGACTCACATCGAGAAGTTGGAGTTGCTGGAACAATTTTGTGTGTTGTGATGGAATGAAAGATTTAAGGGAAATGAATTGGTGATGAACGTGTGAGGGGGAAATATTTTTGGAAATTAAAATCAGTTTTGGATCGAATGAGAATATTGCATGGCAGGAAAAGTAAATCGTGGGGAAATAACGATTGATTCCAAATTGGGGTTAAGGAATGATATAATTGACATAAATTTGAAACTGATTGGGAATAAATTTTGGATTCTTGGATGCATAAATTTTGGGATTAAACTTGAATTGGATGTTTGGACTTAAAAATAAATAATAAAAATGACTAAAACTTGGACTTAAAAATGAATGGTGATCTTTGGATACTTTAATAAAATTGGAATTTGTATAAAGTTTTAGATGATTAAATTTCACTTAATAATGGCTAGATGAGCACATTTTCGATCGCTACAAATTTCGAGTATTTGATAGATTTTGAAGCTTCTAAATTGGTTATATGACTTAGAAAATCCTAATGGATATTGAGGTGGTGCCTGCATTTGTATAGCCGTTGACATTGTATTAGGGTAACAGTGGGATTGTGGTAAATATTAAAGAACCAAAAGTCATCAGAGGTGTAAACTCATTGGAGGAAAATATGTTATCTTAAGAGAGATGGTTGATATAAGAAATGTGGTTGTCAGTAAGATTACTACTAAGGATAACCTCGCAAACTCGTTTACTAAGAGAGTTTGTCGTCTAAAGTTTTTGAGAGCATCTGCTAAACATGAGGTTGCAAGATATGACACATATACTCGAGGACAAGTGTGAGATTTGCTAGGTTGTATGCCCATGCAATATATTTTGTTTTGATAAAACAACATTTTATAATAAATAAATTCTAGTTTGATTTATTTATTGTATTTATTTTTTATTGAGCATGTTAATTAAAGCCTCTATGATCATTTTCGATAGTATAAGTTGATTACTTTCTTGAGATGTACAATGTTACACAACATATATTTTGATCATAAATAATTCGACAAAAATGTATAAGGGTTGACACCTTAAACTGGAATGCTGTAGTGTCGAGTGATTCACTATTTGGGTTTGCAATTTGTCTTATAGTAGAAATAGTTAAAGGTAACATTAGTACACTTGAAGAGTATTGAACGAACTACGTGTCGAGTTTAATTCTATAGAAAAATTGTGTGGAGACTTAAGTTTCACTTGATCACAGTATATTTCATCTAAATCCTCTGACGATATTATGTATATCTTTTCGTGAATTTAATGGTTCTTTGATTCATCAATGGATGAGATCAATTTAATTAGTTGAATATCTTCATGAATTGGGAGCTTAAGAATTAATGAAGTAAAGAAAAACCATCTTCCTGAAAAATGGGTAGAGTAAATAGTTAAATATTTATGTTTAACGGTCAAAATGTTTAGCAACAACTAAATTTCGACATATGTGAATGGTTCACAAGACCGTTGAATAAAATAGTACTTAGGTTAATGAGAATAATTAGAGGGCAAAAGAGTCATTTATTCTCATATCTAATTACCGAATTTCAAACGAGGATAAAATACATTTACGCAGGTCAAAGAAAAGTATTACATATTGACGACTTCTAAGAGAAGGAGCAATATGAATTGGACTCTCTACAATGTAGTTGAACATGATTTTGTTTCTAGTATTGAATGTGGCATTTTCACATTGGTGTAAAGGATAGTAAACTATTGGATTCGGTGATTGTGGCGATGAATAATTGGTGGTTGATATGACCACTGTTTTCAAACCTGGACTAGGACCAAGAAATCGACAACCTGGGCCAAAAAGGGGTCGGGTGACCCCTAAAACCTAGTCAGGTCAACCGGTCAATGAACTGGGTCGACTTGGACCCGATTTTGACCCGAATTTTATTTTATATTTTAATATTATTTTAATACTCGAGTCGACTTGATCCCTTTGTCGAATTGATGTCCAGGCCGTGCTTGAAAATACTGGATATGACTAATCATTACACAGAATATTATGTGCAATGAAGTGTCACTAACACAAAAATGTTACTCGAAAACCTTTCATTATTTTTAAAATTATTTTTTATTCAAATATAACGTAATATAATAATTTTGTAATAATAAAAGATATGTTATAATGTCTTTGGGGTTCATTTATTTTATTGGCACATTTGTGGAGACTTTCCAATTAAGCCCTAGTTTGGTGAAGATTAAAATCAAATTTTAATAGATTTGATACAAGTTGATGGAATGTTTAATCTAAAAGTTGTGAATATTTTGAAATAATGGATAAAACTAACTATTGACTTTCACTTGATATTAAAATCAAATTTTAATAGGAGCTAAACATGGGCTAAACATCCTTAACAATTGAGCCCCGTTTGATAAAGTTTTTTGAGATTATAAGTAGGTGGGGCTCGTGAACTCCTTGCTTAATTTTTGAGAAATAATTTCGTGAAGGGTGAATTTTTAAAGAATATGTACTAAAATGTAAAAAACATTATATATTTACTTGAAAAATTATTTTATTGAGAGAATTTATGATTGAAAATGAGAAAAAGAATTTTTTTTTTGACAAAAATAAAAATTAAACAATGCGCAAGATGTGTAGTTATAATTTCTCAATAAGTGGCTTAGAACATGTGGAAAATTCTCCGTTATTATTATTATTTTTGGATCAACCTTAAAAAAAAAAAAAAAAACTAAACTTTATTATCCCATGTCTTTTAAGTTAGTAACTAGGTTAAAATCATCTAACTTAATTTAAAAGAATATATGTAATTTTTCAAAATGTATTTAATTTTTAAATTATAAATGGTGCGGGGTGGATCGAAGACCTCATCCCATCCCCGTCCACATCGTAACGAGGATAAAATTATTACCATCCCCCCCCATTCGGGGTGTGTCCCGGGGGATCGGGTCTCCCTGGAATATTGTCATCTCTCGTGAAAAACAACTTTTGTGTATCGTACAGAGTAAATAACAGTTGTTACTAAATGGAGGCGTTGACAACTATTTTACTACAATTTGTTGTTTAAGTATATCTCAACTATGTTATTATTGACTTCACTATAATTTACAATGTGTTCGACGGTTGTGTAGTCAATTTTTTTTCTCTCTAAGTAGATGTGTGGTTGAAAATTGAAGAGAAAAAATGTGTGTGATTAAAAAAAATATTTAAAAAATTGTGTTATTTATAAATTATAATTATTACATTTTTTTAATTTTTTCACGGATCAACTGATTATCGTTGATTTATGAAATTGTGACCCGCGAAATTTACTATTCACACGTTCTTGATTTATGAATCGTCTACTCGGAATCACGGATGGATCCGCGTTTTTGGATAGACCGGGCCGATTTTCACGGTCCTATCGATCCGCACGTCTTGACACACTAACTGGACGCTCAAAGTCTAAACAGAAAAAACGAAAGGCAACTCGTTTGTCAAATTCGAATTCGCTCAAATTTTCATTTCGAATCTTTCTATCCGAGCCGACAAAATTCGAAGAAATGGTAAATCGTTTTTGCTATTTTTCAATAAATCTGTATAAGATTTGTTATATATTCAGATGAAGGGTTTCAAATGCGTTTCACTCACGTTTGAATGTCGAAGATTTCGTTTTTCGTTTTAAACACTCCTGTGATTTGTTTTCTGCTGTTGGGCTGCTAGAATCAGAATGGATTAAAAACACGCTGAAATGAGTTTATTAAGATATAATGATTCCTCTTATTTTGCGATTTTCTGTAAACCGATGGATATTGAAAATTAATTTTGTTCATTCTTTTAGATCTATAGGTGCTAAGGAGTTAATGTTGCTCCTTTTCAAATACATTTGTACTTTATGGATTTTTTTTTTTTTTTTTTAATTTATTTATAAGTTGTGGATTTTTTAAGAGTATTGTCTGAACTCGTGGCTTATTTTTAAGCAATGCTGGTATGATATGTTGCAGTGGTCTTTATTTAAAAAACATATGCGTGTATTTTCAAAATTTTAAGAATGATTTAACGTTATACCATTTTTCGTTTTAATTACTTGTTATTTGTTAATATTGTTGCTTTTGTTATGGTGATATTAATAAATAATTATCATCCTTTGTTGCAACTAGAACTTTGGTTTTACTGCCTACTATATGGTTTTATGTGGGGAGTATATAGGAGAGTTTCTATTATGGACCAGGAATATAGTTTCATAGAGACTGTTAGTGTAGTTTCGTGTTATTTTAAGGCTGATTGCACATACAACAAGGTCCTGTTTAATGGTGTACATTCTGTTTCGGGCAATAAAATTGATGTAAATTATAAATATAAGTTCTAGAACAGGTAGATGCTATTCTATGAATTAGTTAACAAATAACTCATGAATAATTCAATGAGAATCTCACGTTTGAATTCAAATATCCTTGAGTTCTATCATACAATAGCATAAATTTAGGTTGATATTGAGGCTTAAGTAATTCAAGAGTCCATGTTCTCCAAGAAATCCAAACTGAAGTTGTAAGAAAGCATTGCCAGTTGTGATTATTAAAAATGTATTTTTCTTGTTAAATAGGAGATTGAACACACTATATTAAATGCTTCCTTAGTTGAAAGTTTCATATCATTTATGGGGAGATTGGAACATAGTTACATTTTAAGCTGGTAGCTAGTGATGGCAAAAACATCCGACACTTCCTGAATCCGACGGGTACCCGATCCTAATGGGGCAAAAAAAAAAAAAAAAACTCGCATAGCTGACCCGCGGGGCGGGTATGTGACGGGATGGAAAAACCCGAGCGGTTCGCGGGGCGGGGCTGACCCGCCCCGAATAATTATTTTGACAAAATATTATAAGAAAAAAGAAAGAAGCCAAAAAAAAAAAACTAAACGGGTTGGTAAACAGGGTGGAAGTGCTGACCCGCCCAGAAATTCGCGGATAGCTGGGCGGGTTTGGGTTTTTTATTTTTTGTAGGGCGGGGTAACTTGACTTGAACTCGCCCCATTGCCATCCTTACTTGTAGTCGAAGGGACAACAATCCTTATTTTTGGCAGTGTTCTAAAATGCGCGCGTTGTACGCTTAGGCGTGACGCGCGCTTCCCGTGCATATTTTTGGCCAAGAGCGCGAAAAAGCAGTCAAAGTGCTATGTCGACCAAAAAAGCGCTCATAAACGTGCGTACTCACGCTTAGCCCAAAAAAGTAAGTTGTGGCCCAATTTGGATTTTATAAACCATATAATAAAAGTTAAAAACATTGAACTCGTTATTGGGTTGTAAATAGAGCAACCCACAACTGAAAATAATACCTAACACAGCCCTTGCATAGAGCTATTAACCCTTCTTTCCAACACGATCTTTCGATGTGGGATTCTATGTTATGTACAATTTCTACTTTCGTTTTAAAACATCTAGCTTTTCTTTCCTTTGTACTGATCGGAGCCATCTCCTTCTCTTCTGCTCAAAGAAAGGCCTCACATTATTTTCTTTCCAGTCTAGAACCCTTAGCTCCAAATTCTCCGAGTCTCCAAAGAATTATTTGAAGGAAAATGTCATGAATGTTGGAGTTGACAGTGGTGGTGTTGCAGTAGCAGTTGCTTCCCTTATTGGTGGTGATGGCGTTGGTGCTGTCGTAACAGTTGCCCCTGCTGCTAAGGAAGAGGAGAGTGATGACGACATGGGCTTCAATTTGTTTGATTAGGAGGTGATCGATGACGAATTTGGCATTCTGAATTTCTTTAGAATTGAGCTCTAATTTGATTTTGATTAGGAGGAGATCGATAACGGTAGGAATGGTTTTGTTTTATGTTTTGCAAGATTATCGTGTTCAATTTCATGGGCATTCTGAATTTCAAATTTCAATTTCTTAAGAATTGAGCTGCAATATGATATATTCATATGTTTTCTTTAAACTTTGAGCTGAAATTTGTATGTTTTCTTTAAGTTTTCCTTTGGAGCTCAAGTTTAAATGCTATCCCCTTGTCAATTGGTCTGAATGCCCATTATTTAGGGTCACCTTTCATTATATAGAAGAGAACGTACATATACAAGGTAAGAATCTACAACCTAATTTACATACAATTTACCATATATAAAGACTTCCTAAACTATAGCAAATCAAATATTACGTATTGTAAATTATCCTAAATTATCCCCGTTAACATCCCCCCTCAAATTGATGCTGGGACATCAATAAGCTTCAATTTGTCAATCAAGAACTGAAGTCGATGCCGACAAAGAGCTTTAGTGAACATATCTGCAGTTTGATGTTCCCTAGAAATGCGAGGCAAATTAATAACATGCTTATCCAAGGTCTCGCGTATAGAGTGGCAATCGACTTCGATATGCTTTGTACGCTCATGGTAAACCGGATTAGCAGCTATCTGAATTGCACTTGTGTTATAAGCATGAAGAGGAGTAGAATGCAGTTGAGGAAAGCCAAGCTCCCCTAGTAACCCACGAAGCCATGTGATCTCAGAGCAAGCAGAAGACATAGCACGATACTCAGATTCAGTTGAGGACTTGGAGACTCTGTCTTGTTTCTTGCTTTTCCAAGAGATGAGGGCACATCCCAAGAATATATACCATCCAATAACAGAACGACGAGTATTTGCACATCCCGCCCAATCAGCATCACTATATCCCACCAACTGTAAGGAAGAATCCTTAGGGAAGAACAATCCACGTGAAGAAGTGCCCTTCAAATATCTGATAATACGACGAACAACAGCTAGATGAAGATGTCGAGGGGCCTGCATAAATTGACTAACATGTTGTACAACAAAAGAAATGTCGGGTCGAGTAATCGTCAAGTAGTTCAAACTCCCAACCAGCTGTCGGTACAAGGAGGGGTCTGAAAGAAGCTCGCCTTCCTCACGAGAAAGCTTGAGATTTACCTCCAACGGGATAAGAACAGAGTTACCCGATTGGAGACCAGCCAAAGTAATCACTTCCTGTGTGTATTTGTGCTGATGTAACAATATACAAAACGGAGTATTCTGGATCTCAAGGCCGAGAAAGTACTGCAAAGGACCAAGATCTTTCATACGAAAAGAGTCCTTGAGATGCTGTTGTAATTGCTGTATTAATTCAGTGTTAGACCCTATAATCACAATGTCATCAACATATACTAGGAGTAACACAATTCCTTCAGAAGTCTTGCGAAGAAAAAGTAATGAATCAAACTGACTTTGAGCAAATTGAAAGTCAAGCAAAGTAGAGCGAAATTTATCAAACCATGCACGCGGAGCCTGTTTCAATCCATACATGGACCTGCGTAGCCGACAAACATCTGATGAAGGTGTAGTAAACATTCCAGGAGGTGGAGACATAGATTTCTTCCTTTAGGTCTCCGTGTAGAAATGCATTCTTTACATCCATCTGCCTGAGAGACCACCCTTGTGAAGCTGCAAGTGCTAAGACAGTCCTTACAGTAGTCATCTTGACAATTGGGGCAAATGTTTCTTCATAATCAATACCATATTCTTGGCGATTCCCAAGGGCCACAAGACGAGCTTTGTATCTATCGAGTGAGCCATCAGATCGAAGTTTCACCGAATACACCCATCTACAGCCAATCGGTTTAACACCAGAAGGACAACCAACAATATCCCAAGTGTGATTTTCTTGAAGAGCATGAATCTCTTCTTGCATGGCTTCCTGCCAGCATGCTTGAGAAGCTGCCTGAGCATAAGAGTGAGGAACAGAAACAGTATCGACAGTGGCAGTGAGCGAGGTATGAGAAAAGTCATACCTATCAGGTGGATGTGTAACCCGAGTGGAGCGCCGAGGTATAGGAGTCACAGGATCAGGCATTGGATCAGTATCTTGAAGGGGCACTGGGTAAGGTGGGAGACGTCGTGATGAGATTCGAAGTGCGGAAGAAACGCCGGAAAGTTCCGAACCCAGGTTGTTACGGACGGTGGAATCTTGACCCGACAATCACGACACGAGGATCGACGATGCGGATTGAAGAACCAAGATTTGCGAAATGCCACAAGGATCTGTCCAACTTCCTTGATAAGTTTCTGGTTTTGAGCGCCACAAATATTCTCGCGAATATTTGATAAGTTCGAGATGAACGCCACAAGATAATCAATTTTGATAAGTTCGGGTTCGTAATGTGAATCCACACATTAAACAATTGAAAAACATTCAATCTTTTTTTTATTCGTCAAAGTCTGTTTTTAATATTACAATGAAGACGCCTTTATATAGGCTACCAGAATAAAAATCTAGTCTACTTAAAAAACTAAATAAAATCTAATCTAATTAGGTAATAGATAAAATCTCTCATAATGGAGTACTAATTTAATTGGAAACAATAATACAGACAAAGTAAATATAATCCTATAATTATGGAAATATAGTAAATTTCCGTCTGCATCATTGATTTGCCAATTTGAAGCCCCAAACGATAGAATTTGGCCCTAAATTCAATGGGCTCAAGGGCCTTAGCCCATGAGTCTTGCTCAGTGACCTGTTTTTACTCGAAAAACATATATTATCCATCCAATTCCGACATGGTTAACTGGACTGCACTTATATTTGACTTGAATATTTAACTTTCTGTCAAGCCTGCTATGACTCCGATTGTCGAGGGTTCGGAACACATCACGTCGTTGATACACAAAACTTGGTTTAAACTGCTCAATAGAAGAAGACATGTCATCAAAAGCTGGAAGAAGAACAATAGGAGGATCGGGATTAACCTGAGACTGAAAGTTGTTTGACATCGGTTAATTTTTCAGTGATGATTAATGGCAAACCCAGGGGCAAATTTAAAGCGTCAAGAGGATTGAGACAAGGTGATCCATTATCACCTTTTCTTTTCATTTTAGTGGGGGATGCACTTAGTAGATTGGTCAATAAAGCCTGTGAAATGGAGGTAGTAGAAGGTTTCAAGATTGGAAATAACAGAGTAAGGATTTCACATCTTCAATATGCAGATGATAGTATTTTCTTTTTGGAAAATAAGGACGAAAGCATTGAAAACCTAGTAGGAATTTTGAAAATCTTTTCAAGGAGTGCAGGACTAAAAATCAACATGGCAAAGAGTACGGTGGTAGGCATTAACTTGTCAGAAGAAAGGATTGATGAAATTGTTAAGGAGATGGGGTGTGCTAAAGGTAATTGGCCGTTGAATTATCTTGGTTTGCCTTTGGGAGGTAATCCAAACACTGATTCTTTTTGGAATCCAGTGATTGAGAGAATTGCTAAAAGACTCGAAGGGTGGCATAACGGTTGTTTGTCAAGAGGAGGGAGACTTGTGCTTCTGCAGTCGGTATTGGAAAGAATACCTACATATTTCATGTCAATTTTCAAAATGCCAAGGAAGGTAGTAAAGAGGATTGAAAAGATGATAAGGGACTTCTTTTGGGAAGGAAAAGGTGAAAGCGGTAAAGATCATTTGGTAAAATGGGAAGTTGTCACAAAACCTAAGGAAAAAGGAGGACTAGGGTTTGGCAATCTTCACTTGAAAAATTTGGCACTTCTTGGTAAATGGCTTTGGCGGTTTCCCCTTGAATTGGATTCACTTTGGCATTCTATTATTCTTAGTCGGTATGGCCTTCAATCAAATAATTGGGATGCATGCACCGAAGTTAAATCCACTTTCCGAGCACCATGGAAATCCATTACAAGAGTTTGGAATACTTTCGAGACATGCACCAAATTAGTGGTTGGGAAAGGGGATAAAATTCGATTCTGGTTAGATAGATGGATGGGTGACCAAACTTTCCAAACACTTTTTCCGCGATTATTTAGACTATCAAACAACAAAAATTCTGTCATTAGTAACATAGTACCCAACCCATCAAGTTCAACACCTACTTGGAACTTTCAATTCCTAAGAAAGTTTAATGACAGAGAGATTGAAGAGTTTACTTCTCTTTCTAATCTGCTTGAAAACACCACTATAGACCCATTATCCCTGGATAGACGGATTTGGACTGGCCACCCATCAGGGTCTTTTTCATGTAAATCATTTTCCAAAAGCCTCTCTCAATCCGTATTTACCACAACCTTCCCCCAATCAAAATTTATTTGGAAAGGTATATTTCCTTCAAAAGTCAAAGTTTTTGCATGGTTGATCTCTTTGGGAAAAGTTAACACTTGTGATTTGTTACAACGAAAGAGGCCTAATTGGTACATTTCCCCATCATGTTGTATTATGTGCAGAAAGGCGGAGGAAACTATTGATCACTTACTGATCCACTGCGAACTGGCCAAAGGAATATGGGATAGAATTATGTATTTGTTTCGATTATGGGGAGCATTACCTAGGCGATGGGCTGACCTGATACTTATCAAATGGAATTTTGAGATTAACAAAGGAAAAAAGAAGGTGATATGGAAACTACTTATAATGGCAGCAGCTTGGACTATTTGGATTGAGAGAAACAGGAGAATTTTTGACAATTCTGAAAGATCGATAGGCGATATTTGGGATTCGATAATATTTTACACAGGACTTTGGGCAAGAGCGAATGGTCTATTCAGCACCTTAGATAATTTTTTGTTTCGTTTAGACCCACACAGTTCATTACGTACTCTAGTTCCGACTAGTTTGTAGAATATCCTTTGTTGATCTTGATTGGAATCAAAACCATATTGTAGAGATGGACACCTCATCCATTATGATCATTGTAATCTATTGAGTTATTTTCAATAAAATTATGTTTCTTATCAAAAAAAAAGAAGATCACATTTCGGGAGATTCGAAATTTATTTGCCCGACCATCATAACAAACAAATCCTTTCTGGGTAGGGTTATATCCCATAAAAGCACATGTGACAGACTGGGCAGAAAGTTTGTGACGATCAACAGGTGGTAAGTGAACAAAACAAACACAACCAAAAGTATGAAGGGACTAATACTCGGGAGATTTGCCAAGTAAATGAAAGTAGGGAGAATAAAAATTTAGGGTGGCAGTAGGCAAGCGATTGATCAAATAGACAGCAGTAGATAAAGTTTCGACCCAGAATCTAGATGGTACAGACGAATCAATCAACAAAGTACGAACAACATCTAAGAGGTGACGATTCTTACGTTCGGCGACTCCATTTTGTTGAGGTGTATAGGAACAAGAACGCTGGTGGATGATCCCTTTGTTTTGAAGATATGTCTGGAAAGAATGAGACATGTACTCTCCCCCTGAGTCGGAACGTAAGATTTTGATACGAGTACTGAATTGTGTCTCGATAAGTGTAACAAACTTTTGAATGACAGAAAACACTTCAGCTTTAGAACGAAGGAAATATATCCAAGTGAATCGACTAAAATCATCGATAAACTTGACAAAGTAACGATATTGCCCATGAGAAGCAACATGACTTACACCCCAAACATCAGTATGTATAATCTCAAAGCAACTAGAAGCACGACAACCATGCATAGGAAATGGCAAAATTTTACTTTTACCAAGGCAATAGATGGCACAATCAAAAGAAGCAGGAGAAGTAAAAGAATTTTTATTGCCAAAAAACCATGTTTCATAAGATGAGTCAAGACAACAGAATTGAGGTGACCTAATTTTTTATGCCAAACTTCATTATTATTGGCAGTCGCCGTACATGCAAGAGAAATAACATTTGAAATGGAAAACTGTAAAGGAAATAGACGTCCCACTTTAGGCCCCTTCACGATCACTGTCCCCGACGCCTGATCCTGCACAAGACAACCACCACGAGAAAAATGAATATCATAGTTATGATCCACGAGTTGTCCAACAGAAATCAAATTTGTAGATAATCTAGGAGAGACAAAAACATTTTGTAATGAAGAACCCAAATTACCAACAGCAGTAATAGGAAGAGTACTGCCATCAGCAATCTGAATGTTTTGTGTCCCTCCATATTTACGAACATCATGGAGACCAATTGGACTACCAGTCATATGATTAGAAGCCCCCGAATCAACAATCCAAGAAGATGTGAGGTTAGTACCGGTACCTTGTAAGCCTAAAGTGGAAAAAGCTGACACAATCATCTGTTGAACCATGACAGATGTGAGAATCGAAGAATCAGAGCTTACTGTGGGTGGAGCAGAGGAAGACGAGTGTTGAGCAGCAGCTTGAAATGCATGGGGTTGGCGATTGTGAGGCCCCACTCGACAGTCCTTGATGATATGTCCTTCTTTCTTGCAGTAGTTGCAAAACTTCTTAGGGCAGTTGCGAGCAATATGGCCGAACTCCTTGCAACTGAAGCATTGTACTTTATGCTTTCCCTTCCCTTCCCTTGCGCCGCATATGCTACATTTACAGCTTCAGAAATGACCTTCTCAGGAGTCATACCCATTTGAGTGGATAACCGCTGTTCTTCACGTAATAACTCTCCCAAGCAATTATCTAGAGATGGAACTGGATTTCGGTTCAATAATCCAGCTCGAACAGGCTCAAATTCAGGTCGAAGTTTCATCAAGAATTGATCACGCTGGCTTTCAGCATGAACCGCTTGAAGAGCTTCAAGTGCCGCAATCGGAACCTTAGAATGTACTATAGCAGAATACTCGGTCCAAATATTAATAAACTCGGAGTAAAATTGTTCAATAGTCAAATTACCTTGACTGGAATTGTTAATCTCCAATTCTAACTGAAATTTCCAAGCACTGTGATCTTGATGATAAACTCGCTGTAGGTAGGCCCACATAGCCTGAGCCGTAGTAAAACTCCGAAGATTGGTGATAATATGGGGCTCAATTGTTCCCAATAAGCAAGAAATTACCTTGGCATCCTTGACCTCCCATTGAGCAAGTTCTTTTAAGTCAGTAGGAGCACGAACAATACTATCAATATGATTAGATAATTCTTTCCCCTTTAAAAACATTTTAAATTGAAATTCTCGTGTAGGAAAGTTCTTGCCAGTGAAACGAACAAGAGTATTCTCAAACGACATGATGAAGAAAAAAAAACAGTTATTCTCGGCTCAAACAAAATGAATTATGTTGAAAAATAATCCAATCCAGTCCAATTCAAACTAAATACAAGCCCAGTCACTAAATCACGGTCCAAACCAATATTACTATCAATTTCAGCCAAATAATAAAGGCCCAAGAGAATTCTCCCAAAAAAAATAAAGACCCAAGCCCGATTATACCTCTCTAACCTAGTCCGGCGAGGAGACGACGATGCTGAGATCGGCTCTTAAAATCAGATGCTAATATGAGGTCGCGCTCCAAAATCGGACCAATACCCGACGTCACAGCCACTCCAGAAACTTCCGATCACTGCCAAGGAATGCTTGACTGCTACCGAGAAGGCTGATGAATGCACAGCCACAAGTACCGTGTCTCTAGTCAACAACGCAGAGGTTGGGTACTACTTTGTAACCACGAAGATCAGAAAACCTGCAAGAGAGAATGATTCTCTACCCAAAACCTATCGTTGATACCCACAGCAGTGGACCCGAGAGCAAGATGAGTCTTGCAAAAACTTGTTGCACACGAAGGATTGTGACCCCACAGATGAATATCAAAGTCGAGGCTCTGATACCATGTCAATTGGTCTGAATGCCCATTATTTAGCGTCACCTTTCATTATATAGAAGAGAACGTACATAGACAAGGTAAGAATTTACAACCTAATTTACATACAATTTACCATATATAAAGACTTCCTAAACTATAGCAAATCAAATATTAAGGTGGCGTTCTGTTTGTATTTTATTTTGTATTTGCATTTTCGAAAATGTTTTGTGTTTCCTGTTTTCATTTTTTATTTTCAAATTTGCTGAAAATGCATTTGGTTTGTCATTTCTGAAAACTGTTTTTGAAAATGAAAAGCTGGAAAACACGTTCTATTTGAAATTTTGCAAAATACTACTTTAACTATTTTTAAATAATTTGCTTGCAGAATACTACTAATTCAAACTGAAATTTCCTTTCACAATACACTGAAAACATGGTTACATGCAACACACTAATGTGAGCATTAAGAGTCTATATTAACACAGCTTGGTCAGGTTCGGGATTTGAAAAGGCTCTACTTCTATTAAAATTCAAAAAATGCAAGTTCTTTCAAAACCATCAGAGTCCATTTATCAGTGTATTTTTTGAAATATAATAACAAGAATTCTCACTTAATTTTTTTTTTTTTTTAATGTTGATATTGAATTCAATAAAACTTTATTTAAACTTAGTTCCAAGTTAGGATAATTCTTAAAAAAAAAAAAAAAAAAAAAATTATGTAGGCTTAGTTCCAAGTTAGGATAATTCTAAAAAAGTAATAAAAAAATAAAAACTTTATATTAAGCTTAGTTCTAAGTTAAAAATAAAAAAAAAAAAAAAAAAAAAAAAAATATTCTAAAACACATTTTTCGCGTTTTGGACATTTTTTGTCGAAATACACACAAAACGAGGTTTTAGGCGTTTTGCGTTTTGTGTACAAATTTTTTTTTTTTGTTTTCCAAAATGTGTTTTCGAAAATGGTAAAGAGAACGCGTTTTTAGCGTTTTCGAAAATAAAAACAGAAAACGACCTCAAAACAGCAAAGAGAATAGGGGCTAAGTCTTGTAAATTATCCTAAATTATCTCTGTTAACACCCCAGACCTCTTAGTTTAGGCTCTTTGTTCTTGGTTTTTGAATTGTTTAGTAGAATATTATTTAGTTTGATTGCAGTGAATTGGAATGCTTGTTTCTGTTCAATTCATTTATAAACATGAAACACGGACAAAACTGGGAGTGTAGTGGTTTTGGAAGTTGGAGACCCTAGCTATACTTGTTTGGAGTTGTTTCAGTGATTGTTAACTATTTCCCTGTCAAAGTTTTGAAGATTTGAATTTTTCTTTTAATGTTAGAGAAAGCGTTTTGGTTCTACTTGTATGTTCTCAAAGAAAATTCAATGTTAGAGAATGTACCTATTCAGTTTTGTTAATATACCAAATAATTTGCCCAAAAAAAAAAAAAAATTAAAATTAAAATTAAAATTTAAAAAAAAAAAAAATGAAAAATGATTTTTAACGCATACTCTCCTTAAGCTTGTAAAGCTTGACCTTTGGGCTTCACGTCTCGTCACACTTCACGCTTTTTAGAACATTGATTCTTGCATCTCAATGTTTTGTCAGTTCAGAGGATTCCTAGTTGTTTAGATGATGCATCGTTTTTTTCCTTTTTTGGTACTTGTTACATTAGATGTAGGTGATTATATTTCTTCGCTATAGGTTTTGTACTTAGTTTTCCTTAGTAATATTTATGCAGTCTCTTACTTTCTTTCCTGGCAGGATGGGCAAGATGCAGAGAATTCAAAACAAAGTACTGCTGATATGACCCTTTTTGTAAGTACTATCCTACGAGCTCTCTTAAATTATCAGATTACTTTTTCCCCAAACACCTTTTATCTCAGGGAAATAGTTCTGTTTATCTGGGTGATAGTTGTGTTATTAATTGATATTTTTTCTGCTTCCCATTGAACATATTTTTGAGTTATGATTTGATTTTAGCATCATCATTATTTAATTTGGGGGTGGGGGGCATCTGATCTTAGTCATTAACTTATGAGACTAATCCCTGTGCCGACTTTTTATTTTGCCGTTCAGGTTCAAAACCTTCTTCAGCAAATGGTTAGTCACTAGTATGCTAATTCTAGATATGCTTCTTCCTTTTTTCCCCTTAATATCTAACTTGCTATTATATACACTTCTCTTTGCAGCAAACCCGGTTTCAGGCGATGTCTCATTCCATTATTTCTAAAGATATCCTTTGAGTACTATATTAAATATTAATATAGTATTACATTTTCAAGTACATGACAGTATAATTTTATCTTTTGCATAAATGCATGAATTATGAATAGTTGCACTAATAGAACTGTGAATTGTTGAGTTTAATGCACGTGTCTATTGCATTTTGCTTGTTGTTTTGAAGCATGCTTTTTGTTTAGCTTATATTTGACATTGATAAGTGAGGATTTGCTGTGACGATTGGCATGATATATCATTAAGAAAATATTTGTGTCAACATTCCGTCTTTCTCTAGCAGTGGCAAACAAGAAAAAAAAAAAATGTTTTTAAACAATACAATTCTCCAAATCACTTTTACCACATATATTTTCACTCAACTTTTCAATCACATATTTTACTTCGAAAACATAAAAAAATATGTTTTTAAACACAACTTTTGACAAACAGTGTCGGATTTATTTGTCCGGACATTTCGGCTCCATCCCCCACCCCCACATCCTCTCCCTAGTTTTTGTTTCAGGCAAAATTCATGTATGTCTATGGGCTGTGTAATACTTATGTGTATCATTCTCAATTGATTGATGTCTATGGAGTTACTGATTTCTTAACTGTGTTGCACTTGATGAGATGGGGAATCGGATCGATGAGTTGGAACAAAGCATCAATGACCTTAGAGCTGAGATGGGTCAAGAAGGCTCTCCATCTCCTTCCACTTCTCTGAAGACAAAAGATGATACCAAGTCAGTTGAAGATTCTTCATAAAAAGAGCACATATTAAGTACAAGCTTGCTGCTGGTTGCTGTTTCTCCTTCTTCTTTCTCACTTACTATTGGAATCTCATAGATATACCTAGTACTGTATTCTGCATTCACTCTACTCGTAGAAATTTGTTGTGGACTATAATTTTTTTTAACCTGATATGTACGTAATCTAAGCAGCCAAAGTTTGTTATCACTTTTTTATTTTATTTTATTTTATCAAACACAGAAGAGAATGTATCACTTGATCTATTTGTATATCCTATTCTGATGCGTGAGTTTTATATCGTATCATTTTGCTTAATTGGAGAAAAAGGAGTGTTAAAAAAGTGTCTACCAAACAGGACATATTCTAAATTTTCATATTGAATCTATGAACTTGTTTTAAAACAAATTCTGTTGTAATGACTGTTAAAGATAGAATAGTGACAACAATAAAAGTTGTAGGTTTCATAAAATTTGTGTTTAAAATTAATTGTTGATTTAAACTCGAGATGGTAGAGTAACATTTTCTGAAAGTTTAATATAAATTGAAAATGTGGAAATGCTATGAAGTGTCGAACTTTTCTTTTTCCACTAACATTTTCTGTTCAAAGTTCAAACTTATTCTATCTACTCCCGTTCTTGACTTGAACTCTTGTGTATAAAAAATAAATCGATTATGTGATTCGAGAAACCTGTGCAATTTTTATTGAATAACATTATTTGATTATCAAAGCACTCCAAGAGACTCTCCAATCTAGCACAAGAATCAAACTCAAAATCTTCATTCCCACAAAACTCTCCAATTTGTAGGAAAGAACAGACTTTCCGAATTCACTGAACTGATGGATCAAAATCTAAGCCCGACAAAGCTGGAATATTTTGATGATATGTTCAAACTCCAATCCACTGCCACCCTTCTCTCTTCCTTTCAGGTCAGTCCATTTCTTAAAATTATTATTCTAATTTTCTTGGTGGGTTCTCAAAAAGATTACTTACTTCCAACTTATATGAAATTTTATTGATTTTCTTGGTGGGTTCCTGAAAAGACTGAGGATGGTAGACAAGTATTGATACTGGATTCCACTATTTTTCACCCGCAAGGAGGTGGACAACCTGCAGACACTGGTTTAATCTCCAATTCTGATTTCAAGTTCATTGTTCAGGATGTTCGATCCAAGGACAAAATTGTATGTTTTTTTATTTGTTCATTTGAATAATTTGTTTCTGCCATTTTTTTGTTGGTCAATTCTTTATTCAGTTGTTATTATTGTTACAATTTTTTGTAATTACTATAGGTGTATCATTATGGGCGTTTTGAAAATTCTGATGATGGGAAATTGCAAGAAAATCTTGAAAAGGGTGTTCAAGTTTGGTTAACTGTGGATGAACAAAGGCGCAGTCTCAATTCTAGGTATCTAACTTTCAAGTAATGGGTTATAACGTTGACAAAGGAGCATTATATTTAGGCTTTGCTGATATCTTTGGACCTTTAAATTGATACTCAACCCTGTTCATCACGTTGGTTAAATCTTGATTCCTAATTTTGAGAGTGATAAAAAAATGAAAAACAAGTAAAGTATGCACATAGTTCACATCAATGTGAGCTACATCCACGCACTTATTGGGAGTTTTCACTATGAACAAGAAGATTACAGCTGTAGGAAAATGCCACCCTAATATTTTCACTATATTTGTACGTACAGTAGGACGGCCCCCTAATAAGTGTATAGTATGCCTAGATGAACGCACCGAATTTGTGCTGCATTTCATCAATATAATGATTCGAGATCACTTTCTTTAGTTTCTAGTTTCTACTTTAACTTCTTTGCCCTTTCCGTTGAGTTTTTTGTATGCTTGCAATTATTCTGGTTGGCATATTTTGTGTTTCTTTATTATTTATTATGTTTCAAGGCCTTGCTGCATGCAGGCTACACTCAGCTGGGCATTTGCTGGATATATGTATGAACAATGTGGGATGGGATCACTTGGAGCCTACTAAAGGGTACCATTTCCCCGACGGGTATGAATTATAAGATTTATCGTCGTTGATATTCTATTATAAGACCTAGGTGCAGTAGACACTTCAATTTTTCGAAGATGGCATTTTCATCAAAATGTTATGCACTACTAGTTTTCCTTAAACTGCTGTAATGGAGGTTATGTTATGGGTTAAACGTTAATTCCTAAATTTGAAAGCAATAATAAATGAAAAAGAAATTAAAAAAAATGAAAAAAAGGAACGCATAAGTTTATAGTGTGTCACCCTCAGTGTGAAGGCTACGCCCACTTGCTAGTTTTGTAGATTTTTTAATTTAGTTGAGATTACAAAGTTTTATCTTCCTCACACTTCTATATCTCGTCTTACTAAAAATGGTCCCCTCATATTCGTTTTTATACTTTGGCAGCCCATTTATGAACAGTTGTTTATAAATATTGTTTATAAATAGCAACATTGCAATATTTCATTAGTCCATTTTTTGAAAAGTAAAAAACTGTGAGCGACAATATTTGACCATTGAAATTGTTGACTTTTAAAAAAATAGGCAATGAGATATTGCTAGGGGTGGACATGGTTCGGTTTGGTTTGGTTTTGGTTCTAGTTCTAGAAGAACCAAACCATAAACCGATGGTTTTTTACTAATGGAACAAATTGATTTTTTTAAAGATATGAAACCAAACCGGAACCAAACCTCTCGGTTCTGGTCTGGTCTGGTTTGGTTCTGGGACCATTACTTGAATTTTTAAATAATAAATACAAATTAAAACATGTTTATATCCGCTTCTTCATTAGAATCCATCTACATCATTACTAGATAGGAAATGAAATTTTTAGTTAACAAAATAAAAATTTAGAAAAAGTAACATATTATTCTAAGTCAAAGAAGAAGAAACTCGCCTGAAGGAAGCTCGTCAACGCATTGAAACTTAGAGAATTGAACATAAATGCCGTTTAGACTTATAGTTACAGGTTACGATAAAGTCTTGGGTACCATTCTATCGTGGTGCCGTGTGAGTTAGGGATGGAATTTGCAATTTGAGTTTGGGTGAACTCTTGAGAATTGACGAATTGGGCCGAGATTTATATATACATAAATTTTAAAAAATAAAAATCATTGCCGTCGATGGTGACTAAGGAGTGCAACGATTGCTGTGTTATAGGAGTGCAAGTAAAACAGTGTGAATGCGTGTCTATAATTGAAAAGAAGAAAAATGAATTAGAATTAGAATTTAGATTTATAATTTAAAATCTTTGTCTAATAGGAAATGAGATAAAATGTATATTAAATAACATTTTTGTACATTTCACATTTATAATTTTAGATTTTAATTTTTTGGTGAGATGAATATCCACTAATTTGTAAAATATATATATAAATTTAGTTTGGTTCTTGGTTCTGGTTCTGGTTCTGGAAAGAGAATTGGAACCAGAACCGAAACCGAATGGTTCTTGATTCTAAGAACCAAATCATTTTTTTTTTATGTAGAACCGAACCAAACCGCTTGGTTTTGTTTGATTTGGTTCGGTTCGGTTATTTTGTCCACCACTAGATATTGCTATGTGATCAATTTATAAACGAGTTCTCGCCAAAGTCTTTGGTAATATGTATTAGAGCTACCGAAAAGAGATATATGAATTGCCAATATATTCCTATAATAAAACTCGTAGTCAATGGGACAAATGAATAGTATTATAGGCTCTACACTCCAAACATGTTCAGCCTTTAACGATAGATGCTCTTTTCTCGGATCTCTTAATGTGGTGTTCCCTTGAAAATGGATGAGAGAACATTGATCTCTAGGCAGTCCAGTGGGAGAAAATAGAGCTAGCACTTAATTCCCATTGTGGCAACAACCATCTACTTTTTTTAACTTAAACCCCGTTTGGTTTTGATTAAAATCTGATTTTAATCTGAAGTCAAAGTCAACAATTAATTTCAATCATATATTTTATGGGATTCACAACTTTTCAGCCATACATCTCATCAACTTTATTAAAATGTACTAAAAATCTAATATTAATCTTATACCAAACGGGGGCTTAATTTCTAACTTATGTTTTAATGGTTCCTTCAATTTTACTTAGTGATGGTTTGTCAATAAATGTTTGACTCCACCTTCTTTTTGGGATTTATGTGTAGATTATTTTATTGGTAAAATGTATGGTTTAAAATGAGTTTTGGAAAAAAATGAGATTTTGAATAATGGGTACCAAACACGGTCTTTCTTTCTTATTGTAGCATAGTCCTTTGCCACTTCAAACGGACACTTTGCCCCTCTTTTCTCTATTTGTTATTATTATGATTCTATGAACTGTATTTTCAAGTTGGCCCCCGTGAATATCAAATCTTTTCAGGCCATTTGTAGAATATAAAGGTGTGGTTGCACAGAATGAATTGCAAATCAAGCAAAAAGAGCTGGAAGTAGAAGCTAACAAACTAATTTCCAGGGGAGGAAAGGTACGCATTATCAATCTATCTTCTTTCTAAAAATTATCTTATGATTGAAGGCTTGTTTTGTTCATATTATCTTCTTCTTAGTAGTTAAATTTACCTTCCAGATTTTTGCGTCAATATTACCCTATAAAAAAGCATCTGATTTGTGCGGAGGATGCCTGCCTCCATTCTTCAGGTCAGAATATGCTTATTAGTATTCTTTTTTATCATTTTCCTATATTCAAATTGAGGGCACGTTGAGTTCTTTTTATTATATATATCTGTATGATTATTTGAATACAGGCAACGTAGAAGGTAACACAATACACACGGGCAATTGATGGAACAAATCATCAAATGAATCGCATGTGGCAATGTGTAACTGCATTACATATCCTAGTGTTTGCTCTGTAATTTCCTGCTGCAGGAAAAAAAGTTCCATGTAAAATCCAGCAAGAGATATCTGGCAGATTCAATTAACATAATAAAGAGAGATATCAAATACGTCTTTGTAGAACCTATTTTCTATTATTTGACGTGCTCCACAATTGGCTCGGCATTAGCTAAATCATTTTTGACAGTGGAAAATCCGAGATAAATGTAGTATAAACTGATTTTAATCATTGACTTGGATTTCTTTGTGTGATATCTTTGGTACTCATTTCCTCAGTATTCTCCTACGTTACATTGTGCAGGAAAGCACACCTCGGATTGTGAAGTTTGGCGAAAACCCAGGATGCCCTTGTGGAGGCACACACGTTAATGATATTTCAGAGGTTTTGAGCCTAAAGGTAATCTGTGACTGTGTACTGTGTTATATTTGTATTTTTAACTTCCTGCATATGGTCAAGCAATCTGATATTTGCATTATTTTCACTCTTACATTAAACAGGGTTAAAAATTCTGGTGGTAATTGAACTTTTACAAAATTTCACGTTAGTCAGTGAACTTCCGTTTTGCTCAGAATTTCTCGCGGAGCTTAAACTTTGTTATTTCTGGATGACTTTTGTTATAATTTGGTGATTCTCTGCCTATGTTTATTACTTGGACCAATGGAAGAGCTGATGCGGCATTGTAGTTGACAGGTAACTCGGGCTCTGTTCGACGGTTAACAGTTAAACCACAATTTAAATTACACAATTTCTCAAACCACTTTTTAATTGCACATTTTAACTAGAAAATCCAAATAAATCCATTTAAATTGGAGAGAGAAGCTGCCGAACAGTGCCTAGATTGCCATACCGCCTCTTCCGTTGGAGTGACCAAAGTGTAATGATGTTTAAGTTAAGTGACCAAAAAAAAAAAAAAAAAAAATCAATGGAACTTTCTTTATAGGATAAATATGCAGTGCCCTTAGCATTCTCACTTTATTATTTATAATAATAATAATAATAACCCTTTCCTATTTCTTGTTCAGGTTTCTCAAATTCGGACAAAGAAAGGACAGACAAAAGTTTTTTACAATGTTGGATGTCTCAATGTTTGATGCATCCTTCAGCGTGTTAAAAGATTGTACGATGCTTTTGTTCAATACAATGTTGTAATACATTGTTGCACAACTTTAAACATAGCCCTTTATTGTCTTCGTTCGAGAATTTTGACATTTGTTGTGATGATGAAACCAATGTTTGTTGTGTTCTACGCATTGGGCATGTTTGGTATGCATTTATGATATTATTGAACTAATGAACAAGATTTTAGCTTCTTTTTATTTCTTTACACTGTTGAATTTGTCGAATGGACAAGATTTTAGCCTCTTTTTATTTCATAACATTGTCGAATTTACTTTACCAGACATACTAGTAATATGTATTCAGTTTGACTAAATAGTAATAAATCAAAAATTTCTATGTAGTCAGCTTGAAATCCTTTATCATGTAGAAATATTAGGACGATTTACTACATATACGGAATATCTAATAGAATACGAATTCGTAATGTACCTTTTTTTTGGGTCCTTTATATAGTTATTATGCTTTATCCATCCTACGACGTTTCATTTTCAACTATCTATAGTTAGTAAGTACAAGGCTGTGGAAGATTTATCAATATGGTCCACAATGAGGGAATGCCCTTATTTCTATTAAATTTGGGGCTCCCATTTTGTTACATATCTTGTTCTTTTGTCCCTACCATTTCTAACTTTCTTAAAAACTCCAAATAAAACATTTGGTAGAGGACAACTTGTTTTAAAGATTGATAAGTTGTGGTGAATATAGACCGGAAATTCTATGGAACCAGGTACTTGGTTCCTTATAGAACCAGGTGATGAGATGACTGCTTAGTCATCTATCAATTAGACATAATTTGTGGTCTTCAATTTTGATTTTAAAAATTTTAATTGAACTGATTATACAGCCACTTCATCACTTGGTTCCATAGGCACCATAAAATTTCTATATACTAATATAATATTCAATTAATTTTTATTTTTTAAATTTTTTAACCTTTTTTTATATATTTATAATTATAATTATGAATGCCAAGTAAGAACAAGTTGGAAACCTACAAGATCACATTGCCACAATATTATGGAATGGAAAGAAATACATTTTCCTTTTTTATTGAGATTTTCCGTTCTGTTTTAATAAAACTTTGAGCTTACATCACACACACATATCTATTTATCTTTTACTTATTACAAATTTTATTTAAATCTAATTTTATTTTCCCGTTTTAAGCTTTAAATCAACATTTTAAAAAAAAATCTCGAAATAATAAACATACGAACTGTAAAAAAAATTTAAAGTATGTGTAATTGTTATTTTTTTCTTTTGTAATTAATTATCTTCGTAGATTTCTTATTTTTAATTAAATATTCGTGTGTGTGAATAACAAACGACCGAGCAATCTTCCATAAGTGTAAAGCTAGTAAAAAAGAAAAGAAAAAATTGCAAATTTGATCTGATCCCCCTGGCCAGCATCAGCGAAAATTCTCTGTACAGCAAACTCTCTCCTCACCATCCAATTATATACGCCTCTCTCCCCTTTTTCTTCTCAGATTCTTCCTTGAATACATCTAAGTTTTCCTCTGTACTAAGCCGCACTTTCTCTTGGACGCATTTAGTGCATTTATTTACACACACTTGATTGTTCCCTTTTCACTGCATGTGCATAGATACATGCAAAAATATATATACAGATACGCACTATATGCGTATGAGATTGCAGTCTGTGATTTGATGCTTTGCTGTTCTTGATTGCCTTTGGAATCACGAAGGTGAGATGGGTTTTTCAATCTTTAATTTCATTGGCATATTTGTGTAACTTTTTCTTGTTTAAGACTTGATAGAGCCATAGAGGAGAGGTATTTGTTATTGCTATAAATAAATATGTGTAAATTTCTATAAAATGAATATGATATGAGCTATTAATTTTGTGCTTTTGCGTGAGGAGGGAGGTTTAATTGTAAGATCTGAAACCTTTTTCCATCCAGACTTCCTTACAGATTTGCCATGGGTGGGGTGGGTGTGGGTGTGGGTGTATGGCGGGGCGGTGGAGTGGGTGGTAAACTACTATTTGAGATTTGTAAGAGTTGATTTGGATTGTGGTACATTGAACTCTGATCGATTTCTTCCTATGATTTATAGATTGACTATTATAAGGAGTCATATTAGTAGATATAGCGGCGTTTTGATACTTCAAGGAACAGGAAAACCGAATTCCAAGGAATCCAGAAAATTGAAAAATTGGATCTTTGTTCAACGGATCACACCTTCATAGTATTATCTATTATAAAAATCTCGAAAAACGCTGACTATTTTGCTGGAAAAGTTCAATAGTCATTACTTACAAAAGATAATTTCAAAAAGTTGTTTTTTTGCTTTGAAGATGGCTCCAATTTACAAATGCCAGCTTCACAAATTGAGAAAGCACTATCAAGTCTGCTGTAAGATATAGCAGACACACGGACATTTTCTATTTTTTGTTCTCGTCATGTTCATTTTTTTTCTTGGATAATTTGTATGGATTAGTCTGGATATCCCTATTTCACAGTTGAAGATTTAGTCTCTCCCTTTAAGATATCATATTACGTTTCGTCCGTCTGATTGTGATTAACCCAATTCTCCAGTCTAAGGTTGAACAAGACATTTTGATATATTACCTTACTGTTCTTATACATGTAGCAATTTCTATGAACAGGAAGATCATTAATCGACTTCTTTGTGTTTTCCTTCAGCAACAATTATTCACAGAGAAAACATGGATGATTCAGGAGGAGAAATCAAGGTTAGTTTTGGATATCAATGTCTCGGTAAGGATGATGGTTCTTGTTACAAATCAAATGGTATTGATATCCCATCTGCAATCAAACTCAAAAGAGCTAGCAGCTCCTTCTCTTGCTTGTCTGGGGCTGCATTGAGTGCCAATGCTACATTAGCTAATACAAATATTTGCAATGGTCTGATCGGGGCAGAAATACTGCCAACATTGGACTCTCCAAACTCTTTCCGTAGGATTCCATCTTCACCATCTCTCTCAAAATTGGAACTTTTTTCATCCTCTTTCCCAAGTAGCATGTCAAACTTGAGTTTTAGTCCATCCTCTCCAACTGAGACGCTATGTTGTGACAACCTTTCGTTTAAATCCATGAGTTCTCCTTCAAGAAGTGATAGCTTCCTCAATGCATTAGAGGTACAAGTAGCTGGGGGTGCTGCTGGTGAAGATAGAGTTCAGGCTGTTTGTTCAGAAGAGAATGGGTGGCTTTTTTGTGCCATATATGATGGCTTCAATGGAAGAGATGCAGCAGATTTTCTTGCTGGAACATTATATGAAACAATTGGATTTTACCTGAACTTATCAGATTGGGAAGTCAAACATGAGTCTGCTAAAGCTTCCAGTTGTTTGGATTCTGATAAATCCCTCTGTTGTATTCTGGAAGATGGCAATGATTCCGAAAATGTTGAAAAGAATGCCTATTGTGATAGTTTTGACATTCCACCGTCCTCTTTGAAATCATTTGATTTGTCTAAGCAGAGGATTCTTAACAGCCTTCAACGTGCTCTTAGTCAAACTGAGAATGATTTTCTACACATGGTGGAACAGGAAATGGAAGACCGCCCTGATTTAGTGTCTATTGGATCTTGTGTGTTGCTTGTGCTTCTCCTTGGGAAGGACTTGTATATTCTCAACGTCGGTGATAGTCGAGCTGTCTTGGCTACATACAATGAAGGCATCGACATAAATGGAAGTAAGGGCCTGCGGGCTTTCCAGCTCACTGATAGTCATACTGTTGATAATGAAGTTGAGAGAACTCGACTTCTACTTGATCATCCAGATGACCCTTCGGCAATTGTGGCTGGAAAAGTCAAAGGGAGGTTGAAGGTTACAAGGGCTTTTGGAGTTGGTTACTTGAAAAAAGTAGGCTACAATCTGCTTATTATAACTTGTGCAATTAGGAAGTTACTGCAATTCTTGATTCTACAATGATTTTGAGGTCATTGGTAATGATTGAAAATAATAATTTGCTCATTTCCGTAATAACTAATCTAGTTTAATTGTGCAGAAAACCATGAATGATGCTCTGATGGGTATTCTCCGAGTCCCTAATCTCACGAGTCCTCCGTATGTATCTTTAGAACCATCACTTCATGTGCATGAAGTTTCAAGTTCTGATCACTTTGTTGTACTTGGAAGCGATGGTCTATTCGACTTCTTCAGCAATGATGAAGTTGTAAAACTCGTACGTTCTTACATTTTGAGTAACCCTTCCGCTGATCCGGCAAAATTTTTAGTGGAGCAGCTTGTTGTGAGGGCTGCAGATTGTGCAGGTAAGGACCTAAAGTTTCTTGTATTTCATTTCTTGCACCAAATGGAAGACTGAAAGTGACAGAGCATGTTTTGCGAAGCCTCAAAGAAGTAAAGGTTCTAAATAGTGATTTTTATGCTTTAGGCAAACATATGTCCAAGCTAAAAATTTACATTTAAGTAACCTTTCTTTGCCAAACATGTTCTTGTACTTTTAGAAACATACGTTTTTGAGCAAAAGTAACTTCTAGATAGGCCCAAACATGTTTGACAAATAAGTTACTTAAATACATGTTTGGCTAAGCCTAAAAGTTACTTTTAATTACTTTTATTTACTTGATTTATGTTTTGACCAAACCTGCTGAATTCACCTTTTATTACATCTCTATGTTGCATGATGTCTGTGATGCTGACAAATTATCTAAAATCATTCATATGGTCTACCTCCTCCTATAGGTTATTTTATTCGGGCTCCATGTCTAAAAAAGTATGCTATAGGTATTTTGCAATGTTAAATAATCAAGTTTTAAATGATTACATAATCTATATTTATCTAGTTTAACTGTTGGCCGATTTTATATTTGCATATGTCATATGGTTTATGTCCTTTTCGAGTATTGACTTTAGCCTAAAAATTAGCTTGAGCCATCAGTTTTGTAGATTATATCCTTTGTTTTTTGCCGCTTGCACGATTATTTACTGCTTTATCTGTAATCGAGTGAAATCATCAGCAATAGTATAGAAAATGCGGATTCCATAGCTCATCCACGTCCGTTTAATATTTTACCAGTTATTACAACTGCAGATTTTTACATTTACTCTACGTTCGGCATTGCAGGTTTCAGTATGGAAGAGTTGATGAGTATCCCTGCAGGCAGGAGACGGAAATATCATGACGATGTTACTGTAATTGTGATTATTCTTGGCTCAAATAAGAGCACTTCGAAGGCGTCCATATGTCTGTAGAACCCCGACTTGAAGTCTACCACAATGCCAAATGGTAAAGTACCTACAAGTTTTTTGCTTTAAAATTATGTTATTTAAGTTTGCAGTCACTGTTTTGGACCGTATATATACATATATATCTTGTTTATTATTTTCACAAACATGTTACATCTTTGCCCGTGGAAAGTATCTGCCCTTTTCTATATTTATAAATAATTTGTAGGTTCATTTTGAGTCATGAGTATAATATTTAAGCATTCTGCATATATAATAGGCCGCCTTAATATTCCGAGATTTATGTGAGACGCTAATCTTCTTCTTCGTCATCGTCATCGTGGAAACTTGCGGAAAGAGGATATGTGAATGTAACTCTTGACATTATGGGCGGTACCGCTATAAATCTCCGAATTTGTTGTGTTGTTTTTGATATTTTCTGTAACAATGAAAAGTTAAGATGCTTAGGCAAGAAGTTCAATAGATTTGCTAGAATCTTAGATAGATAAACAAGATGATTTTCAAAAGGAAAGGATTGTGTTCCCATGAAATAATCACTTTCCATAAGATGGAACACAGATAGTTTTATCTAGAATCTCTTTTAGTCAAAAATAAGTGGTTCAACTTATCTCTATTGCATTTTGCTTTTCCATTTTCTTGATGCTCCTTGGTGGAGTGCTTGCCTTTTTAGCCTCTTGAGTCTTGACCTTTCAATACTTTGGAAAGTAGAACAGATGTCAACTTTTGGGATGTCTGGTATATTATATTAGGAAAACATTATTTGTACAGATGCATTTAACAAATGTGATGATAGATGAATATGTGGCAAAGCTGTGGTTGTTGATTTTGCTAGTGATGTGATAGGGTCCGCCCGAGTCTTAAGGGGTCCTAAGCGGACCTCTATCTCCCAAATTTATTGGAGCCTTGAGTCAAGCACAAGTTTTTTATTAAAAAAAAAAATCGACAAGCAAGAAGAATCGAACTAATACCATAAGCACAAATTATGCTTATCTATTTTACCAACTATGCTAACTTATATGCCTTGCCTTTATTCTATTTTTAAGATATATATATTTGGAAAACACTCTGTTTAATTTTTCGATTTTGAGGCCTTTTTTGGTCCAGTGCTCTATGCGACCGCCTTGCTCGTCTATGTTCAGGGTTGGCCCTGGATGTGACCTGTGGAGAAACAAATTGCTGACAACTCACTTATCTGTATCTGCACACATAGTATTATATAAAGACCGTACTTCATAGAACCAAAGAAGTGAAACAACAAAAATTTCATCTATGATACTGTACATAATTGAGTACCAAAGAGGAGTGTAGTTATGCCTTCTCTATCTTAATAGGTTACAAAAAGGTTTTTTGGCCCACCTAAAAGTTAAAACATGATTAATTTAGACTTTATAGTAAGTGGAAAATATGATTAATTTAGATTTTTAGAGCAAGGGGAAGGTATACTTGAGAGTTTCAGCCAGGTCAAAGTTTTTTAGGCTACCAGCCCTTGGAGGCTGTTTGGTACTAGATAAAATGTAGATTTCGTGTCATTTTTTTTCAAAGTGGTGGGATCCCACATGAATTTAATATTCCAATTGTGAGAAATAAAAGGGATTTACAACGGTTACCTTCCTGCAAAATTCTATCTCTATCCTTGGATAGGAGTGGACGTCGGACGGGTTGGGTTGAGTTTGGACCCAAACAGCAACCGACCCACAAACATCGAGTTTGTGAATAGGCAAATCAAGAAGAAGCAATGAAATCGACCTTCAAACTTAAGAGTGTCTAAGCGCGAAAAAGCCTAATAATGCACTAGCGAATCGCAAGTGAAACATTAAGCGTAAGCATAAGCGCTTTTTAGAAGTAGCCTTTAATGAATTTTTATAATTATATTTTAACCCTTACTCCAATATTATTTTCATAATTACTAATCCGTTTTTCATTAATATTAATTTGTCCCTTAAAATTCCATATTATTATCATTAATTATTAATATGTTATTGTCAATTATTAATATATAATTAATAAAAGCATTATCATGAACAATTATTTATTCTACTATCTATACAACAACAATTTACAATACATTTAAATGTTTTTCTTCTTTGTCAATAACACCTTTAAATTATTATGTTTCGAGCAATATTACTCTTAATATTTAATTTACTTTCATCAAATACTACTATCACCAATTACTAATAATAATATATATTACATTTTTAATAATATTCTAATTGAGAATATTAATAAATAGTTTCAAAACTCTTTTGGAAAAACAAAAAATAAAAAATGATTTTTTTTTTCATTTATTTACATAATGTTAAACTTATTTTCATTATAAAAATATGCTCCTAAACTAATTTCATTTGTTTATGCACAGTTTTTCATTTTTTTGTGACTTGTCATAAATATTTTATAAATTAATTTTTGTTCCTAATGTTTTATGATGTCAGATTACTTCTTAATATATGACAAGTAATTTTTTTATTAAATTGACAGTTCAAAAATTATCTAATATATATGTCGAGGAATTCAGTGAAAATCTTCAATAACGTATTAATTTATTTAAAACACCAGTCAATTTACAATTTTATTTTTCTTTTAAGTTTTAACAATATCAATTACATCGACTTTTTTTTTTTTTTTTTTTGAAAGTATTACATGAACTATTTTAAAAACAATTTTAGTACTTCAAAAACATTTATCATGTATATAAGACTTACAAAATATGTTCTTACTATTAGTATATAAAAAAAATGAGTACAGGCATTTTGTTCATTTAAATGCATTTTATTTCTACTCAGTTTTAATTTAGCTCGTTGTCCCCTAATTTAATTAATATAATTAAAGAACAATTCATAAAAGCATAAAATTAATCATTTGTTGCTCGAAATATTTAACTTTTATTATTAGATTGTAATGATAATAAGCCTATATTACCCTTATTACGATATCCGTTAAAAAATTAATTCTCCTATTAATATTCTTTTTTATGTTACCCAATGAATATTTTTAATTGAAAAAAGAATAATATATAATAATATAAAATAAATGCGTTTTCACTTTCAATCTACGAATTTTTATTTTTATTTTTTGTTATTATTTTTATTTTTGATAACTTCAATCTACCAATTGAAAAGCTCAAAGCCGCGATCTTTCCATGAACAAAAGTTTCCAAGTAAAAAAGAACTTAAGAATTTTCCCTCCCCTCGATAGCTAATCACTATAAATCTGCAAGATAAAAAAAATAAAAAAAGATTTTTGTTCTCTTATCACAAAGTATGTACTTCTATGATTTAATAATTTATTGTCTTATTATATGTGTTGTCCTTATATATGTTGTACAAAAAAAAAAAAAAAAAAAAAAAAAAAAAAAAAAAAAATTATTTACTGTTTGTATAGTTTTCTTAACAAACATTTAGGTTTAGCCTTGATTTTATTTTACATTATGCATAACACGAAATAAATTTACACAATCACAATTTATTTTGTTTAGTATTTAATCCTATATCTCGTTGAAGAATTTGTCAAAATCTTAGAAATAAAAAGTTGAATTATGAATGTGAAATATAATTTCTAAATTGGATCAAGATTTCCAGTTGAACGAGTAAATGATTCATTTCACGACACGTAATTTAGATTACTAGTATATATCAAAAGAAGAAAATTATATAAATGAACATAAAATTTTGGCTTGACGTTCTTGGTTAAATAGTGGATAGTTTATATAGGACAGTAATGTACATAACAACATGCATTAACATGTACTTTTTTTTATTTTGCCAGGTCACATGATCCAATCTATATCTATATATATATATATATATATATATATTAATAAAAACAACAGTGATTTTGTCAATTTTGACCAGATTGCTAATTTTGAAACAGAATTTTAAGTGCAAGTGGAATCTGAATTTTAATTACAAAAAATTAATAAAATTTTAAAGCCCACCTATTATTTGAATTCTACAAAAATTAGTAGTTCAATTCAGTTTATCAGCGAGAATCTCGCCTTCAGAGGTTCAATTGAGTAGTTTTTACACGTCCCTATATCCTATGATCTATTCAGTTGCTGCACTGTTACTAATTGTGGTACGTCCACTTACCACCTATAATACAAAAAAAGGTTTTTTTTTTTTTTTGCCACCTATAAAAGCCAATAAAGATACAAACGAATTCAGATGGTCCAACACTGCTTCAACGTTGTTCTCCGAATTTCGCATTTATAGTTCACACTTCATCGAAAAAATGCAGTCCTCGTTACTGAATGAATTGGGTAAAACACGAAATAAATGGATCATAAAAGTTCGTGTGGCTAGAAAGTTTATTGTACCCATGAACAACGATGTTTCAAAACCTCGCTGCCTGGAGCTCGTGCTTGTAGATCAAGAGGTTTTACATTATCTTTTCCATTATAATTTTTATACAAAACATTTTTTTGACTTTTTATTTGCTTAATTATTGCTTAGGGAGAGAGAATACATGCTACTGTTATGTCGCCTAGCATCGCGAAATTTGATGGGTTGTTACCCGAGCAAATGTGGTACTACAACACAAATTTTCCTGCGAATGATAACTCCACCAGATGCCGAACTACATCTCACGCCTTCCGCATGTTTTTTATGCCAATAACTGATGTCATATGTGTTGGTGACAAACACTTCCCTGCATGCACATTTCATTTCAAAACTATTTCAGAAATTGAGGAAATCAACAATGTTGAGGACATCGGCCTATTTGGTAAGACCTATTAGAATATAGATTATTTATTTTAAATATTTATTACCCTACTTGAAAAAATGTTAACTACATTCAATTTCTGCAGATTTTAGGTACCACGGCTAGAACAAATTGAAGGTTTGCAGAAAACCAACATGTTTGGAACGGCGGCTGCAATTTTCCTTTTTTTTTTTTTTTTTTTGAATCTTAATCTTAATTTTAATTTTAATTTTTATTCTTATTCTTAATCTTAATATATATAGAAGTAGAATAGCCGTCACCAAAATATACACATAGTTCTCGTCCAAAAAACTTTCTAAATTTGAATTTTTTTTGTTCAAAAATAGTATATTAAATATTTTAGTAATTATTATTTTACATGTGTCATTAATTTATTGACATCCGTGCTATTCTATTAATAACATCAAAATGTTATTTTTTCTAGTATTTTATTATTATTCTTTTAATAATTATTGTATTATTTTGAAATAAAAATAATGTAATATGAAATTATTAATCATGCGAAGGATCTCTTGAGTTAAATTCCACGTTCGTGCACCACAAATTTTAAAGTTGATTTTCACTTTTGTGCATCGTCAATATTGCTTAATTTGTTACATTTATTTATATATATGATCGCATATATTTAATTTGTTACAATTACTTTATTTTATGTAAATTATAATATTTTGAGGGTTATTATTTTTATTCACGTTAGTCAAAAATATTTGGAAGAAATTTTTTATTTATTCTATACAACATATATTTGAAAACTTGCATTATCTAATTTAAATTTGAGCAATTGTTTAAATATGTTTTGTCTATAGCAATTTTGTGTATCACACGGGTATGAGCAACTACAAACTGTACAAACAATGTATTATTTAAAGAGGTTTTCCAAAATGATGAGAATTGTAATTTATTTCTATTTTGAGCATTCGTTGACAATCTTAATTATTAATTAAAGTAAATTACGTTGTGATACTAGTTATAATTCACTTTACTTTACTTGATGACAATTATCTATACCATAATGTTATATTAAAATAATAAAACAAACACCCATTTTAAGAGAATCTTTGTCTCCCGCAAATACAATCCATACCTTTCTTCCTCAGTCAAACGGCTCAAACCAATAATTTTAAAAGAAATCATTTGTAACCCATTTTAAGAAAACGACGCCGTTATTCTCTTTCATTTGATCCTTTCTCCATTTCTCAATCCATTCAAATAAGCTACCTTCATTTCTAAGCAAAAGAAACCGTCTAATTGGCGAGTTCAAAAAAATTACATCATTATTATTTATCGCAATCATTACAAGTTATAAATTAATTTACAAACGACAAAATTGCACTTTTTAACAACAAACATTTCTCTTTCCAAATTTTAATTAATATTTTACCTCAAAAATATAAATAAACAAATTTATAATTGGTACAATTTTATCAAACATGGCATTAAGTTTAAAAATAAGTAATTTATATTAATTTGCACTAACATAATTCAATACGGTGACATCAATACATTTATTAGGTAGATCGAGTTCGGAAAATTTAATATTTAATTTAACGTAATGATAAAAAAAATCCACCTTTTGAAGTTTTTTTTTTTAATTCTTTTCAAGATCGAACCAATTACAATGATTCGATAGACATAGATGTAGTTGATCTCGATGTCTGAATTAATTGAAATAAATACGTTTAAACTAGTCTCGAACCGATGGACCTATGGATAGTATAATTTTAGTTATTTTCTAATCCAATGACTCTTTTAAATTATTATTATTATTATTTTGTAGTAAGTAAATTGAGATAATTAAGAGCTTGCTCGAGAGATTTTTGAAAGCTTTCCCCAAATTATTTTTAATCAAATATTGTATATTGATAAAATATTAGAAAAAGAAGGTGAAAAAGAAACCTCGTTTTGTTCCAACTACAAAAGCAGCATTAAAATGAACAGATCTTTACTCCGGTGGTCGTTTTTGTAATTCCATTTCCTATTCAAAGTTCAAACAAAAAAAAAAAAAATTATTCCGGCATCGACTCGGCGAGTCGACGGCTTCATTGGGAATGGGTCAAGAATCGTTGATATACAGCTTCGTGGCTCGTGGCACAGTGGTATTGGCGGAGTACACAGAGTTCACCGGCAACTTTCCGGCGATTGCAGTACAGTGCCTGCAGAGATTACCTTCTTCCAATAACAAATTCACTTACAATTGTGATCATCATACTTTTAACTTCCTAGTTGAAGATGGCTTTGGTAATTTCTCTCATTTTGTTACCCATTTATCTAACAATTTTTTTCCTCTGATCTTTTTTTTTTTTGGGTGGGGGGGATTTGATTGATTTCGAGTAGAATTCTAAGTGCGTTTTTTTGGATCTAGCTAGAAAGTTAAAAGTTAGTTTCTTCACCGGTTATCTCTGTATAGAAGATGCGATTCAAGAAAACACCAGGCTTCTCAAAAATCGATTTTTGCTGGGAATGGAGTTTTTAGAGAATTGGGTTCGAATCTTTTATTTCATAGCTGTTTAATTTTTTTTTTTTTAAAAAAAGAATAAAACTGGGAGTAAGTCCTCCAATTGAAGCAAGAAAATAAATTTATGTTTTCTAGGTTCTGTTCTTTAGATAATCTTTTTCGTGCATTTAATGTTATTTTTTTTCTATTTTTCTTGTTAATGATTCTAGATTATATAGTATAGTCGTAGTTGGGACTTGGATATCAATGTATCTGTCTCTTGGTTTTGTATTAACTTTTCAAGGACAAATATAATTTTGTAGATTGTGATTGAACTGATATATTAAATGAGAGAATTCTTATGGAAATCTTCTGTTAGGAGTTGTCATAAGCTTCTATAGTTTGTAACTTGCAAGTGCTTAGCCAACAGGTAAAAACTTAAGCCATCAAACAAAGATTTCATACTGTTGGAAGATTTGGAATATTAGCTCATTCAATTTTTGTTGAGAGAAATGCATGTGTAGGTGCATTTGGAACTCTGATATTAGTGTGAGAATATTTATTTTTCATTTTTTCTAGTTGCTGGAGATTCATATGGATTTATATCAGTTTCTTAAGGTATTGGGTTGTACATAGGCTTGACGTTCTTGGGCTCGTAATGATGGAGATCATTCACGATGAGCTCGAGAATGATAAACAATGTAAAGTCAAAACAAATATTTGAACTTGTAGGATGGCGAACTCAGCTTGTTTATCAGTAAAAAATTGCAGCCAATGCTACTTCAGCTGGCTTGTATTTTAGTTTCTAAGAGCTTGTTTAAGCTTGGCTTGAAGAATATACTGAGCTGACCAATTTTAAGGTTATCTTGTGATAAGAAAATGTGGGGTAAGAAAGTTAAAAGGCTAATTCTGTAGAATAGTTGTTGGACCTGCCATGCTCTATGACACTAGTGTAGTAGATTGGAGTTTGTTATAAGACAAAATATCTAAAATACGAATGTAGCAAAAATATTGATATGATAAAATGGATGAGATAAAAATGAGAATATACACCAAGAAGTGGAGGTGGCATCAATTGATTATATATTAAGAGGGATGATTTTGGTGTTTAGAACATATTTTGGATAGACTTTTAAGGCATTTGTTTATAGGATTGACAAGATCTCAGCACAACTTGTTTGAAGAGGGAGGGGTACATCAAATCTAATGTGGCATGCCGTAGTTAGGGATCTAGTTGCTTTAGATATTCAGCAGGTCTAGCAATCAATGGAACGTAATGACAGTGCATGATTCATGAAGCTGACTCTAAATACTTTTGATAATAAGAGTTATTTTGTTGTTTTACTATTGTTTGTGATATGAATATGAGCTTGAGCAATCTAAAAGCTCGGTTCAAGAGTGCTCATTTATGACTTTTATTCAATTGTCATCCATTAGAAGACCAAGAATGTGAATTTTAACGTGGATAAACAGAGACACGGAATATATTTTATCAGACAATATGATTTTGCGATATGTTTTTGTCCGATTCTTTAGGTATGCAAATTTTCCTTTCGTAAACTTTTGGACCTTTAGATTGTGTGTAGAGCATAGAATCCAAAATCTCTGACATGAAACTAGGAGAAGGCCAATTAGAATAGCAAGACTCAGTCAAGTAGAGCATATATATATATATTTCACGGTTGGAAATGTGTAAGTTCTTTGTTTTAATAGCAATGCCTGATTTGGATTCAAAATATGAATTGAGTAAAATATGCAAAACATGTTGGGAAACTAAAAGATAAATTTTACTCTTTTTAAGCTTTAGGCAAATGCTCATAGGGTAATGTTTCTATATGGTTATGTACCTAGTCTTTAAATTAGATAAAAATTTGGAACTTTTTTTTTTTTTTTTTTTTTCATTATACGCAACCACTTCCATCTCTCGTCTCTTTTTTTACGTGTCATTATCAAAATCGAAAATAATATGAAGGTTCTTAAATCATGCAGCTTATTGCATTGTTGCCAAAGAATCTGTTGGAAAGCATATCTCATTCACGTTTTTGGATCGTATTAGAACTGATTTCAAGAAAAGATATGGTGGTGGTAAAGCAAGTACGGCAGTTGCCAAGAGTCTCAATAAGGAATTCGGGTATGCTCAGAAATATGTTATTTAAATCTTCTATGCATTTTTTGATTAAAAATAAACAATCTCCAAATATGTAATTTGCAGCCCTCTTATCAAAGAGCAAATGCAATATACAATAGACCATGCTGATGAGATTGATAAGCTGTTAAAAGTAAAGGCGCAAGTTTCACAAGTCAAAAGTATTATGCTGGAGAATATAGATAAGGTATGTACTACGAAACGGAGTTAAATACATAGCATTAGGCTTGTGAAGTAATATTTATGTGCTCGACAATGCCTTCTTACAAGTATCTTAAAACTTGTAGCGTAGGTAGGGATGATTGGATAGCAATATATAGCCCCTGTTTGGTTTCACTAAATTTTTTTATTTTAATCAAATTCAAAGTCAACATTTAATCCTAACCACACCTTTTATGAGACCCACAACTTTTTAACCGCACATCTTATCAACTTTTATCAAAATCTACTAAAAACTCGATTTTTATCAATACCAAAAAGGGCATAGTACTAAGCAAGATAACCGAGTTAAATAATGTCTAGTTCTGTCGAATATCGTGTACCAAACACACACAAGAATTTTTCGAGAAAAACGAAGCTAAAGGGGAAACAAGAATAATATGTAAAGGCCGGGTTGTAGTTTAACGATGATCTTAAGCAATGGGTGGTGAATGTTGATATACAGGGCATCCTATGACCAAATTTATTGACATAAAGTATTTGGTCGAAGTCAGTTAGCAAGCTATAAAATTTTAAAAAATAAAATTCTTCTGTTTATTTATTCTTAAGATAAGCATTGATACTTTGCAGGTATTTTATGTGGTAGCTTTTGTTGAAATGTAGAATTAATGTTGTAGCCTGTAGGATCAAAGTAGTAGTTTAGAATAGTGTAGGGCCTAGTAGGCATTTTATAGGTCGTCTTGTAACCATTTCATTATCAATCTAATACAAGAATATTCATCCCTATATTTCTAATTGTACGTTGTTAGACAATAATTAATGAAGATTAATCTGTCCAACATAATTTGATGTACCCTTGTTTTTGTCTTGATTGGTTCTTGAGAACTTTCTCTTAATATAATGTAAGATTGAAGCGACGTAATAGAACAATTCTTACAGATGATTTGATAGTTATTTCTGTGCATTTTAGCAAAGTACATACCATATAAAGACAAACCCATCTTATTTTAATTGGGTGTTGGCCTAGAATTAGTTGTCACTCTTTTCCAACATAAGTTACTTTATTACATATAAAGACTCTCGTGCGCATCTAAGTTATAAATACGTAATTTTCTGTCAACTGCATGCAAATGAAGCTCCATACCCATAAAAGTCGAGCTCGAACCCAGAACTCTGTGCTCCATACCCTATTTATAGAATAAATGTTTTGTTCGTTCGTGAGATTTGTTCTCTCTTTTCCTGTTTTCTTTGATTTATAACCGAGTAATTAAAGTTATACTTTGTTATTGTGCGGATGCACCTTCCAGGCTGTTGATAGGGGAGAAAACTTAACAATTCTTACCAACAAAGCTGAAGAGCTGCGTGATTCGGTAAGTCAACGTTTATGGCTTATAAACTAGAGTTATTTCTCTAGAAAGTTATTTAAGACTTGCTTTAAAATAAACAATAAGTTTATTTCTTTTTAAGCTTAGCCAAACATGCTCTTCTCTTGTATTATAATTACATGCACATTTTTCTTGAACCTCTTTCCCTATCTTTTCCAGGCCAAAGAATTCCAGAAAACGGGAACGCAAGTCAGAAGAAAGATGTGGTACCAGAATATGAAAATAAAGTTGGTCGTGCTCGGAATCCTCCTCCTATTGGTCATTATCATCTGGGTTTCCATTTGCCATGGTTTCAACTGCACCAACTAGAATATATTTGCCTCCTGTTTGGTTTGTTACAGTCAGTTTTTACTCTCCATCTACACAAAGTGTACTATTTCGTTTGGAGAAGGGAGTTTTCTGACCAAGGAGAATTGAGAAATATATACAGTATACTGAATGTCTTCTATGTTTTTTAGTTAGTGAGTGTTTGTATGGTGCACGTCTAATTGCTGATTTCATTTTGAATTTCGTTGAACGTTGACATTGTTTTAAAGATTTATACAAGAGTGTCAATACAAGATTTTTTTCTTTCTTTACATCTATTATATCAGTAATAATTTCAGGACGTCAAATCAACTTTCGTACACGTGGAGGACATGTAAGATCCCATCGGGCTGACATGTGGCCATGCCAAGTCTTCCCACAGATTAGGCGGGCCCTCGCAAGTGTCCACAAAGACCGTTGAACTCATATTACTTTCGCAGACCTCGTTAACATAAGTAAACCTCTCTTATTTCGAATCAGGATGACGATTTGGAAAGGAGGGAAATGATCTAATGCTCATGATGGACACTAGTTATAAAACTCATCCGTCATGTGGCGGATGAGGGTTGGATAATGGTAGGCGGGCCCCACTGCCCACCCACCATAGGGAGGTGGGGTGTGGGTTTCACGATGAGTTTTAGATCAAAACCCTTGGAAAGGAATGAGAAACATGTGTTAAATTGCAGCACATTAATAGGGTAGATATTTAAGGAATATTTGACTAATTAATTCATATATTTATTCCTGTATATATATATATATATATATATAATTCCCGATCAATTCTCAGGTATAAGCCATTGAACAAAGCATTATAGAGTAATTCGTGGGGTTTATGGCAACTAACTCTGAATTGTAACTCACCATGTTGGAAAAGGCTATCCATGCATATAAATACAGAGATGACAGGTAAAGGAAGGTAATCGAAATTTACATTTGAAATTTTGCACCCACTTGGCACAACTATAAGGACTATGCAATATGAACACAGAGGGTGTCACCCCAAGTACCACTCCCGCTCATTATTAGGCATGCCCCACACCAGTGCCGATCTTGTAATTTTGGATGCCTGAGTCGAATGTCATAAATTTGGCCCTCAAAAAGTTGTAGTATGTATGTAAAGTTGTAGCCTGATTTACAAGTTCTTTTTTTAATTGAGCCTAAGAGAAAGGCCCTCAATAATATTGAGCCTGAGTCTTGGGACTCACTTGCCTCATAGCAAAATCGAGCCTGCCCCACACACATAATTCATGTGAGGGGGTGACACCTCGGGTGACATCCTCTATATTCAAATATCATTATTCCAACTATAAACTCTAGCCGCACTGTAATGTCTTTCTCCTTCCACACTCCTTCATTCCTCATACATAATATGGTCCAACTAATGTTTTCAGATATGGCTCGATCATCGACCCGATCGAGAGAATGGATCAAGGGTCAGAAGGTCAACCTGAAGTTGACTGGGCATTCAATAATATTAAAAAAATATTTAAAAATTAAAAAATATAAAACCAGAGTCGACCCGAGTCGTTGATCAGATTTGACCCAACTGGGTTTTATATGTGACCCAGCCCAATTTTTTGGTCGAGTCTCGAGTTTTTGGGTCGATTCGACCGGGCCGGATTTGAAAACAGTGGTTCCAACAGTTAGCTTGACCGTCGGAGAACCAACGATAGCTTGTCCATTTTTCTCAAAAGATCTTGATTCCTAAAGGATGTAGAGGGTTAAGGTGTGGCTTGTCTACCTTTCGAGGGTCTTGTCCGCATGACGTAAAAGGGATTCATAGGGAGAATCGTTGCTTGATTGTCTACTTCAAGTGTGCAAAAACTACTGTATTCGTATTCAGATTTACTTGGAGGATGAACTGGGGGAAGATTGCCCTTCCCAGAATTATTCGGGCGAAACTTGTACAGACGGTTCATAAAAAAAACAAAATAATAATAATAATAATAATAATAATAATAATAATAATAATAATAATAATAATAATAATAATAATAATAATAATAATAATAATGACTCCAATTCAACAATTCTAATTTAGTCTCTGTTTGGAAACTCATTATAATGAGCAGCCGTCATTTTTTTTTTTTTGAATTTCGAGGTAAATTTTGTGGTTAAAAATTAGAGAGAAAAATATGTATAGTTAAAAAGTGATTTGAAAAATTGTGTAAATTATAATGAATTGCCAAACATAGGCTTAATATATGGGAGTCATCATAAATGTATCCACCATTTAATTAACGTGTCATATCCCTCTATATGTTTGTATATGTCAATTTGATCCTCTTATTTTGATTTTTCGAACTAATCTTAAATCTATGCATTGGATTCCTAATGGACATTGATATGAATGGAGTTGAATAACGGGCAGGGACACCCATTTGCAAGTATATGTTTTAAAGGATCGATCGTAGCTACCTCTCGAATATGAAGCTTATTCCATTGTCTCCTTTACATATATTGGAAAAGTGTATGCAAATGAAGGCTTCATTCATGGCCTGGAATATGAAAAAAGCTGCAACTGTCAAAATCAAACTCATGAAAAACAAATCCAGAACTCTTTTTCCCACTCTTATGGATAGCATAGGATAAGAAGATGAAGATTTTTCTCTCAAAATTTTCACGATTTTTTCTTTAATATATATTTTTTTGTCTCTTCAATTGATATATCGAGAGGGAAGGAAAATGTCATGCCCCCAGGGCACATCTTTCAGTGGCAAAGGGAAGGGATAGAAAAGTGTTAAGCGCAATCGGGTGCAGGGTTCGAATCTAGAAATAAATGATTTGTACTCTATGACATGCAGGAGTTATGACTTACAACACCTCCACCCTGGCTCTAGAAGGTATAATCTGCGATTTACCTACTTAATCAATGTCCTAAAATATGATCGACTAAGATCTTCAAAGTGTGGGCTACGCTTACTTTTTTTTTTTTTTTGGGAAATGTCACAGTATAGCCCATTCAAAAGAAGAATGGGGTTCCAGGCACTTTCTGGGAAGATTGTCAGTTTGTGAAAACATTAGAGCATGTGTTGATAACAAGTCTTATCCTACACAAAGTCAATTGACTAAATTCTTGTACAGCTTTACAGGCACGTAGTGATCTCATTCCAAGGGTCAGACATGTTTCGTTTAATCATTACTCCAAGAAATAAATTAGGACTAAATAGCCCAAAACGTATTTATCGTTTATTCTCATAGTGAAAATCACCTATATCGTTTCAAATTTAACATTTACGTCCTCATTTCAATATTTTTTTACGGAATTCGTTCTTGTCGTTACATTTCGTCAAGTTTTTTCATCAAATATGTTTAATTTGTGCAAAAGGTCCCTATCGTTTACCTTCATTGCACAAATAGTCTATATCGTTTCAATATTAGTATTTGGACCCTCAATGACCTTTCTTTGTGCTAAAGGTTCTTACATTTTATTTTTTGAGTAAAATATTGTAAAATAAATAATTTATCATTCTAATAAACTAAAATAAAAAAAGAGTAATAATAATAATAATAATAATAATAATAATAATAATAATAATAGTCAAAGTTTTAAATTTTTTTGAATAGTGCAAAATAGTCGCACTTAAATAATTTTTTTATTGACATATAATTAAATATGCATTTAATTATATTCAATTAAATGCATCGCATTTAAAAATTAAAAAAAAAAAATTAATTATGAAATGGTCTTTTGGGTTAAATTTCACTTTCTTGCATCGCAAATTTTGAGGTTGATTTTCACATTCGTGCATCGTCAATATTGTTTAATTTGCTGCATTCATTAAAATATAGAACCACATATATTTAAATATAGGCACAGATGTTTTTCGCAAAAGGTTTGAGAAGCGGGGGAGCAAAATGTTTACATGCGATGGACGTTTTGCGCCAAACGTGTATATATGACCGTTCATTTGATTTCAATTACAAATAGGCGGAATTTATTTTGTTCTTGTGGTGTGACGATTTTACCCTTGGATTTTTCACCAAAAAATGTCAGGACATAATTTTTTGAGGGAGAAGGTTATAATGTGTTCGGAATTTTGTTTATTTTTTTTATTATAATCATTCCAATTTTTAGTACAATTTTTTAACCACATATTTTCTCTCTCCAATTTTTAATCATTTATTTACCTCGAGATTTGAAAAAGCAAATGTTTATAATTAAAAAGTCAGCCTCAAAACGGGTTTTTAATTTGTTTGTACAAAATTATACCCTTTAAATTAATTTAAGAGCCCGTTTGGTAATATGAAATTTTTTGATTTTTTTGGGTTTTTGATAGATGTGTGGTTTAAAAATATTTAAAAAGTCAAAATTTGTGGACTTGACTAAAAATGGATGATTGAGATTGAGTTTGAAAAGTTGTGGTAAAATTCTTACCTTTACCAAAAAAGCTCTAAGTGTGACTATTTAACACTATTCAAAAAATTTAAAACCTCGACTACTACTACTGCTATTGTTAACCACAAAATTTGGTAGGACCTTGGATCAACACATCTCAGCTCCTCACTATTGAACACGTGGATCTCCTGCGCACTAGGACAAACAATCAGCTTACAAAGGGAGTCGAGGTGGCTCCCGTTTGCACTCCGATACTTAAGTCAATACTCATTTTCAAGTAAATATATATATATTGGGTGCTGGAGATATAATTGTGTAAAAGAGAGAAAAAGGAGTGAGAATAAAATATTGAGTTAGTGTATTGAATTAACCAACATTTTCTTTGGAGCCAAGTGTGCTCTATTTATAGGAGAAGTTATAGTCTTAGGTAGTGACACGCGGTGGACTTTACACGCGTCTTCACCCTAGTCGTTGGAGAGGTAAACCAATTTCTTAGAAGTAATCATTGCTACTTTTGGTGGGGGATTGACGCTTGTCATATCTTTCATAAATGCAACGTCTTGTCAAGGCACAGTCAATTGGGGAAAGTTACATACTTCTGACACTCTCCGTTGTCCTGTCACATATCCGAGGTGTTACCACAGGGCACCTCGACTTGCTATAAACCAGTTCGGACAGAGGTCCACGTGATGTTCCACTTCGGTAATTGACCCAAGGAAAAAACCCTAAGTTCCGATTATAGGCTAGGGCCTATTGGACCCCTATTGGTAATTCATTGGGCTCATTTTAGACACGGTCTCAACACTAATCCCTCAAATCCGATGTGGCCATTTATGGGCGGATCGAATTTGCCATAGATCCGGGGCTATGGTTTTGTTCTAGGAACTTTCTGTAAGTGAACAGCTATAGGATTGTAGTTTGTCCTAATTTTGTTATTTCCATTGTTTTATAATTAAACCCCAACCAATTAGCTGAGGATCATTACATAACGCTACTAACTTACGGGGTGGGATGCAATTCTTAGTGAGGCACGGACTCAAGGTAACGCCGACCTACTATTCTTATTTTCCCTTCCAGACAAATGTTGGGATACGTCAGCATACCCTTTAGGCGGCGCATTTATAGCAAGGAGATTGCTGGAATTTGTTTCCAAGAAATATGAAGGAGATGGGGCACCTTACTGCACTTGGAGTACACCTTGGTAGTTAAATGGTTTCTCCCTTTCCCTCCACAGTTGGCGCTTTAACTAACCCTTTCCCCAAGATATGTGGGTTGTCTAAATCAATCATGTGGCTCAAAGACCAAGGGTGGCTCAAAGACCAAGGGTTTGAGACTATTGGATTCCTTATAAAGCCTCCTTCATCCCAGCCTTTCTCCTTTACCATTTTCTTAGAATCTTCATAGAGACTCTTTTGCGAAAAATCGTTTCATTCTCCCTCTTCTTGCAAGTCTTCAGCACTTCTCTCAAGGATTTTCAACCCAGCAAATCGTCTCAACCGTCCAACACCTTCCATTGACGCGTTTTTCTTTCGAGTATACAACCTCGAATGCTCATTTTCTGCAGGTAAATTTCTTTTCCTCTGCATTTGCGAAACCCTTTTTTTTTATTTCTAATCTTCGAGTGCTGGTTTGAAAAATTCTTTTTGCATTTTTGTCTTCCTGTTGGTAAGTCTGGACTATTTTTAAGAAAAAAATGGAAAGAGTTGGGAGAACGGGTTCGTAGGAACTGTTGGCAATGGCGGTTCCTGTCAGAGGTTTCTGCCCATTGTCTTTATCGATTTTTAGTTCTCGCTTGTTTAGGGAACATATTAAGAGGAGGAATAGAAAATATGGCAGTATAATTAATTTGGATGATTCTGACAGTGAAGAAGAAAATAATCAGCCCTACATGGCTCACCTATCATCCGACGAGGAGGCTTCTTTGCGGGAACTCCGAAGCAAGAGAGATAGAGATTTGAGAAAAGAAGAGGCAATGGGTTCATCTTCTGGTCATCAGGACCTTAGCTTGAGTATCATGGCTCTGTTTAGGGCGCATAGGGAAGAATTAGGATTATCTAAGGAGAAGATAGCCTAGGTAGAGGGTTGGGTGGACCTTGTGAACAAAGTATCAGGGTACCACGTGAATCCTGATTCGAACCCGGAATTCTGGGAAAGCAATAAAATAGCTTCAGAAATTCGAGGCGTTGATCTGGAAAGTGCTTCGGCGAAGTTCAGGATACCAGAAGGGGTCCGATTGGTGCACCCCACACGTTCTTGTCGGACATGCAGTCCTCCCCCCGGCCAGGTGGCGGTTTGTTATGATACTTTATCCTGTGGGATGAGGCTACCTATGCGCCCTTTTTTCAGGGCGCTACTTAGGAGTTACAACCTGTGTCCTTACCAGTTAGCTCCGAACTTCTGGACTCAGGCCGTTGGCATTTCGCTAGTGTGGCAAGAGGTCAACCCTGACTACCCCATCTCGTTGCATATCATCTATACCTTATACACCTTGAAGAAATCTGTTAGAAGGGATAAGGATGTGAGGTCAGATGTTAAGGACTGGTACTACCTATCTCCCCGGGGCTCTTACCCCCCTATTATCACTGGGCATCCTACTTCTATAAAGAATTGGAGAAACCAGTGGTTCTAGGTTGCGGGGGAGTGGCAAAGCTCACCTATGGACCCCGCTCCGAAAATCACCGTTCCCCGAACTCTTCCCTCCCCACGTGAGTCTTGTTTTTGCTTTGCGTCCTCAAGTGTTTGAGTATTATTTACTTCCCATTTTTGCTCACCACTATTTATTTATTCTCTTACTTTGTTGGCTTATGAAAGGGTCCAGTTTTGCCTGTCTCCTCTCCGACGCGGATTTATCAGCGGTGAGGCGCCTATTTTCCTTCCGTGGCACTTTTCAGAAGGTCATTCAACAAAACAAACTTTTTTTCAAGCACGGCCTTATGAGAGCCATGAGTGAGTAGAGTTTTCTTATTGTCTTTATAACTTCTGCTTCAGCATTCAAACTCTCATCTTTCTTTCTTTTCTGCTAGGCTCCAAGGACTTTCCAAAGATCTCTCTGAAGGGCCTTATGTCCAAGAAGATCCCTCCTGCCCTTCACCACGGCAGCGAAGTCGAGAGGAAACAGAAAACAGTACTTGCTAACCTGCAAGTGGGGGTCGCAAAAGAGGTGTCCGAAGCATCCACTGCCCAACTCGAAGGCCCTCTCCCTGCATTATTGCCACCCTCCAGTTTACTACCAGTGGGCCCTCAACAGTCAAACTTGGGAAAGGATGTCGAGCCTAGGAGGGCCATCGTAACGGGGAAAGGGAAGAGGTCAGATCGTGGTGGCTCCAAGTGGGATAAAGACACTAAAAACGTCCTGGTACCATCTTCCCTATCCGAGGATATTTCTGAGCCCATATCCGAGGACGAGCCTGCCCCTTTGAAGAGGCTCAGGAGGGTCAAGGACACCAGCTCAGCACCTCCGCCACCGGAGACCCAAGACTTGGAGGATGAGCCTTCTGTGTCAATTCCGGGGCTGGGTTATGACGTGACCCCTGCGGTGGCAGAAGAGCTCAAGCATATTAAAGCTAGTGTCCTTCCCAGGGATGTCACTTATGATCCCACCCTATTCGACTCTCCCAACTCCCCGCTTGCCAGGGCTGCCTTGGTCAAAAAGCAATTTTGGACTGAACGATGGTCCGCCTTTTCTTCTAGCGCCATTCCAACCCGAAAACTACTTGCTGCCAAGGCCATAAATGCCAGACTGCTGGTCCTCATAGATGAGGTGGAATCCTCTGTGGCGGATGCGTAGCGAGACAAAAAGAACGCGGAGACTGCACTTCTCCATGCGGACAATATGCTGAAAGAAATCAATGATCTTAAAGATCAACTGTCTATAGCCTGCAAGTTTTCCTCAGAGAATAGGGCCCTTGCGAAGCGCCTCCAGGAGGATAATGAGAAACTAAGACATGACCTCCAGGCCTCCGAGTCTGATGTAGCGACTCTGTGTAAGAAGCTTGACGACTCCAACTGCGCACAGTCCGTCACAGCTGAAGCCCTAGTGGAAGAAAACTCTATGAAGGGAAAACTGGCTGTCGAGGTAGCAGAAATTACCACCAAGCTGGAGGTGGAAGTGGACGCTAGGAAAAAGGTTGAGGAGGATTACACCTCCTTGGAGAAGCACATTGAATCCAGTTTCAAAGAAGCCTTGGAGCGTACCATTGCAGCTCGGGTGGAGGAGGTCGTGGGGGCCAAAGTGTCGGATGCAGTTCAGAATTTCAAGGACACTTTTGAAGAGATCCCTGAGTACGAAGCTATGCAGAGAGTTTTCGGGAACATCGGGGCTAGGATGGCTTTAAGGGATGTAAAAGAGGCTTTTCCGAACTTAGACATTTCTCATATTGAGGCTTTATACCCCGAGCCACAAGATTCAGAGGAAGGCCAACCTACTGATGATCCCACTGACTCCTGCCAAATTGTGCCGGGCAGAAACTCTGCAAAAGATATCTTTCAATAAGTGTATATTATACACACACACACACACACACACACTTCTCAAATTTTGAAGTGTAATTGAAATGTAACGATTGATACTGAAACAATGTAACTATTCTGTTAGTTCAATATTTTGATCATTTTGTGCAGTTCAATATTTGTATGACAAAATTTTTTGGGTTTGTATGACATCGTCTGTAAGTCTGTAAAAATGTGAACTCTCTAAATGCTTTGTATACTTGATAGTCCCTCAGACCTAAGCAGCTAAAGACATTCATGTTTACTGGTTAGGTTTGACTTGATTAACACTTGATCATATTCGTGTTATACCTTTTAGTACTTGCGATTTCATCTTCTTACGATTATTAGTTGAGCGAGCTGGTGCGGATGGTTTATCACCTTTAGCTAAGACGTAGTGAGCGTAGTGTAGGCTTATAAGAGTCCCTTGTTTATGAAGTTCAAGCATAGTATTGTTATCATTTTGCTATCGCTTGTTTATCATACGTAAACTTATACTTTCACATGAACCAAAATAATTTAGCATTTTTTAATATCTGCCATGTTCAACTAAGAGCATTTGATGCAATTGGTCAATACTTCCTGCACATCGACAGGTATAAACTCGGAATAATCATACTAAAATTTACGAGATTTTACCGCTGAACCTTGTTTCATCATACTTGGCTTTAACCTTGTTTTGACGAAAATTTTGCGTAGCATAACTAGCTGCAAATTATCATTAAACTTTGTGGGGATATTACAATCATTCAATAACCACCGAGTTTTTCCGAGTTATTACATGCCCAAGAGGAACTTAATTTTATTGAAAATAGCGACGAAGATGATTTGTGTTCCAAGGGTTACGCAAGAGGACCCCAGATAAGTCTTCGATCATATATGTACCGGGTACTACCTCGGAAATGACTTTATAAGGCCCCTCCCAAGTAGGACATAGAGTCCCTACTCCTGGTTCTTGAGTAGAGGGAATGATCTTTTTAAGGACCAAATCCCCAATGTTAAAGAACCGATTCTTCACCCTTTTGTTGTAGTAGCGGGCCATTTTTTCCTGGTACCTGGCCAACACCACCTGGGAGTTATTCCTTTTTTTTAGGAGGAAATCCAAGTTTGCCTTTTGTGCTTCCTCATTTATCGTCTCGTCATAATGGATTTGGCGAAGGGAAGGCACCCCAACTTAAACCGGACATACCGCCTCAGATCTATACGCCATGGAGAACGGCGTTTCCCCTGTTCCGGTGTGCGTAGTAGTCCGAAGTGCCCACAATACTTGCGGGAGTTCATCTACCCATACACCCTTCTTTGATTCCAGTTTACTTTTTAGGGTATTCTTTATGATTTTGTTCACGACTTCAACCTGCCCATTTGCTTGTGGGTGATGTGGAGATGAAAATAATTTACAGATTCCCAAATCATCGCATAATTCGTCAATACTTCTATTTTTGAACTGTTTTGCGTTGTCACTAACCAATGAGTGCGATATTCCAAACCTGCATATAATGTTCTTCCAGATGAACTTGGAAGTGTTGGCTTCAGTGATCTTCATTAGGGGCTCTGCCTCGACCCATTTGGTGAAGTAATCAATCGCAACTATTGTGAAACAATTGTTACCAGTGCCTCGGGGCATAAGACCGATAATTTCAACCCCCCACTTCGCGAAGGGCCAGGGGCTGGTTACCACAGTCAATTTGTGATGCGGCTGATGATGTATGGTTGCATGCCTCTGGCATTTAACGCATCTGCGGACGAAGCTATGGGAATCCTCTCGCATCGTTGGCAAAAAATATCCCTGCTTCAGGGCTTTCCGAGCCAATGATAACACTCCAGCGTGGTTGCTACAAATGCCCTCATGAATCTCTTTCATTATATACTGTCCTTCCTCCGACCCGACGCATCGTAGCAAAGGAGAGGTGTAGCTCCTTTTATAGAGCAGATCGTCCAAGAGGACAAAATTTGCGACGTACCTTTGCAGTTTCCGAGCTACTTCCGGATCGTCTGGTAGAGTTTGATACTTTAAGTAGGCAAGAATAGGATTCATCCAAGAACCTTCTTCTTCTATTCCCAAAATCTCCGCTCCTGGTTCGATGGAAGAGATCGGTAGATGCTTAATCGGCTCCATGTTTAGGAGCTCGGCATCCTTACTGTTTGCCAGTTTAGACAAAGCATCTGCATTAGAGTTCCCAGTTCTGGGAATATGAAGCAATTCAATTTTTTTGAAGTGGACAGCTAAATGTTTTACTTTTCTCAAGTATGCAATCATGGTTGGCTCTTTGGCAGAGAACTGTCCGTTAAATTGGCTTACAACAAACTGCGAGTCACTACTTGCCACCATTGACTTAATTTTTAGAGCTTTTGCAAGTCTTAGTCCAGCTAGGAGTGCCTCGTATTCTGCAACATTATTTGAGGCTTTAAAGCCACAGCGAATCGTATTATGGAACTTGTGTTCCTCCGGACTCACCAGCAGTATCCCCGCACCGGATCTTCCTTTAGCGGAGGACCCATCAACGAACAGCTTCCATTCAAGGCTATTATCCATGTTATCAACCATCTCAACCTCGGGTGGATGCATGAACTCAACTATGAAATCTGCTAACGCTTGGCCCTTTATAGATGTCCGAGGCACATAATGCAGGTCGTACTGGCTAATTTCTATCGCCCATTTCATTAATCTTCCAGACACATTCGGTTTCTGTAATATCTATCTCATAGGAAAGTTTGTGAGTACATGGATGGAATGCTATTGAAAGTAGGGGCGAAGTTTACGAGCCACCGTAATCAATGCTAGAGCAAGTTTCTCCATATCCGGGTAACGTGTTTCTGCATCCAGCATGGTTTTGCTCACGTAATACACCGGAAGCTGATTCCTATTCTCCTCTCTGACCAACACTAAGCTAACGGCCTCCTTTGACACGGCTAAATACAAGGAAAGTGGTTCGCCAACTTTTGGTTTGGACAATAAGGGGGCCTGTCCTAGGAGTGTTTTGAGGTCGGAAAAAGCCTGCTCACATTCTGGTGTCCATTGGAATCGTTTTCCGCTTTTTAAGACCTTAAAAAATGGAAAGCATTTACCAGTGAACTTGGAAATGAATCAACTTAAGGCAGCAATTCTTCCAGTTAAGCTTTGCACTTCTTTTGGGCTTCGAGGAGAGCGCATGTTAAGTAAAGCTTTGATCTTATCCGGATTGTCTTCAATCCCTCTCCTGTTTACCATGAATCCAAGAAACTTTCCAGATGCTACCCCAAAAGCGCATTTCGCAGGGTTAAGCTTCATCTGATATATCAAAGGCCTCTGATAAATGGCGGACATGTTCTGAGGCGACCATACTTTTGACCAATATGTCATCGACATATACGTCCATGGTACTTCTGAACTGCTCTGAAAACATACGATTTACCAACCTTTGATAGGTGGCTCCTGCATTTTTTTAACCGAATGGCATGGCTTTATAACAATAGAGCACCCTTTCCGTGATAAACGAGATGTGCTCTTCATCCGACTCATGCATGGGGATCTGATTCTACTCGGAGTATGCATCCATAAAGCTCAGCATCTCATATCCCGTTGTAGAATCAACTAGTTGATCAATCCGAGGCAGGGGGAAACTATCTTTTGAACATGTCTGGTTTAGATCCGAAAAGTCAATATATACTCTCAACTTCCCATTCTGCTTGGGAACCAAAACAGGGTTTGACACCCACTTCGGAGACCGGGATTCTCTGATGAAGCCATTTTTCAATAGCTTCGTCACCTCCTCTTTTAAGTCCTCATATTTATCCGAACTCATTGGCCTCATCTTCTGCCTGTGCCGAGGGCTTCTTGGGTCATGTTGGAGCTTGTGACAAGCCACTTTAGGATCAATTCCGACCATGTCGTCGTGTTTCCATGCGAATACGTCAAGATTTTGAGCAAGAAGCTTTTCAGTTGATCTTTGTATTCAACTGGCGAATCCATTCCAATCTGCAACTCCTTGATTGGATCATGTGGATCAACATAGAAGCATTCTAGCCTTTTGGCCGGGGTAGAGCAACTTTCACCGATCATTCTTGGGTCCAGATCAGCCAGATCCTCTTCTAGCGTCATCGCTACATCTTAATCCACCGAGGACCCTTCACCCAGTCTTTTAGGGTCTGGAGTAGCCTCGGCCATTGCCACATCACTAATCATGTTTACGCTCCGGTCTTGAAACTTTCGGATAGCATTTGTGTAACAGGATCGTGATACAGTTTGGCTCCCCCTAACAGTGGCTATGCCATTTTCCGTTGGGAATTTCATGCAAATATACTTTGCATGAGTTACAACCCCTAAGTCAATTAGGCCCGGCCTCCCAATTGAGCCGTGATATGAGGATATTTTGTCCATAATTAGGAACTCCATGGGCATTCTAGAGAGAGTTGGAGCCTGCCCTACTTCCGTCATAAGGGTTATGGATCCTCTGGAAGTTATGCTATCTCCAGTGAATCCATATATTGGATCCGGGACTGGAATAAGTGGGGTACTAATCCCCATCTTGTCGAAAGTTACTTCATAAATCACATTCACCAAGGTACCGTCATCCACCAGCATCCGTGACAATCCATTCTGAGCCACCACCACCCGAATAACCAGCGCATCATTATGCGGGAAATGCACCCCAATAGTGTTATCCTGGGTAAACGTGATAGGTTCTGTCTTGGACATCCTAGTAGGATGCGAGTGGATGTGATAGTTCACGTTAGAGGGCTGTTTGGCCTCTCTAATGTACCCTTTTTGGGAGTTATTGGTACTCCCACCTGGGTGGAGGCCTCCCAATATCGTGTCAATCTCGCGGATCGACGGATCATTTGCAGGTATAGGTGGTTCTCTTATATTTTTATCATGTGCCAGGGGGTTATTACGGTCCCTGCTCCTATCCCTTTGACGACCATCGATCCTTTCTTTCGTAGGGTTTTTCCATGGAGCTCGCCTATCAGTTCGATTGAACTTTTGATTATTTGGTCTTTGCGGCTTTCCCTTGTCAGGGGCGAAATCGCCTCCCTTTCTTCCGTTTTCCTTTTGGTCTGCCAACGTGTGGATATCCCTACAATCCTCCGTCGCATGGCTGTAATACCTGTGGTACTCGCAGTAGGCCCCAATCATAGGTTGTTTTCCATTTCGGCTACCTTCTATTCTTCCAAGGGCTGTCGGGGAATTCGGTATAAGCGCAGTGAGTGTAAATTTGGGATAGCCTCCATGATCTCAGCCGTATAACTGGATCTGGTTCTCGGAAATGGACGTAGCGCACCCCCGCGATTAAGGCCGAACCTATCCTTAGTGCCTCCCTTCCTCTGGTTTGCTTCATTAGGGTACCCAGTATTGTATCTCCCCTGAGGATGATTATCCCTGAACCTAGCCATTTCTTTTGAGATGATCTCCTCCTTTATCAAATCTACTAGGGCGTTTTAATCCCTCGGATTTCTGCTTTGGACATCTCTCCAAAACATACTTGTCATGTCCAAGTCTCCTTTTAAGGTAGAAAACATCTCCGCCTCGGTGATGTTTTTGCAAATGTGGATTTCCTCTTCCTTGCTTTAAATCCTGAAGACGTTGGAGTAGGAGTTGGCCTGGTCTAGAGGAAATAAAACCATTTTTGAAAGCTGCCTTCAAATCTCTCCAACTATGGATGCTACCAGGAGGGAGTTTTTTATACCACCGTATTGCACTTCCCTCGAGTGTTAAAGCAAAGGCTTTGCACTTCAGCGCCGGAGTGGCTCCGGCTATTTCCATACTGGCGCGATAGTTTAACAGGTGATCACCGGGGTCACCTCTGCCGGAGTACTTTGTTATTTTCGGCATTTCAAAGTCATGGGGTACTGGGCATTTTCGAATGCCCTCCGTAAAGGGGCTTATTTCCTTTTCGTAATCTAACTCGTATGATGGTAATTCACTGTTCTCACCATAGTCGGAATTCATCGCGTCATGATATTGGTCATAGGAGGGTTGAAGGTGATCCTGCCCCCGTGGTGGCAACACTCGGCCGAAATTTGGCCTTTGAAAGGTCAGAAGGCCTCCGTGGGTTTGGGACCGGGCTGCTTCTGCTCCTCTCCTGCCTATTTCTAGGCTCATGCGTGGGGCTCAATTCTTCTGCCCCTGCATCGTATCTACCTTTAGGCATTTGGTTCCGCGAAAGGACTTCTTCAGCCCGTCGCTCCGGCCTATTTCTAGGCTCATACGCATTATGCCGACCCTGTTCAGTTCGGCCTTCTCGTTTGCCCTTGAATAGTCCCCCTATTTGGCTAAAAACGCTGCCAGACTTTGAGGGCGAGGCCTCCTTGTGGTCACTAGGTGGTTGTCCTTGTTTCCTTGGTGCTTCATGTACCGGGTCTTCTTCATTGTAAGGGACATATTCCACCTCGACATATGCCTATGGATCTTGGTAATAATATGATGGAGTGGCCGCGTCAGGTAGTGAGTAATGTGGCTGCGAGTACTGTGGGCATCATGGGTTCTTTCACAACGTATCCTGTAGCCATATAGGCATTCATCGCAGCTGTTTGTTCTATCTGCTGTTTTTGCATTTCCAACATCTGGGCTGCCATGCGAGTCATATCTCGCAGCACGCGACAATTCCGATGCCGGCGTGGAGGGTTAGGTTGGGCCACCCCTTCATTTATGTCCTCACGAGATCTCTGGGGGGCCTCCTCCTCGCTGCGTTGTTCCTCTCTGTTTCTTCGAGGGTTGACATCAGCATCACTTTCATTCATGTCTATAGTAATATTTTGGTCCTGTCCTTTCTTTCGAGGATAGGTGAGCTTTTTTTTAAAAGCTTCAGGCGTTTTCCAAGGTTAGTAAACTTATATTTCAAAGTTACAAGCATTTTTCAAGGTTTCTGCGGTTCTTCACTCTTTTCCAAGAGGTTACCCGCCCTTTTTCAAGGTTTTGTGTAGCTTTTTGCCATGTGATTTCGTGGTTAGAAGTGTGGTTTTCCACAGACGGCGCCAAAATGTTGACCACAAAATCTGGTAGGACCTTGGACCAACACATCTCAGCTCTTCCCTTTTGAACACGTGGATCTCCTGCGCACTAGGACAAACAATTAGCTTGCAAAGATAGCCTAGGTGGCTCCCGTTTGCACTCCGATACTTAAGTTAATACTCATTTTCAAGTAAATATATATATATTGGGTGCTGGAGATATAATCGTGTAAAAGAGAGAAAATGGAGTGAGAGTAAAATATTGAGTTAGTGTATTGAATTACCAACCTTTTCTTTGGAGGAAAGTGTGCTCTATTTATAGGAGAAGTTATAGTCTTAGGTAGTGACATGCGGTGGACTTTACACGCGTCTTCACCCTAGCCGTTGGAGAGGTAAACCAATTTCTTGGAAGTAATCGTTGCTACTTTTGGTAGGGGATGAGCGCCTGTTATATCTTTCATAAAGGCAACGTCTTGTCAAGCCACAGTCAACTGGGGAAAGTTACATACTTCTGACACTCTCCGTTGTCCTGTTACATATCCGAGGTGTTACCATAGGGCACCTCGGCTTGCTATAAACCAGTTCGGACAGAGAGGGTCCACGCGATGTTCCACCTCGATAATTGACCCAAGGAAAAACACCCTAAGTTCCGGTCATAGGCTAGGGCCCATTGGGCCCCTATTGGTGATTCATTTGGCTCATTTTGGACACGGTCTTAACAACTACTACAACTACTACTACTCATTTTTTATTTTATTTGATTAGAATGATAAATTACCTATTTTTCAGTATTTATATGAAAAAATAAAATGTACGGACCTTTAGCCTAAAGAAAAATTATTGAGGGTCTAGATGCTAATATTGAAACGATATGAACTATTTTGCAATGAAGGTAAACGATATGGACATTTTGCACAAATTAAACATATTTGACGGAAAAACTTGACGGAATGTGACGGCAAGGTCGAATTCCGCAAGAAAAAGTTGAAATGAGGGCGTAAATGCCAAATAATAGGGATGATTTCCACAATGAGGGCAAACAATAGGGACGTTTTGCGCTATTCACCCGATAAATTAGAAAATACAAAACTTTGGACGAACCTTATTGGTTCATGATCATCTCCATTTTAACATTAAACCATGTTTGGTAACAATTAAATATATAATTTCAAAATCAAGCATTACATTTCAACTCTATACTATTCTTAATTTCTAACTCTCAAGTCTCATCTTATTCTCTCCAAACATACTTAATACAATTAAACTTGTACTATTATATGAAAGATATTATGAGTTTTTTAATTAATGTTAAACATTTTCTAGAGTTGTTAAATGAGAATTTTGTAAAATAATCATACCATAAAAAAGGATTTGTATAGCTAAGTATTGCTCAAAAATATTAATGTTCATAGAAAATGAAATAATCACTTTTATAACATTTTCTTTAAGTCGTGAACAGATATCAAATTAAAAAATTAGTTGTTCTCTTATGAATTGTCATCATTTGATAACCATAGATATCTTTACTAATCTGCTTGGTTATACTTTTATGGTGTACCTGCAAATTTTTTGTTCTAGTCAAGGAGTACTGTGCAGTATTATATGCTAAGAGAAATTTATTAGATAACCATTATAAAAAGACATTAATGAATATATATATATATATATAAAAAATGCTTTAGTACCCTTGAAGGGTACCCACTATAGTGCCCTTCAAGACACAAGAACTGAGCCTCTCAACTTGTGTCTTGAAGGGTACCATAGTGTGTACCTTTCAAGAGTATATATAAACGAAGAGTATGGACATCCCCGACCCGTTCTTGTCTAAGCAGGGATGGAGGGCAGGGACAAGGATTGACATCCCTGCCTCAAATCCGCCCCATTGCCATCCCTAGACAGGTTTTGTTTTATCATTACTCGAAGAAATAAATTAGAAAATACAAAACTTTGGATGAACTTTATTTGCTCATGATCATCTCCAGTTTAGCATTAAACCCTGTTTGGTACCAATTAAATTCTACCCTCTCCGTTCCTGAAGATAAGCTTGCCCCTATTTTGACATATATTTAGAAAATATCAATTAATATAGTTAAAAATATAATTTTTCTTACATTTTACTAATACATCCCTACATTAAATAACTTAATAAATATGATTATTTTATATTCGTTAATAACAATTGATATTAAATAAGAACATATTAGAAAATTTAAAAATATGTTGACTTTCAATAAGAAAAGTGACCTATAATTTGGAACAGACAAAAAATGAATACAAATTATCTTCATGGGACGGATGGAGTAAATTTTAATTTAAATCAAAGTCAATAGTTAATCTTAATTACATATTTAATGAGATTCGTAACTTTTCAATCACACATTCTATTTTTTTTTTAATCAAAATCTGTCAAAAGGCTGATTTTAATCTTCACCAAACGAGGGCTAAGTATAGAGTTTCGTTTGGATCAAAAGAGGAAGTTGTATGAAAGGGTTTAGCCTAGCAATTAATCTTTTTTGCACTTTTTAACCTGGTAGCAGAAGATTTAGCAAATGGTAATAATTCCAAGAAGCTTGGAGTTTGTCTCCTAAGATGTAGTGGGGCATGAATTCCCGCAGTTTAATTGAAGAACCGGTACATTTTTTATATCGAGTATTTTTATATGGTAGTTTTAGTCGGTCACGGTCAATTTGTCCACTACTATAAAGTTGCATACGGATAATAAAATGTAGGGTAATTATATTGATACCACTAATTTTGTTAATCACACAACATTATATATACACTTTTATTAAAACATGAATTTAATAATTATACCACATTCATTTTACAAATATAACATTCACCAAATTAAATGAAAATAAAACATAGTACCCCACAAAAATACAATTATCAGAAGATCGATGAACTGGAAAAATCTAAAAGTTGCACCGGTTGTGTACATGATCTAATTTTTGTAAATTACCATCAACATAATTTTCATTCTCATGGCAACTCCTTTCTCCTTGAAATTTACATGGTTCAGCCACCAGACTCATCATTTCCATACGCAACTCCCAAATAATTGGATCCACAAACGGATCATTGATTCATTGGCATTGACAATGTCCTCAAATCCAATACGCGGTTCACAATAGGGATATTAAGGGAGACGGAGAGTTGAGTTTTATACTAAGAACGATGATTTATAAATGAAGGTACTATTATCACAAGGATCACAATAAGGAACAATGGCAGTCAAGTTTGCCATTGGGACTTCCCTTGGTGACGGAAAAATCGGTAGCGGAGACATCTAATGCGGACCAAGCGTCGCCAAATTGGTGATTGAAATGGGAAAGTTAAGATTGAACTTGAAACTTACGGTAGACATGATCTAAAATTTGTAGTGTACATAAGATTAAAAAATAAGAACAACTAATATAATGGAATGATTATTTTAGTCAATTTAATTGCAGCTAATTTAGTAAATATGAAAAGTGTGATACGTTTAATAAAATTAGTGGTATCAATATAATTATCTAAAATGTAAGATGATGAGGACGCCACTTACCAATAGGGTTGCACTGTCGATTTAAATAATATTTTCTTTATTATTGGGAAATCGGTAGAAGAATGTTCGAAATTCCACATTATTTTTTCACCTCCTTTTTTTTGGTGATGATTAATTGCTGGAGTCTATGTGCAACTAAAATCTTGATGGTCAGAGGAAAATTTATGGTGGTCAACTGGATCAGTTTTCTCAGTATATATCCCTCACCAGCAAATAGTAACATTCTACAGTATATTTTTATTATTGTACTCTCCTTTCTCATTTATTGTGACTCAATATATATAAGTAGAGAAAGTTAATTATAATTAGAACGTCAATGGAATTATGGAAAACCAAGCATGTTTCATCATTTAATTAAAACACCATCAAGGTGGTGTCTACAAATCCGAAAGCAATGAACCATGTGTCCCTCCTTCGCCAAATAGCAATGTTTAAAAAATCGGGAACTAGTAAAAAAACTTCAATCAGGAACCGATCATTTTTGAAAACCCCATTTATTTTTATTTTTTTGCAGTTTTGTTTTCCTTTAACTATTTTAAACTACTTTTGTATATGGTTTTATTTTCCAAATGAGTAAATATTTGTATATGTAAATTAACTTGTTTTTTAAGAAATTTTTATGATTTTGGGAATAATTTTTAATTGAAATCGGTTTGGTTTGATCGGACCTTCTGACCCTTGATCAGTTGCCTTTTTCGGTTTGTTTCCTATTTTTTAAATACTGCCAAATAGTATGGGATACTAGAAAAAAAAAAAAACGAATAAAATTAGAACATTTTCATTTCTATCATCGTATCTTTTATATGGGTGGGATTGTTTCATAAACGAATAAAATTAGAACATTCTTGTGTTCGGCAATTGTTATAACAAGTAATGATTAGTGTTATTTGTGTTTTCTAGGTAAAATGTGTGATTAAAAATTGGAGAAAGAAAAGATGCGTGTTTAAAAGTGATGTTAAAATTGTGTTGATTATAATAGAAGTTTGCCGAACACACGTATCTTTTATATGGGTGGGATTGTTTCATAACAAGGGTTTTTATTTTTTTCATTAACAGGGTTAACGGTTTGTCTGAGGGAAAATATATATAGCAGGAATACTAAGAAAAAAACTTTCAAACCTATGTAATTTCCATTACAGAATCATATATACACGTTTTACATGACTCAAATGCCAAAACGACCTTAAGTATTACTAGACATTATCTTCATTTCCCTGAATCAGAAGACCAGAGAGACACTCAACCCAAACCAGAACTGTCGAGATTTAAACGGAAAGTAATGAAAAAGAAAAAGAAAAAAATCACTAACCAAAAGAAAAATGTAAAAATTCTAAAGGCATGTTTTGGCTAGACTGTGCTTAACACGTCTGAACGGAATAGGATCGACGTTAGAATATTACTGCACGTCTCTAACTTCAAATTCGTTGCGATTCTTTACGACGATATCATACATGTGCACGGACTTAAACTTGCTGAAATCTCTGGGGAGAGAGATGAGATGAACTGTAGACCTCTTATGGAACTGGAGAAGATCAGGATCATCGTAATATCTCTCCCATCCAAGAGACGATAATTTCCCTGCAAGAACATCGTACGAAGTGATAACTTCGTTACTCGGCACGTGCACCAGCACTTTCCGGCCTGAACAGTCACCACCGGGGTTCTCAACTAATCTTAAGACGCCATCCTTGAATACCCACACACCAGCCATTTTCAATGCAGCTCAGCTCAAGATTTTGTTGAGGTTTTGTCTTCGGACAACATCGCATTGCGACAGTTAATATAGGACTTCAAAACTTGGGTACAGTGTATGTTTGGGAATAGGTGTGGCTAAGGTAGGACCCACCTGGAGATTGGGGGTGATAGATACACATACACTGTGTTTTTGGGCCTGTGGGCACTATTTAGGAGGGAGGAATACATAATTAAGATTTTTAAATTACATATTTTTAAAATTAAGAAATTTAAGATTTTATTTCAAAAATTAGGTCATAATTAATTATATATTTTATTGTTTATGGTCACAAGTCACAATTTTTTAGGTCACATCTTATTATGATCACAAGTAACAATTTTTTAAGTCACAATTCACAAATCAGGTCATAAGTTCATGGTCACAATCACAATTTTTTAGGTCACAAATTTCAAATGTCTTAGGTCACGATTTTTTCCGATCACAAATCTTTAGTCAATTGGTTACAACTTAACAAATTATGAGTCACAATTTTTTCTCGGATACAAATCAAAAAATTTTTAGGTCACAATTTTCACAAATCACTAATTTTCTTGGTCACATATCATAAATTTTATATATCACAATTTATAAAATTATTTGGTTGACTCATTTTTTAGTCACAAATTATTGATTTAGTTGGTCACCATCTATTTCTCGATCATAAACCACAAATTTATAGGTCACAAATTATGATCATAATAATTAATTGGTCACAACTTATTTTTGTGTCAAAAATATCAAAATATTAGGTCACACTAATTCAATTAAATGTCACAAACTATCAAATTAATTGGTCACAACTTATTTTAGGGTCACAAATATCAAAATATTATGTCACAATAACTCAACTTAAGGTCACAAATTATCAAATTTTTAGGTCACATGTACTATTTTCTAGTCCCAAATTCCGCATTTTGGTCACACACCATCGACATCACCACCTGCCGAAAACACCGCCGGCACCAATCGCCAACACCGCCTCTGTCGCCGCCACCGACCGTTAACGTCGTCGACCGCCTACCACCACCGCCGCTGTCGCCATCACTAATCTCCAGCCAACACTTGCAACACCCACTATTGCCCCCACCACCAGCACGGTACCACCATCTCAACACCACCAGCACCCCCAGACCACCGCCATCATCACCACCCCATCTCATCGCCACAACTAACCACCAGTAGTCACCTATTCACCATCGCAACAGCCTCCTCCGTACCACCACTTACCGGCTTCTCCTCTGCACCACCACCGCCTCCACGTAGAAATCCATACACTGCAACGGCACAACTCACAAACACGACAATCACCATTGAACCAACTACCCATTTCACCGTCGTAACCACATCCAACTAGCCACCACCATCTCCGACAGGCCACAAACTACAGCACTTCACCCCATCGCCATCCACTGAACTACAACCGACACTCACACATACAGCACCGCACGCGACCACGCGTCGTCGTCAGAACCGCCACCACCATACAGAACCACACCACCACCAAAATCGCTAGAACCACACCACCACTCAACAGACCGACAACTGTTCACGCTCATAGCAGAAAACATCGTCGAATCCTTTAACATAAAGATGTACCTGGCCGTGCTCGAGTAGATCGGTGTTGCTGCGTAGTTCTAAGCGGTCACGGCGTCTAGAACAGGTAATCGCTACCGCGTGACAATAAGTCGTGCGCCCTCCTCCGTTCGCCGTTGCACTCCGCCATATCTTCCGCCACCAAAATTGCTGTGTGTCTCGAGTCTCACTAATTAGGTTGAATTGTTTCATTTAGGTGTGATTTGTAAAGTGAATTAGGGGGTGGGGTGGTTGAATAGTGTGAGGGGAGGGAGGGAGGGAGGTAGGTAGATTAATTTAATCAAATATTATTATTATTTTAAAAAATATGACCTGATTTTTGTATTAATAAGGTGTAAACTTGATTTTTGTATTAACAAGGTGTAAACCTCATTTTTGAAATGATATGTTAAAAAAATGGATGCATGTAATTTTTTCTATTTGGAACCCTATTTGTTGGGGGGAAATTTTAATTGGATTGAGAAGAATCCAGTTTCTTTATCCGATTCCTTTAGAAGCCCACTCTTTTGGAATCTTTGAAATTTTTGGAGAGAAAAAATTGGACAAAAATTATTATCAGACTTTTCTAGACAAAGTTAATACAAAAGAATTATTCTTTTCATACAAGAACTGACAGGAAAGTTGTATGTTATGATCATAGCAAAAATCGAATATTTAAGGTTTTGTCGAAATGTTATCGATGTTTTGTTAGCTTTATAAATAAATTTTTAGGGATGGAATTCATGTTCTTTAGGAGGAATGAGATTAAGGTATAATCAATGCAAAATAAAGTTCACACAAATTGGATCGATGAAGAGTGTGAAGCTATAGGCTATGAAGCACGGATACGGACCGAGTGTCGGACACGTCGACAAGTGATTTTCGAAAAAACTTGGGACACGACACGTTAATTATTTTTTCATTTTAATTTTTTTTAATAAAAAAAAAATTGTAACACTTTTTGTATAGAAAATTAATAGGCATATATATCAAACTTAATATTTCATACATAGTTTCTCATAATTTGAGTTCAACAAAAAATAGAACTTTTGCCTTTTGTCTTGTGTGCTTAAAAACTCAAAACAAGGGTATAAATGTAAAAGTATATTACTTAAATTGTTGGGCAATTCATTACTCCAAAAGAGAGAGAGAGAGAGAGGAGATGAAAAGGCGTAGAAGTCAGATTCTTCACTAGGAGCGCTTCTTCTTCTTTCGTGCACCTGCAAGTCGTTTTCTACCTTTCGTCTTTCACTTTTCTCTTCTTCCAGACAGCTTCGACTTCGTTCAATCTCAGATCCCACCTTTGATTTTGTGAGCAACATAAGATTAGGGTTTTTCCTCTCAATACACAGGTGTATGCTCTTCTTACTCTTCCAATCCTCCTTTTTTTTTTTTTGGGTTGTTGGACGTGTTCGACGCGTTGAGTATGTGCTCCATTTTTCGACTCGAAAACAGGAGTGTCCGACTCGTGTCCCAGACATGTCGGCTCGTGTCCGTGTCCGATACGTGTCGGACACAGACTCGCCCCCACCGGGAACATGTTTGTGCTTCATAGGGTATAAGTTTAACGAATTAGGACCACTTCACGCGTATGTTATGTAGATCGCATAATTACATAAGTATATAGATTCGATATTCGAATTTATAAACTACTTGTACAAACAACGTGAGGTCCACAAACAATATTTTATTCGTGGGCCATTCATGTTCGGACTAGTACATTAATTTGTACAAATAGTAAAGTTATTCGATAATCATGTTCTACTTGTTTTATTTTAATTTTTATAAGAAAAAGGCAACTTAAAGTTGTACTTGGTACATGCACTTATCCAGATGGAATGCTGACCTAATGAATACAGCGTGGCAAAACTACCAAGACCAAGTTAAAAATGAACTTTGAAAGTTCAAACGAACAGATATTGTTAGCTTCAAATTTCCTTTATGTTAATCTGATAATTTTGAGTTAATTCAAAAGTTAAGAACGTTTATGGTCAACTGATCATGAACTTTATACAATGAGCTAATAAGCCCCAATTTCGTATTTAAAACTTGAAAGTTAGTAAATCTCAAGATCCAAGTATTAAAACTTGAGGTTCCATCATAAAGGATAACTAACCTTATTTTGAAGAGTAGCACACATCCTTATATATTGATCTATATTTCGATGTTTAACCGATGCAAAATTTATCTCTTAACATGTCCTCCACAAGATTATGACTCATTTGAAAAAATTAATCTTGAAATTCACGTGCTCATTTTTAGTCTTAATACCGAATTGCCGATTTAAAATTAATGGACCCTGATACCATATTAATACGTGAAACTTCATCCTAAAAGGTTAATCTTGTTAGGATGAGTAGTCGATATCCTTATATGTTGATCTATATTTCGGTATTTAACTGATATGTAATTTATCCCTCAACACTAAGCGCATAACAAGTTATGTATTCTGCAGTTGTGTCTAACTTGCGACTAATATGTGGTAGCGGTGGGTGGGTAAGCGGGGGGGTATGGGCGGATTTATGGTGGGGTAGTGGGTTCATTTGTCTCCACCCAACTTCGGAATTTTTTGTTTATTAATGCAATTTTTTATTTTTATTTTTTGCATTTCAACCTCCACTTTTGTTATTAATTTTGCTCCCACTATATAGACTTTCTACTAACTAGTATTTCACCCGTGCGACACACGAAAAATTATTATTCGCAATATCGATTCCATAAGTATTCGTAAAATTTTAGCGCTTATGCATAATCAACACATAAAAATGCACAAAAAACAATTCTCTATTACAATAATTATTAGAATTTAAAAAATAACGTATATAATCCAAATCATTAAAAAATTCTTTGAATAGTAAAGTCAATTTATTTATTTAAATAATAAATTATTATTGATTTCAATAATTTTTATGAATTATTAATAACTTCATTGAAAATGTAAATTTAGTAGTTTTTTTAATGGTATATCACATTTGATGTAATATTATGTACAAGAATATTGATGCATGTTAAAGGTATTAGCATATTTCTCGTAACTTTTATATTTGCCTCTTGTATTTAATGTACTTTTTTTAATTTCATTCAAAAACATCAATCACAATAATTAAAAAAGAAATAGTCAAAATATTTAAATTTAACCAATAAAACTTTATTTACAAAAATAAGTAGTCAAAATAAATTTTTTGAAAATCTCATGATTATTACATGATACGACAATTGAGTAAAGTTGTAGATTACGAAATTATACCGAAAATTATACCCTATAATCTTTAAAAATTATTAAAATTAAGAATGATTAAAAAAATATTAATCATTCTATTAATATTATTAACTAAAAAAAATCAAAGCATTAACTCTTCAATATTAACATTCGTTCAATAATTTTTTTAATAAATTATTTATAAGCAGCACATTTTTTCAAGCCACTTTTTAACCACATATTTTTTCAAAACTATTTTTCAACAACATATTTTATCTCAAAACAAAAATATAGTTGTTGAACAGAGGCTTAATTTATTAAAGTATTTAATAATAACATATAATATATATTTAAGAAAATATGATTTGTAATATTAAAGATAACAAATGATTTGACCATAAATATTTAAAACACAATTTAATTATTGATGGCCACACATAAGATTTATAATATTAAGAACAATAAATAAATCAATCAATCATTGATTAAATAATAATTTTGATACTGATAATTAAAAATATTGATTGAACTCATTCAATATTAATATTAATAACAAAAATAATAATAATTATAACCAAAATATATAAATAACAATAACATCATATTAATTATTTACTATAATTATAAAACATAAATAATTTAAGAATTGAATTCTGCCAAACTATCCTACTTTTATATATAGTATAGATATATAGATTTCTACCAGTGCGATGAATTGAAATTACTATCCGTAATATAGAAAAGCATTCATAAAATTTAATGATTATACATAATTAACACAAATACAAAAGATACAAAAATAATTTTTTATTACAACAATTATTAAAATTAAAAAAAAAAAACATATATGATCCAAATTATCGAAAACTCTATTGAATGAGAATGCAAGTTCTGTAGTTTTTTAATTGTATATCATGTTAAATGTAATATTATAAGTACAAATATTAATGCTTGTTTAAGATATAAGTATATTTATTATAATTTCTGCATTTACCTTGCTTATTTATGATCTGTTTGTTTAATTTTTTTTTTAAAAAAACATATTTTTTTGTGTTTTTTAAGTAAAATGTGTGGTTGAAAATTGGAGAGAGAAAATGTGTGTAGTTAAAAAGTGATTTTGGGAATTGTGTCGGAAAAAACATATTTAAAAACATGTTTGCCAAACATATTCTTAATTTTTTTCTCAATTTTCGTTCAAAAATCACAATAAACTATAAATATGTGTTTAATCTTAACTCATTAAATATACGATAATTGAACAACATTAAAGATAAAGAATTTATATCATATAATCTTTGCACAATTATTAAAATTAAAAATTATTAAAAAATTTATTAATCATTGTTTGATATATATATATATAATAATAATAATAATAATAATAATAATAATAATCTTTATATTTATCTTTATCTTTATCTTTATCTTTATATTAATAAAAGTAGAAGTGTATCTTGCCATTGAAGCTCCATTATTTTCCCGCCTAAAGTGCACATCCCTTATATGGTTTGAATAGTGTGAATGCAAAACGAGATTAATGTGAATACAAAATAGTTATACGTCAAATGTGAATGCAAAACTTAGATATATATGAATGCATTTATTGTCTTATATATATATATATATATATGCACTAATAGTCTACTATTATGGTAAATAATGGTTAATATTTTTTAATCATTTTTAATTTTAATAATTGTGGAAAGATTATATGATATAATAGTTTCTTAATCTTCAACGTTGTTCAATTGTCGTATATTAAGGTTAAACACATATTTTTAATTATTGTATCAGTATTTTTCAATGAAAATTGAGAAAAATGTTAAATATTTGATGAGAATGAAGAAATTATTTTTATATCTTTTGCATTTGTGTTGATTATGTATAATTATTAAATTTTAATGAATACTTATCGATATTACGAATATCAATTTTAGTTCATAGTACTGGTGAAAATCTATACTATATATGAAAGAAGGATAGTCTGACAGAATTAATTCTTAAATTCTTTATATTTTAGTATTATAATAAGATGCGTGGTTGAGAAAAATTTTGAAAAAATATATGTGATTAAAAAGTGAGTTGAAAAATGTGTGACTTATAAATAGTTTATCGAAAAAGTTATTGAATGAAGGTTAATATTGAAGAGTTAATACTTTGATTTCTTTTAAATTAATAATGTTAATACAATGATTAATATTTTTTAACCATACTTATTTTTGATAAATTTTTAAAGATTACAGGGTATAAGATTTTCGTTACAATTTCGTGATTTCTAACTTTACTCGATTTTCGTATGATGATAATTGCAAGATTTTCAAAATTATTATTTTGACTGCTTATTTTTGTAAATAAAGTTTTATTCATTAAATTCAAATATTTATATATATAAATTGGCGTTTACTATTCAAAGATATTTTTAATAATTTAAATTATGTATATTATTTTATAAAGTCTAATAATTATTGAAATAGAAAATTATTTTTTATGCATTTATATATGTATTGATTATGTATAAGCATTAAATTTTATAAATACTTATTAAAATCGATATTGTGGATAAAAACTTCTGTGCATCGCACATGTGAAATCTTACTTAGTATTAAAGGAGGAGAATTTTCCGCCAATTTGATACAACTTTTTGTGATTATTTTTAATACAATATTATATATTATATATTTCATTTATTTTCACACTCAACTTTTATTGCTTTCACACTGCAAAGACCAAAACTCAACTTTTATTGTGTTCACACTACTACTTCCACTTAAATATTTTTATGGAGATTTTTTTTTTACTTATTTATATTTAATTATTTGTGTTTAAACACCTCTTTTCATAATTTTTTTTATTTTTTATCTTTTAATGTTTTGAATTTTGCAAATAAGTATTTGTGTGCAGTCATACAAATTTAATGCAAAATTTTCATTTCAAAATTATATTGAAGTTGTATCACGCATCTAATACTAAATAAATCTTATTGTATAAAACTTTTTATAAATAATCTTATTTTTTTAGTTATTTAGTACATCTAAAAATTTGAGCTCCTTTGTATTGCGTTCTATTAACTTAATTAGTATTTTTATAGAAAGTTACATTTAATACGTAAATAATATTTTTCAATAATTGTGATATTTTATTGGTATCAATCTTATGGATGAATAATTTCGTTCTATTATACAAATCTAATATCGACTCCTCCCGCCAATTTGACACAATTTTTTGTGATTTTTTTTATACAATATTATATATATTATATATTTCATTTATTTTCACACTCAACCTTTACTGCTTTCACATTCCAAAGATCAAAACTCAACTTTTATTGTGTTCACACTGCTACTTCCACTTAAATATTTTTATGGAGATTTTCTTTTTTACTTATTTATATTTGATTATTTGTGTTTAAACCTCTCTTTTCATAATTTCTTTTTTATCTTTTAATGTTTTGAATTTTGCAAATAAGTATTTGTGTGCAGTCATACAAATTTAATGCAAAATTTTCGGTTCAAAATTATATAGAAGTTGTATCACACATCTAATACTAAATAAATCTTATTGTATAAAACTTTTTATAAATAATCTTATTTTTTAGTTATTTAGTACATCTAAACATTTGAGCTCCTTTGTATTGCGTTCTATTAATTTAATTAGTATTTTTATAGAAAGTAACATTTAATATGTAAATAATTTTTTTCAATAATTGTGATATTTTATTGGTATCAATCTTATGGATGAATAACTTCGTTCTGTCATACAAATCTAATATCCAATTTTCATTTATATTTATATCGAATATTTAATCAATTTAGGAGAATTTCCCGCCAATTTGACACAACTTTTTGTGAATTTTTTTAATACAATATTATATATTATATATTTCATTTATTTTCACACTCAACTTTTATTGCTTTCACACTCCAAAGATCAAAATTCAACTTTTATTGTGTTCATACTACTACTTCTACTTAAATATTTTTATGGAATTTTTTTTTAACTTATTTATATTTGATTATTTGTGTTTAAACCTCTCTTTTCATAATTTTTCTTTTATCTTTTAATATTTTGAATTTTGCAAATAAGTATTTGTGTGCAGTCATACAAATTCAATACAAAATTTTCAGTTCAAAATTATATCAAAGTTGTATCACGCATCAAATACTAAATAAATCTTATTGTATAAAACTTTTTATAAATAATCTTATTTTTTTAGTTATTTAGTACATCTAAAAATTTGAGCTCCTTTGTATTGCGTTCTATTAACTTAATTAGTATTTTTATAAAAAATTACATTTAATACGTAAATAATTTTTTTCAATAATTGTGATATTTTATTGGTATCAATCTTATGAATTAATAATTTCGCTCTGTCATACAAATCTAATTTCGACTCCTCCCGCCAATTTGACAAAACTTTTTGTGATTTTTTTATACAATATTATATATTTCATTTATTTTCACACTCAACTTTTATTGTTTTCACACTCCAAAGACCAAAACTCAACTTTTATTGTGTTCACACTGCTACTTCCACTTAAATATTTTTAAGGAGATTTTTTTTTTACTTATTTATATTTGATTATTTGTGTTTAAACCTCTCTTTTCATATATATATATATTTTAACTTTTAATGTTTTAAATTTTGCAAATAAGTATTTGTGTGCAGTTATACAAATTCAATGCAAAATTTTCAGTTCAAAACTATATCGAAATTGTATCACACATCTAATACTAAATAAATCTTATTGTATAAAACTTTTTATAAATTATCTTATTTTTTTAGTTATTTAGTACATCTAAAAATTTGAGCTCATTTGTATTGCGTTCTATTAACTTAATTAGTATTTTTATAGAAAGTTACATTTAATCCTTTGTTGCAGTTTAATTCGATTTTGCGGTTTTTTGGTCACCCCTACTTTGGTGTATACAAGAGAAAGTGAATATTTCTCTTATGGAAGATCATCCTCTAATTTTGAAAGATTTGTTATATGACAAGGAGACAAGATTAAAAATTTCATTGAGAACATTCGGACATATAATATGATGTTTTCATTCACTTCTATGGGGGAATAGATAATGAGCTAAATGATGATAGAGAGCCTCCCCTCTTCAGATTACATGATCAAAATTGCCATAAGATTGAGAGTCTATTGCCTGATGACTGTTTCAGCTCTGCAATTTGCTCGCTTTACATTCTTGACAATGTGAATGAGGTTGAAAGCAGAAAAAGGGTTTTGAGGTACGTATTATGTATTTATTGCTTTTATATTTATATTATTTACGGATAATTTTGTTTGTGGTATTCGAAAATTTAATTTATGTCTTTTAATGTCCCCGGGTAGGAGTGAATCATGCGATTCTATATTGCATGATTTAATAGTTTCTGATTCGAAGGATATGCTAGACAAATACAACAAATTGTTAAGGCAATTTATGTCAGTTTGAGAAAAGATGATTGAGGAAATACTTCAAATTTAAGACTTATACTTATTGGTTGGTGGGCGACCAATGATGTCCAATATGATTTTTCTATTGTCGATGAAATTGCCGAATTGATTGTTGATGGATTTTGACACACTACTTGGACACATGGATATCACTATTGCGCCACGTGGTGACCTTTGCAACAGATAAGTGAGGACACAAGTTCTTTCTGAGAAATATTGATCATACACAGGGATTGAGTAATAGAACAATATTGATAGTTACAAAATTTGGCGACCATGTTTTAGAAGGTCAAATTTTTTCTGGCATCAATGCAAGACACAAGTTCTTTATTCCAATGTTATCGTTGAACCCTTCTGATTCTAAGATACTTATTAGATTTCAAAGAAGACAATTTCTATTGATGGTGTAATATGCCATGACTATCAATAAGAGTCAGGGACAATCATTCTTGCATGTGGAACTTCTTCTTAAACGGCTGGTGCTTACACATGGATAACTTTATGTTGCGATTTCTAGGGTGACAAATCGTTTCAGATTAAAGATATTGATTTGTGATAAGAAAGGAAGAACAACAAAATCAACAAACAACGTTGTGTACAAAGAAGTATTCCAAAATTTGTAGTCATGTGAAATAAATAAATGATGATATTATTTCTTATTTGTGAAATTTATTTATTTTATGAAAAGGATTTATCTAATTTCATATTGAATTATCTTTATCCAAACGTTTCTTCCCGTACATCGCACGGGTGATCAACTAATAATAATAATAATAATAATCTTAATCTTAATCTATATATATATAAACAGAACTGCCGTCAAAAAATTTTTCCCGCCCATTTTCAGTTTCTATTTTTGGGATTTTTTTTTTTCAATTGAATTTCCGGAATTGGGAAATGAGTTGTTGACAATTAATGAGACATTTAATGTGGGAAAGTGTGTAATGCATTGTAAATATACACTTGACTACATGTATTGAATGCTAATAATTTGTCTATATATATAATTGTTGACATAACATTTATTTATATTCCAATTCATTCACTTCACTCATTAATCCATCCAAATTTGTAATTATTTTAACACCGATGAATCATTTCATTGTAAATGTTTTTCATATTTTGAAAATCAAGCTAATTATATTTAGGTAACAATATTTGTACAACACATTTTTTTAAAATTTACACCATAGTTTAATTGCAAGATAGATCTTCGGTGTTTGTTTAGTTTTGCTTTTATATCCTTAACTTTTTTTAATCGCATTGTAATTTATAACATTCAATTAATTAATAAATTTTATTTCTAATCACAAATTCTATTCAAATATTCTGCTAATTTGCATTTAAAGGATGTGCAAAAAATTCTGAGCATATATCACAGATAAATCTATTTTTTTCACTTATTACAAATTTTATTTAAATGTAATTTTTCTTTTCCATTTTAAGTTTTAAATCAATTCAAATTACAATATTTAAATAAAATTCTGGAAGGATAAACATACGAATCGTAAAAAAATTGAAAAAAAATTAATTTATGTGTAATGTACATTTGTAATTAATTGTCTTCATTCCTTTCTCATTTTTAATTAAGTATTAATTTCATATGTTAAAATATAAATTTAATATATGTAAGTAACAAATGGCCGTGCATCGCACGGGTGTAACACTAGTATATATAATAATAGTATAGCAGCCAAAAAAACCTACACATAGTTTCCCTCCATTTTTCCCTACTATTTTAGGAAACTTTGTAATTTTATTAATTATTTTTTTATTGTGTTATTTTTATCGGGCATTGTATTTTTACAACTTATTCAATAAATGCGATTACTAGTAATAATAATAATAGAATACAGGCCAAAAAAGGAAAATTTCAATTTCCCGCCTAAACTCCTTTCTAAATTTAGAAACTTTAAGAATATTTCAAAACAAGCTTAATTAATGCTAAAAAAAATAATGTAATAAATATTTTAGCAATTATTATGGTACGTAACATTAGAATTTGTGCGATGTTATTAATGACATTAAAATTTTAATTTATTTCAATGTATAAACTATTTCTTTTTTTGTTTTGTAATAATTATTATTCACTTGATAATTATTTTATTATATTTAAGACGAAAAATATGTAATCTATCTATCTGTACATCTATAAAAACAAGGACAATGATACCTGTACAAATTTTTTTTACAACTTTTAGTTACAACACTTATGTGGCAGCATCCTGTTAATACACACACCACACTATCTTCAAAATCAATAAATCATAATTCTCTACACCATAAGTTATAAGAAAAATTATACAAAACAATTGTACAAATATCACAATCCATAAAAACAAAGTCAATGTAAAAAATAACACGAACATAGTTTCTCACCCAAAATGACTTTCTAAATCCGAAAATCTATGTACAAAATAATATGTAAGAAAAATAATGTAATAAATATTTTAGCAATTATTATGACACATAACATTAGAATTCATGATATGCTATTGATGATATCAAAATTTTAATTTATTTTAAAGTATAAACTATTTTTTTTTTTTTGTAATACTTATTATTCACTTGATAATTATTTTACTATATTTAAGTCGAAAAATATGTCATATGGTTTTCAAATCGAATATCTCAACAAGAAGTTTAATAAGAGCTAACAAGTAAGAACAAATAACATATTATTCGTAAAATTCTTTCAACAATCAAATGTAAAAGTTTTTATATTTTATAATTTTATTCAATATCTCATTCATTTTGAAATATCATTTAAATTCTTTAATACTATCTATAAACTATTTTTTGTATTAATTGTTATTCTTTTTTAATAATTATTGTATAATTTTGAAGTAGAGAAAATATGTAATATGAGTGTCAAATTAAAAATCTCTACTAGAAGTTTAATACAAGCTAACGATGAGATTAAACTGAAAATATATTATCCGTAAAATCATCTAAAAAATCAAATCGTCCCGAAATTCTTTGTCCTACCTTACCTCCCTAAAATCAATTATAATTTTTTTAATTCGTATATATATATATATATTTTGTCAATATCACATAATTTTTTTTTTTTTTTCAAAAATAGAAAATGAAAGAGAATAAAATAGGAGCTTTCGTCAATCTATTTTTCTTTCATTTTCATTTTAACAAAATTCTGAGCGTATATCACAGATATATCTATTTTTTACTTATTACAAATTTAATCAAATGTAATTTTATTTTCTCACTTAAGCTATAAGTCAATTTAAATTACAATATTTAAAGAAATTTTTTGAAACAGTAAACATACTAACCGTAAAAAAATAAAAAATAAAGGTATGTGTTATTGTACATTTTTTGTAATTAATTGTATTCCTTCGTTTCTCATTCTTAATTAAATATTCATTTTATATGTTAACATATGAAAATCAATTATAATTTTTTTTAAATTGTAAAAAAAATAAAAAAAAAAAAGTTATCAGTATCACATAAATATTTTTTCTTTAAAAATAGAAAATGAAAGAGAATAAAATTGGAGCGTTCATCGATTTATTTTTTTCTTTCCTTTTCATTTTAATAAAATTCTGAGCGTAAATTTCCTGGAATGGTAAACATACGAACTGTAAAAAAGTTAAGGTATGTATAATTGCACATTTTTTTTGTAATCAATTGTCTTCCTTCGTTTCTCATTTTTAATTAAATATTTATTTCACATGTTAATATATAAAATCGATATTTGTGAATAATAAATGATCGTGCATCGCACGGGTGTAATACTAATATATATAAGATAATAAATACATTTATATTTATCCAAATTTTGCATTCACATTAATCCACTATTTCCCGTGAAATATATATAGATTTGCCCTATCTATCTTTCCATTCTGCCCCTGCCCCTGCCCCTGCCCCTGCCCCTGCCCTGCGTGGGTGTAGTTTTGACGGGAGTGAACGTGCATGTAGTCAACATTTGTAGAAAGGCATAAATGACATATTAAATTGAAGTGTTCAAATTTTCAATAACTTTGGACATTTGATAGAAGTTAGGACCAAAAAGAAAGGGATTCTATATTCTCATCTTTTCAGGAAAATATACCAATTTTAGGCTGTCTGTTCCTTTTTGTTTCTTGATAATTATTGAATGAGAATTTCATTTACTTCATTTTTCCAAACAAAAGGGGAAAAATGAAAAAAGAAAAAAGAAGTTATCATAAGCAAATTTTAATTTTTCTTCCTCTTCATCTTCTTGAAAAAGACATATTTAGTACATTAAACTATAAATATATATAATATTAAAGGAAGGAATAGTGTGAGTTTTTTGTTCATTGTTTTATCCTGTCCAACATGGGGAAGGAGTTCTTATTATTTTTGAACTGTAGTTTTCATATTGAGAATTGCAAATTCAAGAAAAAATTAAGTCCACAACCAATGGCTCAAATCGTCAATCTCTAGGAAAAAAATAAGGTGAAACTCAAATTAAATCACATTAGCAACCAAAAAATTGAAGCATATACATAGTGTAAGAAGATACAATCCTTTAATTTTTCGAGTTTTCCATCCATATACAAAATTACAAAATATTCTATTCCATTTTTATTGCTCGACAACCTTAAAAAGCATCTCCACATCCAAAGTCTTACAATCGAGCATAAACGATCAATAATTGACAATTGTTCGTGTTGACGGTGCCCTATCTCTGGAGTGCTTACCCTGAGGACGCGTTCACCTCACGTGGAACAAATCCATACTACGCGGTTGACAATCCGTGTGTTGAAGTCTCATAAACACCCCAGAGACAGGGCACCGTCAACATATAAACGCGCATTTTTATGTTGACGGTGCCCTGCCTCTGGGTTGTTTATGGGACGTCAACACACGAATTGTCCACCGCGTAGTGTGAATTTTTTCCACGCGAGGTGGACGCGTCCCCAGGAAGTTTCGAATCTTGGACCTATAGAACTTAAGAATTTCAAAGGCCTCCCTAGTACCACTAAGCTACGGTGCCTTGCCTTTGGGATGCTTACGAGACGTCAACAATTCGCATGTATAACGTAAATATTCACTTCGTTGTGTTTGGGTGCCCTATAAAATGGTGCAAATAAACATGTATGTAAAGAGAATGATATGATCCGGACCAGGTATCGAAGGGCGAAGTCGAGCCATCGGTAATATGACAATGATCTACGTGCAAAACGGAGCAAGTTCCGTGTTGGGACCGAGCCGAGAAGACGAAAGAATCAAGCCGAGCCGAGTACACGAAATTGTTTATGCAGAAAAGACATTACGACCGTAATGGAAATCCTTCACGGCCGTAACTCATATAATCACGGCCGTAAAAGCTATTGTCACGGCCGTAATCAACTATCGAGGGAAAATGCAGAATTTCAGCAGAACCAGGCTTACGGTCGTAAGTCTGAAAGTTACGGCCGTAACTAATAAATTAGATTTTTGATCAGAGAGGCCATTACGTCTGTAAGAGAGTTCCTCACGGCCGTAAATGAGGAGCGGGCCAGATTTTCCGAATTTTCCAATTATTTTATTTCCTTTTGGTTTTTAGGTTATTTTCCTATTTTAGAATTTTAGTCTAATTAGAATTCTATTTTGAGTAAATTAGATGCTAGGTTATTTTGCTTATTTATATTCTTTTCCATTCATTGTAAAAGACAAGTTTGAGTTTTGAGATTAATAATATTGAGAGAGGATTCTCTTGTTAAAGGTTGATGAGTCCCTTTTGTGTTCTTCGAGAACAAATCTAACTTATCAAATATTTCGAAATATTTGTGGCGTTGAACTTATCAAATATTCGTGAGAATATTTGTGGTGTTTCCAATTAGAATCTTATCAAGGAAATGACAAGTCCCTGTGGTGTTTCGAAAACCTTAGATCTCGATTTCGCATCGCCAATCTTCGCGTCATGAATCTTGGGTCAAGGTCCTATCGTCAATTTTATATTTCCAGTATTTTAATTCTTGTGTTCTTGTTTATTTTTGTGTTTAAATCTGATCTAAATCTTTCCTAGATTTTAATTTCGTTATTCCGCGTTGTTCGACGAGATTCCTCGACTCGAATCTCATCATCTGGTATCAGTGCTTGGATCTATTTCAGATTTTTGCGTTTCTTGAATTTTCTTGATTTTTTTTGTTTTCTTCACGTTCTTTGTGTTAGTCATAATTTTTTTTCAGTTTGATCCATAAGAGTCAGTCCCAAAAATTCAAAAGTGTTTTTCTTCTTCGTTTTTCGTCCAAATCCAGTTCCCTTTTTTCTGCCATACTCGTAGTCCAATTCTCTGGCAAATTAAAAAAAAATCAGAAAATTCCCAAATATTCTCCAAATATTCCAAATTTCCTTGTTCGTATCTTAAAAATGTCTGATAAAGAGGTTTCCACATCTTCATCTTCTATTGAAGACTGAAAACAGCTCGGGGGTATGAATAGAAGGAATGAACAGGGTAATAATGATATTGCAGCAATGAGGGCACAATTTGAGAGGTTTATGGCACAGATGGAGAATCGAGGTGCAGAGCGTGAACAAAGACCTCGGGATCAATCTCATGATGGTTATCGGGTTAGGAGAGGTAATAGGCGTGAATGTCATGCTAGGTACGGAGATGGGATGGATGAAAGGCCATTGAAGCGATAAGAGACATCAAAACGGGAGAGTAGTGATCATGTTCACAAAAGGAATGAGGAACCGACAACCAAAGGTAAAAATAATTCTGATTTCAAACCTCTTAAGGATAAAAATGTTAAATGCTTTAAATGTTTGGAACAGGGTCACATTGTACTTGATTGTCCACGTAAGAAGGTTAGACGTGATAGTGAAGGGGCTAAAAGTGTTGTGGTGGATAAGTCAATTATTGATAGGCATGCTCTTAGCGTTAGGCGTAAGGTGAATGTTTTGGATAATGTGGAAGGGCAGAAGGATAATATTTTTCGCACTAGATGCTTAGTGGATGAAAAAGTTTGTAGATTGGTGATTGACGGGGGAAGTTGTACTAATGTAGTTAGTACAATGTTGGTGGAAAAATTAGGCTTACCTTTAATGAAACATCCAACACCTTATAAATTACAATGGTTGACTGAGTCGGAGGAAGTTAAGGTGAAGAGACAGGCCTTGGTGACATTTTCTTTTGGTGGGTATTCAGATGAGGTAATTGTGACGTGGTACCAATGCAAATTAGTCACATACTGTTGGGGAGACCTTGGCAGTATGAAAGGGCTGTGCTACATGATGGGTATACGAATAGATACAGTCTGGTAAAAGGGGGAAAAAGTTTACTCTAATGTCACTATCTCCAACTGAAGCCCTGAAAGATCAACTGAAGGTGAAAAGTGAGTTTGAGGGGAAAAATAAGAGAGTTGAGGCCACGACCTCAGAAAAAGGAGAGGGTGTGGAAATTAAAGAAAAGAGAGTTGAGGCCACAACCTCAGAAAAAGAGAGGGAGTGAAAAATAAAGAAAAGAGGGTTGATGTTCAAACCTCAGAAAAATGAGAGACTGAGTGCAAAAAGCAAAAGAAAAGGGAGTCTACCAGAAAAATGAGTCTATTTGCACTTACAGCTTACTCACGCTAACACACCCCTCCCCAGTTCTATTAAATATGTTTTGCGAGGACATAAATCAAACCATGAACTTAAGGCCAGGAAGATATCCGTTGGCAAAAACGAGCAACCTAAAAGTCTAAAGGATCGCACAAAACTTAAACATGATCATCGAGCTCAGAAAAGCAGGAGGAGTTTGAAAAGCCGATCAAAAACAGATTCGAGGTCGAATCATTTTCAAGAGAGGGAGTATGATATGATCCGGACCAGGTATTGAAGGGAGAAATCGAGCCATCGATAATATGACAATGATCTACGTGCAAAACGGAGCAAGTTCCGTGTTGGGATCGAGCCGAGAAGACGAAAGAATCAAGCCGAGTACACGAAATTGTTTATGCAGAAAAGACATTACGGCCGTAATGTAAATCCTTCAAGGCTGTAACTCATATAATCACGGCCATAAAGCTATTATCACGGCCGTAATCAACTATCGAGGGAAAATGCAGAATTTTAGCAGAACCAAGCTTACGGTCGTAAGTCTGAAAGTTATGGCCGTAACTAATAAATCAGATTTTTGATCAGAGAGGTCATTACGGTCGTAATAGAGTTCCTCAAGGCCGTAAATGAGGAGCGGGCCAGATTTTCCAATTATTTTATTTCCTTTTGGTTTTTAGGTTATTTTCCAATTTTAAAATTTTAGTCTAATTGGAATCCTATTTTGAGTAAACTAGATGCTAGGTTATTTTGTTTATTTATATTCCTTTCCATTCATTGTAAAAGACAAGTTTGAGTTTTGAGATTAATAATATTGAGAGAGGATTCTCTTGTTAAAGGTTGAGGAGTCCATTTTGTGTTCTTTGAAAACAAATCTAACTTATCAAATATTGCGAAATATTTGTGGTGTTGAACTTATCAAATATTCCTGAGAATATTTGTGGCATTTCCAATTAGAATCTTATCAAGGAAATTGACAAGTCCTTGTAGTGTTTCGAAAACCTTGGATCTCGATTTCGCATCGCCAATCTTCGCATCATGAATCTTGGGTCAAAGTCCTATCGTCAATTTTATCATTCCAATATTTTAATTCTTGTGTTTTTGTTTATTTTCGTGTTTAAATCTGATCTAAATCTTTCCTAGATTTTAATTTCGTTATTCTGCGTTGTTCGACGAAATTCCCCGACTCGAATCTCATCAGAAAGGCTACAAATAGAAAGTTATACAAACTAGATTCTTGGCTCTTATTTAACCCAAGCATTCCAAAGTGTAGATATATTTTTGTAGGCCTTTTAACGCACATTTTTCCATCCATAAAAATTGTGCCTCGTGAAGAAATGGTCCTTTTATGACTGCCCTTGTCAACATAAAGATTTGGTTTTTGGACCTTTTTTTTTTTTAATTAATCCGAATCCCATATTGTTGGACCACTACTTTGTATGTATATAAATATATGGATTTTGGACTGGAAGTCCCAAATTATATACGTTTCTCGTAAATTTTGCCTTCGGAATTATGGAGAATCTTTAATGAGAATTGCTCTGCTTGCCGACATTTCTTTTGAATTGTGGAGAATATGCTCTATTTGATAATATTGTTCACTGTTGATGTCCCGTAAGTACTTCAAAAGCTCTTAGACATCTTGATGAGAAAATAGAATACCGAGTTAGAATCATGCTAATTGGCCTAAAAAAGTATACCGAAAGTTTGCACGAATTGTTGGGAGATGTTAATTTCGATATTGATATGATGAGTAAACGTATATGTAAAATTTTGGGTCCAATTTTTGTCTATATAGCACGGTTGTATTGTTGAGTTATCATAACAAAAATTTATTCCCCACTATTTGGTAGCCACGTGGGAGGTCCCCGGTTCCTTGTGTCCCGTGCTCACCCATAATGTTAATTGGTGGAGCCACGTCAATTTCTATGTCTCTTAATTTGTTCTTACAAAGTTTGTTAAAAGACATCTGCTAGGCTATTCATAGAAACTTTACCAACATGTTTTGTTGTAATGTTGGATAAGAGGTAGATTTTGTTGATTTATAGTTTGTAGACTCACTAAGGAAACTTCTCTTTCTAAAAGTCCATGTGAATGTGATCATTTCTTGATAAAGTCAAAACTTAGATACTCACAACATGTATATATAAATAAAAATATCAAATTATATGAACTTAGCCATTATAATCTATAAAAACTAGTAACTATCTCAATCAAATGAAGACATATTTGATACTCTTGCTTGTGGAGTATAGATGTAACACCAATATCAAATAACTCGATGGAATAATTAGGCGCGTTCAACATTCACTTTATAAAATTCGCATAACGTGTCGATCAATTTTGATCCATCAATACATCACAAATCAATATTCCTTGTCTTTTGAACGTTCTTTATAAGGTTTTACAATTAGGGTTTGTTTATATATCTTTAGATATCAATAATATGGTGCTTACTTACAAACCCTAATTAGCATATTAAATGCATGTTAATTCGCATTGTTGATAATAATGAGAATAACTTGGATATCGAACTAACGTGACAAAACCATTATTTGGTAGCCATATGGAAGATTCCCGATTCTTCATGTCCCGCATAATATTAATTTGTGGAGCCACGTCAATTTCTATATTTCTTAGTTTGTCCATATAAAGTTTGATCAAAAGACATTTGCTAGGCGGCTATTCATAGAACCTTTATAAACATGCTTTGTTGTAATGTTGGATCAAAGTTAGGATTTGTGGAATGGTATATAGAGTCACTAATAAAGGGAAATGTCTCTTTCTACAAGCCCTTATGAATGTGTTACTTCTAGATCGATAAAGTCATAACTTAGATATTCGCAGTATGTGTAAATGAAAATATTATATTACAAATATCGTCGTCATGATCTAGAAAAACTCGTAATCTGTCTCACTCAATCAATTGAAGACGTATTTGATTCTCCTTATTTTGGTGTGTATGGATGTGTCACATAGATGTTAACGTCAATATAGAATAATGTGATTGAATAATTAAGCATGTCCAAATTTACTTTATAAATTTCACATACGTGCACGAAATATCTTGATCCATCAATACGACAACTAAACATTCTAAAAAATATATGTTTTATAGGTTATACTTTTATCCTTTTGAACATTCTTTACGTTTTAATTACAAGAATAAGGGTTGTTTATATTTCTTTGGAGATCAATAAGATGGTGGTTATAAACAATAATTAGCCTAGCTAGTTAAATGCATGATTCCCCTTACACTTAGTTAAATAAGGGATATTAGGAATTTTTTATATTCCCATAGTATATTTGTACTTTCTCCAACAAAATTTTTAACTATTAAATGGGATTTTGTCTAACGTATCATCTTTCTTAATTAAAGTATTTCACTACGTGTCTAATTTAATAAATAATGTCGCCTATGAATTTGTTCTCCAATATTTGTAAAATATGCTACATAAATTTCATTGGCATAGAAAAAGTTGCTTCTTTCTAAAGGCATTTGCATAGGGAATTGACTAGAATTGCTCCAAGTTAAGAAAAATAATTTTTTTTGCTTTTTTCTAATAAAGGGAATATAAGCAAAATAAAAAATAAAAAAATAATGCCATTAAGACAAATAGTTTGGTAATCCATCATTATGTTTACGCTTAACTTTGGAATTAAATGATGATTTGGGAATAAAGTTAAGAATCTTGGAATTAAGAATCAATTCCATCCAAAAGAAAACAAAGAAGGAGAATTTTCTTAATATTATTCTCTAACCTAGGGATAGTGACAAGATGAATGCATGCATCGTTATATTACACTTAGATAAGAATTAGAACACGAGAACTTACATAGTAGATCTTTTTGAACGATAAAAATGATCGAATCTAGTAAATATAGCAATGACTCAAGTGATTCCCAAAAAAAATAAAATAATAAGTAAATAAATAAATTTTAAAAAAAAACATCGTGCTTTGTCTTGAATTTAGTGAGAATTAATTCTTAATTTGCTGCATAGCAAAAATGAATCTTGAATGAATATACGTATACATAGTAGAATCACATGGTGAAATGTAATGGTTGGGATGTTTGTAGGGCAGAGGTGGCAAACAAGTCGAGCTGCTCGGTAGCTCGGCTCGAAATCTGGACACGAGCTACAAATGGGGGCAAAAAAATGAGCCGAGCAAGCCGTGTACAAGCGAGCGGCTCATGGCTCGTAGCCATGAGCCTAACTAGCCGACTGGTTGGTTTGTTAAAATGTGACCAAATGGTAACATTTTTGAAAATGTGACTATTTGGCCACATCTGATAGTTTTTGATCCTTTTTCATCTATAAATACAATTTTTACATTCCAATTTCATATAAATTTACTACAATTATCTATTATATACTCTCTCATAATCCAATTCAAATATCATCTTTTATCTTTACTACATTCAACATTAACATTCTTCATTTCTTACACATTTCAATTTTCATACTACAATTCTACAATCACATGCACATTTCTTTTATTTTTCAAGTTTCATTTTCCAACAAATAAAGAATGAATCTCAGGTGTCAATTTGTTGAGGAATTGTTTGACCGAGAAATTGGGGGATCAACCCCACAATCTCACTTTAATGAAGAATGGCAGGTATCAATGACATACAAGTTTCAGAAAATATTGATGATGCTGGTGGTCATCCAATTAGTTTGGATGATATTGAAGAAGATGTTTAAATCTTAGAAAATGCACTGGTCCATATTCCCGACGCAAGTTGTGAACATTTTAAATTGGCCTCAATTGAGCATACAACTGATGAAAATCAAGAGTTTAAATCAGTGTGCAAATATTATGTACAACGGTTGACATGTCAAAACGGTATAGGTACTATCCAACTCAATAGTCACTATAGCAACTGCGTCACCAAACATAGTTTCGTTGACGCAAAACAAACTCAACTTCAGTTTGGTGCGTCCAATATTGGTAGTTCTACATATACACTTGCAGCGTGGATGAATTCTGAAGAACAAACTCTCGTTGATTTTTTTGCTAGAGCGGATATACCACTAAGTATATATAGTGGACAACCAACACTTCACTGCATTAGTCAAAGAATATCTTCAACCAAAGAATGTTGAAATTAATAGAAATATTATTCGTTCTGATATTATAGAATATTTTATTAAAACTAAGAATAAATTAGTAAATGACTTAAATATATATGGTGGTATAATTTTATTTACTTCTAATCTTTGGGAAGAAATTAATAAAAAAATGTTATATAAATTTATACGAAAAATTTGTTTAACAGTAACAAAATTTGGAGTAAATAAACTTACAACAATAAGACAGTCAATTAATTTAAACAGTAAATGAAAATACAAGTAAGCTAAACCAAAAGTAGGCAGAAAATCAAGTGAATATATGAGCTGAGACCTGTGTTCAACACAGTATCCTTAAAACAATATTCGTTCTCTCAAGGAAGTAACACGAGGGCTTTCTTCCTAGTATACAATAGTGTGAACTGAAAATGTGCTTGAACTAAATCACCAAGCTACTGAAAAGAAGACATGATTTTGGACAATGTTGCAGTGTGAGGAAGAGAGAATTCGTGGTTGTTGTGTGTCTGGACTAAGGGCGATGTTGTATATATAAATAAGGAAGAGCTTTTGCACTTAGGATGGTCATTAAGTGTCATTACATTGCATTTAATTTCATGCGTTTTGGGAGTTACGAATTTAAATAAAAGCGTAAAAGAATATTTTACAAAATGAGGCTTATACTTTGTGACCAATTTTTGAACTATTCAGTCGGACATTTGTGTACGCAGGTCGCACCCATACAGAAGTTCAAGACTCGATGATCAAGTCGGTCCATGATTTGTACCCCCTTTGAGCTCGTAGACCACGGAGGAGTCTCATACAACAAATAGTTACACTTTACAAATTATTAACTATATTTAAATTAATCCAAAATCTCATTTTTATGTTACTAGGAATAGCTATTTAAACATTTCCGCATTTTATCCATTTTTCAATTTAGGATAAAACTATTATTTATAGCTTTCACTCCCAACTCTCAATCAATATGAGATCCAATTTCACTGGTGAAAACTTTCTTGCCCCCCAATATATAGGTTCCAACAATATCAACCCTAAATTAATCCGGCCTAGCAGTTCCATCATAAAAGATAAAATTGGAAATTAAAATACGAAATTGGTTAGAATTGCAATAATGGTTTTGGAGAGACACATACAATTTGTTCGGTAAACTTTGTTTATAATAAACACAATTTTTAATCAGACATTTTTTCTCTCTTCAATTTTTAATTACACAATTATCTAGAAAACATAAATAACATTAATCATGACTATTTATAAAAGTTGCTGAACAGGTCCTATATCAAAATGTTAATCTATAAAATTTAGAATAATTAAAATTGCCCCTCTGCTTTCTTGAATAATTAGACTGCGCAAAAACAAAAGGTCGAGGTTCGGTTGAAGGGTGCCACCACCACCAGACAGCAATCTCGGCCACCGCAGAGTACAGGTTCAGTCTTTAATTAGGTCCAATAAGCAGCTGCTGCTCTGTTAAGCTAGCAATTATATACATATTCAATTCAACATTTGAATTTTAAACACCCAATCATTTAACCCTTAGGGACTAGGATTATTTGATCTAGGTGCGCCGACACTTCAGGGCTGGTCAATTAGCTGCAGAGAACCGGATCCCAATGGTCCTCTTCAAAGGAACTAATAGCAGACCAAACCCATTTCCCCAACGCCCTACAGGGCAGAGAACCAGCCGCCGGTGATGTGGAGCCGCATGTCAAGCCTTCCGTCGCCTTAATGCCTCCACTCGGATTACAGGCACGCGTAACTGTGTCCGGCAATCTATTTCTCGCTGCAAAGGGTATATAAAGTGGGAAATAATTTTGGAGAGTACCGATGTGGGATAATATATTTAAAGACGAATAGAAATTTCTACTCATAAGTTCGATCCCGTGGCGGCGATGTTGCACCTCAGAACTTCGAACCGTCCTCCCTCTCTAAAACCGCACGGCACGGGTTCTGCTTTGCAAAGAGTAATTCGTGGTTGAACGGGATCTAGGAGGAGGATTTTAGGGTTAAAAAAAAATTAGGGATGGCCACGGATTAAGTTTGAGATGAGGATGCCATTTTCCGTCCTCGCTTGAACGGGGAGGGGCGAGGATGTGGCACGGCCAAAGCGTGATGGGGTTTAACTAATTCTTAAATTATTTATAAACAAGATCATAATCAGCCACTAGTGTTATCTTAATAGTCAATATGGTTTGTTTCTTTCAAAAAAAAAAAAAAATAGCCGATGTGGTTCGACATCTATTGTTATCCTTTGAAGACACGTTCTGCTAATTTTTCATTACTTTTCAATGTTCTTCATTAGTAACAACGACTTCTCGAAGGATTAGAAAAATATTTGTTGAGATAGAGTTACTCAAGCACGAAGATATATGAAAGTGATACGCAACAAATGAATCATAAAGAAAATGGATTTTTAATTAAATGAGTTTGGTAGATAATAACTTTAGTAAAATAGACATTCTTGTTAAAATGTCAGAATTACCCTTAATAAAAAGGATTGTTTATTTTGCAAGATATATCTCCAAATTTAGTTAGGTTGATTTAATTCGGGGCTTCTGGTTATATTTATATTTTTTAATCTTTTAAGTTTTTCTAAAAATGTTCTATATTGTAATAAGTTTTCAAAAGATTTAGGATGATCTTTTTTAGTTATATATGATAACGTTATTCCTTCTGAAACTTCTTCTTCTATATCTTCGTCTTCTTCTATAATTTTATGAACTTTATTTATATTTTTTGTTGTTTCAACATAATTAAATTCTATTCGGTTTAGGATAGCATAGTCAATATCTTCGTATATCTCTTTTAGTTTAGATTGTCCAATAGAATGTATATTTTTATATTTTTCGATAATAGCTAATAGAAATGAAATTTCTTTATTTTCTAAATATAGTTTATGATCACAGTTATTAGAAGTTGATGCTTCTGAAGTATCCATTAATTATCAGGTTAATTATTATACAATTTTTTTTGATATAAGTCCATTCTTTGATCTAGTAAAATACAATAATCTGCAATATATTGTTCGTATTTTTCTAAAAGCTTATTATATTCTTCAGAACATATATTTTTATTTTTCATTTGATGTTTAATATCTTCCATATTATCTCTTAATTTTTCTAAAATGTTATCTAGTCCTTCGATTGTATATCCTGGCATTAGGTTTGGACTGTACTTATCATAATTTTATTTTCTAAATCTATTTTAAGCTGTAATATATCAGAATAATCTATAATGTATTGATCATGATTTTCTGAAAATATATAATATTGTTCAGATGATTCATCCATGTCTATTAGTTGAGATATAATGCTATCTATTTTTTCCATTATTCTTTCTAACAAATTGTCAAATCCTTCAATAATATATTCAGGCATTATAAAAGCACAGAAGTATAAAGTAGTTATAAAGTTTTAAGTAACTTTTCAAATTCTATCAGTGTTTGAGAATTGATAATATCTATGTCAACCATAATATCTATGTTTGGTTCAAATGGTATATTATATTTTGAAATATTTTTCTTTTTCTTTTCTAATTTATCGATTATATCTTGAATATCTTGTATCATTATAGATCTTACAGTGCTTCTAGCAAAGTTTTCTATTAAATTTTCTTTAAAACTTTTTAATATCTCTTGTGATGCATAGAGTTGCTCTTGATATCCTATTTTATCAATTTCATTCTCATATTCAATATTTTTTTTACTTTTGATATTCTTTTTAACTTTATATGAACCTCTCTTGGTTCTGGGTTTTTTCATAATATAATTGCTTTCATTCATGAAATTAAGATTTTCAAAAACTGGTAAAGAATGATTCATCTCTTTCATCACTGTCATAATCTATTATAAGATCATAATCATTATCGCTACTAAACACATATCCTAAATATAATTCATTATTTATTTCAATATTATCACTATTAAGTTAAAAGTAAATGATTGATTTTGTAATTTCTATTCCTAATAATTCTTTTAATTTTGGAAAAATAGCTAACAAATATGGCATATAGACATGATATATTTTTTTATTTCATTATTGGGTCTAGTAAACTGTTTATGCATGAATAAATGTTCAATTATGCTATGATATTCATCTTTATAAGGACTGTTTTGATAATTAAATTTAACAATTCCGAATTTTGTCATGTTAAAAGCTCTTCTTCCTCCTAATTCCATAAAGATAGATATATTAAGAATACTAACATCTTTTCCTGTTCTCAGTACCTTTGTATTTTCCTCCGATTGTTAGTGAAGGCTTATAGGATTCTGCTCCACACCCTTCAATGGTCTCCTGTCTTCATGGGTTATTAGCTAAACCTGGATATATGCCTTCACTGTATAACCTTTTGGATGGAAAATATTTTAGGACAGAGTGTAAGGAGTTTTCTTAATAATATATCTTCTTTTTGGAAATAGGATTTAGAAGACAAGAACTTAGAAACTCATCATAATTTGATAAATAGATTAGGATTTTATTGATAATATGAAGATTGAAACAAGATTGGTACGAGGGTTTTTCAAAGACAGAAGATTTTTGGTTTTCTCACAAACTGAGTGCTCAAGTTAGTTCTGTCTTTCAACTAACCCGAAAGCCTCTATTTATAATGTTACATTTGACACAATTACATAACTGTTTACATCATCGACCTAACAATTTCATAACTTTTATCACATAAGGACACACCTGTCCTTCTATTATTTATTACATCATATGACTCTTACATTATAGGGACACATATCCCTCTATTTTTTGGTCTTTATATGGCCTCTACATTGTCTTGCTTTGTTGCATTAAAGTAGATTTATCAAACAACTTCCACCTGTCCATCAATTTTGTTGGCATGTAAGGCAGATTTATCAAGTAGCTTCCACTTATCCATCAGTTCTGTTGGCATATGGGGCAATTCCTAGCTATACACGCTTCTTGTAAGGTAGCAAAGGTTCCATGGATTTGATGAGTGTCAAATTTGTTGATGTATTCCTTCAAGATTGTTGGTTTTTCTTTTCCTCCATTAGTGAGGAGGGTCTATCTATTATACTGGCAGATGCATTTGAATTTTTTCTCATACAAGTTTTTGGCAATGTTGTAAAGAACTTTAATTCCCAACACCCTTCGGGATCTAAACCATGATCTTGTAATGTTTGGTACTGACTTGGTATTTTTTTCAACTTCAATTTGAAAATTGCGAGCAACATATCCAATCGTGATAATATGCTCAGTAGGATAATATATCCTTCTATTAATTTCAAGACTGATCAAATAAAATTTTAAATATATGGGTCTTCCTTGGGCAAACTTTGAAATTTTTCCTTTTAATAAATCATCAAAATTTTCAATTTCTTTCAGATCTTTTCCTGGATAAATAAGATCAAAAAATCCATAATCTGCTGCCATTTTTGTCATAACGGGATCTCCTCCTTGGTTAACGATCAATCATGGATATACATGATCTCCAGATGAAATATAATAACATTCACATTCTTGGAGTTCACATATAACTTTGACAGTAGTTTTATAGTCGTCTTCTTTTGGTAAAAAAGGGGAATCATCTTCTTCCTCAGCACGGATTTTGATTACCCTCATATTTTTTCATATTGATTTTTTCTTTGTTATTTACGATCATAAGTATATTAGGTAATTGTTTTAGAATTGTATTGAAATATTTTCTTTTAGTTTTTAATGATTTTAATCTTAGAAATCCTTTTCTTTTTATATTTCTTTCTTCTATCATTTGATCTAATAGATTTCCTCTTTGTTTTGTTATTGAATCTACTTTTTCATTTGTTTCCATATCTAGATATTTGATTAATAAAGGATCTCCTTTATGATAATCCATTTCTATAATATTTATATAATTCTACTAGTATTCTTTGTGGATTAAATCTCATATTTCGTTTATGATAAAATATTCTTTTATTAAATGGAAATTTATTAGATTATATATTTCTCTTCTTATATCTTTATTTAAATTTTTTAAAGTTCTCAAGATTTCTATTTTATAATTATCAGGTAGTATTAATGTATGCATAATCATAAATCTTGATGTATATATTATATATTCATTTTTATTTTTTGTCATATAATATTTATCTTTTAGATCTGGCGCCATATGGCTCTGATATCAATTTAGGAGTGCTACTATAAGCGAACAAAAATCACAAAAATCTATTAAAATTATAAACAAAACTATCTAAGGACTTAAATGGAGTTTTTCTATACTTGAATGATTTGTATTGCAAATTCTATGTAAGAGGGTATTTTAGGAGGTTTGAATGTTCAAAGGCCATTTATAAAATGTTATGGCTTCAAGGCTTATTTTCCAAACTATTATAGTTGATGAAGTTATATACAAGTATTTCCCTAAAAAAAATTATAGTCAAATCTCACAATTGTACTCTTTTTCAATAGGGGTGGGGAGTGAATGGCAAAAAATTATATTTGGCATGACATTATAGAAAATAAAGAGTAACAGCATTCAACTTTGATTGAAAATAACATATTACAAGTGATGAGAATCCAGGGAGTCATTCGAGTCAAAGTCAAACAGGTCAACCCTTTATCAGAATACCGGTGGGGCCCATGACAAGATCCAAGGCTAAAGAGGTCCAAGAGTCGATGGCGGGACTCATTTTCAAGCTCCGAAATCAAGTCCACATGAAAGAGAGCAAGATCGAGGTCAATTGCCTAAGTTTTGAAGTTCAGGACATTTCGGTCGACCGAAATGTCCTCCGGTCGACCGAAACTCTACAGGATTTTGAGACATAGCTTCAGGCAGGATCGACCGACCTTTGTACAACCGAAACTGCCAATTCGGTCGACCAGGTGTTCGACCAAAATAGTTTCGGTCGACCAAAAGTCCCCAGAATAGAATAGCGGGATTTTTGTGCAATTTTGCAAACTTTCTTTTCTTTCAATTTGTATATCTTCTTGTAACGCCTCAAACCCTAGTTAGTTTGGAACATTGAAGAGCACTCCTTGAGAGTTTGAGAGGTAAAAATCCTTTCTTTATCTTGTAACATTTTCTTGGAATTTATTTCAACTTATATATTGAGGGCTTGTTCTTGTGTATTTGTTGATATTTATTCCACAAGTCTTGGTATTTGTCTTAATCTCTCCATTGGGCTAGGGTTAACTTTCCTTAGAATTTTGGTTAGGTTAAACTTGGGTCAAGATTTCTCATTTATTACCTATTTTAGCTTTCTTGGGTTGATACATTATTGTTGTGGGAATTTTTGGTTTAATCACCAAAGGGGTTCGCATCATTTGGTATCAGAGCTTGGCTCTAAAATTGGTAATCCTATCTTTACATTTATTGTTGTTATTTTTGATAGTAAAAAAAAAAAAAACGAAAATTACAAAAAATTGGGGGAAATTAGTTGCCCATGAATATTTCATGATTCCTACATATTGGGCATTGTTGTTATCATCAATTTGAAAGTTTCTTGGGGATACATTTGAACAAACACTTGAAAATTCCAAACTATTCAAGTTGCATCCTAAGTGTTTGACAAAATGTTTCAAAGAGTGTTTCCATATTGAATCCTACATTTCAATTACCAAACACATTCCTATTTGAATTCCTTGTGTCTTACATCGAGTTATTTGAATTCCAAGAAAATGTTACAAGATAAAGAAAGGATTTTTACCTCTCAAACTCTCAAGGAGTGCTCTTCAATGTTCCAAACTAACTAGGGTTTGAGGCTTTACAAGAAGATATACAAATTGAAAGAAAAGAAAGTTTGCAAAATTGCACAAAAAACCCCGCTATTCTTTTCTGGGAACTTTCGGTCGACCGAACTGGTCGACCGAAACTATTTCGGTCAAACACCTGGTCGACCGAATTGGCAGTTTCGGTTGTACAAAGGTCGGCCGATCCTGCCTGAAGTTATGCCTCAAAATCCTGCAGAGTTTCAGTCGATCGGAGGACATTTCGGTCGACCGAAATGTCCTGAACTTCAAAACTTAGGCAATTGACCTCGATCTTGCTCTCTTCCATGTGGACTTGATTTCGGAGCTTGAAAATGAGTCCCTTCATCGACTCTTGGACCTCTTTAGCCTTGGATCTTGTCATGGGCCCCACCAGTATTCTGATAAAGGGTTGACATGTTTGAATTTGACTCGAATGACTCCCTGGATTCTCATCAACAAGGGTCAAGGAATGAAGGAAACCTAACATTTGTGGTAATTTTTACGTGGTCATTCTATGATAAAGAAAATAAGCCTCTCTTCGATAACCGGTTTATAACCCGATTTATAATGGGTCCAATTTTCAATACAAATTTTTAATTACACATCTTTTTTCTCTTCAATTTTTAGCCTCACATCCACATCAAAATACGCAAAATAAATTGATTATAATCACTGTCACATCTTTCGAACAGAGGCAACTAGTTTTCCAGCATAGAAGCCTGCATAAAGATTTGCAACAGTTGAGACACCAAAATGAAACCATAAACAAGGTGTTACAATCCTGTCACAGCAGTAGAAGAATTAGGAGGGTGTATTCAATTATAACTTTTAAAGACTTTTGAATACTTTTTTAAGTGAGTGACTTCTGTGGATTTCATGAACTTTCAAGTAACTTCTATGGATTTATTAAGAATTAATAAAAGTCCTCCCTGAATTTCTGTAGACTTCTATATATATATTTTTAAAACTTTCAGAGACTTCAAAAACTTTCATTTGTTAAAGAAAAATACGTAAAATGTAATATTTTAAACAAATTCTTGTATATCCAAATTATCCATGAAATATAACGAAATAAATCATATTTCTCATATCAATAAAAAATTATTTTAAAAATTTTAATAAAATTATGTCAGATCAATTATGTTAGAATAACAAAAAATAATAAAAATTCCTATTCACTTTCATGGTCTGATTCAATTTTTTTTTTTTTTTTAATTTTATTAAGTTTGAGTCAACATTTTTATGTTAGATTATCAAATAATATTATAATAATAAAAACTCATATTCACTTTCATAGTCTGATAATTTTGGTTTAACATTTGTCTTTTTTTTTTTTTTACTTCTTGGCAACCTTCTAAATCAAGAGGGACAACTCCATCTAATGAACCCAATTTTTTTATTTTTATTTTATTTTATGTTTTTTAAAAAATTGTGGAATGGATTAGAATCCATAAATTTGGGGGGAAGAAGATACATTAGTTGGCATGATTTGGTGTGGGAGGGTGGGGTGAAAATGGGATCTTTGTTGGGGGTGGAGGTGGGGTGGGGTGATATCTTGGAGTCTTGACAAATCTCAAGGTGGATGAGAGATTGTTTTTGAGATTAATTATGTGTAATTTTTAACCAAAAGTCTCTGAAAGTCTAGCCATTAAAGAAGTCACTATAAGTCACTCTCAATTTGAATACCATAGAAATTGTAGAGATTTTAAAAAGTTTCAATTGAATACACCTTGACTTTTAGAAACTTTTTAAAAGTTCACAAAAGTCTCAACTGAATACACATAAACTTTTAGAAAGTCTTTAAAAGTCTCAATTGAATACACCTAAACTTTTAAAGTCTCCAAAAGTCTTTAAAAGTCCCAATTGAATACACCCCTCTCAGGCAATAAGATTAGATTTCCTAATCTAAAATTTGTTTTTTCTGTTTCCTTAATTTATGGAGTTTTGGAGCTGATTAGCTCCTATTGTTTAGGAACTTAGCCTTAGCATTGTTTCTACTTAAGCCATTCAATAACATTGAATGAGATATCTCATTTTTACCTTCATAAACATATCAGTGTTTATAATTGGGAGGTTTGGTCCCTCGAAGCACTAAATATTTTAATTGTTCTCTACAAATTTTCTTGTCAATATCATCTCAATTTTAGTTGTATCATATTTGGTATCAGAGCCATCAGGTTAAGCATGGAGCCCAAGAAACTTTTTTGTCCTCCTCTCCACCTTTTTCTAGATCTAGGTTTTCTTCTGTTTTCTACATGCATTGTTCTTCAATTTTTTTATTTTTTTTTTAAGATTTTCTATATTTTTGGTTCGTGTATCAGAATTTTTGTCTTGTCAAAATGTGTTTTTGTTCAAATTCGTTCCAAAACTGCAAATTTCCCTTCTTGTTTGCAAGTCACAGTAAACTGAACACAACTCTTAGAAGAGGAATAGCTAGACACAAATTAATATTACTTGATGTCTGATGATATTGCATAGTATTTAATCTAATGCTTGTTTGTAGAATTAGTTGATTCAAATGAATTGAAAAATTCAGTCTGACTCTAGATTTATTTAAAATGAGACTTAACTTAGTGTTGTTAATTGTTGTATCCAAAATATTAGAAAGTATCATCCTCCTCTTGCACATAATTCCTTAAAAAAAATGTAATTCTTAAAAGGGAAATGATCTTTCCCAAGGGTGGGTCTATCCTTCAAGCTGCATGAGAACAAAAAAAGAAAGGGTTAATTTCACAAAACACTACTCATGTTTTAAAAAATTGCTAAAATAGTCCTTAATATTTTATTTGATCTAAAAGCCCTTAAGTTTTTTCTAAATTCACAAAAGTTGTCCATTTTTATTTAAATATCAATTATATTCTTATTTTCTAATATAAAATTTACAATTGTGTCATAACATTTGCAAAAGTACAATAGAGTATGTTCATAACTTTTTTTTATATACTTAATTAACTAAAATTAGTATATTAGATTTTTTCAGTAAGATTTTATTGATCAAATGGTTAATATGCATTTAAATTTGTTAGTCCAATCTTAAAATTATTATGAAATAAATTAAATTAATATTTGTTTGGAATATTAGGAAAATGTTAAGGGTCCATTAAAAATGTGTGTTTGAAAATGAATTTGGGGGAAATGAAGAAAAAAACTATTACAAACAAATCTTAATTCAATTTAGTTCATAATAATTCATAGATTATACAAAAAACTATATATGAATTATTATGAAATAAATTAAATTAATATTTGATTGTAATAGCAGTTTTGAAAATTATTTCCCCTAAATTCATTTTCGAACAAAAATTTTGTTTTTTTAATTTTCAAACAAACATTATATTAAAAAATATATTTTTCACTTGATTTTTGAAGAGATTTATTCAAACAAAAAAAAATGATTTTTTCTTTTCAAAAATCAATTTCTTTAAAAAATATATACCAAAAAAATATTAATTTAATTTATTTCATAATGATATTTAGATTATACAATAAAAACGACCATTTTTGTTAATTTAGATAAAAAGAAAAATGACTTTTATATCAAAATAAAATATTAAGAACCATTTTCACAATTTTTCCAAACATTAGGGACTCTTTGTGCCTATTTTTGGATAAGAAAATCAACAAAGTGGCATTTTGAGTAATCAATTTGAACTTGAGTGGTAGATTGTGTAACAATTGAACTTTAGTGGTACATTTGAAATTTTGCTGAAACTTAAGTGGTATTTTGTAAAATTAACCCAAAAAAGAAAAGAAAAGTTATAAGACAAATTTCAACCTCCACCTGAATCAAAAAAATTAGAGATGGTGGGTGAAGAAGAAGGTGAATAGTTTTCTTCATTTTCCTTTTATTTTGTTTTAATTTTTTTAATTGTTTTATAAGGTTAAATAGTAAAGTTACCCTTTCACATTTTAAATTTGTCAGAATTGGTTAGAGGTCAATTTTATTGGTCAACTAACGGTCAAATTGGACGATTTCCATCCATTAGGACTCCGGGTACATATTTTTGAAAGGTTTGGAACAATGAGTGACACAAAATGAAGGTTAAAATAAAGTCAGCAAAAAATATGAAATGTTTGGGACCGCTGCTGCAATTTTCCCTTTTATTATATATACCTACTTAGAAGATTGGTTATATATCAATGCACAATACTTTTATTTTGCATTTTCACACTATCAATATCAAGTCTTTGATTGTGGGAAGCAAAACTCGACATTTCATCATCCCTTTCATGTGTTTAGATTGTTTTGTTTTGAAATCGTGTCTTTGAAGGATTTTCCTTTAATTTAGAAGTTATATGAGTTTTGAACCAAAAGTTGCAATACATACCAATCTAAATAATCAAGAGGGAGACTTTTTACTTTGGATTTGTCAATACTATTACACACATAATTGTTACCCCCATCCTGTACATCGCACGAGCCACACTAATAATGAAAATACTCTAGACGCGTTATTATTATTATTTTTTGTTATTTTATTTAGCAAAACAATATTTACATTTCTAAGCCTCTATTTGGCAAACCACAATTTTTCAAACAACTTTTTAACCAAGCTCATTTTCTCTTTACTTTTCAATCACATATTTTACCTCGAAAATATAAAAAATATGTTTTTAAATACAAAACTTTTAACAAACGAAGCTTAAAATATATATATACTACCATACATGGTTGCACTAACACCTACACGACACACAAATACGACACAATGCCGACATGTCGACATGTGATTTTTCAAAAAGATAGGACAGATATATTAGAGACACAAATTAATTTGTTTTAATTTACTATTATTTTAGTCTTATGTACAAACAACACATTATATATGTGTTGTATTAAATGAACATATCAAATAAAGACAAACTTATAAGTCAGGTTTATCATTCTTTTTAATTTTCGCATTTCTCCCCTCTCTTTTCATCTTGATGAATAGGGTGTTGCTCCAACACGTTTTGGAAAGTGTCCAAAGAGCGTGGCTGTCTGACACGTGTAAAATACTGACACGCTGGCTTCGACATAGTGTCTATGGCCGTAAGTTGGATTCAGCCGTAAGTTGGATTCTACTGATTTTCAACTTATGTCTATCATTGATTTACGGTCGTAACTCTGAGGTGTTACGGTCGTAATTAAATTGCAGTCAAGGTCCCCAAACTTCAGTTTTAAGTCCATCTTGGTCCTTTTTTTCCTATTTATTCGTCAATTGTGATCCTATATAATATAAAACATAAAATGCATTAACAATACTTAATTAGGGTCAAACCAATAATAAAATAGGTCAACAAGTGAACCTAATAAGTGCTAATAACGCACTTATCAAGTCTCGTCTCATACATTAAAGTATATAAGTTATGACAAGCATAACAACATCATTTTATCTCGTAAGAGATAATCTCGTCTCGTCTCATGCATTAAAGCATATAAGTTATGACAAGCATAACAATAACATTTTATCTCATAACAGATAGTCTAGTCTCGTCTCAAGCATTAAAGCATATAAATCACATAATACATACAATTATAATTTAAACTAATTAATGGAAGCGAATCTACCTCAATTCACAAATTTGAATGTAGAGCGAGAATATCACTTTAATCCTTTAAATTTCCGAACGGTTTGTCTAGCCAAACGAAAATTAATTTAATTTTGTACTTCGAGAATTGAAAGATTTAAAATGATAAAAATAAAGTTTAGGGGCTAAAATGAATTTTTTGAAAATGGTGGGCTGAATGTAGGTATTAAGGGCTCCAAGGACTGATCTGTTAAGTGCTGAATCTTTGGGACCGGATATAAAACACTTTTGAAGTTGAGAGGACTGAAAATGATTATACTTTCAAACTTAGGGCTGAAACATGAATTTTTGAAAAAAAATAAATCAACTTTTAAAATAAGCCCTTGTTTGATTGTCATACGTTTTGAATAGTAGTTTTGGAAAATCGTGTGTTTAAAAAGTAAAAAGTTGTGAATTTAACTTTTTTGGATGATTGAATTTGATTACTGTAGAAAAAAAAAATTTGAGAGAGAGCGACGACGACGACGGGAGGGGCTTCGCCCTACACCTCAGATTTCAGACCACCGACAGGAAAGGCAGTGATAACGCCACCATCGTGGGGTGGCACCAGTGTGTGGTGGAGTGGAAAATTATGAAGTGGGGACTCAAATCTGGTATCACAAACAGTGGCATGAGGTTGCAGTTTGGGTGATAATTCGACAAAATTGGTCCGGTGGTTATGGTAAGGTTTGGGTTACTTTATATTTTTGGTTGCTTTGGGTTTGATTGGAGGTTGATTGGAGTGAGCAGTGGCATTGGTGGTCTATTTGTGCGTGAGTTTCACAGGCGGCGATTGTGGTGGCCGGGGTTGGGATGACTAAAATTGTGGTGATTGTTGGTGAGGCTGTGGCGTGGTGATGTTGTTCACCAAGTGGACAGGGGCAATGTCTTCAAGGTGAGGTTCGGTTTTCAATGTCGTGGTGTTCCGAGTTTGGTTTCGAGATTGGTGTGGTTGTCGATGTGGGTTATTATGAAAATGGGTTCGACTCATGATGGTTGAGGTTTTGGCAGTGAACTCACAGTGGAGGTTCAGGTGTTTATTGGAAATCTAAAAATTGTGCTTGAACATGTAGTGCGGGATTGCTCGCACCATTGATGGCTAGAAATTGATGTTCTAGCATCAATATCGTGTTCTCGATGTATAGTTGTCGCAGGTAAGATTGAGAGGGAGAATGCATACCTTGTGGAAGTTTCTGTGCGTGTGTGTGAATGATGATGGGGGAGGAGGAATATGTATTGATGGGATGATGGGGAAAAGAGAACATTATTGGTTAGTGGAAGACAGACTTAAAAAAAGAAAAAAAAGAAAGAAATGGTGATAAGGGACAACGGTGAGTGGAGAATGAGTGGCAGAAATTCAGTGAAAAAAATTATGTGCAACACTTCCATGGTTAATTAAGGTCTAATCTTGATTATTGGAAATATGGTGGAATTAAGGAATAAACAAGTTTTGAGATTAAATTTTAAAATAATGAAATTGAGACATTTTTAATAAAATTGGAATTGGACTAAGATTTTAAATAATTTTTTTTTTTTTTTAGTAGCTAGACAAAAACTTTTTAATTAAAATAAATTGGTTAAGCCGTAGCGACATGTTTTTAAGAATTTAAAATATTTATTTAAATGAGTCACAGAAAGTTCTTGGTCGCTAAACTCATGGACAACTTGGTACCAGACCATTGAGACACAGGATGATCAAATCAATTTGGAGGAAATCCCATTCGGGTCATCACATGCTTCAAAAAGCCCCATTCAAGATGATCGTACGCTTTGCTTGTATCAATCTTGAAAGCAACCAAATTGTGTTTTCCATTGTGCTTCTTCTTCATATGATGAAGGGTCTCGACCGGTCGGGAACAAATGCACATTGGTCTCCGATATGATATCCGGAAGTATGAGCTACAGACGCTTAGCAAGGGTTCTAGCCACTACCTTGTACATAACATTGCTGAGAGATATTTGCCTAAAGTCCTGCATGGTTTCTGGATTGCTTTTCTTAGGGATTATTACAATTGAAGTGTCATATAAGCCAGTGGGGAAAGTGCATGTATTGAGACAGTTTAAACACAGGGGAGTAACATCCTTACTGACGACATCCCAAAATTTTTGGTAGAAAGCCGGGTTCATGCCATCCGGTCCTAGACCCTTATCAGGGTGCATCTCGAAAATGATTTCTTGAGCTGTAAATGGTGCTACCAATATATCATGATTAGTATTAGAATTTCGGACATTTATACCTTCAATCACTAGGCCTGGATCTTCACTTCAGGTTGTAGATTTAAGGACATGGTCAGACGAGAATTGTCCCAAGTTGTGAACTCTTGCATTTTGAAAAATGTCCTTCCATGTTGATGATGAAAAAGCCCTGTCCAATTTTTCTTCAATCCATCCTGTCGAGCCCCTACTTTTAAACCATGTAACCATACCAAGATCATTAAGTTGGAAGTCTTCTATAGTTTCCTTGAAGCCGTTAAGCAGCCAGTTTGGATGTTCATGTTGTCCCATCTTTTCGTGTTGGAATAGGAGATCGTTAAAATCTCCAATACAAATTCATGGAAGCGTAGATGATGAACCTAAAAGTCTTAATTGATCCCAACTCTCCGGACGTTTGTTACGGTCCGGGTTTCCATAGTAACCAGTGAGATACCATTTCGGTTGGCCAAATAATTATACTTCAACATCGATATGGAAACGGGATAAACTTAAAAGAGAGACCTTATTTTGTTTCTTCCACAAAAGAGCTAGCCTGCCACTGTGTCCAATGCAATCAACAACAATACAATAATCATAATTTAACTTATTTTTAATAAGTAGCATTTTTGGTTACAAACCAAAGTCTTAATGAAGAAAATAAAATTTGGCTTATTAAGGTTAACGAGGTCCACAAGGACCTGAACTGCACGTGGATTGCCCATTCCACGACAGTTCCAACTAAGGAGACTCATGTTGATCAGTGGACCTGCCTTGCGAGCCCACTGCTGGTGCGTCTTTTGGATCCTCGTACATTGGTTCAAACTCAATAGTCGGGTAATTCAAGTTTACTTCAGAGTGATTATCCATCCGTCATCTTTTTTTGTCCAATACAGTAATACCCAAATTATCCCTACTTTTGCCAATATGTGGATCACCAATTGTACCTTCCTTGAATAGAGGACTTTCCTTTAAATGTAGTATAGAACGTAGCGTGGAAGCGGGTATTTGGTTGATTGAGCTAGTGCCTTGAATTACTCCTTTTCCTTTAATAGCTGAGTGATTATTGCCACTTGCATGGGATTTTCCTCCTACACGTCATGATTTTCTCCCTTTCTAGAATTAGATTTTGGATCTTCCAGCGATGATCCCCGGAGCCATCTTTCACCGGCCAGACCAGGGTTATTTCGAATCGAAGCTCGGAGAGAAGGTTTGTATGGTAGTTCAATCTCTTCCCCTTTGTTTTCATAAAGCTTTTCACAATTCGAGTCCGAATATCCAATCTTGTTCGTACTTGAATTTCATCCAAATCCATTCCCCTCCAGTTTTTTTGAGTTACATCCTCCTTTTCAGTAGGAGTCTTATGTCCATGAGAACGCTAATCCGAAGGAAATTTCTCTAGCCTTCCAAGAAATTCTTTGTTTCAGAAGAGAGAAATTTTCCAATATAATTGCCAAACTGAATTAGAACTCGTTCCGAACGAAAATCGACAGGAAGTTCTTGAACTTGTACCCATAAGCTTGTTTCGAAAATGTCAACTTTTGTAGGGTTTTTATCTTCTTTTAGATATTTCAGAAGGAGAAGGTGATTGTTGAATGTCCACGACCCGTTATCAAGAACGTGGTTCATATCGATGAGATGGAAGAATTGGAAAACATAGATTCCTGCCCCCAGATCCTTGATGCAAACCCCTTTGTTCAGACGCCAAATCGACGCCATGGTGCTCCTCATTGAGATAAAGTGGATGACACATTCTGTAAGAAATCTGCCAACTAAGCAATTACGATATTCATCATTTTCCTGTGGGACATCATCCTCCAGCAGTTCGATGCCTTGTTCTTCGTCATCTATCTTTAATTTCGTGTATAGATCTTCAAAGGTCATGTTTTGAATCAATAGGGGTCTGAGAAAATCTAAATGATAAGAGCACTACAAGAATCGAGAGTAATAGGGTCGACTTTACAAGTCACCTCTAAAAGTCTTTAGGGATGACTCGGTCGCCCCTAACATGTCGCTCCTATAGACTCATTGCAATAGATATTTAGGAACGACAACTATCGCCCCTGAAAGTGTATCAACCTATAGGGGCGACAATGTCGCCCCTGTAGATATAATAATCATTTATTTATTATAAGAATTACATACAGAGGCGACATATCGCCCCTATAGATATAATTTTTTATTAAATTTTTTTTTTTTTTTTTTTTTAACATTGCAGTGCAATCCAGCTGGGGCCGAAACTTCCTGCCCATCGTCCATCACCAAGCAAGGTCAGAAAAAAAAAAAAAAAAAAAAAAAAAACTTGTTTATCAACTTCAAAGTCTTGCAAATCAAAATACAACCTCAAAATCATCAAAAGGTTTAGGCCATGTTCTCTTTGCTGTTTTGAGGTCATTTTCTGTTTTTATTTTCGAAAATACTAAAAACGCGTTTTTTTTACCATTTTCGAAAATGCATTTTGGAAAACAAAAAAAAAAAAATTTATACACAAAACGCCCAAAACTTCGTTTTGGACGTTTTGTGTGTATTTCAGTAAAAAAATATTCAAAACGCTGAAAACGCGTTTTGGGATATTTTATTTTATTTTTTTATAAAAAATTATCCTAACTTAGAATTAAGCTTAATATAAAGTTTTTTTTTTTTTTTTTTTTTTTGGAAATATCCTAACTTGGAACTAAGCCTAAATAATTTTTTTTTAATAATTATCCTAACTTAGAACTAAGTTTAAATAAAGTTTTATTGAATTCAATATCAATATTAAAAAAAAAAAATTAAGTGAAAATTATTCTTGTTATATTTCAAAAAATGCCTTGAACTCTAATGGTTTTGAAAAAACTTGCATTTTCTGAATTTAATAGAACTAGAGTTTCCTCAAATCCCGAACCTGATCAAGCTGTGTTAATATAGACTCTTAATGCTCATATTAGTGTATTGTATGTAATCATGTTTTCAGTGTATTGTGAAATGAAATTTAAGTTTGAGTCATGAGTATTCTGTAAGCAAATTAATTAAAAATAGTTTAAGTAGTATTCTGCAAAATTTCAAACAGAACGTGTTTTTCAGCTTTTCATTTTCAAAAACAGTTTTCAGAAATGACAAACCAAATGCGTTTTCAGCAAATTTGAAAACAAAAATAAAAACAGGAAACACAAAATATTTTCGAAAATGAAAATACAAAATAAAATACAAACAGAACGCCACCTTAACTTCACTTTAAAAATTCCAATATCCATGAATTAAATGCACAGCAAACGTTTTCGTTCCTCTCTTTCCTTGTGTTTGGTGCCTCTAAGAGAATGCACTCAGCCAATATGACTTTCCCATTTTCAGGAAGTGCTTCATAGCATTTCTTCAAGAATATCAGGCAGTGTACTCACTATCATTTTATACCCTTCAGATCTGCAATTATTTGAGCATCCAACACCATCATTAAAAAGAAACAAACATCTATCTGTTAGCTAATGAACCAAAGAAAAGATAAGCTATACAAAAAATTTCTTCAAGCAACCAGATTTTTTGTAGTTGCATCCTCTTTTATGTCAAGCTGAAGTATGAGATTTGCTGGAATCCTGCAAATAAAAACCAAAGATAAAACCAAGCAAAATATAACTCTAGTATTTATTTCCTAACCTGGGTTTTACATAAAGAGTCGGAGCACTTAATCATTTTTAGAACAAATGTAGATAGGTTTCGGGATTCAATCTCCTGAGAGAGAGAGAGAGAGAGAGAGAGAGAGAGAGAGAGAGAGAGAGAGAGAGAGAGAGAGAGAGAAGTGGTGGAGATTGAGACTGGGATATTTGAGATTAGGGCGCAGTCGCAAACTAATGGAAAAGAAGGGCGCAGAAAAATGGTGAGGCAGGAATTTTATAGAAATCACCCTATAGGGGCGACTTTTTTACTCAACAGGGGCGACAAATGTCGCCCCTATAGATCCAAAAATGCCCTCTTCCCATTCCCCGGCTGAAAGGATGAGTTTTTTTTTTCCAATTTTGGACCTATAGGAGCGACATTTGTCGCCCCTATAGATAAAATTCTCATCTGGGTTAAGCACGCTAATTTTTACCCCCTAAAAGGCTGAAAATTTTCGAATTTTTAGAATTGTTATACCTATAGGGGCGAGTTATGTCGCCCTATAGGTCTGGTATCCTATAGGGACGACTTTGTCGAGTCGCCCCTATAAGTTTTGAATCTATAGGGACGACGTGCTTGTCGCCCCTAAATAGTCGCCCCTGTTGCTAGGCTCGTCAAAGGACAAGAGAGAAAAGCTCTTCATAAGGAAGAAAAAAAAAATCATTTTGTTGAGTCTCCTATTATTCGTATAGCTACTTCCTTACTTTGTATTTATTTGTCATTTGAGGTTGCATGATAGATGTAAATAAATACAAAATTTTATAAGCTCCACTTCCTTCACTTTGAATAGTTTATTTCCAGGTTTAGAATTTGATACATTCTTATCCTCTTTTTATTTCAATACAAAATTTGAATATGGGAGTTTCTAATTTTAGAAGTGAACCGTGGAAGGGAATTCGCGACCTTAGTAAAAAAAAAAAAAAAAAAGATTTGGTTGTTCTTTCCCTTAATTTTCTCAGTCATTTAAAACTTATACATTACTCATTAGATTTTCACAATCTAAACAAATTATTTTGGCCTATTTAAAAAATATACCAAAAATTATATTATATAAACACCAATGAACAATTTCACTAAAGCACTTGGGTCCATGCAATTGCAATATCTACTTAGAGCATCTTTAATGTGACTGGTTAGACATGATTGTGAATAAAGAAGGCAAACCCCTGAACCCGAACACAATGGATAGGTTCGAAGGAGGTTCATATAACTTGGAAGATTCTGTAGACTGCAAATGAAGCTTATGGAAGGGTAAGAAACAAAATATATGAGATTATGCTGAAGCATGTTGAGAGTACTGCAATGGCTTGTGCAAGGAACAATGCATAATTTGGAAAAGTGTAAGCAATGTTATTCTTTATGGTACTTGCGATGGTATATTTTCATGTAAGGTTGCGTTCTAACATGGAGACATATTTTGTATAAATTTCACATTCAAGTTCTACATTGGTTGTAAAATGTATAGTATAAATTTTGTATATACACTGTGGTTGGAAGTTTAGAATTTGATGGTTACTATATTTTGTAATTGGACATGTCTACTGACTGATTATGGAATTTTTCTATCACACATCTTTATACATATTTCATATTCGTAAGCGTACAAAGTCAACGCAACAATAAAGTCTCTCCAATCTTTATTATATGGATTTTCTTAGTGTCGGATGTGCATAGCAAATGCAATAAAGTCTCTCCAATCTTTGTTGCATCTTTGTTGCAGCATTGGGTTAAGGATTTCATTTGGATGAGATCTATCTAAACACATTATATACGTCTGGGTAGTTTTTGATTTATTTCTAGACTAGCAGTATCAAGAGCTTTTGGGAATTATTGTGTTAAGTATTTCATCTAGATAACTTAGAATGGAGATTTTGGTTTATTTTTTAAATAATGTGAAAATGATTCAACATTGGAATTTGATAGAGAAACGAGCAATTGTATGTAGCAGTGTCGAGAGTTATGAATCGTGCCGATCTTAAAAAATTGATATACGATGACTACGAGAACACAACAAATGTAATGACTGATGTTGTATATAAGGAGGTATTCCAAAATTTGTAATACTTTTGATAACAGAATTACTATTAAAATTTAAAATGGTATTCGTTGTTATTACTTTTTATTAAATTTTTTCATTATTCTGTATCAATACATTATACTTTGAGTGATGCTATATGCACAATGGGTTTGACAACCCCCTCACATAGAGGGTGATGCCGCTGATCATTGGTGGAACGAACCCACCATTCTTTTTTTTTTTTTTTTTTTTTGGGGGGGGGGGGGGGGGGGGGTTGTCATGGATATTATCAAGCCTATTGTGCAAATAGACTAATTCTTATACTTTGTGAATGAAATATGTTTATGCATCGGATGGGTGTTAAATTAATTTCAAATTAATAGTCACAACTTAAAGAATTATAAGTCACAATTACAAATTTTCTCGCATTCTCAATCTTTTTAGGTCACATATTGCTTATTGGTCACAAATAACAAATTTATGGTCACAATTATTGGTCACAAACAACAAACTCATGGTCACAATAAATCACAATCCAGTTCTCGACTTTCACCCTACACATAACCATCACAACTGCCAATCGCCACAACACTACCATTGACCACCGCCACTACCACCACATAAGACTTGAACCACCACCACACCACCTCTGTCGCCTCTCCATCACCACCTACAACCATCATGACCCAACCCAACCAATCATAACCTAACAACAATGGAAACAAACACTGCCGCCACCAACACCAAGCATCACCACCCCAACCTGTAGCCATCGAACAATAGAAACAGTAGAAATCGGCTCCTCATAACAAAGAATCAGAAATCGTCGCCACCACCTTCAACCCTCACCAATGCAACTCAATCAACCATCACCACCACAACCAATCGCCGCCGAACTATAGAATTATCATTCATGTAAAACATGAAACTAAACAATAAAAAAATATTATAGCACTAAAAAATAACACATGAACACACTATAATTATAAATATAATTCAATTTCAATTGTGATCGATTAAGTGGGACTCCTTGGATTCCTTATTTTAATAATTAGAATCTTCTTATTATTAGATTAATTAATTAATTTAGTTACATCTACTCCTTGAAATTTCAATTGGATTAAATAAATCAACAATTTCTGTAATAATAACACTTTTATAATGTTTTTATAATTTTTACTATTCAAATGTTAGATAATCGTAATATTTTTATAATTAATACTTTTTTATAAAATGAATGAACTAAAATAAAATCTTAAATAATCTTCAATTATCCGAGTTATTATTTTTCATTTAAATACTACGTATTAGTTGATTATTGTTTAAATTATCCTTTTCCTTTTTCAAACTATATAATCATTTCATTATCTTCCTATTTATTTTATCATACACATGTTTGACATAAAAAAAAAAAAAATATATATATATATATATATATATATATATATATTTATTGAAGTCCCAATTATATATTTCAACATTAGTAATTATATTATTAATATATTAAAAAATAAATCACAACCTGATTTTAGAATAAATAATTTATAAACCTCAATTTTGATTTGTGATGTTGAAAAACTTCCACATCAAAAAACCCAACACTGACCAATTATAGCTCTTACCAATTCACATTGGTTGAAAGATGTACGATAAGCATCCAGTTGTTTTTCCCAGCCCATCTTGTTGTTTTAGACGATGGATGAAATGGATGCCATAGATTGAGTCTCATTCATGTTTTCACAAACAGTAAACTGATCTGAAATTTGTTGAGAAGAGGAGCTCATTTTCCTGGATGAATCAGCCAAGAATAAGAGGTCAACATTCCCCAAGGCATCATTCATATGGACAAGTTTATCATTTGGAAGTCTCACAGAACAGAAATCTTTCCTCTTTCTAGCCAATTATTCTTCATGATATTCTTTACAACAACAGATTTTTTAAACAGAAAAAGAGTTCACAAGTTACAATTTAAGAGCTTGAAGACATGAAATGAAAAATTAAAGTACCAAGAATCAGTAACATTCTTCAACTTGTCATTTTCAAAAAGAATGGTTTCAATCAATTAACATAACCAGTAAATTACTTCATTCTCTAACTCTTTGAAGGAACCAATTCTTTCTCATATAGTTTCAAGAGCTGGGGAGCTTCCCTTGCATAGCGCAGCACAAATCTCTGTAAGAACTTCACTTCCGTATATTGCAATACCGAGCCCAAATGTTTGCCTTTATCGATCAAACCTTTCTCCAACAAAATTTTATAAACAGAACATCTTGGGATAATCCTTTTCTCTAAGCTATGTGAAAGTAGTCCAGGCCTATTCAACACGACGGAAGATTCAACCCCCATCTTGTTTATAAGAAAATCCATTATCGCGGTTATTTTATCTGTGGATATCATCATGCAACAAGGATTCTTCTCGAATGCCGAGATAATATCAGCTTCCGACCACCCCCACGTCTTGTAAAGCGCCACCTTCTTCTGCCAAGTCGATTTATTCATCGCCCTAAATGCATGAACTGCTAGAATAAAGTTAATACTCGAAGGTCTAAACCCCAGTTCCTTAACTTCCTCGACAACCTTTTTGAATCTCTCCCTTCCTACCATCAGTGCTCTAGGCTGGTATTGCAACAATACCACAATTTTCGATTCAGGGACTCCCGCCTCCCTTAGAACTTTGATATTAGGCAACAACTGAGACTGAAGATCGCAACAGTAGATCTCAGCTAATCGTTTCATTGAACCAAAACTTTTCCCATTCGACACAAACAAACTCTTTATATAATCATAAGATGGTATTATTTGTTTCTCCAAACTCCTCATGAAAATATTAGGCGTCCTACAAAAAATACTCAACACGTCACTCTCTGGCGTGCCTGACGACCGGAAAAACTCGATTTTTGGCAAAATAGTCTTCTGAGGATCACATAATATGATTCGAGGGAACCTTTTCACCATGCGTTCAATTTGCTCTGTCGTGAAACCATGACTCTTCCACAATGCAATAACCGAATCGGGTTTTTCTGTAGAGTCAAAATTCACGTACTTGGAGGCTGAAAGAGCCTTTTCTGGCGAAAATCCAAATGTGTTGATGAGGTAAGTAACAGTAAAATTATTTTTATTTTCATTTTTTGAACTGGGTTTCGATTTGTTTCTTGCTGATGCAAATGGGCTGAGTTTAACAAAACGACATTTAGGATTTTGAGAGATAATTCTAACGGAGGACCTACCAATGCCATGAAGAAAAACTCTGTAAATCGAATTAAACATCGATGAATCAATAAATTGTTTGAAGATGACTCACCTTTGATTGAGATGAATTAGGTTTCGGATGCCCTCCTCTCTTACGACATAAACCCTAAGTGAAATCCTAAATGAACCCCTCAGCCCTTCCCTAGTGAATGAGTTAACCGACGTCGTTTAAATCTCTTGGTTACAATTTTTTTTTTTCCTTTTCATTTTTATTTTTTTTTTTCAATTTTTATCTATGCCGGGGCAATTATACTCTTCATCTTCTTTCCAATATCTAATAAAATTAATCAATAACCACACAACTTTTTGAAGATTACTACTTAATCACCTGACTTTAAAAGATATCTCAATAACCATTAAATTTCAACAAAATTTCTAGTTGGCCACCCATCTTCAAAATGTATCTTTATGACCACCCAACTTATAATGTAATTTTTATTTAACTACACAACTTTTTTTTTTTTTTTTTTTGAGGCAAAATTTCAAAATTTTGAAATAATACTCAATAAATTAACCTCCATCCTTTAACGCAATCATTACAATTTATAAAAAATACAATTTCTCAAGCTACTTTTTAATCACATACATTTTTTCTTTTCACTTTTTAATAACTCATTTTACTTCAAAAAGATAAATAAATCAATTTATAATTGTTATAGTGTTATCGAACATATATATCCTTAATAATCTCTAATACATCAACAAATTCATCAGTTCTGACTAGAATAAAGGGGATAAATTAATAATTTTTATAAATTGCTAAGATAGTACTTTTTTAACAACTTCATTAAATTAATACCAATTCAATGGATGCTATTTATAAAATAATTAAATACATCTTGAATTATCTATTGACTAATATTTTTTTAGTTTATAAATGTTCAGTAATTTAGCATTAGGTTGTTCGATGTCTTCTATTTGACATATGTTCATTAATTGATTATTTATTAATTGACAACATCACATGCAACTTGAGAAAGAGCAGAGAGACCATGGTCTCGAGCAAAGAAAAGGCTATAATGAAAGAGCTTTGAATTCAGCTCTTACAACTGTGAAGGATCAATGAAAGCACTTAGAAAATGCGGCTATCGCAATTCCTTTGTCATCATCGATAATGCCAGCAATACCAATATATCCAGCTGAGGAGTGGAATGTAGCGTTTATGGTGAGGGGAAGCCCTTGTTGTTTTGAGTTCTCCTTTTCCAAAAGGTAAAAGACTTGGATGTTGCACCATGATCCTCATGATGGATAGTCATTTGATCGCCAATTTTGGCTTCAGAAATATATTGTTAAGCATTTTGAAAGTCATTGCTCAATCAAAAATTGATTTAGGCTCCCGAGCAATGCCATCATGGAAAATGCAATTTCTATCATTCTATATAGCACATAAAAACATGCAAATAGAGGAGTCAAAAATACATCTCCAATACACAACGTGGAATACAATGTTAAAAGACGTAGTTTAAAAAATAGACATTGTGAAGTGTTCCGTCTAGATTTAGACGCTCCATGAGATATGATGAGTTAGCATGATTTTTTATTTTATAATTATTTAATTATTATAAATAAGGATGTTGGCCACTCAGGTTGTATAATACAAGTTATTTTTATTTGGACTTTTTAAAAAATGAGAAATCCTGCGGATAAGGCCCAATTTATGCATAGTAATTAATTTTAAATAAAAAAAATGTCACATAATCAATATTATTTAAATATAGAATGAATCATTGGAGAGTAAATTTTAGACTTTTCCGTCTATTTATCCACGTTCTCTAGAAGTCCGCCATTTTCATTGCCACATCAGTCACAATTCACGTAATGAATTGGAAATGCTCTAGTGTGTGTGTATATATATATATATATATATATATATATATATATATATATATATATATATATATATATATATATCCTAACTATTATAAAAGAGGCTAAGAAATATCACTATTCATTTACTATTCATAAGGCTTGCATCATGTATGATGTTATAAAATCCTCATATTTTCAACTTAACTTATAACTATTAATTATAATTACAATTAACTAAACTAATTATTATTATATATATATCCAAACTATATTAAAAGAGGTTAAGAGAAAATAATATTCATATACTACTATGCATAAGGCATCATCAATTACATCATAATGACATCAATTGAGGTTTTCTTTTTTCCACATTTATTATTTCATTTATATTTTATTTTTCTATTATTGTAAGGTACACTTTGGTCTTTATTCTATCAAATTCAAGACATATTTATCTTTCATAAGTTCCTAAAATTTGCCATTTAGTCATCAAACTTTTCAACTGTCAATTTTATCATTTACTCATCGAACTTTTCAATTATCAATTTTACCTCCCTAAACTCATGATTTTTATGCAATTATTGCTTCAACACTTATTTATCCTACCATATCATATCCTATACTAATCATGTCTTTTCATTCATATCCTAACTACATTAAATTAAAAGAGGCTAAGAGAAAATAATATTCATATACTACTATTCATAAGACATCATCAATGACATCATAATGACATCAATTGAGGTTTTCTTTTTTCACATTTACTATTTCATTTATCTATTATTTTTCTACTATTATAAGGTACACTTTAATCCTTATTCTTTCAAATTCAAGAAATTTTTATCTTTCATAAGTTCTCGAAATTTGCCATTTAGTCATCAAACTTTTCAATTGTCAAATTTATCATTAGTCATCGAATTTTTCGTTTGTCAATGTTATCTCCCTAAACTCATGAATTTTATGAAGGCTAAAAATAAAGTCGTAATAGCAAGATCTTAATATCGATGTGAAGATTTCACACATTACTTATTTTATATTTTCTTTATTTTTGTAAGATTTTATATGTTTTAGTGTCACATCTGAATCCTAAATAATCAACTAGATTAAATAATGATTTATTGATGTTCTGATTTAAAAGAATTTTTTTTTTTTTAGTTAAGGTGTAATATATTTGTTAGCATAACCCTCTCTTTTTGTCTTTGTCTTCATGTTTGCAATCTTCTTCCCCTTCGACACTATTACATACAAAATTATTATCGCATTTCATGTATCGCACGGGCCACAACTAGTGTGTGTGGAGAGAGAGAGAGAGAGAGAGAGAGAGAGAGAGAGAGAGAGAGAGAGAGAGAGAGAGAGAGAGAGAGAGAGAGAGAGAGAGAGAGAGAGAGAGAGAGTTTAGATCACGTTCATGGACCAATAACCAACTAAATGGGCTACCACACAATTATACAAACCTAAAAAACAATCAAAAGACCCAACACAAAACCCAAGTTTTTCTCGAGTCATGATATTCACTTAGCTGTATAAAAAGAACTCCCACCATTATTTTAATTTGTCGAGTATCAAAAAGCTCAACACTAACCAATTATAGTTTTTACCAATTCACTTTGGTTGAAAGATGTACGAAAAGGATTCAGTTGTTTTTCCCAGTCCATCTTGTTGTCTTTCATAGATTGAGTCTCATTCATCTTTTCCTGTCTCTGCTAACGAAACAAACAATAAACTGATCTGAAATTTGTTGAGAAGAGAAGCTCATTTTCCCGGATGAATAAGAGGTCAACATTCCTCAAGGCAGATGCACAGAATTCCGCTCCATCATTCATATAGGGACAATGAGCTCATCATTCATATAGAAAATTCAACGTTGACAGCCATAGGATGGGAAATCAAATCGTACCAGAGGTATGAATGAGGTTCCTTGTAAAAGCAGTTAAACAGTAAACTCTTAACACTACTCCACTGAGGCACATCCCGCTATTTACATTCTCTACAAATCTCCAGGACAGGAATTATAAGGACTCCTAAGGTTGGAGTTTGACCCTATTTTTTTAAAAACAAAAAGAACAAGAGATCAACATTCCCCAAGGCAGATGCCATCATTCATATAGGGACAAGTTTATCATTTGGAAGTCACCTTTCTTCTTTCCAGCCAATTAATTTATTCTCTATGATATTTTTCCTGTTGAAATATTTTTAGGTTAATTTTTGTCATTTTAACAGGAATACGAAATTTCATACAAAAAAATTATCAATATAACCTGCAATGGAACTAGGATCTATTTACATTAAATCCAAAATATTGCGGTACGGTCTTTGTCAAGTTGCGAGCCAGCTTAATGAAAGGGTAAAAGAAAATTGTTCCCCAATCCATTTTACCTCTGAAATGATGAATTCTGTTTTTCATTCTATGCAGCACATGGATACCAACGTTTTACTTCTTCACAATGATGTTCTATATCAGCAATGGGACAAAATTAGGGCCACTTCTATCCACACTAAATCCGTTAGCAAGGTTAGAGGCATCTTCTCAAAGTTTATTGAGGACAGAACTGCATTGGCAAAACACCCTTCTCCTACTCAAAGTTTTGGGTGTTTCGCAAAATTGAAAACTGAAAACAACTAACAAAACGCATCATAAGCTATCATATTTTTCCATTTTTTCCTCTCTATTCAACTTAGTAGTACTTAGCCATCCGAGTGGACAAAGGAGAATACCGTGCTGCCTTTATTGCGGGTATCATCAGACGAATAGTAAAACCAGAAGTAATCTTCACAACAACAATAGATTTTTTAAACAGAAAAGTAGCTCACAAGTTACAATTTTGAGAGCTTGATGTTATGAAATGAAAAACTAAAGTACCAAGAATCAGTAACATTCTTCAACTTGTCATTTTCAAATGGCTTCAATGTCAATTAACACAACCAGAAAATTTGTTCATTCTCTAACTCTTTGAAGAAGCCAATTCTTTCTCATATAGGTTCAAGAGCTCCGGAGCTTCCCCCTCGTAGCGCTGCACAAATCTCTGTAAGAACTTCACTTCCGTATATTGCAATACCGAGCCCAAATGTTTGCCTCTATCGATCAAACCTTTCTCCAACAAAATTTTATAAACAGAACATCTTGGGATAATCCTTTTCTCTAAGCTATGTGAAAGTAGTCCAGGCCTATTCACCACGACGGAAGATTCAACCCCCATCTTGTTTATAAGAAAATCCATTATCGCGGTTATTTTATCTGTGGATATCATCATGCAATAAGGATTCTTCTCGAATGCCGAGATAATCTCATCTTCCGACCACCCCCACGTCTTATATAGAGCCACCTTCTTCTCCCAAGTTGATTTAGTCATTGCCCTGAATACCTGGACTGCTATAATAAAGGTCAGAGTCGAAGGTCTAAACCCCAGTTCCTTAACTTCCTCGACAACCTTTTTAAACCTCTCCCTTCCTACCATGATTGTTCTAGGCTGGTATTGCAACAATACCACAAGTTTCGATTCAGGGACTCCCGCCTCTCTTAGAACCTCGATATTAGGCAACAACTGAGACTGAAGATCACAACAGAAAATCTCAGACCGTTTCATTGAACCAAAACTTTTCCCATTCGACTCAAACAAACTCTTTATATAATTATAAGATGGTATTATTTGTTTCTCCAAACTTCTCTTGAAAATATTAGGTGTCCTATAAAAAATACTCAACACGTCACTCTCCGGCATGCCTGACGACCGGAAAAACTCGATTTTTGGCAAAATAGTCTTCTGAGGATCACATAATATGATTGAAGGGAACCTTTTCACCATGCTTTCAATTTGCTCTGTCGTGAAACCATGACTCTTCCACAATGCAATAACCGAATCGGGTTTTTCTGTAGAATCAAAATTCACGTACTTGGAGGCTGAAAGAGCCTTTTCTGGCGAAAACCCACATGTGTTGATGAGGTAAGTGACAGTAAAATTTTCTTGATTTTCATTTTTGGAACTGGGTTTTGATTTGTTTGATGCTGATGCAAATGAGCTGAGTTTAACAAAACGACATTTAGGATTTTGAGAGAGAATTCTAACGGAGGACCTACCAATGCCATGAAGAAAAACTCTGTAAATCGAATTAAACATTGATGAATCAATAAATTGTTTGAAGATGACTCACCTTTGATTGAGTTGAATTAGGTTTGGGATGCTCTCCCCTTTTTATGACAAAAACCCTAGTGAAATCCTAAATGAATCCCTCAGCCCTTCCCTAGTGAATGAATGAGTTATTTCATTTAAACCCCCAAGTTTATTCAACACTCAATCTCACCATTTTATTTAAATTAAGTCTATCATCTTTTACTTTTCAAATATTTTTTAAATATACATCCTCCCAAAATACTATTTCAAATCATAATTTTTCCCAAATAATAGAATTTCAAATCTTTAGGTTATAATTTTTTTTTATTTTTTTATTTTTATTTTTTTTATCTTCAATTTTTATCTCTGTAGGGCAGCAGTAGGGGCATTTCATATTATTTATCTTCTTTCCTACATGAGAGTTTGTTGTGGGAAATTTCACACTGGTGCTTAGAGTATTCTTCTAGCCCCTTTTTAGTCATCGAAGTTGAATGATATTACATATTTTGTTGCTTTGCTTGTGAAAGTAACGTCCAACCTCATGTGGTGCTTGTTAAATGTTGCGGTGGACTAAGTGTGTAGTTTGTCAATTTAAATTTTTTTTTTTTTTGGACTTATATCGATTGTTGTTATAAATTGGGTTAAGTTCGTGATTATAAACATTTAAATGCAAATCAATTGTAATTTATTACAGAATTACAGCAAGTAATTATTAAAATCAGGTATCTTACAAAATCAGGGCAATTATAATTTTTAAATTATAATTTATTAATTAATGTATAAATTGTAATTTATTTCACGAGTTTATAAATTGTAATTTTTGTAACATTTACCAATATGTAATTATTTTTATAAATAATGTATATATATGTGAATGACATTACCATTATATCACTGTAAACTTTATATTATTACGATTGTATAATTTTACACTCCTATAAATAGGGGCCTATACCAAGTCATTTAATATACCAATTCAATAAGAGAACAAAATTATCTCCTCTTCAAATCTCTCTCTCTCTCTCTCTATATTCATATAATATTATTATGGTAGTTCATGTTATCAGAACGAGTCTCTAACTAATTGAGTAATACGACCGGAGTATGCTCTACAGTTGTATCTAAATGATGAACCTCTGTATCAGAAACCTGATTATTATCAATCAATGTTTTCCTTACCAAAATCAAACACTTTTGACTTTAGAAAATAACCCATATATTGTAGATTTGAAAACTTCAAGAAAGATTCAAAAAGTTCCATACGAGGAAAGAAACGTGGTCGCGATGTTGTGCAAAAAGAAAAGTTGAAGAAAAAAATTCGAAAATTCGAAACTTTCAAAGTCGATCTACGCAAAACTACACATCCAATCGACGATCGCAGACCAGATTTGAAACCACGGTGGCGAGACGATTCTCCGGCACCGGCGCGTGTCGATGGCGACGAAAGGCGCGACGGTGCTTAAGGCGCGTGAAGACCACGCGCAGACGTCGTCTTGGCGCGTGAAGCGTTTTCCGACAACGGTGTCAAAAGGCGATTTGTTCATATCGATGTTTTTTATTTTTCTATGATCTTACTTTTCCGCTTTGTGCAGTTTTGGACATTTTCCAGTGGTCGAACCTGGTGGCTTCGTAAAAACTATTTTTGAAGAAATTCCGGCGAGATTTTGAACTTTGGACCAAAAGTAAGTTTGTTCTAAATTAAATTTCAAACCTATTGACGGTTTCGATTTATTCATATGATCAATATATTAAAATATGGACGATTTTGTCCTTGATGATACGTTAAAGAATATCAATCGTGATTTGACGAATTTGATTAATCATGATTATTGATCTAATGGTAAGTGCTAATAGAATATATATTCTAAATCATTTAACACTACTATGTGATCAATATGATAAATTAAAATATTTAAAAACAAGGTACAAGTAATATAATAGTTTCTATGTCGTGATGTATTGAGTATAACTCATTATCGTAACAGACTGGATTATTATGAATACATTGATTGAATTTGGAGATATGACTTGCTCATTTATGAAATGTAATTATTTCATTATATTGTTACCACCTATATGGTTGGCTTTATCAGCTTTAAATATACATATCACGTTACCACCTATATGTTTGGTTCTACAAGTTTCAAGCATATTACGTTACCACCTATATGGTTGGTTCTACAAGTTTCAAGCATATTACGTTACCACCTATATGGTTGGTTCTACAAGTTTCAAACATATCACATTACCACCTATATGGTTGGTTCTACTGATTTTAAATATTTCTACTCATATAAATTTAATATATTGTTATTATTTGATATTTCAACAAATGGTACCAGAAATTACCATTACCAAAAGATTGTTGGATTTTAATGAAAATATTTTATCAAATGGTACCAGAAGTTATCAATATCTGTATTGAAAGGGTAGATGAAAATAAATTATTCAACTAGAAAAATGTTGATGTATGATATCACATGATAGCACGGATATGGCTAATATGAAACTAATCTCATCAGTATTATGAGATAAATATTATATGAATGAGATAAAAAGATTTGATCAAAGTTCTTACACGGGCACTTATGGACTCCAGAAGAAATACATATTTACTTCGGAAGAAGTAAAAATTATCATCTAAACATACTGAAATAATATTATTATTGCTCCTGAAGAAGTATAAACGAGTCATACATGCAAAACACAAAATGGGGAAACATTTATGGTCCTCAAAAGTAGAGGTGTGTATCAAGAGTAATAATACCCCGTACTCTACCACCCCTAATCTTTTTTTATATGTCTCAAGAGTAAGAATACTTCGTACTTCACCACTCCTAATCCTTTTGAGGTTCACAAGATTAAGTTCAAATACTCATCAACATTAGAGGTATGTCTCAAGAGTAAGAATACCCCATACTCTACCACCCACAATATTTTGAGATTCACAAGGATAAGTTTACATTAACTGGACTCCATTTTCGCTTGGTACCCCTTCCTTGCTACCAATCTATCTTAACTCCTGCTGAATCTTGTATTGGAACATATGATTGTAACTTTTTCAACAGTTCATCGATAGTGGGAGCAGAAATAAGGATCCTCCTAGAAAATGGAGAGATGAATCCCTGTTCCACAGCGTAATCAAGAAATGTTAGTAAACCATCGAAGAAGTTGTTAACATTTAAAAGTCCAATAGGCTTAGTATGGAGACCCAGCTGAGCCCATGAGGTAATATTAAAGATTTCCTCTAAAGTATCAAAACCTCCAGGCATGGCAATGAAGACATCAAAACCATATAACATGCAAGTTATGCTTTCATGGATAGATAACGTCTGTACTTCATGCCCTCGTGTTTTGCCCGCGACATCAGCTAAAGGAACGGGTATAACACCTATCACTCTTGCTTTTTTTGCTTGAGCGGATTGTGAAGCACAACCCATCAATCCACTGCTGCCCCCTCCATATACTAGATTGATACCTCTCTCTCCTAACTTCTTCCCTAGAAGCACTGATGCTTCTAAATACTCAAAGCCTCTCCCAATTTTTGATCCACAAAATACACAGATAGTTTTGATCTGTCGAAGTTTTGATCCTTCCATATTTTAAGAATAAAAGGAAGGAAAACTTACAGAAATTGTTATTTTGGGATGCATTAAACTGCGAAATTACTTGGCTTTTTAAATTTGAAAATATTCACTATTTACTACTCATCTTTTGAAAAAGTTACTATTTACTTTTGACTAAAATGACACCACTTTTGATAATATCTCTGACAGCATATATTTTGCTTCATAATGGATAATCTTTCGGTGATCTCTCAGATATCATCTGTTAATACGCGAAAAATGAAAATACAAAATACTTTGTTAAAATATATACACTATACTGGTTTACATTGTATCAATGTTTAGTAGCCAAAACATCATTGTTTATAACAGCCTAGCAAACAGGATCTTTTGATATTATATTTTTTAGACTATAACGGTCTTTATCACTGATGAATGTAGCAAATAAAGATAGTAGCTCACGCTGCACATACCCACAAGGGTGCGTCTCAAGAGTCAATCGGATATCATCCAATAACTCCTTACTCAGCCCTTTCCTTAATGAAATCTATTTTATCATCTCGATTTCTGGATGAATATCCTATTGATTTACAACGGGTATCACATATCTATCGAGCACATTTGTAACAACCATTTAACCTTTTTGCTCTTATCTTCTTTGCAAAAGTACTCTTACCTAAGCCGGGCATGTGCTTAGAAAATGAATATGGTAATTCACCAACTAATCGAACTTTTGCTTCGATCAACCAACGAACATCTTCTGGGATACCTTGATCCATCAGCAGCCTCAATCTTTCGAGTCGAAATCGGTAAATCTTTTTCAAAACATTTATCGGAATATTTGAGTAGTATTTGCAAATATTTGACAATATAACATTCATTTTTATGGATCTGATCTTCTCCCAAAGTGATCTATTTAAATGCATTATTTAACTCGTATAAGAGTGGTGGCTCTGCGTTTCATTGATTCCACCAAGAAAAGGGAAAAGATTTGTAATCAAAAGAAGGGGACAAGGATCATTTTATTGAGATTTCGGTCTAATCATCTTTTTAGACATAATAAATCAAGGAATACTGATTTATAAACTCGAACAAGTAAATATTGTATTGAACCAGATGTTCATACGAAAAAGTGAAATATATATATAGTATGAACCAGAAGTTCATAAGTGAGATATACATTGTATTGAACCAGAATTTCAGCGATATTGTATTGAATCAAATATTCATACATAGAAATGAAACAAAACCGTATTGAACCAGAAGTTCTATAATAAACGGTTAGATTATCAAAAGTTTCAAATTATTTTCTATGAGAATAACTTATTCAGAAATTGTTTATCATATAACAATATTCTATGTCAAACAGGGATTAGCTCAGGTAGTTTTATGATTTGTAAAAGTGCGATATGTATACAATCCACCAAAGATACTTAGATATATGATTGAAATTGTATCCCTAAAAGGATGACATGTGTTGTGGCATTTTAGCCTATTTATATAATATAAGATTTGTGAACATTATGAGGAAAACACGCCTGAAGCGTAATTATGTCTGAAGTATAATGATAATCGATTCTAAAAACAAATATCTCTTGAATAATTGAGATGATCCCTTTGAGGCTAAATACTCATGATGAGTAAAAGGGACATAGTTAAATGATAAGAGATTTATGTACTTGATGATTGAAGAAGTCTCTATATGTCATTTGAGATGAAATGGAATCGATAAATAAATCGAATACATACACAACTCTCTTGTGAAAATGAGGTTGATGAAATTGTAATACTTTGGCCAAATATAAAATCTCAATGTAGGGATTATTGTTCAAGGACCTGAAGTCCAAATGCTTAAATGTACAAAGCCAGTAATTATTTGTACAAATGAAAAATATTACATAGTCGTAAAAGGCGACTCGTTGCGCGCGAAATTTTTCATAGAACTGGCGTGACATATGGTGGATAGACTATAGACTAAATCACTAGCTTGAGCTCTTTGATATACCAATGAGTGAGATCAAAATGTATGATTCTCATCTCGATACTTTGAGAGTATTCTTTGATGTACCAGTTGATAGCGGTACGTTGAGATTTCAAGTAAAATGATTGTAGATTATATGTCGAAATTGATATATATTTCAATAATTGATTATACAAATCAGAAATTGTGGTTTATGAGAATATACATGTATAATCACTGAAAGATTCAATATACCCAGATTAATATTACTATAGAATGATACAAATGACTCCATGATATAATATGTTGAAAGTGAAATTGGAGTGTACTATTTATGACATCTAGGAAATTGATTATTCACTATAAGTGAATTTGAAAATGAATATTTTATTATTCACCAGAAGTGAATATGAAAATGAATATGTTTAATTATTCACCGGAAGTGAATTCTATATTTGATTATTCACCCGAAGTGAATTCTAAATTTGATTATTCACCAGAAGTGAATTCTATATTTGATTATTCACCAGAAGTGAAAGATGCAATTGATAAATTAGTACAACATTGCTTAATATAGCATGTTATGATATCATAAATGAGCTATGAACGATTTATATAAAGCTCATCATAAATGATATGTTTGATGAAAAGATTCGAGATTGCATTAATATACTTGTGATATTCCATGAAAAGAATAAATACGCGTTGCACTCTTTTTTCCTTAGCTAAGGTTTTGTCCCACAAGGTTTTCCTAGCAAGGTTTTTAATGAGTCAGTAGTTGAGGCATATTAATGAGAATCAATAAGAATAAAGTACTCTTTTCCCTTCGCTAAGGTTTTGTCCACAGGGTTTTCCTAGCAAAGTTTTTGAGGCATTATTATAGCTATCGACGAGCTATAATTCAGCAACACATTGTTATACTGGAATGATATCAACAAATGAAGAAAATTATGAAGAATGCTATACAAGGAGATTTGTATATATACATATTCCAGACGAAAGAAGATATCAATGTTCAAGAAGTTCATGAATCCTCAATTGCACACTTCAGGAGGAGAATCATGTTGTACTCTTTTTTCTTCGTTCAGGTTTTGTCCTACTAGGATTTCCTGACAAGGTTTTAACGAGGCAGCGGTTGTACTCTTTTTCCTTGGTTCAGATTTTATCCCACTGGGTTTTACTGACAAAGTTTAACGAGGCAGCACTTCAAAACTTCAAGATTTAGTACATGATTTGTTCTATTCGAACATTAGACTCAATGATTGACGATGGTAAATATCAGGGGGAGCAACTGTACACTTTTTCCTTAGCTCAAGTTTTATCCCATTGGATTTTCTTAGCAAGATTTTAACGAGGTAGGAAATTGCGTAATATGTCATTCAAGGGGGAGTGTTATAAATAATGTGTATATATTTATATATGTGAATGACATTAACATTATATCCCTGTAAAATTTACATTATTACGATTGTACCATTATCCACCCCAATAAATAAGGGCCTATACCAAGTCATTTAATACAACAATTCAATAAGAGAAGAGAATTCTCTCCTCTTCAAATCTCTCTTTCTCTCTCTATTCATATAATATTATTATGGTAGTTTTACAACAATTATTATATTATGTATTTTTTTTCAAAATTGTAAAATACACTTTTAATTGTTCGTGATGGAGTTACACCGGAGAAAGTGATCTTAAGATAACAATGGTAATTCTCATGTATCATTTGGTAGCTTCTCTAGTGCCCAACTGAAGACAGATTTGGAAAGAAGGGGAAGAAATCTAAAAAGAAGCATGATGTTCGCTCAAAATAGTGTACCGCAAGCGCACGGGTCGCGTACAAGTAATAAAGTGGACTTTTTGAGTCCGGGTTGTCGATCCCACGAGGAATGTATACTTAATTACACTTTAGTTAATTTAATCTTAACAAATAAAACACACAATTAAAGATGGATTTTTGGAAAATAACTAAAAATCTACTAAAGATGGAAATATAAAAATACTTGAAGGTCTTGAGGGAAAATGTGGTTGGGATTCATGGTTTCATTTAACCGTCGCCTAATTAATTTCTCAACATGCAAATTAACAAATTACTCCTTTACAATGTTAGACCCGATTTTCCAAGCTTAGCCAATTACCTCTCTCGAGTGAAATCAACCCTAATCAATTGGTCTAACCTACTATATCTCTATGTCGATTAAGGCCCAATCAATTGCATTAACTCTTTATGAAAATAGCTCAATGGATCATCTAGGGTTTAAGGTATATCTCTATCCTTAACAAGAACCTAGAGCATTTGTTATTTGGTCTAAAATGCATAATATCTCTCGATTATCATACACTTCACAAAACACATATTTGGTGATCAAGCAAACACATGTAATAATCTCAATAACAAACACACATGAAATTAAGCATTTAATTATCAAAAGGCAAATATTGAAATTAATCAGAGCTAGGTTAAATTCATGCCATAAATCCCAACACAATAAATTAGCTAAACATGTTGGAAGAAAATAAAAATAACATTAAGCAGTACAAATAAAAACCCGGAGTGTGAAGATTGTAAATTTGCATCGCTGCTTGAGTTGCGTCCAGCCGCAACTGAAATCAGTGCATCTCAGCTCCAGCTAGCTGCTTCTGTTTTCAAGCAGGCAGTAGCAACAACCTTCTTCTTCCAGCTTCAATCAGCCTCCAGCAGTCCACTTAATGTCCTTGGCAGCAACTAATAGCAGACTCAGGTCCGGCAGTTAACCAGCACAGTCTTCTTCCTCAGCTACACCAGCAGTAGCAGCATCCATCCCGGCTTCTATCTGCAGATCAGCACTTCCAGCAACATTACCAGCAAGCCTGCAGCTCCCTTCTGTTTCAGTACCAGCTACTTCCACTTTCTGCAACAACAGGTTCAGTTGGCAGCAACACCAGTTCACAGCCTGTTTTCCACTTCTTCTGTCACCAGCAGTGTCCAAGAAGCAGCAACATAACAGCACTTCTCCCAGCAGCAGGTTTTTGATCTACAGCACTAGCCTGCAGTGTTCACAGGTTGCAGTCAGCAGTAGCAGCAGCGTCACCAGCTGCTCCTCTGGTCCTCCCCCTTTGAGCAGCCGTCTGCACCCCAGTAGCAGCAGTCCCCCTGGTCTCAGCAGCAGCAGTAGCTGCCCTTAGCAGGCTATCTCCTCTTTCCCTTCTTTCTAGCTGCTCACCAGCAGCTCCTCCAGCACCAGCAGTGTAGTTTCCTATCTATCTACTCCTAACTCCAGCCGGTTGATTCCAAAGCTGCTGTCACCAGCTGAAGAATGCATCCCGGTTCCTCTCTGCCTTTCCTATATGCTCCCTCCTTTCCTTCTCTCTGTTTGTGTGTATATATAGATTCAAAACATCAGCCTCTAGTCTTGCAGTTTCTGTCCAGCCTGCTTTTTCCCATGCTCTCCATCATCTGCCCATGCTGCCAGCAGTAAGCACGTTCCAGCCATGCTCTCCTGTCCTTGTCTCTCTAAAATTGCACATTTGGTCCTTGAGTTTTGGAAGTTGAGCAAAATGGTCCCCAAACTCTATTTTTCTCTTCATCTATGTGCCCAGCTCAATACTTCTTTGGAAAAATATGAAATCAGATTTTAAACTGCTGCCAAGTCCCTCAACTTTGATTTTTCATCCCAAGTCCTCAACCTTTGACACTTCTGCACTTTGGTCCCCAACTTTACTTTTTGTGTGCGATTGATCCATCTTCACTCAAATTCATCAATTAAGCAATCATTTCACTTTCTATTGTGATTTTCTCCTTGAATTTGAGTAGTAAACCTTGGTTCTCAACTTTTTGGGATGTTGCAATTTAGTCCTCAAACTTTCGATTTCTTTCACTTTGGTCCTTGAACGTCAAATTTGCTCATCTTTAAGCTCAATTGCACTCCAATCTTGTCCATTTGCTTTCCAATTGAGTTTGTACCTAATTGTACAAGATAAACACAATTTATAAGTAGATATTTGCTCAATTTGTCAATTAAAGTGCTAATTTAGGAACTAAATAAGTGTGTAAAAACACACTTATCACATGAGAGCAACAAAAGGCCCAAAGCAGATAGAAAGTCGAGGTAAGGGAAGATATAAAATTGCTTTTCCAGTATGGAGACTATGCAATAACTAGATTCCCAGTGAAGATATCATAGAACAAATTTGGTAACTAATTAGCTTCAAAATGCCTATGTTGCTGCAATATAGAAATCGTCAACCATATGTTCCTTGACGGTAAGATTCCTAAGGAAATTAGGAGGTACTTGAGCATAGTCATGGAAGTCCACTACATTTGTTGCTACCACCCTAGAATTATGATCATGCATTGGATTATCTAGAAAAATTCTAAACCAGGAGACAAGGTTCTAAAATGCGCAATACGTGGCGATGCGTCGTGGTCGAGAATCAAGAACAAGTTTAGGCGTGTCAATGAGAAGAATAGTCGTCATAATGCGTTTCGTACTTTTAATAATATTTTAATTAATTTTTAAGACATTAAATAAATTTTTATATGAAAAATAGATTTTATTACATAAAAATTAAATAGAGATTTGTGTGGATCCCCTGGTGGACCCATATGGATGATGTATCATGTTCAATTATTCATGGTCGTAACACTAGTACCTCAATTCTGGTTGGTTCATTTATGTGCGAACCGGACTTGAAAATATAAGGGATCGAAGATGATGGAATGTGTATATACTCTAACAAATAACCAAATAGGAAATATATAAATAATCTTTCTTGCAAGACACCACCAGAATGGAAAAAATAGAATATATTTTGCATGGTAAAACGTCGTCGAAGAGGAATAATATAGGCACTTTGGCCCATGCTTTAATATAGTTGAATACTTGGATCCTTATTTGAACACTTGGAAACCCTTTCAAGTAGACTTTTCTTAGTTATATTAAGAGAATGTCGGGCTACATCATTCAGATTTTGAAAGTGTATCTCTTCTCCCAACAAAAAAGAATACTCGAGAATGCTTCGAACTTATGAAGACATATAGGCTCATAGAAATATCTCAAGCATGCCTCAAATAGGAGGGGAATTAAAAGGTTTCCATCGATAACGTTGAAGATCTTACGCCTAGATGTGTGAGGGCTAATAGCCTGTCTGGATAGCAGAGAGAATAAGCTCAATTTAAGAAATTGGAGGGATTACAGCCCGCCTCGTTTTGAGATGTGGATCTTTGGATAATATGAAACAACGTATATATACGTTATGTCTTGTGTCGACGTGCGTGTATATGCTCTAGTCCCTTAAATTGGAAGTCCTAGACATACATGGCTGGGGTTCGAATTTATAACTTTTGGATGTTTTTCCTATAGTGGAATCAACCAATGACAGAATCCTTTGTAAAAGGAGTTCGTTGAAGAAGTCCTTCTCTTGGAAGGAGTCCCTCACTTGAAGTGAGTCAATTGACGTAATTCTTCTCTTGGGAGAAGTCCCTTGTAGGAGTCCTTTAGAAGATGTACTTCGGAAGGAGTCCATGGAAGAAGTCCTTCGGAAGGGGTCCTTGAGCCTTGCCACTTCGGCCATGCCACTTAGGCAATATGGGGGGCTTCTTGAGCCATGCCACTTAGGCAATATGGGGGCTTCTTGAGCCATGCCACTTGGGGCAATAAGAGGGGCTTCTTTGAGCCATGCCATTTAGGCAATATGAGGGGTTTCTTGAGCCATGCCACTTGGGGAAATAAGAGGGGCTTCTTTTAGACATGCCGGTAGTTAATGAGACCATGTTGTTTCAACATTTATGGCCGGATCTTAGTATTTCTGGATCTACAAAAATTACATGTCGTTGCGACAATTACGCCAAAGTTAATAATTTGCGGTCTTTGAGACCATGTGCGTTACGACATTATGAAGTTAGGCTAAGCAGAGTTCTCCTAGGACAATTTTCTTACAGAGGGTCAATTTTTGGGGAAATTCGTCCATCTTCAGGGGAGTCCATTCTTCAAAGGTCCCCTCTTTCGGGAGGGGGGGGGGAGCCTTCTTCAGGAGTCCCTTCTTCAAGGGTCCCTTCTTTCAAGGGGGTCCTACTTCAGGGATCCCCTCTTTTAGGGGGGTCCTTCTTCATGAGTCCTTCTTAAGGGGGCCTTTATTCAAGGGTACCTTCTTTCAGGGGGTCCTTCTCCAAGAGTCTATTCTTTCAGGGGGGGTCCTCTTTCAGGGGGGGTCCTTCTTCAGGGAGCCTTTATTCAAGGATCCTTTCTTTCAGGGGGTCCTTCTTTAGGGATCCCTTCTTTCAGAGGGGTCCTTCTTCAGAAGTCCCTTCTTCAAGGGACCTTTATTCAAGGGTCCCTTCTTTCAGGGGGTCTTTTTTCAGGAGTTCCCTCTTTCAGGGTTCCTCTATTTCAGGGGGGTCCTTCTTTAGGAGATTTTTTACAAAAGATCCCTTTTAAGGGAATACATCCGTCTTTCAAGGACTACAAGCTGGGCTTCTTAACGTTGAAGGACTTACTTGCTGGCCTTGATAATAAAAATAATGGCTCGTTTTGAGCTTATTGGAGGTCTTATAGGCCTACCTCGATGTGAGAGGGCTTAGTGTCCGTCTCAAATAATACTGAATGATAAAATACTTATGATTTGCAAGCAATTTCAAAAACAAGGCAACAATATCCCATAGAAGTGGATAATATATTGTTAGGTAAAAAAACATGACTTTCAAAGGTACGGGCTTCTTTTTATTTGTAAACTTTGACTGGGCTAATGAGTTTAGTCGGGCTTTAAATTGATCGTGTGGAATGTGAGTTCCATTGCCCAAGCAAGCAACTTTATAATGAGCTATCGCATTGAAAATTTAATATGATTGCTCCTGGTGGTGTATAATGTCCCACGCATGTAAGCAATTCATGTTTCTAATGTGCTCATTTATATTAACTATGCACAAGTGAAATAAACAACCAAATATTCTTCATTTTATGGAACCAGTGTCCCACGAATACATTGACTAGTGGACGATTCTAGTATTAAAGACATGTTTTTCCTTTTAATTGTTTCAAAGCACATGCATTATAGGTGACCAGCATAATTTATCCCACAAATGCCTTTTAATGTGCTAGTTAAATTATTGATCCAAGATTTGGAGCAATTCCAATCATTGCCAGAGCTCAACTATCAAGATTAGCAAATAAGCAACCCAAAGAAAATACTAACCAAGAAGTCCAAATGTTAATAGACCAAAGAAAAATAAATTATTGCTGCCTAATCCATAATATCCGAAGTGAGCAGCCTAAAGGAAATGCTTTTTTTCCAGGTTGGTATAATCCTTTTTCACCCTCTTTCAAGATGTTCTCCGCCTTATTTCAAGGTTTCTCGTCACTTTTTACCACGTGATTTCGTGGTTAGAAGTGTGGTTTCCCACAGACGGCTCCAAAAAGTTGACCACAAAATCTGGTAGGACCTTGGATCAACACGTCTTAGCTCATCCCTCTTGAACACGTGGATCTCCTGTGCACTAAGACAAATAATCAGCTTGCAAAGGGGGCCGAGGTGGCTCCCGTTTGCACTCCAATGCCTAAGTTAGAGCTTATTTCAAGCAAATATAAATTGGATGCTGGAAATACTAATGTGTAAAAGATAGAAAAGGGAGTGAGAGTAAAATATTGAGCTAGAATATTGAATTACCAACATTTTCCTTGGAGGCAAGTGTGTTCTATTTATAGAATGAGTAATTCTCTTACATTGTGACACGTGTTATGCTTTACATATGGAAAGATCCTAACCAGTCATGAGGTAAACAATTTATTTGACTATAATTATTACTACATGTCATAGGGTTAAAACAATCATCAAATCTCTTTAAAGATGTTGTCACACCAGTCTATCTTGTCACCTTTCTCGGGTACTCACTTCGGCTTAGGTGTACCTCAACATAAGGGTACCTCGGCATAGCATCACCCTGACATAGGGGTACCTCGGTATAGGATCACCTCGGCATAGGGGGGGTACCTCGACATAGGATCACCCCGGCATAGGGGTACCTCGGCATAGCATCACCCCGGCATAGGGCGCTACCTCGACATATGGGGTACCTCGAAATAGGATCATCCCGTCATACGGGTACCTCGGCATAGGATCACCCCGCCATAGGGGTACCTCGGCATGTAAGAGTCCAGCAAGTTTGGTATCCACAGTTTGGCCTATGGGTCATGATTAGGTGAATGGATGTTTTTTGGATCCCCTGGTGAACCCATATGGATGACGTGTCATGTCCAATTAGTCATGGTCATAACAAAAATAATTAGAAAAAAAAGAGAAGTAAAGCAATTTAAAAAGAAAACAAGAAAGAAAAAGCCTATCAGTTCCCATCTCACATCGGATGTTGATATGAGATTGGAACACCTATTACCCTTACAAAGGGGCTGTTCAGTGGTAAGCTGAATTAAGTTTGTAAAGGGATTGCATATGTTTGCATGCAGCCCCTGAGTATAATTTATTATTATTATTATTATTATTATTATTATTATAGCACTGGTTCAATTGGTTTCTAACTGATTAGATTGGAAAAGTAACGATTTATTATTAGTTCTTGACCATTAATCACCGATGTTTTCGATTTATGTTCAGTAAAAAGCATTATTCCACACATATGGGTAATGCAAGGTGTTTTCCTCAAGTATTGCACTAATGCGTGCCTAGGCATCGTTTATTCTCACATTATAGAACACTGCCAGGAGATATCAAATCCATATTGCCTCTTTATCATTATCTGGTTCTTGTGGAAAGCTAGAAACGATGCCAAACACAACAAAATTAAGATGGGTTCTGTTAAAATTATAAAGCAGATTAATGTACTTGCATTTGCTTTATATCATGCAGGGAAGATTATTTGGCATACTAGTACTAGAAATAAAGTTCCTATACCTATGGTGGTGAAGCGGAAGAAACCGGATAAAGATTGGTACAAACTTAACACATATGGTGCCTTAAAATCTAATATGAAGGCAACGGGAAGAGGCATGTTAAGAAATTACCGTGGCGATGTGGAGTGGGGATTTTATGATCACTATGGTGAATGTTCTATCGTGGAGGCTAAGCTAAGAGCGATTGAGACCGGATTGCAACCGTGTTGAAAACATGGTGTAAGGAAACTTTGGATTGAAACTAATTCAAAAATTGCTTCGCAATTGATAAGCAACAAGAACGGTGCTTGAGAAATTCAGTACATTCTTCATTATATCCTCAACGCCTTTGTAAAGATGGAAGTTTTCGTTACTCGTATATGGAGAGAAGGAAACATGGTAGCCGATTGGTTTGCAAGCAAAGGTTATCTCGACAAGAATTTCAAGGTTGTCAAAGCCAATGACATTATTGGAAGAATAAGAGGACTTGTTAGACTTGATAAGATTGGTTTGGATTATATTAGATTTGCGTACTTTTGTTTTTTTTAGTTTTAGTTTCTTATCGGTTCGTTTTCCTTTTTGCTTGCTCAAGATACATTCTATTTGTTTGGAAGTTAGGTTTTTTGCCCCCCTCCTCTTTATAATACATTTTTTTTTCATTTAATAATAGTCATATCCTAGACTTGGATTTTCGAGTTAGGACATTTTGCAAAAAAAAAAAAAAGTCAAGATGTAAGTGTTCTAGTGATAATTGCACTTCATACTATCATTTTATCCCTTATTGGAATTTTACTTACATTAGTATTTTAATTGATTTTTACATACTTTTCTTCTTTTTCTTCCAAAACTTAAAATATTCTCACTAACACCACGCCACCACCGTTGTGCCACCTCCTTTTTTCTCGACGAGGCTCGGTGTGTTATTTGAAAGATGTCACAATTGAGTTTTCACCAATTCTACAACTTGTTTGATGAAATGTCTGGCCGAATATAATGAAAGTATCATAAAAAAATCTAAAAGTTTTAAGATGTGATATTAAAGTTCCTCCCCAAGTATCATAAAAATTTGAAAAAATTTCAGGTTATGATACCAAAAATTTGAAAGTATCATGTTGTGATACTTTAAAAGTATCATAAGTTTCATAATATGATACTTGTGATAGAGAACGTATTTTCCAGTAAAAAAAATTGAAGTATTTTTTAGTGATTTTTTAAAATGGAGTAAATTTCAATTATGATACCATAAGTTGGGTATTTGTATAAACGCCCTAGTGTTCTAGCTGCTATCGAAAAGGAAACTGAGAGAAAGACAGCCTAGATGCACTAACTAGAAAGTAAAGTGCAGGTGAGGTTTTTCTTTACTAAGTATTATTAAGTGATTAATACAACTAGATTTTGGAACCACTAATAATATCCACATGTCGATGTAAGGGCTTCGGGAAAGCTGAAAACTCATTAAAGGCCATTTTAAAATCATCGAAGGCATAAAAGCTATAATTTTAGCAAGAGCAATAGAGTATTTTATTTTTGTTTCAATAGTGGTAGATCTTCGATTCTTAAAGAATTTTATTATGCCCCGCTAATGAAGTAGAACTTTGATTTCTGTTTCCATTTTAATAGGACAAGGTTATTCTTGAAAATTGACTTCTGATGCGCTTTGCATTTTAATGATTAAAATTCCTATTTGTGATAGATATTTGATTGACAGCCTTTATAATTTAAAATGTTCCTTTTTGGTGCAATATTTTCCCCCTGAATTATTTTGAAAGATTTCTTTATGTTGTCAATTTTGATTGCTTCTAGAAACTTTTCTAGGAAAACATTCATAACAACAGTTTTTCTTTGTTTTGGAATACACAATTGTTTACCATTGAGGGTAAAGCTTATAGATTCAATTTCCTATATGAAAGGATGATATAGTTCTTTTACTTTTGAAAACTTCATAGGTTTGACCTGTGAATTGTTTATAAAGTTGTTCAATAATTCTTTTAAAGAATTCTAGAATATTTGCTTTTTTTTTTGATGAGAACCAAGAAAGTCAAACCTTGATACGCGTACTCGTGAGACCCAAGATGAGATCCGACGCCAAAGAGGTTCAAGATTCGAGACTAAACAAGTAATTAAAGTCAAGAAAAACAAGCCAAGAATCAAGTTGGAGCCAAAAAAAAGGAGAAATTGGACTCAACCAATTTCGGTCTACCGAAAGTCATTCTGGTCGATCGAAACTCTGCAGAAGATTTTGAAGGCAGCCTCAATCGCGTTCGACTGAGGGTTGGTCGATCGAAAGTCCCATTTCGGTCGACCCTGTGATCGACAGAAACACTCCGTATCACAAAAATGGGGTTTTTCTTACAATTTCCGAAATTACACCTTTTGCCCAATTTTGTACATTATATACACATTTTTTCATTTCAAACACTAACTTGGTTGTTCATTGTGTTGCTCTTGAGAGAGTCCCCCATGGGTGAGGTAAACTCTATATTCTTGATCTTGTATCTCTTAGGAAAATAATCAACTTTATCTTGAGTATTATTATTCTTGTATTGTTGTTTATTTCCGCCACCTTGAAATTTGTTTGGTTGATACCCATTGGGTTAGGGTTAGTTTAATCCTTGAATTTTGGATTAGATTTAAACTTGGGTTAAGATGTTTATAGCTTATTTTACCACTTTAGCTTTCTTGGGTTTTGTATTAAATTGTTATGGGAACTTTCGGTGAATATACCGAAGGGGTTCGCATCATTTGGTATTAGAGCTTGTCTCTAATTTGGTAAACATATATTTACTTTCTTGTTGTTGTTCTTGTTATCAAAAAAAAAAAAAAAAATTGAAAGAAAATTGGAAAAATTTGTATGCCCATGAGTATTTATTGATCATTATATATTGGGTATATTGATTGTTGAATTTGTTGGGGGTTTCTATTAGCCAAACACTTACTTTCCTACATTATCCAAAGTGTACTCTCAAATTGTTTGATAAATTGTTCCAAAGAAACATACTCCATTAATGCATTATTATTCCATGCCCATGTCTTGCTAAATACTTGTGGTTGTCATTCTCATTATTGAAATTGTATTCTTGAAATGTTACCCCATATATCACTTGCTCCATACATTGGATAAGTATTGTTCATTCCTTCCTTGTCAAATTTGAGTTGTTGGGGGTTATTCATATATCCACATTATACACATTCAAGGTCATTCAAAGATTGAGTACAAGGTGTTTGATAAATTTCTACATTGAAAATCTACACTCTTGTGCTTATTTGTTCTACATCTTTGCCTTATCAAATATTTGTGGTTTGTCAATCTCATTGCTAAAATTGTATTCCTAGCATCTTTTCCCACATAACAATTGTTTCTTTTATTATAGCAAGCACCATAATTTCCACTTGATATTGTATCTACTTATAAATTCCTTCTTCCTTGTTTGTGATCCTTAACTTCACAAGAATTATACTTTGTTGTTTAGTTGATTACCTTCCTTGGAGAACTTGAGAAAGGAGATTTTGAGTGAAAAAGGCAAGAGTGGTGAGCTCAATAGCGGGTAAAAGCCTAAATTGAGTAAAACACGAGTGAAAAATATTCTTGTGAGAACACTTTCACACTTGTACACCATGTCAAATTCCAATACTCAAACTCAAGACTTAAATGAATTGTTGCAAACTTTTTCAATCACCATGGCTAGGAAAATGGAGGAGATTAAGGGAGGGTTAGAAAGGTTAGCAATAAAAGGGGAGAGTACATCAACTAATAATGGAGGAGAGGGAAGATATAATAGAAGAATGAGGAATAAATGTGGAGATGTTTTGGTGGATGATGGGAGCATGGGAAGGAAGAATAAGAAAGAAGTTAAAGGTAAATGTGGGGATGTTAGGAGAAATGAGGAGGATGATGAACATAATGGGAGTATGAATAAGAAAATAAGAGAGTGGTTAGATGATAGGAGAAATGGAGTTGATGAAAATATTGATAGTGTGAAAATGCAAAATTCATCACTCCATTGAATGGGTAAACGTGGAGAAGTTGAAGGAGATTGGAGTATGAATAGGAGAAGAAGAGAATGGGTAGATAGGAGTGGAGATGGGATGGATGAGAAGGTTGATATTGAGCAAATGAAGACTTCATCATTCCATAGGAGGGAAGGTAGTGAAAGTAGATAAGTAGTGAAGGAGATAAATGCTAGGCCACCACAATCTATGGCCCATACTAATGAGATGGAGGAACATGGGAAGGATAATTTCTACACTAGGTGCCTAGTGAGTGATCAACCATGTAATCTCATGATAGATGGGGAGATTGGCACTAATTTGGTGAGTGCTAGTAGAATTGAGAAATTGGGGTTACCGGTTAAGAAGCATCATAATCCCTATGTATTGCAAATGTTGGGTGATGATGTGGGAGTGAGAGTGAGTGAACAAGTTTTTCTTGCTTTCAACATTGGAACCTATAGTGACCAAGTGATATGTGATGTAGTTCCAATACACAATGCTCACATAATTTTGGGAAAACCTTGGAAATGTGAGCAAAATGTGAATCTTGATAGGAGGAGGAACTCGTGTAGCTTCAAAATGAATGAAAAAAAGGTTGTGATCCTGTCTTTGAGCCCGGAAGAAGTATGCAAAGACCAAATGAAGCTCAAGAAGGACTTCGAGGAAGAAAAAGAGAAGGAGAGTATGAGAGTTGGGGCCACGTCCCTAGAAAAGAAGAGGCAATGAGGGTTGGAGCCATGGCTCCAAAAAAAGGAGAGGTAAGATAAGAACCGAGAGTTGAGGTTCCTACCTCAGAAAAAGGTGAGGAGGTGATGAGTGCCACCAAGGAAATTGAGAGAAAAGATCACCCCAAAATGTTCTTTACTCTTGAATATTCTAACACTTCCCTCCATAGCTTGGTTACTTCTTTGTTGCAGGGGATCGTTAAGCATACTTATTAAGGCAACAAGGAGCTCCAAAGGCATGCCGTGTGAAAGAAATTCATGGAAACATTTTCCTACAACAACGAGTACAACCGAGGTAAAGAAAATGGGATAACCAATGCAACCATGGAAACATTTTCCTACAACAACGAGTACAACCAAGGTAAAGAAAATAGGATAACCAATGGAACATCTAGGAGGTATGCTCCTAACATTTCTTTGAATGCAAGGTTATTGTGTTTAGAATACATTAGAGAGTTGTATGATCTTGATGTAGATTTGACAAGTGTGTTGTTGACTTGTGAAAATGTAACATGTGGTAAGGATCATTGTCATGAAGAGTGCTTAATTTGTAAATGCAACTTTTTACATATGCCCAATTACATAAGTACCAAATCCTTTTGTGAAAATGTTGCATGTAGTACATTTCATGGGCATGTTGAATTCTTATTTCGTGAAAATATGCTTGACGTGCATATTTGCTCTCTAAAGGAATTGCTAGTTAGGGGAGTCCATGGGAGAAATTTATTGAGATGTCTTGATGATAAAAGGACTTCACTTCTAACATTTCTTGATGTCCCCTCATGTTGTTTTGAACATGTTAAGGGCATGCATGTTAATCATCCAAATTTGTTAAACATTTATGAATCATGTTGTGAGCGATATCTTGATGTATTCTACGAGCATGATAATGATTTGTTTTGGAAAATTGGATTGTTTCTTTTTAAATGTGTCATGCGTGAATTCTTAGTGGGGGAGGCACATGATGATTGTTTGATGGGGCGATTTAAAATCAACGGGGTTATGTGATCAATTTTATTGGCCTAATTTGAAGATTGGTGTTGAACATGTTTGCACTTGTCGTAAATGCCTAACTTGCAAAATGGCTAAACTCAAGTTTGTCCCCCAAGAATTCCATACATATTTGCCAATCATGAGTAAACCTCGGAGTACTAACTCTATGAATCTTATAGTAGGTTTACTTGGAACAAGGAAAGAAAATGATGTTATTTTTGTGATTGTTGGTAGGAGTATTAAAATGTCACATTTGATTGCATGTCATAAAACCAACAAGGTCATCAACATAGCTAATCTTTTCTTTCGGGAAGTTGTGCATTTGCACGAAGTTGGTGTTAATTTTGTGGTTGTTAAATTTGCTTGCAATTTAGTTGCTCATCATATTAGCAAGTTTTCTCCACTTAAATTTTCTTGCGACTTTATCCTATTAACTCTGTTGAACTTTATGCATATGTTTATTGAAGAAAGAGTTGGTTTAGGTGAGCACGAGAATGCACCTTTGGTTAAGCCCCTTTGCAGGAGGCTCGGGCTTCCATTTGGGGAAATTGGTATCCAATGTGCTTCCAATGCCAACCATGATGGGAAGCATATTCCGTTTGATCCGGGTGGCCGGATGTGTTCCCATTCGTGGAAGGAGCGACCCCCCGATCAAATAAAATCCAAATTGCTACTCTGCGGTGTTGACACATCTCAAGCTTTTGGCAACGCCTACAAATTGATTTTGCACAGTGAGTATGAAATTCCAGTTACATTTATTGTGTCTGAATTTTCTATTTTTATTGTATGTGTCGATTCGTGGTCGAATCTCTTTCGAGATGGAGGAGATGATGAGAATCGCGAAGGTCCAATTTCATCGCATGAACCCGTGGTCCGCAATGTTGCAAGATCAAAGGTCAAGGAATCTCACGACTATGCAATCAAGCAAGATTCGAGGTCGAATCCTTTTCAAGATGGAGGGGATGGTGAGAACCGAGAAAGTCAAACATTGATGCGTGTGCCCGTGAGACCCAAGACGAAATCTGATGTCGAAGAGGTTCAAGATTCAAGGCTAAACAAGTAATTAAAGTCAAGAAAAAAAAGCCAAGAATCAAGTTGGAGCCAAAAAGAAGGAGAAATTGGACTCAGCCAATTTCGGTCTACCAAAAGTCATTCCGGTCGACCAAAACTCTGTAGAAGATTTTGAAGGCAGACTCAGTCGTGTTCGACTGAGGGTTGGTCGACCGAAAGTCCCATTTCGGTTGACCTTGTGATCGATCGAAATAATTTCGGTCGACCAGTTCGGTCGACCGAAACATTCCGTTTCACAAAAACGGGGTTTTTCTTGCAATTTTCGAAATTACACCTTTTGCCCAATTTTGTACATTATATACACATTTTTTTTCATTTCAAACATTAACTTGGTTGTTCATTGTGTTGCTCTTGAGAGAGTCCCCAATCGGTGAGGTAACCCTATGTTCTTGATCTTGTATCTCTTAGGAAATTAATCAACTTTATCTTAGTGTTATTATTCTTGTGTTGTTGTTTATTTCCGCCACCTTGAAATCTATTTGGTTGATACCCATTGGGTTAGGGTTAGTTTAATCCTTGAATTTTGGGTTAGATTTAAACTTGAGTTAAGGTGTTTATCGCTTATTTTACAACTTTAGCTTTCTTGAATTTTGTATTAAATTGTTGTGGAAATTTTCGGTCAATATACCGAAGGGGTTCGCATCAGTTTCTCTCTAGTACTTACCAATACAAAATTCCAAGAATTGGTTTCGCTTCTAATGATTTCCTTATTGATTATCATAGCTACCATGATGTAGATATACCATGAGTCAATAGGGGCCGTTTTATTTGTGTTTCGATTTTGAATTTTGAGTTTTGGATTTTTTTTTTTAATTTTGGATTTTGATTGTTTGCTTTGGAATTGCTGAAAACGTGTTCTCTTTGTAATTTTGAAAAACTGTTTTCAAAAATAGAAAATTGAAAAATTCGTTTACTTTGTAATTTTCTGATATATTGATTTTATGATATTTTATATGTAAAAAATGATTGATTTGTTGAATTACATTAATTTTAATGTCAATAAATCAGTTAATTCTATATGTTAATAAATTCATCATTAATATTGTTTCAGCTAAACAAAAATTCAACCTCATACCAACAAAATCTTAATGTGGATCTATATATAATGGCAAAATAACATAAGAGTTTTAAGTGAAAGAAGTGTCTCACATTTACAAAAATAAAATAAAATAAAAAATCTTAAAATGGATTCATATATAATGGCAAAATAATATAAGAGTTTCAAGTGAAGAAAATATCTCACATTTACAAAAAAAAAAAAAAAAAAAAAAAAAAAAAAAAAAAAAATCATAACATGGATCTATATATAATGGCAAAATAATATAATAGCTTCAAGTGAAGGAAGTGTCTCACATTTACTAAAAAAAAATTAAAAAAAAAAAGTTCAAAATGCGCGTTTTGGACTTTTTTAACAGATAATATCCAAAACGCAATAAACTCGTTTTAAGTTTCCTTTGTATTTTTTTTCTGGAAAACGAATTTCTGAAAATGGGCAAAGTGAACACATTTTTTTCGAAAATCGAAAACTCAAAACGGGCTGAAAACAGCAAAGAGAACGGGGCCTAAGGGGCCGTTCTCTTTGTGTTTCGATTTTGAATTTTGAGTTTTGGATTTTATTTTGAATTTTGGATTTTGGATTTTGGTTGTTTGTTTTGGGATTGCTGAAAACATGTTTTCTTTGTGATTTTGGAAAACTTTTTTCAAAAATAGAAAACTGAAAAATGCGTTTACTTTGTAATTTTCTGATATATTTATTTTGTGATATTTTATATGTAAAAAATGGTGATTTGTTGATTTATATTAATTTTAATGTCAATAAATCAGTTAATTCTCTATGTCAATAAATTTATCATTAATATTATTTCAGATAAACAAAAATTCAACCTAATACTAACAAAATAACATTAGAGTTTCAAGTGAAGGAAGTGTCTCACATTTACAAATAAAATAAAATAAAAAAAAAAATAAATCTTAAAATGGATCTATATATAATGGTAAAATAACGTAAGAGCTTCAAGTTAAGGAAGTGTCTCACATTTACTAGAAAAAAAAATTTTAAAAAAAAGTCCAAAATGCGCGTTTTGGACTTTTTAATACAAAATATCCAAAACGCAATAAACTCGTTTTGAGTTTCCTTTGTATTTTTTTTTTTTTTTTGGAAAAACAAATTTCTAAAAATGGGCAAAGTGAACGCATTTTCGATATTTTCGAAAATCGAAAACTCAAAACGAGCTGAAAACAGCAAAGAGAACGGGGCAAGTTTTTCAGTCAATACTAGTTTCTAATTGATATATTGTAGGAGTTCTAGTAAAAAGTTTTCCATTGTGATTTGTGATGTCCACTTATCTCAATGTCTAAACCTTTGATTACTTTAGAGGTTTTGATTTCAGATTTATCAGTAATTTTTAAGTATAACACCTTCTCAGATGTTACCCAAGTTTAGGAATAATCCATTTGCTTGATGTACATATTGATGCTCCAGTATCTACATAAGCATAAATTGTGTGTTTCCTATATCCTTCAAAGCTAAGCTTGATTGGAATATAGATAGAATTAGGGTTTGTAATATTTTTATTACTCATCCTGAGATTCTGATGATTCAGTTTCAGTATCCGTTGTTAAGTAATGCAAGGATTTTGTATCACTAGGATCTTCTACTGGGTAGAATCCTTATTGTTGGAATTTACAAAGGACTTTAATCCTTTCTTCGTTCCCAATTCGTGCTAGGCATTCGTTTGCATAATGTCCAGATTCATTACTGAGTCAACATCTGTAATGTTCTTCTTTTGAGAGCAAAATTTCTTTTTGTCATATGGTCGGTTTTTGTTTTTTTTTTATTGGAATACTTCCCTCTTTTGAAACATTTGAAATATTTCTTTTTGTATGGTTTATCATATCTTTTAAAGGTATATTTCTTTCTTTTAAAAGATTTTTTCTTTTTGTGGCGTTTTGGTGGTGCACAACCATACTGTCCTGGAATTCTATTGAGATATTTATAATAACAGATTCTATGAGTTTTGTTACTGCCATGGTGCTATTTCTTATTAAGAGGCTTTCTTTGCATTTATTTGCAAGAAGAGTTCTTGTAAGAATAATAGCAAGTCCAATTGAAGAGTGAATTTTGAAATTAAGTCTTGGGTCATTGGCTTGACTTTGTTTTTCAATTGAATCATCAAAAAGTTCTGTTACCTCATAATTGAAAGGTTCAGGAAGTTTTCTAATGAACTTTTCAACAAGTAATTCCCAGTTTTAGGATGAGCAAATGTATAAATATTTTGAAAATTCACATGCATAATTTTCAAAATAACTCATGTCACAAATAGAGATTTTCTCTAAATGGTTCATTGCTTCAACAACTTCAATTGTTGTTCTTTTACTTTTGAAAACTTCATAGGTTGGACCTATGAATTGTTCATAAAGTTGTTTAAAAATTCTTTTAATGAATTCTAGAATATTTGCTTGTAAACTCCAGATTTCATTTTTGACATCATATGTAAAGATTTCCAAGAAAGCTATTGCATTCCCTCTAGTACTTGCCAATAAATAATTCTAATAACTGGTTTTGCTTCTAATGATTTCCTTATTGATTATCATAGCTACCATGATGTGGCTATACCATGAGTCAATAAGTTTTTCAGGTTCAAGTGTACAATTTAAATCTAGAATTGTAACTTGTTGATTGTATTTTTTGGGAATAAAATCAGAAACTAAAAGGTTCTGATCCAAATCCTTGTCAGGCATGAAGGGTATAGATCTAGGTTTATTATCACCTATGTGCCTTTACCATATCCTTTAGGTTACTAGATGAGGGCTCATCTGGTATTTTGGTTTCAACATTTTCCACTTTTGGCTCCCTGATTGTAGGACCAAGTACTCTATTGGTGTTGAATTGTTCATGGATGATGACTTCATCTTCATCTGAACTATCATCAGAATTAGCTTGTTCATTGATATTGGTCATGGATTCAGAGTGCGGAGACTCTTCATCTCTTGACTTGACTGTCATAATGGTTTCATTATTTCCTATATCAATGTTTTTAACAATAGAAACAGTTTTGTCAAGTTCATTGTCTTCAAAAGAAAGTAAAACATTTAAAAGTCCTAGATCTTGACTAGTCTCATATATGTTATCAACGTTTTTTCCTTAAATCTGCCATTATTCCAATTGGTTAATGTCAAAATTTCCTTCAGGAATATCATCTTGTTTTGCTTTTGTTTTTGGAGAGTGTTCTCCCCTTTTTCAAAAATTCCTAACTTTTGTGGTGTAGCAATCTTTGTGACAATGCGATTATGATTATTGTTATTAACAATTCCTACTAAAATGATAGCAAATTTTTTTTCTAATGATTTTTCATATTGGTCTTGAAGAAGCTTAAGGTCATCCTTAATATCTTCAATGTCATCTCTTATGAATTTGATTTCTTTCAATATCTCAGGAATTGACATATTAATTATCAAATTCAGTTTCAGTTTCTCCATAAAGAGTTTCAGCCATTTTGTCTTAATTGTTTTAGTTGTTGAGTTTGACTGGTTTCAGGTTTCTCTTTCCATCTTATGTTTGGATGTTTGTTCCTGTTTAAGGACAGACTTCCAGTTATTAGAGGTTTTTGCTCCCTTATTAAAGTTCTTTTTTCATCAAGTTTAATGTCAAAAGATTTTCTGGATGGTTGGATTAGCCATTCGAACTCTGTTTCCTTGTGTTCAAGGTAATCAGAGAATAAATGGTCAATTTTTATTCTTTTTGGCTCTTTAACAATTACTAAATTATGCTGATTATGAATAGCATAGTTGACAAGGTATGTTATTGAAAAAGGTACATTGCTGTCTTTAACTAAATCTTTTCTTCCATACTTGTGTACGAAAGAAAGTATTCCGTCAAAGTCTTGATCATGAAGACTTACTAAAAGTCTTGGGTAAAGTAAAGACTAATTTACCACAAGCTAAGTTCCCTACAAGAGATCCTAGACATCCTTCAGATGATTTTTGGATTCGTTCGTCCACCAAGGCCATAGCAATGGGTTGATCAATTTTTTCAGATGAGGTGCTTCGAATCTGAATTCGAATAGCTCCTATGGTTACCTAAAAAAAAGATTCATCTTGTTGTCAAGATCTATCTTTTGTTTGGCTTTGTTGATATCTTGTTTAGTAAGTAGAGAGATTCGTACTTTCCCATAAGTGTGTTGTGCATGTATCGCAAATTCTTTTTGTGATACACCATAAAACACATGTTGGTTACGGTTTATAAATTTGTCAATAAAACCTTGTTGGAATATATCCTTAGGTTCTAGAGTCAGTTTTGTGTTACAAATTTTAGCTAACTTCTTATCAGAGATCAATATCTCTTTTGAGGAGTTTCCTTGTGATTCTGTATGTTCACAAATCTCTTTACTTTCGTTTAGGTTATCATTATTATGCTCAAGACTCATAATTAATGATGAAAAGTAACATAATGTAAAATAAATTCTTTGACCATTTTTTCATATTTGTGAAAAGCTTTTTGTTCCTTTTGTTTTATCATTTGTAAAGATTTTTTGTTAACTCTAGTAAATACTTGGTAAATGTAATCATGTTCATAATGATAAGTACGTTTTTTGTACTTATCTTGGCTTTAAATTTAGACAATTGTAAGTGTTTTAAGATATGATATTGCTAATTATGTGTTGATTTTATTTGTTTTAGAAAAAAAATCAAATTTGGATGTGTTTGGAGGAAAAACGAAGAAAAGGGATAGAAATCGTACAAAAATGACAAAGTGTGGATTAAAGTGCAACTTCCAAAAATTGAAGAACTCGAATTGGTATAAATGGAGACATGGGCTACAAAATTAAGTACTTAAGGATCAACTTGAATTGTTTAGAAAATTTGAGGACTTAAATTAAAACCTCTCTACATGTAATTGGGCTTGGGCTTTGAACCCAATTGAATGGAAGAAATATATATAGAGGAAATTATCGGGGAACTAATTTTTAAAGATAGAAAATCAAAAATCAGGTCAAACCTGAATAGATTCAAATGTCCGGTTGTAATTAGGTTTTTTATAAATTTTTAATTATTTGTTAGAAACTCAATAAGCGAAATCTACGCAGATAACCGCAGAATGAAATATTTAGTGTCTCTAAATATCCGACCACTACCATATTGGACTTCACTGCTTCTACCAGAGAATACACCACCACTCAGCCCCAAAATTCATTACATTGCTTAAATTAACATTTCACTACACGACCTATCAATACCATTGATTGGAGCCTACACCACACAATCCAGTACCACGACCCAACCCACGCTGCAACACACAATCTACTCCGTCGTCGAAACTTGAATCGAAGAGAGCATTTGCTGGAAATGTCGAAAATCTATACATCACCCCGGAACTCACTGCCGAATAAAGAGAAGGAGAAAGGAGATATCAGTCATAAAAGGAAAACGGAAGACGTCGACCCAGAAATTCTGACCAATATCCCAAGAAAATTTGAAGATAGCGAACCGGGTGAAACTCGTCCGGTATGTGAACATATCCCCCTTAATTTAACTATTGTGAGCTAACAATTTATTTGTGACTTGGAGCATTGTTGATGGATATGGTGTTGACATCACCGGAATGTGACCTAGACGGAGACTAAGTCCATTTCTATGTTTCCAGTTTGCGATTTGGAACAATGTAAAAAATGTGACCTTACAAATACATAGTGTGATTCGGATTCCCATTATAAAGATAGAAAGTTTGATGTTTTGTGAAGTAATTCGTGTTGAAGTACATGTGACCTGGATGAAATGGAATTGTGACCAACTCATATACCTACGACATTGGGCTTTGTTTGAATGATGCATTGCTCCAAATGGAGAACATTTGGGGACATGTGAACAACACTAGTTTTCATTTTTGTTTGAGGCATTGTCAAGGGATCTGAGAGTCATAACAGTGTGAAATAATCATTTATTTGTGTGACATATGAAAGAAGACACCACGTGCATGAGATCACAATGTTCACACACCATCACATTACATATTTTACAATCAGTACCTACAACGCACAATTTAATATACTCATATACTCATGAACTTAAAATCATTTGAAACATATTAATGTGACCTAGACATAGATGTGAGTTAGAAGCTTTGTAACCTTTATATATGGATTTTGACCCCATACTTTGAATTGAATTGAATTGGTATGGACTGAAATTAAACTCAAGATAATGCAACATAGAGTTCGAGTGTGTGTTGACATAATGGACATGTGACCTAGATTACATGAAATTATGACCTACTCATATACCTATGAATTTGAGTTTTGTTGATTGGTATCGTGTTGACATAATGAACATGTGACCTCATTTTGTTGATGTGCAATATACTGTACCAGAAACTTTTATGACTTTAAAAACTGAATGTTAGTTGTGAAATTGATTTGAGGTGTCATGAACCGAATCGATTTACTGAAAACTTTGTCATAATCATATATCCATGTGACCTCGAAATCATGTAATTCATGTGCTCCTGACCTTTTCTTGTCTTTTTGGTGAATAGTGCATTGATCAATTGTGAAGAATTCTTATGTGACCTTAAATAATGTATCAATGAGACCTCTAAACCATGCACATCATGTGAATGTGACCAAGTTTTATTTCACTGTAGTGCCCTCATCACTCGTGATCATATGTGCAGATTGTGACTCTTCTTCTTCTGTGACATTAAATCCTCTCACCGTGATTAGATTCTTGGACTTAAAATCATGAAAATCAAAGTTAATCTGATATAATAAGTGTATTTAATGATGTTGTGTACTAATAATCTGACTTACCCTTTCTTTAGCAGGTTTGGAAGTACAAGGTATAAATCAGTCACAAGACTGTGGTGTTTTGTGATTAAATACGCATAATACTTGTTAAACAATGTCATGGATTCCATGCCGATGATTTTTGATGCTACACGTGCAAGGATGGACCAAACTGTAACTCTTTACAAGTAACGACAAGTTAAAAAGAAAAGTTCACGTGTTAGATAAAGTGTAGACAACGTCGTGATGGACAACTAGTTAATTTATGGGTAATCATTACTCATAATATTGTGTACTGCCACTGATTTTCTTTAATATTCGAAACTGAAATTTGAAGCTGAATTAAAATGATTCATTGAATCTCATTTTTCCTTCGTTTATGTACAATTCATCTTGTGTTAGGTAATTTTATCTCATTATTCAGGCTACTTATGTGTTGGATATGAATGTTTGCTGAGTATTTGTCATTGAGGTCACGTATAAGAAAATCCAGGTCCATTTCAATAAATGTCACATATTTTAGGTCATGTGTCATGTCATTCGGCTCACATGTTTTCTATTAACATCCATGATTTATTCAGGTTACCTTCTATGCCATTTTACATGACACGTTTAACATGAAATATGGAGGTCACATGTTAAATCAATGACATCATATATAACAAGTCCAAATCACAATAAGACATACTCAAGGTCACATAATAATAATAATAATAAAAAAGGCTTCTATTCCCCATTTCTGATAACTGTATGTTTCATAGATCTAGAATAAATTATTCAAGGCTACAATCTATGTAATGACAAATTCTCCATTTCACATAATTTATCCAGTTAACATGTCACCATCTTCGGGTCACATTAAATAGAACCATTTAGCATCATTCACGATTTTTGCTTATATATTCAAATAGAACCATTTACCATTTGATATGTCATTAAGAATTTCAAGTTAGATGCTCTCGAACCCAGGTCACGTGTTGGAATATATAATAGGTCACATGTGCATTATATACCAGTTCACGTGGAATATATTCTAGGTCACATGTGTATTTAGTTCTAGCCATATTACTGATGCATGATTTGTAGTTCTATTATTCACCGTTGATAGTTTTCCTTTTACTAATTGATATGTTATTTCCAAATAAAATTACTGGTTGCCTAAATTAAGTCTACATGGCCATTACATATATATTTGCGTTGCTGACATCAGGTCATTGTCACAGGGATAAGATCTTGTTTATTCATATATACAAGTTACAATTATTATGTGTAATTCAAGGACACACGCCTTTGCTTGATCATGTCACATGAATTATTGATCATGTCAATGTCAAAAATAAACAATGTCAAATGTTCACTTTAATTTCGGGAGAGACGACAGAAACAGTTATCAATGTTCACCAATACGACGAGGTCACATACAATATACCCATTAGACACTCAGTTTTCATTTGACACATTCTTTAACAGATTCCAATTATGGCAGGTAACAAAATCTAGCTTCAAGTCGACAAATTCAGACATCACACCATTTCAAATCAAGTTCCCAAGTCACAAATTACACCAAAGCACAATGTAATTTGAAATCAAGAAATTGAAATGACCGGATAGAGTATTCTGATAGCTAATAATACATTAAGGTCACACACGCTAATACCCAAAATAAATTCGGATGCTAGTAGCACATAAAGAAGATTAATTTAGATGACATTAGCTTATCACATCCAGCTCAGGCATTCCATGTCCAGTACAAGGTCACACATACACACTGACATCTCACATCAAACTGTATTTCACATCACAAACGACTTTCAATGTCGTGTGACCTCATAACATATACTCCTAAAATTCAGATGTATGAAGGTCATACTGGTGATGATATTCAGAATTGGATCACAGTACTATTGCATGAACATGTGAATTTGATGAATTGTGACCTCATCAATCAGCAACAAGGAATCGCAGTTCCTCTAGTTTACAACTTTCTTTCTTGCATTTCAATTTTATTTCCACCTAGACGTACTGTCTATTCACTTTCAGAAGGTTGAACTTGTAAAATTGATCAAATGTGACCTCGTCACTCAAAAACAATGAATCGCCATTACCCTTGCTTATATATTTCTTGCTTACATTTCAATTGTGATTCAACCATTATTTGTTGAAGATTCAATTTCAGAAGGTTATATTAAGAAAGTTGTGTTTATGGAAATGTTGTTGTAACCGAAGCCTTGATTCTTGGTCTTAGTTTTACGTTCTGTTACTATATATATATATATATATACACCTGATTATTGAAGGAATGAACTTGTCTAGGAAATATGAAATGTATATCTATAACAACAGGATAAAGGTATTGTTCTCATATATATATATGTGTATATATTCAACAGAATATAGACGGCACAGGAGAGGGCAGCCGAGTGTGATAAAAAGGAAGAGAGGTCTAGGCTTGGAGAGTTAGGAATTGAGGAGAATTGAAATAAGGTGGGATTCTTTGATAATTCTAGTGAATCACCCGTGCGATGCACGAGAAGAAACGTCTGGATAAATATAATTCAATGTGAAATTAGATGAATTATTTAGATAAAATAAATAAATTTCACAAGTAAGAGATAAGATAATCATTTATTGGTTTTATATGACTACAAATTCTAGAATACTTCTTTGTACACAATATTGTTTGTTGATTTTGTTGGTCTTCCATTCTTATCGTAAATCAACATCTTTAATCCAAAACGATTTGTCACCTTAGAAATCGCAACATAAAGTTGTCCATTTGTAAACATCATCCGTTTAAGAAGAAGTCCCACATGCGAGAATGATTGTCCCCGACCCTTATTGGTAGTCATGATATAGGGTACCATCAATGAAAATTGTCTTCTTTGAAATCTAATAGGTATCCTATAATCAAAAGAGCTCAATAATATCATTGGAATAAAGAACTTGTGTCATGTATTGATTCCATAAAGAATTTGACCTTCTAGAACATGGTCGCCAAATTTCGTAACTATCAATATTGTTCCATTGCACAATCCCTGTGTATGATTAATATTTCTCAGGAAGAACATGTGTCCTTCCCTTATCCGCTGCAACGGTCCACCATGTGATGCAATAACGATATCCATGTGTCCAGGTCGTGTATCAAAATCCACCGACAATCAATTCGGCAATTTCATTGATAATAGGAAAATCATATTGGCTATCATCGATCGCCCACCAACCAATAAGTATAAGTCGTACATTTGAAGTGCTTTCCCCAATCATCATTTTTCAAACCGACCTAAACTCCCTTAACAATTTGTTGTATTTGTCTAGCATATCCTTCAAATTAGAAACTACACAATCATGCAACATTGAATCGCATAATTCACTCCTGCTGGGGGATATTAAAAGATATAAATTAAATTTTAGACTATTACAAAAAAATTATTCGTAAAAAATATAAATATAAAAGCAATAAATACATAATATGTACTCCGCGACCCTTTTCTGCTTTTAACCCCATTCACATTGTCAACAATGTAAAGTGAGCAAATTGCAGAACTGAACTGTCATCGGCAACGAACTCCCAATCTTAGGACAATTTTGACCTTGTAATCTGAAGATGGCAGGCCCTCTACCATCATTTAGTCCATTATCTATTCCCCCATAGAAATGAACGAAAATATCATATTATATGTCCGAATGTTCTCAACGAAATTCTTAATCATGTCGTCCCTACCATATAACAAGTCTTTCAAAATAAGATGATGATCTTACATAAAATGAATCTTCACTTTCTCTTGCATACAACAAAATAGGGGTGAATAAATAAACCGCGAGATCGAACTAAATCGCAACAAATGGCTTGGTTTGGTTCGGTTTAGAAAAATTTCAAATCGCCTTAAATGATTTGGTTAAGGTTTCAATTGTCAAAACCGTGGTTTCAAATAGCCAACCCTCCAAATTTTAAAAAATTAAAATAAAAACTAAAATAAAAATAAATGCAAACGTTCAATTTAAAAAATAAATAAATTAAACACACTTTTTATTGTTAACAAATAAAAATTAAGGAATCAAATATTAATTTGTTCAAATCCACAACCATTTGGAAATAATTCTTGCTCCTACAATTCATAATCATCATCTAAGATATTTTTTTAAAATAAATTTTTAATATAAGAGCTAACTACAGTTTATTTGTCAACATGAATTGATTCACAATATAGCACTCAATTAGAAACTTAATACTATTATTGAGCTAGTTTCAACTCGAAATTTTGGACGAATATGTGTTTTTGTACTCTCTTTGAAATATATTAATTCATTCGTTGGCAATCCGCAGTTTCAAACTGCACCAAACCGCAAAAAAAAAAAAAAAAAAAAAAAGTTTGATTTGACTTTGTTTAGAAAATCGAAAGGTTTGGTTTGGTTTGAAAAAAATTCAACACCGTTTTAAATGGTTTTGTTTAAAATATTACTACAAATCGCCCAAACCAAACCGTGTTCACCCCACAACAAAGTGAAAACTTCGAATTACGACATGTTTTATAACGCTTATCCACTATTTCCTCGCACCAAAAATTTGCCTTGAAAAATAAACACTTAAAAGAATCTCCAATGTCCATGCACTATGACCAATTAAACAATAGATGAAACAATTAATAATATAGATCATGCGTATAAAAGATAAGATTTACTATTTTGACCATTGACAATGAAAAATAACAAGTATAAAAAAAAGAATTCGATAATCATAAAAAATAAAAAAACTAAAATTGTAAGATTGACAAAGATGCATCAAATTCATGGTATTATAAATTTTTGCAATATTTATACAACGTAATGGTTTTCTAATGGAAATTATAATATAGCATTGATCATCTCAATTTTCAGTTAAGTCAATTGTGAGATAATTTACTTATTGTTGTTGAAATTTAAGAATCATAAATATTGAATTAAAATATAACAATTAATATCATGTCATAGTTAATTATTTTTAAAAATTTAGACTTAACAGTTAGGACAAAAACCATTAATAACTATATAATTTCAAAGCAATATAAATAAATTTGTTAACCGTTAATGTTAAAAAAATGTGATATGAAACTTTCTGGAATAAAAAAATTAAATAATAATTAAATGTAATTGTAAATAAGATTCTTTTGATAAATAATCTGATATATAAAAGAAGGTTATTATGTATATTTAACAAAGAAGTTAGAAGTATGATTATTTACAACAAAATTTAATACAACTTGATTAAATATTCAATATAAATGAAAATGAAAATTAGACATTAGATTTGTATGATCGAACGAAATTATTCATCCATAAGATTTAGACCAATAAAATATCACAATTATTGTAAAATTTTATTTACGTATTAAATGTAACTCTCTATAAAAATACTAATTAATTTAATAGAACGCAATACAAATGAATCCGAATTTTTAGATGTACTAACTAAAGAAAAAAATAAGATTATTTATAAAAAAATTCATACGATAAGGTTTATTTAGTATTAGATGCATAATACAACTTCAACATAATTTTGAAGAAAATTTTACATTGAATTTGTATGACTGAACACAAATACTTATTTTTAAGATTCAAAACATTAAAATATCAGAATAATTTTCTAAAAAGAGAGGTTTAAATACAAATAACCAAATATAAATAAGAAAAAAAAAATTCTCCATAAAAATACTTAAGTGGAAGTAACAGTGTGAACACAATAAAAGTTGATTTTGGAGTGTGAATACAATAAAACTGAGTTTTCCCGTCAAAACTCAGCTACTTTTATATATTATATAGATATAGATATAGATTAAAAACAATTTTTTATAAGTAATTTTTCATAGTATAAGACTTGCTTAGGTATTAAAAAAAAAGAATTTAAAAATATTCAGTTTTTGCAAATTAATAAACATCGAAAATTACAAAGACTTACAAAACGTGAATTGAAGTTATTAGAATTAGAATTAAAAAAATTTTGTTTTGTTTAAATTTATTTGATATTTGAATAAATTTGCAAAATCAAACATCCAATTTTTTAAACTTTTGATGCTCCATTTAAACTCTGTATTGTTTATTTCAATTGAAACTGTAATATTTGTTACGAAATACATTTAGTAAACATACTAAAAAAGCATTTAAAAAATCATTTTTTGCAAGATTAATTAACATTGAAATTTACTAAGAATTTTAATTGTATTATAATAAATGAAAAACGTCTTTTAATTTTTATTTTTTCAAAATACAAAAAGTGATTTGAAGTTATTAGAATTAGAATTAAAAATATTTTTTTGTTAGTAATTTTTCATAGTATAAATAATCAAAGTATAATTTTTTATTTATAAAAAAAAAAACTTAGGTTGAAGATTCCGATCAAAAAAAAATTATTCCGATAAAAAAAAAAAAAAAAAAAAAAAAAAAAACTTAGGTTGAAGTCAATAAGTATAATAATTAACAGTTGTAGTGTACACCAAGAATTGAGTCCCACATAGAATTGCATTCGTTGTTATCTAGGAATTGCATTCATTGTTATTTATTATTACTAAATATATATAGCTTTAGTGTAGGCACAATTAGATATGAATTTAGGCGGGAAAACATGAATTGGGACCCACACAAGCTCAACAAGTTACACACACACACACACACACACATACTAGGAGACCATTTTTTGGGGGGATTAAATTGGAGTGGTCGGCTGGAGCATTTAGAATTGCAAAACAATAGTGGAGGAATTGACAAAGGGGCTAGCTTTGGGAGGAACTAATTGGGGAGTATATTGGTGGAATAGTGCACGGCTTGGGATAAAAACAAAAGGAGGTTGCTTGGAATCAAAAGAATTTTTATTTGGAAGGAAGGAGAAGTCGGCAGAAGACATATCCCATTGGAAGGCTGGCTGCTGGGTTTAAAAGAAGTCCGTTGATGCTGGGATTTTGAGAAGAGAGCTCGGCTGAATTGTAGAGAAAAGGTGCTGACTGGTGGAGAAATCAAGGTGGACGCCTGGAGAAAAATAAAAGGCAAATTCCAAATTATTTCGCGATTCAATCGGGTGATGATTTTCCAATTCTTTGTGTTTGATTTACATATTAAGATGCTAGGCTAATTTAACTTATGTATTGGATGAAGATGAAAATTGTTATTTATTTATTTCAATTTGAAAACTAGTAGTTTAGAAATTTCTTGTGTTGTCTTAATTGATCTTGCATAATTCATTGTTATTATTTGATTGATTGATCACCAATTAAATATATTGTTGCTTGTTGTAGTCTTGGAAAAGTCACAATAGGTTTGAATATTGCATGATCAACACATGAACACTAGATGTTAGGAATAACACTATGACATGTGCAATCTAAATGATAATTGTGTGATTCAATGTGTTCTAAACATTCATATTCAGAATATGAATAGATTCGTTTCATATTTAGGATATATTTAATTTGTCTTGGAAAAGAAAATTAATTGCATGTGAATTATCGATTGTTAAGCAACGCATGAATGATTTAAACTACAAAATTGTTGAATCGAGATAGATGGTAACAAGTGGATTCTGATTCCAATACATGCTTCACATTCATATTTTTACTCCCAAACATTTGTTTTTACTTAATTTTTATTCATCGCAATTTTTTAGTTAGAATAGACAAACAAAATCATCTTTTTATTTTAATTGTTTCCATTAATTGAATCGACGATAAACTGATAATTAGGACTAAACATTATTCCTCGTGGGAACGATACTCTCAACTCATCACAATTATTACTTGTCAACAATCCCGTGCACTTACGGGATTTGCACGAACAAGTTTTTGGCGCCGTTGCCGGGGAATAACGGATTTAGTATAATTATTAGTTTACCTTTAGTTCAATTAAATTTTAATTTTTTAGTTTTTATTTTTATTTTGTTTTGGTTATTCAGAATTCCTTGTTTTTCTCTTCATATTGGTCATTGAGTAGTATATGCTAGGTTTTAACGAGCCTGAACTATTATCAATAGATCCTGAAATAGAAAGAACCCTTAGACAACATAGAAGAGAACAAAGAGAGAACAGAGATATGGAAAATAATCAAAATCAATTGCCACTTGCTCCTCTCGAGCAAGAAGTGCAAAATCAACCAGGAGCAGTTCTCGATAATGCTCAAGCTCTAGTTGGGGATTATGTAAATCCCGCGCCCGCCCCTGTGCAACAAACAATTGTTTATCCACCGTTTGGGCAGGAAAATTACCACCTTAGACCTGATGTCATAAATCTATTTTAAAATCATCATGACATTAAGTTCTTTGGTAAGGCGACTGAAAATTCGCATGAGTACATTCAAGTCTTTTTAATGCTATACGATGTAATCAATCACGAAGGGATGTCAGCAGACGCTTTTCGAATGCGTTTGTTCCCCACACTTTAAAAGATAATGCTAGGGAATGGCTACGCTCATTAGCTCCCGGAAGTATTGTATCTTGGAATGGTATGGTGCAAAAATTAACCATGAAATTTTTCCCTCCATCTCGAGTTCTCCAAATCAGAAACGAAGTTCACACTTTCAAACAACGAGACCTTGAGACTTACCTTGAAGCATGGACGAGATTTAAGGACTATTTTTGAAAGTGTCCAAATCTGGACATTCCAAAAAATGCTAAGGTTTACATCTTTTATTTAGAATTGCATCCTGAATACCGCAATATGCTTGATGCTTCGGCAGGGGGATCAGTAATGAGATTAGATATTGACTGAGCACATGAACTATATGAGAGAATTGCGGAGAACCAAGAAATGTGGCCTACTGAAAGGGAAATTCCAATAAAGGCATCTGGTATCCACAATGTCGATGCAGTTACACAATTGGCAGCCCAAATGGAAGTAATTTCAAAAAAGCTGGACAATTTAACTCGACCTGTGCACATGGTGCAACAACAAACACCAGTTTGCAAAGGATGCGAGGCAGATCATGTTACAGCTAGCTGTCCTTTAGCTTCAACACATGGAATGAAATATGAGGAGGTCAGCTATTCCCAGAATTTTCAAAAGTATCAAAATGACCCCTATTCCAATACCTATAATCCAGGGTGGAGGAATCATCCAAATTTCTCTTGGTCTAACAATCAAAGTCAAGGCCATGAATGAAATTTTCAAACAAAACCACCAGGTTTTCAACATCAACAGCCACAGCAGCTAAAGAAACTATCGTTGGAAGACATGTTTGCACAGTACATGGCAAAGACTGAATAAGTTTTTCAAAACCAACAGGCAGCTATAAAAATTTTGGAAAATCAAATGAGACAAATGGCTGTGGCACTAACAAGCAAAAATCAAGGAACTCTACCAAGCAATACAGAGAAAAATCCTAAGAAACAGGTAATAGCAGTGGAAGCTATAATTTATGCAGTTATTGAGACACCTTCAGTTATAGTTGCACCACCTGTTAAAGCATATGTGCTGCCTAAACATCTTTTTATTTTAATTATTTCCATTAATTGAATCGACGATAAACTGATAATTAGGACTAAACATTAATCCTCGTGGGAACGATACTTTCAATTCATCACAATTATTACTTGTCAACGATCCCGTGCACTTGCGGGATTTGCACGAACACATAATATATGAAAATTTCATATTTTGCTATAAACATGGTGATGGAAGTATTACAATCTTCACAGACTATTTCATTATTATGCATTGTATCCATAACTATGGTGACAAATAACATAGTGCATAATGAAATCATTTACAGACATGTTGTATTTGTTTAAAGCATTTGTTTTCTTTTGTTTTATGTCGTCCACATGTGTCATATAAAAATGATGATAAACATGCTTGTGTTCATACCATTCATACAACTCGTAATTAAACGTGAGTATACTAATTAAAGTGCCACAAGTGTGGCAAATCAATTTTTTTTTGTGTCATGGCTCTGATACCAATTTTAGGCGAGTGTTGTGTGTGTGTGTGGAATGTAATTAAAAGTTTTTTCTATGTTGTTTAAACCCAAGACATGTGATTGATTCATGAAACAATTGTAAGGAAAATAAATTAAAAGTAATTGCAAAAATTAAACCTTCTTAGTATAAATTGTTGGTTGCTGCTATTTTTTCCGTTTTTGTTCTATGTACTTCTCACGCCTTACTATGGTGACTCCTATGGTCTTGTTTCCCTAATGGCCTCCTGCCTGACGATACTCCCTGGTGACCCTGGCGTCTGTATAGATCCGTACATAATTTGTAAACGAGAGACAAAAGGTAAAAAATAACATGTGATTTTATTGAAAACAGAAGGTTTAAGAGCAACTACTTTTAAACTTGTTTGTAATCCGGATATACCTGATTTTTGATAAATGAATTAAAAGTACTTGAATCAGTCTTAATAAGAAATTTATTAGAAATGTTATATAACCTGGATTTTGTGATAGCCTTTTTCATGGCTAAAATTTCTTTTTCATTTATATGGTAATTCTTTTCAGCACTAGTAAAAGTACCTGAAGTATAACCACATAATTTTTTCTCTTGATTTTGTTGGTCAAATGCTTTTAAAACTGCTTCCCAGTGTTCTTGAGATGTATCAGTTTCAATTATCATTTTGTCATCCATCCTTGGATGATATAATGATGGTACGTTTTTTACTTTAGATTTTAATTTTTTGTACATAAAGAGTATCCTCTTTAGTCCAGATCCATCTAAAATCCTTTTTATAAGTTTTTTCTGAAGTGGTGCTCTCATTTTTTCCAAATCTTTAATGAAAGATTCTGCATAAGTGAGACATCCAAGATATCTCATGAGCTGTTTCTGATCCTGAATATAATTTGGAAAATCTTGGATATGTTTGAGAACATGTGGTTTCAATTGTTTATAGTCATAAGCTATATCCAATCCAAGGTATCAAATTTTTTTTTCTTTGAATAATTCTGCCTTCTTTTTTGAGAGCACAATTCCAAAGTTACATGCAATTTGTAAAATGGTGATGACATGCTTTTCATGATCTTCTTTAGTATCAGAAAATACTAAGATATCATCAATATAAACACAACAAAATTTGTTATGAATTTTGAAAATGTTATCCATGTGTATTTGGAAAATACCTGGTGCTTCTTTCAAGCCAAAATGTACAATATTCCATTAGTAATGTCCTTGAGGGCATCTAAATGTTGTAAGATGTCTTGCCACTGGATCAAGTATTAACTTGCCAGAATCCTGATTTATAATCAAATGAAGAAAATGTTCTTTTTCCTTTAATTAATTGTAAAAGACTTTGCATAGTTGAGATCAAATATCCATCAGTCTTTGTAATTTTGTTAAACTGAGAATAATCAACAACCATTCTAGCTTTTCCTCTACGTTTTTCTGCTTCTTTTCTTACCATAAAAGATGGCAAAGAAAATTGAGATTTACTAGGTTCAATTACCTATATCTCAAGCAATTCCTTAATTTGTTCTGAGAATTCTTCACTATCCTTGGGGCTATAAGTCATTTCTTTTGCTCCAATGATAGTTGTTTCATTTCAAAAAAAAAAAAATGATAGTTGTTTTGAATTCATCAAGTAACTCAATAGTTGTTGTCATATTTCCTTTATTCTTTTGAGAATCTAAAGGATTTTCTGAGCAACATTTGTCAAGTAACTCCAAAATTTGTTCCCTTTGGGAATTAATTATAAAGTTCGGTTGTTCTTCAGTGCTTATAAAAATATTCCCTTTTGGTGTAATATTTTTCCTTGAAGAATTTTGAAATATTTCTTTCTGTTGTCAATTTTGATTGCTTCTAGAAACTTTTCTAGGAAAACATTCATAGCAATAGTTTTTCTTTGTTTTGGAATCCACAATTGTTTACCATTGAGGGTAAAGCTTATAGATTCAATTTCCTACATGAAAGGACGATATAGTTCTTTTACTTTTGAAAACTTCATAGGTTTGACCTGTGAATTGTTTATAAAGTTGTTCAACAATTCTTTTAACGAATTCTGGAATATTTGTTTGTGTTTATCTCCAGATTTCATTTTTGACATCATGTGTAAAGGTTTCCAAGAAGGCTCTTGCATTCCCTCTAGTACTTACCAATACATAATTCCAAGAATTGGTTTCGCTTCTAATGATTTCCTTATTGATTATCATAGCTACCATGATGTGGATATACCATGAGTCAATAAGTTTTTCAGTCAATACTAGTTTCTAACTGATATACTGTAGGAATTCTAAAGTAAAAAAAAAATTCATTGTGATTTGTGTGTCCACTTATCTCAATGTCTAAACCTTTGATTACTTTGGAGGTTTTGATTTCAGATTTATCAGCAATTTTTAAGTATAACACCTTCTCAGATGTTACCCAAGTTTAGGAATAATCCATTTGCTTGGTGTACATACTGATGCTCCAGTATCTACATAAGCATGAATTGTGTGTTTCCTATATCCTTCAAAGCTAAGCTTGATTGGAATATAGATGGAATTACGGTTTATAATATTTTTATTACTCTTCTGACGGCCACGTTTTGCTCCACCTATCATGCAAACTAGCAACAATCGATCCCAAGCCAACATAAGACGCAAGCTATGAACGTCAGCCAATTCTTTTCCCAACCATCTGGACGCAAGGGCAATTATGGGCATTACATTACTACGTGCATTTTATGCCTAGGCTAATTGATCGTCACGCAGCAAAATTTCGTCCCCACGCATGCCCTTACATCCCGCATCGTTTGGTTTTCCAAGCACCAAAATTAGTTTCGTCACCACTCATGCCCAGTTTCGTCTCCTAGGGGCATGCCAGTCAGTCCTCGCGTCTTGGGTCTTGCTCCCTTTTTCGGTTGATATGGGCAGTTGTGGGCAGATCCGGTTGCATGTGTGTTAATCCGTCGTTCAACACGCAACACGATTTCGTGCCCATGCATGCCTTCCGACCGAGAGCTGCAGGGGGTCACCGGCCAGAGCAGCACCGTCGTCGGACAAGGACAAACAAGCTTGATTGTATCCATTACTTTGAGGTCTGGTTTCTGTGGATATGGCGCTCAATGTCGGTTCAGTCATCCCCGTGGCTGGAGTGCAGTAGAATACATAGAATTTTTCTTTTTTTTATTTATCAGGTTCAATTTGAAATACAAAAAGTAAGAATAAAAGTGGTAATAAAAATTACTTTTATTAACTTCTGAATCTTTGTTAGCTTCTTCTTCCTCTCAATTCATCGTTGTCCAAGGTGAAGCTTTATATTATTCTCCTTCAGATTTGTCATTGGACTCCATTTTTTTACTTCCAAATAAGTCCGTGGGCTATTGCGATGAATGGGCAGCTGACAATTTTATCTTGCAAGATTTTTTTGGCATATTCTTTGCACTACCTAGTTCTGGCTCACAATTCTCTAAATTTTCCTTGAATTAAAAAGCATGAATTTCTTTCATCGAGAATTCTCACATTCCTCCAGCGAATGATATTTGTTGGAGGGATACATCTTCTATCTCCAGACTTATCTGTCGCAAAGAAAGTCGTATACTCGACATGCTCTTCATCATCAAATTTACCACATATATATCATAGATTACAACGGATTTATGTGAAATTCGATCATCATCTGTTCGATCTGTACCATGGTGATTGACTTCCTTCATTTCTCTTCAACTTCCAGCCCGAAAAGTACGCTAAGCCTGGTATAGATTAAAAATTATATTTTTGGTAAAGTCAAAATCGACAATTAATCACAACCATTTATTTCAAGGATCCTACAACTTTTTAATCACACATCTTATCAACTTTTATAAAAATTGTTAAGTGTTTTCAATTTGTTTACCAAGTCTTTAGGGAGATCCCATGAACTTAGGAGTTGTTAGTCATGGGTAGTTGTTCCAGATTTTTAGCTTAGTTTGTTTTGTATGCTCTATTTATACAGAGCTTCTTGCAATCAATAATAAGATACAGCTCCAATAATTCTTCTCTGTTTCATATCATTCTCTTATTCTAACAATTTGGTATCAGAGCCCCACTAGGCCTGAGGTGAAAAGCAGCAGATTTGTGCGTCTTGTAGCAGCAAGGTTATTGCATTGGCAACAGAGAACAACTACGTACATCCTTCAATTCCACGCTTCGATGGTCACTACGACCATTGGAGCATGTTAATGGAGAACTTCCTGAGGTCGAAGGAGTATTGGAGCCTCATTGAGATAGGCTTTACTGAACCTGCCACTGGAGAGGGGATGACAGTAGCACAGAGAAGGACGTTGGATGAGTTGAAGCTGAAAGATCTCAAGTTAAAGAATTACCTCTTTCAGGCAATTGACCGCACAATTTTGGAGACCATTCTCCAAAAGGACACAGCGAAGCAGATATGGGACTCGCTAAAAAAGAAGTATGAAGGCAATGCAAGAGTAAAACGCTCTCAGCTCCAAGCACTACACCGAGAGTTTGAGACCCTTGAGATGAAGGTTGGTGAGTCTATTTCAGATTATTTCTCAAGAGTTATGTCAGTGGCAAATAGGATGTGAACCTATGGCGAACAAATGCAAGATGTTACTGTAGTGGAAAAGATACTTCGCTCCTTGACAGAAAAGTTCAACTACATAGTCTGCTCCATTGAAGAATCCAAAGAAATTGATAAGTTATCAGTGGATGAGCTGCAGAGTTCGTTGCTTGTACATGAGCAAAAACTCAATCAAAATAATGAAGAGGAGCAAGCAGCCTTGAAAGTAGCAACAAATGGTGGTTTTTCAACAAGAGGCAGAGGTCGTGGGACTTGGAGAGGTAGAGGCAGAAGCTTTCGAGATGACAGTGGCAATAGGACCCGAAATGATCTTCAATCCTATGATAGGAACAAACATGATCTTCACTCCCATAATCATCTATCCTCAAATTCCCAAGGTAGAGGCAGGGGCACTTTGGTAAGTCAAAAGTTGAATGCTACAGATGTCATGGGCTCGGTCACTTTCGTTCGGAGTGTTATGCAAAGCTTCATAAAGACAAGCAAAAGAATGGGGGGCAGTCCAATTTTGCAGAGAAAAAGGAAGATGAAGAAGAGACACTTTTGATGGCATTTCATGAGAAGGAGGAGCCTGAAGCAAACACATGGTACTTAAACTCTGGATGTAGCAATCACATGTGCGGTAGTAAGTTATCTTTCTCTGTTTTGGATGAAGCATTTCACACTGTTGTAAGGTTTAGTGATAATTCTACTGTGAATGTTATGGGCAAGGGTGATAATCGAATTAGAACTAAAGCTGATCATATTGAAACAATCTCCAATGTGTTCTATGTTCCTGATTTGAAGAGTAACTTGTTGTGTATTGGTCAGCTTCAAGAGAAGGGATATGTGTGTACAATCAGGGAAGGTGCTTGTGAAGTTTATGATCCTCAAAGAGGTCTAATTGCTCATGTAAAGATGACGCCGAATAGACTGTTTCCACTACGAATCAAGAGTGCTCATTCATGCCATTTGGCTGAGATAAAAGATTCAACATGGCTATGGCATTTTCGCTATGGTCATTTGAATTTTAATGGATTGCAGACACTATATCTGAAGAAGATGGTTACAGGTCTTCCTCAAATCTGTCCTCCCTCCAACAAAGTATGTGAAGATTGTTGTATTGGCAAGCAGCATCGTGAGTCATTCCTAAAAGGAAAAGCCTGGAGAGCTAGTGCACCACTCGAGCTAGTTCATTCTGACATATGTGGACCCATCTCTCCAGAATCTAATGGTAAAAAGAAGTACTTTATTTCTTTTGTTGATGATTATAGTAGAAAAACATGGGTTTATTTTTTGTTAGAAAAATCAGAAGCTTTTGCTACATTTAGAAGCTTTAAAATTCTAGTTGAGAAGGAGGTTGGTAGACCTATTAAGATCTTGAGGACTGATCATGGTGGTGAGTACAACTCACAGGAGTTTGTGAGTTTTTGTGCTTTGCATGGAATTCTGAAACAGCTTACTACAGCCTATACACAACAACAAAATGGTGTATGTGAAAGGAAGAATCGTACTATTATAAATATGGTACGAAGCATGCTTGCAAGAGGAGGAATTGGGAAGTCTTTTTGGCCGGAGGCAGTAAATTGGAGTATTCATTTATTGAACAGAAGCCCCACATTTTATGTTCAAAATATGACTCCACAAGAGGCGTGGAATGGAGGTAAACCTTCTGTTGATCACTTCAAAATATTTGGTTGCATTTCTTTTGCTCACATTCCAGATCAAAAATGAAAGAAACTTGATGACAAGGGTGAAAAATGCATATTTCTTGAAGTAAGTAAGCAGTCCAAAGCCTACAAATTGTATAATCCTATCACTAAGAAGATTGTGATCAGCCGAGATGTTGTTTTCGACGAGGAGAGCACATGGAATTGGGCAGAAAAGAGCACCCAACAGAAGCAAATACCTATGAGCTTTGATGAAGAACAAGTAGGAGTGCAAGTACAAAACCCTCCTACTGTGCAAATCTCTCCTACCGAAGATATAACAAATGAGCAGCCTATACATGAAGCTCAAGCAGGAGTTCCAAGCTCACAACCTCAAAGAAGAAACAGGAAGAGACCTGCATGGATGATTGACTATGTAAGTGGAGATGAATTTTCTGATGATGATCAACTTGCTCATTTGATTCTTTTTGCAGACTATAATCCTTTAACTTTTGAGGATGCAGTCAAAGAAAAGAAATGGAAAAATGCTATGGATGCTGAGATAAAAGCAATAGAGAAAAATGACACATGGGAGCTTACTGGTCTTCCAAAGGGGCAGAAGACTATAGGAGTGAAATGGGTCTTCAAGACCAAGTTGAATGAAAAGGGAGAAGTGGAGAAACACAAATCTCGCTTGGTAGTAAAGGGATACAAGCAAGAGTATGCTGTTGATTATAGGGAAGTTTTCGCTCCAGTTGTGAGGCTTGACACAATCAGGTTGGTGATCTCAATTGCAGCACAAAATGCATGGCCCATCTATCAGTTGGATGTTAAATCCGCTTTTTTACACGGAGAATTACAAGAGCAGGTGTATGTTGATCAACCCACTGGTTATGTGCAAAAAGGCAGTGAGAAGAAAGTCTACAAGCTGAAAAAGGCTCTTTACGGGCTTAAACAAGCACCTAGAGCTTGGTATAGCCGTATAGATGCCTACTTTGCTGGAGTTGGGTTCAAAAAATGTCCTCATGAGCATACTCTATACATCAAATGTGGAGCTGCAGGGAAGTATTTGATTGTTTGCTTGTATGTAGATGATCTAATCTACACCAGAAATGATGAGCTCATGTTTCATGATTTTAAGAACTCTGTGATGGGAGAGTTTGATATGACGGACCTGGGAATAATGCATTACTTCCTTGGCATCGAGGTAGTACAATCAGTAGCTGGAATCTTTATTACACAAAAGAAGTACGCACTGGAGGTGTTGGAGAAGTTTGAGATGAAGGACTGCAATTCTGTTACAATCCCAGCAGAACCAGGATTGAAGTTGGCTAACGATCCTAAAAGCAAGAAGGTTGAGAGCACGTTCTTCAAAAAGATTGTTGGGAGCCTGATGTACCTCACAGCCACAAGGCCTGATATAATGTTTGCAGTAAGCCTTATAACCAGGTTTATGAAGCATCCAACTGAGCAACACATCCTCGCTGCAAAAAAGGTGTTACGCTACTTGAAAGGTACAATTGATTTTGGTATCTTTTATAAGAAAGGAGAAATGTCAAAACTTTTTGGGTTTACTGATAGTGATTATGCTAGGGATGTAAATGATAGAAGGAGTAATTCCGGTTATGTGTTTATGATGGGTAGTGGGCCTGTTTCTTGGTCATCAAAGAAGCAGCAAGTTGTCTCTTTGTCAACAACTGAAGCCGAGTTCATTGCTGGAGCATCATGTGCTTGTCAAGCAGTATGGTTAAGAAGAATGCTTGGAGAATTAAAATTTCCTCAATTGGAAGCTACTACAGTTTATTGTGACAATAATTCTACCATTAAGTTGTCAAAGAATCTAGTGTTACATGGTAGGAGCAAACACATTGATGTAAGGTACCATTTCCTTCGTGATTTGACAAAGGATAACATCATTGAGTTGGTACATTGTAGAAGTGAAGATCAGATTGCCGATATCCTAACCAAGCCCCTCAAGATTGCTACATTTATGAGGCTGCGAGGACTACTTGGTATGTGTTCTTTGAAAGAAGTTGCTGGTGATTGACTTGTTGGAGTTTCTAAGTTAAACTGATGTCTTGATGACTATCAGTTTAAGAGGGCAATAAAATTCGCTAAAAATCTGATTTTAATCTCCATCAAACGGTATTGTGAAACTATGAATCTGTCTAATCTTTTACCGTATGTAATTTAGGGTTTCGAAATTGTAGGGTGCTCTTGTCGCGATGAAATGTCGGACAAAGACTGTCAAATAATGTCTTATAAGGTTCTATAGTACAGTGATGCAATTGTCACTACTTTTCTAGTTGGGTGATGACGTCATCAAATTATGGTATATGTGTATGAAGGGAGTTTTTCGGACGAATGAATCGAAAATAGTTGTTCCGAGTTCCATTCTAAAAAATTTCAGAATCAAAGTGTTATTTCAAATTTCGTTCCAAAATTCTTCGAAATACACAACCTTCATTCCAAATCGAAATTCGAAAATCTCGAAAATTTTCAATATTTAATATTTTATTAAGATTTATAATAAATTTAAGCAGAAAAAAAGAGATTCGGAGAATTGAATATCTGAAATTAAATGAGTTCAAAATTCCAACCCAATTTTTTTGGATTTTGGACCAATCGAAAACAAATTTTTTTGGAAAAAATTCGGAACAAAATCGAATTGAATCAAAATTTTCAATCCAACTTGCAGCCCTAGGCATATAATCTTGGATATATGAGTGAGAATGTAATGGCTAATTGAGCACGAGAGGACTTCTTGATGGACTGAATACTAGTACATTGAATTAATCTGATCACTGAATTTTTGTGAAGAGGAGGGAGTTCGATTTTGTCAATTAGGCTGCGTTTGATAAGCTTTTATTTTTCATGGACAAGGGTTTATTAGGTGATTTTCTAACTTTTGCGCTGTTTGATTGCCTAAATTTTTCATGGAATTCGTTTTCCAACTTATCTCGAAATCCAAAATTTTTCTTGATTTGGAGGAATTCATTTTTCGGAGGAGTTTTATTTTCCATGAAAAATCTTTTACCATTTTCGTCACGTTTGATCATTTTTGTTATTTTTAAATGATTTACTTTTTTTCAAAAATTAACATTATTATTATTAAGTACAAATGTGTGAAAAAATAAAAAATTAAAATTAAAATAGCTAAATTTTACTTTATTTTTCATGGAAAATAATGTCAATCAAACAACAAAAGTTGAAAATTTTCTATCGACTAATCAAACACATTAAACTTTTAATTCCCAAAAATTAAATTCCCTATAATTTATTTTCTTTCCACCTAAATTTTACGTTCGCTATTAAACGCAGCCTTATATCATTGTGTATACAACGCTTTCTTCTTTTTTATTTTGGTCTATAAATGCATTTATTGTACATTTATATGTAGGGTCTTAATTAATTTATTCTTAAATAAACTGTAGGATATAAAATATAATAAGGAACAACTAAATTTAGTGAAAAGCTAAAATTCAATGGAAATAGATAAATAGAAATTCACTTTTTATGGGATCCCACAAACACTTGGGGAACGGGAAAACAATGAAAATTTCGAGTTTTTGTCACTTTCACGTGTTCTCTCACATTTCACACATTTAGCAAAAAATAAAAAATAAACCTAATGCATACATGTAACATGTGAATATAAAACGTGTAAGGTTGACGAATTCATATTAATAAAAGTCTTTTTTTTTCTTTTCAAGTTTATAATATAATAAATAGTAATACTAAATCATTTGCTTCTTAAATTGATCTTCAAATTAAAAAAAATAATAATAAATAATAAAAAAAATTGGCCTTTAATGCTCTGTTTGTTAAACTTTTTATATTTTAAAACATATTTTTTATGTTTTTTACGTAAAATATGTGGTTGAAAAGTAGAAAAAGAAAATATATGTGATTTAAAAGTGATTTTGAGAATTGAAATGTTAAAAAATATGTTTTTTAACATGTTTACCAAACAGAGACTTAATCTCCAACAATTTAATATGTCCATATCTTCTTTAACTTACCATAGGATCCTTACGAAAATATGTCTCGCTTTGATTTTGCTGTATTAGTGAGAAATTGAACCAACTTGTTCATTTTTAAAGGTTATAAGACTAATTTAACCCCTGTTTGGTGAAAAAATTGTTTATTAATTTTCTTTATAAGTAGTGATATGTCAATACCTAATTGGTTCATATTATTGAAATGTAAAATATGGTGGACGGAAATTTTAGATTAGTCAAAATTATTGACTTTAAAAAAAAATGATATATATGTGGGACGAGTATTGCAATCTCCTCCAAAATGTCGAATGTAAAAGGGGACAAAATAGTCATTTTATAACCACCCATGCTCAAACCACCCAATAACTGTCTATTAGGATTTGGGCTCGCCTCTTTGGCGCGTAATATACTAACAGACAGACAAAAATAATCTATTAATTATAATTAGGAAAAAAGCAAAATATATTCCCAAAAAAAAAAAAGAAAACACCTTCGAAAAATCACTATTGAAAAGTTAAAAAAGCCAACCCCACAACAATAAAAATCACACACTGTGTGTTGTGTGTATATTGAAAAGAACTCTCTTTCTCTCTCTAAAGCACTCTTGCCTCTCTCTCTCAAACCACCAAACACCATTCTTCCTCAGTCCCTCCCCCGACACACTCGAATACTCGATCACCAACACTCCTCTCTCCTTCTCTCTTCGACTCTTTCTATATCTATATACTAATAATCATATTCAGTTTTGTGTATATTATTTATATATATTATACTAAAGGTGTGTTTGTAAGTGTAAAAAGATGGAGAGGTACAGCGGGAATCAGACAATGGAGGGGGCACCGGCGGATCCGGTGGCTGAATGGGCCGCTCCTGGAGGCGAAACCGGGCTCGAAGGTTGGTATTTACTCTCTGCATTTTAATTTCATCTGAATTTCACTTGAATTTCAGTTCAATTAGCTTTGATTTTAGTAATGCAGAAGGGAATTTGATTGACCTGTGGTTTGATTTCGTAAAATGCAGAGCCTATGTGGCAGTTGGGGCTAGAGGGTGGGCCTGAATCGTACCCTGAGAGGCCTGATGAGCCCGATTGTATCCATTACTTGAGGACTGGTTTCTGTGGGTATGGCGCTCGTTGCCGGTTCAATCATCCCCGAGACCGGAGTGCGGTAGAATTTGTGATTTTGCGCATAGAATTTGTATTTTTGGGTTCAAATTTGACTTTTTTTTTTTTTTGGCATGGTTTTTTTGATCATGCGATTAAACTATAGAACTGTGCTAAAGATGATATTTTTATGAGTTTTTTAAGTAAGGGTTTTTGTAGACTTGACTATAGTCTATAATTTGGGTAGAAATTAAAATTTACTGGAAATAAATTTAATACGAGAGAAGAAGTATATTGAACTGGGAAAAACATTTAAATTTTGGAAGATCGCTCTGATTACTGGAAAATACTTCAAAATGTTGATATGCAATAAATACTTTTCTGTCTTATATTTGAAAATACTCAAATTATTTATGATTGCCCAATTCTTATTACAGGCAATGGGAAATTTGAGGGCTAGTGGTAGCGAATACCCAGAGCGTGTTGGGCAACCAATCTGCCGGGTATATATTTGCAAGCTAGTTCTTTTATGTTCCGAAATATATGTATATATCTGTCTGTTATAGAATATAGATAGAAATAAACCATCACATAGATATGAATATATTCACATTAAATTAAATATATAAATAGTAAATAATTATTAATGAACCATATGACTATTTGAAGCTAATAATTGTTGATGTTATGGAAGATGTACTTCCATGATTTTATTGGCTCAATATTGGTTCTAGAAGGATTAGTTTTTGTTGGTTGATTACATTCAATTTTCCCCATTTTTGGATATGTGATATGTAAGTTATTTCGTCTTTACTTGTTGGTTCTATAAGGGTAACTTTCTGTTAATTGATTATTCGTCCTTTCCCCCCTTTGGGATGGGATCTGTGATAGGTAAAATTTGGTGAATTTATTGTTTTTGTTCACTGTGTTTATGTGTTGTTAACTAGATTTTTAAAGTAATGTTAGTCAAATTATTGATCTGAGAAAGTGCATCTTGCTAGATTTGTCTTCAAGTATTTCGTCTGATTACTATCTTTTATTTAAGATAACAGATTGAGCTTCTCTTTGTATTGATCTTTGGGGTCAAACACTTCGTCTGCTTGTTGTCTATATCGTCCTTTTGCTGCTTCTGGATTTTGTTTAGAAAAGATAGAAAGCTTTCTTATCTTATCTTAATTATGCCATTTTAATTTCTAAATACATCTTCCCTTAATTATTCTTATTGCTGCATTTTTCATAGTCAATGTACAATGCCAGATTTATCATTCTTTGCCTTGGATAATTGGATATTGTGCTACTCTATTTGGTACCTTCAGTCAGTTATCAATTTTAAAGTATTTGACAACTCCTGGGTCTTAAAATATATTAAGTTGCTCTTTTTTCTATGTCATATTTTGTCTGCATGTTGTCATCCCTGATGAAAGACACAGCTAGCTGATTATCTTCGTCTTTATATGTCCTTGGGTGACACGTTGGATCACCACATGATTGTGTTCTCTTCATGTACCAATGTACCATGAACTTATAAAACCTGACAATTCAATTTTTTAAATGTTATTATCAAGTGATTGGCAATAAGCATTATCGCTGCATAACCCAGTACAATGTTATTGCATTTATCCATCCCATATATAGTAAAATAATTTGTTGAGTTTGAATTTGTCTTATTTTGAATTTAGTATCTTATTTATATTAGTTCTGCCTTTTCGTACTAATTGTACTTTTTGCACTGAATTTGTAGTACTATATGAGAACGGGAATGTGTAAATTTGGTGCTTCCTGCAAGTATCACCATCCAAAACAGGGAATTGGATTTTCAGGCTCAGTGGCCCTGAATTTTTATGGATATCCATTGCGACCGGTCTGCCACTTTGAAATTTTCGGTTTTTATTTCTTTTCTTTTGCATCATTACAGTTTCATTTAGATTTGAAGTATGCAGTTGTCTTATAGAGTACTTGTTGCAGGGTGAAAAAGAATGTTCATATTATGTTAAAACAGGACAATGCAAGTTTGGGGCCACCTGTAAATATCATCATCCTCTGCCAGCTGGAATGCAAGTGCCTGCACCAGCAACTGCCCCGGGACCTTTGCCTGCACCAGCAGCTGTACCTGCTCCTACACCAGGAATGTATCCTGCAATGCAATCGCTATCCTTACAAACACCCCAGCATTATGGAGTATTTTCTGGCAACTGGCCAGTTGCTAGGCCAGCTATGCTTCCCAGTTCATATGTCCCGGGAACATATGGTCCAATGCTCCTTCCCCCAGGGGTCGTTCCTATTCCTGGTTGGACTCCTTACCAGGTATGTATTGCTGAAGCTGTTTGTTTGATTTTATAAACTTTTATTTCGACATGTTTGGTAGGTTGGAGTAGGCAGTATTGGGTATTAATTAAATGAAAAATGAATTTAATATACCTATCAATTATCATTCCTTTGTATGTCCTATTTTTTGCTGAGTTATAAAACTACATGGTGTAGGCACAAGCTAGTCCTGCGGCTTCCCCAATTACTCAACCTACTGCTGGAGCAAACCCAGTTTACGGTTTAACACAGTTATCTCCTTCAGCAGCTGCATACACAGGACCATATCTATCCATTACCTCTTCTACTGGTCCTTCAGGCAGCAGTCAGAAGGAGCAAGCATTTCCAGAAAGACCTGGCCAGCCAGAATGCCAATATTATTTGAAGACAGGGGATTGTAAATTTGGTTCTACTTGTAAATATCATCATCCACCAGAATGGAGTGCACCGAAGACAAATTTTGGGCTTAGTCCTATGGGTCTGCCCTTGCGCCCAGTAAGTTTATGGTTTTCTGTTTATATATTATATATGTTTTGGATGATTTCTTTTCTTAATGTCCACAAGGTGTCCTTCTGTTTCTTTTTCTTTTTTTCTTTTTTTTTCCAAAATTTTTTTTTATGAATTTTATTAAGCCCCTGTTTGGTACAAATTAAAATCTAGATTTTAATCTAAATCAAAGTCAAAAAACAATCTCAATCACAGATTTCGTGGGACCTATAACTTTCTAACCACATGAGAATCAACTTTTATCAAAATCTACTAAAAATCTGATTTTAATCTTCACCAAACAGGGGCTAAATATTGAAAAAAAAAATGTAAATGAAGATTTTCCATATATGTGCATTTTTCAGGTTGAATTGTTGATCTAGTTGTAAATAGTGCTCCAGGAAAAGGATAACTGGGAGAAATTAGATGCTTAGTGTAATTTTTCCAGATGGAATGATATTGAACATTTGGCTGTGTTGCCAATTTCTGTATTCCTGATTTAACTAATTTTTCTTTTCCAATTATAATTATGTTTATAAATATTATGATGGGGTGCATTTTCTTATATCTTGATTTCTCTTGGGGTATCACATCTGTTTGTCCCCAAAAGATTTTAAACGCTGAAGTCCACTAATTTCTCCATTTGGGATTTTAAGATTTGTAGGTTACACTGTTTTCAAACTCAAAGTACTAAGCTGATTTCATGCAAGTTATTACAGTAACCACTAAACTTAAGTCTCTGTATATTGCTAGAATACTTTATATCTGACCCTAGTACCTGCAATTCACTTTGGGAGTTGAGTTGTAGAATCATTGGTTTGAAATGGAGATCGTAGGGTTATGAACCTGTTTGTTCCATGTGTGAGAAAAAAGAAGAGAAGGTGATGTGAACATTCCACCATCATATTGTTAGAGAAAATAATTAGATCGATTTTCATAACAGAAACGCAAAGAGATTTCAATCCTGATACTGAGTAATATATAAAGCTGATTGGAGAAAATGATGAATTCATGGGTGAGCAATTTCATCATCTGATGTAAAATTGTTAGGAAGTCGCAAGATGTGATGAATAGCAAATGCATTGAAGATTCAAGAGTATTTATGTGCAACGATGATTTTATTCCGCATTAATAACGCTTGGGTGTGAATGAAAAATAATAGCCTATATTTGTTTGAGTGAAGAGTTTTTCTGAGATGAAGCAAAAGATAGAAATATCTTGTGCCCTCATTAAACTAATAACTTCTCCCCAGTTCTCCAAACTATATTTAACCATTCTGTTTCTTTATTGACTTGAATTATTTTTGAAGAGAAGCTGGCCTTTCTTAGGAAGGTTTGTTTCACCAAGTTTGTGTAAGAGTATCTTCCAAGAGCACGAGGAAAGATTTTATCGAGTTGGATGAAACCAGTCGTTATTTTCCACTGGGATATAGAGTGATCCAGTGCTGTATAATATGTTTCATGTATCATTTTTGTGTAGTTGCTCATTTGTTTTTGACAAGTGATCATTTTCGTGGAGCCGTATCTCATTCATTCTGTTTGGAGGCCAACAAAACTGGAACTCCTATACTTAAAATGTACAGATGAAATGAATGGTTGTCTAAGTTGGCCCATTTTCTGTACCCTGCTTATCTTTCTTTATTTTAGTTGATTGATATCTGCAAAAGTAGATTGCAATTTTCAATTTATATTATCTATAAAATTGAACTCAATGACTAACTTTCTCCCTATAATGTTGCTGCTTGTCTTGATAGTTTCCTGGTTTTCAAAAACAATTTCGTTGAAGCTATACCTATTTGCTCAATCCACGTGCCTCCCTTATGATGTAAAACCCTCAAAAATATCTCATTCACTCTCCCTTGTTACTCCTTTGCACTTTATTTTCTATCCCTTATCATTTCTTTTCTGTTCATAAATGCTGCTATTGTTTATTGAACTATGGAAGTCTAACGCTTCCTTTCTGATGTGTTCTAGTATGTTCCATATATTTGAGAACTATGCCATATTCTTATTCAGGTTTCTTCAATTATTTTTCAGGGTGCACCACTTTGCTCTCATTATGCACAAAATGGAGTGTGCAAATTCGGGCCATCATGCAAATTTGATCATCCAATGAGAACGACATTGAGTTACAGTCCATCTGCGTCCTCTCTTACTGATATGCCTGTCGCTCCCTATCCTGTGGGATCCACACATGCAACTTTGGCTCCATCCTCCTCGTCATCAGACTTGAGGCCCGACCTCTTTTCTGGATTTGGTAGAGACACCTTATCAACCCAAATGTCTTCTATGAACAGTACAAGTGCTTCAGTTGGTTCAATATTCTCACAAAGTGGACACGTTCCTCAGTCCCGAGGTCAGCAGTCGGGACAGGGTTCTACCTTTTTAAGTGCCAGCAGCAGCAGCATAGGTCGTGGAGGTGAGATTCGCACATCAAGCTGAATAAAAGGATTCAGCCATTTCATTTTCTGTTAAACAGATCTTGAAATTATATTTTTGGTCCAAATTCTCTATAGGATGCTCGGTCTCAGTTCAATGTAGCATACTTTAGCTCATGTGTCCATTGAATAAGCCATAGTTACCCCTCAAAATCATGCGACACCTCATTAGCTTTTTCACCTAGCTAGTCTTTGAATAACTTGGAATGATACCAACTTCCCGTTTAGATAATTTTCATCATTGCCCAAATTTTTGGACATGTCCATTTTTATTGTCTTTTTCAGAACGAAAAAGATATAATTCTCACCGTTCTCGGTCTCGATACCCTTCTTCTTCTTCCCTCTTTCGGAACAAGCTTCAAGATTGTCTAGGGAATGAATTTCAAGGTCTTCTTTCTTGAACCCTTATTTTTGCTGGTCCTTTTTTGCGGAAGCAATGATAGAACTGGAGACTGCTAGATTTGATACGTCATGTGTAAGATATATACTTATCTAGTCAAACGAATTGCCCGAATGCTTTTTTATATTTTCTCAACTGATACAGACGACAAAAATCTTGAATTTGGTAAGTATTGCAGTCTTTTTTTTTTTTTTTTCCCCCCCCTAAAGATGGTGATGCTTCCTAACAAAAAAGAAGTTTGCTACTATATATATTACACGTACGACTGTGTGAAAGCTCTAGACAAATTTATGAATAAAATGACGAGTAATAGCATTTGATATTTATGCATGCAAGCTGCATCGAGGTGCTAAGGGAAAGCTTAGGCCTGGTGCTGAAACGACACTCATTGAGCTCTACAGGTCGCTCGAGAGGGGCGCAGAGAATATCAGTAGTTTAGTTGATGAAACTTGCTCAAAATATACTCAGTTTTGGAGAGGCTTGAATTCAAGCTCTCTCTTAATCTTTTGAAGCCCAAGTTTAGTTACCAATCCCACGAAAGAAGTGATGTATACTAGAGATAGAGTGAGCTTTGGAGGCTTGCATGAGATGTTTGGGACGTCGCAACTAGGAAAATAAAATAAACAATTTTTTCGTTGTACTGTACAACGTTGTCCAGTACTGTGTGCCAAGAATGCTCATATAGTTACTAACTTCAAAACCAGCATTCAAATTATAAGAGAGAAAAGCCCAAGTCAACTGCACCATCAAAACAAGGATATAAAGATGAACAACTTGTTGCTGCTGCTGAAGTATTACTACGGGCTGGAGCCATCACTATCTCTTCAAAACTTGGATTTTCACTTATAATTGGATTCAGTTCTCCCATGCATCCATTTTCCACCACCAAAGGATGGTTCATAATGTGGGAGAGTTCATAAGAACGTCTTAAATCCCATGACTCTCGATCGCCATCTGGCCAGAACCCGTCCACAAATTCATCGTAGTAAGAATGATTTCCAGGGTTTTCAAGATTCCATCCCACTGTTGCAACACTAGTAGAATCAAGAAAAAGTGGATTATTTTCATAAACTGTCACATTATTTTCAGTGAAACTCAAATTTGAGCAAAATTTCTGATCATTCGAAGTGTTCCCATTGATTTTATCAGTTGCAGAATATGGCTTCAAGCAGTTGTTGGGAACAATGCAATCCAAGTAGCCAGAATTCTTGTCAGTAGTAGAGAGAAACAAAATATGATCATCATTAGGTGATGAACCATAAGAAGATTGATCATGACAATGCTCGTCGTTCTCTGATTGGACAGATGGTTCCTGATCTTTTCTCGGCATAATGTCAGGCTGCAGACTAGAAGAGCTGGACTGTTTAGGTTCCGTGGCAGTAGAAAACTGTGATGGTGGCTGCAAAAAGGCTTGAATTTGAAGATCATGATTAGGTGTTAAAAGAGAATGAAAAGTTGTTGTTTGATCAGAATATACGAAATTAGTTCTTGTTTGAGTGCCCTTCATGGAGAGGGCAGCCCTATCATAGGCAAGTGCAGCTTCTTGAGCAGTGTCATAGGTTCCCAGCCAATGTCGTTCCTTGGTGGTAGGGTCTCTTATTTCGGCAGCATATCGGCCCCATGGCCGTCGTCTTACGCCAAGAAACCTCCCAGGCTCCGCCTGCTTTTTCCGGCCTCGTCTTTCGCTTGGTTGCGCTACTGATGTGTTGCGTTGTAAAAATGTGAAACCGGTATCTGTAAGGATGGGTTCGAAGAGATTTAAGGGTTTCTCGGAAGGTTTAGTGTTTGACATTGATGCAACAATGAAGAAAATTGTTGTGGGAAGAAAGAAATTAGTAGAAACTTGGTTCAGGACAGACGAGGAATTAAGTGGGAAATGTGAATATTGTCGCAGCAAATGAGGAAGTGAAAAATCTGAATTTGAACTTGAATGAAGTGTAGGGAAGCTGTGCAGGGTTCTTTTAAAGACGCTAGAGGATCATGGACAGTGGACAGAGGACAAAGGAATCTGAAATATCATTCACTGAAAGAGAATAAATTATTTTAAAATGAAAAAAAAAAATTATTTTCAATTAATTTGCTTATTTATGAATTTTTCTAATAAAAAAGTTATTTTTTCTAAATTGTACTTTAAAAGTATTTCCTTTAAGAGATTTTAATAATTGTCATTTTTTTTCCCCGACTATCTTGATACCTCAGCACATTATCATGACATCTTTTCATTCAGTTTGAAGAAGTAATGCGTCGAAATATCAAGAATTAATTGACTGGATAAATCGATAATACAACATATTAATCTTTTGTCAAGGCTCTATCTTCTCATTGCTCGTTCCCTCTACAAAAGAAAAGTAAGGAAATTAAAAAAAAAAAAAATCCTTTCCCCTTATGGAGTGGTAAGTTAAATTGTACGTAACTAAGATGGATGCATAATGAATTTAATAATCATTATTATATGCTAAAAATCAATAGCCAAATCCAAGCAAAAACCTACTAGATATGCTCATGTCAACTCCTATATAGTTTCACATGCATGCTTAAAATTTCTGATTCTAGAGAAACCCATTTGAGGAATGTTGGAATTAAATTGAAACAAGAAATTTCTAAAGCAATGACAATAAAATAAAATGAGGTTTTGTCTGTATTTTTCTTGAAAATCTCAAGAATGTGATATGTCACATGTTTAATCCGCATTTTATGGTAAATAATTAAGAGTAATCTTATCAAAAATCTTTGTCTTGTTCATAATTTTCAAAGGGAGCAGTTAAAGATTATCTCTAATGAAAAATATGATGGACCCGAGAATTAAGATTAATGGAAAGTGGAAATTACATCATCAATTTTAGGTTTTCAAGACTAGAAAAAAGTTGTACTTCGTAAGTCAAAGTTTTGGCAACAGTTTGTTTGTCATTATTATGTAGGCTTCAAACATTAATTATATTTTTATTTTATTTTTTATTTTTCAATAAGTACATGTATCTTACTAGCTTACCCATTTCAACTATTAATCACCTCTATTTAAGGAAAAAATTTGAAAAAATAAACCCACGAAATTTAACTGTAGATGCGATAAATAAAATTTGATGGACTGAATATATAGATTAGATGGGTAGGAAAAAGAAAGGCATTAATAAATTAATTTATATATCTAATATAAATAGCAGAGACATGATATTGCACCAAAAAGTGTATCAGGCGGATCCAGCCCTGCGCGAGGGTGTGCGGCCGCTCGTGTTGGATCGGTTAAAAAAAAAATTTACCTTATAATTATTGTGTCAAAAAAAATTTTCCCCTTACCTTGTAATGTTCGCTTGTGTTGGATTGAGTTCCTGAGTTCGCCTCTCAAACATCACTCCTAAATGCTTACATGGCAAGAAAAATGTAAACAATGTCTAGCACACTATCCATCCGTAAAATGTTTGCTAGAAATCCTTCGTATAATTTTTGATTTATCTTCATATATAATGTATTTGATTAATATTTTATTATTTATCTCTACTTTTTTTATACATCCTCTTCCTCGTACACTAGATTCCGATGCTTTTGTTCTCCCGTAGAATGATAAAAAACCACGGTTAAGTGACCTACAATTAATTTACGTAATTTCATTGGAGATGCTCTTATTTTGAGTATTGAGATTTTAACAGGAACTAATATATATATATATATATGTCGTTAATTATTATTTTCATATTTAAGCAAAATGGATTTTCTCCGATTATTGTTTTCATGTTTAAGCAAAATGGATTTTCTCTTAACACGTCACTATAAGCTTATTCGTATATAGGGATGGACCCAAAAAAGATTCCAGTGCAAGTGGAAAACAAATTTTTTTTTTTATTATTTTGAGAACTGGGCTAGAAAAAAATTACTTCAATTATTGTAAACGCGTTCTTAGTTCCACTAAGGAAGTAAAATAATGCATTAACTCATTTATTTAAAAGTTGTTAGGATTATGAAAAATTGTGCAAATATTTCTAGAGTTTAGGATAAATTGTGCAATTTTTTCCCAAAAGGGTAGAAAAGAACAATTAATATTACAAAGTTGAAATTCAAACCATATATTGTCATCACCAAGTGAACTTTTACTACCTAAATTATATTCTTATTCATGTCATAATCTTAAATTTCATTCGTAAATAGTACATATATATTGAGAAAATCCAAATAGTAAAAAATAAAATTCAAATTTTGCCGGGACTTAAGAGTTCAAGTGAGGCGTCCACATGCGCTCTGCACATAGTGGGTCCGCCCCTAATGTTTAGAAAACTCAATTTTGAAAAATAGTTGCTTCTTCGAGCTCTAGGGAAATCAAATATTCATTTGAATTTTTCAAAATATGATTTATGATAGTACTAACTTATATTTAGTTGACACATACATTATTAAAAGAGTATCCAAACCCTATTATTTTGATCTTAAAGCTTCATGAAAGTTACTCATAAAAAAAAACTACAAAAGGTAAAGTCAAAAAGGCAATCAAAGGCTTAAGAAACACAGAGATCCAATTACCCAAATAAGTATAATTAGTGGGGGCACTAATTAATCAATTCAATTAGCAATTCTAACATAGAGCTGCTAACTTTATTCCTTTTGTTGATTAATCTTCACATGCCTAAATGTCATTGGGAACAACACAATCCTATGATAATATTTTTTTTTAGCGTTTCAAATCGTGAAGCTAAAGCTTAGAAAATTTCATTATCTAATGACAAAAGAATTTTCAGTAGAATGTGATGGGAAAAGGTTAAGACAACATAGTTTTGGAATTTTTCTTACAAAAAAGTCAGTCAATGATCATATTAAAAGATGTGATTCCACTTGATTTTGATGATGAATTTATTAATTTCATTATGTGGGATATTCTTGGGAGATTTGTAATTTTTAAAGTTATAAGAAGCAAATATGTAAAGTCGAGGAGTGCAAGGTGAATCGATCTATATTCTTTTTGAACTCCCAAGTATGATGATTTAAATTTTAATATAAATTACCCTATATCAAACGAATAACATAATTATGGTCGATTGGAATTTTGCACAATTTTCTATAACACACCTTTTATCTTAAAAATTTTAAGGCCACCCGGAATTTAGGGGAAAAAGAATATGACATTCTAAGGAGAATAAGGACTAAAGACTAAAGACTTTGACTGATTGTAAGAATTTTTTTTCGTCTTTGACCAAACCAGAATCCTAACAAGGGCCCTCAACTTTTAGCCAATGACTAAGCCTCTGTTTGGTAAAAGCCCTACAAAAAGTGCTTATAAGTTGTGGAATATAGAAGATTTTTGTTAGAAAGAGACCTCAAAAATGATGAGATCTCCGGTGCTATTTTATCAATATCTTATGATCCAGATAGAGCTCAAAGGTGAACTGTGTCAATGTGGGTCTCTAAGAGCATTTTCAATGCATTCCGTAGATTGAAAAAATATACTTGACACGTAAGCAAATAGATGTAATATGATAAAAATATCTCTCCAATGCACAACGTGAATTAGAATGTTAGGCTGACGTGGCGCTAAAAAAAAAATAGACATTGTGGAGTATTCTGTCTACATCTAGACGCTCCGTGAAACATGCTGACTCAGCATTAATTTTTATTTTATAATTATTTAATTACTGTAGATAAGGACATGGCCCAATTAAGTTGTATGGTATAAATTAGTTTCCTTTTGGACTCTGCAGTAAATTAGAAATAATATGATAATTAATTTTAATTTTATTATAAAAAAAGCCACATAATCAATATTATTGAAATTTAAAAAGCACAATTGGAGAGTAAATTTTGAACTGCTCTTTCTATTTATCCACGTTGTCTAGAAGTCCGTTTATTTTATCGACACATCAGCCCCAATCCACGTTATGTATTGGAGATGCTCTAATGACAACTTAGATAAGTCTACGTAATTTACGGTGAAGTTTGAAGAAAAGTTGATTGTTCGTTGGGTATTTTTCTTTTGAAATTCATATTTGATTATGCACGATCTAAAAAGAGTATAATGTTAGATTTTTTGATATCTAATAAATAAGGGCCATGATGTAAAATAGTTATGAGATTATATCGATACTAAATGAATAGCTCGACTCAATAATAACTCGGGATCACTGGAAGCAACTTAATTGAATAGTTGTGTGGACCATTGAGTATGAAAATCGATAGAGAAGTTTGAAACGAAGCAACCATTCTTGATTCTTCTATTGAAAAAATTGGTTTTGACTAATTTATGTGATTATTTAAGTGGAACCATTAGTAGTGAATGGAGAATTAAGTCACTTATAAATGTGTCATTGTTGGAAAATTAGTAAAATATTATAAAATATTATAGAATTAATTTAAATGAAAAGATGTGCCTTTTCATATAAAATATTGTGACTTTTGAAATTATTATTTTTCAATAATTGTGTCTCTTCAATTAAAGACAAATTTGAAAAGATGTGTCTCTTGAAAGGGTTGTGTCTTTTGGAACACAACTTTCCAACTATTATAAATTAATCACATATGCTTGGATTTTAATTCATTCATCAATTGAATCATTTATCAATTCATTCACTTTTCATTTCATATTTGCATTATGATATGCATGTTCACTTCCAAAATAATTTTGCATCTATTTGGAGTCTAGTTTCATGTGAAGAGAGTTCAAAATATAAGTAAAGTTCGTTGGTCTACGCAATTTGGAGTGCTCCTATTGCGGGACGTGTTCGTTGTATCTTGGAAGACGAATGCCGGAAAATCGTTAGCACACGTGCGGGGGTATTATCGTCTTGAGGAGAAAGACTCAAACTCTTGCCTTAACCAAATTCTTATTCATACATTTTTGGTTTTCTACTTCATATAGTCGATTTTGATAAATCGAAAATCTGTCCAACTTTATGCATGTAAAAGGTACATTATTATAATATAATTATGCACGTTAACTTTTTACCAACAATCTTAAGACGATAATAACGTGCATTTTATATTTTACGATATTAAGTTACGTACTTTGATCATTGATCTGTTTGCATTAATGTACTAATTAAAGTTGCACTCTTAGTAGTTTTGTTTGGATCTTATTCCATTGACGGGAATGTTATTATAATTATGCATATAATTTGTGATTAAATTTAGATAACATGTCCCATGTAGAAATCACTACGTTGTGATTTATTATAGTTAGTGCTTCTCACATTTATATGCACTGGAAAAATATAATTTTTGGACTTTCATTTGTGTTTATAGTTTTTATGAAAGTGCATGGATTTAAATCTTTCACGTAAATTGCATCTACTATTCTTGGGTAAATCGATTTCTTTTTTCGATGAAGTCTTGATAATTGTAAACCCAAGTACTTTGGTTTATGGTGGTAATTCTTGTGTGGCCATTGGTTGAGGAAAAATGTGATTATTTATCAAGTTTGTTGTAGATAAAACTTTGTTCTCTTTGTAGCAAGTCTGTTTTCCACTGATGATGGATAAGGTGCTTGAGAATTATTCAGAGATTGTCATGATATATGGATCACATATGTGCTATTCTGGTAAAGTATTTGGTTATGTTACCCTTGGAAGGGTACTAACTTGTTTGAAAGAAAGTGTGCACTTTCCAAATTTTGATTCCATGAAAGTTGTCAATATCTAGATTGAAACTTACTGGAATATTCGGAAAAAGCATTTTGCCATGATTTTGGAACTCAACAAAGAGCACAGGCATTGCATGGCATGGCATGCAAACCTTGAAAAGGAAGAGTGGATAGATACCCGCCATTATTTTGAAAGAATATGGCCTTTGATAATCGCATCAAAGTTTGTGCAGAATTGGTTACATATGGAAGTTTGTGGACTTTCACGAGATATTAACATTCCTAGTCATATTATATGTCGACTAAAGATTGAATAAATTATTTATTCAATAAATGTGATTAATGATATGATCATCGAATTTTTAAAAGAGTTGATGAACCCTAAGTTCGAGCCTAACCCAAGATTTGTAGGGGGTAATGTTACTACTTGCACATGCATTCCTAATTGAGGAATTTTGGGGGTAACTTTAAAAGTTGCATTCTTTATACCTTTTATAAATCATAAAAAAATGTTCTATGAAGATTGAAAGGTAGAAATCTCTTATACCAATTTTAGAATTATAAGGATGATTCATAATAACCAAAAATGGTTGAAATTGGAACAAGATCATTTATTGCATATATATAGATATGCAATAATTAATAATAAGTATTGAATATTTGAAGAATATTCGTAAGTTGTAATGATAATTATTCAATGACTTAAATTGAATATCATTACTAAAGATTGGAGAATCCACTGGTTAAGAAACCTGGGTGATTTAATTGGAAATTTAATAGGCCTAGGGACTTGAGTTGCAATTTTACACTAAGGAATTAATTGCATATTGAGTACTCAAGGTCTTCGAATTTGCAACTTTGGCCTTAAAAGTTTTCCAAAGTTATTGATGCGAACCCCTTTGGTGATTAAACCAAAAATTCCCACAACAATATTGTATCAACCCAAGAAAGCTAAAATAGGTAATAAATGTGAAATCTTGACCCAAGTTTAACCCAACCAAAATTCAAGGATTTACAAACCCTAGCCCAATGGAGAGATTAAGACAAATACCAAGACTTGTGGAATAAATATCAACAAATACACAAGAACAACTCTCAATATATAAGTTGAAATAAATTCCAAGAAAAGTTACAAGAAAAGAAAGGATTTACCTCTCTCAAATGCTCTCTATGGAGGCTTCAATGTTCATCCAAAAAACCTCTAGGCTTTAGGCTTTACAAGGTATATACAAGAAATGAAAGACAAAAGTTTGGTAAATTGCACAAAAAAACCCCGTTTTTTTTTAACAGTCGGAGGACTTTCGGTCGACCGAAATTACCTTTCGGTAGACCGAACTTATTTCGGTCGACCACCTGGTCGACCGAAATGGTAGTTTCGGTCGTACGTTGTCAGCCGAATCTGCCTGCAGCTGAGCCTCAAAATCCTGCAGAGTTTCGGTCGACCGAAAGTTCCTGTTCTTCCAAAATGAGGCAATTGACCTCGATCTTGCTCTCTTCCATGGGAACTTGATTTCGGAGCTTGAAAATGAGTTCCGCCATCGACTCTTGAACATCTTTAGCCTTGGATCTTGACATGGGCCCCACCGGTATTCGGAAAGAGGGTTGACCTGTTTGACTTTGACTCGATTGACTCCCTGGATTCTCATCATCCCCTCCCTCTTGAAAAGGATTCGACCTCGAATCTTCACCTGCATCAAAAGGGGATAAGTCAGAGATGTTAAAAGAAGCCGATACATTGTACTCACCAGGAAGATCGAGCTTATAGGCATTGTCGTTGATTTTCTCTAGGATTTGGAAGGGGCCATCACCACGTGATTGTAATTTTGATTTTCTTTGAGTCGGGAACCGCTCCTTCCTCAAATGCAACCACACCCAATCACCGGCCTCAAATGTCATTCGTTTTCTACCTTTGTTGGCACTGGAGGCATATTGTTCATTCTTCTTCTCGATTTGTAGTTTGACTTTCTCGTGGAGAGATTTTACCAACTCCGCCTTTCTCTTCCCATCTAAACTACCTCTTTCATCAATAGGTAACGGAATCAAATCCAAAGGTGTTAGAGGGTTAAAACCATAAACAATCTCGAATGGAGAAAAAGAAGTAGTAGAATGAACACTTCGATTGTATGCAAATTCAACAAAAGGTAAACACTCTTCCCAATTCTTTAGGTTGCCCTTAAGGACGGTGCGAAGAAGTTGTGTTAAAGTTATATTAACCACCTCAGTTTGGCCATCGGTTTGGGGATGACAAGTTGTTGAAAACAAGAGTTTAGTTCCCAATTTCCCCCACGAGACCTTCCAAAAGTGGCTAAGGAATTTAACGTCCCTATCCGACACAATGCTCCTAGGAACCCCATGGAGTCGTACTATTTCCCTAAAGAATAGGTCGGCGATATGAATGGCATCATCGGTTTTATGACAAGCAAGGAAATGAGCCATTTTACTAAACCTATCTACAACCACAAAAATGGAGTCACTTCCTCTTTTCGACCTAGGAAATCCCAAAATGAAGTCCATAGAAATTTCCGTCCAAGGTTCACTAGGGACAGGTAGGGGTGTATATAATCCATGTGGTTCTACCTTGGACTTGGCCTTCCTACAAGTTATGCACCTAGAACAAATTTTCCCAACATCTCGACTCATTTTAGGCCAAAAGAAATGTTCTTGTAAAATTTCCAAGGTTCTCCTTACCCCAAAGTGACCCATTAATCCCCCATCATGGGCCTCCCTTACCATCAACTCCCTCAATGAGCAATTTGGCACACAAAGTTTACCTTCCCGAAACAAAAACCCCTCATGCCTATAATACTTACCAAATCCAACCCTCTCACATGATATAAATATACTAGCAAAATCCGCATCATGCGCATACAAGTCCTTCATGCTCTCAAAACCCAACAATTTAGCACTCAAGGTAGTAATAAGAGCATACCTTCGAGAAAGGGCGTCAGCTACCACATTCTCCTTACCTTGTTTGTATTTGATGACATAGGGAAAAGTTTCCACGTACTCCACCCACTTGGCATGCCTCTTGCTCAACTTCCCCTGTCCCTTCAAGTGCTTCAATGACTCATGGTCGGTGTGGATGACGAACTCTCTAGGCCACAAATAGTGGTGCCATGTCTCTAACGATCTCACCAACGCATAGAGCTCCTTGTCATAGGTGGGGTAGTTCAGGGCGGCTCCACTGAGCTTCTCGCTAAAGTAGGCAATCGGCCTTTTCTCCTGCATCAAAACTGCTCCAATACCTGTGCCTGAAGCATCACATTCAATCTCAAAAGTTTTATCAAAATTAGGCAAGGATAAAATCAGGGCGGTGCACAATTTGTTCTTTATTTCATTAAAGGCCTTTTCTTGCGCCTCCCCCCATTTAAACCCAACATGTTTTTTAACAACCTCGATAAGTGGTGAAGCTAGTGTGCTAAAATCTTTGACAAAACGACGGTAAAAACTAGCTAACCCATGGAAGCTTCTTACCTCGATGACACTTGTGGGAGTGGGCCATTCCTTAATGGCTTTGATCTTTTCCTCATCGACCTCTATTCCCTTAGTACTAACTACAAATCCAAGGAAGATATAGCGATCCAGAATTTTTATGCAATAAATAATTATTTTAATATTTAGAAAATTGTGTCGCTACTATTTCATTTATTATTTTGAAATTAATGCCGCGACGGATTCGTCTAGCCAAGTCAAGAAATATCGAATTTGTTCGATTTTAAATTAAAATCCGAATTTCTAAAATTATGTTATTTAATTATTTATTTAAAGTATTATTTTCAAAATCATTTTAAATTCCAAATTTATTTATTCTCAAATTTATTTTCAATCCAAAATATATCTGTTTTAAATACGCTTCTTGATCAAAGTTAGTTCAATTCTTATCATAATCAAAATTTATTCTACAAGTTTTGCTCCTCCTCCATCATCATGATTATGATAATATTCACTCAATTATTCCCTTTCAATTATGATATTCCCCACCATCATCATATTCCCTCCCCATGTGCATTTTCCTTTACTCTCAAACACTCTTCTTTATAGCCGAGCTGCTTCATTCATCATCACCATCACTGTGTTAAACACCACAATCACTGCAATACCACAAACCAATATACATCAATCCACCACTAATGAATCACTGCAGCACCAGCCCAAAACACCAATGCAACTACAGCCCCCAACACTGCCTCACCCCAACACCACCAACCGGCCAAGAATACAATCTGCAAATTTTAATAGCACCAAACATCATCATCATCACCATCACCAAATCACAACTCCGCCAACCACCACTGTAACCACCTCCACTGCCGCCCCAGAATCCACATCAATCAGCCTGCTCAACCCATCTTCAGCCACTGCCCAACTTCAAGTACCCAAATCAAAACCCAAATTAAACACCAAACTCAGAACAAAACTAGTACCTACCTTCATCACCGGTCATCTAAACGGATAGTCGCCGGAAGACCTTCGAACTCTAATTTCGTTTTCAACCTAGATCAATCCCCAAATTTCAGCCTCGGTCTCGCACCAAATCCCGTAACTAAGCTCTAAAATCTGAACCGTCCTACTTGGTTGCCTCTCGCCGCCACCTCGAGGCGGTGTTCCACCGGCTGTAGCGTCGGATTCCTCCATCTCACCGATCGCCTTTCTCTCGCTCGTCTCACTCTGTCTCTGAAACTGGGTCGAAGAAGAGAGAGAATGCTGATTTTTATATTTTAATTATTTTCAGAAATTGCAACTTTGGTCCCTATAGTTTTAAAGTTATTATTTTAACCCTAAGTATCAACTTCATCTTATTTTAGTCCATATAGATTTAATTCAAGTGATTTTAAGCTCAAGTTTTTATAAGTTATCTATTTTAGTCTCTCAGGTTTCAAAATAGTTTAAATCAGTCCCTGACGTTTTAAATTGTATCAATTCAGTCCCTTTTTGTTTCAAATCATCATTTTCAGCCCTTCATTTTTTAAACGTTTTAACTTCAGCCCTTTAACTTTAAACTCTTTTATTTCAGTCCCTACTGATTTACTTTATTTGATTTTAAGCCCAAGTTTCAAAGTATTCATTTTAGTCCCTCAACTATCAAAAGTATCTATTTTAGTCCCTCAACTTTCAAAACATCAATTTTAGTCCTCAAATTATAATTTATCATTTTGAACTATATATTCGATAGACTAAAGTGACTTATTGGCTAAGACGAAGCGTACGGAGAATTTAAAGAAATTGAAGTCATTCCCGCTCAACTTTGCACTCGTCGGATTTGAGGTAGACTCGCACTTATTAATTGATTTAAATTATGATTTCATATGAATGTCATGTGACTTGTGAAAGTCAATTTTTAAGAAAAACAAGTATGTTTTTATGAAAGGTAAATATACCTTATGTTGTTATGAAAAGTAAGTATGTTTTTATGAAAAGAAAATATACTTTATGTTTTTACGAAAAGTAAGTATACCCTATGCTTCACGAAAATGTTTTTTTGGATCATTGCTATGAAATCAATCTAACAAGATTGTTTTGGGTCCCATATGATAAGTTATGATATGTTAAGGGGACCGGAGTTTTAGTAGCGCTACACATAAGAATTCTTGCCACCTAAGTTCGGTAACATTCTTGTGTCTCCTATGTTTATGAGGATTTGCCACGAAGTTCGGTAAAATTCCTATCTTTCCATATGTTTATGAGGATTTACCACCTAAGTTCGGTAAAATTCCTGTCGCATATGTTTATGAGGATTTCGATCCTATCTTATGTTATGATGCAATTGATCCCTATGAATTTCAGAAAAATTATGCTTGGTATACTTACTACATAAGAATTCTTACCACCTAAGTTCGGTAAAATTCTTATGTTTATGAGGATTTCGATATTATCCTATGTTATGATGAAAACTTACTGTTATTATGATTTTACTGCATAAGAATTCTTGCCACCTAAGTTCGGTAAAGTTCTTGTGTCTTCTTATGTTTATGAGGATTTCAATCCTATCTTATGTTATGCTTTCAAAAGAAATTATGCTTGGCATAATTAAAATGTTTTTATAAGTATATGGTTTTCAAAGAGCTATTTTCAAAGAGCCTATGATTTGCAAAATATGTCCCGTGCTGTAATGCACAATATGAGTTTTATCAAGAGCAGTTTTATAAAGAAGCTCTATCAATGCCCGTTTTATAAAGAGCAGGGATTTATGTGTTTAATCATCTTATAAATTAAATTAATTCGCGATGAGTCTACTGAGTATTTCCCCCATGAAATACTCACCCTACTTTTTAACAGTTTTGCAGATTTTGGAGGCGGTGGCGAGCGATGAATGATGGTGGCAATAATCGTTGAACGGTTGAAAGTTTGACGTTAATGATTTCCGTATTTTCCAAACAATCGAATAATTTAGAGAAGTTCATTTATTTGAGAAATTATGATATTGGCAATTTCTTTACAATATTAATGGTTCGATTTACTATTTCAAATGGTTTCATAAATGTTTTCAATTTTAGCGGCCATTACAGTTTATTTAATGTTGCCAAAAATGAATTTCAATTATTTCTTCCGCAAAAATATTATTCGAAAAATTTAGACAGAAAATGACGTAGTGAATCGGGTATACGGAACTCGGGGCGCTACAAGTTGGTATCAGAGCTAGTCTGCGTTTCTGTAGACTGGAAAAATTTTCAAAAAGAATTTTCAAGAAACATTTTCCATTATAAAATTTTATTGATGAAGATTGCCACTGCCATCATTCGTTCCACCAACTCCGAGGTAAAGAAGTTTATGATGTTTAAAGTTATTTCAGTATTTCGAATACTCATTTTATTGATTTATGAGAAAGAATGAAGAGTATTTCGGATACTTATGATTTATGAGAAATAAGAATGTATTTCTTCGAAAATAATGATGTTGTTATGCTTTGTCATAACTTATATGCTTTAATGATTATGAGAAATTTTTTTAAGAAAACGAGTGTTGAGCATAATGGGAATAATATGATTTTATTGAGAATTAAGTAATGGATATTATGTTGAGTTAATTTATTATGCCTCTATGTTGAAGAGAAATTTATTATGAAGTTTGGCTTTGTGAATAAATTTTGGGAATATGATTTATGGCATATATTTATAAGTATGAGTAACTTTTTAGCCAATTAAGGTATGGAAGGAAGTAATATTGTGATATTGAAAAATATGATTTGAAATTTCTATGTTGAGGAATTATGAATTGAATTATGGGATATTTTGATGATATTGAAGTGTTGGAATCGTTTTCAATATTTTTAGATCGTTGTGATCAAATGTGGAGTTATTTATTATTGTGAGTTATGAAGTATACTTATGGTTTGGATAAGTCCAAATTACAAGGGAGACTCTATCCAGAATTTTATCATTTGGAATTAAGAGCATAATATGATAAGCATCCACTAAAGGAATTAAGGTTAGACATGCAAGATCATTTACATCACAAACGAGATTTAGTAGATGATAGCAGAGATTTTATTATTTTCTCATAAGGAGAACACACGAGAGTCACACTGGAAAGGAAATACATGAAACACACAAAAGCATAAGAGAAAAACATGGAAAGATCCTCAGAATGAGAGATGTGTTTCCGGAGTAGCCGTATCCTACCACCTCTGATCTTTTGAGGATATAAAGAGAAAACCTTCAAAGAGGTGTGTTTCGAGAGTAAGAATACTCCGTAATCTACCACCTGGAACCTTTGAGGTACACACAAGATTTAAACATTAAGGAAATCCTAGTAAATGGAGGGGTGTCTCGAGAGTGAGAATACTCCGTACTCTACCCCCACCTATTCTAAGATTCAAAGAGTTAAGTTTACATTAACCGGACTCCATTTTCGCTTGATTCCCCTTCCTTGCGACCAATCTATCTTAACCCCTGCTGGATCTTGTATTGAGATATATGACTGCAGCTTATCCAGTAGTTCATCAATAGTAGGAGCAGAAATAAGAAGCCTTCTGGAAAATGGAGAGATGAATCCCTGTTCCACAGCATAATCAAGAAAGGTTAACAAACCATCAAAGAAATTGTTAACATTCAGAAGCCCAATAGGCTTAGTATGGAGATCTAGTTGAGCCCACGAGGTAATGTTAAAAATTTCTTCTAAGGTACCAAAACCTCCGGGCAGGGCTATAAAGGCATCAGAACCATATAGCATACAAGTTATGCGTTCATGGATGGATAGGGTTTGAACTTCATGCCCTCGTGTTTTGCCTGCAACATCTACCAAAGGGACAGGTATGACACCGATTACTTTTGATTTCTCTGCAAGAGCAGATTGGGAAACACAACCCATTAGACCACTGCTACCACCCCCATATACAAGAGTGATACCTTTTTCCCCCAGTTTCTTTCCAAGATCTACAGCCGCTTCTAGATAACCGAAGCCTTTCCCTACTTTTGATCCACAAAATACACAAATAGTTTTGATCTGTCGAAGTTTTGGTGCTTCCATCTTTGATAGTAAAGAAGGGAAAACTTACGAAGAAGATGTGATTTTGGGATGCCTGAACTATGAAATATGTTTGGCTATTTAAAGCCGGAAAAATTTACTGTTTTTGATTGATTCTGAAAAAGTAAAGATTTACTTTTGACAAAATCAGCCCACTTTTGAATATTTTTATCGTATCGAGGCTGTCACCTTTCGGCGATTTAATATTTTATTTCCAGCTTTATCAAAACTCGAGAAAAGGAAAATATATTTTATTTTCAAAACGCGTGAAAGTAAGCAGCAAAATATTTTAAAAGATTTACCTTATAACATTGCTGAACTGCCAGAAGCCTCATTTTGTAAAACAGACTGGCAAACAGGATCTTTCGATATTATATTTTGGAGACTATAACGATTTTTGTCCTCGTTAAACTGAGCGTATAAGGAGAGAAGTTCACGTTGTACATAACCACTTGGGTGCGTCTCAAGAGTCAGTCGAATATCATCCAAAGACTCCTTACTCAGTCCACCCTTTATGAATTCGATTTTATCATCCCGATTAGTAGAAGAATATCCTACTGATTTGCAACGTGTATTACAGTTCCAACGAGCACATTTGTAGCAACCACCCAGTCTTTTTGCTCTTCGTTTCTTTGCGAACGTGCTTTTGCCTAAACCAGGCATATGTTTTGGAAATGTTGATGGTAATTCACCAGATAGTCGAACCTTTGCTTCTATCAACCAGCGAACATCTTCTGGAATATCATGAGCCATTAGCAACCTCAATCTTTCGAGCCTTATTTTATAGATCTTTCTCAGATCATTCATAGGAAGACTGGAATAATACTTGCGAATGTTAGAAAGAATGATATCCATTGTTTGATGATTCAACCTCTTCTCAGCATGAACTATTTAAAAGCGCAAAGGATCTGAGTGAATCCGCGTAATGTTGTGACCAGCAAGAAAGCGCAGGATTATTTTAATGAAAAGAGGAGACAAGAAGTAATGCGCTGTTAAATTTTATCGATAAAGGAGATTTGATTGGAGATTTGGAATATTTTCTTGGATTATGGGTACTGATATTTTGTTTTAATAATGATAATCTTGGTATAGTGTGATGATACGTGGAAAGTAAAATGAGTACCGTATTGAATCAGAATTCATACGTATATACAAGTGAAAGAAATACTCTGTAGGAAATGTGGTGACATTTAAGTATAGAATCTTAGTTTTGGGAGATATTTGTTTACTGAATTTTGGGTTACAAATATTGGAAAGATAAGTTGATGATATTATGTTGATATGTTTGGGTATTTTACGTAGAGAAAATATTCAGAAATTATAAGATTAAGTAAGTTTAATTTCGAGGACGAAATTATTTTAAGGAGGTAAGATTATAGCGATCCAGAATTTTTATGCAATAAATAATTATTTTAATATTTAGAAAATTGTGTCGCTACTATTTCATTTATTATTTTGAAATTAATGCCGCGACGGATTCGTCTAGCCAAGTCAAGAAATATCGAATTTGTTCGATTTTAAATTAAAATCCGAATTTCTAAAATTATGTTATTTAATTATTTATTTAAAGTATTATTTTCAAAATCATTTTAAATTCCAAATTTATTTATTCTCAAATTTATTTTCAATCCAAAATATATCTGTTTTAAATACGCTTCTTGATCAAAGTTAGTTCAATTCTTATCATAATCAAAATTTATTCTACAAGTTTTGCTCCTCCTCCATCATCATGATTATGATAATATTCACTCAATTATTCCCTTTCAATTATGATATTCCCCACCATCATCATATTCCCTCCCCATGTGCATTTTCCTTTACTCTCAAACACTCTTCTTTATAGCCGAGCTGCTTCATTCATCATCACCATCACTGTGTTAAACACCACAATCACTGCAATACCACAAACCAATATACATCAATCCACCACTAATGAATCACTGCAGCACCAGCCCAAAACACCAATGCAACTACAGCCCCCAACACTGCCTCACCCCAACACCACCAACCGGCCAAGAATACAATCTGCAAATTTTAATAGCACCAAACATCATCATCATCACCATCACCAAATCACAACTCCGCCAACCACCACTGTAACCACCTCCACTGCCGCCCCAGAATCCACATCAATCAGCCTGCTCAACCCATCTTCAGCCACTGCCCAACTTCAAGTACCCAAATCAAAACCCAAATTAAACACCAAACTCAGAACAAAACTAGTACCTACCTTCATCACCGGTCATCTAAACGGATAGTCGCCGGAAGACCTTCGAACTCTAATTTCGTTTTCAACCTAGATCAATCCCCAAATTTCAGCCTCGGTCTCGCACCAAATCCCGTAACTAAGCTCTAAAATCTGAACCGTCCTACTTGGTTGCCTCTCGCCGCCACCTCGAGGCGGTGTTCCACCGGCTGTAGCGTCGGATTCCTCCATCTCACCGATCGCCTTTCTCTCGCTCGTCTCACTCTGTCTCTGAAACTGGGTCGAAGAAGAGAGAGAATGCTGATTTTTATATTTTAATTATTTTCAGAAATTGCAACTTTGGTCCCTATAGTTTTAAAGTTATTATTTTAACCCTAAGTATCAACTTCATCTTATTTTAGTCCATATAGATTTAATTCAAGTGATTTTAAGCTCAAGTTTTTATAAGTTATCTATTTTAGTCTCTCAGGTTTCAAAATAGTTTAAATCAGTCCCTGACGTTTTAAATTGTATCAATTCAGTCCCTTTTTGTTTCAAATCATCATTTTCAGCCCTTCATTTTTTAAACGTTTTAACTTCAGCCCTTTAACTTTAAACTCTTTTATTTCAGTCCCTACTGATTTACTTTATTTGATTTTAAGCCCAAGTTTCAAAGTATTCATTTTAGTCCCTCAACTATCAAAAGTATCTATTTTAGTCCCTCAACTTTCAAAACATCAATTTTAGTCCTCAAATTATAATTTATCATTTTGAACTATATATTCGATAGACTAAAGTGACTTATTGGCTAAGACGAAGCGTACGGAGAATTTAAAGAAATTGAAGTCATTCCCGCTCAACTTTGCACTCGTCGGATTTGAGGTAGACTCGCACTTATTAATTGATTTAAATTATGATTTCATATGAATGTCATGTGACTTGTGAAAGTCAATTTTTAAGAAAAACAAGTATGTTTTTATGAAAGGTAAATATACCTTATGTTGTTATGAAAAGTAAGTATGTTTTTATGAAAAGAAAATATACTTTATGTTTTTACGAAAAGTAAGTATACCCTATGCTTCACGAAAATGTTTTTTTGGATCATTGCTATGAAATCAATCTAACAAGATTGTTTTGGGTCCCATATGATAAGTTATGATATGTTAAGGGGACCGGAGTTTTAGTAGCGCTACACATAAGAATTCTTGCCACCTAAGTTCGGTAACATTCTTGTGTCTCCTATGTTTATGAGGATTTGCCACGAAGTTCGGTAAAATTCCTATCTTTCCATATGTTTATGAGGATTTACCACCTAAGTTCGGTAAAATTCCTGTCGCATATGTTTATGAGGATTTCGATCCTATCTTATGTTATGATGCAATTGATCCCTATGAATTTCAGAAAAATTATGCTTGGTATACTTACTACATAAGAATTCTTACCACCTAAGTTCGGTAAAATTCTTATGTTTATGAGGATTTCGATATTATCCTATGTTATGATGAAAACTTACTGTTATTATGATTTTACTGCATAAGAATTCTTGCCACCTAAGTTCGGTAAAGTTCTTGTGTCTTCTTATGTTTATGAGGATTTCAATCCTATCTTATGTTATGCTTTCAAAAGAAATTATGCTTGGCATAATTAAAATGTTTTTATAAGTATATGGTTTTCAAAGAGCTATTTTCAAAGAGCCTATGATTTGCAAAATATGTCCCGTGCTGTAATGCACAATATGAGTTTTATCAAGAGCAGTTTTATAAAGAAGCTCTATCAATGCCCGTTTTATAAAGAGCAGGGATTTATGTGTTTAATCATCTTATAAATTAAATTAATTCGCGATGAGTCTACTGAGTATTTCCCCCATGAAATACTCACCCTACTTTTTAACAGTTTTGCAGATTTTGGAGGCGGTGGCGAGCGATGAATGATGGTGGCAATAATCGTTGAACGGTTGAAAGTTTGACGTTAATGATTTCCGTATTTTCCAAACAATCGAATAATTTAGAGAAGTTCATTTATTTGAGAAATTATGATATTGGCAATTTCTTTACAATATTAATGGTTCGATTTACTATTTCAAATGGTTTCATAAATGTTTTCAATTTTAGCGGCCATTACAGTTTATTTAATGTTGCCAAAAATGAATTTCAATTATTTCTTCCGCAAAAATATTATTCGAAAAATTTAGACAGAAAATGACGTAGTGAATCGGGTATACGGAACTCGGGGCGCTACAGAAGATCACACTCTCCATGCAAAAATTACACTTGTTGAGGTTAGCATACAATTGTTCTCCTTTCAAAACCACAAGTACACTCCTCAAGTGTTCAATATGCTCATTCAAATTTTTGCTATAAATCAAAATATCATCGAAGTAAACTACCAAAAATTTTCCAATGAATGCACGCAAAATATGGTTCATTAATCTCATAAAAGTGCTCGGTGCATTAGTGAGACCGAAGGGCATAACCAACCACTCATATAAACCATATTTAGTTTTAAAAGCGGTTTTCCATTCATCTCCTTCCCTTATCCTAATTTGATGGTATCCACTTCTCAAGTCGATTTTACTAAAAATGCACGAACCATGCAACTCATCTAGCATATCATCTAACCTAGGAATGGGGTGTCGATACTTTACCGTTATGTTGTTAATGGCTCGGCAATCGACGCACATTCTAAAGGTTCCATCCTTCTTGGGCACTAGTAGCACGGGAACGGCACAAGGACTCATGCTCTCACAAACATATCCTTTACCCATCAACTCCTCAACTTGTTTTTGGAGTTCCTTGGTCTCCTCCGGGTTGCTTCGGTATGCCGGTCTATTTGGAATGACGGCTCCGGGGATGAAATCAATTTGGTGCTCGATGCCTCTAATGGGTGGAAGCCCACTAGGCATCTCCTCCGGGAAGACATCCTCGAACTCCTGCAATAAAGAAGAGGCTAAAATGGGGAGGGAAGTGTGAGGGTCGTCAAGTGTAAGGAGGGACTCCTTATACATCATCAAAAGAATAGAATGATTTTCTTTTATAGCTCTCTCCACATCACCTTTACTCGCATAAAAATTCATTCTTTTCTCAATCTCTTTTGCTCTCTTTCTTTTTTCTTGCATCCCCTCATTTTTTTTCTCATTATTTTTTTCCCCTCTTTTTTTTTCACTTTCCTTTTGTCCCTCACTCAACTCCATCTTTTTTTTTTCTTCTTTCTTTTTCCTCCTCCTCCTCCTTCTTGAGTTTCAATTGGTCCTTGTAAACTTCTTCCGGACTCAAAGGTAGGAGTGTCACGGGTTTTCCATTCATTTGGAAACTATACCGATTTTTTCTTCCATCATGCAATACCCTCCTATCATATTGCCATGGTCTCCCCAATAATATATGTGTAGCTTGCATGGGCACCACATCACATAGTACTTGATCCTCATAGGTCCCTATGTTGAAAATAAGTAGTACTTGCTTACTTACTTTCAACTCACCATAATCACTCAACCATTGCAACTTATAAGGATTAGGATGTGGCATTAAAGGTAATCCCAACCTCTCGACCATACTAGTGCTAACTACATTGGTGCAACTTCCTCCATCAATGATGAGACTACACGCTTTGTCCTTCACAAGACACCTAGTATGGAAGATATTCTCCCTTTGCTTAGCCGCATCATCAACCTTGTCTTGGGTGTTGAGAGACCTAATGGTGACTAAAGACTTGGGTGGACTAACAATTCCCTCCACCTCTTCTTCCTCGTCATCACTATCTCCCCTACATGGCACCCCCTCTTCGTCCTCTTCATCTTCCGAGTACCACTCCTCATTTTTGATAATCATCACCCTATTGTTAGGGCACTCTCGAGCATAATGCCCCCGTCCTCTACACTTGAAGCATTCTATATCCCGACTCCTAGAAGTGGTAGGAACAACCTTTGATTTATCCTTGACGAAGCTAACTTCCTTCCCCTTGGAGGTTTCAATATTGTCCTTAAGTGGTACCTTATCAACCTTTTCACTCCCCCACTTAGACTTCCAATTGGAACTAGGACCTCCCAAGAATTTTTCTTGCCCCTTTCTTTTAAATTGCTCCTTCTTCTTCAATTGAGCCTCTACTTTAATAGCCATGTGTACCAACTCCTCCATCTCAACATAATGGTGTAATTCAACCACATTGGCGATCTCCCTATTCAACCCACTCATAAATCGAGCCATAGTGGCTTCTCTATCCTCCTCTATGTCGGCCCTCATCAAAGCTTTTTCCAACTCCTTATAATAATCTTCAACACCCTTTGTTCCTTGAGTAAGGGTTTGTAGCCTTTGATAGAGTCCCCTATAGTAGTGACTTGGTACAAATCTTTTTCTCATAAGGCTTTTCAACTCATCCCAAGTATCCACACTACCCTCGAAATTCCTCCTCCTAGTGAGTAATAAATTATCCCACCAAGCTAAGGCATAGTCGGTAAACTCCACTACCGCTAACTTAACCGTTTTATCGTCGGAGTACCTATGACATTCAAAAATCAATTCCATCTTCCTCTCCCATTCCAAATAGGCATCCGGATCACTCTTCCCATGGAAAGAAGGAATTTTCATCTTAATACTACCAAGATTACCATCCACTCCATCCCTACCCCTAGGGTTCCTCCCATGACCTCGTCCTACTCCCCTCACATTCCTACCTCCTCTATTCCTACCCATGTTCCAATTTTGGTCACTACCCCCTTCACTCTCCAATTCATCATCATCAACATCATCATATTCATACTCATCTCTAGGCCTTCTCCTATCACCCCTCCTAACATTATCATCTCTTGGGGGTGGAACTTCCCTCCTAGTCTCCAACCTTGCTAATCTACCTTCCAACCTTCCCCCCATATCCGCCATAGTAACTGTGAGAGCTTGTATCATATCCCTCAACTCTTGAGTTTGTGCATTAGAATCTTGTCCACTCGAAGTATGTGCATGAGCCATGGAGTGTAAGTGTGCAAATGTCCTCACAAATTATGTTCGCTCGTGTCTCACTCAATTAGGCTTTTTCCCTCTAATGAGCTCACCACTCTTGCCTTTTACCACTCTACACTTTCTTACTCAAACTTTTCAAGGAACGTAATTCAACTAAATTGAGAATTTAATTCTTGTGTAGCACAAATTCCACAAACAACAAAGGAAGCAAATGAAGGATTGACACAATAGCAAGTAGAATTTAGTTGCTTGCTATTATACAAGGAAGTAAGGAATTGAACTAGACCAATAAGATTTTCAAGGGTATAGTCACAATAACTTGTTGTAAGACACAAGGAATTCAATTAGGAATGTGTTTGGTAGTTGAATGGTAGGTTTCAATATGAAGACACTCTTTGAAACATTTTATCAAACACTTAGGATGCAAGCTTTGAATAGTTTGGAATTTTCAAGTGTTTGTTCAAATGTATCCCCAATAACTTTCAAATTGATGATAACAACAATGCCCAATATGTAGGAATCATGAAATTTTCATGGGCACTAATTTTCCCCAATTTTTTTTGTAATTTTCGTTTTTTTTTTTTTTTTTTTTTTTTTGACTATCAAGAACAACACAATAAATGTAAAGATAGGAATACCAATTTTAGAGCCAAGCTCTGATACCAAATGATGCGAACCCCTTTGGTGATTAAACCAAAAATTCCCACAACAATATTGTATCAACCCAAGAAAGCTAAAATAGGTAATAAATGTGAAATCTTGACCCAAGTTTAACCCAACCAAAATTCAAGGATTTACAAACCCTAGCCCAATGGAGAGATTAAGACAAATACCAAGACTTGTGGAATAAATATCAACAAATACACAAGAACAACTCTCAATATATAAGTTGAAATAAATTCCAAGAAAAGTTACAAGAAAAGAAAGGATTTACCTCTCTCAAATGCTCTCTATAGAGGCTTCAATGTTCATCCAAAAAACCTCTAGGGTTTGGGCTTTACAAGGTATATACAAGAAATGAAAGACAAAAGTTTGGTAAATTGCACAAAAAACCCCGTTTTTTTTTAACAGTCGGAGGACTTTCGGTCGACCGAACTTATTTCGGTCGACCACCTGGTCGACCGAAATGGTAGTTTCGGTCGTACGTTGGTCAGCCGAAACTGCCTGCAGCTGAGCCTCAAAATCCTGCAGAGTTTCGGTCGACCGAAGGAAACTTTCGGTCGACCGAAAGTTCCTGTTCTTCCAAAATGAGGCAATTGACCTCGATCTTGCTCTCTTCCATGGGAACTTGATTTCGGAGCTTGAAAATGAGTCCCGCCATCAACTCTTGGACCTCTTTAGCCTTGGATCTTGTCATGGGCCCCACCGGTATTCGGAAAAAGGGTTGACCTGTTTGACTTTGACTCGATTGACTCCCTGGATTCTCATCAGTTATTGATCTAGTCCTTCTTGTTCTGGACTTCAAAATCTAAGTCCTTAAGGTTCTTGATTTTAAGATTTAATCCATATAGTGTTGGATTTCAAATCTTATCTCAATCGTATCGAGTTGTTGTTCGAGTATATATCAAAACTTAAACTTGCTACTACCCGTGATGTGTGGGGGTGGCCTTGCTTTCTTCAAATTATAATAACGAGATTTTGAACATTGTTAAAGTGCATTATTCTCGGGAAAATTTGTTGGTACCATATTATGACATGTACGTCCATTGCAAGGTTTATATCCACTAGTAAATGACTAAATGTATTTACTATGCTAGTGCGGTATTTGAAAATGTTCGAAATCATTATGAATTTGAAGATGAATTTTTGGAACTGGAGCTTTAGATAAAGTGACAAATAAGTATTTTATTTCAAGAAATTTTGGAAGTTTATTTATTCGATATCCTAGTCTTGTTGGGGTTATGAATAACTTTAATGAAGCTTCAACTAAAGCGAGGGAAGCATGTTAGCTTCAGAGTTCCTAAAGTAACAAATCTGTACCTGCTACATTGATTAATTGTGTCTCAAACGGTATAGATCATCTTGTATTGCAATTGATCTCAGATAGTATTATTTTGTGGATCCACTGTATCGAAAAGTTTACCAAGAGATCATTAAACTGCTGATCGAAGGGAATGGGATTAAAATCTACTACGCATGTAATCTTTGTAATGATAACTCAATCATGCTGACTGGAGATCTCAAGAACCTGGTTCAATGAGACAACTAAGTTACGAAGATTCAGTTAAGTACTTAGGATTAAATTCCTGCTCATTCCTATGGTAAAACCAAAGTGTTTTCTGCAGAGTGTCTAGATTAAGCTTAGCTTTTAATGATTCCTATATCTTGGATAAACCAAGTGGGGTAGGCAGACTACTCCTAATAAGAGATCACCTATGTAAGTAGGAAGTGGAGCTGCTTCTGTGAGAATGTTTCAAGGCTTGAATTCTCTAAAACACTTATGAAACCAAGAGTTGTTCAGGGTCAAATGAACACAACCGTGAGAACCGATGGTATTAGGGAAGATATTGTGTGAGTACTATTATTTTGGTTTACATCAATGGCTGAACAGTTCAAGACATAATGTTCACTGATTAGCTAAGTAAATCCGATAGTATTTCACTAAGGCAGGTTCAAAACCAAAAGCTACATCTCCTGATGCAATAGCTTTCCGCTTGTACTCTCTTCAGTGTCTGCATAGTATTTGCATTAATTTTCATTCATGTGGGGGATTGTTGAAAAAATTGATTTTGATCAATTTATGTGATTATTTAAGTGGAACCATTAGTAATGAATGGAAAATTAAGCCACTTAAAAATGTGACATTGTTGAAAAATTAGTAGAATATTATAAAATATTCTAGAATTAATTTAAATGAAAATATGTGTCTTTTCATATAAAAAATTGTGACTTTTGAAATTATTATTTTTCAATAGTTATGTCTCTTCAATTATAGACAAATTTGAAAAGATGTGTCTCTTGAAAGGGTTGTGTCTTTTAGAACACAAATTTCCGACTATTATAAATAGATCTCATATGCTTGGATTTTAATTCATTCGTCAATTGAATCATTTATCAATTCATTCACTTTTCATTTCATGTTTGCATTATGATATGCATGTTCACTTCCAAAATAATTTTGCATCTATTGGAGTCATGTTTCATGTGAAGAGAGTTCAAAATATAAGTAAGGTTCATTGGTCTATGCAATTTGGAGTGCTCCTATTGCGGGACGTGGTCGTTGTATCTTGGGAGACGAATGCCAGAAAACCGTTAGCACCCGTGCAGGGTATTATCGTCTTGAGGACAAAGAGTCCAACTCTTACCTCGACCAAATTCTTATTCATGTATTTTTGATTTTCTACTTCATATATTCGATTTTGGTAAGTCGAAATTCTGTCCAACTTTATGTATGTAAAAGATACGTTATTAGAATATAATTATGCACGTTAACTTTTTACCAACATCTTTAGCTTCTTCATCCATCTTCACCCTTTTGTGATATATTGCTTTTGATCTCCCTCTATCAAGGTATTGGTTAGAGTATTGTTATTAAAATCAAGATGGGTCTACTATTGCGTCAAGTTTGAAGTCGAGGTGTCAGTTATTGAAGTGCTTACTGAGCCCGAGAGTTGTATTGAAGGACCCAATAATTTCAACATGAACATTTTGAATAATAAAAAAAAAAGCTAGTCATACTCGTCTTGCCCAATAAAATTTACATACTAATAGCCGGTTTGGTCCATGGAAAAATTTTGATTTTTATGGTTTTTTTTTTTATTTTTTGGTGGATGTGTGGTTTAGATTGGTTTGAAAAGTAAAAAATTGTGGGCTTAACTAAGGATGGATTGTCAAGATTGAGTTTGAAAAGTTTTAGTAAAATTTTGTAATGGAGCAAACAAAAGTTTACCGGTCAATATGTTCAGGATTTTGAGGGTGCTTTTCATGAAAATTCAACACTAAAATATTAGGTTTATATGTTCAATGTGTAGAATTTAATCATTTATATATTCTAAGTTATGTCCATACATGAAAGTGACAATTTAGTGACTTAATTTGCAATTGAAGAATGTCCTTATTCTGAATACACCGCATAAACAATGTATTGGGAAAAAATAAAAATGAAAAAATTTCAAGTCATCGTGACAAAGACTTCTACCCAACTCTCGTAGAAAATCTCAACTAATATATCATAAATTCATTCCTATGATGATTTTAAATTTTTAACAATGAATATGCCATATTTTCCATTCCTAATATTCATTAGTGTTGTTCATAATTGGAAATGAAAACTCATGGATTGAATTTTACTATGGATACTAGCATAAAGTCATATTTATTTACATTTACATAACTAAAATTCGAGTATACTTTAAGTTGGACATAATTTGTTTTGAGTAGGAATGGCAAAAAAACTCGAAAGATCCGAAACTCGGAGGACCGGCCCCGAAAATTACCAGTCCCATCGGGTCCGCGGGGCGAGTTTTTCGCCCCTCGGCGGGTTTCGGGACGGACCCGCCCCGACCTGTCCCGTGACCAGATAAAATAATTTTTTTAAAAATATTGAAATGAGAAACTAAAATATATTTAATGAAGTTCAGAAGAATTGAACCTTGGTGAAATTTAGGGGTATGAGAATATACAACTACTATACATTATGTTATTTATTGATTTTTTTCCTTCAAATATATACATATTATCTTTAAAGTTCAAATTTAAAAACTCTAACTAGTTCGACGCCTAAGTTTTTCACTTAAAATTTCATTACCAATTTTGAAAAAAAAAAATATATATATATATATATATATATATATATATATATATATATATATATATATATATATATATATTTTGGGTCATTAGCTGAGCGGGGCGGGGTTATGAGTTTTCGGGTTCGGGGCAAGGCGACCCCGACTCGCCCTGAACCCGACCAATTGTCATCCCTAGTTTTGAGAACTTTAGAAAACCTTCACTTTAGCCCTTATTTCTGTGGAGCCTTTATTTGATAACATTGTTTGGTTTATAAATTTGTTCATTTATGATTTTGAGGTAAAAAGTAGTAGTTGAAAATTTGAGAGAGAAAATATGTGTGGTTAAAATGTAATTTAGAAAATTGCATAGTATATAAATTGATTTATAAATTAATTTATTTTATTTACCAAACACATGCTAAATTATAAATTGATTTATTTTTATGTTCTAAGTAAGATGTGTGGTTGAAAAGTGGAAAGAAAAAAATATCTGTGATTAAAAAATAGTTTGAAAAATTGTATAGATTATAAATTGGATTATAATCAGTTTAAATTGCTTAGCCAAACAGAGGATAAAAATCAAATTCTGATAAAATTTCTTAAATATATGGTTGTGAAGTTGTGAATCTCAAGAATTGTGCGGCTAAAATAAATTGTCGTCTTAAATTTAATTTTTTTAAAAAAAATATTTTACACCAAATTGGGGTTGGTTTGTTTGGTAAACTGTTTACAAATAAATTTATAGAAAATATATTTTCTCAAAATTATTTTTTAACCATACATATTATCCTGAATCACTTTTCAACAATATATTTTACCTTAAAAATATCACATTTTTTTTGTTTATTAAAAAAAAAAAAAAAACTATTACCAAAGAGGCTAAATTGGACTAGAGTTTCAAATTTCAATATATGCATCATTCCTCTTACAATCATCTTCATTTTTACATGTCTGACATCAAAATGTTTATAATTGAATGGTGGCAAAACTTAAGAGTAATTGACGCAAAAAGTCCCTACTTTTGACATGTACTGTGCAAAATATCGCAACTTTGAGATTTTTTACGCTGAATGCCCCAACATTTATATTTTCTTGTTTGAGACGTTCTTGTCGTTATATTTAACCATATTTCATCGTTAAATTAAAATTGAACAGTAAACATGAGGGACATTTTTGTCCAATTCCATTTTTAATCCATTTCTTTCTTTCAATAAAGATAATTAGTACAAAACGTCCCTACGTTTGACACTCATTGTGGAAAAACATCACCCGTTCATTTTTTTGCAAATAACGTCCCTACCTTTAGATTTTCGTGCAGATTAGTCCCCAAATTTTACTTTTCTTTCAATTTAGTTATTCCATATTTGATTTACATGTCATTGTCTTCAAACGTGTATAACTTTTGATCTACAACTCCGAATTGCACTCCGTTTTTTGCGTTGAACTTCAAACTCAACCATCTTTCTTATGATGTATCATGTGCTCATTTATTAAATATTTCGTTTTGACTTTTGTATTGTAGATACTTATTTTGTTAGAACATCATTGATTAACGTAAATTGATTTCCGTAAATTTTATTGAAACATTGAAATTTTAATTTTAGTGTGTGTTCGGCGTCCAACGGAATTTATAAATTAGATTTACTTGAATTTTTTCTTTTTTTAAGGTAAAATGTTTGGTTAAAAATTGGTATGTTTAGCCCTTGTTTGAGCCATATTATAATCGTGTCGTGTTAGAGAAAGAAATTGTGTGTTGTTCAAAAAGTGATTTGAGATTAAAATTTGGCTCAAACAGGAGCTAAACATACCATTTTTAACCAAATATTTTATCTTAAAAAATAAAAAAGTCAAATAAATCCAATTTATAAATTCCGTTGGTCGCCGAACACACACTAAAATTAAAATTTCAATGTTTCAATAAAATTTACAGAAATCAATTTACGTTAATCAATGACGCTCTAACAAAATAAGTATCCACAATACAAAAGTCAAAACGAAATGTTTAATAAATGAGCACATGATACATCATAAGAAAGAAAGTTGAATTTGGAGTTCAACGCAAAAAATGAAGTGCAATTCGGAGTTGTAGATCAAAAGTTATACACGTTTGAAGACAATGACATGTAAATCAAATACGGAATGACTAAATTGAAAGAAAAATAAAATTTGGGGACTAATCTACAAGAAAATCTAAATGTAGGAATGTTATTCGTCAAACAAAATGATGTTGGGATGTTTTTCCACAATGAGTGTCAAACGTAGGGACGTTTTGTACTAATTATCTTTATTGAAAGAAATAAATGGATTAAAAATGGAATTAGACAAAAATGCCTCTCATGTTTACTGTTTAATTTTAATTTGACGGTCAAATATGGTTAAATATAACGGAAAGGACGTATCCAACAAGAAAATGTAAAGGTTGTGACGTTCAACGTCAAAAATCACAACATTTGGATGTTTTGCAAAATACATGTCAAAGGTACGAACGTTTTGCGCCAAATACCCCAAAACTGAACTTACAATCTTTTTGTGCATTTTAAATCATGTCGAATTACTTTATTTAAAAGAATAAACGGTGGAAACTAGATGAATATATTTATTCATTCTTATTCAACTAGGAGTATAAAAGATATCGAAGAGAACCATATGGCCAATTTTATGTGTAGTTTTTTTTTTTTTTTTTTGATTGAAACCAATATATTATTATAGATAGAGAAATCTAAAGAAGATTTGGTGTACAACGCCAATGAAATCCGGAGGAGACATGTTTCTAAATTATGTAAACACGTCATCATGAAATCACACAGCAGCCTTGTGGGCCCACTTTAATTAACGTGTCGATTTCTAGCACAATTTTGGTTGCCACGTCAGTAGATTTACTGTATGCATCAATGGGTTGTACTTGGCTGGCAACTTGTCTTACTGGTATAAATGGACCGCGGAGCATGGCATAATGGTGTACAAGGTTGAATTGTAATGAAAATGGGGATTCTGAAATAAGTGAAACAGTAAAACTGAATCTTTGACGTGGTGTCAAAGACATATTTTTCGACATCCTTATTATCAGGTTATTTGTCGTTGTCGTGAGAGTAGTAGTGGCTTCCGAAACGGTAAACCCAAGAGAAAATAGGGAAGATCCAAGGATACAAGATACAAATTAATCGAAAAATAGTCTCAGTCCATTAGATGCGGAAAGAAAAATACAAAAATGAAATAAATTGATCCCACTTGTTTTGCTTAAAATTTTGGATAAAGCTAAAGGAACCGGAAATTGTGATCGAATTGATGACCGAACTACTGTGAATCGTAAATTACGAGGTAAATGTAATGGGTGAATGTTCAAATCGATGCCAAATGTGCAGGTGTACAACTTTCGGTCCCCAATTCGGTAACACAGTCGTAAAATTTTATAGAAAGAAAAAATATTAAGAGGTGAAGATTATTATTATTATTATTATTTAATTTGATTGAAGAAATTCTAATCCAATCATATATGACTATATCATGTGTATGTACATCCAATGATGAAACTACGTCACAATCGAAAACTTAATGCAACATAACCATACAAGGCATCTGAAGGCCATTTTCTCATCATTCAGAAAAGCACAGATGAATTGAAACTTGAGAATATATCAAACTTGATGGTTACGCGACTAAAATTCTACGTTACTAATAATTTCAGTAGTTTTCCCAAACAAACTGTATTTATAGTAAGCACATGCTACAAGGTTCAGGACTATAAAATTGATATAACTAAATCTCATACATAGATATAGCTAAGGCTTATGCTTCTTCTTGTGGCTCTTCTTCTTCCTGGAGAAGATTTTCTCGGTTGTCATGGGCCCAGAATCCGCGTACATCTATAAGCATACTTGCAACTGTTCCGCCCTGTTTGCAGGCCAGTAGATCAGCCAGTGTTATTCTCAATGGATCGGCTGGCTTCACCATATCCCAGATTTCATCCCTTACGTCTTCAATACATAGCTCGTAGTTACCTCCCTCGATCCATTTCTGGTGAACATCCCTGTTTCGTGATGCAAAAGGACATCCAGTTTCAATTTATATAAAAAGTTCTATTTAAGCCCCTGTTTGGTACTGGTTAAAATTCAGATTTTAATCTAAGTCAAAGTCAATAATTAATTGTAATCACACATTTCAAACAACCTACAACTTTTTAACACATTTCATCAAATTCTATCAATATCTACCATAATCTGATTTTAATCTCCACCAAATGGAGGCTAAGTAACATAATATGATTACAAACAAGATCAAAGACCAAAAATTCGTGCATGTATTGAAAAGTTTTGATTTAGGTGGGGTTCTTGTATACTGTCAACCTTGCAGAACTTGCTCTAGAGAAATTACATTTTTTTTTTTAAGAAATATATCTCAACCCTCTCGATGTCACCCTCATTTCCATGTTAGTTTTTACTCTGTTTAGTCCCAAAGACGATCAGTCTCGAGGAGAAATTTAAATCATTAGCATTTTATACAAGAAACAAAGGAATGATCTCTTTATCCCCTGGAGAAGAACATGTAAAAGCATATTTGGCACACAGTATTGGACATTAGTACATTAATTCTGCACAATACTGTAAAACCTAATGCACCTAACGTATCATTAAGAAGTCTAGAAAGATACACATGACTACAATGCTAAAAAGCAAGTTACCTGAAAAGTGTGTGAGTATCAGCAGTAGTGAGAAATCCCCTTCCATTGAGATCAAGGCAGCGAAACAAATAAGTTAATCCCTCTGGAGTGTCTTTATTTTCCAGCGCAAGAACAAAGTCGAGAAAACTTTCAAAATCCATCTCCCGAGCATTACCACCACCATTTTTTCCACGCCGGATATGCTCATCAAAAACTAATTGTATAAAATAATAATAAAAGTATTGACTGTCCGTGAATGGAAGGCACAAACACATTACAGAAAATGAGGCCTATATACCAATAGGTCAGATGAATAATGAGCAGCGATAAAGAATAGAACAACCAATTCATATTGATAGATGAACATAAAACGTCCTTACGAGATGGCTAGATACATCTCTCTAAGAAGGAAATTCGAAATGATTTGTAAAACTAGGAGAAAAAGTTTGTAAATGATTTACAGTGTTATTAGAAAAGGAGAGAATATTGAGACTAAGAGCCTGTTTGGTGAAAGTAGTTTTTGGGAAAAATTGGAGAATTTTGAGTTTTTAGGAGAATGTGTGGTTGAAAAGTGTGAAAAGTGGTGGATCACATAGAAATGTGTGATCGAAATTGAATTTCAAGGAAAAGTTATAAAAAATAATATATATATATATATATATATATATATAGGAGTAAACAACCTCTAAGAGCTTGTTTGGTACCATTGATTTTTTTTATTCCCGCGCCCCCAAAATTTATTTTCAACCCCTAAATTCATTTTCAACCATGGTTTGAAAAGACAAAAACGGGTACTTGTGCAATTTTCCTTCGTAAGACGAGGCAAAAGTCTAAAGGCGCGCCTCATCATGAACCAATAAATTTAGTAAAACTATATATAAATAAACATGCAATACTATAGAGAAAATGTAAAAACCTTCAAAAATACAAATTACTTGAAGTATCAATGCAAATAAGTATAAAGTAAATCAATAAAGACGAGTAACAACTCAAATCAGACAAAGTACCTTCTTTTTCCCTTTTGTTTTAGGATTAGTGTTACTTAATTTTATTTATAGAAAATCAAATAATTAATTTACATTTTAGCATCTTAAAATTCAGATTAAATTAGCGGATGCAGATTAGATGTAAATTTGATTTCCAAAGTATGTCAATTATTGTGAATTTTTTGGTCATAAATTGTGGGGACCATGCATTTGTGAGTTGCATGCCTCACTCAGCTCTTTAAAAATGTATGGGGTGGGCTTCAAAGCGCTGAGACGATTTTTTTTTTTAAAACCATGTTTTCAACCATACATTTCAATATGATACATCATTTTTCACACTTTTTAACCATTTTTCAACTACGCATTATCCCAAAAATCCAAAATTCCTCCATAACTACCATTACCAAACAGTCTAAATAGTTTCCCCAAAATAAAAGGGATTGTTGTTCCAACTCAACAGGCATAAGAGGGAATATAGGGTGTGTTCGGGTGTGCTAAAACACAGCTTAAAACTCTCTTATCACCATGATTACAGTACCAAAAACATTTTTAATAGCAAGCAACTAACAGAAGGGGTCCAACAGTTATTTCCTAGCGGTCTTCAGTGCAGGGTTATATTTGGATATTTGTATAAATCAATTGCAATGGGTACATAACATGAGATAGGTCTTCTGCACAGGTCAAAGTCCTTTTTGCAGAAATGGGGCCCTTCAGTAGTGAAAACAAAATAAAATTTATGACTGAAAATGGAACACGAACACACTAGAATTTGATAGATTTTCTTCCAGGAAGAGGAAAACTGGAGGGAGATAGGAGAGACTAGAGTCAACGTCTACCTCTCTCAATAAAAATATCTGTTAATGTTCCATCTGCATATTCTCGAAGCTCCTGCTTGCTCAAAGTTCCATTCATATCTTTATCAAGAGCAAGAAACATATCTGCAAATTTAGATTATCTTCTTTAGTTCCAAATACAATGATTGTAACGATTAGAAGGTAAATCGGAGATCGAAAATGGTTCTCCATCATGAACAAATATAACAGAAGAGGCAAGAACCCCCCACCGATCGATCAAGCAAATTATTGGAAGTTATTATATGCAATGTCTAATAATGCAGCATAAAACAAAGAAATTCCAGTAACAGCGAAAATGACATCAGATGCTTGACAAATATCAAAATTGAAAACTTTGCACAGCTTTAGTACTAACCACATATGCGTTGCGCAGATGTCAACGAGAACCAGTTTTCAGCTTGTTCGGTATCGGTGACTTCTTCCTCACTTTCCTACATGCAGGTGAAAAGGAAAATCAAAATATTAGCTCCCATCCAAAATGCGAAGGACAACACTGGGTTGGACTTTTACACAGTACATAAATGGATGGTCAAGATAAACCTTGTGAAAAGGTCCAGCAGCTTTGTGCAACAAAATGAGGAAAGGAGAAAATTTATTGACGGTGTAAACTAATTTTTCATAGAATTAGTATGGTGGAGGAAACCCAAGATAAGCATTAGAATCTTGCATTGCAGTAACCACTTTTAAATTTTAATACAATCTAATAACATAGATAAAACACGTGGATTTCATATCAGTACGTTGTAAAGAAAAATAACTGACATCTATATCTTGTAAGTAACATCAATAATATACCTGGTGTAGTTCCATTAGCTCCTGGAGGCAATTACTGAGTAGCACTTTCTTTATGCACGCCTTGCCTGATGATAATCATCGCAATTCCAAACACAATTGTAAAATAATAATTAAACTAATGCATTACATAAACAGCCTAATCCCTGATAAGTAAGAAGCACGGACACGGATAAGCCTACGGATGATTTTCAAAAAGGTCAAGGACAAGTCTCTTTTTATTTTTATTTTTTTCCAGATTATGCATTATATATAGTGTCATTATTCTTTTATTTTTTTAAATAGGAAACACATGGAATGCTGGACACTAGCCTGAAGAGTGTCCCTAAAGTATCCCTCATTATCGAAAATTAAAAGAAATATATATGAAAAATACACAGCACATGGCTTGTCAGACACATGTCCTGGGGGTCCAAGGGGTATCGGTGGCCAGGAAAACACAGCATGTGTGGGACACAGAAACGCTGCCCTAGTCGGAGTGCTCGTGCATCATAGCCGATAAGTCAGTTACCAAGGAAAAGCAACTAAATGTAGTTGCTCCAAAGGAGCCTTTAGAGCCTGAGAGTTACAAATCGAAATATGTATATATCTGCATTCACAACAGACAAAATACAGAACTCCATGTGGCTGACAGCAGTACTGGACTTGTAGGAGGGGGTGGGGGGGATAGGAACCCAAAAAAGCAGCATATAAAAGATTGGAAATCCTAAATGCAACCGTGTAAAATCATTTGAGCATTAAGAAAGACTTGAACACCAACCTCTTTTATGGGGATCACAAAAGAAAAAAAACTTGTGTGCAGCTATGCGACAGTACATTTCGACAAAAGCCGCTGGTATGTCCCGGAGTTGTGCCAAATTAGGTATAAGACCTCTTATATAGAATTCCATTTCCTGAATCAAGAACAATCGGGCAGTGTTTAGAAAACATGCATCATTAAACTAGGTAATTTTTATATAAAAAACCAAAGATACAGTCCATTTGCAGGACCAAGTTCTGAGACACAAAAAGAACCATACATGAGGTTGAAGGAAGCCATCAGAATCCTCATCAAGCTCACTCATATCAATCCTGGCTTGAGTAAGGGATACCTGAAGAAGTAAATGAAGCAAGGTATTACATGACAAAGTGTTTTTGCAAGTTACATTTTGGCAGCAAAATTTGGAACTTTTTTCAATCCTTGTATTTTTGTTTCATTAATGTCGAATCACTAACTAATCTCTCAGAAAGAATCCACTACCCAGTGGAATTCAAGGACATTAGCTAATAATGATTATATGGATGATGATATCTAGTTTCCGTCAGAACCAGACAAAATAAGCAACTATTGTGTGAAGCTCGGGATACCTTCATTGGAATGTCCTCTCAAGCACTTATTACTCTTATGTCTATTTTCATAATCTAATGTCTTCTCCTTCTATTTCTATACAGCATTCTTTCTTTTTTCTTTTCACTTCTCAACCAAATTCTCCAAAAAAATCATTTTTCACTTGAAAAAATCAGCGCCAAACAAGCTTAAATTTTTTTAGTCCTAGAAAGATATCTGTAATAAAATGACAAGTATCATTCTAAAAGTTAAAAATGTAAAAAGGAGGAGAAGGGAAGAGGATTTAGATAAAGCGACTGTCAGCATCAAAGGAAAAGCAGTTCGACATTCTGTGAACATAAACATAAAACGATCGGCAAAACCTACCGTTCGCATTACATACAGATAGAATGGTAGAATGGCGATTCTTCCCAGTTCGTCTTTTTCAAACTTCATGAAATTCGAAGGGCAGAAAAAGCGTCGACATTTGGGGCCTATTTGTTCTGTACATACAGAGGCAATGTGGCAAAAATCTTCATAATTCATCTAACAAACAAAAAAGTGAAGCATTTCAGCATAATGTCATATGCAGAAGGATGGTAAACACAAATGTGTTGCATCAATCAACTTGAAATTTTTTAATTTGAAGACAATTAAGAAAAATGAGAAAATGTCATTTGTTAAACTGAAGTTATAGAGCAATCCAATAAAAACAATACAGGCATCCACGTGCATTTTTCAGAAATAATTGGACGTTATGTCAGTGTTTTTTTGTCCTAGTACTTTTTGAACCCCAAGTAAGTGGTTCAGATGAGTTTTTTCTCAAGAAACTAATTCAGATGAGTTTTTTCTCAAGAAACTAAGTATGCTGTAATGCAATTTGAACTGCTATAAGGATGCAGCAAAAGTTTATCTACAACTACTAACTGAAAAAAAAAAACATGACCTGATGTAATAATGCAAAAATAAGGCAGGAAAAGAAGAAATATTATAAACACTTAATCCAACATTTGCAGCAAAACAGACAAAAAGAATCAGAGCAAACACCGACTTTTTCAGCACCAGTTGCATCATCAATGACACAATTCTCCCTCAGGCATAGCCACATAGCATCCAAATCATCAGCATTCAGCAAAAGATCGGTTTGTTTCTGACCAAGAAAACTACAATGTCAATCATAATTTGTCAAGAATCAACTCCAAACACTACACAAATATGTCAAGGAACAGTGAATCCACAACCATAGCATGCAGTTATTTCAAATCAGAAGATAAAACTACCGCTGCACAGAATTAAAAAGCGAAATAACAGTATGACAATCAAGAGACGACATTTCACCACCAAGCTACTCAGAATTCTGAATGTGGACACCGAACATGAAGGATGCTCTAAAAAACACAGTAAGAGAGTAAACAAATCAGACCCAATACCTTTAGAAAACGATACTTTGCCAGCCTCTGGACTCTATGACTGATGGATCCTTCTTCAGGTTTCTAAATGGCAAAAAAAGAAGCATTAATCGAAGTAAAAATTCTGCAAATCACGTTCGGGAAGGGTAAGAAAATATATTTCTGGAAACTGGAAAGTAGAGCACAATAGATATTCTCTCCATAGAATTCCTATATGCAAAAGGTCTCTTAACAAAACAAAGAATAAATAACCAACGATTTTTACATATTTGATTATCAGATTTCTCAAAAGAAAATATATTTTTTTAATAATCATGGATATCCGGGCTTTGCCCAACTAATCCCATGAGGCCATAGCGAATCAACGGTAGACTGCCCTAGTAGCTCCATGTAGCGACCAAGAATTTTTACGCGATTAATAATTATTTTAATAGAAAATCGTGTCGCTACTATTTCACCCATTTTTATTAAGTTAACGCCACGACGTATTCGTATAGCCAAGTCAAGAAATAATCGAGATCGTTCGATTTTAAATTAAATTCCGAATTTCTAAAAATATCTCCATTCTCTTGATTTAAAGTATATTAAGTCCAAGTACTTAATTCAATGTTATCCCAATATTTATTTATACAAAAATTATTTTTATTATTGAAATTAAGAAAATATATGCAAGCATGAGAGGTTCCATTATATATAATAATTATGAGAATCTTAATTTAATAAATATGGAAAAGTATATGAATGAATTATATACTCCATTATATGTAATCATGAAGAGCATAATATTTGTATAAATATGGAAAAGTATATGAATGAATTATATACTCCATTATATGTAATCATGAAGAGCATAATATTTGTATAAATATGGAAAAGTATATGAATGAATTATAGACTCCATTATATGTAATCATGAAGAGCATAATATTTGTATAAATATGGAAAAGTATATGAATGGTTGATAAGATTCCATTATATGTAATCATGAAGAGCATAATATTTGTATAAATATGGAAAAGTATATGAATGGTTGATAAGACTCCATTATATGTAATCATGAAGAGCATAATATTTGTATAAATATGGAAAAGTATATGAATGGTTGATAAGACTCCATTATATGTAATCATGAAGAGCATAATATTTGTATAAATATGGAAAAGTATATGAATGGTGCTTTACTTTAAGAAAAGGATGTGTTAAAATTAATAGAATTGAATGATTATGTTTACAATATGCCAACTTTATACATCTATTTAAACCCATCTCTTTTACACACAACTCTACACATATACACTTATTTCCAATCTCTTGACAAAATCCACAAGTAAGAGAAATTCAAGGTGGTCAAGAAAGTTTTGGTCCATTTACTACTACACTTCATTTTAATCTTTTAAAAGGTAAGTATATCTTATGTTTTTATGTAAAGTAAGTATGTTTTTATGAAATGTAAGTATATCTTATGTTTTTATGTAAAGTAAGTATGTTTTTATGAAATGTAAGTATATCTTATGTTTTTATGTAAAGTAAGTATGTTTTTATGAAATGTAAGTATATCTTATGTTTTTATGTAAAGTAAGTATGTTTTTATGAAATGTAAGTATATCTTATGTTTTTATGAAAAGTAAGTATGTTTTTATGAAAGGTAAATACACCTTATGTTTTTATGAAAAGTAAGTATGTTTTTATGACAAGTAAGTATATCTTATGTTTTTATGAAAAGTAAGTATGTTTTTATGAAAGGTAAATACACCTTATGTTTTTATGAAAAGTAAGTATGTTTTTATGACAAGTAAGTATATCTTATGTTTTTATGAAAAGTAAGTATGTTTTTTATGAAAGGTAAATACACCTTATGTTTTTATGAAAAGTAAGTATGTTTTTATGACAAGTAAGTATATCTTATGTTTTTATGAAAAGTAAGTATGTTTTTATGAAAGGTAAATACACCTTATGTTTTTATGAAAAGTAAGTATGTTTTTATGACAAGTAAGTATATCTTATGTTTTTATGAAAAGTAAGTATGTTTTTATGAAAGGTAAATACACCTTATGTTTTTATGAAAAGTAAGTATGTTTTTATGACAAGTAAGTATATCTTATGTTTTTATGAAAAGTAAGTATGTTTTTATGAAAGGTAAATACACCTTATGTTTTTATGAAAAGTAAGTATGTTTTTATGACAAGTAAGTATATCTTATGTTTTTATGAAAAGTAAGTATGTTTTTATGAAAGGTAAATACACCTTATGTTTTTATGAAAAGTAAGTATGTTTTTATGACAAGTAAGTATATCTTATGTTTTTATGAAAAGTAAGTATGTTTTTATGAAAGGTAAATACACCTTATGTTTTTATGAAAAGTAAGTATGTTTTTATGACAAGTAAGTATATCTTATGTTTTTATGAAAAGTAAGTATGTTTTTATGAAAGGTAAATACACCTTATGTTTTTATGAAAAGTAAGTATGTTTTTATGACAAGTAAGTATATCTTATGTTTTTATGAAAATGTTTGGATCATTGCTATGAAATCAATCTCACAAGATTGTTATGGGTTCCATATGATATGTTTATGATTATACTAAGGGGACCGGAGTTTAGTAGCGCTACACATAAGAATTCTTGCCATTTAAGTTCGGTAAAATTCTTGTGTCTCCCTATGTTTATGAATATTTCAATCCTATCCTATGTTATGATGAAAATGATCCATATGCTTTCAAAAGAAAATTTATGCTTGGTATACTTACTGGGATTTTATAAATCTCACTCCACGATATTTACCATTTTCAGATAATTGAAGGTTCGAGGCGGTCAACATGGAAGTGGCAAAAGTGGTTAAGATTGATGAGATAATTATGTTGAACTTTATGTAAGAAAATTATGTTCTATTTTTATTCACAAATAAAATTATGGGATTCTAATTATTCTTTTGAATAATTTTACATTACTATTTAAGTCTCGATAATATGATATGAGTCACTTTTAGTGGCACTCGAATGGTCGAGAACTCGGGTCGTCACACTCCAAGTATTGACACTAGGGTAAATCAAACCTCAGACAGTGCAGTGCGCCTATCCAATATCCCAATGTTCGCCCTTACACTGGACCAACCCCTTGGGGTTATCACTTATCAACTATGTTGCTCGGACTCTTCACTTTTGAAGAAGTACCCGTATCGGACACTCGGGTATGAGACATGGGTATGGAATCCTTCTTGGATCTTTTTAACCAAAAAATGATATTTGATATCATTTAAATCAAAAGATAATCATTTATATCTCCAAGAAATGCACTTATTATTACAAATATTTAAATTTTTAAAGTAATTTGAAATTTATAAAACGTATTCATGCATTTATGCCAAAATTTTGCGTCTTTTTAGCCGTATTCCCGTATCCTAGGTTTTGAAAAGAAAAAAAAAGAGTACGACACTTAAATACATACCCATACCCGTACCCGATACCCATACCCGAGTCCGAGCAACATAGGTTATCAAAAAATATCATTTTGTAGAGCATAATCAATCATTTCTAAATAAAAATATTAATAATACAGTCTGACATCTCTAAATTCATACCCCAATGATTAACAACCTCTGACTTCTAATAACATTTCATCAAACCGACCGCGTTGTATAGTCATAATTTAATATTTCTTCAACTAGCTAATAATAATTAATCCAAAATATCAAAAAAATAAAAATAATTAGCAGAATCACATTCCTTAGAGAACAATATATCTAGAGTAATATGTTACTTTCTCGTCATCCTGATGTCGAACTGTATACCTAGGAATGACTTATGAACTAAAACATATGTGAGATTTGAAGGTCAAGAGACTCAAGACTTCAAATACTACCACCTTTGCATTTAATTTCGTTGTAGATACCTACCATTCTTGCATTTTCATTTAACTTTTAATTGAGATGTAAGATCATTGGTAACTTGTAAACAAGTAAACAACTGTACAAGATGAAGACTTTCTAACTATCTAGGAGTATGTAGTGGCATTAGCAAATATACCTGAAATAATTTTTTTAGTAGTTGTTCTACAAATTGTAATAACATCCACTAATTAATAAATTATTGTGTAATGGATCTATTAATTTAGGGAGGTCAGGAGCTATACCTTTTTGTAGAAACTAGGAATCGTGCCTGCTTCAGAGCTCTTCTGTTGCTTCTCTTTAAACATATCTAATAATATTCTTTTTGTTTCTAGCTCTGAAAGGAGGAAATAAATTCGGTAAGCAAAGTGCCCGCGTGCAGTATGTTTAAGCAAGAATTATATGAGTCCATAAGAATTGAAAATCTGAAAACATTTTTTGACTATGAAGTCCCACATCATCCAATCCAGAAATAACTATCTTAGAGAAATATCTTATAGAAATTCAAGTGAGCAAGATATAAGCATGAATTCCATAGTATATCAGCAAATGTAGGTCTTCGTAGCCTCAATGGCTGGTATTCTGCGCTACAAAGCATGGAAACAACATCCTAATGTTTATTTTACAAATAAATTTAGATTCGACCGTAAAAATCCTTGCTTGCCACTTCTTTTGATTCGTCGATACATATCCAAAGTAATTAAATCTTAACAATTCCTGGCCAAAGTTATGTTTTATGACACTATGCCTATGCCAGAGCCAGCGTATTGGACACCGACACTCTCTCAACACTCTCATATACATCAAAATGAAAAGGAAATAGAAGAAACGCCGGCAATTAAAAAAAAAATTTGATAAATCTGGCTTATAAGGTTATTTTTATTTGATGTGCTCATTTTGATGCAACAAATAAACAAAGTATTGTATGTATATTAGACTAAAATAATAACAAATTAATTTGTGTGTCAACAACATGTCCCTGCACCCTCCCCCCCCCCCCCCAATTCTACTGAGATTAGTGATGGCAATGGGCCGAGCCGAGCCGGCTCGGCCCTTTAACAATACGGCTTGGATCGCTGCTCGTACGAGCCGAGCTCGTGGCTCATCATCATCGAGCAGAGCCGAGCTCGGCTAGTTTGGTCCATGGCCAAGCCAAGCTTGGCCCACAAGCCAAGTGTGTATATATATATATATATATATATATATATATATTTTGTTTTTGCATTTTGCATTTTGCATTTTTCTTCAAAAATACACGAGCCTGGCTCGTGTTTGACGAGCCGCTCGTGCAAAAACGAGCCGAGGCGAGCTCAGCTCGTTTCCCGATTTGCTTGTTTGGCTCGTGTTTGGGCTCGTGCGTTGGACAAGCCGAGCCGCTCATGGCTCATGTTTTGACGAGCCAAGCCGACGAGCCGTTTTGCCACCTCTAACTGAGATTGCAACACTATGATGACCAAGAGTCTCTTTAGATCTACACAAAATATGTTCCAACCATCTCAATTGTTCTACCCTTAATTTATTCATAATCAATGTCACTTCCACTTATTAAAATATATTCTCATTTCTTATCTTATTCATTCGAATATGACCATATATCCATCTTAGCATCTTTAAAAATGTCCCTTCTTTCCTCTGTTCTGCCTCGGTGCCTCCTTCTTTGTTCTGTTCGAATAGTCTAAGGAAAAGTTGAACATATGCCTACTTTACTTAACATAAGGAAACTTTTTAATTTGAGTTCCGCTGTGTTTTGTTCTTGAACAGCCCCTAATTCATGCATAGCAAATCTAACAACTGTTACATGGAACTGACCTTGTGAGAATAATCCTATTAGACGGAATTTCTCTAGAACTTATCCATTTTATCGAACCTAGCCTAATCCTATGCATCAGATCCTACTCAATTCTTCGACCTAAATATGTAAAGAAATCACTTTTAAAGGCAATAGCAGCTCAATTATCATCCTTATTATCAGTATTACTAAAGTAACACTTTATCTACTGAATCGTGGCTCTTCTGGAAATCATTTATAAGCATACATACATAACTATTACAACTAGCAATGGGGCAATTGTAGGTAATTACAGACCCATATATGACCATATATCCATCTTAGCATCTTTAAAAATGTCCCTTCTTTCCTCTATTCTGCCTCGGTGCCTCCTTCTTTGTTCTGTTCGAATAGTCTACGGAAAAGTTGAACATATGCCTACTTTACTTACTTAACATAAGGAAACTTTTTAATTTGAGTTTCGCTGTGTTTTGTTCTTGAACAGCCCCTAATTCATGTATAGCAAATCTAACAACTGTTACATGGAACTGACCTTGTGAGTATAATCCTATTAGACGGAATTTCTCTAGAACTTATCCATATTATCGAACCTAGCCTAATCCTATGCATCAGATCCTACTCAATTCTTCGACCTAAATATGTAAAGAAATCACTTTTAAAGGCAATAGCAGCTCAATTATCATCCTTATTATCAGTATTACTAAAGTAACACTTTATCTACTGAATCGTGGCTCTTCTTGCAATCATTTATAAGCATACATACATAACTATGACAACTAGCAATGGGGGAATTGTAGGTAATTACAGACCCATTAAGGATTCAGATCCAAGCCCGGCACCGGATCCGATGTACCGGCGGAGATTTCGGACCCATAGCATGGAAGAGACAGGAGGGATTTTCCTCGGCGCCGATGAATCTTGCCCTTCTCCATCGCTGGATCCACTGTACATATCTACACTTCCAATTCAAAACCAGTTCGAGAAATTTTCGAAGCCAAAAACTAGTTCAGGTGCAGGTTGCTGTAAATTCTATTCGGAGCTCCGAAAACCCGATTGATATAATGCGAACAGCGAAGACAAAATCTCGCTGAACTGAAATGCTAGGCTCTGTAAACTGTAAAGGTACCCTTTTGTTTCATTGTTTCAAGTTTCTATTTGGGACGTTGCTAGATGGAAAATCAGGATGGCAATTCTATTACTAGACAAAAATTTTAAATATGTAATTACTATATTGTCTTTTTAGTAATAATTTTTTTTAACTTTTTGATGATATGTTTATATCTCTAAATTTATTATTAACATAAAATGCGTAATATATCACTATTATATATAAGAATCACTTCTAATATCACTGTTCATAAGGCACAAATGCATTCTTAGTTGAAAACAGAAATGCGCTTTCACTTTCAACATAATATGCTTATTTTTTTTTTCATATTATCGCACTGATATTGTGGTCGATAGAAAGGGCGTCATTTGTGGGGTTCTAGAAGTTTCGGTTCGTAGGTTTGTGCCTCTTCCACTTTGCGGTCGTCGACGAATCGGAATTGGAGATGGAGGTCGGAAGCAAGGTAGTCTCATGTTCTCACTCAGCAACCAAAACTAGGCTTTTTGCAACTTCAAAGCCATGGCAAACCAATTTTCTGCTTTAATTCTTACTCTATATGTATGTAATATGTCACTATCATAATCCCGATCCAATCTATGTTTCGAAATCGAAGGCCTAAAATCGTCGGATTCAAAGTTGGGTTTTCGAAAATCTAGAATTGTCGGCTTAGAAGATCTGTGTTGCCGTCTGTGGATTTTTTTTTCCTTCGTATATCGGTCTTTGATTAGGGTTGCGCAATTTATTTATTTTTACCGATTTTTTGATTCCTTGATTTTGTGCTCTAATTTTTCCCTTTTGCTTATATTAGTGTTTGATTTGAGTATTGACAGGGATTTTTTTTGGATATCGAAGTTGTTTTCTTGGAGTTTTTCGATACCATATTTCAGTCGTGTTCTTCGTTCAGGGTAATACTAATTCCTCTCCCTTTGACGCTGTGTTTATATCTGGATTAGGGTTTATGGCAGTCTGTTAGTTAACATTTTCTTTGTTTTTTTCCCCAGATTTTTGGCTTTTTAAAAAAAAAAAACTGCTGTCTGTATTGTATTTGGTTTAGAATTTACATTTTTTTTTATTATGTTTGTATGTATTTCCTTTGTATGATTAGAAAATGTTTCAGAAATCTTGAGTTTAGGCATAAAAATGTGTCCAACGTGAAAAATAGTTAAAGCTTGAAGTGATATTGGGTTTCGTTTAAAAATTGAGGCTTTACCCAGATTTTTAGCTTCTTCTTCTTTTTTTCACTGCATTTTTTTAGTATTCAAAAGGAGTTTTTTTTTTTTCAATATTTTGGGTTTCGTACAGCTGGTTTGATCAATATTTTGGGTTTCATAGAATAGTTGTAACGCGCCGAGTTCCGTAAAACCCGGGACGCTACTTTGTCTCTCTTTAAAATATATATTTAACAAATATTGCGAAAATAAATGAATTTTAAGAAAACCCAAACATCACATTCATTTGAAGAATTTCAACGGAACTCACATTTAAATAAATTCACTTGAGAAACATTCCAAAACTCAGATAAATAAATAAGTTCCAAAAATCTCAACTTTCAAAATAATTAAAAAATAAATGTTTGCCATCATTGCCCATCACTCGCCACCGCTTCCGATCTCTGCAAATGTTGTTAAAAACGGAGTGAGCATTTCAAAAAAAATACTCAGTAGACTCATCGCCAATAATTAATTTATAAGATAATTGAACACGTAATTATGCAAATAATACAATGACATTCTCTTCTTAATCATAGGCATCACATAGTGAATGCAAATGAATATACTCTTCTCTTATGCGCTAACGCATATAAGTTATGACATGCATAACATAAATTTCTCTTCTAATCTCATAAGAGATCCTCTTGTCTTATCTCATAAAAGATACTCTTGTCTTATGCAATTAATCATATAATCACGTAAATCCACATAACACATGCAATTATAATATAAATAAATAAGTGGGGGCGAGTCTACCTTAAACTTAACGAGTGTGGTTGAGCGAGAATGACTTCAATCTTTCAAATATCCGTACGCTTCGTCTAGCCAATTAGAATAATAAGTTAAATTAATCTTTTGAAATTTATAGTTAAAAAATGATAATTTAAAATTTAAGGACTGAAATTGATGATTTGAAAGTGGGGACTAAAATGAATACTTTGAAAGTTGAGGGACTAAAATGAATACTTTTGAAAGTTGAGGGACTAAAATGTAAATTTTCAAAAGTTAAGTTGAAACTCAAAACGAATATTAAACTATAAGGCTGAAATAATAGATTTTAAAAATACTCACGAGAAAACAAATATTTCTCTCTATTTTTCTCTCTACTCACAAATTTCTTTCTACTGTTTTTTTTCTCTCTATATTTTTCTCTCTTGTCTTGGTGCATTTTTCCTCTCCAAATCATGCTCTATTTATAGCAAGAATTGGGGGGGACAATTTGGAGTTGGTGTGGGTGGAGAGAATTTAAAATGATAAAGTGATGGAAAAAGAAAAAGAAAAGAAATGGATTAGTGGTGGAGGATGAAGTGGAAAGGGGTTTAAAGCATGATGTTTGTTTGGGACAATATGATGATGAAATGGGTGGAAAAGAAAAAGAAAAAAGGAGAAATCGTGGGGTGAAATTAGGTGGATATAGATCAGGATTAGTTGGTAGGATTATTTTAGGATAATTAACTAAAAATTAGACTAACTATGATTAGGTAATGTATTTAAAACTGATATATTTTGGACTGAAAATAAATTTGAGAATAAATAAATTTTGTGATAAAATTTAATTTCGTATTTGGACTTAAAAGAATTTAATAAGGAAAATTGAGATATTTTTTAATAAATTTGGATTTGGACTCGGATTAAAATAAATTTAATTTCACTGGCTAACGGCTAGACGAACACGCTTTATTTTTAAAATAAAATTTGGGGTTAAATCTTAGAGACACGTTTTTCGATGAAAACTTTTCTATATAATTTAAAGAAAATTCTCGGTCGCTACAATAATGAAATTTGCTGGGGGTATTCTGCATTAGTTGAATAAATGAAATCAATTGGAGTTGCGATTTTGGCAAAAAGATTCAGTGATTGAGGGTTTTTTAGTTTTCTTATTATTTTTGTTCAACATGTTTCTTTTTTATTATAAATGCTTGATATCTTTAAAACATTATTTGTGCCAAACTGGGAACCTGATGTCTCTTCCTTTGAATTTTTGACAGAATATTTGCACTATTTTGCTTTGTGCGCTTTGCAAGGAAAGATGCTGCAAAAGAAGTTGTGGATGAAAAATCTTGATTTGTGGTGACAATTAATTTGCAACATCAATGTGTTCTTAAGGTTTTCCATTTGCGTTTTACTACATGTACCTAAATTCCTACTAAATTGATACTTCTTCTAAATCATACAGTATCGTTGACAATACATTTTTTAGTGAAATCTTTCACTCCTATGGTTATTTGGATTGGATGGATTGGGCATGTCCAAAAGCACGAGAATTTGTTCAGTCGATTTTTGCCAAGACCATAGAAAAAAGGTTGATAGGGCTGCTCCATTACTGAGGCTTGTGATGGGAAATAAAGGTAAGACTACAAAGATGTTTTAGATAGAATTTTTAATTCCATTTTGATTTCTATCTTTGTCTATATAGATTAGAATTGTTTAAATATCTCATCAAACTTTTCATTTTATTTTCACTTCTTTTTCCTATAGATAGGACACATGATTTCATTTTATGGAGCATACTATTATCTGTGATTGAATATTGATTAATTTCCTCCCCAAAATTATTCATCTACTCTTCAATCTGTCACCTCCCCCTACCCTCCTCTTTCTGTGTTACATCCTACATAAGTTCATTAAGACTGTCATTAATTTTGGATCATTCACAATTCCTGTTTCTTTATAGTTTGAGATTAAATTTCTCTATATTTTACATTTCCCATGAGTTTTTAATGTCTGTAATGCATAAGAGTTTGTGCACTTGCACAAGGAGAAAGTCGGTAATGGAAATTTTATATTAGTTGCCTAAAGATGAGTATCATCGGAGATTTTTACATGGTTTAGGAAGTTATTCAGTGGCTATTGGTTTTACAACCACCCTAAATAAGAAAAATAATAATCCTATTTTTAAATCAATGAAAGTAGCATGGTTCAAGATTGATGGAAGCAATAGAAAATAAGTTTTAATGTATAACCTATAGTACCAACAATGAAGAATCAAGTATATATATATATCACTATTTTTTTTTCACTATCACTATTATATATAAGATCCACTTCCAACTTCACTATTCATAAGGCAGATTTACGCCTTTAGTTAAAAAATACAGAAACGTGTTTTTGATATTTCCACATAGTACACGCTATATTTATTTCCTTTGTACCGACGTTTCTGTAGTTTCATTTGTGTGGTTCCAGAGACTTCGATTGCTAGGGTTCGCACGTCTTTCTCGTTGTTCTCCTTGACGAACTTTTACTCTAAATCGGAAGAAAAAAAAGTTTACCGTTTGTCGTCGACGTGCTTCGACCTTCTCTTTCTCTGAATTTGTATTAGTCTATTTTCTTTTTTACTCTTCTTCATCCCTAATGGTTGTTTCTCTGAATTTGTATTTATTTTTTTCTTTTTTACTTTTCATCATCACTGATGGTTATTGTTTTTGGTTTGAATCTTCACAGGAGTTATTTGCGAAGACTGGGTTATTCAGTATGATTTCCCTTTTCGTTTTTCCGCTTTTGTGGGTTTTTGCTCCTTCTCTTACATCGCGTTTTTGAGTTATAGGTAATTGGTTTTATTCTTTACAATTATTTTTAAATTGGGCATAGGAATATGAAGAATTTTTGTGTGTTTTGTGAAATCAAGTTTAGATGGGTTCATAAGAATTTGATCTTTTTTTTTTTTTTACTCTTCATCATCCCTGATGGTTATTGTTTTTGACTACTTGGTTTGAATCTACATAGAAGTTATTTGCCAAGACTGAAAAATTCATTTACAATTATTTATTTTTAAAGTTGGGCATAGGAATATGAAGAATTTGTGTGTATTTTGTGAAATCAAGTTTAGATGGTTCATAAGAATTTGTGTGTGGTTTGTAAAATCAAGTTTAGATGGGTTCATGGATTGTGATTCAAGTTCTTCACTTGTCATTGCTTGAGTGCGTTTTTTGATTTTCTTTTATCTGGTAGGTTAAATTTCTACTTCTGTTTTCTTCTTTTGTATCTTACTTGATTTACTTTTTTACATATTTTGCTCGTTTACTTGCAGCAGTTTTTTTTAGTTGATTTACTTTTTGATAGGTTTTTGTTCCTTTCCTTGCAGCACGGTTTTGTGTCATAGGCAATATTTTTATTATTTGCAAAATTTTCTTTTTTTCCTTTTTTGGTATAGGAATAATTTGTAGGTTTTTTACTTTTTTTTTAAAAAAAAAAAAAAACCAAGTTTAAATGAGTTCATGAATTGGGATTGAGTTTTTTTTTTTGGCTGCTTGAGTGATTTTTTGAATTTTTTTTTTTTTTTTTTGTATATGTTAAATCATGAATTTCTTGAATTCTTAGTTGATTTATTTTTTAACAGGTTTATGCTCATCATGGTAATAAATGTGAGATGTCATGATTATTCTTTACCTTTAGTGTTGGGATTTGATATTTTTTAGTCCTATGAATGGAAAGGTTTACTCTCGGAAAATTTCTTTAAATGATCTCTTTGCATTTTTCAAAATTGTGATATTCCAAAAAATCACGCGTTTCAATAGGCTGAACTAATTTGCAATTAGTTAGTCTTCAAAAGAGTTTTTCTAGATTTTGATGTTTTAAGCTTCATTAGGACTAAATTGTGACTGTGAATCTTCTTCTTGTAAAATGCTACTTATTATTATTATTATTATGATTATCATCATCATCATCATTATTATCATCATCAATGCTATCTTTTTCTTCTCTACTTATAACTGCTTATACTTAGTTTGTTTTTTATCCCCCCCTCCAAAAATATCAATAAATGTTTCGAATATTGAAAAAAGGGAGGCACAAAATCATCGATAAAGAGAACTGTATGCTGAAAAGAAAAGGAAAAATGGAGCATATGATGACAACCATTTGAGACACTCACTTCGTTTTCAAACTATTACCGGTGAGCTTTGAAAGTATGTTGAAGAAATCTATTGTTTATGATATTTGAGGTTCAATTATTGTTTTTATTATTCCTTTTGTTGACAAGTTTCTTTTCTTGTATGTTTTGAGCAAGGATCGTCAAGTACGCTCAATGTCAGTAGCAAAGGAATTGAATTAAGCATAAAGACAAAGGTTTAATTCTCTCCTTCTTATCTTATGTAAATTTTTGTTCTGTTTTTCCTTTTTTCTTTTTTTAGTCTTTCTTCTATTGTTTAATCTTATGTATATATTTCCTTTAATATAATGTCACTTTATGATACATGAACTAAAGATACACTGTGTGTTGATGAACATGAAACATTTACAATTAACGTACATAATGAAGAATTTTTTTCTTCTCAAGTTACTGACAACCAAGAATCTCACATGTTAGATATCCATATCATTCCTTTTCAACCATATGTTTTGCCTGATCCAACATTTTGCTCTCATTGCAATGCTAAGAAATTTCATAAGGAAACTAAAGGATTTTGTTGCTGTAATGGTGAGATAAAATTATGTCTAAATTATATGCTTATAGAGTTGCGTGAATTTTTTCTGTCCAATTGTGTTTGATTTAGCAAGACGAGAACAATTTCATATTTCAACAACTTACATTCAAAGATACTTTTTGACTATGGACATGCATAGTTTAGGCGATTGGGGTTGTAATTAGTTTTTATATTTTATTCAACTACGTGTTTCAATTATGTGTTCCAATAAAATATGTAATTCTGTTTTACATTAGTTTTGTCTACTAAAAGTGTATTCATAATTGATTATTAGATCCTTTTAGAGCCTTCTAATATTTCATTATGTTGAAACAAGAATATGCACCTAGGCATCTGTAACTTTTTGTTGAATGTATTGAGATTTGAACAATCATCCTTCATTGTTCCATTCCATTTTTATGATGAAATTTGTCGACCAGCGAAAAGTAATTAATCATTGTAAATCTTTTTTGAAGTTGGGTACAACAAGGTTGAAGATAATTTTTCTTGAAAGTGGGGGAATATGAACATTAAAAAAATCAGGAGGTGTTTCTTTGGTTCATGAACCTCTTATCCCTTCACCGAGAATTTCTCTCTCTCTCTGCATCTAGATAAGAGCAAGTAAGTCTTGATTTTTTTTTTTATATCTGTTCTATTATAATTCTTGTGATTTGAAAGTTGATACCTTGGAGATAGATATAATTTTTTTTTTGATGTTTATTTTGCTTTTTGTACAAGTGGTTGTGTAGAATATGGAAGACATGGTTAGACATTTTAAATGAATGTATATATTGGAATTTGGAGATGTTTAATCACATGCTCTTCACTTGATATTAATCTATGCCTTATCAATCAACTTTTTTTAGGAACAACTGTAAAAGTTTTCATGGATGATCTTAAAATGCTGATCCAAACCTTTGAAAAACTGGATGTTCACATGGTTTTATATCCATTATTATGATGGGGCTGTATTTCGTCTCATGATGCCTTTTATTAAATGTGTAAGTATTATTTCCTCTCAAAATTAAATTGATATTTTTTAATGTAAAAGTTAGCTAAGATATCCCCTCGGGATTATATTAATGAGATTTGAAGCAAACAAATGTGAAAGTTGCCATGCTAATTTTCAATCTTCTTATGTTTATTTTGATAGAGGCATCTATTGTGATACATTGATAAGGGATGTTGATAGGAATTCTTCGGATAAATTAAGGGAATAACCCCTACATTCCTTTGTAAAAAAAGAATCTGAGATTTCTAGGAAGGGCCCTTTTGATTTTTGTTTCTTTCTCAGGAGAAATAATGACAGAAGCAATCTATGTTTTCACGAAGGTTGGTTTTTTATTATTCTCATTTATTCGGTTTCTTGATTTGTTTAATTTTATATGTTGAGTTCATTGGATTTATGGTGATGTTGATTCAAAAATTCAGCCTTTTCTCTTACGTTCTTAATCTGCAACACTAGAATTTTTTTACTTTTTTTTCTAAAGCTCTTTTCCTTCTTTACTTTAATGCAAGTTTTTAGCTGTTTTTCTTCCTTCATATTTCAATGTTGAAATATAGTTATTTAAAGTTCCACTATGAATGAGCTAATCATTCAAGTATAACTTAATTGTTCACAAAATGTATTTTACATGGATTATATTGTCCTTTGAAATGTGTAATTTTTGCATAATTGAACCAGTTTCAGTTAATTACTAATTAGGAGCTCATACTGAATTAGTCAACTCATTCCTAGAGGGTTCCTAAATGGGTAAGGATCATGTTTCAGTGGCTCACAATCAGAATATGATACTCTGATTTTGTTGAAAGAGTCAAATGAATATTTCCTGAATCTTTTGGATATTTCAAACATTCTGTGCTATTTATCGTAAATTACCTTTCTCCATTATAAAAATTCTCCAAATTCTCTATAAATATACATAAATGCTAGAATTATCATTTTACTGTTGTTTCGAAACTATTTATACCATTTTGTAATATGTATCTACAATTTTTTATGCAAGTAGAGTAATTTTTTTTTTAATCCAAATGAGTATTTCAATGGATAATTGATGTGTGTGTATACATCTATTGATATTAACGTGTATGTATAATTATGTGCACGTGAAACACTTTCAACATTTAGTGATATTTTCGTTTTTTCATTGAATATTAACTCAATAAGTTCTATTCTGGATTGGAAATGTGCATAATCATTTCTTGTTTATGATTTGAATGCATTATAATGTTTCCTACTGACTTCCTAACATATTTACTTTCATATTTCTAATGAGATAATTTGTCAGGTTTATATTATGGATGATAATAAGATCAGGTAAATTGAATTAGTTTAAGAACAGAGGACACCTATTGTTACTTGGATACTGCATACCAAAGAGCGGCTAAAGAACTATTAGTTTTTGAGGTATTATGATGTTGGATTTATCTTTTGTTTTTCAATACAGTAAGATGAAGCTATAGACAGCACTGCTCTATATTCTATTCACATTATGAATTTTACATGTATTATAACGCATTCCTATATGTATATGTCCTGCATTCTTGCATAATAAGCATTAGAATGTGTTTTGCACTCACTAGAAATTTGTACTACTCTTATGACTTCTCAAAAATATCAAGGTTAAAGAGTCTCTGATTCAATGACATAAATATGTTTTATAGAAGAACTTCTGGCTCAGTTAGAAGAGCTAAGGGAGGTTGGACTATTGAGGAGGTAAGAAGTTAGTTTTCTGAAATACATATACTTAAGAAGTGATGGTAGTGCTAATCTTAGTGTAAGCCTATCTACATAGATCTTGAGGTTTACTCTTTTGTAAGTGAAAAAATTTGTAAAACTTTAATAGCTACTCTTTCTTCTATTCTTTTATTTTTTTTCGAATTTTGCATGTACATGTGGTAATAGAAAAAAAATACTCGTGTTGTTACAAAACTTTTTGGAATTTATCAGGCATGTTATGATGCTGCAATGTATATTGTTCCCCACTTGTGTAATAATTTAGGGATATAATCCATTGACAGGTATTTCATTATTGTAGCAGCTTTATTTTTTTTTATGGAAGTGGATTGTGAATATATATTACATTAGACTAAAACAAAGGATGTAACACAATGATATATAAAAAAAATGTGTTGTATTCTTATTTTTATTATCATGGTTAAGCGTAATCTACTTTCTAAAAGAGGGTTTTTAGAAGCTGTCTATGATAATTATTGTTCAGCAAAGAAGTTCATCTTTGGTTTGTCTGAAGATCAAGTAGAATGTGTTGCACTCTATGATATTGACATCTTGAAAGGAAGGAAAATAGTTTAAAGTTCTGCTTCCATTTTTTGAGATACAATTTCTGTGGATCCTTAAACTAAGAAGGTCATAGCCATGTGACCAAGTCCTGTCTTGTAATACTTTCATAAAAGAAAGTAGCAAGGAAACAAGTTGCTCAAGTTTCCCCGAAGCTATCATTTCAATTTCGTCAAAGCTGAAAATTGTCAATCATTTCTTTCAATGAAATATGATTTCTAATTTTTGATTGAAGTGACTTGCTTTTAGCTTATTAGTGGTAGAACAATGCACTTAAACCGCTCAATAGTCAAAAAGTAAAGAGATCTATTTTCTAATTGTTCAATTATTGATTGTGTCTATATTATTCATTTTGTAATGGTTTGTATGAAATGTGAACAAAATTTTTTAAGCGATTATGTACTTTTTACTTTTTATGAACTGTTCAAAAATTGGGATATGATGCAATAATGTAATTTAATTTAGATCCTTGTGAAATTTCCTTACAGTTTTGATTCTTTTAATATTTTTATCAACCAAGTCCAATTATCAAATCTTAGTAGTAATTGTTTGTCCAAATAACATTTTTAACTTCCAGTCTCACGCGAATCAACACAGAAAATAAACTTCACGTGCTTTGCACGTGTATATCTACTAGTATTATTATATGTTAAGGTTTTTTTTTCAATAATTATATTTATTTCTTCAATATTTTTATCTAAATCACTAATTATTCTTCCTTTATTTACTATAATTCTAGTAAATTGTAAAAAATCTGTAAATGATTGCGTAATCTAATAAATTATAATATCTTCATAAATCTTCTCTTATATTTGCAAATTGTTTAATTGTTTCTTCTCTTAAATATTTAAAATCGTTTACTTCTGAAAGATTTAATTCTATTAAAGGTTCCGAATTCATAAATCATAAAACTAAATATTTAAATTCAAGTTCTAAATTCAAATTTTCTTCTAATAATTAATCTTGGGATAGTAAAAACAAATTTTCAACGTATGTAAAAACATGCATGGAATATTATAAACAAAACGATAAATTCAAATTATGATAACAAGACTTGAACAATAATAATGATAAATGTGATATATAATCCACCATAAATAATTAACAATACTTCTTTCTACCTATGAGTCCATCACGCTTCTAAGTAAATCTGATTTTAAAAGATTTTTTATCAAATACTCTTCAATTATTTATCTAAGTATTAAACACAACTCCATAGGAGATCGTTGTTGCTCGAAAGACTCACGCATTAATGGATGCTCGAAAAACTTATTCCAATACTTTCTGTTTAACACTTAAACAAACACTTCAAAGAGATTCAGCACAATCCAGTTTCGTTTCGTACCTCTTAATGTACTCTTTTAACAAATTTTTTATAAAGAATAAACTTATGAACTCATAAATAAATAGAGTATTACTAACTATTTTATGGCTTCAAATATATCTATGTAGAATTTAGTTACTCATACATTCTGCTAATTTTTTTTGGATTGGTTTGATGAAAGAAAATTTTGAACAAGGAATGAAAAGACAATAGAGAGAATATAGATTTTTATTGCTAAAAACCAGTATGATTTTCGGATGCTTACAATGAGAAGAGACTCCTTCTTTTATAGTTGGTAAAAGCAAAGTTGAGGGACAAGATAAGATTCCCTATCTTTTATAAACTTGGCTAAGAATTAAAGTAGATAAAGTAAAGATAAGATTACAATAATTTCTAGTGCTTTTCTAAAGTTTCGTATGGGTCTGGACCCCTATGCATTAGATACTTCATGTTCAGACAAGATAAGCTTCGTCTTCATTGTAGTTGAGTAGGTCCCCACAATTATTACACTTATGACCCGTTTCTACCTCCATTAGTTGATGTAGATATTCATAGGCTCTTTTGCTAAGATCCAAATTGCTGACATGTATATTCTCAGCATATTCTCTTAATTTCCATAATTGACAATTAACTTGATCAATTCTTGCAATGCTGTAAATTAATAATTTGTCATCATTAGATTCATATACCTAAACATTAGTTTGTGTAAGGGTATCCCTTAATTCGGTGTACATGACTCTAAATCCCAATGCCTTTTTTCTGGAATAGCTTGTATATGTTCTTCTTTATTAAATGGCTTAATTTTTTGTTCTAAAATGATACCTTTGCTAGTTACTCCAAGTTTTACAATATGTTCTGCCCTTAGAAATTCTTCACCAATAAATTCTGGAATGGCTGAGTAAATCCTGACATAAATCTTTTCAGCTTTGGTAATTTCAAAGTATGTTTTAACTGCTGCTTTGATATAATTAGGTAATAATTGTAATATCGTAATTCGATTTACATGCTTTCTTGATTGTCACGTAAAGTTTATATTAATATCATTATAAATGATTTAACTAATATTATGATTATTATGGTTTTATTTGAATATTTGCAGTGGAAGGACTTGGACGCCGTCTTGATCAATGTGTCAAATAGAAAGTTCATAAATTGTCTATGTGCAACTTTATGTGTGATTATTAACTTTATTTATTAATCTTGTTATTTTCTATTTAATTAAGTTGAAAGTAGCCTAAATTGTGTTAAATGGGAATTGGGGAAAGTTTAGTGGCACTTTGAATTTTATTTGAGGGACGTGGACTTAAATTACCAATTTATGAGAGTTGAAGGACTGAATTTCAATTTACCAAAAGTTAAACATTTAAACCTAACCTAAAAACCTCACACTCTCATATCTCTCTCTCTCACACCGATCTCACATCACCCTCTCGGTCGCTCGGCCCGCTCTCCCTCTCTCTCGGCTCTCACCACCGTAACCCATCACCGCCGCCTACCGCCGACAGTGAGTCCCCTCCCCCTTTTCCCCTTTTCCTCCTCACGAAACACACGCACACACCCAAAACTGTGCACACACACGCACGGTTTCACACAACTTCACGCACACACACATACATAATTCGATACACACACACACACACACACACACACACACATACATATATATATTCTATGTAAATAACGTATGTATGCAACTTATATGTATAAATTCAGATTTATGGGTTAAATTTCAGATTTTTACAGTTAATTTCAGATTTTTAATTCTTGTTTAATTTTCGAATTTAACCATGAAATTAGGAATTAATGGTGTTATGTGTGTGAGTATTGATGTATAGGAATGTGTATATTGTTATGTATGTATAGGTATATGTAAATATATAAATCTTGAACTTTTGGTGTGGGAATATGTATATATTCAAATTTTGACGATAAAGATAAAATTTCAGACTTGGGACTCATGAAATTTTGACTTAATTGATGTGATATAATATTAAATTTGAGGCTGAAATTATGTATATATGATCATGTACATGTATATGAGTATTTGAACGACATGTGTAATTTTGAAACTTTGAGGCAATAACGGTATGTGTAATTTTGAAACCTTGAGATAATAGTATAAAAGAGTAAACCTTAACATTTAAGGAACAAGTTAGTTTAAATTGAAGTTATGTTCAAAGTTATAAATTTTTAGTTCAAGGTCATTTTGAATAAGTAATGCCTGACTTTGATTTGTGAAATTTATAAGTAAGATTTCAAAATTTTCCTTGAACGTAATGTATTACTTCGAATATGATATGATATGTGGTGTTAAATGTGTTGTTATATTATGAGTCACATGAAAGTCTTGACCTCATTTAAGAGTGTTAAAAGTAGTTTTCACTAAAAGTCATATTTTTGTTAATGAATGGAAATTAATTAGGAGAAACGGTACATTGACGTCGCGGACAACCAAGACTTCCACCTGCATATTAAGCAAAGTAACTACTGAGGACTACAGGTAAGTAAACTTCCCCCTATTTTCATCAAAGTTGAATGTAAATGTGAAAGTTATGTGTAAATGACTGTCTTGCAACTTACTTGCTTTGATGAATTTCATTTACTTTATGAAAGCATATGTTATTGAGAAGAATGTTTAAGCATGCACATTATCATGTCATTGCATTATCAAGCATGCATTGGCATCGAAATTGGGAAGTCAAATGTTTTTAAAATGAAAGAAATGTGTCAAAGTGCAAGTTTGTTCAAAAGTTATTATCCCAAGTTTTTTTTAAGAATGAATGGGTGTATTTCTAGTTCATGAAAGTTGCGAGTGGGAAATGGGGTGCGGGGGACCGGTGTACCCGAATTAAGTCGCTTTGCGACGGAATGTTCAACCGTTTACGGTGGACTGTTAAACCGCTTTGCGGTGGGAAAGTGAATGTTAAACCGCTTTGCGGTGGGAAAGTGAATGTTAAACCGCTTTGAGGTGGAAATGTGAATGTTAATCTGGTTCCAAATAAGAAATTGCCCACTGTTATCTGATTGACTAGAAGTTACATCAAGTGAGCTCACGATGGAAATGAAGTGAAAGTTTTGAAATGAAGTGAAAGTTTTGAAATGTTAAGTGAAAGTTTGAAAAGTTTGAATGTTCTGGAAAGTAAAGTCAAATGGGGATACATATATGAAAATTTTAAAGCATTCATGTCATAAGCATGCATTCATGCATAAAGTTTACTTACTGGGCTTTAGCTCACCCCAATCCCTCCCCAACATTTCAGGTGATGAAAGTTAGGTGATCCGAGGAGAGCACTTGGTGACGGGCTCAGGCTACACCGCTTCAAGTTTTAAAAAAATAAAGTTAAATTTGAAGTTAATGAAGTTTATGATTAATTATTTCTTAATTCATTCATTTTATGTTGATAATTGTTTGGTTGAGATTAGTTTAAATTAGTTATGGTATTTCCCTGCGATTAATTTTTATCATGTTTCATGAGTTTATAAATTTATACTTCAAGTTATTTTGTTGAGGAGTTTGGGGAATTGATGTTGAAGTTGAATTTTGGAATTGTAGTTGAATGTTGGATTTGAATGGGTTGATGATTTCATATGTATTGTAGGTGTGATGTCCCTTTACAGATTGGTTATGTCCAAGTTATAGAGGAGACTCTGCCGAAATTTCTATAAAATTTTAGAATAGAAAATGAAAAGTGAAGTTTTTAAATGATTTGTTTCCGCATTTTAATGTTTAAACGATTTATTTCCGCATATAATGTGAATGAAAGTTAACACGCCTAGGTTTTAAGCTTTTTGAACTTGGGGTGTTACAATAATGATATTTCCTTCATATCCTTGTTAGGGTAGATGCACTGAATAAGTCCTTGATCAAACAGCCCCCTGACTGTTCTTGGTTCTACCCCTTAAAAAATAATTGCTTTATTGATTTTTTTATGGCTGATTGTTCTTAGCCATTCTCCTTCTTTTGTCCTCTTGTTTAGATACTCCACATACTTCAAGAATGTCTCTAGTTTCTTCATGACTTTCTCCTTTTCTGATAGTTCCTTTGTTACAACTATTGGTTTCTTCATAGCTTCTAAAAAAGTCTCTTTACATGGTTCAATAGTTTTGCCAATGGCTTTGGAAGATGGACTTCCAATAATTGATACATTAGATACTTCTTCATCAATAGGGAGTTCTACCGATAAATTCTTTACTGGAGAGGATTGAGATCCTCCTTTATACATTTCCTCAAGAGAATTAACCCTTGATTTGTAAAAAGCTAGTTCACTGTTAATTTGTACTATCCGCGCCATGCAAGTATTTACGTGATTGAATATATTTGAATAGTTGATATTCATTTGACCCATGGCCAAATTAATTTCTTCTACTTTCTTAATTATTTCTTCCATGTCTGGATAAGTAATCTGCAATAACATTATCAATACCCTTAATATGAATAATCTCAAAATCATAATGGTTGAGTTCTACTTGCCATCTAATTAACATTTTATTTGCAATAGTTGGATCAATTTTTTTAGTTAACCAATATTTGACTTGTGTATTATCGATTCTAATTTTGAATTTTGTAGTAACAACAAATAATTCAAACTCTTTAATAGCAAATTTTACAGCTAATAATTATTTCTCATTTATATGATAATTAGTTTGAGTAAAACTGCCTCTAGTGTATTGTGCAATCCTTTCCTCATCCTCTTTTGGATAAATATATTTAAGTACTGCTCCACATGCTGTTTCGCATGCATCGGTTTCTATAATCCAATCACATTCTTTTTTGGGTAATTCTAATTCTGGTAAATCTTTACAAAGGTCTTTAATTTTTTGTACTCGTTCTTCTTCTTCGTCTTTGGACCATGATGTCCATCTAGTTTTTTCCTTTTAGTCTTTTTTGTAATGGAATTAAATGTTTTGCTAAGTTAGACACATATTTCCTAAGCTGGTTTACAAGTCCTAAAAAGCTTTGTAATTAGGTTTTATATTTTATATGATTGTCAAACTCTTGTATTTTTGTACCTATGTGTTTCTGGAGTTTTATTCCTTCTTGGCTAATTATAGATCCTAAAAATTCTATATTTTCTTTAACTATCTCTTTTTTTGTAGCTGATAATATAATTCCATTATTTCTTCCAATAACTATAAAAATATTAAGATGTTTTAAGTGGTCTTGTCTAGTTTTAAAGTAAATAAGAACATCATTAATATATACTGTAATAAAATGGTAATAATTTTTAAATATTTTAACAATGTATCTTTGAAATTCTCCTGGACTATTTTTAAATTCAAAAGGTAACACATTCCATTCATAAAATCCTTGTGGTACTGTAAAAGCTGTTAAATGTCTAGATTCTTCAGTTAACATAATATGATAAAATCCTGATTTTAGATCAAATTTAGAGAAATATTTCTTTCCTCTGATTTAGTTAAATAATATTTGTTGATTTGGTATTGGATAGTTTAATTCTTTTGTATAAGTGTTTAACCTTTTATAGTTAATATGATAAAATCCTGATTTTAGATCAAATTTAGAGAAATATTTCTTTCCTCTGATTTGGTTAAATAATACCTGTTGATTTGGTATTGGATATTTTAATTCTTTTGTATAAGTGTTTAACCTTTTATAGTTAATTACCATTCTAGATTTTTCTCTTTTTTGTTCTGAATGTTTTATTACAATAAAGGTTGGACTACTATGTTTACTATTAGATTCTCTAATAAATTTCTTTTCTAGCATTTCTTTTATGTGCATTTCAAATTCAGGTAATTCTTTTGGTGTATGTTTAATTGGCTTTACACTAATAATCTTAGTGTTATCTTCTAATATAATTTCTGCCATAAATTTATTTATGTGCCATTTTTTTAAAGGATTATCTCCTCATAATTTTAATAATTTTTCTGTAATATTTTTTATTACTATTTGATCAAAATGTTCTTTTACTAGATTTATTCTATTTTTATTGGGCATAAATTGTGTTGTTTTCATTAATTTTTATCTATCATCACCACGCTGAGCTGCTATATGAGGCATTTTTTTTCTACAGTAAGGATCATTAATTCTTATTGCAATTAATATATGGTGACAAGGGGTAGATAAAAGTATAACTTTTTCATCAATAATTATTAGATAGTATTGTTTTATGAAGTTATTTCTTAATAATATATCCCTTGACACGTCATCAAATTGATATACATAAGGTATTTGTAGTTCATATTTTTCTATTTGTATTTTAACATTCTTTGCTACTTTAGTTATTAGATTTGTGCTTCCATCAATTCCTGCAAGTATGATTCTTTCTTCATTATCTTTTTATCACTCCACATTTTTGGGGGTAATACATTTTCTTTAAATAAACAGGATGATGCTCCTGTATCAAACAAAGCATGATAATTTCTGTTGAGATATCCATTGTAATTCATTTTAGTTAATATATAAATATGTTCTCTTCCTCCTTGTATTTTATTCATAATAACCTTGATATAACTAGATTCTCATTTTTTTATTGTTAATAGCATTCTATCATCTTTTATGTAATATGATTTTACTTGTTCTAAGAAGTTTGTTCCTAATAATAATTCTATATTTACCTTTCTTGTATGTTCTACGTACATGTTTATGATTATTTCATTTCTTTTATTTATTCTTATTGGTAATTCTACATAGGTATCCATGGGATGAATATTTTCAAAATAATCTTGTATTTGAATTGGATTATTTGTTACTTTAAGTTCTAATTCTCTTATTATATTTTGTTTTATATGGGATACAGTTGCTCCAGTATCTATTAATACTTCTGCTATTTCCATTCTCCATTTATTATAATTTCTATCATAACTTCAAATTGTTTTGTATCATTTCTTTTAGATAGATTCATTCTAGATATTTTTCTATGTATTTTTGTCATTATTTGTTTTTCTGACTCATTTCTATTTTCTATTTCAGGTAATGATCGTGTACTAGTATTTCTTCTTAGACTAATTGATCTTCTTCCAAATTCTATTTGTGGTTTATCCATATTTACTAATCGTCTAACTTGGTTGAAACCTATTTCTATATCTTCTGGTATAGTCATTCTTGGATTCTCTTTAGCTAGTTTGTATTCCAATAGATTTTTAAATATGGGTTCTATTATGTGTGTTTTTGTAGCATTCTTAATTGTTACTTCATGTTTACCAGTAAAAGCATATATCCTTCTAATAGTTAAACTTATAGGTTTACTTCCTGGTTCCATATCTATTCCTCTTAATCTGTAATATAATGTTAAGGCTTTATTTTTATTTTGTTCTCCCATACTTATGCTGAAATTTGGTCTTATTGTAAATTTTACTTTTTGGCATATTAAACTTCCTGTTACAATTCCTATTAAAGCATCTTGTACTGAACTTACAATTTTATCATCCATAATATAGAATTCTATAGGTGTATTTATTCCTTCTCTAAAATAGGCTTTTGCTATAATTTGTACGACTCATAAATATATGTTTTTTATTTTTCCTTTTAGTTCAGGATTCATTAGATTTATTTCTTGTCTTATAATTTCTTCATTAATTATAGGTATTAATGTATTTCCTGTAGTATCTCTTATATCTATAGGGTGACTATGATTTCTTGTTATATATGTTATTTCCTTATTTTTCTACCAAAATGATAAATTAAATATTTCTTTTGACAAAAAAAAATTAATTTCTTATTTTCTATTTTTACAATATTGACTTTCTTCTTCTTTTCTAAGAATCTTAGGGTTGTGTTTAAAAATTTATTATTTTTTCTTCTAATAATTTCACTTGTTCTCCATTCCATTATATCTATGTTTTATTCTTTCTCTTCATTCTCTAAAAAAAAAAAAAGATTATTTATTATTAAAAAGGGTAAACAGCGAAAAACGTCCCTATCGTTTGGGTGTGTTGTGGAAATCATTCATATCGTTTCATTTTTTTGCAGTTACACCCTCAAAATCATCATTGATTGCGGAATTCGTCCTTACCCAACTGTGCTGACAAATTTTTGACAGAAATTCAAGGGGCAAAATCATCAATGCACAAGAATAAATTATTCTCGTGTATTTGTAATTGAATCAAACGGTAGTATATGTACACGTTTGACACAAAAGGTCCTTGGAATGTAAACGTTTTGCATATATTCTGTATATTATATTTATAGTATAGCGTATAATCCGTAATCTGTATATATGGTAGCTAGCCCCGTTCTCCTCTTATAAAAAGGGACGGGTCCATGTATAGTTTTATCCAGTTTAATATACAATTCTTCATTCTCTATTTTCTCTCTGACTCTTTATTCTTGACATGGTATCAGAGCCCTCGAATTTTGTATATTAGCTGTGGAAAATCAATTTGGAGTTCAAAATTTTGAAGAAAATTCAAAATTCTCGAAAATTCTAGTGTGGTTGGTTTGAATTTTGGAATTCTGCACAGTATTCTGTTGTTCCGGGCAGATTCATCGTGTTCTTCATCTTGTGAGTTTTGTCTTGTTTGTGCATTTTCTCGTTCACCCTTGCCATCTGCTACGGATATTAATATCACTCATCCTATTGATGTTGTTTTGGACGGCACCAACTACAATAGCTGGTCTCAATAGATGTCTGTCTTTCTTATTGGTCGTCGGTTGTGGAATTTTGTGACTGAGAAGAAAACTGAACCAACGAAAGAGGAAAGCGAATCTTAGTCAGAGTTTGATGAACGTCTTGAGGTATGGGAGGCCACTCACTGTAAAATCTTGTCGTGGTTCATTATATATCTTGTTAGTCGATTTAGAGTCTTCTTCCGAAGTTTCGAAATGCCAAACTTGCTTGGGATTTTTTGGCAAATCGATACAATTACTCTAGTGATGCCGCCCTGCAATTTTAGTTGGAGTTCAAGTTGTATCAGATGCATCAAGAGCCTGGTCAATCTATTGCTGATTTTCACTCTCATGTCAGCAGTATCTGGGATCAGCTGTCTCAGGCTGATCCATCCTTTTCGGATGCTAATTCTGTCAAACTCTTCTCTGATCATCGGGATTGTAGACAGTTCATTCACTTCATGATGCATATCCGAGATGAGTTTGAAAACAACAGAGCCTCATTACTTCATCTCTCTCCACTGCCAACTCTCAACGTTGCCCTTATTGAGCTCATATCTGAGGAGATACGGCAACAAACTCGTCGAGCTCAGTCTACTGATCTGGTTATGTCTGTCACACCTAGTACTGCTCCTCCAGTAGCACCAGTCTCTTCTTTCAGGCCACGACAGTTTGTTGGTCAATGTTATTATTGTAAGGAAGAAGGTCATTGAATTTTCGATTGTCTCAAAAAAAGGGCTAAGGATGCGAGAGATGCTCAAAAGACAAAGGCCTCTACCCCCAAGTGTGCTGTAGTATCGACCAGTTCACCAGCTTCTAAATCTTCTCATGTACCCACTACATCTCTTACTGCAGCTGACCTAGAGGCGATGGTTCACCAAGTTTTGTCTCGTACCTCCATTGCCTTGATCGTCCCTTCAGGAATATCTTCTTCTTGGTTTATTGACTCAGCTTGTTACAACCATATGACTCCTGACTCCTCTTTATTTTCTGAGAAGAAATCTGTAAGTAATGTCCCACCCATTTACAGTTTTACACTGCTGATGGTTCCCATATGCCTGTTAGTCACATTGGTTTCATCTCTACTTCTGCTCATTCTATTCCCAATACATTTCTTGTGCCAAAATTATCAATCAATCTTTTTTCAGTTGGATAACTTATTGAACTTTGAATTTTCTTAACATTTTCTAATAAAGGGTGTAATGTGCTGGATCAGAAGACGGATTAGCTGGTTGGGACACGACGTAAAGTTGGTCGTCTATTTGAGCTTTCATCCTTGCAAATCCCCAGTTCACGTTCTATCCCACCTTTTGCAGCTGCTGTTTCTTCCAGTCATTGGCATTCTCGCCTTAGTTATACATTTTTATCCCGTGTTAAGTCGTTGTGTCTAATGGTCATCTAGGCAATGTTAGTTTTGATACTTTTGATTGTGTCTCTTATCAATTGGGAAAACAAAAAGCTTTATCTTTCAATAACAGTGACTCTTTATCTTCTGCACCTTTTGATCTTGTTCACTATGAAGTATGGGGACATGCATCTACTCCTACTAAAGGGGGATCTCATTATTTTGTTATATTTATCGATGATTATTCTTGCTATACTTGGATCTATCTTCTACGTCATAGATCAGAGTTACTCATAGTTTTTCGTGAATTTAAACAGATGATTAAAACTCAATTTGATCGCAATATCAAAGTATTTCGCTCCGAAAATGCTATGGAATATACGTCTGTTTCCTTTCTTGACACTCTTAAAGAGGAAGGTATTCTTCCCCATCGTTCATGTCCATATACCTCACAGCAGAATGGTCGTGCAAAATGCAAACATCTTCATGTGCTGATACTGTACGATCTCTACTACACTCAGCCTCACTCCCTAACTCTTTTTGGGGAGAAGCTGCTCTCACAGCTGTATACACGATAAATCGAGTCTCCTCCCCAACCATATCTAATCGGTCTCCTTATAAGCTCCTTCATAAAAAGGTATCAAATTATTCTCTGTTAAAAGTTTTTTGTTGTGCCTGCTTTGTCTTACTTCTACCTCATGTACGTACCAAACTTGAACCACGATCTCGTGTCTGTTGTTTCCTTGGTTATGACATTGAACACACAGGTTATCTATGTTATGACCCCGTCACTAACCGACTTCACATCTCCCGTCATGTTCGGTTTTGGGAACACAAGCCCTTCACCACTATATACTATTTCCATCACAATCCCCATCTCCGTCTACTATCTTTTCTGATGCCAGTACAGAATTTCCTTTAGTGTCTGATGCAGGTGTTGAAAGCTCATCCAGTGACCAGTCATCTCTCGTTCCTCCCTAGTTTGCACCATCTGTTGATCCTGTCATTGCTTCCAAGTCCACTGCAACTCCAGAAAATCATCGGTCTACTAGAGTAGGAACCCTTCCTACTCATCTTAGTGATTGTCATTGTTATTCTACTATTTCCACTCTTCATGAACCTCGCACTTAATTAGAGGCCAGTTCTGACCCACTTTGGCAAAAAAGCTATGTCGATGATACATGCTCTCCTCAATACTCATACATGGGACCTGGTTGATTTGCCTCCTGGTAAGTCTGCAGAGGGATGTAAGTGGGTATACAAGATTAAGACACTGGCTGATGGGTCAGTTGAGGGTTACAAGACTCGGCTCGTGGCCCGAGGTTCTACTCAGGGATATGGTATTGACTACGAGGAGACTTTTGCACATGTTGCTCGCCTTACTTATTTTCATTGTTTACTTGTTGTAGCAGCTGTTTGGCACTGGAAACAATTTCAAATGGATGTTAAGAATGCATTTCTTAACGGTGATCTAGATTAAGAAGTCTATCTCAAACCTCCTCTGGGTTTTGAGCATCCGCCTCCGAAGGTTTGTCGCTTGTGTAAGGCACTTTACGGTCTCTAGCAGTCTCCCCGCTCTTGGTTTTCCAAGTTCAATTCTGTGTTGGCTCAGCAAAGCTTTACTCTCAGTGCTTATGATTCCGCTCTATTTATTCTATGGTCTGAATCTGGTATTGTCCTCCTTCTACTTTATGTTGATGATATGGTTATCACGGGTGATGATCTTCTTGGCATCCATGCACTTTAGCAATTTCTTAGTCACCAGTTTGAAATTAAGGATTTGAGTTTGCTTAGTTATTTCTTGGGTCTAGAGGTCTCAACCTGCTCAGATGGTTATTATCTTTCACAGGCTAAGTATGCATCTGAGCTGTTATTGCGTGATAAACTGACAGATAATAAGCTCTTGGATAGCCCTTTAGAAATAAATGTCAAGCTTTTTCCTAGCGACGGACACTTTTGGCTGATGCCACTCTTTATTGGCAGTTGGTTGGTAGTCTAATTTTACCTGATGGTGACTCATCCTGATATCTCTTATGCAGTTGCTTTGGTTAGTTAGTTTATGCATTCTCCTTGTTCCACTCATTATGCTGCTGTTCTTAGGATCATTCAATATATAAAGGGGACTCTATTTCGTGGGATTTACTTTTCTGCCCACTCACCATTGACTCTCCAGGCATATTCCGACGCTGATTAGGCAGGAGATCCTATCGATCATCGCTCTACTACTAGCTACTGTTTCCTTCTTGGAACATCTCGTATCTCTTGGAGAAGTAAGAAACAGTAAGTTTTCTCTCGTTCTAGTACGGAATCCGAATACCAGGCCCTGACTGACACCACCTCTGAATTGTTGTGGATTCGATGGTTACTCAAAGATATGGGCGTTTTCTTTTCTGACAGCTCATCTCCATTGTGACAATACTAGTGCTATACAGATTGTCCATAATGTTGTCTTTCATAAGCGCACAAAGCACATTGAGATAGATTGTCATTTCATTCGTCATCATCTCAGGCAAGGTACTCTTCAGTTGCATAATGTTTCTTCTGATAATCAGTTTGCTGACATGTTTACCAATGCACATCCCCCTGGACGTCATCGTGATTTGGTTTGTAAACTTAAGCTGGCATCTTCGCTTCCATCTTCAGTTTGAAGGGGGGGGGGGGTATTAGAATATATTAGAATATATTATACCATATATTCTGTATATTATATTTATAGTATAGCGTATATTCTGTAATCTGTATATATGGTATCTAGCCCCGTTATCCTCTTATAAAAAGGAACATACTCTTGTATAGTTTTATACGGTTTAATATACAATTTTGCGTTTTCTCTTTTCTCTCTGGCTCTTTATTCTTGACATTAATTTTTATAGAGAATCAGAGATAGATGAATTCACGAATAGAGTTGGATTTTAGACCTTACTCGAGAGATTGTTCAATATCTTAGGAAAAATATTTGTCAACATAAACAAATATTTTCAGTTACGTGATTATTATTTGAATTAAAGTGGATAAGTCCAAGTGAAATCGAACTCCATGTACCTTCTCATATTCAAAACTTCTTCAAAGATTTCTAACTTGCGTTTGATTTTGTTTTATTTGATCAAACAAACGTGCTTTTTAGCTAATTTCAACTAGATTTTTGTTTCTTGTTTGATGATTATTAAAATTAGATTTATAATAAATATTAATAAAGATTGATGAGATGAGATGTGTTGTTAAAAAATTAATTATAACCCATGAAATATGTTATTGTAATTAATTGTTAGATTTGATTTTGATAAAAATCTAGAAAAGGGCTAAATAAAAATTACAAAAATCTGGCATAATTTAATTAATGTTAGAAACAATTGATTTTATAGCTACTCCATGTTCTGGTAGGATCGATACATTATTCTTGTATTAGTACTAATTGTCTACTACATGTACGTTTCAAGTGATAAGTTACATAAACTTTAGTTTTTTAATAGTTTTTATTTTTTTTTGAAAGTTTTAATAGTTTTTATTTTAAATAAATATATAAATATATTCACGTGATAAAACACTTTATTACATTTGATTGAACCATCAAGCATTCGTCTCTTTGAAAAAGTGGTAGCGATCAAAAGATTCTAGCATTTTGCCACGTCTATATAGCTTTTTAACGAATCTAATGAGCAAATTCATGCATCAGCTAGTGATGAGGTCAGATTCTCTTATAGATAATATTGAGTATTATTCAAAAAAAAAAAAATTGAATGAACCCATTTGATTTAAATTTCGGATTTTAGTAGGTTTTCATAATAAACAAAATATGATTAGCAGTTGTTTGTTTTTCATTAAATTTTTCTTTTTTTTTACAGTATTCAATTTCAATTATCTTTGTCAAATTCACAATATTTGACTTTTCAACCAAATTTCAATCATCAATTCTTCTAAAAGTTATTATTCATTTCAAAAAATATTCATTTTAACTAGAAGCAATGGACACTAAATATGGGGTTGAAAAGTCATGAATTTAATTAAGTCTCCATTTGGTAACCAAAATAAACTGATTTATAAATTTACACAATTTTTCAAACTACTTTTTAACCAACACATTTTCTCTCTTCAATTTTTAACAACTACTTTTTACCTTAAAATCATAAATAAACTGGTTTATAAATCATACATTATTACCAAATAAAGGTAAAATATTGATTAAAATTAATTATCGACTTTAACTTAAATTTTAATCTATAAATTTTAATTAAATTTTAATTGAACCTAACAAGGGTTAAATATTTCAAGCGATCCTTTTTCAACTTTGAGAAAATTGTGTTAGACGATGAATCAATTATCTTCAGAGACATGTTCGGTATACTAAATTAGATGATTTGAACATTATCAAAGAAAAGAGGATTTTGAAAGAATTTGCGATGGAATTGGCGTTTAGACCACATAAATGTCAATTTTTTTTTTTAATTGTTCAAAATAAGATATATATTAACAAGTGACCAAATTTCGATGATCGAGCATCACGCTTAAACGAGCCTAGGAGCGAAAAAGTCAGACAATGCGCTAGGGAAGCGTTGTGAAGCGCGAAGCATGACGAAGTGGGAAGGGCGAGCTTCACGCCTAAGCACATTTAGTGTCTGTTACGACCACACCTAAAATGAACTTGACATGTCATCCATAAAACTCACGAAAGGCCCACCAGAACCTGTTGTACTTCGAACTATACAAATTACTGTTTTGTTGGGGGGAAAATATTGTCTCAACCCATATATGGCCGAACTGCTTGGTCCGGACTGGTGTCACTGTCCGAGGTCCATGCTCTGGGCTGGTGATGGGAGCAATCAGTGTATCAAAGAGATGTGACCACTCTGCAAGTTGCGGCTTGAGGTGACAGCTTTTTTAAGGGGATGTGATGGCAACCATAACCTTATAGTAGATAGTAATGATTATAATCAAACAAATGGTTTACCTCATAAAGGATTAGGAGTGTGCCACTTGTAAAGAAGGACACGCGTCATGATTTGAGAAGATGACTCTAGCTATACATAGAACACATTTATATTTCCTGCATCTCATTTATATTGGCTCACAATGAGTTCTGACTTGAGCGTCGGAGTGCAAACGAGTGTCACCCCAACTCTCGTTGTATACTGACTGTTTGTCCTAGTGCGCAGGAAGTCTATGTGATGAGATTCGAAGCGCGGAAGAAACGCTGAAAAGTTCCGAACCCAGGTTGTGGATGGACAGTGGAATCTTAACCCGATATTCACGACGCGATGGCTCGACGATGCGGAATAAAGAATCAAGACTTTCGAAACGCCACAATGAATTGCCCAATCTCCTTGATAAGTTTCTGGTTTTGAACGCTACAAATACTCTCACGAATATTTGATAAGTTCTGGATGAACGCCACAAGATAATCAATCTTGATAAATTCAGGTTTGTAATGTGAATCCACACATTAAACAATTGAAAAACATTCAATCTCTTTTATTCAAATTTAAAGTCTGAAATTACATTGAATGGAAATAAAATATAAATAAACAAAAAAAAAAACATAGTCGTAAATGGACTCAAAATAGAGTTCTAACTAACCTAAAATAGCTAAAACTGGAAAATGAGTAAAAAATACGAAAAAGGAATTAAAAATCCGCATTATTTGCGTTAAACTGGATTTACGGCCGTGACAACATCACTTACGACCGTAACTATTCTTCTGCTTAAGGATTACGGCCGTAACTTTGAAAATCTGGAATTCTTCATTTTGATCCGAGAGTGACTTACGGCCGTGAGAATCTTTGGTTACGGCCGTAACTTTGCTTCTGCATAATTTTTGGTTCTTTTTGACACGGTTTAATCTTCAAAGCTCATCGAACCTGTTGAATTCTTATTTTGGCTTGAATATTTAAATTTTTCCGTCAAGCCTGCTATAATTCGTATTATCGGGGTTCTGGATCACATCATACCCTCCTTCTTTAGGATGATTGAAAAACATGGAAGAGATGGAGCTTGAACTCCCTTTGCCATACGTAGTGTGGTTGAAGCTTCCAAACATAGTTAACCTGCAAAAAAGATTTAAACAAAATGGGGAGGGACATGTTAGCTTCATGAGGTACAAGGTATGGATCCTTGTATTCATGATAAACCACCACTAACTCCACTTCTTGAACCACGAGGCTCTTCTCTTCGCCTCTTTTCTCTTTTGCAACTTCTTGTTCAAATTTTTCATCTTCAAACTCAACCACATCTCCTAACTCCACACTTTTATCACCATGCTCGTGCACTACCTCATCACTACCCAAATGTGGATCTTCCAATTCAACGCTCAAATCTTGAACTTCCACCTCAACTCCCAATTCATTCCCCTCATTATCAACAATTTCATTCTTAATCATTTCCTCGCTACCCAACTCCACATTCTCCTCATCAAATTGTGGAATTTGTTTATTTATTTTTAATTTCAACTCTCCCTCCTTCTTATCAATATCCTTATCCCCATGATGCCTCCTATTATACCACTTTTCACTCTCCTTCCTTACACTCCGTGAATCTTCTAGTGCTTCTTCTAATGTCAACCCATACAATGCGCATGTTTCCCCTTTCTTAAGGAATTTTTATATATGTGCATACTCTTATCATAATCAGCCTCCCTCCTACGTCTCCAAGGTTTTCCCAATAAAATATGATAAGACTTCAATGGCACTACATCACACCATACATCCTCATTATACCTTCCTTGGGTAATAGACACTAGAACTTGTTTGGTTATTTTGAAATTCCCAAACTCCATCATCCATGTAATCCTATAAGGTTTATAGTGTGATTTTAGGGACAATCCTAATGTTTCAACCACGGTGCTACTAACAAAATTAGTAAAGCACTTTCCATCAATAGCCAAACTGCACCCCTTATGATCCACATAATATCTAGTTTGGAATAAAAAGCCCGGATCATAATCCATTCCTTATGGTGTTAAAAAAAATTCAAGAATGAAGAGGATTTAGACATCAAATAGCAAGAACGACTTTTATTGACTTGGAAGGAAATGAATACCAAGAATTTTAAAGAAACTCAAGAAAGTGGTTCTTAAATTTTGGAATGACTTTTTTTTTTTTTTTTTTGAATAATGAATTTTCGGAATTAAATAATAATAAAAATAAATATTTTTTTTTAAATAAATCCGAAAATTCGGCACGAACACAACAAAACAAAACAAACGGAACAGGATTTGGATAAGAATCGAACAAAATAAACACTTTTGAATTTTTGTTGAATTTTTATATGGATCAAACTGGGAAAAATTTATTGGTACGAAGAACACTCAAGAAAAGAAAGACTCAACAAGATATGGATGATTTTTATGAGACTCGATGATAAACATAAAAATCAAACTGGATAGAAAAAACATGAATTCAGAGTCCACCTCTGAATCTCTGATATCATATGATGAGATTCGAAGCGCGGAAGAAACGCCGGAAAGTTCCGAACCCAGGTTGTGGATGGACGGTGGAATCTTGACCCGATATTCACGACGCGATGGCTCGACTATGCGGAATAAATAACCACGACTTTCAAAATGCCACAAAGAATTGCCCAATCTCCTTGATAAGTTTCTGGTTTTGAACGCCACAAATACTCTCACGAATATTTGATAAGTTTTGGATGAACGCCACAAGATAATCAATCTTGATAAGTTCGGGTTTGTAATGTGAATCCACACATTAAACAATTGAAAAACATTCAATCTCTTTTATTCAAATTCAAAGTCTGAAATTACATTGAATGAAAATAGAATATAAATAAACAAAATAAAACCCTAGTCGCTAATGGACTCAAAATAGAGTTCTAACTAACCTAAAATAGCTAAAACTGGAAAATGAATAAAAAATACGAAAAAGGAATTAAAAATCCGCATTATTTGCGTTAAACTGGATTTACGGCCGTGATAGCATCACTTACGACCGTAACTATTCTTCTGCTTAAGGATTACGGCCGTAACTTTGAAAACCTGGAATTCTTCATTTTGATCCGAGAGTGACTTACGACCATGAGAATCTTTGGTTACGGCCGTAACTTTGCTTCTGCATAATTTTTGGTTCTTTTTGACACGGTTTGATCTTCAAAGCTCATCGAACCTGTTGAATTCTTATTTTGGCTTGAATATTTAAATTTTCCCGTCAAGCCTGCTATGATTTGTATTATGGGAGTTCTGGATCACATCACTACGTGTTCAATAAGGAGGAGTTGAAAGGTGTTGATTCAGGATCCTGTCAAATTTTGTACTCAACATTGTTTAAGGGCGCTTTTTAGAACGATGGTAAATAATAACATCCTCTATGAACATGTTCAATATTATAAATTAGATGAAATTCAATACAATTAAAGGAAAGTGTTATTTTGATAAAATTTGTGATTGACTTCATTAATATGACCCTCGAGTCAAATGTACTAATTAAAAATTTGTTTGATATAAGATACTCTAAGAAATACGTTTAAGAAGATTTCACGAATACTATTGCATCGTTTTCTTCATATTAGAAGGTTGAGCCACAATCTTGACGATCCTCACCTATAATGTCCTAAATATTGGCGAATGATGTAAGTAGCAGGTTATACCTTCAAGAGGATATGATGGAAGACTGCTTGTACACTTGCACTTACTTAAAGGTCAAATTCATATTTCAGAATTTAAACCCTTAACGCGGTAACCTCAAGCTAAGCTGAAGTTTTTCCACCTACCCCTTTTACCACTTGTAGATGTGCCGTGGAGCTCTTCATATTTGTTAGATTGAGGATTGAACATACTCCAAATTCAGATAAAATTCGAAAAAAGATGTTAATTACTCAAACATTAAGCTCCGTTTGATGAAGATTAAAATCATATTTTTAATAAATTTTTATAAAAGTTAATGAGATGTGTAATTGAAAAGTTATGAATTACATGAATCGACTGGGTCCATCAATTGTTTGACAACCCCTCACATGAGGTTGTGGGACCAAACATGGAGTTGGGCCCTACAATCGCTCACGTGAGAGAATTGTCAAATAATTGATCAATTGAATTGTCCAATAAGAATAATTATCACTAGTAGTTGTTATAAAAAATTGCATGCCCTCTTAGCCTTTGTTTGATTTTCATTAATTTTTTTTCATTTTTTTTCATTGTTTAATTTCATCAATTCATTAAAAGTCAAGTCCACAATATTTGACTTTTCAACCAAATTTCAGCCATCCATTCTCGTAAAAATTATTATTCATTTGAAAAAAACTCATTTTAAATAATACCAAAGAAACTCTTACTTTTCTCTCTAAAACCACACTCTAATCCGACTTCTTACTACTGAATTAATGCAATAAAATGCATTAATTAATTATTATTAGTGCCGGATAATTTTGGGGGAAAAAAAAAGTGCATAATTTTTAAACCCATAAGGCACCAGCTTGAATGAGCATTGGCTTCAATAATCTTTTGAGATGAAGACTCATGACCTCATTAGCTCCACCTACAAATTTGCCGCCGATAAACACCGCTGGGACGGTGGGGTTGCAGCCGAGCCTCAACAAAGTCGCCTCGATTTCACGGCCTCTCGTGATCTCATCCAGCTCGTAAACTGCCGGGTTTACGCCGAAATCGCGGATGAGAGACTTGATGGTGTGGCTCATGCAACATGAACTCTTGCTGAAGATCACCACCGGCTTTTCTGACACAATATTTCTCACCCTATCCATTGATGCGACAAAAGAAATTTTTAGGAAAGGCTAAAAAAAGCTCAAAGGGTTTCTGCTAAAACAGAAGGTGTGAGGATCGCTAGCCTAATGAGAGAGTACTTCGGTTCTGCTGTGAGAAAAGTAGAAGCTGCATGGGAACATTTATATGGGATTTTGCCATTTTGCGGTGTCGGGTTTGGGCGGGGTGGGTTATTTCCGGCAAAGGAAAAGATAACAATGGATTTGAAGGAAAGCATCCATTGGGATCCGTTTCTTAAAGTTTTGTGTTGAATTTTTTTTTTTTTTTTAATATTTTCTAGGTAAAATAATTGAAACTTAGAGAAAGAAAATATGTGTATTTAAAACTTAAGAGTGATTTGAAAATTATATTAAAAATATGTTTAAAAATATCTTTGCCAAACAGAGGCTAAATTGGTTTATAAAACAAACTTACTTTTTAATCACACACATTTTTCTTCTCCAATTTTCAAAAACTATTTTTTAGTTTTTACCTCAAAAACATAAATAAATCACACTTCAAAAAAAAATCAATTTATAAATCATACAGTATTACCAAAAGGAGGCTTAGAATGTTTAGTTAGGCATCCCTTTCGTAAACATAAACAACACATTTTCTCAAAACATCTTTTAGTGATACACATTTTTGTAAATTATTATACTTTTTAATCACATTTTTATTTCAAAACATCACATTTTTTTTTGTTTTTTAGAAAAAAAATAAATACCTAAAGGCCTAATATTTGATTCTTCTTTTGGTAGTAAAATTTGATGTTTGATTTGATAGCGATCGATGTGTTGTAACACAAAATTTGCTAGATGACGAATCTCTACATACAGAAATTGTTAACAGGACCTGCCCTAATAAGTTTTCGAGGGCCAAACAAGTCTCCAAACTAAAAAAATTATTGGGACCTGGGATATAAACAAGTATAACAAATAATTGTCTATAAAAGATTTAAAAAATTAAAATCTATACACAAGAAGAATTGAACTTGTGACCATGATAATCACATGAAGCTAATTTCCTCTCATCAACCAATTAAGTTAATGTTAATTTATTGTTCATTATTTCTATTTAGAATTCATATATTTAAACTTCTTGATTCAATGCCTTTTTTTCTTGAAATATAGTCGAGAGCCCTAGGTGGTTGCCTGGCTAATGTCAAGGCCGGCCATGGTTACATACGCGTCCTCTGTACGGCTTCGTAGCCTTGTTTGGAAACTCGTTTATAATTTTTCTTTTTATAAACTAGTATTTTCACGGAATATGTTTGTGATAATGATTTCAATTAAAATTTATGAAAATATGTTAATTATCAATAGAATAATAATTATTATAAAAAAGTACTGGGATAGTGAGGAAAAGTAAAAAATGTAAAGTAAAAACTTTTACGTTTGATCTTTGATTCGATTTTACGGACAATATATTTTTAATTTGCTCTTACTTGTTATCTTATATTAAAATTCTTGTTGAAATTTTCGATTTGACGCCGATATTACATATTTTTTCGACTTCAAAATAATACAATAATTATCAAAAGAATAATAATTAATACAAAAAATAGTTTATAGATGGTATTATAGAACTTAAATGATATAATTTAAAATGAATGAAAAATAGAGGAAAAAAATAAAATGAATGAAAAATTGAGGAAAAGTAAAAAAATATAAAATAACTTTTATATTTGATCTTTGAAACGATTTTACGGACAACATGTTTACAATTTGCTCTTATTTGTTAACTTGCTTTAAATTTCTCGTTGATATCTTCGATTTGAAACCCATATTATATAATTTTCGACTTTAATATAATACAATAATTATTAAAAGAATATTAACTATTACTCCATCCGTTTCACAAAGATAGACTTGTTTTCATTTTTTGTTTGTCCCAATTTAATTTATAGGCCACTTTCATTCACTACAAGAAAATTTTATTTTCCCTACAAATAATGCGCATACAAAATGAGATTTGTATGTAAAGATTGCCTTTCCCAGCAAAATGAGATTTTGTAGGTATTATTAGAAAATTCTTCATTTTCCTACAAATAATGCGCATACAAAATAAGATTTGTAGGTAAAAATTATTTTTTCCTGCAAAATAAGATTTTGTATGTGTAAAAACTTGACTCCAAAAATATGTATACTTAGCCTATAAAATGAGATTTGTAGGCAGAATTAAATTTTTATCACAAAAATAATTTTTGTTGGGATATAATTTTGCCTACAAAACTTTTGAAGACAATTTTTAATTCGTAGCTTAAGTTAATTTTACCCTACAAATTTGATATTTTGTAGAAGTATTTTTTTTAGATATTCTCAATATTTATTCATTGATTTATTGTTCTTTTTGCAAATAATTTTGTCGCTTCGATGCGGGGATAGACCTTCCCAATCAGGTTGTAGAATTTCTCGTGGGGAATTAACTTTTCCCCGCAAAATGAGGATTCTTAGCGCTAACATTTAGCTCCAAAATTAATTAGAGGATTTTGTGCCTACAAACATGTATATTTTTTTCAAAAAGAAAAATTCATGGTAGATATATTTTTTACCGAAAAAAAAATGACCCATTTGTGGGCTAATAATTAAAGAAAAATTCGTATTTTTTTTTAATTTCCCGACAAAAATTTTTTTATAGCAAAAAAATATATAATTAAAAAAGAATCAAAATTTAATCTAACTATTAGACAAAAAATTAAAAATTAATTTTCCGTTCGGATCAAAGGTTTTTTTTTTTTGGTTTTTTTATTTATAAATAATATAATTTTTAATACAATTTTTTAACCATACATCTTTTATCTATCTAATTTTTTAACCTTCAACTCACCTTGAAATACGTGAAAAAACCCAAAAAAATAATTCTTTGGCTGAAAAACCGCCTCCGAACGGAGGCTAAAAAAATTAAAACTTTCCCACTAAAAACATATCACTTCCCTTCCCTCACTTTGCCCTAGAAGAGAGGTACCTAACCACCACCCTAATTAGCAGTCTCTCTCTTCTCACTTCTCAGAAATCTCACAAAACGCTATTTCTTCAGAAAGTTTCACCATGAATTCGCCCACCGTGAATTCACCTCTATCAATACCGAAAATCTGTCAAGCAACTGCCGTCCAGAAGTTCTTGCCTTGTAATCGGGCCAAAGGAGGAGTTCAACATCAATTAGGAGTTTGACTTCAATCAGGTTCAGATTCTAATCGTGTTTTTCATTTCAAAAACTTATCATTTCTTGGCCAAATTTGTTGAAATTGTTGAGATTAAAATTTCTTGGCCAAATTTGTTGAATTTTCTTAGAAGAGTTTTTGTAAATCGTGGCTCAATATTAAGGAAATCAATTATTTTGTTAGATGGTTTTTTGTAAATTGTGGCTGCAGACTTAACAAATTTGTTGAATTTTCTTAGGATGGTTTTTTGTAAATTGTGGGTTTCAAGGGACAGTTCCTCGGGTAAGTGTATTTCCTTTCTTTTTATTTTGCTCAATTCCTTGAACATTCATGAGACAGTTCCTCTGTTAAGTGTATCTCCTTTCTTTTTATTTTTTCTAATTCCTTGAACATGGGTAGAACTCATTTGATAAGGGAAATGTTGTAGGGGAATGACATGGGTAAGATGGTAGGTAAGGGTAACATAGAGAAATAGAAGACGCATAGTGAAATGTGAAAGCTTATGATTTTTACATAACCAGAGAGTATATGTTGGGTACTACATTCCTGCTTTTGCTGCTCGAGTTCGCCAAGGGAACAAAGCAAAAGAAGGAATACACGTAAATATGAAGGTAGTTCCCTGATGTGTTATGCTGCAGTTGATTGTGTTATTTTATCTTACATGGAGTAGTTATAAACTTGTACGGGATTTTCTATTGGAAATGGATTGACTGATTCAGGAATCCAATTTGCTGCTTATGCTGATTATGCATTGGACCTGAAAATAATTGCACAATCTGCTTATGATTGTATCAACAAAATCCTTCCATTGTGTGAATCAGAAATTCAGCAAAATCTAAATGAAAATTCATATTATTACAAGTGATGTTATTTCCATGTATTATATTAAGATTTTAACATCAAATGAATTGACTTTAGTGGTAGCTGGTACAAAATTATTTTATACTGTGCTCCCTGGTTGCACGTCGAATATTTCTTCTATCCATACCATGATTTTGGGCTCATGATCTACCATTCTACAGGTCTTTGCCTTGGCTCAAAAGGAGAGTGTCGATTCATTCTTTTTTTTAGGTGCGGTGCTCATATAGGCACATATTGTTACTTTTTATTTGTATTGAAATTAACGATAATTGACTTTTTTTCTTTTTGCAGTATTTTCCCCCCTTTTCCCGGCATTTAATTTTCTCATATTCAAGAACCTTAATAACGATTCTATACATGTTTCTTCCATGTAACTTATGTTGGAAAACCAGTGTGCAGGACCAAATGATGCAGTCTCAATAATTCCATAGAAGCGTAAAAATTGAACCTTTTTTTGTGTATATCATTTAGCACTCTTTTATTTCTTGCCACAGAATTCTTTCATCAGTTATGGGGTTCTTCGGAAACTTGGAAAATTGCAACCTATTCAATTTTTACAGTTATCTTCCTGTTTGGATTTATTCAATAAAGGATTATACGATGAATGAATTTTCATTTGATTTTGCTAAATTTTATTTTGTTATTTATCTAATTAGTTTGTGTCAATGTCTTATCAATTTAGTCAAGATACCCCGAAGGGATACCTCTTGACCTTATTCGTTCATCCTTCACTAACTGAAATGTTGGGTACTACTGTGTAGGCATTCTTGATTGTACTTTACTTGAGAGACACATCTCTTCTTTGCATTGATAATAATTCAACTATAAAAAACTGCACTATTTTGGTGATAGCAGATTGTTCTCTTAACACTAACTTGATGGTAATGTTTTGCCTTACGGAGTTTTGTCGCTTATTTTTTGTATTACAGAGTTATTTGAACAGACAAATAGACGGCATCCTTTTCCTAGGTGTGGTTGACATGAAATGCTGCTAGGAGATTAAACTCTAGGAAAGTACTCTTTGTTTGTTATCTAATTTGAGAAACAAAAATTAATTCACTGCTTCTGGTAAGATAGGTCTATAAATTAAGAGGTGGAAAGACTTCTCCACGGGCACCTTGTCAATATTTATCAATGACATTTTCGTTTGTTTTAATGGTTCTAGGATTTTTAATTCAATATATATATATATATATATATATATATATATATATATATATATATATATATATATATATATATTATATCTTGCAGGATGAGATGCTTGTCAAAGTCTCAACAGATATGTTATGTTCTTGGTTTTAGTATGCCACCATTTACACCGTTATCAGTAGATGATATTAGTGAGGAAGATGATGATGCTGAAGGAGAAGAGAACAACTTTGAGGAGGAGCACAACTTTGATAAGGATGAGTAGCATATTTAATTAATTTATGAGGATAGATAGTTATGTTGTTGTTATATAGATGTATTAATAGATAGGTAAAGATGTTTGCTAAATTGTTTCTAAGTTTATAATTACATTCAGTGACAATGAGTTTTTAGTTGGAGTTAGATACAATATTTGAAGTTAGTAATATATTGGTTTATATTAGAAATTTTAATTTAATTTATTTTTTTGTATATTGTTATAATTTTGCATAAACAAACAATAATTAATACTAAATATAAATAATAAAAAAATGATATAAGTTTTCCCTACAAATACTATAATTGTTGGAACAAATAAAAATTTTATCCTACAAATAAGCTTTTTCCACAAACAAAAAATTGTGCAAACAAGAAATTAACTTACAAAGTGCTTTCCATAAAAATAGTTATTTGTGGGGAAATCTACTATTTAGCCTACAACATCATTTTACTCTATAAATACAAATATATTTCGTAGGCCAACTTAACATTAGAATTCGAAAAATTGTGTAGAGATAGAAATTAGACGACAAATAATATTTGTCTCTAAAAGATTTGTAGGTTCGAACTTCAGTCAACGAAACGTATTTCGTAGGTAAAATAAGCATTAACACACAAATAATTTTGTTGGGAACGATCTTAGACCATAAATGATTTTTGTAGCGGAAGGATTCGTAGGCGCATACCTTTGTAGACAAAGGTACTAATTTTGTCGGCTTATGTCAATCCCCTCGATGTTTGCCACACAAACCTCCCTATAAATTATCTTCGTCTGGGAAGACTTTTACCCACGAATAAGAAGCTTTCCCTACAAATTTATTTTGTATGCGGAATATAAAATTCTAGTAGTGATTGTTGAGAGTATATCAATATCTTAATTTTCTAATATACCCCTATTTAAATGCATTATTATCAATAAATATGTACTACCCATTATTCAATGTATGTGTATATTTGGTAAAGTACAAGTAAATTTATAGTTCTAATAAATTAATTATGTTTTCTTAATATGTGTGAAAATAGTAGTTGACTTATCTTTGTGGGACAGGGGGAGTACAAAACAAAAAAAATAATTTATACATTAAAAATAAATTAAAATATTGATGTAATTAATAACATAGCAGGATTCTAATGCTGACATTACCATAATAATTGTTAAAATGTTTATTACATTTCTTTGCATATAATATATTACTAGTATTTCACCCATGCGATGTAAGATTTTTATTCTTTCTAATAATAATGTTAATATTTTATAAGTAGGACTATATTTATGTTCATATTGGAGGGGAAATATGTAAATGTTTAAAAAAGACTTCACGGAGAAACTGGATGTTATTTTTTAGAAATTTGAAAAAATGGAATGAAAAACAGATATGTGATTACAAATTATGGAATAATCCTTGAATACAACGTTTATCGTTGAATTACTTTGATTGTCTTCCTTGTCGCGGATCAAGAGTTTTAAATTAGTGCAATTTGTAACTCTTGAAACAGTAACGTATAATTGACCGTGGTTGAACTGGTTTCTTAGAAAAAATTGAAATTAGAAAGCGATTGACCTTGAATTTTATTAATATTCATTGCATATGATAAAATTAGAGGAAATTATCTTCGATTAAATTTGAAAGACAATCTTGGATCAGACGGGGTAAGTGAGTAAAAAAAAAAATTTAGGTATAAGCACGTAAAGATCAAATAGTCAAAATATTTAGCATTTTAATTTGTGAAATAGTTACATATGCTATCTGTCGTCAATGACTTTTTAAAGTCCCTAATACTTTCTTTGAACTGTATTTAACCAAAGTAATTAACAATTAAACTAAATATAATCTAAATTCATTGGAATTTATAAAAAAAGTATTTACAAAATTACAACAATATATAACTACTAATAAACATATCTTAAAACCTTTGGGAAGATAAGTGTATATATCTTTAAGTATAAGTGTATCTATAATGGATTGACAGCTATAGATTCCAAATCACCATCTGAAAAAAATATCGATTTCATTTTTTTGATTTTAATTTTGTCACATCTATCAAAATAAAACTTTTAAGCTGTGTTTGATTTCTAAGGTAGAAAATATTTTCTCACCAAATAAGTTAAAAAAATATTTTTAGGTAAAAAAACATTTTCAGGGCAACTGGCTAAAGTATGCTTCAATTGGTTGTAGTAATATAGAAAATATTTTCTAAGTAAATTTTCCAATCAAGCATCAAACAAACACAAAATGGTGAAAATATTTTTCATTATGTGACATTTTCTAGGCAAAATTAAGGCAATCAAACATGTCCTTACATTTGATATTTGATGTGATTTTAGAGACAATGTGTTTACAATTGGCTCTCGCTTGTGAGTTAGTATAAGATTTTTATTCAGATCTTCAATTTAACATCCATTATTATGCATATTTTTCAATTTTCAAAATAATAGTATAATTATAAAAAATATGAATAAAACTATAGGACTTAAAAAAAAAAACATGTATTCACTATATTTTGCAATATTTATTTATTTAGTTCAAATATGGTTTTCAATTTTTTATATTGTAATTTTATCAATATTTAAATTCTTATATAATTTTGATTTTAAGTTTATTTATTAGAATTTTATAATAATAACATAATTATACAATTTAACCTTAAGGTAATAATTTAAAATTTGAAACAATTAGTTTGAACTAATTTTTTACACACACACACACACACAATTTTAGGGGTGGGTAACAAAACTGGAACCGATATGACCGAACCGAAAAAAAGGAACCATATGGTTTCAAAAATAAAATAGGAAATCGGCTTTCGAACCGAGAACTGATTGATTCTCGGTTCGATTCTAAGTTCTGCTTTTAGAATCGAAAAATCGAAGTTAGAACCAGGTCTTTGATCATTGTTTATTTTTTTGATGGTTTTAATTGGTTGTCCTAAAACTAAAAATCAAAAGAATTTGTAATTTTTTTTGTAAAGTGAAAATGATTAAGTTTTTTTTATGAAATTTATTACTTCTCTGCCTCATTGTAACCTTTAACTTCACACTTGGATTGAAATTCTTAGTAAATGAAAATAGAATGAGATTAACTTATTAATAAGCGAAGTTGCAGATGACCACGATGGAGTTAATTAAATATTTAAATACAAATATAAAACAATTAATAATAATGTATTTAAAACTCATGATTTATCCCACAAGTTTATTATACAAATTAATCAATTTGTATGACTTCTTGCCATGCTCGAAAAAGCTTCCAAACCATTTGTTTCTTATTTTGGTTTATGAATATCTTATATTTCATGGAGAATCCTATATTTTATTCGAGGTCAAAAGATTTTCGAAATCCTTGATCTTGATATATTTGGCACAAGTTTATTTCAAGTTATTGTCTCGCTTCTCGAGGCCTAGATACTCCTTGGTAAGTCCTCCGAATATTAATTATTATTGTAGAACCAAAATCGAATGATTTGGTTGTTGTGATTGAATGAAAACGAATGGTTCCATTTTAAAAGAACCAAAAAATATGGTTCGGTTCTGGTTCTTGAGATACCCGAACCGAACCACCCGACGCCCACTTCTACACAAATTAATGACCAACATTTATTACTAACCTTTATTAATACCAACTTTTATTAATTAAATTTCATAATTTTTTTTGGAGAAAATTTCCTAATTTAGAAAGAATTTTGGGCTGAAAACGGTGTAACATAGTTATACATTTTAACCATAAGGTAGTAACTTAAAATTTGAAACAGTTAGTTTGAACTATATATATACATACATACGCGCGCACACACATAATTTAATGACCCATATTTATTAATAACCTTTATTAATACCAACTTTTATTAATTACATTTAATACTTTTTTGATTTTTTTTTTTGGGAAAAAGTTTCCTAACTTAGAAAGAATTTTGGGCAGGAAATAGTGTGCGTAAAATGGTGACGGTTATCCTATTATTATTATATATTCTAGCTTTTCTTCCGTGCGATGCATGAGATTTCTATCCATGATAATGATTTAGAATTCATGAAAATATATTGATTATACAATCACATCGAATAAAAAATATAGTACAAATAATATTTTAGTACAAAATATTATCGAAATTGAAATTTTAAAAAGACAAAACTAATCAAAATAGGAAAAGAAACTACACACGTCTTAAAATTTGGCGTTTAATTAATTTTTTTATATTATATTATTTTTAATTTTATTTGTATTCACCACCAATTTCTTTTTTATGTATTTGAATTTTTTATTAAGTTTAATTTTTAATGTATTGATTACATATATTTTATTAAAACTTCAAACGAAACTAAGTGTTTGGTTCTGATTAAAATCTCATTTTAATCTTCAATAATTAGTTTTAACGATTCATTTCATAAGATCGACAACTTCTCAATTACACATTCAATCAACTTCTATTAAAATTTAATAAAAATCTAATTTTAATCTCTACAAAATAGGAGTTTAAATATTAGCATTCATGGTAAAGATCATGACCTCGTCTGAATGGCCAAAGAGCCTCTTCATAGGCATCAATCCATTAGTAATAGGTTCACGGGGATTAAATGCTTTTGAAAAGGAGCATCCTTACGGTCTAGGATGACTTACAAAAGAATAGATTGACAAGTTAATTTGATAGGATAGCCGTTACAAAGTGGTCACAACAATCAAATATAAAAGATCTTGTACGAAGGATCCTTTAGAGAATGTGCCTCTTTTAATTTGGTGTTGTATCGGTCGCATCACCTCATCTCGTCCATGGGACTCAACCTCTTCATGGGGTTTGACGATCACCTAGAATACTTAAGGGCTTCAATTAGATCATATAGAACAGTGATGTGAAGTGTGGGCTTGAGTTTGTTTATAATGCGGCTGACACATGATAGCTGTTTGAAGCCTCTTATATTGTCGGGTAACAAAAAATATGAGTGACGATAGTTTCTATTGAGTTGCTTTAAAGGTGGTTTTGTGCCACCATTAGTCAATTAATTTGTTAATCTAAAGAAGAACACAAAATAGATTACCTAATTAAGACCATTTTCCTCAAAAATTTAACCTAGATATTTGTATTAAAGACAAAATAGAGGCACCCATCGAATCGTAGACCAGTTCAAATAGCGAAATCGACTTCCTTAAGACAATTGTTTATCAAAAACTAAATCAACTGATTGTCTGTTGACCGGTTCAAATCTATTGGAAAAGAATTGATACTTTTTAGGGACCATCCTATTTGAACGCACAAAATGTCACACTGTGTGTCACCTCCCTCACATGGGGTGTGGGACCGCTAATTAATACATGAGGCCCCACACACTTCATGTGAGAGAGGTGACACATAGGATGATAAACTTGGATATTCAAACAGCATTATTCACTTTTTAAACGCCCGTATTCAGTCTTGATTTTTGTTAACCGTGTTTTTGGATACTTTAAGATAATTGAGAAGATTATGTGATCCATATGACTTTGTATTTTATCTGTTGGATATTGGTTAATAAAATCGATTAAATTTTCGAGAATTTAAAATCGATTAAAGTGACTTCGTGTCGACTTCGACTAAATACTCAAAACCCGACCCAATCCGTTTAGGCAAAATTATGTTTGCCGCTTCGCCGCTTCGGGGCGCACAAACGAAGAACCGTGCGACCACACGTCGTTTTTATTTTCCGGTTTTCGCTAAAGCCGTGCGGCCGCACGGATTATAACCGTGCGGTCGCACGGTTGTCCGAGAAAAGGTACCTTTTGGAATTGGTGCATCTTTTGGAAGGGTTGCATGGTTTGGCTTGAACCATTCCGTCCACAACCCTTCATACTCTATAAATAGGACCCTTTGGGTGTCCTATTTGATAACAATTGATATGCAATACATATACTATACTCATTTCTCTCCCAATCAAATTCATAAACAGTGTTTTTGATTATTTTTCATTCATTTCATATTTGGAGTACAATAACCAATATTCGGTTCGTCGAACTTGTGTTTTGGAGTGCTACTAACACAAGGGAAGCCGTTGTATCTTGGGAGTCGATTGTCGGATTCCGTCGGCACCGTTGCGGGGCAATTTCGACTTAAGGACAAAGAGTCCAACTCTTGCCTCGGCTTATCACTTTTCTCCTTTTCTTTTCTCTTGTTTATTTGCATTTGTCTTGCCGTTATTCTGTCCAAATTTTGGCACGGATTTATAATATATTTTGGCGTCACTATTCACAAATTCCACCAACATTATCTGTCATCTCGAGAATTGGAGAAGTTGGATTTATCCAATTGGGACATTTTTTTCCCCATATCAAGATTCTTGGCATCTTCTAGTTCGAAAATGAAAATTGAAAGCCACCAAAAAAAAAAAAAAAAAAAAAAAAGGATAAAATCTCGTGATCACATGACAAATACGTGCTAATACTTTTAACCCCTATGTGATAGAGATTAAAATTATATTTTTAACGAATTTTAATAAAAATTAATCAGATGTGTGATTAAAAAGTTGTGAAATTCATTAAATATGTAATTGTGATTAATTGTTAATTTTAACTTTTATAAAAATCTAATTTTTAAACTATACCCAACAGGCCTTTAATATTACAAACTCACCTATATGTTTTATCAAAACATTTATGTTCCTCGCATCGGGGATTCCTGTCTTTCACACATTGGGTGGTCTCACCTATTTGGTGGGACCCACCCCTTCATAATCAGGAATCCCGCACGGGGGGAATAGATTAATAGTCGATCCAAAAACCTGGATAAATGAGTATTCTTATAATAATTGACAATTAATATTAAATATCGTCATATCTTAAACTCTGTTTGATAAAAGCTTTTGGTTTAAAATAATGAATGTGATGTTTTCAGCCAAACGAAGGCTTAAATATCAAGGGCGTCTAGTTATATTAATTGTTTTTCTTTATTGTTAAATTGTTTAACTTAATTATTGTCAATTTACGAAATCAGTACCCATGTTTTTTCTATTTTCCCTAATTTATCTTATAAAAAATAGTAAGTTGTCATTTGATTTTTGTATTATCATCATCATAAAAGAGACATGCTAGAGAATACATTTTGTGGTTTTCTCTTGTGAATTATTGTAGTGGCGAAAGATGACGTATAAATCTTGTGTTTCTTTATTTCTTTACGAGAATTGATTACTCTCCATGAAATAAAATTATGATTTTTAATTCTCAACATTTGCATTGTTTGTCATTACCTCGACAAATTAGACGCAACGTCATTTATAAATATCTAATACGTTCTAATTCCCTTAAGTAACTAGATGGTTGAGTAAAACGTAGATAGCAAATTGATAGTTCCCAATCTAAGAACATCTCTAATTGTTTACGAATATTTTGATTTATGTAGCACTTAAATAGATAATTATCTCACCCATATAATAAAATAGATAGTGAGATTTAAAATTTATCATCAATAGTCATTGTCTATAATTTTTTGTGTATACATGTGTCTTCAACATTTTGTCTAACAAGTTATATATATTTGAACATAGTACCAGATAATGTCCCGTCACATCAGCGCTACATAAACATGCAAGCGAAGATTAAATTTTCATATCATTACTTATTTTTCCTATATGACGACAATGTACTTTTTCGCAATTGATAAATCATATCATTACTTATTTTTCCTATATGACGACAATGTACTTTTTCGTAATTGATAAATCATTAGAGATGTTCTAAGTCCACTATCGTGAGCCTTTATCTGTGTTTCCTTATTTCCTTGATAAAAAGGTAACGTCATTTTTTAAGTGCTTACGTACGAAGAATGTGCAAATGTCATAAATTAATGAAGTCCCCTTTAGAATATATATATCCTATTTGGCTTTTGCTGACACTGATAAATGAGGGAGATGCGGGTCAAATTTTAATAACGAATAATGAGAGAGACGTGAGTTAAAGTTAAAATATTATTATTATTATTATTATAGATATATTAACCTATAAATAATCACTAATTAAATATGTTTCATAGTAATATCAGTTAAAAAAAAAATCTGAAAATTTATATTCTTGTTACTATAAACTAGTATTTTCACTCGTGCGATGCACGAGAATATATTTATGATAGTGATTTCAATCAAAATTTATATATGAAAATATTTTAATTATACAATTATATCAAATAAAAAAATAATACAATAACATTTTAATATAAAATATTATCGAATTCAAAACTTTTAAAAAAGACCAAACTAATCAAAATAGTAAATGCAACGTCTATAATATTAGGAGATTCTAAGGCCCCGTTCTCTTAGCTATTTTGGGGTTATTTTCTGTTTTTATTTTCGAAAACACTAAAAACGCGTTCTTTTTACCATTTTCGAAAACGCATTTTGAAAAACGAAAAAAAAAATTTGTTCACAAAATGCAAAACGTCTAAAATCTCGTTTTGAACGTTTTAAGTGTATTTCAACAAAAAAATGTTCAAAACGAGGAAAACGCGTTTTGAATTTTTTTTTTATTATTATTTTTTAAAAATTATCCTTACTTGAAACTAAACTTAAAATAATTTTTTTTCTTTTCTTCCCCTTCTGGGGAGATTTGTTCTAACTTGAAACTAAGCCTAAATAAAATAGTTTTTTTTTTTTTTAATTATCCTAACTTAGAACTAAGCCTAAAATAAAGTTTTATTGAATTCAATATCAACATTAAAAAAAAAAATTAAGTAAGAATTCTTGTTGTTATATTTCAAAAAATGCCTTAATAAATGAACTCTGATAGTTTTGAAAGAACTTGCATTTTCTGAATTTTAATAGAATTAGAGTTTCCTCAAATCCCGAATCTGATCAAACTGTGTTAATATAGACTCTTAATGCTTACATTAGTGTGTTGCAGATAACCATATTTTCAGTGTATTGTGAACGAAAATTTGAGTTTCAGCCAGTAGTATTGTGCAAGCAAATTAATTAAAAATAGTTTAAGTAGTATTCTGCAAAATTTCAAACAGAACGTATTTTTCAACTTTTCATTTTAAAAAACAGTTTTCAGAAATGACAAACCAAACGTGTTTTCAACAAATTTGAAAACAAAAATGAAAACAGGAAACATAAAACGTTTTCGAAAATGAAAATACAAAATAAAATACAAACAGAACACCACCTAATCTTTTTAGTAGATTTTGAAAAAAAATGATGGAATGTGTGGTTGAAAGTTGTAGGACCCACGAAATTTGTGGTTAAAATCAATTGTTGACTTTGAGTTGAATTTTATTTAGAAGTATTAGAATTATCAAACATGAGAAATAGAACTAATCTAAATTATTAAAAACTTATTTGGACAGTAAATGCTAATTTATATATTTAAATAATAAAATGTCAATTTATATATTTAAATAATAAATGATAGTATGTTTTACTAGTTTTTATGAGTTATTGTTAGCTTCATTAAAAATGCAAATTTACATGATTTCTGCACTTGCCTCTTTTATTTAACATTTTTTTTTAAAACATTCATTCAAAAAATTATCAAAAAAATTATAGATATATGTTTATTCTCAATACAACTAATATTTATAAATATTTAACCAATAAATCTTCAATTATCATGATACAATAATCGAAAAATGTGGGTGATTAAGAAATTATATCGAAAATCTTATACCATATAATCTTTACACAATTATTAAAATTAAGAACTATTAAAAATATTTAACATCCAATATAGACAACACATTTTTCACCTAGTTTTTAACTATTTTTTGAAATCATTTTTTAATTACACATTTTATCTCGAAAATGACAATATTTTTATTTATAAACAAAAACAAAGCATTTGAACAAATATTTTAATTTATTAAATAGTTAATAAAAATATATATAATATATATGTTAGAAAATATAATTTATTATTTAAAGGATAATAAATATTATCTACACGAATTTTTATTTTATTTTATTTTAGTTAATTTTTTTCCAAAATTGTAAGTACACTTTAGAGGGAAAATGATATTTAATGCTTCTTTCTCCGAACTTCTACTTTTATAGATATAGAATATAGATATATAAATGTATAGATTAAAAAAAGCGATAAAAATGTATACGTTCAAGGAATCACATTATCCCTTCTGCGTTGATGCTTTTGCGTGTTTTCTATACACTACGACCTGCGAGATGAAAAATACATCTTTTAAAATCTACTTACAGTCGGGACGAATCTAGGAAACTGATCAAGTATGAGCGAATTTAATTCAGCAAGGCGCGGTCACTACAAGGTAATAAAAAAAAATAAAAAAAATAAAAAAAAACATAAAAATTTAGATCAAAATTATAAGGTAAATTTTTTTTACGGATCCAGCACGAGCGACTGGACACCCACGTTATATGCTGGACCCGTTCTTTCCGACAATAGGTTTTTTTCTTATAAAATAACTTTTAGTAATTCAAAGGGATAATAGTTACATGCCATTAGTAATTCAAAGGGATAATAGTTACATGCCAAAAATATGAAGTTATTATTTTGTCATTTTTAAATTTAAAATTATTAAAAATGTGATCAAAGTCATTTTTTCTGGTTAACTAACGAACACGGACGTAAATCATACACATCACATATGTCCTTCCTTATCCTTCGCATGAGAAAGAATGGTTTGCGAGTGCATTTGCAATAAACGAAAGATTAGTATAAAAATTATAATCATTGAAAGATTATGATCGTGACTGTAATTATTCCTAATTTAAGACTTCAAGTTGTCCATCTTACAAAGATGAAAAATATTCTCTTCCATTCACTTTAAATTTTTGAGCACTCCCCTGTAATATTAAACGAGACAATTTTAGAACAAAAATCTAAGAAAATAGTTTTTGAAGTTCAAGAGTTTTGTGTGGAGGATGTTAAGGATTTAAACCCAGAAAACTCAAAGAAATCACAAAATATGTTGAATTTACAAAAGTTTTTTAGAAAATACTGTAAAACTTTTACAAAATCATGAGGATTACACAAAGTAAATCATATTGAACTCGCAGACAAACTGCATAACAAAAATTCTCTCAAAACCGGACAAATGATGCTTACAATGAGCACTAAATATCTCTCTCGAACAATATTCCAAAATTACTACAAATGAAGAAATGAAAAATCTAAGTATTTCTTACAAATGAAGAAATGAAAAATCTAAGTATTTCTTCGTGTCAGAGATGGATTTGTGGAGAAGATGAAATCGCCTCTGAGAGAGATGGAGAGAGAAAAATATTTGAATAACGCGTCTGAATTCATCTCCTCCTTCTGAACTCATCAAAAGGATACAAATAGGTGCAGTGTTCTAACGGCCAGGGACGCTGGTTAATCAAACGGCTGTAGCTAATTCTCGTTGTAACAGATAAGGCGTGTTTCAAAAATGCGAGTTGGGCTTGGGTTCTGGCTTGGATTCAGCAGATTGCGAGATGGGCCAAACAATTTCTTTAACCTGGGCTTAATGAACTGGACCAATTATTTACAAATCTTCCCCTTAATTAGTGCAGTCAACATTATCATCTGGTTTTTTGCATAGATACAAAGGAGCAGTATCAAATTCAAAAATATTAAGTAATTTAAGAGCATCTTTAAATTTAGTTATAGGAATCTCTTTAGTTCCAGTATATGCTGGATTGAGTTGAGTAGGTATTTTTACAAGTTTCACAAATCCTTTTTCAGTAATTTCTCTAATAAAATGGAATTTCACATCAATATGTTTTGATCTATTGTGAAAAACAGGATTTTTGCTAAGATATAAAGCACTTGGACTATCGATGCAAATCTCAACTTCAGATTCATTTAAACAACCAATTTCACTAAGTAATCCCTTTAACCACATGTATTCTTTTACCGCATCTGTTGCAGGAATATATTCTGCCTCAGTTGAAGAAAGGGCAACTAACTTCTGTAGTTGTGATTTTCAACTGATGCAGGAATCATTTAAAGAAAAAAAAAGTAGGCTGAGGTATATTTTTTGTTATCAATATTTTCAGCAAAATCAGAATTTACAAAGTCTTTAAGTTTAAAACCATTTGCAGACTTAAAATACATAAGACTCAAATTCAAAGTTCCTTTCAAGTATTTCAGTAAGGATTTCAGAGCTTCCTAATGTGGTTCACCTAGGTTGCTCATAAATCTGCTTAAGACACTAATAGAGAAGGCAATGTCTGGTTTGGTTGAGACAATGAGGTATATCACAGAGCCTACTGCATTGGAGTAGGGCACATTGTGCATTCTGTGAGCCTCTTCTGTAGATTCTGGACACTGATCACTTGATAATTTGAAATGACTAAGTAAAGGAAGTGAAACAGGTTTTGAATGAAAAAGATAGTATTTTTTCAAAAAATTTTCAACGTAACTCTTTTGATTCAGAAAGAGCTTTCCAGAAGATCTATTTCTGAAAATATCGATCCCAAAAATTTTCCTAGCTGGTCCTAGGCCTTTCATTTTAAATTCGTTTTTCAAATTTTCTTTAAGATAGGAAATGTCATGCAGATTCTTACCAGCAAGCAACATATCATCAACATACATAAGCAAGTATATAGAGTCAGATTTATCAATTTAAAGTAAAAACAGGGATCATATTGAATTTTTCAAAAATTTAAACTTTGAATATTCGTGTCAAATCTTTTGTACCACTATCTAGGTGCTTGCTTCAGTCCATAGAGGAATTTCTGAAGTAGGCACACTAGATTAGTTTTGCTTTTCTTTTCAAAACCTTTTGGTTGAGATATGTAAATGGTTTCATGATGTGATCCAGGACCCTCGACAATCGGAGTCATAACAGGCTTGACGGAAAAATTTAAATATTCAAGCCAAAATAAGAATTCAACAGGTTCGACGAGCTTTGAAGATCAAACCGTGTCGAAAAGAATCGGAAATTATGCAGAAGAGCTTTCACGGCCGTAACCAACATATGTCACGGCCGTAACCTCCCCTCGGGTTAAAATGCAGAATTTCAAGATTTTCGATTTAAGGCCGTAAATGAGGGATCACGGTCGTAACCTTAAGCAGAAACACACTTACGGCCGTAAGTGTCATCTTTACGGCCGTAACTGCTTAACGGATCAGATTTTTCCAGATTTCGCATTATTTTATTTCCTTATCAGTTTTTAGCTATTTTAGGTTAGTTAGAATTCTATTTTGAGTAAATTAGCGACTAGGGTTTTATTTTTCTTATTTATACGCCTTTTCGATTCATTGTAAATTAAGACTTTGATGATTGAATAAAAATAGATTGAATGTTTTTCAATTGTTTAATATGTGGATTCACATTACAAACTCAAACTTATCAAGATTGATTATCTTGTGGCGTTCATCCAGAACTTATCAAATATTCGCGAGAGTATTTGTAGCGTTGAAAATCAGAGACTTATCAAGGAGATTGGGCAAATCTTTGTGGCGTTTCGAAAGTCGTGGTTCTTTATTCCGCATCGTCGAGCCATCGCGTCGTGAATATCGGGTCATGATTCATTCGTCCAACCGCAACCTGAGTTCGGAACTTTCCGGCTTTTTATTCCGCGCTTCGAATTTCATCATCTGGTATCAGAGCTGGACTCTGAATTCAGGTTTTTCTATTCAGTTTAATTCTTATGTTTATCATCGAGTCTGTCATAAGAATTATCCATATCTTGTTGTTGAGTCTTTCTTTTCTTGAGTGTTCTTCGTGCCAGTAAATTTTTTCTTTGTTTGATCCATATAAAAATTCAACAAAATTCAAAAGTGTTTGTTTTGCTTAATTCTTATCCGAATTAAGTTCCGTTTGTTTTTTTGTGTTCGTTGTCGAATTTTCGGATTTATAAAAAAAAAAATTATTATTTTATTTATTCCGAAAATTCATCCTAAAATTCAAAAAAAAAAAAAAAAAAAAAGAGTCCATTCAAGAACCACTTTCTTGAATTTCTTGATCCTTTGTTTTCATTATTCTTTTTCTGTGTCCTTCCACATAAATTTTACAATGTCCAATTCCCATGAAAACGTCAAAGATCGTATGTGGAGATTTTTGAATGAAGCTTTGATGAGGTTGGATAAACTAGATGAAAGGGAAGGGAAATTGAAAAAGGGGCGATCTCAAGCAAATCGTAGTGATTATAGGCGTGATCCTAAACCTAGGGATGGAATCGGGGTTAAGAGAGGAGCTGAGATTGATCCAAAAGCAATTTTGAAAATTCAAAAAGAAATTTATGAGGAAAGATTGAGGTGTGAACGGGAGGCAGAAAGAAAATATTTGGCTAAATTGCGAAAGAAGGAGGAGAAACGAAAGGCGGTAATTAGATGGTTAGAAGAGAGTAAAAATCATGTTGAGCCTTGGGATATGAAAGTTGAAAAGAAGGAGGGAGGCTCGAGATATGAATTAGTTGAAGAGACCCCGGACTTTGTGGTAGGAGTTGAAAACGTGGAGTTATGTGAACAAACTCCAAAATATGATGAGGAATTAGAAGTTGGGGTAGAAGTTCAAATTTTGAGCTTTGAATTGGAAGATCCACATTTTGGTAGTGATGGGGTAGTACATGAACATGGTGATTCAAATGTGGAGGTCGGAGATGTGGTTGAGTTTGAAGATAAAAAAATTGAACAAGAAATTGCAAAGGAGGAAAAAGGCGAAGAGAAGAGCCTCGTGGTTCAAGAAGTGGAGTTGGTGGTGGTTTGTCATGAATACAAGGATCCATACCTTGTACCTCATGAAGCTAACATGTCCCTCCCCATTTTGTTTAAATCCTTTTTGCAGGTTAATTATGTTTGGAAGCTTCAACCACACCGCAAATGGCAAAGGAAGTTCAAGCTCCATCTCTTCCATGTTGGCCAATCAAAGGATTCCAATTTATTGAACTCATCGCATGGAAGTAGAAATTTTCCGTTTGATCCAGGAGGTGAAGTGAAACAACAGGAACAAAGCTATGATTCGGGACGAATCATCCTAAAGAAGGAGGGTATGATGTGATCCAGGACCCTCGACAATCGGAGTCATAACAGACTTGACGGGAAAATTTAAATATTCAAGCCAAAATAAGAATTCAGCAGGTTCGACGAGCTTTGAAGACCAAACCGTGTCGAAAAGAATCGGAAATTATGCAGAAGAGCTTTCACGGCCGTAACCAACATATGTCACGGCCGTAACCTCCCCTCGGGTTAAAATGCAGAATTTCAAGATTTTCGATTTACGACCGTAAATAAGGGATCACGGTCGTAACCTTAAACAGAAACACACTTACGGCCGTAAGTGTCATCTTTACGGCCGTAACTGCTTAACGGATCAGATTTTTCCAGATTTCGCATTATTTTATTTCCTTATCAGTTTTTAGCTATTTTAGGTTAGTTAGAATTCTATTTTGAGTAAATTAGCGACTAGGGTTTTATTTTTCTTATTTATACGCCTTTTCGATTCATTGTAAATTAAGACTTTGATGATTGAATAAAAATAGATTGAATGTTTTTCAATTGTTTAATGTATGGATTCACATTACAAACTCAAACTTATCAAGATTGATTATCTTGTGGCGTTCATCCAGAACTTATCAATTATTCGAGAGAGTATTTGTGGCGTTGAAAATCAGAGACTTATTAAGGAGATTGGGCAAATCCTTGTGGCGTTTCGAAAGTCGTGGTTCTTTATTCCGCATTGTCGAGCCATCGCGTCGTGAATATCGGGTCATGATTCATCCGTCCAACCGCAACCTGAGTTCGGAACTTTCTGGCGTTTATTCCGCGCTTCGAATCTCATCATTTCATCAAGCAAACCATACAAAAAAGTAGTCTTGACATCCATTTGCTGAAGTTCTAAATCATTTTTAGCAACTAAAGTAAATAAAATTCTAATAGATGTATATTACAGGGGAAAAGATTTTAGTATAATCTATCCCTTCCTTTTGAGAGAAGCCTTTAGCAACTAACCTAGTTTTATATCTAGGTTTACCCCTTTCTGAATCCCCATCTTTTATTTTATAGATCCACTTGTAGAAAGTTAGTTTCTTATTAGGAGATTTTTCAACTAAGGTCCAGGTTTGGTTTTTTATCAAGGAACTCATTTCTTCATTCATGGCTGCAAGCCAAAGATTTATATCTTTAGATTCCATTGCTTCTTCAAATGAGCAAGGTTCATAATCCAAAGTAGAAGACAAAGTAGAGGCAGAAAAATATTCAAAATCATCTAATCCAGCTGGAGGTCTAATATTCCTCGTAGTCCTGTCTCTAGCTAATTGGTAATCACAAAGATCAGATTCATCATAATTATTATTAACCGGCATAACAGGTGAAGTGGGTGCAGAAATGTCAGCAAGTATATGTTGGGGTTGCTCAATCTGAATGTGAGTATCATCAAAGTTCACTTCAGTAGTAAAAAAAATCCTTTTCACAAAGTGGATTTTCATATTTTTTAAACTTGCAGGGAAAAATATTTTCATTAAAAACAACTTACCTGCTTAAAATTACTTTAAAACCTTTATGTTCTTTAACCTACAGCCTGTAGCCTTTTACCTCTTCCCCATAACCAATGAAAACACATTTTAAAGAACTGAGATCAAGTTTGGACTGAGACTGGTGTGCATAAGCTGCACAGCCAAAAACTTTAAGAAAGGAGTAATCATGAACTGTATCATTCCAGATCTGATATGGGATGTTATAGTTCACAGCACTTGAAAGACATTTATTTATCAAAAAAGATGCAGTTTTAACTGTTTCCCCCAAAAAAAATTTGGTAAATTGGATTGGATATTAACATGCACCTTGTTCTTTCAAGTAAGGTTCTATTCATCCTTTCAACAACCCCATTTTACTGTGGACTGTATGAAACAGTCCTATGTCTAAGAATACCTTATTGTTTACAAAAAACATCAAATTCAAAATTGCAGAACTCTAAACCATTATCAGTTCTGATTGTTTTAACTCTTTTATTTTTCAAATTTTCAACCAGGGTAATCCAATATTTGAAAACAGAAACAGTTTGGTCTTTGAATTTCAACAAATGAACCCAAGATTTTCTAAATAGTCATCAACAATAAACAAAAAATATTTATATCTAGAAACAGTACAAACAGGGGCAGGACCCCATAAATCTGCATGCAAATATTCAAGAATGTCTTTAGTTTTATGTACCCCTTTCCCAAATGATAAAACTTTTTGTTTTCCTAAAGTACATTCTTCACAAAATTGAAGTTTTTGTAAACAGTCTTTACCAAACACACCATTTTTCTCTAAAATTTTAATTCCCTTTTCTCCTACATGACCTAGCCTTTTATGCCAAAGTCCAGACAAGTCATTATTCAAATTTTCAGTAGTAAAAGAGGTAGGAGAATAGGACTGGGCAGAGAGAATGTAAATACCATTAGACTTGGCTGTATTGGAAATCAACAAATTATTTCTCAAAATTTTTATGTATCCATTAATGACCCTAAGGTCATAACCCTCATCATCTAAAATTCCTAAGGAGATAAGATTTCTCCTTAAATCAGGGACATACCTAGTTTGATTTAAGGTCAAGGTATTATTTTCACAAAGTTTTAATAACACTTTCCTAACCCCTTTAATATCATATGATACATCATTGCCAAGTTTCACAGAACCAGAGACATGCACAAAAAAAGTATCAAATAAATCCCTGTAAGGGCACATATGAAAGATACAGTCAGAATCTAAAATTCATTCATCTTTCATTTTTGAAGTAGTGGTAACATATACAACTCCACTATTATTCTGTATATCCACGGGTTCTTGTTTAGTATTCTTGCTATCCCTTATTTTCTTAAAACATTCATCAACTAGATGACCCATTTTTCCACAATAATAACATTTCCTAGTATCATCAAACTTCTTTTCAAACTTATCAAAACTTTTAACTTCAAATCTATTATAATTAGACTTCTTATTATCAAACCTATTATGATCATCAAATCTCTTATCTCTATGTTTGTTAGGTATGTATTTCTTATTTTGGTAATCTCTGGTTTTCCTAGGATTGTTTCTATTATAGTTCCAGGTTTTATTATTTTTACCTTTAAACGAAGTCTCGCCTCTAGTGAATGATGACTCTACACTATACACTTCCTTAAGTTCAGATTTGGACTCAAGTTCTTTATTCTTAAGGGATGTATGGATTATTTCAACAGTTAATTTTTGACCACCATACTCCAAAGCATTTTTAATATCTTTGTACTTATCTCCCATACCATTTAATAAACAGACAACTTTTTGATCTTCAGTAGTTTTTTTACCAGCATTTAAAGGGTCTTGTGTTATCCTATTAAATCTATCTATATTTTTTTTCAGCACCCAGGGAAGGATCAAATTTACAGCTAAAGAATTGTTTCAAAAAAAACATTTATTTGGAAGAGAGACAGTGAGAAAAAGTTTTTCTAGTTTATCCCAAAAGTCAGAAGCAGTTTTAGTTTCTCCTACTTTCCTAATCACAGTATCAGAAAGATGAAAAAACAAAGTACTCCAAGCTAATTCATCTAATTATGTTCTTCTTTCTTCAGTTAAGTTTTCAGGCCAGGTTTCATCAATAGCCTTAGCTCATTTTAGTTGGAGTAAAAAAACTTTTATTTTCTGGCGCCATAAACTAAAATCCCATTTTCCATTCCAAATTTCAAGCTCAACTTTAGTATTAGCCATTGTTTTTTTAAAAAAATAGTTTTAGTGAGACAAAGAATTAGAGTTAAAAGGTGGGAACAAATGTTGCAGACAAATTTATGCAGTCAAGTACAAAATAGAATATTACAAATTTCAGGTTTCACAAAGAAGTCACAACACAAATAACGACTGTAAATCACAAAATGTACAGAAGTAGATAAACAAAGACGAGTATAAAAAAGAGTATCTTTCTTTTCCTCAACCCTACTTAGATCAGCCCTAAACTCCCTCAGATTCTCGAGTTCTCTGAAGGAATCCTAGACAAAGGTAAGTAAATGGGCTCAAGAAGGGCTTCAACGGAGGAAACCAAAAAGATCAAACTCTACACCAGCTCCGGATGTGCACCCTTCATCAAAGCCCCTCATTACCAGAAATCATTAAATACAGACGTGAGTGGTGGCCCGATTCTAGAGAAGCATAACTCCTTCCTTCGAATCCAGCCTGCCATCAATCCTAATCTAATAGTTGGAACTCCCCCTCATCTATAAAGGTTTTTTTTTCCTTGATCTTTTAAATAAAGCCTTCTTATGCTCCATATGCCTATTATTCTTTGGTCACCCTAGAAAGATTCAAGATATCACCTGATTGATGCGAGAAATTATTAGCGCTTCAGTTCCTTTCAGAAAATTTTCAGCAAAAATAGATTCGGTTGCAAATCTTTCAGATCTAAACTCCAATATATCAGAAAAATAGATCCGTAAATCAAATATATAGATCTTGTAAAAAAAAAAATCAAAGGCATCACAAGATTCAACCTTGAGCTTTTTAGATCTGGGATTTTCACAAGAATTTTTTCGATTTTAAGAGAAAAATTTTAAGATCCCTAAAAACCCAAAAAATTTCTTCGCGTATCAGAAAACCCTAAGGCTATGATACCACTGTAAAGGATTTAAACCCATAAAACTCAAAGAAATCACAAAATATATTGAATCCACAAACATTTTCTAGAAAATACTGTAAAACTTTTACAAAATCACGAGGATTACACAAAGTAAATCATACTGAACTCGCAGAAAAACTGTATAACAAAAATTCTCTCAAAATCGGACAAAGGATGCTTACAACGAGCACTAAAAATCTCTCTCAAACAATATTCCAAAATTACTACAAATGAAGAAATGAAGAAATGAAAAATCAAAGTATTTCTTCGTGTCAGATATGGATTTTGTGGAGAAGATGAAATCGCCTCAGAGAGAGATGAAGAGAGAGAAAAATATTTGAATAATGCATCTGAATTCATCTGCTCCTTCTGAACTCATCAAAAGAATACAAATAGGCGCAGTGATCTAATGACTAGGGACGCTCCAGGTGGTTAATCAAACAGCTGTAGCTAATTCTTGTTGTAATAGATAAGGCGTGTTTCAAAAATGTGAGTTGGGCTCGAGTTTTGGCTTCTGGCTTGGATTCGGTAGATTGCGAGATGGGCCAAACAATTTCTTTAAACTGGGCTTAATGAACTGTACCAATTATTTACAGAGGACACGAAGAGAATACATAAGAAAAACTAATAAGTCATTAGGTGTCAAATAGTGTACTCGACAAAGAGTCAAATTTTAAGTGAGAACAATTCTCGATTTTTAAGATTTTGTTTGATAACACTGTGTAATATATATATATATATATATATATATATATATATATATATATATATATATATATATATATATATATAAACGATTTTGAGGTAAAAAATAGTGGATGAAAATTGGAGAGAGAAAATGTGTATAGTGAAAAAGTAATTTGAAAAATTGTTTAATTTATAAACTGATTTATAAACCAGTTTAATTAATTTATTAAATACTTTCTAATTGAGAACAAGTATTTTTGACAAAAATAAAAGAAGATCATTGTTTTCACAATCCTCTGGATGAAATGGCCTTCCAAAGGTATTTCCCAAAAAACAAAGCTATACTTTTATGGAGAAATTAATCTCAACAATTGAAAAGCTAGTTTCTTCATCTTCTTTCAGGCTGTTCGTCACCCATTGGAATATTTGGTCATGCATGGTGTGTCAACTAATCTTATAACAAAAACGAGTATCATAGTGTGTAATTATGAACAAACAAATATATAACACTTATCCACTTGTTAAAACTTATTATTCACAAATTCAAATTAGAAACACTTATGCATAAGGATTAAACATTTTTCAATTTGAATCTATCAATAGTGTAATCCTTACAAAGTGTTGATAAGTGTTATATTAACGTTTATTTTATACACTTATATCCTTGAATATGCCATAATGTGATTCTATCTAAGTATTATTAATGCATTTTATGTTTTATATTGTATAGGATCACAAAGGAAGAGAAAAGAAGGAAAAATGACCAAAATGCGATCAAAATGAAGTTTGGGGACTTAGGTGCAAATATATTTACGGCCGCAAGAAAATGTGTTACGGCCGTAAGAAAATAAGGTTACGGCCGTGAAAGTGTAGTGAAGCAAGTTGAAAATAAGCAGAAACCACTTTACGGCCGTAAAGGAAAAGTTACGGCCGTAAATCAAAATGTTACGGCCGTAACTTCAATTTAAGGAAATATGCAGAAACTCAATTACGGCCGTAAAAGGAATGTTACGGCCGTAAATCTTCAAGTCAAAAATTTCCTTATTTCAATTCTTTCCATAATTTTGGATTTCTTGCTCCCAAAGCTAGGGCACGAAATTGAGGCTATAAAAAGGGAGTTTCGTGACAAGAAAATGGACTTTTATTATTTTTAAAAGAGGCTACACATTGAGGAAAATTGAGAGAAAAATATAGAGCATTCGTTGGGGATTTTCAAGCGCAAGAATATCAACACCAATGGAATTCATGAAGCAACTTGAAGAATTTACCACAACCATGCTAGGCTAAATTCCATATCTTGTTCAAAGGGGAAGTTGTGTCAATTTAATTATGTTATTTTCTTTTCCTACAAATTAGTAGCGTGAATTTATTCCTTTATTTCAATTGTTGAATTATTATGTTTTAATTGTTCATTGAGTTTATTTGATTAATAGTTTAATTTGGCCAATTGGATTATTGATCTTTGAATTCATGATTATGCTATGTTTAGATTCTTGATCCGTAATTGTCATTGAATCTTTACTTTAGTAGCAAATAAATCTCGTGCAGGTTTAGTAATAATTCGACTTGGATTGTTTAATTCGAGCTTGTGTAATTAACGATCCAATTCAATCCATTCTTCTAAATTTTCATACTAGTCGTGCATTAAATCCTAAGAGCTTGTTTAGGACTGTCCATGGCTAGAATTGGTTCAAAGAGCTTATTTTGAATCAATACACATAAGGAAGAATTTAGATAATCAGAGCTTGTTGATTATTTATGATTGATAATTGAACTAGGAATATAAACACGTTACAAGGAAAGGTATAACATTAATTGAGGGCACAACCGAACCCGAGAACAAGATTTCTTCTTATATTATCTCTCTAGTCATATTTAATTGTTTATTTTTATGCATATTTTTTATTCAAGTAATTTCAAACAACAAACCCCCCCATTCCATTTTAATTGATCGAACAACTAAAATTAGTTTCCGTTCCTCGTGGGATCGACCCTTACTCTCGCTACTACATTATTAATTAATATTTAGCGAGTAAGGAATTATTTATTATTTTGGTGCATTGCGACACGCATCAAATTTTTGGCGCCGTTGCCGGGGAACGGTCAACCAATTTAGTTGTTTAGTTAATTAGAATTTTTTTTTCTGCATTTTATTTTATTAATTTTATTTTCACCTTATTTATATAATTTTTCAAAAAAAAAAATAAAAATTGTTGCATGTCTACTTCTTACTTTTATGCGTAAAACTCGATCAACTAATTTTGAATTTTTTTATTTTGACCCAGAAATCGAGAGAACTTTTCAACAGCAAAGAAGAGCAGCACAACCAATGGCAGTAGCTAATAATAATCTGACTCTCAAGCAACTAGCTACCCCGGATGTTGCTCAACAACCGCTATGCATCACTTTTCCGGCAGTGGAAGAAGGCAGAACTTTTGAGCTAAAATCCGGACTGATCCATCTTCTGCCAACTTTCCGAGGACATCCCGATGAGGACCCATACAAACACCTTAAAGAATTTCATATGGTATGCAACAGTATGAGGCCAACGGGCATTACCGAGGAGCAAATAAAAATGAGAGCTTTCTCATTCTCATTGAAGGATGCCGCCACAGACTGGCTTTATTGTCTGCTGTCTGGAACAGTCACTACTTGGAATGACATGAAGAGGCTTTTCTTGGAGAAGTACTTTCCTGCATCGAGAGCTAGTACAATCAGAAAGGAGATATGTGGGGTACGCCAGAACAACAACGAACCATTATACGCGTATTGGGAGCGCTTCAAAAAGCTCATCTCGAGCTGCCCCCATCATCAGATCAGCAAGCAACTCTTGGTGCAATATTTTTATGAAGGTCTGGCACCGATGGATAGAAACATGATAGATGCCGCAAGTGGAGGAGCACTGATGGACAAGACGCCGGAACAAGCGCGGGCTTTAATCTCTAATATGGCAGAAAATACTCAGCAATTCAATTCAACCCGAGATTCCCAAGTCCGGCGAGTGAACGAGGTAAGTAGTTCCAATATCGAAGGTCAATTATATGAACTAACCAATCTCGTTAAGCAGCTTGCTGTAGGGAACTTGAATCAGGTCAAAGCATGCGGAATTTGTTCAAACTTTGGACATCCAACGGATACATGTCCGGTGTTGCAAGAGGAGAATGGCGAACAGGTAAAGGTTGCAGAAGGGTTTCCATTTCAAAAACAGCAATACAACCCGTACTCCAATACCTATAACCCTGGCTGGAGGGATCACCCCAATCTAAGCTATGGGAATAACAAGCCCCCGAGTTTCCCATCCAACAAATCTCAAGGGCAATTTCAGCAACAAGGAACCTTCCAACCACAGGGGCAATATCAACAAAAACCTCAAAATTCAGGTATGTCTCTTGAAGATATGGTTAAGATGTTGGCAACTAACACGATGCAATTCCAACAGGATACCAAGTCAAGCATTCAAAATCTGGAAAATCAAATGAGCCAAATGGCCACTGCCATAAATAGATTGGAGGCACAATCTGGAGGTAAATTGCCATCTCAGCCCGAGATAAATCCTAAAAACGTGAGTGCCATAACCCTCCGGAGTGGAAAAGAAATTGAGGGTCCGAGGGTGGAACCGGTTGCACCTGAAATGGAGGGAGATGAAAAGGAGGGAATCGGGAAGAGAAACAACGCTTCGCAAAAACCTCAGGTAAAAACTGACTCCCAGTTAAATGTTAAACTAACACCTCCACCTTTTCCTAACAGATTGGCAAAGACGAACAAGGAAAGCAAAGAAAAGGACATGTTAGCAATGTTTAGGAAAGTGGAAATCAACATTCCACTATTAGATGCCATCAAACAAGTTCCCCGATATGCAAAGTTTTTGAAGGATCTGTGCACCAATAAGAGAAAGCTAAATGGAAATGAGATGGTAAGAATGGGTGAATCCGTGTCTGCACTTTTTCAAAGAAAATTGCCTCCGAAGTGCAAGGATCCAGGTATGTTTACCATACCCTGTCAAATAGGTAACACTAGGATAGATCGTGCATTGAAAGACCTAGGAGCATATATAAATGTAATGCCTAGATCTACGTACACTTCATTGAAACTTGCTAAAATGACTGCAACTAGTGTTATCATTCAACTAGCTGACTGTTCCAATGCATATCCGGATGGGGTAGTTGAAGATGTTTTAGTACAAGTAGGGGGTTTAGTGTTTCCAGCAGATTTTTATGTGTTAGACATGAATGATGATCACTCTCCAAACCCCACTCCTATTTTGTTAGGCAGACCATTCCTAAAAACATCGAAAACTAAGATAGATGTTAGTGATGGTATACTTACCATGAAGTTTGATAATGAAATTATTAAGTTCAATATTTATGACTCCATGAAACACATTAATGATGCTAACAAAGTTCATTCTACTGTTGTGAGTTATTCTTCATTTCAAGAAACTGTTGCTGAGCTTAATGATTGTCCAAAGCCATCACAACCAGGTGAAAACTTTTGTACCACCCTACTAGTAGCTGATGAGAAGTTTCCCCCTATTTTGCAGGCCCTAATGAAAAATATGAAAAAGAAGTTGAGTTTTGGAAATCCACCTAATCCCGGTTGAAAAAGGACTCGGTCGAGCCAACGACAGTAAACAAAGGCGTTGCTCGGGAGGCAACCCGAGAGGGGAGTTTCTTTATCTCCTCGACTTTTTATTTTCGTATTTTCATTTTTGATTAATTTTAGTTTACTTCGTCATTTCATACACAAAAAAAAATTCACAGGCAGCCTTACGGCCGTATCTCACTTTTTAATTTTTTATCCAGAAACCACCTTACGGCCATAAGCCACATCTTTACGGCCGTAATTGATTTTTTTTCACAATCTTTAGAGGCCTGTTTACGGCCATAATCCACCTATTTACGGCCGTAAACCCGGCGGTTTCATTTTAAAAAAAATAAATAAAAAAAAAAAAATAAATTTTTTATAAATAAAAACAAGGCAACTTCCATTTCAACCAAATCATTTCCCATCTTCTCGCGCAATCTCTTCCAACCCACAATCATAATTTCAAGGATTCTCCTTTGTATCACATATCAATTCCGTCTTCTTCTTCACAAGAATTTAAGATGCTGGAACTGATGCAGGCCTTCTAGACTCAGCTGAATGGTATGCTGGAAGATCAGCAACTCATGCTGGAAGAGCAGAGAGCCCTTCGGGAGGAGATTCGACAACTGCGGAAACCTCAGAACGATCAACCGCCACATTAGACCGAGGGAGTTTCTTTTATTTTTCCCTTTTTTGTTTTGCTTTACAATGATGACATTGTTTTGTCTAAGTGTGGGGGGGAATTGAATTGATTGCAAGCTTAATGTCTTTATCTTCTTTCTGTAGTCGAAACATTAAATTCATGTTGAGTCAGAACCCATTTTAATCTTGTTATCTACTTTTGCTACCTATCTATGCTACTTAGGTCTTAAACCATACTTTGATAGGAAGCAACCCCACTTTTGGTTCATTTTTTTTGAAAAATCATTGCATAATTAGATATAAATTGAGCACATAGAGATCATCTCGTCCAAAACTTCACAAATAGGTTGAAAATGAAAAGTAAAATATTCAAATGTCTACAACTTAGTCAACCTAACCCACAATAGACAGATTATTCCTACATATATAACCCTGAACGTCCCAATTATTATACTTTTGTGAGTAGTCATGGTTTGAATACTTTTAACCATTATCGACCAATGGACTTAGATTTGGAATGAAGATCAAGCAATGACCTATAACTCATAATTGGATGGGAAAAACACACGAAAATCATAATTTGTGAGCTTTTGAACCTAAGAGCTGTTCTTAATACTTATGAGCTCGTAATTCTTTGATGTGTGTCCTGCGTGGTTGGGTTATGCTTGGATGTGCTTTCTTGTGCATACCGTTGTAGCTTCTTGATTCAAGTGCAAATTATTTCAAAGGCAATAGGTTAAACCAAATTTAACTTGCTAAAAGAGCCTACCTTGCTACATGGACAGTTAGAAGCCCTTTTGAGCCTTAGCCTTTCTTTGAAATTTTATGCCATGCTACAAGCCACGAATACCCTTTCTTTCGCATTGTCTCTGTTTTGAACCCATAAGAGAAGGGATTCGCAAGCTTTTGTTAATTGAGGATTGTGCTATGGTCTAAGTCAAAGAAGTTGAAATGGTTATCTTGTATTGGGTGATGGTTGTGTAATGGACTGAATTCACGGGATTGTAATTCTATCTTGTGCCAATTGGTGACTGCGAAATGATTAGAAAAAAAAAGGGGCAATGAAAAGGAAGTTAGTCACGAAAATTAGTAGTTGAGGATGTCAAACACTCAACTTGTGAAAAAAAAAAAGAGAAAAGAAAGGAAAAGAAAAGATTCAAGTGTGAACAAAGTTGGGTAGCGGGAAACAATAAAGATCATATTAAGGGGTGAAGGAAGTAATGTCATTATGAATTGACTTAGTTTGCGAAATTCCTTCTCGACTCAGCCTAAATATATCCTTTTATCATACCTGACCCGAAGCCCCGCTACAACCAAATAAAGACCTTCGCTTTGCACTTGTGTTATTGTTGGCTCCGGTTATGACAGTAAGGCAATCTGTGGTACTGACTTATCCATGCAGAGAGCTGAGCGAAAATTCAACCCCTTATACACTTTGTGCGACGAGAGAAATATCTTGTGAGGGTGTTAAAACCCATTACATATACTTATGAGTGGTTTGAATTGCTTGGTCTAGGGTTGGTGGTATGAATGTGGTCGGGGGTGCTGTGTTGACTGAATTCACATCATGAATAACTCGATTTACGCAAATGAATTCCTCTAAAATTGGGCGAAACTATTTTTCTTGTAGCCACTCAATAATGGTTGGGAGGTGAGTGAACACGAGAGGTGAAAGGAAATAAACCATAACGAGCCATGATTGGGTTGGGAAATAAAGGGCGTTGCATTTCTAGCACACACTAACACAATCCGATCATGCAATGGAACATTCTTGTTAAAGAAAAGTGGGTTGCAACCTCAAGTCTCTAAATTGGAATCTATTGTTTGAATCCTATTCTTATCCTTGCAAATCTTTATTCGAGGACGAACAATGGTTCAAGTGTGGGGGGATTTGATAAGTGTTATATTAACGTTTATTTTATACACTTATATCCTTGAATATGCCATAATGTGATTCTATCTAAGTATTATTAATGCATTTTATGTTTTATATTGTATAGGATCACAAAGGAAGAGAAAAGAAGGAAAAAGGACCAAAATGCGATCAAAATGAAGTTTGGGGACTTAGGTGCAAATATATTTACGGCCGCAAGAAAAGGTGTTACAGCCGTAAGAAAATAAGGTTACGGCCGTGAAAGTATAGTGAAGCAAGTTGAAAATAAGCAGAAACCACTTTACGGCCGTAAAGGAAAAGTTACGGCCGTAAATCAAAATGTTACGGCCGTAACTCCAATTTAAGGAAATATGCAGAAACTCAATTACGGCCGTAAAAGGAATGTTACGGCCGTAAATCTTCAAGTCAAAAATTTCCTTATTTCAATTCTTTCCATAATTTTGGATTTCTTGCTCCCAAAGCTAGGGCACGAAATTGAGGCTATAAAAAGGGAGTTTCATGACAAGAAAAATGGACTTTTATTATTTTTAAAAGAGGCTACACATTGAGGAAAATTGAGAGAAAAATATAGAGCATTCGTTGGGGATTTTCAAGCGCAAGAATATCAACACCAATGTAATTCATGAAGCAACTTGAAGAATCTACCACAACCATGCTAGGCTAAATTCCATATCTTGTTCAAAGGGGAAGTTGTGTCAATTTAATTATGTTATTTTCTTTTCCTACAAATTAGTAGCGTGAATTTATTCCTTTATTTCAATTGTTGAATTATTATGTTTTAATTGTTCATTGAGTTTATTTGATTAATAGTTTAATTTGGTCAATTGGATTATTGATCTTTGAATTCATGATTATGCTATGTTTAGATTCTTGATCCGTAATTGTCATTGAATCTTTACTTTAGTAGCAAATAAATCTCGTGCAAGTTTAGTAATAATTCGACTTGGATTGTTTAATTCGAGCTTGTGTAATTAACGATCCAATTCAATCCATTCTTCTAAATTTTCATACTAGTCGTGCATTAAATCCTAAGAGCTTGTTTAGGACTGTCCATGGCTAGAATTGGTTCAAAGAGCTTATTTTGAATCAATACACATAAGGAAGAATTTAGATAATCAGAGATTGTTGATTATTTATGATTGATAATTGAACTAGGAATAGAAACACGTTACAAGGAAATGTATAACATTAATTGAGGGCACAACCGAACCCGAGAACAAGATTTCTTCTTATATTATCTCTCTAGTCATATTTAATTGTTTATTTTTATGCATATTTTTTATTCAAGTAATTTCAAACAACAAACCCCCCCATTCCATTTTAATTGATCGAACAACTAAAATTAGTTTCCGTTCCTCGTGGGATCGACCCTTACTCTCGCTACTACATTATTAATTAATATTTAGCGAGTAAGGAATTATTTATTATTTTGGTGCATTGCGACACACATCAAGTGTTATCAAAATTTTAGGTAGTTTTTAAGTTTTAAACCAATTATTCCTTATGACAATACTAGTGAAAACACACACAAGTGTAAATATTTCCCTAGATAAACTCGCTTAGCGCTGTTGTAGCATTGCGCTTATCCTATTCTTTGAGCTTTTAAGAGATGAACTCTAACTCTCTATTGAGGCGATACCATCTCAAAGTCCACATAGGTGAAATTCTTCCAGTATCTTTGTTACATTTATAGATACTTGCACCCCCATACTGAATTTCATTAAGAGTTTCATAAACTGAACCCTCCAACTATAACAAACAGCAATGTTCATTAAAGTTAGGGTTTCAATTTATAGTGTTGCGACCATCCACTTATTGAATTATTTGTTTTTACCTTTTGAACTTTAATATACCTTTTTGGTATAGATAGGTAAGGTTTCCTTCATTCGTTGATCTTTTTAATTAAGAAATTTCAACCCCATCCTGCTCGATGTTGATATCGCTAACTCTCTTGCAAGAGACTTGGTTAGTGGATCAGCTAAATTTTGCTTGACTTTACATGTGTGGAAGAAATTACCTCATGCTTGATTAATTTTCTCACATAGTTATGTCTTAGACTCATATGTCTATACTTTCCATTATATACTTCATTATATGCTCGAGCTAATGTGGCTTGACTATCACATAAAATAGGTATAGAAGAAATATTCTTTGTACCCAAAGGAATTTCATAAAAAAGATCTCTAAGCCACTCAGCTTCTTTTCGTGTCTCGGCCAACACTGCAAACTCAAACTCCATAGTTGAATTTTGAATGCAAGTTTTTTTCTTGGATTTTCAAGAAGCTGCACCTCCACCAAGAGTAAAAACCTAACCTAAATTAAATTTGTTTTTTCCTTCACTCGATATCCAACTAATGTCGGTATATCCTTCTAAAATTGTCGGGAATTTATAATATTGTAGCCCTACGTTCTTAGTTTTCTTTAGATATCCAAAAACCTTTCAATGACCTTTCAGCGTTCGGAACTTTGATTACTAGTAAATCTACTAAGTTTAGTAACATCAAATGTCACATTTGCTCTTGTGCACTATACCGAGTACATAAGACTTTCAATTGCACTTGAATACTCAATTTGAGCTATTGTTCTTCCATCCTTCTTTATTAAATTGATACTTGGATCTAATGAGGTATTCGCCTCCTTAATGTTCAAATGTTTGAACTTATTCACCACATTCTCAATATAATGTGATTGACTTAAATGAATAAACCCACTATCCTTTCTATCTTTGATTCCATAGACAATGCCTACTTCCCCCAGATTCTTCATTTTAAACGTGGATGATACTAACATTTTCGTTCACTAACTCCTTCTATATTTTTATTAATGATTCTCATATCATCAAAATAGAGACATAAAATTATAAGGATATTATCGTGCACCTTGATATATAAACATTTATTAACTAAATTATGAGTAAAGTCATGCGACATGATGGTGAAATCAAAATTTTCATGCCATTTTTTAGAATCTTGTTTTAAACCAATTGAGGTTATTCTAGCTACATGTGTGCAAGTGTTAAAAGTAGTCAACCCCTTCCTTTTGTCAATACCCTTTAGTTACTAATCTAGCTTTATATGTGTTAAGTGTTCCATCATAATTATTTTTTCTTCTAAACACTCATTTGCAACGAATTAGTTTTGAACCTATTGGCAAATCGACAATTTCCCAAGTGTTGTTTGATATAATAAAACTCACCTAATCATTTATTGTATTTTCCCAAAATATGCAATCTCTCGGAGTCAATACTTCTTTGTAAGTTTTATGATCGCTTTCAACTTGAAGAACAAAAAGAATTGTTCTTACAACATCAATCCTATCTCCTTTACCAAGTAAAAGGAAATATGTTGGGAGTCTATTTCGTCCGATCCTAAACTATTTTCTTTTCTTACTCGTTTACTTATTCAAGGCTCACTTGTTTGATCAACTGTCAACATCCTTAGAAGATGCCTCTTCTCGTGTTCCTTTAGAAAATGGAACGTCTACTTGAGTCTCGTGAGAATTTCTTGTTGCCAAAAACATTCTAAAAGGACTACACATCCTTAGATTCTATTGTAACATTTGATTCCAAACTCAATAACCTATTGACCTTATTATTTGAGGCATATCTCACAAAAACACATTTTATTCCCCTAGGACCTAATTTGGTTCTTTTTGAATCCATGTTCTTGCAAAGAGCAAGACACCCCAACACTTTGAAATATCATTTTGTTTGTTTTCATTCTTTTACATATTTCATATGAAGAAACCTTACTTTTTCTCATAGGTATTCTATTGACTATATGACAAGCACAAAGTACAGATTCACCCTATAAATCAAAAGGTAGTTCAGCTTTAATAACACGTCATTTATCATTTATAAGAAAATTCTATTCTTCCTTTTCGGTAATCCATTTTATTGATGTGTTCATGGTGCAGAACTTTAGTGTATAATTCCACGTTGTTCACAAAACACGTTAAATTCAATAGAGAAATATTGCCCTCTCCTATTACTTCTTAGTCTTTAACTTTCTTTCTAATTGATTTTTAAATTCAGTCTTATAAATTTTAAATTCATTAAAGACTTCATCATTATGTTTTAACAAGTAAATATAAGTATATCGAGAACAATAGTCAATGAAAGTTATAAAGTATCTATTTTCCACTTCTAGTTAGCATACTATTTAATTCCTAATTTTCGGAGTGCACAAGTTTAAGTCAATGAGATGATCACAATTTGAAATTGTTTTTTAATCATCTTTGATTAAACACACTTTCACATTTATCAAGTTTATCAAATTCACATGTAATCAATCCACATTTAATCATTCTTTTCATGGTACTGAATCCTACATGTGCTAAACTACCATGCAATATATAAAAAGAATCAAGAATATAAGCAAAAGATTTATCTTTATCAATTTTCTCTCAATAGTACACAATTTGACCATTCCATCATTTGAATAACCTTTGCAACAAAATTCCCATTTAAGGTTAGTACAAGTTTTCTTGACTCAAATACATATTTTATCCCAAATTTTCCTAAATTTCTATTCATATTTGGGATATGGAGTACATTTTTCAATGTTATCATCTTTCTAGAAGTGAAGATGAGTTCAACATTTCCTTTGCGAAATACTTTGGAACGTCCTTCATTTTCCATTTGAATCTCTTGTCCATCAATGATTTTGTCATATGTCTTGAGGAGCGACTTGTCATAGTATACATAGACAGTTGCACAAGTGTCATACCACCATCTCAAGACTCTACTTTGAATTGCATTGATTTCACTCATCGTAGCGATAATCTTTTCAGCGGAATTTACATTTTCTTCCTTTTTGAATTGTTTTTGTGTTCGTGATCTCTAGCAAAAGGTCCAAGTTTTTCACAAATATAGCATGGCCCTTTAAACTTCTTCTTGAACTTTCTTGATCCTTTTTGGCACCATGAGGTTTCCTTTCTTTTTAACATTGTTGGAGTTATCGAAACTATCCACGACATTAGCTCTTGAAGTACCATCATAAGAATTCTCGTTCCTATCTCATGCCCTCGATTCATCTTCAATCCGAAGATGCTTTTGAATATGTTCCGAGAGAAATCATCGGAGTTGTGAAATATTTTCCTCCGATAACCCTTCCAAGTTGGTGGCAACTTCACAATAATTGCACCAAATTGAAATAGTTTAGGAAGATCGATTTTCATGGCCTTTAACTTATTCAAAATAATTTTAAATTCGTGCACTTGAGACAAAATGAGTACGTTTTCTAAAAATTTAAAATCGAAATACAATGAGATGAGAAATTTCATTGTTCCTTCTTCTTCAGCTTTGTATTTGAATTCCAAAGCATCCCATATTTCTTTGATCTAAGAGGTGTTGATATAGAGATAATACAACCGGCCGAATTATGCATTTAGAATATGACTTCGACAAATTAGTTCATCTTCTTGACGCTCTTGTCTTTTAGCCCTTAATAGTATTACACCCGTGCATTGCACGGAAGAACAATATGAAATGATTTTACTGTAAATATAATTACAAAATAGGAAAAAAAAATTGAATACATAATTTGTTTTGATTAATGATACAGACTGTTAACGAATACTCAAAATAGAAATAAATTACAATTTTGATCAATTTTTGAAAACCTCTTTAAATAATAAATTGTTTGTATAGTTTGTAGTTGCTCACACTCACGTGATACAGGAAGTTGATATAGACAAAATATATTTAAACAATTGCTCAAATTTAAATTAAATAATTCAATTTTTCAAATATATGTTGTATAGAATAAATAAAAAATTTCATCCAAATGTTTTTGACTAACGTGAATAGAAATAATATCCCTCAAAATATTATAATTTACATAAGTTAGGCTCATACAATACATGTGCAAAACTCAACTTATATATTCTCTTTAAGATCGACGCTTTTCTTTCATATATTGTTTTTCATCACATTCTTCCCAAAAAGAGGAGTAGGATAAACTTTTTATGGTATAATTTGATTTTTTAAGCATTAATTATTAATTTCAAGTGTTTTTCTAAAAAAATAATCATTAATTTTAATAAATATTGTTATATTAATTGATTCTTCTTTCTTCATATTGACAATTTCTTTATTCATATTGTTACATTATTATTTTAATAAAAATTATTGATCGATCAATTGTTTAATATTAATTATATGAACTAATTGTTAAAATCTATAATATATTTTTGTAATTTTTAGTTATTTAAATTTATAATGAAAAATAGAAAAAAGAACAAAATCGGTAAATACATAAAAATAATGTGAAAATGATGAATGAATTGAAGAAATCTTAAGTTTGTAAAATTAACCCAACTTAATTAGATTTGCCTTAAAAATTCGTATAGTTACTATTTATTTTAATTTGATGAGAAAAAATAGAACATAAATTAATCATCTATGACTAAAATGAATTTATTTAACTAATTATAGATAATATTATAGGACTTAAATGATATAATTTAAAATAAATTAGATATTGAGGAAAAATAAAAAAATAAAAAATAAAACTTTACCTTTAATTTTTGATATGATTTTACGGACAATATATTTACAAGTTGCTCTTACTTGTTAGCTTGCATTAAACTTCTCAATGTGATCTTTAATTTGACAGATATATTACATATTTTTTCCTTTTCAAAATAATACAATAATTATTAAAAAAATAATAATAAAATAGAAAAAATAACATTTTGATGTTATTAATAGAATAGTAGGATGCCAATGCAATTAATGACACATGTAAAATAATAATTGCTAAAATATTTAATATACTATTTTTAGCAAAAAAATTCCAGATTTAGAAAGTTTTTTTGGCGGAAAATTATGTGTATATTTTGGTGACGGCTAAACTTCTCAATGTGATCTTTAATTTGACACTCATATTACATATTTTTTTCGATTTCAAAATAATACAATAATTATTAAAAGAATAATAATAAAACAGAAAAAAAAAACATTTTCATGTTATTAATTGAATAGTAGGATACCATTGCAATTAATGACACATGTAAAATATTAATTACTAAAATATTTAATATACTATTTTTCAGCAAAATTTTTCCATATTTAGAAAGTTTTTTTGGCGGAAAACTATGTGTGTATTTTGGTGACGGCTAAACTTCTCAATATGATCTTTAATTTGACACTCATATTACATATTTTTCGATTTCAAAATAATACAATATTTATGGAAAGAATAATAATAAAATAGAAAAAATAACATTTTGATGTTATTAATAGCATAGTAGGATGCCAATGCAATTAATGATACATGTAAAATAATAATTGTTATAATATTCAATAATAATATACTATTTTTTAGCAAAAAAATTTCAAGTTTAGAAAGTTTTTTGGCGGGAAACTGTGTGTGTATTTTAGTGACGGTTATTCTACTTTTATATGTAAATATAAATATAATATAGTTTTTCACCCGTATGATGCACAGAATTATAAATGAAGTGATTATTAGAAATAGAACACATAAATTGAAATGTAAAATGTTGATTAAAGTATTGCTGATAGATTTGTATATATTCATGAAGTTCTAACAATGAAAGAATTAATTCAAATTTTGAAAAACTTCCTTAAAAACAAGATTTGTCGTTGATTTGGTTGGTCTTCCATCACTGTCACATATAAACATCTTCAATCTTCTTCGATTTTTTACTCTTGATACGAAAACATATAACTGACCATGACTGAACACTGGTTTCTTCAACTATAGACCAACATGAGAAAAAGACTGGCCTTGGCTTTTATTGGCCTTGTCGTTGATTTGGTTGGTCTTCCAGCATTGATTTCACCCACGGAACTCACAAGAGGCGCCATATTTTGCTGCAAATGGATGTCAGTGAACAACATAGATAACAGGGGAAAGAATAGCATTTAAGTCAGACAAACAATATCGCTGGAACACGGAAGCAAAGAAAATATTGAATAATTCATATTAATGTTTACCTGCTTGAGTAGATAATTTTTTCAGAAATGTGGGTAAAAACAGTATGCCGTGGAATATAATTTTGCAGAAATGTGACTGTCAAGATAATGTGACCGTGACTTTAATTTGTTAGAAATGTGACTTTAATTTTGCAGAAATGTGACCTGGAGATAATTTATAAGATGTCCGTAAAAACCGTAAATCATGCCTGATTATTAGTTTACATTGAGCTGTATTACCATGTGTGAATATTTGATTGAAATCAGGCCCAATTATCATGAGCTGTATTACCATATAAGATGTATTAACTATATGGAAAATTTGTTGTATTAAAGGTTAAGCAATTTTCAAATTCAGAAGTGTGATTGGATTTCATGCGTGAATATTGGATTGAAATCAAGCCAAATTACCATGAGTTGTATTACCATATAAGATGTATTAATTATATGAAAAATTTGTTATATTAAAGATTAAGGAATTTTCAAATTCAAAAGTGTGATTGCATTCCATGTACGAATGTATTATTGAAATGTATTATTGAAATCAAGCTCAATTTAACAAAAATTCGGCCAATAACAAAACACACACAAAACACACATAGCTTGGAGGAAACACTTCTACTTTTAAAAATTGAAGAAAAAAAATGTGTACGATTAAAAAGTAATTTGAGAGATTATAATTTTAACCAAAAAAAAATAATGGTCGCGGATGCTAAGTTGCTAACGACATATACCCGTTGGAAGGTGGCAACATCATCATCTCTACACCAACCCGCCCTCTATAGGCTACAGTTCCGTCAAATTACGAAATCGCCCCATCTTAAACCCAGAATTCCACCTGCCAAGGCAATAAGCCACCGGCAGGCGGCAAGAGTCTCCAAAACCCGGGTAACTTCGGAATTTCAGCCTCGCTCCGGTTCGTGGTTTAAAAACTTATCCTGTACGAATTCATCATAGCCACAAAAGTTCGAGTCTTTGTAATCGTCGTGTTGCGTCCTCTCACGCCCCCACGCCCAGAGAATCTGTGCTGTTTTACGATCAACGGAATTCATCAACTTGGAGAATTGAATAAAACTTCCAGAACTTTTAGTTAGGTTATTATTTTTTATTTTTATTATTATTATTTTTTGCAAAATTTGTTCTTTAATTAATCAGGGGTAACTTGTTTTGAGGGTTAAAATATATTTTTTTTAATGGCAGAGTATGGAAAGAAGGGGGTGGGTGATTGTAACAATTATCATATGCGTAATTTCCTTTTCATCTGGTAGAGGTAATATTCTTTCTTTCTGAAGAAATTTGAAATTCGGCTTGATAATTTATGGAGCATTTGGATTTTATTAATTATAGCGAATGGTACTTACTAGAGTGTTGGGAGATATTGCTTGTGAAATTGAGCTCAATTACTATATGACGAAGTGGTTCGACTGAATAATTTGTGGCGTTGGAATTTGCTTTGATTATCTGGATAGAATAGTCTTATCTTCCTTTTAATCAGCTAGATAATCAGTAATATATACGTTGTCTGAAGCTTAAGTGGTTGAATTCAATTGATACGTTAGATCGGGATCTGCATTCTAGTTCTCGTAAAAGGTTTTTCAGGACATAATTGAAAACAATTATTTCTATGTCCTACTTCACTGATTTATGGTGGCTTTTGTGGGGGAAAAATTATTAATTGCTGCCTATTTTTTGTGTTTGTTTTGGTTGCAGAACTTAAGATAAAGGTGAAGCACACACATCAACATCCTCATCATCATATTGCGACTTACAATCACACGCTTGCAAGAATATTGGTTGAATATGCTTCAGCTGTAAGTTCATTGTAAATTAACATTTTTCACAACAAACATGTTGAGAAGGTGATAATTATATAGTGTGAATTTTCCTATTATAATGGGTGAATCATAAGCATCACCATTTACTCCTTAATCGAGTAAATCTTATCATTGAACAATGCATAGTAAAAATTATTGTAAAATAATAGTTTGGTCGAAAAATTCCTGAGCACAACTATAACATTTTATTGATTCTAGTGCAAGGTTTTGAGAAGTTCTTGACATAACTAAGTCTTGTACTTGCAGGTGTATTTGTCAGACTTAACCGAATTGTTTACTTGGACTTGCTCAAGATGTGATAATTTAACCAAGGTAATGTTCAAGACATAGTGTCAAGATTAAGTATAACATTCTAATGTTACAATGTGTTTGGTAACTTGTTCATATACAAGTTTATAAACATCGTATTTCTCCAAACCGCTTTTTGACCACACGCATATTTTGAAACCACTTTTCATTTGCACATCATTGTTTACAAATAATTTTGGGCCGCAAACAGAGGCTTAGTTAATTTGATCATAGAACAGCTATTTTCAAATCTAATCTTGGCAATGATGTCATTTTGTGACCTACAGGGATTTGAAATGATCGACCTGATTGTTGATGTGAAATGCTGCCTGCAGGTTAGGAAACATGGGCTCTTCTAAGTCCTACCCCTTTTTTTTCCTTTGTTGGATTCTTTTTTCCCGCTTCCTCTCTTAAGGAAAGACTTATTTCTATCTTGTCATGTTTCGAAACAGGTATTAGTTTTTTATTAATGGTTAAGATCTTGTGCAGGCATTTGTTGGGGTTGACAAGGATCTTAATGCTATTGTGATTGCATTCAGAGGGACTCAAGGGACAAGGTATGGCCTATGCTGGTGCTTCATGATTTTATCATTTCTATTAAATGATGCTTGAATTGAAGTGTCTTGAGTGCTATTTTTTTGTATGAAAGAGTGAAAAGGAATTTTGTGACGCCCCGAAATTTCTATTGTTCGAGTGCCAATAAAATCATATCTTGAGGATAAACATAGTAAAAAAAATTATAATTTAATCATTGTTTAAAACACTAGAGTCAAATACATCAAATATAGTAAAATAAAGGTGTGACCCAATGTTTACTACAGAAAAACTTATTTATTCAACTTCATAAAAAAATAAACTTGATATTCCCTTTTATTTGCCACGTTACTAGCCATCCCACGTCTGATCTCCACAAATCATCAATTTCCTGTAAGGGGGAAACATAGGGAAGGGGTGAGAATAAATCTCAATAAATATGTTGTCTAATTTCTCATATTACGTGCATCAATTAAAAGAATCATAACATACTTATCTTAAATGGAGTGTGTAGTACTACTATCTCCGACCCTGTTTCATATTAGAGTCTGTAATTCGACTCTCTTAGCATAACATATTTTGGGGTCCTTACATGATTTCATAGAACTTACGATCTTTACATTAATACAAATATTAGGAGAAATTCATAAATCACTTGACAAGCATACTTACCGTAATTTTATGCAAAGGAAGGAAATTGAAATCTTCTTACAACCGACTTAGAAAGAACTCTTACTATTGCTCCTTGATAATGTGTGCAAGTGAACATGTGTAGTCTCCATTTTCCCTAGGAATGGGGTGTATTTATATAGAAAAGGAGGTGTTTTGAATTTGGAAAGGAGGTGAATTCTGGCACCAAATCAATTGCACTATTCCATAAGTCAAGTAGGTAATTAAATCCTTTATTGGTAAGGTGAGGTAATGGTGGTTCTAATTTGGACAAATTTTGTAAAACATGCTCTTTCACTTACGTCTTATAAGCACATGCAATATATATACACATATACAAATTAAATTAAATGGCTTGAAATGAGGTTGAGGAAATCAAGGTTAAATGTGCCCAAATTATATCTATCCCATAAATTCATACTTGACCAATTCAAAGCATAAAATCTTTCTATAAAAAAAATAGCAAAATTTCGGGTACTGTAGCAGACCCCCAAAAATCTGAAATTTCACATTTTGGTCATTAAGGTTTTAATATCCCATAATAACTTCCTAATTAGTGGACGAGGTGTCACAAATTTTACTTCTCTTATTGAGTTCTGTTGTGTGAATATTGCAAGTGCACGATATCGCGAACAAATAGTAAAAGTGGACTGAGTCCGGAATGTTGATCCCACGAGGACTAATTTACTTATTAATAGTTTTGATTAATCAAATCCTAAACTACAAATAAATGTTAAGATAGTGATTTTTTTTTTTTTTTTGAATTTTTAAAATATTGAAAGCAATGTAATGTGAAAATAAAACAAATAACGCAATTGAAATGATTTGATTTTTGTTTTTCTTATGAATGGAAAATGTTGGGACTCAATATAGTAATTTTGTTATCCTATTCAATTTCTCTTCTCATGTAATGTTTCGAAAGTAGTGTTTAATCAAATTCAGAATTTTATCCAAAATTCCTCTCTCGAGTTTAAATTGGTTCTATCTAGATAGGTCAACCACATATCTCTATGATGGTCAGAATAAGCCCTAAATAGATGCATTAAATGACAAAAATTCAAAATGATTACGACGACCACAATTATGTATTTCTACCCTTTTGTCAATTGTCGAATTTTATTACTAGGTCTAGGTGTTAACTCACCATTCGGATTATGAAAACAACCCACAAATCATCAAATTAGTTATCAAGCAATTAATGCATTAAAACACAATAATATCAATACATTCAACAATTTATCCAAAACTAGAGAATTGAAATTGAATATTCAAACAAAATTTTCGTCCCAACGAATTATTAAGCTACTCATGCTAAAATCTAAAACAATGAAATTGCAAAATAAAAAATTAAACATGTCTAATAATTAACAAGAGAGTTGAGAATCTTGTACCAAGAAAATAACTACAAGTTTGAGAGATATGGAACCATTGATTTTGCCCTTTCTTTGGCTCTTGGCTTGTGCCCCCTTTATTGTGAATTCCGAACCCTCGTAATGTCTTGTTTTGGTCTTTATATAGGGTGGAATAGGTTCAAGAAGAAATTTTACAAGTTGGGCCCATAAAAAGTAGAAAAGAAAATAAAATGAAATTAAAAATCGCGAAAAAGCACTCCAACCGAACCGTGGTCGGACCGCGGCAAACAAATGATTCTTGAAACTGTGGTGTGACCACGGTTTGCAAACCGCGGCTCACCCGCGGTGCCTGTTTCATTTTGTTTCAATTCATTCCATTCTTTATTTGCAAACCAAGTCCTCCGACTTTTTGACATCTTCAATTTAGTCCTCATATTTCCACTTTTATTTCAATTGAATCCTCCCAAATTGCATCTCAAGTCCTTCAACTTTCTTCAGTTTACAAATTGGTCCCTATACTTTCATATTTTGTACGATTTGGTCCTTTTTCCTTGTTTTGTGCCCAAACGCATCCCAATTCGAGTTATACCTGAAACAATTAAAATAAACACACAATTTAGCAATACCATATTCTAAAATATTTACATTAGCACAAATTTAAGGATGAAAATAAATGCAAAATCGCACTTATCAAATCCCCCAAACTTAAACTCTTGTTCGTCCTCGAATAAGATAAAGCTAATGCACTCATGCAAGTATGAAATGGAAAATTTTGACTACGACTCTCGACATCACACATATGTCAAATAACCAACCATCTTTGCTTCAGGATTTAAAACTACAATATTCCCTGAAAAAGTTTTCAATCAATGCTATACTTGTCTTAATTTAATACATACTCAATGTTTGTGTGTGTGTGTGTGTGTGTTCAATCAACTCCATCATTATAGTGCGCATAAGTGATCTCCCAACCCTTTGTGGTCAAGTTTCGCTATCCCTCTTGTGAGATGTACTTTCCTCCTAAACTTGTTATTTTCTCTCTACCCAGGGTATAATAAGGTTGCTTCCTAAATCACTAATTCTTTTCCCGCTCAAGTTTAGGTGTCACTAACCAATGATAGTTTCTACTTAGGGTTGCGATGATTCTCCTTTATTGAGCACCCCAACCTTCGGACATCCATTAGATAATTCAAACTCACTAGTTATCTTAATCCCGTATGTGCAAACTATCAACTAAATTCTAATGTCATGCAGTACCTTTCTCCATTAAGCTAATAATGACTCCTATAGCGAGCTTTAAGCCGGTGACTCCCAAGTCAGTTGACTAGGTTTTGAAATACCCGTATGGACTTAATCACTCGAGTCACTACACTCTGAAGAAAGGGTCAAATGTATGCAATGTCCTATTTTTTTTTTGAACAGAAATAAATCTAAAAGATGCATGCATGTTCCTAATTTATGCAAGGGATTAGATTAACAACATTTGGTCATTACCAAGCTTCCTCCTGTCAGTCAAGGTCACTCCACAAATCAATTTTTGCACACATATGGAATCAACACAGCCCCATACAGTCTTTACTACCAGTTTTACACCCCCAAATTGTCTAACTAATTGGTCAAAGTGATGGAATGAAATGTTTCGAGTAGGCATGTATTCCTAAGGTCATATTGACAACCAGCAACCAAATATTCAAATGCAACCACTATGCACAATAATCAAGTTGACGTGCTCAAGCTCAAAGAATAATCAAGCATAGCAAATCACTACAAGCATATCACTCCTGTCCACAGTTCATGAATTATCACATTTTCAAATAATTGTCATCACGAGCTTCAAGACTATTCAACACAAACCAAGCATGAAATTTTTTTATTTTATTTTTTGACTCAAAGATAACTACAACCTCACATTGAAAGCATTAACAAATATATAACTCTAATTTTTAATACTACCTTCCCCTAAACTTGAAATACACATTAATCCCTAATGTGAAAAATAAACGTACAAGGAGAGATAGTACCGGGCACTTAAAAATCAGGAGGCCGTGGATCTTGTGCTTGTTGAAAACGTCGCAGTAGCATAATCATCTCAACGTTGACGGTCTTCAAGGGACTGAAGTGTAGCAAAGATCATGTCCTGCCCTTCTTATAAATGAGTCTGACTTTCTTGCAGCTGACTAATGGATTCCTCCTGATGTTGAAGTGATGATTGCACCTGTCTCAGTACTGGTCCAAATTTCACACCCCCTCGACTTTCAAGTCTCTGATGGAACGCAGGGGCAGGTCTTTCAACTGACACGTCCGCCTGGAGAGGTATATCTTCATTTGCATGTCCCCCCTCATCTTCGTCTTCTTCATCTTCATCTTCCAACATAGTTTCACTTCTTACATTCTGGTGTCGAAAGATCTGAGCTATTGATTTCCTCATTGTTGCAAGACGCAACACTGGAGCAGGTTTCTTTTCAGCTTCAGATGGAAGTATAGAGACCCTGCTCTTTTGCACAGTGCAGAGATTAGATTGGGCATGATTAGTTTCGATCTGCTCCAAGGCACCAACGCTGCATCCTTTACATTATAGAATATAACCTCACCAGAATTTATATCCCACCCAGTAGCAAGTCTGTACAACACTGTCATCTTTGGGAGATGTATGCGAGTAACATGTGTTGCAGGGATTGCTGAGAAATTGAAGCGCATCTCATTAGTCATCTCTCCGTGATTCACCACGTTGTTGAGTGGCCAAGTTTTATGCTGGTTGGCTGGGTAGATGAATTGTGCCCCTACCTTGAAATTGGTGATAGGAGGCGGATTGGAGCCTTCTTCAATGTTGTAGTACTCTTGAATAATTTGTGGACCGAACGTGACCCAAACTCCCCTCACACATGTCTTTGTCGAGTGGCCAAGTTTTATGCTGGTTGGATGGGTAGATGAATTGTGCCCCTACCTTGAAATTGGTGATAGGAGGCGGATTGGAGCCTTCTTTAATGTTGTAGTACTCTTGAATAATTTGTGGATTAAACGTGACCCAAAGTCCCCTCACATATGTCTTTGTTGAGTGGCCAAGTTTTATGCTGGTTGGCTGGGTAGATGAATTGTGCCCCTACCTTGAAATTGGTGATAGAAGGCGGATTGGAGTCTTCTTCAATGTTGTAGTACTCTTGAATAATTTGTGGACTGAAGTGACCCAAAGTCCCCTCACATATGTCTTCAAGGTAGAGGCACAATTCATTTACCCAGCTAACCAGCATAAAACTTGGCCACTCAAAAATGTGGTGAATCACGGAGAGATGACTAATGAGATGCGCTTCTTGCATCAGATTCTCAGCAATCCCTACAACACATGTTACTCGCATATATCTCCCGAAGATGACAGTGCTGTACAGACTTGCTACTGGGTGGGATATAAATTCTGGTGAGGTTAGATTCTATAATGTAAAGGATGCAGCGTTGGTGCCAAGCCCAGTCTAATATCTGCATTGTGCAAAAGAGCGGGGTCCCTATGCTTCTATATGAAGCTGAAAAGAAATCTGCTCCAGTGTTGTGCCTTGTAACAATGAGGAAATCAGTAACTCAGGTGATTCGACACCAGAATGCAAGAAGGAAAACTGTGTTGGAAGATGAAGATGATGAAGAAGACAGAGATGAGGGGGGACATGCAGATGAAGATATACCTCTCCAGACGGACGTGCCAGTCGAGGGGGTGTGAATTTTGGACCAACACTGAGGCAGGTGCAATTATGACTTCAACATCAAGAGGAAGCCATTAGTACAAGAAGGGCAGGACATGATCCTTACTACACTTCAGTCCTTTGAAGACTGTCAACGTCGAGATCATGAGGAGATGATGATGCTACTGCGACGTTTTCAATGGCTACAAGATCCACCGCCTCCTGATTTTTGAGTGTCCAGTACTATCTCTCCTTGTATGTTTAGTTTTCATGTATTTCAAGTTTGGGGGAGGGTAATATTAAAAATTCGAGTTATATATTTGTTAATGTTTTCAATGTGAGGTTGTAGTTATTTTTGAGTCAAAAACAAAAAAGAAAAAGACGAGAATTTAGAGAGTAGTATTTTGTGTTCAACAAGGAAAGGCGTAACGCTTGGTCTTCAGCAAGACATCTCTGGAGTAACATGCCTAGCCTCTTGCATTTTGCCTCAATGTACCTACTCTTCATCTCAAGATCCTTCACGTACATCTTCCTTTCTTGTGATCTAACCGCTACATCATTGTTCCTCATTTTCTTGAAAGGTCAAATTAAGCAAGCAGAGAAGAACCCAACAAAATCATCATAACTGTAATTAAACTCAATCAATTGAAAGGTGGATGCAATAAGAAGATTTTGGGAAAAATGAGAAGGATGTTTGCAACTTTTTACCAGGCTGAGAAAATCCTTATGTTGAGCTTCTTCAGAGTTTGAGCTCGCTCCAATATGCTTTTAGATGTCACGCTGCATCAATCAATAATATTTATCGGGTCAGCTTCATATCACGCGTTGATTGCATAAACATCGCTTTGCAATGCACCAAAGATGACTCCATGAATTGTGGTCCATAATCATTCAAAAAAGAAAGGTAACGATAACATATGCATAAGTCAAAAATCATTGGCACTATCATCAACAGCAATATATATGTATGCTCAAAATTCCAAATGTTCTTTCCCTTAAGCTGCACAAGTATACCCAAAATGCCCCTTTCCTATTTGGAATGCACTATACGTGCCTTGTCATTATCAATTTATTTGTAATCAATTTATTTGTATTCGAAACATGTTTAATTTCATTAGCTTGTTAGCTAACTCAGAAGGAAAGTTGCTGAATTAGGTAAAGGTTAAAAATTAAAACTTCCAAACTTCAGCATACTTACAGCAATAGTGATGATTAAAATACGGAATATTCCCCATAAATATGTACATATTTATGAAGTATAATTAAAATAAATTAAAAAGAACAAATTATTTCAAATTCAATTTTATAGAGGAAACAAAATGTGAAAAATAAAGCAAAAAACAGAAGCTTTCATTGAAATAAATGAAAAATTTTTGGAATTGAATTAAATCAACTTTCAATCCCTACAACAGAGAGTCCAAGAAGTGGTGCTATTCTTGGATCAACCATGAGTCTCATGCTTTGGAAGATCAAGGAATCACAGAAATTAATATATTGATGCTCAAACCTTTTCTTCTTTAGCTCCAGTCTGCTACTTCATCATCTCCAGAGCACGTAGTCACCAAATGTAACTTATGAGGATCACTTTTCTATGGATGTACTATCAATACTAATATTATCACACATACATTGTAAAATTCCCTTCTCTTGTGAAATGCCAAGTATCATAACAAAAGATAGAGAAGCAAATTAAGTGAATGTGACACATTGAACCATGACCCAGATTTGAAAACAGGAACAGAGAAGTGTAGGCGGTAAAAAAGGCAAAGAATGCTTAAAAAGACACCATGGAAATTATTTGTAAGGAGATATAAAGGGAAAATAAGCCTCTGTTTGGTAACACTGTTTGGTTTATAAATTAGTTTATTTATGATTTTGAGGTAAAAATTGTTACTTTACCACTAAAACTCGAAATCATTTAGTCCAAAGAAGTAGAACAATAAAGAATAACAGAATAATTTTTTGCAATCATAGACGGGAATTATATTCCAATTGATATTTGCTTTGCAAATAAAATTCAAAGTCAACACATCTTGATTTATTCAAGGTTCCCTCAAAGAGACTGTCCATGTGAAGAGTCAAAAAGTTGATGTATGTTATATCTATCTCCAAGAGATGATTCGACTCTCGCATCCATCATTCCATTAAAGCTTGGCTATCTAGTTCTAGGTCTTTAAGTGCCTACATGGACCACCACTGTAATTGAAATTTAAGTCCCACAATACTTCTATCAGATACAAAGTCATTGGTCGTAATCAAAATGCAATAAAACTTTACAATGTTCAATATTAACCATGGCATGCAAAAAATACAGAAAATAAATTTCTAGCAAAATTCATCTTTGACAGTGTAAATGAATATGGAGCTCATACCAGGCCTTCTAGATGATGTTGGAATTGAATGTTTGATCAGGATTTCCTATAACCACTTATCTGTTGCATCAGTCTGCAGGAACTATTGTGCTAGCTTGTCAATGCATTTTGGAACCTGCAAGGAACAAAAATTTGAAAAGGGAATTCAATAGTTGTTTCACGATTTCTACAAAATAGCTTATGATTTTTCTAAATGAATGTCTTAAAACCCAATGCAACATTTTCCTTGGTACAATGCAATACCCAATGCACTCATTTTCCTTGACTTTCAATGTAACGACTTGGTACATATTTTGTTATCAAATCACAATTTTTTGTCAACCTCATTACTGTGTAAATTTCAGAGTGCTCGTTAACATGAGCAGATATGTCTCCCAGGAGAATACTTGTAAGTCTTAGAAATCACAAAAACACATTATAGACCGTGCTCTAAGAGCAACTTGAGGTGAAAAGATCAGCTGTACCATACCTTAGCTGATGGAGACTCTAACGCAGATCCCACTGACTGTAGGGCTTCCAAGTATCCCTTCAAAGCATAACACAAGAAGCCCATCATCCATAATAAAAACTCTAGCATCAACTAATAGCAAAGGTTTATTGGAACCAACGATTGAGAAGATACCAAAATTAGATAAAATCTGAAGTAAGATTATAAGCTATAATCATGAATACTTTAGTATTGCAAATAACAAAGCTATTTAAGTATAATCAGCCACTTGCCATTTCATCTTGCACAAAAACATTGAACACTCACATTCCTTTGGGCCCATATATATTTATTAATTCTACAAAATGAAGATCCAGATAGTAATTTCTAGGGGGAAGACCATCAAGGTGGTAAAAAAAAATCTCCCAATCTTGATGACTGATAAATGAATGGACTCAGAAAGCTTATACTGGTATCTGGTTCAATTGACTCCTTGGCACAAAACCTCACCCCTTTTCACAAAAAGGTTCTTCTTGGCTATCTCTGTGTGTAGTACAGACTTTGAATCGGCATCAAAAACCATATCCTGAAAATGTCAAAATATTTCAAACGAAAGGGGGAAAAAATAGCTTGTTTGATAAAATTTAGAAAATAATAGGAAAGGAGAGCGAGATATTAGAGTGCGGTAATTCAAATTACCTGTAGTAGCAAAAAGGGTAAAACCCATTGGATGCTCCCTTTTAAAATTGACTTGTGGTGCCTCATACCCCCGGAAACCATCTCAGCAAATTCTGCAACTCTCTCTTTCACATCCTCCAGTAACCCGAAATGAAAATTGTTCGTGCCTTCAAATATCAACCAAAACATTAAACTTGTCGCCTTTTATTTTGTTTTCCTCACATAATAATCATATTGTATAATAGTATTTTACAACTATCAACAAAAAATTCAATCTGAAAAACAACGAATCTGAGCAGAACAACTCACCAAGATACACTTGAGTACCGAAGGAGTAGCACTCTTCTTCTCCTTCATAGTAAAGAAAATCGCACACCTATATGATGCAATCCGGTAAACGTTACTAATAAACAAAATTAAATTATAGATTATTAACAAAGTAAATAGACAGATAAATTAGGGATTACAACATATTTTTTTATAAGAAAAATGAGAGAAAGGGTCGACTAGAACACAGATGAAATCGGTAGCAAAAGAGAAGGAGAAAATCGTAGCTTTTGGAGAGAGAAAAAACGTGTGAACCCTAGTTTTTTTACAATTTTTATTTTTTTCCCTTCCCTTCTCTCTCTTCCTAGGCGGGAATTCTTGGGGGGGGGGGGGGGGGGGAATTTTTGAGCTACTAAGCTCCTTTAATATAGTAGTAATAAGATAAGATGTTAATGAAACGATATAATTGAACTGAATTGAACTTTTAAAAAGAATTGCTTATTTATAGAAATTCAATTTATTCTGAAAATCATGCTATAAATGAAAAATAACCAACTTCTCTAATTTATATAATTTTCGATAGCACTATGTAAAATAAACATTTCATATAAAGCTTTAAAATTAATATAATTTAAATAAGTGCTTATTTTCTTAAAATAATTTTTTCACTCACAAAGTAATAGCTACAGATAGGATGATCGATATGCTTTTCCAACCTCATCCTCACTACCTTAAAATAAGATATAAATAACCAAATTAACAACTATCACATCAAATAGCTTCGAATTTTAAGTAAAAGGTACTAAAAGTTAATTTCTTTACACTTGGACAAATTTCCCAAGTTCCTTTAATCAATTGGAATCTTTAATTACCTTCATCTTATAGACATTAAAATAATCATTCCATTTGCCATTCTATTGAAAATTAAGAACACAATTGTACCAATATAATTTTCATCTTGTTCCATCAATTCATTCCTTCAAGTAACCATCTCATGTAACATATGTAGTTCCAACAATCTCACATACTCAAGAACCTAACAAGAATTCTAGGGTTTGTAATAATTGGTATTCCTTACCTTGAAACAATTGGAAATTAAGGAATCAATATGGAAATACCACAAATTAAAACTCTAAACAATATAACATAAATTATTCCATTACCTAAGTAGACAAATTGAAGAATGAACTTAGTTTGAAGAAATAGGCACCTAGTTCTTCCTCATTTTTCTCTTCTTTCTTTTTCCTTTTTCTTCCCTTTTCTTCCGTTTTCGGTGCTCTCTATTTCCGTTTCGGTATCTGTGTTTGCTAAATGAGGAAAATGAAGTTAATTTGTATAATTAGTGGATAATCACTAACTTCTTTTTGCAATGTAAGCCCCCCATTTATTGTTTGATATAATCTTTAGTCCCCAATTTCAAATAATAGAAAATTAAACTCCCAAATTTCTATTTTATCCATTTTAATCCCTTAAGTATTTTCAATTAAGAAATAGAGCTAAAAAGTAACTTATTCAATTTAAGTCCTTTGATTAGTCAAACTTTCAATTTTGAAGAAATAATTTTGACTTCGACTGGAATTAGTGGGGTGTAACATTATTTGGGTTTTGAGTTTTATGATATAAATTTAATCCTATTTTCGAAAATACATTTTTCGTAAATGATAGACCAAAAACGTTTTCAATGTTTTACAAAACTCAATTGAAAAACGGCTTTAAAATAGCAAACCAAACGCACCTAAGAATTCCTGAACGTTTTCCCGAACATGTTAGCAAAAAACTTCATGTTAGATCATTCAGCCTCTTCTCCTTTATTAAGCTTTTGTTTGGTAATTTTTTTTTTTATAAATGGTCAACTTGACAGCATTTTATTGGACAATTTCTTTGACAAGTCAAGAATTTTGGCTGGTCAAAGATTTCACCCATTATTTTAACTTTAAAAAAAAATAGACTAAAGAAATGTTGACACATTTCTATTTATAAATAATATTTATTGACAACCGTTTATAAAGGTTTTACCAAAACGGAGGCTAAAACGGTTGGAACTAACGCATATTTGTTTGACTTTGATTTGCCAACATTTAAATATTAGTTCATATTTCAATATAGTAAATCCATATCCTTATCAAAGGACATTCGAGCCTCCGATCTTTCCATATTCTAATTTTGCAAGTCAGACTCCTTGCTCAACCCCCTCGGGCTCCAACTACTACGTATTCCTCTGAAGGTATTATGATGAGGTGCTCAATGATCAATTTTTTACTTCAAGAAATGGTGATTTCTTATATATTGGAAAGATCATCCGCCTAGTGATACCATTTAAATTTATAAAGATGAGTTTCGAAAAGCCTTTGGTGTGAATTATCTACAACTTTGTATTGGTCTTTATTTTAATTTCATCATGCAACTGACAAATATCGTTAGCAAAAGTGGTAAAGTGGTGAGCTGAAAATTGAAACCCTATACTACCTCGAGCAGGCTATGATCAATTAACTTATTGACATGATTATTTTATGTAAATTCAGCCATAGATAATACAAGATCCCAATTTTCCAATTTATCGTGACTATCTAACTAATCATCCGTTTGATAAACCAAATAAACTGGTTTTAAACATTCATAAATTATAAAATTTCCCAAATAACTTTTTAATCACATTTTCCCTCGCAAATTTTTTCACACTACTTCTTACTTCGAAAACATAAATAAATCAGTTTATAAACCACACAGTATTACCACACGGAGGCTAAATATGTTTTCTAGTCTACAGTTAACCATCTCAGTTTGATCATCGATCTATTGGTGGAAAGCGGAAGAAAAATTAAGAGTTGAGAAAATTAACCGTTTACATTGTCTTTCTAAAATAACTATTGATTTTGTCTTCATCATCAGACACAATAGTAATTGAGCCCATGTAGGTGAACGATTTCTTTGAAAAACAACTTAGTAACATGTGACGCATGAGTAGAACTGGAACATAGAATGAAATGTGCCATCTTTGAGATTCTATAAACAACTAAAATGGAATCATGAGCTCGAGCACTCTAGACAAACCTGGAACAAAATCTATATTAAGGTCTGGTCAGAGAGTATGAGGAATAGGTATAGGAGTGTACATCCCGGTGTTCTGATGTTGTGCCTTTTCTAACTGACAAATGCGGTATTTAGAAACAGTACGAGTGATGTCCCTTGAGGGATGGCAATAAAAAGGTCCTCTAGGCTCTACTAAGGCTACAATTTAATCTTGACCAAAATGACCAGCTTGATTCCGGAATATAATTGCCATACAAGAAAGTGAGACACGAGGAATAAACAACTTGGTTCCTTTGAGAAGATGACCATCTTTGAGGAAGAAACCAACACATTGCATCTTATTTTGCTTCTATGTGCAATATTACCCAATGCTGTTGTGGTCATTCTTCGATATGCATTTTCAGATAGTATAACAAGTTGTTTTAGTTCATGATGATCATGGTGTGCTTGCGACTAGTTTGCTTTTTTCTTATGTTATACTTTATTTATTTATTTTATTTTATATTTTTTTACAGTATACAGAACTGGGTGGAAGATTTGTACTGGAAGCAGCTTGATATAGACTACCCTGGAACCGATAATGCTATGGTTAGAACAACCAAGTTTTTTGATTGGCTGTCTCTTTCGTAAATATGTATAGAGTGTTTATGTGGGTATGCATAAATTCATGTGGCCTTCCTTTTTTTTAGGTCCATCAAGGATTTTATTCTGCTTACTACAACACGACATTACGGCCTGGAGTATTAAATGCTGTTAGAAAGGCATTGAACTTGTATGGAAATATTAGTATTATTTCGACTGGGCATTCAATGGGCGGGGCAATGGCTGGTTTTTGTGGACTCGATCTCAGTGTACCTATCCAACACTCACTTTTTCTTAACACTTTCTTTTGTATCTTACATTTCCTGAATATGATGCCTTTTCTTAATTGACATAATTTTCTGTTAGTGTGTGCATAGCATTGGTTTTTGCTATTTTTTGTTTATAAAAGGAAAAAAGGGAACAGTCGATACCTGATTCTCGCAATATACCTTCTTATCGACATTCTTTCAATTATCAAGCTAAACCTCAAAAGCTTTGATAATTTTGTCAATATTACATCCCCAAATTTCTAAAATTTCTATTCAAAACTTGTGAATTTCTTGGATGTCTGTAGAATTTGAATTTTGAGATTCGGTCTCAGGTTTTTTGTTGCAGTAATTATTATTCTCTTGGGTTTTCTGGAGTCTTCTACTGATAAACTTCTTGTCATTTTCTCAGCTCGCGCTTGCAGAGCGGAATGTTCAGGTCATGACGTTTGGACAACCTAGGATTGGCAATGCTGTTTTTGCATCCTACTATAGCCAAGTGGTGCCAAATACCATTCGTGTCACCAATGGACATGATATAGTGCCACATTTGCCCCCCTACTACTATTTTTTCCCTCAAAAGACGTACCACCACTTCCCAAGAGAGGTAATAGTTCTTCGTAACTTAAATTCGTAGATACCACTATTTTAGTTTTAGCGGCACGATTCTTACCCTTAAATGATATACATATTTAATGAGTTAGAGTTTTTTAAGTTTTATTTTCAGTATGCTGAAACACGGTGTCGATTACCATTTATTATTCTTTAGTTTTTTAAGTTATATTTGAATAATGTTTGTTTCTACTACTAAGATTACTTAAATTACTGTCAACATCACAACATTCTTATGAAATATATTTCAAGTTTCTTATAATCTGACCTTTATCTTTTTCTTCCAATATATGCTGGCTGGTTTTTTTCTTGACTTAAAGATCTTCATCCTTCAGGTCTGGCTCTACAATAAAGGGTTTGGAAGTTTTGTTTATCCAGTTGAGAAGGTCTGCGATAATTCTGGGGAAGACCCAACATGTAGCAGGCAAGTAGTTGTTACCTCTGAGTATAATGAGAAATTTCATCCCTGACTTCATTCTGCTACCACTTTTCGTGCTCAACTAGATATGATAAAATAATAGAAAATTATTTACAAGATCATTATTTCATTTACATTCAAGGTTTCAGATTTAAACCATCCAGTATTTACACACCCACATTACATCACCAAGAGCACACTATGACGTGCTAGGTGGGCTGGGCCTACCAACTTGTATGAATTTAATCAGAAATGGAAGATAGTAAAAATAAAATTTAATGTTAATGGTTGAATGACTGTAAGACGACGTATACATCAATAGTTCGAGTAGATCCAATGCATTGAACCATTTGGTTTTCTTTTTATTTTCTAAGAGGTGTCCAGCACGACTTGTTCCAGTGCCAGGGCAAGAGCCTGTCCAGGGGCGGACAGAATACACATTTTGACACCTATACTGCACTGTATCAGCAATTCTGCAAAATAGAGAATTATTTACTTCAGAATGTCTTTAGCTCATGCCTCGTGCTTGTTTGTAATTCAAAGTTCAGCGGCCATATTTGCAAAAACTGCCACTGACCTTATGTTAACCTTTTGCAGGTCCGTAGCTGGGAACAGTATTTTAGATCACTTGACATACTATGGTGTTCAAATGGGATGCGAGACATCAGGCACATGCAGAATCGTAATGGATCCCCGTATCTCTACATTTGTCCAAAAAGATCCTGATGGAAATCTTGTCTTGTCCAGAGTTCCCTCTGCTCCAGTTTTGAAGTTAAACACAGAAGCAGCTGATCAGGGCGACACATTTTAGAAATTTACTCTGGTTAATCGTGTCAAATTTCTTAACAAGTTGAGAGAAGAGGTTAGCGTACATAGCACGTCGATCGTTTTCCTTTACAGATGCCATCTAAAGGGCATATAGCCAATGTGAAGGTTTGTTTTGTATGTAATTATATTGTACAATAGTAATATTTGATATAAATAAATAGTTAATATATATGTTCTTGTCCATTGTTTTGTGTTTGGTTTACTACTACACTTTTGTGTTTCCAAGCTTCTTATATCTAACTTGAAAGAGAGTCGAATTTGGGATTATTTTGATGAAATTGGCATATGGAATTTAAATTACTCGGAAATAGTATTTGATTTATTTTTCTGAGTTTAACAATTATTTCTCAATAGGACATTTGCCAATTTGTGACATCACATCTTTTACTGAATTATTATTAGCAGTTATTACAAAATAAACTTTTGTTTTCGGTGAATGCGGTGTTGGACCAAGCTAAAAAGTTAATTAAATCTATGTTTCTATCAAGTCAAAATTGACAATCACACGTTTTGTAGGATGCAGCTATGTTAAAAATCTGTTTGGTAAATCGTTTATAAATGACGTGAAAACATTTCGTTAGTCCATATTTTTAAAAGTTTAAAATGGTGAGCGAGAATTTTTGATTCGTCAAAATTGTTAACTTTTTAAAAATTCTTTGGGATTATAATTATCGTTGGTTCATTTTTTTAAAAGTTAAAAATGGTGAGCGAGAATTTTTGATTCGTCAAAATTGTTAACTTTTTAAAAATTCTTTGGGATTATAATTACTTGCTTCGATATCACGTCAAAGAATCATATCATCTACAAATTTAAACCGTTAAAGTTATTTATATTTATATCCATAACAAAGAACAAAGTAGTGTGTAATTATACCATAATGAATACAATGTTTTATAAGAAAATACAGAATTATTTTCTGTTGCAACAGTGAAGAAGCCTTTATCATATTATCTGATGTAATGAGCTTCAAATTCCCCTGCACAAAGCATCAACTCTGTAGCAGCCATAGCCATTCTATTCCTTTTTGGTGGCAGAATCTTCAGTTTCAGCAATTGGCAGCATCACTTCTTCTTTTACATCTTTTGCTTCTTCCACCTTAATAGCATCTTCTACAAAGATAAACAAATTACTCTAATGATCAATCCTTCAACTAAGATAAAATTTTAATTAAATAATTTTTTCTCATCTCTAACATGCAATGCAACTAAAAAAGGATAACTGCGAATCCGGCTTAAACGTCACTGCTTAAGCTTTTAGACGAATAGGTTGAACAAAATGATCAAAATTTTTGCAATGTAAATTGGAGATTGTAAACTAACCGGTTTTCGAATCCTCCTTGGCGTCTTGGATGATTTCTTTTCCCTCCACATTATCATTCAAATCCATTTTCCTTTCGGATGCATTTTCTTCAGGGATAATGGATTCAATGGATTCCTCTTCCCCCTTGAGCTTTTCTACATCTGGTTCTTGAACATCAACAACTTCTTCTTGATGAACACTGATTTCGTCAGATTTTCCCTCCTTTTTTTCCTCAACAGCTACAACAGGAGCCGTCAATTTTTCTTCCTTAACATTTTCCTCCGCTTCAGGTTTTCCATTTCCATGATCAGTTTCTTTGGCATTTCCTCCTTTCTTTTCCTCGTTGAGTTTTGCGTTCACATTTTCCTCCACCTTTGATTCTCCATTTCCATTTCCATTATCAGTAGCTTTGGCATTTTCCTTTCCCTCTTCCAAACTTTTCTCCACAGGTTCCTTGATTAACTTTGCCTCGTCTTCAACAGATTTGTCTGCAATTCCCTTGGAATTGGATTTCTTGCTTTGACTTCTGCTAATGGTGCTTTCTGTTGCAACAGCATGCTTTGATTCCCCACAACCCATTTATTGAGCTGTTGAAGGGAGAGGAAGATTTTCTTTGGGAGATTATTTTCCTCCGTTTCTTTTCAGCCTACCTTTACCTGGTTTTGGTTTAATTTATATAGTTAGAAGAAGGCCGTTTTTACCGTTTGTATTTTGAAGGTGGAAATGAATCTTGTTGGAATCAAAGAGTTTTCAATCATAGGAACCCAACAGACGAGTTGTTGAAAATTTGAGATATGACAATACGTACAACATTTTAACATTTTTCTTTCCTTAATATTCAACGTATGTGGTCATGTTCGATTCGTCGAACTAACCTTAGAGATGTAATTTGACACGACGGCTCCAAGACTCGTGGGTCTCCGATTAAATGGGTTCTAGGGGTGAGTTCGGGGCAGGCTTCTAAAAAGTGGACAATGGAGAGGCGGAGAGGGCAATCCCACCCATGAATAATTGGATATAGGGGCCAGAGCGGGACATCCCTAATAGCACATGGGGTGTCCCGTCCAAGATACGCCCCATTGCTATCCTAATTGAAAATTTTGATGAACTAAAATTTCTAATGAGTTGGTGGTAAGAAATTGAAAATTCAATGCACGCAATAAAGTTAAAAGGAAATAAAAAAAAGTGTCACTCTTTTTCTCTTAAGTTTTGGAAAATTAATGTATTTCTTGACCTTGTTACAATGTAGAAACCCAAGAGATTTCAATGCTAAAGATGATTAATTTATATATTTTATTCTATATACATACCAAACATCTATTATTACTTGTTTTTGGAAAAAAAAAAAAAAATTAAAAAGTTAATGCCAAAATCAACATTAATTTTAACTGACATTTCATAGAATTCACAATTTTTGTCAACTTTTACAAAATGTGCTAATTTTTTTTTTATAAAAAATTTATAAAGCTCTATTTGATTCCCCTTTTAAAGAGAACAATTTTTTAATTAATGATTTTACGGAAAATGTGTGATTAAAATGTAGAAAAAAGTTAATTTATGTACATAATATTTTATTGTGCGAACAGCTAGTTAAACTTAAAAAAATAAGCGTGAGAAAAAAAAAAAATCAAATCCCTTGTATTGTAAGTTTCATCAAGTTGACGGCGAAATTGTCTGGCTCTTGGCAGCTGGTGACGGAGTTTTGCATTGCGATAATAACAAAGTTTTTTGGCTTCGTTATTAATTTTTAGGGTGAAAACCAAAAATAACACTAGTACAATAAGAGTCAAAGACGTCGATTGTACAAGAGACGCCTTTAGTAACGACGCTAAAAGTGCATACTTAAGACGTCGGTTGTTAAGTAACAACTGACGCCTTAAGTTAAAAACCGACCCCTTTAAGTTACTTAAGGCGTCGGTTTTTGAATAACAACCGACGCCTTAAGTAACTTATAGGTGTCGGTTTTCAACAACAACCGACGCCTTTTACTATTAATTTTATTTATTTATTTTTATTATACCTATATAAACTATAACAATCACGTACACATCAAAAAATTATCTTCAACAAATATATAATCGAGGAATGCAGAACAAAACTTAATAACTCAATAAACAGAATTTCGAATTAATTAATTTTGTATTCACAATATTGTTAAAAAATTTGTACATGTTAACATAAAATGGGCCAAGTTTACATACACTCTTCGACGAAGTATTTGACCCATAAATTTCGAACCTCGTCAATTTCCTCTATTGAGTAAAATTCTTGAAATGCCTAAAAATAATTAATAAGAATTAATAATTATTATGTTAATTACATATAAATCGTAATTAAACAATTATCTTCAATAACTTATACCTCGTGTAGAGAAGTAAGTTGAGAATAGACTGTGACTATCTCGAACATGTTTCTCATAATATAATAGCCACACTCATCTCCTCCAGGTTGCTGAGGACACTGAAATTTGAATATTTAAAATTAAAATTATTATTAGTAATCGAATGAAAGTGAATATTAAACTAATATGAGAATTTGCAGCAATTTATAAAATTCTAGTTTTCATACCGAGATCTTTTTTCAATTTACATTGGATGTTGTCCTCTTGCCACCTAATGACCAAAAAGCTCGAAATACCCTAAAGTTTCAATAAATATGAATAAGTTATAAAAATAATAATAAAACTCAAAATTCTTACATAAATTTTGCCAGAGTCTCCTATATAAATTGAAAATATCCAACTTGTATAGAGACCTATATATTATTGAAAATTATCCTAACAATTATCATAATCACAATACAAATACATCATCCAAAAATGCAAGTTTAATATCTTATAATCTGTGCACGGAACTCTATTTCACATTTTATAAAAATGGCAAGAACATAATTATCAAGCACATAAACATTGTGGAATTTTGGCATACTCCTGCCGATAGATTCAAATGCATAGCACAAGAAACAAAAATAAACCTAAAACAGTACCATTTGTAATAAAGTGGCTGACTAACAAATGTGCATCCTGGTTATCTTAATATGCAACCACAAGTTACCGGGCATATCCAATCATACCTCAAATTTGGGATAAAATTTTAAATTTGGGGTAAAATCTTCTCCAATGATACCCCGTACCCCTATTCTCACCTCAAATTTGGGATTGACTTTAATTAATTACCAAATTGTCATTTTCTTATTTAATTTAAATGTTAAACATTATTAATTAGTCTAATAATTTATTGTTATTGTAATTATCTTAACTGTAAATATTATGATTATTATTATTTAATAATTATTGTTGTAATTCTATAATTGTTAATTTAATTTTTCTTAGAAAAATTAATTTTGTTCTAAATAATAGTAATATTTTTGTTAATATTGTTACAAAATCGGTACGAATTAGTTTGGATAATTAAAAATGCTGAAATTTTATTTCCAAAACTAACGACGACATATGTCAAATGAAGCTACATATGCAACGACAACGAGAGGAAAACATAAACTTGAATATACAAGAAAACTAATACGAAATAGTAAGTCGAGATAGTCAATGAACTAGTAATCACCCAAACCAGTGGAGGATCCCCCGATGTCGCCAAACAATTGAGAAAATGAACCAGCGGTACTTTTGCGATCCGGAACTTTGATTGTTAGCTCTTTTTTGGGTTATTCTTAACTGTTCACTTTCTAAAAATGTACGTACATGTGGGTTTGCCACTGTAAATAAATCCATGAATAAAATTTTATTCTCCTCCTGAAGTTCTGTCATGGCCAGTTTTCTCATTTCAAGATCATATATATGTTGCCTCTCATCGCTGCCCTTTTGTAGATGTGCACCAAGTTTGCGATTTTCTTCCTTGATAACCTCAATAATCTTAGAAGTATCCTCATCATTTTTTCTCTTCAGTTTGGATTTTTTTATTCCCATGCATATTTTGGATTGCCTGGGACAAACAATGATATCAACGTATTAGAAAGGTCTCATCTTTTTGCTAATCTTGCATCAGGCGTAGCTCCTTCGGCTCATTATATTATACAGGGAAAGGAGTATGTGACGGGTTATTATCTAGCTGACAGCATATACTCGAAATGGTTCACCCTTGTGCAAACAATCTACGATCCTCATGGACCAAAAAAGAAATTATTCGCAACAAAACAAGAGAGTTGTAGAAAGGACGTGGAATGTGCATTTGAAGTACTACAATCAAGGTTCGCAATTGTAGTAGGACCATCTCGTTTTTGGGACAAACATGTGTTGAAAGACATAATGACAGCGTGCATTATTATGCATAACATGGTTATTGAAGATGAACGTGATCTTGAGGCACCCATTCAAGATTATGTTGAATCACCAGCTCCAAAAGTTGAGATAGTTGGCAATGAAGACTCTCGTTTTCAAGAATTTCTTGGTCGACACAGACAAATAAGAAATAGCGATGCTCATTATGAACTTCGTAATGCCTTAATTGAGCATTTATGGGAGGAATTTATTAATTCTGAAAATTAAGTTTCGTCCATGATTGATAACATCGTTTAATTTAGGGAATTTGTAACCACTAGGCGTATTTTTTTGTTCAACTTATAGTTTTTTTTTTCCCGAGAAAAATTACTATTTTTAATTTGGTCCATCGTACGCATTAGTTATTGATTTAAATTAAAGTTATTAATTAACAAATTTATAATCAAGGTATAATTATTAAAAAATTAGAAGAAAATTGGGTACTATTCACTTAATCCCTAATTTAGGGTTAAAAGGTTGGAGATAGAAATTGAGTCTACCATTGGAGATGGCCTAAGTGCACCAAAATCTTATATCTAAGCAAAGTATAAATTTTCTTAATGCATAAATTAACAATTTCTCAAACAACGCATCCAGTAAGTATGGTCTTGTAGAACTGATAAATAGATTGAATAGTATAAACCTAATCAAGGAAAATCTTTGTTTTAATGAATTCACAAGAGAAATACCAAAGAAAACATGATAATATGAATAAATTCTACAAGTCCTTGGCAAGTTTTCATATTGGAACTTGAATATGCATATCGTATACTTCTCGGTAGAGGAAGGAAGCATGATAAAGCAAAAAAAAAAAAAAAAAAAAAAAAAAAAATGAAATTATAAATTGGACTGATAATAGTGATGGTAACAATTGAAATCTTATAATTAAGGCCGCTGAAATTTCTACCATAATAACAAAAAAGAAACTCTACCAATAATATTCAACTCCACAACCGACAATCAAGATGAGGAAAAATATCGATCCCAAAAAAACCCTTCTCAATCGTTCAAATTTCAGCTTAGTAGCACTTAAGAAATTTCTGAATCGAACCTTCGAATTTGAGTGCATAATATTTATCCTTAACAAAAGCCTAAATATTTTTCGATTAAACCTAAAGAAATATCAAAAGAGAACTTCATACCTTCAATGCCTTATGCAGTTGAAATCGAGAAAGTTACCCAAAATCCCTATTTCACTACCAACCCGAAAAATAAATGGAATCCTAAAAAAAAAAAGAAAAACATTACCTAACAAAACTCGCGGCATTCCAGCAAAATATGAAATCGAAACTTGAGAGCCCACGTAAGCAAGTTTTTCTATACCGAAAGCCCGAACAACCTACTGTTAATGCGAGGGGAAAAAAAAAGGGAAAAATGGAGTAAAGATCTTGAATAGATGGTGCTTTGAACTCGAAAACCATACCTAAAATCCACCTCAAAATAGGGGAAAAATTATGACACAAAATGAGTAACACCTTACAAAACAGGGCTCGCGAGTGAAACGAAGACACGCAGCAAAAACTGCAACAAAGTGTGGGCTGGTGGCGCGAGGCTGAGGTTGCTGGATGCTGGTGGTGGGGTGAGGTACTGGAGAGATTGTCGGGTGGAGGGTTGGTGGCGCACAATGGCAGCGGCGTGAGAGGGTAGGGCAATGGTGACCTCGGTTGAACTGAAAATGGTGCGGGAAATGGCTGGAGCTGGAAATTTTGGTGATGAATCGGGAAAATGCTTGAAAATCTTGTTAATTGGTGTCGGTTGTTTCCTAACAACCGACGTCTTTATTAAATATTTATTTACGATTTTGTCACCGCATTTTTTACGGGCGTCGTAAAAACGACGCTAATTTGTTATTTTTTTTATATATTTTTGTACTAGTGTAAGAATGCAACGTAGAGACACAGTTGTCGCAAGTGAATTATCCGAATTTGATATCGAGTGTGTTCAAGTATCTTGCATATAGTAATTGTGAGATTCTTGTTGGAGAAATTATCCCATTAAAGAGAAATATAAGGTTCAACAAATTATCAACAAATGCACACGGGAGAATAGGACTATATTAATAATTTAATAGAGAAAACCACACAATACAATATTTTCGTTATCCTCTCAACTTTTTTATTCAAGTGTTCCTATTTCTTGCACAAGTCCCCAAACTTAATTATAATTATTAAGAGGTTCTTCAATCTTCGAGTCCATGACCACCTCTTCGCACCCAATATTACATCACGTCAATGTTAGGTGCCATCATAATCCAATAAATTTTAGTAGACATTCAAATATTCATGGAACCACAATTTATATTTTTGAAATATTCAATCTTTCTGTCACTAGCGAAATTAATTTATTGTATTAACTAAGAAATAAAATCATTTAATATAACGAATAGTATTAACATTACGTATTTTTCAATTATCAACCATTACAATCTGCAATTAACTGTTTCATCTACCGCTTCGTAACAGCTTGGAGTAACTGTTGAGTGTTGTCCTCTTCCTTGCATAACCACCGTCCACTTCTTTACATAAGTAACTTCCATAGTAATAGGATTTGAATCAGCCACGTTTTCATCAACTTCAATTATTGCATTAAACAGCCCATGATCTCATCAACTATTCATGTTATAATAACTACTTACTATAACTTCGTTGTATTGTTTTGCATCGTGGATTAAGTTGGAGAACCGTTTCTTGTGTGTCGTCCAATATTTGGTTGCCCAAATTTTCTCCATGTGCTCAATCGCTTCAAGCCCCTTTACATTGCCCCGATTGTATTGGGCTTTTGAATTGAATATCTTATGTGTTAACAGAAGAAAAAAGATAGAGTTTCAAGAATTAAGCGTGAAGAATGTGGATTATTGATGAAATATATTAATCTTTCTCATTTTTCCTTTTAATCGGGTGATTTATTTCAATACATTTTTAACTTTTCTTCTTCTATGACGAGTAAATAAATTATTAATTAGGACCAACGATGAAATTTAGATTTAAACTTTTAGTTTCAATTTTCAAGATTTGCATGGTTAACCGATTTATGTACTGATTTTCCATTTCTTTTTTCAATGCTTGAATTATTTTATCAGTAATTTATAATTTGTGGATTGTTGTAATAAATGGAGAGATGAGTTATAAATTTAGATTATGTAGTAAAATCGAGCAATTGAATAAAATATAAAGATACAATTTTATTATTGTTGTGAACTTCAATTAAATTGTTGGGTATTTGACCCAAAATTTAACAATGGAGACTAATTAATTAGGTAAGAATGGTTGGTGAAGAACTTGTTAGGTATTGAACCAACAATTCAACATGAAGACTAATTAATTAGGTAAGAATGGTTGGTGAAGAGTTAGGTGAGATAAGTTGGTAAGATTGGTTGGTGAATGAATTTGTTATTCCCAATCCGTCCCTAATCTTTGCCTATAAATAGAGATCAATTGTTGAAGAGAAGAGCACCACAAGCACAATTGGAGAGTGCCAAATATTGTGAGTCAGTGATCAAAGAGAGAAAATTGTGAGCCTAGCATATTGTGAATTTTCTTGTAACTCTTTGTAGTGTAAGTCAAAGGGTAGAAATTATATGTGGTAAAGCTCGTTTGTTGTATTTTCTCTGTGGTCTGTGGGATTGGGTTGGTGAGTGAAAGTCTATATATTTGTAACAATTTAATATATAGTGAAAAGTTTTGGCGAGGGTCCGTGGATGTAGGCATTTTGCTGAACCACGCAAATTTCTGTGTTCGTATTTATTTTCTTGTTTGCTTATTTTATTTTGAACATCGAAAGATCCTGTGGGAAAAGTAAAGTGGGAATCGACGTGTCGAAATTCCCAACAAGTGGTATCAGAGCTACAGGTGGTTCAAATAATTTGAAGAAAAAGAAAATATGTCTGTCAAGTACGATGTGGAGAAATTTGACGGGAGAATCAATTTTGGCTTGTGGCAAGTACAAGTCAATGATGTCTTGATTCAGGCGGGTCTGCACAAAGCTTTGAAGGGAAAACCAACTGAGAGTTCTGACAAAGAAATTGAATCCAGCAAGACTGATGAAGATTGTGAAGATTTGGATTTGAAAGCTGCTAGTACAATACGACTTTGTTTGGCCAAGAATGTTCTTGCAAATATTCATGGGATATCTGCTGCTAAGGAACTTTGGGAAAAACTGGAAGAGTTGTATCAGACGAAGAACTTGTCAAATCGCTTGTATCTGAAGGAACAGTTTCATTCATTGAGAATGAGCGCAAGTACAAAAATCTCCGACCATCTTAGTGTTCTTAATGGGATTGTTTCTGAACTGGAATCTATTGGAGTCAAAGTTGAAGATGAGGATAAAGCGTTGAGGCTCATCTGGTCTCTTCCATCCACGTTTGAGCACATCAAACCGATTTTGATGTACGGGAAAGAAACGGTGGATTTTGCTGAAGTTACAAGTAAGTTGATATCTGAAGAACGGAGATTGGGTGGAGGTGATGATTCATCTGGAAATAATTTGCTTGTTACTGAAAAGTGGAAGAGAGGGAACTCCATGAAGAAGAAGGTGACATGTTGGAACTGTGGTCAATCCGGGCACGTGAGAAGAAATTGTCCAAAAGGTGGAGCGGACTCGGCGAACTGCTCGAAGGACAATGCGACTCTCCTGGTGGAGGGTGGTGATGATGTACTCTGAGTAAGATGGGACATCCTCATGGCATGATGCCAGTTGCCATGATAGAGGATGTGTTCTTACTGGCATGGGTACTGTGTTCGCATACAGCATTGGTTTGATTTAGATGCAAGGTATGTGGTTTTTTTATTTATGTCGATGGCTGATGAACTTCCAAGGAGAACCAAACATGGGAGTTGCACCATAAATTTCAGCAAATTTTGTTTCGACATGTGCCGATGAAAAGCTCGGAGTTCGTTGATAATTCTGAGTGGTTATACTCATATGGTGGAGTATGAGATCTGTTAAAGTGGAAAAATGCTTGCCTGCTACCCAATGGTTGAATTTGAATGTTTTTGGCTTGGAGGAATTTTGTGTCAAGGTGGAGATTGTTGGGTATTTGACCCAAAATTCAACAATGGAGACTAATTAATTATGTAAGAATGGTTGGTGAAGAACTTGTTAGGTATTGAACTAACAATTCAACATGAAGACTAATTAATTAGGTAAGAATGGTTGGTGAAGAGTTAGGTGAGATAAGTTGGTAAGATTGGTTGGTGAATGAATTTGTTATTCCCAATCCGTCCCTAATCTTTGCCTATAAATAGAGATCAATTGTTGAAGAGAAGAGCACCACAAGCACAATTGGAGAGTGCCAAATATTGTGAGTCAGTGATCAAAGAGAGAAAATTGTGAGCCTAGCATATTGTGAATTTTCTTGTAACTCTTTGTAGTGTAAGTCAAAGGGTAGAAATTATATGTGGTAAAGCTCGTTTGTTGTATTTTTTCTGTGGTCTGTGGGATTGGGTTGGTGAGTGAAAGTCTATATATTTGTAACAATTTAATATATAGTGAAAAGCTTTGGCGAGGGTCCGTGGATGTAGGCATTTTGCTGAACCACGCAAATTTCTGTGTTCGTATTTATTTTCTTGTTTGCTTATTTTATTTTGAACATCGAAAGATCCTGTGGGAAAAGTAAAGTGGGAATCGACGTGTCGAAATTCCCAACAAGATTAAATTCCTATATCAATTTTATTGGTTCAACTATATGTGAGTGATTTTAACTTGAGAGAGGTTTTATTTAGTGAAATTCGACCGAGTAAAAGTTTAGAAATTGGGTTTGAGATGTGAGATTATTGAGAGTGATAACTGTGAGTGTAATCGTGACTCGCGGTGCTTTAGATCGTTTAGTCACTTTTATTTTCTTTAGTATCACATCGTACTTAGTGAAGTCTTCAATGTTAACTTCCACGAGATAAGAACATTCATGTTACTTAATGAAAACAAAATTATAGAATTTCATCTTCTTACAAGGATTTGATGCATGATAAATTTAACACATTTAACATGGTACATTTTTACATACTCGTAAAGTCATTAACACGCAGTAATTCATATCTTGCTAATGTTTCTTATGGAGTTTCAAAGTCGTGAGCAAAACCATCAAGAAAAACAACGTTGAAGCAACAAAAGAAATGCCAACTGCAACGGCCGCTTGGTCACAGAATTTATCGAACACATTACACACTTTCTTCCACTGCACGTGCGAATTTCCTTGAAACCCGATGAGACCAACGGCGAAGGCGGCACCCACACCGGAAAACAGGAGCGCCACCATTACTAGGTCAAAGATAGTTATGATCATCCCAAAACCTTTCTTTCCTGCCCTATTTGCTATTGTGAGGAATAGTGAGATGGTGGCATAGGCACATGCTATTGCATTTGCCACCACAAAGTACCTAAACCACCGTACAATAGAGTTCACGTGTTAGTTAAATTTTAAAACTTGTCCCTTGAGGTTGCACAATGAGAAAATTATGAACAAAGATTTATTAAAAATATCAAAAAATTAGTATTTACTAAATTTCTAAAGTAGGCCTAGGAGGACAAGCTCATTACCAGAATCATGGGCCCAAGCCCACTAAACTGGATGGACAGGCCCACACACAGACAACCCAATTTAATGGGCATAAATCTATTGCCCTGGCACATAGGTATGCAAATTTTGGTATCATTTATTAGAAGTAGATTTTCAAATTATAATCAATTTAGTCAGATGAATTTCAGTTTCATGATCTTGCATGGTAATTGATACAGTCACATGTGTAAATATTTTACCAATTATTTTTAAATGTAAAATATTATTGGGAAATGTATCAAGGGACGAGAAAAACTTCAATAAGATAGTCATATATGCACAAGTAGTAGAACCTGTCATGTAAATCATGACTAGGACATTGAATCATTCAAATCATGAAACCTCTGACATTCGAAGTAGAAAGATAGAAAAATGAATTATTCTAGTTTCACAATCCCACTCACAATGTGGGTGACAATTCACTCACATTGGAGTGGGACCCTCAAAATTTGAATTTTGAGGGTCCCACTCCAATGTGAGTGAATTGTCACCCACATTGTGAGTGAGATTGTGATTGTAGCAAGATTGTAGAAAAATAGTAGGCCTCGGATGCCGAAAAATCATGATTTGAATGGTTCGGATTCAACAAACCAACTATTTTTGCAACATTTTGCTTATCAGTTTATCTGCTTTGATAGGTCAAACACACCAAAAATCTTATTTAGAGCATGTTTGGTAATGTGAAAAGTTTTAGTTTTTGTGGTTTTTTTTTAATGAATGTATGGTTTAAAAATGTTTGAAAAGTTAAAAATTGTGGGTTGGACTAAGAATGAATGGTTTAGAGCATGTTTGGTAATGTGAAAAGTTTTAGTTTTTGTGGTTTTTTTTTTTTTTTTTTAATGAATGTATGATTTAAAAATATTTGAAAAGTCAAAAATTGTGAGTTGGACTAAGAATGAATGGTTGTGATTGAATTTGAAAAATTAAAGTGAAAATTTTCCTATTACCAAACGGGTTATTAGAATTAAAACCTTTTTGCAAATTACAACATCTACATCCGAATGACAGTTTTAAGGGAGTGCAATTTATCAAAACCAGATCTTATAACAGTGTCAAATGAATTGATTGGTTTTTATTGTGAAAAGATAAAATAACAATCCCATGACCTGACATGACAAGATCTTGGCAAAGTAGTTTCTCTTATGAAAGACTGAGATAATTAATGTTTTGCTAGCTTAAAAATAAGTTACTCATAAGTAATTTAATTAGTTTCTAAGCATATTTATTTAGATAATGCATTTTAAGTTAAAAAAAAGTAACTTATAATGAAAGTAGCTCTCCCCTAAGCCAAAACATGCACTAAAAGGAATAAAGCAGAATTATACTCACACAAAGGCGGACAAGTAATGCCACTTCGCCGTGACGTCGACATTAAGCGGTGGCAGTGTTGGTGCCAACACTACCGGTAACACGGTCGACTGCTTATTGACACCAAGAAGCACGGCCGCCACCAGCGTAAGCGCCAGAGCCAAAAACCGTAAAACCAAGTCGGAAAACCCCATTGCTCTCTTGTTAGCCACCGCCACTACTTGTTTCTCGCCGCCGTTAACGCGACCCTCTCTTTCCCCATTGCTATCTATGTATGCAGCCTCCATGTCCATTTTCTTAGTGTATTTTTTTTTTTCCCCTAAAGAAAGCAGAAACTTGCAAAAGATGGTATAAAATGAAGGTTGAGTGTTGGAACTTTATTTATATAAGGGTAGAATAGAAAGAGAAGATTTTTATTTTTAATTTATTTTCTAGTTGAAGTGTGAAAATGAGGATTGGAGGTTTTGGTGTGTAGTGTACGTAATTGCATGTGGAGTTCACATTTACGGTCGTGGGGACTAGGATTTGACTTCTTTTTAAGAACGTAGCTTGATAAAGATATATTTCTTCTTTTGATCATTTAGAATTTGTTTGATAATATGAAAAATTTTGATTTTTATAGTTTTTTTTAAATTTTTTGATGAATGTGTGGTTTAAAAATATTTGAAAGAAAAAAATTGTGGATTTGACTAAGAATTGATGGTTGAAATTAAAAAGTTACAGTAAAACTTTTACCTTTACCAAACAAGCTCTTACTTTAAAATTTTAGCCAATTCACCTTCTATAGAATATGAACTGAATGACGAGAATGATGAAACGAGTCTTATTGATTTGAGTTGAGTCACAGTAAAACTAGTGGATCTATACGTTTATTTTTCTTTATATGGTCACACAACTTACATATGTTTTTCCGTAGTTCTTGATTTTTTTGGTTCAATTGAAAAAAAAAAAAAAATAATAATAATATATATATATATATATATATATATTTTAAAAAGTTGATTGCGAATAGAATTCACATTGTCGGGGGGTAGCGGGTAGGGGATGGGCTTCTATCTAAAATATCGTTGGACAACTTTGCTTGATTGTGATACATACATTTGACTCTCCACTTGTCTGTTTTGTTCCAACAAATAATTTAAGAGGAAAAAAAAAAATTATGATTCAAATGAACACTGTTTCAGTTTTTGGGCAAAATTTCGAGGAGTATCTGGAATTTTTCCTCTATTAGGTGGGAAAGGAAAAGGAAGCCGCAATTTTTTTAAAGAATTAGAAGAAAGAGAGCGGGCCACAATTTTGGAAAAGGGAAAATTCCAAATCTTGTAATTTTCTGGTGCTAATTTTGTGGTACGTGAGTGCCCATATTTTGTAAGGGCCTTGCTTGTTGTACCCCGTCGCACCCGGGAGGGGGCACCCTATTGTGAGGGGGCGGTACCTCCCGAGGTGCGACTGGAGGTACAACAAGTATTTTTCATTTTGTAAAGGTCCTAATGTTAAGATTAAAATTCTATATCTCTCAAATTTGAACTTCAATAAATATTCTATTAGATTCCAAAAAGTTCAAACAATACTTTTAAAAGTTGAATATTCAATATTGATGTCAAATGTGACACCATCTTGCACATATTAAGAGTAAAATTTAATGTCACTTAAATATAAAATAATAATCAACATTCAAAGGTTTAGAGTAATTCTCTTAGATCTGCTCATCAAAGCTTCTCTCTCTTGAAATCATCTTAAAATTCTAGAGAACTAAATGGTCCTTCGTCATGATAGCTGATCGTGAAGTATTTACGATTAAATAATGGTAAAACTAATATATAATCATCTATCGTGAAAATATTAGTTTAAATTACAAATTCATCATTGTAAAATAATGCAAGAAACTCAGATTATGAGGTAATAATGAAAGTGGGAAATGGGCAAGATTTAGAAGAAACAGAAGGATGTGATTATGTGAATAGATTCAGTTAGAAGCATACATAATACATTTTGTCAAACAACTTATCCCAAAATTTGTTCATACTCATTTATGGACAAAAGATACTTACCTAAATTCACACATCTATACTCTCATGTGACTATCCCTAACTAGCTGTCACTTTATTGGTCACAATATTAATATATTTTGTTTTATCAGGCATTGAATATTCAGTTTTAAAGAATATATATATTTTTTTTATTGGGATTATTTGTTTGCAGAAATGTGAACACGGTTAGCTTAAAATATAGGGAGGGAAGAAAGGATTAATTCAAGTTTTGCTTGAAAATAAATGGGATGAACTAGTCTATTTCGTCCATTAACATTGTTGATGGAACTTCATGTTCCAATAAGTAATTTAGAGTCATGTGGATATGTAAGATTAATCTCTAAATGTATGAGAAAGAGCCGAACGAAGGTGTGGAACCCAATTAAATGCGATAATGAGAGATCCCTTGATGGCAAACTCTCAATGGGATGGAGTTTCTTTGGTTTATGGAGATGATGTATGCTAATCTTCCTAGTTGGGAAAAAAATGTTATCACTTGGGAAGTATTTTGATGATAGTATGTGTGGGTCATTGATAGAGTGGGTAACTGTTACTTAATTTGTGATATTTCATCTTCTTCCATTAATTTTAAATGCTTAAATTGTGGATATTAATCATATTTTACGTTTTGTGGATTATGTGGAGAATTAAGATCAAATTGGATTCAATATCACAAATTGAAACGAAGAAGTTGAAATATCAAAAAGTGCACAATAAGAGAAGGACTTTGTATAAGGCCTGGACACGTCTTACTATTTCATGAAGACTTCACTCACATGAATGAATTTTTGAAGAAGAAAAGCTAGTCATTGAGCTTGAGTTCATATCCTAAATGGGTGGAATTATTAAGAGAAATTATTTATGTGATGGGAGTATTTCTCTTTTATTTATTTTAGGGAAATATTAGAATTCAAAACAAACAAGAAAACTAAATAAATCCTTATCTCTAAGTAATTATCTCATATGTGGATTTCTCCATATTCCTTACTTGGCCAGCCGTTTTTGACAATTTGGAAACCTAATAAATAGTTGATTTTATTGAAATTGGCTGGGCCACAATTGGATTTGTTTTCTCGGACCGAAGAAGGGCACGGCTACACTTAAAAAGAAGTTCAGCAGCTGGGCGTTAGGGAGGAGGAGGAGAAGACATATTTTTTTTTGGGAGGGAGGATTCAATGAGCAGAGATTGGTGGAAGAAAGACTAGGAACACGCTTAGCGCGACTGAGTGTAGGGTTCGAATCCGAAAAATGGATTGACTTTGTGGCAAGCGGAAGTTACCACCAATCGTGGGGACCTTCAGTACCCTCCACCCTGACCTCTGGGAGGTACATCCTGCGATTTATCACTTGAACCAATGGCCCAGGGTATGATCGGTTCGGACCCTCAAGGTGTGAGCTATACCTATTTTTTTAAGATTGGGAACAACAAGATTTTTGGAGAGGACTCAGGCAGTAGACACATGAATCATCTTCATTCATTACAGCACTTTATTTATTATCTTTAACGTTTTTAATTAAAAATGTTTATAACTATCTAAATTTATTATTTCAGTTCAAGTATAATTGAAATTTTGATTCTACAAGAATTGTGAGATCTAATTAGTTTTATTGATCATTTATCTCTTTTCTATTTATACATCTTTTATTTGCATTGAAATTGTTGTTTTGATTAATTAATACAAAGTGCAGGTTGTTTTAATTATCAAAGTGATACTTAGCCAATTAGGAATCTAAATTCGTAATTGCTTAGAATTTCTAATACAAGTGGCAAATATCATAGTTGATTATAGATTGATTTTCGATTTATGTTATGGAAATATATAACCTAACTTAAATGAATCACACGTGTGAATTTGTTGGTTAAAATTTGTCGTCTCTCTAGAGATTAATGCTATTGGTAAAATAAATCCTAAAATCGTATCTAGGGTTGTTTATTGATTAGGAAAATAATCAACGAGCGTCTCTTGATTATCGAGATAGTAAGGAGAGATAGGTTGTGAGATCATATCAATGACCATAACCAATTTAGAAAATGAGTAAAAGATTTTATTTTTGCATCCATGATCAATTCTATGAATCAATAATGAGATTATATCTTGGGCTGGATATTTATTTAATTTGATATTTTCATCACTTTAGTTTCCCAATTGTTTATTTACAAATTGATTTTACATTCAAAATTCAAAACCCCCCATTTTTAATTTACTATTTTAATTTCTGAAGAATTAAATCTAATCAATCCCTATGGATTCGACATTCCTCACCACTATTACAATTTATTTTTATGAGAGCAAAAAAATATTATTATTTGTTGAATTCGACATCCATCAGTCATTATTATAACAAACAGAAGTCTCATATAAGCTGGGCAAGAAGATGAACTTAAAATTGGAAGGAAATTGAATTACTCTACTTAACATATTAACCTTTACAAAAGGTACGATTGCATATAGGCCTTGTATTCACTAAAATTGTTCAAAATGTATCATTACTATAACAAAAACTGTATTTTGCAACGTTCGATCGTATGTTGCAAAGTGCGATATTGTCGTAAAGTGTATAGATATGACAACGTTCATCAAACGTTGCGAAAGATTAAAAAGAACGTTATCATTAACTTTTTGTAACATTTAGAGAATGCTGCAAAAAGTTTTTTTCCCAACATTCACTGAATCTTACCGTATTATAATTATATATTTTTTACAACATTTATTGAATGTTACAAAAAGTCTTTTTTCGCAACATTTAGTGAATGTTGCCATAAGATAATTATATATTTTCTGTGACATTTACTGAACATCGTCGTAGGTAAATATATATAATATTTTAATTTTGCATTACTTTTTTAAATGCACTTTATGCAAGCAAAACTAAATGCCTTTTTCATTAAAAAATTGAAACTATACAAAATATCTATTACTTCTCTTCATGAATTAAATAAAGCATGTTTATCCGATCAAAAAAAAAATAAATAAATAAAAATAAAAAATAAAGCATGATTCACTTTTTCATTTTATATTCACATATCTAGCATGAGACCAACCATAAACTACAACAATATAATAATACTGCTACGGAGGGAGTGCTCTCCCTCGAGATTGATGACCACCATTCCCTCGCTCATATTCAGGAGGCCCACCATAATATTGTTGTGGAGAGACTCTTCCACCTCTCCAGCTGTGGCCACCATACCTTCCACGTTGTTGTCCCCATCCTCTTCCTCCTCATTGCTGATGTAAAATCTGTGCTGGTGAACGTTGGACACGACCATGTCCTTTTTCAATCCCCTGGGAGTTATGGCTCTATCTCTACTAGGAAATGAAAAGGTATATACTAACTTCGCCTTTCTAATGAAGCTAATCAAAAAGTTTGAAGGCAAAAGAGTAAAACTCTAAGATGATAAATATAGAAAAGTTAAAATATCTCAAGGAAGGTGTCAAATGCACACTGACATATTTTTCAACCAGTGCAATTTAAAATTTCCTAATATTCCAAATTAAAAGTGGTATGTTGATGTAGGCGCATCTACAAATTACTCACAAAATTATCGAACTCACAAATAACATGGATTTCAACTCTAAAAGAAAACACATTTTTTATTTGAAGTTGAAAATCCCTTCACAATTGGAATAAGACACTCTCAAGGGCCATGGGTCCCTAAATGGGCCAGACTTAAAACGTCAATAAACGAAAACACAAAAATAACAACTAAAAATAGAAACTTGCAGTTTTGACACCCTAAACGACCTCAAATGATCAAAATCCATTGTACGTCACAAAAAAGTGGTGTGTCTTGTCCGACTCGTTGAGACCTTTCCGAAAAATACTTATAAGCCCAAAACGGACAACGTATGACAATCTTATGACTATTTGAAGTTACCAAGCCCAACACATCACGTTTTTCGATCCCAACGATCTAAGAACGCCAAGGCCTGATCTGCACCCCATCATATGTGGAGAGCAGAAAAACGTTACTCAAACATTCAAATATCAAAAAAACAAAATATAACAACCTAGCAAATAAAATTATATTGTAAACACGGATAACTGACTAAAAAAGAAGTAATTAAATGGAAGAATAACAGGTAGACATCTGATGGGTGTCGAATCCAAAAAATAATAATATTTTCTTATTCTCATAAAAATAAATTGTAATAGTGGTGAGCAATGTTGAATCCACATAGATTTGTTAGATTTAATTCTTCGAGAAGATTAAAACAATAAATTAAAAACAATGGGAGGTTTTGGATTTAGAATGTAAAATCAACTTGTAAATAAAAAACTGCAAAATTAAAGTGATGAAAATACCAAATTAGATAAATATCCAGCCCAATGTATAATCTTATAATTGATTAATAGAATTGATCATAGATGCAAAAATAAAATTCTTTACTCGTTCTCTAAATTGGTTATGACCGTTGATACGATTTAACAACCTATCTCTCCTTACTATCTCGATAATCAAGAGACACTCGTTGATTATTTTCCTAATCAATAAACAACCCTATATACGATCTTATGATTTAATTTACCAATAGCATTAATCTCTAGAGAGACGACCAATTCTAACCAACAAATTTACACGTGTGATTTATTTAAGCTAAGTTATGTCTTTATAACATGAGTAAAAAATAATCTATAATCTACTATGTTATTTTCCACTCGTATTAGAAAACCTAAACAATTACGGATTTAGATTCCTAATTGGCTAAGTATCGTTTTGACAATTAAAACAACGTCCACTTTATATTAATCAATCAAAACAACAACTTCAATTCACAAGCAAAAAATATATAAATAGAGAATAGATAAAGGAACAATTAAATTTAATTAGATTACACAATTCTTGACGAATCAAAATTTCGAATATCCTTGAACTGGAATAATAAAATTTAGCTAGCCATAAACATTTTGAATATAAAAACTAAAAGAAAAATAAAATAATATAAAATAAAACTCAAACTCAAACTCTTGGAATGTCCATCATGTGGCTACGAACTTCCTTTCTCCCCCCCCCCCCCCCCCCCCCCATTTTGCTAGGTCTCGGCTGGTCACTTTTCCCATTTGTTCCGCCTGCTGGGCTTTAGAAAAAACCAAGAAAATGGCCCATCTTTCTTCCCAAATATTAGGTCAATTGCCGGGATTTTCTCTTCCAAAATGTAACCCCAAATTGTCCAACAAACTCCCCCAAAAGTCCAATGTTGCTGGGACAAGAAAAAGAGTTTTTAAAATGGTTAAACTAGGAGTCCACCAATATAGAATAATTACTTGGGGATAGGAATTTATTAAGTTTCCTTGTTTGGGTCAAATTTTAATATTTTCCCAAAATAAATAAAAGGGAAATATTTCAATTGCACAAATGATTTCTCTAAATATTTTCACCGATTTAGGAGGTAAACATGGGCCCAATGACTAGTTTTTCTTCTTCTAAAACCCGCTCATGTGAGTAAAGTTTCCATGAAGCAATAAGGCGTGCTCAGGCCTTATGCAAATTCCTTCTCTGATTGTGTGCTTTTGAGTTCCAAATTTCTTCTTTTCAATTTGTGATATTGAGTCCAATTTGATCTCAATTCTCCACCTAATCCACAAAAAATAAAATATGATTAATATCCACCATTTAAGCATTTAAAATCAATGGAGTAAGAGAAAATATCACAAATTAAATAGCAATTACACGCTCTATCAAATCTCTCCACACTTAGATAATGCTTGTCCTCAAGCATAAACTGGATCAAATTTATCAATTGTTCTCATCACCATTCATTCTTCTATTTCCACCTATCCATCCACAATGCAAACCATCATGCCATACAGATTAAATCTTAATACAAGCAAGAATGCCCTCAAAGTGTTTAGGGTGTAAAGTATATATGTACTCTCAAGTCAAAGTATAGAAAATTCTTGCCATAGGCTTGCTAATATATCACATTGGAGCCACCAATGGTTTTGAATGCAAAGTAAGGATCTTATCACCGGTTGTAATGGGGCTTGGGTAAGGTGGGATGAAAATGATATATTTTTGGCTATTTTCATTTAATGAATTGTACAAACTTCTTCACAAGAGCTCACTTAGAATTCATGTACTTCAATCAAATCACTTTATAACCCAGTGTGGTTTATATCCTTTCACCTCTCGTGAGTATGCTCTCAATATCTATCAATGAATTACTACATGAGTGTTAGTTTCGATCAACTTAAAGGCACGTAATATAGACCAAGCAATTCAAACCACTCATAAGTATATGTAATGGGAGTTAACACCTTCACTAGGTATTTCTCTCTCTCACAAAGTGTATAAGGGTGAGATTTTTCACTCAACTCACTCCATGGAGAATTCATTGCCACAGACTGCTCAAATGTCATGACCGGAGCTAACAATAACACAAGTGCAAAGTAAAGGTCTTTACTTGGTTGTAACGGGGCTTCGGGTCAGGTAGGATAAAAGGAAAATATTAGCTTGCGAAATTCCTCTCTTGTGGGTTCAAGATAGAGGTAGCATGAAAGAACGAGTATCCATAGCTTGTCGCGTGGCAACAAAATTTTAAAGACAGGCTAAGGCTCAAAGAGGCTTCTATTGGTACATGTATCATTGTAGGCCCTTTTAGAAGGTCAAATTGAATTTCACCTAATGCCTTTACTATATTTTGCACTTGAGTCAAGAAGCTACAACGACATGCACAAGAGAGCACATCGAAGAACAAACTAACCATGCAGGACACAAATCAAAGAATAAGAGCTTAATATAAAAATAAAAGCAGCTCATAGACTCAAAAGCTCACAAAACATGGTTAATGTGTTGCTCCCATCCATTTATGAGATATAGGTTATTGCTTGGTCTTGGTTTCGAACTCAAATTTTAGTGACCAAGGGTTAATGCTAAAAAGAGTGGAGTTAGGTTAATCAGGGTGGTATTACATCAAATCAACTTTGGTTTGACTCTATTAGGTATAGATAGCAACTCAGCCACTTTATCCCTAACATTTATTTCATATTACCACTTCTCAAAAGAAAGAGGAGAGTTACGTCATAGGTCTTTGATTCTCAATGTCTTTCAGTCTCAACCAAAATAAATTGAAGCTCAAGTGAATAAGCCTATATATTCCTTCAATGCAAAGTTCAAAAGAATGGAAGATTAGCAAAGAATAGGATTTCTCTTTGCTTGTATTGTAGTTAATTTTCAACAAAAAGACAATGGCTCAAAAGTGGCTTTCTAGGGGTATATTTCAAGGTAGGCTTTTTAAGAAGGCTAAATTTGGCTTCTCCTAAGCGCCCTTACTTATTTAATGCATTCAATTATCAAGAGGCATCTCAACATGCATAACAGAGCAAGTTCTAGAAGAGATCAACTACTCATGAAATTCCCCACCGTGCCTCAATTCATCTCAATAATGCACAGTAATTCAGATCATAAAGGGATAAGCAACGCCAAAATCCAAAATCAAGAAGAGAATTTTCAAAAAATTTCTTTGAAAAATATAGCAAACATGAATTGTAATAGAAATTGAGGTGCACTAAAATGAATCAATTATCACAAACTAAGCAACGCACATCAAAATCCTCCCTCACACTTAGTCCATACATTGTCCTCAATGAAACAAAATTATAAAATGCGAAAAATAAAGATAATAAGAATAAGGACTCCCCTAAAAGCTGTCTGATTCTCGTTTGCGTGCAGGTCGATGCTCAAGCCCAAGAATTCCAGCATGCAACTCATATCCAAAGTTATCTTGCAATGTGTGACCTCAGGATGGCTGACTGGTGAAGAAAGAAAGAAAGAGGGGAGCGGTGGTTTGAAATTGAGAAAGGAGGAGGTGTTGGCCGTGTGCGCTGTGGTTTGAAAGTGATGAAGATGGTTTTGCAGTGGAGAAGAGAGAGGCGAGACTGGTGGTTTCGACGAGTGAGGGATGAAGTGGTTGTGAGGGATGAAGGTGAGAAAAAGAAAGAAAGAAAGAGATGAGGAGGAAGAGGGAGGTGGTTGGTGATTTGTGTCTGAATAGAGTTTGATTTTGATTTTTTTTTTTTTTTTAAATTCGAGATACACTTTGGGTATGGCGTGGGCACGCCTTATTCCAATATTTGAACAAAGACCTTGTAACCCAAGATGCACTTTGGATAAGGCGTGAGCACGCCTTATTTCAAGATTCTTTCAATCCATTATTTTCTTCATAGAGTGTGTCCACGTCCTAACGAAGATTCATATCTGTCCAAAAATCAAAATAAGGTCAATTTCACTTAAAAAAAAATTATGGATATCATGAAATAAATAATATTAAATAAATGAAAACAAAAATAAAAATAAAATTTATTGCTAACAGTTAATTACAATCACATATTTCACGAGTCCCACAACTTTTTAATTACACATCTCATAAACCCTATTGTTCCTCAACAGCGTTTTGAGGTCATAGTTCTTGTGATGACATACTAAGTGCTTAAGAAAGATAATTCCATTGAATCTAGATAAGTTGTAGAAGTAAATTGTTAAAGGTGGTTGTTCTAATCATTAATATCCTTAATACAAAGTCATTAAGTATCTTAGTACTCCTATCTTCAAATTTATTCAAGATTATTTGTAGTCTTCACTGAAATAGGTATCAATCATAATCTCATTGATCTGTTCAGCAAGACAAACCATCATGAGACCAACAACATAAGGAAAATGAACTTAATTTATTATGAGAGTCTCCATATCGGCAACAATGAATGGTTCCAGTTCGGTGCAAGATTGTTTGAGTGCTCTTCAACATTTATCAAAATTCGCTAAAAATCTAATTTAATCTCCATCAAACATGAGCCAAGTATAAAAGTTAACTTGGCTAGAAGGGTTTCATATTTTTGGTCTCATGTTCCTGCACCTAAAGTTCTAGAAGCAACTTGATGTGTCATTATATGGCTTCAAGGGTTAAATGCAAGGAAATGGAGCTTCATTTAGTTCCGCTTGATGCTTAACACTACTGTTATTCACTTCAACTTTGAATAACCAAGAAGCAAAAACATCTTGTCAGCATATAAACAAATGTTTTGCCAATTTCTCAGAACTTTCGACATCTCAATAAAAAGTAGATATTCAATAAGGTAAATCAAGAATGGAGTCTTTGAACTTTTCAATAATATTGTTATATTAGAATGAATTTCGAGACCGTTGTAATAAATAATTACAACATAAGATTTGGGCTCGTTTGAGTATATTTAAATTCAATGAAAGGAAGGATCACAAGCAAAGAATATCAGATTATTACAATTTTCTTAGCAAGACAAATTCTGAATTTCCCTTATTAAGGAGGAGCAATAAGGGTACTTTTAGATATATGGTGACGAGGGAAGAAGATAAATTAATGCCACCAAAACATATGAAATACGTTATGTTAACAAAGTAGGGAAAAATAGAGTTCGATAAGAGTGCTGTAGTGACTATTTTACGAAGGGAAATAGTTAACTTTTCTGATATCTTTAATGAGGACCAATGAGATGATTCATTAATCTTGTACAAGTACAATCCATGATATATTTCGAAATACGTTTAAATTAGAGTGTAAGAGAATATCAAGAAACAACACGGTCATTTGCACAATTAATAGGAATGTACATATGGTTGGAAATATCAGTACCGTTCCTGTTACTAACCATTATCATTTTAATTACTCCATAAAATAACTCAACTGATGCACATCTTACATTGTGCATCATAAAATTGGCTGTAAGGTATTATCAAGATTCACACTTCAAGAAATATATATATTTCCTTAATGTGGCGTAACCTCATAAAGAATTCCAAAATATTTTCAAGATTGAACTTGAAATTGCCTTGGTGTCGACACATATATCCATCATTCTAATTCAATATCCACCTAGTTCTCAAATTTTGATATCAAGTTCCTGAGCGTCGACATCTGACCAAAATTTATATTCTCAAATCTTGAACTCAATGTAATTCTTCGATATAACTCATCCCTTTCAACTATTTAATTATTGATAATAAGTTATAAATTTGATCTCTTGTGCTCATTGTAATAGAAGAAATTGATATATCAGATGATGGAACATCTCATACGCCATCACTCTTAATATATATTTCACTAGATCATCTTCATTCCAAGTATTTTATGAATGCCACACATTCTTTAGTTGTTAAGCATGTCTTAAAAACAAACTTCATTCCAAAATATCACACTTATCACATCATTCTTGCAAAATATTCATATATCATTTTATCTTGTAGGCTCTAGACTCCTAAGCTGAACTGCCATTTCAAGTTTAACTCAAGATATTAAATAAATATCCATGTAAGCAAATTATTCCAGGGCAAATATCCACTTGAAATTTCAAATTTTGACAATTAATTCACAGAAAACAAGTAATAACAAACTTGGTTGGTGCACTCCAAATGACTGTCTGGGTAGTCTTTAGAATCTTTTAAAACCATTCTCTGATACTCGTGATGTGGCACCTCAATTTCATTTCCAATTTTAATTAATTTATTTATTTTTCTGCTATACTTTGATTTTTCAAACGAATAAAATAGTATTTTATCCACCCGCTCTAACTATAAATTTGGACTTTTATTTTTGAAGTATAATTGGACATTATTAAAAATAAGTATTTTTCTCTAAAATATCATTTGTAATTTAATTTAGAAGAAAACAAAATAAACTAATTATAAAAACTTTATAGTTAGTAGTTGATATAAAAAAATATTTGTTTAAAATAAGGAATAGAGAGCGGATAGAGGAAGATAGCCGGGAATTTGCTATTTAAAATATTTACTATTTTGAAATGAAATAAAATTATTTAAAAGTAGTTGGATCTTTTTGGGGTTTCCCTGGTGAGAGGCTCATGAATAACGGTCAGGTACCTAGTACACAATCGTCCTGTCATTTGAGAGTTTGCACCAACCTCCAATCCATGCATTGTCACCAATGCTAATCACATGCCCCCAGTTGGTGAAATATACCCTGCCCATATCCTAGCTGGCACTCAAGAATTCAAAAGATGATGGGCCCCACCTCCTACCTTTACTCAAGCACGTGCAATTTGTACAAAATAAATCAGAATTCTTACGTTCATCTCTCAACCTAATTTCCCTCTACTCCAGCTCCCATCTCTCGCCTCAGCTGTCTTTCTCGTCTCTGACCCTCTGTTCCGGCGGCCATACTCCGACGAAGGTGAGAAATTTCGCCCCACCCGCACTCGTTTAACTCATCACCTCGGTGCCGCACTTAATTTTATGCATTTCAGCTTGGTCGCCACTGCAGCAGCTAATTCCACCTGTGGTCTGCACGTTTCCGGCAGCAACCGTCCGGTGAAGGTATCTTCTTTGAACTCCCCATCACTCTACAGCGTAAATGAGCTATTTCATTTCTTGCATTTCAAGTATTTTTCTCACACTGTGGTCTGCCTAATTTCGCTGCCCTAATTTCGCTTCCCTAATTTCGCATCTTTCATACATTCTCACCAAGGCATCTTTCATACATTCTCACCATTTTGAATATAATATAATTTCTCTCATTGTCATGGAATGTGAAAATTACTGAGGACTGGTTAAAGTTTCGAAAATGTGTTTCCGGTTGTTCCCTGGTGATTTGAGAATGTAGGAGAATGGGCCATCTTCAATGTCAGACTTCATAAATATGCATCTGCAGTGTTTGTGTTTTTCCCACTTGTTTCAGTTTAATTAAGCTTGATTCTGGTTCATAGTGTGTACAAGGAAGGGGAGGATAATGAGTTCGTCTTCATGGAATGAGGGGCTGTCCGGGCTTAGATGTAGCAGATGTGGGGCGTATATGAAGTTACATACTTCACATTCCGATAGGAATCCCCAACGTCTATACTGGAAATGCCACAATGCAAAGGTACTAATCCTACAAATGACCCCTGTTTATGTTCTGTGCATGAAGCAGCAACTGATTTGAGCTGCTTGTTGTTGATGTTTTGTAGGATGGCTTTGTATGCAGAAAGTTCGTTTGGGACGATGAAGTTGAACGTAATACGGAGGCTTGTGAAGTTAACTTGAAGATATTGGAGAAGTTAAATGAACTAGTTGAGCTGCTACGATCCTTGTCACAGTACATTAAATTTAGCTTAATTGTTGTATTAGCTCTTGTAATTCTTAAGTTAGTTTGAAATAGATGATGACAATGTTCTGGAATGACTCGTTTTGGTGTATAGATTTTGAAGTCCAGTAGTAACGTTGAAGTCCTATTGTACTATGGTTTTGGTTTAATGAATTTAGTTTCTTTCTTTCTTGGTTTCCTTTACTGGAATATGCTAAGCTTGAAAGGTTATGGTTTTGGTTTAATGAATTTAAATTGAAGATATCTTCAGGTTGATTGCTATATGAAGAGAAATAACTTAAATGCTACGTGAAGAGAATTTACTCGAATTCAAAATAGAAAGCAACAACATTTTCACTCGAATTCAAAATAGAAAGCAACAACATTTTCAAATACAATCCAACCAACATTTACCTAAACATGTTCATTAGTTCAAACTTAACAACGTGATTGCAACTAAACATAATTCTCTTTGATCTCATCTTCTGACGTGTATCTCATCAATTCTCTTTGACCCTCATATGACCCCTCTTCTTCATTTTGGGTTTGTTGGTCGATACCCTGGAACTGCGGACATGTTCTCCTATCATGTCCATGTTGGCCACAACCACGACATGTTCTGCCACTTTTGGACATGGCTTTATCTTTTGATGACTTCAACCGCTTCCCACACCCTTTAGTCCTAATTCCAATTGGATCAATTATACCTTGACTCTCCACATGATTTCTGCTCCTTCCCACACTCGTTGCAGTCACTCCATTATCTATATCTTTCACTCTCGTTTGCAATATTTCAAACTCCGACAAGAGGAACTTGCTACGTGCCTCTGTCAGAGAAGCTTCATCTACCAACATGGTAGTCATGTGGGATAACAAACCATGTCTTGTGAGTAAAGTGTTACCTGATTGTTCAAGCACCAAGGAGTCAGCAACACAACCAGCTTTTGCGCCCTTCGTCCACCTTCTTAAAATGTATTTTTGCGGTAAAAGTAGCACTTGTTTTTTCTTAAGGTAACATAGCATATGTCGACATGGACAACCCACAAATTCAAACATCCGAAAACTGCATGTTACATAATCAGACTGCACGAAGTAAACTAGTTCACGACTCTTCTCAAACAATTTTCCTCCCTCAAAGCGCTCCAACTTATAAACTTTAGACTCTGAATTCTCAGATTTTTTTGAACAAATGTAGAAATTGCTTTGCTCGAATTCTTTCTGGAACAACAAAAACATATACCTGGTGAATATGTCAACAGCCTGATTTTCCATCATATGAACAGACGTGAGCCTAGGTCTCTCGTTCAGGTCAACATGGTTCGCAGCAAGCTCCTCATGTCTCTGATGTCTTAAGGCCATGGTGAAAGGCGTGATGAAATCCATTAGTGAGTTATTCTTGTTTACATATCTCTTGAAAAAGGAATGGTTGCTCTCTGGTCTCTGACTGCTAGACATCCCCGCACTAAAAATGTGTTTCACATATGCAGGAACCCATCGTTGGCGGATTTCGTACATGCTACTTAGCCAAGCATTGCAGTGCAAGTTCGTGGTTTCCAAAATACCATTCCAACGTCGCTCAAACTCTTATGGTGTCTCTGAATTCTTGATTATGTCAACCAAACGGTGATAGTGCTCGTTATACACCATCGCATTAATCTTCTCAGAAAATTTGTTTAATATGTTCCATATGCAGTATCGATGAAATGTATCGGTCAACACCAATGATAATGCCTTCGAAATTGCCGCGTCTTGATCAGTAATAATGATTTTAGGAGGCTGGTTATGCATTGCTTGCAAAAATCTTGAAAACAACCACATGAATGACTCTACAGTCTCGTCGCTCAATAATCCCGCTGCAAATAGTATGGTTTGTCCATGGTGGTTTACCCCGACAAACGGAGCGAAGATCATAGAGTATTTATTAGTGTTGTATGTAGTATAAAAAACACTAGCATCCCAAAATATGGCGTAGGATCTACGGGACTCACAATCAACCCAGAAACATCGAACCAACCTTTTGTCATCGTCCGTCTCAAAATCAAAGAAAAATTTCGAACTTTTCTCTTTCTCGAATGTGAAATACTCGACTAGTGTTTCTGCATCATGACCTGTATGTTCTCCTCGAACATTCCTTTGGTGGTTTCGAATATCTCTCTCAATACATCCAATGGACGAAGGACCACCTGAATCAATCTCCAGAATTCTCACCTTCTGACATGTATGTATATTCGCTTCTGCCAATTGTCGTGTAAGTGCTTTCTTTACCGTCGAAACACTGCGGTGTGACCGAAGCAAGTGCACTCTACTAGGAGTGGTGAGCCCATGATATTGTTCTGGTATAAACTTATTCACAACCCATAGATTTCCGGTTTGCTGTTTTATGACAGATAATTTGGCCTTGCATCCAACACGGGTTTGTCCACATTTTCGTTGTCCATTCCGTAGCATAGCATCCCTATATTTTCTGCCCCAACTGTCATCCATTTTCCCTTCCTTATAACAAACAAATAGTTTCCAGTAGGTTTCATCTGTATCTTTCTTTTTCTTACTATTTGAAATTCGTGCACTAACCCAACTTCACGAGCATATTGATTATAGAAGTTGAATGCTTCATCATGTGACTCAAACTCTTGCCCAATTTTCGGTACTCGACCAACGCACACTTGAGGAAGATACCTTCACCGGACGGTTGCTGCCGGAAACGTGCAGACCACAGGTGGAATTAGCTGCTGCAGTGGCGACCAAGCTGAAATGCATAAAATTAAGTGCGGCACCGAGGTGATGAGTTAAACGAGTGCGGGTGGGGGGAAATTTCTCACATTCGCCGGAGTATTTCCGCCGGAACAGAGGGTCAGAGACGAGAAAGACAGCTGAGGCGAGAGATGGGAGCTGGAGCAGAGGGAAATTAGGTTGAGAGATGAACGTAAGAATTCTGATTTATTTTGTACAGATTGCACGTGCTTGAGTAAAGGTAGGAGGTGGGGCCCATCAGCTTTTGAATTCTTGAGTGCCAGCTAGGATATGGGCATCGTATATTTCACCAACTGGGGGCATGTGATCAGCATTGGCATTGTCACACCTACAATGCAAAACTAAATGAGCTAATATTCAGCAAGTAACATATGCATGATCATGCGCATGAGTTTCAATTCACTTTCTTGCAATTATCTCATCCCCAGGCTCCATGCCTTTTCATTATCTCAGTTTATCCACATTTTCTACTTGGGCCCGAATCCCACTACATTGTACAGTATGAGCTTAAATATCACATGGCTGATAACATGCGCTTTCTAGTGCCTGTGGTCCTTCATCGCCCACCGAGACTCAAGACTCCACAATTTGTATTCATCGTTGTCTACCGAGACTTGGAAATTATATTATATCAATTAGGTCTGGTCTATTATATACAGCGTTTGGCGTGCCGATATGTAGTCCCAAGGCCACCAAGAGACCTCCCGACACCGCCCGTATACCGGCACCGGACCACCAATACCCATCATCGACTATCCTTAATGACTGTCGGAGTCTCAAGTGGGTGTATATATTCGAACGCGAAGTAAAGTACGGTAAACTCGTAGGGTGATCCTACTATCATCCACATCATTCTTTATATATATACTCATTATCTTTTTCTTTACCATTTATAAAGGATTTTTTCTAAGTCCACATAATGCACGAGTATATGAATGCCGCAATATACCTTGTGCACATAAGTGCCACAATATACCTCATACATCAATTATATATCATAATCATATAATATGACATTCCAATGATTTCATGTGCATTAATAATATGTCATATCATCAAATCATGTCTCGCATACTTCACCATATACAGATATTTGCTACATCATATTCAACATATATTGTACCAATAATATATCTCACATAATCACATAGGGGCACATAATAATATAAATATTATGTTTTGCATTGTAGTTGAAATGTTACTTACCTCACTCCTTGAGTATCCTAAAGTTCACAACTTTATTCCTCAATATTTGGTACTACTAATCTGCTTGGAATCAAATCACTCATTGCCTATCATATATATAAACTATAATTTAGTCATGTAATATTATATTATATTTAAACTATAAAATATTAATTAGAGTCCAACAAAATTAAAGTTGATCATTTCCCTACAAAATATTTAACTGAAATAATTGTTGGGATCGCCCTAATTTAAAGAGGTTGATTTACTTTATTATACCTCATAATGAAATTAAACTAACTTCCCTATTTAAAATAATAGTCAAAACATAATAGTATAAACCTTATTATTATAATATAATATTATAATAACAATTAACTAACTAATAAATAAATAAATAAACTTACTTGAATGTGCAGGCCCCCCTTCTTATTAATTTTAAGGTAGGTTGACCCCACTTTTTATTAATAGGATGGGTAAAAAGTGGGGTCGACCCCCCTCAGGTCTTTATGTTTCGTCGTTCTTTTTTTTTTTTTTTTCAACTGAATGGTTCTATTTACAGTTTTTATCAAGGACCAATATGTAATTAAATAAATTATTTTATTTTCTCTTTTAGTCCCATTAAATGTAAAACTTATATTTTAGTCCCAAAATTTATTAAAAACTATCAAAATGACTAAAAAAATTATGGGGTCATATGAAATCGAAATAGAGAGTTCTTGGGGCCAATATGAATTCCCAAGGAATACATTACAAAGATATTTTCGGATCATAAAATCGATAACCGAGACAAAGTTATCCCTCGTCAATGTTTATCACTTAAAACTGTTTTATTTCGATTTCTTTTCAAATGGCTACTTTCCTCTAGTACTCTTGTTATCATCAAAACCGAACTTTCATTATATCATTCTAAAATACTCACGATCTAGTTTCTCGTACCCTCGTCGAAACGCAATAAGGTCAACTACAGTAAAAGTTGCGACTTGTCAAAATAAGTCGTTTAAAACTAACATTTCAAAATGCCAACCTTCTTAAAGTTTTCGAGACACGTACGTCAACCGAATACGTGTCTACAATATACCATTTCGAAATTCATTTAGAATTCTGCACGATGATATTCTCGAATAGTCAAAACAGGTAACAAAACTAAGAACTTAGACGTCCCGAAATCATATGTTTAGTTCGTCGTTAATTAATAATTTATAATATAATATAAATATGTCTGTGTGTGTGGACGACACACAGACACAGATATATATATATATATATTACCTTAATTATTTTTATTTTGATCAATAAGTTTACGGATTCGTTTTGGTCTATTATTTTTTAATGTCAGAACGAATTATTAGTTTCACTTTGAAGTACATTTCGTATACTTCAATTCATATCTTCCCAATTATGGAATTAATAGTCGATTTATTAAATCGATAAAATTACTTAAAGTAATATTTAATTTTCTTATTTATTTTTCGTTTATATTACGTCAAATAAATTAAAAGTTTTTTTTAATGTCGAATAAACCCCTTTAAATAAGTCAAATAAATTAAAAGTTCTATTTAACTTTGAAGTAGGTCCTGTTAAATGCGAATAATTTAATATAATAATAGGACAAATTTTTTTGGATCGTTACAATAACTTTCTCCTAAATCGAACTGGCCCTTATTTTGTGATTTACATTCTCAAGTTATCAATTCAAGATGTACAATTTAAATCTATTACATTAATTTACATTACAATTTAGATTTTTTATATTCATTTTCACAATTTTTATATTTTTCGTTTTTTAACCAAATTTCGAATTTTTTAGGTCCATTTGTTTGTAATGCTTGTATGTGTGTGTGTGGAAAAAAATAAAAAATGGATTAATATAAAAAAACATGATTTAAAAAATGATGCAAAAATTGAATTTAAATATTATAATTTGTATATTTTCATTGGAGCAAAATTTTGATTTAAATCCATCGGAATGTAAATGAGTATGCAATAGTGATTTCGAATATGCTAATTTACCTCTATTTTTGCACCACTATTGAAGATGCTCTTAGGGTGAATGGCCAAGAGAAGAGAGAGAGAGACATAGATTGTGAAATTTTAGGGTTTATTTGTAAATTGTAACTTTTTAAAATTTTTTAATTTTAATTAATAGTGATTGAAATTAACTTAGAGTCAAGTTTTTAACAACATGAAATGAACGTTTGTAGCGACCAAGATTTTTATGCAATAAATAATTATTTTAATATTTAAAAAATTGTGTCGCTACTATTTCACCCATTATTTTGAAGTTAATGCCGCGACGTGTTCGTCTAGCCAAGTCAAGAAATATCGAATTTGTTCGATTTTAAATTAAATGTCCGAATTTCTAAAATTATATTATTTTAAAGTATTATTTTCAAAATCATTTTTAAATTCCAAATTTATTTAAAATATCTCAATTTTCCTGATTTAATTATTTTAAGTCCAAAATACGTAATTCAATTTTATATCAAAATTTATTTATTCTCAGATTTATTTTCAGTCCAAAATATATCAGTTTTAAATACAATTCTTAATCAAAGATTCCTCCAATTCTGATGTATTCCACTATACTTTATTATAATTCCTAAATCAATACAATAATCCCAGCATCTAATCTACTGTAGCACCATCATTACCATTCAACCACTCGAGACCACAAACCCGCTGCCAAGATTCCCTCACTTCACCTTTACAGCTCCATTCTCATCTCTCAGCCATTCTTTCCAGCAAATGTTTTCTTTCTCCATGTTCAACCATAATCACCACACCTCCATCACTATATCATCACCTGCAGAACCTTCATCACACAACTTGAATGATAGCACTGCAATCACTCAATCCCAAACTACCTCTACTCAATTTGAACTCTAAACGACCAATCCGCAGCCACTGACCAACCACTGCAACCAGCTCAACTCCATCGAAATCAGCTCCATCACTGTCAAGAGCTAAACCGAGATTTACAACCAACCTTCACTTCCATTTTAATCAACCACCCAACAGCCATTTCGCCCAATATCAATCCACCACCAATGAATCACTGCCGATCCAACTCGATCGAAGCAAGTTGCAAATTCCAACAAACACCACCACTGCCCTATTCTAATCAAACTTAGACATCAATTTAATCATCTTCATCATCACCAAACACCACAGCCATAGACGGCCAAACCACCTCAATCACCGGAAAATCGCCCAAACCCAAAATCAAACCAAAACCCAAGAAATAGAATACCCAAAATACCTACCTGCCTCGATCGCCGGATTATCGCCGGAAAACCTCAATCTTCAGCCTCAGTCTACCTCGATTTCTCTTCAATTTTTGCACATAACTTAGCCCTAAAATCTTCATACAACCACACCGCAGCTCACCCCGCCTTGCGACGGCGCTTCGACGGCGAAACCGCCGGCTGAAGGGACGGTTTCGCAGGAAGGAACCGCTGTTCACCGTCCGTCTCCCCCCTCGGTCTCTCTCTAATGCTCTGATTTGCGAAGAATGAGAGAGAGGAGTAAAGAATATATAATATATTCAATTTTCAAAATTTGCAAATTAGCCCCAAGTTTGAAAAGTTATTCAATTCGGTCCCTATGGTTTTAAAACAATTCACTTCAGTCCCTTAAGTTTTAAATGATTTTATTCAGCCTTCATTTTTAAAATATATTATTTCAACCCTATTGTTTTGAGTTTCCGACTTAACTTTCATAAGTATTCATTTTAGTCCCTCAACTTTCAAAATATCTATTTTAGTCCCTGAACTTTCAAAAGTATTCATTTTAGTCCCTCAACTTTCAAAACATCAATTTCAGTCCTCAAATTATAATTTATCATTTTGAACTATATATTCGATATACTAAAGTGACTTATTGGCTAAGACGAAGCGTACGGAGAATTTAAAGAAATTGAAGTCATTCCCGCTCAACTTTGCACTCGTCGGATTTGAGGTAGGCTCGCACTTATTAATTGATTTAAATTATGATTTCATATAAATGTCATGTGACTTGTGAAAGTCAATTTTTAAGAAAAGTAAGTATGTTTTTATGAAAAGAAAATATACTTTATGTTTTTACGAAAAGTAAGTATACCCTATGCTTCCCGAAAATGTTTTTTTGGATCATTGCTATGAAATCAATCTCCCCAGATTGCTATGTTTTCAATCTCCCAAGATTGACATCAATCTCAGATTGCTATGAAATCAATCTCCCAAGATTGCTATGTTTTCAATCTCCCAAGATTGCTATGAAATCAATCTCCCAAGATTGCTATGTTTTCAATCTCCCAAGATTGCTATGAAATCAATCTCCCAAGATTGCTATGTTTTCAATCTCCCAAGATTGCTATGTTTTCAATCTCCCAAGATTGCTATGAAATCAATCTCCCAAGATTGCTATGTTTTCAATCTCCCAAGATTGCTATGTTATGATGGAAATGATCCCTATGAATTTCAAAAATTATGCTTGGTATACTTACTGTGATTTTACTGCATAAGAATTCTTGCCACCGAAGTTCGGTAAAATTCTTGTGTCTCCCTATGTTTATGAGGATTTCGATCCTATCCTATGTTATGATGAAAATGACCCCTATGCTTACAAAAGAAAATTATGCTTGGCATAATTAAAATGTGTTTTTATAAGTATATGATTTTCAAAGAGCTGTTTTCAAAGAGCTATTTTCAAAGAGCTGTTTTCAAAGAGCTGTTTTCAAAGAACTGTTTTCAAAGAGCTTATGATTTTCAAAATATGTCCCGTGCTGTAATACACAATATGAGTTTTATCAAGAGCCGTTTTATAAAGAAGCCCTATCAATGCCCGTTTTTTTAAAGAGCCGGGATTTATGTGTTTAATCATCTTATAAATTAATTAATTTGCGATGAGTCTACTGAGTATTTCCCCCATGAAATGCTCACCCTACTTTTTAACAGTTTTGCAGATTTCGGAGACGGTGGCGAGCGATGAATGATGGTGGCAATAATCGTTAAACGGTTGAAAGTTTGACATTAATGATTTCCATATTTTCCAAACATCGAATAATTTAGAGAAGTTCATTTATTTGAGAAATTATGACATTGGCAATTTCTTTACAAAATTAATGGTTCGATTTACTATTTCAAATGGTTTCATAAATTTTTTCGAATAATATTTTTTTGCGGAAGAAATAATTGAAATTCATTTTTGGCAACATTAAATAAACTGTAATGGCCGATAAAATTGAAAACATTTATGAAACCATTTGAAATAGTAAATCGAACCATTAATTTTGTAAAGAAATTGCCAATGTCATAATTTCTCAAATAAATGAACTTCTCTAAATTATTCGATGTTTGGAAAATACGGAAATCATTAATGTCAAACTTTCAACCGTTTAACCATTATTGCCACCATCATTCATCGCTCGCCACCGTCTCCGAAATCTGCAAAACTGTTAAAAAGTAGGGTGAGCATTTCATGGGGGAAATACTCAGTAGACTCATCGCAAATTAATTAATTTATAAGATGATTAAAGACATAAATCTCGGCTCTTTATAAAACGGGCATTGATAGGGCTTCTTTATAAAACGGCTCTTGATAAAACTCATATTGTGCATTACAGCACGGGACATATTTTGAAAATCATAAGCTCTTTGAAAACAGTTCTTTGAAAACAGCTCTTTGAAAACAGCTCTTTGAAAATCATATACTTATAAAAACACATTTTAATTATGCCAAGCATAATTTTCTTTTGAAAGCATAGGGGTCATTTTCATCATAACATAGGATAGGATCGAAATCTTCATAAACATAGGGAGACACAAGAATTTTACCGAACTTCGGTGGCAAGAATTCTTATGCAGTAAAATCACAGTAAGTATACCAAGCATAATTTTTGAAATTCATAGGGATCATTTCCATCATAACATAGCAATCTTGGGAGATTGAAAACATAGCAATCTTGGGAGATTGAAAACATAGCAATCTTGGGAGATTGAAAACATAGCAATCTTGGGAGATTGATTTCATAGTAATCTTGGGAGATTGAAAACATAGCAATCTTGGGAGATTGATTTCATAGCAATCTTGGGAGATTGAAAACATAGCAATCTTGGGAGATTGATTTCATAGCAATCTGAGATTGATGTCAATCTTGGGAGATTGAAAACATAGCAATCTGGGGAGATTGATTTCATAGCAATGATCCAAAAAAACATTTTCATGAAGCATAGGGTATACTTACTTTTCGTAAAAACATAAAGTATATTTTCTTTTCATAAAAACATACTTACTTTTCTTAAAAATTGACTTTCACAAGTCACATGACATTTATATGAAATCATAATTTAAATCAATTAATAAGTGCGAGCCTACCTCAAATCCGACGAGTGCAAAGTTGAGCGGGAATGACTTCAATTTCTTTAAATTCTCCGTACGCTTCGTCTTAGCCAATAAGTCACTTTAGTATATCGAATATATAGTTCAAAATGATAAATTATAATTTGAGGACTGAAATTGATGTTTTGAAAGTTGAGGGACTAAAATGAATACTTTTGAAAGTTCAGGGACTAAAATAGATATTTTGAAAGTTGAGGGACTAAAATGAATACTTATGAAAGTTGAGTCGGAAACTCAAAACAATAGGGTTGAAATAATATATTTTAAAAATGAAGGCTGAATAAAATCATTTAAAACTTAAGGGACTGAAGTGAATTGTTTTAAAACCATAGGGACCGAATTGAATAACTTTTCAAACTTGGGGCTAATTTGCAAATTTTGAAAATTGAATATATTATATATTCTTTACTCCTCTCTCTCATTCTTCGCAAATCAGAGCATTAGAGAGAGACCGAGGGGGGAGACGGACGGTGAACAGCGGTTCCTTCCTGCGAAACCGTCCCTTCAGCCGGCGGTTTCGCCGTCGAAGCACCGTCGCAAGGCGGGGTGATCTGCGGTGTGGTTGTATGAAGATTTTAGGGCTAAGTTATGTGCACAAATTGAAGAGAAATCGAGGTAGACTGAGGCTGAAGATTGAGGTTTTCCGGCGATAATCTGGCGATCGAGGTAGGTAGGTATTTTGGGTATTCTATTTCTTGGGTTTTGGTTTGATTTTGGGTTTGGGCGATTTTCCGGTGATTGAGGTGGTTTGGCCGTCTATGGTTGTGGTATTTGGTGATGATGAAGATGATTAAATTGATGTCTAAGTTTGATTAGAATAGGGCAGTGGTGGTGTTTGTTGGAATTTGCAGCTTGCTTCGATCGAGTTGGATCGGTAGTGATTCATTGGTGGTGGATTGATATTGGACGAAATGGCTGTTGGGTGGTTGATTAAAATGGAAGTGAAGGTTGGTTGTAAATCTCGGTTTAGCTCTTGGCAGTGATGGAGCTGATTTCGATGGAGTTGAGCTGGTTGCAGTGGTTGGTCAGTGGCTGTGGATTGGTGGTTTAGAGTTCAAATTGAGTAGAGGTAGTTTGGGATTGAGTGATTGTAGTGCTATCATTCAAGTTGTGTGATGAAGGTTCTGCAGGTGATGATATAGTGATGGAGGTGTGGTTATTATGGTTGAACATGGAGAAAGAAAACATTTGCTGGAAAGAATGGCTGAGAGATGAGAATGGAGCTGTAAAGGTGAAGTGAGGGAATCTTGGCAGCGGGTTTGTGGTCTCGAGTGGTTGAATGGTAATGATGGTGCTACAATAGATTAGATGCTGGGATTATTGTATTGATTTAGGAATTATAATAAAGTATAGTGGAATACATCAGAATTGGAGGAATCTTTGATTAAGAATTGTATTTAAAACTGATATATTTTGGACTGAAAATAAATCTGAGAATAAATAAATTTTGATATAAAATTGAATTACGTATTTTGGACTTAAAATAATTAAATCAGGAAAATTGAGATATTTTAAATAAATTTGGAATTTAAAAATGATTTTGAAAATAATACTTTAAAATAATATAATTTTAGAAATTCGGACATTTAATTTAAAATCGAACAAATTCGATATTTCTTGACTTGGCTAGATGAACACGTCGCGGCGTTAACTTCAAAATAATGGGTGAAATAGTAGCGACACAATTTTCTAAATATTAAAATAATTATTTATTGCATAAAAATCTTGGTCGCTACAATCTTACCCCCTTAAAACAATTTCGTCTTCGAAATTAAACTTACTTGATCTTATGATTTCTGAATACTTAATCAGAATCTCTTCTTCTTCTTCTCTTATGTAGCATCATCGCTACCATATTTAACCCACTGGATTTTGACTAAATGCATATCTTTGTTTTTCTTAAGAACATGGACTTTTCTATCAATAATAGATATATGTGTCTACTCATAAATTCTTCTGAATCAAAATGAAAATTCCCAATCGTATGTAAAAATTTCATCATATCTTGTAGTATTCATGTAACTTGTCACTTATCATCGAATATTCCCAAAATAATCAAAGAATTACCTGAATATTCTCTCTACGTAATATACCCAATAACATATCAACATAATATCATCAACTTATCTTTCCAATATTTGTAACCCAAAAATTCAGTAAACAATTATCTCCCAAATAACTAATTAAAATTCTTAACTCATATATCACAACATTTCCCCGCAAAGTATTTCTTTCACTTGTACATACTTATGAATTCTGATTCAAAACAGTCCTTATTTCTCTTTCATGTATTCACGTATTATTTCTATACCTTGATTATTATTTCAAAATATCAGTACCCAAAATCCAAGAAAAATATTCCATATCTCAGATCTTATCATCAAATCTTCCTTTATCGATAAAATAAACAGCGCATTAATCTTGTCTCCTCTTTTCATTATTCTATTCCGCGCTATCTTGCTGGAATCAATATCATATGGATTCACTCAGATCCTTAATGCTTTTAAATAGTTCATACTGGGAAGAGGTTGAATCATCAAACAATGGATATCATCCTTACAAAAATCCGCAAGTATTATTCCAGTCTTCCTATGAATGATCTGAGAAAGATTTATAGAATAAGACTCGAAAGGTTGAGGTTGCTGATGGCTCATGGTATTCCAGAAGATGTTCGCTGGTTGATAGAAGCAAAGGTTCGACTATCTGGTGAATTACCTATGACATTTCCAAAGCACATGCCTAGTTTAGGCAAAAGCACCTTCGCAAAGAAACGAAGAGCAAAAAGGCTAGGTGGTTGCTACAAATGTGCTCGTTGGAACTGTAATACTCGTTGCAAATCAGTAGGATATTCTTCTACTAATCGGGATGATAAAATCGAATTCATAAAGGGTGGACTGAGTAAGGAGTCTTTGGATGATATTCGACTGACTCTTGAGACGCACCCAAGTGGTTATGTGCAACGTGAACTTCTCTCCTTATACGCTCAGTTTAACGAGGACAAAAATCGTTATAGTCTCCAAAATATAATAGCAAAAGATCCTGTTTGCCAGTCTGTTTTACAAAATGAGGCTTCTGGAAAATCTGCATTGATATAAGGTAAATCTTTTGATACGCATTTAAAATATTTTGCTGCTTTCTTTCACACGTTTTGGAAATAAAATATATTTTCCTTTCTCGAGTTTTGATAAAGCTGGAAATAAATATATTTTCCTTTCTCGAGGTTTGATAAAGCTGAAAATAAATCACCGAAAGGTGATATCTTTGGTAAAACAGTCAAAAGTTGGCCGATTTTGTCAAAAGTAAATCTTTACTTTTTCAGAATCAATCAAAAACAATAAATTTTTCCGGCTTTAAATAGCCAAACATATTTCATAGTTCAGGCATCCCAAAATCACATCTTCTTCGTAAATTTTCCCTTCTTTACTATCAAAGATGGAAGCACCAAAACTTCGACAGATCAAAACTATTTGTGTATTTTGTGGATCAAAAGTGGGAAAAGGCTTCGGTTATCTAGAAGCGGTCGTAGATCTTGGAAAGAAACTGGGGGAAAAAGGTATCACTCTTGTGTATGGGGGTGGTAGCAGTGGTCTAATGGGTTGTGTTTCCCAATCTGCTCTTGCAGAGAAATCAAAAGTAATCGGTGTCATACCTGTCCCTTTGGTAGATGTTGCAGGCAAAACACGAGGGCATGAAGTTCAAACCTTATCCATCCATGAACGCATAACTTGTATGCTATATGGTTCTGATGCCTTTATAGCCCTGCCCGGAGGTTTTGGTACCTTAGAAGAAATCTTTAACATTACCTCGTGGGCTCAACTAGATCTCCATACTAAGCCTATTGGGCTTCTGAATGTTAACAATTTCTTTGATGGTTTGTTAACCTTTCTTGATTATGCTGTGGAACAGGGATTCATCTCTCCATTTTCCAGAAGGCTTCTTATTTCTGCTCCTACTATTGATGAACTACTGGATAAGCTGCAGTCATATATCTCAATACAAGATCCAACAGGAGTTAAGATAGATTGGTCGCAAGGAAGGGGAATCAAGCGAAAATGGAGTCCGGTTAATGTAAACTTAACTTTGTGAACCCCAGAATATATGGTGGTAGAGTACGGAGTATTCTTACTCTCGAGACACACCTTAAATTTCTAGGATTTCCTTAATGTTTAAATCTTGTGTGTACCTCAAAGGTTCCAGGTGGTAGATTACGGAGTATTCTTACTCTCGAAACACACCTCTTTGAAGGTTTCTTTATTTCCTCAAAAGATCAGAGGTGGTAGGATACGGCTACTCCGGAAACACATCTCTCATTTTGAGGATTATCCCATGTTTCTCTCGTTTGCTTTTGTGTGTTTCATGTATTTCCTTTCCAGTGTGACTCTTGTGTGTTCTCCTTATGAGAAAATAATAAAATCTCTGCTATCATCTACTAAATCTCGTTTGTGATGTAAATGATCTTGCATGTCTAACCTTAATTCCTTTAGTGGATGCTTATCATATCATGCTCTTAATTCCAAATGATAAAATTTTGGACAGAGTCTCCCTTGTAATTTGGACTTATCCAAACCATAAGCATACTTCATAACTCACAATAATAAATAACTCCACATTTGATCACAACGATCTAAAAATTGACCATAATTTCAACAAACTTCAATATCATTAAAATATTCCAGAAAAGCAATTCATAATTCCTCAACATAGAAATTTCAAATCATAACTTCTAATATCACAATATCAAGTCCTTAATTCTCAATAATATCATATTACTTATAATCTCAACATCATAACTTCATAAACTGGCTTTCTATTTCTCGTTTAAATCTAAACGATAAATAATCTGAAAATATAATCAAATCCTTTCTGTTGACTTCTCATACTTAGTGCCATGTCTAAAATCAATTATGCAAAGTCCATCTAGGGTTCATCATTTCTAACTCGAGGACAAAAATTATTTTGAAATCATTCTTAAAACATATTATTCCCATTATGCTCAACACACGTTTTCTTTCTGAAAAATTTCTCATAGTCATGTATTAAAGCATATAAGTTATGACAAGCATAACAACATCATAAATCATTAACATAAGTATCCGAAATACTGAAATAACTTTAAACATCATAAACTTCTTTACCTCGGAGTTGGTGGAGCGAAATGATGGCAGTGGCAATCTTCATCCATAAAAATCTTATAATGGAAAATATTTCTTGAAAATTCTTTTTGAAAATTTTTCCAGTCTACAGAAACGCAGACTATCTCTGATAACAACTTGTAGCGCCCCGAGTTCCGTATACCCGGTTAACCACGTCATTTTCTGGTCTAAATTTTTTCGAATAATATTTTTTGCGGAAGAAATAATTGAAATTCATTTTTGGCAACATTAAATAAACTGTAATGGCCGATAAAATTGAAAACATTTATGAAACCATTTGAAATAGTAAATCGAACCATTATTTTTGTAAAGAAATTGCTAATGTCATAATTTCTCAAATAAATGAACTTCTCTAAATTATTCGATGTTTGGAAAATACGGAAATCATTAATGTTATCGGCCATTACAGTTTATTTAATGTTGCCAAAAATGAATTTCAATTATTTCTTCCGCAAAAAATATTATTCGAAAAAATTTAGACCAGAAAATGACGTGATTAACCGAGTATACGGAACTCGGGGCGCTACAACGTTGTTAGAGGGGAAAGTTCTAGCAATGTTCAGTGATCGTTGCAAGAATTTTGAAATATGTAATTTTTTTGCAACAGACAATAAGCGTTGCAAAAGGTTGTCAAAGCTAACCTTTAACAACATATAATGCCTCTTTAATTCTGATTAAAAATCAGTTTTTTATCAAAGTTAAAGTCAAAAATTAATCAAAATCATATATTTCATGAGTATCACAACTTTTTAACCATACATCTTATCAACTTTTATCAAAATTCGCTAAAAAACTGATTTTAATCTATATCAAACAGGAGCGTAATGAACATTGTTTAAGGAAAAATTGTTAACATTAACTGAATGTTGCAAAAAGAGCAAAATATGTAAATGTGTTTAAACAGACCATGAACGTTGTAAAAGATTGTCAAAACTAACATTTAACAACATACAATAAACTTTGCTAAATGATGAAACTTTAACAATATTTAATGAATATTGCCCCAAAAAAAAAAAAAAAAAAAAGCGAGAAATGTATAAACTTTTTGCAACGTGCATTGTCATTGTTAGCAACATTTATTAAAAGAACGTTGTCAAAACTCAATTTAATTAATCAACGACAACGTACACTTATTGAATATTGCAATAGACCCTCTTAGAAATATGTAAGTATCACATGTTGCAAAATGTCATTTTTATTGGATTCTTCCCATTCAGCATGCTTGGTATGGATTTGACAAAAGTACTCAACATTAGAGAAGATAACAATTCAATTTATAAGATTATATAATTTTAAACATAACATAAAATATCGTACTTTTACGCAATCATTACAATTCATAAACAACACAATTTATCAAATCATTTTTAAACCACACATTTTCTCTCTTCAATTTTCAACAATACATTTTATCTTAAAAAAAAGTCAAAAAATAGAAATAAAATAAAATCTACTGCCGAACAATCTGTAACACATAAATCTTCAAATTTAAAGGATTTAAATTTACATATCTCCAACATGTTTATGTCCAAACTCAGCTTGTGCAAAATTCTCTCGTCTATGTCTAAATTTTTTACGCACGAGAGCCAAAAATTTGCAAACCAACTTGGAACAATTTATTGTTCTCTTGTTAGCCGCCACCACTACTCGTTTCTAGCTCGCCGCCATGAAAGCCGCTCTCGGTTCCTCCTCTTCCACTAGACATGTATGAAGCCTCCATTTCCATTTTTCAGATTTTTTAATGTCTTTAACGTGTTATTGGAAAATTGCATCACTGATCCCCAATTTGTTATCAAAGTATTGAGTTGGTTTCTAATCTTTAAAGTAACCATACTTATTGTTGACGTCTCTTTTTGTACCGAAGCTGATCAACAAATAAAAGGGGGTATTATCTTTGAAGATCTGCTATTTAGGGATGATTATGATATTTGTATTCTTGTAATTAACAATTCCAATATTCCTTAAGGTAATAAAATTTGGATAAAGTATGAAAATAGATATGGCTTGAATGCTAAATCAGATCAATAATGAACTCGAGCAATAATTGAACAGATCCACGTCTAGTTCAGTACTGATTTAATGTTCAGGTCGGTTTACGATATTCAAATGACAAAAGTTGAGAGAGTTTTTTAATATCACATTCCCTTAAATGAGCATTTACTCCTTCTATTTATAGTAGTTGAAAATGTTAAACATAATCATTACAATATATCACTTCTGCAGGAAGTGATTGATAAGGGTGATTGACCATTCGACAGACATACATCAAATGATTATACCGACATATTACAGATAATGATGATTACTGACACATAATAAGGCTGATTTGACAATGCTACATATTTTCGCATCCTCTTCGTTCTTGGCCAATGAGGTCGTCTCGTATACTTTCACCTCGGTCACTCAAATCACCTCGGCTCTTATAATTCACGTCGGTCACGCGAATTCACCTCGTAGGCACAAATCACCTCGGTGCAAAATCACCTCGGTTCAAACAATTCACCTCGGTCAAGCTGTTTCACCTCATATGCATAAATCACCTCGGCTAATACATCACTCCGGTTATGACAATCCACATCGGTCATGATTCAGGACCTCGGTAGTACTGTTAGGTTCGTGATTTGAAATACCATGGGCCGTTTCGTCAATTTGGAGTAACCATTTGACCATTGACTGTTTGACTGCTTAATTTATTTTCCACCTCAGATCGGAATATAACACTTATCATCAACTTTTCATCGCAATCGCAAAATCAGACACTAGAAATGAAATTGTATAAATATTCGTTAAATATAGTTACATGATCCTTGTAAAAAATGCTTCTGTTAATATTTTTTTGAAAAATGAAATTCTAACTTTATAGTTTATAGACAAGTTCGTTTAGGGACTGATCATGCAATAAAAACTATAAGTTAAAAATTAACTTGCTCAATTTAAAGATTGGCGACTAACTTTCTACTTAGATAGCAGAACTGATGCGAACCCCTTCGGTGCGTTGACCGAAAATTCCCACAACAATTTTAATACCAACCCAAGAAATCTAAAGTGGTAAATAAATGGATAAAACAACTTAACCCAATTTTAAATCTAACCCAAAATTCAAGGATTAACAAACCCTAACCCAATGGAAAGATTAAAACAAATTCCAAGGTGGCGGAAATCAACAACAAACACAAGAATAATAATACCCTAGATTTAGTTGAAGAAATTTCAAAGATAATACAAGAACAAAGGAGGTTAACCTTACCTCAAGGAGTCTCTCTTAAGACCAAACTTCAATGAACAACCAAGTTATTTACAAATGAACAAGAAATGTGTTTAAAAGGTACAAAATGGGTAAAAAGTGTAATTTCGAAAATTGCAAGAAAAACCTCGTTTTTTGTAAAATGGAGTGTTTCGGTCGATCACTGGGTCGACCGAAAGGGGACTTTCGGTCGACCGCCACTCAGCCAAAAGCGACTGAAGCTGGGTCAAAAATTCCTCTGCAGAAGATCGGTCGACCGGAAGAATGTTCGGTCGACCAAAACTTGGCTGAACTCCAAACTTCACATTTTTGGTTCCAACTTGATTCTTAGCTTCTTTTCTTGATTTATTCACATTGTTTAGCCTCGAATCTTGAACCTCTTCGACGTCGGATCTCGTCGTGGGTCCCACTGGCACGCGCATCGAGGTTTGACTTTCTCGATTCTCATCATCCCCTCCCTCTTGAAAAGGATTCGACCTCGAGTCTTGCTTGAGTGCACTGTCGTGAGACTCCTCGAACTTTGATCTTGCAACATTGTGTACCACAGGTTCATGCAATAAAGTTGGACCTTCGATTCTCATCATCTCCTCCATCTCGAAAAAGATTCGACCACGAATCGGCACCTACAATAAAAAATAGAAAATTCAGACACAATAAATGTAACTGAAATTTCATACTCACCGTGCAAAATAAATTTGTAGGCGCTGCCAAGAGTTTGAGATGGGCCAACATCGCAGGGTAGCATTTTGGATTTTATTCGATCGGGAACCCGTTCTCCCCTTGAAAAGAACCATTTCCAACCACCCGGATCAAAAACGAATCGCCTCCTACCATGGTTGGCATGAGACGTACATTGTATGCCAATCCCCTCAGATGGAGGCACGAGCCTCCGGCAAAGGGGCTTAACCCGATTTGCTTTGTTATGCCCGCCTAAACTAACGTCTCCATAAATGAACATGTGCATCAATTTCAAACGAGTTAGTAGGCTAGGGCCAAAAACAACATTAAGTGGAGAAAATTTGCTACTAGGATAAACACTTTTATTTCAAGCAAATTTAACAACCACAAAATTAGCATCCACTTCGTGCAAATGCACGACTTTCCAAAAGAAAAGATTAGCTATGTTGACGATCTTGTTGGTTTCATGACATGCAATCAAATGTGACCCTTTAATACTCCTAGCAACAATCACAAAAATAGCTTCATTTTCTTTCTTTGTTCTAAGTAAACCCACTGTCAAATTTATATAATTAATAATCCAAGGTTTACTCATGATGGGTAAATATGTATGGAATTCTTGGGGAAAAAACTTGGATTTAACCATTTTGCAAGTTCGGTATTTACTACAAGTGCAAACATGTTCAACACCAATCTTCAAAATAGGCCAATAAAATTGATCACATAATACCCCTAAAACCCCATTGATTTTAAATCGCCCCATCAAACAATCATCATGTGCTCCCCCCACTAGCAATTTACGCATGGCACATTTACAGGGACACAATCCAACTTTCCAAAACAAATAATCATCATGCCCATAGAATCCATCAAAATATTGCTCACAACATGATTCATGAATGTTTAACAAATTCGGATAGTTAACATGCATCCTATTACTATGTTCAACATGGAATGAGGGAGCATCTAAAAATGTTAGAAGCGAAGTCCTTTTATCATCAAGACATCCCAAATAATCTTTCCCATGGACTCCCCTAACTAGCAATTCCTTTAGAGAGCCAATATGCAAGTCAATCATATTTTCACAAAATAAGGATTCAACGTGCCCATGAAATGTACTATATGCAACATTTTCACAAAAGGGTTTGCTACTTATGCAATTGGGCACACGCAAAAAGTTACATTTACACATTAAGCACTGATCATGACAATGATCCTTATCACATGTTACATTTTCACAAGTCATCAATACACTTGTCAAAGCTACATCAAGATCATACAACCCTCTAATATATTCAAAACACAATAACCTTGCATTCAAGAAAATGTTAGGAGAATACCTCCTAGATGTTGCATCGGTTATGTCATTTTCTTTACCTCGGTTGTACTCGTTGTTGTAGGAAAATGTTTTCATGAATTTCTTCCATAAGGCATGCTTTTGGAGTTCTTTGTTGCCTTGATAAGTTGGTCTCACAATTTCCTGCAATAAAGAAATAACCAAACTAGGGAGGGAAGTGTTAGAGTATTCAAGAGTAAAGAACAATTTGGGGTGATCTTTTCTCTCAATCTTCTGGTGGCACTCATCACTTCCTCACCTTTTTCTGAGGTAGGATCCTCAACTCTCGGTTCTTCTCTTACCTCTCCTTTTTCTGGAATCGTGGCTCCAACTCTCATGGTCTCTCCTTTTCCTAGGGACGTGGCCCCAACTCTCATGCTCTCATTTTTATTTTCTTCAATTTTATCAATTGAAGGTTCTTTTGTTTTCCTATCCTCCCTTTCTTTCTCTTCTTTTTCTTTTTCCTTCTCCTTTTCTTCCTCGAATTCCTTCTTGAGCTTCATTTGGTCTTTGCATACTTCTTCCGAGCTCAAAGATAGGATCACAACCTTTTTCCCATTCATTTTGAAGCTACACCGGTTCCTCCCCCTATCAAGATTCACATTTCGCTCACATTGCCAAGGTCTCCCCAAAATTATGTGAGTAGTGTGTAAGGGAACCACATCACATAATATTTGATCACTATAAGTACCAATGTGAAAAGTAAGAAGAACTTGTTCACTTACTCTCACCTCCCCATAGCCATTCAACCCTTGCAATACATAGGGATTAGGATGCTTCATAACCGGTAACCCCAATTTCTCCACCCTACTAGCACTCACCAAATTCATGTCACTCTCCCCATCTATAATGAGACTACATGCCCTATTCTCCACAAGGCATCTAGTGTAGAAAATATTTTCTCCATCCTTCTCCTTCTCATTATCATGGGCCAAAGATGTTGGTGGCCTAGCAATCATCTCCAACACTCCCTTCTCATCATCACCCCTCCTATGGAATGATGAACTTTTCATTTTTGCCCTATCAATAATATCATCAATTCCATCTCCACTCCTACCTACCCATTCTCCTATTTTCCTATGCATGCTCCCATTTTGTTTACTATCCCTCTCATCATCCCAAACATCCATTCTAATTTTCCTATTCAAACTCCCATTTCGTTTTCTACCTCCATCCCTATACACTATGTCCCCAAGATTATCCCTCATCCTTCTTCTACTACACATCATTTCTTCACCTCCCCTATTTGATGTACTCTCCCCCTTGTTCCTAAATTTTCCAACTCACCCCCAATCTCCTCAATTTGTCTAGTCATGGTGGTTGAAAGATTTTGTAACAAGTACTTCAAGTCTTGAGTTTGAGTATTGGAATTTGACATGGTGTGCAAGTGTGAAAGTGTTCTCACAAGAATATTTTTCACTCGTGTTTCACTCAATTTAGGCTTTTACCCTCTAATGAGCTCACCACTCTTGCCTTTTTCCACTCAAAATCTCCTTTCTCAAGTTCTCCAAGGAAGGTAATCAACTAAACCACAAAGTATAATTCTTGTGGAGTTAAAGAAATCACCAACATGGAAGAAAGAATTTAGAACAAGTAGACACAAATAGCAAATAGAATTTTTTATGTGCTTGCTATACTCAAAAGGGACAATATTTATGTGAGATAAGATGCTAGGATCACAATTTCAACAATGAGATTGAAAAAAAACCACAAGTATTAGACAAGGCATATATGTAGAGCAAATAAGCACAAGAGTGTAAATTTCAATGAAGCAATTTAGCAAACACTTTGTACTTAATATTGAAGTAGCCTTGAATGTGGGTAATATGGATGTATGAAAATCCTCAACAACTCAAATTTGGACAATGAAGAAATTATCAACAATACACAATGTAAGGAACAAATGATATGTGGATGTTGATAACACAATCTCAACAATGGGAATTGGATAGCCCCAAGTAATTAGCAAGTTATGGGTATTGAACAACAAAGCATTAATGGAGTATTTTTCATTGGGACAATTTATCAAACACTTTGAATACACAATTTGGAAAGTGTTGGTTTTGTAAGTGTTTGGTTAATGGAAACCCCCAATAATGCAACAATCAATACACCCAATATGTAGGAATCAAGAATTACTCATGGGCATATGAAATTTTCCCCATTTTTTTCAATTTTCGTTTTTTTTTTTCACAATGCCAAGAACAACAACAAGAAAGTAAAGACAGGTTTACAAAATTAGAGCCAAGCTCTGATACCAAATTATGCGAACCCCTTCGGTGCGTTGACCGAAAATTCCCACAACAATTTTAATATCAACCCAGAAAGCTAAAGTGGTAAATAAATGGATAAAACACCTTAACACAAGTTTAAATCTAACCCAAAATTCAAGGATTAACAAACCCTATCCCAATGGAGAGATTAAAACAAATTCCAAGGTGGCGGAAATCAACAACAAACACAAGAATAATAATACCCTAGATTTAGTTGAAGAAATTCCAAAGATAATACAAGAACAAATGAGGTTAACCTTACCTCAAAGAGTCTCTCTTAAGACCAAGCTTCAATAAACAACCAAGTTTTTTTTACAAATGAACAAGAAATGTGTTTAAAAGGTACAAAATGGGTAAAAAGTGTAATTTCGGAAATTGCAAGCAAAACCCCGTTTTTTGTAAAATGGAGTGTTTCGGTCGACCAACTGGTCGATCGAAATTATTTCGGTCGATCACCGGGTCGAACGAAAGGGGACTTTCGGTCGACCGCCACTCAGCCGAAAGCGACTGAAGCTGGGTCAAAAATTCCTCTGCAGAAGATCGGTCGACCAGAAGAATGTTCGGTCGACCGAAACTTGGCTGAACTCCAAACTTCACATTTTTGGTTCCAACTTGATTCTTAGCTTCTTTTCTTGATTTATTCACATTGTTTAGCCTCGAATTTTGAACCTCTTCGACGTCGGATCTCGTCGTGGGTCCCACTGACACGCACATCGAGGTTTGACTTTCTCGATTATCATCAAGAACTATTATGCAATTTAGCATTTTTTCTGTTTTTTTCAGTTGATGAGTGAAAGAGCATCCACATTTATGGTCGTACTCGTATCTTAGTTAAATTTCTTTGAAGTCAGTTTTGGAAACGTTTGACTCCCTATTTTATCTGTTTGGCAAACATTTGTTTATAGATTTTCTGACGAGGTGAGATGTTCTCATTGGATCATTTTTTTTAATAATTATTGGAAGACATTTTTAATTAATATTTTGACATGACACAAATACGTTAGATAGTGAAAAAATACGTGACGAAGTAGTTATTTACATCATCCAATGTATATTCGACATGTCACAATGTCAATTTAAAATGTCTCCTTAAAGTTATTCTTTTAAAAAAAAAAAAAAAAAAAAATCAATAATTTTGACTAGTTCAAGATTCTCGATCATCATCTTTTACTTTTGGCCAACAAAATATTGAAAAATCGCTATTTAAAACCAATCGATTATAAATGGATTACCAAACATTAATGATGTTCGCTAAAATCGTATACCGCAAGTGCACGGTTCGCATTCAAGTAGTAAAGTGGGTTAGAGAAGTCCGGGTTATCGTACCCGAGATGATTGATTGATTTGTAACTAAAGTTATTGATTTCATTCTAAAAGAAAAGTCAAGTAACATAAAAATATGGTTTGGTGGTGAATTACTATCTAAGTGACACAAATAAGAAACATGGCAATATGTAAACTAATCAACTAAAGGAAATAGATAAAAACATGAAACTTAGGATAAGACTAATTAATCTAAATACTTTGATGACAATATAAACTTGATAATTAAAATAAGTTACATAACATAAAACAAAGTGAATTTAGTTTTCATAACTATACTAATTTTTTCTTTTCAAAAATCAAGTAGTAGTAGTTAATTAATCAACAAAATTACATGGGAAATTTTAAATTCACCTAACTTGTGTAGTAAATTCTAATGACAACTTAAAATAGTAACAAACATTTAAAAGTTACAAAAACCTAAAACAACATTAATAATCATAAACATGTAAACATAAATCCCCAAAATCTAAAAACTACTTAAAATGCTTAAATAACCATAACTTAATTAAAAATTCCAACACAATAACGTTAACCCATAATAAACTAACAACAACATTTAACAAATAACATAAACATATGAATAATACTTAAAACAAAGATTAAAAACAAGATAATAAAGAAAACTCCTCTTTTTGTAAAGTTCTTGAAGTGAAAGCCCAAGAATCCTTCACTTTGAACAAAGTTTCTTCACCACCCATTAATATCTTCAACAACACAAGCATAAAACATTAAATGCACAAGAAATAAATGACATTCTTGATGAAAATGTGAGAAAATAACAATATTTAAAAGTTTAAACAACAACAAAATACTTAAATATAAGAAAACATTACTAAATCATAAAAACATTACTTGTAGATTGCATTAAATGAGTAAAATGTTAAGAAAAAATACAAGAGAAATGAAAAAGAGGCAAGACTTACATGGGGCTCTCTAAAAATCTGATTTTTCCTATTTATAATACCTCAAAATCATCCAAAACCCTAAAAAAAGGCAAAGATCCGCGAAATTCAGCTTCTGGGCCGAACCGGTCCGGCCCGAAAATAATTTTTTTTTTTTCCTTTCATAACCGCGCGATCGCGCGCGGTTAAAATTCTAGGCCAAGTTTGGCCTCGGATCTGTTTTGAGGTCCAAGTCGCGTTCGCGACTTGGTTCGAGTCACGCGATCGCGTGGCTCAGCTAAATGATGGTTTTGCAGCTAAGTCCATTCCGTAATTGCCATCAAGTCCTCCATCTTTTAATCTCGAGCAATTTAATTTAGTCCCCAAATTTTCAGATTTCTTTCAAATATGTCCTTCTAAAATTGCACATTTGGCCCTTCAACTTTTGAAATCTTTCAATTTGGTCCCTTGGTTAATTGCGTGGCTTGTCCAAAACTTCCCGGAGGTGACAAAATGGTCCCTATTCTTCCAATTTCAGCGTAATTTGCATTTCTTTTGTGGTTTTTGGCCTCAAACTTGGATATTAATCTATTTAAACACAAAATATGCATAAATTAGTAGATATTTGCTCAAGATGTTCCAAAATATGCTAATTTAAAGATATGAAAAGTGTATAAAAATGCACTTAACAAATGACAAAATATTGTTGCACGATTTGATTTAAAATATACAGTTCTTAGATAGATATATTAATTTTTTTTATTTTATTTTTAGCACGCTTCTTATGTACATTTTCAATCAATTTTTATATCGTCTACAATTTCAAAAATGGATTAAAGTTTGTCTGCGGTTGTTTGACAAGATTTTGATATAAGTTATAGATTTCATAAAATGTTCTCTTAAAATTGAATTTAGGAAAGTTAAAAAATTATAGAATTTAAATTTTAACATTTTTTTTATCCAACAGACATTTGATATTATTTTATTGATACCATGTTCATTGCTCTAGTTACATGAATGCTTCCACAATCCCCATATCATGAGGTTAAGAGTTCAAATTTTTTAAAACACGCTCAACCGATTGAGATAAAAATCTCAATTAAAGGGGAACAATTCATGTATTATTGGGTATGGAATAGACTATCAAAAATACCGTAACAACGACTAATCGTTAACTTGAGAAGAACATACCTAGTTTGGTCGAAATTTTAAGAAAGAAATTGGAAACTTTTCTACGATTATAAATGTTGGAGACTGAAAAAGGAAATTAAATGCTCAGAATAAAAATTAAAGGATAGTTTCACGGCAATTCTCTCATAAAATTATGCAAACGTCGATACCTATATATAAAGTTACATCTCAATTTTGCGCGGAAAAAAATAATTTTGACCAATTTATGTGATTATTTAAGTAGAATCGTTAGTAGTGAATGAAAAATTAAGCCACTTAAATTGAAAAATTAGTAGAATATTATAAAATTCTAGAATTAATTTAATGAAAAGATGTGTCTTTTCATAATAAAAGATTGTGACTTTTAAAATTAATATTTTTCAATAGTTGTGTCTCTTCAATTTGAGACAAATTTGAAATGATGTGCTTCTTGTAAGTGTTGTGTCTTTTGTAACACAACTTTCCAACATCTATAAATAAACCTTATATGCTTGGATTTTTCATTCCTTCATAAATTCATCATTCATTTATTTTTCATGATTTCATTATCATACTAATGCATATTCACTCTTAATAATTTTGCATTTATTTGGAGTCGAGTTTCGTATGAAGAGAGTTCAAATCATAAGTAAGGTTCGTTGGTTTGGCTATTTGGAGTGCTCCTATTGCGGGACATGGACGTTATATATTGAGAGACGAATGCTGGAAAATCGTCGCACCCCTGCGGGGCATTATCGTCTTAAATACAAAGAGCCCCACTCTTGCCTCGACCAAATTCATTTTCATGTATTTTTGATTTTCTACTTCAGATATTCTTATTTGGTAAGTCGAAATTCTGTCCAACTCTATGAGTGTAAAAGGTATGTTATTAGAATATAATTATGCACGTTAAATTTTTATCAACAATCTTAAGACGATAATGCGTGCATATTACATTTTGTTAAATTATTTGCATAATGTTTGAATACATACCGAATCCATTTTTATACGAAAGATGGAATTAATTATCAAACTACGCATGCATGATTTGTGATTAAAATATTATATATTATGTTATGAAATTAGTTTGCATGTATTGGAATTTGTGTATTTGGGAGCATATATTGCATGCATGAATCCACTTCTTGATTTTGTTAAGTATGGTAAGTTTGAATCTCATTAGTTTGTGGGTCACATATTTTGTTTCTAAAAGAATCACAAACATCCATTGAACTAAGGAATTTGGCAAATTCGGTTTTGAGTTCTTTAGAACGGCTTTGTAATCCAGGGTTATTTCTAGCATTTTGAGGATTATCATACTCAATTTGTATAATCCAAAATTTGAAGGGAAAAATATTAATTCCCATTTTGATTGTCATAGAAAATTGATGACAACAAAACTTTGTGCAGTGAAACGCTAAGTTCAAACCTTACCCAAGATTTGTGTGGGTAATGTTACTACATGAGCACTTGATTCCTAATTGAGGAATTGTGATGATAACTTATTTTACAAGTTACAATCTTTATACCTTGAGTCATAGAAAGATGTTCTATGAAGATGGAAAGGTAGAAATCCCTTATACTAATTTTAGAAGTATAAGAATGATTCATAATAACCAAAAATGGTTGAAACCTTGGTGATTTGATGAAAATGACTTGTAATTAGAAATTTAATAGGCCAAGGGACTTGAGTCGCAATTTTTACATTAAGGATTTAATTGCATATTGAGTACTCAAGGTCTTAGGATATGCAACTTTGGCCTTAAAAGTTTGATTTAGTCCTTTGAGTTCTAGACGTCAAGATCCAAGTCCTTAAGGTTCTTAATTTTAAGATTTAATCCAAATAGTGTTGGATTTCAAATCTTATCTCAATCGAGTCGATTCATTGTTCAAGTATATATCAAAACTTGAATTTGGGACTACCTGTGAAGTGTGGGGGTGGTCTTGCTTTCTTAAAATTATAACGAGATTTTGAACATTATTGAACTGCACTATTCCCGGGAAAATTTGTTGGTACCATATTTGGACATAGACATCCATTGTAAGGATTTATATCTACTAATAAATGTGTTTACTATGCTAGTGCGGTATTTGAAAATATTCGAAATCATTATGAATTTGAAGATGAATTTTTGGAACTAGAGATTTAGACAAAGTGAGAAATAAGTATTTTATTTCAAGAAAATTTTGGAAGCTTATTTATTCGATATCCTAGATTAGTGGGGGTTACGAATATTATATTGAAGCTTCAACTATAGCAAGAGATGCATGTTGGCTTCAGAGTTCCAAAAGTAACAAGTCTATACTTGCTACATTAATTGATTGTATCTCAAATGGTATAGATCGTCTTGTATTGTAGTTGATCTCATATGGTATTATTTTGTGGATCCACTATATCAAAAAACTTACCAAGAGATCATTAAACTGCCGATCGAAGGGAATGGGATTAAAGCCCACTACACATGTAATCTTTGTAATGATAACTCAATCATGTTGACTGGAGATCCCAAGAACTTGGTTCAATGAGACAACTAAGTTACGAAGATTCAGTTACGCACTTGGGATTAAATTCCTACTCATTCCTATGGTCAAACCAAAGTGTTTTCTACAGTATCTAGGTTATGTTTTAACTTTTAATGATTCATATACCTTGAATACATCAAGTGGGAGTAAGGCAGAATACTCTTAATAGGAGATCACCTATATAAGTGAGAAGTGGGGCCGCTTCTATGAGAATGTTTCAAAGCTTGAATTCTCTAAAATACTTATGAAACCAAGAGTTGTTTATGGCCAAAATGATCACAACCGTGAGAACCGAAAGTGTTGGGGAAGTTATTGTGTGAGTACTATTATCTTGGTTTACACCAACGGTTGAACAGTTCAAAACATCATGTTCACTGATTAACCCATAAATCTGATAGTATTTCATTAAAGCAGGTTCAAACCCAAAAGCTACATCTCCTGATGCAATAGCTTTTCGCGTATACTCTCTTCAGTTTCTTCATAGTCTTTGCATTAATTTTCATTCATGTGGGGGATTGTTGGAAAAATTAGTTTTGACCAATTAATGTGATTATTTAAGTTGAGCCATTAATAGTGAATGGAAAATTAAGTCACTTAAAATTGTGACAATATTGAAATATTAGTAGAATATTATAAAATATTCTAGAATTAATTTAATGAAAAGATGTCTTTTCATAATGAAAGATTGTGACTTTTAAAATTAATATTTTTCAATAATTGTGTCTCTTTAATTAGATACAAATTTGAAAGGATGTGTCTTTTGTAACACAATTTTTCAACATCTATAAATAAACCCTATATGCTTGGATTTTTCATTCCTTCATAAATTCATCATTCATTTATTTTTCACGATTTCATTATCATACTAATACATATTCACTCCAAAATAATTTTGCATTTATTTGGAGTCGAGTTTCTTATGAAAAGAGTTCAAAACATAAGTAAGGTTCGTTGGTCTACGCTATTTGGAGTGTTCCTATTGCGGGACGTGGTCTTTGTATCTTGAGAGACGAATGCTGGAAAACCGTTAGCACCCGTGCGGGGCATTATTGTCTTAAGGCCAAAGAGTTCAACTCTTGCCTCGACCAAATTCATTTTCACGCATTTTTGATTTCCTACTTCAGATATTCTTATTTGGTAAGTTGAAATTCTGTCCAACTTTATGCGTGTAAAAGTTACGTTATTAGAATATAATTATACACGTTAAATTTTTATCAACATTTTGTTTATAACATACCATTGAAATTATTTTAACAAATAACATGTTTGGTTCCACTTAAAGCACGATCTTTCTGACTTTTAAATGAGGTGAAAATAAGCATATTAAAGGCTCCTTTAAGCAGAGTCGAACAAAAGAAAGTACGTGAATAGATTCATTTCAAAGCACGTTTTGATCCCAAAATTTGTTCATAGTTTTCATGTCACTATCCCAAACTAGTTGTCACCTCGTTGGTAACTATTTTAGTATATTTCATTTTTGTCCAGCATTAAATATTTTGAAGTGAGATTTTTGTTTGCAGAAATGTGGACAAGGTTCGAGTCTTGAATTCTTGAATTACTAATAAAGTTTTCGACTATTGAAAAATAAAAATAATAAGGGAATCATTTTTAGTTTTGAAAAAGTTGTCTAGATCTTTAAAAAAATTCGCTTTATGAAATAAAAAAAGTTTAGCTGATGTTTCACAATTTGTTTTTAAACAATACATTTTTCAAATTACTTTTTAACTCTATATATATTTTCTTCCTCAATTTTTTAACCACATATTTTACCTCAAAAATATTACATTTTTTTGTTTTTAAACAAAAAAATTAACAAACAGAGCCTTAATGTTTAAAAGTTTTCGATATAAAAAAGAACTTTAATTCTATCCCAATTGACAAAATAACTAGACGAAGAATAAAAGAATAGGTAATAAAATCCGCTTCTATTTCAACAATAGGCTCGATTTTATTGAACGAACACTAAAAAGATCTATTTAACACCTTTACATCTCTAATTAAACATCTCTAATAGAAGGAGATAAGACTTCCCATAATATTTTTCCTAACCAAACATATTTCTAACAAGGGAATGCCAAAAAAAAGTATAATGCTACTTGTACATGAGAGTTACATAAAGTTTTAGAGATAAATAAGTGCCAAAAAAATAAAGTTGAGAATTGATTAGAGATATTCGTATTTTGTGTTTGGTTAAGTCTAGGGATTTTTTTATCGTGCTATAACGGCATATTGATTTATTTTTTAGTGCAGTGAAACCATAATCTGTTGGGTGGATTTTGTGAATAGTGATGTCAAATAAATATAATGATGATTTTGTAAATCCTTGCCGAATATTGGACAGAGTAACGGCAAAGAAAAACACAAACAAAAAGAATAAGAGAAGAAGGGACAAAGCCGAGGCAAGAGTTGGACTCTTTGTCCTTAAGTCGAATTTGCCCCGCAACGGTGCCTACGGATTTCGACAATCGACTCCCAAGATACAACGGCTTCACTTGTGTTTGTAAAACTCCAAAACACAAGTACAACGAACAAAATATAGGCTTATGTACTCCAAATGATGCAATGAAGGAAAATCAAAATAAATGAAATGATTTTGATTTAGGAGAGAAGTGAGGATGAGAGATGTTTTTGCATATAAAAAATGTGAGGAATAGGACACCCAAAGGGTCCTATATATAGATCATGAAAGGATGTGGACGAAGTGGTTGAGGCCCAAACCATGCACCCTTTCCAAACAATGCACATTTATGAAAAGGTACCTTCTGGCCGGACAACCGTGCGGCCGCACGGTCAAACACTTTAACCTGATTTTCGTCCTTTTCCGTAATTTTTCATTCATCCGAAGTGGCAAACAATTTTGCCTAAACGGATTGAGTCGAGTTTTTGAGTATTAGGCCGAAGTCGACACGAAGTCACTTTAATCGATTTTCAATTCTCGATTTATTAACCAATATCCAACATAATCCACTTTAAGTTGTGCTTCAAAGAAGTAGCCAAATGCTAAACAAACTCGAGCCTTCATGGAAGAAATTCCTTTTGTTGTTGTGTGTTTGAAATTTTCACCTCAACTTTTCAAACTTAATCTCAACCATTCATTCTTAGTCAAGTCCACAATTTTTTACTTTTCAAACTTTTTTAAACCACACATCCATCAAAAAACCAAAAAAAAAATTTTTTTTTTTTTTTTTTCACATTTCCAAACAGGCACTAATCAGCAATTAGTTTTGGAAATAGTTTACTCGAATAGATATGATCCAAGCTTTTTAGATAAATGCATAAATCAAAGTACTTAAATTAATTACACATTAACTGTTAGAATTAATGTACAATTCCAATTGTTAGGTCGGACTTTACAATTAGATTAATTAATATGATTAATTAATCAAGGCCCATTAATGGCCCCATTGTCACTAGGGTTAGGGTTTTGAGGTACACATATTAATATGTGCACTATTGTAGAGAAATCATGAGAATCACTTTTCTGTAATATTCTAGCGTATAATTTTTCTCTTGCTAGCACAAAGAGAAAAATCAATTCTCTCGAAGCCATTCCAATAGTTGGAGATTGATGGAGTTCCAGAATCAACTCGCTGTGTGGATTTCTGTTAGAGGTTGGACAATTGAACAGCTGGTGGTGACAAATTTGTACCTCCTGTTTTAGATTTCAGATTCACTACGTTCATCAAAGGTATCATTCTAATCACAAATTTTATCTAAGTGCAAGGTTGATCCGGGCTATAGTTTCTGTTTGTTTAATTTCCGCTGTGCATATATGTATTGAAACCTTACAGTGGTATCAGAGTCTGCCTTGTTACTTGTTAGAATTTGTTTAATTCTTTGATGATTCAATATGATTGAATAAATAATTTTTAGTTTTCTAGGTTTTAAAAAAAATCGATTTTCTTGTTCAAAATTTGATTTGGAAAAGAAAACTAATTTTTTGGGTCGAAAATTGAATTGAGAAACGGATTGGAAAAACTCCGGCGAAATCAATCGCCGGAGCTGACAGCCGCACACAACAGCGCGCAACCGGCGCTGCTTTGCTACGCACAGCAGTTCATGGCCCTTGTTTGTGCTCAGTCGCGCACTGCGCTGGCCTTAGTGTAAGAAGCGGCGAACTTCGTCACTGCAACGACGCTGTAGTCGCGCGCAGCGTCGTCAGTGCAACGACGATGTAGTTGCACGCAGCAGCAAGGCGCTGCTGCTACAGCGAGAAGCCACCGCTTAACAGCGGCGACGGCGCCGACAACCGAGAAAGGGAGGAGAGAAGTCGCTGGGTTCGATTTTTCAGATTTTGGGGGCAGGGGCCTCTTACGCAATTTAGGAAATTGAAAGGGTCCGATTGCAATTTGCTGATTAGGGTTCAAACTTGGGGTGGGCTTCTACGCAATTTCTGAAATTTTGAGCCCTTGTCCTGCAATTATAAAAATGGGGTCAAAATGCAATTTTCGAAACTGAAAGGGTTTGCTTATAATTTTGAATATAGGTCATATTGCCAATTTTTTTTTTTAAAAAAAGACTTTAAAATTTGATACTAAATGGGTTTGACCCAATTTAAAATTTTGACCCAATTCAAAGTTTTATTTTAAAATTCACAACTTTTAAATTAATGTTAAAATTGGATTTTAACAAAATTAATAATTTGACCGTAAATTGAATTTTATTTGATTAATTTGATTAATTGATTATTAATTGAACCTTATTTAGGATTTGATCCTAAATTCAATTAGCCCTTGAATGTTGAAATTGGAGTTGGACTCTAATTTGCTAATTAAAATTTGATTTTAATTAAATAAACCCGTCAATTAAAGTAATTGATTAATTTGATTAATCAATTACTAAATTGAATTTCATTTTATTTTAGGAGTTTTATTCTAATTTGCCTCTTTTGGAATTAGAGTTGGACTCTAATTTGGTATTTGATTAAAATATAATTTTAATTAAATAAGACCCGCTAACTAAAGTTAATTAATTAATTTGATTAATTAATTATTGTTCCGATCCATTTTATCTAAATTAGTTTAGACGACCTAAATTGCTAGAAACTTGAAATTTGTTCATATAATATTAGATATTATATTATAATACATTTATATGATGAATGTGTATTTAGTGGATGATTATGGACTCGACCCATGCGATTGGTTAAATGTATGGTTAATTTATTCTGTTTTGTTGGTTAGGCATGCGAGCCTATTATTATTTAATTGGGCCTACATGCCTATTATTTAATTTATTTATTTGGGCCTGCGAGCTCTAATTTGTAGATATGGGCATGCGCGTCCTTTGATACAGGTCTGCGTGCCAACTAGTATATGATACATGTTGGAGTTGGCCACAAGAAAACAACTAGTATAGGATATAGGTTGCAGCAGCAGCTAGAGATTATTGCATTTAGCATTCGATGATCGAATGCAATGTCCCCTAGGAATTGACAAACTAGTCTTCTTCATGGCTCGAGAAGACTAGATAGATATCGTCTATAATCATCCATAATAATATTGTATGTATGATTAATTACATGGTGAATGTTAGTTAATATACATAGGAATGATGAGACAAATCCCACTTTAAATTATATTAAGTCATGTGCTTTCCATTGTTGTAATGAAAAACCAGAGTTTGCTATTGACGTCAGCTTGTTGAGTCACTCAAGGCTACTCGCTGGTAGATATGTTTCTCATTATGAAGTATTAGATACTTCTGAACAATGGGTCGGACTTAACCAAAATTTACATCCTTTATTGAGTTAATCAAAAGGGATATAATTTTGGAAGCAATTTATTAAATTCATATTAATTGGTTAATACAAAGTGCCTTCCATTGTTATAATGAGAAACCAGAATCCACCCTCGATGCAGCTTGTTGAGTCACTCAAGGCTGCGAGTGGGAAGATGTGTTTATCAATATGAAACATAAGATGTTTCTGAACAATGGGTAGAATTTAACCGAAATCTATCTTTTGTTGAGTCACTCAAGGAGATGAGATTTTGGAGGCACGATCAAGTAAATACATAAGATGTATGCGACAAAGAGTTGTCTACTTGATGATCTAGGAGTCACATAGAGATGTGATTGATAGGAGTATCTACCTGGATGTTTCATTAGAGCTTGTTGAGTCACTCAAGGTTCTAATGGAATAAAAGGGATCCTAGCCTACTGTGAATCTATCAGGATTATACAAGATTAATGTTGGGGGTCATTAATTCAAGTAAAATAGTGGGAGCAATCAATTTAATAAAAAACCTTATTAAATTGATTTATGTATGATAATACGTGATTCTATTTTTTATTTATTATTGTTGTATGATTTTTAAAATTTGAGTTATTACTTGAACTTATACAGTGCAATTGACACTCTGTAAGTTCATTATACTGAAATCCTTAAATAGGCGTCGTCCTTTGAGAAATGATCTCAAAACACGATATGATCGAGAATACTCTTCTCGAACATGCCAATAATAGGACACTAAATTTATAATTGCGAGGCTTTCTTAACTGAACTGAAGAAGTGAGAAGTTTGGTGAATCTTCTACTTCAGTTTTCTATTTGATAGAGATTAAATAATCTACTTAGCCAATCGAGTATTAGATACCGATAATATGCAATGGCTAAAAGTAGAATAATTGCGAAAAATGGTGATATAAAGTAAATGTTTCTTGAACAACTCAAGAAGCTATCACCTATCTTTGCCTTGTGATTCAGTGTTAAATTAGACAATTGTTAATTACAGTTCTTATGAAGAACGACACTTCTACTTCATGTTTGGACATGAAATGATTATCCTCTATAATTAAGAATAATAATTATTCATTAACTTAGATGAGATAATATGGAAGCTAGGTAAATGACAAATAGTCTACATTCTGAATATTGATAAGGCAAAGAAGAAGTCACACATAAATCTGACACTTGACTTATTCAATTGACAGAGATATATGTATATCTCGCCTTGGAGGTAGATTGATAAGTCAATGTGGGATGGTTGATCCACTGAGCCTGTTACATTTGGATGTAAGCGGGCATATGTCAGAGTGGTCTTTAATCATTAGATAACCATGATTGTCATTGTTATCTATAACAAAGTTTAAATTTGAAAATCTGAAAAGTTCAAATAATACAGATATGAATTAGAAGGCCAAAATGAGAAAAATATTCTAAGCACGTAGAATTGATCAAAGTTAAGAATATTTCAAAGTGACTGACTTAAAGGTTATGTTATGAGAACATAATTTTCGCATAGATAACTCTTTCACATACGTCTCGACACAATGACGAATTTGAAAGGACAAAGATTGTAATTAATGCAATAATTGATGAAGCCATGCAAAATCTCCAAAAAGGTTTTTGGAACTTTGCACTGAAAACTTTATATTACTCACTTAGTCGTGTTCCATGATAATCGGTTGATGAAGGTTCATATAAGATATGGATTTCAAATGTCTAATCTTCCTCGCGTTAAGATTTAAGACTTGAATACTTATTAGAAGTATACCAGATTTGGATAAGCAATAGCCTTAGTCCAATATGTATATTGTGGGATATCCAAAAGATGGTTGGATATTATTTCTACACTCCTATCGAGAAAGAAAGTCTATCTCGAATTTTGTCAATATCTTAGAGAAAATAATTCATCTAAGAGAGGACAGTGAGAATAAAAGTACAGCGTGAAAGAGTTCATGATTACACATATACTTAACCGATTAAATAAACTCGAATATGGGTTTGCATTGGATGTGGCACAAATCGATGCTTGGGACATGATCGTTACTTAGGACGTAGTGATGACTGATAACGCACTAGCTCCATGTAAAATATTAGGATCATGTACACTCCCTTGAGTTACACATCTCTGATTGCTGATATTGTATTAGTCATCAAGGATAATGAGCCTATATTTACATAGAAACTAAGTCAAACGTTGACTAAATGAGACGGCAGGAAGCCATAGAATCCTAGATAAGAACAAGTTTTGGAACTTATTTGATTCGCCTGAAATGGGTAAGACCTATAGGCTGTAAATGTATTTACTCTGAATCAATTCGGATTCTGCTTGCAGTAGCAACATGCTATAATTATGGGATTTTTGAATCCTTAAACATAGTATACTAGCTATAGATATCTATTATGGATTAAAGCAAGCCTCAGGGAGCTAGAATCTTAATTTTGATGAGATAATCAAAGTGTTTGATTTTATCAAAAGTTGAAGATAAAGCATGTTTGTATATAAAAGGTTAGTGGGAGTGTTCAATATTTCTGATACTATATGTAGATGACATATTATTGATCAGAAGCTGAGTCTCTAACCTTTAAAGTGAAAGTGCAATTATTTTGAATTTCTCCATGATGGATTTGAGATATAAAACCTTTACTTTGGGAACCAGAATCTATAGAGATAGATTTGAAAGGTTGTTTTGATTTCTCAATCCACGTACATAGATGTAATTCTAATAGGGTTAGCATGAGTGAATCCAATGTAGGATTCTATCCCAAAAGTTTTGGGGTTAATCTTTTCAAAATGGTGTTTAGAACACATATTGAGAAATAATGACGTGGAGAAGATACTTAATTGTTTGACAATAAGATCTTAAACGCGACACTATGTACGCTACCTTTTGTATTATTGAGTACTTGAGAAGTACTAAGAATACAGTAGACACGAGGAGAAATGTAGACTTACAGTCTTTAGGTATAGAGATACCATCCTTTAGTTCGGAAGGGATGAAGGAAATATTCAGTCTAATTGTTAATTAATTCATAGTAGTGGTGTGGTCAGTTTGAAATGGTTCAAACAAGAGAGACCGCTAACTATGCAACCGAGACCGAATACATAAGTGCTTGTGAAGCAATATTGATCGTTAAGTTCATTAGTGAACTATAAATGTTTCTAGCATTGTAGCTCCAGTAATGAGTACTGTGAAGACAATGGAGTCATTGTGCAAGCAAGGGAACTGGGTCTCATCGATGATCTGAGTATGTATTTAGGGGCTACTATCTTATTCGAAGATTGTAGAAAAATAGAATTCATGCCCACCAACCTTGAGAAAGTTGAATTTGTGAAGAGTCACATATTGAAGATCCACCTGTAAAACCATTATCCCAATAGGAATGTGATTGTCACATAAACTCGTTATGTATAAGATACATGAGTTATTGGATCTAGTGGGAGAATATCAATGTTATGCTTAAATCCAATCGTTGAGATAGCATAACACATATTATCATTGTTACAACAAAGGTAGATCTATTATTAAATTGAGTTTAACTCATTATTTAGATAATAGAGTCCGTAGAATAAGTTTAAGTAACTTGTAAGTCACAAGGTGTTGTGACTGTGAGATACAAGTCATTAATATCTTATTCTAAAATTGTCCCTAGTCGAAGTAACAGCAAGATACGAATATTGTTGTTGCAGTTAGACTAGCATGTGTTGCATTTCTTTCTTATGAAGAAAGTAGCTTATCGCACAACCTAGAATGTAGAGGGACATTCGAATGAACACGTGGATGCATTGTTAGATGAACAAAGCATTGGATGACCCGCCTAGAGATTCCACATGGATAACTATCCAAGTGTCAGTGGTGAATCTCTAATGCGCGGTTGTGGATTTGGTCCTTTGACTTGAGGATGTCATAGAATCTTATATGAGGATTACTATGCATTGGCGAGCGTTGATATTGGCTCTTGAGAGGGAGTCATCAGGATGACGCCGTACGAGTATAGTGAGAGTCATATGAAGGTTGTGTATGTCCAATAAGAGGATTCGTCACTCCTGGGCAGTAGGAGATTATAACCTGTATTTCACTCACTTAAGTTGATGTAAATTCCTCGACCGGGGTGAATTTATGAGTTGAAAATGTGTTTTCAGTCATAACAAGATCAACTGAGATAAGAAGTGAATAATATAACTGGTTGAAATGAGATTGACCCTATCCATATCTCTTAACCAATTGGGTAATATTGATGAAGAGATTATATTTCCATGGTAACCGCACATGAACTGGTCTTGTCATGCCACATGACTTTTCCTTTCACATGGATTGCCTTAACACATTGCTAGATGTCAATCTAGGACGGCGACGTGAATTAATCGATCTTGGTGAGTCGAGGATGAATTAGAAATAGAGATTTAAATTAATCTTATTTCAATCAGATTGGAATAATAATAATAATAACAAGAATAATAATAATAATAATAATAATAATAATAATAATAATAATAATAATAATAATAATAATAATAATAATAATAATAATAACAACAACAACACTACGTTTGCCATCGTGAATGGAACCTAATGGGTCACACACAAAAGGCGAGAATTGAATATCTAAAATTGAATCTTGTCCAAGTGGGAGATTGTTAGAATTAATGTACAAGCCCAATTGTTGGGCCGGACTTTACAATTAGATTAATTAATATGATTAATTAATCAATGCCTATGAATGGCCCTATTGTCACTAGGGTTAGGGTTTTGAGGTACAAATATTAATATGTGCACTATTGTAGATAAATCATGAGAATCGCTTTTCTATAATATTCTAGCGTATGATTTTTCTCTTGCTAGCACAAAGAGAAAAATCAATTCTCTTGAATCCATTCCAATAGTTGGAGATTGATGGAGTTCCAGAATCAACTCGCTGTGTGGATTTCTGTTAGAGGCTGGACAATTAAACAGCTGGTGGTGAGAAGTTTGTACCTCCTGTTTCAGATTTCAGATTTCAGATTCACGGTGTTCATTAAAGGCATTCTAATCACAAATTCTATCTAAGTGCAAGGTTGATCCGGGCTATGGTTTCGTATTGGTTTAATTTCCGCTTTGCATATATGTATCGAAACCTTACATTAACATGATATAATAACTAGGGAAAAATATTTATTCGAATCTTTATTATTTATTTATAAAATTGTGCAGTCATTAATTATCTTGAAAATTGATAAGTGTATTTTATACACTTATTTATATGTCAAAATTTGGATATTATATTATCATTTTAGAATAATAGCCTGTTTGGTAATGTGAAAAGTTTTGATTTTTGTAGATTTTTTTTATGGATATGTGGTTTAAAAATGTTTAAAAAGTAAAAAACTGTGAGCTTGACTAAGAATGAATGATTGAAATTGAGTATAAAAAATTGTAGTAAAAGTTTTTGCTTTACCAAACAAGCTCTTAATACTAATTTATTTTTTTTCCAGATTTAATCCCAACATCAAGAAAATGAAGCAATTAATGGAAATAGCGAGCAATAGATGACAAATTGAAGCTTAAATACACAATCAGGAACATGTGTGGTTCAAAAGTGAAAAATTCAAGAGTTTGAGGACCTAAATGAAGAAATTGAGAGTTGAAACAAGCTAATTGAGGAAATTCAGAATTTCGGGAGCTCAAATGATCAAACCAGAAGATGAAGGGCTTGAATTGCAAATAAAGGGTGTGGACCAACTTAAATGGACTGAAAAAGATGAAAATTGCACTGGAAGTTATAACCATACGACCGCACATACCATAAATTTCGAGGTCGCACGAAGTACGTTGAAATAGTCAGAATGATTTTTACATAACCACGCACCTGCACGAATTTTGCATGTGCATCCGCACAGTTGGACGGCTGGGCCATGATTCTGGGCTATTTCCTCAATTTCACCATAACTTTTCCCTTATTCTACTAGATTTCTCCCAAAAACTATATAAATGACATATAAGGCACGAATTCCAGACATTTGCCCCATCTAAGAACAACCTCAAAATGAGATTTCAACGTCAAATTTTCGAGAATTCAAGCAAGGTTAAGGTGTTTGAATTGAAGGTCATCAACGTGAAATTGATTCTTAGTGCACGATTTCCTTTTCCTATTTGTTACTTTCAATGAACACCATATTTTACTGTTTTTGTTATTCTATGATGATGTGTAACTAAATTCTTATGTTGGGATGAACGATGAAGCATGGTTTAATTATTCTAATTTCAAACTGCACAGTTTTAATTATTCGTTGCACATGTTGACGTTATTTTGTGTTTAATGCATGAATTAATTGGTCACTAATTCGTTGATATTGTGAGTTATTTTCATAATCCGAGAGGTGAAATAACAATCTAGACATATGAATAAAATTTGGTAATTCACTAGAAGGCAAAGATATACTTTTGATATTACTGCGGTCATAATTGAGTTTTTGTGTTCTATACATTTGGATAATAAATAATTTTGACCCTCTGTGGAGATATATACAGTTGACTTATTTAGGTAGAATGATTTAAACTCGAGAGAGGAATTTCAATTTACATGCGTAAATTCAACTGAATGCATTATTGGGAAATAAAATCAGAGTTTGATTTAATTTAATTGATTAGATGAAATCGTGAATCACAACACTTTCAAAATCGTTTAGAAAACAAACCAATTTCGTATTTTAATTCATAGTATACTTCTTAGTTTAATATTTACAAAACTCTTTTCGACTGTTCATACAACTCGTAAGTTTTTTTTTTTTTGAAATATAAGGTAGATTTTTATTGAATTTTAAAATTGCCCTCAATACTAAATCAAAGTGAGTCTTAATTCAATGGGATAACGGATGAATTTGACAGAAGCTGACGGAAATGATGATTTTGGCAAGAAAGTGAGAAGGTAAGGGTGTATTTGCCAAAAAACAAAGGTAGGGATGCATTCCGAAACGTATGTGAAAGGTAGGGACTAGATGCGCTAATTACCCAATAAGGTTTAGAACTGTCATTTTTATCCTTAATAGGAGTTCTCGTGTGAATTATAATCCTGAATTTTAAGCCCACTTTATTATTTTTCACGATTCATATATGATGATGCAAAAAATCGCACCTTGAATATCCCGAGCTTGGATAGTGAACAAGCACGATCTGGATATTCGAATACCTGCAAGAAAGGCGAGGAGGTGTGTCCTCGTCGGCCCTTCGATGCTTAAGTCAGTAATGAGGAAGGAGAAAATTTATGCAAGAGACTATATATTGTAAAGATAATTGTGTACCTGAATTTTGATTGAGAGCTATGGGATTCCAAAGGGGATGAGTCCCTTTAGGACTAGGAAGTTACAGGTCCTAGAAGTTAGACCAAATTATGTCCAAGAATACAAGTGTTACCCCGAGCAATGAGATCCCCGAGGACATCATGGACATATTACTCCTTGGGGGATATATACTGCTCGGGGCGGAGATAATACTTTGCCATGTTTGGTCGTGGTCGGGGCATATGTGCTTGGTTGTGTTCGAGCTTGAGCTGAATTATTGTCCATCACTGGCCCCCGCGCATCCATGCTTGAGCTTTGGAAAAGCGTGGATGCGCAATTGATCGCTGATGAGAAAAGTTCGGGATGACGTGGCACTTAAGAGAGTTCTGACTTTTGACACGTCGTTCTGAAATGACGTGACGTTTGGCAGGCCACGTGGGCCATGGATGGATGACAAGTGGCTTCGTTTATGGCTTAGATCACACGACCGTTGGTATTCGTGCACTTTCCCACTATAAATAGGGCGTCTCTTCCATTTGGCACTTTACCTTCGCTTTTGAGAGTGAAACCACAGAGTTCGTGCTCGGGGCTTAGAAGTTCATTCCTTAGTTAATCGTCTGTCGAGGTAAGGTCTTTGAGCCTTCAAGTTATCAATTTCTAACCGTTCCTTTAGGAGATGTCTAGCAACAGCATTTCAACTAGTAGTAGTAGCTTGAATAGTTCGAGTAATTCAAGTAATGAATATGGTAGGCTTGAGGGCATAGGTCATACCATAATACCTATGGTGGATCCTGTAGATGTTAGACCCCGGGCTTAAGGAAATGATGAAACCCCGCTAACCTACCCCGACCTTAGATGTATATACAAAGAGCACAAAGTTATTGAGGTTTCCAGAGAGTTCGGGTTAATGCCCTGATGTGATGTAAGGGCTCCCACCTTCGAGGATAGGGTTGTAACAGCTCGAGATGAAAAGTTCTTAGTTTATAGGGACGCACTGAAAGCTGGGTTTAGGTGGCCCTTACACCCATTTTTTATAGGATTCTTGGTCGAGCATTCTATGTGCCCGGGGCAGTTAGTGCCCAACGGTTGGAGAATGCTTGTATACTTCTTCATTGCTTGTAGGATCTTAGCAATAGAGCCTCGACTCAATCTTTGTAAGATGGTATTTGAATTAAAACAACTTCCTCATTTTTCATGCTTTGCCTATCTTTCTAGTCAGGGTAGGTTTAAATTACTGAGGATTCCCAGCTCTCTTCGGGGTTGGAAGGAGAGATATTTTTATGTTTCCCCTCAAGAGCTCGGGCATCCTTTCTGGTCAAATTGGGTCGTGCCCGATACTGCGAAGTTTAATGAGTGTCAGGCTTACTTCGAGGTTCTAGAGAGGGATAGGAAACTGCTCAAGGCTCTCGAGCCTGTGGTTGATAATTTGGATGATATGCTCAGGGATGAAGTCCTCAACCTCGACCTCCCTGGAGTCAGTAATTTCGGGGGTAGGAGACTGGTCCTTCCTAATTTTATTGTGTTCTTCCACATAATGCTCGTACTAATGACTTGTATTTGCAGAAAACACAATGACGTTCGATCCTTCCTCGCTCAAGAATTTCATACAGGGGAAGTCTGGGGGAGCTGGTGGGAAGCCCCCGACTAAAAAGGCGAAGAAGAGACCAAGGCATGTGGGGACGAGCGGACCCGAAGAAGGTTCCAACACACTGCTAAGGGACGAGGACACACAGAACGTTCCTCCCCCTCCCCCTCCTCGAGCATCCCCGATCAACAAGGCCCCCGCTACTGAGTTCATCGATCTCGACGATGACCCTATACAGGCTGCTTCTCAGGCGCTTGATGTCGTTTCCAAGTACAGGAAGGAGGTTCCTCCGAGCATGGACATTAAGCACCTTGAAGCATACTTCACTAAGGTAATTAATGGTTGAATTTGTAATCTTTACTGCTCGAGCTAATAAAATTTTGACGTGCAGGCCCTAGGTATTGCTCAAGGGCTCGCCCTCAGGGCCATTGACGACGAAAAAAAGGTTAAGGGTCTGGGGCGCTCCATTGCCCGTCGTGAAATAAGGGCTCGAGAGCTCGAGGATGAGCAGAAAAAGATCAAGCTTGAACATGAAGCTTTGAAAACAAAGCTTGGCGAGGCAGAGGATGAGGCTGAAGAGCTAAGGCTCGAGCTTGAGCGTACCCAAAAAGATTTCGAGGAGAAATTAACTGCAGCTGAGACTGCTCGTGCTCTAGTAGTTGAAGATTTTAAGAAATTCGCTGAATTCTCACTCTTACAAGGTGAATACGCTTCGGGCTCGTATAACTACGCATTTAAACAGGCCCGGGATTTTTTGTGAGCAAAGGTAGCTGAAGCCCGGTTTGAGGATCTTAGGGCTGACCCTGATATCACGGAAGGCCTCGCCCTTTCAGAGTCCGAGGAGGGGGATGAAGAGGGTTCGGGGGACGAACCTGACGTTGAAGATAGGAATGCCCTGAACTGAATTCTGTATCCCTGCCCCCATTTTTGTAACAAACGTCACTTTAAATGAGGAAGTCGTATTTTGAATTCAAGTTTTTATCTCGAGCTGTTGTTTGATTATCCACACATTATGTACGAATACACGTTATGCTCGACCATTAGTAGACTTAGGGCGAGTGAAATACACGATCATGACAAATAGGAACGATCTTTCAATTGAATATGTATGATCACGTACCTCGAACAATGTCAACGTATGACCTGAGGCCTGTACAATTAAATAATTTTGACAATGCACATGTGCGCGAGCAATGATAAGCCCCGAATATCAACAGTGTGCAAACAGTGATAACATGAACAAAATTAGTTTAAAAGATCATGTATTAACCTAGAACGTGGTCAATGTATGAGCAATGATTTGCATGAGCAAGATTGATTTTAAAAAAAATCATGTATTAACCCCGAACGTGGGATTAATAATGAGCACAAGTGCAGCTCAACCGAACGAGTGATAACCAACACATATGTAAACCCCGATGATGAATAACGAACACAAGTGTAAATGAACATTATGCGTAAACCCCGATCATGAACACAAGTGTAAATGAACATTATGCGTGAACCCTGATCATGCAGTTAACCCTGATCAGTAAGAACTGTGAATATGATGGAAGAGTTATTGATGATGCTCAGGGCTAAAATTTATGATGCATGATTCGGGGCCTTGAGGTTCTTGCTCATGGACAAGGCTTTGTGTGCTTCCTTGTGGGGAAGGCTTTCGTGTGCCTGCTCGTGGGCAAGGCTTTCGTGTGCTTCCTCGTGGGGAAGGCTTTGTGTGCTTCCCCGTGGGGAAGGCTTTGATTTGAACAAAATAATTGGAGAGATTTTTCTTTTATTTACAGATGTCTTCGAAGAAATAAAAGTTGGCATGCAGGCCAGAACTGAAATTAAACTAAACAATAAAGTGCAAGGAAAATTAAAATGAACGAACTACGAAGCTTGGTTTTGCTACTTGTAGTAGATTTTCAGATTGTCTGCATTCCAAGGTCTTGGAGGTGGTGTTCCTACAAGATCCTGAAGGCTGTATTATCACTTCATAGGGTCCTTCCCAGGCAGGCCCAAGCTTCCCCGAGGGATGACCAGCTGCTTCCGCTTTCCTTAGCACTAGATCTCCCACCCTGAAGCTTCTCAGTGTGACCCTGCTGTTGAAGTACTTGGCTTTTCTGCTCTGATATGATGCTATCCTCGCCCTTGCTTGCTCACGAACTTCATCTAGCAAGTCAAGGTGTTCGCCCATACGTTCTACTTCCACATTTGGAAAAAGACGCTTGTAACTTAGCATGCCTACTTCAATGGGAATTGTTGCCTCTATCCCAAAGGCAAGCATGAATGGAGTTTCCCCAGTAGCTGTTCGGTGTGAGGTTCTGTAAGACCAAAGCATGGCTGGCAGTTCATCAGGACAAGACCCTCGCGCTTCTCCTACCCTCATGCGAAGGTCTTGGAGTATTATCCTATTCATTACTTCTGCGAGCCCATTACTCTGGGAATGTGCAACCGATGTCAGACGATGGTCAGTATGTAGATTTGCACAGAAATTTTTGAATTGCGCATTTCCGAACTGCCTGCCATTGTCCGTTATCAATACTTTTGGGAGGCCAAACCTGCATATGATGGATTTCCAGACGAAAAATCTTAATTTGGGGTCTGAAATTGTTGCTAGGGGCTCTACCTTCACCCACTTAGTGAAAATATTCCACGGCTACTGCTATGAACTTCAACTGTCCTCGTGCTAGGGGAAAAGGGCCCAGGATATCGATTCCCCACTGTTCAAATGGCCCTAGGCACTGGATAGGAGTTTGATCCTCAGCTGGTTTGTGTATAATATTCCCATGCCTCTGACACTTGTCACACTTCTTCACATAGTCCATTTCATCCGTCCTCATGGTCGGCCAATAGTATCCATATCTAAGGAGTTTGTGGGCTAATGACCTGGCACCCTGATGGTTCCCACACATGCCTTCATGTACTTCTGCAAGAGCTTGAGCAACTTCTGATGATTTAAGACATCTGAGGTAAGGCAGTGTAAAACTCCTTCTGAAAAGAACTCCACTTATCATGCAATATTTAGCTGCTCTTTCTTTGATGATTCTGGCCTCCCTCTGATCATTTGGGAGACTTTCCTCGGTTATAAACTTGACAATGGGGTCCATCCATTATGGCTTATGATCAATGTCCATGACTGCAGGCCTCGGGGCGATACTGGGATGTGACACACATTTCATATGAACTGTTCTCTTAAGATTGTCAATGCTCATGAACACAAGTCTAGAGAGTGAGTCAGCCTTGATATTTTCTGATCGAGGTATTTTCAAAATCTCACAACTTCCGAACATCCTTTGTAGGTCGTGAACACGCAGGCAGTATAAACTCATCTTCTCCTCTTTCCTCTCAAATGTGCCATCGATTTTCCTAACTAACAGCTGGGAATCACCGTATACCTTTATATGATCAAGTTCAAGGCCGTGAGCAATCTCAAGCCCAATGATGACGGCTTCATACTCTGCTTCGTTGTTCATTGTTTCAAATTCAAACCTCAAAGCGCATTGTATTTCTACCTGCCTGTCCGGGTTTATAATTATGACTCCTGCACTCGAGCCCGAGGAGTTGGATGCTCCATCCACAAGAGTTTCCCAACAGCACTCGGGTATGTTCGGGCTATTCACTGGCCCCCAAGGCCTTGGTGTGAGCTCTGCAATGAAGTTCGCCAAGGCTTGTGCTTTTATCGAGGGTTGAGGCTTGAACTTAATATCAAATTCACCAAGTTCAATGGCCCATTTGAGCAATCTTCCGGATACATCGGGCTTCTGAAGTATATGTTTCAGGGGCTGATTGGTAAGTACCATGATCGTATGTGATTGGAAGTACTGCCTCAATTTCCTGGAAGCTACAACTAGTGTCAATGCCAACTGTTCTGCAAGGGTGTAACGTGTTTTGGCGTCAAGGAGGACTTTACTGACGTAATATATGGGTTGCTAGGCTCGACCAACCTCCTTGACTAGAACTGTGCTTACTGCATTTTGGGAAACAGCCAAGTATAAGGATAGCACATCTCCTGGCCTTGGTTTTGTAAGCACAGGAGGCATTTCTAGGGATTTTTTCAGATGTTGTACCACATGCTCACACTTCTCATTCCATTTGAAATTCTTATTTCCCCTAAGTATTTTGAAAAAGGGAAAACACTTGTCAGCTGCTCTTGACATGAGCATGTTAAGTGCTGCTACCCGACCTGTCAGCTTCTGAACGTCCTTTCTGTTTTTAGGAGACTCCATGGAAATTAGAGCCTGTATTTTATCGGGGTTGACCTCTATACCCCGATGAGTGATCATGAAACCCAAAAACTTTCCCGACGACACCCCAAACACACACTTAGCTGGATTCAGTTTCATCTTGTACTTTCTGAGTGTGGAGAACACCTCCCCTTCATGAATGTGTTCGTCGGTTTCTGTGCTTTTGAAAACCATGTCATCAACATACGCCTCAATGATTTTCCCAATCAAACTTGTAAACACCTTGTTTATCGACCTTTGGTAAGTTGCTCCAGCATTCTTAGGCCAAAGGGCATGACCTTATAACAATATATCGCCGAATCAACCATGAATGATGTTTTTTCCTGTTCATCTTATGCCATCGGGATTTGGTGGTAACCTGAAAAGGCGTCAAGGAAGCTGTACATCCTATGGCCCAAAGTACTGTCCATGAGGTTGTCAATCCGTGGTAATGGATAGCTTTCCTTGGGGCATGCCTTATTTAGATTAGTATAGCCCACGCAAACACGCTAGTTGCCATTGCTTTTCTTTACCAAGACCACGTTTACAAGCCAGTCTGGGTAATGAACCTCCTTGATGAATCCTGCATTCAAGAGTTTCCCAATCTCTTCTTGAATCACAATTCGACGGTCAGGAGCAAACTGTCTCTTTCTTTGTTTTGTGGGTTGTGCATCTGGGTTTACATTCAACCCATGCGCGGCGACCTTGGGCTCTATTCCAGGCATGTCCTCAACACTCCAAGCAAACACATCAATGTTATCCCTCAAACACTACGTGAGTACTGATTTTAGACCATCATCGAGATCCCGACCAATGATGACATTCTTCTCCGGCCTGATCACGAACTCCAATAATTCCTCAACTGGGGAGAGCCTACCACGATGCTTGAGGTCAGGCTCCATTGCCTGGACCTGCGCAACTTTAGCTGGGAGGTTCTTAACACTAGTAACATAACACTGCCTTGCTACTGTTTCATCTCCCCTAACAACCCCTACCCCATCTGCTGTTGGAAATTTCATGGCAAGATGGAATGTCAACACTATTACCCCGAGGACTGCCTGGCATATATTTTGCGCCCATTTTGTGAGTCTCCCCTTGAGGCTGTTCCACCAATGATAACATTGATTGTTCCAGCTGTAGGATTGTTATTCCTCGATGGCTGATCCTGCTCATGATCACGCTTCTGCCGTTTGTCATTCCCCACGTATGTTTTCAGGAAACCCCTCTTGATTAAGGCTTCTATCTCTCGCTGTAGGGCATAGCAAGTTTTTGTGGTGTGCCTATGGTCACGATGAAAATCACACTACTTCCTCTTATCACGCGTATCTGGTGGTGACCTGATTCTGGCTGGCCATTTCAACTCCTTCATGTCCTTGATCTCCATAAGGATCTCAGCCCGAGGAGTGTTCAACGGAACGAAAGAAGATGGTTGTTCCATTCTTGCTTTTCCCCGATCATCACGATCACACCCCTGTCTTGAGCTGTCGTCACGATGTCTCTTTCGATCGTTTATGTTGTCCTTCTGTTCAGATTTTTGGGGGGTTGTATCGCTCTTTCTTGGATACATAGCTTCCTCCATATTTATGTATTTCTCACCCCGAGTAAGAAGTTCAGTCACAGATTTTGACGGTGTTTTCGATAGGGACATCTTGAAGGACTCACACCTCACAGCTTGAGTAAGAGCGGTTATTGCAGCAGAAATATGGAGGTCGGGAACTTGCAACCTTTCTGCGTTGAACATGGTCATGAATTCGCGCAGTGTCTCATTATGTCCTTGGCTGAGTCTCATAAGCGAAGCAGTTGTTTTCCGTATACACTTACTGCTTGCAAAAAAGGCCGATAATTTATTAGCAAGATCTGCGAATGTTGGAATGGAGTTTGGTTCAAGAGTAGAGAACCAATCCCTAGCAGCGCTTGTCAAAGTTTGGAGAAAAGCCTTGAACATAACCTGATCGGGGGCAACTTGCAGATTCATGACGTCAGTGTATATATTGAGATGATTTACGGGATCGGAGGTGCCATCATACTCCTTTATCCTTGGGAATTTGAACCTATCTGGTAGGGGAAAGGCCAAACCTCTGGAGTAAATGGAGTGTTCAGGGTGAAACCTGTTGGGGCCTGGGCATTTTGTCGTATACCTACTGCAATTCCCTCTTGGATAATCCTTGCAAGCTCAGCAGGGGGCATAGCCACTGTTCTCGAACTCATTATGTTTGGCGGCGATGGTGGCAATCCCGAAGTACTCGCCCTAGCAGTGTTAGGAGCATGGTTTTGTGGCTGGGACCGTGAAGCATTCCCTTCCTCGGGCGTTGGGGTACCGCGCTGGTTCTGTTGTGTGAGCATCTGTGTAAGTGTGGCGACTTGTTGACGAAGTTCCTCCAAAGCTGCTTGAGTTTCAGCAATAGGTTGGGGGTGTGATGTCTGATTTCCTGGTAGCGTGGATTGGGTTAGTGGTATCGGCGAGGGTATGTGCTCTTCCCCAACGGAGTGATCATGAGCTAGTAAGTTTTCTTGCGGAAGTCCAGAACGTATATTAACCATGACTTCTTGTTATGGTTCCCACAGACGGCGCTAATGATGATGGAAAAAATCGCACCTTGAATATCCCGAGCTTGGACAGTGAACAAGCACGATCTGGATCTCTAAATACCTGCAAGAAAGGCGAGAAGGTGTGTCCTTGTCGCCCCTCCGATGCTTAAGTCAGTAATGAGGAAGGAGAAAATTTATGTAAGAGACTATTTATTGTAAAGATAATTGTGTACCTGAATTGTGACTGAGAGCTATATATTTATAGAGATATATAAACGAGTTGTAATAGGACTGAAATACCTTCATTGCTTGAGTCCTGTTAGGAATCATTCTCCTATTTTTTAGGGATGAGGTTGCAAACCCTAAATAGGATTCCAAAGGGGATGAGTCCCTTTAGGACTAGGAAGTTACAGGTCCCAGAAGTTAGACCAAATTATGTCCAGGAATACGAGTGTTACCCCGAGCAACGAGCATCCCCAAGGACATCATGGACATATTGAATGAATATGTATGCTCGGGGATATATTACTCCTCAGGGGATATATATTGCTCGGGGTGGAGATACTACTTTGCCATGTTTGGTCGTGGTCGGGGAGTATGTGTTTGGTCGTGTTCGAGCTTGAGCTGAATTATTGTCCATCAGTATACTTGCGGAATGTTTTGAATATTGGAAAATAAGGTGAACAAAAAACCATGAAGAGGCATGTAAGAAGAAACTTAAATAAAATAGATAATGTCAAAACCGGTAGATGGATGATGTACCAATCACGATTGCTAATGGCTAAACTTTCATTTTCCATATAATGTCCAGTCCCACTTGCTTTTAAAAGACACAGAAGGACAACAACCCATGCAAAAATCCATGAAAATCATGGGGGTGAAAGGGTAATTTACTTGTTGAAGATAGACTTTCCATCAACTAAAAATCTTTCCGAACCTAACAATTTTTTGGATAAGAAGTCTTTCATCATTACGTGTTTAATTAGGATAACACATTCTTAATTGTATGCTGAATTTCATAGTTTTAGCGTCAATCTTTGCAGTTATTTTGCTGATAATTGGTTCAAAGAAACAAAAATGAATTCCCAATATACAAAATCATAATTGTTGGAAAACAAAAAGTCGAGGCGAATAGCGAAAGGCGGCTGCCAACCCTTTTGTTTTGTTGTTCTCGAGCCACTCATACCAATCTTTCCTTCACCTCGACCCTGAATATCAAAATAAGAAAGGATCATTAGTAGCGAAAGATCTCATACCAAACCTAGAAAGCGAAAGATTACAAGAAATTCTCTTGCTCGTGCGTTTGTCAAGTGAACAAGTTAAGCAAAACTTATTTGAGTCCATTCAATATTTAAATTCAGCACAAATTAAAATTTTTGAAGAAAGTATTTGTTTGGGAGAGATCTTGATGTGAAAATTGAGTTCTTTTTTTTTTTTTTTTGGAGATTTTATTGTTAAAATATAGGAAAATATGTGGGTCAACTTGCAAAATTATATATCTTTGGGAACTATTATAAATAACACTTATTCTCAAACCAATTTTTTAAATCATTTTTTAATCAAATATTTTGCCTCGACAATTTTTGTGCAAGGGAGAAAATTAAGCTAAGAAACTCAATTACTTGACTCAATAGTGAAGACTAATTATATTTTAAATAGTGAACAGTGAAACAAAAAAGGTACTCTACAATCTAAACTGTGAATATATCAAATTTAAGTGTAACGCATTATAAAAAACTAAGAAAATACTTAAGTTTGCAAATAATGCAAGAAAATAAAAGTCTGAATTATAAAAAAATGAAAACTTTAATTCATCAACTTAAATTACAACCCGATCTTGAACTTTTTATCTTGAACTTTTGATTCATAAAAAGTTCAAACCCATACAATGCAACATTCAAATGTGAGACGAGAGGTAAAAGAGTAGAAGTAAGTATTAGTTTTTTAGTGTTAGTCTAGATTTTTAGAAAAATTACTACCTAAATTAGAATTTTAAGTTAGGTATTTTTTATTTTTATTTTTTACCTCAGTGTATAAATTTAAAAAATAAAAAACTATATAAAAATAAATTCCATTCGGATACTCATGGTTCTATTTCAAGAATCAAGAACTTACCCAAACCCAATTGACTTTCTGTTTTAGGTTTCGGTTTCTAATATATATATATATATATATTTTTGGAACCGGACCAGAACCTTCAGTTTCGGTTCGAAAGATTCGGTTGAGGTTAAAATGCCCGGGCCTAATTGAAAACAAGTTTTTTTTATTTTTTGGGAAAAAACGAGTCAAACAAACACTTATGTTAATATACAATATTTGCAGGTTAACAACTTAGATTTTTTTATTCGAGACAATAAAGCAATATAACTTAGCAAATACAAGTATTAATAATAATAAAATTATAAAACATCGTTTTCGTTGTTATAACTGTGAACTCTCCAGAAAATCCACTGATCCCTTAATAGAATACAATAGTTTGCGAATGAAGGGTTGTATTTCACTTAGGTAAGTAGTTTGGAAGATATATCATATAAACCAATCTTGTTGGTCCATGGGACAGTTGACATTCTTAACTTCAGACAGCAAATAATGGGGCCAAATGAACGTGACAAGATTGTTTTTTTCAAATTTTTTTATTTTATTTTAAAAGATTTGGAATCTTAATAAAACTTTAGGATGGTTTTTTTTTTTTTTTTTTTTTTTTTTTTTAAATTTAGGATGGTGGTTAATTTAGGTGGTGAATCTACCTAACTCACGCAATAAACTTCTCTTATAAAAAAATTTTCAATTTAATTCTAATAAAAAACATGAAATACATTATGTCGAAATGTATATCCCTACAATATTAGTAACATTGTTTGCTAATTCATATTCCATTTATTTTAATTTTATGATATTAGTTTCGCTAGAACAATTTTCGAAATTGTTTTTATATTGCTATTTGCTAGAGAGAAGGTTATTCGGTTTTCTTTTAGTTTCATTATTTCTTTATTTCCCCTATACAAAAGTTTGAAGACTTGAACTGAGTTTCAATTATAAATGAATGTGTTTAATACGTTTGACTAAATAATGAATAAAATATTTTATATTTAACGGGGAAAATGCAAATATTGTTTTTGCTTTTAAAACAGATCTAAAACTCTCTTCATCCAACGAGAACGTACCTAAAACTTTCTTTGTCCAATTTTCTTCGTCTTTCTCTACCGATCTGGGAATGATTTGGGAAAAAGTTTGATAGCCTACTAATTGTTTTTGTTCGATCCATCCAAAGGCATTAGGTCTAGATCTTGAATCTTAACCTTTCAGATCTTACACTTAAAATAATATATCTATCTCTATCTCACTCCTCCAATCCACATCCCCAATCCACATTGCCATTGGAGATGCTCTAATGCAATAGAGAGTAAAAGCTACCAACAGACGAGAAGATGAGACAAATGGAGACTTGCTCAGTTATCTATATGATAGGTAGGCCCTTTATAAATTTCATATTTGAATTTTCAGTCGAAATCTTAATTACATTTTTTGCGCCCTGCGGCCAGGGGCAGAACTAGGGGGTGGCCAACTAGGCCATGGCCCCCCTCATTTTGGGAAAATTCTTCGAAAAGTCCTTACCATTTTTTTAAAAAAAAAAATTATTAAAGGTAACTCAGCTCAATTTTTTTGGCTGGTTCCACCTCTGCGTGCGGCCAAAATGCAAAAGAAGTTGGAAGCCCAGTTCATTTGCTATTATATTTAAACGGTTTAACTCTCTTTAATTATCTATTATTTGCAAAATGGAATGACAAGTTTTTCAAACTATTTTTTTATGAATTGTGCTCATACTGTTATTAAGCCTCTGTTTGAGACTCATAATTATTTCAAATAATGTGGTTTGTAATAGTAGTTTTTTGGAGAATGCGTGATTAAAAAATAGAGGATTTTTTTAGATTTATGTGTAAATTATTTTATTGGTAGAATGTGATTAAAAATGAGTTTTTTAAAAAATAATTTTTACATAATGAGTACGAAACACCGGCTAAATTTTTACAAATTAATAAAAACTTAAATTCAATAACATATGTTGTAGACACTGCCCATACAACTCACGTGATTCAAATAGTAAATAAGTAGATGTGATTTATCTCTAAAAATATAAGTTTTTACTTAGTCTAGCCGGTTAAGGTTAATGAAAAGAAATAAAGTATAGCAATGTTTCTTTGCATGAACTAGGACATTCATCCAAGCATCCCAGCTGTTATAATCAATAATTCAATAGAATAAAATTACTTTGCGTGCTGGAAATTCCAACCAAATTAAATAATTAACATCACACAAACACATCCCAATATTCTATATATATATATATATATATATATATATATATATATATATATATATATATCATACCCTACCCTCCTCATCCACAATTAATTTTAAGATAAAAATTCTACTTCATATTACTGTTCAACCAAGTTTCCATGGCCTCCACAGAAACACCAGTTCCAGGAGCTGAAAAGGTGGTGGTGCCGCAGCATGAAGCCCTGGCACCAGAACCCAAAAAGGTGGAGCCTCCACCGGAGGTGAAAACTCCTGCAGCTTCTCCATCTACGGATTATTTTGCTTTGGCTGATGTGGTGTTAAGGTTTTTCCTGTTTGCTTCAGCATTAGTGGCTGTTGTGGTTATGGTCACTAGTAAACAAACAGAAAAAGTTCCTATCTTACCATTTCCTCCATTTGTGGCCGCGGTTCCTGCTAAGTTCAACCATTCACCAGCCTTCATGTAAGTTTTATATGTGTGTGCTGCCCCCAAGGCATAATTCAGTTGGTTGAAAGGTAATTTCAGCTGAGCTGATAGCTGGCCCTTGTTTGAGCCCCATTATTTCAAGTGAAAATTTGGTTTTTGAAAATCTAATGGTTAAAAAGTGGTTTGAAAAGTAAAAAATTGTGGGCTTGACTTTTTTGAATGGTTGAAATTGATTACTGTAGAAAAAATTTGTAAAAAAAAAAAGAGAAATAATGGGGCTCAAACAAGGGCCAAAGGTACAGATGAAACTCCTTGCAAGCGCAGTTAAATAGCAAGCTTTCAACCCTACTCAACTGAGTCACATATCCCCTACAAATTCCCAAGACAGGGACTATAGGATTCCTGAAGTTGAAGTTCAACCTCTTTGTATGTATGTGCTTATTACTTGTTAAATTGTCTAATTTTTTAGGCTTTTAGACATTGTGATTTGATTTGACTTGATATCCATAACACTAGGTTCAAGTCTAATCATCTCTTAACTTATATAATTATATGTAAAAATTCCAGACTCTTGGGCTTAAGAGATGTGTTAAAGACGAATAAATTTATTTCTCTCAATTTCTCTAATAGTTTAAGTTTTTAAATAGATAGTTTAGGCAACCCAAAATTTCATTTGTCTCTCTGCTAGTGTGTGAATTTATTACTGGAAAATATTATAATTTTTTGCTGACAAAGTTTCATTTCTTGAACAAGATATATAGTTTAGATGATTATAAAATTACTTTTTCACATGCGTAATTTGGAGACGTACGTAGAGTCATGCAAGTTAATTTATGCTGAAAAATACTGGTAAAATAATTAGCTTTATAAAAGAGCTAGTTGTTGCTCATAAGATCTTTTTTCTTTAAATTTTACAAAACTATTTATAAGTTGAAAACATATTTATAAGGGAATTGAATGTTTAGACCTCTGCTCTAAAAAGCACGTTTAGGCATATGTCTAGGCGCGCTTAGACATGATTCTCGGCCTTCATGCTTCGTCTGCTTTATCTGCGCTTAGCTCGCGCATTACTAGACTTTTTCGTACCTATGAGCGCTTAAGAGTGATTCTCGACCTTGTCACTTAATCATGCTAGACTACAAAATAAACTCTACCTCAGCCAAACAGTCTCAATAGTATATCAAAAAAGATCTTTTGTGTTTGAAAATAAATAAAATCATATGCTACATGATGAACAATTTTTTTTTTTTTTTTTTTTTTTTTTTACTTTGTTGTGTGTTTGGTCATTGGTGGGGGGATAAGAAAATCAAAGAAGAATCTCACTTTTTTCTATTCTATATATATATATATATATATATATATTGGTGAAAAGATAATTAATTGGTTTATGTACTAATCTATCTCTATAGCCACTTTGATTAAATTTATTCTCGTTAGCTTGATGTACTTTTTATTTTCTTTCGCTTTGAAATTTTGATATTTTTTGTCCAAACTTGGGACATCAAATTGCAAGTTGGCATGAGATCGATTTTTGAGATAAAATTGATTCGGAATATTTGATGATAACGTTGCTTTCAAATATATTTGTCGTGTTAGACTATCCAATTATTGCAAAAAATTGTAAACATGTGTGGAATTAGGCAGTTTTTGACACCTCACACAACAATACGTATAATTTTTCCACATATATAGCAACAATAATAATGCAATTGTGTGTAAAATTTTCTTCTTTTCTCGTTACTTAACATCATGTAAAAGTAAATTATTCAACTTCGCTCACGAGTCATGACTTTTCTCATTAAAATTTTCCGAACTTCAAAACTTAGACCGAAGCTCCATCTCATCCAGCTCGAGTGTCTCGTAGACATATTAATTAAGGATTTCTTTCAGGACAAAGGTTGTAGGAGCTTCTAAAATTAGAATTCAACATTTTATTTTATTTTTTAATATTTTATTTTTTAATTATGGACTTCTACACGATTTTGACATATATTTCACATGGGATTGGGAACAAAAATATCATTATAGTACTTACCTCAATGCTTGGAAAAGAATCCTACGTTAAATCATCGGCTGGGGACTCTTCGGCTGCTAAACTTTGTTTATAAATAAAGTTTTTGTGATTTTTAAGATAAAATTATATTTAGTTGAAAAATGATTTAAAAAAATGTATTTGATTAGTGGTTTGAGAAAATGTGAAAAAATTACTATTTATAAACAAGTTTAACAAACAAGGGCCAAATCATTTTCTAAGCTTTAATTTGATGATGCAGATACTTTGTAGCAGCACTCTCAGTTGCAGGCTTGTACGGTATAGTTACCACTCTCCTTTCCTTCTATGCCGTCCTCAAGCCCGGTTGTTGTCCAAGAGTCTTGTCTCATTTCGTCATTTTCGATGTGGTAAGTTCGACTAGAAAATGTAAATGAACTTAGGACCGTGATAGAATCACAGCAGGTAACCCCACGGTGATTGCGCCCTCACAAGACCCCTCTTGCGAGGGCACGGTCACATCAGGGGTCACCCCCGGATTCTATCACTTTTAATAAACTTAAGCGTCTGTTTGGCAAATTGTTTAACTATGTATATTTTTTTCTTTTCACTTTTCAACCACATATTTTACCTCAAAAATATAAAGAAAAAAAAAACTTTTAAGCACTAAACTTTTAACTAACAGAAGATGAACTCTTTTGTCTTTGAGTTTTCCCTTTCTGATCTTATACTCAGGTCGAATTTAAAATTTTTGCAGCTATTGCTCGGAATTGTGGCGGCGGCAACCGGAGCCGCGGGTGGAGTTGCTTATATAGGTTTCAAAGGAAATTCTCACGTGGGCTGGAAAAAAGTGTGTAATGTGTACGACGAATTCTGCAGGCACCTCGGAGCTTCAATTGCCGTCTCTTTGTTCAGTTCCGTCGTGCTCGTGTTGCTCGTTCTGCTCTCCGTCTATTCCATCTCTAAGAAAATTCCCAAGTAGAGGGCTGAACCCTGAACTGAAACCAACTTTAATTAATTAATCAAAGCCGTTATGGTATGTTTACTAAGTTAAGCTAGAGACTACAGAGTACAAAACAAAATCAAAGGACAAAAATTATTCAGTATTGTGTACTAAAGATATTTTCTGTCTGTGTCGAGTGGTGTGTGCATACGTAGACCTGTATTGTTCCATTCTGCTTTCATTTTGTATATATGCTGATGCATCATTTGTTTGATTGAACCGAGCTTCGATTAAAACCAATGCCAGATTTGAGGTGTGGGAGGGAGATTTAAATGGAAACTCAAAATCTTCATTTCTCGCTTCTTTCATATGAATATTTTCGTATGAATATGTGATGTTGTGACATTTTTTATTTGGTTTAATTGTTTTGATTATTGGTGACATTTTTTATTTGGTTTAATTGTTTTGATTATTGGTGAGTTCTTTGTGCTTAAATGAGGCTTTTTTTATTGGGATTTGTCTTAAAAAATGGTCGGTTGATTTGTTTATGTTGAAGATGTGTTTCGTAATGCTGCTTTTATTTGGTTCTGATAATGAATGTTTTGTATTGTTCTTTTTAATTGTTTAATCATTTTTCAATAAATTTACTGGATTTTAGTTCTTGCTTTTGATGTTGGATTGTTTTTGCTATGGTCTTTTTTGTGGAAGTATAGATTATGAATGGTTTCTTGCACGAAAATTGGTCGTGTTGATTTTTTGCTGGTAACCTTAAGATTTTGAGAGTTTTCGAAAGGATTGAGAAAATGAATGTGTTCTTTGATATGCTTATTTATTATTAAGCTTTAGTTAGAATTTTTTAATTTATTCTATAATTGTTGCTTTTTCATATTTATGGCAATTAGTTATTACTTGTATGAAATATTTATAGCACTTGAAACAAGCAATTGAAGATTGCAATTGAGAGTTAAACTTGAGACTTGATAATTGAGAATAGAGCAGAGAGGTGTAATTTCCTGTTGATAGAATTGAAAAAATTGTGTAAAATTTGTGTGAAAAAATGAGGTATTTATAGATTTAAAATTAAAAGGGAAAAAAATTTAGTTAAAGAGTTAAACGGTCACATTTCATAATAATAAAAAAATAAAATAAAAAACTCGTGAGAACTAGCTTTCACGAGCGGGAATGGGTCGGCTGGACTAGTTCACGAGCTGGAATGGGTCGGCTGGACTAATGAGATCGAACCATAACGAGCCTAATTTTATTGTTCGCTAGACTAGTTCAAGAGCTAGTCCACAAACTTCACGAGCTGAACCCGAATTGTCAAACATCCAAATTTTCTGTCAGGTCCAAGTAGGGATGGGCGTCTGGTGGTTCGGTTATGGTATCTCAAGAACCATAATCGAATCATACTTTTTGGTTCTTATAAAATGGAATCATTCGGTTCCATTGAATCGCAATAATTAAACCAGAACCAAACCATTCGATTTTGGTTCTACAATAATAATAATTTTTCGGGGGCCTTATCAATAAATATCAGGCCTCGGGAAGCGATCCAATAACCTGAAATAAATTTCTACCAAATATACCAAGATCAAAAATTTCGAAAATCCTTTCATCCCAAAGAAATCATAGGATTCTCCATGAAATAGAAGACATTCATAAATCAAAATAAGAAACAAATTGTCTAGAAGGTTTTTCGAGCATGGCAAGAAGGATAAATTTGTATGCTAAACTTGTTGGATGAATCATGAGTTTTAAATGTATTATTATTAATTGTTTTATATTTGTATTTAAATATTTAATTAACTCCATCATGGTCATTTATATCTTCGCTTATTAATAAGTTTAGTCTAATTCTATTTTCATTTACTAAGAATTTCAGTCCAAGTGTGAAGTTAAATGTTACAATGAGATAGAGACGTAACAAATTTCATAAAAATAATTTAATCATTTTCACTTTACAATAATAAAAAAAATAAAAAAAATTCTTTTGATTTTTAGTTTTAAGACAACCAATTAAAACCATAAAAAAAATAAACAAGGATCAAAGACTCGATTCTAACTTCGATTTTTCGGTTCTAAAAGCGGAACCGAGAACTGAATGAAGAACCAATCGGTTCTCGTTCCAAAATCGATTTTCTATTTTATTTTTTAAAAACCATATGGTTCCGGTTATTTCGGTTCGATTCCGGTTCGGTCATATCGGTTTCCGATTTTTTTTGCCCACCCCTAGGTCCAAGTCCAAGTCCGTTTTCCACGAGCCGAACTTAACTCATGAACTCCCGAATTGTCTAGCCCGTTTGTCACCCCTACCCAATCCATTTCAATTTTGTGAAAGACAGATTAAACAAAGACAACAAGAGAAAATAAGTGTAGTTTATAGGCCAAAACACACCCTAAATGACTAATTTGATATATGTCATGTGCCTCCATTTGGTAACACTATAGTGGTTTATAAACTGGTTTATTTATGATTTTGAGGTTAAATGTATTGTTGAAAAGTGGAGGGAGAAAATTTGGATGGTTAAAAAGTAGTTTGGAAAATTGTGTGGTTTATAAATCAGTTTATAAACCGTTTACCAAACGGTGGGGATATACCATCCAATTTAACAAAGGGAAAAAAATGAAATTTCAAATTTAAAATATTCAAATTATCTCTATTGCAGTTCTCAGCCAATTTCTTGAAAACCTCATCAACAATACTCCTACGAGTCCTCGATTCAAAACCATTTTGAGATGCACAAGGAAACCAGTAAAAGGAGGCAGCACTTCGGGTAAAGTTTCTTGATATTCCTGCAGGTTCTCCATGGGAAATTGAGCCTAAAATCCGCTGGTCGAATGTCGGATAAAGAGAGGGCTTCTAGGATAACTTTAGATATTTTCCAGGTTGAGGTTGAAGAGACTGGAAATGGCCATTTGGTGGATAAGATTTTGGATAAAACTGGAATAAAAGATACTGGGAAGACTGTTCAACAGGCTGCTGAGCAGTCCATTTTAGCACTCACTACTGCGGATTCTTTGGATTCTAGATACATCAGTGGGTTGAAGGAAGAGAGGGAGGATGCGTCAGAAAATTTTAAGAAGGAAGGGTTGAAGAAGGATATTAACAGTGTGGGAGGGTATATAAGAAGAGGTTAATTGATGATGTTAAGCAAGCGCTTTATGCGTTCACAATTTTTAGTTATACACAATGGATGAATTTGTTGAGGGAAAAGAGTAATGAGAAGGGGTGGAATTTGAATTTGGAGCTTGCAAGAATTTGGAAGGGTGGGTGCGTTATAAGGGTCATTCTCTTGGATAGGATCAAGAAAGCACACCAGAGGAATCCAGGGCTTGCAAATTTGTTGGTTGATCCAGATTTTGCTAGAGAGATGGTGCAAAGGCAGGCAGCATGGAGGAGAGTCGTAGGTTTGGCAATTCAGAACAGTGGGAAGGTGGGGACAATGATAACAAGGCTACTGGTAAATTCTGTTGCTGGTGTTGGAACTGATATATAGGTGTAATTGGATCTGGAGAGTTGGTTCAAGAACACAATATAGTCAGCTTTCTCAATCGGACTACATGTGAATTCCCTAACGCAGATTCAGAACTTTATTTGCATCCAGAAAATGACACTTTATGATGAATTTTATCTCTTCAGGCCTGCAGAATATGAGGATTATTGGTTCTGAATTTGATAATAGGAATGTTGAAGCTGTGTTGAAACTGCAAAGGAAATTGGCATCACCAAAGCTAACTAAGAAGGTGAATATTAAGAAGAATGATGGTTTGAAAACTAAGAAGTTTGCAGGTGTTAGTTTCCAGGGGTTGCTGTTTTTCATAATGGTGTTTGGTGGGTTGATGCCAATAGTGAATGTAATGTATGGTGGAGTTAAGGAGTCAATTATAGGTTTGGAAAGACTTAGGTTGATGGTGGGTTTCACTGGAAGCATCATGGAAGGGTGTTGATGGTTAATAGGACCGGGTATGATGAGAGATTTGGTGATTGGATAGATTTCAATTGTACTAAAATTTTCGGTAGGAGAAGTCATGGCGGTGAATGGCCAAGTTTGGATGAGTTTGTTTGTGTGGGCAAATGGGAATGATCCTCTAGCGGCATCTTTGTATGTTCCAAGGAATGATAAGCTCGTTAAGATTGGCTGGGACATGATTATTCATTCTATTTTGGCAAGCGAGCAAGTCATGGCATTTCATAGAAATGCTGGAGCTAATACAGGTGGGGAAACTGGCCTCACTGCTCCTCATGGCTCCAGCAATTTCTTTTGTCCAGGTGTTGGAAGAAATGGTGGAAGACATCCTCACTTAAGGGATCTTGATTGTGGTTCTGTGGATATTCCTAAAATAGGAAATAGCTCATGGCAAGCTTTAACACTGGTTCCATGAAGGCCTTGCTAGTAAGCATAAATTCCACCAATAGTAGCAATGTTTGCAATTCTATCACTATCCGGAACAAAGGAAAATCTACCCATGGCAGTCTCATGGTTCCATTAAAAGATATCATAATAGGTAACTGGAAACAATAAGATAAGACGTGATTCATAAACAATAAGATATGGCTCCATTCCTTTTACAACGTAGAACTTGTTCATTGTATGTGTTTTGAGGAATTGTACATTGGCTTTGGACAGTTGGGTCACATGTGACTTCAATCGTCAAACAATTTGCCATTGGCTTTTCGTTGATGTTGGTAATTTTTTAAGAATTCTTGTTGGGAGACTCGATTTTCCCATGCTACTATCAGTACCAAGCTCCTACCAATCTTAGTAGGTGAAGTTTTTGTGAAGAAGATTTTTCTCCTTTTTCATTCATATTTCTTACTCAAAGATACATGGCCTTATATAGATCTATGTACAAACTTGTTCCTAAAGACTAGGAAATACACATGGTATGTATAACATAATTACAGGAATCATATCAAATCTAATCACACCTAATTAGGAAATAATTATGACAATTAGGAAATAATTATGACAATCTTCAACACTCCCCCTCAAGTTGATGCATAAATGTTTCGCATGCCCAACTTGTCTACAACTTCATGGAAGACTTTACTTGATACTACCTTAGTGAGAATGTCAGCTAGTTGATCTTGAGATCGAACATGAGGAACTTCAACTATCTTGGCATCCAGTTGTTCTTTAATAAAATGTCTGTCAATTTCCACGAGTTTTGTTCGATCATGTTGAACAGGATTATGAGCTATGTTACACGCTGCCTTATTATCACAATATATTTTCATAGGAGACATCGGTGAAATCTTTAGTTCCTGCAACAAATTTTTAATCCATAATAGCTCACATAGACCTTTAGCCATACCTCTATGCTCTGCTTCTGCACTAGATCTAGCCACAACTCCTTGTTTTTTACTTCACCATGTAATTAAATTTCCTCCAACAAATGTTAAGTATCCTGTAGTTGAACACCTATCGTCAATTGAACCAACCCAATCTGCATCAGTATAACCTTCAATAGATAAAGTATCTCCCTTAGTAAACATAATTCCTTTTCCTAGACAAGACTTTAAATATTGTAAGATACGCATTACCTCCTTCATATGTTCTTCACTTGGAGAGTGCATGAATTGACTAACAATACTGAGAGAATATGCCAAATCGGGCCAAGTATGCGCAAGATACATCAACCGTCCTACAAGTCTTTGATATCGTTCTTTATTTGCAGGGATCTGGTTTGGAAATATACCCAACTTGATATTTTCAACCGCAGGCGTATCACTCGGTCTACAAGCCAACATGCCAACTTCATTCAGTAAATCTAGAGTATATTTCCGTTGCGATAAGAATATACCTTGTTTAGATCTTAACACCTCAATTCCCAAAAAATACTTCAAAGGACCGAGATCTTTCATTTCAAATTCACGAGAAAGATAAGTCTGCAAGGCTTTTCATTCAGCAACATCATTCTCCGTCACAATCATGTCGTCAACGTATATTATAAGCACTGTGAGCTTTCCTTTATTATGCTTTATGAAAAGAGTATGATCAGAACTATTTTGTCTATATCCAAATGCCTTCATTGAACTTGTAAATCTACCGAACCAAGCTCTTTGTGATTGCTTCAACCCATATAATGATATCCGCAGTCTACAAACCTGTTTGCTTCCTTCAACCTATAGCCTACATCCTGGAGGCAACTCCATGTATACTTCCTTTTGGAGATTCCCATGTAAGAAAGCATTCTTTACATCAAACTGATGTAGTGTCCAATCAAAGTTCGTAGCTAATGATAAGAGAATACATACCGTATTTATTTTAGCAACTGAAGCAAATGTTTATGCATAATCAATCCCATATGTTTGACTGTATCCTTTAGCCACAAGTAAGCTTTAAATCTCTCAACATCACCATCAACTTTGTATTTGATGGTAAAAATCCATCAACACCCCACAGGTTTTTTTCCAACAGGTAAATCAACCACCTCTCACATTGCATTTTTTTGAAGAGATTTCATCTCTTCATTCATCTCTTCTTTCCACCTGAGATCTTTGATTGCCTCTTGCACACTATTAGGAATATGTATAGTAGATAACTGATTTACAAATGATTCACGTGCCTTTGATGACCTATGGTAAGATACATAATTATTTAATCAGTATTTAGTAGAATTAAGGGAAGGTTCATTGTTGAGTGCATTTTACATGCATATTTCATACATTTTTGTGGTACTTTTTGAGTAATTCGGACAAATATCTATTTAATTGTGCATATTTTGTGATTAAATAGGTTTAACCTTCAACTTCATGGAGAAAGCACAAGAAAGAAGCTAAATGGATGAACAATTGAAGAAATTGAGGAGAAAAGAGTCAAATCTATCAAAGATTCAAAGTTTGGGGACCAAATTGTCACTCTCGGAAAGTAGTGTATCGCATGTGTAATTGATCGAGGGACTAAATTGCAAGTTTTCAAAATTTGAAGGATCTCAAATACAATTTTAGAAGGACATATTTGAAAGAAATCGGAAATTTTGGGGACCAAGTTGACCAACTTTGATAGTTGGAGGACCTTGATGACTATTAATTAAAGGACCAGACCGCAAACACTCACTCAACTGAACCACGTGAACGCGTAATCCGAATCAGGTGGCGCGAGCGGTTCAAGGCAAAAATCGGAGTAGATCCATTTGAGAGTGTGTCGCGCGATAGCACGGTACAAGTAAAAAAAAAAAAATTAATTGGGCTGACCCGGTTTGGCCCCAAATGTTGTTGTACGCGGATCTACACGATTTTGGGTGTTTTTTAGTGATTTTTCCTAGGGTTTGAGTCTGATTCTTGCCCCTTATTCCATCCAAACACATTTTTTCTCATATTTCTCTCTACATTTACTTCACTTTTCTTGTAAAGTTCTTTTGTATTTAGTTATTTTGGTTGATGAATGTTGATGAAGGGAAGAAATGCCTACAACATTGTGGAAAAACATTGATATTTTGAAGCTTTAAACATTATTAAAGGGAAGTTTTTATATTAAATCTTTATTGTTGAAATTATGTATTTAATTCTTGAATTTTATTGTTATTTCATAATGAGCTAAGTTATTTTGCGTTGGAATGGTTGATGAAGCTTGACCTAGCTTGGTTGATTTTAATGCTTGTATTAAGAATTTAAGCTATTTATTATCTTGTACATTTATTGTTGTATTTATTGACTTGTATTTGTTGTGGCCAAATTTATACTTGGATTTCATGGGATGTGCAATTATTGAGAAATTGTTGTGTATTCTAGATAAATACAATATTTGCTCTAGGTTCTTGTTTAGGATAGAGATATACCTAAAACCCTAGATGATCTATTGAGTTATTTTCAAAAATGTTTAATGCAATTGGTGTATTTTTAATCGACATAGAGATATAGTAGGTTAATTCCACTAATTAGGGTTGATTTCACTCACGAGAGGTAATTGACTAAACTTGGAAAATCGGATCTAACATGATTAGTAAATTGCATTTCTATTTGTTTGTTGAGAATTCAATTAGGTAGTGGTCAAGTGGAATTAAGAATCCCAACACTCCTTTATTATCAAGTTATCACCATTTTCTACTTGTTTTATTACAATTGTGAATCTTAATTCTAGTACTAAAATATTTCCAAAACCAAAAATTTATTGTGTGTGTTTCTTGTTTAAATTGATTAAACTAGAGTGTAATTGAAATAGACAATCCTTGTGGGATCGATAAACCAGACTCATTTAGTCCACTACTATCACTTGTATGCGATACGTGTACTTGCGGTGTGTTTTTAGCGAACATTCATAATTAACTTTAGGTACTCCTCTTGTGGTACGATTAGGAAGTATTCGAAGTGGAAGTTCATGGTTTACCTGAGACGCAATAACATCTGATGATTCATGAGGAGTAGAAGCATCAAGTGGAGACAATTGTTGTTGTGATACATCTGACTCGGCTATATTATGATGATCAAACTGCTCAAGTGCTGTTGGTTCAGTTACTACATCCATCTATTGTGTATCAATTATGCGACTTGAAGACTGCAAGGCATCTGTTAATTCTGGTTTAACGGGTTCAGGTTCAGGAGGTTCTAGTCCTGTAAGTTCGGGTTCAAACGATAAATTGTAACTTGTGTTTTCAGTTTGATAGCTAAGAGACTGCAAGTCAATATTTTTCTCCCCCTGACTTGCAGTTGAGGTGGTAGGAAAATACATATGGTGTTCATGGAATTGTACATCCATAATAACATAAATTTTTTTAGATGGTGGGTGGTAAAAACGATACCCTTTCTGATGGAGACCATAGCCAACAAAGACACATCGAAGGGCACGTAGTTCAAGTTTATGACGAGCGTGGTTTGGTATGTGTACAAAAGTGGTGCAACCAAAAATTTTTGGGGGCAGGTTCATCATGACGATTTAATGTTTCAAGAGGTGTATGGAAGTCCAAGCTATGGGAGGGAATACGATTTATTAAGTAGGATGCAGCTGTGAGTGATTCGCCCCAATAATGAAGAGGCATATGAGCTTCAAATAGTGTGGCTCGAACCATTTCCAGGAGATGCCTATTCTTTCTTTCCGCAATCCCATTCTGTTGAGGAGAATATGGACATGTGGTTTGATTAACCATTCCATGAGGATGTAAGAATTGCTTCAACTCATTATTGACAAATTCTCCTCCATTATCCGTATGAAGCACTTGAATTGAAGTTTTAGACTGAGTAGCAACTATGGAATGAAGTTGTTTAAATAGTGAGCAAACATCATGCTTTGTTTTCATCAGACACACCCAAGTCATTCGACTAAAATCATCAATAAAAGAGACAACCCATCGTACCCCCATTTAGAGTAGGAATTTTTGTAGGACCCCCAAACATCAGAGTGTATAAGCATATATGGTAAATGACTTTTATTCAAACTTAAGGGAAAACAAACACGATGGCTTTTTGCCAATTCACAAGTTTCACATTTAAATAATGATGGAGATGTGTTTGAAAATAATTTAGGAAACAGATGTTTTAAGTATCCAAATGAAGCATGTCCAAGGCGCTTGTGCCACAACCAAATATCAGAAGTAGGTATTGAACTAGTAGATGATACTGACAGAGCCAATGCACTTGAGCTTGATGTTGTAAGATCAAGATAATAAAGCTTTCCTTTTCTAGTACCACATCCAATTGTCCTCCTTGTCTTGATGTCCTTGAAAACACAATAGTCAGGCCAAAAAATCACGATACACTTCAATGCAGTAGTAATTTGAGAGACTGATATTAAATTAAAATTAAGGGAGGGAGCTATAAGGATAGAATCTAAATTTAGTTTGTTTAAAGAAATAGAACCTTCCCCAATAACTTTGGCTGGAGTACCATTGGCTGTAGAAGCTACAGATGTTTCAGAAGGGTTCAAGTTAGAAACAGATGCAGTATCAAATGACATGTGATCAGTTGATCCAGAATCAAAAATCCATGTACATGATCCAATAGAGGCAGGTTTATCAAATAACTTACTGGGTGAATTTGAAGAGATGTGTAAGGTAGTATCATTAGGTGAATCAACTATGGCAGTGGAAGCAAGAGCTGTTGACTTAGCTTTACGTTTTTGAGCTTTCGAGGGGTCCCACCATTCAGGGTATCCAATCAAGTCATAACATCGATTTTTAGTATGTCCCGTCTCACAACAATGGGTACAATATCTAGATGATCCAGACTGTTTATTACCAATATCGAAACTATGAGATGTTGTAGTTGTTGAAGCTGGAACAACTCCAACACTGGCTTGTCGTGGAGGTGGTGTGTTTTGACATGCTAACATGGCCACAGAATCAGGGCAACCATATCACTAATTAGGAGAGTTCGACGATTTGCTTCACGACGCACATATGCAATGTGCGCTCAAGATCCAAACTTGGATCCATGCTAAGAATTTCCCCTTGCACTTGTTCAAATTCAGCATCAAGACCATTCAAGAAGATGTGTATTCGTAATTTCTCAATAGATGCTTTATACATAATGATGTCATCAGGATCATTCATTTTAACTTTGTCACATAGTCAAGTTCTTGAAATATTTCCACTAGTTCACCAAAATATGTTGGAAGAGAACGACCTGATTGATGAAGGGAGAAAGCACGTTGATTGAGAGCAAAGCTTTGCGTTTCATCTGATCCATCATAGAATGCTTTAGCAAGGGCACTCCATATTTCACGAGCAGTGCGTAGGAGAAGATATCTCTTCGTAATCTCTGGTGTCATTGATGTGAGCAGCCAACCTTTTACTTTTTGATTTGCAGCATACCACTTGGAGTAATTCGGATCCTTTGTTCCAGGTTGAGCGGATTCACCAACAAGCTAGTCAAGTTTTTCACGACCAGCAATGTGTATTTCCACGATCTGGGACCAGATGTCATAATTAGTTTCAGTGAGTATAATACCAGCATTGAAGTCGGAATTTTCAGATTGGACATGTATAACTTGAGAGGGTGATTCGGTGGTTAATTTGGTGGGTTCGGTTGATTCGATGTTCATGGCTGAATATGCAGGAACTTAGATTTAATGAAGTCGCTCTAATACCATGAAGTTTTTGTGAAGAAGATTTTTCTCCTTTTTCATTCATATTTCTTACTCAAAGATACATGGCCTTATATAGATCTATGTACAAACTTGTTCCTAAAGACTAGGAAATACACATGGTATGTATTACATAATTACAGGAATCATATCAAATCTAATCACACCTAATTAGGAAATAATTATGGCAATCTTCAACAGTAGGAACTTTAGAAGCATTTGTCATTGGCTTTTCATTATTGTCGTCATTTTTTTAAGAATTCTTATCTTTGGACTCAAAAAATAAAATAAGAAAAGAAGCATTGTCGATTATCTTAATGGATAGATATGGCCATCATAAAGGCTTCGCAATCTTCATACTTGATTGAAATTTTCAAAGTTTTTTTTTTTTTTTTTTTTTTTTTTTTGTAGTTTCAGATACTGATACTGTTGAGTGCCTATTTGGGAGTCGGGCCACTGTTATGCGTATTTAAAATTCGTTTCTAGGTGTTGGAAAGAAATTGATTATTTTCCATGTAAGCATAGAGATCCCAATGTTTTTTTATTTGGAAATGTGCTGATATGTTGCTCGTTTTTAGAAAAATCGTAACTGGTTTTTGCTTTAATATTTAATTCTTTTTTCCTAAATTATATCCTATGATATTGGATGTAAATTTTACAATTTTTTTATGTCAAGATGATAATTTTCTAATTTAAGAATTACATATGGCATTTTTGTCAAATAAAGGTTTCAAGCCAAACCTATATTTTTAAGTTTCTAATTCAAAAGTAACTCTTTATTTGGTGAATAAATGTTTATAAATTTTGATTATAAATGATCACATGACAATACCTTATTGGTCCATTTCTTTGAAAAGTATATAATTTCGACTGGTCAAAGATATTCGCATACTATTTTTGACTTTTCAAAAAATGGATAAACGAAATATTGACATATCCTTATCTATAAATAATCTATAGTACTTTTAAAAGTCCTTTAAAGTGAGAAACTTTTTTGAATTATTTTACCCTCACATCTTTTTAATAATTTCATATTCACCCTTAGTTTTAATTAATATACATTTTTAATATTTTTTTTTTTTTGTATTGTCAACAAAAATAATTTTCATACATTTACAATTTAAATTCTTCACTTTCTCACTAAAAATCTTTTAAATAAAATTAATAACTCTCATATAATTTATAGTTTCTAATACGTTTTTCAATTAATATGAGAAAAGAAAAAAAAACCTGTACTTCATGAATTAAAATTTTTACATGCATATAGTAATTTTTTAAAAAAGAAATTCTTTTAAAAGACCTTAAAGGGATAAACTTTTTTATTATTTAACCCTCAAACTTTTTAGCAATATCATATTTACCGTTAATTTTAATTAATGTACAATTTTTTTAACATTTTATTTTATTTTATTTTATAATCGTATTGTAGATAAAAAATATTTTTCATATATTTACAATCTAAACTCTTTACTTTCCTACTAAAAATCTTTTAAATAGAATTATAACTCACAAATAATTTAAAGTTCATAAACATCCTTCAACTAATATGAGAAAAAGAAAAAAAATGTGTATTCCTTGAATTAATTTTTTTTACTTGTGTACAAAAAAAAAAAAAATCATTTTCATCTTCTACATTTATCATTTTATTCTCTATTAGTCATATTTCAATTTTAAGTTTATTTGTCAAATATTAATTTGACGTTGATTATATTCTCACAATACCCATAAAATAGAGTGTTGTGAAGATCCACTTTTTTGTTTAGAAAACCAATTATTGAAGTATGATGCGTGTAAATTTGTTTTTCTTAAATATTAATTGTATAAAAAAATTAATTAAGTTTTGTTTTCTAATCAATTTAAATTCTTATTGTATTAAATTTTTATGTTGAAATTCCGAAGTACAAATTACTTGAGAAGATCATTTGTTTATTTTTAAGTTGATTTATATGTATATCTTGTATTCGAATTTTAAAGTGAAATTTTAGTTTTATAGTTTATAAAAATGTCACGAGGTATGCGTAAGCACAAGTTAATATTTTGTAAATATGCATTGTGTTTTATTCATCTCGACTCCTGTTACTATACTTTTGAACTCATTTTATTATCAGTGTTTACTATGTCAAATTATGAAAAGAAATCACGAGGGCATATTGTAATTGTTTTTGTTCTGTCAAATCAATGAACAAGTGTCATTAGATTGTAACAAAATCTGAGATGATGGTTTGTGGTAGTTCAATCAATTTAAAGAAATGTGTATGTTACCTTGAGATTCACGACACTAGGAATTAATTTGTTGAGCCAGAAATTTGTAGACACTGATTTTAAAAAAAAAAAAATCCTGATTAAACCTTACTTTAATTGTATATGATATTTTCTGTGTCTCGAATAATCACATCTTAGTAGTGAACCTAGATTAGATACATCTCAATTTTTCTCAGACATTTATGATCAAATGTTGTTTTGAGTTCTAATTGCACATGCATGATAAATATTTTTTTTACACCAAGATTACAATTGATTTTTTTCATCTTGATTCTAAAATCTGGATAAATTGTCAAATGATGTTTATCATTCTTTTTCCATGGCATCAATGAATTAATTTTGAATTATATACACAATGGAAGAAGAAATCCTCCCAACTCCATTTTTTCGAATAAGGTAGCATAAGAATACATTTCAGGAGATACAAAATTTAAAGAAGTTGGCAATTAGTAATTAGCATAAAGATAATGGTATTATTGATAAGGGTATTGCGTACTTAGAAATTAGAATAATATTTGGGGTAAATTGAGTTCGATATTGAGATTGTTTAAATCAACATATTGAATATTTTTTAGGTATAACGTGTAGAAACTTGGATAATTTTTATTCAATTTCAAAAACATATATAATTGAATAAAAATATCATAATATCGTTATAATATCACGTACATCGCACGTATTATATACTAATATTTATAAACACCCATTTATAAATGATATACCAAACTGAGGCACCTATACAATAGCACAAGCATGAAACGTGAGCCATATTCAGTTATTCTCAATAATAATAAACTAGTAAAAGCAAAGGAGATGTCGATGGAAAGTCAGAAAGGAAGAGAGATACCATATGAGGACTCCAGCCAATAGCACAACAAATGGATAAAGCTGTCAAAAAATGGAAACAAATAGAAACATTGAATAATGGTTTTAATTAATTGATGGTTCTCCTAGCCAAGGCCGTACCTGAGGGCAGGCCTAGTAGGCGCCCGTCTTGGGCCCCCAATTTATGACCCAAACTAGTAGGCCCAAAATTGATTTGTCATTAAAAAAAATATGAATTTGGACCCTATTATTAATCACCAGCAAGTCCTCTTATATGTCCCTAACTCAAAAATGTTTGTGATTTTTGGAACATGTCGACTTTAGTTAAAAAAAAGGGGGGAAAATTGCACAAGTGAGGACCCAATTTAAAAGTTCGCCTTAGGCCCTCACAACCACAGGTACGGCCCTGCTCCTAGCTTGGTCATTTGAATGATCCAATTCCAAGATTTTGTCATGTATGAAAGAACAGAAAAATGAAGCTGGAGATGCGAAGAACATAAAAAGAAAGTAGACAAATCTAATACAAATTAAATGCTTCATGAGTATTATTTGCATTGTACACTAAGGATTTATTTATTTACACACAAGTGATGCAATGCAAGATATCACATTTAACAATATTTTACAAAATATTCACTATGTATTCAAACCTAAAAGTAGTCTTGAATTCATTCAAACAAGGATTTCACTAAAATCAGTGAAAATCTTGGTTGGCAGTGATGGAAGAACGTGACAATACGATAAAATATGGTATATTTCGGAATTGAATCCCTAACAGAAGCAGACTCATTCATTGGTAATGTAAGTTATTTTTTGCAAGAATCTTCTACCTATTCTTATGATTACGGATTATTTTTTTCTTTTTTATTTTATTTGTAATATTAGATCTTGAGTTGTAGTTTTGAAACTGCTGGGAAGGTTCTATTTTGTGCTAAACCATGTGATTAGATACATTAAGAACCCGTTTTGTAATGCGAAAAGTTTTGATTTTTGTAGGTTTTTTTTTTTTTTTAATGGATGTGTGGTTTAAAATTATTTGAAAAGTAAAAAATTATGGACTTGACTAAGAATGTATGGTTGATATTGAGTTTGAAAAGTTGTGATAAAACTTTTAGCTTTACCAAACAAGCTCTAAAGGATTGTAGGAAAGTCACAATACCGAGCATTTACGTTATACTAACCTTCTTGTACAAGAAGACGATTTCGTAATTGAAAATCTCCCCTGGATTATTGTAGCTCGGAGTATTCCCACGCACGCACTACCGGAACCTTCATACTCCATTCAGTCTTCTTAAAGTGAAGTTCATTGACGAAACTATACAAACTAAACATCCTTCAAAGCAACAAATGAACCCCGTTAGATCAGGAAGAAGTATTGAACATTCGTTGTCATGAAACGCAACGGAACGTACCTTGCAAATATTAAGAGGCAATGGTGTGATATAACCAGAAAGCAATCTGCCAATTTTAAATGAGAAAAGAAAACACAGGTTTTCTGCCTTTAATTTGCATTCCAAAACTAACAAATAATAGTGTTAACATATTTTTGTGAGGGTAAAATACACGTGTATGAAATTGATAGATGTATAATTTTTCTGTTCATATTATTCTTTTCACCGAAAGCTTCAATGTTGATATAATCTTGATATATAGTTTTTTTTTTTTTTTTTTTTTCAAAAATTACTTATTTTACAATAATTATCCGGTTTATCACTAAAAATAAGTAGCTTTTATAATAGCTGGGTAGAAATGGAACGTCCATGACCAAGGATAGTTGGATCTATAGGATAACACCTACAATGAGTCAATGAGTCCCCAACAGATCACCATATATAGAAGGTTAAAAATTCATCAGCAACTTCATTCAGAGATTCAGTTTTACACATTGAAGCAATGTGGTTCCGCTTCATATTCCTTTTGACAATTGAGTGAAAAAACTTAGTACATTTGTCAGAATTAAAATTATGCTAGAAAACCTCGTGAGAAATCACCAACTCGATACTGGGCTAGATTGAGTGCAAAACCAGTGAGATAAAGTTGAATCTAGGTATAGAGATAAAGTTGAATCCAGGTATAGACAAGAAGATTTAATATCCAAATCCAAGTTTAAAGTAAAAAATATGCACGCCTAGACCTTTTATCACCCACGATGTGAAAAGTGCAGCCTGTTCTCCAATACGATTTTAGAGCCACCTTTTGGAGCAAAACTAGCGAGCAAAGTGTTGAATCTAGGGTATAGATATTAGTGAATCTAACACTCTAGTCTTCAACTGTTTTTTTTTTTTTTTTTTAAATAAAAAACGTAAATATATAGATCAGAAGGAGATGCAAAATCACCAGACATACTCGAGCGATATACAAAGTACCTACCAACAAAATATCCAATCAATGGATACAAACAAAGACTTGGACTCAACCAAGTAAAGATTCATACGTACCCTAACGAAGTTCCCTAAGAAACTATACAATCGAAAAGCTGGGCCAATTCGGGCAAATAAATGTGAATGCAAAAAGTCCAAAACGAAGTTCTAATAATACAAATGCACTGGACATACCTGGGCAAATACATTCAAGCAGAAAGTGCAAACTTCAAAGGATAAGGATAAGGATGTTTTCTGCCAATTTTTCTTAGTAATACAAAATTGAGAGTAGAGGACTTAAATTATAAGAGAAATAAATTTAGAACTCAATTACTACCTACACTATAAAGATTAAGGACTTCAAATGTTCAAAACTATATATCATAACCTCTGAGCTAATTTATACATATATAATAATAGGATAATCGTCACCATTTTACGCACGTAATTTTTCGTCCATTTTCACCTGTCATTTTAGGAAATTTCTTATTTTTATCAATTTATTTTAATGCATGAATTAGAAACGTTCAATTAATGCATATAATAAATTATTTATAGATTGTTGCAAAAAAATAATAATAATACTCCCTCCGTCCCAAAAAGATGGTCCAGCTATTTTGTTTGTCCAAAAAGATAGTCTTGTTTCCATATTGAGAATGTATTAAATTTTTCATTTTCACTAGGGGTGGGCGTGGGTTGGGTTGAGTCGATTTTTTGCCCAACCCGAACCCAACCCAAGCATGAGTTCAAACTCAACCCAACCTAATCAAGTTTCGGTCGGGTTGGGTTGGATTGGATGGTTTGAGCTTTGGTCCAATTACAAAAAATCTTGAAAATTAAAAAAATTAAGCTCATAAATCAACTATTTGTTATAAATAATATTTTTGTGAATGACATTACCATTATATTCCTGTAAACTTTATGTTATTACAATTGTGTCATTATCAACTCCTATAAATAGGAGCATTATGTCATTCTATAGTTACACCTTAGAGCCTGTTTGGAAATGAAAAAACTTTTACCTCAACTTTTCAAACTCAATCTAAAACCTCAATTCTTAATAAAGCCCAAACTTTTCAAACATTTTTAAACCACACATCATTCAAAAAAAAAAAACTTCAAAAATCAAAACTTTTCACGTTACCAAATAGGCTTTTAATGAAGAGAAAATCTCTCTCATTTCTCTCTACCTCTCTATTTTCCTTGTTATGATTTGGTAGTTTTACAACACGTTATCAGCACGAGTGTCTAGCCAATTGAGTAATACGATGGGAGTATGCTCTACAGTTGCATCTAAATGATAAACTTCTGTATCAAAAACCTGGTTATTATTAATCAATATTTTTCTTTCTCAAATCAAACACTTTTGGCTTTAGAAAATAACCCATATACGGTAGATCCGAACACTTCAAGAAAGATGGAAAGAAACATGGTCTCGACGTGGTGCAATAAGAAAAACTGGAGAAATTGTACAATCCAAAACTTTCAACGTAGATTTACGCCAAACCATACATCCAATCGATGATCGGAGACCAGATCTTGAACCACGGCAGCGACGCACCGGCGCGGCGACGAGTGAAGAGCGTGATTCCCACGTGCAGACGACAATGAGGCGCGTGACGGCACGTGAGACATATTCCAGCGCCTGTCCCGAAAGACTGTTTGTTCGTCTCGACATTCAGGATTTTTCTATGGTCTTACATTTCTGTTTAGCGCAGATTTGGACATTTTCCGGTGGTCGAACGTGGCAACTTCTTAAAAACTATTTTTGAAGCAATTTCGGCAATATTTTGAACTTCGGACCAAAAGTAAGTTTGTTCTAAATTAAATTTCAAATCTTTGACGGTTTCGATTTATTCATATGAGCTATATGTTAAAATATGGACGACTTTACCCTTGATAATACATTAAAGTATATTAATCGTAATTTAACGTATTGGATCAATCATGATTAATAATCTTATGATTAATATTGACAAAATATATATTCACAAGGGTTTAGCACTATTGTATGATCGATAAGGTACAAGTAACATAATTACCAAGTTGTGATCTATTGAGTTATTGATGAAATATAACTCATTGTCGTAACGGACTTGACTATTATGAATACCTTGACTGAATTTGGAGATATGATTTGCTCATTTATGAAAGTTATTTATTTCATTATGTTGTTACCACTTATATGGTTGGTTTTATCAGTTTTAAATATACATATTACGTTACCACCTAGGGATAGACAAAAAATCGGAACCGAGGGAACCGAATCAAAATGGAACCGAAAAAACCGAAACAGGTTGGTTCTTTAGGAAAAAATGAGAACCGAAACCAAACCGAAATTGAAAAATGGAGAATTGAAAAACTGATCGGTTCCTATTTGAAAACCGAAAATCGAACCGATAACCGAACATTCTTAATTTAAATTAAGCCCACATAACACTTTCTGTATTTCTTTACATGATAATTGTTGAATTTTTTAACAAAAGAACAGAACAAAGAACCTAAAAATAACCGAACATGATCGAATGATATGTATTGTAACATTTCATTTCACTAATACTTTGGAGAATGTTTACTACCATTTACACTTAATTTTTTATTGTAGAAGGAGTTGATAATGAAAAGAAGTCGTGAAATTTCATGTTTAAAAAGCTTTATTGATGTATTTTGAAGATATATTTCAATTTAAATTTTGTTCCATGATTATTTGATTGTTTCTTTTCCTTCAATTTGGAGCTTAAGTTTAATAAATCTTATTGATATGTTTTGAATGCTCTATTTGGCTCTATTTAGCTTTGATTTTTGCAAATAATTAGATAGTTTTCGTGTTTACATCAATTTTAATTTTTTTAATAGGAACCGAACAAGAACCGAAAAATAATTGATAACCGAACTGAAACCGAAATTGTTCTGTTCTTGCTATTAAAGGAACCAAACCGAAATCGAACCGAGAGTTTTGGTTTCGTTTCAATTCCTTCAATAACCGAACGGAACCAACAAACGTCCACCCCTATTACCACGTATATAGTTGGTTTTATCAATTTTTAATATAAATGTTACGTTACAACCTATATGACTGGTTCTACTGATTTTAAATAATTCTACTCGTATAAATTTGATATTTTGTTGTTATTTCAACAAATGGTACTAGAAGTTACCATTACCAAAAGTTAGATAATATTTTATGGTACCAGAAGTTATCATTACCAAAAGATTGTTGAATTTTAATGAAAATATTTTATCAAACGGTACTATAAGTTATCAATATCTGTATTGAAAGGATAGATGAAAATAAATTATCCAATAAGAAAATGTTGATGTATGATAAGATAATATCACATGATAGCACAGACATGACTAATGTGAAAATAATCTCATCGGTATTGTTATGATCATGTCTAATTTTATATGACACGTCATCCATATGGGCCCAGCAGGGGATCCACAAAACATCCATTCACCTGATCATGACCCACAGGCCAAACAGTGGATACCAAACTTGCTGGACTCTTACATGCCGAGGTACCCTTATGCCGAGGTGATGCTATGCCGAGGTACCCCTATACCGGGGTGATGGTATGCTGCGGTACCCATATGTCGAGGTGATCCTATGTTGAAGTACCCCTATGCCTGGGTGATGCTATGTCGAGGTACCCTTATGCCGATGTACTCCTAAGCCGAAGTGAGTACCCTATAAAGGTGACAAGATAACTTGATGTGACAACATCTTTAAAGGGATATTATGATTGCTTTAACCTTATGACATGTAGTAATGATTATAGCCAAAAAATGGTTTACCTCATGAATGGTTAAGATCTTGCCATGTGTAAAGCATAACACGTGTCACAATCTAAGAGAATTACTCATTCTATAAATAGAGCACACTTGCCACCAAGGAAAAGGTGGGTAATTCAATACTCTAACTCAATATTTTACTCTCACTCCCTTTTCTCTCTTTTACACATTCATATTTCTCGCGCCCAATTTATATTTGCTTGAAATGAGCTCTGACTTAGGCATCGGAGTGCAAACGGGAGCCCCCTCGACCCACTTTGCAAGCTGATTGTTTGTCCTAGTACGCAGGAGATCCACGTGTTAAATAGGGAGGAGTTGAGAAACCTCTTGAGAAAGATTAGTAACAAATGTCTTGAAGAATGGCCTCCCCGAAAGAGGGACTCTCCCTCATATTGCCTAAGTGGCAAGGCTCAAGAAGCCCTTCTTATTGTCCCAAGTGGCATGGCTCAAGGAGTCCTTCTTATTGCCCCAAGTGACAAGGCTCAAGAAGTCCTTCTTATTGCCCCCAAGTGGCTTCCTTTTTATTGCCCCAAGTGGCATGGCCCAATAAGCCCTTCTTATTGCCCTAAGTGGCTTCCTTTTTATTACCCCAAGTAGCATGGCTCAAGAAGCCCTTCTTATTGCCCCAAGTGGCAGGCTCAAGAAGCCCTTCTTATTGCCCCAAGTGGCATAGCTCAAGAAGCCCTCCATATTACCCAAGTGGCATGGCTCAAGAAGCCCCCCATATTGCCCAAGTGGCACGACTCAAAAAGCCCCCCATATTGCCTAAGTGGCATGGCCGAAGTGGTACGGCTCAAGAAGCCCCCCATATTGCCTAAGTGGCATGGCCGAAGTGGCGGGCTCAAGAAACCCCCCATATTGCCTAAGTGGCATGGCCGAAGTGGCACGGCTCAAGAAGCCCCCCATATTGCCTAAGTGGCATGACCGAAGTGGCACGGCTCAAAAGCCCCCCATATTGCCGAAGTGGTATGGCTCAAAAAGCCCCCATGTTGCCTAAGTGGCATGGCCGAAGTGGCACGACTCAAGAAGCCCCCCATATTGCCTAAGTGGCATGGCCGAAGTGGCACGGCTCAAGAAACCCCCCATATTGCCTAAGTGACATGGCCTAAGTTCATGGCTCAAGAAGCCCCCCATATTGCCTAAGTGGCATGGCCAAAGTGACATGGCTCAAGAATCCCCCATATTGCCGAAGTGGTATGACTCAAAAAGCCCCACATATTGCCTAAGTGGCATGGCCGAAGTGGCACGGCTCAAGAAACTCCCCATTTTGCCCAAGTGGCATGGTCGAAGTGGCATGGCTCAAGAAGACCCCCATATTGCCGAAGTGGCATGGCTCAAAAAGCCCCCATATTGCCTAAGTGCATGGCTCAAAGAAGTCCCCTATATTGCCTAAGTGGCATGGCTCAAGGACCTCTTCCGAAGGACGTCTTTCATGTACTCCTCCGAAGTACCTCTTTCGAAGGACGTCTTCCATGAACTCCTTTCAAAGTACCTCTTCCGAAGGACGTCTTCCATGGACTCCTTCCGAAGAACTCTTTCCATGGACTCCCTCCAAGTCAGGGACCCCTTCCAAAGGACTCCTTCCAGGGGAATGACTCCTACAAGGTACTTCTTCCAAGAGAAGAACTACATCAACTGACTCCCTCCAAGTCAGGGACCCCTTCCAAAGGACTCCTTCCAGGGGAATGATTCCTACAAGGGACTTCTTCCAAAAGAAGATCTACCTTAATTGACTCCCTACAAGCCAGGGACCCCTTCCAGGGGAAGGACTCCTTCAACGAACTCCTTTTACAAAGGATTCTGTCATTGGTCGATTCCATGGACTCCTTCCGAAGGACCTCTTCCACGGACTCCTTCCGAAGCACGCCTTCCGAAGTACCTCTTCTGAAGGATGTCTTCCAAGGATTCCTTCCGAAGCACCCCTTCCGAAGTACCTCATACGAAGGACTTCTTGCACGGACTCCTTTCGAAGCATCCCTTCCGAAGTACCTGATCCGAATGACGTCTTCCATGGACTCCTTCCGAAGCACCCCTTCCGAAGTACCTCTTCCAAAGGACGTCTTCCATGGACTCCTTCCGAAGTACCTCTTCCAAAGGACGTCTTCCATGAACTTCTTCTGAAGTACCTCTTCCGAAGGACCTCTTCCATGAACTCCTTCTGAACTACCTCTTTCGAAGGACTTCTTCCACATACACCTTCCGAAGGACTTCTTCCACTGACTCCTTCCGAAGCACCCCTTCCGAAGTACCTCTTCCGAAGGACCTCTTCCATGGACTCCTTCCGAAGTACCTCTTCCGAAGGACCGCTTCCATGGACTCCTTCCTAAGGACCTCTTCCATGGAATCCTTCCGAAGTACCTCTTCCAAAGGACTTCCTCCACTAACTCGTTCCGAAGCACCCCTTCCGAAGTACTTCTTCCACTAATTCATTTCGAAGCACCCATTCTGAAGTACCTATTACGAAGGATGTCTTCCATGGACTCCTTCCGAAGGACCTCTTCCATGGACTCCTTCCAAAGGACTTCTTCCACTGACTCCTTCCGAAGGACTTCTTCCATAAACTCCTTCCGAAGGACCTCTTCCGAAGGACTATTTCCACTGACTCCTTCCGAAGCACCACTTCCGAAGTACCTCTTCGTTCTGAAGCACCTCTTCCGAAGGACCTCTTCCACGGACTCCTTCCGAAGCACCTCTTCCACGGACTCCTTCCAAAGTACCTCTTTCGAATGACGTCTTCCATGGACTCCTTCTGAAGAACCCTTTCCATGGACTCCCTCCAAGTCAAGGACCCCTTCCAAAGGACTCCTTCCAGGGGAATGACTCCTACAAGGGACTTCTTCCAAGAATAGAACTACATCTATTGACTACCTCCATGACATGGACCCCTTTCAAAGGACTCCTTCCAGGGAATAACTCCTACAAGGGACTTCTTCCAAAAGAAGATCTACGTCAATTGACTCCCTCCAAGTCAGGGATCCCTTCCAAAGGACTCCTTCCAGAGGAAGGACTCCTTCAACGAACTCCTTTTACAAAGGATTCTGTCATTGATCGATTCCATGGACCCCTTCCGAAGTACCTCTTCCGAAGGATGTCTTCCATGGACTCCTTCCGAAGCACCCCTTCCGAAGTACCTCTTACGAAGGACTTCTTCCATGGATTACTTCCAAAGTACCCCTTCCAAAGTACCTCTTTCGAAGGACGTCTTCGATGGACTCCTTCCAAAGCCCCTCTTCCGAAGTACCTCTTCCAAAGGACGTCTTCCATGAACTCCTTCCGACGTACCCCTTCCGAAGGACCTCTTCCATGGACTCCTTCCGAAGGACCTCTTCCATGGTCTCCTTCCGAAGGACTTCTTCCGCGGTCTCCTTCCGAAGGACCTCTTCCGAAGGACTTTTTCCACTGACTCCTTCCGAAGTACCTCTTCCGAAGGACCTCTTCCATGGACTCCTTCCGAAGTACCTCTTCCGAAGACCTCTTCCATGGACTCCTTCTGAAGTACCTCTTCCGAAAGATTACTTCCACTAACTCGTTCCGAAGCACCCATTTCGAAGTACCTCTTCCGAAGGACATCTTCCATGGACTCCTTCCAAAGGACCTCTTCCACTGACTCCTTCCGAAGGACTTCTTCCACTGACTACTTTCGAAGGACTTCTTCCATGGACTCCTTCCGAAGGACCTCTTTCGAAGGACTTCTTCCAGTGACTCCTTCCGAAAGCACCCCTTCCGAAGTACCTCTTCGTTCCGAAGCACCTCTTCCACGGACTCCTTCCGAAGCACCTCTTCCGAAGGACGTCTTCCAAGGACTCCTTTCAAAGTACCTCTTCCATGGACTCCTTCCGAAGTACCTCTTTCGAAGAATCCTTTCCATGGACTCCTCCAAGTCAGGGACTCCTTCCAAAGGACTCCTTTCAGGGGAATGACTCCTACGAGGGACTTCTTCCAAGAGAATAAATAAGTCAATTGACTCCCTCCACGTCAGGGACCCCTTCCAAAGGACTCCTTCTAGGGGAATGACTCCTACAAGGGACTTCTTCCAAAAGAAGAATTACGTCAATTGACTACCTCCAAGTCAGCGACCCCTACAATGGATTCCTTCCAAGAGAAGGACTCCTAAAAGGGACTTCTTCCTAGAGAAGAATTACGTCAATTGACTCCCTCCAAGTCAGGGTCCCCTTCCAAAGGACTCCTTCCAGTGGAAGGACTCCTTCAACGAACTCCTTTTGCAAAGGATTCCGTGATTGGTCGATTCCACTCTAGGAAAAACACATAAAAGCTATAAATTCGAACCCCAGCTAAGTATGTCTGGGACTTCCAATTTAAGGGACTAGAGCATATACATGCCTTTCGACACAAGACATAACGTATATATGCGTTGTTTCATATTATCCAAAGATGCACATCTCAAGACGAGGCAGGCTTGTTAGCCATCCAGATGCTTGAATTGAGCATATTCTCTCTGCTATCCAGACAGGCTATTAGTCCTTAAACATATAGGCGTAAGATCTTCAACATTATCGAAGGAAACCTTGTAATTCCCCTCCTATTTGAGGCATGCTCTGGATATTGCTATGAGCCTATATGTCTTCGTAAGTTCGAAGCATTCTCGAGTATTCTTTTTTGTTTGGAGAAGAGATATACTTTCAAAAATTTGAATAGTGTAGCTCAATACTCTTTTAATATAACTAAGAAAAGTCTACGTGAAAAGGGTTGTCAAGTGTTCAAATAAGGACCCAAGTGTTCAAACTATATTAAAGCATGGGCCCAAGTGCCTATATTATTCCTTTTCGGCGACACTTTACCATGCAAAATATATTCTATTTTTTCCATTCTGGTGGTGTCTTGCAAAAATGATTTTTCATATATTTCTTATTTTGGTTATTTCTTAGAGTATATACACATTCCATCATCTTCGATCCCTTATATTTTCAAGTTTGGTTCGCACATAAATGAACTAACCAGACTTAAGGGACTAGTGTTACGACTATGTCTAATTTTACATGACACGTCATCCATATGGGCCCACCAGAGGATCCACAAAACATTCATTCACCTAATCATGACCCACAGTCCAAACTGTGGATACCAAACTTGCTGGACTCTTACATGCTGAGGTACCCTTATGCCGAGGTGATGCTATGCCGAGGTACCCCTATGCCGGGGTGATGGTATGCCGAGGTACCCCTATGTCGGGGTGATGTTATGTCGAGGTACCCTTATGCCGAGGTACTGCTAAGTCGAAGTGAGTACCCTGTAAAGGTGACAAGATAGCTTGATGTGACAATATCTTTAAAGGGATTTGATGATTGCTTTAACCCTATGACATGTAGTAATGATTATAGCAAAAAAAAATGGTTTACCTCATGAATGTTTAGGATCTTTCCATGTGTAAAGCATAACACGTGTCACAATCTAAGAGAATTACTCATTCTGTAAATAGAGCACACTTACCTACAAGGAAAAGGTGGGTAATTCAATACTCTAGCTCAATATTTTACTCTCAGTCCATTTTCTCTCTTTTACACATTCATATTTCTCGCACCCAATTTATATTTGCTTGAAATGAGCTCTGACTTAGGCATCGGAGTGCAAACGGGAGCCACCTCGGCCCCCTTTGCAAGCTGATTGTTTGTTCTAGTGCGCAGGAGATCCATGTGTTCAAGAGGGAGGAGCTGAGACGTGTTGATCCAAGGTCCTACTAGATTTTGTGGTCAACAAGTATTATGAGATAAATATTATATGATTGAGATAAATAAATTTGATTAAAGTTCTTGCACAAGCACTTATGTACTCCAAAAGAAGTATATATTTACTCCAGAAGAAGTAAAGATTATCATCTAAACATACTGAAATGATATTATTATTGCTCATGAAGAAGTACAAAATAATCATACTGAAACATATCAAGAAAAAAGGATACATGCAAAAGGGGAAATATTTATAATCTTAAAAAAGTAGAAGTATGTCTCAAGAGTAAGAATACTTCGTACTCTACCAATCCTAATCTTTTTGAAGTTCACAAGATTAAGTTTAAATATTCATAAAATCCCCAATATTAAAGGTGTGTCTCAAGAGTAAAAATACTTCGTACTCTACCACCCCCAAATATTTTGGAAATTCACAAGGTTGAATTTACATTAACCGGACTCCGTTTTCGTTTGATACCCCTTCCTTACGACTAATCTATCTTAACTCCTGCTAGATCTTGTATTGGAGTATATGATTGTAACTTTTCTAGCAGTTCATCGATAGTGAGAGCAGAAATAAGGATCCTCTTAGAAAATGGAGAGATGAATCCCTATTCCACAACATAATCAAGAAATGTCAGTAAACCATCAAATAAGTTGTTAACATTCAAAATCCCAATAGGCTTATTATGGAGACCTAGCTGAGCCCATGAGGTAATATTAAAGATTTCCTCTAAAGTACCAAAACCTCCAAGCATGACAATGAAGGCATCAGAACCATATAACATGCAAGTTATGCGTTCATGGATAGATAACGTCTGTACTTCATGCCCTCGTATTTTTCCTGCAATATCAGCTAAAGGAACAGGTATAACACCTATCACTCTCACTTTCTCTGTTTGAGCAGATTGAGAAACACAACTCATCAATCCACTGCTACCCCCCTCCATACACTAGATTGATACATCTCTCTCCCAACTCCTTCCCTAGAAGCACTGATGCTTCTAGATACTCAAAGTCTTTCCCGATTTTTTATCCACAAAATACAAAGATAGTTTTGATCTGTAGAAGTTTTGATCATTCCATCTTTTAAGAGTAAAGGAAGGAAAACTTACAAGAAATTGTTATTTTGGGATGTATTAAACTGCCAAATTATTTGACTTTTGAAACTCGAAAAAATTCATTATTTACTACTCGTCTTTTGAAAAAGTTACTATTTACTTTTGACTAAATGACACCACTTTTGATCATATCTCTGACAGTATATTTAATATTTCATAATGGAAAATCTTTCAGGTGATCTCTCAGAGACAGTCTGTTAATACGCGAAAAATGAAAATACAAAATACTTTGTTAAAATATATATGTATACATATATACAATATACTGATTCACCTTGTATCAATGCTGAAAAGCCAAAACATCATTGTTTATAACAGCCTGGTAAACGAGATCTTTTGCTATTATATTAACGGTCTTTATCATTGTTGAATTGAGCTCATAATGATAGTAGTTCACGCTGCACATATCCAAAAGGGTGGGTCTCAAGAGTCAATCAAATATCATCCAATGACTCTTTACTCAGCCCACATTTAATGAAATCTATTTTATCATCTCGATTTGTGGATGAATATCCTATTGATTTACAACGGGTATCAATGTCCATTGAGCACATTTGTAACAACCTTTCAATCTTTTTGCTCTTCGCTTCTTTGCAAAAGTACTCTTATCTAAGTCAGGCATGTACTTAGAAAATGAATCTAATAATTCACCAGCTAATCGAACTTTTGCTTCGATCAACCAACGAACATCTTCTGGGATACCTTGATCTATCAGCAGCCTCAATCTTTGGAGTCGAACTCGGTAAATCTTTTTCAAAACATTTATCGGAAGATTAGAGTAGTATTTGCAAATATTTGATAATATAACATCCATTTTGATGTATCTAATCTTCTTTCCAAATGATTTATTTAAATGCATTATTTAACACGTAAAAGAGCAGTGGCTCGGCGTGTCATTGATTCCACCAAGAAAAAGGAAAGGATTTGTAATCAAAAGGACGGGGACATGGATCATTTTTTGAGATTTCAGTCTAATTACCATTTTAGATATAATAAATCAAGATATACTGATTTATAAATTCGAACAAGTAAATATTGTATTGAACCAGAAGTTCACACGTACAAGTGAAATATGTATATAGTATCGAATCAGAAGTTCATAAGTAAAATATACATTGTATTGAATCAGAAGTTCATCGATATTGTATTGAACCAAATATTCATACATAGGAGTGAAATAAAACTGTATTGAACCAGAAGTTCTATAATGAACGGTTAGATTATCCCGATTAAAACCTTCAAATTATTTGATATGAGAATAACTTGTTTAGAAATTATTTATTATACAACAATATTCTATGTATGTCAATATAATGAAATAGTGATTATCTGAAGAAGCTTTATGATTTCTAAGAAGTACACTATGTATACACTCCACCAAAATGCACTCAGATATATGATTGAGATTATATCACTAAATATGAATGACATGCGTTGCAGCATTTTTTACCGATTGATATAATATAAGATTTGTAAACATTATGGGGAAAACACGCCTAAAGCGCAAGCATAATGACAATTGATTCCAAAAATAAATATCTCTTGAATAATTGAAATGATCCATTTGAGTCTAAATACTCTTGTGAGTAAAAGGGACATAATTAAATGATAAGAGATTCATGTACTTGATGATAGAAAATATAAAGAGATCTCTATATGTTATATTGAGATGAAATGGAATCAACAAATATATCGAATACGTATATAAATCTTTTGTGAAAATGGGGTTGATGAAATTATAATACTTTGGCCAAATATAAAAATCCCAATGTAGGGATTATTGTTAAAGGGTCTGAAGTCCAAACAGTTAAATGAGTAAAGCCTGCAGTTATTTATGCAAATGAAAAATATTACATAGTCGTAAAAGACGACTCGTTGCGCGCAAATTTTTTTAAAGAACTGGCATAATATATGGTGGATGAGATTATAATCGAAATCATTAGCTTGAGCTCTTTGATATACTAATAAGTGAGATCAAAATGTATGATTCTCATCTCGGTACTTTGGGAGTATTCTTTGTTGTACCAGTTGATCGCGGTACGTTGAGATTTCAAGTAAAAATGATTATAGATTATATATCAAAATTGATATATATTTCAATGATTGATTAAACTAATACAAATCAGAACTTGTGGTTTATGAGATGCAAGAACATACATGTATAATCAATAAAAGATTCAATAAACCCAAATTAGTATCACTATAGAATGATACAAATGACTCTATGATATAATATGTTGAAATTGAAATTGGAGTGTACTATTTTTGACATTTGGGAAATTGATTATTCACTAGAAGTAAATTTGAAAATGAATATTTTATTATTCACCAGATGTGAATATGGAAATGAATATGTTTAATTAATCACCAGAAGTGAATTCTAGATTTGATTATTCACCAGAAGTGAAAAGACGCAATCGGTGAATTAGTAAAACATTGCTTGATATAGCATGTTATGGCATCATAAATGAGCTATGAACAATTTATATAAAGCTCATCATAAATGATATTTTTGATGAAAAGATTCGAGATTACATCATTATACTTTTGATATTCTATAAAAGAGATAAATACGTGTTGCACTCTTTTTTCCTTAACTGAGATTTTGTCCCACGGGGTTTTCCTAGCAAGATTTTTTAATGAGGCAGCAGTTGTGACGTATTAATGAGAATTAATGAGAATAATGTACTCTTTTTTCCTTTGCTAAGGTTTTGTCCCACAGAGTTTTCCTAGCAAGGTTTTTTAGGCATTATCAAAGCTATTTATGAGCTATAATTCAACAATATGTTTTGTGCTGGATCGATATCAACAAATGAAGAAAATCATAGCCACCTTATAAAGAATCTAATATTAGTGGCTACACACAAGGAGATTTTTATATGTACATATTCCAGACTAAAGATGATATCAATGTTCAAGAAGTTTATGAATATTCGATTGCACACTTCAGGGGGAGAATCATGTTGTACTCTTTTTCCTTCGTCCAGGTTTTGTCCTACTAAGTTTCATGGCAATGTTTTAATGAGGCAGCGGCTGTACTCTTTTTCCTTGGTTCAGATTTTATCTCACTGAGATTTACTGACAAGGTTTTAACGAGGCAGTACATCAGAACTTCAAGATTCAGTACATGATTTGTTCTACTCAAACATTAGACCCAATGATTCACAATAACCAATATCAGGGAGAGCAGCTGTACTATTTTTCTTTCGCTTAAATTTTATCCCACAAGGTTTTCTTAGTAAAGTTTTAACGAGGCAGACAATTGCGTAATATGTCATTCAAGTGGAAGTATTATAAATAATATATATGTGAATGACATTATCATTATATCCTTGTAAACTTTATGTTATTACGATTGTGCCATTATCAACTCCTATAAATAGGAGCATTATTTCATTCTATAGTTATACCTTAATGAAGAGAAAATTTCTCTCATTTCTCTCTACCTCTCTATTTTCCTTGTTATGATTTTGGTAGTTTTACAACACTATTAACTCAAATCAATTATGTAAAATACAATAAGTTCAAATATAATAAATTGAATATTTGCTAATAAAACTAAAATATGTTCAAACCATATTTGAATTTCATCCAAATTAAAAATGGGCTTGAAATTTAAATGGTCCTGTATTTTTAAAATTTTTATTGGGTTGAGTTGAGTTTTTCACCTAACCCACAACCCAACCCGACCCGACCAAATTTTTTTTTTGTAGAACCCGAACCAAACTCGATTTTCATAAAAACAAACCCAAATCGATCGTGTTGGGCTGGGCGGTTTGGATGGGTTAATGTCCACCCCTAATTTCCACATATACCCTTATTCAATATATCTTGATATAATACACACCAACTAATTTTTAATTTTTTTTTGAAAAACGAAGTGAGTCCACTTAAAATAATAAATAAGGGATAAAAGTTATAAATGGAAAACATTGGTAAAATTTAATACCCTAACTATATTAACTACCATTTCTTAATCTGTGTGAAAATAAGCGTAAGACTATGTTTTTTGAATGGAGGGAGTATCAATAAAAAGTCAAATTATAGATTTTTTCTTTTGATAATTATTGCATTATTTTTAAATCGAAAAATATGCAATATGAGTGTCAAATTCAAGATCTCAATGAAAAGTTTAATACAAGCTAACAAATGAGAGTAAACTCTAAACATATCATTCGTAAAATCGTCTTAAATACTAAATGTAAAATTTTTACTTATACTTTTTACTTTTTTCCAACATTCAATCTTTTTAATTTATCTAATTTAAGTCCTAAAATGACACCTATCATTTCTTACCTATATTCAATTTGACCTAAATAATTAATTTCAAGTCTTTTTCTTATCAAATCCATATACATCTATACACATATATAATAATAAGATAACCATCACAGGGACCCCAGGGCACATCTCCCAATGGCAAAGGAGAGGGATGAAAAAGTGCTCAGCGTATTCGGGTACAGGGTTCGAATCTTGAAATAATGGATTTATGCCATGTGGCAAGCGGAAGTTATGACTTACCACACCTCCACTCTCGCTTTGGGAGACAAAACCTGCTATTTACCTCCTTAACAAATGGCCTAGGGCAGGGTCGGTCAGAGCCTTCAAGGTGTGGGCTACACCTTTTTTTATTAATAATAAGATAACCATCATTATTTTACGCACATAGTTTCCCGCCCATTTTCACCTGTTATTTTAGAAAATTTCTTATTTTTATCAATTTATTTTAATGCATGAATTAGGAAAGTTCAATTAATGCAGTAGTAAATGATTTATGGATTCGTGTAAACAAAAATATTAATAAAAAGTAAAATTATAGATTTTTTTTCTTTTGATAATTATTGCATTATTTTGAAGTCGAAAAATATGCAATATGGGATGTTAAATTCAAGATCTCAACTAAAAGTTTAATACAAGCTAACAAATGAGAAAAAATTCTAAACATATAATTCGTAAAATAGTCTTAAATACTAAAAATGTAAAAGTTTTACTTATTCTTTTTACTTTTTTTAACATTCATCTTTTAAATTTATCTCATTTAAGTCCTAAAATGATACCTATCATTTCTTACCTAAATTCAATTTGACCTAAATGATTAATTTTGAATCTTTTTCTTATCAAATTGATAGAAATAATAGATATTCGATCTTTCTAAATAAACTCAATTAAATCATTTAATTCTCTACAACTTTAGGTTCCAATAAACTCATTGGTTCAATTTGTAAAATAGAAGGTATTAGCAAAATCATTCTATTTAAAAATGGAATATGGTCATCACGTTTATTTAACATGCACAAAAATGGTATGAGAAATTGTGGAAAATGAGCTTTAAAGAATGTTTGGTTGAAAATGAACATTGAAAAAAAATATTTTGAAGAATCAGTTCTATACGAATAAGTGATAAAATCTTATGTCTATGAGTTAAATCTCCATTTATAAATTGAGATGTATAGATGATTTTTTGTAGATAAAGTTAATTATTTTTGTAATATTCTTTCAATAAAATTTAATTAAAATTTGTATTTCATATTATCTATTTGTTACATTCATTTAAATATAGGACTGCGTATAAGTTTGTCAAGTGTACGCTTAACATATTGCAACATTTAATTTAAGTTTGAGCAATTTTATTTTTTTTAACTTTTAAGTAAATTTTAGTCGTAATGTATTTTCATTTTAAGATAGTTAGTACAAATTCTTATAGTGCTATACGGTGAGTCGATAAATTAATTCTGCAAATGTCTATTAGCCTCTTTATTTCATTTTACGATTTGAAAGTTGTAAATATTTCAAGTTTCAGAAATCAAATAACTGTAAGTTTGGCTTCAGTCATCAAATCAAATTGTAAATTACAAAATAAATCACGTGTTCATATTTGACTTCACCTAAATAGACTAAGAAAAGTAGAGAATAAACAATTAGTTGTTAAAAGAAATATGCATGTCGGAATTTTATATTTTACTTTTCTGGATATTTTTCATTATATATGAATTCACAATTTATGTCGAAAACTATATTTTTATACTTTATATTCAATAAATCATTGTCAATTATATTTTTCGCGTATCTTATTAGTTAATATTAAAACAGAAAATTACACTAATCTCCCATTTACCAATCGGAATTCCGATAACTGAAGAAGAAAATGAAAAAAAAAAAAACAACTCTCTTTCCACCCATCCCACATTAGCAGTGCTGCAGTGAAAGAGGTCAGCAAATTCATGTGCATAGCATAAATTCATTCATTCATCATCACAAAAGCGTGTGAAAAATCCACTTTGTTTTTCAGATCCTAGTCTCCTTTCACAGATCCCACGTCCCCACCTGTCCTTGGCCTGAACTTCAAGTTATTCTGCCAACATGACGTCACTTCCCGGCGACCAAGGCACCAACTCATCAATTTAACTTAAAAAACATTCACTCTTTACCATTAAAGGTCTGACTTTTACCCTTTTCTTTTGGCCTACAGCTCTGATTCTGTAATTTTGAACAAAAGGGTGTTGTTGAATCAGCTTTTTCGTTAATTTTGTGATCAAATGCATGAATATGTGAATATTAATTTGTGGGTTTTATTTTACTGGACTGTAACTGTTTTTTCTTCATCTCTTTTTAAATGAAGATTCGATCTTTGGCGACGAATTTGGATTTTGAGGTCGATAATTGATAGAGAAGGGTTGAGCCTGAATGAGTTGGCATGTACTGGAGTAATCAACGGTGTGGATCGAGCGTGAATTTTGAATAATCAAAACGGAAGAAGGGTTCTCTAAATAATATTGATTGGAACTAAGCAGTTAATACAGTGTCGGTTCAATATTCCCAGGCAATTTATTTTTGGTTGTTGGTCAATGCTGATGCAAACTATGCTTAATTAAATACTTGGATTGATATTGAATTCGATAGTATCATATGATCCAAACTTGATATATACCTGTGGTTGTGATGTTCTCGACTCTTTTCCTTCCTTTTTTGCCTTTCCATTTGCCTTTTTTATTTTTTATTTTTTATTTTTTGGTGTTAGATCATCAAATTTCTTCTGCAGTATAACTTTAAATAAAAAAAAAAAAAAAAAAAGAGTTTTAGCTCTTTTGGCTTACTTTTAGCCACGCGGTGTGATTGCTTTTCATATGTGATTCATTTCTAATTCTGTTTTGGTTATTTGAGAATGATAGTTGTTTTTCTAGGTGACTGTTATGGTAGTTTCATCTGGCCGGGATGTATAAGAATCAACTGCAAGAATTGGCTCAGCGAAGCTGTTTCAACTTGCCATCCTATTCCTGTGTAAGAGAGGGACCTGACCACGCCCCTCGTTTCAAGGCAAAGGTTAACTTCAATGGTGAAATCTTTGAGAGTCCGAGCTTTTGCTCTAATTTGAGACAAGCAGAACATGCAGCAGCCGAGGTTGCACTTAGATTGCTTTCACAAAGAGGTCCATCAAGAGCACTAACTGCAAGAGTATTGGTATTTTCTGAACTAGTGATAAATTGATAATTAGTGTTTTCGTTCTACTTGTGAAATCCAATAATAACTCAAGATGATGTTCCATTTTGGTAATTGAAATTTATTCACCAATTAAATTCTTTGAGCATCATATTTTTTAATCTTTCTAGCAGATAAACTAATTACTAGTACGTATATAAATGGGTGTCTATCATTTATTATCTTGTTGAAAATTAAAACTCTGTTAGCTTAGCTTGGCAAGGAGGATTGGATTGTATCAGGCAGTGATACAATGCAAATGAAAAAGAAGCTAAAATCTTGTTCATAAGAGCTCTACATGATACATGAAAATTAGACATGTCAGGGTGGCACGTCGGCTTTATTTGATGAAGAGATAGGTCACGTGCTTCATCACACGGGCACCTCTTCATCATCCAAACAATAAATTTCACGTCGGAAATGTCCCATTTTAAGTTCAGATTTTCATGTCCATGTAGAATTTTGTGTTCATAATAATGCTTACCGAACATGTAGCTTATGCCTTCCTAATACATTGCATTTGGAACCATTTTTGGCATATTTCACAAACTAGACAACTGTAATTGGCTTGTCTATCGGTAAATGCAAACTTCTTTCATCTTCTTCCCACCACAGGACCCATACAACAGCATAGAGAAAGGGGGGAATGCTTGGATTATGCAGGATAAGCCCAATGATGTGACGAGTACTCAAATCTTTTCACCAGTGTTGAGTCGCATTAATTGGATTTCATTTTTAGCATTGCTGAAAAATAAATTGACACTAAATATGCCGTATTTTCTTTATTGGAAAATATATCAACTCTTTCATCATCTTTTCAAAATCTTCTGTAATGCAGGATGAAACAGGAATTTACAAAAATTTACTTCAGGAGACAGCTCACCGGGCTGGGTTAAAACTTCCTGTTTATACTATTGTCCGTGCTGGACCAGCCTACGCCCCCATATTTACTTGCACAGTCGAGCTCAATGGAATGACTTTTGCAGGAGAGCCAGCCAAAACCAAAAAGCAAGCTCAAAAAAGTGCTGCAATGGCTGCCTGGTTTACCTTGAAAAACTGTATGTATATTATCTATGTGCTACCAGTTTCATTCCATATGGAGAATGTGGCAACAAATACCAAGTACTGCATAGTTCACCATGAGTTTTTTTCAAAAATTGAAATCTACAAAAACAAAGTCAATTTGCCTTAGATGGCTTTGACCTTATTGCCGTCCGTTTTAACATGTGATCTTTACTTGTTTCCCTACCCAATTCCGCTGGCTTAATCGTCCATTATCTACTCCTCCTTAACTGGCTTCACAGTCTCTTTTTTGTTACCAGCTTGCTTATGCCAGAACTGCCCTCGGCCAACCTTCATTGGACAGATCCATCCTTGTTTAGGCGAACTATGTGAAGCCGATGCTAACTTCCTTGATTGATGTTATCTTAAGGTCTATAAGATACAAAGCCAATTAGATCACGCTGCGTGTCAAAGTGGATTAAATCCCCATGTACTTACTGAGACCATAAGCATTTATATTTTGACACATGGATATTATAGTGTTCCTTGTGTTATATGTAACTTAGCTCATTTTGTTTCTCTGTGTGTGTGTTATTTCTTACGAGAATCATTTAATGAAAATGAATTACATATACACAATTTTATTCTTTCGTGCAGTGGCGCAGCAAGAATCTTGCTCTTCTGTATCAGCCCTCGGAGGAAAGGATGAGCAAGAACAAGTTTCTGTTGCTCGTTATCTCACTCGTTTAAAACTACCTGAGACGAGAAAATCAGCACAGAAAGAGAGTTACCGAGCGAAGCAAGAACATTCTCCCACCAGGAGGGACGTGACTCAATATAACACTGGCTTATCATTCTATGAAATACAGCAGCATCCATTCGTGTATCCTAATTTCTTGCCTGAAGCGGTCATTTACCCTAGTTGGAATCAACAAGTTTTCCAGCAGCAGAGACTCCAATTTTTACCATTTGCACCTTCTGTATTCAGGCCAGAAACCAGTTTGTATTCCTTTGCAGGGGATCAAGATCTTGCCACGCTTGTACCAGAATTTAGCCCAGTTTTCTATTTTTCAAATGGTATCGTGCCTCGACCGATTGGGATTAATTCACAAGTTACTATAGAAGAGATACAAGAAAATGCCAAGGTTGAAGAAGGTGAAGAAGCTCAGGTTATCAATGAGGCCAACTCCGCTCAGTGGAGGGTGAGTTCCCCTTCTAATATATCCTTAATGCCAACTGAAGCTCCCGAATATTGTGAATCCTTCAGTAATCCCAGCTTCAGAAGCGAAGAGTTTCCACGTGAGAAAGGTGAAGCTGAGAAGGGAAGATCTGTCCATGATATCAGAAACTCCGATCAGCGAGTAAATGAGGAAAACAATCAAATATCATCAGAATTTACTCTTAACATGCCAAGAGAGGCGCGGCCAGTTGAAACTGGGCAACATTTATCATCTTGTGTTCTGCTCCGGTCCAATGCAAGGGCTAGTTCTTTGAGCCCATCTAGAGTTCCCTTGGCACGTCCACCCCATGCCACATTCAGGGCTGGGACTGCTGATGGAGGGTTCTCAACCAGGTTCATTCCAGGAGGATCAGTCATTTCCTCGCCAACCTCAACACCAAGGAATGCTTTTTATCCATCTTCACGCCTACCGTTGTTCAATGGCATGAAAGATGTCAGGGGTACATCACATGCCAGTTCCATGGCACCAGCGGTTCAGATTCGATCAGTCTTGCCCGTCTGTTCGGCTCCTCCAGCTAGACAAAATCGGCCTCCTGGCCAGGAGGAGAAAGCAGAAAAGCCAGAAGGAGAGGTTTCAGCATCAAGTTCAGAATTTTGTAGACTCCAAATATGATGCTTTACGAGCTTGAAACTTTAGTCAATATATAATTGTACGTGAAAAAATAATAGGAAATAAAATGATATATATCAGTTACCTTGATTTCTTTCGTCCCTTTTTACACTTGAAAATTTGAGGTTGTCTAAATTTTATAAACAGACTGTCACAGACACGTCTAGACAGTAACCAGTTAACAGTAAATTGATAAGTTTTATTTAGCGCAATACCAGATGAATCTTGCTAAGGCAGATTCGTCTGGATAGTAAAATGTAAATAATCAGAATAAATTGTGCGAAATTGTAAATAGACAAGAACACAATAATTTGAGCTTAACGTGGAAAAAATCCTAACAGGGAAAATCAACAGTTCGCATCCTGCGAACAAAAACCAATCACTATATAAGGAAAGAGTTTATACAGATCAATCTAAACTACATGATAAATCTACGCATAGATTTTATCAAACATTCAAAAAATAGATCACTCCCTGATCCTTCTGTGGCATGTAATGTAAGTTGGCGTCCCACCACTCTTTAGTAGTTTTCTTTGAATCTGCAACACTTTTTAGCAACACGAACTCCCGTTCGATCTTGATCCAAACCTCCCGTTTAATCTTCATGCTGAAAATATTTCCTTCTCTAAGTGATTAAATCCTCCTCCCGGAGAATTGAAGTCACAACACGAATGAAGCTTTAATTATTTGCACCACACGAAAAATATAGCTTCAAGACTTCTTTAAAGTGGACGTGTATTGTTGTAAGCACCACACGATTTTCTGTATTTTCACGTCACCAGAAACACATCCCGTTTTCTCTTCTTTTTATAGTGCAATTAGGTTTACTTGACTCGCAAGTTTCCTTATTATACAAGATCTCTAATACCTGTAAAACAAGGTAGAGATGATTAGTAAAAGGTAAGATAGTTATCCTTAAATAAATCTTACCATGATAATGATAAATCATAGAAGATCTTACCATTTATCAATCAAGTGATAAACCTAGTTATTTATCACCATATTTTCGGCCCTATCAAAGTTCTACATGATCAAGATTTTCAACCAAGATAATCTTACCATATGTAAAGATAAGATTGAAATATTCTTGACCATATCGGGAAGATACTTACCATATATTGGATAAGCTTGCGTATCAAGAATAATCACAACAGATTATCAAGAATATTACCAAAATATTGTTGAGATTGTGATAAAAATTTCCGAGATTATGATCAAATATACATCAATATTTTCTTGATCATTATATTTACAATAAAATGTCTTTCTCGAAAATAAAAAATAAATTGCATAATTTAATCGAACTTAATAAATTACTAACTACACCTATTTAGTAATTAAATCAAGTTTTATTAAATTACACATTCGTGAAAAATAGGAAATGCCAATATCATAGAATTAACAACACCATTTAGTTCTTTTCCAATTTCATATGTAACATAAACTGTTGAGCTCTTTTCACCATCCTTGAAGAATTCCAGCAGTCCAGAAAAATCCCAGCAGCTTCCTACGTGTTTCTTGAGAAATGGAAAAATGGCAATCGGATTTAGGCTCACCGAAAATAAAAGAATTTCGCTTGAAATATTGGTCATCTCTCACTTCTACCTCTCTACCTGCTTATCTTTGCCAAAACTAAAGAATAATAGAAGTTTCCCTCTATTAATGCATTTCAAAATCCCATCGGTGTAGTGGAGTGCCAATCACACGATGACGTGGATTTAAGTGAGCCAACTTATTCCACAAATCTTCACATTGGATCACTTCAATCCATTACCAATTTTTTCGATTACAAGTGTTATCCTTGGATGTGGTATTAGAAAAACAAATAATCATTATCGATAACAAGAATTGATAAACATTTGTTGAACTTACCTGCCACAAGTAATATTGTTCCAACATTTGTAGGATTATTATCAATTGCAATTTTAAGCAGTTTAAACTCACTTGAAGATAACTTCTCCCTGGTGAAATGATATTTTACATCAATGTGCTTTGACATTTCACGATAAACTGGATATTTACATAACATTAAAGCACTTTAACTATCAGTAAATATCACATCAATTTCATGCAAGAAATTCAATTCACACAATAGGTCTTTCAACTACGTGCATTTTTTTACAGTTTCAGTGAGTGCAACATACTCAATTTCAATGCTGAAAAGTGTAACAATTGATTGCAACTGTTTCCACGTGATACAATTATCATCTAAACAAAAAAAGTCAAAATCTACATATCCCTTAAGCTCAAGCTTACACTTCTACTTTCAAACACCAACCCCTTTAACAGTTCCCACTAGATATCTTAATGAGATAATTGCATTGTGTATTGTTAAAAAAAAAAATTGAAGATTGCTTTCCAGTTGAATTTAACTCAAAAATATTATCTTACCTCACAGCCATCTTCTTCCCCCCTGTGTGCCTTCTTCCCCCACTTTCACCCACCTGTGCGTCGCTTCTTCCCTCCTGTACGCCGCTTCTTCCCTGAAAGCTTACATGTGCACTGGCCCGCTTCTTCCAAATCCGGCACTTGTCCATTTTGTCCCGACCCCTCATCTTCCGCGCACTGGTAGTGGTGTTGGTGATGTTCATTTTTTATTCAACAGTTGCTAGTTTTCAGTGTGTGGACTGTTATGGCAAATTTTGGATGTTTTGCAACTGATTATGGGTTCGGTCATGGTGTTCCGAGGTGGAGTCTTGGGCGGTACTCGGTAGTGGTGGTTCTTGGTGGTCTGGGCTGGCTTGCAGAAGGTATAAAAGAAGACGATGGAGGTGAATTTTTCGGTGACTTAGTTGATGGAGATGACGGTGATCTTGCAGGAACATTGGATTGTGGAGACATGGAGGTGTGGAAAGTAGCATACCTGAGTATCGGTTTGTGTGTGGTATCATAAAACAAGTGCAAAGTTTCAAAACATGATACTACAATTTCATCCAAAGTATCATAAAAATTTGATGAAGTTCAATATTATGATACCAAAAATTTGAAGTATCATAAAATACTTTTAAAGTAGCATAACATGATACTTGTAAGAAAACAATATTTTTCAAAAAAAAAAATGATATATTTTTCAGTGATTTTTTAAAATGAAGTTTCAATTATAATACAAAACGTTGGGTATTTTTGCAAACCCCCGATCTTAATAGTCATTTTAAAGCAACCCAATGAGGTTTACCTGAGTTAGACATAAATCTACTCAGGAAATTAACTGCATATGCAAGGTCCGGTCTAGTCGTAGAATACATCACAGAACCAATAGCATTAGTATAAGGAACATTACTCATTTCATATTTTTCATCTTCATTTTTAGAACATTGTGCAGATGATAAATTCATGTGTGCAGCTAATGGTATATTGACAAACTTAGCAAGTTTTGTACCAAATTTGGTTATCACTTTTATCTAAATAAGAATTTTGATTAATATTCAGTCTAGTATTAGCTCTATTTCTTTTAATAGTCATGCCTAGAATCTTTCTTTCATATCCTATGTCTTTTATGTCAAATTCCGATTTTAAAAGGTTTTTCATTTTAGCTTTTGTTTGATAATACTGTAGTGGTTTATAAACTGATTTATTTATAATTTTGAGGTAAATTGTGTGGTTGAAAAGTGGAGAGACAAAATGTGTGTGATTAAAAAATGTTTGAGAAATTGTGTGGTTTGTAAATCGGTTTATTAACCGTTTACCAAACGGAGGCTTAATAATTTTAGTTTTACTAGAACTGGCAAGCAACATGTCGTCTACATACAAAAACAAATAAACTTCATAGTCTATCTTACAATTATTATAATACAAACATGCATAAAACTCACTCCTTTTAAAATCAATTTTAATTTTTAAGCATATAAGCATCAAATTTCTTATGCCATTAACTAGGACTCCGCATAAGGTCATACAAGGACTTTATAATCAAGCACACAAGTTCGGACTTTCTCTTAACCTCAAACCCTTGAGGTTAAGACATATAAATCACCTCATCCAATTCTCCATGAAGAAATGTGATCTTAACATCTACTTGCTCTAAAGTATGAATATATTAAATACAAGTCAACTCACGAATTATCTCAATGTAATGTATTAGAATCCGTGTGAATAAATTTCTTTCTATTTTTTTTATTTTTTTTTACTTTTTCTCTTTTTTCAAGCGACTTTTGTTTCTTACTAGTGGCATACACATGCTTTGCATGTGATCAACTAGTAATTTTTTTCATTTTTAAGATATGACAATACTTTCGGTGAATACCTTTTGGTGATCGATATTTGATGAATGATTAAATCGTGATGTAAAATATCATTTACATTATCCTTAACAGAGTACTCGAGTAATATTTTCATTTACTGTTCTTTTAGTATCCTGATATTAAAATGCCCAGATTTTCAAACCCTTTATTAAAGGATGATTAATGTGAGGAAGAGGAAGCACAAGAAAATTGCCCCCGATACTACACGTGATAACCTATAATGCAAATCAATTTCGATAGAAGGTTATAGATTTTTAGTAATTTGTCTAAACAAAAATTTTCTTCAAGTATAAAACATTTGATATATCAAAGAATTGTATGCTGACTGAATGAGGTCCAATGAAATGAGATCTAGTGTCTGACTCTCCTCTCCTGTGTTCAATAACCAAAAGAAAATTAGGGACAATTTCCAAGTCCTGAGAGCCGAAAATGTCTGTCTCACCAACTTAGAAGAGCTATTAGATACAATATACATAAACTTGAGCAATTAGTTATAGTGATTTCATGTAGACAAATATAGTTTGCCTAATATTTTTACTCAAAAAACACTCGTACATAAATTAATTTTCTTTAACCCAAGAAATAGAAAGCCACCCGATGATCCTTGTGAGCCTTGTACAATTTATATTACAAGTCGTACAAGAAAACCTTTTAGTTAAACTCCATAGGAAGGGAAAAAAATAATCACATGCGTGTCTACAATGGTTTATTTTTCAACCTCACACTAAGTAATCATTTCACAAACCTAAAGTACAATAGCCCATGTAAATCTGCTAATGAATTGCTGAACAAAAATCTAAATAGAAACATGCACAACATGCAAAGTTTTGAAAGGAATTTAAAATATACCCAAAAAAAAAAAAAAAATCAATTGAGAAGAAAGATATCTACACAAAAGAATGACAAATCCATCTCTCTATTATAAGAAGAAAGATTGACCTACCTTATTCACGCATCATGTTTCATCCCTTCTTTATTTTTCATTTTTGTTTACAGCACCAACTTGAATCCCTTTGAGAGGAAATCATCCCTGGAAGTAAAAGAAGATAGGCGAGTAAAATTTTTCATATCAAGTTGAGTGATATGAAGGTAGAGGTATGGATACGAACTTAGATATTCTTTGATCACACAAATCATTCAGGTCATTATAAACATATCTTTCTACCAAGAATAAATACTTTTAAACCACAAAGTCATGAAGTTCACATTATGCGTTGATATCTTAAAGTGACATTAAACATATTAAAATTCCATATCTATAGTATACCTTTGAAACAGGAAACTTTGGGAAGTAAATGATTAAATCTTGTTTAAAGTAAATATCCTTTAGATGAATTCATCAAATATGAAGGGACAAAATCTTGTTGAGTTTAATTGTCCACGAGTTAATAATCTTTGCTTTTGAAAAATTCTATGTAGAGAAACAAAGAAAATTCAACAGACTAGTAAATACTTGATCAGTGACTTCTTTAAATTCCTTGTCGCTCCTCTAAAGCAAAACCAAGTCCCACAACCTTTCTTTCTAACCTCTTGACCTCTATTCGCAGTTCTTCAGAATTTTCCTCGTAGTCATGTGATTTTATTTATTTATTTTTTTAGAAAGACTTGAATTGTTTGGATCACTAGTCGACTGAATCTAAAGGCGTCCCACTTTCGTCTCTGTAAAAGTCTATTTGCATAATGGACAATTCCTCTTCTTTCCATTTGGCACTACTCAAACCATTGTTGAAAGCTAAGATTTGAGAAATCACATTGAGTCAAATTCCACCTTAATATTGTCTTCTAGATGCAGCTTCCTAAATCCTCCATCTATTGAAACTACTAATGTGTTTTCCATCTTCCAAACACTCCATTGTGTCGAAATTCAGGCTTTACTTCAGAATTAAAACATGGCCTTAAATTTTAATACCAACACTGCAACGGGTAGAAGGGTCCCCACTTGAACAAGGGAAAAAAAACTTCATCGAAAAGGGAAAAAATAATACATGAAAACTAAAAAATTAAGCTATTGACAATTTTTTAAGTTCAAAAGCAATTTCAACATCTATATGGTTTGGATTATGTAATTCAAAACAGAATAAAAGGTCGTGATAATTAACGCTCAAGGTTGCAACATTACGAACAATCAAACACAGAAGAAAACACCATAATTAGGCAAAAATAGATAAAATCTCAATAATAAGAAACAATTGAAATGAAAATCGACCTTTGTGATGATCAAAATTTCACTGTGAATTTTTTTGAAGAAGACTTAACAGTGATAAGTAAAATCACCCATTTTGAAACACCGTGAAGATGTTGGACTAGAAGTGAAAATGTTTGAGAGGCGAATAGTGTTCGCGGGGGAGATAAATGGGTGGACATTGAGGGATTTTAAAGGCCCGTTCTTCTGATTTTTAATTATGAAGAACGGTTTTGATATCAAAAGATAAAAATAAATAAATAACTAATATGTCTAATTCATCATTCAAGGACAAATAGGAAATTATGAAATATCGTAAAGGGTATTTTGGTCCAGAAAAGTTTCTCCATGATATATGTCTAATTCAACCCCTAGGGCAAATAGGAAATTATAAAATATTGTAGAGGGTATTTTGATTCATAAAATTTTCTTCATGACATGACCTTTTATAATTGGGATAGATAGATTATCATCAACATGTGCTGGTGATGTGTTCTAATAGAAAACATCGCACGGACTATGACCTCTTCTTCCTTTTTTTTCGTTTTTTGGACTTTTTTGTTTCTAATTTTGGTTTTATAATTTATTTATTTTTAAATGTGGGTTCTAATTTTTTTTTTTCCAGGTTTTTGATGTGTGTCCATTCCTGGGGAGTTGCTCTAGGTTTTGGAGGGATTGTTGAAATTTTTTTCCAAATATATTGTTCAAATATTGATTAAGTTATTGAAGGAAAGTACAGACAGGACACAACGCAAATAGGTGTTAAAGGAAGGGCCAGACCTTATGGAAGGCAAAGCAGGCTGTCGCCTTGGTCCCTGACCTGTGGCCCAAAATGACGAGCCCAAAGTTGTCATTTTTTTTAAAAAAAAGAACTGAGTTTTAGCCCAATTTTAAAAGCAACCTGGTTCAAACCTTGGAATTAGATCCTAGGACCCATTCGCAAAAAAAATAATAAATAAATAAAAATTGCACATGCAATGGCCCAATTTAGAAGTTTGCCTTGGACCGTCACGACCACAGGTACAACACTGGTTACAGGGACCAAAAAAATGTGAAGAATGTTGGATATTGGTTTAAGAATTCGAGAAATTGATTAAATGTTGAAAAATCAACTAAAGTGACTTCGTGTCAACTTTGAAGGGTATATTTGGAATCTTGAAACTAATATTGGATGAATGAGAAATTACGGAGAATGGAGAAATTTGGTCAAAAATTTGACCATGCAATCACACGTGAAATCTAATTATTTTCGATTTCGCGCAAAGTCATGCGATCGCATAGTAGTCCGAAAAATCGTGTCTTTTCGAAGTGATGTATTGTTTAACTTCACACCACTTCGTTCCCAACCCTTCTCATCTATAAATAGGGCCCTTGAGATATCTTAATCCTCACACCAATGATATGTAAACATAATATCATTCTCTCTTCTTCTCTTGAATCAAAATTCTTACGTTTTTGTTGCATACTTTTGATTTTTCTTTTCATATTCATTTTAGAGTACAAAGTTATTATTTTGATTTGTTGTGCTTTTGTTTTGGAGTTCTATAAATACAAGTGAGATTCGTTGTATCTTGGGAGTTGATTGACATAAACCATAGGCACAGTTGCGGGGCAAATTCGACTTAAGGACAAAGTGTTCAACACTTTCCTCGACTTTGCTTCTTTTTCTTGTTTCCTTACTGTTACTCTATCCATTTATCGGCACTGATTTCATATAATTATTCTATTTCTTTGTTTTCACTAAACACAAAATTTTCCAACAAAAAACTAGGTTCAAAAGATGTCTAAGCGATCGCTTAGACATGTGGCCTTGCGATCGCTTGACAACAAACTTTGGAACTCGAGAGTTAACAAGTATAGCCAAGCAATCACAAGGCTTAAATCCAAGCAATCGCTTGGTTATAACGAACAGGCATTTGGTCGAGTGATGCAAATTTTAAGCACAATAGTTGCCATTTCGTCCAACTTATTTATACTTTCATACATTGTGTTTCAAGCACTATAAACAGGGATTTGAGTTGATAAGAAACATGTTGAATAACATTCTCATGTTCTACAAAAGTTTGAGATCAACTTCTATCATTTAAACTCGATTTTTTCTATTGTTTCTAATTCCTTTTTTTGGGTATTCATTATGCTTTGTGTTTACCCGTTTAGAAGGGTTGATTAATCCATTAAAGCTATTTGTATCAGACCTTAAGCATCTCGATCGAGAGGGGACATAGGACGATGATTACGAATCGTGTTTGAGTCTCTACTTTATCTACATTTTCGATGTTCTTTCCAATCCTTGATAAAGAATTTGTTGCGTGGTTTGGATCCCTACATTCAAGTGTTCGGTTCATGGTTCTTCATTTGATGCATATTGATTTCGTCTCCGACTCTCCTGGATGAGTTTTTATAACAACTGTGTGGATCTGATTGTGTATGGGAAGCTTTATGCAAAGACAGATGGCCTGAACGTGATTTGATAAAGATTCTTCAGCTTTTCAAGATCAAAATTTCGAACTTGATCAACGAATGGATTGTAATTTAAAGGCCCTTCATTTATTTACGTAATTTGGATTTTTTATTATGCTGAACATTTTTACTTTCTTCATTTCAGGATAAATTAATGTTCTTTGGGTGAATAAATTGTAATTGATAGGTTTAGTTTTAAACGTGTGACAGAAAATTAGCAATAAATAAGAGGATTAGACCCCCCTTTCGTAATTTATTTTCTTTGGAACTGAATTTCGTGGAACGTGCTTTTTCTTATGAGTCAATTGAAGTTGGGAATTATATGAAAGCAACTGAACTTATTAATTCGATGCATTTTGGATTCAAAGATGTAGAAATTTTCTTTCTGAAACCAGAGCTCATTGTGTTGTTCAATTTGGTTAGTTTATACTAATGTGTCATCTGGCTTCATGTGTCGTACATTTGACAATAATAAATAGCCGTAATTGTTCTTATACTATTAAAAAGCATATTTGGTAAGGTGAAATTTACAGTTTTTGTTTGACGGTATTAATTAATAAAAAAATGTTATAAATGTTATTCAGTGTGCATATCAAATATGATCCACTACAACTTACGTCATGCATTGCAAGCCGTAAGACTGTGTTTACAACATGCATACGAACACCTTATAAGGTCATACTATAAATACTACTCTCTATTTACTGCGTACATTGATTGGATGTAGTTTACGCTAGAGGGTGGGGAGTGGGAAGTCTATTTGTATATTCTAAGATCCTTGGCTGCTCCGGCCGCCCCCGTTCTTACCTCTTTCTCCGACCATACCAGATATTCACACCATTGAAAATATATTAATTGTGTTGGCGCTTGGAATGTTGATATGATACATAGCATATTTTGGCCCATTGATTGAGAGCAAATTCTATCCATTATGTTAGGTCGTTGTGGGCATGATGATAAGCTTATATGGCACTATGAAGCAAACGGACAATACTCAGTTTGCAGTGGTTACATGTTGTTGCAACATGGTAGTTCTCCAGTTAAAGGCCAATCAGGCCGAGAGACATGGTGGGAGAGTATTTGGAAAATCAATACTCATCATAAGGTAAATGTATCCTTGTGGTGTTTTTTCCATGATATCTTATTGAACGGCTCCAATTTGCTACGTCGATGAATTATCCAAGAAATCCAGGCACGGTGTGGTCTCTATGGTGGGTTGGAGACAAGTATGCATGATATATTATCATGTGAATGGGAAAAGGGGGTGTGGAAGGAAGAGGGATGGTGGCACGTAATTAAGAGATTGTTGGGACCTTGGAGGGAAAGGCTATGCTCTATGAATTATGAAGAAATACAGGTATGATATTAGATGGTTAGGAGGATTGATGTGGCTCATTTTGGGAGAGCGGAATCGAGCACATCATGGGAGCACTCGCGTCCTATTTTGGTGATTTTGGATGTAGCAACAGGATTATGGAAGTGGAACTCAGGAGGGGAGGGTGATGCACACCCTCCAACGAGGATGACGTCTGGAAGTAGTGGGGGCAGTTGGGTTGGTTGTTGTCGTGGATTAGGAGGTTCAAGATCAATACTAATGCCGCAATACGGGCGAAGCAAGGCTTTTACTCAATGGGAGTAGTGATCCGAGATGATAAAGGTATGGTGTTAGGGGCGCAAACGAGATGTTTTGGGGGGTGCTGACTTGGTAGACACGGAGGCATTGGCGGTTCTTGAGGGCATTCGGTTCGCTCAATCTCGTGGACTATCACTCAACCTCGTGGAGACGAACCCCCTTCAGGTGGTTCAAGGACTTGCCTTTGATTTTTCTTGTACTTCGAATGCACACATTTTATAGGAGATTTCTTCATTTTTGTGGTCAGTTCGTGGGACGTGTAGCCATGTTTCTAGGGACAATCAGAGAAGGTTCCATTTGAGGACCAGTGGGGGTCAAGGCCCCCACTGAGAAAAAAATTGTAAATGAAGTTATTTGTTCTTCCTTGCCAGCCTCCATTTGTTCTGCAGCAATGAAATTCAACATAGGTTTGGTTGTTTGGTTTTCAACATAGATTTTGTTTTCAACATAGCCTCCACTGGATAAGGAAATTCAACTCATATTTGGTTTTCAAAATTTTTGGCCATCACTCCCTCAAACTCCTGGCTCCATCCCTAGGGACAATAATAAAGTTGTTCACTCGTTAGTTGCTTTGGAGGCTGATATAGGTGTCGATTTTGCTTGATTTGATTGTATTCCACTGATTTATATCGGACTTTGTTCGAGCGAATTTGAATTATTGAAGTAATTGTGTAAATTGTATTGTTGCTATTTTTTGTAACGATCCAGTCTCCATATTCAAGTCGTTAACTTGTATATTATCCACTTTTGGAGAGTCTAGACTCATCGTACTCCTAATGGCTTTATGTCGTTATTGTCAAAATAAGTAGTTTTTTTTTTTTTTTAAATCATAAAAATTTCGATTAAACTTATTTGATTATAAGTAAAATATTTTAAGCTTAACCAAACAGCATTTTTGATCTTTTTGTTTTTTCTTGGAGACACTTTTCCTTCACACTTTGTCAATTGTTCATGATTAGTGATTACTGTTTATTGGAATATATCATTTTTTTCCTAATCCTACTCGATTTGATTTGCATAATTTGTAAACTAGGATTATTATTATGCACTAGAGTTACAACAGTTTATTCTCCATACTTTTCATTTCGTATCAAAAAATTTATTCATTCCTCAACAAGAAATTTTGGTAATTCAAAGAGATACAATCAAATCAAAACAAAACATTATTTGAATTGCCCTTTATGCTTTGAAGGGCACCATAAGACACTAGAAGATTACTCTTCACCAAGAATTGGTGTTAGATAGGAGTAGAATTGTTCTGCATTGGTGGGGACCTGCAGAAAAGTAGGATCTGTTTAGAACAAGAAAAACGAACGGTGACATTCACATTCCAATACTAGATAGCAATTTTATCTATCATTTTATACGGTCGTGTCAGATACTGATTAACTTTGAGGTAGGTTGGCAAAATAGAAAATTTAAACAACGATTTAATATATGTCTAAAGCTCTAGCACAACAAGGTATACATAAATGGGCATTTCTACATGACTCACGTGGAGGGAGGCCCACACATATGTGGGCCTCCATGTGAGGGGAGAGTAACACAATTTGTCATCCAGAGCAAGTACAAATAGATTTATCCATATATAAATAGAGGGACAAAGATTTAATTGCTAATTTTCTACAAAAGTGAAAGGTTGGAGATCTTCAATGTAATTTTTTTTGAATGTTAGACCTTAGATGTTTTGTTACAATGCTAAAAACATCTTATTAAATTGAGAGGCTTAATTTTATATTATATTTATATCTTCAACAAGTAACTTACACGATAAAAAACAAAATCCCAAGAAAACTAGCCCATGAAAACTTTATCAATGTACAAAACTCGTACTCAACGAAATTTAAAATTATATTGTCTACTTTGTTCAAAAGTTCGGGATGAAATGCGCAAAAACTCTATTTGAAAAGGAAAAACATGGAGATTCGTCAATGTAAGTGACATTCTCAATGAGCCATTGCAATCGCTACAAGTCCTTAAAGTTCTACTATGAAGATAGAAATCCCATAACAAACAAAAAGAGCTATACCGTGTTAAACCCATCGATAACGAATGATATAAGCAGCTGGTCGTCTTGGAGGTGAACTGCAAAGAGATATCAGCACGAATGCAAGAAAAATCACTACGACAAATCCATTAATGCTGAGTCCAGCATCATCGGATCCACAGCAAACCTTCCCCATAGACTAACCAAATGTTTATTCTTTAGTTGGGTGTCTCTTCAAACTTGCACTTATATGTAACGAAATGAAATTAGCTTAAGACAAGTCAAAAGGAAACTTGAGAAATTTTAGAATAATTTAATGATTTGGAAGGTTCATTGTATTTGTTTAAGGTCTTGGTCTCTTCAATAATGCTTTTTGGTAGTTATACACGCGGTCTCGTTGACTCTTGTGCTTTTGAAAATGACAACTAGAATTTCACAATAAATTTTAGGTGGCGTTCTGTTTGTATTTTATTTTGTATTTTCATTTTCGAAAATGTTTTGTGTTTTGTGTTTTCATTTTTGTTTTCAAATTTGTTGAAAACGCGTTTGGCTTGTCATTTCTGAAAACTGTTTTTGAAAATGAAAAGCTGGAAAACACGTTCTGTTTGAAATTTTGCAGAACACTATTTAAACTATTTTTAATTAATTTGCTTGCAGAATACTACTAACTCCAACTCAAATTTCCTTTCACAATACACTAAAAATATGGTTACATGCAACACACTAATGTGAGCATTAAGAGTCTATATTAACACAGTTTGGTCAGGTTCGGGACTTGAGAAAGCTCTACTTCTATTAAAATCCAGAAAATGCAAGTTTTTTCAAAACCACCAGAGTCCATTTATCATTGCATTTTTTGAAATATAACAACAAGAATTCTCATTTAATTTTTTTTTGTAATGTTGATATTGAATTCAATAAAACTTTATTTAAACTAAGTTCCAAGTTAGGATAATTCTCAAAAAAAAAAAAAAAAAAAAAAAAACAATTCTTTATTTAGGTTTAGTTCCAAGATAGGATAATTCTAAAAAAATAATAAAAAAAAATAAAAAATAAAAACTTTATATTAAGCTTAGTTCTAAGTAAAGATAATTCTATAAAAAAAAAAAAAAAACTCAAAACGCGTTTTCCGCGTTTTGGACATTTTTTGTCGAAATACACACAAAACGTCCAAAACGATGTTTCGGGCGTTTTCCGTTTTGTATACAAATTTTTTTTTTGTTTTTTAAAATGCGTTTTCGAAAATGGTAAAAAGAACGCGTTTTTAGCGTTTTCGAAAATAAAAACAGAAAACGACCTCAAAACAGCAAAGAGAACAGGGGCTTACTTTTTCGATTCTTAGTGAATTTTAAAGAAGAAAATCGAGACTACGAGAGAAGTTTGCTTCTAGACAAGACTTTTATCATCATCATACAGTTTTTTTTTAATCCAGGGAAGAACGAGTCAAGACGGAGCTAGAGGGGGTGGCGATCGCTCCCTCGAGAATTTTTTCTGGTTCATTACTTCTAGTCAATTTGTAGTATAAATTTAGGTTTCGACCCCGCAATACTTTTTCGTTCGCCTTCACAAAATTTTAAATTTTTTTAATTCTTTTCAATTATAAAATATTAGCCCAATAACTTAAAACGAAAAGCCAAATAATACAAAAGTCTTATACTAACTAGAAATACTAGACGATCCATTAGTCAATTTTCAATTCATTCCAATGAATTCATTCAGCGTAATTCTTCTCAAATTAAAAAATTGACAGCACTTCCCGATGTGGGCCAACTATTATAATTGACAAGAAAAATCAGTGAATTATAATTTTATTGATAAATTGAAACGTCTTGTCTTAACTCTTCTTCAACAACAATTACAGAACGTATGTTTTTCAGCTATGAGGGTCATTAAGACAATGTTGCAAAATCGAATAGAATATGATTTTTTGTCTAATACCATATTTGTGTATATTGAGGAGGAGATTGTTATGACTTTTTAACTAGAATCTCTTATTGATGAGTTTAAAGAGATGAGGATAATGAGTGACTAATTTGATATACTCAAGTCATCTCTATCATTTGTCTTATAGATAGGCAATTTGTTTTTGTCCTTTTTATGCTCATTTAATGTTCATATTTATTTTCAAATTGTATACTATTTGGCACATGGATGAGCAAATTCTTTTGTATGGACAAATTGATTGTCTTTTTTGTTTAACAATCTAACTTGCCTATTTTGATACTCAAAATCTTCGATTTCAATCCTTTTGGTTCAAAAAAAAGGGGGAGGGAGGAAGGAACCCCCCATCATCCCCCCCCCCCCCCCCCCCCCCCCCCAAACATATAAATTCTAACTCCTGTAAACTACCTTCAATTTTGGTCTACTTTTTAGCGTTTACAAGGATAAAAAATCGGAGAAAAAATATGATTATAAAAATAAAAAAGAGTGCTGATACAAATCACCTACGATCCTTAAATTTCTTGGGTTAATCATAAAGATGAGGCTGAACTTGTCAAAATCTAACTAAAAGGGAAGAAAAATCAACGAATTGTTTCAAGATTTGTCGACCACGTTGGTGGGTGGGTGTGGGATTAGACGTAGATATAGAAAAGTCATTTCCATCATTTCATGGAAGGATGAGAATTCAAAGTCTGTCCTACAAAATTTAGAAGTATTCACCTAGGCTTCCAAAATTTGCGCGTGAAGTGTAAACATATTAAGACGTGTTTGATAAACAATATTGGGTTAAAATTTGTATTTCAAGATTTTTAAATCATCTTCCAAATTTGTGTTTGATCATACTAAAATGCCTTTAGTAAAGAATAATGGGTTGCATATCAAATGAATTATAGAGGAGACAGAGTGAGCGATTCATATTGATGCTTCTTGGATATATGTGGACTTGATAGGAAGGACTTTCTTGAAGCGACCCAACTTGCTTATGATTACATTACTTGTGGATCACTTGAATTTTGATAATTTTCATTAAGTAATATAATTTAACACAATTAGCGATTAGTTTACACATAAATTTTCTAGTCTCAGATGTTGAACACCAATCACAATCACAATCACAATCCCAATTATATATCAGCTAACTCATGTCAATGGTAAGGTTCTCGGTAGATAACCCAAGTTATAAGTTTCCACCAAATATTCTCTACTTGTTAGTTGTAGATATTATGTCCATGTTTGTTAAACTTATTTATAAATAAATTTTTTCTTCTCTATTTTTCCTAACCACTTTTTAGAGCATCAACAATGAATTATCTAAATTTAGCTAGTCACGTAGATAAAAGAATTAAATGTTAAGAGCATCTACATTGGATATGTTAAATTTAAATAGCCACATAGGCAAAAAAATTATATGTTAAATGACATGTATACATGTTAAAATTAACTATTTATTTTTGCCACAATGGATATGTCAATTTCTAGTTAAGTCCAATAATATAGTAAATACTTATTTTTAAAATAGCAAAATTTATATATTAATATGGTATTCATTTTGAAGATCTCATAAAATCATATAACATGAAATCAAAAAAAATATTCTCAAACCTGCATTTATACCCGCTCCTGGCGGTTGGTTTTCTTTTCCAAGAAAAAGCTTTTGGCATTCGCGCCTTTTGGGTTCAAAAAAGGCTATTGATTGATAGAGATGGGGAGCCGCCAGCAGTACTGGCCTGCGGAGCGCAAAACGAGGACCAATACTATAAGGACACGTAAGTACATGTTCGCAATATGAGGAACAACTCCCCATAATATCATAATGTTCGAATCTGATCAATCGTGCGATCACCATTCCACTCTCCCGTGCATCTTGATCGTCTGGGGGACTCTTGATACCTATATGATACAATGATACGAACGATCTATCCATAGTTACGACACACGACCAAGATGCCCAATCGATGAGTAACTAACGAGATTCACTCCACTATTTATGGAAGGTAGCGAGATTTATGGAAAGGATATTATCTTTGGAAGATAAACACAAGAATAAATGCTATCTTTGGAAGATAAACGCAATCCCAAGAATAAAGGAAATTTTCCGCTAATAGGACTCTATTAGCCGGATTTATGGGAGAAATTTACTCCCTAAAATCAAGGAAAATCACTCCTATAAATACCCCAGCTCCTAAGAACTTCAAGGTATGAACAATATATTCTTTTCTCTTCAGAAATATAGTTTCTACTCTTATTCACATACTTTTTACTGATTATCACGTCGGAGTTCAAACGGGGGAGAAAGCCTCGCCTTTTTTAGGTTTCAACAGCCAGGAAGATCGTGAAAGAATCCGGAGAAGTTCGTTCGACATCAGCAACGTTCACCCTATTCAAAGATGTCAGCAAGAAACGCGTCGACTGGCGTTTGAAGGTCCGTTGTACAAGAAAATGGTCAGTGCCACAAACTGACAGATTTGAAAGCAGTCTAGAGTTTGTTTTTATGGACAAGGAGGTAATTGTATTCAAATTCTAAATAAAAAATCTAGCGTTAATAAGATTTTTCCTATCTTTTCCGAAATATTTACTTTTAGTTTCTGAAAATAGGGCGATCGGATACAAGCAACAGTTAAGGGAGATCTGATTAAGAAGTTTGAACCCATTGTTGATGAACGTGGTTTGTACTGCATAAAGTATGTTACTGTACGTGACAACAAAGGCTGCTATCCAACAACAAATCACAACTTTCGGCTGTTTTTTTTTTTTTTATATAAAACTTATGTCGGGCCTACTACTGATCGATCATTTCCCGAAAACATATTCAATTTTAGATCATTTCAGGATATCAGGACATCGATCCATTCAGACGATACTCCCTTATTCGGTATGTGACGTTTCGGCTTATCATGTATTTCATTATTTTAATTCAACTATTCATTACATGAACGTTATTTTCATTTTTTCCCCCAAGATGTGATCGGTCGAGTTGTTTGTGATGCGCATGATAAACCACGCTTATGTACTACCAAGAATGGTGCCACAAGACTGGAGTTCTTCCTGGAGGATCTATAATCGTCATCTTCACTATAATTACTTCATGTATTTTTACTGTTTCCCTGCATATTGAACATGTTAATATTTGTATTTGCAGAGACAATTGAATTCCATGCACATTATGGGAAGATAACGTTGTGACAATGCAATCTTACCTTGAAGCAGGCAAAAGACCACTAATTGTTTTACTGCAGTTATGTCACTCAAACACATTCAAAGGTTTATTATTAATACTTTGATACATAATCTGCCATAAATCTGTTATATTGTCTGATAGATAAATAACTTTCCACTGATTGTTATTAAAAGGGAACATGGCGTTTCAAACACTTTTCACGCTACTAATTTGGTGACAGATTCATCACTCAAAGAGATAGACTGCTTCAAATCAAGGTCTTTCGTATTACTAGTTTTAATCCGTTTTTAACCTATAAGTGAACTATCTAAAAATATTTAAATTTTCACATTTCTTTTGCAGCCTACCAAAGATCAAGCAAGAATCCTCTTACCAAATAGGTCAGGTGTCGTCATTTTCATATCAAACAATTGTTGGGTTTTTGACCCAAAATATTATGGAATAAAGAATTCTTGTTTGACAAGAAAATTAAAGTGGTTTGATTATGCTAAAAATATTTTCTTTGTATGTATAATACCAATTGAAAAAGGAATAAAATATTATTGGTATTATTATACTAGGAAAATAATTAAGGAATCCTAATACAATTAAGAAATTAACCTAAATTGTAATTAGGTAAGTTTTTGACATATTTTATTATATTTGGAGATGATCTGCAGTTGAAGAGAAAGTAGACAAAAAGATTGGCGTGGAAGAGAGAAAACAAGAAAGAGAGAAAAAGGAGAGGGAAAAAGAAGGCGCGTGCCTTCGGGCACGCGCGTTGGTGAGTGATGATATTTTATTAAAGTTGCATTGAGTGTTATGATGGAGTACACATGAGTAGAGAATGTGATTCGTCCACCATGGTGTTGTTGGCACACGACAGAGAGACCAAAGAGACTGTTGTGGTGCATGGTGCATATGGTGTGTTATGTTTAGTGTTCTCGAGATGGATTACACATAGGCAGTAATTGAGAATTGACTGTCGTGGTGAATTCATTGTCGATGAGATAAATTGTGGATATGATGAATTAGAAGAAAACGGTACGAATGAAGGTATTGTGTGCGTTGTTCTTCTATTTTGTTTTGGTAGGGAGAAGTTGTGAGAATGAGAGAAAAATTGTATGATCGAGTTTCTTTCATTATCAATAAAAAATGTTCTTCTCCCGTGGTTGTCAGCGGTCAGCTGAACCACGATAAATTCTTGTTCTTTTTCTCTTAATCTATTGTTTTGGTTTATGTTGTTCCGTTGTGTGATATGTTTGAAAAATTGATTATTGTCCCCAACAATTATTATCAGAGATGTGGGTGGGAAATTGATATTTTTCCCAACAACAATAACAGAGGAACTTGAAAATCAAGTTCATGACATTGTCACACTAGACAATGTTCCTTTAATCAACAAGGTATATTTGTCTTATTTTTTTAGTTCTGCCACTACTTTAAATTCTTTCTTATTCTAATTATTATTTTACTTTTATTATGCTACACGTAGAGGACTACGTTTGGGTTATTGGAACAGTTTCAAGATTCAATGAAGAAAATGGTTGGTTTTTATCAGTTGCAAGGACTGCTTTAAGAAAGTTACACGACAATTGGATGGCTTTCATTGTGACAATTGTGGTGCATTTAACACCGAGCAGACACGGTTCAAATTGCATGTTACTGTTTGTGATGGTACACATTTTCTTAACTTTCTCTTGTGGGACAAGGAATGTCAGGAACTGATAGGAAAGACTGCTAAAGAACTCAGTGATCATCTGGATTTGGTTTGATTTATATTTATTCTTTATATAACTTTTTTTTTTTAATTACATGCTTATTTCACAATTAATTTTGCACTTTCTTTTGTGTTATGCTTAGGATCAAAAAATGGGAAAAAGCTCTTTCAAGGGAAAAAATGGTGTGTTCCTGGAGGAGTTCAATAAATTAATTGGAAAGGAATTGTTATTCAAAGTTCATATACAAGAAAAAAATTATAAAAGAGGTGATACTGTCTATGTTGTTTCGCGAATTTGGGACGACAGTAATTTGATCAGCAAGTGCAAAATAACAGACCATGACACAATTGGTTTTGAAATGACCGACCCCGATAAAGCTGATCTAGACTCTGTCAGCGAAAATGAAGTTAATTCCCCATCTAAGACTCCTTACAAGAGTGCTAATGACGATCAGACGATGTATGTGTTGATTCTGTTGTTTATTGTCGGAGTTCAGGTTCAGTTTCCTCAAACTTTCCAAGGAAAGCTATCAAGATCGAGAAGGTCGACTAAGAACATTTTACCATCTATCCTATCCAAATAAATGTTTTCGTACTTCAAGTTATCCTTGTTATCTTTTAGTAGCTATTGGCCTGTTTTGAACTGTTCTATTTCATGTTCTTCGATTAAGAAAAAAACTTTGTTTACATTATTTCATTTTGTTATAATATTTCAGTAGCTTCAAGCCTAATGTTTTCTAGATTTCAAGCCTAATGTTATCTATAATTACATCAGAAGTGACTTACATATTTGAAGTTCCTATTTTGCAACCTGAAATAATGAAACTACTGCTAATTCTAAATGTAAATAAAATAATTATTCCATATAACTATGTGATTTTCATTCCATCTACCTATTTCCCTCCTACAAATAGAAAAGAAACGTTCGTACCTTTCTTATCCCTCCTAAATTTTGCTTTACATAGTTGTTTACGGCTTTTGAACACCAATTCTAAACAGAAATCAGAAGCAAATATGCCGGATTTGCCCGCTGTTAATTTTTTTTTTTACTTATTAAATAAATTTTAAATTGATGGTTGACACCATACAACTAAAACTAATATCTTCATATAGATTAACTACATAATAACTTCTGTTCAAGTAATTAATCATAATCATAATCATAATCATGATTATAATAACGCATGTTGTGTATATTTTTATTAAATTGATTTTTCCGACCATAAAGACTTCGTATCTATATAGTGCTTTATTTACTTTCGAATAATATTTAAATATTTCTTAAATTCTAATAGGTTTTTGACACTTTTTTATTATTAATAAGATCTGAATAACATTTATTTCAAGATACTTTTCTATCCTTTTGTATTATGCATTTATTGAATACAGCTATCTTCGCATGGCTAATAAAAATCATCTAGACTGAATCATTATCTTCCGGACAACTATTATACATTTTCACTAATCCATTTCATTCCATCTACCTATTTCCCTCCTACAAATAGAAAAGAAACGTTCGTACCTTTCTTATCCCTCCTAAATTTTGCTTTACATAGTTGTTTACAGCTTTTGAACACCAATTTTGAACAGAAATCAGAAGCAAATATGCATGCCAAGAGGAAATGTATGGCGAACACCCGATCTACATTGGTAGATAACTCTCAAACATCCACAGAAACATGTTGTTTTTTATTAAAGATAAGTTATATTAAACTGCTGAAATTAGTACTGTTGTTCATATTAGTCCTCGTCATTCTAGATTTAATTATTATTTTTTTAACAGGTTACACTAATGGGGGATTGATTGAAGAACAAACAAATAATAGTTTTCCTTAATTAACTTCTGTGCCATTAAGTGACATGACAAATGGTAATCGCCCATTTGAATCTTATTAATAATTTTTTGATGTGGTTTCATCTGACCCTAAATTCATATAACTATTTCTTTCTTAGTTCGTGGGGTCGTTTCATCACGATTGCTTTCATCTGGGAAGCATGTGATTGGCAAAAGGGTCAAAATATGTTCAAACACCATTGGGGTCTTAAACAATTTCAGCACCGCCAATGAAAAAAATTACACAGAATCTTCCTCTGCACCGGTACCAGAACAGAATGCTTCTAAAGGTAAGAATACTCATCTTTTGTTTAAATTTGAATAGTTAGACAGATCTTATTAGCAATTCAATTTTGAGATTGAGTTTAGCTTAAACATCATTTTTCATTTCGATTGATTTTTTGGTTTCAAGATTTGTATTGAAAATTTTATCGATTGTGATTATTTTGAAATCCATGTCTTTGAAATTGGGTTGTATTGTATAAGACACATTTATGTTTCATCGTTGGTTATTATGTAAATAATTGAAATTTTGCGTAAAGAAAATCAATTGTATTAGATTTTGATGAACTTTTAACTTTATTAGGATTTGGTTGATATGGAGTTGCAATGATGTTGTCCGTATGTACAAAATATTAATTGATAGAGAAGCAAATTCTTTCCTTTTTTTTTTCCACTATTATGTCAAATAATTAGTATTATCTATTGCATAGGAAAAGAATTGTTGTGAAACGGTACATCCATTTTATACTTTTTTTATGTTCTTTCAATTTTAATAAACAAATTATTAATCTGGTCAAACTATTAAGATTTCCTGTCATTTAATGTTTTTTTAATACATTGTTTTTTGCGACGATGTTTTTTTTTTTTTTTTTTTTTTATATCAAATGAGTATTCGTTTTACAAATATATATATATATATAGCAAGTTTCAGATCTATAGATATATTATTAGTAGATCTCAACATATCTGCTATGTGAAGTGCCAAAAAAAGATTTTTTTTAAAAAAAAAAAAAAAAAAAAATTAAACAAACCCGAGCCCTCTAACGATTCTGCAATGCTATGCGTACAGTGCAGATTTTATATGAACTTTCAGATCCATAGATGCATGAATATATATCTAAGCATATGTAAGACGGAAACCATGCATCCTTAACAAAAAATAAATAATGAAAAATAAATAAATAGGGTTTCAGTGATGTACCTGTGTCGTCGAGATTGTCAGATTGATATATTGTTTAGTCTGTGCTCGCATTTGCCTTCCATAGCTCATGGTTATACACGTTACATTACATCTTTCCTCACTTACGCTTCACTCAATCTCAGGAAAAAAAAAAATTACATTTTGAAGAAGATTAATATTACAGACCCGGAATAAAATAAAATAAAAAGTTATGCCCCGTTTGGAGCCATTCCCCGGATCTATTTCGATCCTGTAAAACAAAGTTCGATCTGTTAGGATTATAAACATTGATCAAGCATTATTAAGAAAATAAAATAAATAAGGGAGTTCTGTGCCATATTCAAACTGTTCTAAATGTAGATCTAAGTTACAAATAATGTAAGGTAATAGTGTACTTATCTTCACAGATTTGAACAGCGTAGGCGTCTTTTAAACATGATTCTTCAGTCAGTTCCAAAATAGATCTATATCGATATGGTAAAACCAAGTTCCATCTGTTAAGATTATAAACATTGATCAAGCATTATTTTTAAAAAAATAAAAAAATATGGTAGTTTTGTGCCATACTCAAACTATTCATAATGTAGCTCTAAAATACAAATAATCAAAGATGATATCACATGCCAAATGCTACTCCCCCTTTTCGGAGAAAGAGGAGAAGCCAATTGGTTCACAAAACCTGCACGCAAAATCCACAACCTAAAGTTGATCACAAGAACAATAAAGTTAAAGCAAAATATAAGAACAGTGTTTCAAAATCACTGAAAATAAAAAGATGGAACTAGCGGGGGTTGAGATCAGTCCTAAGTCTTCTTTTGCTTCTTTGAGGCAGGGAGCTTTTTGGCAGCAACTGTCCTCTTTTCCTTGGCTACCACTAGAGCCACATCTTTCGAAGACCCTCCAAGCAGCTGATCTAATGTGTCTTCAAGACTTTTGACACACACACTGAGGTCAGATATGTCAGCCTTCAACCCAACATTCTCCGCTTCCAGCTGGTCTATCCTGGTATCCTTACCAGCTGAATCCTGATTCCCAGCAGTCTCATCCACAACCCGTTTCTTGTGATCCGTCTGCACTTCCAGAGTTTTTCTGCATCTGGCCCTGTTTAGCACTTTGGGAGTGATCACCAGATCATCCTCTAGCGTCTGCACCCCTGATCACTAAGAAACTGTGAAATGATCCAAGGATAAACCAGTAAATAAGTATTCCCCTGTCGAGGGCCACTCCCCTAGACCCTACCAATGATTGAGTTCCAGATTCGTGTAGCAAGGTCAATGTTTCATTTAGTCCCAAGGAGAAACAAGGTTCTGGCAGATTCTCTCTTAAAACTTGAGTCATGGATGAGTTGGTCAAAATTTGCCTTGAAATTTTGTGAAGAATTTGGTATTTCTTGGACATCTCCGACCTAGGTAATTGTTTTAACCCCTTCACCGGCCACGTGATCTTACCCCCTGACAACTCCATTGCAATCTCATCATTAGTGGCTTCCATAGACTCATCCTCATCAGCCACATCCTCATTCAATCCTAACCACTTTCTAAGTTCCTTTGCAGAAATCTTAATCAATTGTCCCCTAACAAATAGTGAAGTGGTAAACAAACATTTTTTGGTGTTAAAGTCAATAGGGATATTTGCATAAAATTCTTTAACCAAGGTCTCATTGATCTCCCCCTTACATTCGGTCAACTTCTTCAACCCAAAGTGTGACACAATATCATCTACTTTAAAATCATCAAATTCGCCTGCAGTCACTCTAGATTCATAATGCAGTCGTTTACCCAAAATGTGCTTTTGGAAATCAGAGTATGCCTCAGACGACCAAAATTTAAAATTAAATGGGGTAAACATACCTATAGCAGTCTGCATGGGGGTGCAAACGAATGAAGATACATCAAATTTGGATCTCACTGGACCCGCAGCTATGTCACCCTTTTTCTTCTTTAAACTTGCAGTGGCTTCTGCCTTCTGTTTTCCCTTCGTATCTGGGATTAAAATCTCTTTTTCAGTCTCCTCTTCTAACTGCTCAAACTCATCTACATTCTCAGATTCCTCTGACGATTCTGGTGGTGCTTCACCCCCAGATTCTTCTGCTTCCTTGTCTTCTTCATATTTTTCATCATCCCCAGAGTCTTCCTGCTCTTCTGATTTTTCCTTTTCATCACCAGAATCAGTTTCACCAGATTCGTCGTTGCCTTCTTCTTCCACACTTTTCGCATCCTTTGCCCTCTTTCTTAGTTGCATGTTTACTTGCTTTCTGCACCTCACTACGAATATCCAAGGGAGAAAGATGACTTTGGCCAAGGTTACCTGATATGGGTGCCAAATTTATGCCCATGGATTGTGGAATGATTGGCCTACCCCGGCTCAATTAGGCCATAAGAAGAGCAGGCGTGGGAGTAGTACTGGCGGTAGAGAGCGAGGTCGGCGTTGGGCTAGTGCCGGAGGGCGGTGCAGGAACAATGGCGCCGGCACTTGGAGTTCCCGTCTCAGATGGGGTTGGTTGAGACGATGCTACATTGCTGTTGCCGCCTCTGGTGACCCTCCTCCTTCCGGTTTGCTTGCTTCTAGCCATGTCTGTAATGGATTTAGAATTTGAGAGAGATGAAGACGGAAGCTAGGATTTTGATGAGAGAGTTTGGGGTTTTGGAACTTGGGACGTGAGGTTTTAAGAAGAAGTGTGAGAGTTTTTGGATTTAAAAGGGATTCTCATATAAAAGGAATTGGAGTTTATTATGGTAACTGGAGAATCCTGATCCCTGCCAACTTCTTTCCTTAAAAATAGATAAACATAGAAACAAAATATGTTGAAAATTAGGAAACAATTAAATTACCAAAATTGGGCTCCACAATCAACTGACTTATTCTGCAAGATATGTACATATTAGCCCACGATATGCTGCCTTAAAAATAAAGATTTTCATAATAAAATCTAAAATTCGTGAATAAGAAAAATCTAAATGCATCTAGATACCTGAGACACGTCTGAGCACTTGTTGGTCTCTGTTGGGTCAGATACATCTAGCAGTATGCAATCCACCACATACATAAATAAGTTGATTAATGTGCGTGTGTGATCCGAGCAACCCTTAGTCATCCACATACGGTCAAAAATCATATGATTGCCCTGACTTATTGAATTGTCATCGTAGTGCACAATAAGACCGATCAATATATATAAAGTGCATTTTCTCAAATCCAGCTTGTCGACTTTTTCTATATTATGGTAATGTCTTTTGGAGGTGGAAACGGCTTCACACAATCCCCAGAAGTTATCTTACAGTATGTTCCACTTTAGATTAGAACAAGGGTATGAACTTGGCTTGGATTGGTAGATTCACACAATCCCAGAAGTTTTCTTACTAGGTTTTCCCCTTACTTCTATAATATCTCCACATTTACCTCAATTCATCATATTTTGAAGCTAAAGGGTATGAACTTGGCTTGGATAGGCAGCCTTCTTTTCCACTAGCCCTGCCCTTGGATAATAAGAATACTCGTGCAATGCTATAAGCAAGATTCAAATCATAGGTCTACATACGGAATATTAAATCTTATCCAGTAACGGACATATGACTTAGACAGCAGTGACTTGTCCTTTGGATTGTCCAGATTTGAGTGCTAGTTAGATTCATCTGGAGACATGTTGACTGCTTTCAGTCAGACGTATCTGTCTCGTTATCCGCCACAAGAAGAGAAAAAAGAAGAGAAAAAAATGCAATTTTTTTTTTTTTTTTGAAATATGCATGTCCGTATTCAGAAGGAGATGATACTCCAATTTGTTTCCTAAGGCTTTCAAATTTGACAGTATCGAGGACCTTAGTCAACAAATCTACAAGATGTAGATCAGTCTGCATGTGCTCCAAATTGATAATCTTTTGTTCCACCAATTCCCTGATGAAGTGATGTCTGATGTCAATGTGTTTTGTTCAGAAGTGCTGGACAGGATTTTTTGAGATATTAATGGCACTGGTGTTATCACATTACATGGTGGCTTGTTCTGTAGAGATCTCATAGTCTTCCAACATTTGTTTCATCTAAAGGAGTTGTGTACAGCAACTGCCAGCTGCAATATACTCAGCTTCGGCTGTGGAAAGTGATACTGAATTTCGTTTTCTACTTAGCCATACCACCAAATTGTTCCCAATGTAGAAACATCCTCCGGATGTACTCTTTCAATCATCCACATTCCCAGCCCACTCTAGTCTCTACATCTGAAAAACCTGCAAGATGGGCAGTGGTATCTCTTGTAAACCAAATTTCGTAATTCAATGTACCACTTACATATCTGATGATTCTTTTCACAGCAGCAACATGAGTTTCCTTAGGTTTGGCTTGATATCTTGCACAAACTCCAACACTGAAGGATATATCTGGCCTACTGGCAATAAGGTACAGAAGACTTCTAATCATGCTTCTGTAGAGGGATGAATCTACATCCTTGCCACTGTCATTCTTTGAAAGTTTTAGAGTAGTTGCCATGGGAGTTCTCGTTACCTTTGCATCTTCAAGTCCAAATTTCTTCACCAGATTTTTAGCATATTTTGCTTGAAATATGAATATTCCAGATTCATCCTGCTATACCTGCAAACCAAGAAAAAATGTTAGTTCACCAACCATACTCATTTCAAATTCTCTTTTCATTGTATTTATAAATTCATCAATTTTGGATTTAGATGTAGACCCAAATACTATGTCATCAACATATATCGGAGCTACAGTTAGTCCAGGATTTAGATGCTTAATGAAAAGAGTTTTATCAGTTTCTCCCCTTTTGTATCCGTTGCTTAACAAGAATGATGTGAGTATTTCATACCAAGCTCTAGGGGCTTGTTTCAACCCATATAACGCCTTTTTGAGTCTAAAGACATAGTCATGGTGAGATGGATCTGTGAATCCTTGGGGCTGCTCCACATAAGCTTCCTCATTAAGCACTCCATTCAGAAAGGCACTTTTGACATCCATCTGAAATAGTCTGAAATTAATGTAGCACGACACAGCTAGCAATAGCCTGATGGATTCCAGTCTGGCTACTAGATCAAATGCTTCGTCAAAGTCTATCCCTTCAATCTGGGTATAGCCTTGAGCAACAAGTCTGACTTTATTTCTTACCACATTTCCTTGTTCATTTGATTTGTTCTTGAAGATCCATTTGGTTCCAATTATATTACCTTCTTTAGGACGTGGTACCAGCTCCCAGACATTGTTTCTTTCAAATTGATTGAGTTCCTCCTGCATAGCCTGTACCCAGTGTTCGTATGTCAAAGCTTCCTTGACATTTTTTGGCTCAATTTGAGACATGTGACAGATATTTCCCATCTCAACAACAAATTTTCTTCTGGTCACATTTCTCTTAGACATATCAGTGAGAATGTTATCAAGTGGATGATCCTTTTGAATCCTAGCAGGTGGTCGTCTCGATGCTTCTAATTCTGCAATATTAGGTGTATCTGGGTAGTCAGATTCGTCTCGATATGCAGATATTACTGGGTGCCCAGACTCATCCTGATCGGATTCTTCAGTATCATTGAGACTTCCAGCTTGGTGCTGTTCTTCTTCTGACTTTTTAGTTCCAGCTTTTTCTTTTGGTGGAATTTCCAGTTGATCACTATCTGCTTCCTGAAAATCCGAGTTCAAACAATTAGTGTCATCCACTTTCACATTAATTGACTCAAGAACAGTTTGGGTTCTTAGATTGTAAACTCTATAGGCCCTACTATTTTCAACATAACCCAAAAATATTCCATCATCCGATTTTGAGTCAAATTTTCCTAGGTGTTCTCTATCTTTTAAAATGTAGCATTTACTTCCAAATGCATGAAAGTAACCAAGTCTAGGTTTTCTACCCTTCCAAATTTCATATGCAGTTTGATTTGTTCCTAATCTAAGCATGACTCTATTGAAAATATAACAATCAGTGTTTATGGCTTCTGCCCAAAATTTTGTGGGCAATTTGTTACTGTTTAGCATGACACGAGCCATCTCTTGTAGAGTTCTATTTTTCTTTCCACCACTCCATTCTGTAGAGGAGTCTTTGGGGATGAGTACTCATGCTTGATCCCATATTGGATACAAAAATCAGCAAACTCGGAGTTTTCAAACTCTCTTCAATGATCACTTCTAATCCTTTTGACTCTTACCTGTTCGTCTGCCTTTTCATTTCTCAATTTCTGAAAAAGATTAGCAAAATTGTCAAAGGTATCAGATTTATCACGAATAAACATGATCCGGGTGTATCTGGAGAAATCATCAACACACACATAAATATACCTCTTGCCACCAATACTTTCCTTTTGGATAGGACCCATCAAATCCATGTGAATTAGTTCAAGTATATTAGAGGTATTAATAGATGTACCTGATTTGTGTTGAATTTTGATTTGCTTACCTTTTTGACAATCACCACAGATTTCATCTGGAATATTTTTTATGCTAGGCAAGCCTCTCACAGCCTGTAGTCTGGTCAGTTTCATGAGATCATGGTAGTTTAGATGTCCTAATCTGTTATGCCACAGTTTCTCATTTTTGGTTTTAACATAATTGCAAGTTATGTGACTTTCAAGTGTATAGCATTTGTCTCCAGATCTAACTCCCTTAAACAAAACACTTTTCAACGGGTTAGACTACTTGTCACAACTTAAAACCTTGCAATATTCTTTTGAAAACATGACAAGCAAGTTATCATCACACAGTTGTCCTACACTGATCAAATTTGCCTTAAGTCCTATAACATATAAGACATTTGTTAATGTAGGCAATCACTTGATTTGATGATACCAGATCCATCTATCTTACCCTTTTGGCCATCACCAAATGTAACAGCACCTGTTTCGCCTTTTTCAAAATGTGTTAGTAGAGAGAGATCACATGTCATGTGTCTAGAACGTCCACTATTAAAATACTATGTGTTGGGAATCAAAGTACTTAAAGATAATTGAACTACATAAGCATTAGTTCGAATTTTCTTTTCTTGTCTAGAAATAAGTCTTCTTTTGTGTAAGTTGATTAATTTCAAGTACTCATGACACCTAAATACATCATGACCAGATTTAGCACAAAAATTACAGTATACCTGGAAAACAGATGTATCCTGCCGACTCTGTCGAGGTTGAAATTTCCCGCCGTTCTGATGGACAGACTCATCTGGCTTGTATAGATTCGGCTGAAATTGTCTTCTTGTATAGTTCCTGCTGGATGTGAGTTTTGAATTCCAGCCTCATTGTATTGATGATGATGAGAGGTAGATGCATCTGTATAATTTCTATTTTATTCCATGCATCTATATCCAGATTCTCTTACAAAGTTTATTTTATGGTCATGATTTGTACCTTTGCCCTCATATCCAATACCTGTTTTTAAGCTGACAGGTCTGTCAGTGTTCAGGATTTCATCAAGCTGGACAGATCCAAGTGCCAGCTTCTTGATTTTATCTTGTGCTTTAGCAAGTTCTGAACTTAACCTGCTTACCTCATTTTGTTCAACTTCTGAAAATGCAGATGCATCCAGTTGTCGTTCCCTACTGTGCTCAGCGAAGGCCTGCAACAGTTGGATCTTCTCTTCTGCATCTTGAAGTTCCTTTCTCAAGTTTTCAGTGTTTGGTCCAAATTCATCTGCATAAGAAGAGTTACCAGATTCAGTACCAGATAGCTGTAAAGCAGTAAGGGTAGTTACTTGTTTTTCAGAATTGCTGCTGTTTGATTTTGATTCAGATTCATCTGAGTCTCCATCACTCCATGTAACATTCATGACCTTCCTTCCCTTGGTCTTCTTTTGAGTATTAGGACAATCAGCTGCAATGTGTCCATATCCTTCACATTCTTTGCATTGAATTCTACTCCTAGGCTTTCCTTCAGACGAGTTAGCATTATTTTTTGGATAGAAATTATTTTTCCTCCATTGTTTTTGTATTTTTTTATTCTGACCTTGAAGATTTGTGGACCTTTCTTTTTGTTTGACCTTGAGGAACCTTTTAAATTTTCTGGTGAGAAGTATGAAGTTTTCATCTTCATCTGTCTCGCCAGATTCGTCTGGATTGTCACTGTTTGATTTGAAAGCAATCCCAAGTGTTTTGTCTTTCTTTCTTCGGGCCAGATTTAACTCATAGGTCATCAATGACCCTACAAGTTCCTCAACTCGCATGGTTGAAAGATCATTGCTTTCTTCAATCGCTGTCACTTTTGCATGGAACCTGTCTGGTAAAGATCTAAGGATTTTTTGTACAATCTGCTCATTCGAGTAAGTTTTCCCAAGAGCTTCAGCAGAGTTGGTGAGATCACTCAATTTGGCGTAGAAGCTTTTGAAGTCTTCTTTTTCATCCATAGATAGTTGTTCAAACTCTAGAGTGATCATCAGCAGCTTGGAGGTTTTGACAGCATTGGTTCCTTCGTTTGCAACCCTCAAAGAATCCTATGCTTCCTTGACGGTTCTTAAGGAGGAGATGAGTCTGAATTGACCTGAATCAACCAAGGAAACAATAGCATTAAGTGCCTTAGAATTCCAATTTGCATTAGCTAATTCATCTACAGTATAAGTACTTCTAGCTACAGCTGTAACAACACCTCCAGCAGTGACAGTGGGTACTGTGTAACCTTCAAGGACAAATGTCCAGCAATTGAATAAAAGTTTCCATACGGATTGTTCAATATGCATAGTTACTACCAGTTAACAGAGGTGGCCTAAGAGATGCAGAATTTTCCATTTAGACAATCGGATCTGAAATTCTTTCCTTCTCTGAGTGATTGAATCCTCCTCCTCGCGGAGTACCGAAATCACAATACAATTGAAGCCTTTAATGTTCTTGCACCACACGAAAAATTGGCTTCTTGACTTCTAAATGAAGTTGACGTGTATTTTTGAAGCGCCACACAAATTTTATGATTCTACACGTCTTGAGAAAAACGTCCCCTTTTTCTCCTATTTAAATGCAACTAAGTTACTTGACTTCCAAGTTTCCTTATTGCACAAGATCTCTAATACCTGCAAAATACAGTGGAGATAATTAGAGAAAGGTAAGATAATTATTCCTGAATAAATCTTACCATAAACTAGGATATAGATATATCACGAAAGATCTTACCATAAAATAGGATACCAAATATTAGCACCATATTTTCGGCCCTATCAAGAATTTTCACAACCAAGATGATGATCTTATCATATGCAAAGATAAGATTGAAATATTCTCGACCATATCAATAATAAACTTACCATATCTAAAGATAAGTTTGAGCGCCAAGAATAATCACAAAATATATCATCAAGAAATTTACCAAAATCACAAGATATCGAGATCAATATTTTCGAGATTATCATCCTAATATTTCTTGATTATTATCTTCCGAAAATAAAAGATATATGTTACTTCAAAAAATATTTGTATAATTTAATTAAACTTAATAAATTACTAAATACACGTATTCAGTAATTGAATTAAGTTTTCTTAAATTACACATTTGTGGAAAAATAGGAAATGTCAATAATATAAAATTAACACATATTATATTATATTATATTATATTATATTATATTATATTATATTATATTATATTATATTATATTATATTTCAAAATAAAATAATTTAACGTATAAAAAATAAGATAAAAATAACTTTTTTAGAAGAAGAAAGTCCAACAAACAAACAAATAATAAATAAAAATAATTTTAAAAGGAAAAAAAAAATCCTATAAAGATCAGGATTTCCTAATTTTGATTAATTTTGTACATATTGTATTTCCTATTTTGATTAGTTTTTTTTTTTTTTTAATTTTGAATTCGATAATATTTGTATTAAAATGTTATTGTACAATGTTTTTATTTGATATGATTTTATAATTAACATATTTTTCATAAATTTTGATCGAAATCACTATTATAAACATATTCTCGTGCATCGCACGGGTGAAAATACTAGTAGAAATTTAAATAAAAGCAATTAATGTGTGATCACATGGTTTTATAACTAGGCGATAGCATGTGAAAAATTTTTGACCCGATTTTCGTACTTTTCCGTAATTCTCATTCATCAGATATTGATTTCGAAATTCCAAGTATACCCTTCAACACATTCACCCTTTCTACTCCCCGAATTGGCGAAGTGGCAAACTTATTTTGCTTAAACGGATTGGTCGGGTTTGATTATTTGGGCAAAGTTGACATGATGTCACTTTAGTCGATTTTCAATACTTAACCAATTTTTCGATTTATTAAACAAATAACCAACACCAAATACATTAAAGAATGGACAAATCAAGAATCGAATGCGCGATGCAAACGAGATACTTCATCGGATTTTATCTAATATTTTCACGAATTGCATCGATGATATCTCAATATATATATATATCAGTTGAAATAAATTAAAACTCTACATAAATACTGAATCACAGTGCTCACACACATACCCGTACATGTGCGCCGATGGTAGATGAAACCTTGACTTTGAGAAGTGAACGAGACCACTAAAAATTCAACTTTAAACATATATTCTTCCAATAAAACAATTTTACAAGTAAATACTGTTATGAAATAGAGAGAAAGAGAGAGGAAAATAAAGAGGCAAATAAACTTGTATATTCTATTATGAACCAGAGCCCCATATATATAGGGGAAAAAAGGGATATACAAAGTAATTATAACTAAGGTTAGAGAGGTACAATTGTCATTCACTAATACAATACAATATTTACAACGCTGCTCCTTGAATGACATATTACAAAATATCTACCTCATTAAAACCTTGTTTGATAAAAACCCAATGGGACAAAAATATCAAACGAAGGAAAAAGAGTACAGTTGTTCTTGGAGTATTAAGATGAATGCTGCCTCGTTAAAACCTCGCCAGGAAAACCCAACGGGACAAAACCTTGGCTAAGGAAAAAGAGTACAGCTACTCCCCCCTAGTGTTGATCGTTGTAAATCATCGAGTTGATGTATCACAATCTTGTGAACTGGTTTCTTGAATGTAGATGTTGATGGTGCTTTTGTAGATAGATCAGCTTCATTATTAGATTTGTTGAAATTCTGGAATATTTTGATGCTGGCTTGTTAAAACCTTGTCAGAAAAATCCAGTGGGAAAAAACCTGAACGAAGGAAAAAGAATACAGCTACTCCCCCTGATTCAATATGTATTGAATCATCCATATAGTTACTCCCCCTGATTCAATCTCTATTGAATCATTCATATCTTGATCTCTTCAAGAGTTTCGTATAAGAGAGTATATCAATAGATATTGATGACAGCTACCTCATTAAAAACCTTGTCAGGAAAACCTCGTGCGACAAAACATCAGCTAAGGAAAAATGTGTGTGGCGTTTATTAGCTCCCCCTCATTGGAATATTACAATTATATTGATACTGCATTTAATTATTTCCACTGTAAATCGGTGCAATATCGAATATGTTTACCAAGCATATATAAATGGTGCATATCTTGTATTATTTGTTTTTCGAATATAAATTCAATTATTCTTTTGAACTTGAAGAACTATAAAATATTTCCAATTATTTGAACATGCTACATCGAGCCATGTTCTATAATCAATATTCATCAATGCATTTAATGCAGTTCTCAAATCTAGAAGTGACTTATTCACTTCAATGAACAATTAACTTATTCACTTCAGGTAAATAATTAACCATGAATTTGTATCTTGAAAATCAATTACCTGAATTTTCAAATATAATTTTATACGACAATCACATTCGACATATTAAATATTCAGATCACAAAGTATATGTATACTTTGATCAAATAAGTTTCTTAAAAACTTGAACTATATATTTTAAATATATTTAATCCTTCAAGGATTAAACTGTATGCTTCAGGCATCGTATATGTTTCACATTGCAATTGTCAAATTGCTACCACCAAATTTAAGTCGTGAAACTTTAGATATATAACAATTCCTATATTTCAAATGGATTTTCTCTAATTATTTCACCGCAATCCCAAAGTACCGAGGTATTGATTACCCTTTTTAATCTCACTCATTGGTACTTCAAAGAATACTCCCAACGTACCGAGTTGATGATCATACATTTTGATATCACTCATTGGTACATCAAAGACCGCAAGCTAGTAATCAGAGTAAATCATTTTTCATTATATACATTTCTAATAATCATGTATTTATAGGCACTTATTATGTATTTTCAGGCAAATAAAATATTGTATCTATGCCAGATCTTTGAAACATTCGTTGCGCAACAAGTCGTGTATTACGACTATACCTATAGGTATTTTACTGGCTTTACACTTTTATGCGTTTGTACTTCAGGTCCCAAAACTTCAGGTTTTGTAATAAGTTTAATTTAGCCTGAATGCATACTTTTGCCAACTATTTTTATGCGATTTTCTTCGACATATTTCTTTTATTATCCTCGCTATCATTCAAATTATGATGCGACTAGCTTCGCAATTTGTTTTTGTATAAGTGCTTTAAAAAGTGTGTCGACACAATTATCATCTCAATTTGATTTCTTTCCCCACAAGACATAACTATAGAGATCTCAATTTTCAATATTTCAAGTACTTGAACCTCTTCTTGAGATTTACAATTAATTTTGCCAAAAAATACTCTCTCACGAGTATATGCCTCCTCAATAAGACCATTATAATCATTTGCTCTATTTTTATTTATTTGAGGATCTTTATTCGTATCAAATATCGCTACGCTTCAGGCGTGCTACATATCAATATAAGATAGAGTATGAGATTTTATTAATCTCTTATGCATCTTGTAATTATATTATCTTTGAACGTTTCGTTCATATTTTCAATCGAACTTCTGGTTCGTATTATCAAGCGCGAGGATATATATAACATAATATGATGCATTTGTTTGATTTTAAGCTATTTCCCCCTAATGTTGAGAAAATTGCCCAATCAAATTGACGATCATTTTTTTTCGACATTGTAAAATATCACCCATTTGGGATATATGTTCAAACAACACATTTTTCTCAACATTCTTTATTTCCCATATCAGTACATTGTGGTGGATCAATTGCACTATTAATTATATGGAAAAATTATACTCTAACCATAAGCCAATTATAATATGGAGAACTATGATATGGCATGATACGTAATAGAATTCCCTAAACAAAAAGGGAAGTATTTTGTTCTCAATTAAATTAATTGGAGGCGTTTAACAAACAAAAATGTTAAACTATTTATCGACATCCCAACTAACACTTATTAAAATGTTGAGATTCGTGTCCACTAGCATTATCAAGACACATTCTTGATTATATAATCTGAAAATTATGCTCATAATTCATAATTTGAGCAATAATTTCGTAAACTTCAGGTTGCGAACACCATGCAATCATCTAGTACGTGTATCAAATCTATTAGATACAAATAATACTTAAATGATCAACGTGGAGGATGATGGGTCCCCATTTATCACCCCAATTAATTTTCAGAAATATAGGGAATTTAATCTCTATTTTAGCTAGTGATAATGAAAAATTTCATGAAAGAGAACAAACATCATATATGATTGAATTGAAGAATCTTCTGGTTTTACATTGAGTATCAATTTTAATTTCGCATCATTATTGATTCAGTGATAGTCCAACTGGTCATGCCAAATAATAAAATTAAATTGAACTTCTGGTTCAATATAAGATATAATTCAATGATTAAACATTATATAATCACATATTATTCAAGTAGTCAAACTAATCAATGTCCTTACGACATTAGTTATATGTTTTCCTTCAGGGATAAACATGAACTTAAATGATATATTCTTCGAAACAATGCTACTCCAAAAAGCACGTTTTATTACTCATTCAAAATCAATATGTCAATATTCTTCCGGAATATTGTAATATCAAATTAATAACATATCTCATAATATTGGGCTCTCCGAGAGCAAATTATATTCCATTATTATATTTCATATGAGATAAAATTATGATTCTTCAGGAATCATCATAACTATATATTAAACCACATCATAATAATCTTCTGGATTATAATAAATTTGAATTTCTTTGAGAAAAAGAATGCAATATTTATCACTTGAGTAATAAAATAATATTCTTCTAGAATATTGAAAAGTAGCAATAGCGCAATATTCTTCTGGAATATTGATTCGAATCTCATTCAATTATAACAATAATTAATATCTATTGTGCTATTTAGGAGCAAAATAACAAATTATTTTTCTGGAATAATTATATTGCTAAAATTGCAATTCTTCAAGAATAATAAGTTAATATTCTTCTGGAATATTGATATTAATGATTCATTCTACCTTTCAAGCTAACAATATTTGTACTCTACCCGAGTGGCGTTAAAATATTCTTCTGGAATATTTATCTAACGTGGGTTGTGTTTATTCGAGAACACCAACACCATATTCATTTAAAACATATTTTAAATTATATTTCTTCAAAAGCATTGAATCAATATTCTTCTGAAATATTGAAACTGTAATAAACTGCTCGTGACAAACAAGTAATATTCTTCTAGAATACTACTATTGTTGTCCTACTTCGTAAGCAACAATATGATACATTATTAAATCAGAATTTATGAATGAACATCTACAAATATTTAATCATCTTAAAGAATATTAATTACCATATAAACATAATATGAATTTATATATAAAAATGAATTACCAAACATACATCAGGAAAAAGAATCTCCATATATAGAAGTTAACAAAATTGACTAAATCTTTTATTGGCTAAATCTTTTACCAATATGTAAAAGATACTAAACATGCACGTGAATTCCATATATAAAAATTAGATATATAACTAAAATATGGTACAATAAAATCTAATAATGTATTTGAGAATTCAAAATAACGTAGTGATTTTCAATGACAAAATTGAAAGAGCAAAAAATAATAACAATAATAATTTGCTGTAACAAGGTATACTTTAACGAATTTATTTCGATTCTTCCAAAAGAAATAATAAATCAATATTTTTCTAGAATATTGAAAATTATAATTCATGCTCTTTAGGAGCAAATAACATCCTTCTAGGATATTAATTTTAATGTCGTACTACTTCAGGAGTAACAACAAATTATTTATAATAGACAATTTTACGATTAATAATTTAATATTCTTCTGGAATATTAATTATTTATTACGTTACTTTAAGAGAAGTAACGAATTATTCTTCTGAAATAATTATAGATCTAAAATTGCTATTATTCAAGAATAAAATGTCAATATTCTTCTAGAATATTGAAAATTACAATGTATGTTCTTCATGAGCAAATAATATTCATCTGAATTATATGTTGTGCTACTTCAGGAGTAATAACAAATATTTGTAATAGATAGACACAGATGTATGATTAATATTCTTCTGAAATATTAATATAATGTTGTGCTACTTCAGGAGCAACAACGAATGAATTAATAGCATCAATAAATTTTTAATGACCAAATTTGTAATTAATATTCTTCTGAAATATTAATATATACTGTAGTACTACTTCAGGAGCAACAACATAATGAATTATCAATATAAAGATCAAAATCTGTCGAATTGGTTGGAGAAAATCAAATTCAGACTTATGAGCCACAATTGCTAATGAACAACATCGTAATGAATAGATGTGAATTGTAATTGAATAGTAATAAAAAAAATTCATATGTCACCAAATTAATTTCGGTGCATATGATTTTACCATCTAACTAATATTTTGATATATGGGATTTTGAAAAAGAAAATTCTAACTCAATTTGATAGAGACTCGTGCTGATAACGTGTTATGAAATAGAGAGAAAGAAAGAAGAAAATAAAGAGGCAAATAAACTTGTGTATTCTATTATGAACCAGAGCCCCATATATATAGGAGAAGAAAGGGATATACAAAGTAATTATAATTAGGGTTAGAGGGGTACAATTGTCATTCACTAATACAATACAATATTTACAACAAATACAATTTTTTATTTTTTTATTTTTAACCACACAACATTCTCACCAAAAAAATCACATTTTACAAAATTTGCTCCCAAAAAATTCAAACATGGGCTAAATTGGAGAAGAGATTTTGCTGTCTATTGTATAGCCAAAGATAAGTTTACACGCTGCAGCAGATTGCATCTATTTGGAACATCAAAATGCAAGGGAAGCCTACAAATCTAAATGCATTGTCAATCGGGAACGGTCCAATTTTATTATACAATGTAGGATCTTTTCCTCGATTTCCAAAATCAAGAACACCAAGAACGCCAAAATAATGAATTCGATACCGATCGAAATGTAGGCTCAGGACCATACCAATGAGAAAATCAAAATCATGCACTCTCAATTCAATCAAGAATATAAACTTTTTCTTGACTCTCTTGAAGAAAAACCCCAAATTATATTTTGTAGAGAGAAAACTAGAAAAACCACTTTCTAGAGAAATATGCACCACCTCCTTTAAAACTTGTTGCACCCTTTTATAGAAAAATACCCAAGTCCAAAATTCATTTGTAAAAACATTTTAACAAATTTATGCAACTACTAAAAATTGTTTCCCAAATGATTTTAATGGTCGTAAGCCCTTTTTTTTATTTTTGCCCCCGATTACTTTAAGTAATCATCGAAATGCCACACAAGTTTATGTTAAACAAGATAGCATTTCTAAGGGCTTGTTAGTTTGGTTCTAAGCCAATAATCCCACATTCCTTCACCTTGGCTTAAACCAAACCACCACCTAATCTAAATTTACCTTCACCTATTCCGAAAGTCCTCTTGGAAGCTTTCATCCTTCCAAGTCTTTTGATTTGATGGTTCAGGAGAAAACATCTTCACTTGCATTGCACTTTGAATCATCCTAGCTTCTCCACAACTTGTAGATTCCTTAATACCTGTCAAAAGAGAACACTCTTTTAGACTAATGGAATAAAAACTAGGATTAGGGTTTACCTGCCTCCTTTCACCATCCATGACTAATAGATAGTCATACAAGCTATCTTGAGTAGCTTCTTGTTGAACTCCATCATTTTCAACAACTTCATCATTTTCTTGTTGAACTTCCTCAACAACTGAATCAAAATCACTATTTTGTAGCTGATTTTGAACTCCACACCTTTGACCACTTGTTCCTTGATCACTTGAGTTTATTCCAAACTCCTTACCCTCCAAAAACTCACTTTCAAGTGAAGTTGGAGTTAAACCTGCAACATTGTTAGTAGCAATAGAAATACAAGGAAATTTATTTCCTTTATGGGCTATCATTTTGTTCCTCAATTGAGTGTCATCCTTTTGAATTATGTGTGAGCATGAATGATCTTGAATTACCGTTGTGCCAAACATATAATAAAGTCCATTTCTCAATATTCCTTTAATCACAATGTCATTGCCTTTACATACTAACATATTATCATTCTTCGTTTCATAATGAAAACCAGACATATGCAATGTGCTCAAAGAAATAAGATTTTTGAATAAAGCAGGTATATGCCTCACCCCAGTTAGAACTCTAACCACCCCATTATACATCTTGACCACAACTTCACCTATTCCCATCACAGTACAAGACTCACCAGTCCCTAAATACACATTCTCCCCATCTATCTCTCTATAGGTCTTAAACCAAGCCTTATGGGAAGTCATATGATAGGAACACCCTGAGTCAAGTATCCACTCTTGATTCCGCTCACCTAATGTTACATTTAACACTCTCAATTGATCATCATCATTCCCAAAAGCCCCAAAAGCAGTATTACTTTCAGCTACATCCCGCAGCCCCTCTTTCTTCCTTAGCCACTCGTAGCAATCTTTCTTAAAGTGTCCCGTTTTACCACAATGAAAGCACTTATCTCCATCTCTACCACTACCCTTGCCCTTCCACTGTTCCTTACTCTTACCCTTATTCTTGTTAAAGTTCATAGCATTTGACTCTTTCTTACCAAATTTACCTTTAACAAAATAAGCCGTTTCAGTATGGACAGCTTTCTCCTCCAAATTGATTTCTAATGCTTTAGACCTAATCGAAGCAGTGACATTTGCAAGAGTGATGGTATCCCTTCCATATTTAATAACATTTTTAAGTTCTTTGAAAGATTCTGGAAGAGAATTTACCAAAATTATAGCTAATTGATCATCTTCGATTTTCTGTCCACTGTTCGTTAAATCTAAAGTCATTGTAGAAAATGCATTTAAATTTGTTTCAAGATCTTTGGAGGGGTCCATTTTGAAACCAAAAATTCTTTCTAAGAGAAAAATTTTATTAGGAACAGTTTTAGCAGCATAAATTTCATCTAGCTTATTCAAGATTTCTAAAGCAGTTTTAGAATCGTTTACCTGTCTCAGAACGTTATCTGAGAGATGAAGAATCAGAGTGCTATATGCCACTTCTTGAATTTCAGCTACTTCATCAACTTTGGCTAATAATGTCTCTGGCCATTCGGATTGTTCCTCCAATGCCTTTGCAACCCTTTGTTGCACCAATACTGCTTTCATTTTCTTCTTCCAAAGGGAGAAATCCCATTTACCATCGAACTTCTCCAGCTCGACCCTAGATCCCATTCTTGAAACCATTGTTCAAAAATACCGTTGCTCACCGAATGATACTTATCACTCCCCCTTGCAAATTCCAGCAAGTAAAATAACCACAGCAACAAAACCGGTATACAATGCAGAATTTACCCAAGATTAACACCTAATCTTGTAACCTTGTATACCCCCAAGATTAACACCTAATCTTGTCAAAATATATCACCGTGAATATAATTCTCACGTCAAATCAGCAAGAAGACCTCCTATCAAACCCAAGATTAATACATAATCTCGTAAAATTCAATACACCCAAGATTAAAACCTAATCTTGTCAAACCCGAACCTCAAGGAATCCCCAACTTCTAGCCCTTCCCCAGTTTATTCACAAAACCCCGAGCTCAGAAATTATTCTAAATGTTCGTATAACTACAATAGGAGTCTTCAATGCACAGTTCAATCTCAAAAAATCAAACTAAACAATCATGCAAAAAAACATTTGCAAACCTCAACCAATATCCAAATTGAATTTCATGAAACGAACTTCGAATATGGACTCTGCAGGTCCTTTAGAACAAACTGTCAAAAATTGTCGCCGGAGCCTCGCCGGAAAACACCGTCGCCGCCGGAAACCGCCACTTGCCGCCGTCGCCGGAAAATTTTTCCCGACACACTACAAGATTCTCCTCTCTGTCACGAGTCCAATGGGCAAACCGTTTCTCAATCGGAGTTCCCTACCGGCGGGAATTTCAGTTTAAAGTTCCGGTTGTCACTCCCTTTTCCGGTTGATTTCGCCGCCTTCCAGCCGCCGGTTTCAGCCCAAATTCCGGTCGAGAGTTCTTCTCCACCTTGCGGTCCTTCCAGTGGTCTTGGATCGCCGATTGATTGGCCGGAAGTCAGATTTTCAAAAATGGCAGAGAACTTTCTTCTTGCTTCGGTCAAAAGCTCTCTCACTTCTTCACCGGTTTTCTTCTTGGCCACTTCTTTTCTCTCGGTTTCCACAGGTTTTTATTTTCTTTCTTTTCTTCCCACGGCTGGTGCTTCTTCAACAGACTTTTTCTTTGCTTCGGTTTCACTCGGCTTTCTTTTTTTTCACAGATTCCCAGCTTGCTTTTCTGCCTTCACCGGTTTTCACTGAGTCTTGCTTCTTGGTCGACTTCACTGTGCTTCGGTCTCTTGGACGGTTTCTTGGAAATTTTTTTGGTTTTTCTTGGTAATTCCTCCTTGCTCTGATACCACTGTAGGATCTTTTCCTCGATTTCCAAAATCAAGAACGCCAAAATAATGAATTCGATACCGACCGAAATGTAGGCTCACGACCATACCAATGAGAAAATCAAAATCATGCACTCTCAATTCAATCAAGAATATAAACTTTTTCTTGACTCTCTTGAAGAAAAACCCCAAATTATATTTTGTAGAGAGAAAACTAGAAAAACCACTTTCTAGAGAAATATGCACCACCTCCTTTAAAACTTGTTGCACCCTTTTATAGAAAAATACCCAAGTCCAAAATTCACTTGTAAAAACATTTTAACAAATTTATGCAACTACTAAAAATTGTTTCCCAAATGATTTTAATGGTCGTAAGCCCTTTTTTTTATTTTTGCCCCCGATTATTTTAAGTAATCCTCGAAATGCCACACAAGTTTATGTTAAACAAGATAGCATTTCTAAGGGCTTGTTAGTTTGGTTCTAAGCCAATAATCCCACATACAAGATATACGAATAGTACTTCGTCTTGTTGATTATATATATTCTAGTGTTTTGGACCTAAGTCGATACGTTTAGAAGTTCGTATCGACTATCAAATCAAATGTAATCCGACTAAAAAAATGAAGAACACTAGTGTGACTTAATTTTCATATCGTAAACTTTGAAGCATCACTTCTTGAATATGGACCCATAAAATTGAATTCGACAATAACGTACCAAAAAAATATCCCTTTCGTCGGCTTAAACACCCAAAAATTAATAGTAATACGCAATCCAACCAAAAAAATCTTGATTATTTATGAAAATTGACAAGCCCTACTTTGAAGTAAAGTGAACTTGGAATTGACATGTACAGAATCAGAACATAATCCCATCTCTCTCTATAATCATTTAGTATTCCTAATATTAATTGATTTCTTGCCATTTTACCTACTACCAAGGACATTGCAAATCATGATCGAAAGATAATAATAATAATTTGAGTAAAAGTAATCTTATCTAATAAACCTTAACATTCACCATACTTGAATTACAAGACCAGTAAAATACTTGAGCCACCAAAAATCCGACCTAGCTTATATGATACTAGTTTTTTTTGGCACGATTTGCGTGTAATTTGGCCGTATTTTTAAGTTTCTAACATAGTATGATGAATTTAAAAATAAAAAAAAAAATAAAAAAAAACATAATATTGGGCAGTCTATATGCATTGCATCCAATTTGGCTATTAATGAATGTTTTGAGTTTAAAAAAAAAAAAATATATATATATATATATATATATATATATATATATATATATATATTGGGCAGCTCGGGCAGCTAGCTGCCCGGAAATTGAACGAAAAATTCAACAGTAATCTGCCCTTTTCTTCCCTTATATGTACAGGGGGATTCGAACAACAAGCAATTTGTTTTGACCTAAATTATCAACAACGATACAATTGTTGATCACCAACACATATTCCTCATAAACTACGAATGACAATAACGTCGTGATGTTGTTGGAATGACCTACAATGCTTTAGTCCCCAACGAGAAGTTGTAATGATCGTCAACATTTATGACTTTAGGCAACTCTGATTAAAATTAATATATGTTGATTCCTCAGATAAATTTATTAACAACGTAACTAATTAGATATTACAAATAATGTTGTTGAAAATCACCGACATCGTTTCAATCAAAGCCATCGGTATTTCAATCACTAACTGGAAGTCGTTGGTGTCACTCACAAATTTTTTATTTTTCTATTTTTTTTATAACGTGTTGACAATTAAGTGAAAATATTTATTTCTTCCTCATAATATTACTGATTTATAATTTATTTTAAAATTATTTTGCTCTCTCAAGTTTTTTTTTTTATATTTGTATTAATTTATTTTCGGAATAAAATTCTTTGATAAATTAAATTTGTTAAATAATTTATGATTTTAATATTTCTAAATAGAAAACAGTTCATAACCTTTGATTATTTTTTTAAGGTTATTAATTAAAAATAAATAAAAACAAAATCACAAGAACACACAGGAAAAATATGTAAATTTTAAAAATCAGGACTTTCCATAAATCAGGGACCATAGATGATTACGGATTACCCAACCCGCAAAATACATAAGCTGTCTTGTCGTGGCCACTACTTACAATTTTTACATGTTTATAATATAAAATAATGCTTTACGTTGTAGTAGTAATTGGGTATCAAAGTGTAAATATGAAATAAAAATTATTATTCTGAGACATTTTAGTTATTTATTCGAAAAAGTTACAGAATCCATTTCCTTTTCAGGTGTCAAATGTAGAAATTAACATTGTTTAGTTTAATTCGATTTCAATAAGTTACTTTGGATTAATGGCGAGTACTTATTTTTCTTGATTTTCACTCCGTAATAAAAATTAATAAAAATACTTGTACTTATGAAAAGTATCATAAAAATTGAAAAAATATTATACAAAAACAAAAAGTATCTTAATAAAATACGAAAAATATTACAGAAATTTGAAAGTATCATAAAATTTGAAAAGTATCAAAGTATGATACATTTAAAGAAGTTAAATTTAAGTGAATAAAATAAATTGAAAAGTTTCGTATTGTGATAGTTTTTAATGATACTTTAAATGCATTAAATTTCAGTTTAGATATAAAATGTTGAATATTTTGTAGGATTTTCCTTTTATTTTACTTTATATAATTTTGCAGATTTTACTTTATATATATATAATTTTGGAATTTACCGATCTTATTGACTCTGCCTTATTACATAGTTGGTTTTGGTTCAATACGCGTACAAAATGTCCTTATCTTTTGCATTCTTTATGCAAATCATTCATATCGTTTCAAATTTAATATTTGCATTCTTATTTCAATATTTTCTTGCGGTGTTTGTCATTTTCTTGTGTAAAATATTCATATCGTTTGCTCCCTCTTTTGTAAAAAGCGTCCATACTATTTCAATTTTGGTATTTGGAGTCTCAAATCGACCTCTCTTTGCTCAAAATGTCGTCTTTTTTTTTTTCATTGTAAAATAAATAATTTATCCTCATTTAAAAAACAAATAAAAAAAGAAAGAAATAATTATTAAAAATAATTTAACAAGTTTAAAGTAAAATAATTTTTAAAAATATTAACAAAAGAAAAAATAATTCATATTTTCAGTTTAACAAGTTTCACGTAAAATAATTTAACAAATATTAACAAAAGAGATAAATTCATATTTTCAAAAGAAGAATAGAAACAAATAGAAAATAATTTAAAAAACACTAACAAGATAAAATTAATTCATATTTTCAATTTAATAAGTTTATCGTAAAATAATTTAAAAAATATTAACAAGAAACACAATTCGTATTTCCAAAATAAAAATATTTTTTAAAAAATCTTTCTTTCTTTTTTATTTGTTTGTTTTAGAATGGGGTAAATTAATTATTTTATAATGAAGAAAATATATATAAAGATCTTTTGCGTAAATAAAGGTCGATTTGAGGACCTTTTATGTTAATTACATGTTGAATAATTGATTTTCTTTAGTAAGTAGGAATGACAAAAATACTCGATCCGATTTAAATTGAGGGAGATTTTTTCGATTCGCTGATTAGGGCAGGGACGGTGACAGATCGCGAAGCAAATACTGATAAGTACCTATCCAATCAGCCTCGTTCAAAGAAAAAAAAATAATTAAAAAACCTAAATATAATTGGCTTAAATTTACAACAATATAGTTAGATACCGCATAATGATCAATTACAATTTATTACAATTTTTTTTTACTAAAATACAATTTCGTAGTAATAATTACAATTTGGTAATTAATTACAAATCCGTAATTAATTGTAAAATACAAGTTTCTAACTAAACATTTGCTCGAAGATGTCTTTGTATAGTATAGGAAGTTGTTTAGCTACTTGTGTCAATTTATCATAATGTGGTTAGATACTACCTAATAATCAATTACAAATTCACGAAATTGACAAACATGCTTGTGATGGATCAATTTAAAAATTACACTAATGTAACAATGTGTAATGAACAATTATAATGTATTTTACAATCTTAAAAAGTTGCATATTGGTAAAATTTACAACAATGTAAAAATTACAATTTATAACTCATGTAATAGATTATAACTTATTCACTCATACAACAAATTATAATTTAAAAATTACAATTGACCTGATGTTATAATATACTTGATTTTAATAATTACTTTCAATACTATTGTAATACATTACAATTGACCTGATTATAATCATTTCAAATCTAAATTTGGTACAAATTAAAACCTAGATTTTAATCTAAATCAAAGTCGACAATCAATCGCAATCACATATTTCTTGATACCTGTTGGAAATGATGTTAAATGTGTCAATTTTGACCAATTATTTGGATGAGTCCCGATATCCATTTGTAAGTATGATGATTCCAAATTATTCTACTCTGAACGTAGATGACTATGATATATCTGGATTCGTAAAGCCGTTTTCGGATGAATGAGAATTGATGAATAAAGTTACATGTTGAAAAATAAGCTTGTTTGAAATAAGTAGGAAACTTGCCCCACATAGGAAAAAGAAGGGAGATTGAACTTGTTTATCACCTTCAATTTGGGCACTTGGATTTGGGCCCCAAGGGGTACCATTAGTGTTTGAACTTTGAAGGAGAGGAGACTAAAATCTTATTGGTTTTAGTCCAAAACCCACAAGCGTACCATCGCTGACCGGTTGGTCGGTTCTACACGAACACTAGCTAATTTATGTAGTTTCCTCTCTTTTTATTTGGAGAAAAATTAAAATGATTAAATTAGTTTTATTTAATTTTAAATTAGGAAATTCCAAAATATAAGTGGACGGCTCAAGCAACTTTTGAGCGGAAATTCCAAGTATAAGCTGACCGCGTGTTGATTTTATTCATTTCATAAAATAACATACAATCATTGCATATTCATTGTTTTCATTATCTTCAAACTTATATAAAATAGTCTTTTGGTGGAGAGTACAAAACCATTTTCGAGTTTGATGTTCTTAGCAAATTGACGTGCTTCTATTGTAAAAAGAAGATCGTTGTATCTTGTGAGACGATTGTCAATCACTGTTAACGATGGGGCGGGAAAAATTCATCTTAAAGATAAAGAGTTGAACTCTTGCATCGGCCTATTATTTGATTTATTCCCATTTTTTGTACAAAATTACATTAATTTGGAATTTTCCATTTTAAAAAGTGACAAGTTGAAAATAAACTATATATAAAAAAAATTCTTATTGACTGTCAAACTACGCCTATCACAAAGAAAGCACACTCAAATATGGCATCATTCTTTTTGCTGTTTTCAGATCATTTTTTATTTTCATTTTTTAAACTACTGAAAACGCGTTCTCTTCCTCATTTTCAAAACAAATTTTTGAAAACAAGAAAAAAATTGTACATGAAACTCAAAACAAGGAAAAACATCGTCTTGAGTGCTTCGAATACAAAACTCTATTAAAATTGAAAATGCGAAAAACGCGTTTCTAGCCTTTGTTTGTTTTTTGAAGTTGTTAAATTAATAAAATTGTTTAATTTTTCAATTCAATATTCTTTTTTATTGATGTATTGGTTTAATTTTGATAGACTCTTAATAGCAGGATAAATTTGAATTAATGAAAGTCGTCATATTTGATGAATTTGACTCAGATATGTTTTGTGTAGTGGAAGAATTATTGCATGTTTGATGTAGGTAGTTTTTGGATAATTTTGGATTTTTAAAGAGAATGTGTGATTGAAAAATGTGAAAAAGTGAAAGTCCAATGAAAATATGAAGTTGAAAATGAATTCAAGGGAAAAGTTCTAAAAAAATTTTGGAGACCTAACAATAGCTTAATTGCATTCAATCTTAATTTCTTATAATATTTTTAGGACTTGAACATTAATGACTTTATCTATTTTTTATACTTTTTAGCCATTATTAAATTAATCCAACAAAAATTATATAAGCTAATTTCTTATAATATAGAGTAAATTTTCAAAATAATAGGAATTTTATAATTTAATCCATAAGCTATTTAATTACAAATAATCTAAACAATATTCAGTATTCTGTAAAATTTCAAATAAAACGTATTTTCAATTTTTCATTTTAAAAAATGGCAAGTCCAAAGCATTTTTAACGAATTTGAAAATAACAAACGAAAACAGAAGGGGGCAAAAAAAAAAAAAAAAAAGAGACAAATAAGCAATCTAAAATTTCAGTAATTTGGAATTTCCCATTTTTAAAAGTGACAAGTGGAAATTAAACTTTGATTAATTCCGAAAGATTTTTAGAAGGTATTTCACTGTGTGATTGCCTTTGCTTTTTTAGAGTTATTAGCACATTTTTGACCGCCATAAATTGTGGGCTTTCGCCAAATCATTGCTGCTTCTTCTTTATTGGGCACTAAAGCTAGGGTTCTTCACTCATGCTTGCTACATTATTTTTGCTGTATTAATCCAAACCCTTTTTGGTATGTTTGCGGCTGTTTTGTAATGTGCCCCCTCGATTTGTTGTTCGTTGCTTAATAGATCACAACCCATCTAGTTTGTCTGCAAAAATCTGACTTTATTTCTGCGTTACTGTTAAATTTCTTGTTCTATTTGTGGATATTCATTTAATTGGGTAAAACCCATTTGTGGATTTTCCTTGAACGCGTTTATCTGTACGCTTTGCATGAGAATTTGTTGTTTTATTTGTTCTGATTGGTGATAATTTGGGAGATCTTAATGAGGACAAGAGTGCGCGATGTGGTGAGAAATGAAGTTTGGTGTTTTTGACAGATGGGGTGTGTTTTTGGGAAAGAGAATTTATCATCTGGACCTCCTACTGACCAGGTTGTAGCTGGAAATGGGAGAGAGAACGAGGGAGAGAGAGATTCGGCTGCACCATTGGGGAGGAGAGAGAAAGTAGTAGTTGGTTCAGTAAGTAAGGCAGAGGACCGCGGTGGATACAAAGGCGGAGGGGGTGGTAAAGTTCAGAATGGTGGAGATCAGAAGGAGGAGACGAAGGATGGAAATGTACGGCAGCCGAGAGGTGAGAGGAGGAGGTCTAGGCCAAATCCTCGGCTAAGTAATCCCCCCAAGAACATCCATGGCGAGCAAGTGGCTGCTGGTTGGCCAGCTTGGCTCTCGGCAGTTGCAGGGGAGGCAATAAATGGGTGGACCCCTCGTCGGGCTGATACATTTGAAAAACTTGATAAGGCAAGCGCTCTTTAGTTTAGTTTCCAGTTTTTTTATGTTCTGTTGAGTTAATATCTCATTTGTTGTATGTTATTCTGTGGTTTGAGTTTAGATTGGACAAGGTACTTATAGCAATGTGTATAAAGCTAAAGATACCTTAACGGGGAACATTGTTGCATTAAAGAAAGTCAGATTTGATAATTTGGAGCCAGAGAGTGTGAGATTTATGGCTCGGGAGATTCTGATTTTGCGTCGTTTGGATCATCCAAATGTTGTGAAATTGCAAGGATTAGCGACATCAAGGATGTCATGTAGTTTGTATCTAGTGTTCGATTATATGGTGCACGATTTGGCTGGCCTGGTTTCAAGCCCGGGAATCAAATTTACAGAGTCTCAGGTTGGATTCTAGTTATTCATTTTTAATCCTTTTCTCATTCGAGCTCCTGAATCATTCTCTTGTAGATTTTGATCTCTTTTCTTATGCTAGCATTATATGATTGATATTGTAGGTCAAGTGCTACATGCATCAGCTGCTGTCAGGCCTTGAGCACTGCCATAACAAGCATGTGTTACATCGTGATATTAAGGGGTCAAATCTCCTAATTGATGATGGAGGAGTTCTTAAGATTGCTGATTTCGGATTGGCTTCCACATTTGACCCTAACAACAAGCAGCAAATGACCAGTCGAGTGGTTACTCTTTGGTACAGGCCTCCAGAGCTGCTTCTTGGTGCCACCGATTATGGTGTAGGCGTGGACTTGTGGAGTGCTGGGTGTATTTTAGCGGAGTTATTTGCTGGGAGGCCCATCATGACTGGGCGGACAGAGGTATATCTTTTTGTTGTCCATTTCAACCCCTTCATCACCATTCTTTAGGTAGTCAGCCAGGTGTTACTGTATGATGCCCTCAGTTTAGTTGTTACTCGTGGCAATACTTTGATTCTAATTTACCCAACCCTCTGTAGCTAATGAACTGTTATTACTGGAAATGATGGTTTCGCGTTCTATATTTGATCTAGAAATAAAAACAACTCATTGTCTTTGACATTGAAGTTATTTTAGTTATACATTGCTCGATAAAAGGAATAGGCAAAAATTTGTGAATTAAAAGATGTCTAAATAAATTATCTTGCTATGTTTTGCCTTGTGCTATCCTTACTTGAAATATACCTTGTGTTGGCCTCACAGAAGAGTAGATGTAGGTAAATGAAGTAAAACATGCTTGCAATGAGTTCATCATTATTAATTCTCAAGAATCTGTATAATTGTGGCAATTTCTCAGTTATTTTACCAGTAATTGATATTCTTCTAGATAATACTAGGCATGACATTGACAGCATACTGATTAGATGCGAATGGCATCAAATAGAGTGGGTTCCGGCAATGCGTTTCTCAACGTAATGCAATTATGAAAGAGATTTTTCGATCATTTATTGTCTCTTCAATTTTCGATGCCAGCTCTGATTTTAACGTTGTGAAACAATTTAGCTCAATATGTATGCTTTGTCTGTTGGCTTATTTTACTATTTTTTATAGGTTTCTTTACTTCACCAATTTTTTAAGGATACTATTATCTCATAGACATAAACACTGGATTTGTGGCAATAACTAGATGAATTCTATTGTTGTGCTTAGGTGGAACAGCTGCATAGGATTTTCAAGCTATGTGGTTCTCCATCAGACGAATATTGGAAAAAATCAAAACTACCCCATGCAACCATATTTAAGCCTCAACAATCATATAAAAGATGCATAGCAGAGTCGTTTAAAGATTTCCCGCCTTCATCACTGCCGTTAATTGAGACTCTACTTGCAATTGATCCCGCTGAGCGTCAAACTGCTACAGCTGCATTGAACAGTGAAGTGAGCTCCCTCATCCCGTCTCTCTAAACACGCATGCACATACACAAAACAGAAGAATGAACGGAAAAACCCTCAAAAAAATCGTACAAATTATCATTTTATATTTATGTTTTTTTATTTAGTAAGTTTTGGTATGCTCCATGATTGTGTTTTCCTCGTCTCTCTTACACCATTTTTTTTCCTGCGCGAAGCTGTGCTGCCTAGCTTGCTATAGACATTTATGGAGGATTTACAGCATTCCATGACAGTTGTCCAATATTTTTTTATCTAAATGGTCAAGAATTCTCCTTGTATGTCACATGCAAAAAATTAGTTATTTGTTGTTTTCGTCCTTGCAGTTCTTCACAACAAAACCTTATGCATGTGATCCTTCTAGTCTTCCGAAGTATCCGCCTAGTAAGGAGATGGATGCTAAGCGGCGCGATGAAGAAGCTAGAAGGTTTGAAAAATAAATACAGCCCTATACTTTTATTCATTTTGACTATTGATGTTTCATTAGTTTGAATCTATACTTCAAATTCCAATACTTGCTGAAGTACCTGACACACAATATGTCAAATTCAAATATAATTCCTGGATTTAGCAATTGGAGTAAAAATGTTACATTTGATATCCATCTGATCACTTCTTTTATATTGTCAAGAAGTTGCGGGAACAGTGATACATGATTTGTTACATTTCTCACCTAAACACCTGACATGAGTTTCATGGTTATAGGATACGAGCTACTGGTAGAGCCAATGCTGACGGTATGAAGAAAACACGTACACGGGAAAGACCAATTCGGGCAATCCCTGCTCCTGAAGCCAATGCTGAACTGCAAACCAATGTTGACGTAAGTCATATAGGATGCATCCTTCAGAATTATGTTTATCCATTGGTTGTTTATTTTGTAAATTTGTGACTTTGTTATAATCTGAAAAATATTAATTTAATCAACTGTTTGGTAAACATTTGTTTATAAATTTTGTTTATAATTGGAAGATTTTTCTAAAAAAGTAACAATTTTGGCTAGTTAAAGATTATCTCCCAGAATTTTTTTACTTTTCAACAAAATGGATCAATTAGATATTGACACGTCACATTTATAAACAAAATTTATAAACAATTTTTTACCAAACAGAGTTATATGGAATCTCTGCTTTCTCCACCCCACCATCTAAACCTTTCTTTGTTGTCCAATTGAATAAGTTCTTCCTTTGTCAATACTGTCAGTCTGCTGACATTTTCTTAGGTTATTACTTTGCTGTGATTTTGATTCCTCATGGCTCTTTGGACTTTGGAGTAGAAGTGCTATTTGAAGTGTTGGATTGATGAGCTTCATAATTAAAATATGTGCTTTTGGTATTTGTTTATCAGTTTTGCTATAACTTGCTTTTGTCCCCTGCTAAAACAGAGGCGGCGACTAATTACACATGCAAATGCAAAGAGCAAGAGTGAAAAATTTCCTCCCCCACACCAGGATGGAGGACTTGGTTATCCTTTGGGCGCTTCACATCACATGGATCCAGCCTTTGATCCTCCTGATGTCCCATTCAGTTCCATGAATTTCTCATATTCCAAGGAACCTATTCAAACTTGGTCTGGCCCATTGGTGGATCCCTCTGCTGTCGGTGGTCCACGAAGAAAGTTGAAACCATTAAAGAAGGATAAGAACTCCAGTCGGAACAAGGAGAGAGGTAACATGTAATATATCACTATTCTATACTTCAGCAAAATCAACACTTATATCCGTTCGTGTCTTATATCCGTTCACATTTGTTTCTATTATTTTTGTGACGATGAGAATATCGAAGGTATTATAAATGTTAAATATTTTTTTCCTCCTTGCTTGCATTGACTTACAGTGTCTTGATTACTGAAAGATTATAATATGTTTGAGTTCTAAATCATTTTTTTGTTTTCATTCTTTATTCCTACTTTTTATGCTTTGGTGTGGTTTTTAATCATTTTTCGACTCTGTTTTGCCTTTTCAAATGCTGCACTCATGTAAGTCACTCTTGAGCTATAAAAGTCATAATGAATGTGTTTGAATGTTCAATGTGGAATTCAGTTGTCTTAAGAGTTGAAGTTACTTTCATTATTTTGGTTTCTGCCAAAATCCCTGGAAATGGTATATAAGAATTTAGACGAGACGATTAACATGGTGGGCAGTGTTCGAAAAGTTCAAGCGAACTATATGAAGCCCAAATAGCCAGTCGGAGTTCAAGATCGGTATTCGTAGACTCTGGCAATGCATTTGGGAACATTATACGGCCTGATAGAACCCAACTCATGATACATGGAACCTCAAAGTCAAGATTCAAATTAAGCTTCTGTATGGTGTAGCTAAAAAAAATTGATAAAATGTGAGGTTGAAAAGTTGATAGCAGCTTTGAGTTGAGTTCATGAAATATGTGATTAAAAGTAAAGTTGAATTTGATTTGAAATTTTATTAATTTTTTGAGCTATACCAAACAGGGTCTAAATGTGAAATTCTGAAAAACCATAATATTCGTGTTGAAAAGAGTTATTTTTTGTATGCGAGTATTGTGTGCATAGTCAATTTGTGAGTTGCATATTGAAACAGAATAAGTACATGTTTGGTAGAGTGTTCTTTTTTTTTTTTTTTTTAAATATATATAATAGATTTTTGTGAAAAATGATTGTTTAGAAAAATGTTACGACTGTACGTAAAATAAATTTAAAGAAAATAAGGATGTGTTTGATACATCACATTTTTCATGGAACATTTTCTTGGTTCACACTTTTTTGCGTGTTTGATATCATTTTTTTTCCATGTAATTGGTTTTCCATCTTTTCTTGATTTTCCACTTTTTTCTTGTTTTTGTTGAATTCATTTTCCCATCACTTTGGTGGGAAATATCGAAATAATTTTCACCTCGTTTCATCATTTTTTGTGTTATTAATATTAATTGATTTATTTTTTTTTTCTAGAAAATAACATTATTATTATTATTATTATTATTATTATTATTATTATTACATATGTATGAAAAATAAAAATTGATTAAAATAGTTGAATTTTACTTTATTTTTTATGAAAAATAATATCATCAAACAACAAAACTTCCAAATTTTACCTTCGTATCAAACGAACCCTAAACTTTTGGAAATGGGGCCAAATAGGACGTAAATCATTTGATCATTGACATTATGAAATATTTTTTCCCACTGACATTTTCATGGTTTGTCACCCCATCATTTCACAATTTATCAAAATTTTAGCTCCATTTGGCCATGTGGACCATACAGAGCTTGGCACATGGAATCAAAATCTATTAGTTTGATCATGAAATTTGTATTTTATCAAGTGTCCACAAGAATGTGCCGAGTGATATGCGTGTTTCATTATATGCTTACAAGTGTCAAAGAGTTATTTTTGTATGCGAGTACATGTACATGGATTATATATTCCTTTAAAGACTGTATAAATGAGTCGGACGACGTGGTAAGATTCAGACATGCCCCAACTTGGTGCACGTGTATGTGATCGATTGTATGATCTTGACAAAACCGATGGATTTGTGGACGATCGAGACTTCAAAATCAGTTTGTGACTAGGCCTCCATAATTCCATTCGATAACACTGTTTGGTTTATAAATTTGTTTATTTATGATTTTGAGGTAAAAAGTAATGATTGAAAATTAAAGAGAGAAAATATCTATGATTAAAAAGTAGTTTAAGAAATTGTATTGTTTATAAATATATTTATAAACAAAAATGATCACGTTACCAAAGAGAGGCCTAGGTATAAGGTGATTGACATCTTTCCTTAATCGAATAAAGAAAATTAAGAAATACATGTCTACTTTTTTTTTTTTTTTTTTGACAATAATACTTGTTTACTTAGCTTGTGTTTGATGACTGTTATAACATGTAATGATTGATGTTATTTATATTTTCTAGGTAAGATGTGTTGTTAAAAATTAGAGGAAAAAAAAGATGTGTGGTTAAAAAGTGGTGTTGAAAATTATGTTGATTATAATAAAAATTTACCGAACACACCCGTAACTATTCAAGAATATTATGTCCTTGTCTAGCCCCATTTTATGGAAAAAGTTTGTGAATAATGTAGTTTTGAATAGTATTTTTAAGAGAGATGACCCTTTTAGAGTATCTCCAATGGCATATTGTCCAAGTTAAAAAAGTGTGACAAATCATCAAATTGGACAATGTCTAGTTATATTCTTCTCCAATATTCCCCATATTGTGCTAAGTTGGCAAAAAAATATTAGACATTGTCCAATGCCATGTCCAATTTTAGAAGGCGTGTCTAACATGCTTAACTAGACAATAGTAGTGAAAAACTATTTTTTTTAATATAAAATTGAAAATTAATTACGGCTGTTACCATTTACAGTTAACACCTCATATTTAAGATTTATCCCCACACTACCTGTGAACCAAAGCAATTTATATTAATAAAAAAAATCAACACGTTTTGTTTCATAGAGTATTTATTTAAGTATTAAATAGTTTTATTTTAACTAGTTTAAAAAAAAAAATAGTTTCATTTTAAATAAATTAATGCTACATAGGCATTATTATTAGATTGTGGACATAATGCATTGAAGATCATTTTTTTGCCACAATGTTTGTTTATTAGACATTCATTAGAAGTCCAATTAATTGTTGCCAAATAGCACCTATTTTTTAACTTAGACAATGTTCTATTGGAGATGCTCTTAGTACCCTAGAAAGACACCATATTATTTCCCTTTTGAGAGAATGTGTGTTTAAAATTTTTTTAAAAAGTAAATAATTGTAGGTTTCACTAAAATAGATGGTTGAGAATCAGGGGCGAATCCATGAACTCAATTCAGCACGAGCGAAATTGTTTCAGCACGAGCGGACACTACAAGGTAAGGGGAAAGAAAAATTTCGACACCACAATTATAAGGTAAAAAAAAAAAAAAAAATTAGCGGATCCAGCACGAGCGGCCGTACGCCCTCGCGCAAGGCTGGATCCGCCCCTGTTGAGAATGATTGTTGAATGAATTTAATTTTTAAAAAATGCAGGTCAAACTGGGGTTATAGTATTTCTGTATTTGCGCAATTTTTGACTTAGGAAGTTTTTCAAGCAACTCAACGTCTCTCTTCCACTCTCCACGTCAAGTTATAGGAGGAGCACTCGCTCCGTCGCTCGCTCCACTCTTCAGCCATAAAAAGGATTTTGCTCGCTCCACTCTTTATTAGCCATAAAAAGGAGTTTAAAAATCTATTAACGTCTATTATATGATTATCGAATTTGAATTGAGTAAAAATTCAAGTCTCTTTTTGATACCCAGATTAATGTTACTTGTGTATTTATAGGTTGACAAATAAGATGATAAAAAAAATGACGTGACGAGATTATGTGTATTAATTCAAGAATTGATGTGATGAGTAAAATGATAGAATTATACCATGTATGTATTATGTCAACATTCTTGTCAACCTCTAAGTACAAATAGCATGACTCATATTTCAAGAAGTTTTGATTTTCAAGTTCAAGTAGAAGGTAGAACAATCAAAGCACATTACATGTCTTAGACACGTACTGTCATTGTCCTAACATAAATAAGTCTCTATTTGACAAATATATTTTTAATCATGTTTTTTATAATATAAATTTTCAAATAATTTTTTAACCACACATATTTTTTCTCTTCACTTTTTAACCACAAATTTTACCTACAAAATATTTTAAAAAAATGTTTTAAATAAATTAAAAAAAAAACTTGAATTATGCTAGATTTTCTTCGGCGCTCACCTCAGGGATGACCATCCATTTATATGGGTGTGGAGCCCGTGTGAAGTCCATGGGCTCCACACCCATATGAGTGGGAATCATTTCCGAGATGAATGTCGAGGAAAGTGTAACATTATCCAAAAAACTTTTAACAAACTGAACATAGCTACAATCCTTAAGCACGCCAGCCATAATTGAACTAATGAGGTGTCTCATGCTGATATTCAATCAATCAGAATTACAAAATAATTATTTGAAAAGACTGTAGTAAATATATCCCATGCTTAGAAAATCTGATTGAGGGTCTGTTCGGCGGCTTGGTGGGGGGAGGGGGGGGGGATTTAAATTATTTTATTGATGTATTTGTGTTTTTTAGGTAAGATATGAGGTTAAAAATTAGTTTGAAAAATTGTGTAATTGGAGAGAGAAAATATGGATGGTTAAAAAGTAATTTGAGAAATTGTGTAAATT